>BSBN01000389.1:9735000-12235000 GCA_027924645.1 Cunninghamia lanceolata
TATGGACATGAAAGATGCAGGTTCCTGGAAGGAGGCCATGGAGGATGAAATGGTTTCTTTGGAAAAGAATCAAACTTGGGACTTGGTACCTTTGCCTCCTAGACAGAAACCCGTTGTATGCAAATGGGTGTACAAGAAGAAATTTGGTGCAGATGGCAGTGTTGAGAAGTATAAGGCCAGATTGGTTGTGAAGGGGTATTCACAAGTAGAGGGTATAGATTATGCTGAGATCTTCTCTCCCGTTGCAAAGCTGACATCCATTCAATTCCTGTTGTCTCTCACAGTAGCTTATGACTTAGAGGTAGAACAGATGGATGTTAAGACAACTTTCCTTCATGGTGACTTGGAGGAAGAAATCTACATGTCACAACTAGAGCATTACATGGTGAAAGGTAAAGAAAATTTGGTTTGCAAACTTAAAAAATCTTTGTATGGTTTGAAGAAATCTCCTAGGAGATGGTACTTGAAGTTTGATGCCTTTGTGTTGTCAATTAGATTTGTGAGATCAAAATTAGATCACTGTGTGTATTATAAATTTGATGGTGATCGTATTCTCATTGTTACGCTATATGTTGATGATATGTTGCTCATTGGGAAGGGTAAAAATATTATTTTAGATTTTAAATCTCAGTTGTTAGCACAGTTTGAAATAAAAGATTTAGGGGCAACCAGGTACATTCTAGGAATGGAAATCAGAAGAGACAGAACCAATAGAAAACTTTGGTTAAGCCAGGGTAAGTATGTGAAGACCGTGTTGGATAGGTTCAGCATGGCAGATTGTGGACCATTGTGTGTTCCTGTTTCTTTGGGGATAAAGTTGTCTATTGAGGATTATCCAAAATCTCCTAGTGAGGTGGAGGACATGAGCAGAGTACCTTATGCTAGTGCTGTTGGTAGTTTGATGTATGCTATGGTCTGCACAAGACCAGACATTGCCCAAGCAGTGGGAGTCCTCAGTTGATTTATGGCTAATCCTAGACAGCTTCATTGGGATGCAGTTAAGAGAGTGTTTAGATATATGAGGGGTACTTTCGAGTATTCCATTTGATATCATGGTAACGTTTTAGGACCTCCACATTCTATTGATATTTGTGGATTTGTGGATTCAGATTGGGCAAGTGACATTGATAGCAGGAGATCCACCAATGCTTATGTGTTTGAACTGTTTGGTGGTGCTATTAGTTGGATGAGTAAGCGACAACCTGTTGTTACTTTGTCCATGACAAAAGTTGAGTATATGGAAGCAAATCATGCTTGTAAGGAAGACATTTGGCTTAAGAGATTGTGTTCAGATATTAGTGTTGATGTAGGTTAGATCACGATCAGTTGTCATAGTTAGAGTGCAATTTGCCTTGCGAAGAATCCAACTTTCCATGCTAGAACAAAGCACATTGATTTTTAGTTTTACTTTGTGCAAGACATGGTTGAGGATGGAAAGGTAAATTTGGAGAAGGTAGATACTTTGAAGAATGTTGCAGATGCATTAACGAAACTAGTGGGCATAGAGACGTTCAGATGGTGTTCGGAGTCTATGGGCCTCTCAGCCTATAACAGTTAAATCTTGTTTTTGTATTAGCTCTTACAAGGTGTTTGACAAGTGGGAGAATGTTGGGAATTAAGGTGTCTCAACCTTGGTAATTCCTTACATTACTAATGTTTGTATTTATTATTTAATTGCCTATGTTGTAAATATTTGTAAATTCCATATTGTCATATTGTGGGATGTGCAATGGTGATGTGTCGATCCTACATGGAATATCACAACTTGTAATTTTGTCCTCACATGAGGAGATAGGTGTCCCACTTTGTGGTAGGAGCATTTTTCCATGTGTCAGCATCTTCCATGTTATGTAAGGGAATATTGACCGAAACGGTTATGACAGATTCCTATGACAGAATCTATGACATGTAAGAGTTGAAAATAGAAGTTTGTAAGATAGGTAAGGACATGTGTCATGAAGCATCTTTGAATAAGGCATATTTAGGTGCCCCAAGGTGGACTATGACATGTTGTAAGAGAATATGCTATTTATAGCATGTGTATGATAGATTCTCTTACAACTATAAGTTGTAACCGCTATGATAGATTCTATGATGGTCGTAAGTGTCGTAAGAGCATCTGTCATAGCCCACTTTGGAAATAGGCAACCTCTTTGGGATGGGAGCTGTGGACAAGTGCCAGGCACATTCTACAATGTTGGATGCCCATCTACAATGTTGCCTTGTATTTTCTATATAAACATGTGCTTGGAGATAGAGTTTGTATCACAGGTTTATAGGTACTGTTATGTTGTCGAATTGACTCTAGACACGAGTGTCGAAGACCATTGAAGCTTACATTGCAAGTGTATTGTAAACAACTTTCATATTTGTTAATACATTGTGCAGGTTGATGAGTGTGGGGTTTTTCACTCGATAAGGGTTTTCCCCACCATATATCTTTGTCTCTCTTCTTCTATCTTCTTTTTGGTTCTTGTGTATTGTTGTAATATCTCTGTTAGATGTGATATGTTGTTGTAGTGATAAGGATTAAATTGAATTTGTATAGCTCTCCCCTCATTAGATTAGTGTAGGAAGCAATTTCCACACACCTAGCTTCCTTTCAATACATATCCTATTGCCTCAATAGTGTTATCAACATCATGAAAAGTTTTTTCTTCCATTGTGGTAAGAGGATGTATAATATCTTGCACAATTTGAGTTTCTCCCTTTGTAAAGAAGGTGTCGAAAGTACCAACTTCTTCAAGAGCACTAGATCCCATTAATCTTTTACTTCTTCTCAAAGGGATATTGTTTTTAGGATGGCATGTCATAAAGGTTATAAAAGCATACAACACACAATGCACAGACTAAGAGAACAAATCCTAGGAGAAGGATACGATTGACGGGAAAAAATGCTTGGAATTTTGTACTTTTTTAATGAAAATGAATGGAATAAAGGATGTTGTAAGGATTTTTATCAAGGGAAGAAAATTATATGTCTGATATCAGTCCAAAATAGCAATATGATCACTCCCAACACACTCTTGATGCAAATCCAAGATAATGCCAAGTCAAAATATAGTGAAAATATGTCAAAATAGGCACTTTTTTCACCAAAACTCAATGCAACATAGCATAAAAAAGGGTGTTGTGAGGAAAATAATGATGGAAAACAAATAATATCAGTAATAATAGCCACTTGGTGCCAAATAATCCAACACAACACACTTTTAGTGCCACTTAAGGTAAAACCCTAGTGAAAATATAGCAAAATATGCAATTTTTCACGGTTTTTCAATTCCATGACCTAGCAAAGGAGGTGTTGTAAGGAATTTTAGAGTTACAGAAAATAATATCAATAATATCAGTCACATCAATCCTTAAAATTGATCACAACATGCTTGGAGTGCAAACTAGGTCAAATCTTAGGGCAAAAATGGTCAAAATGTGTAGTTTTTTGCCAAATTTTCAATACAAGAGCCCATTAAAAGGGTGTTGTGAAGATTTTTATGAGGGGATGAAAATGATTACCCTGATAACAGCCAATTAAGGCAAAAATACTCTTCACAACATGCCTATGGTGCAATTTTGAAGGGTTGATAAGGCCAAATTTAGTGAAAATCATTGTTTTTGAAGCCCTAGGTTTGAGATCTTGGGAAAAAATGCTATGTGAATGTTTTGAAGTCTGATTTATGATGGTAATTAAATACTCTCATATCTAAAAATTATTTTCAAGCTTGAACATGCAAAATGCCCATGCAAATTTAATGAAAATGCATCAAAATTGCTAGTTTTTTGTTGAAATTTTCTATGCAAAAATCCAAATATTTTAAATCTAAATTTAATTTTACACTAAAATGCAAGACTACAGACAAATGTTAATTTGAATGAGCCTCTAAAATCAGTAGAAAAATATGAAAAAATATCTTGCCTACTAACCGTAGATTTTGGAATTACTAGGTTATATGAAAATTGTCAAAATTTCTACAAAAACCTAGCAAATTAATGATGAAAATGCAAAGAAAAATTTTGAATTTTTGTATTTTTCTATAGTTTATATCAGATTTGATGCAAAAATCATGAAGTAGGAAAATTTAGAAAGGATTGATGCAATTTAGTAAGCCCAACAATGTAATTTTTTTTGTATTTTCCAAATTTTTGAATTTTTTTCTATGCAATAAAATGAATGACTATATGAATGAATGAAATAAATCTAAATCTGAAGACACACACTCAAAAAGTTGTAATTTAAGTCTAAAACAAGGGTTCACCAAAAATGTTTAGGGGAAAATTGGATCTGTTAATGTTCTATATTTTAGATGTTTAAATCCGCCTTTCCACTTAACATTCAAGGATCTAGGGTTGAGTGATGAGCACTATCATACCCTAGGTCACTTGAAAATGTAGGGAAACTTGGATTAGTAAATTTAATTATCAATTTTCTTTCTATTATGCCCAATTGACCATTAAAACCTTAATTATGTAAATATGGCAACAAATTGACGAATAACTGAAAAAACTCTTGCAAATAGGAGTAAAATACCAAATCACAGAGTACGTGTTTTCGAGGTTCTGAAGTGAAATAGTTAGGGACACTGGAGAGGGTTCCTAAGTCCAAGGTACTAGTTTCTTCGCGGGATCTGGACCTTCTTTCTGACACTAATCAGCCCTGTAACTTCTGTTTCTTGAAACTTAGATGTGGCGGACACTAGAGCGAGCACCCAAGTCCTGGAAGTGCTTCTGTGTCCTATTTTTCTTTAGATCCTAAATCCTTGATGCCTGCCAATCCTTCCTGCAACTCCACTTTTCCCAAATATGACACATGTAACCTGCGATCACAAGACTTAGTTTGGGGATTATGGTGTTTAGAGGCTTGCCTCAGTCAAGCCCCAGAGGACACTTAAGTCTCCAAACACCGTTGTTAGATAAAGAGTGCATGCCCTTGTGAGGCAAAGGCAAAAACCAAAGGAATCAATGATGAAAGCACAATATAATGTCACCTTGTAGTGAAGCTCTTATGGGAGGAAGATTCTCTTCATTCCATGAGGAAATTGATGCTCAAATATACAAATATCAACACACAAGTCTGCTCTTGCAACACAAAGAAATCCTTAAATCACCTTGAGAACACAATAGCTTGTTAGTAATCATCTAGTTTACAAATGAATGCCTAAACATGCTTTTATATGCAACTACAAGCACTCCCACCAAGATTTTAAAAATCAAAACTTACCGTGTCGGCAAAAGGACCAAATAACGGTCACAAACTAACACCCAAAAATTAGGGCTGCCCCAAAATAGGGTAGGACTAGGGTGCAGGTGCCCAAGTCCTCCCCCTCTATTTTGGGCACTGTATAGCTCAAGGGGTCCACCTAGGTCCAATTTTCCATGGAACCTAGGTCTCATTCCATCAGGATGCCAAAATATGAACTAAGATGTCCTAAATGCATGCTAAAGACCTGGGAGATAAATCTTATGAGGGTAAAGCCCCCAAGGGGACATTTTCTGATGTTACAAAGATGAATACTTTATTTGTGGAATTCCAAAATTAGCTAGTTGGTATGATAGGGCTGCATAACAAGACCACAAGATTGTCCCTCTCCATACAACTAAAAGCAAAGTATCATCAAGGGCCAAGTACCAACTAGATTAATCTGGTCATTCAGAAGTTCCAAGCTCATATAACTAGAGTGAATTAATCTTTGGTTTTTTTTGTTTTAGTCATTCTTTAACTCATTGGGTTCTAGCAATGTAAAAAGGCCCAATAAAATGATTTTGTGTATTTGAGGTTGACTCACAATAAAGGGGGGGGCCTAGGCCGACTTGGGCCTAGTTTGAAATGTAATTTTGAGAAGCTCCATATAAAAGGGGAAAGTTGTGTCATTTGTAAAAAGGGTGGAATACATAGAACACTTGTAGTTAGTAATTTTGTAATTCTGATGGCATGCAAAGGGAAAACTTAATATACATTTGGGCTGTGGGAATCCTGCACACTTGTAATCAGCTAACTTGTTGCCAATCAATTGAAGATATTTGGTCATTTTTGTGTTCCTATCCGTTGGTGGTAATGTGTCTGCATTTTCTTTTTCTTGCATATGATTTATGTTGATGGATCTTGTACTTAATGGTTAAATCTTAAATCAAGTTGATGAATAGGGTTTGAATACAGTACATGTAATATGGTGTTTTCATACTTTGTTCTAATGCTTCCTTTCCCTTTGAATCTCACACTTGTAATGCAAATTATTGTGTTGAATACTGGTCATCCATTACTTTTTTAATTTGATCTCACCAATTTTATCATATGAAGTGAAAAGCTAGATACATAAGATGTCTATTTGCTTATTTTATTTTCACTCTCTGACCCTAACTCCCTTTTCCCCTTTTTTATCATAATTAGTAGTAGGTTTAGAACTCCAAATTTTAAAGAAACATCTTTCTTCCAAAGACTATCCAAATTCAGGTTGATTTTACCAGCAGAGGCCTCTTGAACAAACAACTACATTGTCCACTCAGCTACTCCAAATATTGTTGTGACCCAGCTAACGGGGACATTGGGGTAATCATAATATTATTAGGTTTCCTTTCAGGAGAGGTAGAGTGTCATTCGTTCTACTTGGAGTTGATGTGCCAAAACAATCATCAACACTTCCTTAAGCTAAATCTTCATTACTCCTACCTCTTCCTTAATACCCTTCATGTCTGTAAATGTCTTAGGAAATAGGTCTTCAAATTCTGATAGTATCTCAGCTACATGTTCTACCACTTTGTCATCTCAATAATTGCCTATGTTTGCCATCTTAGGGTCACCTTATTTTGCTATGTTCTCCTCCCTAAATTTTATAGGTTTATTGTAATATTTCTCCTTTGATTCTATTGGTAATTCTAGTTCTCTTTGTCCTTCTTAGACTTCTATTTCTAAGTTATTTATATCTTTAGCATCTTCTTGTGTGGTTTTAAATCATCTACATCTTGTATGATTTGTCTTTTTGTCCATCCACTCTATTAGTTTCCATATCCCATCTGTCCTAGGTGGAGGTAAACTTTGCTTCGGTGTTTCTTGTTCCTTTTTGAGGTTTGTTTGAAAATTATTTCTTTCATTTTTAGTAAAATGAAAATATATGTAGAAAATCTTGTATTTCATCCATCTCTCATTTCTCTTCTTCTTTCCTAGTTTATATACCAGGTCTATGATATCAGTGACAATGTCTAATAGAATAGATGAACATATAATCTAGTGTTATATTCATTTGTGCCCTTCCATACCATTGTGCATATGTCTAGGTGTTCCTGCGATGCAATCTAGCCTAGGTACTTAGGTATAATTTCATATTCCCCTTGTTTCGGTAAGTATTTGGTCTTTATGAGAATTTTGAATACTGGCCAATGCTTTATTGTATCCTTATGTGTATTCCACCAATTTGTGGTGTTGCATATTAGTGTATGTTGTCTGGCCTCTAGTCTTGTATGCTCATCTGTGAAAGTTTTCTCCATTTCTACCAAGTACGTATGCAGGTCTCACTCCTAAAATTTTTGGAAATTTGATATGGGAAATTCCTTTTGTAATGTAGTTTAATCTTCGATATTTCAGGGATATATCTTCATTTTGTTCATCTGAGTTACCGCATGTGTTGTGCAGTAAATTGTGTGTATAGGGAAAATTGGATTAACAAGATCAAGCATAAATAAATCAAACCCAATCTTACAACCTTCAAGAAATAGATCAAAGGACAAAAATCACAATTCAATGCAAATAATCAAAGAACATTATCACCTAAGATTGTATTTATTCCTTGGTTTAAATGTGGGTTGCTCTTATACTTTGCATAACCATAGTTGCAACAAGCGTGAATGGATGATGTGTGCTCAAAGGATGTAATGTGCTCAATGATAATGAAAGCTCAAAGCACTGCATGAATTCCCAAATCTTAATGATTGTCGAGGGATTGTGAAGAGATGAATGGACATATTTATAGCTTTCAGGGAAGATCGATCAACGATGGAGAAAATTTAATTAAATCAATGGATGAGGTAATTTGAGAAGACATGAAGGAATGTGCACACGACAAGTGTCCATGTAAAAAGATGTTTTATTGAGTTAATTTATTTTTGAGCTAATAAAGGATTGATTTTCATAAAAATAGAATGTTTTTTTTCTATTTTATGAGTTGGTTGATAAAAACAATGATTTTAAAGCCAATGAACTCAACTTTTATTTTTGCTTTTTGACATACTATGAATAAAATTAAGTAATAAATTATTTAATTTGTGTGCATGGAATAAAAAGTTATTTTTGAAAGATTTGAGGAGATAATTAGAAATTAAATAAATAAATTTATTTAATTTGTTGTGCATGTCGGAGGAAAATAAGATATAAGTAAAATCTTGATTTTATTTATTTAGAAGATATAGAAAAATCAACATTAAATAAATTTGAACAACTTATTTAATTTTGGAAGAATAATTAGTCAATTAAATAGTTAAAATTATTTAATTGTTATGGATAGGAGGAATTACTATGTGAAATTAATTAAATAATTTATTTATTTAATTACCATGAAAATAGAAGAATAAAGTGGTGTATTTGATGAAATTAATTAAATAAATAGGATTTATTCAATTAATGTTGGATTTGGATGATTTAGAAGAAATTGATGAAATTAATTAAATAATCAAGTTTTTTAATTAATGTTGGATGAAGGTGTGTTAGACAAATTTGATGCATGCAAGATGAATAATGCGATGGTCATTTTAGGTGTCTACATTTTGCCCCTCTTTGAGACAATGCATTTCACAACATTGTTTAAAAGAAAATATTGATGATGGTGTAATTAACAACTGTGCCACAGTGTAATTAGTGTAGGATGCCCCCTTGAGAGGAAAACCATGGAAACATAAGAAGGATTGGGTTGACTTGTGACTAGAAGAACGGGATAGAAAAGTGGTAGAAAAGGCTTAGAAGGACCAGATTGGAGGTTGGAAGCTAACACAATGGCGAAATGAGGCTAACACAAAGAAAATTGGTGAATGGGAGGGAAGAAATTAGGGTTGGGAGTCTATAAGTAGGGCCCAAGGGATCACTTTCAAGTCATTTGCATCCTTAGAGTTTTAAAGATCTTGTCCTCTAGTGCAGTTAGAGTTTTCAAAGGTTATAGCAGATATGGTGGGCATTCCACAACATGATCACCGCGCAGAGTGAGTCAAGACACATGGGCAACTGACAGGAGCACCAAGAGTGGTAAGTACTCCTAACTAAGTCATTAAGTGCATTTAATAGGGCTATTTGTGAGGGTAGACCTTAGTTGTAACCAAAAGTGGTTTTAGGGTTAGTGTTGCTCTTATGGCAGAAAATGCTACACTTATGAGAAAATAGCTTGCTTATGGTAAGCACAACTACGCTTTTAGCTGAAAAGTTGTGCTTTTGGATAAAAACTAGAATGCTTAGACTTTGAGTCACTTTTAGCTTAGAAGCTCGCTTATGGACAACATAGCCTATGGTCAGTAGTGTTGCACCTATGGTTGAAATGACTCACTTTTGGCTAGGGTCTTAGCAATTTCAAGTCACTCTTGGTCAGCAAAAATGCATATTTGGAAAGTAAAGCTGCACCTATGGCAGATAGTATGTCTCTTTTGGAAACTAGAAGCGTACTTTTGTTCTTTAAGTTGCTTATGGCTTAAAATGCAAAAATCTAAGGATTTTGCAAAAATTGACAAGTGAAACTCTTTGGATGTAGGTTGTTCTCTCTCTGTTGATGTCAAGGGAGCAACATCCATCGATGTTGGATCTAGTAGCTAACTTAGATGAGGATGAAGAATTATTCTTGGAGGTGATGGGACTTTGGTATGTAGCTCACATGACCCCGATATGTGCACCCCTGGTGATGATGACTGTATTGGTGGAGAGATAGCATAGTGAGCATAGCTCATTCTATCTACCGATGGGGAAGGTTATGATCACTTTGGAGGACATCTAGCGAATCTTGAGGATCTTGATCTATGGAGCTAGGGTTGACTATAACATTGACCATGGTGAGGCTGCATTATGGAGATTATTTATCACACCTGACCTTAGGATTGAGGATCATGAGATTAGCGTGAGGCAGATGTGACAACTGTTAAGGGAAAATTGGGGTAAGCATGAATAATCAATATAGTATATCAATAATACCCAAAACCTAACGAAAAGGGAAATAATCAAGATCAAACAAAAAAAGATAAAACCTTTGCAAACCTCAATACTTCATAGCTTCCGTTTGCCTATCTCAATCGATCTTGCATGTATGAATAAGGCCCTCAGAGAGTGCACTTCCTTGCTATTCCAAGATTGTCAATGGAGAATGGCCATGATAGTGCTTTGTAATGAAGATGAGCTTCACAATAATGGTAGTGATATGGTAACAAGTTGATCGCAAGAAAATGGAATGACTTGGGTGCCAAAGGCGCGCTGTAATTCCTACAGAGTAACAATACTAAAATCTTAGATGATTAAAATGGAAGAAGAGGGTTTAATTTATAGACTTGGGAGAGAGAAAATCAAAGGTATGGAAAGAATGAGAAGATCAATGGTTGAGAAACCTTAAGGGAATGTGTGCCAATAGGAAGAAGACAAGTGTCACACAAAAGTTGTTTTATTTGAGTTAACTACTTTCTTTTCTAAAGATAAGACATGCTTTTCATAAATTAGAAAGCTTTTTTCTAATTTAAGAGATATTGATAAAAATAAGGTTGATTGAGTCAGTTAACTCAAATTGAGATTTGCTTTTGCATGATTTGAGAGAAATTAAATAATAAATTATTTAATTTTGTGTGCATGAAGAAGAAGACTTAATTTTAGAAGATTTGGAAGATATTTGAAGAATTAGAAGATAAGAAAGTAAATTAAATAAATAAATTTATTTAATCATTGTGCATGATTTGGAAGAATAAATAAAACATTTGATTGTATTTTATTTTTGGAGATTGAGAGGATTTAAATAAATTTGATTTGATTTATTTAAATTTGGAAGAATGATTTGATTTAGTTAAATAATTAAAGAATTATTTAATTGTTTGGAAAAATTTAATTAAATAAAAGATTTTATTTAATTTTGACTTTAGAAGAGATAATTAAATATTTTGACATTTAATTAACTTAGAGCAATGTGAATCAAATAAATAAATTTGTTTATTTATTTATTGATAGAAGAATTCAAATGAAATAAATATTAAGAATATTTATTTAGACCGAGTTGTGTCATTTTTAGGCGTATACATTTTGCCCCTCTTTGATGCAATGCAGTTTACAACTTTGCTTCAAAGAATATGAATTTCTGATAATGATACATGCCCCAGTTTGCCTTGGTACATGTTTTAATGATGATAGGATGCCCCCTTGGGAGATTGGATAGGAAGGAAGGTTCGAGGGGTGTGAGACAGACAATCTCACGATGAAGAAGGTGAAAAAACAAGTTAGGGATGAAGACATTTGCTAAAGAAAGAGTCGAATGATATGTGATGCAAGATAGAATGATGACACACACAAGAAAGCAAGTATGCACAAATGATACAAAAACAAAAAAGGTATTGCCCCTATCAAGCGGTAAACCAACGATATACTGATAACGATATATGACAATGTTGTCATGGCGGGGAACGATAGATCCCTAGAGAAAACACGAAGGATGGTGTCTAGTTTTAGGAAATGAAGCATGTCATGTAAGACATGTGTGTTGGTCTAATTTCAATAATGTTACATCCTGTATAAGATAATTGATTGATTAACTGATCGAGTTGGTTTACAACTAGACAAGGATCAAGACCATTGATTGTAATTAGATAATTTGACAAGATTGAGTTGACTTGATTGGTATGGATTAAGGATAGACATGCATTTGGATCACTGCTCAGATTGACTAGATGAGGATGAAAGATATGATGATAGATAGAATTTTGATCGATAGAAGAATGACTCGATAGAAGGACTCACAAGCTTTTATTTGTATTGATACTCTGCATTTTTGGATCCTCATTGCATGGGATATTGTATGCTTTTATGGATGTATAATGGATGCAAATGGTGTTTTCTTTTCACATCTCGATGGTGCAAGTATTTTGAAGTGCTTATTTCATCATGAGGCGTTTAAAATGTTGTAAGAAAATACAAGCATCTAGGTATAATTGAACCGAGATGGCCTGAGTATTTCTTACATGGATTTTGATTTAGAAAGTTAATACAAGCATCGAGGTATAATTGAACCAAGATGACCTAAGTATTTATTGTGTATTGATAGACAAGGATTGCCCCCTTTCATGTTAGACCTCTGATGTCCTCGATGATCTTTTGCCGATCATGTCTTTAGACAAGGCTTCACATTACTAAAGTTTAATCCACAAACAACAAGCAAAGAAAATAATCATGCCCCCATCATAGCATCTCTAGCTTTTGGCATCCTTGAGTACCATAGAAAGACATGATAACAAAAACCAAGACGTTGTAACCTATCCTTGATCACAACCACAAAATATTTCTGCATTTACATGTGTTTGTTTCTTGCCATAATTTAGGTAAAATCATTTAGAGTGCTTTAGGTACTTTCTTGCTTTGCTTTGGATAGGTTGAGGTGTTGCGCCAAAATTTCTGCTAAGATGGACCCTAAGGGACTGACCTAGTGCCTCGGGGGCTCATTGCTAAATGGCCTTGCCTACGTGACGACGCAGAGACAACGTAGTTCAGGGTGAACCCTAACTGACCTAAGACCTAGGTGATAGAAAGTGGCATGGACTCAGATAGATAGAAGGACAAGACACGTGGTGGATGGGATAGTGGAGCCTTGGGGGCGCATTTGCATAATGGCCTTGCCTACGTGACAATGCAGAGGCAACATAGTTCATGGACTTGGACCATGTGGACACTGACAACAGACACTATGCTAGGCTGACATTATGGATAGGATATGGGATAAAACCTTGGTTGACAAGGCAACAAAGAGATAGAGTATCAAGCCATAATAGGTTATCATTAGGATTTTATTATGGAACATATATGGATCGAATGGGACACAAGTGAAAGAAGAATGGACAAAAGGTGATTGGTTTCCCAAAGATGGAGGAAGCGGTTTATCACAAGTAACGCCTATTTACCAAGTTTTCACCACTTGCTTTTATTTGCACGACAGCTAGAAAGTATGCAAGACGCCTGTTTACCATGCTTTCATCATGATACCTATCGAAGGTGCCCGTTTGCCAGGTTTTCACCAAAGGATGATTTTTTTGTATTTTTCTAATTTTTTTATTTTTTTGTATTTTATGCCTCCCTTACATTGGATTGTCTTAGGTATAGAATAGGCAAAGATGTATGCTATTGATTAGGTCATCGAACAACTCACCCTCTGATGTTGCTAACTGATATGCCCCTGATCCATAAGCAGCTATGATCACATAAGGCCCAAGCTAGTTGGGTTTAAACTTGCCTTTATTTTCCTGATCCTGTTGATTGCGAGGGTTCTCCTTAAGTACTAGATCTCCAACTTTAAAGACTCTTGGGTGGACTCTGTGGTTGTAGCTTCGTGACATCATTTGATCATATGCTTTATGATGGTCAAAGGCTTTCTGCCTCTTTTCCTCTAGCAACTCTAGTTCTTGCAATCTGGAAACTCTGTACTCTTCATCTGTTATGAGCCCTTTTAACGACATCCTGAGAGATGGTAACTCGACCTCAATGGGGAGGATAGATTTTGAGCCATAGACACAGGTGTAAGGGGTAGCACCTATGGGAGTGTGTATACTAGTTCTATAGGCCCATAGAGTGGGATTGAGTTGGATGTGCGAATCATGACTAGCATCATTGACTGTCTTCTTGAGGAGTTTCAAGATGGTCTTATTGGATGTTTCTGCTTGTCCATTGCCTTGGGGGTAATAGGGTGTAGAGAAACGGTGTTGGATTTTGAATCAGTCATAGAGTTCTTGGACATCCTGGTTAATTGCGTCAGTTAACTCAACTTGAGATTTGCTTTTGCATGATTTGAGAGAAATTAAATAATAAATTATTTAATTTTGTGTGCATGAAGAAGAAGACTTAATTTTAGAAGATTTGGAAGATATTTGAAGAATTATAAGATAAGAAAGTAAATTAAATAAATAAATTTATTTAATCGTTATGCATGATTTGGAAGAATAAATAAAACATTTGATTATATTTTATTTTTGGAGATTGAGAGGATTTAAATAAATTTGATTTGATTTATTTAAATTTGGAAGAATGATTTGATTTAATTAAATAATTAAGAATTATTTAATTGTTTGGAAGAATTTAATTAAATAAAGGATTTTATTTAATTTTGACTTTAGAAGAGATAATTAAATATTTCGATATTTAATTAACTTAGAGGAATGTGAATCAAATAAATAAATTTGTTTATTTATTTATTAATAGAAGAATTTGAATGAAATAAATATTAAAAATATTTATTTAGACTGAGTCGTATCATTTTTAGGCGTATACAACAACTATGTGATCAGATTCATCTGGTGGTTTCTACATTGATTGGAGGGGTCTTGGTACCTGACAGACACTCACGTAGATTTTCTATTAGCTAGGGTCCCATTTTAGAGGGGATGTTTACTCATGGTACTAGGTATTCATGGGAACCCTATGTACTTGGTCATTTATATCATGATATACATCAAGTAGCATATAGATTTGGCTCCAACCTTGCAGCTGGTGTTACTTCGTTACATGTATGGCCTTGGGAGCATATTGTTGTGACCAGGCTAATCTCCCCTAGATCGTGATGGATAGGACAATGATTTGTGCACTTATATGATGGTGTTGTTACACAGAGGTGACTTGGTAAGCTTACATACTGGTGATGTATGTTTGATGAGCTTGACACTTTCATCTGGTGTCCCTGGTAGGACGGTGAGATATGGGAGGATGATGCAGATCATCTTACATACTATCAACAGAGTCTCTACTTGTTTGTAAACAACATTTATGTTATTGAGAGATATCTACCAGAGAGAGTACTTAGACAGTTCGATCATCCATAACTTGTACCTATAAGAGAGGCTATTTTTGCCAGGACACAGTGATACATCCCTGACTAGGGTCTAGAGGTAGTAGTGGCTACAACTTTGGCAGAGGTGGATACACTTGCACCAGTGACTTGGGATTCAATTATAGGAGGAGCTGATCCAGGGACCACTCCAAAGTATGATGCTTACTGGTTGATAGCTAGACCGACTCGACTGACTATCCCAGGGGTAGTCGAGGCACATGACCAACAAGTGGGTGAGTTAGCAGGCAGAGGATTGGAGGAGAGACCTCGCAAGGTGAGATGATGGAGGGTGGTGGTGGCTGATGAAGCTCGGTAGGAGAAGGCATGACAAGGTGTGTCTGGGAGTCCTAGTTAGCAGGACATGGTTATGGAGGAGGCAGGGCAATAGGATGCCCTGGTAGCGGAGATAGAGACCCAGAGACTATAGGGATTACTGCAGGTAGAGACAACGAGATGCACATGGTTAGAGGTGTGATACATAAAGGTGAGATAGGAGAGGGACACTTCTAGAGCTAAGTCAAGGTAGGCGAGAGTAGGCTCTTGGGGTAGACACAAGGATAGGGATAGGTCCGAGACTCAATAAAGATGGCAGGCATCATGGCAGAGTGTGATGCTGCAGCGGCAATGAGGTTGAGGATAGAGTCATCATTATAGAGGGTGATCCTAGAGAGGGACACAATGCGGGCCATGGTGGGGACTAATCAGCCTACAGTAGCCATGCTAGCAAAGTTGACCCAAGTTCAGTAGGAGCTAAACCAGACTATATGAGAGGTACTATAGGGGCTGTACTATAGTGTGGCACCTACAGATCAGAGACAACCTAGCTTCAAGGAGAGGAGCAGGTCAAGGGTTTCTTCTTCTAGGAGATTTGGAGCATCAGTTATGGGACCACTGCCACCTAGACCATGCCCAGGAGGACCACCAACAAGCATATCAGGAGCCCAAGGAGAGGCATCAACAGGGAGCTCTACACACAGCCACTAGTAGACATAGTGATTATATATGATGTATCATTATGTATGTTAGAGACGATGATGCCTATGGGCTTACATGTATATTTTTTATGGCTCTTAGTAGCCCGTTGTATGACATTGATCCATTTTTTATGTATATGATGAGACACGATTATTTTGATGACCTATCATGAGATGTATGATGTTCTATTGATGTTTTATGATGACATGCTTATATATATGCTATGGATGTGTATGTGTTTATTTGATCTATATGATAGTTTTCTTATATATGCTATGGATGTTTATATGCTTATGTAATGGATATGATGGCATATACTATGATGATAAGGTTATAGATATTATAGATGACACGCACTAAGATTATGGATTTAACTGATGATATGCTTATAGATGTATGGAGGCTTATGATGTCTAACATGCATGGTGTTGCAAGATGCTAAGAAGATGAAGAGGATGTTAGCATGGATAGAAGAAATGATGAGTTTAGAATAGAGAAATGATAATTGATTGATCTGTATGAAAGCTATGATTTTTATTGGGATATATGGATGGGTGAATGGTTAGGTGTTGCATTGGTTATGATAGAAAATGTAAAGAACAATCCTTATTTTGATATAGCATATGAATATTATGTACCAGGGTATATAAGACCAAGGTGACGATGTATCCAATGCATAGGACATTGACTATACAAACAAACAGTTTGAACATATATCTACTAGACATAATAGAACCTTGTTAGGTATGTGAATGGAAAATACTCTTAGTGTAGAATGATCTTAATAACATAAGGATTTTATTGAACATTAGATGCAAAAATATATTGATATGCAAGATGCTAATTCCAACACAAACAAGATAAATATTAGCCATAGTAGGATAATAAGATCATCCCACAAACATAGCATACAAAAGCAATGACCATGCCCCAATACATACTGTATCACAACATACCATGAGATAGAAAGATCAAGGTAGCCTTGAGTAGGTATTAGAAAGGAACAAAAGATAAACCAAAAATAAATTGGCCAACTGATAAAACAAATACACAACCATCATATTCTTTTCACAAAGAGGGTGCTCATGGTAGATTGGGCCTTATTGTAGGAAATATATATCCGTTAGAGGCTTTGGTTTTTGGATAGATGGATTTAACAGATGTGGCAAGTAGTATGCGGGCAAGCATATTTCTTTAGGAGTAGTCTTTTGCTTCTTGTTTGATAAGTACTTGAGCTTTCAAAGGATTCATAGTTCATTTTCTGCTTGAGTTAGTCAAGTCAAGGTGATAGGTGAATATGATGGATTGTGATAGATGGATGAAGTGAGAGTTGGGATTTATTATGGATTGGGATCAATGAAATGTGTTTATGAAAAGTGAGTGAAAGTGTGACAATGCCTCTAACAAGGATCCATTCCTAGACCTAGGTTAAAGAAACGTGCCCCCATTCAGGTAGAGGTTTTATTATGGAGAATGATGGATGAACTGACTATGGATGATGCTAATGGATGAAATGACCATGACAATTTCCAAGTCATGATAGATGGGAATGTTGAAATGCAAAGGTCAATAATTTTATTATGGATGGATGGGGTTTATTATGGAATGAGATGGATAGAGTGGATGGGAAACTTAATAGATGGTGGATGCTAACTCTTACACATATCACCTATTTTCTAGGTTTTCACTATGGTACTTATCCAAGGTGCATGTTTAACAGGTTTTCACCAGAGGACAGACTATTTTATTTTAGTATTCTTTCTATTTTAGTATTTTTTTGTATTTTTGTATTTTGCAATTTTTTTTTTGTATTTTTTTGTATTTTTATATTTTTTGATTTTTTTGTATTTTTGTATTTTTTTTTGTATTTTTGTATTTTTTGAGTTTTTTGTATTTTTCTATTAGGGATACTTTGAGGATTAGACATAAAACTTCTTAAGATGAACACTATTTATGGGTTCATCTAGAGGAATGCCTTCAAGTGTTTCCAATGTATAAGCTCCTAATCCATAAATTTCTATAACAAGAAGGGATCCCAACCAGTTAGGCTCAAACTTGCCCTTCTTGTCTTGATCCTATTGGTTTCTCTGATTTTACTTAAGAACAAGACCACCTACTTGAAATCATCTTTCCTTGATCTTCTTGTTATAGTTACGATGAAGGTCATGGTTTTGATAGACTTCAAGATGACTTAGTGTTGTGAGACACCTCTCATCCAGTAACTCTAGCTCATGCAATCTAGCAATTCTGTACTCTTCTCCATCAATAAGTTGCTGCATGGAAACTATAAGAGATGGGATCTTGACCTCTATAGGTAAAGTGGCTTTGGTTCCATAAACTAAAGTATATGGAGTAGCACCAGTTGGGGTTCTGATACTAGTGTGGTATGCCCATAAGGTGGAATTGAGCTACAAATGTCAATCATGACTAGCTTCGTTGATTGTTTTCTTTAGGATTTTCAATATGGTTTTATTTGAAGCCTCAGCTTGGCTATTACTCTGTGGGTAGTATGGGGTGGAGAAGTGATGTTAAATATGGTACTGGGTGCACAAGGCACAAACATTTTGGTTTTTAAAGGGTCTTCTATTATCAGTTACTATAACAAGGGGAATACTGTCATGCCCACATTTCCCATGCGGTCACGACATGCAACACACATGTCATGTCCACATTAGACATGTGGTCATGACACAAAATATCAAAAACTTTTCCATGTGTCCCTAGAAACCCCCTCGTACATGTCAGCATGCTTGGTGGCAATACGCATAAGGAGTAAACATGTCAATCGATACTCAAGGAAGAGTGTCTACCTACACAATCCCCTACGTGATGATAGTTGACTAGGGGGTTATATGATGTGATGAGCATTGCTTCTAGGGTTAGAATCGATTTAATTCAAAACCCTAACTTTCCTAGGTGAGTGAAATGATTTCGACTGAATCGAACTCAACCCTAATTGTAATGCATAAATAAAATCAAGTAAAATAATGCTTTAGTGATATAATGGTCACATGATGGAATGGAGTGAAAGAATAAATGTCACAAAAATGCCATTAAAATAAAACCCTAAATTCTGAGAAAATTTGGCAGCATAACGAGTTTTCAACATTAAAAATAAATATTTTAAAAAGGAATTCCCCAAGAATAATTAAGGCAAAATTAAATAAATAAGGTATAGGAATAAATTAAATAAATAAGGTATAAGAATAAATTAAATAGATCCAAGGGTAGAAATAAAAGTTTTCACTCATCCAAAATAAAATTCGAAAGTGAATAAACGACCAAAATACAATTCAATAACTAAGTCCTTTAATAAATATAATTGCAACAATTATATTTATTAAATAACTCAAATAAAAAAATATTTAAAGAGGAAAAATTAAAACATCCCTTCCCATAATAATATTGATTAAATTAAAAAATATTTTAATTAAAAGGGTTTCCCACAAAAATTAAGATTAAAACCCGCTAGATAAATAATAAGGGTGGCCAAATTAAATAATAGGCAAAGGGATAAAGAATCCCAAATAAATCAAATATCCCATTCTTATTTAAAATAAAATCCCGCAAGGAAATAAATAAACCAAATCCCTAAAAGAATATTTAGACCAAAATAAGTAAAACACTAGGGAAGGCAAATAATTCCAAAGGTCAAAAGCAAAAGAGGGGGAAGTTAAAATTCCCGTGCACATGGGAAAAATAAATGAAATAGAATAAATTAGCATTATTATTTTCCCACTCATCCTCCAACTAAGCCCTATCTTAATATTTTAATTGTTCTCTAAAAGGAAGGATGCCCTAACCTTAATCTCTTCCATTCTATTGTTTGGTTTCTTTTCTTTCATTTTGTTTCCTCCTCTTTTGTTTGTCTCTCCATTTTTGTTGCAGGTAGGGTTTGATGAAGAACCATGGCAGCCATGATGGAAACCTCTCACAAAGGTATATTTTATGTTGTATACACAAGGTATATATACTTTTTTGTAGATATATATATATATATATATATATATATATATATATATATATATATATACATTTTGTGTATATATATAGATAAATATATATACAGTTATTATAAACCTGGAAGTGTTTTTTTTTTTGATACATAGAAAAGGATATATATAATACACATATTTTTATACTGTTAAAAGGCATAGAAAAACTACAGGTTGAAAAGGGCGAAGAAGGGTCGAGTGATAGTTTTAGGGCCGATGGCCCGTTTTCATTTTACCGCCGCTGTTGTTAAAGTTTTTTTTGAAGGGGAGTGGTGTCGGGAGGGGTCCGTGCCTCCACCCACATCCTTGGGTGTGGGTGGGGGCACAACCCCCTCCCCACACCCCGCGGTTGCAAGAAGATAGAGCAGTGGGCGGAGGCTATGGCTGCCATCCACTGCACTTTTTTTTGTTTTCTTTTTTTAAAAAACAAAACACAACTCTAACCCCCCATTTGCCTTATTCAATTCGCTTCCTCTTACGAGCTTTCTCTATTGAATGGGTTAGCATTAAATGCTATCTGTTATTTTCTTATTATAAAAAAATTAGTTCATTAACATATATATACACAGTTGCATATATATCATTTTGTCTGGTAAAAAAAATAGTAGGTTAAAAATTACATATGGCAACAATACACACACACATAGAGATATATATTTTGTATATATATATGTATATATTATAAGTGCATGTTTGTTTACACAGTCTATACAATTTATATATATAAAGAAAAAATAGTAAGCTTAGATTTCAAAAATTATATATATATATTCACCTATATATACATATGTTAGACTAATTTTCTCAATAACAATAATTTAAATAACATGGGATAATAAAACCAGTTTGTATCATATTAAAAATCAGTACTAAACCCCTTTTTTTTAACAATAAATAACACAGAAATACTATTTGTACTCCTCCTTTTTACAGAAATAAATAGGCAGAATAACATATTTTTACTTTGAACAAATTTTTCCATCTACAATTTTCTTTCCAACAAGAATAAAATGACAATCCTATTATTATTTTTTTAACATACAATAAAATTTGAGCAGCATTACCTCCTCTTTTTTTTTTGTTTAAATGTAACATAATACTAAAACAGAAATAACACTTAGTCTAAAATAACAAGGACATTTTCTATTGTCCACATTCCATAGCCATATAAACACAAGCAACTTCATAATGAACACTCTTTTTTTTAAAACACAATAAGGAATATTACACTTTGAAATTCTTTTCCACACACAAATACAATGGAGAGAACAATAAATTTACAACCCAACAATAAGGCCTCTAAGGCCATGGCTCACAAGAATTAGCCAACTCAAATAATGCAAAAAAACTAAAATGAACTTCTCCAAAGCTCCATAACTTCAACAAAACTTGCAATTCATAAAAACACCAAAGGGGAAACCAAGGCCATGCAAATCGACCTCCTCCCTACCGTAGACCCACTAGTGGGTCACCCTTGAGCTAGGGAGGTAGTTCTCACACGGGATTCATTTCACACCACAACAATGATCATAAAAACAACACCAATTCACCCAAGGATTTTGCACAAAACTAAACTAATTAAAATGAGTTTTGAGGGGTAGGGGAGTGGACCCCTCAACTCAAGAGGTCACTTCAACTCAATAATCACAATAACACAAGGCCTCAAGCCAAAATAATACCTCCATTGAACTCAAAATCACCGTGGCACTCTTGGCATCCAAAATACTCCTGAACACCATACAATGCCCTCAAGGCTATAAATAGAACAACACTAGGAGGTGACCTCGAGGAGGTTCACTCTCCCTCACCCCATATGAGTTGACCCTTTTCTCCAGTGGAGATGCTCTCACCAACACCCAAACCCACACAAAAATAAAATAACACCCAACATAAATTTCAAGCACACAAACCAAAAAATGAACAAGCATAAGTAAATGGCTATTACCATAAGGCTTACCTTAAGAGCCCAACAATGGAAGCACATTTGAAGAAGAGCCCACAAGCTTCTCCAAGCCTCCAAGCCTCCAAGATTTCTCCAACACTTCCCAAAACCTCCAAAAATAGAAACTAATTTCCAAAGAGCAAGAACCCCCAACTCCTCTCCAAGAGGAGATAATATAGGCCTCCAAATTAGGCCCTGAGGAATGAGAAGGTGACACTTGTCACCTTCTCCTTTCTCATCCCATGCCACTTGCAAGGGAGAAGGAATGTGAGGGTGACAAGTGTCACCCTCTAATCCATTTAAATCCTCACCTTATCCACTTGTGCCCTCACACATGCGTGAGAGCCTAAGTTTGAGGTGGCAACTCTCCTCAAGGCTCCATGAGGATAAGGGATGACACATGTCATTCTCTTATCCTCCAAGAAAGCCATCTCCCTCCAAGATTCTCTCACATGTGTGTGAGAGTATTAGAGAGAGATCCCACAGACTTGGGGGTCTTGAAGACCCCCAAGTTTTCTTGGTGGAGGAATCCCCAAGTTTTGGGAAGGGAGACGGGCCTTTCCCAAGGCATGACTCATCTCCCACCCTTAGCCATTTTTAAATTTCGTCACATTTATTAAACCCAAGTTTAGAGTGACTAGAAGTGAGTTACCCTAGCGTTTAGTAAGTCCAAATGGACCCTAGACCTGATGGTTACCACCTAGGGTAAGTTTGGGACTTTAATAAACACTTAGGGAGGTGTAAAATCACTTTAAATGGCCCAAAAATAAAATAACACCAAATGGTGTAAACCAAAACATAAATTTTACAAGACATAATTTAAATCAATTAAAAAGGGTGATTTAGGCCAAATAATAAATCAAGCATGTACAAAAACATCATTCGATCAAACGTGATCCTCATCCCTCTTGGGAATGGATCGACTTAACAAGGGATTACATAAGTGTGAGAACTACCTTTGATTTTTCGTGGCCTGGAAAATCACTTGGGCAACTTGATCAAACGGTCAATCCAACATAGATAAATCATAGCCAAAGCAACATAAATTAATAATCATGTCATCGCATAATTCATACACAACATTAATCAACTCATATCATAATTAAGATTCACAATTGCATTTTCTATCCAATATCTCAGAATTAGAATAAATAACAATTCCATAAAATGATCTCATAATCCACATCAATAATAATCATCAAATGTACCTCATATGTCTAGCATCATAATAGCATCAAAATAGGATCTAATCAAGTCATCACAAAACTAATAAAAAATAATCCAAATCAGGAGATATAGTCTAAATCTGCATAATGGAAATCAATAGTCTCTAAATATTTGATAATGTCACCAACTATAATGTAAAATGATCAAACTAGGGAAGTGAAATAAA
Source organism: Cunninghamia lanceolata (assembly GCA_027924645.1). NCBI lineage: Eukaryota > Viridiplantae > Streptophyta > Pinopsida > Cupressales > Cupressaceae > Cunninghamia > Cunninghamia lanceolata. The sequence goes on from BSBN01000389.1 coordinate 9,758,323, forward strand.
TCGGCCTCACAAATACCATACCGGTAAATGATATAGTGCAAGATAAACTTAGCTATTTGTTTGCTAGTGATATAGGTCATAGGAATAGCTTATACCCACTTCGTGAAATACTCAGTGGAAGTAATGATGAACTTGTGGCTATTGGAAGATGATGGATGAATTTTGCCTACAAGGTCGAGTCCCCATTGTGAAAATGGCCATGGAGTAGTAATAGGTTGCAACTGATGTGCTGGTGCATGAATCAAATCTTCATGCTACTGAGATTGAAGACATTTCTTGGCAAACCAATGTGCATCTTGTTCCATGGTAGGCCAATAGTATCCTGTGTGGAGCAACTTCTTAGCTAGGTTAGGATTAGTGGAATGTGATCAATAGACACCTTTGTGTACGTCTTATAAAGAAATTCCATCCTCTTCCAAGTTAAGACATCTAAGTAGGATACCATCGAGACTCCTTCGATATAATGTATCACCAAGGATAGTAAAATGAGAGGATCGATAGATGAAGGTTTTCTTTTGGGTAGTGGTAAGGTTTGGTGGGATGGTGTTATTGTGGAGGTATTCATAGATATCTTGGTATCAGGGAGAATTGGGACCAACAAGTTCATAGATAATTTCAATAGGTGGAACATCAACAGTTAGTATCAACAATTATTCAACCAAAAATTCACAACCCTGGGTATTTGTAGGCATATCCAAAAGGCATCCAATTGTAGCCATAACATTAGTTACCTTATTGTTCAATCTAGGAATTTGTTCAAAAGAGATAATAGAAAGTATCGCTTGAAGTCATCGACCATCCTTTTGTAAGGCATCAATTTGTCATCTTTGGTTTGATATTCATCTGTGACCTATCGAATGACTAATTGAGAATCTCCATAGACTTGTAACTATTTGATGTTACACTGAACTACCATGCAGAGCCCTGTAATCAAATCTTTATATTTGTAAATGTTGTTTGTGCAAGGAAAAGATAGCTAATACGACTTAGAAATGCAATCACTCTATGGTGTGATGAAGAGGATTCCAGCTCCTGAACCATGTTGGCTATATGAATCGTCAAGGTATAGCTTCCATTCAACTGATGTAGTGAGATGGAGTATCCCTTTGTCTGAAAAATTAGAAAGCATAGGATGTGTATTTGTAATAGGAGCCTCTGCTAGTTGATCAACAATAACGTGTCCTTTGATAGCTTTTCAATCAACATATTCAGTATCAAACTCGCTCAGAATCATAACCCACTTTGGTAATCTACCTGTGATAGATGCCTTAGATAGAAGATATTTCAAGGGATCTATCTTAGAAATGAGCCTAGTTTGTTGATTTAACATATAGTGTCACAACTTTTGGGAAGCAAACACTACTGCTAGACATGCCCTCTCCATAGTAGTATAGTTAAGCTCATATCCTACCAAGGTGCGCCTGATGTAATAGATTGCTTGATCTTTACTAGAATCATCATGTTGTGCTAGGAGAGCACCAAGTGTAGTTGATGTGGTAGAGATGTAGAACAACAAAGGTCACCCTGAAACTGGTGGCACCAAAACTGGGAGTGTAGCTATATTCTTTCAGTTGATCAAATGCCTACTCACACTTACTATCCCATCTGAATGATACATTCTTACAGAGCAAGTGTAAAAAGGGTTGGCATTTGTCAGCCAGTTGTAATATGAATCATCTGATGGACTACAATTTCCCTTGAAGGCTTCTGAGTTGTTTTAGATTAGGATGAGCCATCTCAACTATAGCTTTGACTTTAGTGGGATCCACTTCAATTCCTCAGCGAGATAAAATGTATCCCAATAATTTTGCTGAAGTAAAACCAAAGACACATTTCTTAGGGTTGAGTCTAACTTGATACTACTCTAATCTATTAAAGATTTTCTCCAAAACATGAAGGTGACTTGCTCTGGTAGGTGATTTTCCCAAAAGATGATTGACATAATCTTCCATAAAGGTATGAAAAAGGTCATGAGATATCACGGTCATCGCTCTCTAATATGTTTCTCCTGTATTATTTAGACTAAAAGGCATGACTTGCCAAAAATTGGTGCCCCAAGGACATGTGAAAGTTGTCTTATGTTGATCCTTGAAGGTGCTATGATAATCTGATTATACTTGGAAAAATCATCCCACATTTCATGACCTGCTGTCAAATCTACAATGTTGTCTATATTCGGTAGAGGAAAATCATCTTTAGGACATGCTTTGTTAAGATCATTGAAATCAGTACAAATATGGATGCCCTTAGTGACTTTAGAAATAGGTACCAAATTTGAAACCCACTTCAGATAATCAATAGGGCATATGAACTTTACATATAGCAACTTCTGAAGTTCTACTTTAACCAATAATGCTATTTGAGGATGCATTTTGCGAAGCTTTTTTAACTGTCTTGGCATTTGGAAATACTACTAAGTGATGAAACACTAATCAAGGGTCCAATCCAGGCATGTATGCTTATGGCTAAGCAAAGTTAATTGTTCTTTTCATAAAGAAAGTTGTGAAATCCTTCCTCTCTTGCTCTAAAAGAGAAGCTGCTAGAAATGTAATCTTGGGGTTCTATGTTGTTCCTAGATTCATCTCTTGTAATTTTTTGACCAAAAGTGAATACTTTTCTTGATACTTTGAAGGTAAGGGAAGGTCAAATCCTCCATCCTCAAGTGCCTTAGAGAGGTTTTCACCTTTGGATATGTCCTTTATTTTTACTTTTTCATGATCTGAAGGTGCCACAATGTGGTTTTCACCAGGGGATCTTATATTTTTATTTTCATTTTTGTGACTGGAGGATTTGGCATTCTCACCAAACTATACTCCTTGATCTAAGTCCATGAAAAATCTTTCTTTATGGTCACCAAGTGGAATACCATTGTGGAGTTCCATGAATTCTGTAATAGCCTCATCATTCTGAAAGATATCAAGAATGGTGGCCTCTTATTGATCGCAATCGATAAGTTCATGGCATACAAGTGGAAGGTTCTAGGCTTTAGTGTTGGATGTAGTGGAGATGGAGGATATCATGATTATGGAAGTATCTTTAAATAGGTCAATGAGGTGTAAGTAGGAGTCATCGATAGTATCCTCGTTAGAAATCGTAACCGCAGGACAAGCCTTCACTACTTTGCCAAGAATAAACTCAATGTTTGAGGATTGTGGTACCTCCTTTCCATATCCTAAACCATGCTTGTTTTTCTTAGTCACAATGATGGGTTCCAAGTTTCCTTGTCCATGCATGCCAAGACCACCTTGGCCTTTGTAACCCATGTTCTTTACAATGTAGAGACCTCTTCTATATTTTCAACAGGTAGTGTGACTGGATCTTTATCTTCTTGGAATATCCAAGATGAGATATCTTCAATAGACTTATCTTCTAACAATCCCCAATGAATGAATATTGTGGGATTATCTTGTATGACTACATTTTTATTTGCCTTTGCTATAGGTGGTTTTCCATATGATCTAAGTGATAAAGGCATCTTTCCCACAGAGCAGGATTTTTGAAAGTCATACACACCAAGTCCTATCTCTTTGTATTGGACCTTGATCTCAGGAATGGATGTATCAACTAAGGCTTTTATCAAGGTATTTGGATCAATATATGAAGGAGATGGTTGGGCTGCAATGTTGTTTGGGATTTGATTGGTGTTATGGTATCACCCTTGTATGGCGTGGCAAAATTCAAAAGGATTGGGGTCTCCAAGAATAGTAAACTATGTAACATTGAAAGAAAACTTTAATCATTGATGGTACGTGAAAGGTATGGTCTACAAGGTATGGATCCATGGGTGACCTAGGATGATGTTGTAAGGAAGATCAAGGTCCAGTACTTGACAGCGAGTTTCTAATATAGCATGACCAACTTGAATAGGTAGATGGATAACACCTTCTGACTATCATTTTGCATCATCATAGGCCTTAATGGTTATATATTGTTCAGGATCAATAACATCCTCAGAGTATCCCAATTATTTTAGTAGCTTTAGAGAACAAATGTTCAAGCTAGCACCACCATCTATAAGAATGCATTTGACCTTGCACTAATGGATGAATACTTCAATATGTAGGGCGTTATTATGGCATGAGTTTTATGCTGGAAGGTCCTTTTCAGTAAAAACTACATGGTATGGTGAAGCAATGTGACCTATCATGGCTTTGAACTTAATGACATCAATATTATTTGGCACAAACAACACTTGGAGGGCTTTTTCGAGTACTACTTTGTGTGCAGGTGATGACTAAAGGAGATCTAGGATGAATATTTGAGATGGGGTTTTCCCTAGATGATCTAGAATGTTGTACTCAGAGTGTGTACGAACATCAAGTGTTGCTCCACAAAGGGAGATGTTACATCCTCAACTTTTGATTAAGCTTAATCTTACTTTTATGTGGTAAATAGGATAATTAATCATAGATTAATGATTTGATGTTTGTGGAAAATATCAAGTAGAATCATTGATTACATGGATATCGATTGATGTTTAGATTAGACATGAGAATACATATTAATATTATTTTATCATAATGATTTATGAATTAAATGATGATACATTGAACATGGCTAAATGGTTGTGAGTATAACCAGGAAAAAAATCTTCCTTCAAGGATGGAAGGAGAGTATCACCTGGGAGAAGGAAATAGATGTTGGGAAAAGGTCATAATGCCATGTGAGTATCAAAATTGATCATTTGTGAACCCATGCAAGATAGGGTGAGTATAAGTCATTTTCCTTTTTAAGTCAATTTCAATTCGACTATTGTCAGCAAGTCGATTTAAGATCTCTCGACATCATCTACGTCGAATCAACTAAATAATGTTCTTAGAAAATTCATACAGATGATAGTAATTTTGGTTGGATGTTAGAGTTTTGTTTTATTTACTTATCTATTTCTATATTAAAATTTGTGAATATCATTTAAATATTTTAACTATAGTCTAATATGGTGAAGTGGGGGAGTGAGACTCGATCCCATGTTCGCATTTTAATGTTACCACCTTATCGATAGTAATATAACTTGGAGATTCCTTAGATATAACTATTATCCACCTGTAGTGGTTGAGCACTTTCATATAATAAATTCATATGTTTCTTGTTGCCAACCGTACCACTATCTATGAAGAGTGGAGTGAGTGGAAGTCATAGTGGAGCTTATCATAAGCTTAAACAATGTAGGTTTCTCTCGAATGGGAGATACATGAAGTTAATGGAGTCTATATACTCGCGAGGTGGTATGGGTTATGTCAATTATTTTTACCATCATTCCAAAAAAGGTGGTGGTTATGTGTTTAGTGCTAGAAAATGCATGCAAAAAAAATAATGATAGTCTTTGTGGTTATGATTTTTTTATTATTATTGTTTAGGGGGTGAGAAGATGAGGCTACAGGAGTAGCGAGTTATAGTTTTTGAGAGCTCTCAAGAAGGAGTTGATAGTAGCATCAATAGACTTACTCTTAGTAGGACACAACTTGGCAATGTGCCAATCACCACAGGTATGCTTGTATGTTATAGTTGTGTGATCTTATAATAGGAAGATGTATACGTATTACCACTGTTGATAGCCAAACAGTGGTTAGTCGTAGACTGTGTTATCCTTTATGAAAGCATTATTATGTTGACAACTTTGTTAAGGCCTTCAAGGCCGAATGCATGAGGTGTTGTGCATACCTCATACAATAGCATTGGTATATTGATAACTCTGTTACGATCTTCATGGCTAAATGATTAAAGATACCGTGTCTATCTTATTCGATAACAATTGCATGTTTGATATTACTGTTGAGGCCATGAGGCTGAATAGTTATGAGTGCTACTATAGCAGACTCGTGCCCTTCAAAGTCGATAAGGCTAAGAATAACATCTTTTACAATCATTGATAATATATATTCATAAGTCATTTGAGTAGGCAAAAGCCAATGCATTATAGAAAGATAAGACAATAGAAAAAGTTGATGGCCATGCATAATAGAATGAAGAGTCATTGATCAAAACCAATGCTATTGATAGTGCCCATGCCATTGAGGCTTTTGAGGCACATAAAATGAGAAGTGAAATACTTGATTATTCTTGAAAGATAATATCATAACTTCGGGCGTAATCTTTATGTATGAAAGAGTAACATGACTCTTAGTACCCATGGAGGAAAACCAATTTGTTATTGATAACATTGTATAGGTTGCATTAAGTGCATGTCAAATCTTGCATGTCAAGGGAGTTAACCCTCGATTGTTATTTTATTTTCATGTAGGAAAGAATATGAAAATGAGTATGATAACTCATTTGTTCAAAACATATTATGGATATGTTTCTTTATTGAATGACAATGCTTCGTGGATGAAGTATAGGGTATCAAGAACCCTTTCAAATTCTTTTGACTAAAGGTCTACTTAATATTGTCAACTTATTAGACTATAATGGTATGTGTTATAGTCAATGTGAATTTGATGAAAACCTTGAAACAAGGTAGCCATAGAAACTTAGACCAGGGATGGTCTTAAAAATTGAAACCATGGACATGCAAACTTATAAAAAGAATGGGAATAGAGTGACATGGAGTCATAGATTCCCTATTGCATAGACAACAAGACAAATAATGAATGCACTCCTGGAATTAGAGTCAAAAGTCCAAGTTAGATGGACTAAGGGTGAATTGAACCCATCTTTTCTATGACCTAGAGAGGTCCAATTATGAACATTGTAGGATGAGATAACTTCTAAGTTGAGTCAAGGTGTGTGAATGCTTGAGTATGTTCATTGTGAAATTTTTATGTATATAAAACTTTAGCCAAAGTAATGCATTCATCTCTGCATGCATTAGTCGGTTTATTGTGCTCCAAATGGCATAATGCTTCTAGTAGTGTCATACATAGTTAGAGTGGATCTATAGTTGTATGATCATGAAGTATTATGAAGGACACAACACCACATACTCAGATGGAAAACCAATTGGTTCCTTATATCTATTCACTTTGTGAAGGGTATGGCCACTTCTAGGAATGAAGTGTGGGGGACAGTCAGTTTGTGGTTGGAGGAAAAGCACTCGGGTGATGCTCTCCTTTCCAAGCAGAAGACAAACCAAGACTTATGTAGACAGATGTCAAAGTTCCAAATATAGTACATTCTTTTATATGACTTGATAGTCAAATATTATGTGTAAACTTATCATTGATGCTATGACCAAAACGTTGTAAATGAATAGTGAAAGGAATTCGCTAGTATGTTATCTTTGGAATTGTTGTAAATTTCAATTTTGAAATATCCAAAAAATATATGCGTATTGATTTTGATTCTAAAATTGATTACTACTTAATCATGATTATGTTAATCATGACCATATAATTAATGGTAATTAAGTTAGTTAATTTGGGTAATGAGAATTGGCATGTTACATATGGTATCAAATCTACTTGGTTCAATACATGAACCTATGAGCTCACTACATAAAATTTTCCTCTTACATTAATAGTTGCTAATGTTTGGATGTTCTTATGCCTAAATGGTAAGAACAAGATCGATACCCAGGAAGAAGGTAACGAGAAATGGATGTGTAGACACCTGAAAATGACTTGCTCCGCAAGCCACTTTCTTGCATCCTCACATCACTAACTTATCCTTTCCTAATTAATTAAATAAAATTAATTTATTTAATTAAGTTATCCTAAACCATTCACCCTTTGTAATTTATCTCTAATTCATCCCTTGTGATAAATTTATTCATCTAATTTATCACTAGACCTTACAACACTATCCCTCATTAATTAAATAAATATTTTCAATATTTATTTAGTTATTTTGTACATCTCCCTAATCATAAATAATTAGATAAATCATGTTTATTTAATTAATCTACCCTATCCTATAGCCTAAACCAGCCTAGTTGATTAAATAGCAATTATTTAATTAGCTACCCTAGCCTACATGACCCATAGACCTAAATTAATTAAATAAATCATTATTTAATTAATTTCAATCCTCCAATTGGGGCGGGGGCCTTGGCTCGATTGGCTAAGTAATTCCATTGCGGTAAAGATGGTCATGAGGTACAGTCTCCCCCCATCCCTGTGGTACCGGAGGGTGTGTCATGCCAGCGTCACCGGTCACGTGAAATTTTTTTTATCAAGCACAAAAAAAAAATTCAATCCTCCAATAGCCCACTCACTAATTTTCTATAGTCATGTTAATTAAGTGTCAAACCTCGCTTAACCCATCCTCCCACACACTTTGAATAAAAATTATTTTTTTATTCAAAAGGTCACATGACCCTTCCAACTCATCTTTCTATTTTTATGTTAAAATATTCTCCATGAAATTAGCTTACAAATGTAAGACCCCAAAACTGTGCATGTGTCACATGTCCTCACACTCAAATAAAACTTAATTTTTTATTCAGACACTCCCCCACAAAAAATGAATTTTTAATTCGTTAACAAGTCCACATCATCCTCACTCTATTCTATGGAAATGAATTTCTAATTCATTCCTCATCTTTCCCAATGTGAATTTAAAATTCATATTTAATCCCAACCCTCCATATTTGTTGATGAGATCTCAACCCTTGATATCATATTCCCATCTCAACCATTGATCTCTACTTTGAATCCTAGCCATTGGATTCCAATCCTCCAAATTTTCCTATAAATACAAGGGCAACCCTATTGATATGTGCCGGACAACTGAGGGATGGGTGAATCAGTTGTCACAAAAACATAAACACTTTCTGCAATTAAACATTCATCACTTATCCATAATTATTATGATTTAACAATGAGTGCATGAAATTAGAAACTTAACAACTTCAAACACAAGAGACACCAAATTTACATGGAAAACCCCAAGGTGGGGAAAAACCACGGAGAGGATTAACTCTCAATATATATTGCAATCTTGAAATAGTGATGTTCAAAATTGGTCACCCCATGGGCCTAAACATACTAGCTTACTGCCATGAAGAACAACTAGGTCTAGCAGGCTCACTACCTCAACCCTAAACCTAGCAAGATTACAATAAGGGTTGTTAAACCCTACTAGTGGCTTACTACCAAATTCACTATCATGATGAACACCTTTCTTTATTTTGAATAAACAATTCCCTAGCTCTGCTTTGTTAGCTGCTATTGCACCAAAAGATCAACCTATTAATGCCTGATACAACCACTTGACTTAACAAGAATGGGAGGCGGTTAAGCCCTTGTCGCAAACCACCGCAGCGCTGCGCTGAACAAGGAGACCAAGGGCCACACCTTGCAACAATCCCCCTCCTAGCACAAGCGTGGGGTTTGAACCCATGACCTCAGCTCTGATACCAATTGTTAGCTATCGTTGCACCAAAAGATCGACCTGTTAATGCCCGATACAACCACTTGAGTTAACAAGCAAGAGAGGCGGTTAAGCCCTTGTCACAAACCACCGTAGCACTGCGCTGAACAAGGAGACCAAGGGCCACACCTTGCAACATGCTCTTCCTCTACCCTGCTCTTCCTCTGCTCTGCTCTTCCTCAACTTTCCTCTTCCTCTTCTCTGCTCTGCCTTTGGACCTTTCTTAATGTATTCTCATTTTTTCTCAAGGACAACTTTTCCACAACACAGCTACAAGTATTTATACACTACATCAACCTTGGAATGATCATCAAGGTCGACATCAACCATTGGAACAATCTCCAAGGTCGGTATTACAAACATTTACAAAATAGGTCCTGGCCTATTGCAACATCATGCAAGTGGAATGAAATGTGGATCATGCCATGCCTTAGCTAGGACTCAAACATGATCTTCCATGCCACAACACACTTCCACAATCTTCTAGAGATCTCTACAATCACTGGGATCAACCAGGTCGGCCAAAACAGGTTACACGCTACGTTATCTGGGAACAATCTTCACACACCATCTCAATTTCTTAACACGAACCAAAGTCTAGATAGGAACATGATTAGGAGACATCCACAAGCACACTATACTCATCAGGAGCAACCACATGACCGTTAACCACTTTATTCATAGGAATCTTCTCATCGGAGTACATGACTTTACTGTCTTCAACTGTCAAAAAAGAAAGATAGCTTGTGAACCACCAAACCACGAACCATTGCAACTATAGGCACTTATCATCATCCTAGACTTCCCTCTAGAACCACATAGTAAAATACTTTCTTGCGGAGGAATGCGGAGCCAAAAACTGTCTTCCTGTCTCAACTGAACTTACAGAAAAAGAAGGCTTCACTTTAGTGAACACAACTCACTCAGATCTTCATGTGGACGGCTCAGACCTGAAATGTAACATCCTCAGACATACCTCTAACTTACTTCTAATCAACGGACCATGATCTTCGAGCAAGAACAAGTGTAGAGTAGTTTACCAGACTGATCTTCAGTATACAACTCACTGTCTGTATTGCACTTCTCTGTGGCTTACTTATTTCTTCTGGAGAGGCTAATTTTCTTAATATCCTTAACATACAAGTCTTCTAAACAAGTAATGGAATAGGATACAGTTGATACCATTGACAACAAGAATATGTTGGCATCAATGACAACACTGATTAAGCACATACTTGCAACAATCTCCCCCTTTGTCATTGATGGCAACATATGATGTGAAAAACTACAACAACCATCAAGACAAGATTATCCCCCTTTCTCTTTACACATCTGCACTCTTTCTTTCTCCAAAATTCTCCCCCTTTCTCTACACATCTGCACTCTAAGTTTTTTACATGACTTCTCTCCCCTTTTGACATCAATGGCAAAGGGCACATACTTGCACTCTTCTACCCTGATCTAATCTCTCCTCTGAACTTTCTGACTACTCCCCCTTAGAAGTAGCCCTAAAAAGCATCAATCTGGACCTCTAAACACCTCCAGACTAATGCACCATAATGCATTTTAGTTTAGAGTAGGAGGGGTGATGACCCCTAGCTTTTCTCTGAGATACTCAAAAGTATCCTTGGGAAAAGGCTTGGTAAAAATGTCTGCAATCTAATCCTTGGTAGAAACATACTCCAACTTCACTTCATTCTCTGTCACCTTTTCTCTCAAGAAATGATACCTAATGGAAATGTGCTTGGTCCTTGAATGCATCACTGGATTCTTTGATATGTTTATGGCACTTGTGTTATCACAAAAGATTGCAATAGGTTCTTCATACACAATTTTGATGTCCTTCAAAGTTTGCTTCATCCATAACACTTGAGTGCAACTACATGCTGCTACAATGTATTCTGCGTCTGTAGTAGATAGGGATATTGAATCTTGTTTCTTGCTCAACCAAGATACTAATCTTTTTCCCAAGAAGAATGTACCTCCACTTGTACTTTTTCTATCATCCACATCTTCGACCCAATCTACATCAGTATATACATTGAGAACAAAGTCACTGTCCCTAGGGTACCACAAACCATAATCTATTATACCTTTTAAATATCTCAGAATTCTCTTGACTACCATCACATGTGATTCCTTGGGTTCTGCCTAAAATCTTGCCACAAGATACACTGCATGCATTATGTCAGGTCTGGTTTGAGTCAGATAAAGTAATCCTCCAACCATAGATCTATACTTTTTCTAGTTTGCCAAGGGTGAGTTATCATTTTTGCTCAACTTACAACCAGTTATCATAGGTGTGCATACTAGTTTAGAGTCTTCCATCCCAAATTTCCTTAACAATTATTTCACATACTTAGACTGAGAAATAAAGATACCCTTATCTGATTGACTTATTTGCAGACCTAAAAAGAAGTTCATCTCTCCAAACGTAGACATTTCAAATTCACTTTGCATTTCTCTAACAAAAACTGAGCACATACCTTCATTTCCTCCAAAAATGATATCATCAACAAAGACTACAACAATCAGAGTTTGTTCATCATTGATCTTAAAGTAGAGATTACTATCTGTCGTACCTTTACTGAATCCTATCTGCATTAGGTACCTATCCAACCATGTATACCATGCCCTGGGAGTTTGCTTCAATCCATATAGTGCTTTCTTCAATCTGCATACCATGTCCCCTTGTTCTGATGACTGAAATCCTTCTGGTTGTTCAATATAGACTTCAACTTCCAACTCTCCATTTAGGAAGGTAGACTTCACATCCATTTGATAAACCTTGAAATATTGATTCAATCCTTTCTACTGGAGTAAAAGTTTCTTCAAAGTCTATTCCTTCAACCTGAGTGTATCCTTTGCATACCAATCTTGCTTTGTTTATTACCACCTCACCATTCTCATTCATTTTGTTTCTAAAGACCCACTTAGTACCAATTACATTCTTGTTTGTTGGTCTGGGAACAAGATCCCAAGTCTGATTCTTCTCTATCTGCATCAATTCTTCTTCCATGGCCTTTATCCAATTCTCATCTTTGCATGCCTCATCCACAGTTTTAGGTTCAATCTTAGAGATCAAATAGAAATTTTCTTGTTCTTCTGTAGCTTTTCTTCTAGTTAAGATCCCTTTGTTCTTATCTCCTATGATTTGATTTTTAGAATGACTAATTCTTACATACCTTGGAGTTTTGGTAGCACTTACCAGAGTTTGTCCTTCTTCATCTGTGTTGTCTTCATGCTGCACCACTTCTGAAACATCTGGATCATCTGACTCATATCCACTTGGTTCTAAAGATCTTTCTTTACTCATGAACTTTGACATTTGCACTTTCAATGATTTTATTTAGCCTCTTATTATAGCACCAGTAGGCCTTACTCTTGGTGGAGTAACCAAGAAAGATTCCTTAATCACATCTAGAATCAAACTTGCCTAAATCTTCTTCTCTTTTGATATAACATCTGCTACCAAAGACTTTGAAATATTTCACAGTAGGAACTCTACCATGCCACAATTCATAGGGAGATTTTGAACTGTTACCTTTTACTTGAACTCTGTTTAGGATATATACTACGATGTGAATTGCCTCTCTCCAATATGATTCTAGAATATGAGCTTCTTTCAGCATGGTTCTAGCAGCTTCTTAAACTATTCAGTTTTTCCTTTAAACAACTCCATTTTGTTATGGAGTTTTGGGCACAGATAACTGTCTCTTTATTCCATGCTCTTCACAAAAGAAATTGTATTCATTTGATGTGAACTTTCCTCCTCTATCGGATCTCAAACATTTGATCTTCAAATCCATCTCATTTTCAACCATTGCCTTAAATGCCTTGAATTTATCTAGAGCTTCATCTTTCTCTTTCAAAAATGTGACCCAAGTCATTCTAGAATAATCATCAATGAGCAGCATGAAATACTTGTCTCGTTGCAAACTTCTTACTCTGGTAGGTCCACACAAATCTATATGCACTAGCTCAAGTAGTCCTCCAACTGATTGATCTTTGCTTTTTAAACTTGTTCTTATCTATTTCCTAAATTGACACTCCTTGTAAACCAGATTAGAAGGCTTCACAAGCTTAGGAAAATCTCTAACAATCTATGCAGTACTTATCTTCATAATATTATCAAAATATATGTGACACAACCTTCTATGCCATAACCAACTTTCATCAATCTGAGTCAACAAGCAATAGTTCTTGGTTCCTTTCAAATGATAGATATTACCTCTGGTCTTCTTACCGGTTGCAATGATTGTTCTTGAGCTTTCCCTGATCTTGCATCCATTGTCCTTGAATCTTAAGTCATAGCCCTTGTCACACATCTAACCCACACTCATAAGATTGTTCTTTAATCCTTTCACATACAAGACATCTTCAGTATTATGCTTGCCATCAAAAGAAATAGATCCTTTTCCACAAATCCTACTAGCTGTGTCATCTCCAAACCTAACCAGTCCACCACCATATCTTTCCAAACTTACAAACTTACTTTTGTCACCAGTTATGTGGTGAGAGCAACCACTATCAATAACCCATTTATCTTTGTCCTTAATGACCTGAGCAACCAAAGTACTTTCCACTAGTTTTTCTTCCTTCATATAGCTAGAAGAATTAGTAGACACAAGATCTTCCTTAATAGCAATGAACAAGCATTCATTTACAAAGGAATTACCATTATCTGATACTCCATCATCATCAAAATCTTCAACATAATAACACTTCTTTTGGGTCCTAGGCCTGTTCTCATATCTTCTATTTCTTTCATTTCTTTTAGGACATCTGGAAGCAAAATGACCTACTTTACCCTAGGAAAAACACTTGAAAGGTAATTTGCCTTTATACTTACCGGATCCTCTTTGCAGCATGTCCACAAAGTTGGATTCAACTTTATCTATCTCATCATTAGAGTCTACCTTATACTTTTCTAATCTGGAAGTACTTCCAAGAGTGTTGGCTTTGAAGACAGTCTTAACTTTTGGCAGAGCATCATCTAACTTCCTCATCTCAAAAGCAATGACCTTACCAAGCAATTGATCCCTGTTAACTATTTTTACCTACATGAATTCTTCAATCATGGCCACTTTGTGACAGTAGGACTTGGGTAGAGATCTGAGTATTTTCATGACAATTTCCTTTTCATCAAGAGTTCTACCTATGGCTTTTATCCCCGTAACAAGTTCATCAACTCTTTGCATAAACGATGATATGTTTTCATCATTGTTAATCTTCAGGCTTTCATATTTCACTTTCAAACTTTTTAACTTGGCTTCCTTCACATAGTCATCTCCTTCATATAGATTTTTCAACTTTTCCTATACCTTATTTGTAGTTTCAAGATCTACCAATTTCGTCAGTATTGAGTTGGTTAATGAGGTTAGCAGAGCATCCCTTGCCTTGATATCTATCTCATATTTTTTGATTTCGTCTTCAGTCATCGGACCATTTTGTGGTATGGTGTATTATGTTTCTACAGCTTCCAAACTTTAATACCAAGAGAAAGAAGATGGATTTTCATTCGAGCCTTCCAAAGAACATAATTAGTTCCATCAAAATGTGGCGCTTGCTTCTTGTAAGACATTTTGGATCTTCCTCAAGCTATTAAACTTTCTTCAAAGGAACCTTGCACTGATACCAATTATTGATATGCATCAGACAACTGAGAGGGGGGGTGAATTAGTCATCACAAAAACTTAAACACTTTCTACAATTAAACATTCATCAGTTATCCACAATTATTATGATTTAACAATGAGTGCATGAAATTAGAAACTTAACAACATCAAACACAAGAGACACCAGATTTACGTGGAAAACCCCAAGGTGGGGAAAAACCACGAAGAGGATTAACTCTCAATATATATTGCAATCTTGAAATAGTGATATTCAGGCTTGGTCACCCCACGGGCCTAAACATATTGGCTTACTACCATGAAGAACAACTAGGTCTAGCAGGCTCACTGCCTCAACCCTAAACCTAGCAAGATTACAATAAGGGCTGTTAAACCCTACTAGTGGCTTACTACCAAATTCACTATCACAATAAACACCTTTCTTTATTGTGAATAAACAATTCCTTAGCTCTACTCTTCCTCTGCCCTGCTCTTCCTCTACTCTGCTCTTCCTCAACTTTCTTCTTCCTCTTCTCTGCTCTACCTTTGGACCTTTCTTAATGTATTCTCATTTTTGCTCAAGGATAACTTTTCCATGACTCAGCTACAAGTATTTATACACTACATCAACCTTGGAATGATCATCAAGGTCGACATTGACCATTGGAACAATCTCCAAGGTCGGTATTACAAACATTTACAAAATAGGTCCTAGCCTATTGCAACATCATGCAAGGGGAATGAAATGCGGATCACGCCATGCCTTAGCTGGGACTCAAACATGATCTTCCATGCCAAAACATGCTTCCACAATCTTCTAGAGATCTCCACAATCACTGGGGTCAACTAGGTCAACCAAGACTAGTTACACGCTACATTATCTGGGAACAATCTTCACACACCATCTCAATTTCTTAACACAGACCAAAGTCTAGATAGGAACATGATTAGGAGACATCCACAAGCATGCTATAATCATCAAGAGCAACCACACGATCCTTAACCACTTTATTCAAAGGAATCTTCTAACCAGAGTACATGAACTTTACTGTCTTCAACTGTCAAAAAACAAAGATAGATTGTGGACCACCAAACCATGAACCATTTTGTAGGCACTTATCATCATCCTAGATTTCCCTCTAGAACTGTATAGCAAAATACTTTCTTGCGGAGAAATGAGGAGCCACAAATTATCTTCCTGTCTCAACTAAACTTACAGAAAAAGTAGGCTTCACTCTAGTGAACAGAACTCACTCAGATCTTCATGCAGATGGCTCAGACCTGAAATGTAGCATCCTGAGACATACCTCTAACTTTATTCCAATCCGTAGACCATGATCTTCAAGCAGGAACAAGTGCAAAGCAGTTTACCGTACTAATCTTCAGCATACAACTCACTGTCTGTACTGCACTTCTCTGTGGCTTACTTGTTTCTTCTGAAGAGGCTAATTTTCTCAATATCCTCAACATACAAGTCTTCTAAACAAGTAATGGAATAGGATATAGTTGACACCATTGACAACAAGAATATGTTGACATCAATGACAACACCAATTAGGCACATACTTGCAACAAACCCAAGCCATTTTAACAACTTGTTGTGTGGTTACACAACATGCCGCATTTTGACTTGACAAAATAGGGACCCAACTTTTTGCTTGGCTTGGCTTGTGTTTTTTGCTTGCTGGCGGTCTAGTAAAAGTAAGTCACGTAGATGACCCTGCATAAGGGGACTGGGTAAGTCATCATGATGAGGTCAATTTTTCAAGGTTCATATTTCATGTCAATAACCTCATGGTTGGATAGAGTACAAAATTTCATGCAGGTTTGCCTTTTGGATCACCCTGATATTCCTTAGGGAATGAGAGTTATGGTGAGTCAAAGTCCTGGTCAAACCTGATATTCTGAGGGGGGGTCATATTTCTTAACATCAGTCATCTTATGAAAGATCACCCTGATCCAATTTTATCACCCGATAAATCATTTATCCAGAGATCTGGACGTCAATTTTAGGTGATCGAAGCTCATATTTCAAATATCACCCTATCTTTCGAATATCACCCCGTCGCAAAATATCACCCTAAAGACAATATCATGATGGCATCATATAATCCCGATAGATAAGAAAATTGGCACGACGATGACGCCATCATCCTTTTTACCTCGCGGAGGTATATTTCCAATAGCGACCCTTTCTACATAACATGACGATGATGTCATAGTGCAACAACGATAAACTAAGTCATTATCCTGATGATGTCATCCTGATATTTTTGAATATCACCCAATCTTGCGAATATCACCCGATCTTACGAATATCACCCGATATTTTGAATATCACCTGATCTTGCGAATATCACCCTGCCACAGAATATCACCCCAGTGCCAATATGCTGATGACATCATCCAATCCTGATGAACAAAGAAATCAAGAAATCACCCCGACGGTGACATCATCATCCTTTTTATCTCGCGGAGGTATTTTTCCAACGATCACCCTTTTTAATAACATGATGATGACGTCAGCTTATCCCATTCCACAAAGGACCCAATATGACGGTGACATCATCAATCGGCTTGACATCCGAAGGTCATCTAATTTCTAACATCCGTCATCTTTTCTAATATGATTGATCTTTCCTAACATGAGGGTGACGTCATTCTGACCCAATATATAAAAAGCTCGACATGATCGTGATGTCATCCTATGGAGGGTGATATTCCTCAATATCAAGGTCATATTTCTTAACATCACCTGATTTCCTTCAGTATGACCATGACGTCAGCCTTTCACATTTTAACGAAGCCCGTCCATGATGATGACATCATCATCATATCCTGATCTATGAAGAGAGTCATATTAGTTAATATCCCGCATATTAACTAATGTGCATACCCGGACCCGATAGTTTCATTCAATGGAATTTAGTGAGCAAAAGCGCATGTATTGCATATGCATGATCTTATGCATGCAATAACTAAAAATGCAAGGCTTGCATATCATATGAAGGGTCACATCACCCTTGGAATACAAAAAGAGATACTGCAAGGTGAAACTATTTGCAAAAAATTCACAGAAATTCAAAAATTAGGAAATTTTTTTACCTTCCCCTTGGCAGGGTCATAACTCCTAGCTACTGTGTTGGAATTTAAACTTTTTGGACTCATTGGAAAGATAAACTAGTTATTTGGTTTGAGTTGCTCGGTCGCTTAGGCTTAACGCCAAGCACTGACGAAGTCTTGAGCCCTAATTCCGCTCCTAAGGCCTCCGAAAATGCGATTTACCAAGATGTAGAAAATACCAAAAATCATATTTTCAATATTTTTATCAAAAATCACTCAAATGACCCTGGACCTGATTAGATATTGAAGCCATTTTAGGGCCTGATAGCATGATTTTGGTCAACGATGGTTGACTCGACTAATTTTAGCATCATATATGCATTTTGTATGTGATTGTTCACGGATTCATCATCTGATTATCTGCATTTGCATATTCTAAGCCTGATTTAAATGTTTATTTTCCTGCTAAAGTTTTTAATGATGATGATGCTTAATCCTTGTGTCTGTTATCAGGTGCGCAGATATCTAGAAAATGACAAAGTGGCGAGGGCATATCAGAAGGTGAAGTTTGTGCGGGAAATGGCAAAATTTACAAAGATACAAGTTACAGAGTTGCATACAGAGGTAACATGAACTAGAGCTGAGGATATTGTCAAATGTGCTATTTGCTAGCTGGAGGATGGACTAGGTCAAAGATGCTGGAATATTCTATGCTAGCTATGTAGTTGCCAACTGGCAGACATGTGCTATTCATTTGGACTGTTGATCTTAATAGATAAATCCTAACCGTAGGTCATTTGTAACTGTTCCTTCACCTTATTCTATAAAAGGTGCAGGGATGTGATAATTTGAGTATTGGAAACTTAATTGAAATCTGTTTGCTGAAATATTCAGGGCTCATTTCAAAGTTATTGTATACATATATGTTCTTGCATACTTAATGAATGAGAAGACTGTTTTGATTACAATCCATCATAAATCTTGAGTAATCAGTGTGTGAATTCTAGATATATTCTTTGATTTGCTGCATCCCTTGGAGTGCATATCAGTTTGGATATGTTGTCTTCATACCTTTCCTCTGAAGTTAGCATTGACTGTATCTAGCTGTGGAATGTCCTAGTGAACATATGGTTTGATTTCTTCTCTTCATGACTATATCTGATGTATATGTGGCTCAATAGCTGAAGGTTCAACTTTAATTTGAATTATTTCTTTCAATTTCTTTCAATTTCAGAGCATTTCATCATCATAATTGCAAATAATTGACAATCTTAAGCAAATAATACAAATATGCAGACATCTCGTAGATAACTGAATATCATTAGCATATTTGAGGTAAATGCATGTAGTGTTCAAAATATCATGCAAAGAATTGCAAATAATGGTAAAATTCAATCAAATATCAACCTGTAGGCACATTATTTGACTGAATTCATAGTATAGAGGTAAAATAATTTGGAGATTTATGTAGGGCAGATATAAATAACAGGATATTTGGAGAAATATTGATGAACTTTACAGAAATTACTGAAGAACGTAAGGCCCCTGAATGATTAACAGCAACACACATCAACCACTGAGTAACGTCAGTAGATTATGAACTAATCAATGGAGACTTGGGATCTTGAATTCTTTGAATTCATCATATCTTTCAAGATGAGTAAAGGTTGTTGTGTAACTTTTATTCTATGTTTGCTTATGACTAACACCATCATCAACATAAATTGGTGCTAGAAGGAGGGCCTGAACAAAGAATCTGTGGATTTTTTGCAAATATTTCATCATTTGAGGTTAATGTCTGCAAATATCTCTTATCTGGGAGGTTTTGACTATATCTTTGCAAAGATCTAGCTCAAAGCTTTAAAGATTCATTGAATTTTCAGAGCTTTCAAAGTTTTATTCTGAGATATGATAGATCTCATTAAAATTTCAAAATCCTAAAAAAAATTGAAAATAGAGTCTCATTCTGATGGATGCATATGAGGACAATTGTCAGATTAACATTCCTTTATTTCAGGAAACTTTGAATAGGTAGCTTTATCCTCAAAGTTTATCTAACTTCAGTTTATCCAGTTGTTGTAGGATACACCAGACTGTAGAACACAGTGAAATTAATTGTCTAACTTTTCTTATAAGGTTGGATCTCTATTTGAAAGGAATATTATTCTTTATAGATGTGTTCAAGGCTGAAGCCTGGCAGGAGAATGAAGAAATTCTGGAGCAACAAGTAGATGCAGCACCAGAAGTTATTAGTTGTCTAGACACTGAAGTGGACCACTTTAAAGATTTTGAATTGTACTTGTCTAGAAATATACAGTGTAGTCAAATATTAGGTTTATCCACTGATGATGTCCTCATTGAAAGTTGGTGCAAATTACATGACGAAGAGCATTCAGAAAGCGATTGTGATGCTTTTTTGGTCATGTTGGAGAAGACCCAAATTCTGGAGCAGCAAAGAGAAGCAACACCCCTAATGATGAGTTGTTTAGAAAACACAGTAGCTGAATCAGTTATAGAAGGTAAAGAAGAGGAAACACCTTTCCTTGAGTCACTCTGTGGTGAGATTGATAGTTCTCTACTTTATGATAAAGGTGAGGCAGAGTGTAGGTATGAATCTATTGAAAATTATAGAGAGGAAACCACTTGTCAGGATAAAGTCTTTGATTCTGATCCTATTGCTTTTGATAAGGATAGTGAAACATCTTTCCTTGAGTCATTTTATGGTAAAAAGGAATGGATACAGGTGGAAGAATTTAAATGCACTATTGCTGATGAAGTTCCTATGATAGTAACCCAGGGAGTTGTAGAAAAGAGAATAAATGCTGATTTACTATCTAACTTGTTTAAGTTGAATGATCAAATGCAAGAATGTTGCAGGTCAATAGAACCATATACCTTACTAGATGGAAAATGTGAGTTATTTGATGAACAATTCATGAAAGTTGAAGATGCAGAAAGCTTTGGAATTGTTGTGCATAATCAGATGCCAATCCAATGTCATTTTGAAAATGAAATAGGGGAGTACTCCTATCAATTGGGAGTTGTTTCACCTTTACAGTTAAATGATTTAGAAGGGATAAATTTTTGTATATCAGGTTATGAAAATAAAAATACTCATTTAGATGCTGTTGTGCAGAGATTTAATGAAAATAGTGAGGTGCTGCCTAAAATCAAGAATCGGACATACATCCAGAATGAGGAGACAAAGCTGGATAAAGACGAAGGATTAATACTTCAAGAGTCATACATCCTTCAATTTGAAGTGAGACTAAATACTGAGCTAAGCAATGAAAGTGCCAAGTCAAATGGAGGACCAGTTGTCAATGAAGAAGCATATTCAACAGGATCAGAAATACATCAGGTTGTATTTCTCCTTTCCATAGTGAATAGTGTTGAATACTATTTTAATTATGGAAACTCAGGAGATAAGACATGCATATGGATTAATCATGAACATAATGAGCTTCCTCAGTTGCTGATAATCAGAGGATTTTCTGTTAAACACAATGAATTTAGAATACAAGAATGTTTTTTAGAATACAAGGATGAATTTGCTAGGATTAGAACCATAACTAGTGCCTTGATGCTCCTGCACAATATAAGGAAGTATGCAAATACAGGTGTCTTTGGGTCTTCTCCTGGGTTTTATTTGCCTTGTGGGGTTTGTATATAGTTCGGTAGAGTAGCTATCTTGTTTCTTTTCTTTGCTTTCTTGTTTTGTTTTCTGTTGTTTCCTTTTGTAGTTAGTTGTTTGTACAGTTTGCTTAGTGTGTTTGCTTTTGTTTGTTTGCTTGTTGAGTTCTGTTTTGGTTAGTCAAGATGATGCAGCTCATCATCCTAAGAAAATAACTGAATTGTTAAGATTCAAGTGATGAGAACAAATTCATATATAGGTTATGATTCATTCTGAGAAGTACTTGTTGGTGATTGCAATATACAGTCACAACAATAAGTTAAAATTCACATAAAATGAACTGAAACTATACTTGAAAGATAAGAAGGAATCATTTAAGATTCAACTAATCCCAAGTCTACAATGGTTCGGTTGGTCAAGTTCAGTTGGTCAATGTGAAGCTGTAATGTTCAAGGGGCCTTACGTAGTTTAGAGTTTCTTTGTGGTTTACTAGACTAAGATTATGCAAAAGATCATAGATATCAACAAGTATTTTGTTCATTTGCATACATGTGTTACTGTGCTGCAAATTCTAAATGGTTTTCTTGAATTATTACAGCCTTCTCCTTTATACATTTATGAAATCTGTCTACTTTTAACTTTGTTATGCATACTTCTTCAAATTTGAGACAACTTCCTTTCAATTTCTACGTTTTTAGCTAAATATTTCAGATGGGTTGGGAAAAGTTAGAAAGATCTAAACTATACCTCATTTACTCTACCAAAGGATCTAATTGTTCTGTTATGCACTATGTGAATCCTACAGTAATTTGATTAAATCCACAGTAAAAACCTTAAATGCAAGTTCTGAGCATTTTCACAAACATACATTTAAAATTGCAAGCTCTCAAAGATAATAATTCAAAACACAAAGAAGAGCAGGAGAACACTCAGAAGATAGATGCAGAACTCCAGATTCTATTGTATTAGAAACAAACAGTCATACATGATTTATAATGTAGGAATGACTCTTAGTTTCATTGATCAAACTACAAAGAACTTACAAGCTTTACAGATACAGTAAGGAAGCCAGACATTCCACGCACACCTTACTGTAGACAAACAGGTGACCTTCTTCTTCTATTTCTAAACTAAACTAAGCTAACTAGTTGTGTGTTTCTAAAAATCCCTGTTGTTTTGTATTACAGTGCAGAGAGGCACAATATAAAGACTTTCTGATTGTCCTCACTACAGCAAAAAAAACTAACTAAACCCCTGGTTACAGCAATAAATACAGATGAACCAGTCCCTCAAAATATTTCTGAGTAGTGTCAAATCTGGGCGAAATATTGCCCCTTCTGAGAAGCTTTTGTAGCTCAGCAATAACTTCTATTTGTCTGTTGTAGTAATACCTTCAGCTACAACTTTGTTCTTTATTTGGTTGGCCTTGACTTCTTCGCACTTCATCTTTACTTCTTGCTCCTGAGATCAGATTTTCTTCTTCCATGATGTCGCTGTGATCAAGTTCCAGCTGCTTCCTCAACTGCAAGCCTGCAAGACAAGACAAGCAATAAGTATCACATTTATCAAATAAACACTAGGAAACTCAAAATATCTGTTTAAATCAGGGTGACTGTGCAAAAATGTGGAAATCTGGCTCAGAAAACCCTCAAAACATGCTCAAAATGTATACAGATTGCCCAAAACCAAACGGGTCAACCATCGCTGACCAGAAAAATGCCACGGGTGCCAAAAATGTGTTTTAAAATTCCCACCGCTTCGTCCATTCCCGCCCATCGGCATGATAATCACCATCGGCGGATCCAAAAAATACTCGGGCGATGTTCGTTATTTGGCCGATGGCCTTCCTTGTTATTTCCTCCCTATTTCTTTCCATCAGCGTAAGTCTGTACTATCGGCGAGCCTCAAAATTCCTTCGCTGATCATTCTCTTCCATCGATGCTTCTTCGCTGCTCTCCATCGGTGAGAGGTTCGCCTATCAGCAAGCCCAAAATTTCCTTCACCGATCGCATTGGCTATGCCGATACCCTTGTATTGGCGAGAGTGTTGCTGATGTCTTATTGGCCTTCGTTTCCTTCTCATCAGTGAGAGATTCGCCATTGGCGAACTCTAAATCTTCTTTGCCGATCATTATTGTTAGGCCGATGGCCCCCTTTGCTTTGTTATTTCTTCCATCGGCAAGAGAATCACCATCGGCGAACTCACAAATTTCTTCGCCGATTTTCACTGTTTCATCAATGTCATTCGTCAGTGAGACTCTTACCGACAACCCTTCATATCATCCTCCTTACTTCCATCGCCCTGACCTTGCCCATCGGCAAAGGTCCAAACGTTCACACCGATCTATATTGCTTGGCCGATGACCTCCCATCGGCGAGAGATTATACCATCGGCGGGCTCTAAACTTCTTCTGCCGATGACTTACCTTATACCAATGCTCTTTCGTTGTTCTCCATCGGCGTGAGATCGCCCATCGGCGACTCACAAACTCCTCCTTCCGATGGCATTACCTCGGCTGATGGCCTTTATCGGCGTAAGTGCTGCTGATATCGCCCCCCCATGCTCTATCGGCGAGAGCCCCTTATATCAGCAAAGGCCAGAAAAACTTGGCCGATGACTACCACTATACCGATAGCCCTTGGCTATCGGCGAGACCATACCCTTCGGCACGATGAATTCAAACTCGGCCGAATCAAAATGTTACACTGATGGCACTCGTTTTATATCTGGCCAAGTCCCCTTTCATTTATCTGCGTGACTTCACCCATCGGTGAAAGTCAAAAACAATACTCCGATAGCCAATGCTATGCCGATGGCCTACCATCGGTGACAGTCTGGCCGAAGCCTACTCCGTCCATTGAACCGTTGAACCAAAAAGAGGTTCAATACGGTGGTTGAATCGTGTGGTTCAATGATATATCCTTTATGCAGAGCAACCGTATTGACATGATTTTGTTAGAAGAGAGAAAAACAAGACTTTGAACCCCGAACTTTGAACCCTACCACTATCGGCATGACTCCTACCGATCTCCCTTTCGTTTATGCTTTATCGGCGAGAGATTCCACTTCGGTGGAACACTCCAAAGCCCCACCGATGGCAACTGTTATGCCGATAGCCCTTGTCTTGAACCCGAACCCTGAACTAATGAACCATCGAACCAATGAACCCCGCGAAGGTTCAACGCGCAGGTTCAAACCTGCAAAAAAACACTCCCAATGAATAAGTAATGGCAATTAAAGTGAATCGATGTATTTTCCGCAAAACAATCAAATGTAACATACAGAGTGGAACCCAGACAAAATTGCCCACGACCTGGAACCACTAAGTATGAATTTTTTTCGAAATTTAAAACGAATGCCAACAACAACAAAAAAAAAGGCAAACAACTGACTGTTTATCATGCAAAACCTGATAGTACATTTTACCTAAATGATCATAACTTGCAGAATATGATGAATTCTAAGATGGTTCAAAAAGCAACCCTGGCTCATTTTTCACAAGGAATCCAACCATATTATGCAATGGTACTGAAAATGCAATTTTCTATATTTTTAACAAGGTTTGCAAATCTGACTCTCTTATCCCTTTACCACTAGACAGAACAAACACAAGCAGAAGCAAAAAAGCAAAGAAACAGCAGGGGTCCTCATTTTGCTGAGGAGCAAAATGGGGCGTGTTGTGAACATCACAACAGTACTTGTGATCAGGTCTGTGATATTTTTTCATTAGGATGCCTTTTCTTGACTAAAGTGACTCTTTCACAATGACTCACCTAACAGCCTTGGGTTTGTTGAACACACAAGTATAGGTGTTAAGTGAAAAATCTAAAGGGACTTCCTTGCTACCAATATAATCTCCAACCTAAATCAGCAAGTGACCATACCTTGCACACTAAGCTTACATGATGACATCAGATTTTTAGACTATAAAATATTGAAAAATTAGAAAAGAAATAAAATTAGGCCATCTAAGTAACTCTACCGGGGCTATAGACACCTGCTGGCAGTGGGGCTCTACTTAGGGGGATTGTATAGATAACCTTGCCGGGGCTATGGATGCCTGCTAGCAGCAAGGCTCTATCCAGGTTGGCTATGAGGGATGCTCCCAAACTATGTAGCTTAACATCAGTTACTCATGCTTTCAACTTGCTTTCAAGATGAGGATAATTAATCATTTGCACACACCTGATCCTTTGTTAGCATTGTTGCCATGATGAAAACTTTGTCATTCAAAAAGATTATGATGCTTATACTTAGAAAGAGTTAGAATACTATGTTAGAGTATGTTCACATCACTTGAATCATTGGAATTTTGGTGTTTTCTTTGGTGGCAAGTTGTTGTGTGGTTACACAACACGCCCCATTTTGACTTGACAAAACAGGGACCCAACTTTTTGCTTGGCTTGGTTTGTGTTTTCTGCTTGCTGGCGGTCTAGTAAAAGTAAGTCATGTAGATGATCCTACATAAGGGGACTGGGTAAGTCATCATGATGAGGTCAATTTTTCAAGATTCATATTTCATGTCAATAACGTCATGGTTGGATAGAGTACAAAATTTCATGCAGGTTTGCCTTTTGGATCACCCTGATATTTCTTAGGGAAGGAGAGTTATGGTGAGTCAAAGACTTGGTCAAACCTGATATTCCGAGGGGGGGTCATATTTCTTAACTTCAGTCATCTTATGAAAGATCACCCTGATCCAATTTTATCACCTGATAAATCATTTATCCAGAGATCTGGACGTCAATTTTAGGTGATAGAAGCATTTACCCGTCAAACAGCTTCATATATTTTGTGGGGGTCGTATTTCAAATATCACCCTATCTTCTGAATATCACCCCGTCGCAAAATATCACCCTAAAGACAATATCATGATGGTGTCATATAATCTCGATAGATAAGAAAATTGACACGATGATGATGTCATCATCCTTTTTACCTCACGGAGGTATATTTCCAATAGCGACCCTTTCTACATAACATGACGATGACGTCATAGTGCACCAACGATAAACTAAGTCATTATCTTGATGACGTCATCCTGATATTTTTTAATATCACCTGATCTTGCGAATATCACTCGATATTCCAAATATCACCCTGCCGCAGAATATCACCCCAGTGCCAATATGCTGATGATGTCATCCAATCCCAACGAACAAAGAAATTAGGAAATCACCCCGACGGTGACGTCATCATCCTTTTTATCTCGCGGAGGTATTTTTCCAACAATCGCCCTTTTTAATAACATGATGATGACATCAGCTTATCCCATTCCACAAAGGACCCAATACGACGGTGACATCATCAATCAGCTTGACATCCGAAGGTCATCTAATTTCTAACATCCGTCATCTTTTCTAATATGATTGATCTTTCCTAACATGAGGGTGACATCATTCTGACCCGATATATAAAAAGCTCGACATGACCATGACGTCATCCTATTCGGAGGGTGATATTCCTGAATATCAAGGTCATATTTCTTAACATCACTCGATTTCCTTCAGTATGACCATGACGTCAGCCTTTCACATTTTAACAAAGCCCGTCCATGATGATGACATCATCATCATATCCCGATCTATGAAGAGAGTCATATTAGTTAATATCCCGTATATTAACTAATGTGCATACCCAGACCTGATAGTTTCATTCAATGGAATTTAGTGAGCAAAAGCGCATGTATTGCATATGCATGATCTTATGCATGCGATAACTGAAAATGTAAGGCTTGCATATCTTATGAAGGGTCACATCACCCTTGGAATACAAAAAGAGATACTGCAAGGTGAAACTATTTGCATAAAATTCACAGAAATTCAAAAATTAGGAAATTTTTTTACCTTCCCCTTGGCAGGGTCATAACTCCTAGCTACTGTGTCAGAATTTAAACTCTTTGGACTCATTGGAAAGATAAACTAGTTATCTGGTTTGAGTTTCTCGGTCGCTTCAGCTTAATGCCAAGCACCGACAAAGTCTTGAGCCCTAATTCCGCTCCTAAGGCCTCCGAAAATGTGATTTACCAAGATGTAGAAAATACCAAAAATCATATTTTCGATATTTTTATCAAAAATCACTCAAATGACCCTGGACCTGATCAGATATTGAAGCCATTTTAGGGCTTGATAGCATGATTTTGGTCAACGATGGTTGACTCGACTAATTTTAGCGTCATATATGCATTTTGTATGCGATTGTTCACAGATTCATCATCTGATTATCTGCATTTGCATATTCTAAGCTTGATTTAAATGTTTATTTTCCTGCTGAAGTTTTTAATGATGATGATTCTTAATCCTTGTGTCTGTTATCAGGTGCGCAGATATCTAGAAAATGACAAAGTGGCGAGGGCGTATCAGAAGGTGAATTTTGTGCGGGAAATGGCAAAATTTACAAAGATACAAGTTACAGAGTTGCATATAGAGGTAACATGAACCAGAGCTAAGGAGGTTATTGTCAAATGTGCTATTTGCTAGCTGGAGGATGGACTAGGTCAAAGATGCTGGAATATTCTGTGCCAACTATGTAGTTGCCAACTGGCAGACACGTGCTATTCATCTGGACTATTGATCTTAATAGATAAATCCTGACCGTAGGTCATTTGTAACCATTCCTTCACCTTATTCTATAAAAGGTGCAGGGATGTGATAATTTGAGTATTGGAAATTTAATTGAAATCTGTTTGCTGAAATATTCAGGGCTTATTTCAAAGTTATTGTATACATGTATGCTCTTGCATACTTAATGAATGAGAAGATTGTTTTGATTACAATCCATCATAAATCTTGAGTAATCAGTGTGTGAATTCTAGATATATGCTTTGATTTGCTGCGTCCCTTGGAGTGCATATCAGTTTGCATATGTTGTCTTCATACCTTTCCTCTGAAGTTAGCATCGACTGTATCTAGCTATGGAATGTCTTGGTGAACATATGGTTTGATTTCTTCTCTTCATGACTATATCTGATGTATATGTGGCTCAATAGCTGAAGGTTCAACTTTAATTTGAAGTATTTCTTTCAATTTCTTTCAATTTCAGAGCATTTCATCATCATAATTACAAATAATTGACAATCTTAAGAAAATAATACAAATATGTAGACATCTCGTAGATAACTGAATATCATTAGTATATTTGAGCTAAATGCATGTAGTGTTGAAAATATCATGCAAATATCAACCTGTAGGCACATTATTTGAGTGAATTCATAGTGTAGAGGTAAAATAATTTGGAGATTTATGCAGGGTAGATATAAAGAACATGATATTTGGAGAAATATTGATGAACTTTACAAAAATTACTGAAGAATGTAAGGCCCCTGAATGATTAACAGCAACACACATCAACCACTGAGTAACGTTAGTAGATTATGAACTAATCAATGGAGACTTGGGATCATGAATTCTCTGAATTCATCATATCTTTCAAGATGAGTAAAGGTTGTTGTGTAACTTTTATTCTATGTTTGCTTATGACTAACACCATCATCAACACAACTTCTTCGTAGTATCCTTACAATGCCCAAATTTCTCTCATCTCCTCTCATCATACCCTTACAATACCAAAATCATCCCTCATCTCATAGCCAAATCATCTCTCAATCTTAATTTCTATCCAAATCCTTTATCAAATCCATCACTTCCTCATCATATTGTGTTGAAAAAATAGGAGCAATTCACATTCAAATCATCAACTTCGGTAAAGCAAGGAGACATTGGGTGCATCTCCTTAACCTTATCAAGGAGTGAAGAAGACTTGGAAGCTTGTGAAGGTATAAATCATTCTCTTTTGTGTTTCTTTCATCTATTTTGGTCTTTCTAGTTTTCCTCATCTTCATTTGGCATGCCCGGTGGGAACCCTTGGTCCTAAACTAACCTACATTTGAGTTTTGTGAAGGTTTTTTTATGACAGGTCTAGAATAGTGCCATATCTTCATGTAATGGCGCCATATCTTTGCAAATTAGCATCATATCACTCTATTTTAGCACCATATCCCTCTGAATCAACACCATCTAGAATAGTACCATTGACATAGTCTTGGGATCTTTTTTTGTCATAGTAGTAGTTTTCTTTGATCTCTAGGTTTAACAGTTGTTTTGCAGGGTCTCATACATTATCTTACATTGTTTTGTTGCAAGTTTTTGAGTTGTTCTATCATCTTATCTAACATATTTTGAAAACACCTAAGCTCTAGTTTATTTTGGTTAAATTACACAAACTAACCCTATTTTCTAGTAACAAACTACTATATTTATCCTTAGACTAACCTTGCAGAACCCTAACATCTCATTTTCATCATTTTTGTGTAAGGTTTACCCTCTATTCTTGTGTAGGTTCCACTTTTCTACGAATTAGCACCATCCACACCCAGAACAAGTCCATCTATCTCTGTGACATAGAGGTTGTAGGTATAATCTTTATTTTAGCACTATCTTCTTCTATCCTAGCGCCATCTCCTGCTTTAGTGCAATCCATGTCTAGTTTAGTGCTATCTTATTCTTTAGCATCATCTGTGTCTAGTTTAGCACCATCCATCCATCCCTCAGTGTCATCCTCTGCTTTAGCGCCATCCTAATTCTGCTCTATCAGCCTTTGTTTCACAGTCAACCTATGTATTAGTGTCATCCATCTCTATTTTAGCACCATGTCCCCCTAATTTAGCGCTATTTAGCTCTATTTTAATGCGATATCCCTTTGTGTCAGCACCATCTTCCTCTGTATCAGTGCCATTTTTCTGATAGCTTTCTAAAGTTTGTGTAGGCATCTAACATATCCTTACAGGTATCAAAAATGCATGTCAAAGAACATTTTATCAAACTACTAACTTGTTTGTGTAGAATTGTTTGCCAAAGCATCTTTTTATCACTATATTTTAGGCACATTAAAGTTAGTTTAGTTAGGAATTAACATTTGTATGTTTTGTCTTGTTCACCTGTAGACGTATGCTCTTCCCTTGCACCTTAGGGTGATCTTGGGAGTCACAAGTCTATTTATGAACTTTTATTACTTTTAAGTATTATCCAGAAGGGGTCATCTTTTGTGTATGCTCTCCCCTTGCACCTCTTACGATCTTGGGTGATCAAAAACAAAGGTGGTTTCTTCTTAGGAGGCCTTCTTAGGGATTTCACCCCCCCAAGGGATGACCTCAACCACATGTACCAGTGGGGTATATCAAAGGGGGGAGAGCGAAAGTTGTACCTCAATCTAGTTGCATTTGTTGAAATACACCAGACAACTGAGAGGGGGGGTGAATTAGTTGTCTTCAAAACTTTGACCACTTATGAACATTAACACATCAAATAGTTGTTCACTATTATTCAGATTTAATCATGAAAGCATGAAATAATAAAATCAACACAACAACATCATCAACACATGAGACACTAGGTTTTTTACAAGGAAAATCCTAAAAGGGAAAAACCATGGTGGGTGTTCGCCCACAGAAATAAATAAGTTATAACAATACCTTAGGGCTCACTACCCAATATGCTCATTGCAAATGTTGAGGCTCACTGCCAAGGATTAGTGAACTAATTTGATAGCATCTACTCCATGCTTGGGTTCAGTTCCATTGAAGCACAGTATAACTCCTTTGCTCTACTCTTTTTACACCTTCGCACTTATCTTATCATTTTCACACCTAGACATTTTTTTGCAACTACATTACATGCTTTTATACAATTCATCAACCTTGGAATGTACATCAAGGTCGGTATCACATTCATCAACCATTGGAACAATCTCCAAGGTCGGCATTACACACATATATAGAAATAGGTCTGGACCTAAACAAAATTTTCTAAGGTAGAGATGTATGTGGATCATGTTATGCCTTAGCTGGGACTCAAATGCAATTTTTGACGTCACTACATGCTTCCACAATCTTCAATGTATCTCCACAAGTAATGAAAACAATCAAGTCGGCCAAGACCTTTGTTAACATTAAGTCTTCTAAGAACAATCTTCATCCACAATCCAAAGGTAGGAGCATGATCAGGAGATATCCACAAGCACATTGTAATCACCAGGAACAACCTCATGATCTCTAACCATTCTGTCAAGAAGATTCTTCTAATTAGAGCACAAGAACAACACTGTCAACTACTGTCATAAAGAAAGGATAGCTTGTGGGCCACCAAATCATGAACCATTGGAGTTGAAGGCATATATCATCATTTTAGACTTAACTCATGAACCACAAATCATAATACTTTAATGCAGAGGAATGCAAAGCAAAATACATTCTCCCTGTCACCAGTGAATATTTAGGAAAAGTAGTTTTCACTATGGTGATCATAACTCACTCAAATCTTCATACAAGAGGTTCAAACTTGGAACATGGCATCTTCAGACATGCCTCTAAACAACTTCCAATCCACAGACAAAGATATTCATTCTACAAGAAATACGAAACAATCTATTGGACTGTTCTGTTGTAAACAAAGCTACTCTTCTATACACTATTTCCACCGGAGGAGCAAAATTTCTCAAAAGCACTTGGAAACTCAATATCAGGATCACTTACTCATTATCTCCAACACTTATATAATCTAGTACAAAGCATCTAACTCATTATAAGAAATCATCAAAACAAGAGCATAGTTGACACCAATGACAACACAGATATGTTGACATCAATGACAACACCGGTTAGGCACATACTTACAATCCCCCTTTGTCATTGATGGCAACATATGATGTGAAAAACTATAATGACCATCAAGACAATATACTCCCCCTTTCTCTTT
This sequence comes from Cunninghamia lanceolata, assembly GCA_027924645.1. Lineage (NCBI taxonomy): Eukaryota > Viridiplantae > Streptophyta > Pinopsida > Cupressales > Cupressaceae > Cunninghamia > Cunninghamia lanceolata. Next base: position 9,790,695 of record BSBN01000389.1, read on the forward strand.
ACACATCTTCACTCTTTCTCCCCCTGAGTTTTTCACATGATTTCTCTCCCCCTTTGACATCAATGGAAAAGGGCACATACTTGCACTTTGTTGCTCTGATCAAATTGCTCTTTCATGACTACTGTGATACTTCTCTTTGTCAGGAACACTTGCTACTCCCCCTAAGAGGTAGTTCTCAAAACATCAATCTAGATCAAATAATGAGGCTTTGGACACCATTGGACTGATGCATTCTTATGAATCTTAGTTCAGAGCAAGAGGGGTAATAACCCCTAACTTTTATCTGAGACACTGAAAGGTATCCTTAGGCAGAGGCTGAGTGAAAATATTTGCAATCTAATTCTTTGTGGACACATATTCCATCTTTACTTCATTTTCTGTCACCTTCTCTCTCAAAAAGTTATACCTTATTGATAAATGCTTTGTTCTTGAGTGCATCACTGGATTCTTTGAAATGTTTATGGCACTTGTATTGTCACAAAATATTGCAATTGGATCTTCATACACAACTCTTATGTCCTTCAAGGTCTGCTTCATCCACAACACTTGAGTGCAACAACATAGTGCTGCAATATACTCTGCTTCTGTAGTAGATAAGGAGATTGAATCTTGCTTCTTGCTCAGCCATGAAACCAATCTATTTCCCAAGAAGAAGGTGCCTCCACTTGTACTTTTTATGCCATCAACATCTCTGGCCCAATCTGCATCTATATAAGCACTGAGAGTGAAATCATTATCTTTTGGATACCATAAGCCTTGATCTGATGTGCCTTTCAAATACCTAAAGATTCTCTTGACTGCCATTACATGTGACTCTCTAGGATCTTCTTGAAATCTTGCCACAAGACATACTGCATGCGTTATATCAAGTATGGTTTGAGTTAGATAAAGTAATCCTCCAATCATAGATCTGTACCTTTTTTTATCAGTCTTAGGTGATTCATCAATTTTGATCAACTTGTAACTAGTCACCATGGGAGTGCATACTAGTTTGGAGTCCTCCATCCCAAACTTATTCAACAACTCTTTCACATACTTAGACTGAGAAATGAAGATTCCTTTATTTGATTGAGTAATTTGCAGACCTAGAAATAAATTCATTTCACCAAACATAGACATTTCAAAATTCATTTTACATTTCTCCTGCAAACTTCATGCACATGTCATCATTTCCTCCAAAGATAATGGCGTCAACAAAAACTACAACAATCAGGATTTGATTATCATTGATTTTGAAATAGAGATTGTTGTTAGCAGTGCCTTTATTGAACCCTAACTACAGCAAATACTTGTCTAGCCTTGCATACCAGGCTCTAGAGGCTTGTTTTAGTCCATATAGGGCTTTCTTCAATCTGCATACCATATCACCTTGGTTTGGTAGTTGAAACCCTTCAGGCTGCTCAATGCAAACTTCCTCTTCCAACTCACCATTTAAGAATGTAAACTTCAGATCCATTTGATACACCTTGAAATCTTTGTGAGCTGCAAATGCGAGAAATATTCTGATTACTTCAATCCTAGCCATTGGAGAAAAACTTTGTTCAAGGTCTATTCCTTCAATTTGAGAATATCCTTTGCACACAAGCCTTGCTTTGTTTCTTACAACTTCTCCATTTCCATTCAGCTTATTCCTGAAAACCCATTTAGTTCCAATGACATTCTTATCAGTAGGTCTAGGAACCAATTCCCAAGTTTGATTCTTCTTTATCTACATTAGTTCTTCTTCCATGGATTTTACCCAATTTTCATCATTGTAAGTTTCATTAATAGTTTTTGGTTCAACCTTTGAAATAAAATAGTAATTCACTGTTCTTCTGTAGCTATTTTCCTTGCTAGCACACCTTTGTTTTTGTTACCTATAATCTAATATTCATAATGATTAATCATTACATACCTGGGAGTCTTTACAACACTTTCTAGAGCCTCTTCTTCATCCTGACTATCTTCTTGTTCAATTTTTTCTTCATTTATTATAGTCACAGGTTCATATAATTCATAGCAACTCAGATCTAATATTCTTTCCTTGCCTTCATCCAGCTTCACATTAGCACTCTCAACAATCTTTTTTAGTCTCTTATTGTAGCATTGATAGGCCTTACTCTTGGTAGAGTAACCAAGAAAAATTCCTTCACATCGAGCATCAAACTTGCCTAGTTCTTCATCTCTTCTGATGTAACATTTGCTACCAAAAACTTTGAAATACTTCACTGTAGGAACTCTTCCATACCATAATTCAAAAGGATTTTTAGAACTGTTACCTTTGACTTGAACTTTGTTTAGGATGTACACAGTAATATATATGGCTTCTCTCCAATATACTTCCGGTAGGTTAGCTTCCTTTAGCATAGTCCTATTAGCCTCTTGAACTGTCCTGTTCTTTCTTTCAACATCTCCATTCTGTTGAGGAGTCCTAGGTATAGACAACTATCTCTTTATCCCTTGTTCTTCACAGAAAATATTGAATTTATTTGAAGTGAACTCACCTCCTCTTTCAGACCTTAAGCATTTGATTCTCAACTCTAACTCATTCTCAACCATTGCCTTGAAAACTTTGAACTTGTCTAGGGCTTCAGATGTTTCTTTTAGGAAAGTGACCCAAGTCATTCCAGAATAGTCATTAATAAGCAACATAAAATACCTATCACCTTGCAGACTTCTTGTTCTTATGGGACCACACAAATCTATATGTACTAGCTCTAGCAATCTAGTAGAGAATTGTTCTTTGCTTTTGAAACTTGTTTTTGTTTGTTTCCCAAATTGACACTCCTTACAAATGGTGTTGGTTGGCTTCACAAGTTTAGGCAGATCTCTTACAGCCTATGCAAAACTTGTCTTCACCAAATTGTCAAAATTGATATGACACATCCATCTATGCCGCAACCAACTCTCATCTATCTAAGCCAATAAACAATAATCATTATTTCCTCTTAATTGATAAATGTTACCTCTGGTCTTCCTACCAGTAGCAATCACTGTTCTGGAGCTTTCCATGATCTTGCACCCATTGTATTTAAAACTCAGATCATAACCTGTGTCACACATCTAATCAAAACTCAAAAGATTATGCTTCAAACCCTTCACATATAGGACATTATTAGTATTGTGCTTTCCATCAAAAGAAATATATCATTTTCCATAAATCTTACTAGTTGCATTATCTCCAAATCTAACCAGTCCTCCATCATACTTTTCCAAAATCACAAATCCATCATACTTTTCCAAACTCACAAACTTACTTTTGTCACCAGTCATGTGATGTGAGCATCCACTATCAATAATCCTTTCATCCTTATCTTTCTCAACCTGAATAGCCAAAGCACTTTCTTCCATTGGTTTTTCTTCCTTCACACAGCTAGCAGGATTAGTAGACACATGTTCTTCTTTAATTGCAATAAACAAGCACTCATTTTCACTAGTATTAGCATCATCAAATTCATCATCTATCACACCTTCATCATCAAGATCTCTAACATAGTAGCATTTCTTTGGAACCCTATGTCTATTCTCAAATCATTTTCTATTCCCTTCAATTCTTTCAAGACATCTAGAAGCATAGTGACCACCTTACGACATGAAAAACATTTGTAAGGTAATTTTCCTTTGAACTTACCAGAACCTCTTTGCAGTTTGTCAATAAAGTTTGCTTCAATTTTATCAACCTCATCATTAGGTTCCACCTTGTACTTTTTAGCTCTGGAGATCTTATCTAAAGTACTAGATTTGAAAGTAGTCTCAATCTTTGGTAGAGCATCACCAAGCTCTCTCATCTTAAAAGTTGTAAGCTTTCCTAGCAACAGATCCTTAGTGACATCTTTCACAGTCATTACTTCTTTAATTGTAGCTACCTTGTGACTATAGGATTTAGGTAATGACCTAAGAATTTTCATCACAACTTCCTTCTCTTCAATAGTTCCCCCCATACCTTTTATTTCATTGACAATTTTATCAACTTTTTGCATGTAGCTTGTTATGTTTTCATCTTTGCTCATCTTTAAACTCTCATATTTCACTTTTAGACCCTATAATTTGGTACTTTTAATAGACTCATCTCCTTCATGTAGATTTTTTAGCTTTTCCCAGACTTCATTAGCAGTTTCTAGATCTATGACCTTTATCAACACATCTCTATCTTTTATATTTAACTCATATTCTTTGATTTCATCTTCAGTTGTTAAACCATTCTAAGGCATGGTATACTTCATCTCTATTGCCTTTCATATTATATAACCAAGACAAAGGAGATGGATTTTCATTCATACCTTCCATAGAGGATAAGAGCTTATTTCTTATAAGACATCTTGGATCGACCTCAAGCTATTAGGCTTACTTTTGAGGAACCTGGCTCTGATACCAATTGTTGAAATGCACCAGACAGCTGAGAGGGGGGTGAATTATTTATCTTCAAAACTTTGACCACTTATGAACATTGACACATCAAACACTTGCTCACTATTATTCAGATTTAATCATGAAAGCATGAAATAAGAAACTCAACATAGCAATATCATCAACACATGAGACACTAGATTTTTTACATGGAAAACCCTAAAAGGGAAAAACCATGGTGGGTGTTAGCCCATAGAAATAAATAAGTTATAACAACACTAAAAAATAGAGGCTCACTACATTAGGGCTCACTACCCAATATGCTCACTACAAATGTTGAGGCTCACTGCCAAGGGATGGCTCACTGCCAAAGGTTGGCTCACTGCCAAGGATTAGTGAACTAATTTGATTGCATCTACTCCATGCCTAGGTTCAGTTCCATTGAAGCATAGTATAACTCCTCTACTCTACTCTTTTTACACCTTCACACTTATCTTATCATTTCACACCTGGACATCTTTTTTGTAACTACATTACATGCTTTTATACAATTCATCAACCTTGGAATGTACATCAAGGTCAGCATTACATTCATCAACCATTGGAATAATCTCTGAGGTTGGCATTACACACATACATAGAAATAGGTCTAGACCTAAATAAAATTTACTAAGGTAGAGATGTATGCGGATCATGTTATGCCTTAGCTAGGACTCAAATGCAATCTTCCACATCACTACATGCTTCCACAATCTTCAATGTATCTCTGAAAGCAATGAAAACAACCAAGTCAGCCAAGACTGGTGTTAACATTAAGTCTTCTAAGAACAGTCTTCATCCATGATCCAAATTTCTCTTTGCGGACCAGTCCAAAGGTAGGAGCACAATTAGGAGACATCCACAAGCACATTGTAATCACTAGGAACAACCGCACAATCTCTAACAATTTTGTTAAGAAGATTCTTCCAATCGAAGCACAAGAACAACACTGTCAACTACTGTCATAAAGAAAGGATAGCTTGCATACCACCAAATCATGAACCATTCAAGTTGAAGGCACATATCATCATTTCATACTTAACTCATGAACTGTAGATCATACTACTTCAATGTGGAGGAATGTGGAGTAAACTATATTCTCCCTATCATCAGTGAAGATTTAGATAAAGCAGTTTTCAAGTTGGTGATCATAACTCACTCAAATCTTCATACCAGAGGCTCAAAATTGGAACATGGCATCTTCAGACATGCCTCTAATAAATTCCAATCTATAGACAAAGATATTCTCTACAAGAAATGTGGAGCAATCTACTAGACTATTCTGTTGTAAACAAAGATACTCTTCTATACACTATTTCCACCAGAGGAGCAAATTTTCTCAAAGAACTTGGAAACTCAATGTCAAGATCACTTACTCATTATCTCCAACACTTATAGAAGCCATTGCAAAGCATCTAAATCATTTTCTCAAAAGAACTTTGAAACTCAATGTCAGGATCACTTACTCATTATCTCCAACACTTATATAAGCCATTGCAAAGCATCTAACTCATTATTAGCAAGCATCAAAACAAGAGCACAGTTGACACCAATGACAAAACAGATATGTTGACATCAATGACAACATAGATTAGGCACATACTTACAACAAAATTATCATTGGATAGCCTTGGGGCCCTGGGTGATTCTAGACATAAGGTGAAGTGGTGCTTGTTTAACCGCTTGGTGCCACATCCCTTCAATGGACTAGTGTTCACAGTTTGTTCCTCACGTACCCTTGGGTATATAGAGGACTCCCTAGAATCTCATTCAATCCTAGCTTAAGACCTCTCGACCATATGAGATTGTAATGCACCGGATACCTATAGGGACCGAGAAGTTACTCATCGCACAAGCCAAATTGATTTTATCGTCAGGTGCAAATGCCCTCTAGAAATGAACATGCATGTCATGTATGCTCTCCCCTCATGATGTAAGAGTGATCTTGGGTGATAAAAAATAGTTAGCGCCTCCTCATGGGACTTGCATGTCACACCTACATAAAGGTAGTGAGATGAGCTCATAATCTTGTATACACCCACTTGAATAAATCTAGGAATGTTTGCATGAATGGTGTGTCTTCCATGTGAGAACCTATGAAATCAAAGCATCAATTTTATGCATTAAAGTCAACCATTGTGTCTTTCTTGTTTACATTATCTCTTGCCAAGATCTTGGAGTAGAAAAAAAATCAAACATTCAATCAAAATCCTACAACTTTCAACAACCTTTCAATGCCATATGCTCACTATTTAGTGCTATTCTTTTTTGTTACAGTACCATCCATTTAGTACCATTTGTCCACCAATCAGCACCATCTTCTCATCCTTTAGTTCCTTTGGTGTCTATTTTAGCACCTTTGGTGACTATTTTAGCACCTTTGGTGATTGTTTTAGTGCCTTTTTCCTCGATGTCCAAAAATCAGATTTTCCCATCAAAAACATCTATTTTATAAGCCCATTTTTTCAAAAAAATTCCTCCCAACAATGCTAAACCCCCCATCATTTATCAAATCCCATCATCTGAGCTTAATTAATCCCCATATTTGAGGTTAATCCCATATTGTCATCCTAATCACTTTGTAATCCAATATCCATTATCTTCCTAATCCATCTCCTAATTCATTTATCCAATCTTAATCACCTCATAATCCTCTTAATCCAACCCTCTTATCGTCCTAATCTCTCATCCTAGTCATCCATCCTATCTATTATCATCCTTAATCCAATTCATCACCATCATACTAATCCAATTCCCTTATCCACTTGATCACATCTCATCCAAACCTTCATCCAATATACCTTCCAACCAAAATCAATCTCATCCAAATCCTCATCAAATCCATCTCCAAAAATCAAAATCCTAACATCTTCTAAGCCATAGTCCAAATCCAATTCATCTCATCCAAACCTTCATCAAGATCCTAGAAAAATCAAACCTTCATCCAAATCTATCTTCAAATCAAAATCCAACATCAATCATCCCTCATCCATTATCCACTCCAATAAAATATCCCAATCCCTAATCATTAATCAATAAACCATCCTTTTGCACATCAAGCTTTGGTTAAGGACTTAGTCTCCTTCATCCTCCATCAACCTTTCATCCAAAATCCCAATCCCAATCATTATCAAAATCCAAATCCAAATCAACCCAATCAAAAATCAAGATCTTAGTTGATCATCATCAACCTTTATCCAAACTTTCTTGAGATCATTAGTCTATCTTAAGTAAGTCATCCAATCAAATCAACCCAATAAACTCTATTGCTTAAGTGTCATTAGTCTATCTTAAGTATAGAGAATCATCCATCCTTTGAAGTAAAACAAATCACCCTAAGGTCTTGAAATTTGATCCGCAGCCTACATCACTCATCCATTATTATATCCCTCAAACCTTAACAACATTAATCCATCAACTTATCCATATCCCAATCCCTCAATCCCTATCACCCATCTACCATCTAAGTTACCATTTAATCCACCAACAAACTTTCCAAATTCTAAGCCAACAACATCCAACAAATCCTTGATGGATTTTCTCCAAAGAAAAAGAAAATCTATGGAATCCCCTAAATCCCCCACCCCTCCAACACCACCACCTATTCCAATTTCTATCCTTGAACCCATCCAAGAACTAGAACTATCTAATCCCATCACCCATCTATCCAATCTCAATCCTAATCCTACACCATCCACCCTTATTATCCATCCATTATATTGTTCTTCAACCCATACACTCATGAAGGATGTCATCCATTGGCTATTAGAAAGGAATCGTTTTCCATCATCTTCTACAATAAACACAAGTCAAACACCATCATGTAATCCAACACCTATCACACCCATCCAAGAAACTATCACACCCATCCAAATCACATCCACTTCCATGCAAACACTCGATCTATGTCTAGGGACAAATCCAAAGCATGTTCAAGCATCAACCTCATATCCTAATCAAGGTCTAAGCATCCCATCTAACCCCACCCCTAATCCCCTCCCATCTCATGATCCACCTGTTGATCCCACACCATCTTCTATCACCCCTTTATCATCCCCCATTAATCCTTTACCTCCACCTATCAACCCAATCCCAAATCCATCCTCCTATCCACTTGGACAAAGTACCTTCATCTGTGGTGGCTCCCTCATAGGAAGTGAGAAAATTCCATCCACCACCTATCCTTCTCCAACAAATAATGGACTCGCATCTTGTTTCCAAAGCACTAAACATCCCATTGCATGTCACATGCTCCAACATATGAACTATCAAGGAAAAGGCTTAGGCCTTCACAAACAAGGAATCTTGGAGCCCATCCACACCACATTCCATCCATCCTCGCATGGCCTTGGCTATACATCCCAAGGAAAAAAATATAAACATTTTGGTACCACCCACCTATCTTCCAAATTCCATTCATCCAATCCCAAACCTGGTGCATCTCATCGCACGCCCAAATCATATGTCACCATCCCTCCTCCATCATCATATCATTTGCAAAAGCATGTGACCAAACACATCCCTCCATCAAATTTACCTCCACTTCTACCAACTCCTAACATCCCCATCCTTAAATCCTCTTATCCTCCCATCCTCCCAACTCCTAATATCCCCATCTTCAAATCCCCTCATCCATTCAACCATAAATCCATTTTTAACCCCTCTACCCATAAATCCCCTAAAATCCCAAATCAAGACCAACAAAAGCACACATCATCCAAAATAGAAGCTACCAACACACCCATGGGATTCAAAAATAAAAATTTGGATGCCTCTCTACATAAAGCAAAAAATCCACAAAAACCTAAAGATGCTATCTCTCCCAAGAAAAATCAAAAATCCAAAAGGCTACCAAAGACCATACCATCAAAAGAAAAATCAAAAACAAAAATGGTATGGGTCCTTAAGCACAAAGCAAACAATCCAAATGAGGCATCCACCTCTAATTCTCAAAACTCCCAAACATCCCACTCCCCATCTAAAAATCCCATAATTCTTAAGGCTATTTGGGTCCCTAAAACCCCAAATCACCCATCCAAAAATCCCCTATACAAATCCCCATTACTACCCACCTCCCATCTAAAATATAAGCTTCCAAATGCATCACGGTGTCTGCAACCATTGGTCATGGTTCCCATCGACCCTACAACATTCCCACATACCTCCATCTCTCCATCTTTCATCCACTATCCTACATATCTCCCTCATCACATCCCTTTGGTACATGCTTTTGCATAAACCTTACATAGTCCACATCATTCCATCTCCCCCTATCTACCAACATCCATCCATCATCCTCCAACTATCCAACATGGGACCATCTTCCACTTGCTATGGAAACAGACGCTAGAGTCCCCCTTCCATCAAAAAAGCAAAAAAATAAAAAAAAATCAAAAAATCAAGAAAATAGTAAAGAGAAAATTATGTCTAATGGTGAAAACCACTCCTTGTGGCACCTTGGACAAGTACCATGATGAAAAACCCTTGTGGGAATCATGCATAATCCCTTTCACATCCATTTGTACCCTATACTTGGGGGCAAAATCATATCCTTCATCCTTTACATATCTTACCCATCATCCATCCTTATCCTATCATATTCATATCCACCATCCACCTATTTATCCTATCATTTCCCATCCATTCTATCTACTCTATATTCCTCCTTAGATCTTGATAAAGACAAGGGGAAAAATACCAACAACATGCTTTGGACACCTCTCAGCATACATCCCTTTCCAAGCATATCCTCCATCCATCTATCTACTACAAAGTCCATCCATCCAAACGTGAGCCCATCATGCAAAATTCTAAGCATCATATCTACAATGGGCATATGATTCCTAGATATAACATATCCTTTGGAGACCATCCCCAACCCCCTCCATCCATCTATCATGTGTAACATCCATGTTCTAAAAACATAGTAAAATTGAGCATTTTACCAAAGAGTAATTCAACAAGGTAAAAATGAGAGAAAATTTTTCTTTTATTAAACATATATTCAAGTAACAACAAATTGCATGATTTCTATCCTGAAATAAGTAACATAACATAATATACAAAGATGAAATTTCGTCTTTACAATTACAAATATCTGCATTAGATAATGTTTTACATAGTCTCAATAAACACAAGTCTCAAAGATATATTACATACGAAAATTTTACATCTTTATCACAAGCCTCAACATGTCTTCTGCTAGAGAGAGAGAGAGCATCTTCCCAGTGCTTTACCTCCATCCACAAACTGGCGGTCTCCCACACATCTTCCACATAGGAAGTAGCCCTACCCTTCATGAGGTATATAGACCAAAGGTTACCAGTGGTAATTTGCCTTCCCGAGTGCATAGTGTTGTATCCTACACAACTCTATCAACCATACAACCCTAGATACCCTCTAGCTAAGTGTGATTTTTGATAGGTTATGCAATCTATATATAGTGAACCGATAATGTATGTAGAGACATACATTACTATGGAGATAGTTTCAATATAAATTGACGTTCACAAATAACGTTGTCGTAATGTTCACCCACCCCAACTCGACTTGGATACTATCATATTCCTACAGTTTGACTTGGTCAATTATGTATAACTATATAGTCTTAGCAACTTCAACATTTTAGTCTTCCAATCCTAGACAAATTTACATTCACTGTCTATATTCCATAGACCTTATTGATTACCTTTCTTTATGAGGATTCTCATTGCATCATTGCAATACCTGAGATCCAAGACTTATCAATTCATAAGAATTTTTAAATCGATTTATAACTACTAAGATGGTTACTTTACCTAGGTTAAGCATCATAGTCTAGGACACTATTTCCTTTCTTACAAGTAAGAATAAATATACATAGTTAGGGTACTTGTCCCTTCAATCACGATCTATATAATGATCACAATGATTTAATATAAATAATTACCTTATTTGGTCAAGATAAGGTTTAACTAAATAGTTTATCTAACTCAAAACTAGTCTTTCTAACTTAGGTGGATTCACAAGACATTGCCATTGCTCCATAGACCTTATGGAATGACTATCTATTCTTGGGTATCTCTTTGCATCTTTGCACATTTGAGATTCATCACTTATCAACAGTAATAGCTAAGAGAAGTTGTAACCAAAAAGGTATAATAAACTTTATGTTTGACTAACCATTTAATGGTGCCTCTTGCATGCTTGCAAAACCCAATGCTTATGACTTATATTTCAAGTTGATTTGTAACCAAACAAATAGGTTTCTCTACCTAAGGTTAGATATTATCAACTAATAACAAATTTCTTTTCAATAAGAGAAATGAAACATTTATTATTTAGGATTCTCAACCCTTTAATGTCTACCCCCATAAACTAGCTAAAATGGGTTATAACCATAAAGGCATCATCATATAATATTTAACCCTTGAATAATCCATTATATCACAATAACCCTATCTCATAACTTCAATATTGAGGTTTATAAATGACCTTTGGTTTAACTCTACCCTTTGGGTTTATCTAGGAATTTGTTTCCCTTATTCCAACATAGTAGATTAACACATTAACATGGCCATATGGATAGAATAAAATAATATTAGAAGAGAGAGATTGACCTTGAGTATCCATCCAAATATGTGGTCGTATAAATCTCTCAAACCAAGACTACAAGCAAGTATATTTTGTTACAATAAGTCAAAGGTTCAATGTAAATATAAACTTTTTCTAAGTTTAGTTTAGCTCCATCAGATGGTGGACTCATTTCATTGATATCCATTAGAATCCTACATCTAGATTTCTCTCATTTAGACATATTTGAGCTAAGATGAAACTAAACATTAAAGTGTTATTGCCTAATTAGATACAAAGAGATCATCACACTCACTGTGCCTTTAAGAGAATAGAAAACTAAATAAGGCAATGCTTACTATCAAGAACCAAACTATTCTTCACAATGACAGGAATACTAATATCCTAGTTTACTCATTACATTCTAAGTTTGACTTACCTCAACATATATGCATTGTATAATACTATATCATGTGGTGAGGAAGTGGATTAAAGACATAAAGATACAAGCTCTCTTAGCAAACTCATAGACTGTTTTGCTATGGAAACTAAGACAAATATGAGCATGGAGATAAAAGCATTCAGTCTAACAATGACCAATGTTAAATATATAATCTATGAGAGAAAAAGTTTAATTGACAAACAATCTTCTAAATGTCTCAGTCTATATTGACTTACAGCCAAGAATAGATCTAAAATTTAGTTATCTACTCAAAAGTTTAGAGACTATCAATTCAGACAATCTTCAAGAAATGAGTAGACTTTGCTTAAAAAAAAAATTGACTTCAAAAAGCAAAAGAACCTATTCAAACTATCGTGAGCAAAATTGAGGAGAACATCACTGTAATCCGTCGACTCTCTACTACCTTGGTATTTCTTCCTTCGATGTTCTCTATCTTCCATCTAACTAGACTGAGCTCTCTATTCTTACTATCCACTCCCTCTAATCACAGTGATCCCCTTTGTTCTTTTCTATCACCGATTTCCTATCTCCCTGCTCATCGTGAACTCCCTCCTCAAAGCGTATCCCTCCAATGATAATGTTTTTGTAAAATAACATAACACTCAAAGATGCCACCAATGACTTAACTTAGTCATGGCTATAAGGACTTGGCAAGACTCATAATGAGTCTCCCCACTTCCATTTCCACTCTTTGCAGTTTGAAGACATAATAAATACAAAGCAGTTTGTTGATCATTCAGTTTCAACCGATAGCTAATAAAATGCAAATCTCAACATATGTCGATAATGAGAACGTCCTTTGTGGAAGTTCAACAATTATGGTTAACATAACCACCACTTCTCTTCTAAGAGGCTGACAAGACATTTAAACCATCATTGATCATTTATTAATCACAAAGAGTGATTCGATCCACTATTCATTTACAATGAAAGCACTCCAAAAAATATGCCTACAGTTGCTCAAATGAGTAAGCATTAATAACTAACATGAGGTATTATCCTCATTTGGTGCATATATATACTTATTTGATTATATCAAATATGGATTATGTAACATCGATCCTATTCGACAGTTATGATTTGATCAATAAGAATAATAGTAATAAAATAAAGGTTTACAGATAATGTGAATGGGTCGAGTTTACCTCCCCATCACAATCCTTTGTTAAAATCACGTCAACTTGACGAGATCGTCATTTGACGATAAACGTCGACAATAAAACACTAAGTGACTTAATAATAATAACACAACCATTTTATAACAATGATGTCGTAACTTTTATGTTAAACATAAATGGTCATAATTCTTACTTAGATGACATCATTTACACTACAAACGACTATGTCAACAGACAACAACTTGACTAAAATAGATTCAAAAGATATTGACTACCTGTCGATTGGGTTCAAAAGTAAACTAACAAGACAAGACTTACCTCTTACGATAGTGGTTCATGTTTTTGTTAAACACTCATACTCATTTGGCAAATCATCACTCGTAACCTGAGGTCTATATCTCTCTCCTCAAAAGATAATCTCTCTCTCTTTTCTCTGAGAGTCATCCCAAAACCTGTAATCCTGTATCAAACTTGTAATCAACAAATTATGATCAGTGCATCATTATTCAAATAATAAACTAAATCTCATAATAAAAAATATTAAATCAACAACATTAAAATATTCATTTCCATAATTCCATATATGACATTCGATATCATCTATGTCTTTCCTCAACATTAATCTAAACATCTTAATAGATTTGCTTATGTCCAAGTAAAAGTAAAAAGTATAGCAAGACAAAAATTGGGGATGTAACATCATGAATCTCCTCTCTATCACCTTTCATCGCTAATCCCTCCATTTACTTATCATGTATCACTACCTGATCCTTTATCCCCCATCCTATCCCTTATCCTCATGTATCTATCTATCTATCTATCAATAATCTCCTATATCCATTATCCTTTCATCACTAATTCCCCATCCAACCTTATTACCTTATTCCCATCACCTCTAAACTTGGTGTTCCCTTGTCATTGGTATCTAGCACTTAGGCTATCCAAATGCAATCCAATGCAACCATCCCATAATAAAATCATTCCCTATCCAAAAATTACAAAAACCCAAAAGTCTCAAAATATCCACAAAATCCCAAAAATTTCCATTCCAAAATTAAAACATCCCATTGCCAATCAACCATCCCACATCATCATCACAAATCAGAACTACATATCATCACCACCCACATATTAATGTGCCTTGATCCCGTGGATACAAGGTATGTAGGTAGTCTAGAATATGAAGAAATTTTCTAGTACTTTGGTACATAAGATTCACCCATCCAACCAGCTTGGATGATCCCTATCCCTTGATCTTACACTAGATCCAAATGCAATATCCAAAGCATCGCATCACCTATCAAAGAAATCTTCCCTTAACAAAAATCATCAACTATTAAATCAACATCAACCACAACTTATAACCATCATATCTTGTGCCAATCTTACAACATCAACTATCAAAACCATGCCCTAGGGCATAGCGTTCCTACAATGGGCATGATCCAATCATCCATCGATTCCTACCTTAATGGATATATCATTCCTACAATAGGTAAAATCCATCATCCTATCATCATCCATCTTGGAAAGAGATACAATGGCTATTTTTTGGGTCGCTTGGTCTTTTGGTTATTAATTTTTATCTTTTGTCCTATTCAAAGATCACATCAAATCTACCTTGATCTCACTATATCATGGTATGTGGAGAAAAAATCTAGAATGGGGCATAATCTTTGCTTTTGTATGTTGTGCTTGTGGGTTGGTCTCATTACTCTAAGCTAGTATTCATATCTTCTGAATCGTAGGATCAGTTCTAGCATATTGATCTCCTTGTACATCTAAGGTTCATCATGCCTTTTGTGTATTAAGGACTTATGGTATGATTCCCCTTCCATCATCTAGACAAGGTTGTACTATCTTGGGCATGTATGGGATCACCCTCTTGTTTGCATATCTAGTCCATGCAAATGGTGGATGTACATCATCACCTTGATCTTCTATACCTTGGTGAAAATATCCCCTTTGCTATAACAAAATTAGGATTTCTCTAGATCATTTTCAGCACAATAATCATCCATCAACCAATCTACCCAAAATCATCAATCTCAATCAATTTGTTTCATCCATTTCAAGAGCATGCCCGTGTTCTTGCAACCCACCTGTCCTCCGGAGGGGGCATCACCCTTACCAATCATCCCTAAACCTTACCCTATTCTTCTAAACTAAAATATTTTTCTATCCAATCCAACTCTATATCTTAAACTTCTTTGAAATAATGTTACTTAGTTGCAACATCATTTCAAAGAGGGGCAAAATGTAGACACCTAAAATGACTTGCCCCACAAGCCACTTTCCCGAATCCTCACATCACTAACTTATCCTTTCCCAATTAATTAAATAAATTAAATTTATTTAATTAAGTTATCCTAAACCATTCACCCTTAGCCATTTATCCCTAATTCATCCCTTGTGATAAATTTATTCATCTAATTTATCACTAGACCTTACAACACTATCCCTCATTAATTAAATAAATATTTTCAATATTTATTTAGTTAACTTGTACATCTCCCTAATCATGATTAATTAGATAAATCATGTTTATTTAATTAATCTACCCTATCCTATGATCTAAACATATCCTAGTTGATTAAATAGCAATTATTTAATTAGCTACCCTAGCCTACATGACCCATAGACCTAAATTAATTAAATAAATCATTATTTAATTAATTTTAATCCTCCATTAGTCCACTCACTAATTTTCTACATCCATATTAATTAAGTTAAACACTTAATTAATATGGTCAAACCTTGCTTAACCCATCCTCCCACACACTTTGAATAAAAATTAATTTTTTATTCAAAAGGTCACTTGACCCTTCCAACTCATCTTTCTATTTTCATGTTGAAACATTCTCCATGAAATTAGCTTACAAATGTAAGGCCCCAAAAATGAACATGTATCACATGTCCTCACACTCCTCAAATAAAACATAATTTTTTATTCAAACACTCCACAAAAATAAACTTTTAATTCATTGACAAGTCCACATCATCCTCATACTATCCTATGGAAATGAATTTCTAATTCATTCCTCATCTTTCCCAATGTGAATTTAAAATTCACATTTAATCCCAACCCTCCATCTTTTTTGATGAGATCTCAACCCTTGATCTCATCTTCCCATCTCAACCATTGATCTCTACTTTGAATCCTAGCCATTGGATTCAAATCCCTCTAAATTTGCCTATATTACAAGGCCAACCCAAACCATTTTAACAACTTCTTCATAGCATCCTTACCATGCCCAGATTTCTCTCATATCCTCTCATCATACCCTTAGCATGCCAAAATCATCCCTCATCTCATAGCCAAATCATCTCTCAATCTCAATTTCTATCCAAATCCATCACTATCCTCATCATATTGTGTTGAAAGAATAGGAGCAATCCACATTAAAATCATCAACTTGGGTAAAGCAAGGAGACTTTGGGTGCATCTCCTCAACCTTATCAAGGAGTTAAGAAGACTTAGAAGCTTGTGAAGGTATAAATCATTCTCTTTTGTGTTTCTATCATCTATTTTGGTCTTTCTAGGTTTCCTCATCTTCAGGACATTACCTTAAGGCTATGAGGGAGCGTTCCTCAAGAATGAAAATCCTTGGACAATCTAGTTACTTGAGAGGTGCATGGTTGACTGATGATGAAACTATTGAAGATGCTATTAAGCACATCAAGCAGGAGAAGGATAAAGAAGTTGGGGTTACTGCTCTTATATCTGAAAATGAATCAGTGAAACCCTCTGCACCTAAGGAACCAATTTTGGAAAGTGATCTTAAGGATCCTAATGTTACTCAAGAGGTTGTGGATGAGTACCTGCAAGTACATCCACCTCCTAAATCTGATTTGATAAACCTCAAGGATGAGGATAAGATTGGGAAGATATCCTAGTCTAAAAAATGACTTGGAGTAGCAAGATGTAAAGAAAAAAATTTGTAACTATGGATGGATTATATGTAATCCATGGAAACTATAATGCATTTTGAAAATTTAGCAAATCTTTCCTTTCTTGTTAAGATTGCATGAATGAGAATGGATTTACATTTATGAATGGATTCAATAGTATGAAAAACTAATTAAATGAGTAATCTGCAAATTTTAGGAGAAGTAGATTGCAGCATGGTTCAGACAAGAACTAATATGGGAGATAGCCAGGAAGAATGGAAACCTTTAGGCCACTCTGATTCTAAACTTGACCAGATCCTTGCTATACTCCATGAGATGAGAGAGAGAATTGGAACTCTCGAGAAGGAGGTCGAGGATCAGTATGGACCCAGGTAGGAATCCTATCATGAGGGTGATGATGAGGCACGTCATGAGGACACCACCTAAAGTGAACACGGAGAGAATAAATTCGAGGCAAGACATGAAGAGGATAGAAGAAGCCACTTGGCTCTAGAATTATCTAGAGATATGAAAAAGGTTACCCCTCCAAAGTTTTAAGGGACTGTAAGTGGAGATGTTGCAAAGGCATGGCTTATAGAAATGGAGAAATACTTTGAAATAAGAAACTATTTTGAAATCACAAAGTGGTATGGGGAGCATACCAATTGGCAGGTGAAGCATCCACTTGGTAGATGAACAAGAAATTGGAGTTAGGCTTGAGATCCATGAGTCTAACTTGGGAAAGGTTTGTGGAACTCTTTAGGCAAAGATGGTTGCCTTTGCTGTATTATGACCAAAAGCTTATAGACTTCCAAAATTTGAGACAGAGTGATTTAATTGTGAATGAGTACTGAGAAAATTTCACTTGCCTACTTAAGTATGTTCTGCAATATCAGCAGGATGACAGGTTTCACATCTGAAAGTTTATTGTGGGATTGAATACCCAAATTGGGGATGATTTAATGTTTTATGAATCTCAAAAACTCTAAGGAGTTGAGAAGAGGGAGTCAATAGATTAGGAAAGATCAGATATGAATAGGTACCCTTTTCTTAGAGATTTTGAGGATGTGTTTCTAGATTAACTATTGGGATTTCCTCCTAAAAGAGATTTTGATTTGTCTATAGATATGATTCTAGGATTGGAACCTATATCTAAAGCTCCATATAGAATGACCACAACTGAGTTAATGGAGCTAAAAGCTCAATTACAGGAATTGCTTGATAAAGGATTGATAAGACCCAGTGTGTCACCCTGGGGAGCACCAGTAATCTTTGTGAAAAATAAAGATAGTACATTGTGGTTATGTATAGATTACTGCATGCTAAATAAAGCAACAATAAAGAACAAGTATCTATTGCCCCACATTGATGATCTCTTTGATCAAATGCGAGGGTCCACTGTGTTTTCCAACATTGATCTTCAATCTAGGTACCATCAATTACGGTTAAAATATGAGAATATTCATAAAACAGCTTTTAGAACAAGGTATGGGCATTACAAATTCACTATCCTGCCCTTTGGATTAACAAACACACCTGTAGCATTTATGAACTTAATGAACAGTGTGTTTAGAGAATGCTTGGACAAGTTTGTCCTTGTTTTCTTGATGATATCCTAATCTACTCCAAGAATGACGAAGAGCACCTTCGACATTTAAAGATTGTTCTTTAGAGGCTAAGAGAGCAAAAACTGTATGGCAAGATCTCTAAGTGTACTTTCTTTCAAAAGGAAGTATAGTATTTGGGCCATATAATTTTAGCTAAGGGAATAGCTGTTGACCCAACCAAGATTAATGCCATATTGGAATGGCCAGTACCAAGAAATGTACATGAGGTCCAAAGTTTCATGGGCCTAGCAGGTTATTGCAGAAAATTTGTAGCAAACTTTTCAAAAATTGCTTATCCTATTACTTCTTTGTAGAGAAAAGGTAAAAGATTTGATTGGTCAGTCAAGTGCTAGGAGGCATTTGACCAACTAAAGGAAA
This sequence comes from Cunninghamia lanceolata, assembly GCA_027924645.1. Taxonomy (NCBI): domain Eukaryota; kingdom Viridiplantae; phylum Streptophyta; class Pinopsida; order Cupressales; family Cupressaceae; genus Cunninghamia; species Cunninghamia lanceolata. The sequence goes on from BSBN01000389.1 coordinate 9,810,068, forward strand.
GCTTGACTATGATACCTATCTTGAAGATACCTGAGCTGGAAGGTCATTTTGTAGTCATTACTGATGCCTCAGGGGAAGGCTTAGGTGGTGTACCTGTCTAGGATGGAAAATTATTGCATACGAATCCAAGAAATTGAAATTTTATGAACAAAACTATACCCCTCATGATTTAGAATTAGCAACAATATTTCATGTACTATAAATGTGGAGACACTACTTACTTGGGAAACCTTTTGACCTAAAAATAGACCATCAAGGGCTCAAATATCTGTTCACTCAACCACACCTAAGTGCTCACCAAAGAAGGTGGTTAGAATTAATATCAGATTATGATTTTGAGATTAAATACATTCAAGGCAAGGAAAACTGAGTGGCAGATGCCTTAAGAAGGATAAGACATATCTCCTCAATGATCTCCATACATTCTAATTTTAAGAATTGGGTATTACAAAAGTCTAAAGGAGATGAGTTTTATGAGCAAGTAAAATAGGCCCTTTTCGAGAATCCCTAGAATCTGAAATATGATGGATTTTATCTTGAACCAGATAGGTTATTGAGATATAAAGGAGGGATGTATGTTTCAAAATCTGAGGAGTTAAGGAATATCATGTGGAAAGATGTTCATTCCTCACTTTATTCAGGACATCTTGGAGTAACAAAGTTACTAGCTAATGTGAAACCCTTATATTTTTGGAAGGGAATGAAGAGGGATGCTGCAAGGTTTGCATCTTAATGTTTGGAATACCAGAGGTTGAAGGCAAAACACCATCACCCAGCAAGACTTTTATACCCTCATGAAATTCTGAAATAGAAATGGCAAATCATTAGCATGAATTTTGTGCAAGGACTTCCTATGTCAAGGAATAAGCACAATGCTATTTTGATTGTGGTGGATAGAGTCACCAAGGTGGCACATTTTATACCTGGGAATTTGATAGATGGAACACCAGTCACAGCTCGTAAATTTGTGCAAGAAATTTTTAGGTTGCACAGTATTCCTGAGAAGATTATCTCAGATAGGGATGCCCGTATGACATCAAGGTTTTGGCAAACCTTATTTTCCTCACTTGGAACCTATGCCTATCATCCTGAGATGGATGGCCAAACTGAAAGGGTAAACCAAGTGTTGGAACATCTGTTGAGAATGTATTGCATGGATCAACAATACAAATGGGAATATTACCTTCCTCTTGTGGAATTTGCCTATAATAATTATTATCCTTCCATAATTAATATGGCTCCATTTGGAGCATTATATGGAAGAAAGTGTCAAACTCCTATAAGTGGGATAAGCTAGAAGATAGGATTAGCCTTGGTCCAGGAATACTATCAGAAATGGAAGAGTAATTCCATCTAATTAAGAAAAGGCTAGTGGAAATCAATGATAGGTAGAAAAGTTATGCGGATGCTAAACACATCGCAAGGCATTTCTCAGTGGGAGAAAAATCCTTCTAAGGGTCAAACCCCAAAAGAGCTTCATTAAGTTTGGAAAGATGTCAAAACTAGCTCCTAGATATGTGGGTCACTTTGAATTTCTCAAAGAGGTCAACGCATTTGCATATAGGATTGCTCTACTGCTAGCTCTTGCCATGATGCATAATGTTTTCCATGTTTCCTATTTGAAAAAGTTTGTTTCAGGAGATAATTATATTCCTGTTCTTGATTGGAATTCCATATAGGTGAAGGACCTAGGGGTGGTAGTGATCGAGCCTATCAAGGTGCTTGAAATACGTAAGCTACGCTTACGTAATAAAGAGATAACTCAATGCAAGGTCTAGTGGGACCAATATGCACAAGAGAATGCCACCTGGGAGAATTATGAGGATATTTATCAAAGATTTCCCTATCTTTTAAAAAACTTTTTACTACATGATGAGTAAACACTTTTTCTTTATGTTGATTTGATCTCTGGAGACATTAAATCATCGAGGATGATGATTCTTATGGGGGGGATATGTTACATCTCCAACTTTTTATTAAGCTCAATCTTACTTTTATGTGGTAAACAAGATAATTAATCTTAGATTAATGATTTGATGTTTGTGGAAAATATCAAGTAGAATCATTGATTACATGGATATTGATTGATGTTTAGATTAGACATAAGAATACATGTTGTTAAGATTATTTTATCATAATGATTTATGAATAAAATGATTATACACCGATTATGGTTATATGGTTGTGAGTGTAACCAGGAAAAGAATCTTCCTTCAAGGAGAGAAGGAGAGTATCACCTAGGAGAAGGAAATAGATGTTGGGAAAAGGTCAAAATACCATCTGAGTATCAAAATTGATCATTCGTGAACCCACGTAAGATAGGGTGAGTATAAGTCATTTTTCTTGTTAAGTTGATTTCAATTTGACTATTGTCAGCAAGTTAATTTAAGATCTCTTGACGTCATCTACGTCGAATCAACTAAATAATGTTCTTAGAACATTCATAAAATCGATAGTAATCTTGGTTGGATGTCAGAGTTTTCCTTTGTTTACTTATCTATTTCTATATTAAATTTTGTGAATATTGTTTAAATATTTTAACTATAGTATAATGTGGTGAAGTGGGGGAGTGAGACTCAACCCCATGTTTGCATATTAATATTTCCACCTTATTGATAGTAATATAACTTGGAGATACCCTAGATACAACTATTACCCACCTGTAGTGGTTGAGCACTTTCAAATAATAAATTTATATGTTTCTTGTTGCCAACCGTACCACTATCCATGAAGAGTGGAGTGAGTGGAAGTCATGGTGGAGTTTATCCTAAGCTTAAACAATGTAGGTTTCTCTCGAATGGGAGATATATGAAGTTAATGGAGTCTATATACCCGCAAGGTGGTACGGGTTATGTCAACTATTTTTACCCACTATCATTACAAAAAAGGTGGTGGTTGTGTGTTTAGTGATGGAAAATGCATGCAAAGAAATCAATGATAGTCTTTGTGGTTATGATTTTTTGATTATTATTGTTTAGTGGGCGAGAAGAGGAGACTACAGGAGTAGCGAGTTATAGACTTTGAGAGCTCGCAAGAAGGAGCTGATAGTAGCATCGATAGACGTACTCTTAGTGTTGAACACCCAAAATACTAAGATGGGTGAATCATTATTTTGTTAAACCATTTACATATCAAACATTTAATCCACTCAACATATTTAATTGCAATAAGGGAAATTAAGCATAAAGCAAACAACCACAACTCATAACACATGAACACCAAATTTACATAGAAAACCCAAGAAGGGAAAAACCATGGTGAGGATTAGCTCACAATATAAATTAGTATCAACACCAAATTACAAAAGGCTCACTGCCTAGAGGGCTCACTCCCAAAGGGCTCACTGCCCAAGGAATTGTCCTGAAAGAATGAGGTAGAAGAGGTGGCTCACTGCCAGAGTTGAACTATTATAATTGTATCTAACATATGCATGGAGTACAATTCCAATGAAGCTCAAAGTACTAAAATACCAGACTCTACTACTCTGCATTCATTCAATTCGCTTCCATAGGCACTTGTTGCATCACACATTTACTCACACTATTATTCACATCACATTCATACACACACTCAATCACGATCCCTTGACACTTATTTATACTATCTTCAACCTTGAGAATATTCTTCAAGGTCGGCATTACACCTTAACACAAAAGATTCAAATTAGGTCTGGACCTAAACGTTCCTGTGGTGAAAAGGAATGAAGGCAAACCTTAACACACCTTCTAGCTCAACCCTAAATTCATCCAAGCGTGCCACTCCACCCTACTCAATCACTAAAGCAACTCCGTAATTAGTGTAAACACCCAAGGTCGAGAAAACCTGTGTTAACACAATAAACTTTTAAGTACACACTTCTTCAAACCCAAAGATGACTTGTGGACCACATGTAAGGCTTCAACACAATCTACATTATTCCACGAACATCCTGAAACATCCTAAAATCTAACAAATTCCTCCTCAACAACTTTCACCTAACTCAAGTTCACACTGGAGCACTCAAACAACTTTGGCATAGACTACAACTCAAGAATTCAACTTGTGGAGCACCAAACCATGAACAACTTGAATTGAAGCAACATATAAGCATTATAAGCACAAATCTAGAATTACAAAGCTAGAAGCAAATCTACGGATAAATGCGGAGCAAAATAGTTTCTCCTAGACACCTCTACAAAGATTAGAAACACAATCCACACTCTGGTGAACACAACTTCCTCTGCACAATGAACTAAAGCACCAAATTTGGAATATAACATCTCTGAACATCCTTGAACAACATATCCAAACTGCAAAGATGGATCTTCAACATAGAAGAAATACATAGCAAACAACAACCTCATAGTAGACACAGTTGACACCAATGACAGCACAAGCTTGTTGACATCAATGACAATATTGACTGCACATATTTGCAACAATCTCCCCCTTTGTCATTGATGGCAACACATAATATGAAAAACCATCAAGACACAACTCTGCACTAAACTTCTTTTCTTTCTTACTCTCCTCCTTTCTTTCTTTCTTTCTTTCTTTCACACATCTTACTCTCTCTCCCTAACCACTGACTCTTTTCTTTTTCACATTTCTCTCTCTCCCCCTTTGACATCAATGGCAAAGGGTTGCACATCTCTCTTTTAATCTTACTAGGTCACATCACCTTTTCTTTCACTGCACTGAATTCTCTGCCTTAGGAGTACACACCAAACTATATCAACTCTCACTCTCATTTTAGAGGATTTTAGGACCTGAAACTTTGGATTTGGACTCTCTGAATATTTACTAGCAACATCTTACAACCACAAAGAGAAATATTTCATGCCAAAGAAATGTAGAGCATTCCATCACCTTCACAAAACCAATACTTCATGTGGTCAAATTCCCATGAAACTTGGAACATACATAGCGTTACACTTTATAAAGCTATTTTCCAAACCGCAGCAGCTAAACATTAGTATGATGAAAATATGGAGCAATCTTCTAGACAATCTTCAAAAGAGTAGTCATCCTGAAACAGGGACAAATACCAACTTCCAGAGTAACATATCTTGTCTTCTCAAGAATTCAAACTTGACTTTGCACTGATCAGGGCATGACATCCATCCATGAACTTTCCTTCTTCTTTAGGAACATAACATCTCATCTCTTGTCAACCTTCATGACAGTGTTGCAACCTTTCTCTTGCAAGTTCCCCCTAACATCAATCACTACTACATGCTCCCCCTAAGAGGTACCCATCATCATTCTAGGTAAAGCAGTGTCTGCTAGAGCCATGAATAACTGAATGGAGAGATTTTTAAATCATTTTAGTTTTTGTTATGCTTTTGTCACTATCACTATCATTGTCACTTTCATTCTTGGAGTATGAATCTGATGTGTCAGAATCTAACGAACCTGATGAACTAGAAGAATCGTCATTAGAGGTTGATTCATTGAACTCAGGGATAAACTTCTTTTACTGCATTATAAGCCTTGGCATATTCTTCAAATACTCACATACACATTTAGTGATTCCATCAAGATTAATGGAAGTGAATAAATTGATAGCAAACCATAAATTTTTGGGATTATCCTTCAGTAAAATTAAATCAAAGGACCCTTGCATTATCGAATCATTTAACCTCTCATTAAGAAACAATATGCTTAATTGCTCTACCATCTCCTAGAAGAGAATCTTTATAAATGTCCAGGAAGAGGAAGTAGTATTCTCCTAGAATCTTTTCCCAAGAAGACCATAATAACAAAGGTATATTTTTTCTTAACTGCACCATTCTAACAACATGATACATAATGCCATCTCTTGACCAGGTTCAAGCTTGATCTTTAGTAGCTTATGACCAGATTCCTCAAAATCAACACTTGACATGATTGTCAAGTAAATTGTGCACCTTAAATTGATCAGGTTTGTCTCTATCTCATCTTAGTGCTTCCTCACCTTCCTCTTCTTCATCGTCATGATCATCTAAATCATTACTTGAATCATTATCCCCTTCTGCTTCATCAGAAGAAGCATCTCCAAGGATATATTTCTTCAATTTTTCATAGGCCATCTCATGCTCTAAGAATAGGGGCTCTGACTTGAAAACATCTAAAACTTCATGTGTTAACTAATATTCTTGCTCTACAAGATCTAAATCAGACATACAATCGAATGACCCTCAAACTTAGCTTTGTGAATTGCAAAAAGACCTTAAATCAAAAACTATACTTGTTTGTCAATTTCTCCCTCACGGAGAATACCTCTAAATTGTTCAAAAATCCCATAAAGACCTTTTGGTGAGAGGTCTTGCAACAAAGACCCACATTCTTTCACAAACCCAACAACAACCTCTACACTATCATCTGTAGGATTCTCTTAGTAAAAGGGTTCAAAGTTCCAAGGCAATTATCTCATGAGTAACTTGTTGATTCACAGAATGAGCTATGAATTTTACTACTACTATTAATATGTGCTTGTCATTGTGTTTGTATGCCCTCTTGAAGTGCAAAATAATTCTTTGCAAAAGTAGATTGCCAAATTCAGGAGACATTGTATTTACCACAACAACCAAGGCAGCAAAAACATTTGTAAATCTAAGGGATGTGATTTGGGATTTCATACAAGACCTTTTTCACTAACCCATTGATACTCTTTCGAATGGCATTCTAATTCATGCGCTGATATTCCGCACTACTCTTGTCATGCACATAGACACCCTCACTCCTTCCAACACCCGTCTCAATCCCTCTTGTTTCCAGAAACTCCTTTTTCACTTATGTCATGCTTATGTCTATCACCCAGCTCCTTATGAGATCAGATTTCTCAAATCCTTCAAATGCTTTGGACTTTTGTTAAGATCATCTATAAGTTGTGCACTTTAATCACAATTAAGAATTGATGATAAGTTTTTAGAAATGGCTCCTTTTACCTTACCTTTATTCACCATAAATGCCTCATCTGGAAAAGTTGTCAAACCTTTCACTTTACACCTAGTCATCTTCAAATTCTCCACAAACTTCTACATTAGGATATTTTCTACTGCAGACTTCACCTAATGATTAAGCATGTCAACCTTCATCTCATATCTTCATGCTGAGGCATTAGCACCATTCCTTTGGCAGGGGAGAAAAATATTTTCATTAAGACTCCCCCTGAGCCAAAGCCCTCATCTTAGTTTCTGGAGGGAACATTTACACCAGATGCCAGTAAAGGTTCATCCTTAACCTCTGTTACATCCTTCTTTATCCAGATCTTATTCATTTCCTTCTTTTGTGGAGAAACATCAATGGGTTTCTTATACCTTTAATGGTATCTTGCTTCATTTCACTCAAGATAGTTGCACGTCTTGCTGAGCATTTCCACTTCGTCTTGCCTTTGATATGTAGTTAGCTGCTTTGTGGCCAAACTTATTACATGTATGGCAATATCCATAAAATAGTTGAGCCTTATTCCTGTTATACCTTGGTATTTTTCTTCTGCACTTATTTTCTCTATGTCCCACCTTATTGCATGCATAACACCTAATAGAGTTCAAACTCACTTTACTTTTGCATTCAATAGCTCTATGACCAAAGATGGAACATTTTGATTCTTCTACTTCTACATTCTATTGATTTGTGTCCATACTTATTGAAAAAATGAAAAAAACCATTGAACGATGGGTACCTTTGAGCATTTGGTTGTCTGACCGGTGGTCTTCTAACTTTATTCCTTTGATTCTGGACCTGCTTGTCATTATTCTTCTCATTTTCAACATTTGATGTCTGACTTGAATTTGATCTTTTACCCTTTTCAAATCCTAAACCTTCTTTACCATATGGACCTTTCTAAATTGAAATCATTTCATCGAGCCTTGTAGTGCTTATCTTGAATGTTCTTTCATGAATCCTTGTGTTCTCTAGATCTGATTTCAGTGTCACAACTTCTTCTTCAAGCCTTGTACATTCTTTAGATTTGCTTTTCACAACTGCATTAAGACATTCCTCAATTCTTTTCTTTTCTTCAACTTGCACCTTCAGACTAGTGATGGTTCCATTTGCTTGCTCCAATTGTTCACTGACTTCCTTATGCTTGTCTCTAAACTTCTTGACTTGCTCTTTCAATTTCTTGATATTTTCGTTCAGACCTATATTTTCTCCTTTAGTTCTTTCAAGATCTTCAAGAGCAGCATTGAGTTCCCCTATATTGTCAAGTATAGAGTCTTCTTCAATGAGATTAGCAATAGGAATCTCTTCTAGAGGAATAGGTAATCTTCTAGCACCCATGTGTTCAATTTCCAAGATCTTCCTTGATTGGTTAAGCTTCTTCCAAAGGACTTGGCTTTGATACCAATTTTTGAACATCTAAAATATTGAGATGAGGGTGAATCAGTATTCTGTTAAACTATTTACATATCAAACATTTAATCCATTCAACATATTTAATTACAGTAAGGGAAATTAAGCATAAAGCAAATAGCCACAACTCATAACACATGAACACTAGATTTATGTGGAAAACCCAAGAAGGGAAAAACTATGGTGAGGATTAGCTCACAATATAAAGTAGTATCAACACCAATTACAAAAGGCTCACTACTGGAGAGCTCACTGCCCCAAAGAAAGGCTCACTACTAAATAGCTCACTGTCTTGAAAGAATGAGGTAGAAGAGGTGTCTCACTGCCAGAGTTGAACTTTTATAATTGAAACTAACATATGCATGGAGTACAGTTCCAATGAAGCTCAAAGTACTAAAACAATATTCGTCACACTGTTCTAAAATACTAGACTCTACTACTTTGCATTCATTCAATTCACTTCCATAGGCACTTGTTGCATCACACATTTACTCACACTATTATTCACATCACATTCATACACACACTCAATCACAATCCCTTGACATTTATTTATATTGTCTTCAACCTTGAGAATATTATTCAAGGTCGGCATTACACCTTAACATAGAAGATTCAAATTAGGTCTAGACCTAAACATTCCTGTGGTGGAAAGGAATGAAGACAAACCACAACACACCTTACCTCAGCCCTAAATTCATCCAAGCACACCACTCCACCCTACTACAATCACCGAAGCAACTCTGCAATTAGTGTAAACACCCAAGGTCGGCCAAACCTATGTTAACACAATAAAATTTTAAGTACACGCTTCTTCAAACCCAAAGACGACTTGCAAACCACATGTAAGGCTTCAACATAATCTAGAGTATTCCACAAACATCCTAAAACATCATGAAATCCAACAAATTCCTCCGCAAATAACTTTGACCTGACTGAAGTTCACACTGGAGCACTCAAACAACTTTGTCATACACTACAACTCAAGAATTCAACTTACGGAGCACCAAACCATGAACAACTTGAACTGAAGCAATATATATGTATTATAAGCACAAATCTAGAACCACAATGTGAGAAACAAATCTGTGGAGAAAAGTGGAGCAAAATAGTTTCTCCCAGACACCTCTTCAAAGCTTAGAAACATAGTCCACACTCTGGTAAACACAACTTCCTCTGCACAACAAATTAGAGCACCAAATTTGGAATATAACATCTCTGAACATCCCTGAACAACATATCCAAACCGCAAAGATAGATCTTCAATACAGATCAAATGTGGAGCAAACAACAACCTCATAATAGATACAGTTGACACCAATGACAACACAAGCTTGTTAACATCAATGACAATACCAACTACACATACTTGTAACACTCAGTAGGCTGCAACATGGCAATGTGCCAATCACCACAGGTATGATTGTATGTTATAGTCATGTCATCTTGTAATATGCAGATGTATACATAATACCACTGCTGATAGCCACACAGTGGTTAGTCATAGACTATGTTATCCTTATGAAAGCATTATTATATTGACAACTTTGTTAAGGCCTTCAAGGCCAAATGCATGAAGAGTGTTGTACATACCCCATACGATAGCATTGGTATATTGATAACTCTATTACAGCCTTCGTGGCTGAATGATTAAAGATATTGTGTCTATCTTATTCGATAACAATTTCATGCTTGATATTACTATTGAGGCCATGAGGCTGAATGGTTATAAGTATTCTTATAGCAAAATTGGGCCCCTCAAAGTTGATAAGGCTAAGGATAACAAACATCTTTTATAATCATTGATAATATATTGATAAGTCATTTGAGCAGGCGAAAGCCAATGCATTATAGAAAGATAAGACAATAGAAAAGGTCGATGGCCATGCATAATAGAATGAAGAGTCATTCAAGAAAACCAATGCTATCAATAGTGCCCATGCCATTGAGGATTTTGAGGCACATAAAATGAGAAGTGAAATACTTGATTGTTCTTGAAAGATAATATCATACCTTTAGGTGTAATCTTTATGTATGAAAGAGTAACATGACTCTTAGTACCCATGGAGAAAAACCAATTTGTTATTGATAACATTGTATAGGCTGCAATAAGTGCATGTCAAGGGAGTTAACCCTCAATTGTTATTTTATTTCCATGTAGGAAAGAATATGAAAATGAGTATGATAACCCATTTGTTGAAAGTGTATTATGGATATGTTTCTTTGTTGAATGGAAATGCTTTGTGGATGAAGTATAGCTTATCAAGAACCCTTTCAAATTCTTTTGACTAAAGGACTATTTAATATTGTCAACTTATTAGACTATAATGGTATGTGTTATAGTCAATGTTAATTTGATGAAAACCTTAAAACAAGGTAGCCATAGAAACTTAGATCGGGGATGATCTTAAAAATTGAAACCATGAACATGCAAACTTATAAAAGAAAGTATGTGAATAGAGTGATGTGGAGTCATAGATTCCCTATTACATAGACAATAAGACAAATAATGAATGCACTCTTGGAATCAGAGTCAAAAGTCCAAGTTAGATGGACTAAGAGTGAATTGAACCCATCTTTTCTATGACCTAGAGAGGTCCAATTATGAACACTGTAGGATGAGACAACTTCTAAGTCAAGTCGAGGTGTGTGAACATTCGACTACGTTCATTGCAAAACATTTATGTATATAAAACTTTGGCCAAAGTAATGCATCCGTCTCTGCATGCATTAGTCAGTTCACTATGCTCTAGATGGCATAATGCTTCCAGTAGTGTCATACATAGTTAGAGTGGATCTATAGTTGTATGACCATGAAGTATTATGAAGGACACAACACCATATACTCGGATGGCAAACCAATTGGTTCCTTATATTTATTTCCTTCGTGAAGGGTAGGGCCGCTTCCAAGAACGAAGTTGTTTGGGGGACTGTCAACTTGTGGTTGGAGGAAAAGTACTCAGGTGATGCTCTCCTTCCCAAGAAGAAGACAAGCTGAGACTTATGAAGATAGATGTCAAATTTCTAGATAGAGTACATTCTTTTATATGACTTGATAGTCAAATATTATGTGTAAACTTATCATTGATGATATGAGCAAAACCTTGTAAATGAATAGTGAAAGGAATTCACTAGTATGTTATCTTTGGAATTGTTGTAAATTTCAGTTTTGAAATATCTAGAAAAGATATGCATATTGATTTTGATTATGAAATTGATTATTACTTTTCTTAATCATGATTATGTTAATCATGACCTTGTACTTAATGGTAATTAAGTTGGTTAATTTGGGTAATGAGAATTGGCATGTTACAGGTGACATGACCATGATGAGTTGTAATAGCACAATCAGGGACTATCCCTTTGATGGAAAGAGTAGATACACGACTTTCTTCGAGACGAGCAACAATGGAATTATAGGAAGTGGAAGCATTGTTGACATTTTTACCTTTGTCTACATTATTTCCTTTACCATGTTGTGGGAATAGATCCTTGTACATGTTGAGATCTTTGTTTGTTGTTTGTTTAGGAGGATCATCAATAGTGACTACTCCTCTATCAATTTGATTCTGGATAAGATTTTTCAATTTCATACATCTAGGGGTCTTATGTCCTTTGACTCTATGGTACTCATAATATTTGTTGTCTTTATAGAAAGACGGTTTGGATGTAGGTTCATCATATTGGTGAGCTTCAAGTAGCATGATGAGATTGTTTTGGACAGTTTTCTTTAGAACTGACTGAATAGGTTCTCTTAATGGAGTGAATTTGTGTCTAGGTGTAAAGTCTTGTTTGGGTTGCTCCCTAGGAGTAGATGGGATAGTCTTTGTGTGTGTTTGAAGATTAACTAGTGTTTGGAGAGTTTGGATATGTTTAGTGTCCACAACATCGTCATTGACAACATTCTTGTTTTTGGACCAAAAGCAGGGTTTTTCATTAGATGTCTGGGGGTTATCTTTTCTTTCTTTGAATATCATGACTAGTCCTTTTGCAATGAGGGCCTTTTAAATGTTTGTCCCTTTAGAAATAATTTTGTCAAAAGAGTTAGCACATTGGATTTGTAAATGAGAAATAATTTCGTCAAAAGAGTTAGCACATTGGATTTGTAAATGAAATCCAAGTTCAGGATTAAGGTTTTGGAAAAATATGCTAACTAGTTGCTTTTCAGGCATAAGCCAAGGAAATTTGCTAGCCATGTTTTGTCATCTTTGTAAGAATGAGATGAAAATTTCTCCATTGCATTGTTTGTTATTACATAGTTCCATCATGGAGATCTTATGTTCGATATTGTGGGAAAAGTGTGTAATAAACTTTTCATCCAATTCATTAAATGTCTTAATACCTGTGGGTAGATGAGAAAACCATTCTATTGCTTGTCTTCCAAGACTACAAAGGAAGAGGCATAAGAGATAAGTTTCATTATGGACAACCTCTAAGAAAGCAATATAAAACTCCCTAAGATGTTCTTTGGGGTCACCTTTTCATTTGTATTTGTCAAATTTTGGCATTTCAAAGTTTGGAGGAAAAGGGATCATAGGTACTGACCTATCAAAGGGATAAGGACAAACTTCCTCCAAAGAGAAAGTTTTCTTGGTGTATCCTAGGGTAAGATCTGAAATTTGTTTTTGAAGATTTGAAAACTTAAGATCAATTTCAAATGTGGGTTGTTATTGTGGAGCAAGACCTTGTTGAATAGAAGATGATGGTGATTGTTGTGCTACATGAGGGGGATTTACGTTGGATATGTATGAGTAGACATTATGTGGATTGTTAGGTATTGTGTAAGAATTTTGAGGTTGCAAGGTTTGTGGTGGATTGTTAGGTATCATGTAAGAGTGTTGAGATTGTGAGTTTTGTGGTGGAGTGACATATGAGATGTTAGGAATAGACGATTGAGGTTGTGACACTTGGGGTAGATTGGTGAATGATATAAGAGGAATAGATGATTGGGTTTGTGTTGTCATGTATATTGGTGCATGGGATGTTTGAGGTGCCTATGAGGTGGTGAAGGGGTTAGATTAAGTCATGGATGACATGGATGGGGTGATTAGAGGAATAGATGTTGGCATACTAGAAAGAACTTGTGGTCCAAGTGATGTGGGAGGTTGGTATAGTGGATTGACAAATTTATTGATGAATGGTGATAAAGGAACATTATGTGTGGGTGTAGTTAGAATTGTGGGTGCTATGGTAGACATGGTTTGAATAGGAGTAAGGTGTGATCTTCACATAGTAGCATTAGCATCATTGATGGGATCTTTCTCTTTGATTGTGGATGTGTCAAAATCACTAGGTAACTTAGCTCCTTGCTTAGTAAGCAAAAGAAAGAATCTATTAGGATCCAAATCTAAGAGCCTATCTATAGTATATAGGATTTTAGGATTTTGCAATTCTTCAGTTTGATCTTCTGACAATTCTTGTGATTGTTTTCCAAATTCATGTTGTCCAAATTGATTAGATGATGGACTTATTTTATATCCCTTTGGAAGAAAATCATGAGGGTTCATGCCCATGGTGAATTGTGTTGCATCTATGAGTGAGGCGGGGTTATCTTGAGGATGGTTTTGGCTAGCTTACATGGCTAATTGATGTTGATTCCTGGTGAGATGCATATGATGTTTCAGACTTGATACAATAAGGATTGATGATGGATACAGTGTTGTTTGGACTTTTGTGACAAAGTTGAGACTCTTAGGATGATTGTGTTGATTGATTGCTTTGGATAAAAGATAAAATTTAGATCAATGGTTGATATAATTGGGATTATCCTCCAAGAGATAGACTAGTGAACTAAAGGAAAGACAGATAGGGGTAGTGAGTTTGACGAACTCAAGAGAAGCCACTCTCCTAAGCTTAATGTCACTAGTTTATAAAGAAGTTAATTTATCTATGGATCTAAGAGAGGTAACTTCTTAAATCAAATATAAAATAGAAGATGTGATCTAGATTCTAGGATGAAAGCCAAACTGAAGCTAAAAGTTAGATAATGTCTCAGTTGTTTGATAGATAACGATAACAATCTTATAGTCTCAAGAGGATAAAAGGCTCTAAAATTCCAAATAATGATATGAGGATGGGTGAATCTGACTTGATGACTAAAATGTTGAATGTGGATAGTCTGAAAGATCTTAGGTTTGATGACAAAATTGACTGAAAGTGAATGATCTCTGATTATGGTTGAAAATATGATTGATGACTGTGTTTAACCAGAAGCGTGGGACTGACTACCAAAAGCAATACTAGGATAGTTCAAAAGAGGTAGTAGGATAATCCAAAGGCTCAATTCTGTGAACCAGAAGCATAGGACTATTAACCAAAGGTACAGTATTCTATGCCAAAAGTAGTATCAGGATAATATAAAAATGCAACTCTATGAAAACCAGTGGGAAAAGTAAGAGGATCAAAGGTGCAGTTATGTGTACTAAAGGCATAGCTCTGTCAACCAAAGGCACAATTCCATCAACCAGAAGCGATCTTCGGTGTGCCAGAGGCACAGATCTATGTGCTAGAAGCATAGTAAATATGTTCATAAGTGCAATTTGTAGCTCAAAAGTAGGATTTTGTGACTATTGTTTGTTTGGAAGATAGTTTTGAGTTCTTTGGAAAGAGAATTAAACAAGTAAGACACAATGGTTGTTGACTCTTTGGAATTAGGTGTGTAAGGCTATTAACATTTGCAGATAAAAAATGGTAAATATTGGTAGATAACAAGAATACACATCAAACACTCTTGCACAATCCTAAAAATTATTCAAGTAGGAGTGTCATATCCCACAAACTCACTCAAGTGTGACTTCAACCCCCACTACTAGATAATGGTGGTTTCCATCCCCTTGATATCGTTTATCATTGCTTGGATAGGTAAGGAATGCAAGGTCATGTACCACCTTACACCCTTTACTTTGGAGACTAAAATCTTGCACAAAGTGTATTCTATCTCAAACAATGAAGGTAATAGCATGAGCTCTTCTCCTCCATGTGGCTGCAATGCACCAAAGGATATGATAGTTGAAGGTCTTATCTAGGATAACAATGCATCTAGGGTGCCCCCAAATTTACGCGAGGTATGGTGGGGTTCAATTCTATGAACGAGGGTGTCCCAACTTCTGACCTTGTGCAAACCAAATCAATTCTTGGCGGACCAAGGATCTCAAGCCTTTTGCTTGGCAAGAAGGGGTCATTCCTTTGAAATGAATTTTTTGATTCTCGTAACATTTATATCCCATGTGAGAACATGCAGTTGAGGTCATCCTTAGAGGTGATGAAATCCTTTAGCATGCCCCCTAGAGAGGATATCGAGTAATTTTGATTCTTAGGATCATTTTACAATGCAAGATAAGAGCATACGTATGACTCTCGAGTCCCTAGGAATAAAACAAATAAAACAATAAAGTGAATGATCTAGTATTTCTGATCTCCAAGATCACCTGTCAGTGTGAGGAGAGAGCATATGTACATAGATATTCAAGACATAGCGTACAATTTTGTAAATTCCCTTTATAAAATGAAGTGTGCTACTAGATTTAGTGATAAAAAATGAATCCTCCGTCAGGCATCCTACACTAAACTCATTAGTAGTTTCACTTTTGCTTCTTTGTCAAGTGATAAGAGGTTGCACAAATGATATTAGTTTCCAAGAAAGCCACTTGTTAGATAAAAAGCAATATTTAGAACTAAAAGCATAGAGACAATAACTAAAAGTGAATTAATATTCACCAAAAGAAAACTTCTGTTAACCAAAGGTGCCCAAAGATATATTAGAGGCAAATTATTGTTGACCGAAAGTAAAGAAATATTGAATAAAGGCACAGTTTTTTCTTCTGTAAGTGAACTTCTATGAGCCAAAAGTGATGTTCTATCTGAGTCCTACAAAATTAGAGAATAAAGTCAATTGCATCATCAAAAGATACATAAGTGAATTTCTAATGGGCTAGGAGGTTGGTTGGAAGTATGGATCTATTACCCTGTACCAAAATCGGACAGTAAACCATGAGATAAGTTATTTATTAGGTCAAAAGGTAAAAAACATGTCCACAAATACATCATCTTGCATACAAAAATAGATAAACCAAATGCCAAAAAACCCTGCAAAGTCAGCAAAAACATAGAAAACAACAAAAACCAAAGGCACAATACTATAAACCAAAGGCATGGTTCTATCTGCCAAAGGTGTTGTTTTGTCAACCAGAAGCATAGTTTTACTTGTCAGAAGCATAGTTTCGTACTTGTAGCTCAAAAAACCAATTTTTCTCAAGAAAAATAATGTTAAATCGGGGAGTGGGTCACACCAGGTGTGCCATAATGTGTATAGGGAAAATTGGATTAACAAGATCAAGAATAAATAAATCAAACCCAATCTTAAAACCTTTAAGAAATAGATCAAACGACAATACCCACAATTCAATGCAAATAAACAAATAACATTATCACCTGATATTGTATTTATTCATTGGTTTAAATGTGGATTACTCTTATACTTTGAATAACCATGGTTGCAACAAGTGTGAATGGATGATGTGTGCTCAAAGGATGTAATGTGCTCAATGATAATGAAAGTGCAAAGCGTTGTATGAATGCCCAAAGCTTAATGATCACTGAGGGATTGTGAAGAGATAAATGGACATATTTATAGCTTTCAGGGAAGATCGATCAACGGTGGATAAAATTCAATGAAATCAATGGATGAGATAATTTGAGAAGACATGAAGGAATGTGTGTCCATGCAAAAAGATGTTTTATTGAGTTAATTGCTTTCTTGGCTAAAGATAGGATTAATTTTCATAAAAATAGAATGTTTTTTCTATTTTATGAGTTGATTGATAAAAATAATGATTTTAAAGCCAATGAACTCAACTTTTGTTTTTGCTTTTTGACATGCTATTTATAAAATTAAATAATAAATTATTTAATTTGTGTGCATGGAAGAAAAAGATATTTTTAGAAGATTTGAGGAGATAATTAGAAATTAAATAAATAAATTTATTTAATTTGTTGTTCATGATGGAGGGTAAGTGCAAAAAGTTGGGGGGCCAAAAAGTGGCCAAAAGTTTTTCAAAAAAAATTAATACATAATGCAAGCGCGTTATAATGTACTCGCATTATGGTTTGGTAATAATGAGCCTAAGGCTCGGCAAAACCAAACCATAACGCGCTCGCGTTATAACACGAGTGCGTTATGACTAATTATATATATACATATATTAAAAGAGCATTTCTACTCATTTCATTTCTTTATCTTCCTCTACACCCACGGCTTGCAAACCCTAAGAAGCGCACTTGCATTTTTGAACACTCAATTCAACACCAAAATTTTACCGATTCATCACCAAAATGCCGCCACGACATCGAGCAGGCCAAAGGAGTGAGTTTTTGAATTTATTTCTAAATAGGTAGGTTTGAGTTGATTTTTGATGTAAATTTCCTTAATTATTAGGAAATGTTAATGCACCTCCTCCTCCTCCTCAAAATCTAAAAAACCCTAAAGAGGAAATACCTTCCGAAGAACAACCCAAACAACAAACTCCTCCATCCATTCCTCGACATGCCCCTAGAACACAAGAAAATCTAATGGGGCAAATTGAAAACAATAAAAAAGAAATTGAAGACATAATTGCAAGGTTGAAATATCCTTCAACTTCAACCTTGTAGAGGTCCATGCTTGCTCAATCTCTTGAATCTATGTTATCAAATGTAGATTCAATTGGCAAGCAAATATCTAGTTGGTCGGATAAGAGGAGAGAGTTTAGAGAGTATTATGCGAACAAGCTATCATATGAAGATGTGAAAAAGTTACAAATTATAAAATTAGACTTGTGTTCCATTTCACAAACCCACAAACAAATCAACCTCCACCCATTACATGCAAGAGGTTCCCTATCCATTGGTGCAACAACCAAGCGATAAGGGATAATTTTTGGCAGAGGTGGTGGATGGTTTTTGACCATCCTCCATGCAATAATAATGAGGTCCCGCAATACTTTTTGAGGAAACTCTACTGCGAGTTTGTCCTCAATAAAATGCCAAACTATTTTGATATGCGGGACTTCCAGGGTAGAGGTGGGGGGTCAGCACAAGATAGACCAAGGGTACGTGTTGACCCACAACGGCCAGTGAGACGAGTAATTAGCAGACTAGCCCATGAGCATGTTTCTATCCCTTCCATTGTGAAGGAGAGTGTTGAGGTCGATACACTTCAGTCCATTAGTGCCTTGACCTAGAGCATCATAGAGCATGCCAGTCCTACAACACAGTGTGGGTTGGGAGATAGTGCAAGGAGTAGGGTCCCACCCATGCTTGTCAGACTTGTGGGTCAGCCTGTGGTTATGACTCCATGGATAGTCAGGACGCAGGTGCACAGGCTACATCTGCAGCTGAGCAGATGGTGATGATAGATACCCTCCTGAGTGAGACTTTCAGCCTTGATACTCAGGTAAATATTAGCAAGTTTATTGAATTTAATTTATTAAATTTTATTTTTGAAATGCAAGATTAACTAATTTAGTTTGATGATTTTAATGAAATTTCAGGGTCATAGCATTGATGTAGTTTTTAATGGTTCTCTGCCTGTATATTACACTACATCATCTACTGTCGGGGTATGTAACTAGTAAACAATTATAAATATTACATGTGAATAGCATCATTATATGAATGGTATTCTAATATCTGATTTTGGATGTTGAATAGGTTAATATTGGAGATTTCACGGCAACACCTGCCAGCAGTGGTGGACTTCAAAGATTCATGGAGGTAATAAAATAAATAGTTTAATGAATGAATTGTACTTACTAGATTTTTGTATGTGACTTGTGTGCTTTATTGTGTGTACTTCCATGTTTAGATGAACATGTGTGTATGTTAGGAGCCATGATTTGCATCACTATTATAGTTTTCGTAATTGAATAATGTTCTTTTATTTCCAGATGATGCAGGCTGCAGAGACACCTCCCGATGTTCATAGGGTAATGGAGCATGGTGTGACCTCTGTGATTCATAGCTCCATGCCATTGACAAGAGTATGAGGTAGATTAGTAAATTTCAATTTACATTCATTGTTATAGTTGTTTATTTTTTAAAAATCAAAAGATTATTGATTTGAAGTTTAATTTCTATCTGGATGGTTTCTATAGGACATGACATCACCACCGCCTATTCCTGCTACTAAGGAAAGTGAGGAGATAGATTATATGGTAGCGGTAAGTGATTATTTTGTTAAATGTTTCATTTCTTATAACATGTAATTTCTATATATTAATGTCTATACTTTTTATTGTAACAGCTAAAGATGCAGGAAGAACTAAATAGGAGGAGCAGCCCTTGGGTTCATAGTAGACCACCCACATACACGTCTCCATCCCCAAGAAGATCAAAGGCTGGTCGTGATCTATTCTCTTCACCAGCCAGAGGGGAATGACATTTTATTGTGTTCCTTTGTTGTATTCCTATATGGCATTTGTGGACATATATTTTGTATTGCATATAGTTGACATTGTATGCTTATATTGCATTCTTGTAAGCCTATATGGCTATTTTGTATATATGTTATACTTATATCGATAGATATTGATGTATGCCTATATGGATATTTGGTTAATACAAATCTTTTTTATTGATGGCGTCCATACTTGCATTATAAATCCACGTTTGAATGGATATTTGTAGATGGCTACTTCAAATATTTAAAGTCCAATTGTATTACATAGGATGTTTGTTGATCCAATAAGCTAGCTATTGTTATTCAAGTATCACCTAAACCTCATTTTAGAACTAAAAGATAAAAGTTGTATTTAAAATAAAAATGAATCATCATGTTGAACAGAAAATATTCGTATTCTTTATGAGTTGCTCAATTGAAAATATTCAAATGAGTATACTAATCCATATTCTTTATGAGTTGGTCAATTGAAAATATTTCTTAATTTCTTGTTATTATACCATATTGGGATGCAAAGAGTATGTTTGTTGTTTTGAATAAGATAGTCAAAATCATATGCTTATGAGCACCTGATGACCATTGTGGTTATTAAATGTAATTCCTCTTACATATAAGGCGAGGTTATGAGATTACATTGAGTCTTACCTAATTTTAGTATGCAACATAACATTGGGGCTATAGGCTTCCATAAGTCATCAACAATCAAGGTTCAAGGTTGTTTGTCATTGATGTCAAGGTTGATGCCATGATGTTGATAAGGTGATACAGTGATTCAAGGTAGGTGATGATCATGAGGTACATGATGTTGTGAATATGGTTTTCATGATAAGGTCTCTCAATTCATGTTGATACTGCACAAGACAAACATGGTTCATGTGATGCAAGGTTCA
The DNA here is from genome assembly GCA_027924645.1 of Cunninghamia lanceolata. NCBI lineage: Eukaryota > Viridiplantae > Streptophyta > Pinopsida > Cupressales > Cupressaceae > Cunninghamia > Cunninghamia lanceolata. The sequence goes on from BSBN01000389.1 coordinate 9,830,708, forward strand.
TGTTCATGGTGGATGTGGTTTTGTTCATGCAAGGTTTTGTTGTGAATATGGTTTTCATGATAAGGTCTATCTTGAAAGGTTGATATGATGCAAGGTTCATATTCATGGTGGATGTGGTTATGTTCTTGCAATAAGAAGCTAGAGAAGACACAAGCTTTCATAATCATAATCTTATTGATAGTTAGGGTTTGCATATTGGGCATTAAACCCTAAAAAGAATCTACTTTTCTTAAGACTTTAAAACCCTCAATTGCTTGTCGTGTGTAAAGTGCACTTTTGTTTTAATTTAATATTGACTTATAATCAGAAGTTACTGTCACTTAAATCAACCTACTAAAGGGTCTTTAAGTCATTAGTTCACCGGCCCTTCAACCTAACTCAACTAGCGTCTCTAGTAAACTCTCATAAGCTCAAGCGCCATATCATAATCGAAGGTCATATTTAATTGATATGAGGGTGGAAAAAAGGATTGGAAGGTCAGTATTTAAAAGGAATTTCGAATACAAAAAATCATCTCTATGCGGTTGAATTTGATGGACATGCCTTTATCAAAGGCTAAAAGACATCTTTATGCAGGATATCATGGTATTTGTAGTGTTTGAAGATTAAAGATTAGTTAGTGTTGTAGCTCAGACTGTTTCGGCATGTTTGGGTGTGAAACAAGACCATGCCTAGCTAAAACGTACCCATCTAGATGAGTTGGAATTGTCGATTTGGCCGCACAAGGAGAAGAACAAAAGTTACACCCCTTTGTAACTTTACACTGCCTCCTTTTGACAATTTTTGGGGCAGCAGAAAAATTTAACCACTAACAAGCACCTCAGAGATATAAAAAACTAAGAGAGGTTATTATAGAGGGACCCTACGTGATCACGTTGCCTTAGACGGTGTGACACAGTTTCTGAGTAACAACTCGTCAAAGATTGCTACCTTTTTGCACTTTGGACTATTCAGGGATATCACCGGTACAATGTAGCTCGGACTGTTTTGGCATGTTTGGGTGCAAAACAGGACCATGCCTAGCCTAAATGTACCCATCTAGACATGTTGGAATTTTCATTTTGGCCACACGAGGAGAAGAACAAAAGTTACACCCCTTTGCAACTTTACACTGCCTCCTGACGATTTTTGGGGCAGCAGAAAACCTTTCACCACGGGCAAACACCTTAGAGATATAAAAAACTGAGAGAGGTTATTGTAGAGGGACCCTACATGATTACTTTTCCTCAAATAGAATGTATCTAAGTGACACGGTTTTCAAATAATAGCTCATCAAAGATTGCGGCCTTTTTGCACTTTGGACTCTTCAGGGATATCACCGATACAATGTAGATTGAACTATTTCGGCATGTTTGGGTGCAAAACAGGACCATTCCTAGCCTAAATGTACCCATTCAGATGCGTTGGAACTGTCAGTTTGGCCACACGGGGAGAAGAACAAAAGTTACACCCCTTTGCAACTTTACACTGCCTCCTTCTAACGATTTTTGGGGCAGTAGAAAAACTTTCACCACGGGCAAATGCTTTAGAGATATAAAAAACTGAGAGGGGTTATTGTAGAGCGACTCTACATGATCATGTTACCTTAGACAAAATGTTTCTAAGTGACACGGTTTTCAAGTAATATCTCATCAAAGATTGCTGCCTTTTTGCACTTTGGACTCTTCAGGGATATCGTCGGTATAATGTAGCTTAGACTGTTTCGACATGTTTGAGTGAAAAATAGGACAATGCCTAGCATAAATGTACCCATCTAGATGCGTTGGAATAGTCAATTTGGTCACATCAGGAGCAAGATGAAAGTTACACCCCTTTGCAACTTTACATTACCTACTTCTGATGATTTTTGGGGCAGCAGAAACCCTTTCACCATGGGCAAATGCCTCAGAGATATAAAAAATTGAGAGAGGTTATTGTGTGTATGAGGAAAAATTGATTAAATCAAACTAATAAAACCAAAAACCAATCACATAAAGTGAACCAATCTAAGTAAAAGCCATTATCATAAAATCAAAGACAAATGAAAGCTCTTACCAAAACCTGTATTGTTCCCTTTTGGAGAAGTGTGGATTGCTCAATGAAGTTGCAAAACCATAGCTGCAACAAGCAAGTAGTGTGCTCAATGTGCTCAAAGATCAATGTTAAGAGATCGTAAAGTTGCTCAATCGACGCGTTTTGTATGCTCAAAGCTCTGTTAAGTATGCCTGAGAATACGATCGAAGAGAGAGGCTCAATGAAGGAGATGAGGGGGGTTTATATAGATTTCAATGAAGATCGATCAACGGTCCAGATAATTTAGAAGAATCAATGGAGGAGAACAGTTGAGGAACATGCAACGAATAAGAAGAAGACATGTGTCTTGCTTTCTTTTGCATGAGAGGAGTTATCAAGAATAGAAGAATGAGTTAAAGCAATTAACAGAATGTAATGATCAGTTAAGTGATTTAAAACAAAAAGAAGAGATTTGCATGAGAATTAGAACATATTTTGTTTTATTAAATATAGAAAGCTTGAGTTATATTAGAGATAACTCAAATTTAGAAGAAAAAAGCAATTTAAATAAATATTTGATTTATTTAAATTTAAAGAAGATATTTTGGAAGAAATAATTAAATAATTGGAATTATTTAATTTAGAAGATTTGAAAGCAAATTAAATAAATAAATTTATTTAATTGTTGTGCATGATTTTGGAACAATAAATTTTGATTTAATTAAATAATTTAAGAATTATTTAATTGTAGATAAGATAGACTTTGTTGAATTAGTTAAATAATTGGATTTATTTAATTAATGTGGACTTGATTTTTGGAAAGAGGATGATGATCTAATTAAATAATTAAAATTATTTAATTGTGGAAGAATCACAGAGGAATTTAATTTAATTAATTAAATAAAGAGAATTTATTTAATTAATGTCGAAAGTATGTGATTTAGAAGAATTTGGTGAAATTAATTAAATAATTAGATTATTTAATTAATGTTGAAATGTAGGTGATTAGACAGATTATGAAAATGCAAGTGATTCGACGACATAGTCATTTTAGGGTGTCTACATTTTGCCCCTCTTTGATGCAATGTAGTTTACAGCGTTGCTTCAAAGAAATCGATTGTCGAAGATGTGAAATTTTTTTTTATGCCCTAGTGTAGCTAGTTGCCCCAGCGTATGCCCCCTCAAGCAGAAAGATAGGGAAGCGACAGAAGAACTGTGTTGATGCTCGACTAGAAGATGTGTTGTAGATAGGTGATGTTGAATAAAAGAAAGTGGAGATAGAAAAGAACATAAGAGACAAAGGGTTGATCGATCTTTGCTTGAAAACTATATAAGGCCATGGAAAAATGGATGGTGTAAATGGATGAGCTTGTTGCAATGGTTTCACAGTTGTATATAAAGAGCAATCCTTATTTTTGATATAGCCCGTGGATAGTTCGCCACCAAGGTATAAAAGACCAAGGTGCAGTAATATCTAAGTGCGTGGATGTTGACTCTGCAAGCAAGCGGATTGAACTTAGATCCCTTTAGACATAATATGACCTTGTTGGAACATGTGAATAAGCCATAGTCTTTAACATAAAAATAAACTTCAATACATGCAAATGCAAGAAGAATATTAAATATGTAATATGCTAGGTCATAACACACACAAGATAAATATGATGTGAAGAAAGATGCTAAAGATCCTTCCTCAAACACGGCATACAAAAAAAAGCAATGACTATGCCCCCAATCCGTACTACATCGCAACATACCAAGATTATAGATAAATCAAGGTAGCCTTGAATAGGTATTGGAAAAGGAATAAAAGATAAACCAAAAAGCAAATTGACTGACTTACAAGGTAAACATATAGCCAACATATTCTCTTGCCAAAGAGGTTGCTCAGGATAGATTGGATAGGAAAGATAACAGCCTTATCATAGGAACTATGTGTCCGTTAAAGGGGGCTATCTACCTAAAAAGACAATGTCTTGCTGCAGGAAATGCCACATGTCGCAGGAGATGCGTGTGTTGGTCTCGACAATGGAACACTTCGCAGAAGACAAGCTTGTTGATCTAGGGCTTTGGTTAAGCGGTACTTAGCTGATGTTGGCAATCAGTATGCAGGATAGTAGATGACTCTGGAAGGAAGCTGCTTTGCTTCAGGTTTGTTTAAGGATTTTTCCTTTAAAAGGATGCGCTAGCTGGTTGCTTGAGTTAGTCAAGTTGAGGCGAATGGATTTTGACAAACAGAAGACTAGAAGGATGACAGTGCTAACGGATTGGGGCGGGTGAAGAATGATGGATCGTGTGTGCCTGAGTACTGGATACATCCTGCGTATTCCAAACTGCCTACATACCCTATATCCACGGGATCAAGGCACACGATGATGAAAGATGAAAGTGATAAAATATGTAGTTCTGGACAGAGTGATGAGATGGGTCAAGATGAAGAGGAGGGGATCTTATGTACCTGAGTACTAGATACTTCCTTCGTATTCCAGACTGCCTACATACCCATATCCATGGGATCAAGGTATTCTTAAGATTGAGAAGAGATAATATGTAGTTCTGGTTGATGTGATGATGCAGGAAAAAGGCTAAGAAGAGGGGATCTTATGTACCTAAGTACTGGATACTTCCTTCGTATTCCAGACTGCCTACATACCCATATCCATTGGATCAAGGTACCTTAAGATTGAGAAGAGATGATATGTAGTTCTGGTTGGGGATGATGATGTAGAAAAAGTGTTGAGAAGATAACAGCCTTATCGTAGGAGCGATGTGTCCGTTAAAGGGTGTTACCTGTGGAAATGAGAAAAGATTGAAGTATGCGCTACGAACCACGAACAAGGAACCTCCCCTAGACCTAAGTTAAGGAAAGAGTTGCCCTCATTCTGGTAGAGGAAACTGTAGGGGTGACTACCAAAGAAGACACAGAAAGACTTGACCTAGGACAAGATAGTGTTAACTGTAGACACAGATCAAGATGTGGGATGACGACGAGGGACATTGACAAATTTCCAAGCTATACTAGATAGGGAGATGGAAATGCAAACAAAGTCAATGGTTTTTATTATGGATGGGTGAAGGGCGTTTGCGAACTGGACAAGGAGTGGACAGGACTCGATAGACGATGGATGTTGACTCTACACATAGCGCCTGTTTGCCAGGTTTTCACATGGTACTTATCCAAGGTGCCTATTTGCCAGGTTTTCACCAGAGGACAGATTTTTTTGGATTTTTTTTTTTGTTTTTTTTGTTGTTGTTTTTTTTTTTTTTTGGAATACTCTGAGGATTAGGCATAGAACTTCTTGAGATGGACACTGTTAAGTGGCTCATCCAGAGGAATGCCGTCAGGTGTAGCTAAAGTATAAGCTCCTGATCCATATGCTGCTGTCACAATAAAGGGGCCTAACCAGTTAGGCTCAAACTTGCCCTTCTTTTCTCAATCTGCTTGATTTCTCTGATTCTCCTTAAGTACAAGATCACCAACTTGAAATAGTTTTTCTTTGATCTTTTTGTTGTAATTTCACCAGGCGGTTTTGGTAGACATGGAGATGATTCAGTGCGGCAAGGCGCCTCTCATCTAGTAGTTCAAGCTCAGCCAATCTGGAAGTGCGATACTCGTCTCCACCGATCAAGTCCTGCATGGATACTCTGAGGGATGGGATCTCGACCTCTATAGGTAGGATGGCTTTAGAGCCAAAGACCAAGGCATATGGTGTGGCACTAGTTGGTGTTCTAATACTAGTGTGGTAGGCCCATAGGGCGGGATTGAGTTGCAAGTGCTAATCACGACCAGCTTCATTGACTATTTTCTTGAAGATTTTGAGAATGGTCTTATTGGAAGCCTCAGCTTGGCCATTACTCTGTGGATAGTAGGGAGTGGAAAAGCGATGTTGGATATTGTATTGTGTGCACAAGGCACGGACATCTTGGTTCTTGAATGGTCTCCCATTATCAGTGACAATGGCCTGGGGAATACCATACCGGCATATGAGGTAGTTTAGGATAAACTTGGCTATTTGCTTACCGGTGATATAGGTCATAGGAATGGCTTCCACCCACTTCGTGAAATACTCAGTGGTGGTAATGATAAACTTGTGGCCATTAGAGGAGGAAGGGTGGATTTGTCCTACGAGGTCAAGACCCCATTGAGAAAAAGGCCATGGAGTTGTCACAGGTTGTAATTCATGAGCTGGTGCGTGAATCAAATCTCCATGCTGCTGGCATTGTAGACACTTCTTAGCAAACTGTGCAGCATCTTTCTCTATTGTAGGCCAGTAATAACCTATTCTGAGTATCTTCTTAGCAAGATTAGGACCAGTAGAATGTGCGCCACAGACACCTTTGTGAATGTCTCGTAAGGTAGCTTCAGCTTCTTCCGCGTTAAGACATCGTAAGAGGATACCATCGAGACTCCGGCGATATAGTGTATCACCCAGAATGATGTAACGAGAGGATCGACGGATAAAGGTTTTACGTTGGGTGGATGATAGGTCAGGGGGAAAGGTATTGTTCTTGAGGTATTCATAGATATCTTTGTACCATGGGGAATTGGGACCAACAAGTTCACAAATGATTTCAGTAATAGGAACATCGACGGCTGGTATCAACAATTGCTCGATCAAGAATTCACATTTCTATGTATTAGCAGGCATGTCAATCAGTGACCCTACAGAAGCCATAGAATCTGTAGCTTTGTTATGCTCTCTTGGAATTTTCTCAAATGTGATGCTAGAAAAGTGTGGTTTGTAGGCATCCACTAGTTGCTTGTAGGGGACCAACTTTTCATCCTTTGTTTGGTATTCATCTGTGACTTGGCGAATGACTAGCTGTGAGTCTCCATATACTTGTAATTCTATGATGTCCCATTGAACTGCTGTATTGAGACCTATAAGGAGTGCTTCATACTCAGCTATATTGTTGGTGCAAGGGAATGCAAGCTGATATGATTTTGGAATGTAGTCATTCTGAGGTGTAACAAATAAGATGCCGGCTCCTGATCCATGCTGTGTGTAAGAACCATCAAAATACAACTTCCACATTATGGAGTTGGCAAGAGTGAAGAGATTCTCATCTGGAAAGTCTACTACCATAGGATGTGTATCTTTCATAGGTGCTTCTGCTAGTTGATCAGCGAGGGCTTGTCCTTTGATTGCTTTACGATCCGTATACTCAATGTCGAACTCACTAAGGATCATGACCCACTTAGCTAGTCTGCCTGTGAGAGCTGCTTTTGCTAGTAGATATTTCAAGGGATCAATCTTGGCTATCAGATTTGTATGTTGGTTCAGCATGTAATGCTACAACTTTTGGGAGGCAAACACTACTGCTAAACAAGCCCTTTCCATTGGTGAATAATTGAGCTCATATCCCACCAAGGTTCTACTAATATAATAAATGGCATGCTCCTTTCCTGATTCATCATTTTGTGCTAGCAAGGCCCCTAGGGCCAAATTGGTAGTGGAGATATATAATATCAAAGGTTTGTCCATGATTGGTGGAACCAATATAGGAGGTGTAGCTAGATACTCTTTAAGTTGATCAAACGCTGCCTGACACTTGTTGTCCCATTGAAATGAGACATCCTTTCGGAGCAAGTGTTGAAAAGGTTTACATTTATCTGCTAGCTGTGATATGAAACACCAAATGGATTGCAACCATCCTTGAAGGCTCCTTAAAGCTTTAAGGTTCTTAGGTGGAGCCATCTCCACTATAGCCTTTACTTTCACTGGATCGACTTCGATGCCTCTACGAGATACAATGTATCCCAACAGCTTCCTTGATGTTACACCGAATACACACTTATTTGGATTGAGTCTTACTTGGTATTTTTTGAGCCTGTCGAAGATTTGTCCTAGAACTTGTATGTGATCCACCCTAGAAGATTTAGCCAATATATCATCCACATAATCCTCCATGATGTGATGAAAGAGATTGTGGAAGATCACTGTCATTACTCTCTGATAGGTTGCTCCTGCATTCTTAAGACCAAACGGTATGACACACCAACAATAATTGCCCGAAGGACAAGTAAAGGTTGTTTTATGTTGATCTTCTTCTGCTATCTGTATTTGATTGTAGCCCAAAAATCTGTCCATGAGAGAAAGCATCTTGTGACCTGCTATCAAATCTACTATAATGTCAATGTTTGGTAGTGGAAAGTCGTCTTTGGGACATGCCTTATTGAGATCTCTGAAATCATTACACATGCGGATGTGCCCATTGGGTTTAGACATAGGTACAATGTTTGAGACCCAATCTAAATAGTCAATGGGTCATATAAACTTTGCATCTAACAGCTTTTGTATTTCCACCTTTACCAAGAGAGCTATCTATGGGTGCATCTTTCTCAATTTTTGCTTGACTGGTTTCACTTTGGGATCAACTGTGAGATAATGAACTACTAGCTTAGGGTCTAACCCAGGCATATTGGCATAGGTCCATGCAAAGTTGATGGTTCATTGCAAGAAGAAGGTGTTAAGATTTCTATGCTCTGTTTTAGATAATGATGCTGCTAGGAATGTGGTCTTTGGATTTTATTCTGTGCCAAGGTTTATCTCTGTAGAATCTTCCACTAGGAGAGCTGATTTCTCTTGATACTTAGATGGTAGGGGAAGGTCAAATCCTCCATCCTCAGGTGCCACAGTTGGGTTTTCACCTTTGGATACGTCCTTTGTTTTTACTATTTTGTGATCAGGAGGTGCCACAGTGTGGTTTTCACCTAGAGATCTTTCTTTATTTGTACTTTTGCGACTGGAGGATTTGGCATTCTCACCAAAATAAGCCGTTGGCTCTAATTCCATTACAAAACCTGCTTTATGATCGCCAAGAGGGATACCTTCCTGAAGTCCCATGAACTCAGGTAAAGCTTCGTCATTCTAAAATACATCTATCACAGGGGACCCTTGTTGGTCCCAATTGATAAGTTCAGGGTAGACAAGTGTTACATTCTGGGTGTTTGTGGTGGAAGTTAAGGATACGGAGGATAGCGTAAAAATGGAGGATTCTGTGAATAGGTTGGTCATGTGGAGGGAAGAGTCATTGATGATATCCTCTGTAGACGTCGAATCGGCGGGAAAAGTGTCAGCTACCTCGTCGAGGATATACTCGATGTCCAAGGCGTGTGGTACCTTCTTACCAAATCCTAATCCCGTCTTGTCTAGCTTCTTTGTTACAACAATGGGTTCCATAGTTCCTTGATTCTGTTTCCCAAGGCCACCTTTGCCTTTATAGCCCATGTTTTTTGCTATCCTTAAGCCTTTGTCGTATTGCTTGACTGGTATTGTGACTGGTTCTTTCTCCTTATAGAGCCAAGAAGAAATGTCCTCAATAGTTTCCTCTTCCAATAACTGTCCATGTTGGAATTGGGTTAGGAATGTTGGGGGAGGAATAGCTGCTTTTTGGTAACTTTGGCAATGGGTGGTTGGCCGTAAGATTTTGGAGATAGAGGCATCCGCCCTACACAACAAGTTTCTGAGATATCGTAAGTTTCAAAGCCTATATCTCAGATGCGAGCTGTGATTTTGGGGAGGGGTGTAGATTCACTTGTAGAGGCTTGCGTCAGAGTTTCAGGATCAACATATAGTGGGGATTCAAGGGCTTTGTCATTTTTAGGCACTTGGTTGCAATTCTTATAGCTTCTTTGTAAGACACGACAGAATTCAAAAGGTTTGGGGTCTCCTAGGATAGTTATCTATGTACCATTGTATGGGAATTTTAGGGACTGATGGTACATGGAGGGAACAGCTTTCATTGCATGGATCCATGGGCGGCCTAGGATAATGTTGTAAGGCAACTCAATATCAAGGACTTGACACCTAGTTTTAAGCATGACAGAGCCCAGTTGTATAGGCAAGTGAATAACACCTTCTGAACGGCATTCTGCATCATCATACCCCTTGATTGTAATACTATGATCAGTGTTGACGTGATCCTCAGAGTATCCCAATTGCTTAAGTAACTTTAAAGAATAGATGTTGAGACCAGCACCACCATCTATGAGGATGCGTTTGATTTTGCGCTTATGGATGAGAACTTCAATATGAAGAGCATCATTGTGACATGGATCATGGGATGGGAGATCTTTCTCAGAGAAGACCACATTGTAGGGTGAAGCAATGTTACCTACTATAGCTTGGAAATCCACGACCGCTATGTTGTTAGGAATGGAAGACTCTTGGAGGGCTTTTTCTAGCACCACTCTATGTGCAGGTGATGACCGTAGAAGGTCCAAAATAGAGATCTGTGCTGGTGTTCTCCCTAGATGTTTGACAAGATTATAATCAGATTGAACCAGAAGCCTAGGTGTAGGAGCACGAATGGTGACATGACCACGACGAGTAGTAACAGCACAATCCATAGATTTGCCTTTGATTGTGAGGGTAGACACTCGACTCTCTTCAAAACAACCTACAATGGAATCGAAAGATGTGGAAGCATGATTGATACCTTTACCTCTATCCTAAGGAGGAGGTGGACCATGATGAGGGAATGGTTCCTTGTACATATTGAGATCTTTGTTTGTGTGTTGAACTGGTGATTCATCCTCAAAAGTGATTTGATTACCGTCGATGAGGTTTTGGATTAGGTGCTTGAGCTTCATGCACGACGCAGTTCTATGACCTTTGCTCCTATGGAACTCACAATATTCATTATCTCTGTAACGTGCCGTTTTGTAAACAGGTTCTCCATATGGGGAAGCATCAGGTAAGGTGATGAGCCCTTTCTGCAAAGCTTGCTATAAGACCGATTCAATAGGTACTCCCAAGGGAGTGAATTGACATCGTGGAGGGTAATCTTGTTGAGGCCGCTCTTGTTGTCATTGCTGTTGGTTTTGATAAGGCTGCCTTTGTTGCTGCTGTTGTTGAGGTGGAGCTTGACTTGGTTTGGAGAGCTACAGTGGTGTTTGCAACATTTGGACATGCTTAGTATCGACCACCCCATCGTTGACCACGTTTTTATTTTTGTTCCAATACTTGGGTTTATCGTTCGATTGTTGATGAGGAGCGCTATCTTTCATTTCTTTAAAGATTTTGACCACACCCTTAGCAATGAGGGCTTTCTCGATATTGATTCCCTTGTATGTGATTTCATTGAAGGTTGTAGCACTAAGAATTTGCAAATGGAAACCTAACTCTTGGTTGAGGTTCTGCACAAATATGCTAACAAGCTGTTTCACTGGAATCTTGAAAGGGAATTTGCTAGCCATTTGTCTCCATCATTGAAGGAAAGAAATGAAAGTCTCACCATTTTTCTGTTTATTGTTGCATAGATCGGTCATGGAAATCTCATGCTCTACGTTGTAAGAAAAATGGGTGGCAAACTTCTCTGCTAGCTCGTTGAAAGACTTGATACCCGTGGGTAAGTGTGAGAACCATTCTATTGCTTGACCTCCAAGACTGCAAGGAAAGAGACGCATAAGATATGTGTCGTTATGTGAGACCTCGAAGCAAGCAAGATAGAATTCCCTAAGATGGTCTTTTCGGTCACCTTTTCCTTTGTATTTATCAAATTTGGGAATAGTGAAATTTTGAGGAAAAGGGATCATTGGTAGTGACCAATCAAAAGGATAAGGACACACTTCTTCTAAAGAGAAGGTCTTCTTAGTGTGGCCAAATGTAAGATCAGATAGCTGCTGTTGGACTTCTACAATCTTTAGCTCCATAGTCATGGGAGGGGTTGGTAACCTCTCCTGTTGTCCAAAAAGTGGTTGGTGTTGCCCATACGGAAGATTATAAGGTAAGCCATGCGCACTGGTATTATAAGGGTTGTAAGATTGATTGGGATCATACGGGTTGTACGTTTGGTTCAGATTGGGTTGGAATTGGAGGCTTTGATTTGGAACAGGTGGAGGTGGTGCTAGGTAAGAGTGTTGGCTTTGTGATGGTTGAAGAAAAGAGTTGGGTGGAGAAAAGCTAAAGTACATTTGATTAGGTTGTGATGGCGGCACATAGCTTTGGGAAACTTGATGTTGGAAATGTTGAGAGTGGCTAGGTAATGTGTGAAAGAAATTGAGCGAGGATGGACGTTGTGGAGGAGGGACATAGGTAGACGTGATTTGCGATGGTTGGGGTTGATTAAGGATGAGAGTAGAAGAATGCTGTGGTTGGGGTTGCTTAAGGACGAGAGTAGAAGAATGTTGTGGTTGGGGTTGCTTAAGGACGAGAGTAGAAGAATGTTGTGGTTGGGGTTGCATGACTCTAATTGGTTGAGAGACATGAAGGTGTGATGATATAGGAGGTGGCATTTGTTGAGACCCTTGTTGCATGGCTACATAATTGTTCCCCAGATTGTAATTTGGTGGGAAACCTTCGCGCGATGGGGTAACCAAGATTCGACTTGCGATTGGGGTGGACACTTGAGGAGGTGGTTGCATATTCGACCGAGCTAAGGAGGCTTGCTTAGCTAACTCTACTTGACGTTGGAGAGTTTTTTGTTGGTTTTTATAGATCTCCATAGGAGTTAGAAGTGGTGATATGGGCCTCTCCCCAGTTGGATTTTGAAAAAGGGGATTCCTATACTGCAAGCCTTGTGTAGGTAAGGGCATAGTCACTGTTGACATGGTTTGCACTACTTGTATGGTATCTTGGGCATTGTTCTCCTTGAGAGTGGATAAATCAAAATCTTGAGGTAACTTGGCGCCTTGCTCTGCAAGCAAGCGAAAGAAATGATCTTGGTTCTCACTAAGGATTTTGTCAAAGGCGGCCACAATTCTAGGCTCTTGTATGATTTCATCAAGATCTTGCCCATCTACTTGAGAGGATTGACCTATTTCAAAGTGTCGCTCTTCTTGAGATGGGACTGAATCTACAGTATAACCTTGAGGGACAAAATCTAGAGGCAAGCCAGTGGTGTATTGCAGTGCACTTATCAAGGGGATCCTATCATCCTGAGGATTACTTGGTTGGTCAACAGGCGGCATGTTCAGAGAATTGGTAGATCTTGCCGCGGGTGTACTAGGAGTAACCTTGGGAGTAGTGTTGAGATGACCTGATTGTGGTGTGCGAGGAGGTGACTTGCGCTTCTTAGGGACAACTTGCTTAGACTTCATAGTTTGCTGGAGCCTAGTGGTTACCATGGAATACACTAGGACAAGAAAGGTAATGCTGGGTTTCTGTGAGATGCTTTGAGAAATGGACAAACTCTGATGCACAAAGTACTAGACCAAAAGTGCTATACTATTTAACCAGAGGCGCAGGACTGTGCAACCAAAAGCGTGCTACTGTGATGCCAGAGGCGACGGACTGAGCTACCAGAAGTGAGTTACTGCTATGCCAAAGGCGAGCTACAGTGACCAAAAGTGAGCTACTATTATACCAAGGGCACTGAAGTAGAGTTTAGCTAGAGGCGAGGTACTGCTATACCAATGGCGATCTACTGTACTACCAAAGGTGAGCTGCTGTAATACCAGGGGCACTGAAGTAGTGTGTGATGTTTCTAAAAGGCAAAATTTTGATGGATTGTTTCTGTTTCTGATTGGATTTGTTGGCAAGAGAAAACACAACAAACAAAGTTGGCACACACAAGGGACTGACACAACAGATAGTGTATGTTCAAGGCTCCAAACAAGCCCAATGTTTCCACAGGTATAAGACAATTGCAATCAATAACAAGCACTTTTTATCCCTAGAGACAAGGTTTCATTGCAGTAGATCAGCTCACAACTTGATACTCCGTCAATAAAAATATCATTCCATAAATGTGTCAGATATTTAGTATCTTTGCGAGAGACGATAGGTAGGGATATCTCACCCTCCCCTTGGAAAGCTCAAGTAGGTCACAAGAGCTTTATGTCCAAGGGAATACTATCTCTTCTCAAGGGAGCCAATGGTGAGTATCTTAAGGGCTTAAATCGATTCCCCTTGCACTGATGATTACCGCAATGTTCAGAGGTAGGTCGGGTAGTCTCTATCTAAAATGGTTCTTAGTGACTTTGAGGGACCAACGCCTTACGAGCAATGCGACAAGCTACTAAAAGCTTTAACCAATCCTACTAAGAGTTTCAAACACTTCGCTCAATGTGAAAATCATTTCCACAAAGAGCTAGTACACCTCTTTTCAGTTTGGCACCACAAGGTAAGGCTGACGTCAGTTAGGACTTGGCTTTTGCCTTATCCCTCTTATATAGCGGTTCAAAGGAAAACTCCACTTAGGGTCGTCCCTTTTGGATGAAGCGCAATCCAAAAGTAGGCCCTTCTAAAGGAAGTATAGAAAAGTAAGAGCAAGCACATCAAACAAAGGTTCAATTGTCCTGTTATAAGAAAAATAAGGTGCAACTAAACTAGGCACACACACGTTTGTAGTTGTAAATTGTCCCTTATGAAATTGAAATGTTTGGCATTCATGTCCATTGTCCCTTAGAAAATTGAGGTGTTTTCACATACATGTCCATTGTCCCTTAAGAAAATCAGTATGTTCCTAAGACTTAGATTTGTAAAAAAAAGATTTGTTCAATTATCCTTTTAAGCATGCAATGTGTTTCTAAGACTTAGTGAAATAAATCAGAAACTCCTTCAATGCTCGTCCTGCATGAATATGTTAAAAAAACACCTATTTGCTCTGTGTGAGTAATAAGAAGCTGCAACAAGTCAGTCAGTTCCACCAAAAATTCACAAGTTAGCAAAAAATAAATCAACTTTGATAAAAAGCATTGTACAACCTTACCAGACGTGACTTATTGTATTCCAAAAGCGCTGTATCACAGACTAGAAATGTCACAGAATATTACTAGAAGCGCTGAAAAATAACCAGAAGCGCTTCACTGTTCATCCAAAAGCGTGATACTGTTATGCCAAAAGCGATGTAGTGTGTACCGGAAGCGCTGTAGAATACTACCAGTAGTGTTGAACAAGGACTAGATGCACTGTAGTTTATATCCGAAAGCGTGATACTGTTATGCCGAATGCGCCGCATGGTCTCAGATCATGAAAAAAGTAGTTTTTGTCAAATGAACTAGATCAAAATGGGATTTCATCGTTGATCTACTGTTCTAAGCAATAATATCTGATAGATCTGAATCATGTAATCCAGAAAACTCAGAAAGTGTAACAACACAATAGATTAACGCAACAACTGAAGATACCCCTAAATAAATCAACTTAGGAAGTATCAAAAAGTAGATTTGGAAGACAAATACAACAGCTTGTCAAACAAATCCAGAAGATATGTAACGAGAAAACCCCACAAACACAAAATGAAGTCAAAAAAGCTAATTTAACCAAAAGCGCCAAACGATGTTGCCGATAGCGCCATTCTATGGTATTGAGAGCACTGCTCTGTGCTACCAGAAGCATCGCAGTGCCCCCAAGGGCGCTGAACTGTGCCTCCAATAGCGCTTAACGATGCTACTAGAAGTGCTTGGCAATGTCGTTTGCGTTGTACCATACTGTGACTTCAAAAAAACAATTTCTCAAAGAAACAAAAGGGATTAGTGGGTCCCACCGGGCGTGCCAGAATGTGTATGAGGAAAAATTGATTAAATCAAACTAATAAAACCAAAAACCAATCACATAAAGCGAACCAATCTAAGTAAAAGCCATTATCATAAAATCAAAGACAAATGAAAGCTCTTACCAAAACCTGTATTGTTCCCTTTTGGAGAAGTGTGGATTGCTCAATGAAGTTGCGAAACCATAGCTGCAACAAGCAAGTAGTGTGCTCAATGTGCTCAAAGATCAATGTTAAGAGATCGTAAAGTTGCTCAATCGATGCGTTTTGTATGCTCAAAGCTCTGTTAAGTATGCCTGAGAATACGATCGAAGAGAGAGGCTCAATGAAGGAGATGAGGGGGGTTTATATAGATTTCAATGAAGATTGATCAACGGTCCAGATAATTCAGGAGAATCAACGGAGGAGAACAGTTGAGGAACGTGCAACGAATAAGAAGAAGACATGTGTCTTGCTTTCTTTTGCATGAGAGGAGTTATCAAGAATAGAAGAATGAGTTAAAGCAATTAACAGAATGTAATGATCAGTTAAGTGATTTAAAACAAGAAGAAGAGATTTGCATGAGAATTAGAAGATATTTTGTTTTATTAAATATAGAAAGCTTGAGTTATATTAGAGATAACTCAAATTTAGAAGAAAAAAGCAATTTAAATAAATATTTGATTTATTTAAATTTAGAGAAGATATTTTGGAAGAAATAATTAAATAATTGGAATTATTTAATTTAGAAGATTTGAAAGCAAATTAAATAAATAAATTTATTTAATTGTTGTGCATGATTTTGGAAGAATAAATTTTGATTTAATTAAATAATTTAAGAATTATTTAATTGTAGATAAGATAGAATTTGTTGAATTAATTAAATAATTGGATTTATTTAATTAATGTGGACTTGATTTTTGGAAAGAGGATAATGATCTAATTAAATAATTAAAATTATTTAATTGTGGAAGAATCATAGAGGAATTTAATTTAATTAATTAAATAAAGAGAATTTATTTAATTTAATTAATTAAATAAAGAGAATTTATTTAATTAATGTCGAAAGTATGTGATTTAGAAGAATTTGGTGAAATTAATTAAATAATTAGATTATTTAATTAATGTTGAAATGCAGGTGATTAGACAGATTATGAAAATGCAAGTGATTCGACGACACGGTCATTTTAGGGTGTCTACATATTGTAGAGGGACTATACATGATTGCATTTCCCTAGACAAAATGTTTCTAAGTGAGATGATTTTTGAGTAACATCTCATCAAAGATTGCTGCCTTTTTGCACTTTGGACTCTTCAGGGATATCATCGGTACAATGTAGCTCGGACTGTTTCAGCATGTTTGGGTGAAAAATAGGACCATGCCTAGCGTAAATGTACCCATCCAGACATGTTGGAACAGTCATTTTGGTCACATCAAGAGCAAGACGAAAGTTACACCCCATTGCAACTTTACACTACCTCCTTCTGACGATTTTTGGGGCAACAGAAAACCTTTCACCATGGGTAAACGCCTCAGAGATATAAAAAACTGAGAGAGGTTATTGTAGATGAACCCTACATGATTGCGTTGCCTTAGACAAAATGTTTCTAAGTGACATAGTTTTTGAGTAACATCTCATCAAAGATTGCTGCCTTTTTGCACTTTGGAATCTTCAGGAATATCATCGGTACAATGTAGCTCAGACTGTTTCGACATGTTTGGTGAAAAATAGGACCACGCCTAGCATAACTGTACCCATTTGGACATGTTGGAATAGTCAGTTTGGTCGCATCAGGAGTAGGACGAAAGTTACACCCCTTTGCAACTTTACACTGCCTCCTGACAATTTTTGGGGTAGCAGAAAACCTTTCACCACTGGAAAATGCCTCAGAGATATAAAAAACTGAGAGAGGTTATTATAGAGGCACTCTACATGATCATGTTTCCTCAGACAAAATTTTTCTAAGTGACATGGTTTTTGAGTAACATCTCGTCAAAGATTGCTGCCTTTTTGCACTTTGGACTCTTCAGGGATATCGTTGGTACAATGTAGCTCAGACTGTTTCGACATGTTTGGGTGAAAAAAAGGACCATGCCTAGTGTAAATGTACCCATCTAGATGCGTTGGATCAGTCAGTTTGGTTGCATTAGGAGAAGGATGAAAGTTACACCCCTTTGCAACTTTACACTACCTCCCTATCCCTAAACCCTCAACCCTCAACACTCAACGTCAAACCCTAATCCCTCAATGCTTAAATCTAATCCCTCAACCCTAAACCCTATCCCTAAACCCTATCCCTAAACCCTCAACACTATACCTTAAACCCTAATCCCTCAACCCTAAACCCTATCCCTAAGCCCTAATCCATCAAACCTCAACCCTAATCCATCAACCCTCAACCCTAAACATTATCCCTATTCCTAAACCCTCAATGGGCTCGATACTATCCCTCAACCCTTAACCCTTAAAACTCTAACCCTAAAACCTATCCCTACACCCTCGACACTCAACACTATATCTTAAACCCTCATCCCTAAAGCCTCAACCCTAAATCCTTAAACCTAAAACCCTAAACCCTATCCCTTATCCCTCTACCCTTGACACTCTACTTTAACCCTAATCCCTTGACCATCAATCCTATCCCTAAACCCTCAACCCTCAACCCTCAACTCTCAACATTAAACCCTAATTCATCAACCCTAAACCCCAATCCCTCAAACCTAAACCCTATCCCTAAACCATCAACCCTCAACACTATACCTTAAACCCTAATCCCTATCCCTCAACCCTTAACCCTTAAAACTTAAACCCTATCCCTACACCCTCAAAACTTGACACTATATCTTAAGCCTTAAACCCTCATCCCTAAAGCCTCAACCCTCAATCCTTAAACCTTCAACCCTAAACCCTATCCCTAATCCCTCTACACTTGACACTCTAACCCTAACCTCAACATTAAATGCTAATCCGTGAACCCTAAACCCTAATCTGTCAACCCTAACCCTATCCCTAAAGCCTCAACCATCAACACTATACCTTAAACCCTAATCCATCAACACTCAACCCTAAACACTATCAATAAACCCTCAACCCTCAACACTATACCTTAAACCCTAATCCCTCAACCCTCAACCCTAATCCCTCAACCCTCAACCATAATCCCTCATCCCTAAACCCTAAATGCTATCCCTATTCCTAAACCCTCAACCCTCAACATTATACCTTGAACCCTAATCCCTTATCCCTAAACCCTAAACCCTATCCCTCAACCCTTAACCCTTAAAACTTAAACCCTAAAACCTATCCATAAACCCTCGACGCTCAACACTATATTTTAAGCCCCAATCCCTTAACCCTTAGCGCTAAAGCCTCAACCCTCAATCATTAAACCTTCAACCCTAAACCCTATCCCTAATCCATATGCCCTCAACACTCTACTTTAACCCTAATCCCTTGACCATCAACCCTATCCTTAAACCCTCAACCCTCAACTCTCAACATTAAACCCTAATCCATCGACCCCAAATCATAATCGCTCAACCCTAAACCCTATTCCTAAACCCTCAACCCTCAACAATATTCCTTAAACCCTAATCCATCAACCCTAAACCATAATCCCTCAACCCTAAACCCTATCGCTAAACCCTCAACACTATTCCTTAAACCCTAATCCCTCAACTCTAAACCCTAATCCCTCAACCCTCAACCCAAGACACTATACCTTAAACCCTAATCCCTTACCCCTAAACCTTAAACCCTATCCCTCAACCCTTAACCCTTAAACCTTAGACCCTAAAACCTATCCCTAAACCCTCAACCCTATACCCTCAACAATATACTTAAGCCCTAATACCTCAATCATCAACCCTATACCTTAAACTTGAAGCCTACACCCTCAAACCCTCATCCCTAGACCATATAACCTCACCCTTATATCCTAAACCTCGAATATTGTGCCTCAACCATATACTTAAATTAAACCTAAACCATACATGATCTCAACCCAAGTCACCCTATGCCTTATATACCCTCAATCCATATCATAAACCCTAAACCCTAATCCCTGCGCCTTACACACTTAATCTTATACACTCAACAACCTAAATATTAACCCTCAACTATAACCCTCTACCCTCTACCTATTACTTAAGCCCTAATCCCTCAACCCTAAACCCTCAAAACTATACAAGCTCAGGTCCTTATATACACTAAACCCAGAACACTTACATACATACATGCATACATGCATACATACAAACATACATACATACATACAAGCATGCATACATGTACATACATACAAGCATGCATACATACCTACAAGAATAGACATAAACATCCATGAAACATACTTATGAAATTTGAACATATCTCATTCAAAGGAAGACATAACATGAGCGCGTTATAACATGCTCACATTATTTTGAACTGGGAAAACACCGGTAAACATGCAAAAAAGCTCGCGTTATGTTGTTCTTTGGGAATACCAAGCCTTGGGCTTGGGATTTTTTTTGGATTTCCAACCCAAAGGCTTGGAGTGCCTTTTCAACATCCACAGATGTGTTTTTGCATATTCTTCAAGATTTCACATAATTTTGTTCGTGCTAACCCTCAGATTTGCACATTTTCAAGGTCAAACAAATCAAACACCTGGGTAATGTTAGGCTTTCTCTTAGCTATTTAACGATGTAATTTTTTTCACATTTTGACAATGTTAAGCCTTTCATCTTTAATTTCTTTTGTTTGTGTGTCTTGTTTTGGGCAAAACCACTATTTGGTCTTTTTTTCATTGTAAATTAACCATTCATTGAAATTTCAAAAAAAATACATATTTAGAAACTAGACTTCATTCTACACATATTAAAAAAAAAATTGATTTTCAATTAGTTTTCAAAATTTATAGGGGTAGCACAGCCAAAATTCTATTTTTTAAGATGTGTCCACTTCAAAAATTAGTAAAAAATCAAATATTCATCAAAAAATTATCAAAAAAATTGGGCATAAACTACATGCTGTTAGCTAATTTCTCACTAAAGCGATTTTAAAAATACCAAAAAAAAGTTAACTTTTTGAGGGAGCCACAAAACATGCTATGTTATGTTTTTTTGACAGAAACAACACCAATTTTTGTGGCTCCCTCTTTTGAACCCCTTAATCTATACCATTTTCAAAAAAAATTAGTAGTTTAGAAAGTAGACTCGGAGCACTACAAACATTGTTTTGGTTGCATCTCCAAATTTTGAGTGTAACTATGCTTAATTTCTCATCCAAGGCCAGCATTTCCTAATTTTAGAAAAAAAATGGCCACTTAAGACCCCTTTTTGGCCCCCCATCTTCTTGCACTTACCCTGGAGGAAAATAAGATATAAATAAAATATTGATTTTATTTATTTAGAAGATATAGAAAAGTCAACATTAAATAAATTTGAACAATTTATTTAATTTTAGAAGAATAATTAATCAATTAAATAATTAAAATTATTTAATTGTTGTGGATAGGAGGAATTAAGATACAAAACTAATTAAATAATTGGTTTATTTAATTAACATGAAAATAGAAGAATAAAGTGGTGAATTTGATGAAATTAATCAAATAAATAGGATTTATTCAATTAATGTTGGATTTGGATGATTTAGAAGAAATTCATGAAATTAATTAAATAATCAAGTTATTTAATTAATGGTGGATGAAGGTGTGTTAGACAAATTTGATGTATGCAAGATGAATAATGCAAAGGTCATTTTTAGGTGTCTACAAATTGTTGTTCAATGTGGTGATTTGCGGTATGTTTTCCTTTCAGGTCTGTAGCATGAATATCCTGCGAAAGCCTGTCATCCTCTGGGTTTTTAGTTTTGGTTCATTAGTTAACCGTGCTTCCAATACTTCCTCACTATTAGTACTATAGTTGTCATCTTCTATTTCTATTTCCCCTTCTAAATTTGGTTCTTCTAATGTGTCATCCCCAGGTAGTTTAGATATTGAATAAAGGTTTTTAGGATCCTCATTACTCCATTCTCCATAGTTGGTTTCTTTTATGTAAGCTTCTTCCATGTCCACCCCTAATGGTATATGTATTATTTTGTTGTTGTTAGAAAAAGATATTTCCTCCTTGCAGGAATCTATAATTTCATTTGTGTTTACAAACCACTGTAACCCTAGTAGTGCATTAAATGAATCAAAGGGATCTTTCATTGCCACCACTTCAAAGTTTATGACTTGTTTAATATCCATTATGTTTACTTCAACTTGTTTCCAGGTTCCTAGTGTTCCCATGCTTGATCCATTTGCTAGACTAATGTTATAGGAGGTTTCACTCAACGTAGGTCTTCCCAACTATTCCCACACTCTCTTAGGTAACATATTCACATCTACACCTAAATCAACCATAATATTTTTAATTTTCTTGCAGTTTATATAAGCATCAATAATTAAGGGTTTATTCTTCCATTGTCTATTTATTTTACCCATTTTTTGGATTTACGATTTGTTTGCTTGTTGTTTGTTCCATTATTTACAAAATTGTTTCAATTTATCAACTAGGTTGTGTTGTTGCATTAGATTTGTTAGTTGTTTGAGTGCCACAACTTCACCTTCAGTAAATAACTGGGTGTGTTTTTTTGTTTGTTTTGTTCATTAGTTATAATTTGTTTAGATTTCTCTACAATTGTGTTGTATTGAGTTTTATTAGGGAAGACAATTTCTTCTTCTTCACTATCATCTTCTTTACTTCTAGTGTTTTGGGGATTTGCGGTATTCGTGCCATGTCTAGTAACTACCACTACTTTAGTCTTTCTTTTGTTCTTCTTTTGTTTTGTTTGTTTTAATTTTTATTTTTTTAGAGTAATCATCTTCCTCCAAATTTTTAGTGTAAGAGGTGTTAGTTTCATAGTTAGCTTCCTTCCGGTAGCTTCTAGTTGCCTGTGGTTGTTCGTTTGGAATCCTCCTAATTATGTGGGCACCTTTTTGCAAGTTAACTCCCTATAATTCATCACTTTTTAACTTTTGTGGTGCATTTTTGAAGTACTATTGAGCCTTATCACATGAAAATGGGTCATGGTTTGTACCACCACAAAATATGCATTGTTTCCTTCTTTCTCCCCAACATTCATTTGTGAAGTGGCCCGATTTACCGCATTTAAAGCATGTTGCATCCTCTCTCCTTCATCTTCCTCTATTGTGGCCTTTTCCTCCTCTGTATCCATTATATTGGCATCTTTTCTTCATTACTATGATTATTCATGTATGGTACAGGATTAGGATTTGCAGTTTGTAAAGTATTAAAATTTCTTTGATTAGCCTAGTTAGGATGTTTGTAGCCATGATCTTGAATGTACAAGGGTCTCTCTGCAAGTCCTTGCACATATGCCATGTTGTTGTAATCCTCTCTATTATTGTGGTGTGTATTACACCAAGGTTCATGCTCATCATCATCTTCTCTCAGCCTAAACAGTTGAGATGGGCAATCTTCCATTTCATGGTCATCCCAATTGCCGTATATTCCACAATAAACTATATTGTTTCTTTTTGGTATTTTTTGAGGTCTACCTTCATTGCAGTAGCCTTTCTTTCCCCTTTTATCATTGAACACTCATTCCACAAATGTCCTTTTGTACAGTATGAACACCATATGTTAGGCCTTTGCTTCTGTGGACTATCCTCTTTCCTTGCCAAAATCTCTTGCTTCAGTTAAAGTTGTTCCAGTTCAAGCCTAAGGTTCTCCATCTCCATGTTTTCCTTGGTCTTATCATGTCTGCACCAAGTTTTTGATTATATGCAGGAGACCATAGTCACTACTTTAGAATGAGTCAAAAATCTTTCCATCCAAAGATGTTCTAATGTTAGGGCTTAAACCTGATACAAACCATTCAATCCTTTGTCTCTCAGATAAAGGCTCTTCCAATTTGCAGGATATCTCTTTAAATATTTTATCAAAATATTTTATAGATTATCCTTCCTTTTGAAGTAAATCCCTCATTTTACTTACTCCCTCTGTGGGGATCTCTAGAGACTCAAAGTTATCTTTAAATTCTTTATTAACTTCTTCACATGATTTGTTGTGTTCCGGGCATGTCTTCCTATACCATTTCAATGCATCATTTCTTAGTGTTCCCATGAAATCAAATAGTTTAATCTGGTCTTGTGTTACATTTTTCCTATTCCAAATAGATTCTAGAACAAAGATATGTTCTTCTACCTTTGTATTTTATTTTCCGAATACTAACAACTTAATTGGTGAGTCCATTGTTGATTTCTTTTGTTTCTCTGGTACTTTCGTTGTCTTGCGATGTTTTGTTTTATTGTATTTATGCTTAGGTTTCTTCCTCTATATTAAGGTTTTATTCTCTCTTCCCTTATCTCTTTGTAACTTAATATAAAAATAATATTTTCCCAATATTTCTTTGCAGTCTTTACTAATCCCTTCTTCTATCTCTTTTTGTTTGTCTACTTAATTTTTGTTCTCTTCCACCAAAATTCTCCTTGTCTTATATGACTCATGGGGTGACTCTTGGTCTAGGGATTGCATCTCCTCAAAGTGCCTCTTCATTTTAGTGGATGAATTTACATTTGTGAATGACATCTTATTGTTTATTGGTGTTGTTTCCTTTAAATATCATATACTCTTAGAACTAATATTATCATATACTGCATCTTCTCCTCTTCCTCTAATCTTCATCACACTTCAATTAACCAAATGGTCCAGATAGTCCACATCCAAATTCAAGGGCTAGAGGTTTCTTATAGGGTTTAATAATTGTTCCCATTATTTATCAACTATAATCTGGACATTAATAAAATTAGGTTGAACATTTTAGGTTTTTCCTACATGTGGTAGGGTTAGGGTTTGATTATACTCTTCCCTCCATATCCTTCTTGACTAGTCATAAGTATTAATGCTTCCTCCTAAGCTCTTGAGAAGTTTTGTAGCCCTATTAATATGTGTATACACCTAAAATTGGCTCAGGTCAAATTAAGTAAATATTTTAATATTTATCTTAATTCTTATTTTCTTCTGTCAATTAAATAAATATTCAAAATTTATTTGATTGTTTCATTATCCCATAATTAAATAAAGTCAATTTTATTTAATTAAATTCCCTCAATTCTTCTAATGTTTAAAGTCCAAAATCCACCTCATCAATCCACCTCATCTCTTCCACCTCACCATGTTGCACATATAATTAAATATTCTTAATATTTAATTAGCTAATATCCTCCATTTTCCAAAATAAATCTTTAAATCAATTATCCTCCACCAAATTGAATATTTAATTCAATGTTCCCCACTAGCCTTCACCAATTGAATATTTAATTCAATGTTCCCCACTATCCTCCACTATTGAATTCTTAATTCAATTGTCATAACCCACTGTCCTCCACTATTGAATTTTTAATTCAATTGTCATAATCCACCATTCTCAAATAAAGAATTTTTAATTCATCCATTATGAATTAAAGATTCACAAAAAATGAGAGCCATTGATCTCATCTTTTGATCCTCACCCTCCATTGCCTTTTTTGAAAATCTATAAATAAAACCCTCTTCTAAGCCATTAGAGGAGGAACTTCATCTTGCACAATCACTATACCAAAATTTCTCACATTCTCTTCTCCATTCCATTGTCAAGTGTCCTCCATTATCATGTGTTGAAGCTCACATTCAACACAAACTCATATCAAAAGCCATTCTTCCTTTGTCATCTTCAACAAGCAAGCAAGCAAGGAAAGCTTCTGAGGGCTTCACAATCAAGATCAAAGAAAGATAGGCAAACAATGGAAAATGACAGGTAAAGGAGTTTGTAAGTATGTTCTTACTTGTTTTGGTTTAATTCTTCTTTGCTTTCAACTTCCATTGGTGTTTGGGTTATATGTTTTCATTAATTTGACTAACCACATTTCTCCCCCTCACATGTCTCGCTGTGGTCTTTGCCTCCCAAAAATGGAGACATTACCTGCTATCACACTCTATCAGATTAATAGCTAAAATTGATCCACTAAAATACTTGCTCAACAAAGCAGCAATCAAAGGACAGAAAAGCAATCAAAGGACAAGTGCTTGTAGATCAGTTGGCAAATGCACCCCTAATGGATGATAGCCCTTTAAGCTTCAAGTTTCCAGATGAATCTATATTCCACATCAATATAGCAACCTGGAAACTATACTTTGACGGCTCATACACTCAGCAAGGATCGGGGGTAGGTATCTTGTTGATCACACCTAATGGTGACACTATTCCAAAGTCATACAGATTAATGTTCCCTTGCACTAACAATGTAGCAGAATACGAGGCTCTGGTCATCAGTATCAAGCTAGCAGTTGAGTGGAACATCAAGGAACTTCAAGTCTATGGTGACTCACAACTGGTCATCAACTAAGTAAATGATGACTACCAAACAAAGGATGAGAAACTGATTCCTTATAAATGCATGGTAGATGACTTCAAGGAGTATTTCATCAAGATATCATTTGAACAGATACCAAGGATCGAGAATAAAGCTGCAGACGCAATGGCTACAATCACATCTCTTCTCAACATTCCAGGCAATCAAACATGATATGAGTTCTTAGTAGAGCCAGTCTCCTGTCCTGCTTATGACACTCCAGATTCCCATATCATATGCCACATCGTAGGAACTGACTCCCCTCTCTATGGTAAAATATTTGCCTATCTAAAAGAGAATACACTCCCACCTGACCTCTCCCATAACCAGAAAAGAACCTTCATCCAGCAGGCATCTCGGTATGCCATTGTCGCTAACACCCTGTATCACCGAGGTCTTGATGGTACTCTCCTTAGGTGTTTAGATAGAGAGGAATATCAAACTACTCTAAGCGAAATACATGATGGAATATGTGGGGCTCACTCTAGTGGCTCTACCCTAGCCAAGAAACTCATGCGCATGGGGTACTATTGGCCAACAATGGAACAAGACTCCTATTAGTTTGTAAAGAAATGCAAAAAGTGCCAAATCCATGGGAACCTGATACATGCACCAGCGCAGGAGCTATAGCCATTGACAACTCCTTGGCCGTTCTATCAGTGGGGACTCGACTTAGTGGGCAAGATTCACCCCCCTTCATCCAGTGGACACAAGTTCATAATCACTGCCATTGAGTACTTCACAAAGTGGATTGAAGCTGTGCCCTTAGCCAACATCACCGGCAAACAAATTACCTCATTCATCTTAAACTATATCTTTTGTCGCTATGGTATCCCTTCGTCCATTATCACAGATAATGGATGACCCTTCAAAAATTAGGATGTCAGGGAACTATGTGACAAATTCCACATCCAACACCGCTTTTCCACCCCGTATTACCCCCAAGGCAATGGTCAGGGGGAGGCATCCAATAAAACCATATTAAAAATCTTGAAAAAGACTGTCAATGATGCCGGCTGTGATTGGCATGTTCCACTAAATCCCACGATGTGGGCCTACCGTACAAGCATCTGTACACCCACAGGTACAACACCATACTCCCTGGTCTATGGAGCTGAAGCCATCTTGCCTATTGAAGTTGAGATCCCATCCTTGCGAGTTTTGTTAAGAGGCCTCATCTCCAATGAAGAATATAGAGTAACTAGACTGCAAGAATTAGAACTGCTGGAAGAAAGAAGGCAAAAAGCCTTTAACCACCTAAAAGCATATCAACAAAGAATGTCCAGAAGCTACAATCATAAGGTTAAGCCCTGAGTCTTCTAAGTTGGTGATCTCATCCTCAGAGAGAACCCCATAAATCAGCCAGATAGAGAAAAGAAAGGAAAGTTTGAACCCAACTGGTTAGGTCCTTATGTCGTCATCACGGCTTATGGATTGGAGGCATATCAATTGGCCACATCTGAAGGTGAACTATTCGATGATCCTGTCAACAGCATGCATCTTCGCAAATTCTATACCTGAAAACCCCGATGTAAGGAAGTCCTGAAAAAATCAAAAAAATTGAAAAAATGATCAAAAACAAAACAAAAAAATAAAAAAAATAGAAAAATGACAAAAGGATAGGTACCATGATGAAAACCTAACAAACAGGCATCATGTGTACTTTTGGCTGTGCATACAAATAAAAGTAAGTGGTGAAAACTTGGTAAACAGGCACTATCTGCGACAAACCACTCCCTCCATCTGTGCCGACTTTATTGACTCTTGTCTCCATCACACCAAACTAGTCCTTTGAACCCTCCCGAACTACATCGCCTCTGAGCTATCACAAAGGCAAGGCCATTATCCATGCACCCCCGAGGCTCCGCTTCCCTGTCCATCTCATATCTTGTCATCTACCCTCTAGTCCATCCATGGTCCAATTCCCAAACTACGTCACCTCTGAGCTATCACATAGGCAAGGCCATTATCCATGTGCCCTCGAGGCTCCACTATCCCGTCAGTCCCATATCTGGTCTTTCTATCCAAGTCCATACCACTTCTGTAGATCCACCATCACCTAGGTCTTAGGTCCATTAGGGTTCACCCTGAACTATGTTGCCTCTGCGTCGTCACGTAGGCAAGGCCATTTAGTAATGAGCCCCCAAGGCACTAGGTCAGTCCCTTAGGGTCTATCTCTCCACATCTGTTGTCATCTCACCCATAATAAGTCAATCCTGGTCTAAATTGGGGGCAACTCCTTGACCTAGTTGCAGATTTGGGTTCTTGAATGCCATCGTTCTGAAAGGAGATACCAATAAAGGATTGCGATACTTTCACTAGACACCTAGAACAAAGTTCTCGACACATAACATCAACCTATCTAAAACAAAAACAAAGCAGAGCACCATCTCAAAACACTCAAAATGATTCTATATCAATTATGGCAAAAGACACATCTAATGCAAGAATGTTTTGTCAACAGGTCGATTTACAAGGTCTTGAATTTTTTCTATCATGCCTTTCTATGCTACTCAAGGATGCCAAAAGCTAGAGATGCTATGATGGGGGCATAATTGTTTTCTTTGTCTGCTGCTTGTGGATTAAACTTTAGTAATGTGAGGAAATATGTCTAAAGACATGATCAGCAAAAGATCATCGAAGACTCTGAGGTCTAAACATGAAAAGGGGCAATCCTTGTCTGTTAAAACATAAGAAGTGCTCAGGTCATCTAGATTCAAGTTTGGCTAGATGCTTGTATCAACTTGCTATATAAAAATCTAGGTAAGGGATACTCAGGATATCTAGGTCTAACTATACCTAGATGCTTGTATTCTCTTCTTCATTTCCAAAAAAATGAAAAATACCAAAAAGTGCCTGATGATGAAAGCGAAAAACTTGCAAAGATGACAAATCTGTATCCGCATCCATCTCATATCCAGCAACTCCATATCATACACACAATAATGCAAACCCTGCAGTATATCCAAATGAAAGTCAATATTTCTCCATGTCTTCTTCTATTCCACTCGTCTATATCATCTCTGTGTCGATTGAGTACATTTGGACATATCAAACACATAGCATATAAGTTGCATATCACATCACATGAGAGTCATTCGCATGATTACATCATTTGCATACATAATAAATCCATGAGATTAATTTCCATACATTTTAGATCATCCATATACATTGTGCATCCATACATCATATCAAAAGAAAATCAAAAACATAGATCACATACATATCGAACTGCATAACCATATCCATACACATTAGCATTTGCGTAACTCAAAAGAATTCTAAACATCCATCTAGTATGCATAACATATACAAACACATCATAAAATCAAATTGCATCCATAGCATATAAAATGTAAGAACACATACATATAGACCATCAAATAGGTAGATCATCATATAAACATCCAACACATGTCCAAATGTACAATATATCACAAACTCTATCCCATCCCAGAGTCATGTCATAAATGTATACAAAAAATGGTGATACATGTCTCAGAATAAAAATACATCTACCGGCTATCTCAGCCATCATCAAAAATGTGCCACAATACATGTCAAATACGGGTGTCTGGCTCTGACTAACTCTGCCGTCAGGGAACACTGCTCCCGGCACTAGCCTCTCCTCTATCCACCCTTGACGGCGGTGGGCCCCTCACTGAGCCCACAGACCGAGACACACCTGCTCTCTGCGCTGCCTCTAAGTGGCTCCGGAAGCTCGAGGCTCTCTGACTCGCTAGCACAACACCGTGATATAAGCCCTGGTAATACTAAGTCTGTGCCTGAGATCTAGTAAGATCACTCTGTAACTGCGCTACCTGGGCCTGTGACTGTTGTACTTGTGCCACTAAGAAACTAAAGGTCCCATCGGTACCCATGGCCATCACGGCTGCATCCTGCTCTAACCACATAGCCCGCATCCTAGCTAAGGCTGCATCTCTCTCCCGGCTCAACTCTGATATCCAAGTCGCATCTGACTCTCTGCGTGACTCCACTACTCTCAGATGAGCCCTCAGCTGCCTAGTCTGGGTTTGTAAAGAAACCAAAACCTGCTACTGCACATTAGGCTGTCGAGCCTGCTGAGCCTGTGCCATCTGCTGCGATGGCACCTGTCCTGGTGTCAGTTGTGCCACCTGCTGAGGCGGTGGCATCTGTCTCTGTGCTATCCTTGGTTGCACTGGCACCTGGACCTGTGCCTGTCACACTGCCTGCTGCCCCACAAGCCCCTCTCTGACTCTCTGCCTCTGCCTCATCATCACATACCTCGTAGTCAATGTATGGCCGCTAGACCATTGCATCTAACCCATCAAAGGCATGCCTCCAGTACTCAAGCCTCCCTAGCCTGTGCTGGGAAATCACACCTGCATAGTTGTAACTATAGGGCTCACCCCTCTGCCTATGAAATATGCAGATCAGCCATGTGATAGCAATGTGCTCCCACAACCAAAACTGTAAGAGAGACCCGCCTAAGGCTAAACCAGAGCCTCGATGGTACACTGCCTGATGCATGTCTCTGTATAGGTGTGCAAGCACGCACACACCCCATGCATACCGGGTCCCGTCGGTGATCATACTCTCCAACACCCGTCCCCAGCCAATGGGGAAGCCATGCGCTCTCCTATCGGAGCATACTACGCCACCGATCAATCTAGCCACTATGCCTGGGAAGTAGTCATAGTAGTCATGCAGGTCCTGCCACGAGATCTCCTCCCCTGCCAACTCGAGATCATCAAAAACATGCCTGCACTCCTCCATCCCAGCATCACACTATGACTCATACTCAACCAACTCTCCCTGAATAGGGAGGTACAAAATCTGATACACATCCTCTAGAGTAATGGCCATCTCTCCCGTCGGAAGATGGAAGGTCCCATCCTCACTATGGAATCACTCCACGGCGGCAGTCACCATCACCCAGTTCATGCGAACCTCGGGCATGAAAAACACATGATACAAACCCATAGCACCTAGAACCTCCCGCTCCATCTCGGTCAACATATACCGCTGTAACAATGGCAACGGGAACAACTCTCACGATGTCAGAACGTCCTGAATATCCTCCTACAACCAAGAAACGCATACCGTCAGTGAAATCCAAATCCATATCGAAAACCTACTCCAAGCAATCAAGCTATCCTATCATTGGCTCAACATATCAAATTAATCAAAATAGCATATCATCTCTCAACTAGATTCTCAGCAATCTCAGAGATCGCTAATCAATTGACTCATCGATCAGGATGCCAATTGGGTTAATTTTTTTAAGTCAACTGATTTGCCTAAAGTGCAAATGCACCAATCCAGGTGGCAAATGCGCCATTTCATAACCAAAAGTGCAACTTCACCGTGAATGTGCCACTTCCTGACGTGTATGTGCCATTCTGGCACATGCGCAACCTATTATAGCAAATGCGCAACTTCCCAACATATGCGCCATTCCATAGATCGCATATGCAATACTATCATATGCGCCCATTCACAGCACATATGCGCAGCTTCGGGACGAATGCGCCACTTCAATGCTCAAATGCGCAAAAATAACGAATGCACACATTCAGGTAACAAATGCGCAAAAGAATCAAATGCACCATTTGGAGGCGTAAATGCACAATTTCACAACATATGCGCCATTTCGGTGTGCATATGCACAAAACTAGGGTTGTTGCACAGTTGTCCTAGATGGTTTTCCTAGCCATTAATATGCATAAAAATTGACTTTCGACAAGTTTCGAAGAACTACATACTGGGGGTCCTGCCAATGCTGGCCGATCAAACCGTCGAATCTGCTCAAACCGATGCTGCTCGCGTGGAATATCCATCTCTCTGGCTACCATGCTCTCCTAAGCTCTCCAGAGGACAAATCAACTATGGACAAGTGTACAAATGAATCATACTTGTGGACCCAGCTCCTATATATAGTAAGTGGCACATATCTGACTGTATGACCCTATGATGGCTTCCTATGTTTGTTTCTCCGAACCATAGCCCATTTTTCTCTAGCCTAACCCATCTTCACCTTCCTCTTCATGAGATGGTCCGTCTCACGCCTTCCGCCTTCTCCCCATCCAATCTCCCAAGGGGGCATCCTATCACCGTAACCTGTACTAGGGGCAAACTGGGGCATGTATCAACATCAGACTATTCCTATTCTTTGAAACAACGTGATAAAACACATTGCTTCAAAGAGGGGCAAAATTTATACACCTAAAATTGGCTCGGGTTGAATTAAGTAAATATTTTAATATTTATCTTAATTCTTATTTTCTTTTGTCAATTAAATAAATATTCAAAATTTATTTGATTGTTTCATTATCCCATAATTAAATAAAGTCATTTCATTTAATTAAATTCCCTCAATTCTTCTAATGTCTAAAGTCCAAAATCCACCTCATCTCTTCCACCTCACCATGTTGCACATATAATTAAATATTCTTAATATTTAATTAGCTAATATCCTCCATTTTCCAAAATAAATCTTTAAATCAATTATCCTCCACCAAATTGAATATTTAATTCAATGTTCCCCACTAGCCTTCACCAATTGAATATTTAATTCAATGTTCCCCACTAGCCTTCACCAATTGAATATCTAATTCAATGTTCCCCACTAGCCTTCACCAATTGAATATTTAATTCAATGTTCCCCACTATCCTCCACTATTGAATTCTTAATTCAATTGTCATAACCCACTGTCCTCCACTATTGAATTTTTAATTCAATTGTCATAATCCACCATTCTCAAATAAAAAAATTTTAATTCATCCATTATGAATTAAAGATTCACAAAAAATGAGAGCCATTGATCTCATCTTTTGATCCTCACCCTCCATTGCCTTTTTTGAAAATCTATAAATAAAACCCTCTTCTAAGCCATTAGAGGAGGAGGAACTTCATCTTGCACAATCACTATACCAAAATTTCTCACATTCTCTTCTCCATTCCATTGTCAAGTGTCCTCCATTATCATGTGTTGAAGCTCACATTCAACACAAACTCATATCAAAAGCCATTCTTCCTTTTTCATCTTCAACAAGCAAGCAAGCAAGGAAAGCTTCTGAGGGCTTCACAATCAAGATCAAAGAAAGATAGGAAAACAATGGAAAATGACAGGTACATGAGTTTGTAAGTATGTTCTTACTTGTTTTGGTTTAATTCTTCTTTGCTTTCAACTTCCATTGGTGTTTGGGTTATATGTTTTCATTAATTTGACTAACCACATTTCTCCCCCTCACAATATGTATTGTTAGCGGTTCTGGATTGTCTATTCCTTATGTATCAAATTTGCAGCAACCCCTATGGCATGCTCATCCAATCTTTCTTCCTCTCCTACCTTCTTCTCTCTGGTAGCACCCACATCAGTGCACTTAGTAGCACCCACATTGGCGTGCTCATCCTTTTGTCTCTTTTTCCTCCAGAACCTTCCTGGTGTGTTCCCTACCTAATTTTTCTACTTTTTCCATCCTTCTATGGTATCTTTCTTGTCGCTCCTGAGTTTGTTTCTATCTTTCTTCCCTACTCATTTCCATTCCAGTTTTTATAATTTTACTAATTTCTCTTAATTTCTTGTTATCCCCTTTTCCCATGGGTGTTTTAGATATGATATTTCATTAATTCTTATGTATCCCATGGTTGGATTATCATGAAGAATTACATATTTTCAAGGATCTTTTTAGATCGTCCCCCTTTTAATTTGTCATCCACTTACTTGTATGCCCCCCTCTCACAAGGGTAGGTCCTAAGAGAATCCTTCACAAATCATTAAAAAAAAAATCCTACTTTGATTTTCTCCTTTCCAATTCTTCTCTCTATTCTGCACTTCTTTTTACTAACTTATCTAATTTGTTCTTTATTGTTCTTTCTAGGGTCCAAGAAATAGAACCAGATATTGGAAAGAAATGGGGAGGACACAGTATGGAGATCTAAGCCTCAGTCAATTCTCTAAAGTCAATTTACACCCCAGAAGATACAGTGAGAGAATCATAAAGAACAGTAAAGAAATATAACATGTAGTGAGAATACATCAGTCATAACACATAATATACATTCATACACACATAGGTATTAGATCCAATCCTTATATCTCCATTATATATTCATTATAATATTATTTAAAAAATGGCAGGTCTAAGTCTCTACCCTGTACATATATCTTCTTCACATTTTCACTCTTACCTACATCTTACATATTATTCTATTACATTTATGATATAATAGGGATGTGTCCCTTATAAGACATCCTAACTACTATCACAGATGTTGGTCCCAACCTCTGCATTCCCCTTGCGGTGACTTGTAGTAGGTTTTGTTGTGTGCCCTACTATTGTGTATAACCTGCCAACAAATACCAGTCTATAAACCAGATTGCAATCTCAAACTAAAGTCTGACAACTAATTTCCAGTAGGTGAGATGACATCCAACATAGTAGAAGAAACCAAACCTGATCCCATGTCCAGCAAAACATTTGAAGAACTTCACACTTGATTCGCCATGTGAGGGCCAGAGACTTTTGCAAGGTAAGTCAACAATGTAGAAATCACCTCACTAGAAGCACAAGATTTAGCCACAAATGGGGAGAGGAAACCCCATCTCAATACCTTACTAGATCCTACATCCCTAGTAAATAGTGAGGATTAAAAACCTTCCTAGAGGACACCTTTTTAGATTGAGAAACAAATCTCTGAGCTTCCAACCACAATTCTAGGAGAGTTTCCTCCACATCTTCATTGTAAGGAAGAATCCACTTGTCTAGATCCATATCGTTGTCCTCATCTTCATCTTCCTCATCACCTCCTAGGTTACAACCATTCCCACGTTGTAAGAAGTTTGAAAACCCACTCATGCTCCTATTCATGCTTGGAGCATTCATTAGAGAACAGAATGTTT
Source organism: Cunninghamia lanceolata (assembly GCA_027924645.1). Taxonomy (NCBI): domain Eukaryota; kingdom Viridiplantae; phylum Streptophyta; class Pinopsida; order Cupressales; family Cupressaceae; genus Cunninghamia; species Cunninghamia lanceolata. The sequence goes on from BSBN01000389.1 coordinate 9,865,393, forward strand.
GACAGGGGGAAGTATTATTTCTTCTTTTCTTGGGGACGAGGGTCACCATGTAAGGTTTAAAATTTTGTGATCAAGCCATTTACAATTGGGTAGATTTAGGTTATAATTGAGGGCACTTGGTCTACATCCTGAAGGTTTCTGGTTTCTCCCACTGTTCTGCCAAATAGTCATCCCCATCTAGAGCAACTATTGGCATCGGTTAAAATTTCAAGATTTTGGTGTCTTTACCTCAGTTAAATATTGTTCCCTAAAACCCTATCTCCATACCTCTGTAATGATCCTAATGTCCTAAACCATTGGTGACTTCCCTAGCCAATTGCTTGAGGACTTAAGTTATAACTTATCCCCTATCTCGTCATGATGATATCAGGCCCCCTTGTTAGAGGAACTGGTTGTTGCCCTGTTTGCCTTTCCATTTGTTTAGACTTTAAGTACTCACACTAATGAGCACATGCCATGTGTCTATTCTTTATTCAACATAGCATGCAGCACATCTGCGTTGAGGGCCTTCTTTTATTTCCTTGTGATGCTACACCAACTTGACACTTGGCATATTTTGTCATTCTTTGGAAATGCCCAGGCCTTGAGGATTCATGAATCAAGCGGATATCAATAGGTGGTCAAACTGCATCAGTGGAGGGGATTCACCTATGGGCCCTAAGCCCAAAGGATGCCATGTGCTATGAGGTTGTTGGCCATGGGATACGATAGGCACGTCGCACATGAGGTTTTAAGTCAAATATTTTCAAAACTACACAGGTGCGTGGCAATGCCACCTATCCCCCAGTTAGGTTAAGATCAATAGCAATGTTTTAATCTCTCCCACTAATGTTGATCCAATGGTACAAGCTCTGTACAAAGCATTGAAGCATCTTTTTAGTCTTGAGTTTATGGATGCATGGTGAGGACATTTGTCCTCTCAAAAGTAGTTAATCGACGGTGTTGTTTTATCTGAATTTGATCCAACAGCTTGCACACTTGCACATTTCGTAGTGAGGATTTCTATAAAGGGTTTGCGCTATGTGCGCTAACCATTGATTCCCTCCCATAAGTGATCTACGACATAGATTCAAATGAAATGATGGATTGGTGGTGTGTGGTTGATGACGATTGGAGTTATTAACTAGAAATCAAAGAAAAAAAATCAAGCATGTATTGAATCCTCCTTTGTCATCTGAGAGAAATTGGTTAGGTTTTATGAATGAAGTGTCCACTTTCTGGAGCACACTAGATGTGACATATAAGGATGAATTGAAATATTTTAAACCCCTTAAAAGACTTTTCATGCTGCCATTGTATAGGATGATGAAGTTTAAAAGGGGAATGATGGAATGGAAAAGAGATTTTGGAGACCTGGTGTCCAAGTTTGTCAGGTAAATTACTCCTGACATTTAGATTGAACAGGTAAGGTACAATATTGAACTAGATAAAATGCTAGAATCAGAAGCCAGCCTCATCAATTTCATTGGGGAAACAGGGGTTCTATTGAACACAAGATTTTCTAATCACATAAGTAGAGTTGAAAGGGTACTAAGTCATACCTGGGCATTGAAAGAAGAGTCTGTGGCTTGGATTGATTTGACAGGTTTTGTTTGCAGGTGTTTCAAATCAAGGTAGTATGTGGTTGGTGTCGATATTATCGTGCCTCCATTTCTACTTTTGGGAACAAGTTGTGAATTACAGAGATCGCCAATTGAAGACTGAGTACATCTTAGGTATAGGTAGTTGAACTAAAATGATTAAAATATTGAAAGAGGAATATTAGTTAGGCATAGAGGTTTCTATGTTTTTTCTATAAGTGGATGCTCCTGTATGCATTATTTACACCATTCTTTTCCAAGAACATAATGCAGGATATTTCCTTTTTTGTTATGCTTAGTATGCCATCTAGTTTCCTAGGACATACCTCCTTGTTTTCATGGTTGTTACTATGTTCATATAGAGTCAAACACAAGAGGAGTGTTTCTAGGAATGGATGGTTTGCGGAAAGTCAAATTGAGAAGCAGCAGTAGGCAACTTGCCCTTATTTCCCTACTTTTTCAGTGTCATTCTCGTGAGAGAGAATGTGACTTGCTTGGAGACTCCAATAGCTTTGTGTTGTTTTGAGTCTTCAATCTGGGCAAAGAGGAGGAGATTCCTTGTTCTCCCTCTTCTCCTCCCTGAGGTAGATGGCACTCATCAAAGACCCAGTCATGACAAATGGAGAATATCTCATTAGAATGGCCCAACTGGTGATAAGGAAATAAGGGTAAGTTGATATAACTAATTAGTTGTTTGTCTGGTTCACAGTGACACTTGCATTTGCTTCCTCACAAAGGAAGTTTCAACTACTTCATGTTTTAGTGATAGGAGGCTGCCTCAAGAACTTTGAAGGTTATAATGTTTGGCAGCCCGCAATTGAAAGATGGGGAGTCATGCACCCATGTTTGAAGGATGAAGCAAAACAAAAAACTGTTATACTTGAGCTCCTAATTTTTGTAATGTGGCCCATGTTCTAAAGAAACATGTGACATGTGGTTACCCACTAGGACAAAGGGTCAAAAGGCATGACTACTCATTTACCACGTAGAAAGGCAGGAGTAGATAAGACAAAATACAGTTTGCCTCTCCACTGTGGGCAATGATTTGATTCCTCAAATGATGCTTTTCTCAATAGAATTTGGTTTCTCATGTTGTCTGCATGTTTCTCAACTAAGTGTAAGAGACCCTTTGCAATTATAAAAGGGATGTGCTCATTTGTAAAAAGGGTTTTTTGAAGTTTTTGAGTCTGTGGAAAGGCAGATTGATTTGTATGGTGTCATTTTAGGGGAATAAGAGAAGTTTTATGTTATCAGATATATTGTATGTATCAAAGTTTTAATCAAGAGTGAACAAATTTAATACATGAATTATCTTGTCTCCATATGTTGTATTGAAACTCTATTTGGAATTAATGGATAGTCCTTTTAATTTCATTTATGTGTCAAGGACATTGTCTGTTTCTTGTTTCTTAGCATCTACTTAAGGGGTAGATTAAATTGTTGTTAACAAGGATCAGGGGTTGGAATATAATATGAACTGGATCTCTAAGTATGATTTGGATTAGAACTCAAATTGGGAATGTCTAATGTAAAGCATTGACATTGCAATCCTTATGATTAAATCTATTTGATATATTAGATGTATTTGATATCTGAGATTGACTTTGTACCCTAGATAGGCACTGATCAGGAAGCCATAACCCTGCCAGAATCAAATCACTCTTTTAAGAAATCATCATGAATATCTTTTTCTTTAATGTATTTTCTAGTTTTAGAATCCATGCTCTCTAGACTTATCCATAGTTATCAAGAAACCTTACCAATTTATTTGCAATCTTGTGAATTTGTTGATCTTAAGTAGAGAGCATATATGTCAAACAATACTCTAGTTGTAAACTGGTGGAGAACTTTGAGTATTGCAAATAGGGTAACCCCCCTTGGTTTAACGGAGCTAGAAGTGCAAGGGAATGCCATTGAATTAACTCCCATTCATTCCAGTCACTACCCTAGAACCCTCCATCATAAGTGTATGGAAACCCTTTAGAGGATTTTAGGTAATCAGTTGGAAACACGAACAAATTGGTGACTCTACTAGGGAATAGCTAGATGCATATCTATTTGGCAAGAGTCAAATAATTTGAAGACTAGAAAACATTATTTCTGAAGAAATTATTGCAGCATATCTAGATATTTTGTGAAATAATGGTGCTCTGCTGGTGGAATGGACTCATAAAAGTATTTGATTCTTGAAGATTTTGTCCTCTTTAAAGAGGTGGTGACTCTACGAATGAACCTAATCAATTGTTGAAGAATTGTTTTTGTTTATGCAGGTGTATTGCATAGATCTACAAAGTTTCCAGTCATAGGAAGAAAAATTGTGAGGTCTACAGTAATTTCCAAGTATTTGGTCCTTCATTCTTTTTTCATCTTCAAAGCAGAATAAATAAGATGTGTAGAAATTATTTGTGAAAATGCTTTGTGTAGAATGTTATTTCCATAGTGAATGAAGGTCTACTTTCAAAAGAGAGAATTAAGATAAGCAACATAGGCCTGTATATTTTAGTAACATTGGTAAAATATGCATGAATGTACATGGTATATTGATTCAGGCAGTTACACTTGTGAAAGTGTAAATGGTCTTTATAGACTTGTAAGCTTTCTGTAACTCACAAAAGGATACGAACATTTCATGATAGAGTCTAGTGATAAGTAATGATCAGACATAGGAGAAATAAGGGTTTTGTTGGGAATACCTACAGCTTTTTTAAGATGTAGAATTATGAGAAAGGGGTTGTGAGGGAAATAGGCCTTCATTGAAAGCATATTTCAGCAGGGATTACTATTCTTTCCATCCTCCTACAAATTCAAGTGCCACAGTGCAAAGTGCTCAAATGCTTCTGTTATATCCTTAGAGAAATGCTCTTTATGGAAAGATACCGAACAATAGTTTTCAGTGGTATCCAAGGGTATCCTAACCATATTCCTAGTGAAGTTAGAAACTATTTTCCCAAGTTTAGTGGGAAAGGTTATGAATCAGGAAATAAACATCCACAGACTTTCAATGACCTAATGGAAGATTATGAGGTTGATGCAGAAGATATTGTTATGATGTTATTTGTTTAGTCTTTGAAAGGAGATGCAAGGGATTGGTTTTTAAATATGCCTATGCATTGCATTTCTTCATGGCAAGAATTTAGGGCAGCTTTTATTGATCAATTTGGTAAAAGGGTTGATATAGGTTCATTAATCAATAGACTTGTTCACATTCAGAAGGATGAAGAGGAGCTGGTTTCAGCCTTCAATTTGAGGTTTGCAAAGACAATAAGAGATATTTAGAGAATATTAGACCAAATGATGCAATGTGTTTGGTTATATACCTAGGTGCTTTTGATGAAGAGGTGAGCTACTTGCTAAGAGAAAAATCCTACAACTATTCACCAAGAATATCCTATAGCTATGGATATTGAGAACAATTTGAAGTATTTCATGATGAAAATACATAGGTCTACAAGTATTGATCGTGTTGAAACAATTCACACAGATGAAAATTTAGATCATAAAGTAACAATGATTGTCAAGGTAGCAACAATCCTACTATTATAGTTGATTCATAATTACATTATCCAAATCATGGTAAACTCCAGGAAGAACATGAGAGGTATGTATGTAATGTGGATCATTTGTCTCTTGTCTAAGCACTATTTAATATAAAAAGGCATGAAGGAGAATTATAATATGATCTTTATGCTAGGTTTGTGGTTACTTTGTCTACAATTCCTAAGCATCATAGACCTAAAAAATCAGTGTGTATTGATTTATTTTGTGAAGCTTATGAATTAGGTTTGAGTGCTCTATTAAAAGAGTTGAAGCCTCATAATGTTGACCAGGTATGTGAATGGATTATAATTATGGAGAAATTCAGAGATAAGTATGAGAGAACTAGTATGGCTGACCTAAGTAAACAAAAGGACTTGATGTTTGTGAATGAAACATATAAGGAAGAAAATGAAGATGCCTATTATAGTGAGGAAGTTGGAATATGCAAAGACTCACCTCAAGGTAGTTTTGTGAGTCAAATAGTAAGTGTATGCTCAGAGTTTCAGTATGATAAATCAACCCAAGTGGTGCAGAGCTGTACAGCGAAAGCCTTCAATTCAACAGTGAAATTCCCATAAATCACATTCTTGATTTACATACAATACTTTATTTATTATCACCGGTTTGCTACAGTGCATTATACACCAGTTTACCACGACAACCAGTTACAAATTGTATCGGGTGCTTGTATGTACTTAAGGTATATTCACAATATACATTCTCAATGTGCATTTAGGAAATACATTTAGGAGATGCATTTGGTGGGGCCCTCAATCTCCACTCAACCGTTGTATGTTTCACCGCATACAACTTAATGTGCAATGCCGATACAAACAAATCTCATATGCAAAACATGACTTACTTTTCCAGTGGGCTAAACGGTTCTTACCTGCTACTACCGGTCAACACTTGTATCGCACACCAACGTATGTCTCAACATACAATTGTAACATGCAATCAGAACATACAATCGACAACTTCCTATCGCCAGTTCTCTTCACCGCTATTACCAGTCATTCCTTGTATCCGCAAACAGATATCCTTCAAACATACATTTTAGTTACCATTCCTACCGGTCATCCTTTGCATCATATGCAATGTATGTTTTCGTTGTATCTTCACAAGAAACAACCTCTATATACGATTGTAGGATACACTAAGATGTGATTACGATATACATAGGAAATGTACCTTCATACATTTGAGATATATACACTACTTGTATATTCAGAAAACAACATGAACTCAACCCGAATGAACTCTTGTACATACATTTCCTCTCAGGATATACACAGAGTGATACTCACATACAAATGCTATATATTCACAAATTATTCTCGACATACAATTGACGGATATACATAAAATGTATATTTGATTCTCCCACCGATAACTTCCTCTGCAACAAATCTCGCAGCCTTTATCTGTCAAACCCTAGCACCACAAAATGTTAGGCCCTCTACTGTGACTTTCCTTCCACAGGTTGGATCCGCTGTTCCATTTCGTCAAAGCCATGAACAAAAAGAAAAGAAAACAGAAAACTATATAAAAAATCTATTCCACTGATTTCAAAGAAATCCACCAGTGGAATGGCCTTAACCTTGCATCTCGACAATAGAGCACTAGATTATGCACAGAACTATTTGATGCAAAGAATGTACACAGAACACTTCGAGGCATAGAGAATTTACACAGAACGTAGGACTTGTAAAATAAGCTGACATAATTTCTATTTTCTTCAATCAAATTTCTTCTCTTTTTTTCTTCTCTTCCAAAAATGTGGTTATATCCTCTTCTCCTTTAGTTCCAACCGGAATACCAAAAGGTTGGAGGCGTTACAACTTCCCTCTTTTAGATTTTGCTTAATCAAGATTATCAGCCAAAACACTAACTAAACACATGACACATGTTTAGCACACAACAAGATACTTCAAATAGATCATCCACACACCCCAATTGTCCAAGATATCCAAATTGGCTTATAAGGATGCCAAATTTGTGACACTGGTTCACATGGTGGGGTTTTTATTACAAACATGAAATCACAACAACAAACAAAGAAATTCAAATAAAACATAACAACATAACAATACCTTAGTCTTCTCCGTCATATGTATAATTAGCTTGCTGAAGGGGTGCTCCTGCACCATCAAGTGAGTGGTGATGTTGATGTAGTGTGTGTAAATTCCAATCTAAAGAGAAAGAATTGGAAAACCAATTTGGTGTCCTCCTAGGTTTTGATTCTTTTGAAGATTTCAGTAGAATTAATCATTTTTCCACACGCAGTTGCATCCAAAAGGATGAGGTGAATTGTTGTGTGTTTGTAAGTGATTATGATGATAAGAACAATGTTGTGGACACTCATGTGTAGTTTACTAATGGTGCTAATAAAGACAAAAGTTTATGCATTTAGTTTAAAGAGCCTAAACATAGTTTTAGCATTGATAAGTCTCCTTGCTATGTTAACTATGATGACAAAGAATATGATCATTTCTTTGCTGAATATGATTACTCTAATGAGGTGGAAATAGAATTCTTTGCCTTAAATAAAGAGTGTGCTGATGTGAATGATGATAAGGAAACATGTTTTCCTATGGATGAACAAGCTTCCTACCTTGGTGAGTTTTTAAAATAAGGGTCAGAGATGCTAACTGTTGATGGTGTAAATGATGTTGAAAATCCATCTTCATTCTCTTTTAGTAACTATGATGATTTTGAATATATTGATGTTGGGAGAGTTTTGAGTCTTCAGGATAGGGAAAAGGAAGACAAGGTTGCTCATAAAGCTCATTGTAGTTATAACTCTGTTATGATGAATTTCTATGAGGGGTTAAGAGCAAATAAGCACTCTAAATTGTTTAGTCCTTCGTTTGAGGAATTTCATGTTGAGTTGTATGATGGGTTGAAAGATGAATCAAAATCTATTCTCATTCCTAAGATGGAGATGTTTTTTGACACATGTGATGATAATGCAAGCTATTAGCTTGGGGTTCTAGGATTCAGTGAAAATATAAACATAGTTGAAGATGTGTATTCTTGTGAGGACCATGACATGATTATTGATGAAAATATTGTTATGACAACCCAGTCTACTTTGCAAAGCATTGAAACACATAGTGATATAGATGAGTTACATTACCCAAATGCAAGCGAATACATGTCATGTGGATCAGATCAAAATTGACATTATGTATGAGCATTTTCTATTTAGTGCACCTAAGGAATACCTGCAATATATGGAATAAAATTTAGACCATAATTTAGTTGATATGTCCCATCTTTATGATATTTGTCTGGTTAACTTTTCAGACCTGGGATTGAATTATGATTTTAACAAATTAGAGAAAGTGTGTGCAAATGTGTTCATTGAACATAAGACATATGAAGGTTTCAAGTTTGATATCACAATAAAGGATGAGGTTAATGTTTGTAATGCCATTTATCCAATGGATTATGATCATTTTTAATTCTCAATTCAGATTGATAAAAATTTATTGGTGCAAGATAATGACCTTGTTGATACGAATCATTGCAAGATCTGGCATGGTATGATAGACAAATGTGTTTTTCTCTCAGCATATGGAGGTGTATTTCAATTGGAACTTGATTAGAAAATTTAGAGGAACACAAAATATTTTGACAAAGGTAGATCCAAAAGTTTTGTGAGAAGTATCAATGTCCAAGTCAGAGTACATGAAGATTATAATGGTGTTTTCAATTTAGGCATGGAGCAGTCATTAGAGAACAAAATGTTTGATAGGGGGAAGTATTATTTCTTCCTTTATGGAGGCCGAGGGTCACCATGTAAGGTTTAAAATTTTGTGAGATCAGGCCATTTTCAGTTGGGTAGTTTTAGGGTATAATTGAGGGCACTTGGTTTGCATCCCAGAGGTTTCTAGTTTCTCGCACTGTTCTGCCAAATGGTCATCCCCAACTAGGGCCACTATTGGAACTAGTTAAAATTTTAGGGTTTTGGTGAGTTGACCTTAGTTAAATATCATTCCCCAAAACCCTATCTCCTTCATGCCTCTGTAATGACCCTAATGTCCTAAACCATTAGTGACTTCCCTAGTCGGTCACCCAAGGACTTAAGTTATAACTTTTACCCTATCCCGCCATGATGATACCGACCCCCCTTGTTAGAGGAACTAGTTGTTCCCCTATTTTCCTTCCCATTTGTTTAGACTTTCAATACGCGTGCTAATGAGTGTTGGAGTCTAGGATAACACTGAGAGGGGGGGTGAATCCGTGTTGTATAATTTTCAAAATCTTTTTACACCTTTTAACTTACAAGATACAAAGAAAGGAAGACATCAATAATTTGATAAAAAAATTTGTAAAAGTATGAATCAACACAAGATATGAGACCAAGACACAAAATATTATACAAGAGGAAAACCCTCCTGGGGTAGAAAAACCTCTCAAAATTGCCTCACTGGCTTATTAAAAACCTCACTGGTTACAAATAGGTCTCATTGACCAAGGAAGCTTCACTAGCTTTACAAAATGTCTCACTAACATACAAAGAGGTCTCACTAACTATACAAGCCTCACTGGCACATAAAGCCTCACTGCCAAATTCAACCACCATCAAAACATACAGCAAGGTGTGCAAGAAATGATTGCACCTCAATCTGATTTGCACCATTACATAACCTATCTTCTCTGAGTTTGCATCTCTTTTCAATCCAATCTGAATGTCAGTCTCATTATCTATTCACAACCAATTCACCTGATGCACAATCATCTGCATATTGTCTCTGTAGTTCAATCTATAAATTTGTTGCACAAGGAGGTCTTCATTACTGCATTTTGGTCCTTACACAAACTCTTTGAGTTTTCATCAATGCACCTGTAAAACCATTATATGCAAATTGAATATTCTTTCACCTTTCACATTCATCTTCATATACTTCTTCTCTAAACAAATTCAATTGTATCTTTGCAAGAACATCAAACATCTTTGCAACTCTATTGGGCTTCTTTACACAAACATATGTCATCTTTGCAAACACATAAATCATCTCTGCAAAAAATTATTTCATCTCTTCAAAACAATTGAAGTCATATCTACAACATTCTTGAAGCCTTTTCTATAATCAAATTAATCATATTAACCTCTCTACAAAAAAATTGGTTATCTTGACCATCTCTACAAAATAATCAATCATCCTATTCTTTTACAACAACACAATACTTCTCTAAAAACTCACATCTTCCCATTAGCATATATAGAAAAAAATTCCTTCATAATACTTTTGGGCACATAAATCTCAACACACACAGTTGTCTCAGATTAAAATTGGAAACAAATTTCTTGAGTTCTACAAAAAAGAAGCAAAAAGCCATGATTTTTGGCCTTTTTAAAGTAAAGCCCGTCAAAATTAGAAAGGATGATCGACCGTTGGGATTCCCATTAACTTAAAATCTCATCCACAAGATATTCCTTTCATGCCATCTGTTTATTAAATCCTAATCATTGATTATTATATCCCACCAAGGTTTTAAAACTGACACCTAGTGACCAGGCACCCTAGGGCATCGGGGCCAATCACCACATGAGCTCGAGCCTTTCAGAATATAACTTATGTGATTTTAACCTTTTCTCCAGGTCAAATTTTGAATATAACATAAAGGAATGACATTTAATCAAGGGTTTTTCAAAGTGACTTAGGGTTATATTTAGGGCTTGTAAAATAGAGTCTTTTATGGTTTAGGTCTTAGGTGATATTTCATCAAGGATATTTCAAAGACCTCAGGGATGACATAAGAAAGATATTAAAGTATGAACTTAACTTAGGCTTTGGATTTTAAGGTGCTAAAGTCATAACATGAATTTGGTATTTGACAAAACCCTACCACATATTTAGATACAATTTGACTATGAAAAGACATACCACTAGCAAGGAGACTCTGTTTGTGGCACAATGATATCTAAAATTTGCTGACTCTATAAGTATAACCCTTGATAAAGTAGAGGCTCATATGATTGACAATCACCTGGTTAAAAACAACCAACTCTCCAATATATACCATGTTGTTATCCATGTTGTTGTGTTACAAATCAATTCTTGTCTGCACTAGATCATGTCTATATCCAATCAGTCCAATATGAAGTCTAGTATGAAAACCAATAGCCTTTGAGTCATGATGAGTACTAATACTGTGAGAACTTGATTTTCCTATTATGAAAACATCATGAAGTAAGACATAAACTTCTCATAAATCTGATCATCAACTTGATATGAAACCTCATTTGATACCAGAACTCTTGAACCTCTCTAATCACATCATGAAGATCAAGAAGCCATGACCCTAATCACACCATGAAGACAACTAACTCTTTTTGACATCAATGAAAAGACAACTAACAAATCCAATGCAACAAAACTCCCCCTTTTTCTTTGACATTGATGGCAAAACAAATTTTCAAGACAACCAACCACCTGTCTCCCCCTTTTTGACACTTTATGTCAAAGGCAAATATGAATGATATTGATTGGCAAAATAATAGCCTGATCATAGAACTGCAAAACTGTATATCTGACTTAGATGGCATACCTATGAAGTACATATGACCTATTGTGATACCCATGAAGTATTGATTGGCAATATAAATCTCATGTCCTCTCTGACATAAGGTGCTCTATTTACTCTGTAACAAACCATCTATAAACCGATGTCACTGTATGAACTATCATTAACAAAGAGATCATTGTTTGCACTGTCTTCTAGTAAATAAAATAGTCCTATGAAACCAAAAAAAATGTAGTCCTCTTCTCTGACTATAGACCAATAAATACAATCCATTGTTTTCTCTATCTAATAAGTTGACAGTTATTGAAAAACTCTCATTGACCAATAGGATGAATACAAAAATAGGAGTACGAAAAAAAATTGTCACTTGAATGTTAAGATGAGACATGACATCACTGTCTATATACAACTGTACCACAGTCATACTGTACTCAACTATCATGATATATTTCTCAAAATTATGCATTGTTTTCACTGTCAATATGACAAAATGAGGTAGATTGAAACAATCTATGATACAATCATTAGAATCAACTGCTCCTTATTGAAATGACATGACATCTTCCTCAAGATTATTCATTGATCCCTCTGCAAATTCAACAAAAGACTGTATCTTTATTTATAACTTCATCAACCAACAAAAATGACAAATAAATAAAATGACCACCACTTTACAATGGAAGAAGCCATAATCTTTCTCACCATGAAGACTGACCAATCATCTACACATGAACTTTATACACAAAAAACTGACCTACATCTTATACAATTGTCAAACTAAAAAACTTGTACTAACAAAAGAACTTTATTACAAATGGAATCCAGGGCTTCATAAGGATTTAAGCAACTACCCCCCTGAAAACAACTCTTCAACATGAGAGAAACTAGACACCATGAAGCATACATCTGAAAACATAAAACCTTAAAGAAATATCTTGTGAGACATCAAACAAAGCATCAAACCTTTGTTATAAACTTTCCATTGACTGTACCATATTCTGCATACATAAACTAAGATCTGTTACACCATAAAATCTGCACAGAAGAGTACTGTCCTGATAGAATGAAACATGCATAACTATCTCAGCATAATGCCACTTCTTGACACAACACCAATATGAAGATAAAGATGAAAACTGACATATCTCTTCTTAACCAAACACCTATTGGCAAGAGACACTATGTGGCTTCATAAGTGTTTTCATTGATGGAAACAAAGTCTATTCTACATATTCACAATACATAATATGCCTATCGGAAGTTAGATTGAAGATTGTTTTGGTCCAGTGAACAAGAACAGAGTATGTATCAAGGTCTGACAATCAGGTCCGGATCTCTCAAATGGTGTAACTCAGTAAGTTGCAGACTTGGACAAGTCAAGAGGGGTGTCATGACTATTATATTCCAGAGATTTAGCCTCTGGTGATAAAGCATGAAAAAGACTTGAGCATCTGAGTGTTGCGTTCTAGTCAGGTAGAGTAGACAAAGGAAGAATTGACCGGCAGAGTATCAGACTTCAATCTGGATGTGCAAAAGGTGTTGATCAAGTAATTTGTGGCATTATACATCATTGGCCAACATGATTAATGACTTCTATGCCTACATTTTTTATGTGCATCACTAATCAAGCATGGATTCAGCTGACAGATCAATAACTTGCAAATATCTCAAGCATTCTTGTTGTCAACTAAGAAGTTGTTGGAAATCCTTGGTGTAGATATATATACCCGATGGATTTAAGCTTGTGAGGGGGCAGATGAGAGGATATGAATGATTAAGTGTGAAGAAAAGTAGAGACAAAGTGCAGAGGTAGTAATTCAAGCCCAGAATGTGATAGGAAAGTAATATTGAGTAGAGGAAGAATGAAATGTGCCAGATCAGTATATTGTGCCTAACTAAAACTAAATCCCTACATGTATAGATGTTGTTCACTAGTTCAAACACCTTGGTATCATCTGTAAGTGTTTGTAGACTGTAAGTCTTTTATAGGCAGTGGGCCTCTTGTGAGCAGTGTGCTTGGGCAGTGAGCCCTAATTGGCAAGTGCCAAATTTGTACTCTTTATTCTTTTAACAGAGAATACAATCTTGGGTTAGTCACCCCATGGTTTTCTCCCTTAGCAGGGTTTCCATGTAAAAATCCTTGTGTTATGTGTTAATTCATTTTTAGTTCTTATGATTGCATTGTTTTGATATAGCGCTAAATAATAAGATAAGAAAAGAAAGTAAAAGGAAGAAAAGTTATAATATAATTGATTCACCCTCCCCCCTCTCAGTTATCTACATTGTTTCCAACAATTGGCATTAGAGCCTAGTTCCTCTGAACAAGCCTAACAACTTGAGGAAGATCTGAGAATCTTAATGGATGCATATGGTATGAAAGAACAACTCCAGTCTTCCCTAGATGATCTTGAGCAATCCCACTCTAAAGTCAATGATTTGAGAGAGAAACTTAAGGAAGTTGATGATTTCATCAATGAGCTGAAAGAAAAACTCATTATTTCTGTGAAAAAAGAGAAAGGAACTACTCCAAAAGTTAGCAAATCAGAATGAAGCCAATAATACTGATGAGTATCTGAATAAGAAAACTAAGCTATGTGAGAAGCTGTCAAAAGAAGTGATTATGATAAGACATGAAATGGAATCAGGAGTTATGAAATTCACCCAAGAAATTGAAGAGAAGAGAAAGACTGAAGATAATCTAAAACAATCCCTTAAAGAGAAAATAGAGGACTACCACAAAATGGATAGAATAATCAGGCATCTTGAATCTGATCTTGAAGAAGCCAGAGATAATGAAGAACAACTTGAGAACCAAATAGACACTCTCACACAAGATCTTCAATCTACAAATGAATACAAAGAAAAATTCAAAATAAGCTCAACCCAACTTGAAGTTCTTCTTGCAAGTCAAAAGAGGGTTGATGATAAGCATGGCTTGGGGTATGAGAAAGGTGAAAGCTTTGGATCTGGTCAAAGGAGATTTGGATCAGGAAGTCAAAGGAACAGGCCTAGAAGACCTTCGATAAGGCAACCAAATGCCCAAAGATATCCATCTTTCAATGGTAATTGCTTCAATTGCAACAAGTTCGGTCATAAAGCAACTCAGTCCAGGAGTAGAATGAATCAAAACAATTCATCCTTCTCCAATCAATGTTTTAGTTGCAAAAGGTATGGTCACAAATCTCATGAATGTAGAAATATGCAAATAAACAATTCTTTCAATGGTAGATGCTTCAATTACAATAGAATGGGACATATGGCTAATCAGTGCAGATCAAAAGGATATCAACCAAATAAGTAAAGAAATGTTGTGTGTTACAATTGCAATAAATCTAGTCATATAGCCAGATTCTGTAGAAGCAGAAATCATGATGAAAGGGGTCTGGTAAAACATGATCAGAAACAAGATAAAGGCAAAGGTAAAGTAAATGCGGATGAAGTTCAAGAGGAGATGAGTAAGATTTGGGTGAAGAAGAGCACAATGAATATTGGATATGGATCCGCACCGGAATCCAGTGCTGATAATCCTTTCAGAAACTAAAAAGTGAGCTCTGGCTCAGGGGGAGCTATAGAGAAGATCTTTTTTCCCCCAGCCAGTTAGTGAGTACCTGAGTTCGGCACATTGAGTCAGAATAAGAGGTTATGGTTTAAAGGGTTTTAGGAGATTCATTTAAAAACTTGTCCAGTCAAAATTTGACAAATCTGTAGATTTGAGGAAGCTATGAGGAACACTTGTATCAGCTGCTATCCGGTAAAGAAGAATTTCACAGACAGATCAGGTATGATCCAGAATTGAAATGTTTTAATCCACAGACCTATGGCATGTTTGAAAAAGGTGAAGATATGCTGTCAACCCTCATAATCAATGATTTTAAAGATCCACACAGTGATTCAAGAACATCTCTCTCAAAATAGGGTAACCGGATGACTTAAGTTGTGCATTTATTATAAAAGGAAATTAGGTTTTTGGGCAAGGTTAAAAGGTTTCTCATCCATCATTTGCAACACTTTGCACTCACAAAGAAGGGAGAAGAGCTCTAAGAAGAAATCCAGCAAAACACTCAAACCCAATTAAAGATCAAATCCAAGTGTAATCTATTCCGGTAGTCACTCCAAACCCTAAGGCGTGAAGAGGTATTTCTTTTAATCTCTCCAATCTTCATTGATTAGAATGGCTACTCCTATGGTTGTAAATGTTTCCGAGAGACCAAGGCTAGCTTTCAAGAAACATCCTCATAAATCTATTAAGGTTGATCCTTTGGGTGCATTTTCTTGTACCCTGTATGGCATTCTCCATGTAGAAGACATTAGGGTTTATATGCATGCAAACATTGACAACTTTGGAGACCTGAAATTGATGAATCTATACCGCAATCAGTTAAGCAATGAGAACTTTGATCTGAAACTGAAGTTCCAGACCCTAAAAGATAAGCATTTTGCACATTGCATACATTTTATGTCTTTTGGATAGGACGAATGGGTCTGGTATATCTTAAGTAGAATCCATGATAACTTCATGTGGTTAATGAGGCCTTTCAAAATAACCAAAGATGCCATCAAAGTTGTAACTGGTTTGCACTCCATTGGTGGGTTGCTTGCTCTTAAGTCTGTAAAGAACCAAATAGTATTTGAAGCCATAGGTTCAAAATATGATAAGAGGGCAATGACCATGGATGACATCATTGATCCAGATGTCAAGTTTGCCTCAATTGTGATTGGATACAAGATTTACCATTCAAGTAGAGAAAACTTTGTATCTGGTACTGCCATCTACACTGCATACCAGATGCTAAGAGAGAATACAGATTATGACCTATGTGAACTCCTATTGAATCAGTTAATGGAGAACCTGCAAAAGATCAAGAAAGATAAAAGGAACTCTTTCAAATATGGTGACTTGGTGTTATGCTTGTTTTTCTACTTCATGAATGAGTTACTAGGCTCAAAAGGTCTGATCTGGGAAAATGACAAATCGGTTGCTATACAGATCAAGGATTAATTGTATGAATTTGGTGACACTCAAATCTGGAAGACATCTCTCTGGGGTTACTTCAAAAACTTCCAGTGCATGATGCAAGCAAGAGAAAGAATTCTCAAAATAGTAGTGGAGAAGTACCATGACATAGTCTGCTTTATGGTAGATACTGATCAGTGCCTAATAGAGGCAGTTGAGCCAAGGACAGTATGGATATTGCCCATGGGCTATGAGGTTGATGGAAACATATTGGAGACTCATATTCAACACTTACTGAGTCAACCCAAAGACCCCAAAGTAGAGAGGTTTAGCACTTTTAAAGAATTAAACATAAAACTGCATGTTGAACTAAGAGGGCCTGAGATAAAAAGAAAGGTGAGAAAAGAAGTTGAAGCATTGGTTAAGAAATTTGGCATCACCAGAGAAGCTGTTATTGCCAACAAAGAAAGAATAGAGAAATTTGAGAAAGAAAAAGAGGAAGCAAAGAAAGAATAGGTTCCGGTAGAAACTTCCATCCAGACTAGAACTACCAGGAGTTCTGCCTTTGGGAGCTCTAAAGCTACAAATCTAGAAGCCCATTCATCTGCAAAAGAAAAGAGAAAGAAATCCAAGGCCAAAAGAGCCTATGTGAGTCTCAAAGATGATGATGAGACTGAGTCAGATGTAGAGATTAGAGAATTGAAGAAAGCAAAAGTAAAATCCCCCAAGATTGATGTGGAGCAGAAGTCAACAGAGTATGTTGAGAAGCCTACTCTTTCTATTGATGATATCATCAAGGAAATTACTGTGGATGGGAACTTGCAGCTGATGACAGAGTTCTATGATGAATACAATGATGCTAACAAGAGAATTATGGAGGAAGCACTGTAAGGTATTTGAATATCTATAACAAAGCATTCATTGAAATAATTTCATTATTTCCAAAGAGCCTAGAAGATGTATTGGAGCAAAGAAAAGAGAATGCAAAGGCAAAAGACTTAGAGATCCGGGCGCAGATAGTGATACAACTATGTCCCTCTATCACTCCAAAACAAATGGATATGGTTTTTAAGGATTGTAAAGATGATTTCTGAAGCAAGTCCTGGATGAATAAATTCATGGTTGGAGAAACTGACCAAATAATAAATGAAACAAAAGAAATTCTCTAGAATGTCTTGAAGAGATTTAACCTTCCCATTATAGAGGAAACAAATGAAGAGCCTTCTAACATGGATGTTGAAGGATTAAAGAAAAATATTGAAGAGTCATCTAAGGCACCAGATTCCTCTGTTTCAGAAGAGGAAGGACTGAAAGAAGAAACATTCTTTGACAAGGTTGTCGAAGGCTTAAAGAAAAATGATGAAGAACCATCTGAGGCATTAGACTCCTCTATTTTGGAAGAGGAAGGACAGGTAGAAGAAACAAATATCAATAAGCCAGTCAGTTCGAAGGCCCCCAAAAGGAAGTAGAGTTGACAAGAGACACTACATAGACAATACAGAATTTCCTAGACAAAGAAATAATGGAGCTGGATGAACCTAAGTTAATCCAAGGGCCACTAAACTTCAATTCTCTCTCTGATTCAGATAATGAAAGTAGCATCTTTTCCTTAGGCCAAAGCAAAAGAGGAACTTCTAAAATCACACATGGAGGATTGTGAGCTGTTGGAGATTGCATCTGGGATGCTGGAGAAGATTATGCCAACCTATCAAAAGGATCCTTCTGCCTCTCCATCTGATAATCTAAAAAACTTAGTCAACTCTGTTAACACTCATTTTGAACCCTTAGAGAAATCGACAGAAACTAAGGTCCAAAAGGAGTTCTTGGGAAAGAGGTTTAGTGAAGTACAAGGGCTAATTGCTAATGATAGAAGAACCTTAGGCATTGGCATAAAGAGCCTTGAAAATGCTCTCAAGGATGGTGGGGACATATACAAATTTTGTTTAACTTGGCCCAAAGTAACAAAGGACATCGAGAAGAAAGTGAAAGAACAAGAAGGAAAACTGTCAAGTTTATCTTAGAATTTTGATCCCCTTACTACCTCTCTGGTGAAACATGAATGTCAAGCTATTGCTATAATAAATGAAATTAAAGAACTAGTTAAAGAGAAAAAGAACATAATGGATAGAATGGGTGAGCTCAGAAGGATAATCATCCCTAAGTTAGAGGCAATGCATGATGCCTTGACAGAGGCAGAAAGTATAGTCCAGACCAGTGATCCACTAGACTTAAAGAGGGCAAAAGCATATGCATTTTTGTTAAGTGGACACATCTCCATTTTGGATAGAATGAAGAGGAGTTGGGCCATAGAAACTATACAGTTGAAGACAACCTTTGAGGATATACTTAAATATATGTAAGTATAACATATGATTTGTATATACTTATGTGGCCACGTATATAATATTTTTTGAACAATTTTGTATGCGGATTCCACCCTCTGCCATTGTTGTCAAAGGGGGAGTGAAGAACAGTGAAAAATGAGGAATCTAGCAAAGGGGGAGCTTTGGTCAAACAGTACAAAGAAACAGAGCACAAGAAAAGGGGGAGCCATTGTGACACTTAGCCATTTTTCACTAAGTGTTGTCATCAATGCCAAAGGGGGAGATTGTTGGCAAGAGACACTACGTGGCTTCATAAGTGTTGTCATTGATGGCAACAAAGTATATTCTACACATCCACGGTACAGAATATGCCTACCGAAAGTCAGATTAAAGATTGTTTTGGTCTAGTGAACAAGAACAGAGTATGTATCTGTTAGAAATGAAAGCAAAACTACTTCAATGGAAATTTGATTCAAGATAAATTTCAGCAAATGTTAACTGTGCGTTATTAATGGAGATTGTAACAAAACATAAACCCACATTATAGAAATATACCAGAAGCATAATGAAGCACATAACACAAGTGTTTAATGTGGAGGAAACACTTGTAGGTAAAAAATTGCACCAAGAAAAGAGGCCAAGTTGTATTATCTTCACAAAAGGAGATTACAAATACATTCACTTCCTCTGTCCTTCAACCTTCACTCCAGCAGAACCTGGGTACCTGTAAACTGTTATTATGCACCTCATCTACTATGCTATGGTTTTTATAGAATTTACACAACCTCAAGACATTAAATGACTTCTTACAAGCCCATAACACTTGTCAAGAGTCAACAATACAACCTTGGGCGTCCATGGCCAAGAATAGGCTCTTACGGGGTCATAAATGTTGTCATACATGCATCCTACACTTGGGAAAAAGTGCCCATGCAAGCTTGAATGCCTTGGGGCTAAAAATAGCCACTTTCAGCATCTTATGATGCATCATATACTATTATAAGTGTCATAGAATCTCTTACACCTTACAGCATCTATGACATGTGTCATAAAACTAAAAATAAATTATTCCTCCACATGTGCACCCCACTTTGACCAATTACCATTTACCATAGTAAATGACATCCTGTAACTATCGCCGGTAACTCTGGGACTTACCATGCAGTAACTCCATAATTACCATGGACAGTAAATAATTTTTACTTCTGCTGATGAAACTTGTACATCCCTTATGGGTAATTACAAATAATAAATGGAATAAATACAATATTGGGATTTACAAGGTTAATGGCACCTTATCCCAACATTCACCCACTTGACATTATACATTGTAAATCAACCCATAGGAAATCAAATGAAAATTAATCAGGCACTAGAAACAAGGCCCATACCCTCTCTGCACCACACAAACTTCTTTGTGCTCACAGGTTTGGTTAATGAATCTACAACATTCTCCTGAGTGTCTATCTTCTTCAGCTCAATCTCTCCATTTGCAACCAACTCTTGAACAAAGTGATACTAAACATCAGCATGCTTAGTTCGAGCATGATACATGGGATTCTTGGCCAAACATATAGCACTCTGGCTATAACAACCAATTTGAATGATCTTGCAATCAAAACCAATACCTGTACATAGTCTCCTCAACTAAACTACCTCCTTAGAGACATGAGCAGCAGCCATATACTCTGCTTCTGTGGTGGACAAAGTAACTGTGGGCTGCCTCTTACTCATGCAACTCACTGCACCTCCAAATAGAGTAAACACATAGCCACTAGTGGACCTTCGACTATCCAAGTCACCTGCCCAATCTGTATCAACAAAACCCTGTATGTCTAAAGATTTATCTGTACCAAAATAAACCAAACAATGATCAGGAGTACCTGCAAGATATTTAAACACCTTCTTCACATAGTTCCAATGTTGTCTACTAGAGTTAGACATAAATCTGCTCAAAACTCCCACTACTTGGGCAATATCTAGTCTAGTGCAAACTATTGCATACATCAAACTCCCTACAGCACTAGCATATGGCACATTAGACATATCCTCAAGATCATCCTTAGTCTTTAGACACATATCTAATGAAAGCTTAGTACCAATGGGTAAAGGAACTCTAACTGGGTTACAGTCCTGCAAACTAAACCTCTATAAAATAGTATTCACATACTTACTTTGTGACAACCAAAGCTTTCTGTTAACTCTATCCCTCCTGATCTCCATTCTCAAAATATACCTTATAGCACCAAGATCCTTCATCTCAAATGCACCTAAAAGTTGGGCTTTAACCTCACTGACCATACCCTTAGTATTGTTGAAAACAATGTTACAAGTATGGGTCTAACCGGTGTTGTCATTGATGTCAACATACTCATGTTGGATTGATGAGAGGGATTGGATGAGCAGAGAGGAGCAATGGAGACAGTGAAGTAGAGATCCCAGCTAAGATGTAGATCAAAGGTTGCAGTTCAAAGGGTTTGTAGATATGAGTCTTGAGATGATCCAGTAAGGTTTTCAGAGGTCCGCATGAAGATCTGAAGATGTTATGGCCGCTCAAGTAGAACTGGTTCCAGCAGGTGTTCAAAGGAGACAGAGTGACACAGATAGGTCTGGTGAGATCTAGAAATGCATTATCCCATTCTGTGGATTTGAAGGAGTGTTGAGGACGTCCTTATGAAGTGTCAACTCTATTGGTTCGTGGTTTGAAGGTCCAGAAGTGCCTATTCCTTTGTAACAGTAATGACAGATTGTGTTCTTAAAGCTCCGGATGAAGGAGAGAAGAATTCTAGCAAGAAGATGAAGTATGGATGTTCTTGGTGATTCAAGAAAGGTTGTGGTGATCTTTGGATCGTGTCCAGTTCATGTTGGTGGTCCGCATTGAAGTTAGAGTGCACATTTGAAGAATAACCACCAGATGATGGTGTTCTTCCTGAGACTAGCCGACCGGATGTATTACACATCTTGCAGATGTTCTAGTAGATGTTTGCCGACTTAGATGATTATTCCTAAATTGATGCCTTGTATAAATAAGAGATTGTGAACTCTTTCCAAAGTGTGTCTGGTGGAGATGACAGTGTGGTACCGAAGAAGAGAGTGAAAGGCAGACCAGAAGTTTTGGGGCTTAAATGGAACTGATCCAAGCATGGTAAAGATGCTATTCTCCAGTTCAAGTTTGTAATACTTGTTACTTTGTAGACAATGTGTCTCTTGTAGGCAGTGAGCCTCTTGTGAGCAGTGTGCTTGGGCAGTGAGCCCTAATTGGCATGTGCCATTTTGTTCTTTCTATTCTTCTAACAGAGAATACAATCTTGGGTTAATCACCCCGTGGTTTTTCCCTTAACCGGGTTTTCCACGTCAAAATCTTGGTGTCTTATGTGTTGATGAGTTTTTGCTTGCTATTTAATTGCATTATGTTTCATGATTGATACACTGCTAATCACTAAGAAGATTTAAGTGTGAAATTAGATAAAGTTTTGGACAATTGAGTCACCCCCCTCTCAGTTGTGTGCCCTAAGTCTAACAATTGGTATCAGAGCCAAGTTCCTCTAAAAAGAGCTTAACCGCTTGAGGAGATCCAAGATGTCATCTTACAAGTATAGTCTGAAGTTTGATGGAACCAACTTTAATCTGTGGAAAGGTCACATGAAATGTCACTTACAATGTATGGGAATGGCATACTGGACCATGGCTACAACACAGTATACACCTCCACAGGGTGGTCCAAAAGCTACGAATGAAATTACAGATGCTGAAAACAATCTGCAGACTATTGAATCTCTTCTAAGCGCATTATCTGATTCAGAGCTCTCAAATGTTATTGACCTACTAACTGCTTTTAAGATTTGGCAAAAACTAGAACTTCTGCATGAAGGAGACAAGTATGTCAAAAGTGCAAGGTTACAAAGTTTGAAAGGAAAATTTGAAAACCTGAAGATGAGAGAAGATGAAAACATGACTACTTTTATGCCAAGAGTAAATGAGCTTGTTTGTGGAATTAGAAATGCTAGTGGAGTCTTGGAAGAAGATGAGATTGTTGGCAAAATTCTCAGATCCCTTCCTGCTTCTTACAAAATCAAGGTTGCTGCCATTGAAGAATTCAGAACCCATACAACTATCACAAGAGATTAGTTAGCTGGAAAATTGGCTACATTTGAAATGACAGAGTTTAGAGATGACCCCCCCAAGATTGAATTTGCATTCAAAGCCAGTGCCTCTGTTAAAGGTAAACAAAGGTTTGATCCAGGAGAGAATTCATCACGGAAGCTGTCATGGTATGAAAAAGTAAGAAAAGATCTAGAGGAAGAAGAAGTAGAAACTGCTCAACTTGAAGCCCTTATTGCAAAGAGCCTGCCAAGAGGATCTAGTAAGTATGAAGGAAAATTGCATTTTAAGTGTTCCAACTGCAATAAGATTGGTCATTTTACCTCAAAGTGTCTGGAAAGATTTTCAAGGCCAAATCCTAACAGATCAAGGTTCCAAAAGAATTGCTACTATGTTCATGAAGAAGATGATAATGAAGGAGTAACAGATGATGAATCAGAGATAGGAAACAAATCCGGAAGTGATTGGGTGTTTATTGCCATCAAGGAAGAAGAACCAATTTCCTCTGAATCTATCAATCATAAAATTATAGAAAGAGCTCTGGCTTCTCAAATTGAAGAAAAGGATGACTGGGTCATTGACAGTGGTTGCTCTCACCATATGACAGGTGACAAAAATAAGTTCATAGATTTGGAAAGGTATGAAGGAGGAGTGGTAAAATTTGGTGATAATTCTGTTGGTAGAATCAGAGGAAGAGGAACTATTTCTTTTGATGGAAGGAACGAAACCGGTAATGTACTATATGTTGAAGGTTTGAAACACAATCTTCTCAGTGTTGGATAGTTGGTGGACAAAGGCTATGATCTCCGGTTCAAGAATGGAAAATGCAAATCTTTGAAAGTTCTGGAACATAGATTGCATCCAGTACCCAAACCAAAGGTAATATCTTCCACTTGGTTGGTACTGGTAAAAGTTGTTTATTTGCTCAAGTTGATCAAAGTTGGTTATGGCATAGAAGAATGTGTCATGTGAATTTTGATAATATCATCAAGATAAGCAATACTCAAGCTGTTAGAGATCTTCCAAAATTGGTGAAACCTACAAATAGATTGTGTAAAGAATGTCAATTGGGTAAGCTGAGCAGACTCACATTCAAGAGTAAGGAACTGTCTTCTACTGGATTATTGGAGTTAGTTCATACTGATCTTTGTGGCCCAGCAAGAACTAGGAGTGTGCAAGGTGATAGATACTTCATGTTACTAATTGATGACTATTTCTGGATGATGTGGGTAACCTTTCTAAAAGAGAAATCAGAAGCTCTTGAGAAATTCAAAATATTCAAGGCTATGGTAGAGAATGAAACCGGATTAAAACTGAAATGTCTGATGTCTGATAGAGGTGGGGAATTCACATCCGGTGAGTTCTTAGAGTTTTGTGAATGGAATAAAGAGATAGTTATCTGCTCCTAGGACTCCACAGCAGAATGGAGTAGTGGAAAGAAAGAACCGGACCATCTAGGAAGCTTCTAGGACCATGATGATGGAAGCAAATGTTCCTTAGATCTATTGGAGAGAAATTGTCAGCACTGCAGTCTATACTCTCAATCAAGTTCAAATTAGAAGTAATACCGGTAAGACTCCTTATGAACTTTGGTTTGGCATCATGGTGTAGGAGCACCTTGCTAGCTTTAAGCCTCCATGAGGCAAATTTTGGTTTTAATCTAATTTTGGTATTTTAATGATGTAATAAGGTCATTGGAAATGTATTAGAGGCATTTTATTAGGTTCTAGTGGGATTTGAAGTTATTTTGTAAAGGATTGCAAAAATTGCAAAATTGTCAATATTGCAAAAAATGCGAAAAATGCAAACAAAAGAGGCATATGAAGGGTCATAGGGAGTTTAAAATGTATTTTATCACATTGGAGGAGTTTTATTTTATTATTCTTGTAATAAAGGTCTATGTAAGACCACTCTTCATGTTTTAGAGGTCACTTGTAGTGGAGTCTTAAGATTTGGTTAAGTTTAGTACTTTCTAAGTTGAGTAGTGTTAGTGGTTTGGTTATTTTTGGCCTCTTCTTTTTGCATGTAAAAGAGAGTGGAGTGATGGAAAAAGAAACATGGATGTAAAGACAATATTTATGCCTTGAAATTCGTGCAAGAGAGAGATGAAGGAGAAATGAAAAAAGTTTAATTTTCTGCATTTTTTTAACTATTTTTCACTGTTCCCGAGGCTGGTACGGCCATGTATGGAATTCTAAATGGCATGAAATTATACTTTTTGAAAGATCTCAGAGTCTTCTTTCTTTTGGCATTGGCTGATCAATTTTTATTATGTTGTGTGAAAGTTATGATGAATTTAGTGATGGACACTTCTAGTTTTGTTTACTGTAACTGTCATCTTGTTTAGAATGGTACAGATTTTAAAGATCAAGTACAGGTCTGAAACTAATGGGAAAATATGGGGATATGAGTCTAGTTTCATATTCTTTTTTTTGGGCAATTTTCATTAAAAATTAAGTGAGTTATGACATTTTTGGTGAGGGCAGGTCTGCAATCTACTAGGGTCTCCATCTCTATAATAGTCCATTTTTTAAGCATACTTTCAAAAACAACCTATGTTGCATGTGAGATATGTTGTGTATGAGGATATGGGTATCCAAATCAAGTTTTAGATCATGGGTTTGAGTTGTATTTTAAAAATTATGTCAAATTTACCTTATTTGCTGCTCTCATCAAAGCATAGTGGAAGTTTATGAGATAAGTCTTTTGTTTGAAGTTTGTGACTTTGGGTGAATCCTCCATGCCTCTACATCAAATTGGTATCAGAGCTCAGAAGGTTTGGGCAAGAGAGAGTTTGGTTTTGTGTTTGTGTGTTTGTGCAGGTTGAAGAGAGAACCTGGTTGCCAAAAGACTAGGTAGAGGAGAAGAGAAGAGACCTAGGTGAGGCAAAGGCAAAGAAGAAGCAAGGTGAAAGAGACTTGCTTGAGAAAAGATGGATTTGTTTAGAAGGTACTTGTAGGCTGGAGGTTCACAAAAGAAGAAGAAAGAAGAAAAAGAGATGAAGAGGAAAGAAAAAAAGATGAGGCAAATAGAGGTTGAAAAAGAGATGAGAGAACTAAGGCAAGCTATGGAAGAGATGAGCAGAAGGATGGAAGATGAGATGGAGAAGTTGCTCAAAAGAGCACTTAGTTGGCACTTGACAATCAAAAAGAAGGTATCATGGCCTATTAAGAAGATAGTTCAAAGAAGAAAACAAGGAATAGTTATGGAAGAGGAAGTTGCAGCAGTAGGAGAAATTGAATGCAGCCTTGAAGTGCATCAGCAAGAGATTGATCAAATCCTTTGGAAGGAGATGATAAGTTTGGACAAAGAGGAATAGTACTTTGTATATGAAAGTCCTAAGCAATTAATAACTATGATGGAAGAATTAGAAGATGTTGTTCATCAAAGGAAACCCTTGGAGGACAAGGTTGAAGTAGAGTGCATGGTGCAAGGAAGCAAGGAGGAGACCTCAAGGTCTCAATATTTTATTTCTAATATTTCATTGGATTATGTATGTGTAGGTTATAAAGAACAAGAAGAAGTGCCTACAATGTATGAAGATGATGGTGAAGAATATGTTGCCAAAACACTTGAGGAAATGATTTCCTTTTCAGATGAATATGTTGCCAGTGAAGACATAGATGATATTACTGAGGTATATACACAAGAAATGGAATTTTGGAGCCTAGAAGTTGAGAGAATGCTGAATAAGAGATGGCATAAGAAAAAGAAGAAGAAGAAGAAGGACCCAGGGATAGTTGCAAAGATGAAGGACATGTTGCAGAAGAATTGGAGAACTAGGAAGAAAGAGTTGACTTGCATTCAAGAGGACTTGAATTTTATTTTCTCCGGGAGTATGGTGCAGGAGCACCTTGCTAGCTTTAAGCCTCCATGAGGCAAATTTTGGTACTTTAATGATGTAATAAGGTCATTGGAAATGTATTAGAGGCATTTGATTAGGTTCTAGTGGGATTTGAAGTTATTTTGTAAAGGATTGCAAAAATTGTAAAATTGTCAATATTGCAAAAAATAATGCAAACAAAAGAGGCATATGAAGGGTCATAGGGAGTTTAAAAGGTATTTTATCACATTGGAGGAGTTTTATTTTATTATTCTTGTAATAAAGGTCTATGTAAGACCACTCTTCATGTTTTAGAGGTCACTTGTAGTGGTGTCTTAAGATTTGGTTAAGTTTAGTACTTTCTAAGTTGAGTAGTGTTAGTGGTTTGGCTATTTTTAGCCGCTTCTTTTTGCATGTAAAAGAGAGTGGAGTGATGGAAAAAGAAACATGGATGTAAAGACAATATTTATGCCTTGAAATTCGTGCAAGAGAGAGATGAAGGAGAAATGAAAAAAAATTTAATTTTCTACATTTTTTTACTATTTTTTGCTGTTCCCGAGGCTGGTACGGCCATGTATGGAATTCCAAATGGCATGAAATTATATTTTTTTGAAAAAATATTAGAGTCTTCTTTCTTTTGGCATTGGTTGTATCAATTTTTATTATGTTGTGTGAAAGTTATGATGAATTTAGTGATGGACACTTCCAGTTTTGTTTACTGTAACTATCATCTTGTTTGGAATGGTACGGATTTTAAAGATCAAGTATAGGTCTAAAACCAATGGGAAAAGATGGGGATATGAGTCTAGTTTCATATTCTTTTTTTTTGGGCAATTTTCATTAAAAATTAAGTGAGTTATGACATTTTTGGTGAGGGCAGGTCTGCAATCTACTAAGGTCTCCATCTCTATAACAGTCCATTTTTTAAGCATACTTTCAAAAACAACCTATGTTGCATGTGAGATATGTTTTGTAAGAGGATAATGGGTATCCAAATCAGGTTTTAAATCATGGTTTTGAGTTGTATTTTAAAAATTATGTCAAATTTACCTTATTTGTTGCTCTCATCAAAGCATAGTGGAAGTTTGTGAGATAAGTCTTTTGTTTGAAGTTTGTGACTTTGGGTGAATCCTCCATGCCTCTAAATCACATCACTCCTACTGTGAGGCATTTTAGAGTTTTTGGTAGCAAATGTTACATTAAAAGAGATGAAGATCTAGGAAAGTTTGATGCTAGAAGTGATGAAGGAATATTCTTGGGTTACTCTACTCAAAGCAAAGCATACCGGTGTTTTAACAAGAGACTAAGAAAGATAATAGAAAGTACAAATGTAAAGGTTGATGAGGGAATTGAGAAACCCTCAAGGTTCTATGAATATGACGAAGATGATCAGAATGGTGTTCTGATTCAAGAAGTCTAAACCTCTTCTAAAAGTCAGATTCAAACTGATCTGGTAAATCAGGAAGAAGAGACAAGTCTGAATGAGCCTGATCAAGAAGCAGAAGTGCAAGAAACTCCCAAAGTTCTAAGGTATGTAAGACTGAACCACTCTGAAGATCAGATCATAAGTGACAAAAGCAAAGGTGTGCAAACTAGAAGGAGAATTGCTTCAAAACTCAGATGAGTATTGTCTGATTTCAAAGATTGAACCTAAGACAATAAATGAAGCCTGTAATGATGAAAACTGGACCAAAGCAATGGAGGAAGAGTTGATGCAAATTGAGAAAAATCACACTTGGGATCTTGTTCCTAGACCTAGAAACAAGAATGTGATTGGAACCAAATGGGTCTTCCGGAACAAACTAAATGAAGTTGGTGAAGTAATCAGAAATAAAGCCAGATTGGTATGCAAGGGCTATTCTCAAATAGAAGGAGGTGATTTTGAAGAAACTTTTGCTCCAGTGGCAAGAATTGAAGCAGTTAGATTATTTTTTGCATTTGTTGCCTTCAAAGATTTCAAAGTATATCAGATGGATGTCAAGTCTGCCTTCCTAAATGGTGACTTGGAAGAAGAAGTGTACATTGAGCAACCGGATGGATTTCAATTGTCTGATCATGATAATATGGTCTGCAAGTTGAAGAAGGCACTGTATGGACTAAAGCAAGCACCAAGAGCCTGGTATGAAATATTGCATAAACATCTTTTGAAGATTGGTTTCAACAAAGGTACTGCTGACAGTAATTTGTACTTCAAAATTGATCATGAAAACATCTTGATTGTTGAAGTGTTTGTTGATGATATCATTTTTGGAGGAAGAGATAGTATGTGTAAAACTTTTGCAAATCAAATGAAAAATGAATTTGAGATGTCCATGCTTGGTGAAATGAATTTCTTCTTGGGTCTGCAAATCACTCAAACAAAAAAGGGAATCTTCATTTCTCAGACCAAATATGTGAAAGAATTATTGAAGAAATTTAGGATGGTGTTGGTTATGATGTTAGTCACAAACAAGCATAGAATAAAAGTACACATTAACCTTTATTCATCTTGAAAGATACTATGAACTTAAAGAGTTCATGATCCCAAGTCTCCGGTGATTAGGTCTTAATCGTCTGACGTTACTCAGAGGTTAATGTGAGTTGTTGTTTCCATTTTGAGGCATTACGTGAAAGTTCGACGTCATCATGACACTCCTACAGAAATTCTTTACAGAGAAGTCATATTATGCAGTTATTTGGTGAAAAGATGCGGAAATACTTCAATCTTTGCATGATATTTTCAATTGTGCATGCTTTGTATTCAGATATGCTAAATATTTGCAATTATCTACGAGATGTCTGCATATCTGTGTTATTTGCTTAAGATCATCAATTATTTGCAATTGTGAGGATGAAATGCCTTGAAATTTAAAACAAATTGAAGAAATGCTTCTAATTAAAGTTGAACCTTTAGCTTTTGAACCACATGTATATTAGATACTATCATGAAGAGAAGAAAACCAAACCATATTTTCACTAGGACATTCCACAGCTAGATATAGTTGATGCTAACTTCAAAGGAATTTGTATGAAAACAACACATGTAAGTAGACATGCACTCCAAGGGACGCAGCAAATCACCACATATATCCAGAATTCATACACTGATTACTCAAGATTTACTATGAATTGTAATCGACACAGTCTTCTCATTCATTAAGCATGCAAAAATATAGATGTTTACAAAAACTTTGAAATGAGCTCTGAATGTTTCAGCAAATGGATTTTAATTAAGTTTCGAATGTTCACAATAAGGCATTCCACCACCTTTTATAGAATAAGGTGAGGAATCTGTTACAAAAAGATCCACGATCATGATTTATCAATGCACATCTATGGTCATAATTCTCCTTGACTTTGTCAATCTTTACAAAATGGCACAAGTTGCCAGCTAGCAACTATCTGGATTATTTACACTTATCTCCCTTTATGATGTGTCTTCATCATGCTCTTCACCAGATTCATGTGGATCATCATCATGTGCATCGCTTCCCAAACTTTCACTATCCTGATGATGATGACGCCACATATGGGGCTGCAGGCTGCTCTGGATCCGCTCATATGACTGCACGACTTGATCTATTCCTCCAGCATCCTGATTTTTTGCTTTGATGATGGTGTGCTTGTGTGCCTCATATTTATTCCTACTGCTATCCAGTTTGTCTTTCCTGTCCTGCAGTGTCTCATTGTATTTTTCCATCTTGACCTTGATTCTCATCATTTTATCTATAACTTCTTCCGTCAAGTGGACAAGTGGATCATCTGCTACTGATTGGAAGTTGCTGTGTAAAGCTTTGATGGCAGATTCTTCATCTTGATTTTCTATTTTTCCTTCTACCTTCCCTTCCAATGTTTCTAATATGTCTGCCTCAACAGCCATTAAATTGTGCAACTTCATGCTAACCTCTCTTAGCTTATTATTGCATCTCCTGATCACTCCACATTCAAATTGAATGTCTTTATACCAGTTGTCAATTAACAATGCGGTATTACTGTTCAATACCTATTTATTAATAAGCAGCTGAGGATTTATCCTCTTTATTTCTCCCAAGATGTCCAGGACTTTGTCCAATTTATAAGACCTTTTCCCTGTCTGCATTTGCGATTTATCTACTTTGGTCCTGGAGTCACTGAGAATGCTCCACCTCTTCAAGGAGGCCTTTACCATTTCCTCAACATCATCCAATGTGGATGACATCCATTTTCTTATCACAGATGCCTCATGTTTCATGAGGTCTAACTTATTTACCTCCTCTTGAGAAATAGCAGTCAATGGGACTGCATGTTCAGTTGTTGTATCATCAGGATTAATCAGCCTCCTTATATAGGTACGCAACTGAGCAATGTGCTCTTTGTGTTGCTTATTCTTCTCCTTCTCTCTTTTTACCTTTTGAATTAGAGAATCAATAATGTCTTTGCCCTCTTGACCTTCTTGGTCCTCATTGGCAAAACCCAGATCCACTGTGCTGATTTGGAATTCATCTAAGGTAATTTTACCTTTTTCTTTCTCCACCGCAGGTATTGCAATTTGTGCGGTCCTCCTCCTAGTTGCTAGATCTCTTTTGATGGCCAATGTCATTTTGGCCTTCCTCCTAGGCTTCATTATATCCCCAGAGAACAAGGTGGAGACATCAAATTCCTAAATTTTAAATTCTTCCTCTATATTTACCTCTTTCGCCAACCATGGAGGCACCTGATCATGTTTTTCTGCATCATCATGATGTTCACCCAT
This sequence comes from Cunninghamia lanceolata, assembly GCA_027924645.1. NCBI lineage: Eukaryota > Viridiplantae > Streptophyta > Pinopsida > Cupressales > Cupressaceae > Cunninghamia > Cunninghamia lanceolata. Next base: position 9,896,960 of record BSBN01000389.1, read on the forward strand.
GTCTCCCGTTTCTATCAGCAGATGTGGTGGAGATGGTGATTTTCTCATTTCTTCTTCCTGATGCTCACTTTGTTGTTGATCCTGCGACACATCTTCCTGTTGAGGGATTTCTTTCTCCGGAGGAGCATCCTCTTGGTGTGGGGAACCCTGTGGTGCATCTGTATGTTGATCATGATGATCATGATCTTTCTCCATCATTATTTCATCTGTTCTCAACTCTTCCCCTTCTTGAGGTTTATCATCCTCCTTTGTCTTTTCTATTTCTTGTTGCATGTCCACCGTACTGGATACTGTGGATTCTGCCTAAGGTATTGGCGTTTGTTCTGCAGCCATTATTTGTTCCGGGCCTGCACTATCAACCTCTTGTGTTTCAGTAGTAGGATCCTCTTTTGTTTTCTCCTTTTCATCAACCTTCATTTCCTGAACCTCTACTATAGTAGGTTCTACTGATGTATCATGTGGACTTTGTTGGCCTAATTCCAGAGTATGGCCTTCTGATTCTGCCATTTCTATTTCTTCTGCTGGGTGCCCTTTGTCAGGTGATCCTACTGGATGTTCAGGACTTGCATCCTGTTTCTCTGTCAGGTCTACCACTACAGGACTTGTCACCTCTGCAATTAATGTTTCCAGCCCTATTTCTTGAGCTACCTGCTCTGGGCTCTTTTCTTGCTCTTCTTCCACTTGCTTCATCTCCTCAAGTACAATTTGAACTGGTGGAGGCTTGTGAGGGGTCATGCTTGTACCAGCAGCAAGTGTCTCCATCTTCTATGCAGCCACTTCCTGCACAACCTCGTCATCAAACAAGTTTATTGTCTCGTCTAGCAAGACATGACCTTCTGCTTGTGTCTGGGCAATTTTTTTCATTTATTCTTCTGCAAGTTCAGTTTTGAACTTGACGATGGTAGGAAGTGGAACATCATGCTGAAGTTCCCTAGGTACTTCACTACCTGCCCCTTGTAATAATGTAGGGGGTTGTTTTATTTCACCTCTCATAGAGGTTCTTTGTTTCTTAGGTGGGGTGGATACCAGCACCTGTGGAGCTCTTCTTTTCCTCCTTATTATCAATGGAGCCTCTTCTTCTTCAGGCTCTTCCTCCATGAGGATATCCTTTGTATCATGTTTCCTTGAGGACTGACCCTCTTCTAGGGTCTCAGTGATTCCAGCCTCTGTTGTCTTACTCTTCTTGGACTTTTCCTTCTTTATCCTTGGAGGGGATGCTGATTCTGATCTAGATCCTGATGCTGCTACCTCCTCAGCTACAAATACTGCTCTTTCAATAATAACCTCTTTGGGTTCTTTATCTACCTTCTTGCCCCTTGGGGGTCTTTTGCTCTGTTGTTGTGGTGGAGGGAGTCTATCTCCCTTGGTCTTCCTCTTCTCATTTAGGAAGTCATCATATTCATCCCCAAGAATATCCTGTCCCTTCTTCTTGTTGTCCACCGTAATGGCAACACCTTTCTTTTTCAATGCCTCTACCTGCTCATCAACCCAAGCTTGAGTTAGTTGTATGGTCCTGGCAATGAAGGGATCTAAGGATAGATCTTCCTATATGGTGAGGTCAGGTGCATAGATGGTGTCATTATATATCTTCTTCTGCTCATATTCATCTGCAATTATCCTACCATCATCCTTCTTCAATTGTTGGGGGATGGAGATGCAATCAAAGGTTCTAATTTGGTTCAAAGTTAACCTTTGATACCTTCTTCTTCTTGCCTCTGCTTCATCCTCACAGTCGGCCCAAAAATCCTCTAGGTGCCTCTGATGAATAGGCTTTCCTAATATTTTCTGCATTCTGCCGTAAGGATCATATGGTCTTGTTAGTGGAAAAGGCTGCAGATTCATTTTATTTAGGGTGACCATCACCTTCTTTATATTATCTGAATCGGGGCACATATAGCAGCCAATGCTGACTGGAAACAAAATTGGTGGCAGCTTCTTGGCATCCTTGTACATTTTTATCATTGTGGAGCCCTGTCTGATGAATTCCATTAGTATCACTGCATCAGTAGGATACCTCGGTAGCATCAGAGGATGTCCCTCAAAACCTTCAATCCTTATGTAAGAGAAGGTGGCAAACTGTATATACCAGGCTCCATGCCTGTAAACTATCTCTTGAGCTTCCATGCTCAATCTCTTTGTTCTATCCTCTTCCATGGTCCTCACCAGATGCATGGAGAATGCATCATTGACCAGTTTGTAATCTTTGAGGTAATTGGCTCTTTGCAGCTGGGGATGATGATCCCAGATATACACAGCATTTGTGCCTGTAAGCTTTCCATCTGTAACTAAAGCATCAAAAGTGCCTTTATAAGTACAGGAATAAACAATGTATGATGACATATAGAATACACAATTTGAACCTCCTAGGTTCATCAGCTGCTCATGCAGAGCATCACTTATTATCTGGCCCCATAGTGGCTTGATATCTGAATATAGACACATCATTATTATTCCATACATCCAATCCCTGAAACTACCAGCATCAAGCTGGCCTGTTACTCTATTCAAGAGTGCAATCATGTATTGGTATTCCTCACTAAAATCATATTTGAATAGGTGCACAGGAAGTTTGGCTGCTGCAGGATATGTGCTATTCTCAGCCCGCCATTGATACATGTTCTTCCTGGCTGATTTCTTGTTGGCTTCATATTCCTTTTCAGACTTCTTCAGGTCCACACTCTTAACTTTACTACCTAGTGGCAATCCAAATATCTGGGAGAGACCCTTGATGGAGAGGTCTGCATATATCCTCCCATGGTTCATCACTTACCTTGTCTCAGGGTTATAATTCTGGGCACACTCGATGACGAGCTCCAGAGATTCTATAGAGTATGGAAAACCAGCAACATTCCACATTTCAAATACGAACACTACATCCAGCACAGGACTCTTGTCATTCCCATCATTCAGCCTAGCTGACCAGGCTTCTAAATTGGTGCTCCACTGATGGGTATCTGTAATTACTCCGTATTTAAACAGGACGCCCCTCTGAGAAGAGAACATGGGCCGACCGAATTCCTCTTGACACTTAATTAACCTCTTGTCAGCCATGAGTTCCTGCAATTAACAAAATCCCATCTCACAACGGGTATACACATGCATGCATATTGCCATTGACTTTATAAATCACCATGCCTACTGTATCTTTTAACCTTACTTAATCATATGTATGCATAAACCAGAACCTACATCATCATACCTGAATAAAACCAACGTGATGAGGGTTTCATTTACTTACCTGGTTATGCAGATTTCTCTTTTATACCAGTAGACTGCTAACAACGCTCTTAATTCAGTTGATGATCTCGCACTTCCTTCTGGCTCTGAGCTCAAATCGTGCAACAATCGCTTGTATGAGGATACGGAAGTTGGTGCTCTGTAAAACAATTTTATCACAAGGTAAATGTAAAAATGATAGTTGAATTACCTTTTAACCTTGCAATTAGGGTAAATTTAGGGCAACTCTGACAAATTAGATTGTATTCATTGATTATGTGCGCGAAAACGCAAGATCTTGCCAGGTGTTTCATCGGGTTCCGGGGTCAGCGGGAACCACCTACCATGTCTGCGTGCATTAAATGATAATGGCAGCAACAAGAGTGGGGGATATCCGTATGACAGGATATCACGAAGGCAAGATGATATTCGCAAATATCAGGTCAAGTTTCAATGTCATCCTCCTCTTATCAAATTTGAATGGTTATCGCGACAAGATTCAGGTGACAAAAGCACCTTTTGGTTATGCTTAGTACATTAGGAGGATATTTCGATGTATCAGGTGATGTTTCAAATATGATGATGATGAGACAAACTTACATGTCTCCCTTTTGGAATATTGAGATGACGTCATCCTAATATTCGCTCTTTGTATCGGAAAGGCATCATGACGTCATCGTCATATTATGCGAACATGATCATGTTTAGAAAATATCCTGTCGAAATGTAAATGTGATGATGATGTCATTGTCATGTTTGTTTCTTCGCTTATCAGATTTGGATGACGTCATCAGGAAATTGGCTTAGGGTGATATTTCGTGGCAGGAGGATATTAAGAAATATCGGGTTACATTTGGAAATATGACGCTCGCGATATATAAGACTATTTGACGGGAAAGATTTATTACCATTTAAAGTTGATGTCTGGATATCTGGACCGCATGACTTATCGGGTGATGTACCAAGATCAGGATGATCTTTGACAACATGACTGAGGTTATAAAAAATATGATCCTCCTCTTGCGAATATCAGGTTTGACCAGGACTTTGACTGTTCATAACTTTCACATCCTAAGGAATATCAGGGTGATGTAAAAGGCAAACCTGCATGGAATTTAATGCTCTTTCCAAATATCAGGTCACAAAAATGAAATATGAATTTTGACAAACTGACCTCATGATGATGACCTACCTCATCCTGGTTCTACATGATGATGCACATGACTTACTTTTATCAAACTGCCAGAAAGCAGACAACACAAGCCAAGCCAAAAAGTTGGGTCCCTATTTTGCCAAGTCAAAATGGGGCGTGTTGTGTAACCACACAACAGATGGAAGACTCAAAACCAATGAACACTCCCATGGCAACCGGATGTAAATTGAGCAAAGATGATGATTCTCCTAAGGTTGATCAAACAAAGTATAGGTCAATGATTGGAGGACTGTTGTATCTCACTCAAACAAGACCAGACATAATGTAGGATGTTGGTCTTGTTGCTAGATTCTAGGTTGATCCCAGAGAATCTCATGTCATGGCAATCAAGAGGATTTTTAGATATCTAAAAGGAACAGTTGAGTATGGTTTGTGGTATCCTAGAGATCATGATTTCTCTCTTCATGCATATACAGATGCAGATTGGGCAAGAGATATGGATGACCGGAAGAGTACCAGTGGTGGAGCATTCTTTTTGGGAAAGAGATTGGTTTCTTGGCTAAGCAAGAAATAAGAGGCAATATCCCTATCTACAACTAAAGCAGAATACATTGTAGCAGCAGGTAGTTGCACTCAAGTTTTGTGGATGAAGAAGATGCTAAGAGATATTAAAGCAGAGTATGAGGAGCCTATCACAATCTTCTGTGATATTTCAAGTGCAATAAATATATCTAAGAATCCGGTGTTGCATTCTAAGACTAAGCATATATCTATCAAGTTTCACTTTCTGAGAGAGCAAGTGAACAAGAATGAAGTCAAACTGGAGTTTGTGTCTTCCAAGGATTAGATTGTAGACATCTTTACCAAACCTCTTCCTAAGGACTCTTTTGAGTATCTCAGGGAGAAGTTAGGGGTTATTGCCCCTCCGATGATGAACTAAGGTGCACTGATGTGCATCAGTCCGGTGGATATCATAGTCATATCTTGTGATCTAGATTGGTGATGGGGAGCTGCTACTCAAGAGGAGCAGCTGGTATAATTCTGAAGTGTTGGTGTTGCAAGTATGAGCCCTTTGCCATTGATGTCAAAGGGGGAGAGAAGACATGTGAAAAACAAGTGGTTGATGATCAAAGGGGGAGCAATAAAGGAACATAAGACATGTGAATGGTTGTTGCTGATAGGGGGAGTTGTGATAGTAAAGAGAAGTTCTTGTCTTGATGGTTTTTCACATCATATGTTACCATCAATGACAAAGGGAGAGATTGTTGCAAGTATGGGTCTAACCGGTGTTGTCATTGATGTCAACATACTCATGTTGCATTGATGAGAGGGATTGGATGAGCAGAGAGGAGCAATGGAGACAGAGGTTGCGGTTCAAAGGGTTTGTAGATATGAGTCTTGAGATGATCCAGTAAAGTTTTTAGAGGTCCACATGAAGATCTGAAGAAGTTATGGCTGCTCAAGTAGAACCGGTTCCGGCAAGTGTTTAGAGGTCACAGAGTGACACAGATAGGTCCAGTGAGATCCAGAAATGCATTATCCCATTCTGTAGATTTGAAGGAGTGTTGAGGATGTCCTTGTGAAGTGTCAACTCTATTGGTTCATGGTTTGAAGTTCCGGAAGCACCTATTCCTTTGTAACAGTAATGACAGACTGTGTTCTTAAAGCTCTGAATGAAGGAGAGAAGAATTCCAGCAGGAAGATGAAGTATGGATGTTCTTGGTGATTCAGGAAAGGTTGTGGTGATCTTTGGATCATGTCCAGTTCATGTTGGTGGTCTACATTGAAGTTAGAGTGCACATTTGAAGAATAACCACCGGATGATGGTGTTCTTCCTGAGACTAGCCGACCGGATGTATTACACGTCTTGCGGATGTTCTAGTAGATGTTTGCCAACTTAGATGATTATTCCTAAGTTGATGCCTTGTATAAATAAGGGATTGTGAACTCTTTCCAAAGTGTGTCTAGTGGAGATGACAGTGTGGTAGCGAAGAAGAGAGTGAAAGGTAGAGCAGAAGTTTTGGGCTTAAATGGATCTGATCCAAGCATGGTAAAGATGTTATTCTCTAGTTCAAGTTTGTAATACTTGTTACTTTGTAGACAGTGTGTCTCTTGTAGGAAGTGAGCCTCTTGTGAGCAGTGTGCTCAGGTAGTGAGCCCTAATTGGCATGTGCCATTTTGTTCTTTCTATTCTTCTAACAGAGAATACAATCTTGGGTTAATCACCCCATGGTTTTTCCCTTAACCAGGTTTTCCACGTCAAAATCTTGGTGTCTTATGTGTTGATGAGTTTCTGCTTGCTATTTAATTGCATTATGTTTCATGATTGATACACTACTAATCACTAAGAAGATTTAAGTGTGAAATTAGAGAAAGTTTTGGACAGCTGATTCACCCCCCCTCTCAGTTGTGTGCCTTAAGTCTAACAAACAACATGTCATCAACATACAAAGAAATAACCAGTATAGAATCATCAGCACAATGAATGTAAACACAATGATCCTCCTCACTTCTAACAAAACCCAATTTCAAAAAAAATGAATCAAACTTTTGATACCACATTTTGGGGGACTGTTTCAGACCATAAAGAGACCTCTTTGACCTACAAACCCAATGTTCTTTACCTTTCACCTCAAAACTTGTAGGTTGTTGCATATAAATTTCTTCTTCAAGATCTCCATGCAAGAACGCAGTCTTAACATCCATTTGCTCAATCTCTCAATCATAAGTTGTAGAAATGGATAAGAGAAATCTAATAGAAGTCAATTTAGCAACAGTAGAGAATATCTCACCAAAATCAACCCCCTCTCTCTGGGAGTAGCTCTTGGCTACCAGTCTAGCCTTGTACTTCTCTAATGACCCATTTGCTCCAAACTTCTTCTTGAAGACCCACTTACAACCTATGGCCTTTCTTCCTTTGGGAAAATGAACAAGATCCTAGGTGTTACAAGAGTCTAAAGCCATCATCTCCTCCTGCATGGCTAACTACCAAGACTCACTATCATCTAAAGAAATAGCTTCCCTGTAGGATCTAGGTTCATTGTTAGTACTCAATAAAGCATATACACAATGGAAATCTAATGGGCTATACCTGTCAACTAGATTCTATTGTCTTGTGGATCTCCTCAAGGGTGGAGTAAGAGACTCTACTCATTCTTCATCTTCATTAGAACTACATGAATCTTCTTCTTCTTCTTCAACCCCCAATCCATCATTTTGTTCTTCCTGAGGTACATCTTGCTGCTCTAAATCAAAGTGCACATTCTTTACCTTTTCTTCTTCCTCTTTTGGCTACTCAGGTTCAAAAATAGCTCTAAGTTCCCTAAAAATAACATCTCTAGAAACTATAATCCTATAGGTTAGTGGATTCCAAAGCTTATAAACTTTGACATTATCACCATATCCAATGAATGTACACTTTTCAGCCTTTGGATCCAACTTAGATTGCTTTTCCTTAGGCACATGAACAAAAGCCTCATAGCTAAAAACCCTTAAATGTGAAACAAAAGGTTTCTTACCTATCCACACTTCATAAGGTGTTGAATCAAGAGCCTTACAAGGAGATTTATTTATCAAGTAGTAAGTAGTACACATAGCCTCTGTCCAAAAGCATTTATCCAACTATGCATCACTAAGCATACTTCTGGCCCTTTCCATAATTGTTTAGTTCATCCTTTCTACAACACCATTCTGTTGTGGTGTATACGGAGTTGTCTTTTGTCTGATTATACATGCATGCTTGCAAAACTCATCAAATTCCTTAGAGAAATATTCCCCTCCATTGTCAGATCTTAATATTTTTATCTTTAGACCTGATTGGTTCTCTACTAAGACTTTGAATTCCTTAAACTTAGTGAAAACTTCATATTTATGCTTCATAAAATAAATCCATGCAAATCTGGATACATCATCAATGAAGGTTACAAAATAACAAGATTTTCTGATAGATTCATTATCCACAGGTCCAAACACATCTGTATGAATAATTTCTAATTTCTCTTTTTCTCTATTACTTCTTGAAGGAAGTGATTTTCTATTTTGTTTACCAAACACACAATCCTCATAGAAATCAAAGTACTCATCAAAAAAAGAGAAACCGTCCAACAATTTTTTATTCTTAATAGTTTTCAGTACATTATTTCTTGTGTGGCCCAATCTACGGTGCCACAACTTACATGTATTTTCAGTAGTGGCCTCAGATACATAGGAGGCATTACAAACTGTAGTGGCTTCAAGCTTAAACAAGTTCCTAAATCTTTTCCCTTTCACTACCACCAAGTTCCCTCTCACCAATCTGCAGCCATGCTTGTCAAATGTCACATGCATTACCAAATCATTCAACTTCGAAACTAAAATCAGATTTCTAGCTAATATAGGAACATGCAAAACACCAGGAGGGTTTTAATCCTCCCATCACTGAAACACAACAATACCTTTCCTTTCCCGACAATCAGATATGTAGAGTTGTCACCAAGGTAGATATTACCTCCATCATATTCTTCATATGTGGAGAACCATTCCTTATGCAGGGTCATATGAAATGAGCATCCTGAGTCAACCAACCAGTGATCATTAGAAACAAGATTACATGCAGAAAGTAAAACTTCTTCACCTGCATTCAAGGACTTATCTGAAGCACTCTCCCACTATTTCTTGGGGTTTTTGTACTCCTTCACATGTCCCCTTTTACTGCAGTTCCAACACTTAACTATGTTCTTTTTACCAGGAGTCTTAGACCAGCCCTTGGACTTGTCCTTAGCCCCTTTCTGATCTCCTTTAGGTCCCCTTTCCTTAGACCTTCCCCTGATACTGAGAGCATCCCCTGAACTATCTGAACTCTTCTTCCTTAATTCTTATGACAGTAGCACTGAAACAAGAGCATCCAACTTTGGATTCACAAGGTTAGCAGTGATAGTAAGGATAACATTATCTCAAGACTCAAGTAAAGAACATAGAAGTAAGATACATTTATCTTCCTCACTAACCTCAACACCTACTGAATCAAGCTGACTCACCAATAAATTAAAAGAATTTAAATGCTCTACAACTGACTCACCCTCTTTCATTTTCATGGAAAACAATTTTCTTTTTAAATAAAGTTTATTTACCATACTCTTGGCTTGATAGATCTCACCCAACTATTTCCACAACTTGTATGCAGTCTCTTCCTTTGCAACATTTAACAGGACAGAGTCTGAAAGACACAACCGGATGGTTCCCCGTGCCTTCTTATCTAGTCTATCCCACTCATCTTGAGAGACATCGTCAGGTTTCTTCTCTTTTTGGACAGCCAACCATTGGTTTCTTTCTTCCAACAAATCTTCCATTTTCAGCTTCCACAACTCATACCCCATTCCATTGAACTTCTCAATATCCATTCGAGAGGTTGAGGCAATGGTGGATGCAGCCATAATAACAACACAAGATCTGCAAAACAAATGTAACCAAATCTCCCACTACAGCTACAGCTTCCACACTACCACCCAAGAGTCAAAGCTAGCCAGGCTCTGATACCAAATGTTAGAAATGAAAGCAACACTATTTCAATGGAAATCTGATTTGAGATAAATTTTAGCAAACTTTAACTATGCGTTATTAATGGAGATTGTAACAAAACATAAACCCACAATACAAAAATATACCAGAAGTAGAATGAAGCACATAACACAAGTGTTTAACATGGATAAAACCCTTGTGGGTAAAAAACTCCACCAAGAAAAGAGGCCAAGTTGTATTATCTTCACAAAAGGAGATTACAAATATATTCACTTCCTCTATCCTTCAACCTTCATTCTGGTAGAACCTAGGTACCTGTAAAATGTTATTATGCACCTCATCTACTATGCTATGGTTTTTATAGAATTTACACAACCTAAAGACATTAAATGACTTCTTATAAGCCCATAACACTTGTCAAGAGTAAACAATACAACCTTGGGTGCCCATGGCCAAGAATAGGCTCTTACGGGGTCATAAATGCTATCATACATGCATCCTACAATTGGGAAAAAGTGCCCATGCAAGCTTGAATTCCTTGGGGCTAAAAATAGCCACGTACAGCATCTTATGATGCATCATATGCTATTATAAGTGTCATAGATTCTTATGACAACTTACAGTTATCATAGAATCTCTTACAGCTTCTTACAGCATCTATGACATGCGTCATAAAACTAAAAATAGATTATTCCTCCACATGTGCACCCCACTTTGACCAATTACCGTTTACCATAGTAAATGACATCCCGTAACTACCACCGATAAATCCCATACTTACCATGCAGTAACTTCATAATTACCATGGACAGTAAATAATTTTTACTTCTGCCGGTGAAACTTGTACATCCCTTATGGTTAATTACAAATAATAAATACAATATTGGGATTTACAAGGTTAATGGCACCTTATGTCAATAGTATCAAGGTCTGACAATCAGGTCTGGATCTCTCAGATGGTGTAACTCAATAAGTTGTGGACTTGGACAAGTCAAGAGAGGTGTCATGACTATTGTATTCCAGAGATTTAACCTTCGGTGATAAAGCATGAAAAAGACTTGAGCATCTGAGTGTTGGGTTCTAATAAGGCAGAGCAGACAAAGGAAGAACTGACCGGAAGAGTATCAGACTTCAATCCGGATGTGCAAAAGGTGTTGATCAAGCAATTTGTGGCATTATACATCATTGGCTGACATGATTAATGACTTCTATGCCTAAGTTTTTGATGTGCATCACTAATCAAGCATGGATTCAGCCGACAGATCAATAACTTGCAAATATCTCAGGTATTCATGTTGCCGACTAAGAAGTTGTTGGAAATCCTTAGTGTGGATATATATACCCAATGGATACAAGCTTGTGAGGGGGCATATGAGAGGATATGAATTATTAAGTGTGAAGAAAAGCAGAGACAAAGTGCAAAGGTAGTAATTCAAGCCCAGAATGTGACAGGAAAGTAATATTGAGCAGAGGAAGAATGAAATGTGCCAGATCAGTATAATGTGCCTAACCAAAACTAAATTCCTACATGTATAGATGTTGTTCACTAGTTCAAACACCTTGGTATCATCTGTAAGAATTTGTAGTCTGTAAGTCTCTTGTAGGCAGTGGGTCTCTTGTGAGTAGTGTGCTCGAGCAGTGAGCCCTAATTGGCAAGTGCCAAATTTGTACTCTTTATTCTTTTAATAGAGAATACAATCTTGGGTTAGTCACCCCATGTTTTTTCTCCCTTAGCAAGGTTTCCACGTAAAAATCCTTGTGTTATGTGTTAATTCATTTTCAGATCTTATGATTGCATTGTTTTGATATAGCACTAAATAATAAGATAAGATAAGAAAGTAAAATGAAGAAAAGTTATAAGATAACTGATTCAACCCCCCTCTCAGTTATCTGCATTGTTTCTAACAATACCAACTCCTTTAATATAGCTTATATGAACTTAAACTCTATGTAAATATGTCATAAACACATCAATACTTATTTACAATTTATGAAAACATGATGACCACACTTGAGAAGACCTTGTCAAGACTTCCATGATAGTGACAATAAGATCAATCAATCCTGTAGAAAAGAAATGGAGAAGTCATAACACCAACTAGAACTTGAGCATTACCATTATCATCTACCATTACTAATTCAAGACACACCTTTAACTGCCTTTGATTAATTGAAGAACTCGATGAAATACAAGGCACCACCATCAATGTCATAAGGATCTCTAGATTGTCATAGCTTGAAGCACATACTTGATACCACTTCATAACTAGAAGCACACAATTTGCACATACCTTTCTATAAAACAAATCACCAAACACCATCAAGCTCTTAGTGCATTTAACCCTTGAATATCTTATCAACACCTTGTATGTATTATGACATCATGAACCACTGATCACCTACATCACTGAAATAGTTATCAATACCATCATGAACTTCATTTCAAACATTATCAGGTAAGAATCCAATAGCATGATAAACAAGACAAGATTATCATATTGACAAACACCAAATGATCTCCTTCCTAAAACTTCTTGGGGATAATAGATAGGACATGAATGGCTCCCCCTCACAAAATGCTATCTGTTATGCAACTGATGACGTAACTTATACAAAATGCACAAGTTTAGAATTTGTACTCTTTTGTCTTTGCTTCAATCTCCAATCTTTCACAGGTTCTTTCTTCCTCCAAACTTTTTCAGCCACTTTCTATTTCCATCCTATCAAATTAGGTAATGCTTTTCTACAAATATGTGCTTTGTGTCTAAGAGAATTGCAATTATAACAAATTATGTTGTGATGATAATCAAATGATTGATAATATGTTTCTGACATCCCTTGAGCATTAATATTATGCTTCCATTCAGGATCATACCTTCTATGCATTTTACAGTTTCTATGTATGTGACCAACATTATTGCACTTGTAACATACAAGATTAGTATTCCTTCTGCAAACAACTGCTTTGTGGCCAAAGTGAGTACAAGTATAAAAATAACCATTAAATGAATAATTATACCTATACATATATGCTTGTCTTACTGGAATATTTCTTCTAAAATTTCTTCTTTGATTATGCATTACAAACTCATCTTTAGTTTTCTCCTCATCTTCACACTTCTTTTTACCTTCAATGGCAGCAACATGATGACTTAAATCAATTTTCCTTCTTGGAGTTTGTTTGGATTTAAAACATTCCCCTTCTTCATAACCAAGTCCAGTAGTGTCTCTATGTTGTTTTTGTTTACCAAGCATCTCATGCAACTTATTTGTACTCTCTTCAAATTTTAGATTCTTTTCCAACTACTTTCTAACATCCTCAAGATCTTTTCTTAAAGAAACTATTTCTCCTTCAAGCTTTTGACATTCATCTATTTTAGCTTACAACCCAGACTTTGTTTCATCATCTATCCTCTTAGCTTCCTCAACCTCTATCTTCAGACTGATAATCAAATTGTTTGATTCATTAATTTGTGTCCTTAGATTGACAATCTGATTTCTTGCCTCTTCAAGATCACATAGTGCATTGTCCTTGGATTCTTTTTCTTGCTACAGCTGCAATTCTAATTTCTAGTTCTCCTTTTTATATTTCTTGAGTTCACTCAAAGCACATATGATCTCTCCTTCTATGTCAATCTCACAATTTTGTTCATCATACTCCTGATTCTAATCTTCTTCTTCTAAATCTGATTGAGTCTCATCTCCTTCATCTGAATGACTTCCATCATTGTCATTCTTCTTAGATAACAAGTTTTCCTCTATTTTATCATCACCTTGATAATTTATTTTCAATTCCCTCCACATATTCTGAGTTGTATCACAATACATAACTTTATAGGAAACTTGATTAGATAATCCAGATAAAATAGACTTCTTTGCAATGTCATTGTATTCATAAGCCTCTTTATTACTTGTATCATTAGGTGATAGAGAGGAAATAAAATAACCATTCTCAATAGACATCCATACACCATAACCTAATGAAAATAGATAGGCTTGCATCCTAAAACACCAAACAGAGAAGTTTGAACCATCAAAGAAAGGAACATCTTGTGAGACATTTTGTATATCAACTGATTGTATACCAACATCTAAATTTGATACAAATTGCACCTTTTGATCAGAATGAGACTTAACATTTCTCATGTTCTTATTTCTTTTGCACTTACCCATGGTACTCCACCCTCAAGACCTACCCAAGCCCATTAGACTTCTATACGGAACCTAGGCTTTAATACCACTTGTTGTAGTTGAGGACAACACTAAGAGGGGGGTGAATCAATGTTGTATAATTTTCAAAATCTTTTTACACCTTTTAACTTACAAGATACAAAGAAACGAAGACATCAATAATCTGATAAACACATAGGCAAAAGTATGCATCAACACAAGATATGAGACCAAGAAACAAAAGATTATACAAGAGGAAAACCCCCCTGGGGTAGAAAAAACTCTCAAAATTGCCTCACTGGCTTATTAAAAACCTCACTGGTTACAAATACGTCTCACTGACCAAGGAAGCTTCACTAGCTTTACAAAAAGTCTCACTGACATACAAAGAGGTTTCACTAACCATACAAGCCTCACTGGCACATAAAGCCTTACTGGCAAATTCAACCACCATAAAACATACTGCAAGGTGTGCAAGAAATGATTGCAACTCAATCTAATTTGTACCATTACATAACATGTCTTCTCTAATTTTGCATATCTCTTTTCAATCCAATCTAAATGTTAGTCTCATTATCTATTCACAACCAATTCACCTGATGCATAATCATCTGCATATTGTCTTCGTGGTTCAATCTGTAAGTTTGTTGCACAAGGAGGTCTTCATTACTGCATTTTGGTCCTTACACAAACTATTTGAGTTTTCATGAATGCACCTTTCACATTCATCTTCATATACCTCTTCTTTGCACAAATTCAATTGTATCTCTACAAGAACATCAAACATCTTTGTAACTCTATTGGGCTTCTTTGCACAAAAATATGTCATTTTTGCAAACACATAACTCATCTTTGCAAAACAATTGAAGTCATCTCTGCAGCATTCTTGAAGCCTTTTCTGCAATCAAATTAATCATATTAACCTCTCTACAATCAAATTGGTTATCCTGACCATCTCTGCAAAATAATCAATCATCCTATTCTTTTACAACAACACAATCCTTCTCCAAAAAGTCACATCTTCCCATCAATATATATGGAAAAAAATTTCCTTCATAATACTCTCAAGCACATAAATCTCAACACACACAGTTGTCTCAGATTAAAATTGAAAACAAAATTCTTGAATTCTACAAAAAAGAAGAAGCAAAAAGCCATGATTTTTGGCCTTTTAAAACTAAAGCCCGTCAAAATTAGAAAGGATGATCGACCGTTGGGCTTCCCATTCACTTTAAATCTCATCCACGAGATATTCCTTTCACGCCATCTACTTATTAAATCCTGATCATTGATTATTATATCCCTCCAAGGTTTTAAAATTGACACCTGGTGACCAGGCACCCTTGGGCATCGAGGGCAATCACCACATGAGCCCGAGCCTTTCAGAATATAACTTAAGTGATTTTAACCTTTTCTCCAGGTCAACTTTCAAATATAACATAAAGGAATGACATTTAATCAAGGGTTTTTCAAAGTGACTTAGGGTTATATTTAGGTCTTGTAAAATAGAGTCTTTTATGGTTTAGGTCTTAGGTGATATTTCATCAGGGATATTTCAAAGACCCTTTCATCAAGAGATATTTTAGAGACCTCGGGGATGACATAAGAAAGATATTAAAGTATGAACTTAACTTAAGGTTTGGATTTTAAGGTGCTAAAGTCATATCATGAATTTGGTATTTGACAAAACCCTAACACATATTTAGATACAATTTGACTATAAAAAGGCATACCACTAGCAAGCAGACTCTATCTGTGGCATAGTGATATCGAAGATATATTGACTCTATAAGCATAACCCTTGATAAAAGTAGAGGCTCATATGATTGACAATCACCTGGTTAAAAACAACCAACTCTCCAATATATTCCATGTTGTTATCCATGTTGTGTTACAAATCAATTCTTGTCTGCACTAGATCATGTCTATATCCAATCAGTCCAATATGAAGTCTAGTATGAAAACCAATAGCCTTTGGCAATATAAATGTCCTATCCTCTTTGACATAAGGTGCTCTATTTACTCTGTAACAAACCATCTATAGACCGCTATCACTATATGAACTATCATTAATTAAGAGATCACTATTTGCACTTTCTTCTAGTAAATAAAATAGTCCTTTGCAACCAAAAAAATACAGTCCTCTACTCTGACTATAGACCAATAAATACAGTCCACTGTTTGCTCTATCCAATAAGTTGACAGTTATAGACAAACTCCCATTGACCAATAGGATGAATAAAAAAGTAGGAGTACAAAAAAAAATTGTCACTTGAATGTTAAGATGAGACGTGACATCACTATCTATATACAACTGTAATACAGTCATACTTTACTCAACTATCATGATATCTTTCTCAAAATTAT
Organism: Cunninghamia lanceolata; assembly: GCA_027924645.1. Lineage (NCBI taxonomy): Eukaryota > Viridiplantae > Streptophyta > Pinopsida > Cupressales > Cupressaceae > Cunninghamia > Cunninghamia lanceolata. The sequence goes on from BSBN01000389.1 coordinate 9,913,362, forward strand.
GCATTGTTTTCACTGTCACTATGATAAAATGAGGCAAATTGAAACAATCTATGATACAATCATTAGAAACAACTGCTCCTTATTGAAATGACATGACATCTTCCTCAAGATTATTCATTGATCCCTCTGTAGATTAAACAAAAGACTGTATCTTTATTTACAACTTCATCAACCAACAAAAAAGACAAATAAATAAAATGACCACCAATTTACAATGGAAGAAGCCATAATATTTCTCACCATGAAGACTAACCAATCATCTACACATGAACTTTATACACAAAAAACTGACCTATATCTTATACAACTGTCAAACTCAAAAACTTGTACTAACAAAAGAACTTTAGTACAAATGGAATCCAAGGCTTCATAAGGATATAAGCAACTACTCCCCCTGAAAACAACTCTTCAACATGAGAGCAACTAGACACCATGAAGCATACATCTAAAAACATAAAACCTAAAAGAAATATCATGTGACACATATCAAACAAAGCATCAAACCTCTGTTATAAACTTTCCATTGACTATACCATATTCTGCATACATAAAATGAGATATATTACACCATAAAATCTGCACAAAAGAGTACTGTCCTGATAGAATGAAGCATGCATAACTATCTCAGCATAATACCACTTCTTGACACAACACCAATATGAAGAGAAAGATGAAAACTGACATATCTTTGCTTAACCAAATACCAACTCCTTTAATATAGCTTATATGAACTTGAACACTATGCAAAGATGTCATAAACACATCAACACTTATTTACAATTTATGAAGACATGATGACCACACTTGAGAAGACCTTGTCAAGACTTCCATGATAGTGATAATAAGATCAATCAATCCTATAGAAAAGAAATGGAGAAGCCATAACACCAACTAGAACTTATCATCTGCCATTAGTGATTCAAGACACACCTTTAACTGCCTCTGATTAACTGAAGAACTTGATGAAATACAAGGCACCACCGTTAATGTCATAAGGATCTATAGATTGTCATAGCTTGAAGTACATACCTGATACCACTTCATAGCTAGAAGCACACAATTTGTACATACCTTTCTATAAACCAAATCACTGAACACCATCAAGCTCTTAGTGCATTTAACGCTTGAATATCTTATCAACACCTTGTATGTATTATGACATCATGAACCACTGATCACCTGCATCACTGAAATAGTTATCAATACCATCATGAACTTCATTTCAAACATTATCAGGTGAGAATCCAATAGCATGATAAACAAGACAAGATCATCATATTGACAAACACCAAATGATCTCCTTCCTGAAACTTCTTGGGGATAATTGATAGGACATGAACATCTCCCCCTCACATCATGCTATCTTTTATGCAACCGATGATGTAACTTGTCCAAAATGCACAATTTTAGGATATGTACTCTTTTGTCTTTGTTTCAATCTCCAAGATTTCACAGGTTCTTTCTTCCTCCAAACTTTTTCAGCCTCTTTCTGTTTCCATCCTATCAAATCAGGTGATGCTTTTCTGCAACTATGTGCTTTGTGTCCAAGAGGATTGAAATTATAACAAATTATGTTGTGATGATAATCAAATGATTGATAATACCTTTTTGACATCCTTTGAGCATTAATGCTATCCTTCCATGCAGGATCATACCTTCTTATTAGGTCAGACTAGGTTTTGTTAATACATCATCGTTTACTCTTTACCAATCCAGAGGTGTCTGGAGCGATCTATGATAAGACTGTTTGTTGGGGGGGTTTCTTTACAAAATGGTTGAGGACCAAAGATTGGTTTAGAGATCCTCACACAATTGTAGTTATGATCTTCTTGCTTATAAAATAAACTACCTTACTTTGCTTGAAAAGAAACACACTTGCTTGAGAAAGAAACTATTCTAACGTTTGCTAAAATAAACATTAATCTAATTGCTTTGAAACAAACACACATGCTGAAATGAGAGTTTAATCTAATTGTTGGAAATGAACACACTTGTGGAAAATAAGAGATGAACAGAAAGGAAACCTATTGTTTCTTCTCAGACATGCAATACTCTGAACATCACAATGCTTAAGGAGATAACAAATCTGAGTTTTTTATGATTTTCTATTTTTAGAAGAATAAACCTACAGGTGAGAACACATAACAGAAAAAAAAACACATATAACACTTTTTTGTAAAGGAATTAACATAAGTAAAAATGATACAGACATAATACCGAGAGATCTCCTCCAAGATGGGGAAGCGAGCCCTACTTTCCCAGCTGGAGATGATCCTCTTTGCTCAACAACTTCTTTCCAAAGAAATCTCCCTTCATTTGTATTTTATTCATATTTAAAGAACGTACATGCCTGAACTCAGAAGTTTTCTTTTGCTGAAAACAAACTGCGATGAACAACTAATTGGTGGAAACCAGGAACTAACTAAAATAAGGTGTCATGGCTCTTCTACTTATACAATCGAGCCTTATTGGAAAAGGGATGCTAATTGCGATTCTAACTGTAGCGAATTGGAACAGCCAGTTGCATGCTTATTGAAAGGTAAATCTAATTACTAACTAATTCCTATGAACTGGAACTGGAACAGTCGGCTGTATTATTTGCTCAACTACATAATCAGTTGCAAGAAACTCCAGATCCGTGATCTAAGTAAAGCATTTAGCTAGGTGAACTCCATGAGTTCCCCAAAAATAGTGTTGCGCCATGGCGACAGTGATAGCTGGAGCTGACGTTTGCCATTGGATATAGGGGTCACTAAGTTCAGTGACATGGAGGTGTAATCAAAAGTTGTGGCAAGGATTGCGGTGGTGATTGGACATGTGCAGGGCTTACAGGGTCTTCAGGAGCACTTGCTAGAAATCATCAACTTAGGGGAGGATGATGCTTAGGAAGTATTAGCCTCCAAAGCTATCTGGAGTTTAGCTGAAGTTCAATTGCTGCAACCTTTATTGAACATCCACAACTTATACCACAAATTATGAGATATGCACATAGAAAATGTCATTCAAGAATCAATATTAAAGAGATTTCATCAAAGTGTAATGGAAACAAAACATAAGCATAATCAATTCTCAAGATGAATATAATTATAATAATATGTATTTATATGCCAGTATGTTTTTAAAAGTTTATCAAAGCATGAAAATATTGATAATTAAATGAGTCAATCATTTGGCTCATCATCTTCTCCCTGCTTAGCTTCTTCCATGCCCTCATATCCATTACTGTACTGCCCCATCCAGAATGTTTTTCCCTTCCATAATTGTGTTGTAGTTGTAGTCGTCGTCACCGTACTAGAAGAGTTGTCTGCCTTTAGGATGGAACCCATCATTCTCCTAAATCCTGCTATGCCATTTGCTAAATTTTTCCTGTGGCATTGGCTCACCTTGAGGATGGCTGAGCCTGGGTACTGGCATGAGCAACAGTGGGGGTCTAAACCTCATTCCAATCCAATTTTGTTGCTTTTGTTGAATAACTAGAATGAGGCTCTTGAATCTTGCAGTTATCCATCATATGTTAGCAGGGGAAACTAGTTCCATTCTTTTTAGCACATTGGGAAGCATTTCAAACCATGTTCTGCAGCTTGATGCAGCGGCATTGGGAAGATAATCTGCAACAGTAAAGAAATCTACAATACAAGAATTCATATTTTGTATATATTGGCCCATGATACCCTGCCTATACACATTTGCCCTGAAAGTGTTTCTGAACCATGTAGTCTTTGGGTATTCATGCCTTATTAGTAAGCCAATTGTCACATCAGTAGTTTCATACTCCTCCATTCTGTCTTCCCATAATCTGTTGTTTCTTAATAGGGACAGATAGCTCTAGATTTGGAGTTCCCCTATATAAAGATTTAGCATGGAAGTATCTACATGGCCCAAAATGTGGCCATGTTGGAAAAACACAAAGAGAAGTTCCTCTAATCTAGTGGATTTTGAAGGCAACATTCAACAAATTCATTTTCATTCTCAAAATCAAAGGGCAAATTGTAGCTAATGTGTAGCAGTTTCCATCTTAAAAATTGTTCTCTTAGAAAAAGAGCATACACACCTGAGGGTGCCCTTTGTGCTAACAGAGTTTCCCCTGTTTCATAGGAGAGAGCTAGATTTTGCTCTACCTTTACTTTCTCCTACCTCAAGGTCTCCATCGCTCTCTAGAGCTTTACAATTTCACCTCTGTGTTGTCTATTATCTCTAGTTAACTATAGATTTTGTTCATAAACATCTAAGGATGTGGTGGCAGGGGTTTGCTGGGTTGTAGTCTGTCTCAGCCTGGTGATTTACTTGTCCTTTTGGGTAATCATGCCTGCCTGATTATACACCTCCTATTTCAAAGAGGTGATTTCCTTTTCTTTTTCCTCAGTGGCCTTCATCCTTTCTGCCACCATCTCCTCATCTTTTTCTTTTACTTGCTAGGACAAAGCTTCCAACTGTGCTTTACGTTTCTTTAGCTCAAATTCAATCTTTGAAATGCAAGGGCATGTCGGGTATCCTATGCCATGGTATCCTCAGAGCTGGAGCTCTCTGTCGTGACTTGTTTTCCCTACCTACATCCATGTTGTAATGGTTCATTCTCTGGTGCTTTCAAGGCATTATGCTCATCTGTCGCTGGAATGCCACTACCACCACCTTCCTCAATTGTTTGTTGTACCTTTTGTGGAATATCATCTCTGCCACTCTCCTCAATTGTTTCTTGTGTTCCTTGCGGACTGCTCTGCTAACTTGCTAGAGCAATGGGGACTGCTTCAACATCTTCCTCATCTAAATAAATAACAAAAGTTTGAGAGTGTAATCAATCTCATTCTAGGGCTGAGTACAGTCCTGTACTAGCCATCACAGGTAAAGAACTTCATAACCCACAAGACTACAGTCTTCCAAGGATCTAGAAGACTGTTTCTGTCGATACCTTTTGTGGCACCTTTGCTAACAATGTATCTAGGCAAGGGCTCCGAAGTGACATGGAAGTTCTGAATTAATTCCTCATATGAGGGTTTAGTGGAAAATAAATCAACTCCTACTGTGGCTATTCCAAAAATTTGACTAATAATAGTAGAATTGATTGGAATCCTTACCCCTCTTACAGTTGTGAATGTCTTATAGAAATTTTTGACAAATTCTTGGACTAATTCCGCCTCGAAACCCTCAAACTTTTGTAAGAACTTGAGCCATCCCACCTGTTGGAAAATTTGAGCACTGGCATCATTGATGATTGCGTTCTCTAGTTCTACCTTCTATTTGTGCCCCATATCTAGTGATTATTTTCTCTATCTGCCACTCTGGTTTGAAGGAATTCAATCCGGAGCAAGGGAAGTCTATACTGCAACTTGGTTTATTGAAGGTTGTCTTTATTTCGGTCCAGCGAAGAAGGAAGCTATTGAAGTATGAGTTGCCATCTACAGATTCGTTGGAAGAAATAATTGCTTGCAGGTTGGCACTTGTTCCGGTTGTCCTTTCGATACTCATGGCGGATACTTCAGAGTGTTGTCGTAGGGTGGCGCATGCAAAACTTTTCTTCAAAGCCACCATCTTAATTGCCTTCGATGTATTTCTGGAGCTGACGCCATTCCACTATGGCTTTATGTCCATTCATATGTACTTCCCTCTTAATTGGTCATCATTACCTTCATTATGATTTTACAAACTGGGCTTTTATTCTATTTTTGGCAATAATTTAAAGCTCACCCATCTCAATGACCAAGTACTATGATTTTCTTAGGGAATGCGCAGGATCCACAATCGAGTATTAACATGCCACATGTCAACCTACAATCATTGTCGTGACTATGATCTTTGTGCACCAAAAGTTGAAGCTACATGATGTTACATTTCAAAACACGTGGCATAGCTATACATATTAAAATAATTATATAAAATTTGAGGAAAGAGTATACCTAGGTAAGGTACCCATGACCTTGATTATGTCACTTCAATCTTTCCGCCAAATTAATTTCTGCCATACATTGGTCTTGTGCCCATAGGTATTTGAGAAGGTGTTATTCGCTTGGTCTTCATCTGGATCTGTCTGAAGCTATCTTGAGCCATCTGGATCTATCTGGAGCCATTGGGATCTCTCTGGAGCCATCTAGAGCACGTTATATCACAAAAAGATTTGTAGAGTCTGCAAAAGATTTTTATTAAAAAAGGAGGGAGTTTCAAAGAAAAGACCGCCATTGCTAGTTTTCAGTCTTCCCTCTAGGCAAATCCGCCATTACTGGTTTTCAACATTTGCCTAATTTTTTTTAGTTATTATTATTATTATTTTTACAGGAAAGGCTGCCATTTCTAGTTTTCAACCTCAACTACTTTATTCATTCAAGAATCATTATTTAGAGCACAATTCTCATGGAAGAAAGATCTTCCACAGAGAAATGTTCTATCTGAGATTGAATTTCAGCAGAGAATTATTCTTTGGAGGTTGGTTTATGGTACAGCTTCAATCTATGTCCATTGACTAGAAAAACTCTGCGATCTCCATCAATTGGAACTAACTAGATAGCTCCATTGCTGAAGGTTTCTTGAATTTCATAAGGCCCCAACCATCTGGTATGTAGTTTTCCTTTTAGATCCTGATATTTAGAATCATACAATAGGGCCCAATCTCATTGTTTGAAGTGCTTGCTGATGATGTGCTTGTCATGTCATTTCTTCCTTTGTTGCTAGATTAATTCAGTATGTTGAAGTGCTTCCATTCTCATCTCATCTAGCCTGTTTAATCGTAACACCCTTTGTTGTTGTGCCTTGGTCAAAATAATGTCGACTTCAAGTCTTGTCCTTAATGTCTCTATCTCATATTCGATGGGTAGCACTGGGTGCTTTCCATAAACTAACTCATATGGAGTGAAGTTAGTTGTTGATCTCCAGGTAGTATTATAAGCCCAAATAGCTTCTATCATTCTATCAACCCAATCTATCCTCTTGCTTGAGATAATTTTGGTGAGAATATTCTCCAATTCTTTGTTTGTTACTTCAACCTGACCATTGCTCTGTGGATGATATGGAGAAGATTTCTTGTGACTAATCTAATATCTTTCCAAGAATGCTTTGATCATGGTAGACATAAACTATGGTCCCTGATCGGAGACAAAAGTTCTGGGTGCTCCATACCATTGCAAGATATGTTTGTACATGAAATTTGCAACTTTCTCCTCTTTTTCTACTGGTAGTGCAACTGATCTGATATCTTTCCAGGAATGCTTTGATCATGGTAGACATAAACTGTGGTCCCTGATTAGATACAAGAGTTCTGGGTGCTCCATACCACTGCAAGATATGTTTGTACAGGAAATCTACAACTTCCTCCTCTTTTGCTATTGGTAGTGCTTTTGCTTCAACCCATTTGGTGGCATAGTCTGTGCAGACCAGTATATAGTGATTTCCTCTGGATGGTGGGTCAATTGGTCTGACAAAGTCTATCCCCCATTTTTCAAATGGCTCTAAAGCCACTTGGCGATGGAGAGGCATCTTTGTGGTAAAAGTTGGACATCCCATTCGTTGACACTGATCGCATCGCTTGACATATTGGTGAATATCTTTGGTCATTGTTGGCAAAAAATATCCAGCTCCTAGGATTTTGTGCCTTGTTCTGATGGCTGAAAAGTGTCCTCCAAAAGGTTCATCATGACATGCATAGATTATGTCATACACCTCTATTTCTTGCACACACCAACGTAATACATGATCAGGACAATTTTTAAACAGAAAACCATTTACCCACTTGTATCTAGAGCTCTCCCAAACTAGCTATTTGATTTCTTTCAAGTTGAAATGTTGTGGGCATTTTCCTGAAACTAGATAGTTAGCCAGATTAGCAAACCACGAAGATTGTATAGAGATGGCGAACAAATGTTCATCAGGAAATGTATCATCCACTATTTCATTATTTCCCTGCACATTCAATCTATACAAGAAGTTAGCAACAACATTATCTTTGTCTAGTTTATCAATAATAGTTATGTCAAATTCTTACAATAATAATAACCATCTGATAATTCTACCACCTACTACAGCTTTGTTCATCAAATACCTTATGGCTGCATGATTAGTGTGTATGAAGATTTTATAGCCTATGATGTAGTGGTGAAATTTGTTGATAGCATAGACTACTGCCAAAAATTCTTTTTCAGTTCTGTTGTAATTTTCCTCAGCTGGGTTCAAGTTTTTGTTGATGTAATATATTTCATGCATACTTCCAGACTCACCCAATTGTCCTAAGACTACCCCAATGGCATGATTGGAAGCATCTGTGTGGATGTGAAATCATTCTTCCCAGTTTGGTCCTTTTATCACTGGAGCGGTTATGAGGGCACTTTTGATGGTCTCAAATGATTGCTGGCATTCTTGTGTCCATTTAAATTCAGAATCCTTCTTCAGCAAAGTGAACATAGGGTCAGCTTTTTGACTGAAATTTTCAATGAACCTTCTGCAATAGGTAGCATGTCCCATAAAGCTCCTCACCTCAGTTTGAGTTTTAGGAGGAGGAATTTGTACTATGATTTCTATCTTCTTGAGGTCCACTTTCAATCCCTCTTGTGAGATGTGGTGACCAAGTACAATTCCCTCAGTCATCATGAGAAAGCATTTTTCATGGTTTAAACATAGTTGGTGTTCTTTGCATCTTTCAAGTACCTTGTTTAAACTATTTAGGGCTTCATCAAAGGTTTTACCATGCACCGTAAAGTCGTCCATATAGACTTCAACATAGGTATTTACTAGATCAGCAAATATTTCTAAAATAGCACATTGAAACGTAGCTGGTGCATTACATAACCCAAATGGTAAGACTCTATAGGAAAATGTCCCCCATGGACAGGTGAAGGTTGTCTTATCTTGATCTTCTGTAGCTACCTGGATCTAGTTGTAGCCACTAAAACCATCCAAGAAGGAGAAATAGCAACTTCCAGCCAAGTTGTCTAGGACTTGGTCAATGAAAGGGAGTGGAAAATAATCCTTCTTTGTAGCTTTGTTTAGCTCCCTATAATCTATGCAGACTCACCATTTTCCATTCTTTTTGGGCACTATTACTAATGATGATACCCATTGACTGTCAAAGATAGGATAAATGAATCCTACCTGTAATAATTTCTCAATCTCTTCCTTCACTATGTCTTTCAAAGCTGGGTTGATTCTTCATCATGGTTGCCTAATAGGTCGAACATCCTCAGTGTAAATATGGTGTGTACAAACACTAGGATGGATTCCTTTCATGTCTTTGTATTCCCATGCAAAATCTTGGGTGTGGTTTTGTAACAATTTTGCCAATCGAATCTCTTACCCTTCTGTTAACCAACTACTAATAGAAAGTTCTTTGTTGGTTTGAACTAGGATTTATTTTGTTCTAGTATGAATAGAAAGAAGTTCTCTATACATACTTAACAATGTGTTTAAAGGACAAAGGTGAGGTATGACTTGGTGGAGAGTTTTCGCTTGTTGGTAACTTACATGAGAGGCAATTTTTTCAAAGTATGGGCAATTAAAATCTTTGAAGGATCCTTTCAGGTCTCTCTGGAGCCATCGAAAGACCTCTTGCTGAGTAGCATTGTATAAGGAGAGTTCGATGTTTGGTTCCATTTCTTTCTATTCCTTATTACATTCTTCAAAGTATTCTATTATTGTTACCATTACCAACAAGGAGGCATCCTCTTCATCAGAATCTATCAAGTCATCTATCCATGGTTTATTTTTGTATTGCAGAAATGGTTTGGCCAGAGGATAGATCGAAAGTTCTTTAAGTCTTTTTTCCATTTGAAATGGTCATCCTTCCAGATCTATAGTCAATAAGTGTTGTTGTTATAGCCAGCCAAGGTCTTCCCAGGATTATTGGGTAAACTGATCATTTTTTTCTTGTTTGTAGGATAAGGAAATAAATTGAATAATCCCAAGTGTCAATGGTGACTATGACATCCTCCAAAATTCCTTCCAGTTTGGTAATAGATAGGTCTGCAAGTTGTAAAACAGTTGAAGTTGGTTGAACATGTTTTAAAGCCAAAGCTTCTACAGTTTCTAACGTCATTACATTGATGGAAGTACCCAAATCTATTAAAACATTTGAAACAGACACCCCTTTTATGTCTACCATTATGACTAGGCTCCCAAGATCCCCATATTTTTGAGGAATCAACTTGCTTGATAGAACATCTGCAAGTTTCCCTTCAACTTAGATAGTGTTGGGCAATTTTCTTTTTCTGCCTAGAAGTTTTAGACACAAACTTTTAATGGTCTAATTTATCTCCAGAATTTCTTTTATCACTTGTAACAAAGGAACTTCAATGTGCATTTTTCTAAGTTCCCTAATTAATTGGGAGTCATCATGTGAGGGTTGGTTTTCCTTAGATTGTGGAGGGGCCTGTTTCAATCATTCTAGGAATGGAACAGGGATCTCCTTCATAATCTCTTCTGTTTCTTTTGCTTTAGCCTTCTTATTGGACTATTGTGTATCATCTTTAGGATTCGCTTCTTCTTCAATGACTTCCTCAATAGGTATAGTTATAGGCACATTTCTAGATCAAAGTTGGATATCATTGATCTCTACCACATTTAGGGTTGTTGTATTTGGATCGGTATTGTACACCTATTGATGTGGTCTATTGTTCTTGGGGTTTGGAACCGGTTGTGCAGGCATTGATGGTTGGTTTACTTGCTCATTGGGATTTGCATTCGCAGGCTGTGAAGGTCTTGGAAGTAAGGCCTGAGGTTGGTTTCCAAATCTTCTCATCCCTTGGTTGTATTGAGGAGCCCATGGCGGTTGATACTGTTGTTGGTTTGACCATTGTAGATTGGACCAAGATTGATTTGTCCAATCTTGTTGAGGCCATGAACCCCACTGCATTGGCATTGGCATTGGCATCTACATTGGCATCTGCATTCCCCAAGGTCCATTATAAGAGTTCCCTCTTGGAGCATATTGGTTTTGAAACTGATTAAATCCATAAGTAGGTTATTTCTGACCAATAAAATTCAGCTCTTCCTCATCTGCTGGAACCTTTTTCAATCTGTTTTTAATCTCAGGAAGCAGGCCACATTCATTGGTGGAATGATTTTTCTCACATATTTTACACAACTCAATCCTATTCAAAGGGCATTCCCTAAGTGGATGTTTTCCTCTACAATGAGGGCAATAAATAGCTAAGGGTTCAGTATTCTTTTTACTAGCCTGCATGCCATCCAAGGTGGTAGTCAAAGGAAGTAGGATGTTAGTTTTAAGATTTGCTAGTTCCTCCATTACTTTCATAACATCACTATTACTACCCCTTTTTAAGATTCTCTTGCTAGCTCTTGTACGAGAATAGTTTCTGCAAACTTCTATAATTTCTCCAAAAGTTTGCTTATTAATGTCACCCTTACCCATCAGATTTAATGCTTCTCTGTTGTCATCATCAATCCCTCTTAGAAAGATGGTCCTACTTAGTTCCTCATCTAGATTGTTTCCACATCTCCTATGGACAAATAAGAATCTATCCACATAGTCTTCTAAATTATCCTCCTCCATTTGTTTCATGCGAAAGAGTTCATCTTTCTGATCCCTAACTCTATAGTAATCTTGATATTTATCAAGAAAAATTATTTCCATATCATCCCATGTGGTGATAGAGTCTGCTACCAAGCCCATGAACCATCTTAAATCTAACTCCTTGAGAGTGGAAGGAAAAAGTTTCAGCTTCTGGTTATCAGTAGCATAGTCATAAGTTTGAAAGAGAACTTTGAACTTGAATAGGAACTGGTCTGGATCTTCTGATGTTTTTCCCCTGAAAGTAGGTAGAAAGGTAGGCGATATGTTATCATAGGAGGCTCATTTAACTCAGGAACTATGGCTATCAGATAAGAGAAAGTTTTGTTAATAGCTGGATCTCCCTAAGCACCCATGGTTGAGGATGTGGCAGATGAGTTAGAATATTTTGATAAAATTGGTAATCCTTGATTGATCAGATGCTCTGGAGGTTCTTCCAAATTAGCCTCCAAAGGTATATCTGCAATAGGATGTCTAATGAATTGACCTAAGGTGTCCCTAGGTCTTCTCATAAACTAATGGATCAAAAGTCGTATCTAAACCTTAAACCTACAATGATTTGTAGATTATATCCCTGACAACGGCACCAAAAATGATGAGGTTGGAGTAGGCTTTGTTAATACATCATCATTTACTCTTTATCAATCTAGAGGTGTCTGGAGCGATCTGCGATAAGACTGTTTGTTGGGGGGGTTTCTTTACGGAATGGTTGAGGACCAAAGATTGGTTTAGGGATCCTCACACAGTTGTAGTTTTGATCTTCTTGCTCATAAAATAAACTACCTTACTTTGCTTGAAAAGAAACACTCTTTCTTGAGAAAGAAACTATTCTAATGTTTGCTGAAATAAACATTAATCTAATTGCTTTGAAACAAACACACATGCTAAAATGAGAGTTTAATCTAATTGTTGGAAATGAACACACTTGCGAAAAAATAAGAGATGAACAGAAAGGAAACCTATTGTTTCTTCTCAGACATGCAATACTATGAACATCACAATGCTTAAGGAGATAAAAAATCTAATTTTTTTATGATTTTCTATTTTTAGAAGAATAAACCTATAGGTGAGAACACATAACAGAAAAACAACACATATAACACTTTATTGTAAAGAAATTAATAGAAGTAAAAATGATACAAACAGAATACCGAGAGATCTCCTCCAAGATGGGGAAGCAGGCCCTACTTTCCCAGCTAGAGATGATCATCTTTGCTCAACAACTTCTTTCAAAAGAAATCTCCCTTCATTTGTATTTTATTCATATTTAAAGAATGTACATGCTTGAACTCAGAAGTTTTTTTCTGCTGAAAACAAACTGTGATGAACAACTAATTGATGGAAAATAGGAACTGACTAAAATAAGGTACCATGGCTCTTCTACTTATACAATCGACCCTTATTGGAAAAGGGATGCTAATTGCAAGTCTAACTGCAGTGAACTGGAACAGCCAGTTGCATGCTTATTGAAAGGTAAATCTAATTACTAACTAATTCCTATGAATTGGAACTGGAATAGCCAGCTATATTATTTGCTTAACTACACAATCAGTTGCAAGAAACTCCAGATCCATGATCTAAGTAAAGCGATTAGTCGGGCGAACTCCATGAGTCCCCCAAAAATAGTGGTGCACCATGGTGACAATGATAGCTAGAGCTAACATCTGCCATCGAATATAGGGGTCACTAAGTTCAGTGACATGGCGGTGTAATCAAAAGTTGTGGCAAGGATTGCAGTGCTGATTGGGCGCATTGCAGGGCTTAGAGGGTCTTCAGGAGTGCTTGCTGGAAATCATTGACTCAGGGGAGGATGATGCTTAGGAAGTATTGGCCTCCGAAGCTAGCTCGAGTTTAGCTAAAGTTCAACTGCTGCAACCTTTAGTGAACATCCACAACTTATACCACAAATTATGAGATATGCACATAGAAAATGTCATTCAAGCATCAATATTAAAGAGATTTCATCAAAGTGTAATGGAAACAAAACATAAGCATAATCAATTCTCAAGACAAATATAATTATAATAATATGTATTTCTATGCCAGTATGTTTTTAAAATTTTATCAAAGCATGAAAATATTGATAATTAAATGATTAATCATTTGGCTCATCAGCTTCTATGCATTTTACAGTTTCTTTGTATGTGACCAACATTATTGCACTTGTAACATACAAGATTAGTATTCCTTCTGCAATCAACTACTTTGTGGCCAAAGTGATTACAAGTACAACAATAACCATTAAATGAATAATTATACCTGTACATATATGCTTGTCTTACTGGAATATTTCTTCTAAAATTTCTTCTTTGATTATGCATTACAAACTCATCTTTAGTTTTCCCCTCAGCTTCACACTTCTTTTTACCTTCAAGGGCAGTAACATGATGACTTAAATCAATTTTCCTTCTTGGAGTTTCTCAGGATTTAAAACATTCCCCTTCTTCATAACCAAGTCCAGTAGTGTCTCTATGTTGTTTTTGTTTACCAAGCATCTCATGCAACTTATTTGTGCTCTCTTTAAATTTTAGATTCTTTTCCAAATGCTTTCTAACATCCTCAAGATCTTTTCTTAAAGAAACTATTTCTCCTTCAAGCTTTTCAAATTCAACTGTTTTAGCTTTCAACCCAGACTTTGTTTCATCAGCTATCCTCTTAGCTTCCTCAACCTCTGTCTTCAGACTGATAATCAAATTGTTTGATTCATTAATTTGTGTCCTTAGATTGACAATCTGATTTCTTGCCTCTTCAATATCACATAGTGCATTGTCTTTGGATTCTTTTTCTTGCTGTAGCTGCAATTCTAATTTCTGGTTCTCCTTTTTATATTTCTAGAGTTCACTCAGAGCACATATGAGCTCTCCTTCTATGTCAATGTCACGATTTTGTTAATCATACTTCTGATTGTGATCTTCTTCTTCTAAATTTGATTGAATCTCATCTCTTTCATGTGAATGACTCCATCATTGTCATTCTTCTTAGATAACAAGTTGTCCTCTTCTTTATCATCACCTTGATAAATTCTTTTCAATTCCCACATATCCTGAGTTGTATCACAATACATAACTTTACAAGAAACTTGATTAGATAATCCAAATAAAATAGCCTTCTTTGTAGTGTCATTGTATTCATAAGCCTCTTTATTACTTGTATCATTAGGTGATAGAGAGGAAATAAAATGGCCATTCCCAATAGACATCCATACACCATAACCTAATGAAAATAGATAGGCTTGCATCCTAAAACACCAAACAGAGAAGTCTGAACCATCAAAGAAAGGAACATCTTGTGAAACATTTTGTATATCAAATGATTGTATACCAACATCTGAATTTGATACAAACTACACCTTTTGATCAGAATGAGACTTAACATTTCTCATGTTCTTATTTCTTTTGCACTTACCCATGGTACTCCACCCTCAAGACCTACCCAAGCCGATTACACTTCTATAGGGAACCTAGGCTCTGATACCACTTGTTGGAGTCCAAGACAACACTGAGAGGGGGGGTCAATCAGTCTTGTATAATTTTCAAAATCTGTTTACACCTTTTAACTTACAAGATACAAATAAAGGAAGACATCAATAATCTGATAAACACATATGCAAAAGTATGAATCAACACAAGATATGAGACCAAGACACAAAATATTATACGAGAGGAAAACCCTCCTAGGGTAGGAAACCCTCTCAAAATTGCCTCATTGGTTTATTAAAAACCTCAGTAGTTACAAATAGGTCTCACTGACCAAGGAAGCTTCACTAGCTTTACAAAATGTCTCACTGACATACAAAGAGATCTCACTGACCATACAAGCCTCACTAGCAAATAAAGCCTCATTGGAAAATTCAACCACCATCAAAACAAACTACAAGATGTGCAAGAAATGATAGCAACTCAATCTAATTTGTACCATTACATAACCTGTCTTCTCTGAGTTTGCATATCTCTTTACAATCCAATCTGAATGTCAGTCTCATTATCTATTCACAACCAATTCACCTGATGCACAATCATCTGCATATTGTCTTCATGGTTCAATCTGTAAATTTGTTGCACAAGGAGGTCTTCATTACTGCATTTTGTTCCTTACACAAACTCTTTGAGTTTTCATCAATGCACCTATAAAACCATTATATGCAAATTGAATATTCTTTCACCTTTCACATTCATCTTCATATACTTCTTCTCTACACAAATTCAATTATATCTCTGCAAGAACATCAAACATCTTTGCAACTCTATTGGGCTTCTTTGCACAAAAATATGTCATCTTTACAAACACAACTCATCTCTGCAAAAAAATAATTCATCTCTGCAAAACAATTGAAGTCATCTCTGAAACATTCTTGAAGCCTTTTATGCAATCAAATTAATCATATTAACCTCTTTGCAATCAAATTGGTTATCTTGACCATCTTTGCAAAATAATCATTCATCTTATTCTTTTACAACAACACAATACTTCTCCAAAAACTCAAATCTTCCCATTAGCATATATAGAAAAAAAATTTCCTTCATAATACTCTCAAGCACATAAATCTCAACACACACAGTTGTCTCAGATTAAAATTGGAAACAAAATTCTAGAGTTCTGCGAAAAAGAAGAAGCAAAAATCTGTGATTTCTAGTCTTTTTAAACTAAAGCACGTCAAAATTAGAAAGGATGATCATTGATTATTCTATCCCTCCAAGGTTTAATACTGACACCTGGTGACCAGGCACCCTAGGGCATCGGTGCCAGTCACCACATGAGCTCGAGCCTTTGAGAATATAACTTAAGTGATTTTAACCTTTACTCCAGGTCAACTTTCGAATATAACATAAAGGAATGGCATTTAATCAAGGGTTTTTCAAAGTGACTTAGGGTTATATTTAGGGATTGTAAAATAGAGTCTTTTATGGTTTAGGTCTTAGGTGATATTTCATCAGGGATATTTCAAAGACCCTTTCATGAAGAGATATTTCAGAGACCTCAGGGATGACATAAGAAAGATATTAAAGTATGAACTTAACTTAGGCTTTGGATTTTAAGGTGCTAAATTCATATCATGAATTTGGTATTTTACAAAACCCTAACACATATTTAGATACAATTTGACTATGAAAAGACATACCACTAGCAAGGAGACTCTATCTGTGGCACATTGATATCTAAGATATGTTGACTCTATAAGTATAACCCTTGATAAATGTAGAGGCTCATATGATTGACAATCACCTGGTTAAAAACAACCAACTCTCCAATATATTCCATGTTGTGTTACAAATCAATTCTTGTCTACACTAGATCATGTCTATATCCATTCAGTCCAATATGAAGTCTAGTATGAAAACCAATAGACTTTGAGTCATGATGAGTACTTGATTTTCCTATGATGAAAACATCATGAAGTAAGACATAAACTTCTCATAAATCTGATCATCAACTTGATATGAAACGTCATTTGATACCAGAACTCTTGAACCTCTCTAATCACATCATGAAGATCAAGAAGCCATTACGCTGATCACACCATGAAGACAACTAACTCTTTTTGACATCAATGAAAAGACAACTAACAAAGCCAATGCAACAAAACTCCCCCTTTGTCTTTGACATTGATGGCAAAACAAATTTGCAAGACAACCAACCACCTGTCTCCCCCTTTTTGACACTTAATGTCAAAGGCAAATATGAATGATATTGATTGGCAAATTATTAGCCTGATCACATAACTGCAAAACTGTATATCTGATTTAGATGACATGCCTATGAAGTACAGATGACCTATTGTGATACCCATGAAGTATTGATTGGCAATATAAATGTCATGTCCTCTCTGACATAAGGTACTCTATAACAAACCATCTATAAACCGATGTCACTATATGAACTATCATTAACAAAGAGATCATTGTTTGCATTGTCTTCTTGTAAATAAAATAGTCCTCTACAAGCAAAAAAAATACAGTCCTCTGCTCTGACTATAGACCAATAAATACAGCCCACTATTTGCTCTATCCAATAAGTTGATAGTTATAGACAAACTCCCATTGACCAATACGATGAATACAAAAGTAGGAGTACAAAAAGAAATTGTCACTTGAATGTTAAGATGAGACATGAAATCACTCTCTATATACAACTGTAACACAGTCATACTGTACTCAACTATCATGATATCTTTCTCAAAATTATGAATTGTTTTCACTGACAATATGACAAAATGAGGCAGATTGAAACAATCTATGATACTATCATTAGAAACAACTACTCCTTATTGAAATGAAATGACATCCTCCTAAAGATTATTCACTGATCCCTCTGCAGATTCAACAAAAGACTATATCTTTATTTACAACTTCATCAACCAACAAAAATGACAAATAAATAAAATGACCACCACTTTACAATAGAAGAAGCCATAATATTTCTCACCATGAAGAATGACCAATCATCTACACATGAAATTTATACACAAAAAACTGACTTGCATCTTATACAACTGTCAAAATCAAAAACTTGTACTAACAAAAGAACTTTAGTACAAATGGAATCCAGGGCTTCATAAGGATATAAGCAACTACTCCTCCTAAAAACAACTCTTCAACATGAGAGAAACTAGACACCATGAAGCATACATTTGAAAACATAAAACTTGAAAGAAATATCATGTGAGACATATCAAACAAAGCATATAACCTCTGTTATAAACTTTCCATTGACTGTACCATATTCTGCATACATAAAATGAGATCTATTACACCATAAAATCTACACAAAAGAGTACTATCCTGATAGAATGAAGCATGCATAACTATCTCAGCATAATACCACTTCTTAACACAACACCAATATGAAGATAAAGATGAAAACTGGCATATCTCTGCTTAACCAAATACCAACTCCTTTAATATAGCTTATATGAACTTGAACTCTATGAAAAGATGTCATAAACACATCAATACTTATTTATAATTTATGAAGACATGATGACCACACTTGAGAAGACCTTGTCAAGACTTCCATGATAGTCATAATAAGATCAATCAATCCAGTAGAAAAGAAATGGAGAATCCATAACACCAACAAGAACTTGATCATTACCATTATCATCTACCATTAGTGATTCAAGACACACCTTTAATTGCCTCTGATTAACTGAAGAACTTGATGAAATACAAGGCACCACCGTCAATGTCATAAGCATCTCTAGATTGTAATAGCTTGAAGCACATACCTGATACAACTTCATAACTAGAATCACACAATTTGTACATACCTTTCTATAAACCAAATCACTGAACACCATCAAGATCTTAGTGCATTGAACCCTTGAATATCTTATCAACACCTTGTATGTATTATGGCATCATGAACCACTTATCACCTGCATCACTGACATAGTTATCAATACCATCATGAACTTCATTTCAAACATTATCAGGTAAGAATCCAATAGCATGATAAACAAGACAAGATCATCATATTGACAAACACCAAATGATCTCCTTCCTGAAACTTCTTGGGGATAATTGATAGGACATGAAGAACTCCCCCTCACATCATGCTATCTGTTATGCAACTGATGATGTAACTTGTGTAAAATGCGCAAGTTTAGAATCTGTACTCTTTTTACTTTGTTTCAATCTCCAAGCTTTCACAGGTTCTTTCTTCCTCCAAATGTTTTTAGCCTCTTTCCATTTCCATCGTATCAAATCAGGTGTTGCTTTCTGCAACTATATGCTTTGTGTCCAATAGAATTCCAATTATAACAAATTATGTTGTGAAGATAATCAAATGATTTATAATACCTTTTTGACATCCCTTGAGCATTAATGTTATGCTTCCATGCAAGATCATACCTTCTATGCATTTTACAGTTTCTTTGTTTGTGACCAACATTATTGCACTTGTAAAATACAAGATTAATATTCCTTCTGCAATCAACTGATTTGTGGCCAAAGTGATTACAAGTATAACAATAACCATTAAATGAATAATTACACCTATACATATACGCTTGTCTTACTAGAATATTTATTCTGAAATTTCTTCTTTGATTATGCATTACAAACTCATATTTAGTTTTCTCCTCAGCTTCACACTTCTTTTTACTTTTAGGGACAGCAACATGATGACTTAAATCAATTTTCCTTCTTGGAGTTTCTCTGGCTTTGGAACATTCTCCTTCCACATAACCAAGTCCAGTAGTGTCTCTATGTTGTTTTTGTTTACCAAGCATCTCATGCAACTTATTTGTGCTCTCTTCAAATTTCAGATTCTTTCCCAATTGCTTTCTAACATCCTCAAGATCTTTTCTTAAAGAAACTATTTTTCCTTCAAGCTTTTGACATTCAATTGTTTTAGCTTTCAACCCAGACTTTGTTTCATCATCTATCATCTTAGCTTCCTCAACCTCTGTCTTCAGACTGATAATCAAATTGTTTGATTCATTAATTTGTGTCCTTAGATTGACAATCTGATTTCTTGCCTCTTCAAGATCACATAGTGCATTGTCTTTGGATTCTTTTTCTTACTGCAGCTACAATTCTAATTTTTGGTTCTCCTTTTTATATTTCTATAGTTCACTCAGAGCACATATGAGCTCTCCTTCTATGTCAATCTCACAATTTTGTTAATCATACTATTGATTGTGATCTTCTTCTTCTAAAAATTGAGTCTCATCTCCTTCATGTGAATGACTTCCATCATTGTCATTCTTCTCAGATAACAAGTTGTCCTCTTCTTTATCATCACCTTAATAAATTCTTTTCAATTCCCTCCACATACCCTGAGCTGTATCACAATGCATAACTTTACAAGAAACTTGATTAGATAATCCAGATAAAATAGCCTTCTTTGTAGTGTCATTGTATTCATAAGCCTTTTTATTACTTGTATCATTAGGTGATAGAGACGAAACAAAATAACCATTCTCAACAGACATCCATACACCATAACCTAATGAAAATAGATAGACTTGCATCCTAAAACACCAAAAAGAGAATTCTATACCATCAAAGAAAGGAACATCTTGTGAAACATTTTGTATATCAACTGATTGTATACCAACATCTAAATTTGATACAAACTGCACCTTTTGATCAAAATAAGACTTAACATTTCTCATGTTCTTATTTCTTTTGCACTTACCCATGGTACCCCACCCTCAAGACCTACCCAAGCTAATTAGACTTCTATAGGGAACCTAGGCTCTGATACCACTTGTTGGAGTCCAGGACAACACTGAGAGGGGAGATGAATCAGTTTTGTATAATTTTCAAAATCTTTTTACACCTTTTAACTTACAAGATATAAAGAAAGGAGGACATCAATAATCTGATAAACACATATGCAAAAGTATGAATCAACACAAGATATGAGACCAAGAAACAAAAGATTATACAAGAGGAAAACCCTCCTGGGGTAGAAAAACCTCTCAAAATTGCCTCACTGGCTTATTAGAAACCTCACTGGTTACAAATAGGTCTCACTGACCAAGGAAGCTTCACTAGCTTTACAAAATGTCTCAATGACATACAAAGAGGTCTCACTGACCATACAAGCCTCACTGGCACATAAAGCCTCACTGGAAAATTCAACCACCATCAAAACATACTACAAGGTGTGCAAGAAATGATTGCAACTCAATCTGATTTGCACCATTACGTAACCTATCTTCTCTGAGTTTGCATATCTCTTTTCAATCCAATCTAAATGTCAGTCTCATTATCTATTCAAAACCAATTCACCTGATGCACAATCATTTGCATATTGTCTTCCTGGTTCAATCTGTAAATTTGTTGCACAAGGAGGTCTTCATTACTGCATTTTGGTCCTTACACAAACTCTCTGAGTTTTCATCAATGCACCTGTAAAACCATTATATGCAAATTGAATATTCTTTCACCTTTCACATTCATCTTCATATACTTCTTCTCTGCACAAATTTAATTGTATCTCTGCAAGAACATCAAACATCTTCGCAACTCTATTGGGCTTCTTTGAAAAACATATGTCATCTTTGCAAACACATAACTCATCTTTGCAAAAAAATTAATTCATCTCTGCAAAACAATTGAAGTCATCTCTGAAACATTCTTGAAGCCTTTTCTGCAATTAAATTAATCATATTAACCTCTCTGCAATCAAATTGGTTATCTTGACCATCTCTGTAAAATAATCAATCATCCTATTCTTTTACAACAACACAATACTTCTCCAAAAACTCACCTCTTCCCATCAGCATATATAGAAAAAAATTTCCTTCATAATACTCTCAGGCACATAAATCTCAACACACACAGTTGTCTCAGATTAAAATTGGAAACAAAATTCTTATTGATTATTATATCCTGCCAAGGTTTTAAAACTGACACCTAGTGACTGGGCACCCTAGGGCATCGGGGCTAGTCACCACATGAGCCCGAGCCTTTGAGAATATAACTTAAGTGATTTTAACCTTTTCTCCTGGTCAACTTTTGAATATAACATAAACAAATGACATTTAATCAAGGGTTTTTCAAAGTGACTTAGGGTTATATTTAGGGCTTGTAAAATAGAGTCTTTTATGGTTTAGGTCTTAGGTGATATTTCATCAGGGATATTTCAAAGACCCTTTCATCAGGAGATATTTTAGAGACCTTAGGGATGACATAATAAAGATATTAAAGTATGAACTTAACTTAGGCTTTGGATTAAGGTGCTAAAGTCATGTCATGAATTTGGTATTTGACAAAACCCTAACACATATTTAGATACAATTTGACTATGAAAAGACATACCACTAGCAAGGAGACTCTATCTGTGGCACAATGATATCTAGGATATGTTGACTCTATAAGTATAACCCTTGATAAAAATAGAGGCTCATATGATTGACAATCACCTGGTTAAAAACAACCAACTCTCCAATATATTCCATGTTGTTATCCATGTTGTGTTACAAATCAATTCTTGTCTGCACTAGATCATGTCTATATCCAATCAGTCCAATATGAAGTCTAGTATGAAAACCAATAGCCTTTGAGTCATAATGAGTACTAATACTATGAGAACATGATTTTCCTATGATGAAAACATTATGAAGTAAGACATAAAGTTCTCATAAATCTAATCATCAACTTGATATGAAACCTCATTTGATACCAGAACTCCTGAACCTCTCTGATCACATCATGAAGATCAAGAAGCCATTACCCTAATCACACCATCAAGACAACTAACTCTTTTTCAAAATCAATGAAAAGACAACTAGCAAAGCCAATGCAACAATGAGTGCCTACCAAGTGTCTGTTCTATATTCAATGTAGTGTGCAACGCATCTACACTGAGGGCCTTCTTTTATTTCCTTGTGATGATGTTCCAACTTGACACTTGGTGCATTATGTCATTCTTTGGAATTGCCCAGGCCCTGAGTATTCTTGAATCAAGCAGATATCGACAGGTGGTCATATTGCAGCGATGGAGGGATTCACTTGTCAATCCTAAGCCCAAAGGATGCCACATGCTATGATGTTGTTGGCCCTAAAATACGAGAGGCACATCACGCATGAGATTTTATGTTGATGATTTTCAAAACTGCGTGGGTGAGCAGCAATGCCACCTATCCCCCAATTAGATTAAGATCAATGATGATGTTTTAGTCTCTCCCACTCATGTTGATCCAATGGTGCACACTTCATGCAAAGCATCGAAGAAACTTTTAAGTCGTGAGCACATGGATGCATAGTGATAACTGAGAGGGGGGGTGAATCAGTTATCTTAATTATTTCATCTTTCTGAACTTTCTTATTAATTAATGCAGCATCAATTCAAATAAGCAAACATAACCATGAAATGGAAATACACATGACACAATATTTTTGACGTGGAAACCCTGTTAAGGGAGAAAACCACGGGGTGATTAACCCAAGATTATATTCTCTGTTAGAAGAATAGAAATACAAAATGGCACTTGCCAATTAGGGGGCTTACTACCCGAGCACACTGCTCACAAGAGGCTCACTGCCTACAAGATACTCACTATCTACAAGATGTAAGAAGAATAACAAGATCCTTGAACTAATGAGAAGCATCCACATATGCTGAGGTTCAGTTCCAGTTAGGCTCAATACACTGATCTGCTGCACGTCATCCTTCCTCTTGTTTTGTGCTGTTGTCCTTTTACATACCAGACCTTCCTTACTACTTTCACTCTGCTCTTCTCCTTTTCTTCGCACACCATACAACAACTACACCTCTTCCTCATCAAAATCCATCTAGTATATATATCCACACAAAGGATTTCATCCTCTTTCTAGTCGACATCCGGAATAGTCAATATTTCCCAAACTTTAGTCTATCAGCTGAATCCTTGCTTCCCAAGTGATGCAGATCAAAAAGAACCTTATAGAAGTTGTCTAACAAGTCGGCCAATCATGAATGATACCTTAGGAATCTTTATCACCATCAACATCTCATCCGGAATAACTTGTGATGCTCTGCCTGTTAGTTCTTCCTCAGTCTGTTCTACCAAATCAGACTACTTAGAAGCTTATATCTCTTCACTCTTTCAACACCGGAGGCTCAAACCCTAGAATCTATCAGTCAAGGAACACCTCTTGACTTCCCCAAGTCTATACTTTACAAGGATACTTCTTTTAACAGATCCGGACCTGACTGTCGGACCTTCTGCATGCTCTGTTCTTGCTTACCGGACCTGAAAGCTCTTCAATTTGACTTCCGGTAGATACACACCATATCTTGCGGATGTGTGGGATGGTCTTTGTTGCCATCAATGACAACACCAATGAAGCTACACAGTGTCTCTTGCCAACAATCTCCCCCTTTAGCATTGATGGCAACACTTAGTGAAAAATGACTGTCATACTGTACTCCCCCTTGGCTGATGCTCTGTGTTTTTCCAGAGCCCCCCCTTAGCTAGATCCCGCATATTTCATTGCTCCTCACTCCCCCTTTGACATCAATGGCAAAGGGTAGGGTCCGCATACCAAAATTTCCAAAAAGAAATCTAGCTATACTTAGCCGCATAAGTATATATACATACTATACTTACATATATTGTAGTATGTCTGCAAAAGATGTCTTCAATTGGATGAATTATGTTGCCCAACTATGCTTCATCCTGTCCAAACTTGAGATGTGACCACTCAACAGGAATGCAAATGCGTCTGCTCTTTTTAGATCTGTCAGATCACTGGTACGGGCTGTGATCTGAGCTTCTTTTATGACCTCATGAATGGCCTCTAACTTAGGGATAATTATCCCTCTAAGTTCACCCAACCTACTTATTCTATTTTTCTTTTCCTTCTCAAGCTTCTTGATTTCATTCAAGACTGCAATAGTCTGACATTCTTGATTTATTATGGAAGAGGAGAGAGGATCAAAATTCTTAGAGAGTTTTGTCAGTTTGTCCTCCTGTTCTTTCACTTTCTTCTCAACATCCAATGTTACTTTGGACCATGATAAACAAAATTTGTACATTTCCCCGCCATCTTTAAGAGCATTTTCTAAGCTCTTTATCCCAATATTCATATTCCTCCTATCATTAGTTATTAACCCTTGTACCTCTGATAATCTTTTTGCCAAAAATTCCTTCCAGACCTTATCTTCTGCTAACTTCTCTAGGGAATCAAAATGTGTGCTAACACTATTGACTAGAGATTTGAGATTACCAGATGAGGAGGCTGAGGGATCCTTCTGAAAAGATGGCATGATTTTTTCTAATACTCCGGATGTAACTTCTATTAGCTCACAGTCTTCCATGTGAGACTTCAGGAGTTTTTCTTTAGCCTTTGCATTAGCAAATGAAGCTATCTTCATTGTTTGTACTGGGGAAAGAGAATCAAAATTAAATGGCCCTTGTAGAAGTTTTGATTCATCAATCTCCATTGACTCTTTGTTTAAGAATTCTTTGACGGTTTCTGCAGTGTCTCTTGCCAGAGACAGATTCTTTTTCTCTTTTGCAGTCTTAGAGCTGTCTCTTGGAGTTTTCTCTCCTTCTACACTCTTACCACTAACAACTGTGGTCTTCTCTATTGAAGTCTTCTTTCCTTCTGCAACCTTAGTACTGTCATCTTTTTTTTTCACTCCTTTTTCTTTATCCTCTATTCTTTCTTCTCCTTTGGATCTGGAGTCAGCAGGGGAAACCGGAGGAGTGATGTTTGTTTGTTCACGGGCCACCTCTTCTGGAGCAAAGAATTCCAAGTCCTTATCTTTTTCTTCACCGATGTCCATTACTTCTTTTGTCATTGCCTCAACAGATTCTTTTTCAACACTTGTAGCCGAGGGATCAACACCCAAGTCCTCTATAATAGGAATGTTGAATCTTGAGCATGCATTCCGCAGGATTTCTTCTATTTCTTTTGCCACTTTATCAGTTTCTCCAAGCATGAGCTGATTCATTCTAGTCTTACTCCGGAACTCATCCTTGCAATCTTTGAAGATCATATCCATTTGTTTTGGATTAATTGAAGGGTAGAGCTGAATAGCTATCTGTTCTCTAATTTCTAAGTCCTTAGCCTTAGCATTTTCTTTT
The DNA here is from genome assembly GCA_027924645.1 of Cunninghamia lanceolata. NCBI lineage: Eukaryota > Viridiplantae > Streptophyta > Pinopsida > Cupressales > Cupressaceae > Cunninghamia > Cunninghamia lanceolata. Next base: position 9,939,392 of record BSBN01000389.1, read on the forward strand.
CTCATTTCAAGTTCTTTTTCCAAACTTTTAGGAATTAGAGAAATTATTTCAATCAAGGATTTATTGTATATGTTCAAGTACTTAACTGTGGCTTCCTCCAAGATTTTTCTATCTGCATCATTATATGCATCATAGAATTCTGTTATTGGTTGCAGGTTCCCATCCATAGTAATAGCTTTGACTACATCATCTGCGGATAGAGTGGGCCTTTCAATGAATTCTTCTGCTATCTCTTCCTTGTCTTTACCGGTAGAGGGTTTGCCAGATACTTTCTTCTTTTTCTTCAATTTCCTTACCTTCTCATCTGATTCTGTCTCTTCATCATCCTTCTGGCCAATATAGGATCTTGTTGCCTTTTTCTTTGTTCTCTTTTCTCCTTTTCCGAATGTCTGGACTTCCGATTTTGATGCCTTTGAGCTTTTATCAGAGGTAGGTGCAGTCCTTTTAGAGGATCTAGTCCAGGAGGGGACTTCTGCCGGATCACTTTCTTTTTCTGCTTCTTCCTTCTCTTTCTCTGCCCTTTCCATCTTTTCTCTATTGGCATCAAGAGCTTCTTTTGTTATCCCATATCTTTCAGCAATATTCTCTACTTCTTTTCTCACTTCTCTTTATCTCTGGTTGTCTAAGTTCCACATGAATTTTTACACTCAACTCTTCAAAGGTTCCAAACCTTTCTTCTTTGGGATCCTTGGGTTGACTAAGCATGTGTTGGACATGCAGCTCTACAATTTTCTCATCCACCTCATATGCCATCGGCATGATCCAGACTGTCCTTGGTTCCACAGCTTCCATTAGGCACTGATCAGTTTCAACCATAAAACAAACTGTATCCTTATACTTTTCAACTAGAGATTTGGGGATTCTTTCTCTTGCTTGCATCATGTTCTAAAAATTCTTGAAGTAGCCCCAGAGAGCTGTATTTTGTGCCTTGGCATCACCAAGCCCATGTATAAAATCTCTGATTTGAATTGCTACTGGTCTATCATTCTGCCATACCCAACCACTGGATTCAGGAAGCTCATTCATGTAATAAAAGAATAGGTAGAGTATCAAGCCACCATACTTGAAGGAGTATTTCTTGTCCTTCTTTATCTTCTGCAAATTTTCTAAAAGTTGGTTTAGAAGGAGCTCACAGAGATCATAGTTTGCATTCTTCCTTAACATTTCATAAGCAGTATATATAATAGTTCCGGATACAGAATTCTCACTGCTAGAGTGATATATCTTATATCCAATTATCATTGATGCAAACTTGATATCCGAATTTGTGATATCCTCAATTGTCATTGCTCTTTTATCAAACTTCGATCCGGTAGCCTCACTTACAATATGGTTTTTAACAGATTTGAGAATAGGCATCTCATCAGTTGAGTGTAATCCATTTACATCCCTAATGGCATCCTTAGTGATTTTAAACAGCCTGTTTAACCACATGAAGTTGTCATGTATTTGGCTTAGAATATATCGGACCCATTCGTCTTCCAGAAAATTGGGGAAATGAATGCACTGTGCAAAATATTTGTCCCGAACAGCTTTAAACTGAGTTTTGAGTTCAAATGAGTCATCTATCAAATGCTTGTGATAGATATCAACCAGCTTAGATTCCCCAAATTCTTCAATATTTGCATGAATATATGCCCTAATATCTTCTACATGCAGAACTCCATGCAGAATACTTGAAAAGGCGCCTAGGGGATCAACTTCTAGGGATTTATATGGATGTTTCTTGAATTTAGGGTGAGGCCTCTCAATGATCTTTACAACATTCGGTGTATTCATCTTCAAAAAGATTTACAGAGAAGTATTCAATAATGGAAAGTACCTTTTGCGCATCTAGGGTTCATGAAGAGATCCGGATTGATTCGCTGGATGAATTGACTTCTGTAGATGACCTTTGATGGGCTTCAGGAGATTTGATGCAGAGCTCTTTTCTTCGCTTCTTCTCGAATGTAGAATGAACAAGTGTTTGATGGGAAAACCCTTATATTATTCCGTAAACCCTAATACCAAGTTGCAATAAATGCTCAACTTAAGTCATTCTGGTTTTCCTTGTTTTCCTTATTCGAATGACTTAATGAACCGGATCAATCTTGTTCTAAACATCTTGTGGATCTTCCATATTTTAAGCATAATTTATTTAGATGTTTCTCTTACGAACCCTTTGATCTGCAACTCGCCTTGTGCTAGTTCCGGCATCAATTAACTGGCTGGGGGAAAAGGTTTTTCCTTGTGTCTCCCCCTGAGCCAGAGCTCACCTTTTAATTTCTGGAAGGAATATCAGCACCAGATTCTAGTGCAGATCCATCCCCTGCATTTTCTATACTTCTCTTTACCCAAATCTTGTTCATCTCACTTTTAACTTCATCCACATTCACTTTTCCTTTTCCCTTGTCTTGATTCTGATTATGATGTACCAGACCTCTTTTGTACTGATTCTTGCTTCTACAGAATTTGGCAATATGACCGGATCTATTGCAATTGTGGCAAACAACATTTCTTTGCATATTTGATTGATGTCCTCTTGATCTTCATTGATTAGCCATATGACCCATTCTATTGCATGCAAAGCATCTACCATTGAATGAATTGTTCATTTGCATATTTCTGCATTCATGAGATTTGTGACCATACCTTTTGCAATTGAAACATTGTCCGGAGAAGGATATATTAGTCTGATTCATTCTCTTTCTGCACTGATTAGCTTTATGACCAAAGTTATTGCAGTTGTGGCAGTATCCATTGAGGGATGGATATCTTTGAGCATTAGGTTGCCTTACCGGAGGTCTTCTAGGCCTATTCCTTGGATTTTCTAATCCAAAATTCTTCTGACCGGATCCAGAGCTTTCACCTTTCTCATATCCCAAGCCACACTTGTCATCTACCCTCATTTGGCTTTCAAGAAGAACTTCAAGTTGAGAAGAACTTATCTTGAATTTCTCTTTGTATTCATTTGTTGTTTGAAGATCCCTTTTAAGAGAGATAATTTGATCCTCAAGCTTTTCTTCATTATCTTTAGCATCTTCAAGATCAGATTCAAGATGTTTGATTATTCTATCCATCTTGTGGTAGTCTTCTGATTTCTCCTTGAGAGATTGTCTTAGATCATCTTCAGTTTCTCTTTTTTCTTCAATTTCTTGGGTAAACTTCATAACTCCTGATTCCATTTCATGTCTTACCATAATGACCTCTTTTGATAACTTTTCACATAACTTAGTTTTCTCCTTCAGATCTCCATTTGTATCATTTGTTTCACCTTGACTTGCCAGTTGTTATAGTAGCTCCTTTCTCTTTTTCATAGAGACACTCAATTTCTCTTTAAGTTCATTTATGAAATCATCAGCCTGTTTGAGTCTTTCCTTCAATTCATTGACTTCAGAATTTGACTGCTGAAGATCATCTAGGGCAGACTTAAGTTGCTCCCTCATACCATACACATCCATTTGAGTTCTATTGTGAGGTTACACAACATGCCCCATTTTGACTTGGCAAAACAGAGACCCAACTTTTGTTTGGCTTGTTCTGTGCTTTCTGGCGGTTTGGTAAAAGTAAGTCATGCAGATCATCATGCAAGAAAGGCTGGGTAGGTTATCATCATGAGGTCAGTTTGTCAAAGTTCATATTTTGTTCTAGTAACCTCATATTTAGAAAGAGCATCAAATTTCATGCAGGTTTGCCTTTTGTATCACCCTGATATTCGTTAAGGTGTGAAAGTTATGAATGGTCAAAGTTTGAGTCAAACCTGATATTTCCAGGGGGGATCATATTTCGTAACATCAGTCATATTTCAAAAGATCACCCCGATCTACTTTATCACCCGATAAATCATGCGGTCTGAATATTCAGACGTCAATTTTAGGTGATAGTAGCCTTTACCCGTCAACGGCCTTATGCATTTCGCGAGGATCATATTTTTCAATGTAACTCGATATTTCCTAATATCCTCCTACCACGAAATATCCCCATAAGCCAATGTCCTGATGATGTTATTCAAGTCTGATAAACGAAGAAACGATATGACAATGACATCATCATCATATTTACCTCTCGACAGGATATTTCATAAACATGATCCTGTTCGCATAACATGACGATGACATCATCCCGATATCTCAAGAGGAACAAAGAATGACTTCGGTCATCATTATCTAAACATCACCTGATATTTTCTAATATCCTCCTGACATTTAAAGCACAACCTAATGGCGCGAACATCACTCACTATCTAAACATCACCTGATATTTTCAAATATCATCCTGCCGTTTAGATATCACCCCGCTCTCGTTGCCGCCATTAACATTAAATGCACGCTGAGGTGGTAGGTAGTTCCCGCCGACCATTGAACCCGATGAGACACCTGGCGAAATCCTGACTTCCCGTGCAGAAGATCAATGAATAAAATCCAATCTGTCAGGGTTTGCCCTAAGTTTACCCTAGTTGCAAGGTTAAAAGGTAAATCTAACGTCATTTTTTACATTTACCTTGCGAAGAAATTACTGTTACAAAGCACCAGCTTCCATATCCTCATACAGGCGATAGTTGTACGAATCGAGCTCACCGACAGGAGGGAGTGTGTGATCATCAGCAGAATTAAGAGCATTTTTTCAGAAGTCCACTAGTATAAAAGGAGATTTGCATATCCAGGTAAGTAAATGAAACCCTCATCATGTTGTTTCTGTGATAATCAGGTATGGGTTGTTAATCTAAAGTTCTGGTTTATGCGTCCGCATGATTAGTTAATGCTAAATAAATACAGTAGGCATGGTGAATATTACAGATAAATTGCTATATGCATGCATATGGGTACCTATTGTAAGACAAGATTTTGTTAATTGCAGGCACCCATGGCTGACAAGAGGTTGGCTAAGTGTGAGGCTGAATTCAGTAAGCCTATGTTTTCATCTCAGAGGGGCGTCTTGTTCAAATATGGCGCAATTACAGATACCCATCAGGGGAGTACTAATTTGGAGGCCTGGTCAGCTAAGCTGAATGATGAAAAGAACAGAAGTCCTGTGCTGGATGCCGTATTTGTGTCCGGGATGTGGAATGTCACCGGTTTCCCGTACTCCATGGAGTCCCCAGAGCTGGTCATCGAGTGTGCCAGGAATTACAATCCAGAGACCCGGCAGGTGATGAAGCATGGGAGGATATATGCAGACCTATCCATCAAAGGTCTTTCCAGGGCATTTGGACTGCCATTGGGCAAGAAGGTCAACAGTATGGACCTGAAGAAATCAGAATGAGAATATGAAAACAACAAGAAATAAGCCAGGAAGAATATGTACCAATGGAGGGCTGAGAACAGCACATATCCTGTAGCCGCCAAACTTCCTATGCACTTATTCAAATATGATTTTAGTGAGGAGTACCAATACATGATTGCACTATTGAGTAGAGTCACAGGCCAGCCTAATGCTAGTAGTTTTAAGGACTAGATGTATGGTGTGATCATGATGTGCATATATTCAGATATTAAGCCATTGTGGGGCTAACTAATAAGTGATGCTCTGCATGAGCAGCTGATGAACCTAGGAGGTTCAAATTGTGCTTTTTATATGACATCATACATTGTTTACTCCTGTGCTTATAAAGGCACATTTGATGCATTAGTTACAGATGGAAAGCTTACAGGCACAGTCAATGCTATGCACATTTGGGATCATCATCCCCAGCTGCAAAGAACCGATTACCTCCAAGATTACAAACTGGTAAATGATGCATTTTATATGCATCTGGTCAAAACCATGGAGGAGGATAGAACAAAGAGATTGAGCATGGAAGCTCAGGAGATAATCTACAGGCATGGAGCCTGGTATATACAATTTGCCACATTTTCCTACATGAGGATTGAGGGTTTTGAAGAACCTCCCCTCATGCTGCCAAGGTATCCCACTGATGCAGTGATACTGATGGAGTTTATAAGGTAGAGCTCCACAATGTTAAAAACATACAAGGATGCAAAGAAGCTGCCTCTAATTTTGTTTCTAGTCACCATTGGCTGGTACATGTGCCCTGATTCAGAGAACATAAAGAAGGTGATGGTCACCCTGAATAAAATGAAGTTGCAGCCTTTTCCACTGATAAGACCATATGATCCTTACACCAGGATGCAGAAAATAATAGGAAGGCCTATTCATCAGAGGCACCTAGAAGACTTCTGGGCTGACTGTGAAGATGAAGCAGAAGCAAGAAGAAGAAGATATCAAAGGCTAACACTGAATCAAATCAAAACCTTTGATTGCATCCCCATCCCTCAACAATTGAAGAAGGATGATGGTAGGATAATTGCAGATGAGTATGAGCAGAAGAAAATATATAATGATACCATCTCTGCACCTGACCTTACCATACAAGAGGACATATCCTTGGACCCCTTCATTGCTAGGACTATACAACTAACCCAAGCCTAGGTTGATGAACAGATAGAGGCTTTGAAGAAGAAAGGTGTTGCCATTACTATGGACAACAAAAAGAAGGGGCAGGAGATTCCTAATGGGGAGTATGATGACTTCATAAATGAGAAAAGAAAGTCTAAGGGAGATAGGCTCCCTTCACAACAACAACAGAGCAAAAGACCCACAAGGGGCAAGAAAATAGATAATGAATCCAAAGGGGTTATTATTGAACGAGCAGTGTTCATAGCTGAGGAGGCAGCAGCAGCATCAGGATCAGGATCAAGATCCGCATCACCTCCACAGACCAGAAAACAAAAGTCCAAGAAAGGAAAGATAGCAGAGGCTAGAACTACTGAGACCCATGAAGAGGGTCAATCCTCAAGGAAACCAGATGAAGAGGATATCCTCATGGAGGAAGAGCCTGATGAAGAAGAGGCTCCTTTATTATTCAAAAGGAAGAAGAGGTCTCCACAGGTGGTGGTGTCTACCCCACCTAAGAAACAAAGAACCTCCATGAGAGGTGAAATAAGACAACCCCCTACATAGTTACAAGGGGCAGGTAGTGAAGTGCATAGGGAACTTCAGCATAATGTTCCACTTCCTACCATAGACCGAGCTCGCAGAAGAGCAAATGAAAGAAACCCCCCAGACACATGCAGAAGGTCATATCTCGCTGGATCAGACAATAAATTTGTCTGATGATGAAGTTGTCCAGGAAGTGGCTTCACAAAAGATGGAAACCCTTACTGCAGGTACACACATGACCCCTCACAAGACTCCACCAATTCAAACTATACTGGAGGAGATAAAGCAAGTGGAAACTGAGAAAGAAAAGAGCCCAGAGCAGATAGCCCAAGAAATGGGGCTAGATACACTGATTGCGGAGGTGACAAATCCTACGGTGATAGACATAACAGAGAAACAGGATGTGAATCCTGAACATCCAATAGGATCACCTAACAAAGGGCAACCTACAGAAGAAGTGAAGATGGTAGAACCAGAAGGTCATGCTTCAGAAATAAGCCAACCAAGCGCACAAGATGCATCAGTGAAACTTGCTATAGTAGAGGTTCAAGAAAAGAAGGCTGATGAGAAAGATGTGGTAGAGGATCCTGCTGCCAAAGTTCAGGAAGAAAGTAGCACAGGTGCAAAAGAGATAATGGCTTCAGAACAAATGCCAGCACCTAAGGAGGATTCTGCAATATCCAGTGCGGTGGAGATGCAACAAGAAGAAGAAAAGTTGAAAGTGGATGAGGTGATAACAAAAAAGGATCATGATCATCATGATCAACATATAGATACATCATAGGATCCTCCACCTCAGGAAGATGCTCCTCTAGAGAAAGAAGTTTCTCAACAGGAGGATGTGCCACAGGATCAACGTCAAAGTGAGCATCATGAAGAAGAATTAAGGAAATCACCTTCTCCATCACATTTGCTAATAGAAACAGGAGATAAAGGTGAACATCATGATGATGCAGAGAAACATGATTAGGTACCTCCGTGGTTGGAGAAAGAGATAAATGCAGAGGTAGAATTTGAAATTCAAGAATTTGATGTATCTACCTTATTTACTGAGGATATAATAAAACCCAAGAGGAAGGCCAAACTGACTTCGGCCATCAAAAGAGATCCAACAACTGGGAGAAGGACTGCACAAATTGTAGTACCTACTGTAGAAAGAGAAAAGGGTAAAATTACCTTAGATGAGTTTCAGATCAGCACAGTGGACCTAGGATTTGCCAATGAAGACCAAGAGGGTCAAGAGGGTAAAGATATTATTGATTCTTTAATTCAGAAGGTGAAAAGAGAGAAGGAGAAAAATAAGCAACACAAAGAGCACATTGCTCAATTGCATGCCTACATAGGAAGGCTGACCAATACTGAAGATACGTCAACTGAACATGTAGTCCCATTGACTGCTATTTCTCAAGAGGAGGTAAATAAATTAGATCTCATGAAACATGAGGCATCTGTACTAAAGAGATGGATGTCATTCACATTGAATGATGCAGAGGAAGTGGTAAAGGCCTCTTTGAAGAGGTGGAATACTCTCAGTGACTCCAGGTCAAAGGTAGATAAATTGCAGATGCAAACAAGCAAAAGGTCTTACAGATTGGAAAAGATATTAGACATCCTAAGAGAAATAAGGAGGATAAATCCTCAGTTGCTTATCAACAAGTAGGTATTGAATAGTAATACTGCCTTGTTGGTTGATATATGGTATAAGGACATTCAATTCGAATGTGGAGTACTTAGAAGATGCAATAATAAACTGAGAGATATCAGCATGAAGTTGCATGATTTAATGTCTGTTGAGGCAGAAATATTGGAAACACTGGAAGGAAAAGTGGAAGGGAAAGTTGAAAATCAAGATGAAGAGTTTGCCATCAAAGCTTTACACGGCAACTTCCAATCAGTAGTTGATGATCCACTTGTCCACTTGACAGAAGAAGTTATAGACAAAATGATGAGAATCAAAGTCAAGATGGAAAATTACAATGAGACGCTGCAAGACAGGAAAGACAAACTGGATAGCAGTAGACACAAATATGAGGCACACAAGCATGCCATAATCAAAGCAAAGACTTAGGATGGCAGAGAAATAGATAAAATTGTGCAGTTATATGAACAGATCTGGAGCAGCATGCAGCCCCATATGCGAAGTCATCATCATCAAGATGATGAAAGTTCAGGAAGTGAGGCACATGATGATGATGTGCATGAATCAGATAAGGTAGATGATGATGCAGCATAAAGTAAATATCAGCATCGGATACTTAGTGGAAATAAGTATTTTTAGATAGTTGCCAGCTGGCAACTTGTGCCATTTTGTAAGGTTGACATAGTCAAAAGGGAAATCTTGACCGTAGATATTCATAAACAAATCAAGATCGTTGATCTTTTTTGTAACAGATTCCTCACCTTATTCTATAAAAGGTGCTGGAATGCCTCTTTTCTATTATTCAAAACTTAATTAAAATCCATCTGCTGAAGTATTCAAGGCTCATTTCAAAGCTTTTTGTATACATCTATATCTTTGCATACTTAATGAATGAGAAGACTTGTTTGATTACAATTCATAGTAAATCTTGAGTAATCAGTATGTGAATTTTGGATATATGTTGTGAATTGTTGCATCCCTTGGAGTGCACGTCTACTTGCATATGTTGCTTTCATACAAATTCCTTTGAAGTTAGCATCAACTGTATCTAGCTGTGGAATGTCCTGGTGAACATATGGTTTGGTTTTCTTCTCTTCATGACTGTATCTGATGTGCATGTGGTTCAATAGCTAAAGGTTCAACATTAATTTGAAGTATTTCTTTCAATTTCTTTTAAATTTCAGAGCATTTCACTATCACAATTGCAAATAACTAATAATCTTAAGCAAATACCACAAAATATGCAGACATCTCATAGATAATTGCAAATATTTAGCATATTTGAAGCTAAAGCATGTATAATTGGTAAATATCATGCAAAGATTTGAATATCCCTGCATCATTTGATCAAACAACTATATAAAATGACCTCTCTATGAAGAATCTTTGCAGAAACAGTGTCATGATGATGAACTTTACGTAAGGCCCCAAAATGGAAACAGCAACACACATCAACCTCTGAGTAACATCAGAAGATTAAGACCTAATCACCAGAGACTTGGGATCATGAATTCTCTGAATTCATCGTATCTTTCAAGATGAATAAAGGTTGTTGTGTAACTTTTATTCTATGCTTGTTTATGACTAACATCATGACCAACATAAATTGGTGCTAGAAGGAGGGCAAACTGGAAAAGACACCATTGCTTCAGTCATCATACATTTTATGCAGGCTCCTCGCTCCTAACGCAACATAAATTGGCATTAGAAGGAGAACCTTTATCCGAAAGAAGACGCTCATCATCATTATTTTTAGGTTTGATGATGCAGAGAGTAAGGTAACCCTAGTGCATTTGTGAATTTCAAATATTGTTCAAATATTTACTGTAGCAAGCTTGTAGATGTTCATTCTATGTAAAGTTCCTGAGATTAGTCGTAAATATTGCAAGCTTTACAGTAGATCATTATGAATTCACAAATATCAGCCAATGTTAAGTAAATCTATTCAAATTTTGAGAAGTTTTGCCTTATAAGCTTGATATCCTGTGGTAAGAGTCATCGTGCCCCGATATCACCTCATATTTGCAGTATCTTTGCAAATATTTTGTAAATATCCAGTCAGATCAGTCATCCGACCGCAAATATCACCTCAGCCGGTGAAATCCAGCCAATATTTATAGAGTTTCAACTAATTTGCCTCCAAATTGAGAAATCCTAGCTCACAAGATAAATACCAAGTCTAGATCTAGTGGAATCTTTGAAGAATTGCCTGTTAGAGGTTTCAAACCTAGAACTGTAGACATCCTTCATACTCCCGGGTCCAGTGCATCAGGAGCTTCACCAAAACCTCCTCCTGTAACTCCTGTTGGTTTACAAATACCTTCTGGGATATCTGTGACACCTCTTGTTCAATCTCAACCCCAGGTCCAACCTCAGCTAGCTGTACCACTGGCTCAACCTCCTCCGGTTGCAATGTCTTTCTTTGCAGCAGAGTCACCTTTGACCTTCACTACATATCATGAGTTGCCAAAGAATCTGGACAAACTTTGTCCAAAATATCATCCTTATCGGGATGTTGATGATCATATCAGGACATTTAAAGAAGCTTGTTGCAGAGCCAGAATAGAACATCAAGATGTTGTATGCACATTATTTCCTTTTTCCTTAGGGGAAGAGGATTATAATTGGTTTATTAGTCTTGGTCAGGCTTCTGTTGGTTCATGGGCTATCCTAGAGAAAGCCTTTCTTGATAGGTTCAAGGTTCCTATTGATCCATCTATGAATTACCACATGTTTGCTACAATCAAAAGATTCAAGAATGAACCTATTGCCAATTTCAATGCTAGGTTCCAGAAAATGCTATCCAAGTTAGTTGCTCCTTATGTAGTGGCAGATGCTTCTGCTAGGAGTATTTATTACTCAGCCTTGGATCCATTGACTTCTATGTTCATCAGGAGAACACATCCTGAGATCACTACCCTGACAGGAGCTTTTCAAGAAGCTATCAAGGTGAATCAGCAGCTAGTCCTAGCTCCTACTCCAAATATTGCATTCCCTACACTGCCTGGCATCCACAATATCCTGCATCATATTCTACATCATATCCTGCACAATATCCTAATGGAGCTATGATACCTCCACCAGTCATGCCTGCACCCTTGCAAGTATCTCCATTAAGTATCATGCCACCTCCTAATGGGAATGGCCAAACTCCATAATATCCTGCACAAACATCGACACCTTAGGGTGTTGATCTGTCTAACAATAACCATGGATCCTCTTTCTTCAAGCCTCAAAGTGAGAATGTAATAGCCAAAGCTCAAGAAGAGAAGGAAGAAATCAAAGAAATCTCTACTCAGCTGAGAAAACTCACTACAGAGGTGACACATTTGAGAAATCAGAACTTCTATTCCCAGTCAAATCAGAATAGAAATTATTCTAATGACAGACCGAATTATCCTGACAGAGGATACAATAATAATAGTAATTTCAATAATAGTGGTGGAAATAACAATAATCTTCAGAGACAGCCTAGAGTATGGAATTCCAGGCCAAATAATGGTTCATTACCATCACCCTTAGATAATCAGCCACCTGGTGAAGCCAAACAGACTACTAGAGTCAATCTTCCTGAGGCAACCCTCACCAATTGGTGCAGGATACACAACACAAATGCTCATGCAGAGCTAGACTGTCCACAATTTCAAATTGCTGCCAGCATTTTTCAAATAGAAGTGTCTAATACTGTAGGACATCCACCTTAGGTGGAAGGTAATGAGATAGTTCCTTGTGGATATGATTCAGCCCTAGTGCTAGAAAGCTATACTGATCATCAAAATTATTCTTATGCATGTGAAGAATCTGCTTTGGCCTTTGAATCAAACTATGTCTTCCCTTTTGAAGATGAGAATGAGCCTTCTACTGAACATGAGGAGGTGCATGCATACCAGCAGTAATATCCTAGTAAGCATAACTATAACTTGAGAAGTAGCTCCAACAAACCTACTAGTCCATTAACCTCATCTCTACCTCCAAACAATTTCAACACACCTCCGGACCCCAAAGCTAGCAATAATCCTGGGTTTCCCAAGGTAAATGCCCATTATCTGTCACCACAGAATATAGCATCAAAAGTTGTTGCCTTACCTCAGGAGTCTGATAAACTTGTCACCTACTTGGCAGATGAAATGAAAAAGATAAAGATCAGCCTGTCTTTGTCAGAATTGTTGAAGACTCCTGCAATTAAGAAAGCTTTTATGAAGTCACTGGATGATCCTGCTCCTAAAGAGGACATTCATTCTCTAGGTCATCTTAGCAATAAAGATCATGCTGCTAGAGATAATAATATCAAGCCTAAGGTGCCAGCTACTGTCCAAGCTATAGAAACCTCACATATGACATTATACAGAGATAAGAGTGAGTCACCACCTTTTCTCCTTACCATAAGGATGTTTGGAAAGAATTTACACAACTGTTTAGTAGATTCAGGTGCCTCTACCAATGTGATGCCCTTGTCCATATGCAATGCCTTAGGACTACATCCTGCTAAATCCCTAAAGAAGGTGACACAGTTAGATAAGACAGAGGTGAGTGTAGTAGGAGAACTGACTCATATACACATGCAGCTAGCATCTGATCCTAGGATCCAGTACTATATTGATATCTAGGTAGTTGACATACCTGATACATATGGGATGCTGCTTAGCAGGGACTGCTCAAAGACTTTGAATGGATACATGTCCACTGACTTCAGTCACATGTGGTTACCTTGGAAAGGTATACCAAACCAGATAAGAATAGATGCTGAGCCCAGGATGAAGCACATGATAATTGAATATAACAAAACAAATGAGATCATGTATGTAAACATTGAACCGGGAGTTTATGCCATTAGACCACAGACTATCAGGATAGAAGAGATCCTGATGCTTGACTTTCATCATCATCATCAGGAGGGTGTGCCAGTTGTAGAACCTGCTATTGATTTTGAGAACAAAAATGAAATAGATTGCTTCAGAGACTTTGAGATGCATCTGTTCAAACAGGTAAAGCGTTGTCAATTGTTAAATATACCTGCTAATGATATTTTGATTGATGGATGATGCAGATTACACAACGAAGCGCATTTAGAAAAGACGTGTGAAACATGTTTAGACATGATGATGCTGGAGCAGACATGCAGTGAAGCATCATCATCATATTCTGAGGTAAGTTCTACATCTGGTGATGATGATGATACTGATTCTTGTTTATCTTCTGCAGGAACCACAGAAAAAGTGATAGATCATGATGAAGGTCATGTACAGAGAACAGAAGAAATTCTGGTGTACAATCAGATAAATGTTAATGAAAAAGAAAAGATCACCCCTGGGAGTGATTGTCTGATGGAGTCAGACTATGAGCTGTCTGATAAAGACAGAGGTAGTAACCTAACCAGATTTGAAGAGTTCTTATCAGGAGAAATTAAGACGATGATAAGACAAAAGAAACATCCACAAGATGCACTAACTGAAGGTTGGTGTAGGCTGCATGAGGCACCTCATTCGAAGACCACCTGTTCGCTATGTCTGCATATTTTGAAGAAACATACAGAGCCTGATCCAAAAGATCATCCTCCTGATGATGAAAAACAAGAAGAAAAATTAGCTTCTCAGAAGGAAGAAAAGATGAAGTCTGAGAAAGCTGACATTCCTAAGTTAAAATGGATATCAGGTGGAGCAGCTAGAGCTACAAAGAAAAATAAAGGTTCAGCTAAACCTCATGCTAAAGATAAATCCTGGATCCTTAGATTTGATGGATCCAAATCCAAGCAAGGAGCCAGAGTAGGGATTGATCTCATTGATCCATCAGGAAAATCCTACTTAGCTGCATATAGATTACAGTTCCCCTATACTAATAATGTGACAGAGTATGAAGCTCTGATTCATGGGATACTATTTTCTCTCAAGAAAAAAGTGAAGATTCTGCATGTCTTTGGAGACTCAGAATTAGTTGTCAGACAAATAAGAGGAATCTACTCTTGCAACTATAAAAAATTGTCAAATTATAGACACAGAGTGTGGGATTTGATTGAAGACTTTGATGCATTTAACATCACCCATGTTCCTAGAGAATAGAACCACAGGGTAGATGCACTTGCCCAGGCTGCCAGTACACTGGAGCCACTATCTATATCAGGTCTGAAGAGATTTTCAGTAGAACTGGTATCTGTACCATCAGTACCTGATAATGTTACCAATCTTCAGGTCTTTGATGATGACCAGCACATCCTTGATTTCATCTCCAACAAGGATATATTTGATGCTCAGATCATAGATGAGAATAGTATGGAAGATCATGTTTGGGAAGAAGATGAAATATTAGAGTTGCCTAGAAACAAGATTCCCAAAGGCATGATTGAATTAGAAAGAGCCTTTGATTTGGATAATATACTGAAACAGAAGGATCTTCCCAAGGCTGATGGAGGTCAATATTCACAAGTGAATATTGGACAGGATGATGACAAGAAAAATGTCTTGATAGGTAAGGTTTGCACACCAGAAGAGTTAGAAGGAATAACTTAGGCCCTTAAGGATTACATCCATGTAATTGCCTGGACTTATGATGAACTTTACGTAAGGCCCCAAAATGGAAACAGCAACACACATCAACCTCTGAGTAACGTCAGAAGATTAAGACCTAATCACCGGAGACTTGGGATCATGAATTCTCTGAATTCATCGTATCTTTCAAGATGAATAAAGGTTGTTGTGTAACTTTTATTCTATGCTTGTTTATGACTAACATCATGACCAACAAGTTCCCAGATCTTCCTCAAGCTGTTAGGCTCTATCGGGAGGAACTTGGCTCTGATACCAATTGTTGATAACTGAGAGGGGGGGTGAATCAGTTATCTTAATTATTTCAGCTTTCTAAACTTTCTTATTAATTAATGCAGCATCAATTCAAATAAGCAAACATAACCATGAAATGGAAATACACATGACACAATATTTTTGATGTGGAAACCTTGTTAAGGGAGAAAACCACGAGGTGATTAACCCAAGATTATATTCTCTGTTAGAAGAATAGAAATACAAAATGGCACTTGCCAATTAGGGCTTACTGCCCGAGCACACTGCTCACAAGAGGCTCACTGCCTACAAGAGACTCACTGTCTACAAGATGTAAGAAGAATAACAAGATCCTTGAACTGATGAGAAGCATCCACATATGCTGAGGTTCAGTTCCGGTTAGGCTCAATACACTGATCTGCTGCACTTCATCCTTCCTCTTCTTTTGTGTTGCTGTCCTTTTACATACCGGACCTTCCTTACTGCTTTCACTCTGCTCTTCTCCTTTTCTTCACACACCATACAACAACTAAACCCCTTCCTCATCGAAATCCATCTGATATATATATCCGTAAAAAGGATTTCATCCTCTTTCTAGTCGGCATCCGAAATAGTCAATATTTCCCAAACTTTAGTCTGTCGGCTGAATCCTTGCTTCCCAAGTGATGTGGATCAAAAAGAACCTTATAGAAGTTGTCTAACAAGTCGGCCAATCATGAATGATACCTTAGGAATCTTTATCACCATCAACATCTCATCTAGAATAACTTGTGATGCTCTACTTGTCAGTTCTTCCTCTGTCTGTTCTACCAAACCAGACCCCAGTACTTAGAAGCTTATATCTCTTCACTCTTTCAACACTGGAGGCTCAAACCTTAGAATCTATCAGTCAAGAAACACCTCTTGACTTCCCCAAGTCCACACTTTACAAGGATACTTCTTTTAACAGATCCGGACCTGACTGTCAAACCTTCTGCATGCTCTATTCTTGCTTACCGGACCTGAAAGCTCTTTAATCTGACTTCCGATAGATACACACCATATCATGCGGATGTGTGGGATGATCTTTGTTTCCATCAATGACAACACCAATGAAGCTACACAGTGTCTCTTGCCAACAGCTATTTCATCTGAAGCCAATCTAATAGCTTACACACTTGTACATTCCATAGTGAGTATTTGTATCAAGGGTTTGCGCTATGCATAGTGACCATTGATTCCCTCCTATAAGTGATCTATGACATAGATTCAAATGAAATGATGGATTGGTGGTGCATGGTGGATGATGATTGGAGATGTTAACTAGAAATCAAAGAACAAAAATTGAGCATGTACTGAATCCTCCTCTATCATCTGAGAGAAGACGATTAGGTTTTCTGAACAAAGTGTCCAGTTTCTAGAGCACACTAGATGTGACATTTAAGGATCAATTGAAATATTTGAAATCCCTTAAAAGACTTTTCCATTCCACCATTGTACAATATGATGAAGTCTAAAAGGGGACTAACATAGTGGAAAAGAGATTTTGGAGGCCTGGTGTCCAGGGTTGTCGAATAAATTGCTCCTGACATTTAGATTGAACAAGTAAGGTACAGTGTTGAACTAAATAAAATGCTATAATCAAAATATAGCCTCATCATTTCATTAGGGAAGCAGGGGTTCTGTTGAACGCAAGATTTCATGATCGCATAAGCAGAGTTGAAAGGGTACTAATTCATAGCTAGGCATTGAAAGAAGAGTCTGCGGATTGGATTGATTTGATAGGTTCTATTTGCAGGGGTTTTGAATCAAGGTAGTATGTGGTTGGTGTCAAGATTATCGCATCTCCATTTCTACTTTTGCGAATAAGTTGTGATATGCAGAGATAGCCAATTGAAGACTGAGTGCATCTCAGGTATAGGTAGTTGAACTAAAATGATTAAAATACTGAAAGAGGAATATTAGTTAGGCATAGAGGTTTCTATGTTTTTGCTATAAGTGGAGGCTCCTGTATGCATTATGTACACCATTCTTTTCCAAAAGCACAATGCAGGATATTTCCTTTTTTGATATGCTTAGTATGTCATCTAGTTTCCTAGGACATACCTCCTTATTTTCATGGTTGTTACTCTATTCATACAAAGTCAAACACAAGAGGAGTGTTCTAGGAATGGATGGTTTGGGGAAAATGCAAAGTGAGAACTAGCAGTAGGTATCTTGCTCTTATTCCTTTCTTCTTCATAGTGTTACTCTCATGAGGTAGAATGTGGCCTACTTGGAGACTCCAACAGCTTTGTGCTATTTTGAGTCTTCGATATGGACAAAGAGGAGGAGCTGTCTCATTACTCCCTCTTCTCCTCCCTAAGGTAGATAGCACTAATCAAAGACCCCGCCATGACAAATGGAGAATATTTCATTAGAATGGCCTAACTGGTGATAAGGAAATAAGAGTAAGTTGACAGAACCAGTTAGTTGTTTGTTTGGTTCATAGTGACACCTGCATCTGCTTCCTCACAAAGGAAGTTTCAACTACTTCATGTTTTAGTGACAGGTGGCTTCCTTAAGAACCTTGAAGGTTCTGACATTTGGAAAGCCGCAATTGAAAGATGGGGAGTCATGCACCCATGTTTGAAGCATGAAGCAAAACAAAAAATGGTTATACTTGAGCTCCTAAGTTTTGTAATGTGGCCCATGGTCTAAAGAAACATGTGACATGTGGTTACCCACTAGGACAAAGGATCAAAAGGTGTGACTACTCATTTGCCATGGTCAAAGGCTAGAGTAGATAAGACAAAATGTAGTTTGCCTCTCCACTATGGGCAATGATTTGATTCCTCAAATGATGATTTTCTCAATAGAATTTGGTTCTCATGCTGTCTACATGTTTCTCAACTAAGTGTAAGAGACCCCTTGCAATTATAAAAGGGATGTGCTCATTTGTAAAAATGGTTGTTTGAAGTTTCTGAGTCTATGGAAAGGTAGATTGAATTGTATGGTGTCATTTTAGGGGAATAAGAGAAGTTTTATGTTATGAGATATATTGTATGTATTAGAGTTTTGATCAAGAGTGAACAAATTTAATACATGAATTCTAATTTATCTTGTCTCCATATGTTGTACTAAAACTCTATTTGGAATTAATGGAAAGTCTTATTAATTTCATTTGTGTCAAGGACATTGTTTGTTTCTTGTTTATTAGCATCTTCTTAAGGGGTAGATTAAATTGTTGTTAATAAGGATCAGGGGTTGGAATATAATATTTTGGATCTCTAAGTATGATTTGGATTAGAACTCAAATTGGGAATGTCTAATGTAAAGGATTGACATTGTGAGCCTTCTGATTAAATCTATTTGATATATTATATGTATTTGATATCTGAGATTGACTCTGTACCCTAGATAGGCACCGATCAAGAAGACATAACCCTAGTAGAATCGAATCAATATTTTAAGAAATCATCATGAATACCTTTTTCTTAATGTATTGTCTAGTTTTAGAATCCATGCTCTCTAGGCCCTATAATCCATAGTTATCAAGAAACATTGCCAAGTTGTTTGAATCTTATGAATTTCTTGATCTTAAGTAGAGAGCATATCTATCAAACAATACTCCAGTTGTAAACTAGTGAACTTTGAGTATTGCAATAGGGCGACCCCTCTTGGTTTAACAGAGCCATAAGTGCAGGGGAATGTCATTGAATTGACTCCCATTAATTGACCACTGCTCTAGAACCCTTCATCATAAGTGTACGGTAAACCTTTAGAGGATTTTAGGTAATCAATTGGAAACACCAACACACCCACCTAGAAATTCTATCATCCAAAAAGGTCCTAAAACATGTTATAACATGCACATCATAGAGCCGAAGGTAAAATAAAATGCATGAGACTTGTGGGCCCTACATAGAATATTTTTATTAAGGGTAAAAAGGGAGTTTTTGAAAGGGCCCTGACCCTTTTATAACCATAGAAAAGACAAAATGGTTATGTAGTAATACAAAAATAACCAAAAAACAACAAGAGCCATAAACCAACAAAGAACTGCAAAGCTATACCAAACCAACAGCTACCAAGCTGCAAGGCCAAAACTCAAAAAATAAAGGGTGAGCAACCATACAACCAAAGAAGATTAAATAGTTAAGGCAATTCAAAAATTAAGCTACCTAAGGGGCAAGGAACTTTCCCATCCAAAGGATTTGTACCACCATTTCCTTTCCTATAAGGACTCCTAGACAAGAGCATCATAGTGGTGGAAGGGTGAGGCACCAAAGATGTCTTCCTTCTAACTTCTTTAGGCATATTGGGTGCCTAGAGCTCCTTGGAACCTTTTTTTTCATTGTTCCTTTCTTGTGGCCATCCTCCATCTAAGTCTCAAGAGAGTTTCCATAATATTTGAGAATGAGGGGAGGAGGTTTCTTCCTCCAAACATAATGAGATTGCTTGCATTTGAATCATTATGTTGCAGAATGACCTACTTTGTAGCAAATGTTGCATATCAAAAGTGAATCCTCAAACATAATTTATTGTTTCCAAACACCCAACTTGGAGGAGAGAAATCTCTAATGGGGGAGCTTTGTCCATCTCCACCAAAACACAAAATCTTGCAAACAATAACATTTTCCTACATTTAATTACTAGGTCAACACAAACCAGCTAACCAAATGAATTGGCAATTCCTAAGAAGGCCTCCTCCTCCCAATATTCTAAGGGTAGACTAGGGAGCTTGACCCAAACAAGTAACAAACTAAAAATTTCCTTCTCTAGATTGAAACCTAGATCCCATTTCTTGAGGGAGAGACCTACCCTTCCAAGAAACCACAAACCAAATGAGAGGACACTATCACAGTCATCAAAGTTTGAGAAAGACAATAATATGAAGCCCTTTGGTAGAGAAACAACCTCCAAATGGCTGCAAGGGGACCATTTCTATTGAGCCCATTGCCTTATCACATCCAAATTTGGTCTTGACCCTAGAAAAAGCCCACAAGAGAGCTAAAATCTAGCCGCAAGTTGCTCCACAAAAAAAATTGGGATGCAATTAGACACCTCCTTTCCACCCTAGCATTAGGAAGAATCTAAAGAAGAAATAGCATCTACCTAAGATGCAACCAAAGATTCATCACACTAGGTGCCAAGACATCAATGTCTTACGTAGGGGCCACCATGCCAATAATACCAATCTATAAATTAGATTGTAGACTCATACCAACCTCTGGAAATGAATTTCTAGTAGGTGAGATGATATCAAACATAATAGAAGAAATTAAATATGGTCATGTGTCCAACAAAATCTCTGAAGAACTTCACACTTCATTTGCCATGCGAGGGCCAAAGACTTCTACAGGGTAACTTGACAATGTAGAAGTCTCCTCACTAGAAGAACAAGCTTTAGCTACAAAGGGGGAGAGGAATCCCTGTCTTAGTACCTTACTAAATCTTGCATCCCCGGTAAATAGTGAGGACAAAAAACCTTCCCAAAAGACACCTTTTTTTATTGAGAAACAAATCTCTGAGCT
Organism: Cunninghamia lanceolata; assembly: GCA_027924645.1. Taxonomy (NCBI): domain Eukaryota; kingdom Viridiplantae; phylum Streptophyta; class Pinopsida; order Cupressales; family Cupressaceae; genus Cunninghamia; species Cunninghamia lanceolata. The sequence continues at coordinate 9,960,217 of BSBN01000389.1, forward strand.
TCCAACCATAATTCCAGGAGAGTTTCCTTTGCATCCTCATTGTAAGTAAGAAGCCACTCATCTGGATCCACATCATCATGTCCTTGTCTTCATCTTCCTCATCACCTCCTAGGCTGCAACCATTCCCACCCTGCAAGAAGTTTGAAAACCCACTCATGCTCTCGTTCATCCCTATTTGTTTTTCCAAAACCTAATCCTACATGGAATGTTAAGAGTGGTCCAATTCCTTTCATTTTATTTATAATTGGAAAACTATAGTACTAAATGTCCATCTTAGTTTACCGATCATAAGTTGTGGGTCTAGAACACACCCATCCCACAAATGGAATCACTACAATCAATTTGTTCATGAAAAATTCTAGTTAAGGTAATGTTTTGTAATCTAATCCTACATTTCCTTTACCTAGAGAACAACATATTACATTATTAATCCCATCAAGGAGATATCTTAGAGAATAAGGATTTTACCTAGGTAAATTTTTATCCCAAAAAACTGATTCTCAAAATTCATTTAGAAGCAATCCAACTTGCAACATGTACGATTGTGGGAGATAGATCTCATCAATACTGGTGTTGAAGAAAGAAATCTGTTAGTTCTTAAAGACTTGCATAAGGTGAAAACACCTACAAATAACAAAGGAAGCTTCCATGAGAATTGTTTCTTCCATGTGCCAGACAACTACGGGGCCTCTAAGTAACTCATATTTGACTTTGAAACTTTTTCAGGGGTTTTTAAAGAAATGGAAAATGTAATATCTTTTAGCCCACAAGTGATCTTTGGCCAATTCCTTCACCAAAGGATATATTTTTCAATTCTGAAGCTTTGAGTAAATTTCTGTTTCCATATGTGCTCGAATGCAAACTTTTTAAAAATAGCAGTTTGTTATTTTTCACGAGTTGGAAATTTTGAAGGTTCTGCATCATTACTCAAGCAATTGGGTAACTGAAAATGCCAAAAGTGAAAAGAACATAAAACAAAATAATCATTTTTTTGGGTGATGCAAGATTTCCCTTACACCACTGGATGCTCTTGCATCAGACACCCAGGGTAATTTGAGAAGTGACCTTGTCACATCTCAGGTGTTCAAAGAAAAACCAAATGGTCAACCTCTACCTTAAACAACTAGGAAGAATCTTTGATAGGCCTTCCTTTCCACTTAACCATATATTCTTCATATTGCATGTTCCTGGTACTTCTTCCCACACAGTTATCCAAGATTTCTTCTCTCCTCCTTTGAATTAGGTGCCAGGATACTCCAATGTTCTTCTGTTGGTCCATCATCTTTGCCACCTTCATGATACTCTGTTAAATTAGCAATATTGAACACAAGGGAAATGGTGATTCCACTCGGCAACTCTACCTCATATGCATTTCTTGAATCATGCTTCTTCAGGATCCTGCATGGTCCTAATTTCTTCATCTTCAACTTATATATGTCCCCATTGGGAACCTTTCTTTCCTTAGGTGAACCATGATTTCATCACCAACCTTGAATTCCTTAAACTTTTGCTTCTGATCTGCCTTAGCCTTGTACTAAGAATTCATTTTGTCAATATGTTGTCATACCTCTCTATGCAAGCTCTTTAGATGCTCTGCAAATTCTTTAGCCTTGGCACTACTTTTCTCTCCTCTATCTATCTTTCTTAGCTTAGAAGCATTTCTTGAACTACTCCCATATATAATTTGAAATGGGGATTTACCAATACTCCTATTGACATAATTACTATATGCAAACTCTTCCTGTGGTAATATAAAATCTCGTCCTTTGGGCTTATCTCGTACTAAACATCTCAGCAGGTTGCCCAAACTTTGATTCACTACCTCTATATGTCCATCAGTTTGTGGATGATGTGCAGAGCTGAACTTCAACTTAGTCTTCAACTTCTTCCATAAGGTCCTCTAGAAATACCCAACAAACTTGGTATCTCGATCTGAAACTATGCTCTTTGGAAGACCATGTAACCTAACCACCTCCTTGAAAAATAATTTTGTAATATAAACATCACCCATAGTCTTTTGGCACAGAATGAAATGTGACATCTTTGAAAATATGTCAACCACCACAAATATTGAATCATGCCCTCTCTATGTTCTTGGCAATCCAAGAAAAAGTACATTCTGATATCCTCTCATGGCTTCTCTAGTACATGCAGTGGTTGATACAAGCCGGTATACTGACTAAATCCCTTGCCCATCTGGCATACTCTGTAATAGTTCTCACTAATAAGAACAATGGTCTTATCTCAACCAAAGTGTCTTGCCAACACTCCGCTATGCTTATCCTTAATCAAGTTATCTCTCATAGAACTCCTTTGAATGCACAATTAGCTTCCTCTAAACAACATACCATCTTAGATTATGTAATCCCACCATCTCATCCTATCTAAGGTAATAGGCTCCAAACAAGCTTTCTAGGCCTCTACAAAGTATGGATCTTCAAGGTACAAATTCTTGAGTTGAAACCAACAACCTCTATCTTCATCTCTGTCAACAAATTTTGCTTTCTGCTTAAGGCATATCCAACTCTGTTGGACTTCCCACTCCTGTGCTTCAAATGAAAAGTATAACTCTACAAAAACTCAACCCATTTTAAGTGCCTCTAATTTAATTTTCCTTGACTATTAAGACACTGCAAAGCCTAATGATTAGTATATAAAAAAAACTCTTTCAGAAACAAATAATGCCTCCATTTCTTCAAAGCCTAAACTATGGCATAAAACTCTTGATCATAAATAGAATACTTTTTGTTGGCATCATTAAGCTACTCGTTGTAATAGGCAACGGGCTTACCTTCTTAACTCAAAACAGGTCCTATAGCACTACCACTAGCACTGCAATCTACCTAAAATGCCTTATTAAAATCTAGAAGTGCCAAAACAGGTTGCTCTGTGACTTTCTATTTCAATGTATCAAAACTCTTGGCTTCTCCTTTAGTCCATTTAAAGTCTTTTCTATCCCCCCATTATCTCAGTTAGGGGTGTACACATGCTACTAAATTTCTTGATAAATTTTCTATAAAAACTTATTAAACCATGAAAAGATCATACCTCTGTAACACTCATTGGGGTAGATTATTTAATGATAGCCCTCACTTTCTATGTATCCATTCTAAGACCCTCACATGAGATAACAAATCCTAGATACACCAAATCCTTCATGAAACTACATTTATTTAGATTAATCAATAACTTCTCTTCCCTTAGCTTCTCAAAAACTCTTTGAACATCCATCAGGTGCTCCTCCAAAGTCTTAATGAAAATCAAAATATCATCCAAATAACAATGATAAATTTATCCAAACTCTTTTAATACCTCATTCATGAGTCGCATGAATGTTCTCAGTGCATTGGTTAACCCAAATGGCATGACTAACCATTCGTACAGGCCCTTCTTAGTCTTGAAGGTTGTCTTCCATTCATCTCCTTATCTAATTTGAATCTAGTGATATCCACTCTTCAGATCAATCTTCATAAAGTACGTGGCTCCACTCAGAAAATTCATTGTCATCCATTATGGGCAATGAAAATCTGTACTTGATCGTGAGCTTGTTGATGGCTAAGGAATCTGTACACATCCTCCATTCTCCATCCTTCTTCAATGCTAGTACTACAGGTATTGTACATGGACTTAAGCTCTCTCTTACCGGTCCTTTCCTTAACAAATTGTGAACTTGTCTATTTAGCTTCACATTCTCTGCATGAGTCATTCTATGGGCTACCTTATTCGGTAAGTTGGCTCCTGGTATCAATTCCATTTGGTGACTTATCTTCCTCACCAGTGATAAACCTTCTAATACATTATCAGAGACAATGTCCTATTATTCTTCCAATAGATCTAAGACTTATGCTGATACATCTTCACATTTCTCCTGGTTGATCTTAGGAATCAATGCAAAGAAATATTGCTTATGCTTCATATGATCTAAAAATTTCCTGTTATCTACCAAGAAAATTCTAGCAGTACTACATACATTTTCTTCCACCTCCTTCAAGGGCTTCAACTTATGACAAACTCCATCCTTTGTTAGGGAATAGGTGTTTGCATGGCCATCATGGATAGCACACCTATCATACTGCCATGGCCTTCCCAATAGCATATGACATGCATCCATTAGTATGATGTCACATAGCACCTCATCATGGTAGTCTCAAATCTTGAACTTGACTAAACATTGCTCATTGACCAAAGCTCCATGGTCCTTCTGCAACCATGCAATTTGATATGGATGTGGATGCCTTCTCCTTTTCAAATTCAACTTGTTAACCATCTCTTATGAGACAAGATTATTAGTGCTTCCACTATCAATAATAATATCACAACATTTACCTTCACACTTGCACCTTGTGCAGAATAAATTCTTCTTTTGATCTGGTTCTTCTGACAACTAGCGTTTCTCTCCTTTCAACATCTTCAGAATGCTCAGATTGAGTATCTTTTGTTGGTGTAATTAAATATTTAATTACACTTTATTAAGTTGGCTTAGGGCTAATTTTAGTCTTAGGTTATTCTTAAGTCATATTAGGGTTTTTTTTCTAACTTCCAAATATAAAAAGCAAGTTCTCTCGTGTAATTCTAAAATCCATTTCATTAATTGCATCCTTACTATGCAAATTATTCATCTTTGTTTTCTTCTCTTGTGGAAGGTAAATCTTAGGTTTTGCAGGTGATCCTAGTGGCTTGAGTCAATCAGTGACTCTCACATCTTCATCTACATGTACAACTTGTGTATTACCTTCAGTTCTTCTATTTGTCCTTCCTTGATGTTGTGGACACTCGTAGACTTGATGTCCTTCTCCACATTGGAAATAGGTTCCTCTAAAGCTTCCACTTCCAGATCCTTGTCCAGGTCTTCCTTTTCCTCTTTACCACCATTATTTTGGTCATAAGGGTAGTAGGAATTATCTCGTCTCTGATTTCGACTAGTGCCTACTTCTTCACTTTTCTTTTGATCTTCATTTCAACCTCCATAGGATCTTCCACCAGTCCTTTTTCCATAACCCCTTTGTTTTCTTTCAAATATTTTATTCAGCTTCTCTTCCACCTTCAAAGAAAACTAGTATGCATCTTCTATGGTGGTCATTTTGACCAAGCTCAGCTCCTCTTGAATACTTGGCCTCAACCCATTAATGTAATGGGTTACCTTCTCCTTGTTAGCCTCTACACGGCATGTTCTGATAATAATCTTATAAAATTCTTTTATATACTATTGACCTATTTTTGCCCTTTCAAGAGTCAAATAGTCCAAGCTTGAAAATGTTGAAAATCTTGCTGAATTGTTTAAGTGTTTAGTAATCTTCAGATCTAAGGGTGTTTTCCTTGTAAAAATTTCCAAAAAACTTGAGTATAAAACCCCTGAAAAAACCTAGAAATTTCTAGGTTTTACCTTAATTTTTTCAACCTTAGTCGGCAAAAGTTCAAGTTCGCGAACCCATCGGTTCACCGACCGGCTGGTTCACCGACTAAGGGAAGGTTAAAAAAGAAACAAGTAAAGAGAAACCTTTATTGGTAATTTTCAAATTCTGTGAACTTGCCAAACAATTCACATTTTGAAAGGTTCGCTGATCAAGTGAATCGCCAACTAAAGGGCCAAGTGAGAAGGCTTTCTTCAAAGTTGTTAAGGCAAAAGCAAGGAAAAAGGTTGACTTTATCAACAAATTATGTGTTTTGCAAACCCGTGGGTTTGTTGAACGATAGGTTCTCCGATCAATGAATTTGTGGACAAAGAAAGGGAGGCCAAAGGAAGACTTGAAAATGACTAAGGGAAAAAGAAAGAGAAGGCTTTATCAGGAAATGGGAAAAAACTTGAACTCAACAAGTAGTTCGTGATTTCCAAAGTTCACTAATAAGGTGATCCACCGAAAAAGGTAAAGATAAAAGGCGAGAACAAGGCAAAGTTCATGAAATTGAAAAATCATCGACTAAAGGGCAGAAAGAAAGATGAAGGAAAAAGAGAAAGATAGAGGCAAGTCAATAGTTGACAAAAATGTGATTTCACTTACTAAAAGGGAAAAGTAAAGATAAATTGGTTTGTAAAAAAGAGATTTTGCCGATAAGGCAAAATAAATGCCAGGATTATAGAAAAGTGAAATAAAATGAAAATAAAGCTTGTAATATAATGTAAATCTTTAAAATATTTTTAAGTTAAAATATTTTAAAGTATTGTAAAAGCTTTATAATAGGATTTTGGCGGGAATATATATTTGAAATATCTATCTTCTCCAGTTGCAATTATTGTAGAATCATATTAGCCCAGCTGGAGATAGTTGTGCATTTAATTGTTGCAGGTAGATGAATCAGCTACTTGTATTCAAGGCAGCAAATATTTCCCAGCTACTTCATCCTAAGGGTATTTTCTACATTTATGTTTTGAAGACAGATGTACACAGACATTCCCTTTGCAGAAATTTCTTTTGACAAGCCCATGAGGCGAATTTATTGTGGTAGGTGACAGGTCAGTGAATGAAATGGTATAAATAGATGAAAAATCAATCTAATGAGGGTTGGATACAGAGACTTATTTTGTGTTCCAAACAGAACCCTCTTCTGTTGTAACCGTGTCTTTTGATCAATACATGCTGATTGTTTTACCTTTTCATACTACCTTTTAACTCTGTGTAGATCTAGAACTAGTTATTGTTTGTGAATGTTTAATTCCTTGCAATCCTTTTCTTATCTTTTACCTTTGTTAAGATCTACAAGATTTGTGTGTTTATCAATTGTATTCAATTATTTTGTGCATTTTAGCTTTGTGGGTGTTCTTCATTCAAACCTGGTGTATCAACTTTCTATTTTTAGTTTCTCCTTCCTCTTTTCCCCAATGGTGATTAAATTAGGTTGTCTTAGTCTACTCTGAATTGTATATTCAGAGGAAAGAACTAGGCTTCTCTGGAGGTTTGATTTCCTTTGCAGGGTCCCACACCTGGAAATCACTCCAATGTTTCATTGGATTGTTGCAGCAAAAGCGCTTCAACATAGGGTGCAAATCCAAGTGACAACAGTTTCTTGCATGCCCGATGGGACTACTTTACTTCGAATTAAGAGTTAAGATGAGAATTTGGTGTTGTTCTTAGTATTCTGTAGTTTGACAAACACTTTCATGCACCTGGCAACTCTACTACCTCCTGGTTTTTTATTAGTCCAACGTTATGCCTGTCCAGACGAGAGCTTCTTCAAGAGGTAATAACTACCAATTTGTTGAACTACCTATTGTTGCTTCAAGAATAAGAACTAGGTTATCTAGGTATCTTGCAAGAAGGAATAACAATGTTGCTCCTCCTCACCCAAGAGCTCAATCTACACCTCCTTCTATTAGGTTTCAATACTCAAGAAAGGGCTTGCACATACCTAGAATAAATCTAAACATTCCCAATATGGCAAGAAATTTGCCCTTTGTGACCTTCAATGGAGGCAGTCCTTTAGATTTAGTTGAACACAATGATATATCTACATTAGCCCTAAAAAGTATCCTGTCCTTTATGGGTGATGGTTCTACTACACCTATTGAACACATCAAAAACATATCAAATGTATGTTCAATTCACCATATTCAACATGAAGATGTGGTTGTTAGGCTCATGGTTTCATCCTTCAAGGGGAGATCTCTCCAATGGTTCAGGAGTTTAATCCATGCTTCCATACATGATTGAGATGAGCTAGGAGAAGCAGTCTGCAAGTAGTTTGGAGAAAGAGAAGACAATGTTTCTCTACTAGAACAGTTAACAACCATAAAGAGGGCTCCCAACGAGATGATGTTTGACTTCAACTTTAGATTTCAAAGAACATGGGATAGGATCCCAACTCTCCTCAGACCATATCCACAAGATTCCTTCTTATATTTTTTAAGAGCTTTAAATTCTAATATAGCTGTTATGATGCGATCTATGGGTGTTGATACTTTACCAGATGCATATGAGATAGCCTTGAAGGCTAAAAATTACTTAATACAGGTTGGGAAAATTGCTCCCAGACTGCCTTTACCCATTTTCCCATAATTGCCTTCGAAGGTCCAGCAACCTACCATTGCTCCCATTCCAGAGCCTAAAGCCTCTACACCTACGCTTTCACAAGAAAAGAACGGCCTCAAAAACCTAGTGACCAATCTGACTAACAAAGTTAATAACATATCTATTCAAATACCCCTAAACCCCATCAAAATTATAACCAGGGGCAGTCTTGAAATCAGAACTAGAATCATGATTATAATTCTAATAGAAATCAAAACTAGAACCAAGGTTACCAACCAAATAGCTACCAAAATAATAACCCTGCTCATCCCTTGCAAATGGTTAAACCCATCCAACAAATACCGACTGTCAATCTAGTTAGGGCCTTGGTTCCTACTCAATAACAATCTGGCCCAAGAGGTAGATTGGTGTTATCATTGTAACCAAGCTCACAATCAGTCTACGTGTGCATTTAGAGCACAAGAACGAGCCCTAATGGTGCAAAACTTTCACACTGAGTGAGCATCATTGGTGGAAGCAGCCAACAGCAACCCTGGGTACCAAATGAGGCTACTTCTGATTCCAATTTAATGCTTTGGATTCCCGAGGATTTATGTAATGTTAACCATCCTATGGACAGTGTGATAATTCCAATAAGCAGTGTTGCAAACAACATAAGATTTAAGAATATATAATTGGAGGATAACCCCATGCCTACTATATTACAAAAGGAACCTATCCCAAAAGTAAAAGGGGCCAGTGTTGTGAATTCAACTCAGAGCAGCAGGCCTACTACTACAAAGGAGGTTCCGTCATCTCCAAAAGTGCCTGAACAAGCTATAGAGCAGTCAAAGAGGGGAACATGGATTCCTTCAATGCACAAAACAACAGCATTTCCCCTGAATGTTGTAGAACAAATAAAAAAGACAATGTGTCAATGTGGGAGGCATTATCCATCCCCTCTCAAAGGATTTGTTGCAGGACGCCTTAAGGTGATTCCCAACAGCTAAATCAACAGTCCAGAGGGGAAAGGCCCAGTCAATCTTGTACAACCAAGTGAAGAGTAAAGGGGTCCAACAAAGAAGCCATCACCATTCTACTTGTCTCTAATCATTGGAAAATTCCTAGAATATAATTGCACGATTGATTCAGGGGCTAGTATTTTAGTTATGCCAAAGAAGATAGCAGATGCTTTAGGCATCAAATATACCCCTATTTCATTAGGTGTATTGCAGTTGGATGGTACTTCTATTAATACTATTGGAGTGATCAAAGTACTGGATTTGACTTTACATGCTTGTCCAAACTTGACCATTAGTCAATATATTTCAGTCATTGATCTTCATCCTTTCTTTGCTATTTGCTTGTCAAGAGACTTCATAGCTAAGGTAGGTGGCTACCTCTCCTCTGATTGGACTCACATGCTGCTAAGGACAAGATATGGCACAAGTTTCACCATTAAGGATGAACCAGTTTCAAATTATCATGTAGAAATTAATGATCATAGCCTGGTGAACCCTCATTGTATGATTTAGGGCAAGGAAGTCAAAAATTTAGGGTCTCTTGAGATAGCATCTTCACCCTTTCCAACCCCAGATCTTTTCCTTGATGAATGGGCAAAAGATCATTTTAATTTTGATCCCTATGAAACCACTAAGACAACTAGGCTAGGCACCTACATGATTCATGAGGAGATTTCCTCTATTCCTTCCATAATCAAACTAGATGATGATTCTAATGGCCCATGGAAAATTTTCTTTGATGGTGCAAAGAGCAGAAATGGAGCTGGTGCAAGAGTCTTATTGATGTCTCCAACTAGTAAGAAATTACATTTTGCTCACTGGCTGCATTTTTCATGTACAAATAATGTTGCAGAGTATGAAGCATTGGTACATGGCCTATTGATTGCTAAAAAAAATAAAATCAGACATTTGGAGATCTTTGGAGACATTGAGATGGTGGTCAACCAGGTCAAGGAAAGATGTGCAACAAAAAATCAACTTCTGAGAGCTTACAAACACAGAGTTTGGGGTCTGTTTGAGAGTTTGATGCTCTCAACCTACAGGTGATCCCAAGGAAATGAAATGTTGAGGAAGACCAATTGGCCATAGTTGGTGCTCAGTTTTCTCCCCCCACATACCTCTTTCAAGGCCCTAATGAACATGTCAAAATAGTGGGCAGGCGCTTAGTCGCAGATAATAATGTGAACTGGCAAGTTTTTTATAGTAATGGGAAAATTGTAAACTTCATCCAAAATGAAGATGAATTCTCATCAACTGCATAGTCTAGGCTGCAAGAAGGGTATGGTGATCAAATTACTCAATTGAAAACAAACAAGTTGCCCAAGGGTTTGGTCACTCTTGAGGCTATTTTGAACCATGATGATGAATTCAAGGGCGAGAAGAAGAACATCGTGTTCAAAAAGGATGACTATAAAAATATCACTATCACCCAAGACAAAGATTTCTTGCTGGGAAAGGTATGTTGTGATGTTAAACAGCAAAATTTTATTCACCTTTCTCAAAAATATAGTGATGTTTTTGCATGGAACTATGAGGAACTAAAGGGTTTTGACCCTAATGTTGCCCAACACGCCATAGACCTTGACCCAAATGCTAAACCTATCTGCCAAAGGCAGTGGCCTGAAAATCCTAAAATTGAGCCCTTTATGAGGAAGGAGCTTGCCAAGTTCATTCAGGCCAAAATCATTTTCCCCATCAAGTATTCCACTTGGGTAGCTAACTTAGTGCCAATGAGGAAGAAAGATGGTGAGATAAGGTTGTGCATGGATTTCCGTTATTTGAATTGAGCTTCCCTAAAAGATCACTATCCTCTACCGTCCTAGACCAAATCTTGCAGACTGTCGCAGGGGCGGAGATGTTCTCATTTCTAGATGGTTTTTTCGGTTATAATCAAATTTTTGTTATGGGAGAGGACAAATTCAAGATGGCTTTCACCACTAAATGGGGAACCATGGCATATGCAAAAATACCATCTAGGCTCTCTAATGCTGGCACTACTTTTCAGAGGGCAATGGACATTGTGTTCAAGGGCTTCATCAATAAGTTCATCTTGATTTATCTAGATGATATCACAGTCTTCTCTAAGAGAGGAGAAAGTCACATGGAGCATCTGGAGAAGGTTTTGAAAGATTAAAGAAGTTTGGGGTGTCCCTGAACCCAAAAAGTGTATTTTTGTTGTCTCCCAAGACAAGCTTCTGGGCCATTTAGTGTCCAAAGATGGGATCTCCATAGATCCAGAAAGAACTTCAGCACTTCTTTCTCTTCCTCTACCTACTCATAAGAAGGCCTTGTTGTCTTTTCTGGGGCAAATCAATTTTGTTAGGAAATTCATTCCTAATTGTGCTAGTTTGGTCAAACCTCTGACCCTAATGCTTAAAAAGGATGTTGTTTTTAGGTGGACCAAGGAAGGGAAGGATGGATTTGAGAAGATAAGGGAAGAAATTGTTCAAGCTCCTACTCTCATGAATCCTAATTATGAGGACTTTGTTCTTTATGCCCATGGAGGAGAAAGCAGCATTGCAAATGTCCTGATGCAGCAAAATGACCAAGGTATGGAACAACCCCTATCCTTTTTTAGTCAAACGTTAAAGGACTATGAAGTCAGGTATAGTCCCATGGACAAATAGGTTGTTGCCATTGTAAGAGCATTGAAAAAGTTTAGATATATGCTGGAAAATAACCATATCAAAGTATTACTTTCTCGTCCTAGTGTGAGAGACTATATAATGGGAATTGAAATCAGTGAAAAGAGAGCAAGTTGGGTCACAAAAATCCTATAATATGATGTTATTATCAAAGACACTAAACTGATTAGGGGTAGGGGATTATGTGAACAATTAGCTCAAACTACTATGGATGAAGTGAACTCATCCTATCACTTGAATGAGACAGAACCTACAACTGAATTGTTAGGGTTAGCTAGCAGAAGATATCAATTAAATGCAAATAAAGAATAAACAGAGGAATGAAAAATACATAGAAATAATAACAGTGAGAGACAAGTTTTAACGTGGTTCACCCAAACTCAGGCTACATCCACCAATAGAGAGTCCAATATTATTATCTAGTAAATCAAACTGATTACAACCAGCAATCCCTGCAACTCAATACCATTGCAAATGCTACAATACAATATGTCAAAAAAACCCTAACCCTTAGCTGCTTTTATCAAGCCTTATGTCGGTTACAAAATAGGGTTTTTTTATGTTGGTCCAAAAAAAAAATTCAGGGGTTGCACCCCCAAACCCCGGCGAGGATACATGGCTAGTGTACAGTACTTTCCTGATCAGTCACCACCTACCAACAATCTCCCACTTGGAGACTGATCAAGCTCCATACCAAACAATCTCCCACTTTGAGACTGATCCTGGATGACACCGCTGTGCATGCAGCTCCCACTGGAAATAAGCACCCTGGACTCTGTTGTTCTAATTTTATAATTTCAGTCTTGAAGACCAACCGAAGTTGAAGAGGAACTCAGCTTCTCCCTTGTCACTGCCTTTGTAAACATATCTGCTGGATTTTCATCTATGTGTATCTTTTCCAACCTTAACTGTCCATTATCCAACACCGACCGAATAAAGTGATACCTCAACTGTATGTGTTTGGTCTTTGAATGTAAGGAAGAATTTTTTGCAAGATGTATGGCACTCTAACTGTCTGTATACAAAGAACTATTAGCCTATTGTTTGCCCAATTCTTCCATAAAAGATTGCAGCCATATCATCTCCTTGCTTGCCTCTGTTGCAGCTACAGACTCTGCCTCTATGGTGGATAAAGAAACCACCTTTTGCAACTGCGAGATCCAACTCACCACTGTCCCACCTACAGTAAAGACATAACCTGTAGTACTCCACTTGGTATCAATATCCCCTGCCAAATCTAAGTCTACATAGCTTGCTAAATCAGTATTAGAGCCCCCAAAACATAAATGTGTATTGGATGTACCTCTCAAATATCTAAGAATCCATTTAACGCATTCCAATGCTCCAATCTAGGATGACTCATATACTTGCTAACAACTCCTACAGCATGTGCAATATCCGGTCTCGTGTATACCATGGCATACATTAAACTTCCTACAGCTGAAGCATATGGTACCTTGGACATTTTATCTTCCTCCTCTTGTGTCTTAGGACACATCTCCTTAGTCAATTTCAAATGACTAGGCAAAGGTGTGCTAACAGCTTTTGCATTCTCCATATGGAATCTCTGCAACACCTTTTCAACATAAGCAATGTGAGATAGAGTCAATTTTCTATTCTTCCTATCTCTGCAAATTTTCATACCAAGGATTTGTTTTGCTGCCTCCAAATCCTTCATAGCAAATGACTGTGCTAACTGATGTTTTAACTCTCTGATGTGATCCATGTTAGACCCAGCTACAAGCATGTCATCAACATATAAACATAGGATAATGTAGCTATCATTATCCAACCTCTTAAAATAAACACAATGATCAGAACTACACCAACTGTAGCCTTGCTCAGCCATAAAACTATCAAATTTCAAATACCATTGCCGAGGTGCTTGTTTCAGGCCATACAAACTCTTCTTCAATCTACACACCAGTTTCTCCTTACTTTTGACCTCAAATCCTTGGGGCTGGTCCATGTATATCTCCTCCTCCAAATCACCATGGAGAAAGGCAGTTTTCACATCTAGCTGTTCCAAATGCAAATCTTCAACAACCACAATACTTAAAACAGTACGAATAGAAGTCATCTTGACAACCAGAGAAAAAATCTCATCAAAATCAATGCCCTTTTTCTGTGCAAATCTTTTTACTAGTAACCTGGCTTTAAATCTTTTCTTACCTCCATCTTCCTCTTTCAGCCTATAAACCCATTTGTTTGGTAAAGCATTTTTACCTGTAGGTAACTTACATAATTTCCAAGTCTAATTTTTTAGCAAGGAGTCCATTTCTTCTTTCATTGCAAGCTCCCACTGAACCTGTGTATCCACCTACATAGCTTCATCATACCCTTCTGGTTCACCATCATCTGTTAACAAAATAGAATACAAAGAGGGAGAAAACCTTTCAGGAGATCTACTTAGCCTTGTTGACCGTCTAACATTCACTGGAGTTTGTGGTATTTCTGGTTGTTGTTGCGGAGCATGAGGAACCACTAAAACATCACTATTTGGAGTATCATCTAGCACCACATAATCCTTTTCTTTCTTCTCATGCTACTGCAACTGATCTTTGTACAACACCTTCTCATTGAATATAACATCCCTGCTTCTCACAATTTTCTGATTTTCAAAATCCCAAAGCCTATAACCAAATTCATCAATGCCATATCCAATGAAGGTACATTTTTTTGATTTTGCATCCACCTTGGTTCTATTTTCAGAATCTACATGCGCAAATGTTTCACATCCGAAGGTTTTGAGAAAAGAATAACTCACCTTCTTGTCTGTCCATGCTTCCTCTGGAATACCACAGCCCAAAGGAACTAAAGGACCTCTATTAATTAAATATACAGCAGTGTCGACAGCCTCTGTCCACATATTTAAAGGTAGCCCAGCATGCAATCTCATGGTCCTTGCACGCTCCATCATTGTCCTATTCATGCGTTCAGCCACTCCATTTTCTTGTGGGGTCCCTGGAACCGTTTTCTGCCTACGAATTCCATTAAAGGAACAATAATCCTCAAATTCTTTGCTGCAATACTCACCACCATTATCAGATCTGAGACATTTTAATCTTTTACCTGTCTCATTCTCAACCAAGTTTCTCCATTTCTTAAATGTTTCAAATACATCAAATTTATGTCTAAGGAAATAAATCCATACCTTCCTAGCTGCATCATCTATGAATGTAACATAATACCGAGAGCCACCAAGAGAAGATACCTGAGCTGGTCCCCATACATCTGTATGCACAAGCTCCAACTTTTCATTTTTCTTTTGTTTCCCATCCTTGAGAAAACTGACTCTCTTTTGCTTGCCATACACAACTTTCATAGAAATCCATATTAATACATTTCAGACCTGGTAAAACTTTCTTACAATGAAGTACCTTCATACCTTTTTCACTCATATGCCCAAGTCTATTATGCCACAGTGTTGTCTCAGAACCTACAACAACTATTTCAGTCTCTTCCTGTGAACCTGTATCAACTGTTCCTGAACCTGTTTGTTTTTTCTCTGCAATAGCTGAAGTAGAAGGAACAGTATGACCTGTACAAAGATATAAAGTGCCTACTTTCACACCTTTTGCTACTATTAAGGCACCTTTTGAAACCTTCCAATTTTTATCAGTAAATGTAACAATGCAACCTTCTTCAGCTAGCTGCCCTACTGAAATTAAATTCCTACTGAGCCTTGGAATGTGCCTTACCTTTTGTAGTAGCCAATGATTTCTATTCTATAACTTAATTTTAATTCTTCCCATTCCAACAATTTGATAGGGTTCATTATCTCCCAAATAAACCAGCCCAAAATCCCCTTGGACATAATCAAAAAAATAACTTCTATGGGGCGTAGCATGAAATGAGGCCCCTAAATCTAAAATCCATGAATCATTAGCATTATCTAGGGAAGGAATCAAAGAAGCATCTTCAAATTTATTACTTACCACATTTGCCTCCTTATTTCCTTCTTGTTTGTCTCCTCCTTTATTCTTTCGAGACCAACAATCTTTTTTTAGATGACCTGGTTTCCCACAGTACCAGCAATCCTTTTGTCCTCTGGATTGGGATCTCTTGTCCTTTGAGTTTCCTCCTGACTTCCCATCACCTCCAGAACCTTTTCCTCTCTCCTTTGATTTGCCCCTACTTTCTGCATTCAAAACACTACCTAATGTGGATCCACTTGAGCTTTTCCTATGAATTTCCTCACTCAGAATAACACCAACAACATTATCAAATTTTAGGGTATTTGAACTAAAAACATAGTTACTAACCGCCATTACCAAACTATTCCATCTTTCAGGCAAAGAACATAATATCAAGAGAGCTCTAACTTCTTCATCAAATTTTACATTTACAGAAGTCAATTGACTGACAATCATATTAAATTCATTTAAATGATATTTCACAGATCCACCTTCAACCATTTTCAGATTAAACAAACGCTTCATGAGAAATACCTTATTTGAGGCTGAGGGTTTTTCATACAATTTAGCCAAAACTTTCATCAGACCATCTGTTGTCTTCGCTTCCATTATATTGAATGCCACCGATGGTGCTAGGCACAACCGAATGTTCCCAGTGCCTTTCTGTCAAGAAGATTCTAATCCTCATCACTCATTGTTGCTGGTTTCTTAGCTACTCCTTCTAACGGCATCCATAAATCTTTTTGATAGAGGTAATCCTCCATCTGCATCTTCCATAACTGATAGTTCTTCCCATTGAATTTATCGACCTTCAATTTACCCTCATCCGCCATTGCTCCCACTCAATCGTGAGATCTTCCTGCAGACGATAATCACAACCCGCTCTGATACCACTTGTTAGGGTTAGCCGGCAGAAGATATTAATTAAATGTAAATAAAGAATAAACAGAGGAATGAAAAATATATAGAAATAATAACAATGAGAGACAAGTTTTAACATGGTTCACCCAAACTCGGGCTACATCCACCAACAAAGAGTCCAATATTATTATCCAATAAATCAAACCGATTACAACCAGCAATCCCTGCAACTCAATACCATTGCAAATGCTACAATACAATATGTCAAAAAAACCCTAACCCTTAGCCGCTTTTATCAAGCCTTATGTTAGTTACAAAATAGGGTTTTTTTATGTCGATCCAAAAAAAAGATTCGGGGGCTGCACCCCCGAACCCTGGCGAGGATACATGGCTAGTGTACAGTACTTTCCTGATCAGTCACCGCCTACCAACATGAACCAGTAGTTGTAAGTTCCTGGACAACAAGCATAGCCAAGTTCTTATCCACTGGTGAGTATCCTAATGGATTGGACAAAACTAAGAGAAGACATTTTAGGTTGTAGTCCATTCCTTATGCTTTGATAGATGGGGTTCTCTTTAAAAGGAATCTAGATGGAGTCTTGCTGAGATGCATTAGAGAAGATCAGATGGACAGATTGCTCAGTGAGTTTCATGTTGGTCCAACTGGAGGCCACTTCTCTGCAAGAGCTACATCAATGAAGATAATGAGGGTAGGTTACTTTTGGCCCACATTATTCAATGATGCCCATGTGTGGGTAAGAAAATGAAAAGAGTGTTCTCTCTTTGTTGGGAAGAAAAGATTGGTCGCCCTTCCACTTCATCCTATTCAGGCAGATCAACCTTTCTCATAGTGGGGTCTGGATTTCATTAGCATGATCAACCCTACATCCAGTGCTAGCCATAAGTGGATTCTAACTACAACGGACTATTTCACTAGGTGGGTTGAAGTTGTCCCACTTGAAAAGAGGCTACAAAATCAGTAATCATGGATTTCTCAGAAGAAATCATGACAAGGTTTGGAGCTCCCCACACTATCATTTCTAATAATCCAAGAGTTTTTACTAGTTTTAGGATACCTGATTGGGCTTTGAAGTATAATGTGTTCTTGAAGACTTCATCTAACTATTACCCTCAAGGTAATGGGTTAGCTGAATCTACTAATAAGAACCTTATCAGAATCCTGAAGAGGACCATGGAAATAAATCAGAGATAATGGCATAACAAAATTAGATTGGCTCTTTGGACTGATAGGATCACGTATAAAAGAGCCATTGGTAACTCTCCTTTTGTTCTTGTGAATGGGAAAGAGGCTAGATTGCCCTTATCTTTGGAGCTTCCTTCATTGGAATTGGCCCAACAATTGGAATTAGAAGGTGAAGATGCTAGGTCTGTAAGGATGGCTAAATTAACTGAGTTAGAAGAACATAGATAGTTAGCCATGGATACATTAGAACAACACTAGAAGTAGATCAAGAAATACTTTGACAAAAAGGCCAAGGATTAGATTTTCAAGGAAGGTGATCTTGTTCTAAAATGGGATGCTGACAGAGCCAAGCCTAGAGGCCATACTAAGTTTGATGAAATCTAGAGTGGCCTGTGTATCATCACTAGCTGTAAGCAAGCCAATGCTTTCAATCTTTCAAGGCTGGATGGTGAATTTCTACCGATGTCAGTGAATGGGATCCATCTCAAACCTTACTTCTAAGGTTGGTATCAGATTTTGTATATATTGTGTTGTTTTGTTCTTGCTTTAGTTTTTCCTTTTCCCTACGTGTTGTTGCACAGGCTGCACTCTCATTAGGAGAATGTGACCTCATTTTCCTTTTTGGTGTTGTTTTGAAGGCAGGGTTTCAATTGTTTTCAATCTGCTACAGTCCCTTTTGACTCTATGCCCAATGGATGCTTAAGGCCACTTGTTCATTTGTTTAACAGGCAAACATCCCTGAGAGGTCACCAAAATGTTAACATATTTTTCCCCTTTCCAGAGTCAAATAGTTCAAGCTTGAAAATGTTGAAAATCTTGCTAATTTTTTTAAGTGCGTAGTATTCTTTAGATCTAGAGGTGTTTTCCTTGTAAAATTCCCAAAAATCTTGAGTATAAAACCCCTGAAAAAACTCAGAAATTTCCAAGTTTTACCTTAGTTTTTTCAGCCTTAGTCGGCAAAAGTTCAAGTTCATGAACCTACCAGTTCGCCAACTGGCCGATTCACTGACTAAGGGAAGGTTCAAAAAGAAACAAGTAAAGAAAAACCGTTATCAGCAATTTTTTCAAAGGTTCGTCAATCAAGTGAATCGCTGACTAAAGAGCCAAGCGAGAAGGCTTTCTTCAAAGTTGTTAAGGAAAAAGCAAGGCAAAAGGTTGCCTTTATCGGCAAATTATGTGGTTCGCGAACCCATTGGTTCACCGATCGGTGAATTAGCCAAGAAAGAAAGGGAGGCCAAAGGAAGACTTGAAAATGACTAAGGCAAAAAGAAAGAGAAGGCATTATCGGGAAATTGGAAAAAAACTCGAACTCACCAAATAGTTCGTGATTTCCAAAGTTTGTCAATAAGGCGATCTACCGACAAAGGTAAAGGTAAAAAGCAAGAACAAAGCAAAATTCGTGAAATTAAAAAATCGTTGACTAAAGGGCAAAAAGAAAGATGAAGGAAAAAGAGAAAGACATAGGCAAGTCAATAGTTCGCAAAAAGGTGATTTCGCCGACTAAAAGAGAAAAGCAAAGACAAGATGTTTTGTAAAAAAGAGATTTTTCTAATAAGGCAAAATAAAAGCCAAAATTATAGAAAAGTGAAATAAAATGAAAATAAGCTTGTAATATAATGTAAAGCTTTAAAATATTTTAAATTAAAATATTTTAAAGTGTTGTAAAAGCTTTATAAAAAAATTTTGGCAAGAATATATATTTGAAATATCTATCTTCTCCAGTCACCATTATTGCAGAATCAAATTAGCCCATTTAGAAGTAGTTGTGCATTTAATTGTTGCAGGTAGATGAATCAGCTGGTTGTATTCAAGGCAGCAGATATTTCCTAGCTACTTCATCCTTAAGATATTTTCTGCATTTATGTTTTGAAGACGGATGTACACAGACATTCCCTTTACAGAAATATCTTCTAACATGCCCATGGGGTGAATTTATTGTGGTAGGTGACTTCGGTCAGTGAATGAAATGGTATAAATAGATGAAAAATCAATTTAACGAGGGTTGGATACAGAGACTTATTTTGTGTTCCAAACAGAACCCTCTTTTGCTATAATCATGCCTTTTGATCAATACATGTTGATTGTTTTACCTTTTCATGCTACCTTTTAGCTCTATGTAGATCTAGAACTAGTTATTGTTTGTGAATGTTTAATTCCTTGCAATCCTTTTCTTATCTTTTACCTCTGTTAAGATCTGCAAGATTTGTGTGAGTTTATCAAATATATTCAATTATTATGTGCATTTTAGTTTTGTGGGTGTTCTTCATTCAAATCTGATGTATCACCTTTCTGTTTTCAGTTTCTCCTTCCTTTTTTCCTCAACGGTGGTTAAATTAGGTTTAGTCTTAGTCTACTCTAAATTGCATATTTAGAGGAAGGAACCAGCCTTCTCTGGAGGTTTGATTTTCTTTGCAGGGTCTCACACCTAGAGTTCACTCCAATGTTTCACTGGATTGTTGTAGCAAAAGCGCTTCAACACATGCAAATCCAAGTGACAACATATACTCCTTAACAGACTTGTTACCTTGTTTCAATCCTTGCAGTTTCTTCAAAAACTCCGACTCATAGTCCATAAGAATGAACTGCTTCTTTAGTTTGTCCACCATCCGATCCCATCTGGTAATCTTTCCTTTTCCTCTTTGATTCTCTCTAACTGGACCTATTTCCACCATATATTGGCATAGCCCTTCAACTTTGATTTTGCAAACTTTACTTGTTCTAGATCCTCCACCTCTTCATACTCGAAATATTCCTCCATATCATTTATCCAATTGATAAGCTCTTCCGGATTCAAATCCCCAAAATAGGTAAAAATTTCAATCCTATACCTCTTTCCAGTTTTTGAAACGGCCTTCAATAACCTAACTTGTGCAGGATCTCCTGCAACATCTTGTTCTTCTTCAAATAGCTCTTCTTCTTCAGCTTCATCTTTGCTTTCTTCTCTTCTTCTTGGCTCAAACTCTTTTCACAACTCCTCTTGCAATGCATCGATTTGTCTTTGTAGGACTCTAAAACCCTCTTCTATCAAAGCATTTCTCCCACCACCATGGTTTCTTTGTGGAGGCATTTTGATCTCTATAGCAAACCCACAGCCTCAGGTCCTGGTGCAAACTACCTCACGGTCGGCAATCTCTCTACACACTTAAGAACCCTTGCTCTAACACCACTTGATGAGGGGGTTAAATCCTAGAACACACAACATAGATTACTCACAAAAAATAGGAATGTTCTTTTATTGAAATGAAAACAAATTACATTACAGAAATTGGAATCAAATAAGATGAAATCCCCAACAAGCTGCAACACATTACAGCTTCCTCCCTCTGGATCCGAGTGTCCGATTAACGAACCGTTTGATACATTAGAAATCTCATGAAAAAATCTACGTCCTTCGAATTGGCTTTACAAATTTTGCCCATTTTCGGGTCGTATGGGGCCTCTAAGTGCCTCATATTTGACTTTGAAACTTTTTCATGGGTTTTTAAACAAACGAAAACTTTAATATCTTTGAACCCACAAGTGATTTTTGGCCAATTCCTTCACCAAAGGTTATATTTTTCAATTCTAAAACTTTGAGTAAATTTTCGTTTCCATACGTACTCAAATGCAAACTTTCTAAAAATAGCAATTTGTCATTTTTAGCAGGTTGAAATTTTTGAAGGTTTCGCATCATTATTCAAACAATTGGTATCCGAAAATACCAAAATTGAAAAGAAAAGAAAACAAAATCATCATTTTTTAGGGTGATGCAAGATTGCCTTTACACCACTAGATGCTCTTGCATCAGGTAAAAAAACATAATAGAATGTTGTTGTGTTAAGCGAAAACACTAGTAATTTCATATGCTCGGGTCATGTAAATAGTGTAGTGTGTAAGAACTTCCATGCTTATCTCTATGATGAGAATGATATCCTCTTCTATATCTTATTTCCAACTTGTCTCTAAGATTTAGATCTATGTTTTGTGCTTGTGTACACCCCAATATTCCAGGTTCCAATAGCCATACCTAGCTTTAATGCCTCTAAGGATGAAATAGACAATGCTTGTTATGGGACTTTTTCCCCAAAATAGAAAAGAAAGTTATTTTATGAAAAACCCTTTAAAATTATAAGAGGATTAAAAGTTATTTGATCATTTATTTAGAAAGGGTGATCGAAAATTATGACATTTTAATTAAAAGAGGGAATAATAATAAATATTTCAAAAGACCCCTTTTAAAAAGGAGGAATTATTATATTTGTTAAATAATTATTAAACAATCTTTGTCAAAGGGTGTGATGGTTTAGAAACCACCACTTAAAAGGATATATAAAGCATTCATAGGAGACTTGGAATAGGCATGGAAATCATTAAGGAAGAAGAAGATGGTCTAGTGGGCTATGGGCATTGGAGAAGGGGCACATAGAGTGTGTTCAACTCGGGGTACAGAGTACACTTGAGATTGTCTTGGCTAGGGCTTATGTTAAGCACTTGTGTTGAGCATGTCATGTTGTGTTCTGAATAAAAATAGTTCCTCCTAGAGTGTTTCATGGCTATGAGGGCCAAGACCACTAGAATCTTCCTAGAGTGAGAACGGTTGATCCAAGCACTCCAATTCAAATAAGTATTGAAACTATTGATGTTTAAAAAAATTTTGAAAATATAAATATGATGATATTAATTTGATCAAATTATGTGAATATGTTGTCCAATTTCCTATGTTAATTATTTACTTTAGAATTCTTTTTAAATTATCACATGTAGTAATTTACATTTGTCATTTGCATCTATTTTGATATCACTGCATATTCTAGATTATCTCAACTCTAATATTATGTCCCTTTCTGCTCTTGCTGTGTTTTCCTCCTCTACCTGCAAATCATCCTCCATTGTTGTATGTCTGTGACTAGCATACAAGCACAAGCTCTTTGCGCAACCTACAATCACAAGTCTTGTTAGCAATAAATTTACTTTGTGACAATGTTGTGACTACCAGGTGCCTCTAGCTAAGCACAGTAACTGACTGTCGTTGGTTTCAAAACCTTTTGGAGTCTTCATAAACAATTACTACACAACATTGTTTACTTGTCTATGGTTCAAACTTCAGGTTTAGTTCAACATAAATTGAGCAAATCATCACTTATTTGTGGAAACAAGTCTATACTGCTCTGTATCTCACCTTTCTTTCATATCATGATAATTCAGTCCCTCGCTTAATTTCACAACTTGAAGCAATTAATAGTATCGAGGCCTATGTAGAATTAGACAACCTTCTCAGTTGATTAGTCTCAAAGCTGAAATTTGATGTCGCAAATTCTTGTGAAACATCAATGTACATAGAAAAGCTATAACTATGCTCTAGAAAAAATTGTATTTGTGAAGTAATTTTCTTTATCATCTTGTTATAGTAATTTGTGTTTTCAAAACATATGTTGAAATATCAAGGCAAAACAAAAAATAATAGTGGAAATCGAAGGGGTTGCATGTACTTGTAAGGATCTTGCAAATTATGATAAAATGCACACTCCATCTGATACAATTCTGTCCGTAGGAAAAATAAAAGCCAGACCTTAAGTGGAAATAAAATTACAAGTGTAACTGCAATAACTGCATTTATACATTCAAATACAAATCAAAATCATACTTTACAAATTAAATCTTGGTCACACCCGCAGAACATACAACCTGGAACAGAATAAACTCCAGCTGAACCAATTCAATGGAAAAGAGTAATCTTGGTTCTGTAAGCAATAACATTTTTACATGAAATTCAATCCAAATGAATCGTAAGAAAAAATTGCTTCCCAAGTACTTTTTCCCTTATAATCGTTGTTGTAATGGAATGCTGCCCCAAACATTTTTTCCTTGCTGTAATGGAACTCTGCCCCAAGGTTTGAATTGTGCTCATAAGTGCAGTATAGGTACGAACCTTTGCATTGATCTCCTTACAGGATCAGAAGCTTTGAATTCTGAGAGCAGAATGGGTGCAAAGCCGTGGCATCACAAGTACAATAATACCTATTTAGTTCATCATCTATTTCTTGTATACCATGATTGAATGTGGATCCCATATGGTTCCACTGACCTCTATAAGAAGAATGAATTTCATTCTCATCTTATTAATTGCTGAATGCTAATTTACAATTTTCTTCAATAAGCAGTTCTTAGCTCTGTCCACTACAAAATAGTTCATAATTCTATTGCTTGCATGAGGCATCGGCCAAGCCTGTAAAATAACTGTAGTAGAAAGGGCTCTCAATTGTAAAAGTTGGGCCAGTGAATATTGGCTTTATTTGCAAATGGAGATGGAATTTTGTTAGATAGAAAGAAAAGGAACCAAATTATACATTTTGAAAAGGGAGAATTTTGAAACGAACTCTATATACCGGTTGTGTAACAGATATTAGCTTGGAAAAATCAATGAAAGAGTTAATTTTGAACACTTGGAAATAGTATGAGCTCCTCTGAATGTACTCCGCAGCATTCTCAGCTTTTTATAAAATCTGTCTTCAGTTCAGTCACCTTTACACAGACTCTGCATCCCCGTTCACTTTGGGGTCATCCTCATTGACTTTACTCACTTTGGGTTTCAGAGAAGAAAATGAGTTTTGCTTAAGAGGAATTTTATTTCCTATAGATTCGTGTGTTTCTTGCAGGTTAAGGTATGTATAAACAGTCATTGCTCCAAGAGCCACTGTTGCACCACAAATACTTGACAATCCAGGATTATTATGAAAGAGAAGAAAGCCTCCAAGAAGAATCACACAGGTCTTGAACTGTCCAAGCACAACATGCGTAGTAGCTGAAGTAGCACTGCAAGATGATTTGAAATATCAGAGATTGAGAGAACGCATCTAAAATGCACATGATTTCTTCTAAAATCATTTACTATGGAAGTTCTTACCCAAGTGCTAAAGCACCAGACCATTGAAGCAGAAATCCCAGAACTGCAGAGAAAATAATAGCCAATATATGGGAGAGACTCCAATCAAATGATAGTAAACCAGGAGGATCTAACCATGGAATTCCGGCAACCAAGGAAAATATGGTTATGGGTGTTGTTTTCCACATCAATCTGCTCAGAATTTTACACATAATCATATAGATTTAAAAGGCTTAATTTATACAATCGACTTATTTATTTTCATTAAAAAGCAAGTCCTATGGTAAGAACACTTAAATGTGCAATGGCCACTTCTGTCCTAGCACCATTAGTCAGAATTTCAAACAAATACTTACGCAAGTGCTGTCCAATTGTCTTGCTGCTGCAGATTTGACCATAAAATTTTGTTTGCAGCACTTGGTATTATCCATGCTAAGGACACCAAAGCACCAAATAAATTGAATTGCAAATCTGTTACAGTTGCAACAGCTACTCCCACAGAAACAACTGTCAATGCCAGTACCTGAGAAATGTAAAACGAAGTTTCGAAATCCTCAACGGAAATGAAATCCACTTGTAAAATAATTAGCAAAAAAGGATCAAAGAAGTGGTTGGATTTGGCAAAAGGGTGAATGAAGAAAACCTTCTGCAGAGAAACTTTCTTC
Source organism: Cunninghamia lanceolata (assembly GCA_027924645.1). Classification (NCBI taxonomy): domain Eukaryota; kingdom Viridiplantae; phylum Streptophyta; class Pinopsida; order Cupressales; family Cupressaceae; genus Cunninghamia; species Cunninghamia lanceolata. The sequence continues at coordinate 9,985,336 of BSBN01000389.1, forward strand.
CCGAAAAGGATAAACTCTGATAGTACAATAGTGGGAGTAACAGCAATCTTAGCCATCTGATAAAAACCCACACTATGACCCAAGTAATAAGAAGTTAAAGTGCTGTGCAAGGGCTGGAATTAACATACCAAATAAAAAGGAAAAAATAATGCAGCACCTGTTGTACTTTAAACTGACATTTGCAAGGCCATTGGAAAATGCCATTATCACCCCCAAAGCAATCAGAGAAGAAAATGGTGTTGCCTTTGCTGGAGGTGATGCAGGAAGCAGAGAGAAGGCTCTGAGAGAGGCCAATAAGAGCCAGCTTAGTGCATAGTGAACCAGTGTGAGAAAGATGGGGTAATTAAATCCCACCTTCCCAAGCAACTGCAATCACAATATAAATAGCTTTAAAATGACCTCACTCTGTTGCGCCCATCTACTGTCAAAAACTGACAAACATATCAACACAATAATTCTACAAATAAAGAGCTTACCAATTTGTTCATCATGATAATGCTAACTGCAACCATAAAGTTGAAAGTCAGGGCTACTGTTGGAGTGCAAAACCTTTGCTGCAGCCGTTTTGCTCCGTCTGGAGTACGGAATTCACTGAATAAAGATGAGCGCAACTCTTCCAATGCCCGTCCTGCCACAGAACATATGGTTACATAATGTTTTAATATGAATCAAATAAGTGTTTCTCCAAGTTTCTAAGACCGTACACGGACAGGTTTTGGGACATCAATTATTTTTCTGAATTTTGCAGATGGTAGGGAGACAGCAAGGGGACATCTATTAAAATAATATATAAAAAATTAATATTTGAATATTCAAAATATAGATGAAATAAAAATACTTAAAAATAACTTACACAAACTAAAAGAGATTCAATTATGATGTCAGTGAATTTAACTTGCTTGGTGTAAGTTTGGCTAGTCTCCTAGACAAATTGAAGACATCGTTTAACAAAAAATTAAGTTTGAATGTTCAATGTATTTTCTTCTGGAAAGCATAGGATAAGGTCTCTTCTTGTTAGCAGCCTCTCATGCTTTAGTAGTTTAACATTGACTCAACCTCCATCAAGAAAAAGGCTCTTAAATGATATTGGGATATCAATAAACCTTTAACCACTGCCTGTAAGATGAGATCACAAGTTTCCTTTCCATTCAACAGGTCCCTGACTTTCCTTGTGTGTTTTACAATTGATTCTTGCTGCTAATTAGAGATACCCTCTTGTCTACATTCTTGCATTTGTATAGCAAAATGAATGTCAGAATTGATGTTTATCATCTTGTTTGTGAATGCATTTTGTTTCAACTAGAGTTTGTCAAAGGAACAAGTCTTCCCAGCTCCCATGCAAATGGATTGGAATCACATGATAAATTTCAGCAGTGAGCACTATCAATTTAACTTCACTAAATATAGAAGGCCAACTGGGTTCCTCATTCTCCTCTCTAGTCCACCTGAGAAGGCTCGATCTCAGTTACAACAAGCTGACAAGAACCTTTCCACTTTTGTTTTGCTGTTTGAAAGGTGCAGGTGTGGGGTATGCCTTGACACCCCCAGGACCCCAGGGCATCCCCAGTTCTAGGAAAAAAATTGGGGATGTCCCCTTTTAGGGGGCGTCACAGTTTTATCTTTAAAAATGGATGACATGAGGGGGATGTCCTGTCCCCATCCCCAAAACATCCCAGACTTTGGAGATGGGTGATGAATTGGCCTTGGGGATGCACACTGAATCAAATCTAATGGGAAGGCCATATCTTCAATGAGAAAAGTTTCACTAAATTAGCCTTTCATGCATAGCTAAGAGTGTTGTAAACTTGAAATACTATAATTGAAACCAGTGAGGGTAGAAGGAAACACCAAAGTCTTTTTCGGAAATTAACATAAAATATCTTTTGAAAATTTCTTTAAATGTAAAGCCACTAAAATTAAAATTCATTTCATAACACAAATTTTAGCCAAATTTAGGTGTGTATTTCATAACAATAAAACTCATTTCATTAAAAGGAATGTGTTGAGATATCTAAATGTCAGTGGAAGCTATATCACTTAAAACCCATTAGCAAATACACATACTGCCCAAATTGCAAAGTGCAATGACTTGGACTTGTTTTCCGTTGTCAGTTCTACTTCTTGCTTTTAGAGCATAATTAGAGAGCATCTTTTTTATTTACAAAAATAAAAAAAATTCACTAAATTAGCCTTTCCATGCATAGCTAAGAGTGTTGTAAACTTGAAATACTATAATTGAAACCAGTTAGGTGTGTATTTCATAACAATAAAACTCATTTCATTAAAAGGAATCTGTTGAGATATCTAAATGTCAGTGGAAGCTATATCACTTAAAACCCATTAGCAAACACACATACTGCCCAAATTGCAAAGTGCAATGACTTGGACTTGTTTTACGTTGTCAGTTCTCCTTCTTGCTTTTAGAGCATAAGAGCTTAGAGAGCATCGTTTTTTATTTACAAAAATTTTTAAAAAAATCACTAAATTAGCCTTTCCATGCATAGCTAAGAGTGTTGTAAACTTGAAATACTATAATTGAAACCAGTGAGGGTAGAAGGAAACACCAAAGTCTTTTCTTGGAAATTGACATAAAATATCTTCTGAAAATTTCTTTAAATTTACAGCCATTAAAATTAAAATTCATTTCATAACACAAATTTTAGCCAAATTTAAGTGTGTATTTCATAACAATAAAACTCGTTTCATTAAAAGGAAATCTGTTGAGATATCTAAATGTCAGTGGAATCTATATCACATAAAACCCATTAGCAAATACACATACTGCCCAAATTGCAAAGTGGAATGACTTGGACTTGTTTTCCATTGTCAGTTCTCCTTCTTGCTTTTAGAGCATAAGAGCTTAAAGAGCATCATTTTTTATTTGTATTTCAGGGAGGCAAATCTAGGAGGCCATTTTTTGGGGATGGCTGTGTATCTGTCTATGTCTCTACATGTGTCTCTCTGTCTGTGTGTGTCTGTGCATGTCTCTGTGTCTGTCTGTCTGTGTCTGTCTGCGTGTCTGTCTGTCTGTGTCTGTGGGTGTGTGTGCATGTGTTTATGTCTACGTCTGTATCTGTGTGTGTGTAAATTCAAATTTTTACAAGTTTATCGTGTGTGTGTGCATGTGAGTGTAAATTCAAATTTTTACAAGTTTATCTATACATGAAATCAAGATTCAAGTTTAGACATTCATATAATCGATCTAATGTATGAGATGTACTTAGTGTGTGTGTGTGTGCGCACTTGTGTGTATGTGTGCATGCGTGTGTGTGCACTTGTGTGTATGTGTGCGTGCGTGTCCTTACAAACCTAAATGGGGGCAGTCTTGCCCATGTGGATGTACAACACTTGCAAGGAGTTGCACCAATGTGATAGTAGTTTGGTGAGGGAAGGGCTACATTGATTGTCTAGGAGTTTGGGATGCCATAGATACTTCCATATAATCAGCAAATTGTATCTGGTATGAAGATGGCACTTGAACAATTCTAACACACAAGGAAGAAATTTTAGCATGTTGTGTCTTTTGCCTGCCACTGGTTCCTAGGAGAGATAGATGCACCAATTTGGGAAGAGTCACCCTCATCCTCACACGAGATTGTGTTGGAGATGTGAGTCTAGGTTGGAGTTGCATAGTGGTCTAGCTAGGAGTCTGCTGCATTGAACTTGTGCGAGAGCCAACTAGACTCTTAAGGAAGCCTTACAACTAGGAGTATGTGATGTCCCGACCTAAATGCTGCGGTGGTGCAAATTCCCGCTAGGCATGTACCCGGGGGTGGGTCCAATCCTCACACGAGATTGTGTTGGAGAATGTGAGTCTAGGTTGGAGTTGCATAGTGGTCAAGCTAGGAGTCTATTGCATTGAACTTGTGAGAGAGCCAACTAGACTCTTAAGGAAGCCTTACAACTAGGAGTCTGTGATGTCCCGACCTAAATGCTGTGGTGGTGCAAATTCTTGCTAGGCGTGTACCCAAGGCTGGGACCCACCCACGATTGGGCAGCCACATGTCCACGAGGGGGTTCTCTTGTGTGGTACTCTGGTGGGACGAAAACCTCACCCTTAACGTTGGTGGGCGCCATTCACCACCAGTTCGGGCTTTTGGTGTAGTGGTTGTCTAGCTTGGTATCAGAGTTGAGGTCTCGAGGTTGAGCCTGCGAAGCGTTGTGGTCTGTGATGTCTCGACCTAAATGTTGCAGTGGTGTGGATTCTTGTTGGGCGTGTACCCATGGCTAGGACCCACCTACAATCAGGAAGCCACATGTCCATGAGAAGGGTCACTCGCGTGGCACTCTAGTGGGACAAAAACCTCACCCTTAATGCCGATGGGCACCATTCACCAACCAGTCTAGGATTTTGGCATAGTGGCACATCACATTTGTTAGACACACAAGAATACTGAGAGGGGGGGTGAATCAGTATTCAAACAATTTCCAATTTCAACAATTTCAACTTATTCAAAGCAAATTAAACCTTAAGCATCACAATATTAACATGAAAGAATAACACAATGCACATCAACACATAACACCATATATACGTGGAAAAACTACGGTGAGGATTAACTCACAATATATGAAGCTCAAATAATAACTTTGTTTTAGGGGTTATAACCCAAAGAAGCTGCTACTCCCTAAGTAACTTTGATTTAGGGTCACTCCCAAGGAAACTTCTACTCCCTGATGATTTTGTTTTAGGGTCACTCCCAAAAAAGCATCTACTCCCTGAAATGAGAATACACTTACAAAAGATTACAGTATGACAGTCTTTCTACTGTCTGAAAACTGACATTAAAGCTCACACTTTGATGATTGCACTTCTGCCTCCTCACACTTTCTTCTGAAGATCTGATCAATTAGGCACACTCTCTCTATACTTGATCACTATCTCAAATATGTCTTCAAGATGAATCCAGACAGCATCAACAACATCTACTCTTTCTCCTTCAGTCACACATCAAGAATGCATTTATTCTGCTTTTTATCTGCTTGCAAATCTTTTTAATCAACTTGCAATCATATCTTCCTTACTCAATTTGAATCACTATTTATACATGATATTACATTGATTACATAGCTTGTCAGCCACATACAATATGAAAAATACATTTACAAGTCAGCCAAACATCACACAATATGAAACGTGTAAAAGATAGATCCTAAGTGAACACACATGTTACACCAACAGAAGATCCAAGCCTTGAGGACCCCAACTCTTGCTTAACCAGGTCCAAAACATCCTTCACAGCTTCAAGCATCAAGGAATTACATCCGCACTCTACACATTTGGAAATAGGACAACTTTAATGAAAATACATGAAGACTTGAAGTATAACGGCCACATCAACTCGAAAAATCTTGTGCAGTATTGGAAACAAGAAAGATCTTCATGAAACTTTTCCAAATGAGTTCACATGACTCATAAAACACCCCCAAACATTCCTTTGCCACCACACATCAAAGAATTGTGCCGCACAGCTTCAATCATTAACTCTGAGAACACTCTACCATCTGGAACACACTACAACATGCTGTCATTTGAAAAAACTAAGCTGCAGACCACCAAGAACCTTGAAACTGAAAAGAAACATATAATGCTCATCTAGAAACATGTCCTCAAAACCGCAAGGGCAATCATTCATTTGCGGAGGAATGCGAAGCATCCTGCTTTCATGTAGTAACTATCTTCACAGAACCAGCACTGTCTTCACTCTATCTTTTGCAAAACATACTTCCGGTAGTTCACACATCATGAAACTTGGAATATGCAAGATTTGACATTACATTAAGCTATATTCCAATCCGCAAAGGCCCAAATCCAAACTAATGGAAATGCTGAACAATTTCCCAGACAGTCTTCAAAGATGGTCATTCTGAAACAGAGACTATCACCAACTTCCAGAGGCTGAATCTTTTTATCCTTAACACATGCATTCTTAGGGATAGTAGAAGAGAGCATGCAACATATCTTAGTCCATCAAAACCACATCTTAGTGCTTCTAATTCCCATATTTTCCCATATTAATGTGTCTTCTTGATGCTTCTAATTCCCATCTGAATATAACTTCATACTCAATTCTGCAATGAACAAGGCATGATATGGACTTCTAATCCCCATCTCAATGTCTGCAATGAACAAGGCATGATACGAACTTCTAATCCCCATCTCAATGTGTCTTCTTCGGGAGCATGACATGCATATCTTCTCATATCAATATATCTTCTTCAGGAGCATATCAATATGTCTTCTTCAGGAGCATCATATCCAACTATGAACGCTCTTACACATTCATATCAGTGTTGACATCAATGACAACCTTGTGACAGTGTTGGCATCAATGACAAACAATGCAACCATAGGAACCATATGTGTAACAACATTGGTATTAGAGCCAAGGTCCCGAGGTCGAGTCTTGAAGAGTGTGGTGGGCTTAACCTCGACAAACGTTCCTCTATCGTGTTGGTTGGACTTCTCATATCAATATATCTTCTTCAGGAGCATATCAATATGTCTTCTTCAAGAGCATCATATCCACCTATGAACACTCTTACACATTCATATCAGTGTTGACATCAATGACAACCTTGTGACAGTGTTGGCATCAATGACAAACAATGCAACCATAGGAACCATATGTGTAACAACATTGGTATTAGAGCCAAGGTCCCGAGGTCGAGTCTTGAAGAGTGTGGTGGGCTTAACCTCGACAGACGTTCCTCTATCGTGTTGGTTGGACGTTCCTCCAGATCCAAATGGTGGGGCACCCCACGTGTCCATCTCACCTCCAGGCTTTCCAATGGGACAAAAACCTCACCCTTAACGTCTGTGGTGCTCGTCCTTACCACCAGGCTAGTCTTTTGGTGTAGTGGCACATGACAGAGTGTGTGAGAACCAAGTAGGCTCTAAAGCCATAATTCTCAATTCCTTTTGGCTTATCTGTGTAAATTCATGTCTTATTTCTAGTTGTTTAAACTATGATTGTGCTTGGTGTATTTGTTCGATGTACATGTTGGGTTTTGTTGCTGATTTTATGCTTGGGATTTCTATTGTCTTTGTGTAGACCAATTTGTTACCCTACTGCTTATGCCTTGTAGATTTGTAACACATGTTTGTACCTCGAGGATAAAAGGGGAGTTGGCAATTATGAGGGTTCATGAAACCTGAAGGCTGGAAGTGTAGAGGCAAGTTCTTGAGCAGACAGATCTAACTACCAGTGATTGGAGGGAATTGGTTGCCTTGATAGGAGTCCCAAGGGAACTGGGTCCATCACCATTGTTAATTTGTGAAATCCTTCATTTTTAAGGGACCCTAAAGGAATGGGCCCTGCAACCTATGCTATCCTAGAGATTGCCATATGCTAAAAGATGTGAGGTACAAGCCTTATAACTATTGATATTTTTAGATAATTGTCCTACAAAGGGAATCCTAGACGAACTAACTTATTTGTGTTTTGGAATGCTACTATGTGGAAGGTTCCTAGCCAAACCTTGTCATCTTTACTTGCCTCGGAACAGCTATCATATGTATTTAGTGTTGTTGTGATGAATCTGAGTAACTTGTGGGAAAATACCACTCATCCACCATTTATTATGGGTCGAAGAGAGACACGTGTTATACACTCCCTCAACCCCCTGATTGTTGATTTCCTAGCATTGTTGTGTAAAGTTGTGTTGGGTTACTTTATATGTTGGTTATGTTGTGTGGCACTTAGGCACCTCTTAGCTTGGGGATGGTGAGAGCCTATAAAGCATGAACCAATTTGGTAGGGAGGTGAGTACTATTTTATCTTGACCCTTAGAGCAGAAATATAAGTGATTCATCATTTATTATGGGTCGAAGAGAGACTCGTGTTATACACTCCCTCAACCCCCTGATTGTTGATTTCCTAGCATTGTTGTGTAAAGTTGTGTGGCACTTAGGCACCTCTTAGCTTGGGGATGGTGAAAGCCTATAAAGCATGAACCAATTTGGTAGGGAGGTGAGTACTATTTTATCTTGACCCTTAGAGCAGAAATATAAGTGATCCATTCACACTTCTCCCCTACACCACTGATACGAGTTTTTTCTATTCAGCATACACTCCCCTCTCTTAATAGTTCAAAGCACATATACATATAAATATGTTTAAATTGATTTAGCCTAAGTTCATAAGGATTGTGTATAACTATATATGTGTATGATTTGTTAGACTTTATACTAAAGAGAAATGTAAATGTTGGTTGATGCTCCAAATGTATTATTCCTAGATTTTTAAATCCCATGTTGATGGGAGGTAGATGCAAACTAGATGTGGCATTTTACACTTGTTTGTGTTTTGAAAGAGTTGAGTTCTCCTATTGATTTAAATGTGTTAATGAGCTAGTAGTTTGAAGTACTAGTGAAACCTTCCTCAACATAAACAAAATTGTATATGGCGTAAACATGCAAGAAAATAATTAAAATCTTGTATGAACTTATATTGCTGGAAGTAAGTGTGATATGAACAAATTCCATACTTTGTGAGATTAGTTTTAAATGGTTGGTAATTAGATAAAAATATACGTTGCAATGGGAAGAAATGAAGATCCATTTTTGCATAAGTTAAGGAGGTAAATTGTTCTGCATCATGGGATGCAGTTTTAAGATTTTCCTTCTAGTGTTTTGTCTTTTTTATCAATAACTCAAAAGTTGGGGACAATAGGAATGCATTGATTTACTTAGTGTTTTGTGGTATCTATTTGGTTTTAAACTTATTTTGATGCTCTTGTCATTTTAATATGTCGAGCATGCCATTCATTACCACTTCACCTTGATGTACTCTCTTGTCACTCTCAATTGTTTCAAGAGGTAGATAATATTTGGGTTGTAGCTTGCCTTCGCTTTCTTAGAACTAGCATTTCTTTTAAGACCGAAGCAAACCTTATGTTACCTTCACCAATCCCCTATAATTTTCGTAGTTCCATGCTCTGTTGGGGACTTTGTCTTTTCCTAGACCTAGTTTTGAATCCCTTCCCATCTTATCTCTATTTATTCCTTGGCCCAAACTCTAGCTCATTAGATTTAGGCTCCAATTGGGCCCATTCATTATAAGACCCTAAATCATACATCTTACAGTGTGCCTAACGGTTGAGGTTCATTGCTTGATCAGTGCTTAGCTTCTTCATTTTTTCCACTTTCAGCCCAATTAGTTCAATGCATGCCTCCACAAGCCACTAGACATCAATTGGGGATACAGTGATTGCATAACCCCATGATCACCATAATCCAAAGTCTTCCTCTCTGGGTCAAACTCTATGTAATCTGAAAACACTCCACCATGTTACTCTTCTTCTCTGACTGAAACTCTTGACCAATCCCAAGATGTTTCACTTCATTGCTTCTTCCTCTCAGAAGTCAACCACCATTTCAGCCATATATCTCCTCGCAAGATCATGAAGTTCATCCATGTATGGATCGAGGGTCCAAATTGCATAAATTGATGCTCTAACCCTCATGGTTTTCATGTTCTTGCCTTGGGTCGGCCGAGAGTAACCTTCTACCTTTGAGACTTTAGTACTAATGTGCCACCTTGAGTCAAATTTTAATTTAATCAAACTGTATAATTCCATCATGTCTGAAGGGGCTTATCAAACACCAAAACTAGTTTATGTCTAAGATAGGGAGCGAGACCTCTAACTCACATGTTATCTCAGATTAACATCTAACTAGTGGTTGACCCCTTTGCTTCAAGTTTAGTCTTCCATATTGGACTCTAGATATTCCTTAGCATGGATACCCTAATCAAATTGATACTTCCCCTCATGTTCGAGATTGATATCACTTAAAGTCTACAATTCGAGAGGTGTTTTGCATTCAATTTGTTTATCAAACTAGAGAACAACCTCAAATTATATTAATTTGTTTATTAGATCCATGTTTAACCCTTAAGCCTTCCATGATCTATGGTTTCATGGTCCATACGATGCATCATTGCATTCTACAAGTGGGTAGGCCATTAGACCCCAAAATTTCTTGTGCCATTGAATTCCTACTACAAATCTATGATGGGCTTCACTTTGTTTAACCCACATTAAACCTTTCGCTTGTTGCCAAAGCACTTTAAACTTCCCTTGTTGCAATTGACTAGGTTGTCATCTTCATTGTATAAAGTCATAGACGACTCTTGCAGAATATTCCCCTTGGGATTCTAGGTTCCCATCATCCTTTTTAGTATTCTTGATAGTTTATTCTTGGATCTCTGAGGGCCAGAGTAGTTGAGGAGACAACCAATGTAATGTTTCGTTTTTTTTAAGAAAATAAGGCCACCGCGAATTCAAGTGTCCCCATTGACTGGTAGAAAAGTATATGTGGCAGATATGAGCAGTAAGTGTTGTCATTGATGTCAACACCTAAGAAAGTCATTTGAATAAGTTTGAACAAGTATTTGAGGAATTAGTACAAAGTGCAGAATTGCTTTATCTACCAGAGCAGTGCAGTGTTTTGCTCTGCATATCCTGTAGATTGAATATCTTTTCCTGCAGATTGGAAGTAATGTTAAGGGATGTCTGTAGATGCTATGTTTCAAGTTTGAGCCTCTGGTGTGAAGATTTGAGCGAGTTCTGTTCACCAGAGTAAAAACTATTTTTCTGTGTATTTAATGGTGACAAGGAGAATGTAATCTGCTCCACATTTCTCCACATTTAAGTTTCACAGTCTGCGGTTCTGGAATTAAGCTTGTGATGATATTATGTGCCTTCAATTCAAATGGTTCGTGATTTGGTGCTCCGCAAGCGATCTTTCCTTTATGACAATGGCCAACAGTAATGTTCAAGTGCTCCGGTTTGAAGAATCTTATGGATAAAGTGTTTAAAGGTTGTGCGGATGTTCTTGGTGGTTGTAACGTGCTTGTGGGAGTCTCTAGATCGTGTTCCTAACTTTTGATTGGTCGGCAGAGTATAATCTGGATCGTGCATGAAGCGTGTTCCTAAAAGTCTTAGTGTTAACTCTAGTCTTGGCCGACCTGGTTGTTCTGACTACTTGCGGTTGTGCTTTGAAGTTTGCAAAGAGTGTGGTTGCATGGAAAATTGCATTTGAGTCCGCATTCATTTCTCTTCTCCCTCAATTCATTTAAGACCAGATCTAATTTGAATATTGGCTAAATATGTATGTATGCCGACCTTGGAGATTGTTCCAAAGGTTGATGATTGTAATGCCGTCCTTGACGATCATTCCAAGGTTGATGAATTGTATAGATACTTGTAATGAAGACGTGGAAAATGTATGGATGTGCAAAAATGCGAAGATAAGTCCAAAGTGAAGAAGTAGAGCAAAGTAGAGGAATTTCATTGTGCTTCAATGGAACTGAATCCTGGCATGGAGTAGATGCTAATATCTTAGTTCACCAATTCTGGCAGTGAGCCACCCACAGGCAGTGAGCCACCCCATTGGCAGTGAGCCGCTTCTTTTGCAGTGAGCATTCTGAGTACTAAGCCCCATTGGCAGTGAGCCTTATTGTAAATTTTGATATATCTTTTATATTGTGAACTAACACTCACCATGGTTTTTCCCTTATAGGGTTTTCCATGTAAAAATCCGGTGTCTCATGTGTCTCATGTGTGAATGTGTTTAAGTTATGATTTCATGCTTTCATAGTTAAATTACAATAATAGTGATTAAGAGGTTGATGTGTTGATGGTTTTAAATTTTTGATTACAACTGATTCAACACCCCCCCCCCCCTCTCAGTTTTTCCATTGGCCTTGATAGTTTTTAAATTTCTATGAAAGAAAAAGAATGATGGCTAGAGCTGAGCATTTATATCAGCAGATCCAATATATTGGGCGCAATATACATGGAGACCCTTGTCAAATAGCATGATGTAAGGCGATTGGATTAGAAGAATTCATCGTAGCCCGTGATCCCATTGGCTATTCTTCATTTAACACAGATTGCAATTCTTCTTTTTTTCTGCTGTACGTATATTTGATGGCTAGCAGTTTGACTGCCTTATTCCTATTTGGATGCTGAGTCATCCCATGTCAGATGTTGGGAGGCTGCGTTAAAATGGATAGTAGCTGAATTACTTATTATTATAAACTAGTATATTTATATTTAAAAATATATATCTAAAGTACGCCAAGAGATATCCTTCTCGAGGCGCCTATTTTTTATCATTTTACCGCACTCACCTCAAATCATACAATTTGATATGTCCGTTCTACATGTGAAAAAAATTAAGGAAGGAGGCAATATAAATAGATTGAATGTAATGTTTCTTTCTTTCATCTTAGTGCATAGTGATGGCTTCTATGAAACTTCTATCCACCTTTCTTTCCATCCAGCATGTATCTTTTTTAATTCCTTTCGCCTTCTTTTTTTAGTTTTTTTAATTTGTGGAGTGACTATTTGGTTTTTTTAATAAAGATTCTAGATTGGAATCTTATAAGTTTACATAGAAATTCCGGAATCTTTGAGCTCTCATTCGTGCTATGAATGTAGGAACGCCTCTCGGCGTAATCAATGCATATGCTGATGAATTCGCAAGACAAGAGTTATTTAAAAGGAAAAGAAGAAAAGTGATTAGTAGGAAATCAGTTGACAATGATATTCAAGGAGCGCTCCAAAAAGAAAGAATAAGGAAACACAAACTAAAGTAAATTAGTTATGGATGGTCAACCAACCTATGTAGGGTTGTGCCCCTTGAGCAAGACAAGGTATAAGGAAGGTTGATCTAGAAGGAAAGGGTCAACTAGGAAAAAGAAATATTACGACTGCTTACAAGAAAAAAACAGCGAAAAAGCAATTGATCCATTCAAGCATAAATTCATTCAAGCCTCATTCAAGCATTAACTTGTCAATCCATCAAGAAATAACAATCAGCAAAAGCAATCAGCAATAATCTATCAACTTCATCAAGCAATCAGTTTTGGATTTGAGGAAGTGTCTTGCAAATAGGAAGGACGAAATCCCTTCCAAGTTCACGAGAGGATAAGGACGAAACCCCTATGGCTCTTATCAAGTTTGGACGAAAACCCAAATCTTGGTCAAGGAGAACGAAAACCCTCCAAGGTGGACTAAGAGTTGGAAGGACGAAAACCCTTTCATGCTCTTGGCATGTTAAGGACAAAAGCCCTTGATATTGCCACTGTTGAGTTAGGGACGAAAACCTCTAATTCAGCAGATTTGTAAGTATTTTGAGAATTGTGCTATGATTTATTGATCTAGATATTATCATTAATTCTTGATCTTTGATAAAGTTATTATCATTTTGAGTAAATATTAATGTTTTAAGGCATAAAATCAGAAATATCCCAAAAAGGGACATTACAACCAATGTCAACCTCTAAGTGAGTCGCCCCCACCCCATCTTTGTTGGTTGCAGCTGCCACGTTTGCATTATTTAGGTTTTGAGGAAGTGACCCATGTCACTCCCTCATGGATTCGGCTCCTCGATGTTATGAATGCTTGGCACTCTTGCCACAAGTTCCACTCTTGCCACAAGTTCCCCAAGAGCACAAGATTATCCTAGAGTCTCGACCTTTTTACCTCTATGACCATACTGTTGTGCACCATGTGTTTGGTATAGACGTTGAGTTAGCATTTTTGTGTTGTTTTGGGTTTTCTACCTATGATCTAGTTATCTTGTAGTCTCATTGATGGTTTCTTCTATGTATCTCATGCTCAACCAACATCATGTTCATTTCTTTCACCCTCTATGTTTGGATGAGTTTCAAACTCACACCCCCACCGTTAAATGTACATCGTACACCATATGGTGCATGTCGTACGGGGTGCCAAGATTCACACTCAACCACAAGGAGGTGTTGCTAAATTTCATTCCTTTGTAGTGCTAACCTTGTTCTTCCTTATGAAAATGTCTTAAGCCTTCCTCTTGCGTAAGGTTGGCCAAGCCTTGACCTTGGCACTTTTGACATCAACATATGTTCTTTTGGTGTGACCTTAAGGCCTTCAATCTCCTTGTTGTGAGACAGTTGATTTAGGGTATCAGCCAAGGTTATCTTTCCTCAGTGAGTGTTCAATCAGATCCCTTAGAGGTCAAATGAGGCATTGCTTTCCCCTTTGGTTTTCATGTTGTACTTCACCTTAAGAGTTTAAATTCAAAATGTAGATTAACAACTTAAACTATCTAGTTCAAATTATAAAGCTAAGTTAATTGAATCTATGAATTAAGAGTTTAATTATGGATAAAACTATTGTTAAATTATAAGTTGGGTGTTCAGTTAAGAAAATGTAAAATAGATTATCTGCTTAAGGAAATTAAAAACTTAAATGATTAATTCTTCAAAAAAAAATTAATGGCATAATTTAGGCCATTTTTTGAGTTGTTAGATTTTGTGGGCATTACAAAACTGGATACAGAAATTCAATGCAATTAAAACCACCTTTTAGTTTATTTCCTAAGTTACCACTCATGGTCAAAAAAAATTGGGGTCGGGTTTGTCCATATAAAAATGAAAAACATATAAAAATCATAAATATATACACATTTGCAGCAGTAATTAAGTTCAGAATAACACATAGCATCATATAATAAATTATCTCTTCATTGAAAGGTAAAATTATAGAACAATGGCTCTACTAATGTATTTGCAATGCACGAGAACTTGATGAACAGATTGAATCAACACAATGTTTTTCTGTTGAAAATCACTGGGATAACAACCATGGAAATATGAAATATTGATAGCATCAAAAAAAACAACTGTGCACTAAAATGATTTGCAAGAAAACAAGATACACTAGGAATATGAAAAAATTCATTAGAAACTATCTAATGGGTTTCATAAGGGTGTGGGAAGGCTTGTGGGCCCCACATGTCTTTTTTTCTTTCTTTTTCAGATACAAAGGGGAAAAAACTGACATTTTTTAATTTAACAAAAGGGGTCAACTGGACATCCCCAGATCATCCTGGGAACATCTCATATGTCCCCAACTGTCTTAGAGACAGCCCAGGACGTCCAGCCTCACCAGCTGGTGTTTCAGGGACATGTCCCCAAATCCCCTGAGGACAGGGGACGGCCAAGCGACAACCCCAGCTATCCCTGTGTCTTATGGATGGGGATGCAAAGGCAACTGATTCAATAAAATGCAATTACTTCAACTGATGCCTTAATGTTGAGCACAGGCTATGCAATGTTCATATAAAATATAGATCAGTTAAGAATGGAACCTAGGACATCTGATCCAAACAAAAAATGGATTTGAAACTTTTATGATCAAGACATAAATCCCAAAAAGTCATTTCCTTGGAGGCAATGGAGAAGCACCCAAAGCAGACCCAGAATCATAAGCCCTGAATGAATTGGGTATGCTTAAAAACTAACACAAATCCATCTTCAAACTTTAACCAACAAAATTGACCCATAACCAAATGCCCTTGTGTAACACTATCATACAGTAGCTCATACAGTGTTGTGGTCTAGTGATAAAGCTAGGTGTCCATTAATCTTGTAACAGATCACATGAATAACAACTGATTGATCATTTCCATCTCTAATCCATTCCAGCACCTATCAAGTCAATATAAAATTGACCCCAGTTCCAACCTTGATAATTAGAACTATGCATTTTAGGCCTTCTAGCCCCAGCTCACGAACAAAAACTATACAAAAAAAAAACCAAGAGATCCGAGAAATTTTTTCCTACCCCTTTCTCCAGCATCGCTGTCTTTCCTCTTGAGCCCCTTGTAAACCTCCTTCCCAATTATGAACTTCATGGTCTCCCCAAGCGCAGACCTCATCTTCATCTTCATTACACACGCTATAGAGCATGATAATTCACCCGCCTTCACAAGCCCCCTATTAACAGGAACTATTTAATCATTGTCCTCAAATACAGAGAATGATGGTGTTCCCAAAATAAAAAAAGTCTGCAAGGCCCTCTTAAGTATCAGTGTTCATACTAACAACCAAACGAACGGTAAAATGTCATCTGATATGCCCAAAAAAGATGAATTTTACCAGTTGAAGTGGACCCAACAAACGAATAACAGGCATTTGGCATAATCCATGGCGGATATGAATGATTCCAAGTGCTATAAATATATCAGGTGGCGCCGGTCGTGCCTCCATTTTCTGACCGTTCGAATATTAATCCAGAGATTATTTTATTACGGACGACAAATTTGGTTAAAATATCTTATCTTGATCGTTACTTTCGATGTGTCTACAGAGGACGAGGTCCCATGGGGCTCATTGTTCTTGAGGGGCCTATATAATTATTCTTGAACAGACATCAAAGAGTATTAGAGAAGACTCCCGAAACCAAAAGTCAGGGATTTATTTATGTATTTTGATTGAAGAATGTATTATAGCAACAGGGAAAAGTTTATTCGTAGCACTTTTTTTTCATTCGATTTGAATTCGTTTTTATTTTTGATTCTTTGTCACCTAGCTTATACCTTTTGATTCTAAGTCCTTATTTACCAATAGTTTGGACCTAACTCTCATATATGTCATTTCGAGTCTTAGTTCAAGATCATAGGTGTGGCTTTATACTTGAAAATCACACATGCAGATTGATCCCCATTTTGTTAAATCAAATTTAATCATGAACCCAAGCCAACTTATCTCCAATTAGTCATTGCTTATAGACTCAAGCTTGAAATATTCAAATTTGCACCCTAGGGTGTTGTATAAAATGACAAAGCCCTAGTTCATTCTAGACATCCAAGAATTCAATATAAATGCATCCACATGTCACTCAACATTATTTAGAGCATTGCATCAACATTTGAGATCATGATAACAAACAAAGGCATTTGCATTTCTATTTAGTGTCTTCAAACTTGTTTAAATTATTGAATCAATCCAAGGACTTGGGTAAGTCATAAGGCAAGAAGCTAGTCAACTTCCCTTCCCTAGCGTAGCAAATTCTACCGATGCTTCTAAGCACCACCATTTCTAGATATGAGAGGTGAATAAGATTCTAAAGATAAAAGTGCAAAGATTAAGGTTGCAAAGCAAGTTTAGAACTGTAGAAACATGATCAAGGCCATAGGTATGAAGATCAAATTTGTAGGTGCATGATTGAACCTAAATCGAGTGTAGATCATTTCTTAGTATGTTGGAGCTTCACAATTGCAAGTCTGACAGTAGAAATTAAAATTGGATAACAAAGCACAAGTTATAGTAAAACATCCTATTATCACATTTGAAGGTAAGTACCCTTATCCATCTTCTAGATTTCATAATGTCTTTTAGAACTTTTTCTTGACTTGGCTATTTTATAGAGGTTGATTGTGTGTTAATTGCTTTGATTAATAAATTAACTTAGATAATAATAAAAGGAACTTATTTTATTTATATTATAATTTTGGTGAACCCATTTAATCTTACACCCCCTAGGTTTTGTCCTTAGGTATTTTATCATTCTAGCTTTTCAAATCTAATATTTTTTATTGTTGCCATCGTTTATTTCAATTCTAATTTACTATGATTGGGGTTTGGGCCTTCATTGTTTGCTACTCATTGGTCTTTTTATAAATGCATACAATTGATCTTAGGCTTAACACTTATTTAACCCATATACATCGACATATTAATCAAAGATTGCTCACCCAAGCCAAGTGAGTCTTAGTACACTCTATTTGACATATCATTGTTAATCATAATCTAACAAAGCATGTAAAGTATTCATAAACAAGTAATACCTCAATGGGGTTTATATAGGCACTTATCCCTAGTGCCTATGTTGCTTGAAATCGACTCAAACAATTTATGAGTGAGTCAAACCCTAACATAACACATGAACCATGTCCTTACAAAGGTGTCCATCCTAGTCACTCCTCTCATGGAAAAATCCACTCAAGTTGTGGCTGAACCGAGGGGGTGTTTTGTTCTTGTGGAAGCAGAACATTGGGTGAACCCACATAACTGGGTTACAATTGCATTGAGGAAGGAAAATTGTCTGTGCCTCAAAAAACAAAAATGACTAGGTTCGATCAAACCTCCCCATTTGATCGAACACTACGTCAGCCCAAGTCATTGAGGGGGTTCGATCGAACCCCCCCCCCCTCAGTATGATTTTTTATTATTTGTTTTTAAATAAGTGGGTTTGATCAAACCCCCCCCACTATGATTTTTTTTTATTTTTAAATAGGTGGGTTCGATCTAATGGGGGCTCGATCGAACCCCAGTTCGGTCGAATAGGTCATGGAGGGTTCGTCGACCCATTCGTTCGAACATCCATTCGATCGAACCCCCTTATTTTGCCCTTGCCCCTCTCTAGCTACAATTTTATGCAGATTTTTGGGTTTCAAACCTCAGGTTGAGGATCAAAATGGAAGCAACTTGACAAACCCATCTGGAGGATTATAGTCCTCAAAACAAGCTTTCTATCAAGTATAATTTTGATGTATTGTGGTTTTATTATAATTATTTTTTTAGTTTAATTAAACATAGGTTTTTCACCGAAAATCAAGCTCTCTCTTCTGCACATGTGGAAAAATAGTATATTACCAAAAAAAAATTATGAAAAATATCTATCCTCTTGGTATTCATGTCCTTGATCCAACCAAAAAAAATTGAATTCCGATACATACAAAAAAAGTTATGTTTTACACAGTACACTTATGTCTAAATTGTAATTGGTTTGACTTCAAAAGTTAATTAAAAGAAAAGTATTAAATAAAACATTATGAAACCAAATGCATCCTCTAGATATCATAGTTAAAAATCTAAATTTGAAAAAATTATAATTTTATCCTTCATAGAAAAAAAGTTATGTTCTTGATATTATAAGGCGATAAACCAGGGGCCGATCCCATATTTCAAAACAGAACCCAAGAAGGGCAAAAAAGGCTCAGAAAACAAAAAGAGCCAAAACAACCACCAACAGCTTACATACGGCCAATAAACAGCAAAAAGTTACTAACAGTAAAAAGCCAGCAAACAGAAAGCAAAGAAAGACTAGGAAGAGATGTCCTCCTCTCCCTTTGAAAGAAACTCCAGCATTTTGTCAAGTTCTTTAACCCTGTCATTATCAGCTCCATGAATGAGAGCCTCCTGCTCCCGAAGAAGAGAGAGATTGGCCATAGCAGTCTTACATAACATGTTAGAAATGAAATTGCCAAGAGAAGAGACCTTATTTTCAAGGAACTCCACCCGTTCCTTCAACTGAGACAAATCATCAACATCATTAATTTCCTCAGTATTGTCTTCTTCCCTACCATCTTGAGTATTATTATCAAGATCAATAGGAACAGAAATGGGAACAGAATAGATATATTTCCCAATGTCCTCATCAATATCAGTCATTTTTGCCTAGGTAGTAATATCACCAACATCCACATAGTCATTTTTGCCTGGGTAGAAAAAAAGTTATGTTTTACACAGTACACATCACTCTTTAAAAATGGTGTTTACTGTTAAAAACTAGTTATTGAAGGAGATGGAAAACGAAATGCAATTTGATTCCAAAAAATTTTTAAATATATATACTTGGAATCTACAGATAAAATGTGGCAAATCACTAGTTTACATCATCTTCAAATTTCTCATGATTGAGCAACTATAGGTGTTCGAAAGTGAAGATTTTTTTCAAAATGTTCATTTCAATGTCAACTTTGGCCAAAAAGTGTAACCCACTATTGTGGGATCATTGTGAATTGTAGTTGGATTGATCATGTTGTTGACTTGAGTGTGTTGTTGTTGATTGTCATGATTGTTATTGTCATGATGTTGATGGAAATGTTGAATGAGAGTTGTTGTGATTCTTATGTGATTGGGAGGATCTCTCGCTCTAATTATATTAAGTTTGTTTGTTGCATAGAGGTGAAATGTGTCTAGCCTCTTTTGTTTGAGGTCAATGAGTTCCTTGAGGAGTCTTAGTTCTTTGTTATGAAGCTCCTCTCTTTGTCTTTGTTGTTTGTATTCTTGTTGAATGAATCTCAAGATTTCTTCTTGCTCTTGGGTTGTTTCCCATTTGGATTTGCTTCAATGGGGATATTCTCCCTGATTTCTTCTAAGACTTTTTGAATCTGTTATTCCCTCACACTTGGGCACATTAAATGTTAAGTAGAGGAGATGGATGTTTTGATTTGATAGTTTTGATTTTGTTGAGTTTATGTACCTCATGATGAAATCAAGGGTTTCCTTGTTTGTTTTCTAAGATGATTGTTTGAATGTTGGTTTTTGAGTTGTTTGTGTTTATGGGTTTATGGGCTTATGGGTTTATGTGCCTTGTGATGTGATCAAGAGCTTCCCTTTGTTTGTTTTTTTGCATTTTCAAATGTTTAATGTATTTCTAAATTCATCTATTGCTAAGTGAATGCAACATTTTTGGTTCCTTTTCTTGATTTTAAAATAAACTAATTACTATTGGAAATAAAACATGCATGCAAGTATATATGGCTTTTCCTAATGCAATTAATCTATGGTTTTGTCTTTTGTGTTTTGATTTTAGATCTAAGCTATGAAAGTAAACTTTATAATTACTCTAAGCAAATAGTAAATTAATTTAATTTAGAAAGCAAATAACTCTAAACTACCAAGAGAAAGATAAATATCAATTTGCTTCCTTAAGGGCGAGATGTGAGCTAATCACTATTTAAAAGCAATAAAGAACCTGTTGAATTTGAGAACCAATGCCAAGCTTATGTCCTTAGAGATCCTTTTGTAACTTCCTCCTCCTCCTCCTTTGTAACAATGAGGTCCTCTTGTTGATGAAAAGGGAAAGGGAGAGGGATACGAGGAAATAGATGTGGGCTTAGAAGCAATAAAAAGATGAAAAGAAAAGGCACACGTGGTCCTCTACGAGCATATGAAATGCTATGGGGTCTACCTTTACAAAATCTTGACTCTCAAGAGGGAATTGGTCTAAAGAAAAATGTGAGAATGAAACTACGATATAATGTAGTTTCAAATCAACAAAAAACTTGAAATAAATTATCAACATAGAAAACACATAACACCTTGTTTATCTCATGAAACTCTTTCAAGAAATAACATAGCCACAAAATCAATGCCACTCACTATATTAACACCAAAATGTTATTAAAAATATAATGATAAGTTTAATTGCAATGAAGATGTACTTTGTGCTAATTCTAGAGAAATTCCAACAACATTGCTCTCACCAAAATTAGCTATGAAACCATTAACTTGATCACTCATTAAATAGGAAAAAGAGAAATAGGAAACCAACAATGGTTTCTCAAAACTATATACCTAAGAGTAACCTCCCAGTGGGTTCCAAAGTATGTATCTTCACCTTCCTTCAGAGTCATTCCATCTTTGAAGGCAATCCCCATGTGCTCTCCCTTTGTCCTAGCTAATCCAAGTGCTCAAGGTGGCTTTTAATCTTCTATGAATTTATCTTGTAGCTTGTCCTCATGTGACCCACAATACACTTGTATTTCCAAAGTCACATATAAAAAATACCTAGGAGAAAATTGATCCAACCAAGCATGCATCCCACTCTAGGTGGATCACAACTTACCAAAAAAACTACAATATCAATATGTAAGGCATATAACACACCTTTAACAATAGTGGTAAATGATGATCATACTTCTCAAGTAATAACTATTAGTGATACACAAGTTGAAAATGTTTCTATATCTCATGATGCTTTGGATGGACTATGCTTTTTGGTGCTCATATTATTAGAGATCCATTGATTGATGCATTTACTAGTGATGGACATGTATATCTTCATAGAAGTGTATACTTACATGTTAAAAGTTTTTTCCTCATATTATATTATGCACATGTTGATGATGAGATGTTTCTAATTTATGCATTTAGAGAAACTTTAATTAATGAAGATTTGTTATGGTTTAATTTGTGTCATGTTTCTTACCCTTCGTTCATGGATTTTATATATTCATTCATATATTATTTTACTTTTTTCCTTAATAAGTGTTTATAGGTTGAAACTAATCTTTCAACATCAAGTGGACATGCTTATCACATGGTTTGATTTACTTAGTCTACCATCCAACTTGAGCATTGACATGACCATGAGATTAATACTAGACAGGAATACAAAGGTTGAGTGTTTCAAGTGCATTTAGATTTTATAATTGGGATATTCTAGTAGAAGGAGATGATTCACACATACTTGGTTGGTATCTTTTATTTCCCCTATTAGTTCCCAAAACTGTAGGTCCAAAATCCTAAAGCATATCTCCACCTTCTAGGCCAAGGGTATCATCAAGAAGGTGAGAAAAAGGCTCATCCACAGATTGAGGATGGTTAAGGCCAACTGACAAGAGTGGATATTCTCTGTTACACTTCAAGCTTAGCTAGACCCAAGAGGGTATTCTTAGAGCTACTGAATGAAACACAAATTAATAACCACAACCATTTCTAATGTACACTTAACCCCTATAACTGTCACTAGGCCAATACAAATTAGTTGCATAAACATCTGAGTTGATTACCACACCCTGTAGATGCAACAACAAATGATAACAACATGATATCTCTTGATGTCATGCCCACATTTCCCATGCGGTCACGACACACAACACACGTGTCATATCCACATTTTTCATGTGGTCACGACACGAATTACCAAAAACTTATTTGCATGTCCCTAGGAACCCCCTCGCACGCGTCTGTGTGCTCAGTGGCAATACACATGAGTCATAAACATGTCATACAAATTCAGGGAAGTGCGTCTTCCTACGCCATCCCCTGCATGATGAAAGTCGTCTAGGGGGTATGCAACGCGATGTGCATCGCTTCTAGGGTTGCAATGGTTTAATCCGAACCCTAAGTTTCCTAGGTGAAAAGGTGATTTTGTCAAATTTGAAACCAAACCCTAACTCTAATACATAAAAATAATCGAATAAATAAAATATGGACATCGATGGCATAATGAACGCATGATAAGATGGAGTGATTAAACGATAGTCGCCAAAGGGTCATAAAAATAAAACCCTAAAATCTAGGAAAAATTTGATAGCATAACACATTTTCAATAATTGAAATAAAATTTTTAAAAGAAAAACTCTAAGAAGAAATTAATGCAAAAATTAAAATAAATAGTCGTAAGGAATATTAATTAAATTTTCAAGTTAGAATAAATTGATCACTAAATCAATTATTAAAATTTGAAAATAATAAATGTCCAAAATAAACTCCAAAATCTAAGTCCGTTAATAAATATAATTTCGACCATTATATTTATTAACTAACCCAAAAATAATTGATAAAGGAGAAAAATTAAAATATTTTTCCCCGTAAAAAAAAATAATAAAACCGATTAAAATAAAAATTCAAGTAAAAGTCTTCCCATCGCAATAATCTTAAACGCCCTAAGGAAATTAAAATAAATGCCCCAAAATAGATAAATTTCAAAGGGAACACACTTCCCATTAAAAAACAAAATCAACCCATTGACTACCAAAATAAATTTCCACAAGGCATTAAATCAAAACCCCAAATAAATATTCAACTCGATTAAAACAACCCCCATAAGCCAATTAAATCAAAATGACCTAAGGGCATAAAGCGAGGGAAAATAATTTCCCTCGCACAAAGGATAAATTAAAAAAAAAAAAAAACTTAAATTAAATAACAACTCATTTATCCTCACATTTTCCTCTCACCCTAATCCAATTATAATTAGTTTCCTTAAGAAGCCCTAATCTATTATTTAATTGGTTTCCTCAAGAAGCCCTAATTTTCTTATTCTGTCATTTCCTTATGGTGAAACCCTAACATGCTCATTCTCTTCCTTGGTTTTGTTCTCAACTTTTCTTGCCTCCATTGTTTCTATTTGTTTTGTTGTGCAAGTTGAAAGTTTTGTTCTCTCATGGCTGCCATGGAGAAAAGATACAGAGGTATATTCATTATGTATACCCCGTAGGGTTTGTGTATAAGCATTCTTTTTTGTATATATATTTATTTACTTATATAGGTATACATTTAGGCATATATACATATATGTATAACTAAATATATACATCTGATTTAACTCGAAAGATATCTATGTAAATTTGTTCGAAACCATATATATATAGCAGATTGTAACTAAAGGATGAACAGACGTAGCAAAGGAACCGAAGGCAGTTTTTGCTGCGTTAAAGACTATGGAGAAGGTGAAATACCCCCCCATGGCACCGCCGCCGTGGGGGCCCTCCGCAAATTTTTAAGTGGGAGGATGGTGTGGGGAGGGTTTGGGTGTGGGTGGGGGCTCGGCCCCCTCCCCACACCCATGACATAAGAGGAGAGGGGTGGGCGACCGTGAGTCCACCACCCACCCTAAAGTTTTTTTTTGTTTTCTCATAACTTTAAACATTTCCAGCGAAACCCTCACGGGTTCGCATTTCTTTCTAGCACATAGTCTTTTTTTATCAATAAAAAAATAATATTATTTAGTTTATGTTTGGTGTCAATAGTTATTAATATATTTAAAAATATATATATATATGGATATAAACATATATATATACACACACATGGATATATATTCATTGCTTATTTCAGTTTCACAGTGAGATCTATATGTATCAAAAAAATAGAAATATATATATATATATATATAGAGAGAGAGAGAGAGATATATATATATATAAAACTACAATTACATAAAGGAAGAAAATAACTAGATTTGTAACCATAAAATAACAATACATATCATTTTTTTTTAATGGAAGGACAGATTTACTATGAAGTTCTCTCTTTTCTTCCTAGCTTAAAATGACAATTCTATACAAAAAAAAAATATTTTAGTTATATTTTGAACAACTCATAAGCACAAACAACAAAATAATAAATATGAAATTTTATCGCAAACCTAACAGAAATTGTACATTTATTTATTTTTAAGTCTCTTTTCAAGAGCATTGACCTATTTGCTTTTCTATTATCACATACACTAATTTCAATCTACAGCATTTACAGTTTCTTGAATAAAAGCTAGGTAGCAAACTATGTTTCCCTTTTGTTTAAAATTCACATTATACTTAAACAGAAAGGTCATTTAATGAAAAACAACAAGCTTAAGTAGCACCTTTTTTTTCATTGTAACCATACAACAAATGCATCTTTTCTTTGGCAATTTCCACAAACACAAGAACACAACAACATAAGGATTATAAACAAATTTTGAATAAACAATAGATAGTTCTCACAATAATTTTCTCTATAACACCAATTACAATATGGAGTACAATCTTTTGCAACTTCCACACTAAGGCCTCCAAGGCCACGACTCCAAAACAACCAACCTAAGAATAAAATAGATAAAGCTGAATTGAAGCTTTTTCTTCAAATTTTCAAGAACCCAACAATGACCTGCAAAACATAAACACAAGGGGGAACCAAGCCACTAAGGAATGCCCTCCTCCCTTCCATAGACCTGCTAGTGGGTCACCCCCGAGCTAGGAAGGTAGGATTCACACGTTTTGACACATACCACAACAATGCAAGTTTTCCAAACACACATAACATTTCCCCAAGGTTGCACAAAACTAAACTCATGAAAAAGAGTTTTATGGGGGTAGGGGAGTGGACCCCTCAACTCAAGAGGTCACTCCATGATCTCAAAATCACCAAGTCTCAAGGCCTCAAGCCACGACCACATAAGAAACCTCTCCAAATAACTCAACAAAAAATAACATGGCACTCATGCCATCAAAAATGCTCTCAATACCAAAGAATAGTCCTCAAGGCTATAAGTAGCACAAAATAAGGAGGTGACCTTAAGGAGGTTCACTCTCCCCTACCCCATACAAGTTGAGCCTTACCTCCAAATGGAGGCGCTTTCACCAAACTCCCAACCCACACAAAAATAAAAACAACCAACAACATAAAACTACAACACAACATAAATGAAATATGCAAGGGTAAATGGCCATAGCCATGGAGCTTACCTTCAAAAGCCCTAAAAATGGAAGCACGTTTGGTGAAGAGCTCCAAGCTTCTCCAAGTCTTCCCAATCTCCAAATTTATCTAACTCCCCAAAAAGAACTCCAAGAATAGAAAGAAAATATGCAAAATGTAAGAACCCTACACTCCTCTTCAAGAGGAGGTAATATAGGCCTTCCAAATTGGCCTTGAGGAATGAGAAGGTGACACTTGTCACCTTCTCCTTCCTCATCCCATGCCACTTGCAAGGGAGAGGAAGTGTGAGGGTGACAAGTGTCACCCTCCAATTCCATCCCAATCCTCACCTTATCCACTTGTGCTCTCACACATGTGCGAGAGACCAAGTGGTGAGGTGGCATTTCCCTTCAAACCTCCATGAGGATAAGGGATGCCATATGGCATCCTCTTATTCTCCAAGAGAGCCATCTCCCTCCAAGATGCTCTCACACGTGTGTGAGAGTCTTGGAGGGAAATCCCACACACTTGGGAGTCTTGGAGACCTCCCAAGTCTTCTTGGTCAAGGGATCCCCAAACTTTGGGAAAGGAGATGAGTCTTTCCCAAAGCATGACTCATCTCCCACCCTTAGCCATTTCAAAATTCGTCACTTTGACTAAACCTCAGTTTAGAGTGACCAAAAGTGGGTTACCCCAAGGTTTAGTTAATCAAAATTAACCCTAGACCCATGGGTAACCACCTAGGGTAAGTTTTGGGACACTAAGGTTCACCTAGGGAGTCATAAATTCACTTTAAATGGCCCAAAATAAAAACAATACCAAGTGATGTAAAACAATAAAAATATACAACACATGATATAACTTACTTTAACAAAAAAGGGTACTAGGCCGAAATAATAAATCAAACAAGTACTCAAACAACATCCGATCAAACGTGATCCTCATCCCTCTTGGGAATGGATCGGTTTCATAGGGAATAACATATGTGTGAATACTACCTCCAATTTCCCATGGCCTGGGATTATAATCATGCACAACTAGATCAAGTGTCAATCACATCATGGATAATCATAGCCCAAGCAATTGAAATTAAATTCATGTCATTGCATACAACATTAATTATTTATAGCATAATTCAAGATTAATGCATTTTCTATCTAATGTCACATAATCATCATCAATTAATGAATTCACATAATGAACTAGAAATCACATCAATAAACATCATCTAATATATCTCGCATGTCTAGTCTCAACATAGCATCAAAATATGATCAAATCGAATCACCATATGTCTAATCAATGTCAAATCAAAATCAAGAAATATAATCAAATCTGCATAATTGAACAATAGTCTCTAAAAGTATGATAATCTCATCAACTGAAATGTAAAATGATTAAAATAAGGAAGGAAAAATAATCGGCCTCACATCCTCCCCCACTAAGACTAAACTTCCTCCTAGAAGTCATAAAAAATGTGAGGATAGAGTGCCCTCAAACTAGCTACATCCTCCCAAGTTGCTGTGACCTCATCATAATGATACCACTGGACCCTAACCTGGTCCAGCTCTCGACCTCAAAGGCTCAGCATTCAACGAGCCAATATGTGAATTAGATCCAAATCCAACTGCCCATCTACCCCTACCTGTAGAGCACTCCAGTCTAATATATGAGATAAATCAGATATATATCGCCTCAATACAGAAATATGAAAGACATCGTGGATACACGACAGGCTAAGTGGCAACGCTAGATGGTAGGCATCAGGTCCTATCCACTCCAAGATCTCAAAAGGTCTTACAAACCATGGTGTGAGCTTAGAGCCCTTTCAATAACGGATTGGACTCTTGTGTGGCTACACTCTAAGGAATACTCTATCCCCAACTGAGAAGCTCTGATCAAGTCTCTTAGTATTGGCATACTTCTTTTGTCTATCCTGTGCCTCCTGAAGTCTCTACCTAATCAGTGTGACCTGGTGCTCCATATCTTGAACCATCTCTAGACCAATGGCAACCCTGTCCTCTATTTGATCCCAACTTAATGGTGTCCTGCATGGTCTGCCGTATAAAGCTTGAAAAGGAGGCATACCCAACGAGTTGTGATGCCCATTATTGTAGGCAAACTCAACCAGATACAAATACTCCTCCCATTTAGACTGATGGTCCATAACATACATACAAAGTATGTCCTCCAACACCTGATTCACCTGCTCTGTCTGCCCATCTGTCTCAGGATGATAAGCAAAGCTAAAGTTGAGCTGTGTGCCCAACGCCTATTGCAAAGCTCTCTAAAAGGCTGAAGCAAACACTGAATCCTTGTTAAAAATGATGCGGCGAGGTACCCCATGCAATCTCACAATATCATCCAAGAATACTCTTGCCACTGCTGGTGCATTGTACGTCATGCATACAGGTGAGAAATGCACCACCTTGGTCAACTTGTCGACTCTCACCATGATGGCATCATAGCGATGTGAAGACATAGGAAGACCAACAATGAAATCCATGGAAATGGTGTCCCATTTCCACTCAGGTATCTTGTGAGGGTATAAAAGACCTGTTGGATGCTGATGTTCGGCCTTGACCCTCTGGCACTCAAGG
The DNA here is from genome assembly GCA_027924645.1 of Cunninghamia lanceolata. Classification (NCBI taxonomy): domain Eukaryota; kingdom Viridiplantae; phylum Streptophyta; class Pinopsida; order Cupressales; family Cupressaceae; genus Cunninghamia; species Cunninghamia lanceolata. The sequence goes on from BSBN01000389.1 coordinate 10,013,684, forward strand.
TATTGAGCAACAAACCCTGTAATATCCCGTCTCATACCCGCCTAATGGTACAGCTGTCGTAGGTCGGCATGCATCTTCTTCACCCCTAAATGTGCCGCATATGGTGCTCTGTGAGCCTCTGATAACACTACAGTACGTAGGTCACTTGCGCGGGGTACATAGAAGTGCTGTCGATGACGAAGTAACCCATCTGCCTCAAGTGAGTATCCTGCAAACTTGCCCACAAGGGCCCTCTGTGAACGGATCTCCTGCTGCACCTCAAGAAACCACTCATCCTCAGGTAGATGCTGAATAATGTGCCCTCTCAAGTCCACACTCAGAGTCAAGGTTAAGATCTTGTGGCACCTCTGACTCAATGCGTCAGCAACCATGTTCTCCTTCCCTTTGATGTAGTGGACATCAAAGTCATACTCGCAAAGAAACTCCATCCAACACCGCTGACAGATGTTTAGATTCGGCTATGTAAATATATACTGAAGATTGTGATGATATGAATGAAGCTCAAAGCGACGACCCAATAAGAAATGTCTCCAATGGACTAGAGCATGAACCACTGCTACAAGCTCCAAATCGTGAGTGGGGTAGTTCAGCTCATGGGTCTTGAGCTTTCACGACTCATACGCGATCGCTCTACCACCCTGCATAAGTACGGCTCCCAAACCCTCAAGTGATGTATCCGTGCAAACCATAAAATCTGTTGCTAGATCAGAAACCGCTAAAATGGGAGCACTAGTAAGATGCTCCTTGAGGACCCCAAAGGTCCTCTCACATTGCTCAGTCCATAGAAAACTCTTCCCTTTCCGCTGAAGGGACGTGGTGGGATGTGCTATCTGAGAAAAACTCTCAACAAATCTATGGTAATAACTAGCTAACCCCATAAAAATCTTGACCTTTGTCACACTGGTGGGTGCTGGCCAATCTCTGATAGCCTTGATCTTCGATGGATCTACTGAGATTCCATCGCCAGATAGGATGTGCCCCAAATATTGTACCTATGTCCTGAAAAATGCACACTTCACCAAGTTCCTATAAAGATTCTGCTCCCTCAAACACTGTAGAACCTAACGTAGGTGCTCCTCATGCTCCTCCTCGGTCTGCGAATAGATCAAAATGTCATTGAAGAAAATAATCACGAACTGATCCAAGTAGGTACGGAACACCCCATTCATGAGACTCATGAACACTGCAGGGGCGTTCATCAAACCGAAGAGGACCATAGTGAACTCATAGTGGCCATATCGAGTCTGGAAGGCAATCTTATGGATGTCCACCTCTGTGATATGTAACTGATGGTAACCAGACTTTAGGTCAATCTTAGAGAACACCCTGGCTCCCTGCATTTGATTGAAGAGATTGTCAATCCTAGGCAAAGGATAACGGTTCTTCACCGTCACCTTATTCAACTGCCTATAATCCATGCATAATCAAAGAGACACATCCTTCTTCACGAAGATGACAAGAGCACCCCAAGGTGAAACACTCAGTTGGATGTGCCCCTTCTCGAGCAAGTCCTCAAGCTATAACTTGAGCTCTATGAGCTCATGAGTGGTCATCCTATAGGGTGCACAAGACACTGGCTCAGCACCTGACACTAAGTCAATATGAAAATCTACCTCACGACGGGGTGGCATCCCCGGTAACTCTGCTAGAAACACATCGGCAAACTCTCTCAGGATGGGATGATCATCCAAAGATGCCTCAGGCTTGTCATCTGATATGTCACTCACTGTGATAGAGAACATCTGGCATCCCTTCCGCATGCAGCGCTTAAGCTGTTGAACGGATATCATACGCACTGCCGTGGGCTTTTGAATGCCCACTATCTCAACTGATGTACCATGATCATCTAAGTAGCTAATCGCCTTTCAGTGACAATCTAGCTTGGCTTGATGTGCCGCAAGCCAGTCCATACCCAAAATCACATCGTAGGATCCTAATGTCATAACTCTAAGGTCACAAACTCTGGCAAAGGATCCCAAAGAAATCTCACAGTTGTGGACTAACAAATCTGCTATCATCTGGCCCCTGAGGCCAACTCAACCACCCACCTATCACCCTGCCTAGAGGCCACCAACCTACAATGCTCCACTAACGATGGAGATATGAAAGAGTCAGTAGCACCAGAGTCAAAGAGAATAGAAGTGGGGACACCCCCTATCATACTTGATGTCTCAATCACTGATGCTTGAAAACTAGCTTGGCGGTTATCAACCGCTATGAACATACGGTGGGACCTACCCACATCTCCAACCATCTGCTATGATCCTCCTAAACGAGGTTGTCCCCATGCTGTAAAGCCCTGTGGACACTCTCTGGCTAGATGTCCTACTCCACCACACACATAACATGGGCCCCTAGCTTGTACATGTCCAGTCTGAGTCCTACTCAACTACTGTTGTCCAGATCTACCTGTAGACCCCTGTGAACCCTTGTATGACTGCTACGACCTCGCGGGTCCCGTAGGTGGTCCCTGTTGCCTCTAATCTTTGCACGGGCCCTATTGCTACCAACCTCGATTATGTCCCCCATGTGCCCTCTACGGTGGCCAGGATCTCTGCTACTGCTGTTGTGGGGGCCTAGAAGGTAAGGATGAGGAACTAAATCCTCCTCTCTGAGGTGGCGGTGGTGGTCTATGCTAACTCTGCTGATGTTACTACTGCCCACGATCCTGAAACTAAGGGCGTGAACTCTGCCCTTATCCCTGTATCTCCTCAGCTATGTATGCCTTCTTGGCAGCATCACTCAATGTCTAGGGGTCTGCCATGCATACAGGCCCTGCTATGCTATGGTTTAATCCTCTGATAAATTTATGAACCAGGAGTTTCTCGTCATGGAGATACTCCGCATATCAAGACAAATCGGTGAATCTACCCTCATACTGAGCAACCGTAAGTCCTCTCTACTGAAGGTCATGAAAATCATCTATGCGACGCTTCCTATAGTGATCTGATAAATATCGCGCATTAAAGCACTCAATGAAGGTCTCCCATGTGAGTGTGTCCAATGATAGATGGTGCTTGCACTCCTCAGTGTGCCACCAAGTAGCTGCTGCATCTCGCAACAGGTGGACTACCACACGTGCCTTTGTGTTGCCCTCGTAAGGATGCAACGCGAAGCATCTATCTAAGCTGATGAGCGAGGCCTCTACCTCAGCTCCCTCTGTGGTCCTAATGAAAATAGGAGGATTCAGCCTCAACAAATTCCTGATGGGATCTCCTCGGTCTCTGTGCCCTCTAATAGGCTCATTCGCATAATAATCATAAGGCCTGCGTACAATCTATTCCACTCACACTGCCTCCTCACGCCTAGCATGACGTGGAGGGCTCCTGCTACAGGCCCTGTCAGCCGATCCAACCTCCTCTACCGTCGTATCTGGTACCTCAACATATGGCTCCACACGCGGTGCCTCTCGCAGCTCCACACGGGGCTCGACACATGACTCTGCTCGTGGCTCCTCTCGCGGATCAACACGGGGCTCAACACGTGGCTCTATGAGCGGCTCAACTGCGGCTGATGGTAACCTATCTAACACTACCTGTAGGGCCTGCAATATCTGTGGCCCAATATCTGGTATAGGTAGGGCCGGTGGTGCCTACGATACCTGTGGGGCCGACGGTGCCTGTCCCTCAGCTGAAGAATCACTATGAACCTCTACGGACTCTATGCGGCGTGAACACGTTCGCCGAACTCGTCGGGGAGGCATCCTACAAAAAATGAGGTAACCACAAATTAATCAAAGTTGTGGAATAATAATGTGTCTTAAACAAGCCCAGTGTTTAAACTTGGGCTCTGATACCAAATGTCATACCCACATTTCCCATGCGGTCACGACACACAACACACCTGTCATGTCCACATTTGTCATGTGGTCATGACAAGAATTACCAAAAACTTCTCCGCATGTCCCTAGGACCCCCCTCGCATGCCTCTGCTTGCTCGGTGGCAATACACATGAGGCATAAACATGTCATATAAATTCGGGGAAGTGCATCTTCCTACACCATCCCCTGTATGATGAAAGTTGTCTAGGGGGTATACGACGCGATGTGCGCTGCTTCTAGGGTTGGAACGGTTTAATCCGAACCCTAAGTTTCCTAGGTGAAAAGGTGATTTCGTCAAATTCGAAACCAAACCCTAACTCTAATACATAAAATAAATCGAATAAATAAAATATGGACATCGATGGCATAATGAACACATGATAAGATGGAGTGATTAAACTATAGTCGCCAAAGGGTCATAAAAATAAAATCCTAAAATCTAGGAAAAATTCAACAGCATAACGTGTTTTCAATAATTGAAATAAAATTTTTAAAAGAAAAACTCTAAGAAGAAATTAATGCAAAAATTAAAATAAATAGTCGTAAGGAATATTAATTAAATTTTCAAGGTAGAATAAATTGATCACTAAATCAATTATTAAAATTCGAAAATAATAAAGGTCCAAAATAAACTCCAAAATCTAAGTCCGTTAATAAATATAATTTCGACCATTATATTTATTAACTAACCCAAAAATAATTGATAAAGGAGAAAAATTAAAATACCTTTCCCCATAAAAAAATAATAATAAAACCGATTAAAATAAAAATTCAAGTAAAAGTCTTCCAACTGCAATAATCTTAAACGCCCTAAGGAAATTAAAATAAATGCCCCAAAATAGATAAATTTCAAAGGGAACACACTTCCCATTAAAAAACAAAATCAACCCATTGACTACCAAAATAAATTTCCACAAGGCATTAAATCAAAACCCCAAATAAATATTCAACTCAATTAAAACAACCCCCATAAGCCAATTAAATCAAAATGACCTAAGGGCATAAAGGGAGGGAAAATAATTTCCCTAGCAGAAAGGATAAATAAATTAAAAAAAAAAACTTAAATTAAATAACAACTCATTTATCCTCACATTTTCCTCTCATCCTAATCCAATTATAATTAGATTCTTCAAGAAGCCCTAATCTATTATTTAATTGGTTTCCTCAAGAAGCCCTAATTTTCTTATTCTATCATTTCCTTATGGTGAAACCCTAGCATGCTCATTCTCTTCCTTGGTTTTGTTCTCAACTTTTCTTCCCTCCATTGTTTCTATTTGTTTTGTTGTGCAGGTTGAAAGTTTTGTTCTCTCATGGCTACCATGGAGAAAAGATACAGAGGTATATTCATTATGTATACCCCGTAGGGTTTGAGTATAAGCATTCTTTTTTGTATATATATTTATTTACTTATATATGTATACATTTAGGCATATATACATATATATATAACTAAATATATACGTCTGATTTAACTCGAAAGATATCTATGTGTAAATTTGTTTGAAACCACAGATATATATATGTTTTGCAGATTGTAACCAAAGGATGAACAGACGTAGCAAAGGAACCGAAGGCAGTTTTCGTTGCGTTAAAGACTATGGAGAGGGCAAAATACCCCCCCACGGTGCCGCCGCCATGGGGGCCCTCTATAGATTTTAAAGTGGGAGGATGGTGTGGGGAGAGGGCTGAGCCCCCACCCACACCTTTGGGTGTGGGTGGGGGCTCAACTCTCTCCCCACACCCACGACATTAGAGGAGAGGGGTGGGCGATGGTGAGTCCACCACCCACCCTACAATTTTTTTTTGTTTTCTCATAACTTTAAACATTTCCATCGAAACCCTCACAAGTTCGCATTTCTTTCCAGCACATAGTTTTTTTTATCAGCAAAAAAATAATATTATTTAGTTTATGTTTGGTGTCAACAGTTTTTAATATATTTAAAAATATATATATATATGGATATATATATATATATATACACACACACACATGGATATATATTCATTGCCTATTTCAGTTTCACAGTGAGATCTATATGTATAAAAAAAAAATAGAAATATATATATAGAGATATATTTCATATATATATATAAAACTACAATTACATAAAGGAAGAAAATAACCAGATTTGTAACCATAAAATAACAATACATATCATTTTTTTTAATGGAAGGATAGATTTCCTATGAAGTTCTCTCTTTTCTTCCCAGCTTAAAATGACAATTCTATACAAGAAAAACATTTCAGTTATATTTTTAACAACTCATAAGCACAAGCAGTAAAATAATAAACATGAAATTTTATTGCAAACCTAACAGAAATTGTACATTTATTTATTTTAAGTCTCTTTTCAACAACATTGATCTATTTGCTTTTCTATTATCACATACACTAATTTCAATCTACAACATATACAGTTTCTTGAATAAAAGCTAGGCAGCAAACTATGTTTCCCTTTTGTTTAAAATTCACATTATACTTAAACAGAAAGGTCATTTAATGAAAAATAGTAAGCTTAAGTACCACCCTTTTTTTTTCATTGTAACCATACATCAAATGCATCTTTTCTTTGGCAATTTCCACAAACACAAGAACACAATAGCATAAGGATTATAAACAAATTTTGAATAAACAATAGATAGTTCTCACAATAATTTTCTCTATAACACCAATTACAATATGGAGTACAATCTTTTACAACTTCCACACTAAGGCCTCCAAGGCCATGACTCCAAAACAACCAACCTAAGAATAAAATAGATAAAGCTGAATTGAAGCTTTTTCTTCAATTTTCCAAGAAGCCAACAATGACCTGCAAAACATAAACACAAGGGGAACCAAGTCACTAAGGAATGCCCTCCTCCCTTCCATAGACCCGCTAGTGGGTCACCCCCGAGCTAGGGAGGTAGGATTCACACGTTTTGACACACAGACCACAACAATGCAAGTTTTCTAAATACACATAACATTTCCCCAAGGTTGCACAAAACTAAACTCATAAAAAAGAGTTTTATGGGGGTAGGGGAGTGGACCCCTCAACTCAAGAGGTCACTCCATGATCTCAAAATCACCAAGTCTCAAGGCCTCAAGCCACGACCACATAATACATCTCTCCAAATAACTCAACAAAAACTAACATGGCACTCATGTCATCAAAAATGCTCTCAATACCAAAGAATAGCCCTCAGGGCTATAAGTAGCACAAAATAAGGAGGTGAACTTGAGGAGGTTCACTCTCCCCTACCCCGTACAAGTTGAGCCTTACCTCCAAATGGAGGTGCTCTCACCAAACTCCAAACCCACACAAAAATGAAAACAACCAACAACATAAAATTACAACACAACATAAATGAAATATGCAAGGGTAAACGGCCATAGCCATGGAGCTTACCTTCAAAAGCCCTAAAAATGAAAGCACATTTGGTGAAGAGCTCCAAGCTTCTCCAAGTCTTCCCAATCTCCAAATTTCTCTAACTCCCCAAAAAGAACTCCAAGAATAGAAAGAAAATATGCATAATGCAAGAACCCCATGTTCCTCTTCAAGAGGAGGTAATATAGGCCTTCCAAATTGGCCTTGAGGAATAAGAACGTGACACTTGTCACCTTCTCCTTCCTCATCCCATGCCACTTGCAAGGGAGAGGAAGTGTGAGGGTGACAAGTGTCACCCTCCAATTCCATCCCAATCCTCACCTTATCCACTTATGCTCTCACACATGTTTGAGAGACCAAGTGGTGAGGTGGCATTTCCCTTCAAGCCTCCATGAGGATAAGAGATGCCATATGACATCCTCTTATTCTCCAAGAGAGCCATCTCCCTCCAAGATGCTCTCACACATGTGTGAGAGTCTTGGAGGGAGATCCCACACACTTGGGAGTCTTGGAGACCTCCCAAGTCTTCTTGGTCAAGGGATCCCCAAACTTTGGGAAGGGAGATGAGTCTTTCCCAAAGCATGACTCATCTCCCACCGTTAGCCATTTCAAAATTCGTCACTTTGACTAAACCTCAGTTTAGAGTGACCAAAAGTGGGTTACCTTAAGGTTTAGTTAATCAAAATTAACCCTAGACCCATGGGTAACCACCTAGGGTAAGTTTTGGGACACTAAGGTTCACCTAGGGAGTCATAAATTCACTTTAAATGGCCCAAAATAAAAACAATACCAAGTGGTGTAAAACAATAAAAATATACAACACATGATATAAATTACTTTAACAAAAAGGGGTACTAGGCCAAAATAATAAATCAAACAAGTACTCAAACAACATCTGATCAAACGTGATCCTCATCCCTCTTGGGAATAGATTGGTTTCACAGGGAATAACATATGTGTGAATACTACCTCTGATTTCTTGTGGCCTGGGATTATAATCCTGCACAACTAGATCAAGTGTCAATCACATCATGGATAATCATAGCCAAAGCAGCTGAAATTAAATTCATGTCATTGCATACAACATTAATTATTTATAGCGTAATTCAAGATTACTGCATTTTCTATCTAATGTCACATAATCATATTCAATTAATGAGTTCACATAATGAACTAGAAATCACATCAATAAACATCATCTAATATATCTCGCATGTCTAGTCTCAACATAGCATCAAAATATGATCAAATCGAACCACCATATGTCTAATCAATGTCAAATCAAAATCAGGAGATATAATCAAATCTGCATAATGGAACAATAGTCTCTAAAAGTATGATAATGTCATCAACTGAAATGTAAAATGATCAAAATAAGGAAGGAAAAATAATCGGCCTCACACTTGAGATGAATCCACTTAAACTCCCTTACATGACTTATAGGGTGCAAGGATGCAAGAACATGATTCACATACAATTTAAACAACATTAGATTTCTTAAGATTAATCCTTAGTTGTAACATAGAATCATGAACAACATGTGAAGCCTAATCTACTCCTAATCCTACTCCTACAACTACCTAGGATAGAGGATTATATTTGGAAGGTGTTTGATGCCTTGCTAATGTGGACTGGTGCCCACTCCATTAGTCAAAAAAATCATAGAATGCAGGGAGGAGGTAGATACATCCAACAACCATCAACATAATAGGAATTACATTCACATACAAATCTAAAATATATTTCATGCAAAGGACATACTTAATAATCCATAACATAAAAGAAATAATCCATTTGCAACAAAGGAGAGACCAATACAAAAGTTTTGTATTGCATTAGAAGCTATCACTTTCATCTAACCTCAGTTATAATCACACCAGTGAATGTGGTGAAGGAAAATGCATGACTATGATTATATATTCCCTTGAATCATTACAAAACACCATGGATACATACTATTACATGAATAATGGATGTTGGGGATCATTCCCACAGAGTGCACAATGGATTCCATCCATGTGTAGACTAGATGGGCTTTGTTTGATGCCCTAGGACCTCCACGAGCATACCCAGATCCAAAGATTGGTTTAGCGACCAACCCTTGAAATGAGAAAAGAACCAATGTTTATATCCTATTATTGCATGCCCTAATCCATTGGTGGGAAACTGAAGAGCATCTGGAACTTCAAATTCACCCACCGCTATGAATGTAGGGAAGAAAAAAACTTGAGAAATTCGTGACTTTCACCAACCACGATGTGAAAACTGCATGTGGAATCACGTCCAGGGAAGATTGGATGCATTTGGACGTGAATGTATCCTTTGAGGAGTTACAAGGGTCAAATCAAATTAGTAATGGTAGATCCAGAAGTTGTTGAGATGTCCCATCAGTAATGGTGGGACCAGGTGCAAAGAACCCAAGGGAATTTGGAAACCTGCAATGAGAAAGGGTAAAAGCAAAGGAGTAGGAACCAAGAGTCAGGAGGGATGTAGAATAGAAGAGGGGAACAAAAGAAGTCTAGGTTCCAAGAGAATTTGGGGACCAGGGACTAGGGACATGATGGGGACTGGGATCGGGATAGGGATTGGGATTGAGATCGGGACTGGGATGGGGACAGGGATGAGGAATGAGATTGGGATCCAAACCAAGACTGGGAAGTGGAGAGGGATCGAGTTTAGAGATCAGGGAGGAAAGTGGATCAAGGATCAAGGAATCAGGGTTTTGAGGGAACTTGTTACTTTGGGATCAAAGGATGAAGGGAGCAAGAAAATAGATTTTAGGGGAACTGGGGAACTCAGAGATCTTGGAACCAAGTGCAAAGGTTCCAAAAGTTCCCAAGTTCTCGAAAACCCAAAAAGATAAAGATGAAGTAGGGAAGATCAGGGTTTCAAGGTTCTAGGGAACCTAAGGACATAAGGATAAAGTCCCAAGGTTCTAAAAAAACTCAAAAACTTGAAAAGCAAATGGGAAGTGGGAAACTAGAGTTTCAAGGTTTCAAGGAACCAAGGAACCTGAGGACATAAGGATAGAGTCCCAAGGTTCCTAGAAAACTCAAAAACTTAAAAATAAAAGGGAAAGAAAGAAACTAGAAAAGCAACCAACTCAAGGACATGAGGACCAAAGGGCTATAGGTGGTGAAAATCCTCAAGCCTAGAACATCCCTCTATCCCTAAAAAACCTAAAAACCCACAAAGGAAGAAAATGGCTAAGGGGAAGCCACACAGGATTTTCTTGGGAATTTCTAGCAATTTAACACATGGCCACGACATGGGGAAGGGACAAAATAGAAATTGGGCACATGAATTAGGATTTTTTTGCATTTTTTGGGCACAACAAATCTAGGTCCCAACACCCCCTTCAATGCTATTTACTTTTTTTAATTTTTTTTTCATGTTTTCACATTCTTAGTTAGCATGTAGATGATGCAGAGACACCTTTAATGGTGTACTTTGACACATGTGACTATGAATAAGTGTCATGTATTTCATGTCACTTCTTCCTTTGTCTTCTATGTGTTTTCTTTTGTGTTTATTATATGGACTTGGTATGATGTAGTTACATGGATTGATTGGTAACCACTCTCATCATGTTGATAAAAACATAGATTATTTTACTTGTGTTTTAACATTGGCCTTTTTGACTGAGTCATGCCTATTATGCTCCTTTCTCATGTCTTCTATTATATTAAATTATTATCAAGCTTATACTTTATTATGTGGTGCTTTCAGCCTTACTACACCTTCTATATTATATCTTGTGTCTTGTTTCTTGTCTACTTGTATGTCTCTCACATGTTAGTTTTATCTATAATGCTTCCTATATTTCCCCACGTAGGGGGCATCATTTTCATGGTACTTCTCTAGTTTTCTTTGACAATCATTATACTCACATCCTTATGATATGCTTACATTCTTACATCTTACATGAAATTTATTTATGCTTACATATTCTTATCTAGCACATTGGCTATTATCACTTGTTCATTTGGGGGAAACATTAGGGAACATCATTTTGTTCCTTCCTATGTGTACTTTCTTGATTATATATTACTATCTTATCTCATTATTGTATGTCTTAGGATGATATCTATGACATTGTTACATAATTATTGAGATTACATAATCATATATTTTTCTCCTCCAATTCCTTGCATCATTCACATGCAACCCATTGGAGGGGGATATAATATCATTGAATTTCTCTTTTTTTTATAGTGGCTCCTTTGCAATCTCCATGCATTATTAATGGGTCCTTTGTAGCCTCATTCTTTTCATTAGGATGACTCCTTTATAGCCCTACATCTATGATGTCTCCTTAATATCCCTACATCACTTTCTTTTGTTTATGATGACTACTTCATGGCCCTACATCTATGATGGCTCCTTCATATCCCTTCATCACTTTATTTTTATTATAATGGATCCTTTGTATCCCTAAGTAATTATTTTGGTTACAAAGGCTCCTTCATAACCCTACATTATTCTTTTATTTATGATGGCTCCTTTGTAACCCTACATCTATGATGGCTCTTCATAATCCTACATAGTTCTCTCTTTTGGTTATGATGGTTCCTTTGCATCCCTATGTTTATGATGGGTCCTTTTCAACCCTAGAATACTCTCTTTTGGGTTAAAGTGATCTACCTATGATCTTACACCTAGCTTTTCACATTTATGTATAAATTGATTGTTGACATTACTAATTAGTTGCTTATGCTTGTTTCATGTTTTTATCAAATGCTACTCATAGAATTTTGCACTTGTAAGTTTGAAGAGAGAATTTAATTATTACAAGGAGCATGTGTAGATCATCATCCATATCTATATCCTTTATATATGCTTGCCATTTACTTTTATTTTGAATATTTTTTTATTTGACATGCATGATCCAAAATAGCTCACATGTAAGTTAAAGTAGGGGAAAAATGTAAATGTGAAAAGTGCATCTTTAACACTTGTTTGCAATTAGTTAGACACACTTTGATCCTTTGTCCTTAATGCAATAACCTAGTGTCCAAATGGTGTATGTTTGTGTAAAATTTGGGATCAAACTTGTACCTTATCTGATTCTAGGTGCTTATCCCCTAGTTATTTGGACCCAAATCTCATATTTATTGTTTCCAACTCTAGTTCACAACTATAGGTGCAACCTTGAACTTATTCAAAACTACACATGTAGGATTGAACCCCATTTTCCTATATCAAATTTAATCATAGGACCATGTTAACAAAATTCCAACTAGGCATTGCTTATTGGTTCAATATGAAATATTTAAATTTTCCCTTAGTTCATTTTAGACATCCAAGAATATACTAGTATCACAATCACATATCATTTGAGCATTATTTAGAGCATTGCATCAACATCTAAGATCATAAGGACAAACATAGGCATTTGCATTTTTTATTGGCATGTCTTTGAACTTGTTCAAATCATTGAATCAATCCAAGGAATTGACTAAGGCTCAAGGTAGGAAGATATTTGAATTTACTTCCCTAGCATAGCAAGTTCTAACATGTAACATTCCCCATTTCTGGTTCATTTGTGAATCTATGATCTTCCATTCTATGGTAAAATTAGATGAGCTCTATTGATTTATGTTGAGTGTAAAGTGTTGATTTAGCACATTTTGTGTATAATGTGTGATTGCATTGCCATTGTTAATTTTCTAAAGGTGATTATATGATTATTTTATTTCCTAACAATGCTACTAAGGTATGTGTGTAAATATTTTATTGTGCAATAGATACATGTATTAGGGAAGGCGAACTAGGTTGTAGTGCTAAAGTGTCTTGAAGTAATCCAATTATTTGAGAAATTAAATAATAAATTAAATTAAGATATATAATTAACTAGAAATAAATTAATTAGTGGCTTGGTTAATTTATTTATTGATTATAAACCTAGTTTAGGATCCAGGAACCAAAGAAAAAATGGGAAAAACCCTAGAAGAAATAGGTTGAAAGTCATACCAAAGTCACCAAGAGGTCTAACAATAGGTTGAACCAAGCCTGTAGTTTAACATACTTCTCTTTATATACTAGTAACATATGTACATTAATAACCAAATCCTAACCTGATACCTTCACAACAACAAAATTGGACAAAGCCGAAGAGCCATACCCCAACCACACCTATACACTAAAACATATCATAGAAGCATAATCAGAGTTTGTAGATAGATTATGGGGGCCAAGGAAAATTACACAGGCCTTATGCCACCTAAATTCATAGACTTACATTTATCACATGGGACACTAATACCAAATAGTTTCTCCTCCACACTAGCACCACCTAAATCATCACTACCATAGTAATCTGAAAACGTAGTAATAACATCAACCAAAATCAACACCTTCAGACATCATGCAATTTCTTCCACCACATGATGTAAACATTTTTTACAACATTTAACAACATGAAGGTGCTCTATTTAATAGTCAAAATGCACCTCTGCTTGGTGCACAACATCACTAATGTCATTATGAAGCAAATAGGAGTTGGCCGCCATTGACAACATTACAGCACAAAAAAGGTCTAGGTCACATCAAACATACTCCACTGGCCTCAAGTATACCCAAGATCCAACAACAACTTTTCCATAGCCAAATGAATATAGGCACCAGGAGAATCTTCCATACTTCAACTAAATCCCATATCCTCACCACCCAGAGGTGAAGGGCAGGATCCTTAATTTCCTTATTAGAAAAAGCCATAAAGTTAACCATAATTTCTTCACCAGAGACACATTGCTTCCTCTATTTCAAAACTTTCTCATCCATTCTCACCTTACCCTTATTACTCCTCCTCATTCTTCCACCCACACTCCTCACACCAGTGGAAGAAGCCATAGGCAGTAACCCTATGCCGAAATTAAGAGAAACATAATATCATAGTTAGAGCCAACTAAAAGCATCCTGAATAAATGAGCCAACAAGGAGCCGACTTCACTTCATAATTACTTCCCACGCTTCACCATCATAATAGAAATTCGTCGTTCCAACCCATTAATAAGATTAGTTATTTATTTATTTGATAATTAATTCTTAAGGTGAATTAGAAAATGAAATAAATAGATAAAGCAATAATATTGTTTCAATTATTTATTTGATGCTTAAATCTTATTTTAAATTAACTATATAGTTAGATAATTATGATTTCTAATATCTTTTAGAAATAAAATTAATGTGGTTTCAAATTTCAATTATTTAATTATTATAATTGAAATATATTTTTATGTGCAAGTTCTTATTTTAAAATTAGAAATAAACAATTATATTTTATTTCAATTTAGAAAAATAGAAAAGAGCAAAAGATATATTATCTCTAGTTTTTATTTAGAGAACTAGTATTTAATGGGCAAGTTTATTTTAAGAATTTATAAAATAAATTATTCTATTTATTTTACTTGTGAATTAGAAAATATAATTTTTAATATTAGTTTTAAGTGAATTTTTTTGTTTGGATAGAATTGAAAAAGAATATATTTTAATAATTATTTAAAAAAAGTGCATGAAGACAAATAAAGATATTTTAATATTATTTTTCTTTTATAAAAAATATAATATTATATTATATTTTAAAGGTTTTAATTTATGTTTTAGAGGGAAAAGAAAGAGTTATTAAAAGAAGAGAATTAGTTTTATTTTCTGTAATGCCCCTCGATTTTGGCTTGTGGCAGTTGTTAGTTCTTCTATTACATTTAGACAGTTCTGAGACATTTGGGTGTTAGACTTATGGTTATACTTATATGTTCATGATGGACTATGATTGACTGATGTGATTATTGACATGTGTTATGAATAGGATGATGACATTATTGTTTTTACAGTTCATGATGTATTTTGATATGTTTAGTCGATGGTTAATTAATTATGCAGAATAATGTTACTATGCTATATGGATTTAATGTTATCTGATTATTAATTAGAGATGTTGTGTTTATTGTCATGCTTAAGAGCAGGGACGATGTAGTATTACTCATTTCGAGCACCCTACTACACTGCAATTCCCTGACTCCATGTGTTTGATATATATGCATATGTTCGTATACAACCTATCGTTTTGATGTAGGTTGCAGGTACCGGGCATCGACTCCACCTGACTTAGCAGGTCTGAGCATGCCCTTGCTCCAATGGATAATGTTTAAGGGGGATAACATGGTGTTTCCTGAGGTCAATTCGAGTTTTCAGTTTGTGTCATGGGTCTTGATGTCGCTCTGGGATTCTTGCCTCAGTTTTGGTCATCATGGGGTATGTAGAGTGATTGTCGAGTTTTGGCTTATAAGCCAATGTGTATCTTGGATATGCATTAATGAGTTTATTATTATCATAATAATGTATTAATAAGTTAGATATAATATTATTTTTTAGTCATTATTTAGCAATACGAAATTAGGAATATTATTTAAGTAAATTTTTTAATAAAGATTAAATTAATTATTTTAATGATTTTAATAAGATTTGTGTCATAAGTGTTTAGTATGGTTTTATTATTAAAATAGTATATGGTAATTTTTTTTAAAAAAAATATTAGTTAATAAATTATGTTTTGTGAGTTGTCGAATCTCTCTCGGAAGTAAAATTAATTGTTTTCTATTTTTAGAGAGTAGTGGGATCCTCTGTAACGGATTTTGGGAGTAATGGAATATAATGTGTTTGCCTATTTTTACTTCTGAGGGGGTTATTTTGAGGAGAGTCAATTTCTGAGGAGGGTAGACAGAAAATTTGGGAAAAATCTTTCACAGAAGCTGAAGAAGTGGGGAGCTGAAGTATCTTGAAGCTTGGATTGAAGTTCGGGTATGTTGACTTGTATTTTTGTGCAAATTTGATAAAAATTAGTTTATGTTCTCTATTGAATTTCTTGAGCTCTTGTCTTCCTGTCACCATCTAAAACTGAAGTTCTCTGTAACACTAAGCATGATAGTGGTTGTTCGCTTGAAATTTGTGAGAAATTGCTCTATTCATATCGTTTTCCACATCCTTACCTATCTTTCTACTCTTAATATTGTTAAACTGCTTACTCCACTTTTGCATCTCTATATTCTTTGCCAGAAAATGAAAATTTAATACTAATGATGGCTCTGTGGAATTGATAGTGCTTGAGATATTAGCTAAAACTTTCACCTCTGCCTCAGCATACCATTGTACGGCCTCTCTATCATTATTTCTCTTATCTCTGCCTACTGGAAAATCTTTTACCTTGTTACTGTTAGATTTATTTAAGTTTGTTGAGGATGACTTTGTCAAAATTTTATACTACATTTAGCTACCTCTCCCAACCGCCGCCGTACGGCCTCAACCCCCAGCCTTCCTTGAATTCTTCTGCCTTTAATTCTTTTTTTCTTACCTCTTATGTTCTTGCTGACCATATAGCGTGAGTATTGGAGGGTGATGCAGAGCATCTAGGATAGCAGGACAGCAGTCTTCAAGACTTCAATGAAAGGTCTCTCTCAAGGTTCACTGTTTTCAAACTTCTCTTAATGAAGGGCTTTACCACAACAACTTATACATGCTCATGACATAAAAGGGAGTAGACTTCAAGACACTTCTCACAAGACTCTTAACTCCATCTAACATTCCACCATATCCACTATGCATGGTCTACAAGACAACAGTCTCATAGACTGTCACAACACTTCTACTCTCTTAAAGAGATAGTCACAGTAGTCCCCTTATGGTGGTCTCTAAAAAATCAATCCCAACAATATACCAAACCTATAACTTGCCAAACATCTAATGTCTTCCTTGACAAATCAAAAACATGTCAATCATACCTAATTTCTTCCTTGTGGTGACTGTCTCCAGTGAGGACTGTCAGAGACAGCATAAGATAAAAATGGACTAGTTTCTCAAAGAGGCTTCCTACCTCTTGTCACAGGATCATTGCTAGATCCATGGTATCTTGCACCATTGCTAGAGACAGGTCTTTTCACAAAATCTTCGTTCCACAATCAGTGGTCATCACCAAGTTGTTGCTGTCCTTCTACAAGTCCCAACACATAGCTCTGCAGAGTCACCTACATGGTAAGCTCAGCCCAAACCATCCTCCTGCCCCCAAAACCTTCACAAGCCTGTGCATTGTCTAGTATACAACCCATTCCACTGATCAGAAACAGAGAAGATCAGTGGAATGAGGATAAATCCATTGGGCTACTTAGAAAAACCCTAACTCAAGGTTTAGGATAGCCTAACACAAAACAACGATTTTATCACACCTAGATTATTGTCAAGACCCCAAACAAAGTTCAAAACAAAGGTACTTCAATCCACTAACAATCTAATGTGCTCACGTGCTATGACAAATCCGTATAGGGTTGGGTACGATAGAAAATAGTGATGAAAAACATAAAAAAATGCAGGGAAAATGGTTTCTTTATTTCATTACATTTCAACCTTCCTTCACACCCAAAAATGGATAGATTCAGGGCTCCTTTTAAGCCCGCCCCGATGCCTTGCACATAATGGAGAGTAGATGAATTGATGGAGGGAGAAGAAAACTGTCCCCAAACCATCAACTGCCTGATCTGCACAAGATTATAGTTTTGTAACTGTCCTAACGTTTGGACTACACTGACTGTTTTAATGTTTAAATGATGCTCTTTAACCTTGGACAAGGTTCTAACATTCCTCCTAACCTTCTTCATGCTAACAACCAATAAGATAGCCTCCTACATACCCTAGGAGGGCTACAAATGCAAAGAAACCTATGACTGCCTCTTACCACATGACTGTCCTCTTTAGGACTTACAACATGATAGTAGATTCTAGTTATTTGGATATAGTCCATTACAAGCATGGCTTTCAAGCCTTATTACAACATTGAATGGTCTCAAGGACCTTATTGAACCAAACAAAACAACTTGAAAATCAAACAAGTCCTGGATATCTTGGTGCTCCTGCACCAGAGGGGCTTGAGTAGCATTTTCATTTTCTAAAAAATTGAACTTTGAACCTCTTCTTTGCTGTCGTACGATCTCCTTCCCTGCTTTTTGTTTTGAAATTTTCTACTATTAAAATTCCTTGCAACCATGCTGGGTTGTTTCAATCAGCACAAAATTAAAATAAATAAAATAATAAAAGATAATAAAATTTGTTTCTTGCTTGAAATCCAAACTTCTTGGAGTCAGTTTTCTTCCTAAATATTCAATTTACTCCTCCTCTGCTAGACATTTTTGTGGGCCTCTTATCCCTCTATAAATTTCTTGCTCTTTCTTTTGAATCTCTGCAAATTTATATTGGATTCATCCTATACCTCTAAAATTTGTATTGCCATCTTTCTTTCATGGCATTCTTCTGGTAAACCAATCTCCATTTGTTTGTGCAAAACCTTAGAAGTTTTCTTTCAAATACTCCTCTCTGCATTAAGAGTCTTTCAATTAAATTATATTATTATGATTTCTTTTCTTATTGTGGAGTTTAGCAAGGACTCATAAGATAGACAATTAAATCTAATTAGGAAGTTTCTAAAATAAACTCAATGAATGTTTAGTAAATATTGCTTAAGTGAATATCACTTTGATTTAGTAAATTGTTATCTAGATTTTTTTATCAACTTTTTAGGAATAAAATTTGGTGAACTCATATTTGTGTTAGAATAGATTTGAAATATTTTATTAAGAATAGAATTTAATTAGTAAATGTATGTTGTCAAATGAATTAAATTAGAATATTAATAGGTTATAATGGTAATGCTAGTGAATAAACAAATGTTGAATGGTATTACAATTCTAGAATTAAATATTTTGATTTAAATATTAGTTATATTCATTTTATCTTATTAAATATAAATTTGTTTAGTTATGATTTAGTAATATACTATTCCTATGGTACATTGATTTTAATAATTAAATAATAAATTATAGATTTATTGTGAATTGAGTTATTATGGTTACAAATATTAGATGGAATCATAGTTCTAGAGTGGAATAATATTTGGATTTTATTTTAAAAGAGAGTGAAAACCTTATAGTGCTTTCTGGTGTAATTTGTTCAATGGTGTAATGTTGAGTTAATTTAAAATATGGTCTTGCTTGAAATTTCATTGTCGGTTAATGGTGTCAAGTAGTAATGATGTAATTGGTTTATTTTTTAGTTCTGAGTCATATTGTGCTAATTAAGTGTCAATTTATTTAAACCCTTGTTTTCCATATCAGGAAATGGATATATGGATAGTAGTTTTGTGTGTTAAGAGTTACCCAACTCTAGAGGTTAGGCTTCTTGGGTTCCAGTACAACATTAATTCATGTTGTTTTAAATATTTTAATGGATTTGAGATTTTGAAGTGGATAGGGGAAATTTTTGTTATTTGAGGTTTTGGATTGAAAAGGTTTATGTAATTTATTGGTTTGCAAAAAGATAGATGCCTTTCGGTCCCTTGTCCATGCATGTTATTTAATTGGTTTCTGGATGTTGGTTAGGGGTTTCTAGTTGCATGTAGGAGAGTGGCTTCTATGGTGGGACGGGTACCCAAAGTGGCTGTCTGGTAAGCCCATGGAAGTTGTAATCAAGTGATAACTTAATAATTTATTTAGGTGAGTTGGGTAGTAATTTACATAACAAGATAAGTATGATGCCTCACCCATGCCTTGACTGCTCTCATAGGCTAAGGATGGGATGAGAAGGCCTAGTTGGCAAGGTTGACCTCCTTGTTTCCCTGATAGGATGTGTCAGCTCCACATGTGTCACCCTATGGGGCCGGTGCCTAGAGAGAGGCTGCCAGGGTAACCATAGATGGGAGTTAGTTTCTAGTGAGAGATAGCCTGGATAACCCATGCTAGGACCATGTGATGACACTCTCCCTACTGTAGTCTAGTTACTTCCTTTTTATCTTTGTTGTCACCTCTGGAGTTTTATGTTGTCTTGACGATTCATGTAGTCTCGATGATCTGAGTCTGTATCTACTTGCTTATATCCTTTGACCTAGTGGAACCTCATTGTTATCTCCTAGCTCGGGGGGTGGACCTCAAGGTTCCACATGGTTGGGTGGAAGAGCTTAATCCATCGGTTATTCTTGGTTGTCTTGGGTCGTCATTTTTGCAGATGTTTTCTAGTTCTTGATTTGTACTTGCATCCGCAGAACTGTATTTTACTTTCAAAATTGTACAATCTTGTATTTTGTAAACTGATGTGGTCGGTCATGAACCTTGTAATCTTGTAATTTATGTATTCAAATTTTTGTAACTATTCATATCTGAAAATGAATAATGTAATTCTATTGTATCTTAATGTATATTACTTGTGTTGTCATGAAATTTATTTTTATCTAATGTAGTTATATTCCCTAGAGGTGTTAGTTGTTCATCTTATTTAAATGTAGTGAATAGTGTCAACCTTATTTAATGTTAATGCATTTACTTTCTTTTAAAAAAAATATATTTCTGTAATTTTTTTTGCATCTGTTAGCCTAACTCTCTAGGGTTGCATGATGGGGCATCACATTTTCATACTTTTTTGGTTATCAATTTTGTTATGCAATTTAGAGAGAGGAAAATAAGTTTGAAGCTTGAGGATTCTTGGAAGTGATTTTTATGTAAAGAATTAAAGGATTGTTGCAATTAGTGAATTGTTTTGATTCATGTCCAAATTGCTACAAGGTTGAGGTAGGATTCACTTCATGAAATGCTCTAGAAAATATCTCGTTTGGATTAATAATGACTATAGATTTTTTGTGAAAGAGGTTGTGATATTTAATTGCTTGTGTAAGAAGAAAACTATGGATGATTTATAGATCTATTATTTTAAGTGATCTATACAAATTAGGGAAAGATTTGGTGAATAGAATTATATTAAGAATTCTAAAAAAAATAATAAGTAGATTTGATAAGTTGCTAAACTTGATTTTAGTATTAGAATGTTTGAATTCAATTATTACTTTATTTGTTTCCTCAACTTAGTTTGGGTGAAGATCATCTCTTTATTGGGATAGTATTATTATGTTGTACAATTATTTCTTGACTATATGTGTAAGGTGAGATTGTCATATTAATGCTTATGTAAATCTAACTTGAGTTGGTAATGTATTATCTCCTTAGGGAGTTGATTCTATTTGTTTGTAACATCTATTGTGTCATGGCTAATTCTATTTATTTGTGACATATTTTGTGTCATGGTTGATTATATTTATATGTGACATCCTTTGTGTCATGGTTCTACTTGTGAGAGTAGGATTCTATCTAAAAGGATAGGGTGCATGAGAGGTTTATCTCATGGGTTCCATTTGAAAGAATGGAATGGCTAATGCAAAGTAGTGTGTCTACTTTTGAGAGTAGGGAGGTGGTCATATGAGTAAGTGGTTTATAGGAGTTATCCAAGAGCTTCTTGACACCTAATTATCCTAAGAGACAACATATTGATATCTTGACTTCTATTGGAGGTGACATGATTAAAGGAGTAGGAGAGGTTGGATATCCTCATCATGGGTAGATACATCCTAGCATCATCTTCTATACTTAGGTCACAACACATTGAGACATCATCCCCTTAAGAAAGTTGGTTGAGGAATTGAGCTCGCTCTTTCTTGCTATATGCACCACATCATGTGAAGCTCTAGTTCTCTTGATGGTCAAAGCTCTACAAATTTTTTATGCATTATTTTTTCCATCCATCACTAGTAACTAGGAGATCTCTAAGGATAACACCTATGGTCTATTTATTAGTATGTATGTTGTTATTCCCTGGAGGGTTGGGGTAGGGTTCTCTATGGTGGTATAGTTAACCTTCTTATCTTATGTGAGGTAGTTGTACTTGGGTACACTACATAGTTGGGAGATTCCCTCTTGATGGATTCTGGTGACTAGGTGTATATGCCATGTTTGTGGAGTCTTTGTGGCTTTTATTTTATATGAGTGCCATTATTGTTGTGATCTTGTAATGTGTGATACGCTTATATTCTGTCTATAATTTGTGCTGCCACAATAATGGGTTACACTTTTTGGGAGATCCTAATTTTTGCTGAAATCACATATTTTTAGAAAATATAATGATTTAAGTCTTGAAAGGTTTCATTTAAAGGATTTTAATTGAAGATGGTTTGATCAAAGCCCCTTAGATTCAAATCCCCTTGGATAGAACCACTCTAGTTTTAAACCATACCTATAATGGAGTCTCCTCTACACCTATCAAAATGCTGATAAAAAACTACTTTTGATTTACCTTTTGGGGGATCAAATGAATTCATTTAAAATTTATGTTTTGTAAGTATGCAGTCCTTATTATAAGCTTCCCAAAAAGTATAATTTTAAATATATTTAATTTGATTATTATATTTATTTTTTATTTCTTGTGAATGTAGGTTTTTCACCGAATATCAAGTTCTCTGTTCTACACACATGGAAAATTAGTAAATTAGTGAAATTTTTTTTTGAAAAATATCTATGCCCTAGGTATTGATGTCCTTGTTTCAACAAAAAAAATTTGAATTTTGATACATAAAAAAAGTTATGTTTTACGAATACGTCTATGTCTAAATTATAATTGGTTTAACTTCAAAACTTAATTAAAAAAATATTCAACAAAACATTATGAAACCAAATGCATGCCCTAGATATCAGTGTTACCAATCTAAATTCAAAAGAATCAGAATTTTATCCTTTATAGAAAAAAAGTTATGTGCTACAGAATACACATCTTTAAAAAAATGTTGTTTACTATTAAAAACTAGTTATCAAAGGAGACACAAATTTTTTTACAATTTAACTCCATTTTTTTAAAAAAATATCTATTTAGAATCTACAAACAAAATCTCACAAATCACTAGTTCACATCATCTTCAAATTCCTAATGGTTTAGTGGCTATAGGTGTTAGAAAGTGAAGATTTAGTTCAAAATGTTGATTTCAATGTCAAGTTTGGCCAAAAAGTGTAACCCATTATTGTGTTATGTGTACTTATTTTATGTGTGTTTGCTTTATGTGTGTGGCTTGTGTATTTGAGTTGTAAATGTTTGGATTGTATGATTGTTGTATGTTGTTTCTTCTATGTGTTTGTGTATTTGAATTGTTGTTATATGTATGTTTGGATACTCGTGTTGTGCTAAGGTTAGGATGCATTTAGTCCTACCTTGGGAATGTGTTGTTATTAATACATATAACATAATGTGAAGAGAGACTTCATAGTATGGGATATGAGTAGCAATTCATGTGGATGTTTTATATGGTCTTAGATGTGTTGTTCTAAGTCAAACCTTGTAGGGTTGAAAGGACTAGTGGCTTTATTGTGTTGTGGAATTTTTGCACATCATTTCAAAAAAAAAATTGCACATTAATGGGGGTGAGGTTTTCGAGGAATGTAAATTCAAAACACTCAGCCAGTATGATTCAAAATAGAATCAGGAATGGATAGCCATATAGAACATGTCACAGGCCTAAGGAGCTTAATTGCTCGGCAATACTAAGTTTCAAACTAGACTTGAATGAGATGAGCTTCAATAACACAGAGACCATCTTTTGAAGTGCACAATGCAACTTACCATGAAGGTGGCACCACTCAATGTATAAACATGCAACCAATTAAACAGTGCATTTGAGGTAAAGGGTGCAGCCTTTACGAAGTCATAGCCATATGATAAAATAGAGGATAAAGGCTCAGGCATATTATAGGCACATATATTCAATCGAAGGTGCAGTCCATATCAAGATAAAGCCATAGCATTTAGAATGAAGGTCTGAGGTATCAAAATATAGCAAATCCAAAATAAAGACACAAGTATCAATGAAGGCTCGATCATAGGGAAGTGCAGCCTCATGTAATAAAGGCATAGCCTTTTCAAGTAGACACAACCTAATATAAAGCACGCTAATATCAATTCTCTCAGCTCAGATGAAAGTAGTGGTCATTATTAATAATCCTCAGCATTAGGGGGCGCTTGCCATATATAGTGATATCATTAGATTTTACCAAGTGTAGTGGCAGCCTTAAGACATAAGCCACGACGTAGCAAGTAAATGAGCAACATTCATTAAAGGTGACACCAATTTCATAGAGGATTGGTCAACAAGCAGGGACAAATAGAAGCATAGCATAGCCATAGTCATGGTGTGATGAAAGGAG
This sequence comes from Cunninghamia lanceolata, assembly GCA_027924645.1. Lineage (NCBI taxonomy): Eukaryota > Viridiplantae > Streptophyta > Pinopsida > Cupressales > Cupressaceae > Cunninghamia > Cunninghamia lanceolata. Next base: position 10,037,924 of record BSBN01000389.1, read on the forward strand.
GATCTCAACGGTTTGAAAGAAGCGGCCTCCATAGTGGCATGATGAGATTAAGTCACTCAGTTAGAAATGAAACCACATGGAAGCATATCTTCAAAACAAAGCCACAGAAGTAGCCTAATAGAAGATGATGGCAAGAAACAAAGAGGTACGGCCTCTGAAGAAAAAGCCAACAATGATGATGGTAAGCATCCTACGAAGAAGATCCATGACCTTAGGGAAAAGGTGACCAGCCATAAGAGACATAACTTCAAATGAAGATGGCACCGTTTCAGTATAGAAGGCAGTGTAAAAGGAGGGAGCGACCTCCATAGAAACAACAATATCATGGCCACTATCAAAACAAGGCACAACCGATAATAATATGGCTTCTGTCATTCTAACATAAGACCTCAGCATATGAGTCATAAAGTTCAACTTCTAAATAAATCAAGCCTTAGCACTAAAGGTGATGCCTATTAAATCTCAACTCAGCAATTGTTTGAAACACGAACACCATAGAAACTTTATGTAGCCATTAAAGGAGGTTCGGCCTAACAGTTTTGGCGCTCAGCTCAAAGGAGAGTGACTCTGTCATAAAAAGGTGCATTTGGTAGTGTAATTCATGGAGCTCAACTAAAATGAATCATCAGAATCAAATAAATTTCAATGCCCGACCCATGATGAAGTCGCAGGTTAGTAAGATGGCGGCTTTTCTATCATCAATGACACATGTTCTAAATACAGGTATATTAAGCGAGGAAATAGCATACTGGCAGCATCTTCATGAAGAGTAGCATTACTTTCCTGATCAAAGGTAATGTTCAGTCCCTTAAGTCACACAGTTATCGTAGATGAAAAAGAAATCCAACAAGTTGCGCTCAAAGGTAAAGATTGCTACGGAGGCTACCAGATGTCAGGAAGAGAGAAAAAGAAGAGTAGCTTAGAAATCATCAGAAGCCTCCACATGGGTGAAGCATCACAGAGAAGGCTCATTCAAGAATGATGTAGAAACTACCCAATGGCACAAGCTGAGGATGTTTGAAAGTTTCTCAAAGGGCAGCGGAAGCCACCACATGGCAGCTGCGGAGAAGAGATAAAAGTTGGTTTTATTTTTATAAAATTCATAAATGCTAAGGATTCATGGGAGTCTTAAGAAGGAAGGCAAAATCATTAAATAACTGGTGGGCCCCTTTAATGAGCTAAGTTTTATTTAATATAAAATAAGAGTCTCATTTAAAGCCACGGAAAGAAAATTTAGTTTTGAATAAAGATTTAAATCTTTATAAAAAATATGACGTGGGTCCAAGCAATAAAATGAAATTTGACTCTTCATAGGAGACAACAAAAGTGAAAAACCTAAATATGCAGCCACTTTATCTTCACCGGCAAGTAAAATGGAGAGCGGCGGACGTATTTTCTCACCTACAAGTAAAGAGATGGAGAGATGGAGAGATGCATTTTTTTTAGCCAGTTTCAGTTTAGTTCAGATTTTCTATTGCCTTTTCAGTTGCAGATACAATCAGTGCTAGATTTTATGCCAGATTTCATGGAGTTAGTTGCAGATTTTCAGAGAGACAGTTGAGATATTTTGTTGGGTTTTAGAATTATAAATGAGCAAGTCTGAGCCAGAGAAAAGGGTTTTTTTTCACACATAGATCAGAGTTCTAGAGCAGCGAACAAATGTTTTTCTTTTGCCTTTGCAGTGGTTCTTTGTATGAGGATTGTAATAGTTTATTCTGCACAGCAGTCTTGCCTTTGTAAATTTATTCTTCCATTCAAATAAAGAGATAGTGTTCTGTACATGATCTGGGTACCTCTGTTTTCTAGTTCTTTAAATTTCTATTTCTTTTTGCCTCTATTTAATTTGTTTACAAGCTAGGTTTAATCATGCATTTTTCTCTTTAATTCGAGTCAAATCTTTCAAAGTTTGACACTGTGCAACTAAGTTTTAAATTCGACGGATCTCCTTAGATTTAGGCATTTATTTCTGTAAATCTATTTTTCTTTCTAACCTTTTTCCCAAACCCCCACTGAAAGAATGGAAGAGCCAGCTTCCCTAAAACCTGGAGGTTGTTTCTGGGGTCAATCCCACATCTCAGAAATTTCCCATGTTGCTCCTGGATTAAACCCACAAATTTATGCATCAACATATTGATAGTCATATTTGGCTTGTTTATGTGGTTATATTCATATGTGTATTAGATTCTAGAAAGGACGTGTTTACATGCATTGAGAAATCTATTTCCATGTATTCAAAATATTTTGGATCTATGACCTTTTATGTGTATGCTTATGTGTAATAAAGGAAATGAACTAAATAAGATAATCACTAGTATTGTATTGTATGACACCTTTGGATTATGGATGGTGCTTCTTTGCCTTGACTAATCGATGGGGAGGAAATGAACATCCTCATTGTGGGTTCAACCCCTTGCTTGGTCAGTAGTAGGAGCATGGGAGCTTAGAGAATTAGCTTGCAGAGTTGAGATTTGAGTTCTTCAGAGATTGTTCACATGGTGTACATTATATATGACCACTTTTATATGTGTTTTTGGCTTCATAACCTATTGTATTCATTATCATTGATGAGGGTTATAGTATTTTACCTCTTGTATATCTTGGCTATGTAACACTGTTATCTTTATTGATGAGTACTAGACATTTACTTGTGAGACTTTCATATCATTGAGATGTACTCATTTTTGTACTTCCTTATTGTACTTAATAAGTTGGACTTATATATTGTGTAGATCTCATTGGATATCACTTGATTTTTTTACACATTGTTACATAATATTGTATCATGGAAATTAATTGAAGTTGTTGGAAGTTTATCTTATACCCTTTTGCTAGAATTGGGTTGTTTGTTTTGGATAATGCTTAAGAAATTTTGAGGGTGCATTTTGGAGGTTGTTACATAACAATACTTTCTAAGAACCAAAATTTCTAGATATTAAAGGTTAATAGGATTATGAGGACCGAAAGTGTAAAGCTCAAGGCTATAGAGTAGGTTCAAAACTATAGAAATAAGACCAATTCCACATGTGTAGAGATCAGAACTACAAGTGTGGGACTAAACTAGAATAAAGAACACATCATTTCTCAATTTATTAGAGGTTTATAATTTTATCTCTTATAGCATAAATTAGAATTGATTCACAAAACATGAATTATAACAAAACATTTAAAACTAAGTACCCCTATACATATTTATCAATTTCATAGTATATTTCAATAATGTTTCTACACTCAACTTCCTTATCTAGGTTGATCAAGTGTGTTAATTACTTTGATTAATCAATTGACTTACATAATAAGAAAAGAAACTTATTTATTTCTTATCAATAAAACATGATAGAGTACTTGTTAATTATATAAAAAATTGCAAGTACAAGGAATCATATCCTAAAGTTAAATTGAACTAAAGTTGAGAAATAAAGATCAACTTTGAAATCACCTTTAAAATGAGGGTGCCAAAAAGTGATCAGTGGTCCTTCCAAAAACTCTTCAATCAATTTTTTTTTAGATTTAAAAAAAACTAAGAACTTATAAATGACAATCAAAATGGACAAAAAGAGTGCATAAATCACAAGGCAATTATGCCACAAGAGTGACAATTACACAATCCAAAGGTAGAGGTAGAGGATCATCAATATTATTTCCTCTTCCAATCCCATTTGTGTGGTTAATGTTAATAGGTATGGGATCCTGGCAACTAATAATAGATTTCTCTTTACTATCTTTTTCTTCTATGTGCTATCAAGAGGGAAAAATAACTAAAGCCAAGGTGGGGAATTTTTCTTACTATGGGGCTTCTCAATTACTAATCACCACATCATCATGGTTGAAGCCGCCACCATTGCCACTATACCATGGGGAAGGCCACATAGATCATGGTGAAAACTATGGTTGGCTACATGGGTGATTATGATATTGGTGCTTACCACATTCACCAAAATCTCCACATGAAGGAAGATGATGGAGAAGAGAGTCCAAAAACCTAACTAACCATACTTGAAGCATTTCCCAGTGATTTAAAAGTTTTCTCTACACAAACTTGAATCTAGAGCATGATGTGAGAGATCATAAAAAAATGTTAGAATGGAAAAATGGCAACCAATAGTAACATGATTAAAACTATATTATTTCTTTCTTTGCATTCATGCTCAATATTCTTGGAAGTAGATTCATTCCCTTTTTTTTCTCATTATTATTGACATGAGTCATCTTAGGAATAGTGAGAAAGGAACCACTAAATAAAAATATAATTACCAAGCTATCTAGGAGGTAAAATATGGATATAAATGCCTTTTACAAACCCTCTAGATGAATAATTGACAAAGATATAGCTAAAACCCTCAACAATGAGAACATGCAATGAAGGGGATAAGTGGAACCCTTGCTTAACAAAACTAAAGAGTCTAAACTTCTCAAAATGAGAGCCATTATTAGTAATTCAAGCTTTGACATCCTAAAAACATATGAACTATTTGAACAAAAGTTGGCCCAAATCCAAGAGCTTGGAGTACAAAAAAAATGAAGTGCCACTCAATTATGTCACATTCTTTCTCAAAGTAATTTTTCACAAAGGGGCCTTTTGACAAAAGGATTAGGTCCATTCCATACCTTCTCATATAGAAACATGATATATTATTAAATATGTATCAGTTACAAATGAATTTTTTTAGGGCTAAAAATGAAAGGTAGCAAATACCTAATGCAAACAACCATTTCTTTGGAAATTATCTTGTAGGAAACATTTAGGAGAGTGATCGGGCACTATTCGGTGATATCAAAATCAACATCTCTTGGGGATGAATTTGATATTATCATGTTTGATACATGAACCTAAGGAGTTTGTGTACATGGATTTCAAGTAGCCTTTGCGAAGACCAAGGCAAACTATGTCCTCGAGAGTTTAATATGACTCATAAGGAAAGCCTTCAATTCCATGAGCCTTATCACAAGCAATTTGATAAACTAATTCATGAAGGTCTTAAATAGAAAGGAGATGATCACAAAATTATATGTTAATTAAGATTTAGAAAGTTGACAATACACTATGAAGGTTCATCCTAAAGGGCTTGTGAGGAGTATTGGGTACTAAATAAAGCTTTGTAATGGCATATAAAGCCTTGCAAATGTCAAGCATGATTGTAGGCTAGATTCAGGCCTCCATGATTGTTCAAATCCTATCAAACACTCTTCTAGATGAAATAAAATGAAATAATTACTTAGTAACATAATTCTTGATTTTAAACTAGTACATAGTTCCCAAATTTGACCTCTTTAGTTTTTAAAATACTCAGGTACTTTGAGTTTTTGTCTTAATGTCATAGCCTAAATATGTTAGTTTTAATTGAATGGTATATAAACTAGTCAATCCATTTAGCAATGCCTTGGGGGTATATAAACCAAAAACCAAACCAGGTTAATGTGAGTAATGACCCTCTTATGGAAAAGATGGGTTGTGTTTAAGTAAAACTATGTCTTAGTCTCATGCAATTAATGATTAGTTCATTCAATATAGAATTAGATGGGAAATTAGTTGGACATAAAAGTGTTTGAGCTAATGCCAACCGACCAATCAAAACCAACTAAAAAAGAAAAATATATCTTTTTTAGTCAACATACTTATTTGAGCCTTTTGAAAGTATGATTTCCTAGTCTAAAATTAGCCTAAGTAAACCAAGGAGAGGAACTCATGGAGTGATGGTGATGGTTGGGGTCAAATAAACCCAAGCTTTTCCACATGTATAACTTTAATTTACACTCCCTAACGCACCATTACATGAGAATATGACCTTTCTTGTCTTTATACTACTAAACTATGTTAAAATATCCAAACATAACTCAACGTGCATTGGGAAGAGAATATACCATCCATTGCTAAAAGTTGTACTCTTGAAAAAATTATTATAAGCAAATATATATGCCCAAGTTGAACCTATCAAAATTATATATTATCTAGATCTAATACTATAAATTGGGTTGCAATCCCAAATAACAATAGACTAAAAAAGAATTGGAGAAAGAAAAGAGACAACAGCTCCACAAATTATAGCTCTATGCATGAACATGTGATAGACAACTCCAAGCCAAATGGAATTAGTTGTCAATTATAAAAAAAACTAATAATCTCAACTTCTTATAGATAAATATTATTTATTCACAAAATAATGACACTTGGCTTCAACCATGTACTTAAGAGTCAAGTTAGTGAGTCCACATACATTTTGGGAATAACTAATCATGGAGGATCATCAAGCTATATGTTCTCCTCCAACCCATCAAGGGTGATGTAACTTTTGGCTAATTTTTTTGTCCTTCTCACATGAGTATACCATCTAAAAATATCAATGCTTATACTACACATACTTGCTCTCTTCTAAAGGTAGTGAAGGATATTGTGAATGAAAAGAATAAAAATTTTACAAGGGAGGGCCAATAGACTAGTTGTAGACCTATCTTTTTCATCTCCTAGAGAAGATGTGAGACTTGAGAAGTTGATGTCAACCCCTATGAGATAGGATAAACAATGGGGGCTTGAGGAGTATTGGAAAGTGAGGGAGTTTTGAGAATTGTTGGGAATTAAGGTGTCTCAACCTTTGCAAATTCCTAATGTTGTATTTATTTATCCCATGTTGAGTTGGCATAGTCAGCACCTTGTGTATATGCAGGAGGATAAATTTTGGTGACTTTGGCAGCCGCGGTTTCCCCCTTGAATAATTAATGGGGGTTTGGGGGCAGCATCCCCAAGATGGGGTCAAGGGGTGTAGCCCCTTGCGAGGTCCAAGGGTAGTGGCCCTGGCGCGCTCCCTGTTGCAGTATAGGGCAGGGTCAAGGGGCAGCGCCCTCATGGGGGCTCGGGGGCAACGTCCCCGAAACCTCAAACGATTTTTAGTTAATGACAAATGTCGGTGAGTATCTCTACACAAGAGAAAGACATCTTTGGGCGGTCAAGGGAGGTTATGACATGTAAGAGGAATATGATATTTTTAGTCAGTGTATGATGGATTCTCTAACAACTGTAAGGTGCGTAAGAGCATCTGTCATAACCTATCTTGGGACCAAGTGCCCACTTTGGGTTGGGATGTTGGACAAGTGTCCTTAGGCGTGGGTTTTGGGGCATGAGTCCAAGATGGACGCCCATCTCTAGAAGGTTCCATATTTGCCTTATAAACTCTGTATAAATAGGTGCTTGGATGGGAGATAGATAACTTTGGTACAAGTATTGTTATGCTACCGGAATATCTCCAGATTCAACATTTAAAGACTCTTGAAAAAGCATTGGCTCTGAAACTGTATTGTAATCTGTTATTGTTTACTGTAATACATTTGAGCTGTGTTTTGGAGTGTGGGGTTTTTCACCCGTAAGGGTTTTCCCCACGTATATCTTGTCTCTCTCTCTCTCTATCTTCTTTCTGGTTCTTGTGTTTTGCTGCAATATCTCATGTTAATGGTTTAACATTGCTGTAATAGTTAGGATAAAGTTGAATTTGTATAGCCCTCTCCTCATTAGATTAGTGTAGGAAGCGTTTTCTGCACACCTAGCTTTCTTTCAAGAATTAGTTGGAGCTAATTAAGGTTTTCCTATAGAGGAGCCTCTAGATAGTTTATTCATAGGCCTAGAATCCTTAACACTAACAAATTTTTTAGTTAGTTGTCTTATTATTAATTTTTGGCCATCCCTTAGTTGTTAACAATTGATTTCCCATTATCCACCATGGGTTTAAATACTAACTAGGTATTTATCACTAAAGGGAAATATTAAATCTTATATTTAACATATTGTCATCAAAATAATATGTTGGTTAGATTGATGTAAACCATGCACTATGACAAGTGTTTGGCTTGTATTTGGATTTTGATGGTTTTCTTCAAATTTTGAGAAGGCCAACTTTGAAATATACATGTTTTTTAGGGAAGGCATAATAGAACTTATTTTGATCATGGCATATGAATCAACATGAAGGCTTGATAAGGTGGTCAAAATATCCCATAAGAGTAGAGGCAGGCTAGGGAACTCAATCCAAACCAAGATTTTGAGTTTGGATTTATCAAAAAATACAAATTATCAAGATTATAGTGTAGGTTTTTTATTCCTTATTATAAGGTTTTCCCACACCTTTTATTAATCTTTCTTAGGTTCATAAATCATGTTTACTTAAGTGAGTGGGTGTTGAGATGTCATCCTCTTCCATGGTGGTTACATGAACCACTTGTGGTAATGCCTTATTAGTTGGACTTGCCACCTCATCCCTCTCCTTAAGTCTATATAAACATGCTACCTTGCTTGTATTTTCATATGTTGGAGCTATAGATCTCTCTTCATGTCATTGTGCTATTCAAGCATTTACATATAATCTCTTTGTATCATTGTTATGTTGTTTCATTTCATTTACATTTACAATTTATTGTTTCTAACTTTTTCAATTCTATTCTGGGTTGTAATCTATTTCTCAAACTCTAACATGGTATCAGAGCATGTTTTGGAAGATTATATCCATATTTTGAGATATTTTGGGGGGATACTAAGCTTTGCATGCTGGATTCCAAAAAATCCAGTATGCTCTTCTCTTGCATCTTCAAATGATCTGGAGAATCAGAAAAGTTTGACAAAAAAATTTTAACCTTGGGGTTCATATACTTGTATCTTCTAAAATCTGGTTGGTTGCATCTTTTTGGCTATTTGAGTAGTGTTTTTAGCTGCCTCATTATGTCTAGAATGCTCATGAAAGTGAGATTCGACTTTCATTTTGCCCAAATCGGAGATCGGGAAGTGAAGTTGCGAATGAGGGTTTCAAGCAAAAATCTGGCATAAAGCTATTTTCTAGGGCATTTTTAGGCCAAAAGGATGTCTCCATTGCATCAAGGAGGCCCAAAAACCCTAAGAATGCATGTTCAAATGTTGAAATCGGTACTCAAAAAATTTCTATGATCTTTTGAGGGTTCAACCTTTTGTCCGAAGGGTGCGACCTTTTTTTCCAGTGGTCCGAAGGGTGCTCCACAAGTCAGCCTTTTGTCTAGTGGTCTGAAGGGTGCTCTACAAGTTGGTCTTTTGTCTAGTGGTCCAAAGGGTGCTTCGCAGGGTTTGACCTTTTGTCCAGCCATCTAAAGGGTGCTTTGTAGGGCTTGACCTTTTATCTAATGGTTAAAAGCAATCCCCCATCCAACTCCCTACTCTTTTTTGCTTAATTTTCTTCTACATGCACTAAAGGAGTAGTCTTATGGAAACAACCATAACTTTTTACCATGGAGTCAAAATTTTGAGAAAAAATAGGCGTTGGAAATCTAGAGACAAGCTCTTGCCAGCCAAGGAGTTTTTGATTAGTTTCATTGTTGTTTTTTCACCAGTTTTTGTAGGTTGTATCTGGTACTTGTATTGTGCTTCAAGAGGCTATATCTTGTGCCCTGGATCTCTATTTTTTGCAAATGAATAGGCATTGGAAAGGTGTTGCATTGCACTACACACTTATTTTTTGTAGATTTTGTAACAGGTCCATTTTTGGATCAAATGTCAATTTTGGCCATTTGTGGGCCTTATGACTTATGTGATCTTGAAAAAGCATTGTAATCACACTGTGTTATAAAGTTCCAAACTTGTAATCTCTAAGGAGGTGAAATCTAATCTAGTAAAAAAGGAGGTGTCTTGTGTGCTCTCTTTGAGTTTCTCTTCCTCTCTTTCCTGCACAACAACAACAATATTTCTTTCTACACTAAAATGGATCAATTAATAGTACCTATACTCACACCCTACAACTACTATGAGTGGAAGTCAAAAATGACAATCTATCTTAAGAAACTAGGGTTGTTTAGAGTAACTATGGGTCTTGAAATTGAACCTACCTACTGTAGATGTAGATAAGCCTAAATGGTTTAACAACTTGGATGAAGCTTTTTGAACCTTGTGTATGTTTGTAACTCTAGATTTGTCTTTTCATATTGAGTCTGCAACAACACCAAATGATGTATGGACCACCTTGGAAAATCTCTTTGGTACACAAGATGAAATAAGAGGACATCTATTGGAGAATGAGCTAATAGGGTTAAATCCATGTAATTTGATACAATTCAAGATTTCTTCACAAAACTAAAAGCATTAAGATTGTAGTTGAAGTAGTGTGGGATAGAGAAGAAAGATAGTCAATTGATTCTTAGCATTCTTTCCAAACTTGGTCTTAACTACTCAGTGTTTGTTTCTACATTCTATGCCACTAAAAGTGCCTTAGGAACCACATATAAAATGCCTTCTTTAGATGACTTTTCTAATGAACTCACTAAGGAGCAATATAAATTGGTTCAAATGGGCACAATTAAGCCCTCTAAATCTCATGCCTTGGCTGAAAATCAGGGCACTAAAGATCAAAAAGGGACTTGTAAGAAAGATAAGAAACAAAAGAACTAAGGAGAAAAGAAGCAAGAACAAAAACAAGCTACTCCAAAAGTAGCTAATGATGCATCTTCTTCAAAAGGCGATAAGCCCAAGAAGGAGAAAACTAAGTGTTCCTATTGTAAGAAACTTGGTCATGATGAACATAAGTGTCTTAAGAAGCAAATTGAACACCTAACTCATCTTCTAGAAAATAATAACATTAAGGTGCTTGATTCTGTCAAACAATGTTCATCTTAGGAATATTCAAAGGACACAGACAAAAGTAAGGGGAAAGGAAAGGGCAAGGCCCTAGTTGATGTTGCTTCATAGCCTAATTCTTAGATCAGTGAATTAGGTGCTTCATACCACATGGCTTCATCTAAGTATAATCTTGTATCTTTGGAGCCGTGTTATGTGCCTTCTATTTTGTTGGGTGATGACACTTCTATTGAGGTGTGTGGGAAAGGGTCTGTTGATGTGGGGGATGACACATTCCATGATGTTCTTTGTGTACCCTCATTATCAAATAATCTCCTATCTGTTTATCAAATTACTCACACTGGCTCTAGAAAGTGGGTTGAGTTCACTCCAAACACAGTGGTTATCAGTGAGATGCACAATGGGTCTACTATTGCTATGGGGAAGGCTGATCATCAATCTAGATTGTATCACTTTTCTCACTTTGTTCCTAATTCTCCTTCACTTTCTTTGCTCACTCACTCAGATAAGGTGAGCTATTTGTGGCATCAGTGGTTTGGCCACTTGAACTACCGTTACTTGCAGCAACTCAGTCAACAAGACATGGTTACAAGGGTTGCCTTCTATTTAGTTTTCTGATGGAGTTTGCCAAGGTTACATTCTTGGTAAGCATCCTAAAGAAAATTTGATAAAGGCAAAGCATGGAGAGATACACAACTCTTGGAGTTAGTACATAGTGAGCTCATGGGTCCATTACCTCATTCTTCTTTTAGCAGGGTTAGATACATCTTGACACTTATTGATCTTTCCAGATCCACATGGGTATATTTTCTCAAACAAAATTATGAGGTCTTTAAGTCTTTTCAGGACTTCAAAGGTTTTGCAGAGAAATAGTCAGGGAAGGCAATCAAAATTCTGCATACAGACAATGGGGGGAGTATGTCAATCAGAGGTTTGAGTAGTTTTGTGCCTCAGAGGACATTGATCTTCATCACATAGTTCCATATAGTCCACAGTAGAATGGTGTCGCAGAGTGGAAAAATAGGTCCTTGAAAGAGATGGCTACTTGTGTGATTCATTCCAGGTCGATGGCACCTTAGTATTGGGCATAGGCCATCAACTGTTCATGCTATATCTAGAATTGGGTTCCTCATCGAGATGTGAAGGGACTCCTTTTCACACTTGGACTTGTTAGAAGCCCACAATGAAGCACTTTTGAGTGTTCGGATCTCCTACATGGGCCCACATTCCTAAAAAGAAATGTAAGGGTTTAGATCCACAAAGTAAGCCTTGCATATTTATTGGGTATTGAGATGGTGTCAAAGGCTACAAACTTATTTGAATCCCACTACACATGAGTTGTTTATTGAGAGGAGTGTTCGGTTTGAGGAGGATGTTGCAATCTCTTCTTCCATCACTTCTCCATCCACTATCACTTTGGAGACATGATGACATGATGATCATTCTTCTGAGGGTCTTAATCCTCTTGATACAAATGAGGATTCTTCTTCCTCTACTTCAGATGGAGAAGATGGTGCTGAGAACTTTTCTTCCTCCTCTTTGAGTCATCATTCAGAGACTGATGATTCTCCTCTAGGTTCTCCAGCTATTGGGCCATTTTAGGCTTGTCGAACTTTGGATTCAATAGGTTATTGGAGTGGTGATCCTTCATATGTGAGAAGAAAAAGGTCACAATTCGAGTAGGGTCCTCATCTCTTCTTTGCTTCAACTTCTAATCCACAGTATTTTAGGGAAGCTTCTGGTGTCCCCAAGTGGGATGCTGCTATGCAAGAAGAGTTTAGTTCCTTGGAGAGTCCAACCACACTTGGGATGTAGTCCCACTTCCTAAGGGAAGAAAAATTGTTTGATGCAAGTGGATCTATCAATTTTTTTTTTTGCAAATGGATTGGTTGATAAACACAAGGCTCTCTTGGTTGCAAAAGGATTCTCCCAGGTTCTTGGGATTGACTACTCTGAGACTTTTGTGCTAGTTGCCAAGATGAATTCAATCCGACTTGTCCTTGCCATTGCTGCAACCCATCATTGGGAAGTTCATCATATGGATGTGAAGAGCGATTTTCTTCATGGTAACCTTTAGGAGGAGATATACATGGAGTAGCCACAAGGGTTCTCCCAGGATCCTTCACTTGTTTTTCAACTTCAAAAGTCTCTCTATGGCCTCAAATAGGCCCCTCGAGCTTGGTATGCCAAGATGGACTCCTTCCTTCTGTCAGTTGGGTTCACTCAATGCCATTCTAATCCAAATTTGTATATTATGCAGTAGGATGATACTCTCACATTCCTTGTTCTCTATGTTGATGACTTGTTGATTACAGAGAGTTCTTCATACCATCAAGGTAGTGAAAACTACCCTTCATGATTAGTTTCTGATGGCTGAATTGGGTCTTCTTCACTACTTCTTGGGCATTGAGATCACATAGTCTTTGGCTGGTATCTTTCTTGCTCAGCCCAAGTATGCACTTGATATGCTCTCTAGATTTTGCATGACTAACTATAATCTTGCATCGACTCCATTTCTGTCAGGAGTCAAAATTGAGGCTCATTGTTCTTCACCATTGGTGGATTCTACCTTGTATCACCAACCAGTTGGGAGTATCATATACTTGACTCACATGAGGCCTGATCTATCATGTGTCGTGGGCCTGGTCTCCAGGTTCATGTAGGAGCCCCATGAGGTGCACTGAAAAGCAACCAAGTGGATACTTCACTACATTCAGGGTACTCACAATTTTGGGATTCACTGCGTAGTGAACATTGATCTTGACTTGGTGGGCTATATAGATTCAGATTGGGTAGACGATTCTCAGGATTGTAAGTCTACTTCAAGTTACAAATTCTCACTTGGTTTAGGTTCTATTTGTTGGTTAAGCAAGAAGCAGACTGCTATTGCTCTATCTTCTACTGAGGCTGAGTATCAGAGGGTTATGAATGCCACCACTAAGGCCATCTGGCTTCAGAATTTTCTCACCGAGTTTGATATCCAAATCAAACAACCATCAGTCATATTTTGTGACAACCAGAGTGCCATTTAGATCTCACAGAATCTAGTCCATCATCAGCAGACCAAACACATTGAGATCCACATGCACTACATCTGAGAGCTCATCCATGGCCACATCATCAACCTTCGCTACTGTTTGACTTCCAAGAAGGTTGCCGATATCTTCGCCAAACCCTTTATAGAAAGCAAGTATCTTCATTTGCGAGCTTTGTTGGGGGTGTAGGGGCCTTCATCTTCTGAGGGGCTTCTTAGTTCTCTCACTCAGATTCCTGACTCTCTCTACTCTAGGGGGTCTCTTCTCTATTTGGAGGGGGGTTTTCTTCTCTTTGGGGGGATTTTTATGTAAATGGGTACCTCATCAGACTTGATTTGTCAGGACCCATCTTTTTCACCCACCTAAGTTACACTTAAGGGGGTGTTAGTGTAGGTTTTTTATTCCTTATTATAGGGTTTTTCCTACACCTTTTATTAATCTTACTTAGGTTCATAAAGCATGTTTACTTAAGTGAGTGGGTGTTGAGGTGTCATCCTCTTCCATGGCGGTTACATGCACCACTTGTGGTCATGCATTATTAGTTGGACTTGCCACCTCCTCCCTCTCCTTAAGTCTATATAAACATGCTACCTTGCTTGTATTTTCATATGTTGGAGCTATAGATCTCTCTTGATGCTATTGTGCCATTCGAGAATTTACATCAAATCTCTCAGTATCACTATTATGCTATTTCATTTCATTTACATTTACAATTATTGTTTCTAACTTTTTCAATTGGATTATGGGTTGTAATTTGTTTCTCAAATTCTAACATTAATGGGATAAAATAACTAGGGTGTTATGAATGAACCAAGGACCATGTTTAACAATAGTAGAAGAATGCTACAAGTCATATAATATACATAGGAAATAACCTTGATCATGCTTTGGATTTTCTCTAACTTGATGCCATAAGGTTGACAAGTAGCCTTCTTCTAGATCTTAAGCAAATTTTTAGATGGAATATGAACAACAAAATTAGTAATGAGGTTATAGTTCTCAAACCATGAATAAGTACTATTACATTAAAATAATTATAAAATTATAATAGGTAAAGTGTCTTCAATAAGAGATTCATTACCTTGTTTAACACCTTTAAAACAAAATTGAGAGCTCTTTTGGGAGCCATGGCCATCACTAGCAACTTTAGTAGCAACAACATCAAATAATGAATGTGTCATTGAGGTATCCATTATAAATAAAAAGCAACACACTAAAGGGTGGAAGACATGTTAGTTTAGTGCAATAAATATAAATATCCCATAAAGATCAAAGATGTTTTTTGATGTGACATAGGGAGAAACTCAAAACCCTAGTAAAGCACAAATACAAACCTTCATAGATGCATCCTTTTCTATTTTTAAAATGAAAATTTAATTTTAGGTATTTGATTGACATAGTTAGGTAACTTGTTATGCTTGAGTAGTAATGCAATTTGTAGATGTCCATAAATTCTAATGTTAGCATGTTTCATTCACTAAAAACTATATGTAATTTTTAAGTTAGGAAACCTCATTTCTTTATAGCTTTAATTATATTTTTAGAGTCTTCTTTCATGATTAGCATCTTGAATTCTAAGAAATTGGATAATTAAAGGCCACCCATAATCCTGATTACTTCAATTTTGTTGGTTTCCCAAACAAGGTGAATTAAGAAGGCTTTTAATTAAGAGACCAAAGTGTTGTGCCCTGCACACACGCCCCATTTTGCCAAATGGAGACCCCCCTCTTTTGCTTTAGCTTAGAGTCTCAGCCTTTCCTCCTTATGATGATGATAAAGTGAAATGGTGCTTAGAATGCAATATTTGTGCCAAATTTGGGCATTTGGCATGTTTAAAGTTGTTTAATGCCTTTTGTGATTGATTTGGAGGAGTCTTAATTGATTTTGTGCTTAAGAAATATACCTTCGTTGCCTTTTGTGCTAAAAGTTCACTTTATTGCAATTTCCATTAAAAGTTCACCTCACAGGACATTGTGCGAATATCGCTCAGCACAGGATATATCCTGTGAAGTCAAGTTTATCCGCATATCCGATCAAATTCATTTTCTCACTTTTGCCTTCGAGAATTTTTGAAAGGAAATCTGTGCTAGTTTTGGGTGACACTAGACATGTCCGAAGACCACCATTTTCACCGCCATCGTGTGAGGACCCCTTTTGCTGCAAATTTGGTATCCTGCCTTACACCCATGTATTAAGCCTTAGTGCTGAAACATCATGTTACATGACATATCCTGTGAGGACCAAAATCTCCACAAATCCTGTGAAGCATGAAATCTTCACTTTATCCTGTCTGAACTAGAAAACTCACTTTGGCGCTAAAATGACCAATTCAACTAAAATGTTTATTTCATATTAGGTGTTTTACATCATTCCACTCATTCTTAAGGTTTTATCCATCATGATTGATTCAAAATTTGACAAGTTTTGGCACTGCACATTAATATCTAGTGTCACTACACATTAATATCCAGTGACCCCCAAAAATCTTGCTTTTTGCCAAAAAGGGTATAAAAACGTGAAACGAATGTTTCCTACCAGATCCAAATGGGTGCAAAAACATCTCAGGTCACCATAAATGTCAAATGGGTAGTTAAAAATTGATGAATAAACTGAGAAAATCATGGGAAAGAACCAAATTTGTGACGTCCATGGCAACAAAATTGATATTGAACTGTCCCTGATTGATCCATGACTACAAGTGGATATATTTTGATTTATATTGACTGAAAATGATTTGTTATGATGAAATTGATTCTTGGCATTGTGGATTACAAATCTGAGAGGATGAGACACAAGGAACCAGCTGGAGCCACCATAAGGGATGAAAACTCAAAGATACCTTGTTGACCCAGACATGAAGAATCATCATTTTATCAACCAAACCACTGATGTACCTATAAAAGGAAGTCAGTATGATGTCAAAGGTGATGGAAATAAGCCCTAAAAGTTGGAAGATACAAGAGATTAGGCCTACATCATTGATGTTCCTGCAGAGCTTGTTAAGTGTTTAGGACATGTTCACAGCTATCCCAACCATCCAGTCATCAAATGTCAATCCAACAAGCATCCAGTTGGACACACCTTCATCAAAAACATGCCACATACTCTTCTTGACCAGTTAACTCATTGTAAAAGAGTTTTGTCTCATTAGACAACTCAAAAAGTGTCTATTTTGTCCTATTCTAATGCATTGTAAAGCTATATTTTCATAATTTTCCTAGAGGACAAAAGCAAATCCAGGATTGTAACTGCCCGACCAAAATTAAATGTTGTTAAATCTGAGCCCTTGGTGTTGAGTTAATCTCCACCGTTCCTTCAAAAACTTGGTATGCCTGCCCATCTATAAAAGGGTAGTCATTTTGTCTCTTTGTAAGATTGGACAATGAATTGTTGAGACTTTGCCAAAATATTGATCAATACAAAATAGGTTTTACTGTTGTTGCTGGAAATTGTGTTCTTGTGCTATCTTGCTTTAGATTTCATGGTTCATTTCAATTTGAAATTAGATAAAGTATAGTTGCAATGGTGAATGAATGCTTTGATATTTGATGAATGCCCTAGTTCATATTATTTGTTCTTGTTGATTGTAGGTAACTTTACATGGTTAGTCTGAACCTTATTAAGTGAATTTAGTTTGATTGCATGACATTGATTGAGCTGCACTAGTAATTGGGTGTTTAATGAATGTGTGTGATTTGAAAATCTTAAGTTACCTTTGAAGATTACATCATTTCTGTAGCATTGTGATTATAGCTTGGTTAAGCAGAAATTGGTTTATTAAGAGTATTTGTCTATCTGCCACATTCTATTCTAGTTGTGATTTGTCCTTAGGTTTCACATCCATCTCTTTACCCTTTAACCTTTTTACATTTTCTTCACATAAAATCTGATTAGACTTAGGGTTTTAAAGCAACATCATATTGCCTATCAACTGATAAATTTCAGACTTAACAGTTTGCATCACCTAGGGTTTTTGCACACTTATTGTTGCCATAATTTCACAAACCCTACATTGCATGTAAGTCCCCTTAGTTGGAACAGTGAAGTACATATCCACTGAGTTATCCTACAAGTCAAGACCTGACAGTATAAACCTTGGGGCAGTCCTATTCTGAAGTTTTGGGATAGGATTCCTTTAAAGAGAGGTGAGATATCATGTATCTTACCTGTATTGTTGTGTGCTAAAAACACCATCAACACAAATAAAACTTGATTATATTGTGAATATATAATTAACTATTATTATTTTTTTAAGAACCATAAAAAATTAACTTCTTTCACCTACAAAGAACAATTATCTTACTTCACCTTAATTTATCTCACTATATCAAATTATATCAAAATTAAACAATTGCTTCATTTTTGCACTTCTTTTTCTATAATTTATCCTGAAATTACAAAGTGATACTTTTATTTATAAAATAATTTTTTCTTAAGTGTAGTTTAGGTTAATCCAATAAAATAAATATACATAAGAACAATTAACCTAGACTAATTAATAATGTTATTTAGAATTAATGATTTGATAATTTGCAATAGTTATTTTAGGAAATGCAAATTACAATAAATGATAATGCTTATCTTTATAACTTAAGAGTGGACTAAATCTAACGTGACATTGCAAATCAATGTCTTAGAATCTAAAATTGAATGCCTCTATCTATTATTTCCTTATTTTCTTTGGGATCAGAATATTTTACTACTTTGTGTGGGGTCAAGTCTAGGGATTAGAGTTGAGTCTATGGTTATGAATCTATCCTTCACCCATGGATTCAATTTAGTGATAGGTAAAACTCTACAAGCTTCACTTCACTTGATTCACCTTATCTACTTCTACTTCTATTATTTGAGGGATAGAAGTATCTATAAAAACCTTGGTAGGGCCATCTTTATGTCATAAGGGGACATGTTCTCCTAGGTCAACTAGCACAAATGTGTGCAAAATTGAAAACAACACTCTTTAGTCATGTATGTGATCATAGAAATGCTTATGTAGATTTATATTTCTTTTATTGCTATTGGTGTGAACAGGGGTGTTTTCTTATCCAGGTTCCCCCTTTGTAGTGTGAACAAGGGACATTATCTAACTAGTCATTTGTTAGAATCTATTCACATGTTAAGTTTACTTAGGTAGTTAGAACATTTAATATTTGTGACACACTTTAAATGTTTGTGTCTCATGTCATAGGATTAATACACTTGTCAACATCCTAGTTTGTCCTACCTCTCAACCTTGCCTATATAAGCAAGGTATCTCATTGTACATTTCATGCAATGTTATGCAATGTAGTGTGTATCAAGTCAAGCTTTACATATTGTATATTTTATGTGTCATTATTCTTGGTACTATAAAGTGTTGTTATTGCTTTTCTCTCTTGTTGTGGAAGGTTGTTTTGGTTGCAAGTGATCTTGGGTTGTCTTGAGTCCATTGATGACTCTTACATGGTATCAGAGCTAGATCTGCAATTCCCTTCCCTCTTTTCTGAGAGATTTAGTCAAGAGGTTTTTTCTGGTACATTCTAGAACAAAACTAACTATGCCATTATGTCTAGATGGCCCATTCCAAGTTTTTTGACATCTCTATATTTTTGAACAGTTTGAATTTTTAGCAATTTTTGAGGGTTTCAAGGCTTTTCGTCAAAAAAATCCATATGATCCATATGGCTAGGGTTCGACCTTTTGTCCAATGGTCCAAAGCATGATCTATAGGGTTTGGCCTTTTGTCTAGTGGCTCGAAGCATGATCCCTAGGGTTCAACCTTTTATCCGGTGGTCTGAAGCATGATTCACAAGGTTTGACCTTTTGTCTAGTGGTCTGAAGCATGATCCACAAGGTTCAGTCTTTTATCCAACTGTTAAAAGCAATCCTCAAGGGCTCAGCCCCTAGTCATATCAGTGACCAAAAGCCCTTAATTTAGGCCACTAGCCCCTTTTCTTATAGCCCCAGGTTGCCCATGTGACCATGCCTTTAATAAGGGGGGTTATTTTTGCCTACAACCCTATTTGGAGCAGTTTTGCAAAATCAGGGGTAACTTAGGCATACTATGTCCAAATTTCACAAAAAAATATCATTGAAAGATGATTATGTGCTCTTTTTAGTGGTTTAGGTCTCATCTCCTAATTTCTCTGTTGGTTACCATTTTTTGTTGTTTAAATTCTAGGCATCTTTTTCAGCTTCCGAGCTCCGCTCTTTCACCCAGAATCTCCATTTTTTGCAAACGAATGAGCATTGGACCATGTACTTTTTCTAGTTTCAACCCCAGGTATATTTTATTCAGTTTGTCAATTTTATGGCTTTTGTTTGATTACTTGGACGTTTTGGCTCCTGGAAAAGTTCTATTTGCTTTGATGGGCTTCTATTATCAACATAAATCTGTTTTGATCTCTATCATTTTGAGGAGGTATTATGGGTTTTTCCACTCATCCTTCTGTGGTTAATCTGACTAAGGACAATTATTAGTCATGGCGAAAAGGCATCCTAACACATCTCAGTGGTTACGTCTTTTGCCTCTATTTTATGGGCTCGTACTTGAACCAGATACACCTGACAAGAAACATAATTGGGGTCTCAATATGGATCATATTTTAAGATTAATTACTTGCAGCATTAACTATGATGTGTGTAATCTTTCCATCTATGAGGGACCACACACACTTTGGACTCAAATTTGGGAGTTGTATGGAGACCCTTATGTCTCACCATTTCCAGATGATCCTGCAACAGATTGCCTTATTCCCCTTGATGATGCAGATAACATACCCTATGATGATGACACTTTAGAGGAGCTTGAGTACATGGTATATCTTGATTCTTTAGACTTAGTCTTGCTTCCTCTTCTCCTCTTGTTGAGATCACTCCACCATCACATGTTGCTACTTCAGAGTTCAGAGATGCTTCTTTGAGAGCTTCCAATGATTCTTTATAGTAGGATCATTTTAGTCCTCCTCATCGGGATTCCTATTTATCAGACATTGCTTCCTTGTTTGTGGAGTCTCACATTTCTAATTTGGAAGATACATTCGAGGGGTTATCTCTCCTCTTTGATGACAATTATGACACAAATGTTGTCACACAATCTTTGTCTTTGCAGCTTGATGATCTTGAGTTTTCCTATTGTCTTGGATTGTTACATTCTTTGATTAGGCATGGAGCACCTGATTTTGTGGCATCTTTTAATTGTGACATGTGGACACTTGAGCAGTTTTCAGAGACATCATACTTCATGAGACTTCTTCCCTCATCTCTTGTTTTGGAGTTGGAGTTTCTTTTCCATATACTAGTGGATTTGTTTCTTCCCAAGGGGAGAAATGTTGTTTGCAGGCATTGGATCGTGTCTTGTCTTCATGCATGCACCATTGGCACATGAGCTACTTCATTATGGGGGAGGACATCTTGTCTCATTATTTCCCTCTTATGGGGGATCATTGATTGTATATTTGTGTTGGATGTAGTTCTGGGGGGTCCTGAGTCCTCCTTCCACCACTTCTTGCATCACTTGTACATGTTTGTTTACATGTTTTTCTCTTTTGGAGAGGGGTTTTTTTGCTATGGGTTTTTCTCCTTTACTCCATTTGTGAGAAAATGTTTGTACATGGGTATCTAACATGGTCTAGTAGTCGGGACCCATCTGTGCATCTTTGCATTTGTCTACTTCTCCCTAATTTGCACTTAAGGGGGGGTGTTGGTGTAAACTGGGGTGTTTTCCTATTCGGTTTCCCTCTTTCTATTGTGAACAAGACACATTATCTAACTAGTCATTAGTTAGAACCTATTCACATATGTTAAGTTTACTTAGGTAGTTAGGACATTTAAAATTTGTGACACACTTTAAATGTTTGTGTCTCATGTCATAGGATTAAGACACTTGTCAACATCCTAGTTTGTCCTACCTCTCAACCTTGCCTATATAAGCAAGGTATCTCATTGTACATTTCATGCAATGGTATGCAATGTAGTGTGTATCAAGTCAAGCTTTGCATCTTGTATTATTTATGCATCATTATTCTTGGCAATATAAAGCATTGTTATTGCTTTTCTCTCTTGTTGTGGAATGTTGTTTTGGTTACAGGTGATCTTGGGCTATCTTGAGTCCATTGATGACTCTTACAATTGCTCCAATTGAAGTCTGTAATGTAGATGATATGAGAATATAAGTCTCAAGTCATGGATGTGTTAAATAAATGCATTGAATGCTTTTAAATATAAGGACATATAAATAAATCATATAAAATTATGTTTAGTTGGCCCTCAGAGGGAAAGTTTTGTCAATTTGAGTCAACTTAATTTAAATTTTAAATTTTAAATTTGAAACAGTCAAGTTCAATGGTCTAAGGTCGACCCTGTGACTGCAAACTTGAACTAGGGCCAAAAATTGGGTGGATCAAGGTGGGAAACATGTGTCTAGAAATATGTGCATAGATAGGTGTAATTAATACATAGATAGGGAAAAGTATGGGAATGTGTAAACATAAGGATGAAATGTGGGATAAGTGCATATGGGTGTGTGTAAGCGATAGGTAGGTGGCATAGGGCAAGGGGCTTGATTTTATGCAAAATTATGGCATTCACCAATATGTCTATGTATTAAGGTAGTCTCCTCGAAATGAAAGTAACTCTTTACAAATTGCTTATAACTCTCCATCCTCTCATGATTGATGAGGATTAGATATGCTTAACTTTTTTCTTTTGAGAGATGTTTGATCTTTCTCATGACAAGCTTATAGATACAATGAGATCGATGAGACATTGAAAGATATAATTTGTTTTCATATGCTTTCTCTTTAATACACAACTTTTATTCTTATCTCTTTTAAATTTGCTTGAGTCACACTTACACTCCAATACCTTATTTTTCACCATACTTTTACAATTCCATAAACCGATTTTAAACCTTCTTAAACTGTACATATTGTCATGATCACTCTTACAAAAATATTTTATCTATTAATACTTATTTAATCTTTTTCAATATCTTTAATTCATCCCAACTTTTATGACTACTTATTTTATTGCAATTCAATATCTTATACTTAATTTTCTTGAAAGGAGCACAGGTGTTACCTTAGCATTGTTTTACACATCTAACAAATACTTATCCTACAAGCCTTCTTGAAACGACCAAGTTAAAAAAAATAAATGCAACAACGTGCAGTGAAAAAACACTGCAGTCTGTCTCCTCAGCACCTCAAGATATTCTGACATCCTCACGAAGTTCACTGTACCTTTTTCTCCTTTGTCACTTTCAACGAACCTAATTGATTCTTCTTCTTATTAAAACAATAATTGTGTGGGCCTGCTACAGAAAATGGAATAAGACCTGTGACCCCCATGATCTCAAAGGAATTGAAGCCACATTTTATATTCACAAATTTGCTTTCAAGATTACCCACAGCATGGAAACTCTCAAAGAATGTTGACATTGTAAGGTAAGCAAGGTCCCACTTTTTCTCAAGTCAACTTCATTGCCGTCATGTCTTTTCTGTAGTGCTTGCAAGCCATGCAGAGTGTCGGTAGCTTTGATGTTACCAAATTATAGCTATGATTTCCCATAAACAGCATTTATGGTGACCTACTACAGGTATGATTCGGCATCAAGAAAAATCAATGCTTGTTTTAATCATGTGATTCAATGTGTAGTCTGCTCTTTGGTGGAGCAAAATAATGCATAATTATAGGAAGTGCATGTTACTCATCTTCTGTTCTAAATCAAAGCTTGTTTGAAATTATAATATAAAATAAAGAGTCAAATTGAAGACTTTAAGGTATTGAAAATCATGTTCATGTATATGTATTTTTATAATAATATGTTGGAATGTGAGATATTACCTTCTTATAAAAATAGTAGGAAAATTGTATTAAAAATATTACATAAATTTTGAGTAAGATTGTATTAAAAAATATATAAATTAAGAGTTAAAATAAACTTATATGATTTTAGAAAAAAATTTAGAAAACATAAAACGTTATTACTACTTTATAATAATTTGCAGTCAAAACATATTTAACCTACTAATATACATAGTAATTACATTAATAATATTTAACCATCTCAATTATATATGATTAATATTATATAATCATCCCAATTAAATACACAAAGTTATAATCACTCAAATTTCAAATAGAAATACAATTTCTTGTAGGTTTTGATCAAGTTCTCCAATATTTATTTAGTTCTAGTCTAAGTTCTTTCAATCTCAATGTTCTAAATGTTTTCCACTCAAAATAGTACTACTTGCCTATTTAGGGTTTGGTTTTGACAAAACATTTAATTTTCTACTATAAAAATTGTGCATCTTTGAATTTTCATCAAGAAAAATCAATGCTTTTTTCATCATGTGATTCAATGTGTGGTCTTTGATGGAGCAAAATAATGCATAATTATAGGAAGTGCATGTTACTCATCTTCTGTTCTAAATCAAAGCTTGTTTGAAATTATAATAAAAAATAAGTAGTCAAATTGAAGACTTTAAGGTATTGAAACATGTATATGTATTTTTATAATAATTTTTATATTATTTTAATACAATCTTATTCAAAATTTACCTTAAATTTAGGTAGTATTTTTAATACAATTTTCTTACTATTTTATAAGAAAGTGGTATCTCACATTACAATATAAATATATATTGTAATGTGAGATACCACTTTCTTATAAAATAGTAAGAAAATTGTATTAAAAATACTACCTAAATTTAAGGTAAATTTTGAATAAGATTGTATTAAAAATAATATATAAATTAAGAGTTAAAATAAACTTATATGATTTAAAAAAAATAGAAAACATAACACATTATTACTACTTTATATAGTTTGCAATCAAAACATATTTGACTTATTAATAAACATAATAATTACATTAATATTATTTAATCATCTCAATTATATGTGATTAATATTATATAACCATCCCAATTAAATACACATATAAAGTGATAATCACTCAAATTTTAAATAGAAATACAATTTCTTGTAGGTTTTGCTCAAGTTCTCCGAGTTCCCCATATTTATTTAGGTAGTCTAGTCTATGTTCTTCCAATCTCAATGTTTAAAATGTTTTCTAGTCATAATAGTACTTGAGGGTTTGGTTTTGACAAAACATTTAATTTTCTACTATAAAATGGTGCATCTTTGAATTTGTTTGGAGGACAAAATCTTTCCAACTACTTACAAATAAAATTATAAATAATGTGCAAACATTTAGCTTATAGATTAAATATATAAATAAAATATTAAAAAGTGTTTAGTAGTGACTTTGACTTATAAACAACATTTAATTATCTATTTACATCAAGAAATAAAAAATGTACATCTATTCTTATTTGGTGAATGGGTGACATTATAAGGAGAAAATAATATGATAGTTATTTTATTTATTCTTTATATTTTGATAATAGATCATAGAGTGTGATTTGAAATGTTGATGTAATTTTTTTCAAATAGTTAACATCTAGAAGGTTTGCTAGGCTTGCCAAAAGAATCTAATCCAATGCTACTAGTGGTGGGAGGAGATATGTTATGAAGGGTGATAATAAAGAAGGTGATATTAATTTACCCTTCAAGGATGTTGAGGATATTGACTTTGACTCTGTCTACAACTCTAAAAGTATTGAGGAGGACTCTTTAGAGGAAGATATAGAGCTTGAATTCCCCTTAGTAGACTTAGATGATTTAATGTCTATTTCCCCTAGCAAGGTTAATGAGGAAAATGATAATGTGTATGAGTCTCTTGTTAAGAAGTATGAAGTTAATGAGGATAACAGTATGGATAAAGTTCATAGTTGCAAAAATTGTAATGATCTAAATTGGTAGAGATGGATGATAGGCTGAACACTTTCCAAAATAGGATGAGTAAGTTTGAAGACAGTACTGATAAGCTCCATAGCTATGAGATTTGCAATGAAAAGTGAGTGGATATGCATGATAGGTTGAACATTTTCCAAAATATGATGAATAAGATTAAATAGGCTATAAATGAAATCTTGTCAATGTTAATGATGATATGATGAGACATGTTGCTACTGGTATTGTCATTCTATAGGTTGAGATCAAGAAACACAAACAAATGCAAGAAGAGTTAGTTGATAAAAATAAGGAAAAAATGAAAAAGATTGATGTGCATGTGGACACTAGAATTGCTCCATGGGAGAACAAATTGAAGATCATGTGTAAGGATTGGAGGGACCTTATTGCCTATCATGGGGTCTAACTTACTCCTTTCCTACTTTTGGAACTATTTTTGTGCTGGACATTTTAGTGTTGTTTTTTGTTGTGTGGTTTGGTTTGGTGTTGTTTTGCTAGCTAGTGGTTCTTTGATATGGTTGTAGTTGTTTCTTTCTATACTTTTTGCTACTTTAAGGGACTATCTTTCAACTATTTGCTTTTGTAAGGGACTGGGACCCTTTTCCCTATTTATAATATCAAAAACATCTAGAAGTATACTTGATCATTTATATAGACCATGGAAATATTATGTCTATAAATATTCTACTCATTCTTGTTCTATGATAATAAGCCATAAAAATGTTTATAATTTTAATGGTTAAATTTTCATATCCATGCCATTTCTCATTTAGTTTTGCATTCATTTTGGTGGAATGTTTTTAATGTAATTACATGTTAAGAGGTGGTATACTTTTGTGTCAAGTTTGGCTAATGGCTTGATCCTTATCCATGCCTTATTCTACACATTTTGATACATTCCTCACTTATTACACCCTTTCCTTTTACACTTATTCCCATATATTTGTCACTTACACATCATTTATCACACCAATATTCACACCTATCCTCATACATTCACTCCCTACCCCAAGATTTACACTTTGACACCAAAGGTCATTCTTGAGCCACTAAGGATCAATCCCAAGGTGCTTAGGACTGAACCTCAAATTTGAAAACTTTAATTTGAATTCCTAGATTCCTATCTTTTCCTACTAGTTGATCCCAAGGTGCTCAAGATTGACACTCATTAAATAAATTAATTTTGAATTCCTAGATTCCTACCCTTCCCTACTAGCCATTATAGGATGACTTGGAATACAATTGCATGACCTCTTTCTATATGCTTGTATTTAAAAATATTTAATGTTTAATTAATTTATGCAGGAGCATCCTTGAGGGACAAGTGCAATCTTGAATCAACCAAAATATTTTCTTTTACTTTGTTTATTTATAGGTTTTCATTTACCAGTTATTTCTCGAAGAAGTTATTGCATTTTTCCACAAGTTGACATTTGATTCCATAGTTTTGAGAGTATGATTTAAAGTGACGATTAGACATTATGTTCATGCTTGAAGAAGATTGGATCAACATAATGGTGTAATTTGGTTTCTAAATGTTTACCTATGATGTTTCGAATGTGATCCAAGCACAACGTGAATTAGCCAGACCCGACACAACACATGGGATTGAGAATCCCTATAGAGGTGACCTCCTAATCACTCCTCTCATGACAAGAGCTAGCTGAGTAGTAGTAGTACCAAGGAACTATCCTGTTCCCTCGAGAAAGATTTCATGTGTCTTAGTCAGGGAAATCATGCATATTTATTGGTTGTTTGTGTTAGTTTCATGGCAATCATTTCATTGATTTATTGTTGTCAAGATCATTGTATGGGTTTTGTTGTTGTGATTGTGTTGTGCCTTGGGATGAAACCAAGGGCTTGTTTTGAATTTTTTTGAAGTTGGGTGCCTCATGGTGTAAATAAGGGCTTGACAATTATATGTTTTTGATAGTTGAAGAGGAAGTTTCTAGATGTAGCTATAGCTATATGAATGGATTCACTTTTAGTTCTTTTTCTTATTTTAGATGATTTAATTACTATGAAAGAAAACACATGCAGAAATGTCTTTTCCTAAATGGAGTCTTCTATATTTTTGTATTTTTTGAGAGTTTTAATACTGTAATGATTTAATCTAATAAATCAAACTTGTAATTTAATCTAAGAATGTAGAGATCTTTCACCTATACTAGAAGAGAAACTAAAAATCAAGAGAAAAAAAGCAACATTTTACTTCCTCAAGAGCAATGATGTTTTATAAATACTAATTCTACTCTAGAAATCAACTAAGCAACCTATAATGATGGCACTAGTGTTAAGAAAAAGTCCTTAGAGTTCCAGCTATTTGGTAACCTTCTCTGTAGCAATTGGATACTCCACTTGATGATGGGAAAAGGGCAAGGGATTTGAGGATATTTGAAAAAGTCAAAAGAAATGAAGCATAAAGGCTTGTAAGACTTAAAAACCAAAAGGCTCAAGGCCTATCTAAGAAGCTTGAATGAACTAGAGCTTCTATGAGGTATCAAACCCATGGATATCTAAGCTAAAAGTTTGAAAGTAAAAGGCTCAAGGCTTATAAAGAAGCTTGCAAGAAGCATGTGAAGAAGCTAAGAAACTTGTAAGAAGAGTGTTTGAATTTATGAGCACTTTAGATAATAAGAAATAATGAAGAGTGAAGAGGTATTTATAGGTATAAATGAGAGGGAACAAAAGAAGAGATAAGATCAAAATAAATAATTAACTCAAGAATAAATAGAAACAATTCCTTGAATAAATGAAGAGATAAGAAGAAAATAAGAAGAAAACTAAAACAAAGCAAAAGTGACTCAAAGAGAAAATGGAAACAATTTAGAAGAGATAAGATTTGATCATGAGTTCACAAAGGAAAAAAATTGAGAAAAGGATGAGATGACATGAAAAGGGTGAGCTGAAATGGGCTAAAAATTAAAAATAAAAACTAAAACAAATAGTTAATTAGAGCATTGAAAAATTATAAGGTCACCCCTTTCAAAATTAGGGTCACCCATTTTACCAATGTTGGTCACCTAAGTGACTCTAGAACACAAAGGAAGGACACCCAGTGACCCAAAAGGTCTATGGGGTGACCCTGAATAGGTGAAATGAGAGGGTCAACAAAGCAACACACAAAAAATGGAAAATTAGTCAAGAGGTTAAACAAGGGGGGAAAAAGACAAAAAGATGAGAGTTGTGAATCTTCACGACACAAAACCACTAGGAGAAGTATAATCACACCTTTGAGAGTGATGGCTTGTGACCACTACTTCATCATCGAACTACCATGTAGTCTTGACATAATTTTTGTACTTACATATTTGCCCCCTTGAGGATGGTAGTATACATGAAAGGTAGGTACCATTCCTGAAGCATGACCTTACCTATTTTAATTGTCCTGCATTTGGACCTACAAAATAAAACCAATTCAAGAATAAGTCCAACATATGATTAGTTAAAAATAAGTTCTTAAAACTTGACAAGATGACGTACATGTGATGTGAGAGTTTGAGTTTACTTGTGTCATCTATTCTTTGTTGTGAAGATTTGCATTCATGATGAGAGGCACACACGAGACAAGGAAAAAGTAAAGCATAAAAGAAACTAAGCTACTGAAACATACTCACAAATAAAAACTAAGCTAACAAGAGAGAAGAGAAGAAAGAGGGAAAATGAGAGAAACTGATAGAATGAAGGTGAAACTTGGCATGGGATTAGTTGATGGAAAGATTGTGACAAGGAGATCATGATCATGGCTACAACTTAGCTTCCCATGGATACTTTGGTATGAAAAATAAGAAAAACTTACCTCTAAACCCTAGTTTTTCTTCTATTGATTTCTCTTACAATTATCTATTAAATTTAAAATTATTTATCACATTGAACTAGGTTTTAGTTTTCTAAAGCTTTCATGTTTTTGTTTTTATATTTTTTGTTTAATTTTTTTTGTTTCTAGGCCAATTGGGACTCACTTGGGCATTTCCCAAGGTCACCTCTTTTGCTAGGGAAGGTCACCTAGGTGACCCTACCACCTTATCTTGGGTCACTCGAGAGATTGGGAAGGTCACCCAAGAGACCCTGCCAAAGCTTTCGGTGATAGGATCAGAGGAAAAAGTTAGCATTTTCAACATTTGGGGATGATTTTTTATTTGATTTCAAATAAATTCTCTTTTATTGCATGTTTTCTAGGACTTTATTTGATTTTTAGGGGTTTTTGAAAGTTTTAAGCCTTTTAGGGTTTTTCTGAGTTTTACAAAGGTCTAACTTAGCATTTATTTTTGTAGGACACCTACATCTATTAGAATGCTACATGAGAGTAGGATATTTTTTTGGAGGATCTAGAGGACCTAAATGACATTGCATATACTAATCTTGAGAGGACATGACTTGCCAAGGTTGCATGGATTTTGATTGTTAATTCTTCCTCACGTATTTGATATGACATTCTCACTTATTGAGATGTAAATAAGAACACATTCTATTTTTTGTTAGTCTCAGGAGAGTGGAATATCAATGTCTACTTCATCCTTAGGGTTCCTATCATAGGGGAACCTCTTATGCTACATGAGAGGGACTTAAAGTGAGAGAGACATGCTTGGGTTGTGATGATGGGAGTGACCCATCCTAAGAGATCATCTCAGAGTACAACTCACTTATATTCTTGGACTCAACATTCCATCCATATGGAGGGTATTTATAGGTCTGATTTCTACTCATTTTTTGGGAAGCAAGAAGACACTTATGCTTTAGTGGTGTTGGGTACAAAGTCTACAACATCTAGAGTGAGGCATAGTCTTTGCATGGGGAATTGATATACTAGCCTTAGTCTATTGAGAGTTATATTAGATTACAAAATGATGGGCCTTATCCATTAGCCATCCTTCACTTATCATGTCATGGATATTTGAGCATATTATTCCATTTCAGTGTGAGATGTCCCCTTTAGATCCTATTGGTGCCTGCATAAGCATTTAAATTTGTAGGCACTTTCCAAAATTTTCTAAGTCCCTCGGCCTCCTGAAGTTGCATGCATGTACCTTTGTATATGCATTGGTGTTTGTATGTGCATTTGAATGTACAAGTGCAGTTGTACAGTGGCGGGCCTGAAGAAGAAGTTCAATCGGCTTTCAAAAGATGCAGAGAATGGTTGTATGCATTGTTGAATGCATATCGGGTTTAGAAATTATGCTTGTATGTTGAAGATTCTCAGAATATTATGTGCTTGTATGTAAGGGTTTGTATGTTCGCCATGTATATTTGATATACAAAGGAAATGTGCAAAGGAAATGTACATCGTGCACTTACAAGGCAGATATAGGAAGCAAAAGATGCATCGGCGGCAACATACAAAGGACATATGCAAGGCCAATATACAACTGGTGGGGCCCGCAAATATGCAAGGAGGAATGTATATCAGGTTATATATCGCAGATGCATAACGAAACATACAAGGGTGATGTACAAAGAGGCCGACATACATTTGCTATAGTGAAAGGGTTTCATCGGTGAAACATTGTCGTCGACAGCTCAACTAACAGTTATTCTGATGGGTCGATACATGCAAAGTAAGAATCAAGCCCGGGGCCCACCAGTTGCATGCGAAGGCAATTGTATGTTTGCACATGCAATCGAAGATGCAAAGGGAAGATACAACTTGGCTGTAAAAGAAGAATGTATCTAGTTGATAAATGAGCTGACGTCCGCAGTTTGTATGTATATTGCATATTGTATATATGCAATGTACAAGGCCGACATACAAGAAGGAAGATGCAACGCCCGGATTTGATGGTGCTTTCAAATTGGTTTCATATTGTTTTGAGGTCCATGGTATGTGTATTCGCATTTGTATATGTGATATACAATGAAAGATACAATGGGAGATACATGCCAGATTTCAAAGGTTTTTCAAGTCTGATTGATAAGTATGCTGGAGTTGGCATTATATGTATATTACATGTTGCGCATGTGATATACAACGCGATATACAAAGAGAATCAAGATACCAGCTAGACACGATGGTTATTTCAATTTGTTTTATAAAGATTTGGGGTCCGCCCTGTGATGCAGAGTGGGACGCAACGGAGGCTAACTAACAGGAAGGAAGAGCCAAATAAACAAACAGCATGATAAAATTCTCTATCGGCTGAACTTCATCATCATATTTCCTAGAGACACCAACAGCATCATCACATTTCAACAGCATCATCATATTTCGGATGATCGCAAATATCCTCCTGTCGACTACTATTTACCTCCTCCGCTTGTCGCCTATCATCATCATCATGATAATCAACGGGCGCAAACATCCTCCGGTTGCACTGTTCATCGGGTGCCAAATACAAGCGGCATCATCATGATATTCAATATCACCTTCGTCAGCAGGATATCCAAATATCCGGTTGCTCCAAATATCCTGATGACGTTGCACTTCAACAACTTGCCTTCGATGCTCCACTGCCCGACGATACAAGCAACAGCATCATGATATTATTCATCCGGTTCTTCGAAACCTCCTGATGATGCTAATACAACTTCCTACCTTCGCCGATACTTAACCACTTAGCGACAACAGGATAAATTCGCATTGAGGGATATCTCAATATCCTGATGACGATGACGTCATATCCTGATGACGATGACGTCACTCAATATCCTAATGAACTCTTCAACACTTAGACAAAAAACTTAACTTTCACACCCGCATCCGTTAGCGATATGCGGATGATGTACTTCCCCGAAAGATGATCCTGACTGCGATATATACACTGAGTATATATCCAACTCAAAACATCATGATGCACTTGCAACATACAAACTTCAACAACTTCATGACCCGATCCTGATGGCGATGCTTTCGCGGATGATGATGCGGCTCGCTCCGACTGGAAACGCACATGCAGACTCCTGTGTATCCTTCCACTGCATGTAAATACTCAAAACCGCATAACTTCACAAATACAATATGACGACCGGGCCGGATCACCTTCAAACCAAAATCTAACAGCTTATCTTCTAGACCTAGCACATGAGGATGCTAGGCTGTTTCACAGCATGCTCCTAACAGATCTCCTGAACAATGCAATGCATAAACAGAAAACACAAATGCAACCTAAGCTATGATACAGCACCATTCCACCGATTTGCAGGATCAACCGGTGGAAGGGTTGAAAGTGCCCATTAACTTGTAAACAGAAAGGAAATCAACACAGATACAACTGATCAACTCAAATACTGCAAAAGATGAGATCTTATTCAATTGAGATTCAAATGTCCTGCTTTTACAATTCTGCTTCACAATATCTGGACTGATCACCAGTACAGCATTTCACCAGTACTACTCTCCTGAACATAACACCTATCAAACTCAATATGAACTATCAATATGAACTCAATCTCAATGTATCTAAACCCTAACAGATCGAAGGTATATAAAACAAATCCTTCGAGTACTACCAACTCACTTCCCAGCGGCTGGGAGCTTCCAAGCGGCTGGGAGAGAGGACAGCTCAGATAACCTTATCCCGATCTCTAACTGCCTACACATACTCCTATGCGGATCTAATACATAGCATCGGTCCAATGGACCTTATTACATGATAAAGTCAAACATACTAAAAATAGACTATCCTGTCATCATGCTGATAATTATCCTATATCCTGATCATGTATGTCATCATGCGGACCTATATCCTGATCATGTGCGGGTGCTCCTGCACCATACTCCCCAAAAGAAGAAATCTCAAGTCCACTTGAGATGAGAGTATCCAGGTCGGCACCATGTTTCTGTATCTGTTCTGCAGTCATCCATACTGCTTCAGAATTCGGCTGTCCCTTCCAAGAGACGAGGTACTCCAAGTACTTTTGGTTCCTGGTCTGTTTGACCACTCTGGTATCCAAAACTTTCTGTAACTGAGGGGGATCATGTGGAGGAATGTCTTCAGCAACTGTATCCTGTAGGATATCCTGATCTGCATCTGGATTAGCCTTGTATGGAGTTAAGTCACATACATTGAAGATAGGAGATAAACCAAGATCAGGTGGTAGTTGGATCTCATAAGCATTCTGTCCATGCTTTTGCAAAATCTGACATGGTCCAACTTTCTTTTGCATGAGCTTAGTATACTTCCCCTTAGGAAGCCTGTCTTTCTTCAAGTGAACCCAAACCAAATCTCCAACAGCAAATTGAACATCCTTCTTCTTCTTGTCAGCATACTCCTTATACTTGAAGGTGGTTTGCTGGAGTTGGGTCTTAACCTGATCATGAACTTCCTTGATTGCTTCAGCAAAAGCTTCTCCATCTGCACTAACAGGATCTGCTGTAGGTAAATCTCTCAGCTCCAGAATTCCTCTGGGATGCATTCCATACACTACCTGAAAAGGTGATTTCCCTGTGCTCCTGTTGACAGTATCATTATATGAAAACTCAGCTTGAGACAGAATATTGTCCCACTTCTCTCCATGCTGTTTTGTCAAGCATCTAAGTAGATTCCCCAAGGAACGATTCACTACCTCAGTCTGGCCATCCGTTTGAGGATGATATGCAGAGGAAAAAGACAAATTGGTTCCCAGTTTCCTCCAAAGGGTTCTCCAGAAGTGACCCACAAACTTCACATCTTTGTCTGAAACTATGCTCAAAGGCAACCCATGAATTCTGACAATCTCCCTGAAGAATAAATCTGCAATATATGAGGCATCAGCAGTGGTTTTGCATGGCAAGAAATGTGCCATTTTACTGAATCTATCCACAACAACAAAGACACTGTCAAATCCTCTCCTGGTCCTTGGTAAACCTAAGACAAAATCCATACTGATACTTTCCCACGGTCTGGAAGGAATGGGTAAGGGCTGATATAACCCTGCATTAGTTGACCTGCCTTTAGCCTTCTGACATATCACACAGGTTTCTACAAATTTCCTGACATCTGACTGCAACTTAGGCCAGAAATAATGCCTCCTGACCAGATCAAGAGTCTTGTCTAGACCAAAATGACCTGCCATGGCTCCACAATGTTTCTCCTTGATTATATTTATCCTCATAGAACATCTTGGGATACACAACTGTCCACCCTTGAACAACAATCCATCTTGGATCAGGAATTCAGAAAACTCAGCATGGTACTTCTCCCCAAAAGAAGTACAGACCTGATATATTTCTCCAAAATCTGCATCAGACTCATACATGGTCTTGAGTGAATCAATACCAACACTCTCTAACTGAATCTGATTTACTGTGAGGACTCTCCTGCTCAAAGCATCTGCAACTTTGTTTTTAACCCCTTTCTTATGCTTCAAGGTAAAAGTGAAAGCCTGTAAGGTCTCTACCCACTTCATATGTCTGTGGTTCAGCTTCTCCTGGCTGTTGATGAAACTCAAAGCCTGATTATCTGTGAAGACTATGAACTCCTTTGGCAGCAGGTAATGCCTCCATTTCTTTAGGGACTGAACTAAAGCATACATTTCCAGATCATATGATGAATACCTTTTCTTAGCATCATTGAGCTTTTCACTGAAAAATGCAATTGGTCTACCTTCTTGGCTGAGTACTGCTCCAATGGCCATGTGACTGGCATCACACTCTACCTGAAAGATCTTGTTAAAATCTGGAAGTGCAAGGACTGGCTGCTGTGCCACCTTCCTCTTCAATGCCTCAAAGGAATCATCTGCTCCTTGAGTCCAAACAAACCTGCTTTTCTGACCTCCTTTGATGGTATCCAGCATGGGTGCACAAATATGACTGAACCCTCTGATGAACTTTCTGTAGAAGGTTGCTAACCCATGGAAACTTCTGACTTCATTCATGGTCTGTGGAGTTGGCCAATTCAGTATGGCACTCACCTTCTCCTTATCCATCTGTAGCTTTCCCTGTGAGATGACAAAACCTAAATAGGTGATCTCCTTTTTCATGAACAGACACTTGTCCAAGTTTATCATCAGTTTCTCTGCATGTAACCTCTTGAGAACCAGTTCTATATGTCTGAGATGTTCTTCTCTGGTGTTACTGAAAATCAGAATGTCATCTAAATACACTATGACAAACTTACCAATGAATTCTTGTAGAACCTCATTCATCAGCCTCATGAAAGTGCTAGGGGCATTAGACAACCCAAAAGGCATAACCTTCCATTCATACAACCCTTCATTTGTTTTGAATGCTGTCTTCCACTCATCACCTGGTCTAATCCTGATCTGATGGTATCCACTCTTCAAATCTATTTTGGTAAAGTACTTAGCACTTCCCAAACAATCAAGTAAATCCTCAATTCTGGGGATTGGAAACCTATACCTGATTGTGATCTTGTTGATGGCTCTGGAATCTGTGCAAAGCCTCCAAGTGCCTTCCTTCTTTGGTGCTAGTACAGCTGGTACTGCACATGGACTCAAACTCTTCCCAATCAGACCTGAATTCATCAATTCTTCAATCTGTCTGGCTACTTCTGCATTCTGTTCTGGGGTAAGCTTATAAGCTGCTTTATTTGGAAGTGTAGACCCTGGAATCAAGTCTATGCAATGACTGATATCTCTGACAGGTGGTAGGGATCTGGGCATTCCCTCTGAGATAACACCTTTGTACTTATCCAATAACTCTTGGACAGCTGGGTCTATCAACCTTGGCTTCTTCTCTTTCTTGGCTTCTTGCTGTTGTTTCTTATTCACACTCAGACATGGGATTAGGGCATATGCAACTGCACCTTCTGCTGCTACTTCTTTCATGAACTGTTTGCCTTCCATCAGCATGACCTTTACCTCTTTTCCTTTAGCCTTCTCCTCTTTCTCCTTCAATGGGAATAACGTTACTTCTTTACCATCTTTAGTGATTTTATAGGTGTTCTTAACACCATCATGCTGTGCCTTTAGATCATACTGCCATGGTCTACCAAACAAAAGGTTGCAAGCATCCATCTTGGTGATATCAAACAACAACCTATCCTTATATCCTCCAATCTGGAATTCTACCCAAGCCTGCTCTTCTACAGTTGTCTGCTGACCTTGAGTAAGCCATGAGACTTTATATGGAGATGGGTGAGGCAATCTCTTAAGCTTCAGCTTTATCACCATTTCTTCAGACACAAAGTTCTCAGTAGAACCAGAATCAATCAAAACCTTACATGCCTTACCTCCTGCTTTGCAAGTGGTTCTAAAAAGAGACTTTCTCTGAGGGGCTTCTTTATCAGGTACCTTCATGGTAGTCACTGTTCTCCTCATCATCAGGGACTCTCCACTTTCTGGATATCCATAATTCTCAGGACCATTCACACTCTGAAATTCATTAGAGCTTGTCCTACTTTGATTATCAGGTTCTTGGACCAGATTAGTCCTCCTTTCTCCTGCTGAGCTTGTGGCCTTGTCTGGACATCTGCTGGCTATATGGCCTTCTTTGTTACAGTTGTAGCATCTGATGGATCCTCTGCCCTGGGATCTTCCTCTGAAAGGTCTTCTACCTCTGAAGTTTCCTTGCTGACTGAAATTCTCTCTCTGATTCTGACTATTGTTGCCCTTACTATTGTCTTGACTGGACTCTCCTTGATATCCCTATCCATGTCCTTTGCCTCTGAAAGGACTTCTTCCACCTCTTTGTTGTCTTCCTCTTCCTCTATTGTTTTGGTCTTGTTTTCTCTTCAACTTTTCTTCCACTTTCAATGCTAACTGAAAGCTTTTCTGCACTGTATCTGGATTATGCAGACTGAGATCTTCCTGAATATTAAACCTCAATCCATTAAGGTATCTGGCTACCTTCTCTTCTTCACTTTCTTTCACTTTTGTCTTCATACAGAGTTTCATGAACTCTTTTGTATATGAGCTGACATCTAGCTCCTTCTGCTTCAGGTTCTGCTTCCTCTTGTGTAACTGGATACTGTAATCCAAAGGAATATAAGCTTCCTTCACCAATTCCATCATCTTCTTCCATGTGGCAACTCTACGTTTTCCCTCCTGCACTCTATCATCTTGAACAAAGTTCCACCATGTCAAGGCAGCTTCTTTCATCTTTGACTGTGCTATCTTCACTCTCTGCTGTTCTGGTATCTCCTCTGTCACAAAGAAATTGTTCAAACAGTCTATCCATTCCATTACTGAATCAGGGTCCATCTTACCTGTAAACACTGGCAAATCCAGCTTCACATCCATGGTTCTCCTCTCCATGGCCTTGAGGGCGTTCAACAGTGGTCTCTGGTCTGCAGGAACGACCTCCTCGCTCCAATTAGGGACATCTTCTTCTTCCCTATCATCTTCTCTACCAGAACCTACTTTGCTCCTCAACTTTGCTAATTCATCTTTCAACTCCTGATTCTGAGCCTTCACGGCCTTGCTTTCTGCAATCTGTTTCTTCACCAGAACTGCCAACTCAGCGTTGGTCATCCTTGTTGGAAACTCAGATGTTCCTTCTTCGTCTGACATCCTGCTTATCTTTTCTAGAAGATCCTAACCTTGTGTTCTGATACCACTATGATGCAGAGTGGGACGCAACGGAGGCTAACTAACAGGAAGGAAGAGCCAAATAAACAAACAGCATGATAAAATTCTCTATCGGCTGAACTTCATCATCATATTTCCTAGAGACACCAACAGCATCATCACATTTCAACAGCATCATCATATTTCGGATGATCGCAAATATCCTCCTGTCGACTACTATTTACCTCCTCCACTTGTCGCCTATCATCATCATCATGATAATCAACGGGCGCAAACATCCTCCGGTTGCACTGTTCATCGGGTGCCAAATACAAGCGGCATCATCATGATATTCAATATCACCTTCGTCAGCAGGATATCCAAATATCCGGTTGCTCCAAATATCCTGATGACGTTGCACTTCAACAACTTGCCTTCGATGCTCCACTGCCCGACGATACAAGCAACAGCATCATGATATTATTCATCCGGTTCTTCGAAACCTCCTGATGATGCTAATACAACTTCCTGCCTTCGCCGATACTTAACCACTTAGCGACAACAGGATAAATTCGCATTGAGGGATATCTCAATATCCTGATGACGATGACGTCATATCCTGATGACGATGACGTCACTCAATAACCTAATGAACTCTTCAACACTTAGACAAAAAACTTAACTTTCACACCCGCATCCGTTAGCGATATGCGGATGATGCACTTCCCCGAAAGATGATCCTGACTGCGATATATACACTGAGTATATATCCAACTCAAAACATCATGATGCACTTGCAACATACAAACTTCAACAACTTCATGACCCGATCCTGATGGCGATGCTTTTGCGGATGATGATGCGGCTTGCTCCGACTGGAAACGCACATGCAGACTCCTGTGTATCCTTCCACTGCATGTAAATACTCAAAACCGCATAACTTCACAAATACAATATGACGACCGGGCCGGATCACCTTCAAACCAAAATCTAACAGCTTATCTTCTAGACCTAGCACATGAGGATGCTAGGCTGTTTCACAGCATGCTCCTAACAGATCTCCTGAACAATGCAATGCATAAACAGAAAACACAAATGCAACCTAAGCTATGATACAGCACCATTCCACCGATTTGCAGGATCAACCGGTGGAAGGGTTGAAAGTGCCCATTAACTTGTAAACAGAAAGGAAATCAACACAGATACAACTGATCAACTCAAATACTGCAAAAGATGAGATCTTATTCAATTAAGATTCAAATGTCCTGCTTTTACAATTCTGCTTCACAATATCTGGACTGATCACCAGTACAGCATTTCACCAGTACTACTCTCCTGAACATAACACCTATCAAACTCAATATGAACTATCAATATGAACTCAATCTCAATGTATCTAAACCCTAACAGATCGAAGGTATATAAAACAAATCCTTCGAGTACTACCAACTCACTTCCCAGCGGCTGGGAGCTTCCAAGCGGCTGGGAGAGAGGACAGCTCAGATAACCTTATCCCGATCTCTAACTGCCTACACATACTCCTATGCGGATCTAATACATAGCATCGGTCCAATGGACCTTATTACATGATAAAGTCAAACATACTAAAAATAGACTATCCTGTCATCATGCTGATAATTATCCTATATCCTGATCATGTATGTCATCATGCGGACCTATATCCTGATCATGTGCGGGTGCTCCTGCACCACCCTGTATATGGCAGTTGTATGTATATGCATTCTACATATACAAAGGGCAGAAAAGGCAAAATGGAAAAGGGAAAAGTTAGTGATGGAAGAAGGGTGCCTACATGGCGCAATCTTATTGGCCGATGGACTTTTCAAAGCAATTTGGACCGCAGATTTGAGTGAAGAAGAGGAGATCGACGGCAATCGTTCAATTTTTTAAAAGCGAAGGTTTCCTGTGTTCGCTGCATCTTTCTCAGGCGGGAAAATCTTTAGAGCATGTAGCTGCTGCATCTCACGGGTAGGTTGGCTTTAATGGCAAGTTTTGGGTGGAGTAATAAAATACAGTTTTGCTGGTGGCTCTGTTTTGGTGCTGTGTGAGTTTATGAATCCTATGTTGAATGTTTTATGCATAAGTTTACTGGTTTCATGTTGTTTTATATGAGAAATGCATGGTTGCATGTATTCAGTTGTTTGTCTCCAAGTTGTGGGCATCTTTTCTTTTGAATCTAAGTAACTAAGGGTTATTTGGGATTCTAGAGCATGGATTTTCTGTGTTGAATGTCTAATCTCTTACTTTTGTTTGAGGAACAAACTAAATGTTTTAGGTTAAGCATTGGGAAAAGTATGCTGCAACAGGGATATCAGTAAGTATGAATGACTAAATACTAAATCTTGGGAAGTATCTATAAGGTAGACACTAACAAATCCCCTTGGAACCTAGTTATTGATTCAAGTTTATGGTAATCATTCACATATGTATGTCTATTGACTCCGAGCCCTGAGATAGGCACTAGTCTGGTCCTGTATTGAGGTTACAACCCAAGGCCCTAGTTTTGCATCCAAATACAAAATACAAATCCAAACTTCAATACAAACCTTTAGGACATTAGAAGTAGTTTTAGGACCAAAATCCTCTGTCTCACAACTGAACATAGGCCCAAAGCTAGCCCCTTTGCACTTATCTTACAGTTTTGGTCTGCATAAAAGAGGATTTATTTGCTTTGTCTCAACATCCCAGCAAGTTCATAGATGCATTTCATGGATGTTGAATAGGGAATACCCCCCTTGGTTCTATAGAGCCTAAAGAAGAAGAGGAGATATTTATAGAGTGTATCTCCTGTATTGTTGGCCCCTAGCCTAGAAATCCTATTGATCAACGATGGCTACCTTGTAGGGATAACTGGGAATAAGCATCCAATTTGGGAAAAAACTGACAGATTTGGCGACTCCGCTGGGGAGTTGATTTGAAAGTGTTTATCTTTTCATCCCTGGTGAATGCTTTGTGTGAGGTCCTGATTAAAAAAAGTTTATTCCTAGTTGTAGGTGGTGACTCTGAACAAATCTCCCAACTAGTAAAGTGAAATTTATATGCAAGGGAGAAGATCCCTACGTAATCCTTTGTTTGAAAAATTACCTAGAAAAATGATGTATAGGAAAAAAGGGGCTATTCAAGCCAATCAAGAGGGTTCTCCCAGCCCTAGACACAATAATAATGTCTAAGATAATCCCAGGTCTTCAGAGAAGCAGGCACCTTACTTTTCAAACATAGAGGCTGAGATTCAAGATATGTATGAAAGACAACAAGGTGATAGATTGAGAATGAGATCAGAGGTGTTTTAGGAACGTCCTTTCTTAGACCCCCGTGACAGATTTGATGAAACTGAGTCCCCAAGGGATGATGATGATGACCAATATGGAAAGGGACCATCCTCTTCTATGCCCAAAGATGAAGAATTAGCTGAAGAAATTAAGAACCTGAGGGTCGAATTAGAATATTTGCAGACTTTGAGGATCAGAGATGATATGAGACAAAAGGGGCAAGTTCTGAAAATTGCTCAACATGATTCAGTTCCCACCCTTGCTAATGCAAATGTGCTGAGAAACTAGCAAAGAAATGAAGTCCAGTATCAACAGAATGATCAGAGACAGAATATAAACAATGTTAGGGTACCATTGAACAATGTGAGAAATCAGAATGCTAATAGGAATGCAAATGTTAATCAGTTTGATAGACAGCCTATGCAGTTGGATAGATTCAAGCAGCTAGTTTTTAATGGTATTCATGGTTACCCTAACCCCATTGATAAACATGTAAGGCTTCAGATACCAAAGTTTTAAGGAAATAATGTTGTGTCAGGTGAGGATCACTTGAAGGCTTTTCAGAATGTTATGGACAACTTTGAGGTTGAACACGAAGATGTTTTTATGAAATTGTTTATGCAATCCTTAGTTGATGAAGCTAGAGAGTGGTATAAAAGTCTGCCTGATCAGAGTGTCTCATCATGGGATGACTTCAGAAGGATTTTTAAAGAACAATATGGTGACAAAACTGATCCAAGATTTTTTGTAAATGAATTCACTAGTATCACTAAGGGGTCAAATGAGCAGGTTGCATATTTTAATGCTAGGTTCACTAAAGTGTTGAACAAATTACCACCTCACATGAGGCCTAATGAACCAATGTGCATGGTATTATATATAAATGATTTTGATGCTAAAACAACTTATGGGTTAAGAGATAAGGGTCCTACTAGCCTCAGGGATGCTTTCAGAATTGCAACCAATATTGAAAATAATAGGAAAGCATCTGGTAAGACAAACAAAAGGGATGATGTAAAGATTCTGCAAAATTCAAATCAGTCTTAAAGTACTCAAGGTAATGCATCTACTTCCAAAGAGAAATTGGATAAATTGACAACTATTGTTAAGGACCTAAGTTATAGACTTGCTAAGAATGAAAAAGGGATAGGTCCTGAAAGGCAGGTTTACCAAAGACAAGAAAAGAGACCATCATTGCATGATATGCCATATAACACTAATTGGCATAATGGTAAACCCATTCTCCCAAATAGTAACACTAATCAAAGAGCTCAAAATGTTAAGGAGACTCCAGATCCTTTGAAGAAAGCTGTTAACATTGTTGATGATACCCCATGGTGCATAATCTGTCAAATGCCTCACTCACAATCACAATGTATGATTGCTCAATCTTTGTATAATAATGCTATTGCCTGTGATGAATGCAATAAGCCACATTGTATGGAGGATAATGATGTCAATATGTTGTTCACAAATGGGGAGTATGCTTCTTATGATGCTGGTGAAAGCACGAATTATGGGACTCAGGTCTGCTCGTAGATTTCCAGTGATGAGGATGACGAAGATAATTATGCTTATGCTCAGGACTCACGCATCTTTCTGAATAACTTGAGAAGGCCCTCTGATGAAGAGATTAGAGCTCTCATAGCTGTAGCAGTGGCTCAGGTCAAGAGCAATTATAACCTTAGAGGTAAGGCTCAAGTAAGTGATCCACGTCAACCAGAAAACACCTTTGTGAATCAACCAATACATAACCACAAAAGGGTTGAACCACATAAGACGCGATGGAATGATAACAAGAAAATTCCTAGGCAAAGACCAGGTCATGATTCTCAAAGACCAGAAAATAAATTTCCCCAAAATGAGGATCAAAATAAGAATTCTCAGGTCATGGATGACAGTCAGAAGGCCATTAAAATTAAAGCTGGATTAGTCCAAGATAAGAGTAAAACCATGACTCAAGCTACAACTGTTATACAAAATTATGCTCCCTTTGACATAACTCAGGTTTTGTCCCAGATGAAGGTCTCTATCCCATTGATGGAGCTAATGAAAGTTGAAGAATTCAGGAATAAAGCATTGTCCCTAAT
Source organism: Cunninghamia lanceolata (assembly GCA_027924645.1). Classification (NCBI taxonomy): domain Eukaryota; kingdom Viridiplantae; phylum Streptophyta; class Pinopsida; order Cupressales; family Cupressaceae; genus Cunninghamia; species Cunninghamia lanceolata. The sequence continues at coordinate 10,081,095 of BSBN01000389.1, forward strand.
TTCAGGAGTAGCTTGTCAGGCTGAGCAGAATGTTGAAACTCAGGGTAAGAAACATGCCTTGTGTATTGATGAGGATGAGGTTCCTAAAGTATATCTGGGAGTGACAATGACAAAATGCCCTTCACAGGTTGAACCATTTTATGTCTCCCTTGTTACCAATGGAAAAGTAATTAGGAATTGTATGCTTGACTCAGGAGCATCAACAAATATTATGCCTCTGGCTATCATGCAACAAGCTGGATTGAAAATAGATAAGGCATGTGGAAAATGCTATGCAATGGATGCTAGGGAGGTACCAGTTATTGGAATCATGAAGGATGTGGATTTTATGCTAGCAACATATCCAGAAAAGACTTATAGAATGAACATAATAGTAGACATAAAGCCACAGTATGGTATGCTGTTGTCAAGAAGATGGGCAGCATTAATTGGAGGAAGTATGTAATTAGATTTATCATATGCCATGATCCCAATAAATGGTAGAGATGTCAAACTGGTCAGAGAGGAGAGGTCACCAGAAACAGTTGAAGATCAAGATTCAGAAGAGCATATCTATTTTGTGGACACTGACTGTGAGAATTTCAGAATTGTCTTAGATGATCAAGGAAGTAAAAAGAGAGATTTTTGCATTCAGGAACTTGACCAACAAGGTCTTTGGACTATGTATTTTGATGGAGCTTGTTCAAAGGAAGGTGCTAGTGCTGGAGCTGTGTTTTTGTCTCCAGTGGGTAAGCTCCTGAAATTCCCCTTCCTGTTAAAGTTTGCTTGCACAAACAATATTTTAGAATATGAAACTCTGTTATTAGGATTGAATGTTGCTTTGAAGCATAGGATTAAGATGCTAAGAGTGTTTGGAGATTCAGAATTAATTGTCTCCCAGGTGAGAGATAAATATGCTTCAAAAAATAAAAGGTTAAAATAGTATAAGCATGTTGTATGGGATACAGTTGAATTATTTGATGCTTTTTCTATAAATTGGATAGAAAGATCAAAGAATGTCATGGAAGACTTTTTAGCTAATGTGGCCATAAGACCAAATGATGTTACTCTGTCTGATGTTACAAATGTTGAAGTTAAACTTAGACCTGCGGTACCAAATAATGTATGCAGTTGACAGGTATTTGATGATGATAGAGATTTGTTGAGGTTCCTACACTGCATAGATGAATATGAGAACTAGGAGATTGAATTTTAGAACTTTGTGGAAGTTGTGAATGGAAAAGAAACTCTTTTGGGAAAGAGGTAATTCAACTTAAGACAAATAAGATCCCTAGAGGGCTAGTTGCTTTAGAAAGAGCATTTGACAATAGAGACCAGTTTGTTAAGAAGGCATCTCCTGCAAACAAGGATGACTTAGAGGAGATAAACTTGGGGACATGCCATGCCCCAAAAAGGGTATATATTAGCAAACAACTCAAGCCACACATCAGGAGTATGTTGATAGCATTATTAAAGAGGTATAAGCATGTCTTTGCCTGGTCATATGAGGATCTAAAAGCTTATAGAGAAGATTTATTCGAGCATGAGATTCCTTTGAAGCCTGGAGCTAAGCCATTCAGATAGAAACAACGACCTATTAACCCAACTTTGGCTCCAAAAATGTAGCAAGAGCTTGTGAAGCTTAGGGAGGCTAGAATAATTGTGCCTATCAAACACTCAACTTGGGTGTCCAATCTTGTCCCAGTCAGAAAGAAAAATGGTGATATAAGACTTTGTGTGGATTTCAAAAATTTGAATGTATCTTCTTTAAAGGATAATTATCCACTGCCTAACATGGTGGCTATGTTGCAGAAGGTAACTGGTTGTGAGCTTTTATCCATGATGGATGGATTTTCAGGATATAATTAGGTGAAGGTAAAAGAATCTGAACAATATAAGACTGCCTTCACCACTCCATGGGGAACTTATGTATATGTGAGAATGCCATTTGGACTAAAAAATGCAGGTGCTACATTTCAGAGGGCTATGGATGTTGCTTTTGCAGGATTGATTGACTCAATTCTGGTTGTATATCAAGATGATTTAATTGCTTATTCAAAAAAGGAGGAGTAACATTGCATGCATCTGGAACAAATTTTCATTAGGGCATTGGAATATGGCATTTCACTTAACCCTAAGAAATGTACTTTTTGGGTAGTAGAAGGAAAGCTATTGGGACACATTGTTTCCAAGGATAGAGTTAGGATTGATCCTAAAAGGGTTGCATCAATTGACAGAATTCAAATCCCTAAAACAGTGAAAGGTATTCAGTCTTTCTTTGGGTAGATTAACTTTGTTAGAAGATTCATTCCTAACTTTGCAGAGATTACAAAGGATAATTCTAAAATGTTAAAGAAGGGCAAAACTATCAAATGGGAAAGTGAAGCAATTAGATCATTTCAGAGCATTAAAGAAGCTATAAAGATGGCTCCTGTGTTGAGATCTCCTATTTTTTCCAAGCCACTTCAATTGTTCTCATTTGCTTCTTTTCACACTATTGTTTCATGTCTATTACAAAACAATGAAGAAGGTTTTGAGCAACCTATTGCTTTCTTTAGCATGTCATTGCAGGCAGCTGAGTTGAAATATGATATCATGGAAAAGCAGGCATATGCATTGGTTAGGGCAGTCAAAAGCTTCAGGCCATACTTGGTAGGATCTCAAATAGTTGCATATGTGCCCCATGCAGTAGTTAAGGACATTTTCACTCAGTAGGAAGTGACAAGAAGAAGATGCAGGTGGATTAACAAGTTACAAGAGTTCAACATTGAGATACAAATCACAAAATTGGTAAGAGGACAAGGTTTGGCTAAGATGATGACACAATCAAATTTGGAGGCATGCCAGGTAAATGTAGTTCAGGATGTGGTTGTTAACATGTCAAAATCTGAATGGTACAAGGATATTGTGTATTATTTGTAGAATTTGAATTGTACTTCCCATATCAGTGATAGTCAAAAAAGGACCTTAAAGTTACATGCTATCAAATACATAATTATTCAAGGAGAATTATATTGGAAGAATCTTGATGGTGTCCTACTTAGGTGTGTAGATGAAAGTCAAGCTATGGATATTCTAAATGACATGCACAAAGGAGTGTGCGGTGGACACTACTCTACCAATACAATAGCTCACAAAATTCTTAGAGCAGGCTATTGGTGGCGCACCCTTTTCTCAGATGCACAAAAGATGGTAAGAAAATGTGATCCCTGTCAAAGGTTCTTAGGAAAACTTAAGTATGAAGGTGCATTACCCCTTAGAACTGTGACTATGGAGGCTCCATTTCAGCGATGGGGAATTGATTTTATAGGGGAAATTTCAGAAAAGTCAAGTGGAGGATATAGTTGGATTTTGGTTGCTACTGACTATTTCACCAAATGGGTTGAAGCCATTCCAACTAAGAAAGCTACAAGCAGGGTGGTAATGGATTTCATTTTGCAACACATTATTATTAGATTTGCAGTGCCAATCAAACTGGTCATGGATAATGCCATGTGCTTCAGATCTGGTGAGTTTGTTGACTTTTGCAACAACTATGGGATTAATTTGTCATATGCATCACCATATCATCCACAAGGAAATGGTCAGGCAGAATCAAGTAACAAAAGCCTTATGAAAATCATCAAAAGGATGGTAGACAAGAACAAACGGGCATGGGATTCAAAGCTAAGGATGGCACTATGAGATGACCGAATAATAGTGAAGAAAGCAATTGGAAGGTCACCTTTTGGACTAGTATATGGTGCAGTAGGTAAGTTACCTGTGAATAATCTCTTGCTAGTTTATAGATTCATACAGGAAAATGATAAAGAGATTGAAGATTCAATGAATGAAAGGATAAATCAACTGGTTGCATTAGATGAAATCAAAAGAGAAGCACAGAAGATAAATATTAAGAAACAACAGAAGGTGAAATATTTATGGAAAGGAAGTTTCAGATAATTGATTTGGTCCTTTTTTGGAATGCAAAGAGCCAAGATAAGGGCAAGCATGGTAAAATTGAGCCCTTGTGGATAGGCCCATATCAAATCAGCAATACTCATGGAGAAGATTCTTAGTGTCTCTAGGCCATGACTGGTGAGCTACTGGAATTGCCTGTGCACGATCAGTTCCTAAAACCTTATTTCTCATGACTAAATTTCTTCAGTGCACATTGTAAATTAGGTGTGAATAGTCTGTAAATACCTTGTATAGTCGATGCTATTTTGTGTTTTGCATTTTGTCTGGTTTGTCCCAAAGTGGTCTGGTTCTCGCTGCAGCCTTGCGTTTGCACATCCCTAGTTAGAGCCAATGTTGGTGCCTGCATAAGCATTCAGATTTTAAGCATTTAAATTTGCAGGCGCTTTCCAAAATTTTCTAAGTCCCTCGGCCTCCTGAAGTTGCATGCATGTACCTTTGTATATGCATTGGTGTTTGTATGTGTATTTGAATGTACAAGTGCAGTTGTACAGTGGCGGGCCTGAAGAAGAAGTTCAACTGGCTTTCAAAAGATGTAAAGAATGGTTGTATGCATTGTTGAATGCATATCAGGTTTAGAAATTATGCTTGTATGTTGAAGATTCTTAGAATATTCTGTGCTTGAATGTAAGGGTTTGTATGTTCGCCGTGTATATTTGATATACAAAGGAAATGTGCAAAGGAAATGTACATCGTGCACATACAAGGCATATATACAAAGCAAAAGATGTATCAGCAGCAACATACAAAGGACATATGCAAGGCCGATATATGAATGGTGGGGCCCGTGAATATGCAAGGATGAATGTATATCAGGTTATATATCACGGATACATAAGGAAACATACAAGGGCAATGTACAAAGAGGCCGACATACATTCGCTACAGTGAAGGGGTTTCATCGGCAAAACATTGTCGTCGGTAGCTCAGCTAACAGTTATTTCGATGGGCCGATACATGCAAAGTAAGAATCAAGCCTGGGGCCCACTAGTTGCATGCGAAGGTGATTGTATGTTTGCACATGCAATCAAAGATACAAAGGGAAGATACAACCTGGATGTAAAAGAAGAATGTATCTAGTTGATAAATGAGCTGACGTCCGTAGTTTGTATGTATATTGCATATTGTATATATGCAATGTACAAGGCCAACATACAAGAAGGAAGATGCAACGCCTGGATTTGATGGTGCTTTCAAATTGGTTTCATATTGTTTTGGGGTCTGCGGTATGTGTATTTGCATTTGTATATGTGATATACAATGAAAGATGCAATGGGAGATACATGCCAGATTTCAAAGGTTTTTCAAGTCCAATTGATAAGTATGCTGGAGTCTGCATTATATGTATATTGCATGTTGCACATGTGATATATAACACGATATACAAAGAGAATCAAGATGCCAGCTGGATATGATGGTTATTTCAATTTGTTTTATAAAGATTTGGGGTCCACCCTGTATATGGCAGTTGTATGTATATGCATTCTGCATATACAAAGGGTGAAAAAGGCAAAATGGAAAAGGGAAAAGTCAGTGATGGAAGAAGGGTGCCTACATGGCACAATCTTATTGGCTGATGGACTTTTCAAAGCAATTTGGACTGCGGATTTGAGTGAAGAAGAGGAGATCGATGGCAGTCGTTCAATTTTTTAAAAGCGAAGGGTTTCCTGTGTTTGTTGCATCTTTCTCAGATGGGAAAATTTTTAGAGCACTCAACTGCTGCATCCCATGAGTAGGTTGGCTTTAATGGTAGGTTTGCAGTGGTGCAGGAGCACCCGTACATGATCAGGATATAGGATAATTGTCCGCATGATGACAGGACATTAGTCTATTTTTAGTATGTTTGACTTCATCATGTAATAAGGTCCATTGGACCGATGCTATGTATTAGTTCAGCCTAGGAGTATGTGTAGGCAGTTAGAGATTGTGATAAGGTAGTCTGAGCTGTCCTTCTCCCAGCCGCTGGGAAGTGAGTTGGTAGTACTCGAAGGACTTTGCTATATATACCTTCGATCTGTTAGGGTTTAGGATATATTGATATTACAGATGTTATGCTAGTAGTGTTATGTATTGGTGTTGTGATTGAATTGAGATTCAGGAGAACAGTTCAGACATTGTGAAGCTGTATTCAGAACTTTTGAATTTCATTTGAATAAGATCTCATCATTTGCAGTTTCTGGTTTATCAGCTGTATATGTTTTGATTTCTTTTCTGTTTGCAAGTTGATGGGTACTTTCAACCCTTCCACCGGTTGATCCTGTGAATCGGTGGAATGGTCCTGTATTATAGCTTAGTTTGCATTTGTGTTTTCTGTTTATGCATTGCATTGTTCAAGAGATCAGTTAGGAGCATGCTGTGAATCAGCCTAGCATCCTCATGTGCTTGGTATAGAAAGATAAGCTGTTAGATTTTGGTTTGAAGGTGATCTGGCCCGGTCGTCACATTGTCTTTGTGTAATAGAGCGGTTCTGAGTGTTTACATGCAGCAGACGGATATACAGGAGTTTGCATGTGCGTTTCCAGTCGGAACGAGCCGCATCGTCATCTGCGAATGCATCGCCATCAGGATCGGGTCATGAAACTGTTGAAGTTTGCATGTTGCAAGTGCATCAGGATGTTTTAAGTCAGATATATACATAGTGTATATATCACCGTCAGGATCATCTCTCGGGGGTGCCCATCATCCGCGTATCGCTAGCAGATGCGGGAGTGAAAGTTCAGTTTTTTTGACTAAGTGTTGAAGAGGTCATCAGGATATTGTGTGACGTCATCGTCATCAGGTTATGACGTCATCGTCATCAGGATATTAAGATATCTCCCTATGCAAGTTTATCCTGCTGTCGCTAAGGGTTTAGGTATCGGCGTAGGCTCTCGGCAGAAAGTTGTGTTAACATCATCAGGAGGTTTCGAGAGAACCGGATAAATCATATCATGATGCTGTTGCTTGTGTCGTCGGCTATCGGGGCATCGAAGGGAAGGTGCTGAAGTTGTCGTCATCAGGATATTTGGAGCAACCAGATATTTGATATCCTGCTGACGAAGGTGGTGTCGCATATCATGATGATGCCGCTAGTGTTTGGCGCCCGATGAACAGTGCAACAGGAGGATGTTTGCGCCTGTTGAGTATCATGATGATGATGATAGGCGACAGGCGGAGGAGGTGAACAGTAGTCGGCAGGAGGATAATTGTGATCGTCTGAAATATGATGATGCTGTTGGTGTTTACAGGAAATATGATGATGATGCTGAGCCGATAGGGATTTTTATCATGCTGTTTGTATTATTGGCTCCTCTTTCCTGTTAGTAAGCTCCCGTTGCGTTTACCTCTGCATCATAGTGGTATCAGAGCCAAGGTTAGGATCTTCTGGAAAAGATAAGCAGGATGTCAGACGAAGAAGGAACATTGGAGGTTCCAGCAAGGATGACCAACACTGAGTTGGCAGTTCTGGTGAAGAAACAGATTGCAGAAAGCAAGGCCGTGAAGGCTCAGAATCAGGAGTTGAAAGATGAATTAGCAAAGTTGAGGAGCAGAGTAGGTTCTGGTAGAGAAGAAGATAGGGAAGAAGAAGAGATCCCTAATTGGAGCGAGGAGGTCGTTCCTGCAGACCAGAGACCACTGTTGAACGCCCTCAAGGCCATGGAGAGGAGAACCATGGATGTGAAACTGGATTTGCCAGTGTTTACAGGTAAGATGGACCCTGATTCAGTGATGGAGTGGATAGACTGTTTGAACAATTTCTTTGTAACAGAGGAGATACCAGAACAACAGAGAGTGAAGATAGCACAGTCAAAGATGAAAGAAGCTGCCTTGACATGGTGGAATTTTGTTCAAGATGATAGAGTACAGGAAGGAAAACGTAGAGTTGCCACATGGAAGAAGATGATGGCATTAGTAAAGGAAGCATATATTCCATTGGATTACAGTATCCAATTACACAAGAGGAAGCAAAACCTGAAGCAGAAGGAGCTAGATGTCAGCTCATATACAGAAGAATTCATGAAACTTTGTATGAAGACAAAGGTAAAGGAAAGTGAAGAAGAGAAGGTAGCCAGATACCTTAATGGATTGAGGTTTAATATTCAGGAAGATCTAAGTCTGCATAACCCAGATACAGTGCAGAAAAGCTTTCAGTTGGCATTGAAAGTGGAAGAAAAGTTGAAGAGAAAACAAGAACAAAACAATAGAGGAAGAGGAAGACAACAAAGAGGTGGAAGAGGTCCTTATAGAGGCAGAGGACATGGACAGGGATATCAAGGAGAATCCAGTCATGACAATAGTAAGGGCAACAATAGTCAGAATCAGAGAGAGAATTACAGTCAGCAAGGAAACTTCAGAGGTAGAAGACCTTTCAGAGGAAGATCCCAGGGCAGAGGATCCATCAGATGTTATAACTGTAACAAAGAAGGCCATATAGCCAGCAGATGTCCAGACAAGGCCACAAGCTCAGCAGGAGAAAGGAGAACAAATCTGGTCCAAGAACCTAATAATCAAAGTAGGACAAGCTCTAATGATTTTCAGAGTGTGAATGCTCCTGATAATTATGGATACCCAGAAAGTGGAGAGTCTCTGATGATGAGAAGAACAGTGACTACCATGAAGGTACCTGACAAAGAAGCCCCTCAGAGAAAGTCTCTTTTCAGAACTATTTGCAAAGCAGGAGGTAAGGCATGTAAAGTTTTGATTGATTCTGGTTCTACTGAAAACTTTGTGTCTGAAGAAATGGTGATAAAGCTTAAGCTTAGGAGATTGCCTCACCCATCCCCGTATAAAGTCTCATGGCTTACCCAAGGTCAGCAGACAACTGTAGAAGAGCAGGCTTGGGTAGAATTTCAGATTGGTGCATATAAGGATAGGTTGTTGTTTGATATTACCAAGATGGATGCTTGCAATCTTTTGTTTGGTAGACCATGGCAGTATGATTTGAAGGCACAGCATGATGGTGTTAGAAACACCTATAAAATCACTAAAGATGGTAAGGTGACAGAGTTATTCCCATTGAAGGAGAAAGAGGAGAAATCTAAAGGAAAAGAGGTGAAGGTCATGCTGATGGAAGGTAAACAGTTCATGAAAGAAGTAGCAGCAGAAGGTGTAGTTGCATATGCCCTAATCCCATGTATGAGTGTGAAGAAAGAACAACAGCAAGAAGTCAAGAAAGAGAAGAAGCAGAGGTTGATAGACCCAACTGTCCAAGAGCTATTGGATAAGTACAAAGGTGTCATCTCAGAGGGAATGCCAAGATCCCTACCACCTGTCAGAGATATCAGTCATTGCATAGACTTAATTCCAGGGTCAACACTTCCAAACAAAGCAGCCTATAAGCTTACTCCAGAACAGAATGTAGAAGTAGCCAGACAGATTGAAGAATTGTTGGATTCAGGTCTGATTGGGAAGAGTTTGAGTCCATGTGCAGTACCAGCTGTACTAGCACCAAAGAAGGAAGGCACTTGGAGGCTTTGCACAGATTCCAGAGCCATTAACAAGATCACAATCAGGTATAGGTTTCCAATCCCTAGAATAGAGGATTTACTTGATTGTTTGGGAAGTGCTAAGTACTTTACAAAAATAGATTTGAAGAGTGGATACCATCAGATCAGGATTAGGCCAGGTGATGAGTGGAAGACAACATTCAAAACAAATGAAGGGTTATATGAATGGAAGGTTATGCCTTTTGGTTTATCTAATGCACCTAGTACTTTTATGAGGTTAATGAATGAGGTTCTGAAAGAATTCATTGGTAAGTTTGTCATAGTATATCTAGATGACATTCTGATTTTCAGTAACACCAAAGAAGAACATCTCAGACATATAGATTTGGTTCTTAAGAGGTTACATGAAGAGCAGCTGATGATAAATTTAGACAAGTGCTTGTTCATGCAAAAGGAGATCACATATTTGGGTTTTGTCATTTCACAAGGAAAGCTACAGATGGATAAGGAGAAGGTGAGTGCCATATTGAATTGGCCAACTCCACAGACTATGAATGATGTCAGAAGTTTCCATGGGTTAGCAACCTTCTACAGAAAGTTTATAAGAGGGTTCAGTCATATTTGTGCACCCATGCTGGATACCATCAAAGGAGGACAGAAGTGCAGATTTGTTTGGACTCAAGGAGCAGATGATTCTTTTGAAACACTGAAGAGGAAGGTGGCACAGCAGCCAGTCCTTGCACTTCCAGATTTTAACAAAATCTTTCAGGTAGAATGTGATGCCAGTCACATGGCTATTGGAGCAGTACTCAGCCAAGAGGGTAGACCAATTGCATTTTTCAGTGAGAAGCTCAATGATGCTAAGAAAAGGTATTCATCATATGATCTGGAAATGTATGCTTTAGTTCAGTCCCTCAAGAAATGGAGGCATTACCTGATGCCAAAGGAATTCATAGTATTCACAGATAACCAGGCTCTGAGTTTCATAAACAGCCAGGAAAAGCTGAACCACAGACATATGAAATGGGTAGAAACCTTACAGGCTTTCACTTTTACATTGAAGCATAAGAAAGGGGTCAAGAACAAAGTTGCAGATGCTTTGAGCAGGAGAGTTCTCACAGTCAATCGGATTCAGTTAGAGAGTGTTGGCATTGACTCACTCAAGACCATGTATGAGTCTGATGAAGATTTTGGAGAGATATATCAGGTCTGTACTTCTTTTGGGGAGAAATACCATGCTGAGTTCTCTGAATTTTTGATTCAGGATGGATTGTTGTTCAAGGGTGGACAGTTGTGTATCCCAAGGTGTTCTATGAGGTTAAATATAATCAAGGAGAAACATTGTGGAGCTATGGCAGGTCATTTTGGTCTAGATAAGACTCTTTATCTGGTCAGGAGGCATTACTTTTGGCCTAATTTGCAATCAGATGTCAGAAAATTTGTAGAGACATGTGTGATATGTCAGAAAGCTAAAGGCAGGTCAACTAATGCAGGTTTATATCAGCCCTTACCCATTCCTTCCAGACCATGGGAAAGCATCAGTATGGATTTTGTCTTGGGTTTACCAAGGACAAGGAGAGGATTTGACAGTGTTTTTGTTGTAGTGGATAGATTCAGTAAAATGGCACATTTCTTGCCATGCAAAACCACTGCTGATGCTTCATACATTGCAGATTTATTCTTCAGGGAGATTGTCAGAATCCATGGATTGCCATTGAGCATAGTGTCCGACAGGGATGTGAAGTTTATTGGTCACTTTTGGAGAACCCTTTGGAGGAAACTGGGAACCAATTTGTCTTTTTCCTCTACATATCATCCTCAAACAGATGGACAGACTGAAGTAGTGAACCGTTCCTTGGGGAATCTACTTAGATGCTTGACAAAACAGCATGGAGAGAAATGGGACAATATTCTGTCTCAAGCTGAGTTTTCATATAATGATACTGTCAATAGGAGCACAGGGAAATCACCTTTTCAGGTAGTTTATGGAATGCATCCCAGAGGAATTTTGGAGTTGAGAGATCTACCTACAGTAGACCCTGTTAGTGCAGAAGGAGAAGCTTTTGCTGAAGCCATCAAAGAGGTTCATGATCAGGTCAAGACCCAACTCCAGCAAACTACCTTGAAATATAAGGAATATGCTGATAAGAAGAAGAAGGATGTTCAATTTGATGTTGGAGATTTGGTTTGGGTTCACTTGAAGAAAGACCGACTTCCTAAGGGAAAGTATACTAAGCTCATGCAAAAGAAAGTTGGGCCATGTCAGATTTTGCACAAGCATGGACAGAATGCTTATGAGATCCAACTCCCACCTGATCTTGGTTTGTCTCCTATATTCAATGTATGTGATTTAACTCCATACAAGGCTAATCCAGATGCAGATCAGGATATCCTACAGGATACAGTTGCTGAAGACATTCCCCAGCATGATCCCCCACAGTTACAGAAGGTTTTGGACACCAGAGTAGTCAAACAGACCAGGAACAAACAATACTTGGAGTATCTAGTCTCTTGGAAGGGACAGCCGAACTCTGAAGCCGTATGGATGACTGCAGAGCAAATACAGAAACATGGTGCAGACCTTGATACTCTCATCTCAAGTGGACTTGAGATTTCTTCTTCTGGGGAGTATGGTGCAGGAGCACCCGTACATGATCAGGATATAGGATAATTGTCCGCATGATGACAGGACATTAGTCTATTTTTAGTATGTTTGACTTCATCATGTAATAAGGTCCATTGGACTGATGCTATGTATTAGTTCAGCCTAGGAGTATGTGTAGGCAGTTAGAGATCGTGATAAGGTAGTCTGAGCTGTCCTTCTCCCAGCCGCTTGGAAGCTCCCAGCCGCTGGGAAGTGAGTTGGTAGTACTCGAAGGACTTTGCTATATATACCTTCGATCTGTTAGGGTTTAGGATATATTGATATTACAGATGTTATGCTAGTAGTGTTATGTATTGGTGTTGTGATTGAATTGAGATTCAGGAGAACAGTTCAGACATTGTGAAGCTGTATTCAGAACTTTTGAATTTCATTTGAATAAGATCTCATCATTTGCAGTTTCTAGTTTATCAGCTGTATATGTTTTGATTTCTTTTCTGTTTGCAAGTTGATGGGTACTTTCAACCCTTCCACCGGTTGATCCTGTGAATCGGTGGAATGGTCCTGTATTATAGCTTAGTTTGCATTTGTGTTTTCTGTTTATGCATTGCATTGTTCAAGAGATCAGTTAGGAGCATGCTGTGAATCAGCCTAGCATCCTCATGTGCTAGGTATAGAAAGATAAGCTGTTAGATTTTGGTTTGAAGGTGATCCGGCCCAGTCGTCACATTGTCTTTGTGTAATAGAGAGGTTCTGAGTGTTTACATGCAGCGGACGGATATACAGGAGTTTACATGTGTGTTTCCAGTCGGAACGAGCCGCATCGTCATCTGCGAATGCATCGCCATCAGGATCGGGTCATGAAACTGTTGAAGTTTGCATGTTGCAAGTGCATCAGGATGTTTTAAGTTGGATATATACACAGTGTATATATCGCCGTCAGGATCATCTCTCGGGGGTGCCCATCATCCGCGTATCGCTAGCAGATGCGGGAGTGAAAGTTTAGTTTTTTTGACTAAGTGTTGAAGAGGTCATCAGGATATTGTGTGACGTCATCGTCATCAGGTTATGACGTCATCGTCATCAAGATATTAAGATATCTCCCTATGCAAGTTTATCCTGCTGTCGCTAAGGGTTTAGGTATCGGCGTAGGCTCTCGGCAGAAAGTTGTGTTAACATCATCAGGAGGTTTCAAGAGAACCGGATAAATCATATCATGATGCTGTTGCTTGTGTCGTCGGCTATCGGGGCATCGAAGGGAAGGTGCTGAAGTTGTCGTCATCAGGATATTTGGAGCAACCGGATATTTGATATCCTGCTGACGAAGGTGGTGTCGCATATCATGATGATGCTGCTAGTGTTTGGCGCCCGATGAACAGTGCAACAGGAGGATGTTTGCGCCCGTTGAGTATCATGATGATGATGATAGGCGACAGGCGGAGGAGGTGAACAGTAGTCGGCAGGAGGATAATTGTGATCGTCCGAAATATGATGATGCTGTTGGTGTTTACAGGAAATATGATGATGATGCTGAGCCGATAGGGATTTTTATCATGCTGTTTGTATTATTGGCTCCTCTTTCCTATTAGTAAGCTCCCGTTGCGTTTACCTCTGCATCATGCAGGAAGGTATCGGTCTGATTAATTGGCCAACTACCAAATTTATGGAAAAAATCTCCAGACGGCGGCACATCCCCCGATTTCACTTGCTCTTTCCTCTGTTTCTGCTGGCTGCATTAAATGTTTTGAGCACCATTTCTCATGGTGCAGTGTATCTAGCATTTTTTGAAATGACCTTGTACTTGATGGCTGTGTTAGGTCTCAAAAATGCAGGTTGCCAATCCTAAGAGGATGCCAAGCTCTATGTTTAGATTTGCAACATTTTTGAACTAACTTGACGAAATCAACCTTCAAGGTTTGATGATTTCCTACGCTTCAGGTCCTGCTACACCTAGGCGAGTGAACCTTGGAAAATTAATGCAGACTGAATGTGAATGTGCGAACTAATTAAATCTATCTACAATGGCAAAGGATGTAGGATAGATGAAAAGCTTGCTAACTGATTCTATATCTAATACCTAATAAGTAATTGGTAGAAATTGTATAAGCAATATCAAGGTAAAAAGGATTAAAATAATGAGTTAAATAGGACTAGTGCCTTGTTGGGTAACATAGTCAATTGAAGGACTAGGACTAGTGATTTCCTAATGGTAATAATTCTAATTGTTTGGCACAATTCTAGTTTATAACTTGTATAAATGTGCAAGGAAATGACTGACAAACTCTTCTTGATAATCCAACCAATATAATCAAATATCTTATAATTTACCAGAAGGTATTTTAATCCTTACTTGAAGGAACCAAATGAAATGAATGAGCAAGATTAATAGATAATATTGTATTGGAGACAGAATGGCAATCCTAATTATATGGCTCTACTTAGTAATCCAAACTTAATACTTCCAGGCTACTGTGATTGAATCAGAAGGGTTTAATTCCTCAAATGGACACCAACCTATTTAATCACACAGATATAGCAAATGTGTATTGACAGATTAAATATATACTTGATACATTAATCTGAATAACAAGGAAATGCAGAAATGGAGACAGACACACAATTGAATAATTTTAACAAACAACTAATACCAAAGTAGAACCACTGAATCAGAGAACTTCAAACTTCTTCTTCAAATAAAATATGCAACATGGTCATTCTGAAACATTGTATATTATATATATGTTTATATTCTACTGCTGATCATCTTTCAGCACCAATTGTTTGAACTTATATAGATATTTCTATGAAGAGACATAACTCTTCAATAAGTCTTTTGGGAACTTAACGAGTATTAACAACTATTACATAATCATGATTAGGTTCTATTCAGCCATAAGTAAACTTTAGCCAAGTGATCCAAGTACTCCTGATCATGATGAGAATCAATAAGCTCAAGAGCACTCCTGGTAATTACATCAAGTGTGACCATCCTTTCCAAGTGTCTGCAAGCTTCTCCAGATGCAGAGACTTTATCTTTCAGAGCTCTTGTAGCCTTGTGTAAGATAACTTGACAATCAACAATCCATTCTTCTTTGCTCTTTACCTCTCCATTGTCTTTAAATAACACGGGCACTCCTGCTTTTGAAGCTTCAGTACCTTCCTTAGCATCAGCTTTGAGTCTGTCATAGAATTTTTGGTGCTGTTCGAGCAATGCTCCTATATTGGAGATATCTGCACTATCAGAAGCACCTTTGCTTTGCATCTCAATCAATTTTTCCTGCATTCTTTGTTCAAGTCTTTCATGTTCTTTAACTACTTTATAATTTTGAGAGTAGTTGTCCCAAAATAGGTTTAACAACTGTACCATGTTGGCATATCTGCTCTGCAGCACTATGACAAATGCATCTATTTGAATTTGTGTTGCCTGGTCAGGGGATAATGCTCGAGTGTCTTATGAACTCTCACCCTGGGTTATTCTCTTTGTTGATTGGCCAAAAGTATTCTTAACAGCATCCTTCAAGTAGTCATTTTCTTTTGTCAATCTTTCACAGCTCAATCTGTATGCATCTCTCTCTTTGATCAATATTTGAGCTTGTGCCTTGTTCAATTTTGCAACATTGATACCAATGTCTGCTATAATGAGAGGGTCAGTTTCCCCTGCTTTTAAAGTCATGACATGGCCGATAGTCTTTTCGGTATCAATGATGGTTGTCTTCTTATGGGGAGGATATAGCGCCCGTATCATCAAGGAATTTTCATCATTGTTGTATTTTGTACCCATGTAAACTTCATTAACTCCCTCTGGAGTGAGTCTATACTTATCATCTGCACTATTTAGAAAACTGTCAAAAACCAAAGCAGAATTCAAATGAAGACCAGGAAAAATCATAACTCCTGCATCTTTGAGCAATTGTCTACCCCTGCTAGGAGTCATATCCTGTATCTCCTTCTCTACTGTTATTCTCAGCATATCTAACAATTGTTTTTCATTATCAGTGGAGACATCATCCATTGATTCTCTAATTTCTTTTCCTTTGCACTTGTACAAAAATGACTTAAATTCTTTTGAATGAATAAATTTGTCATCAGAAATGAAAGAATCATAGGCTATCTGGCGTGGATCCTCATCAGCAGACCCCTCCTCATCATGTATTACAACAGGAGGCTGATATTGTAACATTTTCCTTTTGGACATTTCAACTATTTTGTCCTATGGCTCTTCTTGCTCTGCCTGTTCTTTACCTTCAGATATAACCTCAATCTTTGCTATCTGCCTTTTCTTCTCACTTAAATCCCTTTTATATTTTTCTATCACTAATTCAACTTCATCTTCTTCCAGGTTCCTAATAACATCATCATGTGGATAATGTATGTGCATGTATCCACTGAGATTTTGTTTTCTTCGTGCAGAGTCAATAAAACCTTCAGGGTCAAACCCTTTCCTTGCCTCAGCACTCCTCATATTATAATGCATTAATTTATCCAAAATGAGATTGTAACCTTCTTTTGAGACCACAGTAAAATCTCCAAAACATAATGTGCTGGGCATAAATGATTGTTTATCATGTGAACTCAGATGCATTACATTTAAGCAATGCATTTGCCTGATTATCTCTAAATATGCAAGTCTGTCAGGGACAGTCTTGGGCAATATGAATGGAGTATCCTCAAAACCATAGATTCTGATCATAGTAGCATCCTCAAAACAATACTAGTCTCCCCAATTATGAGTGACAGTAGGGGGGCCACCAAAATCCTTTGGCCTGAGGAACCTTTTTATTTCAGTTGAAATTGAATATTCACAGGGGTGGTTGAAATACCTGTACAACACTTTTACACAGTGTTCTTCAAATTGGGCATAGCTGGAATGGGCATATCTATTGTCCCATATTTTGGTCCACATTTGTATGGGTATCTTTTCCCCCTTCTTATCTGCAGCAACAACTTTAAGCTCACTTGGCCATAACCCTACTTCTTGGCCGAAATACAACACCATATGCATAAGCAGTGAGTAATGCTCAAAAGAGCATGTTGGGGCACTGTTTCTTATTGCAGATAAGCCAGAATCTATTCTATTAGCAATATAGGAAGCATAATCAAACTGCCTCACATTATGACACTGAATGTTAGAGGCTATAACCATTAGAGGGATAGTCATGAACTCAGGGACCTCTGAACCAAGAACTTGGCCCACAGAATAATAAGTATGCTGTATATATGGTTCAAATATAGCTACGTGAAAGGGAGGACCATCATTTTTAGTTAGGGGCATCACTTCTCCTTCAACCCTGGGCCTATGAATGGGCAACCTCCATCCATTATAGGTTGTGTCCATTCTCCAATATTCTTTCTCCAGATCTTCATAAATAATAGGGACAGTGCACAAATTATCTAGATTAAACACTTCACAAACAACATTCTTTGACAAATGTACAATTGGTTCCCCTTGTGGGTTGCATAGGGCTTTCAATCTTGAATTGTAATGTTTGGCAAGCAGTTGGAGGAGTTCTACATTCAGGAATATGTTAGGCACAACCAGTTTTCCTAAATTCAAGTGCCATGGGTTTGACATAGGAGCATTCCTAAACCTTCTATTATAATGAAATCTGAAAAGCTCATATCCCCTGATTGGGGTCCAGATATCTCCCAGGCGCTTATGTTTATCTTCTAATTTCTCAACTTCTTCCCTGAGTTGAGCAGACCTTCTGGCCTTGGGAGTTGACCCAGGCAATTGGTCAATTAAGTCCTGATTGAGTTTTCTGTCTTTTACTTTTTCTTCAGGGGTTTGTTTAGTTTTTTGTTTTTTAGAATTATTGGTTTCCCCTTGTGATTTTCTTCCTTTTCCCTTTCCTGGAGTCTCCATATTTAGACTTTGATAGAAAATTTAAACACAGGCTATACAATGGTTTGTATGTGTGTACCTATCGTTCGGTGGCTGTAATCGAAATCCTTTGCTTTTACGTCAAGAGTTCCTCTGTATTCTCCTCTCAAACAACCCTGTAATTACAATGATCGTAAAAGATTTCGTAGCCATTTGCATTTAATTGTCTGATCAATTCAATGTCGTTCATCACTGTGAAATGTCACATCACCATAATTCCTCTCATCGGCGTGATTTTTAAAATGTTTGGGCGACCTTAATACTTCTTATGGCGTGAACAATCAATCGGCATGACCCCTCAATAGTATTCCTGATGTTATGTTGAATCATATCTAAGTGGGCACGACCATCGGCAGGATTTGTTCTATCGCCGTGTGATTTAGATTTCCCTCCGATATAGTGAGTCTTACCGATATGACTATTGGTAAGAGTCTCACCGATAATAATTTGTTTTATCAGGGTGATCAATGCTATTGGGATAACATATTTATGTTTCCCCGAGCTTCGTTGTCTTACCGATAAGCTTCTTTACTTTGGATCAGAATGACTCTGTCAATGTCTCGCCGATATAGTTAAAAATTCTCATCAATGGGTATGACTTTATTTCCATCAGAATGAGATATACTATCGGGATAGTTTTTAAAAGATAACCTGATCCCAATTATCTCCCCGATGGCCATTTTACATTCCTTATTGGAGAGAGTCTATCAAAGTGTCTCCGAGACCTTTTAATTGCTGTGACTTGTGAGTCGGCAAGACATAATCGCTTCGTCCCGATATGTTAAGTTACTCTGATAGATATGTGCATCGCTGTGACTCTCACTGAAAGTTCTCTTTATTGTTTCGCCAAGACGTTGAGTATCAGAGACTTATTTGTTTTTCATCCTGATGGTTCATTTCTTGCTGATGGCTATTGTTTCATTGCCCCCGCAGGATGTTCGGTGAGACTCTTGCCGAAATACTTCATCGGTATGATATATACCGTCAGGGTAACTTTTGAAGGACCATTCGATGATTATTAGTCATATCGATCAGTATGACTACTTGGTTCTCTTGCCGATGAAAGGTCATCAGTATTACTTCTTCTATCAGCGACTTCCATAAATCTCTTTCCGATCTCTATTCTCACGCCAATGGTTATTTTCAAATGATTTCTTATGTATCGGTATAAGAAACACATCTTGCCGATAGATTGACATTTAAGTAATTTTGCACTGCTTAGCTATAGACATCTTGTGAGATATATCAATTTTTTACTATGGTTTTGGGATGTTTTTCAGGATTTGTTCAAATATGGTGAAGTGAGAAAATAGTAAAATTTTTGAATTTTTACTGTCCTAATAGGCTGAGGGGCACATTCTGAATATATTAGAACCGTGTGACTCATTTTTAGTGGGGGGGTTATTGAAAACTGGACAAGTTTTGGGGGGAGTAATAGAATATAGTTTTTCTGGTGGCTCTGTTTTGGTGCTGTGTGAGTTTATGAATCCTATGTTGAATGTTTTATGCATAAGTTTACTGGTTTCATGTTGTTTTATATGAGAAATGCATGGTTGCATGTATTCAGTTGTTTGTCTCCAAGTTGTGGGCATCTTTTCTTTTGAATCTAAGTAACTAAGGGTTATTTGGGATTCTGGAGCATGGATTTTCTGTGTTGAATGTCTAATCTCTTACTTTTATTCGAGGAACAAACTAAATGTTTTAGGTTAAGCATTGGGAAAAGTATGCTGCAACAAGGATATCAGTAAGTATGAATGACTAAATACTAAATCTTGGAAAGTATCTGTAAGGTAGACACTAACAAATCCCCTTGGAACCTAGTTATCGATTCAAGTTTATGGTAATCATTCACATATGTATGTCTATTGACTCTGAGCCCTGAGATAGGCACTAGTCCAGTCTTGTATTGAGGTTACAACCCAAGGTCCTAGTTTTGCATCCAAATATGAAATACAAATCCAAACTTCAATACAAACCTTTAGGATATTAGAAGTAGTTTTAGGACCAAAATCCTCTATCTCACAACTAAACATAGGCCCAAAGCTTTCCCCTTTGGACTTATCTTACAGTTTTGGTCTGCATAAAAGAGGATTTATCTGCTTTGTCTCAACATCCCAGCAAGTTCATAGATGCATTTCATGGATGTTGAATAGGGAATACCCCCCTTGGTTCTGTAGAGCATAAAGAAGAAGAGGAGATATTTATAGAGTGTATCTCCTGTACTGTTGGCCCCTGGCCTGGAAATCCTATTGATCAATGATGGATACCTTGTAGGGATAACTAGGAATAAGCATCCAATTTGGGAAAAAACCAATAGATCCAACACTTCCAAGAGATATGTGATGGGTAGACTTGGTCATTTTGACATGACTACATAAGTAGTGACCACTTTGATAGATGGGGCCTTCATTATAGATTCCTATAGAGAGATGGAGGGATTATGGCTAGGTGACAGAGCCATTCAGTCCTCCTATCAAGGGATTGTTCACTTGACAGATAGGCATGGCATGCCAGAGACACACCCTACAACATGAGTGCCTCAACAGTTCAATAAAGAGATTTGAGCTCACTTTCTCCTAGTGCTCCCTTATTATAGGTACATTCAAGATATGATTGATTTAGAATGTGGGACAATTCAGTGGATCACACTTACATCAAGGGTTCCAATTACATGACCACTTTAGAGATAGTGATGAGATAGATAGGCTAAGGGATCTATTGCTAAGCCAACTAATGAATCTAAGAATTAGTTTGATGAGGACTATGTTCTTGGGGGAGATGGATGAGCTAGCATCATAGGGCTTAGCTCACAAGGATGAGGAGGCAGTGATAGTAGATTCCACTCCTAGGAATCAAGTTGTTCTTTTTGCAGAGTTGACATAGGAGATGAGGATTGCAGATCCATCATGGTAGCCTAGAAATCCTTGTGAGTACGAACTAATATACTCCTACTACTTTCTTGCACTTCCTTTTTTTGAAAAATTATTTCATTCTAACATGGATTGACACTCTCTTTTTCTTTCTTTCTCTCTTTACGTAGGCATTGCTTATGAGTGGAGGGACTTTATCAGAGATTCTTTGTTGAACATCTTGGTTCCTATCAATAGATGTACTAGGGAGGCTCTTTTAATCAATGTTAGATAGCCTACCTTTGTAGGTCATCATATTGACATTCTCACTTTTCTTATCATGTTGGCCAGGACTTAGTTTCTTAGTAGACTAAGATTGTTGCATTAGAGGCTAAGAATGCTTTGCTTTAATAGATGGCCAACTTTGGTATCTAGAGATAGTCTTCATTTTATTGAGAGAATATTGTAGGACCATTAGACTCATATATGCACAATCATGTTCCTTTTCTATGTCACACTCATAGGACCATCACATTGAACTAGATTTTAGTTTTTTGTAGCTCTCATGTTTTTATTTTTGGTTTTTGGGCCAATTGGGGCTCACTTAGGCATTGCCAAGGGTCACCTCTTTTGTGAGGGTAGGTTACCTAGGTGACCCTTGTTGCAAGTATGTGCTAACCGGTGTTGTCATTGGTGTCAACTGTGCTCTTGTTTTGATGCTTGTTTGTGATGATTCAGTTGATTTGTATTGTCTTATATAAGTGCTAAAGATGATAAGAAGATATTCCTGATACTGAGTTTCCACGTGCTTTTGAGAAAATTTGCTCTTCAAGTGGAAACAATGTGTTGTAGAGTATTTTGGCTTGCAGAATAACTGCCTAAGTTTTGATCCACATTTCCTCAGTATTGAAGACTGGAATATGAGATTTGGATATGTTTGAGAGAAGTGTTTGAAGATGCTAAATCCATAATTTGGTGGTCCAGATCGTTGTGTAGCAAAAGTTTTATTTACCAGTTTGAAGACTGTGCCTGACAAAGTTTGCAATATGACAGGGAGGAAGTATTTTGCTTTGCATTCCACAATACATTCTTTGGTATTGTGGTTATGGAATTAAGCTTACAAGGTCCTTAGATTTATTCGTTCCAAAGGTTTTGTGATTTGATGCTCTGGAAAGCAAGTTTTGATTAGCAGAGTTTGACAGTGTCTGATTGAGAGTAGTCTGTGATCCATCTTCAAGAAAAATAAGTTGAGATCTATTGTGGTTGGATTTGCTAGTTTCCAAATGATTCTATGGTGTTTGTAGATGTCCCCTGAATGCATTGAAAGTGTGTGTCTAATTCACAATCTGTAATGAAGCTCTTGGAAGCATGTGACTTAGTGATTCTTGTTATTGTATACTTGTTCTGGCTGACTTGGTGAGTCACACTTGTTGCAAAGGTAATTCGTGGATTGTAGAAGTGTGTACAGGTGTGTGAAGATGTATTTGGGTCCAAGAAAAGCCATGATGTATTCATCCTTCATTATTTTCCTCCATAAGTTTGTTTAGGTCCAGTCTTATTTTGAAATTATGTATGTATGCTGACCTTGGAGAAAGTCCCAATGTTCATAGATTGTAATGACAACCTTGATGTACATTCCAAGGTTGACGATAGGTACAAATACATGTTTAATGAAGTCATGATTGTCACAAATGTGTGAAAGAATGCAAAGTTAAGGTGTGTGTGTTGTAAAGGCAGAGCAGGAGAGATACATTATGCTTCAATGGAATTAAACTCAAGCATGCTGTAGATGCTACTATATCAGTTCACCCCTTGGCAATGAGCCACCCACTGCCAGTGAGCCAACCACCAGTAGTGAGCCACCCTTTTGGGCAATGAGCCCTCTTGGCAGTGAACCTCTTTGATATTTGGTATTGTTACTAGTGGTACCGCTCAGGTTTTAAGGTTTTGATTTTTTTTCATAAGCACTTTTCCTATTCCACTTGAAATTCTAAGTCCCACTGTCCCTTTTCACTTTATGTTTTATTCTATCATTGACCACCTAGCCTAGGTTCCTAATTACTTAAGTCACAACCATAAGTCCTTCAAGTCATGAAGTGACCGACCCCTTTTACCTAGTATTGCCCTCTGTAGCCTGTCACATCGTAAAGCTTAAGTCTAAAAGTCTTTGCAGTGCCCAGAGGTGCCACATGGAACGATGTCATGAGCATGCACATCTTTAGTGACGTCATGGTTCCTCCACGTGGTTGTGAGATGCAGACACCTATTAAAGGAGCTTGGGCCTATGGCCATTAAACGAAGATTCCAAGTCTGTGAAGGGAATGTTGCCAGGTGTCGGGCATAAGGGTGAGCTACAGATATTGTATGATCTAGCAGTAGCACACCCCCATAGAAGAATCTTGTCAGAGGCAGAGATTCCTTGAGCTATCGTATGGTGATGCCACATGTCCAACCTTCAAAGGAAGAGAAAATGGTATATCAAAGGGGACCACATGGAGGGATTAGCATGTCTTTGTGAAGCCAAAAAGAAAATGGTTCATTTGCTACTGTAGGGCCCTAGAATTGTGCCACGTGATAGGGATGCTCGGCCTTACAACCATAGGATAAAGAATTCTAAATGGACGAACATGATGCTGCCATCTGTCAAAAGTTTAAACGAAGAATGTGGGACTACATGTATTGAAAGATCCATGACAACGCAAGCACACAGAGCCAAATAGAGGTGGCCCACCCTCTAGTGCATGACTGTGATAGTGCGGCATGTGGCAGTCTCCGGCAACTCGTATGTGTTGAGACTCCCCGATTGGCACGTTTTCATTGGTGAAAGACTTTTCAATGGCATCAATGTAGATTCTCAAGACATTTCAAAGCATCGATCTCATCATCCTTAATCAAAATCGACTGTCTACATTTAAAATTAATTTTTTTTAGTTACAGAGGTTTCTTTTGAGCATCGGGAAGGAAAATGGTGAGCATCTTTTCAAAAAATTCAAATCCTGGGTTGTTCGAGGCGAGAAAATTAATGGAGTTGACTCATGCACAATAAATTCTCTAGTGGTTACAATAGTATTCATGAGGAATTTTCATTGTAATGGGTGCTATTGGCCCCCAATCTTTAATGTATTATGAAAATGTAGCCGACTAATATGCAGTACGACTTAACTCTTCTGTTCTATAAAAGGGCTAGTCTTTTTCATTAAGAGGGATCTGGGAAAATAATATCCTGGGGGATTCTGGGCTTTGGATACAAGGTATCCACACTTTGGGGGGTAATTTCTATTACAGACTTGGTTCATTTTATCTAGGTGCAGAGGTATTTTCTATTTTGTAGATGAATAAAGTTCTGAATGACACTATTCTATCTAGATTGAAGTTATATGAAAAACACTTGCTGTGTGTGTTATCTGTGATTGTCTCCTTGGGTATGAGCATTTTTCTTTTGAGTAAAGATACTAAGGGTTTCTGAACTCATTTATGTACATTTTCTATCTGATATGTATGATTTGTTGCATCTGTTCAAGGAATGGATTAAATTGCTTTAGGTCAAATATAGGGGGAAATGTGTTATATCAAGGGATTATTGAAGAAGAGTCATAGATAATACTTTTTCTTGGACTTGTTATTGTAAGGCAGTAATATTGTTATTTTTGGTCCTTTGAATATGAAGTTTTGTTGTCAAAAGGGAACATTTACATTGATGGGTCTGACTTTGTTGCCCTGATAAAGGCACCAATCTAAGAATTTGCTTACCCAAAAGGTGTAGGAAACCATAGAGTTTAAAGACAAATCATTTGAATTAATTTATGTTTTGTTTTGTTTTAGTTTAGGTCTTGCATGTTCTTTGATTCAAATAGTGAAGATAATCCAAGAACATTGCCAGTCTAGGATTAGTCTTACAAATCTTGGTGCATACATGAGAACATTCTGCCTGAGTTAGTCAAAAATAAATATTTTGGTTGTAAATAAGGGATACCCCCTAGGTGCGGAAGAACCTGAAGTTTAGGGGAGATAGGATATAATCTCCCACTCTGTTGGCCAAGTCTTCCATTGAATCTGAGTATAAGAAGTGGCAAAGCTTTAGGATTTGATGCATGCAGATTTGGGAACCAATAGTTACTACATTATATTGTGAGCTAACACTCACCGTGGTTTTTCCATTTTTAAGGGTTTTCCACATAAAAATCTAGTGTTCATGTGTGAATAGTGTTGATGTGCTTAAAATTTGTTTCTTCTTTTCATGTTTATTCTTCATATCATATTAAGTGGCTAAAGCAAGTTAATGTGATTGTGAAATTGATCAATTAAGGTTAAAGTTTTGATACAACTGATTCACCCCCCTCTCAGTTGTGTTGGGCCTTCAACAATTGGTATTAGAGCAAGGTTCCTTGGAAGAAAGCCTAATATCTTGAGGTAGATCTAGGATGGCACACAAAAAGGACACACCACAATTTGATGGATTTGACTATGCATATTGGAACGTACACATGGAAAGTTATCTTATTTCTATAGGTTACAATGTTTGGATGATATTCAAAAAAAAATATGAAATACCTAAAGATGGTCCAGAGACTAATGAAGAAATCAAGGAGTTTGAGTTGAATCACATAGCTAAAAATGCTTTATCAAATGTTGAAATGACAAAAGTTGTGGATCTTGCAACTGCTCATGAAATTTGGGAGAAATTAAAGAATGTTTATGAAAGTGATACATCTAGCTAAGTTGTAGAATTTAAAGACCACATATGAAACCATGCGAATGTCTGAAGATGATAACATAACAAATTACATACAAAAGATTCATGAAGTTGTCAACAACATCAAGGCCCTTGGTGGAAAGTTAGAAGATGAAGATGTTATTGAAAAAATACTTAGAACCCTCCCAAAGTCATATGGTCACAAGGTATCTACCATTGAAGAGTTGCTTGAGTTAGACAAACTTACAAAAGATCAATTTCTTGGTAAACTAATTGCCTAAGGGAATTTGGTACTGTTGATGGTCCTATGAAAACTGAGATTGCTTTCAAGGCCAAGGAAGAAAAGACTTCTAGATCAGAGAAGTATGCTATGGAATTAGATGAAGAAGATTTTGCAAAACTTGAGGCAAAGTTTGCAAGCATAATAAAAAGAGGCAGCAAAAGAAAGTTTAAAGGTAAGTTACCCTTCAAATGTTTCAATTGTGGAAAAATCGGTCACTATGCTTCAAGATGTCCTGACAGAGCTTTAAAATTCAATGAAAGTAAAGGAAAGATGGTAAGAAAGAGTTACTATGTTAGAGATGATGATGGTGTAACTAATGATAAGTCTATTGATGATGGCAATAGTAGTGAATGCTTGTTTATTGCACTTAGAGAAGAACTCGTCTCTACTAACCTTGCTAGCTGTGTGAAGGATGGAAGTTTAGGAGAGTTGTCTACATTTCATGCTGAAAAGGAAGATGAATGGATCATTGACAATGTATGTTCAAATCACATGACTGGAGACAAAAATAAGTTTGTTAAGTTTGAAAAATATGATGGAGGACTAGTTAGGTTTGGTGATGATGCAACTAGTAAGATTTGTGGAAAAGGATCAATTACTTTTGATAACAAGCATAATACATATGATGTTCTTTATGTCAAGGGCTTGAAGCATAACCTTCTAAGTGTTGGACAAATGTGCAACAAACGATATAATCTTGTGTTCAAGGACAAAGGATGTGAGATAAGAAAAATCTCCGAAACCATAATTGTTGCTAGAAGAAGACTCATGGTAATGTTTATCACTTGAAAGGTTCTAAAAATTGTTGTTTGTTGGCTAAGATAGATGAAAGTTGGTTATGGCATAGGAGAATGGGTCACATCAACTTTGATAATTTGGTGAAAACAAGTACTTCTCAGATTGTAAGAGATCTACCTAAGATTGTGAAGCCTTCCGATGTTACAAGGGAAGATGACAAAGACCACCTTCAAAAGTAAAGAACAATTCTCTGCAAGTCTGCTAGAGTTGGTGCATATAGACCTTTGTGGTCCTACAAGAGTAAGGAGTCTGCAAGGTGACAAGTACTTCATGCTTCTTATTGATGATTATTCAAGAATGACCTAGGTTACTTTTCTTAGAGAAAAATTAGAAATCAAGTGCTTAAGGTCTAACAGAGGAGGTGAATTTACTTCAAATGAGTTCAATGCCTTCTATGAAGAACATGGAATAAAGATACATTTGTCTGCCCCATGGACTCAACAAAATAGAGTGGTTGAAAGAAAGAATACAACTATTCAAGAAGCTGCTAGAATTATGATCAAGGAAGTAGAGCTACTAGAAGTGTATTGGAAAGAAGCAATACATGCTGCTGTTTATATTCAGAATAGAGTGTAGGTCAGAGGGAAAGATACCAAGACACCTTATGAACTGTGGTATGGTAAGAGTCCTATAGTAAATACTTCAAAGTTTTTGGAAGCAAATGTTATATCAGAAGAGATGAAGAATTAGGGAAGTTTGATGCTAGATGTGATGAAGGCATATTTCTAGGTTACTCAACCAAGAGCAAGGCTTATCGATGCTATAATAAAAGACTGAAAAAGATCATTGAAAGTGCGAATATAAAGGTAGATGAAGATTTTCAATTGGATGGATATGAATCAGATGAACATGTTGTCACAAAGAAGGTAGAAAAAGGAAAATAAAAGGATGTTCAGACTGAAGTACAAGTTTTTATTGAAGAAGAAGAAATTCAAGAAGATGTTCTTGAAAGAATTCCAAAGACTCCCAAGTATGTGCAAAGAGATCATTTTGAAAATTAGATTATTGGTGATACAAAGAAAGGTGTATTGACAAGAAGGAGAACTGTAGAAGAACAAGTTAATCTCTATGTACTTTCAAAGGTGGTACCTAAGACAGTAAATGAAGCTTGAAATGATGAACATTGGGTTAAGGAAATGGAAGAAGAATTAATGCAGATTGAGAAGAACAACACTTGGGAACTTGTCCCTAGACCTGCAAACAAGAATGTGATTGGAACAAAGTGGGTTTTCCAGAACAAACTGAATGAGGTTGGAGAAGTTCTGAGAAACAAAGCAAGACTTGTCTACAAAGGCTACTCACAAGTGGAAGGGATAGACTATGAGGAAACTTTTGCTTTGGTGGCTAGATTGGAAGCAATTAGATTATTTTTGGCTTTTTGCTACACATAAAGATTTCAAGGTGTATCAAATGGATGTGAAATCTACCTTTCTGAATGGTGAGTTAGAAGAAGAGGTATACATAGAGCAATCGGATGGATTCTAGTTATCAGACCAACTAGCTATGGTGTGCAAGTTGAAGAAGGCTATGTATGGATTGAAGCAAGCTCCCAAGGCTTGGTATGCAAGACTGGATAAGTATCTACTACAACAGGGTTTCAGTAAAGGGTCCGCAAATAACAATTTGTATATTAAGGTAAGCAAAGATCAAATCCTAATTGTTGAAGTCTATGTGGATGATATTATATTTGGTGGAAATGAAGGAATGTGTAAGAGTTTTGTAGATGAGATGCAAAAGGAGTTTGAGATGTCCATGTGTGGTGAGATGAATTTCTTCCTTAGATTGCAAATCAATCAGATAGACAAATGTATCTTCATTTCTCAATCAAAGTATCTCAGAAGATGCTAAACTAGTGAGCACTCCTATCAATGATTGGTGAATTGCTTTATTTGACTATTACTAGACTTGATATCATGCATGTAGTTTGTCTTGTGGCCAGATTTCAATCAGATCCTAGAGAATCACATATTATGGCTATGAAGAGGATATTTAGATACTTAAAAGGCACTCCAAATCATAGCTTGTGATGTCCAAAGACTAATGATTTCTTGGTAAGTTCCTATATAGATGTAGATTGGGATGAATGTGTTGATGAAAGGAAAAGTACAAGTGGTGTATTCTTCCTTGGAGATAGGGTAATGTCCTAGTATAGCAAGAAACAAGAATTAGTCTCCTTATTTACTGCAGAGGCAAAATATAATGCTGCAGTAACATGCTATACTCAGGTGTTGTGGATGAAAAAACCTTGAAGGATATCAAGCTTGAGTATGAGGAGCCAATCCCTATTCTTTGTGATAACACAAGTGCCATAAACATTTCAAAAAATCCAGTGATGCATTCAAAGACAAAACACATTTCAATCAAATATCACTTTTTGAGAGAGAAAGTTGTATAGAATGTTTTGAAGCTTGAGTATGTGCCTACAAAGGATCAAGTTGCTAATATATTCACTAAGGCCCTTCCAAAGGACACATTTGAGTATCTCTGGGAAAGGTTAGTGGTTATTGCCCCTCCTTCATTGAACTAGATGCATAAGGAGATGCATTAGTCCAATATACTTTAAAGAATATTTTTTTTTCTGGATTGATTTAGGATGCTACCTTTTAGGGGGAGTAAAGAGTGATTTGAGTTGATTATTGCAGTCAGGGGGAGTGAAAGAATAATTCTAGTTAATCAGAGTAGAAGCATGCAAGTATGTG
The DNA here is from genome assembly GCA_027924645.1 of Cunninghamia lanceolata. Classification (NCBI taxonomy): domain Eukaryota; kingdom Viridiplantae; phylum Streptophyta; class Pinopsida; order Cupressales; family Cupressaceae; genus Cunninghamia; species Cunninghamia lanceolata. The sequence goes on from BSBN01000389.1 coordinate 10,110,262, forward strand.
CAGGAGAAGAAATATGATGTCCTTTTCCATTGATGTCAAAGGGGGAGAGAAATCGTGTGAAAAACTTAGGGGGAGAAAGTGTTTCAGATGTGTAAAGAGAAAGAGGGAAATGGTGATGAATGCAGATTCTTGTCTTGATAGTTTTTCACATCATATGTTGCCATCAATGACAAAGGAGGAGATTCTTGCAAGTATGTGCTTATAACCGGTGTTGTCATTGATGTCAACATGTCTGTGTTGTCACTGGTGTCAACTGTGCTCTTGTTTTGATGCTTGTTTTTGATGAGTCAGTTGCTTTGTATTGTCCTATATAAGTGCTTAAGATGATGAGAAGATATTCCTAATACTAAGTTTCCGAGTGCTTTTGAGAAAAATTGCTCTTCAAGTGGAAACAGTGTGTTGCAGAGCAAGACAAAATAACTATCTGAGTTTTTCTCCACATTTCCTAAGTATTGAAGACTAGAGTATGAGATTTGGATATGTTTTAGAGAAGGGTATGTGCAAGATCATCATGGGACAAATAGTGGCAATAGGAAAAAAATCATGTTTTTACTTAGCCAAATTTGCGACTTGGCAAAGTTTGACTTTGCAACGGATATCTATTTTGGTTTGGATACCAAACCAAAACGGATATCTGTTCCAAAATGGATATTCATTTCTAGAAATAAAAAATGGATATCCGTTTCAAAAATGGATATCCATTTTGGATTTCATGCCCTAAATTGCTTTACTGAATCCTTCATATGATTTGATTCATGATACATGGTTTGAGAAGGATACACATGATATACCCTTACCCTCTAGTGATAAAATTATGAATGATACTTTATGTGGTGAAGCTACACCTTCGTTAATTCTTCATGACATTGTTATTCCTTGTGATGATGATGTCCTTCATGTGATATGTTAGGACATAATGCAAAGTTAACATGGCATGAACTCTCTTGGAAGGGTAAGCATGGACTATAAGAACATTGAACTAGTTGGATCTGTTAAGCTCGCCATTTATGAAAAAACCTTAAAGGTTAACCTTAATTAGGTAAGGTTATGTTTCAGTGTGGTTGTTTGTACAACAATGTGTAAATTAATGTTACCTAAGGATAAATCTAACTATACTAACATTTTAATAACCATGACAGCTGGGACTAACAATTAGACTAAAAACTTGACAAACAATACAACTTGGACACATGTAGGACTTGGAAAATGGAAAAGAATATAATTAAATGTGGAAAACAATGAAAAGTGGTATTAGTTGCACCTATATAGAGAAGTGGTTTAGAGGTTGGTTAGGAGAATTATTTAGGGTTTATAGGTTTAGGGTTGCTCGGGTTTAGGGGTTTAGGGTTTACAGTTTAAAGAGAGATAAAGAGAGGGGACTGAAAGAGTTTGGGAGAGATAGAGGAGATAGAGGGGAGAGATAGGGAGATAGAGAGTGAGAGACATGTCCAGAGACATAGAGAGAGAGAGATTGAGAGGTAGAGGGATGATAGAGATAGGGAGATAGAGGTTTAGGGTTGCTTGGGTTTGTTGTGTGGTTACACAACATGCCCCATTTTGTCTTAGCAAAACAGGGACCCAACTTTTTGGCTTGGCTTGTGTTGTCTGCTTTCTGGCGGTTTGGTAAAAATGGGTCAGGATGAGGTAGGTCATCATCATGAGGTCAGTTTGTCAAAGTTCATATTTTGTTTCTGTGACCTCATATTTAGAAAGAGCTTGAAATTCCATGCAGGTTTCCCTTTTACATCACTTGAAAATTCGTCCATATGTGGAAGTTATGCACAGTTAAAGTTTTGGTCAAACCTGATATTCGCAAGAGGGTCATCATATTTTTATCCTCAGTCATGTTGTCAAGATCATCATGATCTTGATCTATCATCCGATAAAAATCATGCAGTCCCAATATCCAGACGTCAATTTTGGGTGATAGTGTGTTTTACCCGTCAAATGGCCTTATGCTTTTCGCAAGCATCATATGCCGAATATCACCCGACATTTCGTAATGTCCTCCTGCCGAGAAATATGACCTTTTGCAAATATCCTGATGACGTCATCCCGATCTGATAAACGAAGAAGCAAATATTAGGAGGACATCATCATCACATTTCCCTTCGGCAGGATATTTTCCAAAACATGATCCGGTTCGCGAATATGACGATGACGTCATGTTCTAAGTTTAACAAAAGCCCCGGATATCCTGATGACATCATCTAGACATTCGGAAGGGGGAGCATCATATTTCCAAAATATCATGCAGACGAAAGTTTTAAGTCTTGACCATCGGCCTGACTTTGTCTATCGGCCGGGTGCTTTTTAGTCTCCCCGATATGTTTGTCTACCCGATATGCTCATCGGCATATTTTATACTGTCGGCCCAACTTTGATTTTTTCATATCGACAGTTGTTTGTCTTCCCAATGGAAAGGTTCATCGGCATAAGTTTTGATATCAGCCGAGTCAGGAAATCTCTCCCCGATAGTTGTTTTCTCACCGAAAAGGTGATGGATCTGACATATAGTGTTGGCCAAGTTCATAATTGTCTCGCCGATATATATATCCTCCACCTGATGAAGAGTTCCTCATCGGTATAACTTTCGCTATCGGCCTTATCTTGAGTTATCATGCCGATAGAACATGTCTTCCCGATGGAAGGACATCATCATGATTTTTGGCATCGGTATAAGTTTAGCCGTCGGCCTAATGTAAAATTGTCATTCCGACAGTGTGTAGTCACGCCGATACATACATGCATCATATACAAAGGGCGGATTCAAAAGATTTTGAAATATGATTTAATCGTTGTATATTTTGTGATGTATATGCACTATTTTGAACCTGATATACAAGGAAATGGGCGGGAATGCAAAGTGATAGAAATTTAGATCACCAGAATGCATTTTTCTAGTCGACGATGGTTGACCCGAGTGTTTTTTACGCTGTTTATGTATTTAGTGCATAATTTCCACTGATTTGGGGCCCGATTGCCTGTAGCTGCACATTTTGAGGCCTGTTTAATGAAATGTTTATTCTCCTGCTATGTTCTAAAATAATGATGCTGGGCTTAATGCTTGTCTGTTTATTGTAGGAAGTCCCGGAGCTGCTGAAGCTGATAATTACAAAGTTGTACATGGAGGCAACATGAACCAGAAGTGAGGAGGATATTGTCAAATATGCTGTTTGCCAGCTGGAGACTGAATCAAATCAAAGATGCTGGAATATTTTGTGCCAGCTATACATTTGCCAACTGGCAAAGCACGTGCTATTCATCTGGACCATTGATTGTTCTGCGAGGATCCTAATCCTTGGATCATTGTAACTATTTTCTGGCATTTGTTCTATATAAGAGCCAGAGCTTGTCGAAAAGAGATATAGATAAGAAAAAAAAGATACATTGGAACATCTGGCACATTAAGGCCAATTACTATAGAATCAAATACGAGATCGGATTACTGAGACTAATGAAGACTGAATTGTTGAAATGTCAAGGTTCTTTCTTCAGATCACTGTAAATGTACCTATTCTTGAGCATACTGAATGGATATGAAGTTTCAGATTACATCCTGATTGTAAATTTTACGTAATCTTCATGTTGATTTCTGGATATGTACTGGTCAATGCTGTGTTCAACTAGAAGCGCTTTCATTTCATTACATGTTGTTGTCAACTTTTCCTTTGAAGATTTGCACTAGATCATGCGGATTTGTGGAATGTCCTGGTGAAGTATGATTCTAGTTTCCTTCTTTTCATTGCATGTATGGGAGCTTGTATGTGGATCAGTGATCTCAGTCAAGTAGTTTTGGGAATCTCATTCTTTAACCCTTTTCCTTTTTTTAATTTCATAAATTCATCACCATAACTGCAAATCATGATAAATAACAAGCAGAACAGAGAAATATGCTGACATCTCGTAGGTAACTGAAAATCATTAGCATATTTGAGTTAAATGCATGTAGTATTGAAAATATCATGCAAAGAATTGCAAATAATAGTAGAAATCATGCAAATATTAGCCTGTAAGCACATTATTTGACTAAATTCACAGTGCAGAGGTAGAATTATTGGAGATTTATGCAGGGTAGACATAAATAGCAGGATATTTGGAGGAATATTGATGAACTTTGCAAAAATTACTGAAGAACGTAAGGCCCCTGAATGGAAAACAGCAGCACACATCAACCACTGAGTAACGTCAGTAGATTAAGACCTAATCAACGGAGACTTGAGATCATGAATTCTCTGAATTCATCGTATCTTTCAAGATGAGTAAAGGTTGTTGTGTAACTTTTATTCTATGTGTGTATATGACTAACATCATGACCAACATAAATTGGTGCTAGAAGGAGGGCAGAACTGGAAAAGACACTACTGCTTCAGTCATCATTCATTTTATGTAGGCCCCTCGCTCCTATCGCAACATAAATTGGCGCTAGAAGGAGGGCGTGAGCTGTTTCTCAGCAAATAAATTCTTTTCAGTTGAAGTGATATCCCCTGCCTTAGTATAGCAGCTTGCCCTAAGTCTTGTAATTAATCTGCAGGCCCCTCGCTTCTAATGCAACATAAATTGGTGCTAGAAGGAGGGCCTGAACAAGGAGATTTCTAGATTTCTATAAATATTGCATAAATATTTCATCATGTGAGTTAAATGTCTGCAAATATCTCTTATCTGAGAGGTTGTGATTGCACCTTTGCAAAGATCTAGCTCAAAGCCTCAAAGATTTGACCAACATTTTCTGAACTTTCAAGTTTTATTTTGAGATATGATAGATCTCATTAAAATTTCAAAATACTAAAAAATTGAAAAATATAGTCTCATTTTGATGGATGTATATGAAGGCAATTGTCAAATTAACATTCCTTTATTTCAGGAAACTTTGAGTAGGCAGCTTTACCCTCATAGTTTGTCTAACTTTGGTTTATCCACCTGTTGCAGGATACACCAGACTGTGGAACACAGCGAAATAAATTGTTTAACTTTCCTTACAAGGTTGGATTTATATTTGAAAGGACTAATATTCTTCCCCGATGTGTTCAGGGCCGAAGTCTGGCAGGAAAATGAAGAAATTTCGGAGCAACAAGCAGATGCAGCACCAGAAGTTATTAGTAGTTCAGACGCTGAAGTGGACCGCTCTGAAGATTTTGAGTTATACTTGTCTAGAAATATACAGCGTAGTCAAGTATTAGGTTTATCCACTGATGATGTCCTGATTGAAAGCTGGTGCAGATTACATGACGAAGAGTATTCAGAAAGGGATTGTTACGCCTGCTTGACCATGTTGAAAAAGATTCTAAAAAATATAGTGGCTAAATCAGTTCCAGAAGGTAAAAAAGATGAAACATCTTTCCTGGATTCATTTTATGGTGAGATTGATAGGAGTTCTCTACTTCCTAATACAAATAAGGATCAGTCAGTATGCAGGTATGAATCTTTTGAAAATTTTAGAGAAGAAACCACTCATCAGGATAATATTTTTGATTCTGATCTTAATACTTTTGATAAAGAAGATGAAACATCTTTCCTGGAGTCATTCTATGGTAAAGAGAAGTGTAAACATATAGTAGAGCAATTTAAATTCACTGCTGATGATGAAGTTCCTATAGTGGTAACTCAGGGAGCCATAGAAAAGAAAATAAATGCTGATTTACTACCTAACTTCTTTGAATTGAATGGTCAAATGCAAGAATGTTGCAGGTTAATGGAACCAGATCTTCTACTAGATAAAAGATGTGAATTATTTAATGAACAATTTCTGAAAGATGAAGATGTAGAAGACTTTGGAGTTGTTGTACATAATCAGACGTTACTCCAGAAATATTTTGAGAATGAAACAGGGAAGTCTTCTTATCAGTTGAATGCCAATTCTCCTTTACAGTCAAATGATTTAGAAATGATAAATTTCTGTATATCAGGTTATGATCATAAAGATACTCATTTAGATGCTGATGTGCAGGAAATTGAAGAAAATATTGAGAAGTTTCCTGAACTGGAGGATAAACTGAACATCTAGAATAAAGGAACAAATATGGATAAAGATGGAGAATTAATACATCAAGAGTCATACATCCTTCAATTTGAAGTGAGACCAGGCATTGGGCTAAGCAATGAAAATATAGAATTAAATGGAGGACCAACTGCCAATGAAGAAGCATGTCCAACAGAATCAGAAATACACCAGGTTGTATTTCTCCTTTCCACAGTAAATGATGTTGATTACTATTTTGATTATGGAAATTTGAGAGATAGGACATGCACATGGATTAATCATGAACATGATGAGCTTCCTCAGTTGCTGATCATCAAGGGTTATTCTATTGAATACAATGAATTCAGAATATCAGAATATTTTTCAGAATATAAAGATAAATTCACTAGGTTGAGAACCATAACTAATACCCTAATGCTCCTACACAATCAAAAGAAGTATGCAAATACAGGTGTATTTGGATCATCTTCTGGTTTTTGTGTGCCTAGTAGTGGTTGGTATATAATTTTGTAGGTTAGTTGTTTGTATAGTTTGCTTGTTTTGCTTTCTGTTGTTTCCTTTTCGTAGGTTAGTTGTTTGTACAGGTTGCTTTGTGTTTTTGCGTTGTTGAGCTTTTGTTTTGGTTGGGCAAAGTTGGTGCACCTTGTTACTTAAGAACACTACATAAATTGTTAGAATTCAAAAGTTGGATATAAGTTTTTACATAGGTTGTAACTCATGTCAGTGTAGGTATTCTTGATCAGGTCTGTGGTATCATATTCATCAGTACTACTTTTCTTGAGTCAAGGTGATCCTCACAATGACACACCTAACAGCCTTGGGTTTATTGAACATATCAGTGTAGGTGTTAAGTGAAAAATCTAAAGGTTGCCCTTGCTACCATTGCAATTCTCAACTTAATTTCAACAAGTGACCATTCCTTGTATCATGAAGCTACAATTGTTATATCTTAAGAAATTAAATTCAAAATATAAAATAAATAAAATAATAAAATGGATTTTCTGAAATCCAGATTAAGTCATCTAAGTAACTCCAACGGGGCTATAGACGCCTGCTGGCAGTGGGGCTCTACTTAGGGGAATTGCAACGATAACCTTGCCGGGGCTATGGACGCCTACTGGCAGCAAGGCTCTATCCGGTTGGCTATGAGGGATGAACCAAACTACGTAGCTTAACACCAGTCACTGATTTATTCAACTCACCTTCAAGATGAGTAAATGAATCACATGCACACAATTGATCCCTTATCAATTCATTGTTACATTGATGAACATGATACCAGTTAGAAAGGATTAGGATGCTCATGCTTAATAGGAGTTGGAAATTTATGTTTTAATTTATCCTCACCTTTTGAATTATTTGAATTTTGTTGTTTTCTTTGGTGGCAAGTTGTTGTGTGGTTACACAACACGCCCCATTTTGTCTTAGCAAAACAGGGACCCAACTTTTTGGCTTGGCTTGTGTTGTCTGCTTTCTGGCGGTTTGGTAAAAATGGGTCAGGATGAGGTAGGTCATCATCATGAGGTCAGTTTGTCAAAGTTCATATTTTGTTTCTGTGACCTCATATTTAGAAAGAGCTTGAAATTCCATGCAGGTTTCCCTTTTACATCACTTGAAAATTCGTCCATATGTGGAAGTTATGCACAGTCAAAGTTTTGGTCAAACCTGATATTCGCAAGAGGGTCATCATATTTTTATCCTCAGTCATGTTGTCAAGATCATCATGATCTTGATCTATCATCCGATAAAAATCATGCAGTCCCAATATCCAGACGTCAATTTTGGGTGATAGTGTGTTTTACCCGTCAAATGGCCTTATGCTTTTCGCAAGCATCATATTCCAAATATCACCCGACATTTCGTAATGTCCTCCTGCCGAGAAATATGACCTCTTGCAAATATCCTGATGACGTCATCCCGATCTGATAAACGAAGAAGCAAATATTAGGAGGACATCATCATCACATTTCCCTTCGGCAGGATATTTTCCAAAACATGATCCGGTTCGCGAATATGACGATGACGTCATGTTCCAAGTTTAACAAAAGCCCCGGATATCCTGATGACATCATCTAGACATTCGGAAGGGGGAGCATCATATTTCCAAAATATCATGTAGACGAAAGTTTTAAGTCTTGACCATCGGCCTGACTTTGTCTATCGGCCGGGCGCTTTTTAGTCTCCCCGATATGTTTGTCTACCCGATATGCTCATCGGCATATTTTATACTGTCGGCCCAACTTTGATTTTTTCATATCGACAGTTGTTTGTCTTCCCGATGGAAAGGTTCATCGGCATAAGTTTTGATATCGGCCGAGTCAGGAAATCTCTCCCTGATAGTTGTTTTCTCACCGAAAAGGTGATCGATCTGACATATAGTGTCGGCCAAGTTCATAATTGTCTCGCCGATATATATATCCTCCACCCGATGAAGAGTTCCTCATCGGTATAACTTTCGCTATCAGCCTTATCTTGAGTTATCATGCCGATAGAACATGTCTTCCCGATGGAAGGACATCATCATGATTTTTGGCATCGGTATAAGTTTAGCCGTCGGCCTAATGTAAAATTGTCATTCCGACAGTGTGTAGTCACGCTGATACATACATGCATCATATACAAAGGGCGGATTCGAAAGATTTTGAAATACGATTTAATCGTTGTATATTTTGCGATGTATATGCACTATTTTGAACCCGATATACAAGGAAATGGGCGGGAATGCAAAGTGATAGAAATTTAGATCACCAGAATGCATTTTTCTAGTCGACGATGGTTGACCCGAGTGTTTTTGACGCTGTTTATGTATTTAGTGCATAATTTCCACTGATTTGGGGCCCGATTGCCTGTAGCTGCACATTTTGAGGCCTGTTTAATGAAATGTTTATTCTCCTGCTATGTTCTAAAATAATGATGCTGGGCTTAATGCTTGTCTGTTTATTGTAGGAAGTCCCAGAGCTGTTGAAGCTAATAATTACAAAGTTGTACATGGAGGCAACATGAACCAGAAGTGAGGAGGATATTGTCAAATATGCTGTTTGCCAGCTGGAGACCGAATCAAATCAAAGATGCTGGAATATTTTGTGCCAGCTATACATTTGCCAACTGGCAAAGCACGTGCTATTCATCTGGACCATTGATTGTTCTGGGAGGATCCTGATCCTTGGATCATTGTAACTGTTTTCTGGCATTTGTTCTATATAAGAGCCAGAGCTTGTCGAAAAGAGATATAGATAAGAAAAAAAAGATACATTGGAACATCTGGCACATTAAGGCCAATTACTATAGAATCAAATACGAGATCAGATTACTGAGACTAATGAAGACTGAATTGTTGAAATGTCAAGGTTCTTTCTTCAGATCACTGTAAATGTACCTATTCTTGAGCATACTGAATGGATATGAAGTTTCAGATTACATCCTGATTGTAAATTTTACGTAATCTTCATGTTGATTTCTAGATATGTACTGGTGAATGCTGTGTTCAACTAGAAGCGCTTTCATTTCATTACATGTTGTCAACTTTTCCTTTGAAGATTTGCACTAGATCATGCGGATTTGTGGAATGTCCTGGTGAAGTATGATTCTAGTTTCCTTCTTTTCATTGCATGTATGGGAGCTTGTATGTGGATCAGTGATCTCAGTCAAGTAGTTTTGGGAATCTCATTCTTTAACCCTTTTCCTTTTTTTAATTTCATAAATTCATCACCATAACTGCAAATCATGATAAATAACAAGCAGAACAGAGAAACATGCTGACATCTCGTAGGTAACTGAAAATCATTAGCATATTTGAGTTAAATGCATGTAGTATTGAAAATATCATGCAAAGAATTGCAAATAATAGTAGAAATCATGCAAATATCAGCCTGTAAGCACATTATTTGACTAAATTCACAGTGCAGAGGTAGAATTATTGGAGATTTATGCAGGGCAGACATAAATAACAGGATATTTGGAGGAATATTGATGAACTTTGTAGAAATTACTGAAGAACGTAAGGCCCCTGAATGGAAAACAGCAACACACATCAACCACTGAGTAACGTCAGTAGATTAAGATCTAATCAACGGAGACTTGGGATCATGAATTCTCTGAATTCATCGTATCTTTCAAGATGAGTAAAGGTTGTTCTGTAACTTTTATTCTATGTGTGTATATGACTAACATCATGACCAACAAGGTTTAGGGACATTTTTTAGGGTTTAGGGTTTATGGTTTTGGGGTTAGGGGTTAAGGTTTAGAGGTTTAGGGTTTAGGGTTTAGAGAGAGATAAATGACCAATAGGGAGATATAAAGGAGTCTGAGGGGAGAGACAGGGAGATAAAGAGTGAGGGACATGGCAAGAGACATAGCGAGAGAGATTGAGAGGTAGAGGGACAAAGGTGATAGGGAGATAGGGGATAGATAGGGAGGTAGTAATTTATGGTTACTTGGGTTTAGGGTTTAGGGTTTAGGGGTTTGGGGTTTAGGGTTTCTCAGGTTTAGGTGTTAGGGGTTAGGGTTTAGGGGCATTATAATTTAGGGTTTAGGATTTATTGTTTAGGGGTTAGGGGTTAGGTTTAGAGGTTTAGGGTTTTGGATTTAGGGTTTATAGAAAGAGAGGAATGATAGGGAGATATAGAGGAGTCTGAGGGGAGAGATAGGGAGATAAAGAGTGAGGGACATGGCCAGAGACATAGGGAGAGAGATTAAGAGATAGAGGGACAAAGGTGGTAGGGAGATAGGGGAGAGATAGGGAGATAGTGGTTTAGGGTTACTTGGGTTTAGGGTTTAGGGGTTTGGGGTTTAGGGTTTAGGGGTTTAGGGTTTCTGAGGTTTAGGGGTTAGGGGTTAGGGTTTAGGGGCATTATTTAGGGTTTAGGATTTAAATTGATTAGGGGTTAGGGGTTAGGTTTAGAGGTTTAGGGTTTATAGAGAGAGGAATGATAGGGAGATAGAGAGAGGAGACCGAGGAGAGAGATAAGGAGATAGAGAGTGAGGCGTATGGCCAGGGACATAGGGAGAGAGATTAGGAGAGGTAGAGGGATGATAGAGATAGGGAGATAGGGGAGAGATAGGTTTAGAGTTGATTGGATTTAGGGTGTACTTGGGTTTAGGGTTTCTAAGTTTTGGAGATAGCTAGATAGAAAGAGAGAGGAGACAGATAGGGAGAGATAGAGGTGACAAAGGGGAGAGATAGGGAGATAGAGAGTGAGCGAGATGTCCAGAGAAATAGGGAGAATGATTGAGAGGTAGAGGGATGATAGAGATAGGGAGATAAGGGAGAGATAGGAGATAGGGTTTAGGGTTTCTCGTGTTTAGGGTTTAGGGGTTAGGGGTTAAGGTTTAGGGGCATTATTTAGGGTTTAGGGTCATTATTTAGGGTTTAGGGTTTATGGTTTAGGGGTTAAGGTTTAGAGGTTTAGGGTTTAGTGTTTAGAGAGAGAGGACCAATAGGGAGATATAGAGTGAGGGACATGGCCAAAGCATAGGGAGAGAGATTGAGAGGTAGAGGGATGATAGTGATGGGGAGATAGTGAGATAGGGAGATAGAGAGATATAGGTTTAGGGTTTCTTGGGTTTAGTGTTTAGGATTTAGGGGTTTATGGTTTCTCAAGTTTAGGGTTTAGGGGTTAGGAAATAGGGGTTAGGGGTTAGGTTTAATCATGCGTTAATATAGGTTGTGGAGTGAGAAAGGGGTGGTATGGGTATGGTTGAATGAAGTAATGAGGTGATTTAATTGGTGATGACCTAGGTGAAGTGATGGAAAGTACCTGGACACCTGTCTAGTGATGGAAGGAGTCACATGATCAAATGATGTTTGGGGAAGGTCTTTTATTAGGAAAGTAAGGATTTGGGTGATGGTCTAGGGTTTAGTGGAGAAGAATTTATGGAAAATTTGGAGGTCATTAAAATTAATAACCCTCCACCTCTATATCCCTATCTCTCCCTTATCTCCCTGTCTATATCATCCCTCCATAGGTCTCAATCTCTATCCCTATCTCTCTAGACATCTCACTCACTCTCTATCTCCCTATCTCTCCCTTTGTATCCTCTATCTCTCCCAATCTATCTCCTCTCTCTCTACCTATATCTATCCCTCCCTATCTCTTGCCTCTCTCTCCCCTATCATTCCTCTATCTCCCTGTCTCTTTGGACATCTCTCTAACTCTCAATCTCCCTATCTCTCCCCTTCGTCTCCTCTATCTCTTCCTATCTGTCTCCTCTCTATCTCTCTATACCTAGCCATCTCTCCCAATATCTCTATCTCTTGCCTCTCTCCCCCTATCATTCCTATATATCCTATCTCTCCCCTCTATCTTTCCCTCTCCTTGTTCGACGAAGGAAATAGAAACAAGAAAACTAGGACTCCCTTTCTCAGGTTTAGGGTTTAGGGCTTAGGGGAATTATTTAGGGTTTATGGTTTAGGGGTTAGGGTTTAGGATTTGGGGGAATTATTTAGGGTTACTTGGGTTTAGGGTTTAGGGGCATTATTTAGGGTTTACGGTTGCATGTCAAAAGCAGTCTCTCTCTCTCTCTCTCTCAATCTGTAAACCCTAAATAATGGTCCTAATCCCTAAACCCTAACCCGTATCTACCTCTCTATAGATATCTCCCTCTCTCTATCTTTCTTTCTCTACCGACATCAATCCAATGATGTTGAGGATGTGCTAAATTGATTTGTCACCTTTAGAAAATAAATGACATCAATCCAATGATTGTCTTCGAATTTGAATAGGTATAGAAAAATGAGAGGTTGATCCTGAGTGTCACAAGTTTGATCTCAATTGTTGACACAAATATCATCTAATATGTAAGTTAAACATGAAATGATTTGTTAGAATTTACACCAAAACTACTTGCTTTTACCATTTTTTTATGACAATTATCTATTCAAAAGTGCCTTTGAAATACTATGAGATACCTTAGTATGAGTAAATCATATAAAAATCAAATATATATATCATCATAGTCCTATATAAATTTTGATAGTTTGTCCAAAATCTCTCCTTTCATATGATACAGTCTTTCTAAAATTTGGATTGTATTTTATAGCTAAAATGCCTAAATACTAAAATGCTAAAATACTAAAATAACAAACAATGAAAACAATTGAGAAAAAGAAAACAGATATCTATTTTGATAATGGATATCTGTTTTGATAACATATATCCGTTTTCAAAATGGATATCTATTTTGAAAAACATAAAAAGTGAAAAATGGTCGCGTTTTTGCAAACCCGCGGCTTGCAAAACACAGTGTCATCTTTGAAGAACAGATATCAGAGGTGAAGAATGGATATTCGATCCAAAAAGGTAAGATCTTTCACATTTTTTTTGTTTGTTTTGTATATTCAAGCAAATTTTTTGGTTTTTTATGCTAAGTGGATATGTTTTATATTTTAATTAGGTAAAATGGATGCACAAAATGAAAACCCAAACCCTCCACCACCAAACCCTCCCCCTCCATCAATAGAAGAGAATATTCTAAGAAATATTGATCAAATAAGTAGGATCATAGAAATGTATCGCCGCCACCCTCGATTGTCTACAATGACATCAAATTTAGAGGGAATCATTAATCATGTTCAAACCTTGTCAACCCAACACGAATCATTTAGGCAATGGCGAGAAGCCAAGAAGGCCGAATATGCTAATGGTTTGTCATATGATGAAGTCAAAGAATTAGAGATTACAAAAACTATGTTAGCCTAACACTTTGTCAATCCTAAAACCGGATTGCATGTTGATGTCCGTAAACCCAAGTTTTCAATCAAATGGTGTATTCATGAGGGCATTAGTCAAAACTTTTGGGATCATTGGTGGATTGTTTTTGATAAACCACCCAACAACAATTTAGATGTACCTTTGTATTTCCTTCGTAAACTCTATGCAGAGTTCATCATGGGTCAACATGTTAATTATTTTGATTTTAGAGAGTTTTAAGGAGTGGGTAGGGGAATGCCTCAAGATAGACCTGGGGCAATTAGACAAGTACAAGGTCCCTATATTCCCCCTCCTACTATCCCTTCTCCACCCCCAATGCAACACCTAGACGTTGTTGCAAATGCAACACAATAGGGCCTTAGTGCCATACACTCTTTGACCGAGCATTTGATTATACAAACATCTCAGTTTGTACAAGCACATGATGAAGTTGATGATATTGGATCACCTGGTTCTACTAGACCGTCATCATCCACACATGTATGTGTGCCCCATCATTGCATTTCTTGCAATCATTTATGCTTAGGTCCTATTATGGAGAGTAGTGAGCCACTGTTGAACACATCAGAGTACGATCTCCATTCATGAGATGAGGCAATGGGGTCCAGAACTCAAGCTGAGGGGTCAGGGACAAGAGTAGAAGCTACCGGATTAGTTAACCATAGAGAAGGAGAAATGCATGAGCAATCTTTTATGCAGGTAAAATTTGAAGTTGAAATTTATGGTCTGTTCCATTTGAATATATAAACAAATTTATTAGTACTAATGTATCTAAGTGGGATAACAGTTGATGATAGAGGATGAGTTGATAGAAGTTCATCATGGAACTTTGTCTACCATCCAATTTGGCTTGGACTTGTTGGTATAATTTGTTCTACACATCAACTTTTTTTTATGCATTTATTTCTTTGTGAGTAATTATATATTAATTTATATCTTGATGTTAATTTTATTTTATAGTCAATAGAAAATGTGAATGATGTGGCATCTTTGCCAATAGTCTTTTCTCAAACTCCTGATCGACCCAAGGGACTATCATTTGCAGAATGACTTTCTCAACGCCAACAAAGGGTGGAGGTAATTTGATTGAATTGTACTTTAATTGATAATTTAGAAAACTTAAATATTTGATTATAGTCATTTAGAGTCTTACATTCTTATCATTTTGATAATTCAGAGTCCTTCTCAATTGATGTAGGAGGCCTCGATGGTGGTATGTGCTTGTTTTCTAGTAGATAAGTTTTTGTGTAGTGCACTCTAGATTGTTTGTGTGTAACACATCTAACCTTTTTAAATGTATGCATTTCCTATTTTGTTTAATAATTATATATTAATTTATTTCAATGTTACTTTGCTTTTATGTAGTCTCTTGAGAATGTGAGTGATGTGCCACCTTTGCCATCATGCTTCACTAGGACACCTAATCATCTTAAGAGAAAATCATTTGCAGAACGATTGTCCGAACAACAACATAGAGTGGAGGTAATTGAATTGAATTTTTCTAAATAATTGATAGTTTATCTAGAGGTCTTATAGTTGATTGTAGTGATTTAGATGTATGTTAATAAATGAAAGTTCTTAGTTGTAGTAGATAAGAATCTATTTACTAAATTTAACTTATTTTTATTTACCATTGAAGAGATTAATCAAATTTGTGTTTTGACTTGTTAATGTAGGAAACTTCACCTCCATCAATTACTAGACATTTTGGTACAAAGAGGATACTTTTTCAGGATCCATCACAGATTGAGGATCCATCACAGATTGAGGGTCAAGTGGACTTGTAGTATTTGATGTAGCTATTTGGCATGTAGATTGTATATAGATTTTGAGACATGGCATATGCCACATTTTGTAAAAAATGTTTTGAGTTGGCATATTTGCCAAATTTTTGTATATGTCTACCATTATGGACTAGATTTTAATATATATACACCTTGATATACAATATAATTTAAATTCCTTATGTGCATGTCATGATACTTCCCATGATGCCATACATTATGATGATAGTTCTTTAGTCCATTGATGATATGTTTAGCATTGAGAATGGTTTTAGATAAATAGAATCAATATGACAAAATTCCTTATATGCCCTAATCAAGCATAGTAGCTTGAAATCTAATAAGGTCATGATAAACCATTTCATCATGTATTTAGTCTTCATCTTGTCAAATTTTGTAAATATGTCAAAGTTGTCATATGAAAAATGTAAAAAAAATGCAAAAGTATGGAAGATGAACAACCAAGTACTCAAAAGTCAGTTGGAGACTATTGGTTTCCCTCAAATCATGTATAAATATGCATAAACCTTTGTGGAAAAGGCATTGGAGATGTATTGAAAACATTTTGAAGATGAATTGAAGACAAGTTTGAATAAAATTAATGTCAAGAAACTTTGTTTTTGTAGATTTTACTATTTTCTTGCTATTTCTTTGTTTAGTACAGCCTTGTATGGATGTGTTAGGGCCTGAGAGCAATTGTAATTAAAAGCTGGTGGAATCTACTTTCTTGTGTTTTAGGTGCAATAAGGCCAATAAGGACACTGGGGGCACATTATAAACATAAAAAACTTACATCTTGGGGGGAGGTGCCAATAAGGCCAATAAGGATACTATTTCAGTTGGGTGTGTGTGTGTATGCAAATCCCATTTATGGCCGAGAAGCTCTCTATTTACTATTATTCAACTCTCATTCATAGGAGGTTGGCTCTACAACTATTGCAATTTGTGTATGAAACCTAGATGCCTACGAAATCATATATGTATGTATGTATGTAAATCCTATTTATGGTCAAGTAGCTCTCTATTTACTATCATTGAACTCTCATTGATAGGAGGTTGGCTCTCTGACTATTGCAATTCAATCCATTTGTAATGATGCCTCTAACATGTTGAGTTGGATCCTATCTCTGCATCAAGTTAAAATCATGAAGATCACAACACCATACAATCCTCATTGGGCTGTTAAAATGCACAAAATAATCATACAAGACAGTCATTCATGAAATTACTATGCAAAGAGGGTTTATAAGTTGCATTAGGGTTTGTATAAATGATCTAATGGATTTATAAGGTTGTCAAACACCAAAATGATGATTTATATGAGTTTTGGGACTGTCATAGTCCATGTACAACTTGCCCTTTATGATTGTTAAAAAGATACACATGGCTGTCCAAAAACTGCCCTTTATGACTATCCTAAAACAACATCATGTATATGCTCATAAAAGCCATCAAACTCTGAGAATAAACTTGTCATTGGATAAGGAATGGAAGGATAAAGTCACATTCCCAAAAACCTCTTAAAATCACATGTCTCCCCTTATGAAAACTAGGGTCTTTACCGATACATTATTCCGTAAGAGTAAAGTCACTTAAGATCCTAAGAGCAAAAACCTTGCCAGGTGCCATATTTTTTGTTCTGCTCATCGTGGGGCCAAACGGACTACGCCAACACATCAGGATGGGTAGGTAAATGCTAGGGGAGGTCTCATTTTGTGTGCCAAGCATCCCAGTCATTCTGGGCAAGAGGCTATCGGTAAAGTCCCGTAAGATCCCTGAGACCAAAAAACTACCAAACTTTGACGGAGTAGTTCTCAGAATTCGTGATAGCTGGGAATGTTGTGTTTGGACCTACAGGTGCATGTGGGGTCTATCCACAATAAGCTCTCTCATTTTTGGTCAACTCCATTCCGTTTGACTATGCCGAAATCAAATGCATTGTTGCAAAATGCTTCAATTTGATGCAGTGGAAAGGTGCTAGGTGTGACAATTTTCATTCCATAGCTCGTGGGGTCAAATGGACTACACCAACGTATCGGGGTGGGTGGGTAAATCCCATTAGAGGTCTCATTTTATGCGCCAAGCGTCCTAGTCATTATGGGCAAGAGGCTATCGACAAAGTCCCTTAAGATCCCTAAGAAGAAAAAACTGCCAAACTTTGATGGAGTAGTTCTCAGAATTCATGATAGCTGGGAATGTTGTGTTTGGACCTATAGCTGCACATGGGGTCCATCCACAATAACCTCTCTCATTTTTGGTCAACTCCATTCCGTTTGACCGTGCCGAAATCAAACACATTGTTGCAAAATGCTTCAATTTGATGCAGTGGAAAGGTGCTAGGTCTGACATTTTTCATTCCATAGCTCGTGGGGTTGAACAAATTATGCCAATGCATCAGGGTGGGTGGGTAAATGCTAGTGGAGGTCTCATTTTGTGCGCCAAGCATCCCAGTCATTCCAGGCAAGAGGCTACCAACAAAGTCCCTTAAGATTCCTGAGACCAAAAAATACCAAACTTTGACAGAGCAGTTCTCAGAATTCGTGATAGCTGGGAATGTTCTGTTTGGACCTACAGGTGTATGTGGTGTCCTTCCACAATAACCTCTCTCATTTTGGGTCAACTCCATTCCATTTGACCATGCCAAAATCAAACGCATTGTTGCAAAATGCTTCAATTTGATGTAGTGGAAAGGTGCTAGGTGTGACATTTTTCATTCCATAGCTCATGGGGTCGAACAGACTGTGGTAATGCATCGGGGTGGGTGGGTAAATACCATTGGAGGTCTCATTTTGTTCACCAAGCATCCCAGTCATTCCAGGCAAGAGGCTATCGACAAAGTGCCTTAAGATCCCTGAGACCAAAAAACTGCCAAACTTTGACGGAGCAGTTCTCAGAATTTGTGATAGCTGGGAATGTTGTGTTTGGACTTGTAGGTGTACGTGGGGTCCATCCACAATAACCTCTCTCATTTTTGGTCAACTCCATTCCATTTGACCGTGCCAAAATCAAACGCATTGTTGCAAAATGCTTCAATTTGATGCAGTGAAAAGGTGCTAGGTGTGACATTTTTTATTCCATAGCTCGTGGGGTTGAACGGACTGCGCCAACGCATTGGGGTGGGCAGGTAAATGCCATTAGAGGTCTCATTTTGTGCACCAAGCATCCCAGTCATTCCAGGCAAGAGGCCACTGACAAAGTCCCTTAAGATCCCTGAGACCAAAAAACTGCCAAACTTTGACGAAGCAGTTCTCAGAATTCATGATAGTTGGGAATGTTTTGTTTGGACCTACAGGTGCACATGGGGTCCATCCACAATAACCTTTCTCATTTTTGGTCAACTCCATTCCGTTTGACTATGTCGAAATCAAATGCATTGTTGCAAAATGCTTCAATTTGATGCAGTGGAAAGGTGCTAGGTGTGACATTTTTCATTCCATAGCTCGTGGGGTCGAACAGACTGCGCCAACAAGTCAGGGTGGATGGGTAAATGCCATTGGAGGTCTCATTTCGTGCGCTAAGCGTTCCAGTCGTTCCGAGCTGTAAGCTACTGACAAAGTCAAAAGTTGCTAGGATTGAAATTTTGCATTCTACATGTCCTGGGGCCGAACAGATTGTGCCAACACGTCGGGGTGGGCGAGTAAATGCTAGTGGAGGTCTGTTTTTGTGTGTAAAGCATCCCAGTCCTTCCGAGTTGTAAGCTACCGGCACAGTGTGTGCCGGTAGCTTACAACTCGGAAGGACTGGGATGCTTTACACACAAAAACAGACCTCCACTAGCATTTACTCGCCCACCCCGACGTGTTGGCACAATCTGTTCGGCCCCAGGACCTGTAGAATGCAAAATTTCAATCCTAGCAACTTTTGACTTTGTCGGTAGCTAACAGCGCGGAACGACTGGGATGCTTGGCACACAAAATGAGACCTCCAATGGCATTTACCCATCCACCTTGATGCATTGGCACATTCCGTTCAACCCCACGAGCTATGGAATGAAAAATGTCACACCTAGCACCTTTCCACTGCATCAAATTAAAGCATTTTGCAACAATGCGTTTGATTTCAGTGCAGTCAAACAGAATGGAGTTGACCAAAAATGAGAGAGGTTATTGTGGATGGATCCCATGTGCACCTATAGGTCCAAACAGAACATTCCCAGCTATCATGAATTCTGAGAACTACTCCGTCAAAGTTTGGCAATTTTTTGGTCTCAGGGATCTTAAGGGACTTTGCCGGTGGCCTCTTGCCCGGAATGACTGGGATGGTTGGCACACAAAACGAGACCTCTAATGGCATTTGCTTGCCCACCTCGATGTGTTGGCACAGTCTGTTCGATCCCATGAGCTATGGAATAAAAAATGTCACACCTAGCACCTTTCCATTGCATCAAATTGAAGCATTTTGTAACAATGCGTTTGACTTCAACACGATCAAACAGAATGGAGTTGACCAAAATTGAGAGAGGTTATTATGGATGGACCCCACATGCACCTGTAGGTCCAAACACAACATTCCCAGCTATCATGAATTCTGAGAACTGCTCCGTCAAAGTTTGGCAGTTTTTTGGTCTCAGGGATCTTAAGGGACTTTGCCGATAGCCTCTTGCCCACAATGACTGGGACACTTGGTGCACAAAGCGAGACCTCTAATAGTATTTACCCACCCACCCCAATGCGTTTGCATAGTCTGTTTGACCCCACGAGCTATGGAATGAAAAATGTCACACCTAGCACCTTTCCACTGCATCAAATTGAAGCATTTTGCAAAAATGCGTTTGATTTCGGCACGGTCAAACAGAATAGAGTTGACCAAAAATAGGAGAGGTTATTGTGGACGGACCCCACATGCACCTATAGGTCCAAACAGAACATTCCCAGTTGTAACAAATTCTGAGAACTGCTCCATCAAAGTTTGGTAGTTTTTTGGTCTCAGGGATCTTAAGCGACTTTGCCGGTAGCCTCTTGCCCGGAATGACTGGGATGCTTGGCGCACAAAATGAGACCTCCACTAGTATTTACCCGCCTACCCTGATGCATTGGCGCAGTCTGTTCGACCCCACGAGCTATGGAATGAAAAATGTCACACCTAGCACCTTTGCACTGCATCAAATTGAAGCATTTTGCAACAATGCGTTTGATTTCGACATGGTCAAATAGAATGGAGTTGACCAAAAATGAGAGAGGTTATTGTGGATGGACCCCACATGCACCTGTAGGGCCAAACACAACATTCCCAGCTATCACAAATTTTGATAACTGCTCCGTCAAAGTTTGACAGTTTTTTGGTCTCAGGGATCTTAAGGGACTTTGCTGATAGCCTCTTGCCCGGAATGACTGGGACCCTTGGTGCACAAAAAGAGACGTCCAATGGTATTTACCCACCCACCTCGACGCGTTGGCATAGTCTGTTCGACCCCACGAGCTATGGAATGAAAAATGTCACACCTAGCACCTTTCCACTGCATCACATTGCAGCATTTTGCAACAATGCGTTTGATTTCAGCATGGTCAAACTGAATGGAGTTGAGTAAAAATGAGAGAAGTTATTGTGGATGGACCCCATGTGTACCTGTAGGTTCAAACACAACATTCCCAGCTATCACAAATTCTGAGAACTGCTCCGTCAAAGTTTGATAATTTTTTGTTCTCAGAGATCTTAAGGGAATTTGCCGATAGCTTCTTGCCTGAAATGACTGGGACACTTGGTGCACAAAATGAGACCTCCCCTAGAATTTACACACCCACCCTAACGTGTTGGCACAGTCTATTCAGCCCCACGATGAGCAGAACAAAAAATATTGTTCCAGTTGACACATTCTCAATCATTGACATGGATGATATCTCAGTACCATTCCTTTAGGCACAATATGAGCTTCCAATGGAAGGCGCAATTGTGAGGTTAGAGATGATGAAAAGTGTGCCTCATTCACAATCATGTTTTACTTGTCTTCAATGATGATTCCTTGATTCAACTTAATCCTTTGATAATACATTTTAACCTCCTTGTGAAAGCACACTTTCAAGGTTGCTTGAGCAAGAGCTAGCACCTCAACATCTAGGTGCACTTTTGGTGTTCTAAAAGCATGAACTAGCACCTCAAATAGTAAGGTACTCATTCTAGGTTGTTTATTCAATAATTGGCGCCTTGTATTCATTATCAAGGCGCATATCCAAAGTCATAGAGATATGAAGTGGCACCTCACTAATGTAGGTGCACATTTGATGGTGTAGAGAGGTAGATGTGAGCCCAAGTCATCATTTGATGCCTTCAATAACTATAAACTCCTTTTATGATGCATTTTATCCTTCCAATTCACTATCTAGCCTTAGGTGCACATTTTAGGTTGATCAATCATAATCTAGCGCCCTAAGTACCAAGGCACACTTTTAGGTTAGTTTGATCAATGATTAGCGCCTTCACTTCTAGGCACAAGTTTGGAGTTGAAATACATCAAAATAACAAGTTTCTTCATCACTTCAAACATCTTTAACACTTTGAAGATCTCCAATGCATGATTGAATATCAAGAAACCAATGTATCATTTCATGAAGGTCTTGATGAGAAGAACAAAAAATATTGTTCAAGTTGACACATTCTCAATCATTGACCCAATGAAATTGATGCAAACATGCAATTTGTTCATGTTGTGCCATCATGTTGATGCAAACATTCTCTATCATTCATATTGTCACATGTTGTAAGCCATGTATGTGAAGATGTAAACATAGTATTGGTGACATGAGAAACACTACTACATATTCTTAAGTGTTGTAAATATGCATCTTCTTATTTAATCATGTGCTATAAATGAAGGAATGCAATGATTGCAATATGCGCACAAAATGGAATTTTTGATAAGGATTGAAAGGAAATGTTAAGAAAATGCAATTGGCGGGTGTAAATCCAAAGTGTGGATGCATAGACAAGGCATGTGAACAGTTTGGCATGACACCTCAAAGAGATGCTATCTCATGGAATGAAATGATTTCAAGATATGCACAAAATGGATTTTTTGAAAAGGCTTTAGAAACTTTGAAGCAAATACAATTGGAACGTTTAAAACCAAATTCCATAACCTTTGCAAGCATTCTCCCTACTTGTCCCAAATTAGGATCTTATATATACATATATGCATAATGTCATGAAAATAATGTATAGTGTATATATCAAGCCATATAGGCATGTACAAATAAAACCATATGGGTATATACAACGATATACATCGATAACATACAAAAGTATGTTTATAAAGCCAAATAGGCATATGTAACAAAATGTCCCAAAATCAAATCTCCTATGAATTTCTATCAAATAATCTATGGCTCTTGCTAGGCCATGAAGATGGTGAACCAGTCAATGACTCATCCTCTATCGCTCATCGACTAGACCTCCTCGATAGAGATTTTTGAATTTCCACCTATTAATACAATCAAACAATGTACACATTAATATAGAATTTAATATTCAAAATATATAACATGACATAAGTAATCAATCACTTACCACCAATTGGTGATCCCTCTTGATCATTTGTTGTCTCTCTTCTTCTGCAGATCTGGATGGGTAGGGGAGGTGACATCCTGTGAGAAGCATGAACAAGAAAATTTAAGTAAACATGAATATCATAAATATGTACATTAAATGCTGTGCTTATTATAGGACTGTTCTAGGACTATTTTAGGATTGTTGTAGTTAAAACTATCCTAGTAGACATGTATAGGACTATTATAGCACTGTCATCTCATGGAATACAATGATGGCAAGATTACTATCAAGATTAGTATGAAGATTAATTATGACTATTATAGGACTTTTATAAGAATGCAAAGTAAGGAAGCATAGGCAAGGCACATGAACTGTTTGGTGGAATACCTCAAAGAAATGAGAATTTTGTCAGATGTTGTAGTTGCAATTGCCATGTGACACATGTATGTAATATGTGAAAGCATAGACAAGGCACATGAACTGTTTGGCAAAAGACATCAAATACATGTCATCTCATGGAATGCCTTATGTAGAAAAAGGTACAAGTGTGCAATATTAAGAAATACAAATGAGAACTAAAAATCATACCTTAAGTATAGTCAAAATAACCTACGATGCCATACAAAATAATTTACGATGCCATGCAAAATAATCTACGATGCCATGTAAAATAGCTTTATTCACAGTCCTGTATAGTCAAAAGCATGCATTATAGTTAAAGAAACAAGATTTTTAATAAAACAATTCTAAAAAATAGAAAAAACAAGAACTAGTTAAGATAAAAAATGTCATACCTGTCCATCTGGAAGTTTAAATGCTAGTCAAGCGTACCTGAGGAGTCATCTCTTACCTTCAAAGTATCCAATATTGCTTCATGATTAGCATTACTAATTGTCCATAGTTCTTTTGATTTTGGTTTTCCATGATGCTTTAGTAACTTGACATTTGTTGCTACAACTAGGTGAGAATACATCAATATGGTTTTATGCTTCTCAAAGTCTTCAAAGGCCGGGATGCCATTCTTTTTAATCATATACATTCGTAACCAAGTCCCAACAATAACAACTGATCCTGTAGGATATGTGAACCCATCATCATCTGTCATAGGTTGTGTTATCTTTTGTTTTCCCTGTACACATCGTGCCAACCAATAGTCTAACCTCTCTTCATTTCCATGTGGTGCAACAACTGCATAAACATGACCTGGCTGTACAAGGTCTGAAAGATGTTCATAGTCAAATGAGCTCTCCATGTCATTGACGGAAGATGATTGACCTTCATATAAAGGGATTAAATATTGTGGAATCCATGTATCTACCCACTCACTTGAATCACAATTGTTCCAATCACATTT
The DNA here is from genome assembly GCA_027924645.1 of Cunninghamia lanceolata. Classification (NCBI taxonomy): domain Eukaryota; kingdom Viridiplantae; phylum Streptophyta; class Pinopsida; order Cupressales; family Cupressaceae; genus Cunninghamia; species Cunninghamia lanceolata. The sequence goes on from BSBN01000389.1 coordinate 10,134,571, forward strand.
AATACAACTCTAACAAAAACAAGCTAATTCTCATGTCCAAATAGTCCATGTACTTGCATCTGAGCTTTGAAATGAATGCATCTTTGATGATTCACTGATTCTCTGACATTCCAATTTCTCTATCACTATCTCATCATCAACCAACCAAAAGAATATGTGCACTTCAGAATCAAGAGCCACTCCTTGTGATAATGCATAGTTACACCACTTAACAATGGAATCTACATCATTGAATGTAGCACCACCTCTAATCTTTAGTTGTTCTTTAAAAAGAGCTCTCTTCACGCATGCACCTACTCCATCATGTTCACCTTTTCCATGTCCGGCTTCAAAAAAATTCCAAATATGAGGTATACCCTTCTCTACATGCATTTTTCTCAACCAATAGAAATTACGAGCATTCTTGAATTGACCAGTGCAATTATCTAACCAAATGAGATGTTGATCCATTCTAATATCTTTTTCTTGCAAGAACCCATAAAATTGTTGAAAACAATATTGCACAAACTCTGTTGAATGAGATCAATCATCACTCATGTAAAAATGGTATTCTTTGACAATCTTCCTGTTCTCTTCTATACTCTCAGGGGCATATCTATATGTGATGTGAACAAAAATAGCAATTTGAATAGAATTGTAGTATTGGGATTGAACTTCATTTTGGGGTTGCAATGTATAGTTTTCTGCAAAATCAACTACAAAGACAATAGTTCCAATCGACAAAGAGTCTTTACACATCTTGAACTGTTGATCTAACCATCGAGACCTGTGGCTATGTCTGACATACTTGTAGAAAAGATTTTTCTTAAAATCATCAATAAAATCAGCAATATTTACCTCTCTTACAATCAACTCACATCTAGAACCTTCACCTCCACTTTTCAAATTGTATTTCACTGTCTCATATCTCTTTTTCTCAACCATTCTCTTTTGAAAATCATGCTTGTTGCCCTCATGAAAACATGATACAAACTTTGATAACCCACCACATTATAAACACTTTTCATTTAAACAATCATTCTTGTAGAACATGCAACCATCATCTCTAATACATAGAAATAAATCCAATAAGTCCCTAGATGACTTTAGTAGTTGAATTGCACCACACTCCTGTAACATTTCGTTAGTGTGCAAAGTAGAACGAATATTGCATAATAATTCATGGTACATAGAAAACTCTACATGGTATTTGCAACATGTATTATGAACTTTAAGAGGAACACAATAAAATGGCTTAAGAGATTCAAATGCTCTTTGTGAGATTGTCATACCTGGGTGAGTTTCACAATATTGTTTGTACAATGTTGTTTGGCTACATTCCAAGTAATGTTTAGGATGTGGTATGCGGTCTTTATCACCAATTCTTAACTTTACAACATCTTTTGCATTCGGTGATACCCTAGGGTTAGTGTGCCAAAATCGTTCAATTTCTTCCTTTCTGCTATCAATTAGCTTCTTGTCAACTCATGGAAGCCTACCACTGAAAGCCCAAGTATCATTGGCAAGAGGACTATCTAGCCTTGATCTTAATGCTAGTGCTTTTGACAATGTTTTACGATTCAATCTTAAGTTAACACAAGTTTGCCTCATTAATCGAGCATTTCTTAATTGTTTTCATACTATTAAGGTTGTTATTACTCTACGGGTAGCTCTTTTATCTTTCTCCTTGCTAGTCTTTCCAATAGAATTGAGTGCATTGAAAAGGCTTCTAACAATAATTTTATTCTGATCAGACACTTTGCTTAACCGAATCTTTAATTTCTTTAGTAAAGGTCTCATTTTGTACATCTTTAATAATTGCACAAAAAGTTGGCATTGTTTGGTTAATGTTTTCTTCTCAAAGTATTCATTGTAGAGTTTTGTAGCCCACAACCGAACCGTTCATGACGACCTCTTGCCTTCAAGTTTTTCCATTATGTTCTCATCAATTTAAAGTAACCATTTTGGGGTTCTTGGGTGTTTTCCAATTTCATCACGGTTATTCTCTTCTTGACAAATGTCCTCTCTTCTTATGAAATTTGGAGATACATTGATTGTTCTTGTTTCATCCATGTTATCAACCTCATCAATTTTATCAATAAATGGATTATGGAGTGCAATTTCAACATCATGATGTTCATATCCACTTTCTTCAAGTGCACGTCTTCATTTTTCTTCTTCTTCTTTGTCCATGGTATTGCTATTATGAATAGGTGTTTCATAACATTTTTCAATATTTTCATTTGCAATATCATGGTGAATTTAATTCTTATCTAACATTTCATTATAATCAAAATTAACATCTTCAATTTGCATGTCATTAGATGGTAAAGAAGAAGATTCACCTTGATGAGCATCCGCCAAACCCACTCTTCCAATCGTCTTCCTTTCCCTATCTTTTTCCCTAATTGCTTCAATTTCCTCCAATGTAACTTTCCTCCTTTTTGCTTTACGACGATTGTTGCTCCCCATTAGGGGAACAAAAATATCACCCTTATGATTGTAACAAGAAAATTGTGTCTCCAAAAGTGCATAAAAATATCCCTTTCACTATCATACCAAGAAGTCATGAGTATTTTGACAGCAAAGGGTCTCTGGTTGCGGATGTCGGGCCCAACAATATTCCTTTTGTCTTTTTTCTGCATTTACAAAACGGATATCCATTTCTTAAATCACAATTCTTTGCCAACGGACACTCTGCAACATGCATATCGCTACTACAAAATAGATATCTATTTTATTATGTACATTTGGATTCTAGACTAGGGATTCATTTTATTATTCTACAAACTTGTGAATTACCATCTAATTTGAATGTTTACACACTAATCCACCTAGGTATCAACTTAATAAAGCTCTGGATATAAGCCATTATTTGATTTGAGTAATCTTACTTTGGACACATTTGTGAAGACTCCTAAAGAGCCTGAACATACAATTGTAAAGATGATATAGCCTCCATATAAGCATAAAGATGATATATAATTTTAGTTTGTTGAAGGCCATGTAAATCAGTCATTGATGAGGACTCTGCTACACCTAAAATTGAGTCCTTTGTTTGGAACTTTGAAGCATGCAAAGAGGCAAGTGACTTGTAATGCTTAAGTAAACATGAGTCTCAACATGATGTAGTTCAACTTGATGACATGTCTAAATATGACACATTTTAGTTTGTATTGCATGAGGACTTCCTTATTCATGCATATCAAATTTATAATTAGGTATATTTTTCTGAAGTGTATGAGTTTGAGGCTTTCAATTTTTATATTGACTCACTTGAAGATACTAGCAGCCATGTGAACATGATTAATATGGGATCCAAGGGTTGTCCTTTTCCCATGCATTTGGAGTGGATTGTTGTCCCTTATGATTGTTTAAATCATGTTGGCCTAACATTTGAATAGTTGCTCCATGACATGGATGGGAATAGATAATGTATAGACTTTATCACACTTTAGGGTTTTCCCATTATGCTAAAATGTTATGACTATCCACTTATTCTATTTTAGGCTATCATGAAATGAGGAGCTTCTAAAGGCAAAAATGTTGTCCCAAAAGAAGGCTCAATGTTATTTGTAAAGACATTAGATTGTTAAAATACAAATTCAAGGGTAGATATTCCTTGGGCTATTTTAGTATAGAGAAGCAAAATTGCAATATATGACTATCCTAGGAAATAGAATGGTTGATCATAGGTATTCATGGCATTTTGATATTAATGGATGGATTGATGAATGTTTAGGGAGTTTAAGTTTAAATGTAATGTATGATAATTCTTATTTATGAAGGATCTAATAGGTCTTATGTCTTAATTGCAGGCCATTCAAGAAAGAAATGAAAAGATACCAAGGACTATCATAACACCTATTACAATTAGGTGCATCAAAGGATTGTCATCCAGGACCTTACCAATATGGGAAGTTATCAAAACCATGTCATGTTTAAAATTAAAGGCTTTATCACCTCTTTGTCCCTATAGGCCTATTAGAACAATAGGTCACATTTTATTCATATACCGGGGTTGAGAATAAACACTAAGCATTTGTAGTTATGGCAAGTGTAAATGGAAATAGATTACAACTTTAGACAATCTATCCTCTCCTAGATTGCACTGACTGAGTGGAAATTAAAAATTCCCTATCAATGTCCTTTATATATTGAAGGTATGGGTGAGAAAGGTAAACTTTCTATGTTGTAGACAAGGCCTCAAATGTAAAATATATTATGACAATAACAATAAGGACTATTAGGCATGAATGCTATCACTATTATAGATTGTCAAACCAACCATAGGCTGCCATAATAGTACACTGCTGACTATCATACCTTTAGGCATGGTGCCATGAACCTTATGAGTAGAATGCATTGGTATTTGTGAGAAATGTATTGCTTATGTTAAGAATAAGTATTTATATTGTTTGAACATCATCAAAAGGTGGACTACAAATATGACTTTGTCAAAGGAAAACTTTAGTGGCAAAAATCTAACTATGAACTATTGTGCCATCCAAGCACAATCATGACCAACATCAAGGGATAGTCAAGGCATGGGTGTATTAAGAAACACAATTCAAATTGTCCATGGATATTTGAAGTAATTCGCAATATTCATGATCAAGAATCAACTCTGACTATCTTAATAGTGGTAAATTTGGCTTCAAGACAATAAAAAATGAGCTTAGGGATTCATTATCACCAAGTAATAAAGAAGAGTAATCGTAAGTGTCAACCTTCAATTTCATTATACAGGAGGATGAAGAAGGGGCCATAGTATTTTCATACCATAATACAACATACAAAAGGAAAATCATGAAGTCAAAACATGTGCAAAGGGTATCTATGTTAAAGAGGAGAGTTGTGAATGGACGATGACTATCACTGTCAAAATAAGATATAGTCTCACTAAGGACACTTAGGTGATTTGTGGATTGTCATGACTACAAGGCACGAGAATCTTGTGTATGAAGAGGAAAGAAATATAAATAAAAGAAGATTGAAGGATTGTTGCACCTGGGCACAATGATCCTAAAGGATTGTCATGCTAAAAGGATAGTCAACAGTATAAAGATTCATATTTCAAGGCTATCCTTAATCTCATTCACATGGTCCTAATGTTGGTTTGATTTGCATGGAGTGAGATGACACTATCAGGATTAATTGAAAAGGTGAAAGGGTTTGGTACCAAATTTGGTCACAAGTGTAAAAATTGCAATAAGCTTGAGAATATTGTTCACTAAACCTAGAACTATCACCAAGCAACATCCGTTTCATAAGATGTGATCAACAAACATGTAAGAAAAATGGATATCAACCTTCTTGGTTATGCGTGCTTGATAAAAGCCCATACTTTTCACAAGGAACCACCAATTTTTAACTAAATATTTCCATTAGAAATGGATAAAAAAATGTTCTCCCAAATGAGGAAACTAGATTGTTAATTAGAATTCTATGTGTAATGTGATAAGAAACAATAGATACACCTATAAATGACCAACTAACTTTAACTTCTTGTATTATTGCCTCGATGTTTCAAATATGTTCCTTCTCTTCATCCAAAACCAATGGTACAAAATTATTTCATAGATCAATGAAACGGATATCTATTTTGGAAACGGATATTCGTTTTGAGTTGCTTTTACCGAAGCAAAACAGATATCCATTTTGGTTGTTGACTTTTCATGGATTCTAACGTGTTTTCATGTTTCAGTCTCTTCTTCAAACTTCACCCTTCATGCTGACGACTTTTTTTTAATACAAAATTGATAAAACGAAAAGGGTTTATAGAAAAAATTGTTATCTTTCTAAAAATATAAGATTTGTTTGGTTATCATTTTATTAAATAATTATTAATAATTTTCTATATACTGTGTCTCTGAAATCCTGATGGACACACTGATTGAAAAACATCCATAACTTTCAAACCATTTCACCTTTTTGAGATCCGAAACCTGTGTCACACTCTATGCTTTTCTGGCTATAGGTTAAATTTTTTTTTTTTAATTTTGATTTTTTTTTATCGAGTTAGGTTGGCTGGAAAATTACTTTTTAGTTTTTAAAAAAGTAACAGTAAAAAAACATAACTAATTATTTTATTGGAAAAAAATTTCAAATAAAAATGCGTCACATCCGGACATGAGTCCTCTACTTATTTTGAAAGTTTAAAAAAAATTATATTTTTACTCATAGTTAGGTTGGCTGGACAGACACCCACTTTTTATTTTTTTCTAAAAAATTTAATAGCTGTTCATTGAAATATTCAATTTTCACTAAGTAAATTTAGTTTTAAAAAAATAGTAGCTTATAAACTAGATTCAATTCTCTACAAATTTCGTTCTTACATCTTTTCCAAATTGTGTAGATAATCCATTCAAATTTTCACATGAACTTGATAAAGTCTAATTTTTTGTATTTTCATTGCCACTTAGAGGTATAGTTTGGCCCATCATGATCCTGCACATACCCAGAAGTGTTTGAAGATGCTAAATCCAAAATTTGGTGGTCCAGATCGCTGTGCAGGAAAAGTTCTATTCACCAGTTTGAAGACGATGCTTGATAGAGTTTGTAGTGTGACATGGAGGAAGTATTTTGCTCTGCATTCCTCCACAGTATGTTCTTTGGTCTTGTAGTTCTAGAATTAAGCTTACAAGATCCTTAGATTTGTTCATTCCAAAGGTTTTGTGATTTGATGCTCCAGAAAACAATTTTTTGATTAGCAGAGTTTGACAATGTCTGATTGAGAGCAGTCTGTGATCCATCTTCAAAAAAAGTAAGTTGAGATCTGTTGTGGTTGGATTTTCTAGTTTCCAAATGATTCTATGGTGTTCATAGATGTCCCCTAAATGCATTGAAAGTGTGTGTCTGATCTGCAAGCTGTAATGAAGCTCTTGGTAGCGTGTGACTTAGTGATTTTTGTTGTTGTATACTTGTTCTGGCTGACCTAGTGAGTCACACTTGTTGCAGAGATAATTCGTGGATTGTAGAAGTGTGTACAAGCATGTGAAGATGTATTTGGGTTTGAGCTAAGCCATGATGTATTCATCCTTCATTCTTTTCCTCTGCAATTTTGTTTAGGTCCAATCCTATTTTGAAATTATGTATGTATGCTAACCTTGGAGAAAGTTCCAATGGTCGTAGATTGTAATTCTGACCTTGATGTACATTCCAAGGTTGATGATAGGTATAAATACATGTAATGAAGTCATGATTGTTGCGAATGTGTGAAAGGATGTGAAGTTAAGGTGTGTGTGTGTTGTAAAGGTAGAATATGAGAGATACATTGTGCTTCAATGGAATTGAACTCAAGCATGCTATAGATGCTACTATATCAGTTCACCCCTTGGTAGTGAGCCACCCTTTTGGGCAGTGAGCCTCTTTGATATTCAATATTGTTACTACATTATATTGTGAGCTAACACTCACCGTAGTTTTTCCATGTAAAAATCTACTATTCATGTGTGAATAGTGTTGATTTGCTTAAGTTTTTTTCTGCTTTTCATGTTTATTCTTCATATCAGATTAAGTGGTTAAAGCTAGTTAATGTGATTATGAAATTGATCAATTAAGGTTAAAGTTTTGATACAACTGATTCACCCCCCCTCTCAGTTGTGTTGTGCCTTCAACAACCCTACCACCTTATCCTAGGCACCTGAGAGATCAGGAAGGTCACCCGAGAGACTCTACCAAATCTTTTAGCAATAGGATCAGAGGAAAAAGTTAGTATTTTTGACATCTGGGTATGATTTTTTATTTGATTTTAAATAACTTCTCATTTCTTGCACGTTTTCTAGGACTTTCTTTGATTTTTAGGGGATTTTGAAAATTTTAAGCCTTTTAAGATTTTTTGAGTTTTACACAGGTCTGACTTGGAAATTTTTTTGTAGTACACCTACATCTATTGGAATGCTATATGATAGTAGGATAGGTTTTTGGAGGCTCTAGAGGACCTATTTGACATTAACTACACTACTCTTGAGAGGATAGGACTTGCTAAAGTTGCATGGATCTTGTCAAAAATGAGGTGCAAACCACACAATAGAAATCTGATTCAAACCTTATTTATGTACTCTAAACAATGTAGAATCAATGGAGATTGCAACAAAAATAAAACCCACTACACAAAAATAACATGCAATAAGAACTGAACACATAACACAGTATGTAATGTGGAGAAAACCCTTTTTGGTAAAAAAACTCCATCGAGAAAAGAGCCTCCAAGTTGTATTATCTTCAAATATGAGATTACAATACCTGTACTTCCTTTATTTGTTCCGTCTTCAATCCAACGATGCCTATTACTCTTAAATCTGCTAGAAACATAGTATAAATATCCTTATAAATTGGGGTTGTCTTCTAGGGTAAGAAAATTGACATAATATCAACAATCAGATCTATGACCTAATGACGAATGGTCTAGATTTATATCAGAGCAAGGTTCCTTGGAAGAAGCTTAACCGCTTAAGGTAGATCCAGATGGCACACAAGAAAGGTGTCAAGGATCCTTTGTATGATGGAACAAATTATGCATTCTGGAAGGTTAGGATGGAAGGCTTTCTTATTTCATTAGGGTTCAGTGTATGGAAGTCAGTTGAAAATGGATATACTATGCCTACTAGTGGTCTGACAAGTGATGATGAGATCAAGGACTATGAGAATAATGGAAAGGCAAGGAATGCTCTTCTAAGTGGTCTTTCTAATTCAAAACTTGTGAAGGTAATGAACTACAAAACTGCAAAGCATCTATGAAGGAGATGTCAAGGTCAAGCAAGTAAATATGTAGAATTTGAAGATCAAGTTTGAAACCCTAAAGATGTTAGAGGATGAAGATATTGCAAGCTACATGCATAGAGTGGATGAAGTTGTCAATTCCATCAATGGCCTTGGTGGAAAGCTGGAGGAAAATGAAGTGGTAAAGAAGGTACTAAGAACTCTTCTTAAATCTTATAGTGCTAAAGTTTTTGCTATTGAAGAGTCTCAAATTTTGGATCAATATACTAGGGATCAATTGTTTGGTGCCTTAACTACTTTTGAACTAAGAGAGTTTGGTCAAGACAATTCAAGAAAAGAAACTACTTTTAAGGTTAGCAAGATAAAAAAGAATGATGATCAGATCCGAATGATCTTGATGAAGTGGAAGCAAATTTTGCAAGAACATTGAATAAGGGCTCTGGAAAATATAGAGGTAAGTTACCTTTCAAATGTTTTAACTATGGAAAGGTAGGTCATTATGCTTCAAAATGTTTGGAAAAAGTCCCAAATGACAAATACAAGGATAACAAAAGTAAATCTGTCAAGAGAAGCTATTATGTTCAAGAAGATACTAGCATATCCGATGATGAGTCTGACTACCAGGATGATGAAAGTGATGAATTCTTGTTCATGGCTTTGAATGTTGGAACTAATTCTACTGACTCTAAAATATGTATAAAGAAAATTGCTTTAGAAATAGGTCACAATATCAAAGGAACTATGGTGACAAATGTTCATGCAAGAGAGGAGAAAAACTGCTGGATAATTGATAGCAAATGCTCAAATCATATGACAGGTGATAAGAGTAAGTTTGTTAAACTTGAGAAGTTTGAAGGTGGTCTTGTTAAGTTTGGAGATGATACATATGCTCAAATCTGTGGAAAAGGTTCAATTAGTTTTGATGGACAGCATAAAACAGATGATATTATTTATGTCAAGGGTCTCTGACATAATCTTCTAAGTGTAGGAAAAATGTGTAGTAGAGGATATAACCTTGTGTTTCAGGATGATGGTTGTGAGATCAGAAAATAAAACTCTGGAACTTTGATTTCTGCAGGAACAAGGATAGAAGGAAATGTTTATAAGCTCAAAGGTGCTAATGGTAAGCGCTTATGACTCAAATCAATGAAAGTTGGCTATAGCATAGAAGAATGTGTCACATCAATTTTGATAACCTAGTGAGGATTAGTTCTACTTAAGCTATGAGAGATCTGCCAAGAATTACGAAGCCTATCAATGAAATTTGCAAGGAATGTCAGGTTGGGAAGTGTTACCCTTCTATTTACACTTATTCAATTTTTTCGTAATCCTTTCTCGAGCAAACATTGATTTACCATCTTCCCTTATTAGTCATATGTTTGTTTCCTAAAGTCAACTCTTTGTTCTAAAAAGTTCACCCACCCATCGTCTTTTGTGTGTGAAGTTATTGAAGAGTCAAACCTTTGAACTTGAACCCTTTTCAATGGTTCAAAAGTTCAAACGGTTCAAGAAGTTCAATACTCAATGCTTCATAAGGAATCGTGTTCACTCAGTCCCTTTCTGTCATTCAATGTGTCACTGAACCTTCCGCTTGAACCTCGTAGGGGAGTTCAATGGTTCAAAGAGTTCAAAGGTTCATAGGTTCAAGGTTTGTGAAATGTTCCAACCCCGGACTCTTCTTTGTCAGTTTTTCATGAAAATGTAGAACTTCGGAGTTCCCAATAAGCATTAAGTTCTGACATCTCCACATGCTCACCGAAAGTCTTATATTGCTTCGTGGTGTAATGAATGACAAAGACCTGACTATTTACTACCAGAGATTTCCAAATGCAAAGAGATTTTCATCTGTCATTATGCACTGATAGATAGTGGTTGCGGTGCACGAAGATAATGAAGATTGTAGATAGGCCCTTTTTGGGCTCATATCATCAAGGCAACACTTGAAGTTATATTTGAGAGGTCAATGCACATGTGACGACTCTGATAATTCAATGCAATCTCCACTGACATTATTGTGGGTATACATACGAAATGGGGAAGCACATGGACTGCAGCATGAAATTTGATGCTAGTTAAATTCATAACACTGTGTCTCCCAGTCGGTGCTCAAGAAAAAGATTGGAATATAGTATGGGCATCCATCTGAGTATAATTGAAAGTGGATTCTGATGGATGTTGTGGATGATATGAAGCTGTGGGAAGCTTACTGTAGCACTCTTCGGTCCCAACCAGATTTTGTTGCATACATTGATTTGTTAAATTCCCTGAAGGAAGGGCTTTCCTCTGTTGCTAATGAGGTGCAGGGATAAAGGCTATAGCTACTATGAATATTTTATTTCTTTTAGCTTTCGTAGCCATCTTTCACATTAACTGGATAATACAAGCCTGTGAAGTTAGTATTGTCTTCTATAAATGCAAGATGGTCTAATCTTAGAGCACAACATTTAGATGTGGTAATTACTGTGATAATCTTCCCCCATGTAGAAATCATCATCATAAAAAGCCTTGTCATAAGACCAGTCTAGCCGAAATTGGACATGCTAATGTCTTCCAATTTAATGATAGGGATGTTGGGCAGATAGATGAGGAAAATGAAGCCTCTTCAAGTGCAAGATACAAGGAGTTACTAGACTTGTGGTGAATGTGAATTGCCATGTCATTAAGAAATAGTTACACGGGAAATGTTGGCAAAAAGTTAGAATTGGAAATATCCAAATTCAAAAAGATAGTGAAAAGTGAAATTCTTTATTTTTCACTTATCTTGGATTTTCAAGAAGCAGTTACAAAAAAAAAGAAAGCTTTTTTTTTTTAGGAATTGGTTATGGGAACGAAAAAGTCTCTTGAGGAGGAGATTATAAATTTCCTTCTTCTCGTTGAAAGGGGGATCTTTTGGGACTTCTTTTTACGGCTGTTCTGAAAAATAGGGGAAGTGGTAGTAGTAGAATTTTTCTTTCATGCTCAGTTTGCTATACAGGGGCGTTGGGTCTGTGAACCCACTTTTGTACTGGAGAAATAAGGAAAATGTTTTTGAATCTATGAATTTATGAATATTTTCTTTAGATTATATGTGTCCTGTGTGTCTCTATAATTGATTTCCAATTGCATTCTCTGTTTTGTCAAATTGTGTAGGTGTTTATTTATGAATCTTTGAGTTCATGACAATTCACCCATTGAAAGGAATTTACTGCTCTTTCTTTTTCTATTTATCATTGTGGATGTAGAATAAGTGAACTGTGTGTCATTCGTTTTGCATTCACCTCATTCCGATTTTGATCTTTGCATCTATTTCATGGTTATGAATAGGTGTTAATATACCTTTCCTGCTTTCTGGTTATAAGCACAACCCGTATTTTCATTCATTGTATATTTTAGGAGGGAGCTGTACCTCTAAAATTCAGAGGAAGATTGCCAATTTAATGGCAACCTCTCCAAATGTTGGTGCTATTTGTCCTTCTATTTGGGCATTCGAGTCATTTTTCTATAGTTGTTTGTGAGGGACAAATCTGTATACCAACAAATTTTTGGCGACTCTACTGGGGATTCGAAAAGATTGGTGTTGCATCCTTATTTCTCCAGTAAATTGAAGATACCTCGTTGAAAGAAGAGGTTGGCGACTTTGTTTTATATGAAGATCTCATAAAATGGTTAGATTCCAGGCAAGCCAAAGAAATCAGTTTAAAACCAGAAGAAGACCTATGCCAACGGTTGAAGAGATATTATCTAAAAATGATGAAATACTTCATTTATTATGGAATAATCTCAAAGCTAACATCTCTGAATCAGAGAAGAGGAAGTTGCATCCATCCAAAGATTACAAATCTATATCACTGCTCGGAAGTTTGCATGACAGGTTCTATTCTCTCCAAGATTTTAAACAAAGGATTAATGAAGATCAAGTTTCTTATAATTTTTCTGTTCTTAGTGAACAAGACTATGTGCAAACATTAGTTGAGCCCAGAAATTTGTCCATGCAATGGAATCACAGTCAACAACAAAGAAAATATTTAAGCCAGGATGAAAGTAAAAGACCAGAATTTTTTTTAGCATACATACAAAGGAGTGAACTAGAACAATCATCTACTCTTGCTGAAGAGAATAATGAAGAAGTTCTATCAAAAGAGCCCAATATCACTATCATTCCAAACTGGTGCCTGGAGGGATCAAATAATGATTTTCTATATGGAGTTTTGAATGAAGATGGTCACATTACAGAAATTGAAATGGATGCATCCAGAAACGTCTCAAACAATATGAAAGAAGGTATGGATGATTCTATTTTTTCTCCTAAATCAAAAATATTTAATTTTGACATGGATGAAAAAGATCAAATAGTAGAAAGTGTTCCATGTGATACTGAGAAAGAGTTCTTAAATTCAAACATGGGAGTCTTTCTTTTTAACGATGCTGATTTAACATTTGAAGAGATAAAACAATCAAATCTTTATACTTCTCCTAAATACTCAGCATTTCAATTTCTTTATGAAGAAAATGGAAAGTCACAAGAAAAGGTAGGAGACATTACACAAGCTCATATGGTCTCATTTCAATTTCCCATTACTCATGATGCTAATTCAATAAATGGAATATATACATTTGATAATGTGACGATTGAGTCTGGTGAGGAAATAGATAAATTACATTGTCAATCTACTTATTCCCTCGATGATTTTCTTTGTGCAAGAGAAGAAGAAGTCTTTTCTATCAAACTCGATCCCATGCTGATAGAATGTGATATTCAAAAATTAGAAACCACAGTCACATTCTTAGAAAGTGATTCATCATGTAGTCTGCAGAAAGAATGTTTTTCTGATGTTTTATTTCCAGGTCCTAATGTAGACAGTGAGGCTATGATTGATACACAGCTGGAATGTGAAGTTGTCAAAATTCCTGCATTTAATCATGAAAGGGCATGGCTGCAAGAAGAGCTTATAGGTGAGAATGATGAAGTAAGTGAATCAGCCCTGGCAAAGAAAAAGACTGTTATTCCATCTGAGAGTGATTTTTAGCCACATGAGAGTTCCGTTGATAATATGGATTTTCATTCTTCTTCAACCATAGTTAATTCACTTTCAGTTTTACATGAGTCATCCGCATCCTATGATTGGTTTGCTGATGAGTTGAATAGTCACAATTATTTCCAGGCTGGAGATATTGCTTTGTCTGATACAGAGGAGAAGGATTCTATGAGTTGTGACCCAAAATTTTTGAACAATGCAATTACTTCCATAGCTGAAGAAGGCTTCTTATCTCATGATCTGTATGTAGGTTGTCCAATCCGGGGGCTGGTTTCTCTGTGCTTACAGAATCAGTTACACTCTGACATTATACATGAGGTCATTCATGTAGAGGTTGGTAATTATGTGCTGAGCAATACTAACATGAGTCGTTCAATTGAAGAAACATACAATGAAGAGTGGCTTTTTGAGCAGCAAATCACATCCAGAAGATTTTTGTTTGGTACCATTCCTACTAAATCAATCACGATGGTCATCTGTTGGCAGCTGGTTGCTTGCAGGCTTCTCACGTACCAATTATTATTTCACAAAGGTTGCTATTTCTCCCAGCCTATCAATGGGTTTGCATAATCACTCTGGAGTCTTTGGAGGTAGGGTCTTCATGACCATGTACATAGTAGGAGTTTTGATGTGCTAGTAGTGTAGTTTCCTTTCTTGTTGCGTCTTGTTTTTGGCTTGTTCTGGCCCCTGTGCTGTCTGACTCTATTGGCCCAATGGATAAGGCACTAGTTTTGGCTTGATATTCTTGATTCCTTGCTTTGTCCTATTGCAGTCCTCGTCCCCAGTCAGAGCCAATGTTACCCTTCTATTTACCCTTATTCAATTTTTTTGTAATCCTTTCTTGAGCAAACATTGATTTACCATCTTCCCTTATTAGTCATATGTTTGTTTCCTAAAGTCAACTCTTTGTTGTAAAAAGTTCACCCACCCATCGTCTTTTGTGTGTGAAGTTATTGAAGATTCAAACCTTTGAACTTGAACCCTTTTCAATGGTTCAAAAGTTCAAACGGTTCAAGAAGTTCAATACTCAATGCTTCGTAAGGAATCGTGTTCACTCAGTCCCTTTCTATCATTCAATGTGTCACTGAACCTTCCGCTTGAACCTCATAGCGAAGTTCAATGCTTCAAAGAGTTCAAAGGTTCATAGGTTCAAGGTTCGTGAAATGCTCCAACCCCAGACTCTTCTTTGTCAGTTTTTCATGAAAATGTAGAACTTCGAAGTTCCCAATAAGCATTAAGTTCTGACATCTCCACATGCTCACCAAAAGTCTTATATTGCTTCGTGGTGTAATGAATGACAAAGACCCGATTGTTTACTACCAGAGATTTCCAAATGCAAAGAGATTTTCATCTCTCATTATGCGCTGATAGATAGTGGCTGCGGTGCACGAAGATAATGAAGATTGCAGACAGGCCCTTTTTGGGCTCATATCATCAAGGCAACACTTGAAGTTATTTTTGAGAGGTCGATGCACATGTGACGACTTTGATAATTCAATGCAATCTCCACCGACATTATTGTGGGTATACATACGAAATGGGGAAGCACATGGACTGCAGCATGAAATTCGATGCTAGTTAAATTCATAACACTGTGTCTCCCAGCCGGTGCTCAAGAAAAAGATTGGAATATAGTATGGGCATCCATTTGAGTATAATTGAAAGTGGATTCTGATGGATGTTGTGGATGATATGCAGCTGTGGGAAGCTTACTGTAGCACTCTTCGGTCCCAACCAGATTTGTTGAATACATGGATTTGTTAAATTCCCTGAAGGAAGGGCTTTCCTCTGTTGCTAATGAGGTGCAGGGATAAAAGCTATAACTACTATGAATATTTTATTTCTTTTAGCTTTCGTAGCCATCTTTCAGATTAACTAGATAATACAAGCCTACGAAGTTAGTATTGTCTTCTATAAATGCAAGATGGTCTATTCTTAGAGCACAACATTCAGATGTGGTAATTACTATGATAATCTTCCCCCATGTAGAAATCATCATCATAAAAAGCCTTGTCATAAGACCAGTCTAGCCGAAATTGGACGTGCTAATGTCTTCCAATTTAATGATAGGGATGTTGGGCAGATAGATGAGGAAAATGAAGCCTCTTCAAGTGCAAGATACAAGGAGTTGCTAGACTCGTGGTGAATGTGAATTGCCATGTCATTAAGAAATAGTTACACGGGAAATGTTGGCAAAAAGTTAGAATTGGAAATATCCAAATTCAAAAAGATAGTGAAAAGTGAAATTCTTTATTTTTCACTTATCTTGGATTTTCAAGAAGTAGTTACAAAAAAAAAGAAAGATTTTTTTTTTTTTAGGAATTGGTTATGGGAACGAAAAAGTCTTTTGAGGAGGAGATTATAAATTTCCTTCTTCTCGTTGAAAGGGAGATCTTTTGGGACTTCTTTTTACGGCTGTTCTGAAAAATAGGGGAAGTGGTAGCAGTAGAATTTTTCTTTCATGCTCAGTTTGCTATACAGGGGCATTGGGTCTGTGAACCCACTTTTGTACTGGAGAAATAAGGAAAATGTTTTTGAATCTGTGAATTTATGAATATTTTCTTTAGATTATATGTGTCCTGTGTGTCTCTATAATTGATTTCCAATTGCATTCTCTATTATGTCAAATTGTGTAGGTGTTTATTTATGAATCTTTGAGTTCATGACAATTCACCCGTTGAAAGGAATTTACTGTTCTTTCTTTTTCTATTTATCATTGTGGATGTAGAATAAGTGAACTGTGTGTCATTCGTTTTGCATTCACCTCATTCCGAATTTAATCTTTGCATCTATTTCATGGTTATGAATTGGTGTTAATATACCTTTCCTGCTTTCTGGTTAAAAACACAACCCGTATTTTCATTCATTGTATATTTTAGGAGGGAGCTATACCTCTAAAATTCAGAGGAAGATTCCCAATTTAATGGCAACCTCTCCAACTATTGGTGCTATTTGTCCTTCTATTTGGGCATTCGAGTCATTTTTCTATAGTTGTTTGTGAGGGACAAATCTGTATACCAACAGGAAGCAAACAAGAAAGAGGTTCAAAATCAAAGAATATTCTACCATAGAACCTTTCGAGTTGGTTCATATAGACCTATGTGGACCCACAAGAATAGGAAGCATTCAAGGTGATAGGTATTTCATGTTATTAATTGATGAATACTCTAGAATGACTTGGGTAACCTTTCTAAAAATAGATCAGAAGTTCTAGATAAGTTTAAATCATTTAAATCTATGGTTGAAAATGAAACATATGTGAAAATCAAATGGTTGAGGTTAGACAGAGGTGGTTAGTTCACCTCTAATGAGTTTAACAATTTTTGTGAAGATCATTGAATAAAAAGGCATTTGTCAACTCCTAGGACTCCTTAGTAGAATGGAGTTGGGAAAAGGAAGAATAGGACAATTCAAGAGCATCAAGGATAATGATGAAAGAAGCAAATCTACTAGATGTCTATTAGAGAGAAGCTATTCACATTGTAGTTTACATACTAAACAGAGTGCAAGAAAGAGTAAACACTTCAAAGATTCCCTCTGACCTATGGTATGGAAGAACTCCTATTGTTAAATATTTAAAAGTGTTTGGAAGTAAATGTTATATTAGGAGAGATGAAGAAAACTTGGGAAAATTTGATGCAAGATCAGATGAAGGAATCCTCCTTGGATATTCTACAAAGAGCAAGGCTTACAAATGCTACAACAAGAGGCTAAATAAGATAGTTGAAAGTGCAAGTGTCAAAGTTGATGAAGAACCACATCAAAGCTCAGTGTTGATAGAAGGATATGAATCTGATGAGTCCTCTTGCAGAGAAGAAGAAAAATAAGAAGAAAAGGAGAAGGAGATGCAAGTTGAAGAAGAAGAATCTCTGAAAAGGAATCCTAAGACTCCTAAGTATGTGTAGAAGAATCATTTTGAGGATCAAATCATTGGAGATAAGAACAAATGTGTATTGACAAGAAAAAAAGTTGCTATGACAAAAGAACAAGCAAATTTATGCTTACTTTCTAAAGTAGAACCTAAGACAGTGATTGAAGCATGCAAAGATGAATATTGGATCAAAGCTATGGAAGAAGAGTTGATGTAGATTGAGAAGAATTAGACTTGGGAACTAGTCCCAAGACCAACAAACAAGAATGTGATAGGAACTAAATGGGTGTTTCGGAAAAAAATGATGAGAATGGAGTTGTTAGAAATAAAGCTACACTTGTGTGTAAGGGCTACTCACAAGTGGAAGGAATAGATTATGAGGAAACATTTGCTCTAGTGGCAAGAATGGAGGCCATTAGAATGTTTTTGGCCTTTACAGTACATAAGGACTTCAAAGTTTATCAGATGGATGTGAAGTCTACATTCTTGAATGGAGAGTTGGAAGAAGAGGTATACATTGAACAACCAGAAGGCTTTTAGTTATTAGATGATCCTAATATGGCTTGTAGATTGAAGAAGCATTGTATGGACTCAAATAGGCTCCCAAAGCTTGGTATTCAAGATTAGATAGGTAGTTGTTGCAACAAGGATTCAATAAAGGTACCACATATAACAATCTTTACTTCAAAGTTGAGAGAGATCAAATTTTGATTGTGGTTGTGTATGTTGATAACAAAATCTTGGAGGAAATGAGGAAATGTGTAAGAAATTTATAGAAGAGATGTAGAATGCATTTGAGATGTCAATGTGTTGTCCTCAAAATCAGTTGCTCTCATTTTGTAGGACAACCCCTGCAAAACTTATCCATTTTTTAGCCTACACTCTAAGCTCACATTTTGAGGTAAATTTTATTGACCTCATGCAAAGTCATCTGACACCTAAGAATAGCTTATAACGTTCCCCTAGGTCAGTTCCTCGAAGTTCATGAAGTCGACTATGTTATAAGCTTGTCAAAATATCAATTTTGACCTTTTTAGAGTGTTAGAAAATTTTCATTAGTTTACATGCACAAGTGGTGATTTTCACTACTTCTACATGTAACTTATTTCTTCCTCATGCAAGAGCGGTCTTTTTGACCACCTAAACATGTTTTGGTCTAAAACTTGCAGGAGTAATCATTTTAACTACTCGTGCAAGTTTCTCGAGTGTAAAGTTTAATCTGCATAAGTGGTGGTTTTAAACACTCATGCAAGTGCTTTTATTTCCCTTGTCATGCAAACACGACAAAAATTGCCGCCTAAGCATCTCTAAGTTTAAGTCAAGTGCATTTATGGAACTTGTGGGAAGTTTTATTATGGCTCTTAACATCCTTTTAAAACACCTTTAATTGTTATTTTTCACCTATTCTTCCTCTGTGAGCCCCCTTGATGTGAATCAAAACCCTCGTGATCTTCAGCATTATCGTGTGTGATTTTCCCAACTCTAGATCTTCGCCAGGGTTTGTTTGCATTCTACCAGGTAAGTCGTGTTCGTGTTTTTGTGCTATGATTTCTTCTTTTAAATCATTCTTCTTTTTGGCAAAATACTATGAAATATTGAACCCTTCTTATTTGTGATTTTCAAGAATCATTTGTAATTTCATGGTTTTTCTTCTTCAGTGTCATTTCTTAGGGTTTTTGGTTTTGATTGTTATTTAGATGAAATACATTTTTTTAATTTTTTGTATGCATCGCGGTCAAAATCACTGTTTTTAAACCCTAGTTCTCATTTCTATATTGTTCGCGATGAGCCATTAACAGGGTTGTGAGGGGGTGTTTTTCCCACCTGTATCTTTTGACTTAGGTTTTGCTTTAGGCTAATGCAGGGGTGACAATTTTTGCCACCCCCGCATGTTGTTTGTTTGTTAATATGTATTGACGGTTAAAAACCCTGCTTATACATCTATCTTACCTTCCCTTTGTGATACCTCATGCAGAGGTGGTCAAATCACCCATCCCTACATAAACCTTGATGAATTTTACTCACATGCATAAGCGGAAAAATCAACCGCTAATACACTTTAGTAAATTTCTCTCTGATGTAAGAGAAGTCAAATTGATTGCCTTTGCATCTATAAAAAAGATTTACCTTCAACATGTAAGAGCGGCCACTTTGGCCGCTCATACATAAATTTTTTTTCCACTCTTCCCACATGTGAGGGCGGTCATTTTGACCGCTTCTACATGAAAAATCTAGTTTTTGCCTACTTATAGAGGCGGTCAAATCGACCACCCTTACACTCAAATGCACTATTCCCACATGCAGAAGTGGTCAAAATGACTGCCCATGAATGATTCCCTAAAATTTTCCTAACACTGGGAATTTTTGTAAAATGATACCTTTAGCCCACTTTCGCCAAATTTCCTGACTTGCACGCTCTTAAACCCTTTCAAGCATATTCCTATGAACATGATCATTAATTCACAGTATCCCTAATTTGCCAAATTTTCCCCTAACTATGAGATCATGAACTTTTACAGTTTCAAGTAGCTTTGATCGACACCTTTTCCAGTGTTCTCTTCAAAGCTTATGTCAGAAGTGCTTCCATACAAAGCCAAGATCATGAAGTACAAATACTAAGGGGTTTTCCCTATCACTTTAGTGTAGTCTAATGTAGATGAGATTAGGGATACAAAGATAGGACATGTGGATATGACAAAATTTGTGGAAAGAACCAAACAGGCTAATGCTCCCCATTATATGCAGAAGATCATTGATAGCAATATACACCTAGTAGCATCTTTTCCTGTGGTGGCTCATATTCCAAAGTTTGTCCTCCAAGTGGCAAGCCACTATAATAAGGATACCGAAACTGTAACTAATTCTTAGGGGAAAGTTATCATGAGACTAGATGTCGAGTTCCTTGATAAGATTTTCATGTATCCACCCATAGAGAATGTTGGGGAAATTGACTTTGCTAAAGGTCAGAAGGATTTTGAGACTGATGTTGAATCTGCAAAGAAGCACATTAATAGAAAATGGTTGAAAACTCCTAGGAGCAATCTATCCAGATGGACCAAGGAACTCCCGAGGAGTGAGTTTGTAGAAGGAGTGAGTGATCTAATCACTTTGTTGAGCAGAGTCAGAGGTCTTCCTTCTTCCTCTAAATTTCATGAATGGATGTACACCTACATTAGGGTTATTCTTAAAGGGCAACAAAAGATATTCTGGGGGGAGCAAATCAACAATGCTCTACATGATCAGTTGATTAAGGTCAATACAACTTTTAAGTTCTATATGACCTCATATTTGGTATATGCAGCTGCATCCATAAGGATATTTCCAGGTCTTACTCAGGATGGTTATCGGAGGCTGGTGCTAGTTTTTCAGTACTATCCACAAATAACTCTAAAAGGGTATATTCACCATTTTCAGAGGGTGAATGATGCCTTCTTTTTAGTTTTCATGTGCTTTATGGAATGATGAGCTAGAACAAAAAAGGGTATCAGATGAAGCATGAGAAGTGGTTAATTCTTTTGGTTGTTTGTTTCTCCAATTTCCTACCTTTTCTTATTTGAGAGTTGGATACTATCCAGGTTACCCATATATGTTGCCTAGGTATCCAAGTGATAAGGTAGTTGTAATGGAATTATGCAGACAATTAATTGTTGTACATAATAAACAGATGGAATTGAAATAGTCAGAAATTAATTTTCTTGTGGATATTGGTAGGTATTCAGTTCAATCAACTACTAAGGCTAAGGGCATTGAAGTAGAGATGTAGCTGGTTACAATGAAACAATTCAAGAAGAGGAATCACTTTGATTTCTGAAGGGTACACGATAAGATTAAAAGGAGAGCAGTGTTCCATGTTCCCATGGTTGAGGATATTTGGGCTGATTTGAGGACCCAAAATGAGATAAGGAAATTGGATTACTGCAGGTTACATCTAAGTTAGATAGAAGAACTGGGGTTAGCTGATGTTCTAGAAGGCATGGAAGATGAGGGTGATGTTGTAGACCCCAAGTATAACATTGAAAACATTGAACCTTTAACCTTGCCAGATATCAAGTGGTCAATGAAAGAAGAGATTTCTCTTAGGAAAAGATTCCAACCTATATTAGCTAACACCAATATGTGGTTGCAGAGCAAGGGTCTCAATTTGAAAGAGTTCCTTATTGGGTTAGAGACAGAGATTCAGGAACAAATGGGAAAGAAGGTAGAAAACAAAACTAAAAATAAAAGTGATGTTCCTTCTTCTTCTAAGGTAACAAAACCAAGAATCAAGTTTGTTTCTAAAGGAGGTAAGACAAAAGAAGTTGCAGAGAGTTCAGGTGCTGAAGAAATGAATGTTGATAATGTGGAAGCTGAAAATTATGAAATAGGACAATAGAATATTGAAGAACCTGATACTGAGCATGTAGAGATGAGTGAGAAGCCAGCTGATGAAAGTGATAAGGAACACAAAATAGAAAGAAATGTAGAATAGAAACCACTTGGTGGTGTGCAAAAGTCTGCCCAAAAAGATATCTCCCAAGGGCCACAAGTTTCTACAGCTTTGCCTCATATTTCTATGGTTTCTAATGTTTCTGTGTCTCCTATTGTTATTGTATCTTCTAATAATACTCCCCCTTCTATAAGGACTAGTTTTGGAACTATTTTTGATTCCTCTGGCTCTATACCTAGTTTATCTTCTCCCTCTTTTGATATTGGAGAGCAAACTATTCTAGATCATTTTCTTGATAGCTCAAAGAAAAATATTGATAATACAGGTATTGTTTTTACCACCACTTCTCCAATTGTTACCATAATAGGTGTCGGCATGGATCCTTCTCAACAGGTAGTTAATTCATCTCCAAATGTCAGTACTCCAACACTACCTCCATGGTTGTCTGCTTATACACCAAAAAGAAAGAAGCAGGCTATTTCACCAGATGACATTGATATTGAGAAATTGCTACCTACTAAGCCAAAAGCCCAGAAGAAAAAGCCTAAGACTATTTCTAGGATAATTGATGAAAAGGGAGTTAGGTATGTAGAAATTGCAAGATCACCTCCTGATGCCACCACAGATAATTTTGATGTGAATAATTATATTGTTTCTAGATTTGAGTTGGGTAAGTTGACTCATGAAGGCATTAAGTCAGATTTTCAAGCTACATCAAGCTCCTTGCTTGTGAAATTTGACGAGGAAAAGAAGGAAAAAGAATAATATAAAGCAAAGACTGAGTAGCTCGTTGCCATTCTTCAAAAGATAGTGAAATCATTAGAGATTGTGGAACCAATGGTAGTCACTGTTGAAGACCCTTTGATTCAAAAGGTGGAAAAGGTTCAAGCAAGAGGATGAGTTGTTAGAGAGATTGTGGACCAATTGTTGACACAAGGTAGAGTTCTTCTAAAGACTATAGTGGAGAGGAAAGGAAAAATGGAAAAAGCAAGAGCTGGACTAGATAGTATTATTGATTCACTTTCTCAGGTACTTCAAGATCAAGAAGACACTTTAGAGGAATGCGTTGAGATGAAGAAAATGAAGATAAAGAATTTGATTGTGATTGGTGTTGTGTGAAATAGAGAATCTTATCTCAAGACCAAAGAATCCTTGACTCATCACATCAATGTGATAAGAGGCTTGCTTGATGATTTGTCCCAAGTATGAGAAAGCAGTGAAGCTAGTGATGTCTCACTTCTGCACAGACTAGAGGAGCTACCATGTACTCTAATAGGTGAAAATCACAAGTTTCTTTCTACAGATGAAATGATTGGTGCTTTTGAGAAAATGGTTTAGAAGAATTTTGAAGATGAGGTGTTTTCAATGGCCTCAATGGATAATCTTTATGATTATAATTCAACCTTTGAGAATCTAAAGGTAACCTTGAAAAGCATGAGAAAGTGATAAAGGCAATCAAAGATGCAATTGTCTAGGCCCATACTATTTCAGGCAATACAGTTGGACCCGATGTATATGAGATGGCAACAGTGTGGACCATGTACCAAAATTTCCTGAAGAAGAATGATGGTGGTAGTTGAATTTCTTCTTCATGCCTTAGTTTCTTTTTTAGTTTTGTATATGTAATTTGTATTTTGTTTTGGACATATTCACATGTATTTTTCCAAAATGTAATTACATGTGAGACAAAGGAAATTCTAAGTCAAATAGGACTCTTTTGTTGAATAAGTCAAAATCGTTGTAGATTTCATATTTTTGCTCTAGGCTCCTCCCTATAAATAAAGAGGGCCTCTATTGTAATTTCTATCTTTTGTCTATTGCAAGAAAACTCTGGGGAATTGAAAAGCAAATCAAGGCTTTGTGCTTTTTGTAAAAATCAATTATTAAATATTTATCAATACAAGAAAGCAAGTTCAATTCCAATATTTGTCTTGGGATTATTTGTGTTATGATAGCATTGTTCTTATGTCTTACTATCATAATCTTCTTTGGTAATAATTGAAGTGTGGAAATTGTTTCAAGTGATTAAAGAGCATTCTTAACTTGATTGTTATAGACTTAGTGTTATCAAATCATTTGTGAGGATTGTGTTTATGTTTGTGAGCGTAAAATAGCTTGAAGACTTTGTGCTACGAGTTGTTGTATTCAATCTATTTATATCATCTTGGAGAAGAGTGAAGACTTTGGGCTACATTCAACTTCTAATAGTCCTATTTGCAAGTAGTAAGTGAGGCGATAGAAGACTTTGTGTTTCTATAGTTTTGTGATAGTTTATAAGTTCTTTAAAATATCAGTTTCATTGAAATTATCATCTTGAAGTAGAAACATCTATTTTGAAAAAAGAGAATAGGATGAAATGGAATCAACACAAATATAGTGTTTAGTGTACATAAGTTTCATAAGTTATTTGTTTGTAATAGTGAAGAAACTAGAGGGAACATCCCCTTGTTGAGAGGAGAGACTTTGTCTCATCATAGCTATGGCTGATATAACTATTTTGCCGTTAGTGAGTTAATGACAAAATATTCACCCAACACAATGTTGGTGAGATGAATTTCTTCCTTGAGCTACAAATCAGTTAGACAGAAAAAGATATATTCATTTCACAATCAAAATATGTCAAGAAAATGTTGAAGAAGTTTGAAATGGAAGACTCTAAACTGATATGTATTCCTATGATTACTGGTTGTAAGTTAAGCAAGAATGATGAATCTCCTAATATAGATTAGAGAAAGTATAGATCAATGATTGGTGGACTACTATACCTAATTGTTACTACACTGGGTATCATGAATGTAGTTTGTCTTGTGGCTAGATTTCAGGAAGATCCTAGAGAATCATATGTGGTAGTAGTCAAGAGGATATTTCTATATTTTCAGGGCATTCTGAACTATGGCCTATGGTATCCAAAGGATACTAATTTCTCTTTAAGTGCTTATACTGATGCAAATTGTGCAAGATGTGTGGATGAGAGAAGAAGTACAAGTGGAGGTGCTTTCTTTCTTGGAAACAGATTGGTTTCTTGGCTAAGAAAAAAGTAGGATTCAATGTTATCTACTACAAAGGTAGAATATATTGCTGCAACATCTTGTTGCACATAGGTGTTGTGGATGAAGAAGACATTGAAGGCTATTAGAGTATCATATGATGAACCTATTTCCATTTTGTGTGATAATACAAGTGCTATCAACATTTGAAAGAATCTAGTAATGCATTCAAGGACAAAGCATATCTCAATCTGGTATCACTTTCTAAGAGAGAAGGTTGTAGAGAATGAAGTGAAGCTGGAGTATGTGCCTACAAAAGATCAAGATGCATATATGTTCACAAAGGCTCTTCCAAAAGATGCATTTGAGTATCTGCAATAGAAGTTAGGGGTTATTACCCCTCCTTCTTTCAACTAGATGCATAAGATTGTACATCAATCCAGTGAAGAAATTCAAGATTCATTCCTTGATCTGGACTGATGAAAGCTACCTCTCAGGGGGAGCAGGTAGTGGTGATTTTTGGTTGGTATAGTCAAGGGGAGTAAGTGTTGTCATTTGGGTGGAAAGAGATGAGTTGGTAAGTGTTACCCTTTGTTGATGTTGTCAAAGGGGGAGAGCAAAAGGAAAAAGAGTTGGTTGCAGGTATTTCCCTTTTCCATTGATGTCAAAGGGGGAGAGATAATATGATGCAGAGTGGCACAAGGGAAGCAACACACAAAGGTTTACTCTATTGTCCTTTGCCCACTCACCCACTTCAAACAGCCTTCAACCAAGCAACCAAAGGCACATTCAAGGGTGTATGAAGGATTTGGTATCCTAGTGATGGCTCCACCTTATAGGCTTCTCCAACACCTTAAGACAGATCAACAAACACTTTCTATGCAGTTGGTTTGATCTCCAACTTCCTAAAACTCTTCAACCTATACCTTGACTAGTAAGGCTACTAGACCTCCAAACTAGGTTTTCTCAACAAAACTTGACAAAATCCCAAAGGTATAGGCAAACAAATGATGGTTTTAGATACAATCTATGGAACCCTATCAAACTCCCAAGTCTCCTATTCCAACTCTACTCCAGCAATCCAGAACACTCATTTGGTCTTCTAGGCCTAATTGATCAATTTAGGCTAGGTTACAAAGCAAGTGCTCAAAATTGGGGTCATAAACCTGGGGCAAGAACTTGGATCTCTTCTATGACCTACAAACAACTCACAAACCAACTTTCATTCGCCCACCTATCAGATTTTGTCATCTACATCAATAAATTGCACAATTCTGGCCAAATACATAGGAATACTTGACCTAGGGCATCAAATTAAAAATAGAAGATTGCATTTTCAAACAAAAAGATTTTGGATTATTATAATACATACCCCTAGCCTGCATTTCACCAGTTTTTGTGAATTTTCAACGGTGGGAATGCATTCTAGGGCTGGATTTCTATGGCTGCCCTAGAAAACAGGGTTTCTGGACCTGTTTTGAAAGAAAAATCTATAACTTTTGATCCCGACCACTTCAGGACCTCAAACTAGTTGCATTAGAACCCTGACTCCAAGAGATTTCAGAAAAAGTACATTTACACCCCTGAAAAATCTGTACAGGCCGTACACAGCAATAAAAACAATGAAAAATAGTCAGTTTTCTTGATTTTTGTGCCCAAATTTCGTACAAAAACTTTCTCCTCCGTGCTGGAGCAATATTTCCTCCATATCAACCTATCCAAGTCAGTTTCTAACTTCCAAAAGGAGATTCAACCGCCCAAACTAAGTTTTGAACCGGCCAATGTGTCATTGGCAACATTGGCAACTTGTTACACTATGGAGTTTTTTGCATTTTCAAGAGGATGGCGATTAGGTTTGCTTGTCAAATGGAATCAAACTGCCATCACACTCCTTATACCATGCTAAAACACTAAGACAACTCAAACAAACTCAAAAAGTCAATATTAGACCTTCTAGGCCTAAGTGGCACAACTAGGTCCAAGTGGACTAAGAAGGATATGAGGTTTATAAAGTTACCCAAGACCTCTTGACCACACAAGAATAGACCTTCCAACATGGATATGAAAAGCCTTATTACAAAATACATTAAACAAAAATCACAACCTTTCAAAAAAATGCAAACAAAGTGACTTTAGGAACCAAGGTGCTCCTAGGTGCCCTGCACCATAATAGTTGGGAGAGAGTTGGTTGAAAAACTATAGTGCAGGAGAGATAGATTTTTGATAAGGGAGAGATGTTGGTTATACAATGGAGCAAGAAGAGAGAAAGTGTGAGAAAAAAGGATACTCAAGTAAGGGGTAGTGATTCTTGAGAGCAGAAGATAATGAGTTGCTTTTGTTGTTGATGGTTTTTCATCAGGTGTTGCCATCAATGAAAAAGGGGGAGATTGTTGGTAAGTGTTGCACTATGTTGTCATTAGTGTTGTCATTGATGTCAACCTCTTATGTAGTTGTGATGAGTAAGTGCTCGAGGATGACAACCTCTAGTATGGTTGAGATGCTAAGAAGGTATTACAAATGTTGTGATTGTATTGAGAAAGTGTTGTTGGTGCTTAGCTTCCAAGTGATTTTGAGAAGATTTGAATAAAAAGTGTATAGTGTGATAGACAGGTGACAGACATGTGTTTTGTATTGTGCTCCACATTGCTTCAGTCTTGAAGTTATGCTTGTGTGGTTTCAATATGTTGATCAAAGGTGTTTAGAGGTGCTATATCTAGAGTTTTAGGTTCTGGATCGTGGCAGAAGAAGTTGTGTTCACTAGTGTGTGGACTCTGAAGCAAGTTGTATGGGAGAAATGGAATTGCTCCACATTTCTCCATGTTGAGGTTTCTTGTCTTGTAGATTTGCGAATGTGCTAATATTGTCTATATCTATCTTCCCTTGGAGTGGTTCATGTTTAGATGCTCCGCAAGGTTGGATTCATGAGTTATTGTCTATGGTAATTTGACTAGTTACAAAGGATGGTTGTGTTGGAAAGAGACATAGGTGTTGTCATTGATGGAAACTAAGACTATTCCACACATCCGCATAACATAACTTGCTCATACCAGAAGTCAGAACAAGAATTTATCTAAGTCCAGGTAGCCAGAAACAGGGCATAGGTCTGGTATCTTGGTCTGGATCTCTCTAGTGGTAAATCATAGTGTGCTATAGATCTAAGGGAGTCATAAGGATTGTTAGGACAATCTAAATCCAAAATTTTAGCCTCCGGTGATGAAGGATTCAAAAGTTATTAGCATATGAGTATCGGGTTCTAGTTTGTCAGTGCAAACAAAAGAATAGGCTGACTTTGTAATTGATCTTGGTTCCAGATATATGAAAGTTGCTGGTTGGGCAATTTGTGATGATCTACAATAGTGGCTGACATGATTGATGATTTATGAATACAAGTTTTTGGTCTGCATTACAAATTGTACATGAATTTGGCCAACAGAGCAGAGTCCTCAATAAAAGTTCTCAGTTGACTGGAAATTTTTTGAAATTCATGATGTAGATATATATAGCCAATGGATTCAAGTGATTTGAGTGTGGTAGAGGTGTGACAATGGAATAAGTGCAAATAAAGGTAGAGATAAGTGCAAAGGTGAAGATATAAGCTCAGATTATGACAGAAGAGTGAAACAGGGTAGAACAAAGATGAAGTGTATCAAGTCAGTATTCTGTGCTTAATCAAAACTAAATATTTGCATTGGTAGATGCTAACTATTAGTTCAAACACATTGTAATATTCTTTCTGTAGGTAGTGAGTCTACTGTAGGTAGTGAGCCTTCCTTTGAGTAGTGAGCCCGAATGCATGTGCATTCCCCTTTTGTAATACTTTTAACAGAGTATAATCTTTGTGGGTTAACCCCCACCATGGATTTTCCCTTAATCAGGTTTCCATGTCAAAAATCTTGGTGTCAAGTGTAATTCATTTGTTTTTGCTCATATGTTGTTGATTCATGCTTTAATGTTTTCATCATTAATCTAGTTTGAATGAATTGTTGCAAGTGTAAAGGTTTTAAGACAACTGATTCACCCCCCACTCAGTTGTCTACCCTATTTAGAACAATTAGGATCAGAGCAAGGTTCCTTGAAAGAAGCCTAATAGCTTGAGGAAGATCTGGGAAGGGGTTTTCAATGGGTTCACTTAGAGAACAACTTCAATTGGATTTAGAAGATCTTGATTGGTCCAAAGCAGAAATAGATGATCTGAAGGTGAACCTTAAGGATGCTAATGATTGCATTGACTTACTAAAAGATAAACTAAAGAAATCAATGGAAAAAAGGAAGGAACTAATTCATCAGCTAGCTAATCTTACTGAAGAAAATGGCATGAATGAGGCTTTGGAAGAAAATACAAAGGAATGTGAGAAGATGGCAAAAGAAGTTTCTGTTCTAAAACATGAGATGGAATCTAGGGTAATGAGGCTAACCAAAGAAATTGAGCAAAGGAAGAAGACTAAAGAAGACCTAAATCAAACCCTAAAAGAAAGAACTGAAGAATGCTGTAGATTGGATAGAATGGCTGGCCATCTAGAGTCTGATCTACAAGAAAGCAAAGACAATGAGAGAGAACTTGAAAAGTAAATTGTCATTCTTAGACATGACCAAGAAGTTGCAAATGAATACAAGGAGAAGTTCAAGATAAGCTCAGCTAAACTTGAAGCAATACTTGAGTGTTAGAAGAAGGATGATGATAAGCATGGTCTTGGGTATGTGAAAGGTGAAAGCTCTGAATCTAGACAAAGAAATTCTCAATCAAGGAATGGGAGAAACAAAACCAGAAGACCTTCAGTAAGACAACTTAATGCTCAAAGTTATCCATCCTTTAATGGAAATTATTTTAATTATAGTAAATTTGGTCATAAAGCTACTCAGTGCAGAAGTAGAGTAAATCAAAGTGGTCCATCCTTCTCTGATCAATGCTTCAAGTGTAAGAGGTATGGTCATAGATCCAATGAATGCAGAAGTATAATAATAAATAACTCTAACAATAGAGGAAATGGCAATTCCTTCAATGGCTACTATTTTTCTTGCAATAGATTTAGACACATGGCCAATTAGTGCAAATCAAGAGTGAATCAAGTAAATGAGCAAAGAAATGTTGTATGCTTTAATTGCAATAGATTTGGTCATATTGCAAGATTTTGTAGAAGATAGACCAATGATGGAAAAGGTCTGGTAAATAGAGATTAGAAATAAGACAAAGGAAATGGCAAAGTGGATGCGAATGAGATTTAGAGTGAAATGAACAAAATTTGGGTGAAGAAAGATGTAATGAACAATGGTGATGGGTCCGCATTGAAATCAGGTGCTGATAATTCTTCCAGTAATTAAACAAGAAGCTCTAGCTCAAGGGGAGCTACAATAAAATCTAATTCCCCCAGCCAGTAAGTGGATGCCTAAATTTGGCACAATGAGAGAAAATAACTTGGATTATTATACATCATTTGAAAGGATTTCTAGAAGATAAAAGGTGGATACGTCGATTTACGGAGCAATTGAAGATCAACTGTATGTAGAAATAGTGTAACTGGATGTGTTAGGGAAAAACATTTATTACAAAGGCAAATTAGGTTTTGTGGAGCATAAAAAGGTTGTTCATTCTTCATTTGAATCACTTTGCATTTGAAGATAACAAGAAGAAGAGCATCTGAACTAAGATTTCAAGGATTTGAAGCGCGACTGGCAAATTCATTCACTAACCCTAACTCTATGGAAGAAAAAGATATTTATTTGCGAAACCTTGAATTTGTAATCTTTTGCAATGGCCACTCCTTTTGTTGTTGATAGTACTGAAAGGCCCCAACCAAACTTTAAGAAGCATCCATACAAATTAGTCGAAATCGAACCTTTAGGAGCATTTTTTGGTGTCCCATATGGAGTTCTACATGTTGAGGATATTAGGGGATACATCCATTGTAGCATAGATGAATTTGGAAACCTGAAACTCTTCAATTTGTTTAAAAACTACCTAAGGGATGATAGCTATAAATTGAAACCGGAATACAAAGCCCTAGAAAGCAAACATTTTCTATAAGTCATTAAATTTTTGACATTTGATGAGAATGAGTGGGCTCGATATATCTTGAGCTAAATACATGATGAGTTCATATGACTATTGAAACCATTCAAGATTACAAAGGATGTTATCAAGATTGTAACTGGGTTAAATTCAACTAGTGGATTACCCATGCTAAAAGCTGTGAAAAACCAGATAGTGACTGATGCTACCGATGCCAAGTTTGACAAAAGGGCAATGACCATCAATGATATTATAGAACTAGATGTTAATTTTGCCTCTATGGTGATTGGATACAAGATTTACCACTCCAATAGGGAGAATTCTGTCTCTAGAACTACCATATATGCAGTGTATCAAATGTTGAAAGAAAATGTAGATTATGACCTATGTGAGCTGTTGCAAAACCAACTGATTGAAAATTTGAGCAAAATAAAAAAGGATAAGAAAAACACCTTCAAATATGGTTCCCTAGTTATATGTTTGTTCTTCTATTTTATGAATGAAGTACCTAGAGTGCAAGGTGTGCATTGGATAAATGACAAGCTAGTTGCATGGCAAATAAGAGATCATCTACTTAACATTGGAGACTCAAGTGCACATAAGACTACAATCTGGGGTTACTTTAAATTTTTTCAAAATATGATGCATTCTAGGGAAAGAATCCCTAAGTCAGTAGTTGAGAAGTACAAGGATGAAATCTACTTTTTGGTAGACACAAATTAGTGCCTAATGGAGGCCATGGAACCCAGAACTGTATGGATTATGCCTATGGGCTGTGAGGTTGATGAGAAGATCTTGGACATGTATGCTCAACATCTCCTGAGCAAATCAAAAGACACCTTTGTTGAAAGGTTTGGAATGCATAAGGAGCTAAGTCTAAAATTGCATGTTGAGCTCAAGCAACCAGAGATCAAGAGAAATGTTCAAAGGCAAGTTGAAAGGTATGCTAAAAGCATTGGCTTAACCAAGGAAGTAGTGAAACAAAACAGAGAAAGAATTGAAAAGGCTAAAAAGGAGAAACGTGATAAGAAACAAGAAGATGTTCCAGTGGAATCATCCTCCACTTCAAGGACTACTAGAAGCTCTGTTGCTACCTATGTTCCCCTTAAACCTAAAAATTGGAAGACAAATCATCCGATAAGGAAAAGAAAAGAACAAAAGTAATGACAAAAAGGCCATATGGAAGTTTGGAATAAAAGGATGAAGAGAAGACAGATACAGATGATGAACTTAAGGAGCTAAAGGCCACAGGTGCTAAGGCTATTAAAGTATCTAAAGGGAAGATTTCCAGAAGCAAGAAGACAATAAAGAGACAAAAATTAGAAGCTGATGTTGAGAAGAAAATTCCCTCTGTGAAAAACATTGTCAAGAAAATCACTGTTGAAGGGAACTTAAAACCATTAACTAAATTCTATGATCTCTACAATAATGCTGACAAAAGACTCTTGGAAGAAGCTACTATCAAGTACTTAAATGTGTTCAATCAAGCACTGGTAGAAATTTTTTCAGAAGTTCCAAAAGGTCTGAGGGATATATTGGAAATTAGGAAAGAAGCTGCCAAGGCAAAAGATATGGAGTTGAGAGAACATGTATTGACCACTCTATGTCTAGTAATCTGCAGCAGAGAAGCAGACAAAATCTTCAAAGAGGTAAAAAATGAATTCAGGAGTAAAACAAGAATGAATAAACTAATTATTGGAGAGATAGATGAAATAGTTCAAGAAACTAAACAAATTTTGAGAAAAGCTTTGGACAAGAACAAGTTCTTTGTTGTATCAGATGAGCCTGCTAATGACACACCAGTCCTGGATGAAGAAGAATAGCAAAAGGACGAGAAACAATATGGAATGGATGAGTCCTCTATCCTAGAAGAGGAATCAATAAGAAGGGAAGAAATAAAAATGATAGATGAAACTGCTGATGTAGGAGGTATTCTAACTCCTCCGGATCATTCTGACAAAGAAGATACAAAGATAAATACAGAAGCAGATGATCAAATTAAAGATAATTCTTTGAAGATTGAAGAGCATGAAATAGAAAAGGATAAAAACTAAAAAGAATTCAAGGGTAAGGAGGATAAAGAAGAAGAATATGGTGCAAGTGTTGATGCACCCAAACAAAATAGTCCTGATACTATCACCAAGAAAACTCAAGGAAAGGGAGGTGCTCCAGAAATTGTGGCAAGAGACACTGTAGATGCAGTAAAGAGTTTCTTGAGCAAAGAGATGCTAGATTTTGATGAACTAGAACTGATTCAAGGATCAATCAA
This sequence comes from Cunninghamia lanceolata, assembly GCA_027924645.1. Taxonomy (NCBI): domain Eukaryota; kingdom Viridiplantae; phylum Streptophyta; class Pinopsida; order Cupressales; family Cupressaceae; genus Cunninghamia; species Cunninghamia lanceolata. Next base: position 10,167,849 of record BSBN01000389.1, read on the forward strand.
CTTGGATACTCTCTCTCTAGTCTAGATGATGAAGATAGCATCTTTCACACAAGCCAAGGCAAGTGAGAAGATATTGAAATCTCACATAGAGGACAACGAGCTATTAAGTCTTGCATCTGGTATATTGGAGAAGATAATGCCAATTTTCCAAAAGAATCCATCTGATTCTCCCTTTGGAAATCTAAAGAGCCTTGTAAATTCTATAAGTACACACTTTGAATCACTTGAAAAATCTGCAGAGGTTAAAGTTCAAAATGAATTTGATAGAAAAAGATTTGATGCACTTAAAGGCATGATTGGGTTAGATAGATTCATGCTAGATAATAGTGTAAAGAGTATTCAAAATGCTCTTTCAGAAGGAGGCAATATATATAAGTTTTGTCTATCTACTCCTAAAGTCATAGAGGATATAAAAGATAAAATAAAGGACTCCAAATAGAAATTGTCAAGTATGTCCCAAGCTTTTGATCTGTTGATAGTATCAGTGGCAAGTAATGAGTGTCAAGCAATCAGCCTGATGGAAGAAATAAGGAAATTGACAAGAGAAAAGGAGAACATTGAAGCAAGAATAGGTGAACTCTGGGGATTGATTTGCCCTAAGATAGAAGCAATGTTCAATGCTATGACAGAAGCCCAAATTGCTGCTGAAACAGGTGATCCCAATGACCTCTGTAAGGCTGAAGCACAAGAATTTTTGTTCAATGGCCACATTTCAACCTTGAATAGTATGAAGAAGAGTTGGGATATAGAGTTGACCTTGCTGAAGAGTATTTTTGGAGATGTACTTAACTATATGTAAATATAACTTAAGGATTGGTTGTACATATGTGGCATTGTATACATATTTTTTGGATGAATTTTGGTTTGCAGATTCCATCCTTTGCCATTGATGTCAAAGGGGGAGTGAAGAGCAGTGAAAAATGAGGAATCCAACAAAGGGGGAGCTTTGGAAATGGTGGAGAGCACAAGTGTACAGAGTAAGGGGGAGTAGCTCCAACATATAGTCATTTTTCACTAAGTGTTGCCATCAATGCCAAAGGGGGAGATTGTTGGCAAGAGACACTGCTACACATGACAGGTGTTGTCATTGATGGAAATTGTAACGTCAAAAAATGTCCCCTTGGGGGCATTTCCCTCATAAGGTTTCGCTCCTGGGTCTTTAGAATACGTGTAGGACATTTTAGTTCATATTTTGGCATCCCGATGGAATGAAACCTAAGTCCCATGGCAAATAGGACCTAGGAGGACCCCTTGAACTATACCCTGCCCAAAATAGGGGGGAGGACTTGGGCACCCACAACCTAGTCCTGCCCTATTTTGGGGCAGCCCCAATTTTTGGGTGTCGATTAGTGACCGTTATTAGGTCCCTTTGCCAACACGATAAGTTTGAATCTCAAATATCTTGGCGGGAGTGCTTGTAGATGCATATATAAGCATGTTTAGGCATTCATTTGTAAACTAGATGATTACGAGCAAACTATTGTGTTCTCAAGGTGATTCAAGACTTTCTATTGTGTTGCAAGAGTAGACTTGTATGTTTTATGTGTTGATATTTACAGATTTGAGCATCAATCTTCTCATGGCATGAAGAGCATCTTCCTCCATGAGAGCTTCACTAAAAGGTGACATATCATTATGTTTTTATAATTTATTCCTTTGGTTTTTGTCTTTGCTTCACAAGGGCATGCACTCTTTGTTTGACAACAATGTTCAGAGACTTAAGTGTTCTCCAGGGCTTGACTGAGGCAAGCCTCTAAACACCACAACCCCCAAACCAAGTCTTGTGATTGTAGGTTATAGGTGCCACATTTGGGAAAAGTGGAGTTGTAGGAAGGAGTGGCAGGCATCAAGGATTTAGGATCTAAAAAAAGGTTAGACAAAGGAGCACTTCTAGGACTAGGGCACCAACAAAAGTGTCTTCCACAGACAGATTTCAGAAAATAGAAGTTATAGGGCTGATTAGTGTCGAAAGCAGGTCCAGATTCCCTGAAAAAGAAGGTACCTTGGGCTTGGGCACCCGCACCAGTGTCCCTAACTATTCCACCCCAGAACTCCAAAAATAGGTATCCTGTGATTTATTATTTTACTTGCATCTATAAGAGCTTTTTCTGTCTTTCATCAATTTGTTGCCGTATTTGCATAATTAGAGTTTTAATGGTTAATTTGACATAAGAGAAGGAAAATTAATAATTAAATTCCCTAATCCAAGCTTCCCTTCATTTTCAAGTGACCTAGGGTATGATAGTTCTCACCACTCAACCTTGGATCCTTCAATGTTAGGGTGAAAGGAGGATTCAAACATCTAAACAACTAAGATTAACAAAATCCAATTTTACCCTAAACATTTTGGTGAACCTGTGTCTTTGAACTTAAATTTCAACTTTCTAAGTGTTTCTCTATAGATTTGGTGTGATTTCATTCATTCATATAGGCATTTAATTTATTACATTGAGAAAATTTTAAAAAAATTGAAAAAAATTGGAAAAACACAAAAAAATTGCATTGTTGGGCTTACTAAATTATTTTCACGCCCACATTTTCCATGCAGTCATGACACACAACACACATGTCATGTCCACATTTGTCATGTGGTCATGACACGAAATACGAAAAACTTTTCTACCTATCCCTAGGAACCCCCTCGTACGCGTCTGCGTGCTCGGTGGCAATACACATAAGGTGTAAACATGTCAAACATAAATCGGGGACATGTATTATCCTACTCTGTCTCCTGCATGATGAAAGCCATCTAGGGGGTATGCGACGTGAAGTGTACCACTTTTAGGGTTAGGACGGTTAATCCGAACCCTAAGTCTCCTAGGTGAGAAGATGATTTCGTCATATTCGAAATCAAACCCTACCTCTAAAACAAAATGAAATCAAATAAATAAATATGGAATAATGGCATAATGGACGCATGATAGAATGGAGTGGTAAAATAAAAGCCAATAAAATGTTGTAAAAAATAAAACCCTAAAATCTAGGAAAATTTTGACAACATAACGTGTTTTCAATAATCAAATTAAAAATTTTAAAACAAAAACTCCATCAAGAATTCAAGAAAAATTTATAAATAATAATTTAACATAAAGAGAATTTAAAACTAACAAAAAAAATTAAATACCTTGCCAAGGCCAATAAAATTGACCTTGCAATTAAATATTAAAATTTGAAAATAATAAAATAATATAATTAAATGATACCAAAATTAAACTTCAAATTTAAGTCCGATAATAAATATAATTTTGACATTATACTTATTAACCAACTTGAAAATAATAGAATAAAGGGAGAGATTAAAATACCTCTCCCCATAAAATAACAACAAAATCGACCGAATTGAAAGGCTAAAACACGCTAGGGAAACTGAAATAAATAACCTGATTAAATAAATTAAAAAGGGAACACACTTCCCATTTAAAATAAAATCAACCCATTCCCTTAAAAATACAAATCCACAAAGCACAAAAAAAATTCAAAACCCTCAATTAAATTAAAACAATCTAAATGAAGCATAAAGAAATTAAAAAAAAAATGCAAAAGCAAAATAGAGAATTAAAAATAAATGATAAAACAAATTCCTCACATCTCCACTCAACCAATAAAATATTAGCTTTCTCTATGGAAGCCCTAACAGATATTTTATTATTTTCTTTTTGGAGGTTGCCCTAACTTCTCTATCTCATTCTTTCTCTTTTCTCTTCACTATTATCTTGCCTCCATTGTTTCTTCTCTCTCTTTTTGTTTTGTTTTTGTTGTGTAGGTTGGAGATCTCCATAATGGCTTGGCAACCATTAAAGTACCTCACGGAGGTATATCTATTATATATATATATATACATTTTGTGTATGTATATATAAATATATATATACACAGTTAAATCTTAGACTGTCATTATAAGTTTTCCCTTTCAAAATAATGACCATATATATATGTATATTTATATATATACATACATATATATATATATAAATATTTATTTTCATATTATATTTTACAGGAAGTAAATTTTACACAACAAGAGAATGAGAGATAGAGGGCATTATATATATACATATATAACAAATAACATAATGTATATATGACGAATGACATGTAGGTTAAGGGCAAAGGACGGCATTAGAGGAGCCGCTGTAGAGATTAATGCGAGGGCCATGGTGCATAGGCAGAAGAATATGGAGGATAAGGGGGTGTGGGAAGGGGGTGACGCCTCCACCCACACTCGTCGTCCCCTCCCCACACCCTCAATGTATGCGTAGATCTGTGACCGCCGCCCACAGTCTTTGATTTTTTTTTTAAAACCTAAAAAAATCTTACCACAGTCCCTATGCAGCTAGGGTTTGGTCATTTACTTCCAGTTTATTACTCTTAAAACATTTTGTTTAAATTTAATATTATCAGCTGATTTTACTACAAAATATGTATATATGCCCTATTATATATATATACAATTAAAAAAAAAAACAATAGTTTGTTCAAAAAAGTAAGGTATAAATGCATTTCTTTTCTCTTTTTTTAAACTATATACATATATATATATATATATATATTTCTCAATATATATATACAATGACAAAAAAAGAACAAGTTAGGATAGCCAAATCTATTTAAGTATATATATATATATTCATTGTATTCCCCAGTGAATATATATATAATAATAATAATAATAATAATACTCACTTTCAAAATAGCAATAATTTTAAATAGGAGAGAATACTAATTTTCAGTTTATAACACAAAAATAATCCAGTAGCATTCTGTTTTGGAGAAATCTAAATATACAGAAATATATATATATTTTTTGGAATGAAATCTATAAGTTAGAAATGATAATTTCATCTACATTTTCAACAACTTACTTCCATAAACAACAAACTAATAATATGAAATTTCAATGTAACAAAACAAAAAGAATGCATTTAAATTTCTCTCTTTTTTTTGCACACACTACAATTTATACAGCAACATATATATATATATATATATATATATATATATATATATATATATATATATATATATATATATTTGTGAAGAACAAATAACAACAAAAGTATCTTGTCTTACATTCCTTTTCTCATAAACTTCAACAACATAGAATAATAACAACTTCTCTCCCTCTATTTTTTTTTTTAAACATAAAACATAATAGTGCTCAATTAGATACTCACACAACAACCAACATATTGGGTAGAAAATAAACTTGCCAAAATTTACAATAGGGCCTCAAAGGCCATGGCTCAAACAACCAACAAAATAACATTACAACCACACTAAAATGGACTTCTCCAAAGCTCCATTTCTTCAATAAACACTTGCAATAAAAACACAATAAAAAAGGGTGAACCAAGCCACTACGAAATGCCCTCCTCCCTACCATAGACCCGCAAGTGGGTCACCCCTGAGCTAGGGAGGTAGGAAACACACGGTTGCACACACACACCACAGCAAACAACACAAAATCAACACCACAATAACCCATGGATTAACACATAACAAAACTCATGAAAATGAGTTTGATGGAGGTAGGGAATGGACCCCTCTACTCAAAAGGCCACACCAAAAAAATCAAAACACCAAGTCTCACGGCCTCAAGCCAAAACCTCCAAAAACACATATCTCCAAATATCTCAAAAAATTGTCATGGCATTCTTGCCATCAAAATGATCTCAACACCAAGTAAAAAGCCCTCAAGGCTATAAGTAGCACAAATATGGGGGTGACCTCAAGGAGGTTCACTTTCCCCTACCCCAAACAAGTTGAGCCTTACCTCCAAATGGAGGTGCTCTCACCAAAATCCCAACCCACATAAAAAAATGAAATCAACAAACAACAAAATCCACGAACACAACATAAAGAAATATGCAAGGGTAATGAACAAGTCATGGAACTTACCTTCAAAAGCCCTAATAATGGAAGCACATTTGGTGAAGAGCTCCAAGCTTCTCCCAATCTTCCAATCTCTAAACCTTTCTCCAACTCCCCAAAGGAAACTCCCAAAAATAGAAAGAAAATCCCCAAAATCCCAGAACCCCACACTCCTCAACAAGAGGAGGTAATATAGGCCTTCTAAATTGGCCTTGAGGAATGAGAAGGTGACACTTGTCACCTTCTCTTTCTTCTTCCTATGCCACTTGCAAGGGAGAGGAAGTGTGAGGGTGACAAGTGGCCTTGAGGAATGAGAAGGTGACACTTGTCACCTTCTCTTTCTTCTTCCTATGCCACTTGCAAGGGAGAGGAAGTGTGAGGGTGACAAGTGTCACCCTCCAATTCCATCCCAATCCTCACCTTATCCACTTATGCTCTCACACATGTGTGAGAGAACAAGTGGTGAGGTGGCAATCCCCCTCAAGCCTCCATGAGGATAAGGGATGTCATATGGCATCCTCTTATTCTCCAAGGGAGCCATCTCCCTCCAAGATGCTCTCACATGTGTGTGAGAGCCTTGGAGGAAGATCCCACACACTTGGGAGTCTTGGAGAGCTCCCAAGTCTTCTTGGTGAAGGAATCCCCAAACTTTGGGAAGGGAGATGAGTCTTTCCCAAAGCATGACTCATCTTCCACCCTTATCCATTTCAAAATTCGTCACTTTGACTAAACCTCAGTTTAGAGTGACCAAAAGTGAGTTATCCCAAGGTTTAGTTAGTCAAAATTAACCCTAGACCCATGGGTAACCACCTAGGGTAAGTTTTGGGACATTAAGGTTCACCTAGGGAGTCATAAATCCACTTTAAATGGCCTCAAAATAAAAACAATACCAAGTGGCATAAGACAATAAAAATTATACAACACATGATATAATTAATTTAAACAAAGGGGTACTAGGCCAAAATGATAAAATAACAAGCACTTAAACAACACTCAAATCAAACATGATCCTCATCCCTCTAGGGAATGGATCAGTTTCACAGGGAATAACACATGTGAATACTACCTCTAATTTCTCATGGCCTGGGAATGTAATCCTGCACATCTAGATCAAGTATCAATCATATCATGAATAATCATAGCCGAAGCAACTAGAATTAAATTCATGCAATTGAATGCAACATTAATCATGTACAACATAATTCAAGATTAAACTGCACTTTCTTTCTAATGTCGCATAATCATCATCACATAAAGAACTAGAAATCACATCACAAAACATCATCTAATATATCTTGCATGTCTAGCCTCAACATAGCATCAAAATATGATTAAATTGAATCACCATATGTCTAATCAATGTCACATCAAAATAAGGAGATATAATCAAATCAGCATAATGGAACCATAGTCACTAAAAGTATGATAATGTCATCAACTGAAATGTAAAACGATCAAAATGAGGAGGGAAAAATAATCAGCCTCACAATTGTGTTAATTCTTCTTAAATTTTTCTAATTCATAATTTTTGCATCAGATCTGATATAAACTACAAAAAATCAAAATCTTGCTTTGCATTTTCGTCATTTAATTGCTAGGGTTTTGTGGAATTTTTGACAATTTTTAGATAACCTAGTAATTCTGAAATCTAGGGTTTGTAGGCAAAATCTTTTATCAGATTTTTCTACTAATTTTAGAGGCTCATTCAAATTTGCATTTAGCTGTAGTCTTGCATTTTAGTGTGAATTTGCATTTAAATTTAAATTATTTGTATTTTTACATTGAAAATTTCAATAGAAACTAGCAATTTTGCTGCATTTTCATTAAATTTGCATGGAAATTTTGCATGTTAAAGCTTGAAAATCATTTTAAGATCTGAGAATATGTAATTTACATTAAAAATCAGACTTCAAATCATTCACATAGCATTTTGTTCCAAAATATCAACCCTAGGGCTTCGAAAACAACAATTTTCACCAATTTTGGCCTTGTCGACTCTCTAAACTTACATTATATGAGTGTTGTGGAAGGTATTTTTGCATTATTTTTCTATTATTAGGGTAATAATTTTCTTCCCCTCATAAAAAGCTTCACAACACCCTTTTAACAAGCTCTTGAAGTGAAAATTTTGCAAAAAACTACATATTTTGGCTATTTTTTGCCCTAGGGTTTGACCTAGTTTGCATTCCAAGCATGTTGTGATCAATTTATGGATTGAGGTGACTAATATTATTTATATTATTTTTTTTACCTCCTAAAATTCCTTACAACACCTCCTTTTCTAGGTCTTGGAATTGAAAAATCATGAAAAATAGGTTATTTTTGCTATATTTTCACTAGGGTTTTACCTTAAATTGCACTAAAAGCATGTTGTACTGGGTATTTTGGCACCAAGTGGCTGTTATTACTGATATTATTTTATATCCATCATCATTTTTCTCACAACACCCTTTGATTGCTCTTTTTGCATTGAATTTTGGTGAAAAAGTGCTTATTTTGACATATTTTCATTATATTTTGACTTGGCATTATCTTAAATTTGCAACAAGAGTGTGTTGAGAGTGAGCATATTTCTATATGAGTTTAATAACTCACTACCCTAAGAGAAATATTCCTTTAAGAATAAGCATAAGACACATGGGATCTAGTGCTTTTGAAGAAATTGGTACTTTGAACACCTTCTTTACAAAAGGAGAAACCCAAACATTACAAGACATTCCACCCATTACAAGTACAATGGAAGAACAAACTTTTCATGATATTTATGATACTATTAAGGCAATAGGATTTGTATCCGATGTGAAAATAGAAAAATTGGATAAAGACTTAGCAGAATTTCAATCATTTATGGAAAATGAGAGAATAGCTGAAGAAGCCGTTCCTACAATTCATAACATAAGAGAATTGATAAAAGAAGGATAAGATGGTGTTAATGCTCTTCGTGGTCTAGCACATATTTTACAAACCAATATGATTCCAATAACCAAATGTACACAAATGATAAATAACACTTTATCACCATCTCATACTCAAGTTTTGGCACCTATACTAACTACAGGAGTATCTACTTTTACATCAACGATCTTAACAACTAATGCGAATGCTTGTAGTAATGCTACCACTGGTATTGGAGTATCTAATGGAACTAATTACAAAGCTGTGGGATTTAATTAACATAATTTGATTCCTAGAGGGATATCTTCTATGAATAATTGTTCTCAACCTCCTATCTATTCCACTCATTTCCAGCTACCTATTACATACTCGCAACCATCTTCCACCTATCATTATGGCCAACCATTGTTATCTCAGCCTCCGCATATTATATCTCAAGCTCAAGCACCTCCCCACCTTGGTTCTAATTCCTCACAACAAACTGTATCTCCTAATGATGCCATCCTAAACCAACTTTTACAGGGCATGACTACTTTGCAACAAAAGGTAACAAATTTGACAAATTCTTCGTAGCCTAGTCTACCAACATATCATGCCTGTAATCCATTATCCTATGCAATCTTGAGAACCCCTATGCTTGAGAGGTTTGAGACTCCTCACTTTGAAAAATATGGTGGAAAAGGAGATCCTAATATCCATGTGGCAGCATTCACAGCTATGTGTAGTGATTTCTATTTTGAAGAGGATTTATTAGCAAAACTTTTCTTGAGATATCTCAAAGATACTGCTCTAGAATGGTTTTGCTCTTTGCCTTCAAATTCAATTCACTCCTTTTCGCAGTTGATTGATCAATTTTTACAACATTTTCAAGCAAATATTAGACCCCAAGTCACTCTTATTGACTTGGTTCAATGCAAACAAGGTCACAAAGAAAAGTTGACTAAATTCATTGGTTGATATCAAGGACTTTATGTGCAAATTCAGTATCAAATGAAAGATGAAGATGTTTAGAAGATATTCATTACAAATCTACAACCTAATATTCGTGATAAGATCCTCTTGATGAAGTATAACTCCTTTCAACACTTATGCACTGCTCTTCGTGATTATCAACTTTCGTCTAGTCAGTATGAAAACCAAAACTCATCAACTCAAGGCGGTCAATCCATGGGCAGATCATTACAAAACAACTTTAAGAGAAACAATAATAGGAGTTTCATCAAGATGAATGGACCAAATAAAAATGTGTCTTCTATAAACAATCCAAAGAAATAATCGTATCAACCAAGGAAGTTTACTCCGATATCTGAGTCCTATCATTCTATCATGAATTAAGCTATGAGTAATAACATTTCGAAGCTTCCCCTGATTAAGCCTGTTGATCCTAGTAAACAAGGACCTTACTTTGATGCTAATGCCTTTTGTCATTATCATCAGGGACAAGGACATGACATTGAACGATGTATGCATCTTAAACACAAGATATAGGACCTTATTAATTCAAATGTCATCTAGGTATCAGGTGTGAATGATAATGGAAACAAGTCGGTTGCTCCACTGAATCAGAATTCACAAATCTTCACTAATCCTTTTCCTAAGCATACAAAAAATAATATGATGGAACAAGATCTAGTGGAAGTAAACGAGGATGATTACTTGGACTATGATAGTATCATGGGAATAATTGAGGTGGATAAGAAACAAATGGATAACCCACCTTGTGCATGAAGAAATGGAATTTATGCTAAGGTTCCTCCTCCATTATCCTTATATGGATCGGGAGATAATCAAAATACCTTTGAAAAGAAAGAACAAAAACTGATATAGACAAGCAAGATGGTATGGGATGAATCCTGCTACTGTTCTAGAAAGATTTACCAATGAAAACTTGCTAAAAATCAGAAAAGAACAAGACAACAATCAATAGTCAGAAATAATAGTGGTTCTCCCCTTCATAAGCAAAAAAAAAGCCTCATTTAAACAGGGATCATATGATAACAAACAAGACTTTCATAAGAACCACTCAAATTTTATGATAAATATGATCGAATACCTCTCCAAGAGGTTCACAAGCTCCAATATATAACATGAAGACCCTACAGGTAAATATCTCTAACCCTTTATCTCTCTTGTGATGTGCTTCCCCCGTGATGTGGTATATGTTGTTTAGGCCTCTTGGGATGACCTCAGATTCTCCTGTAAGGTTCGGGATACCAGGAGACTACCTCTGTTGTGACCTTCTTCTATTTGTGTCATCATTCTTCTAAATTGCCTTTCTCTCTGATTTCATGGTTGTGTGTTGTGTCTAACGGACATAGCATCATGGTTGGTGACTTGGGGGCATCCTCTTATATGACTGTCCCTAAGATACTTGTGTCTCCTCTCTTATTTATTGTTTCCCTTCCTCTAGTGTTTCCACCTAGTGGACGGATGATGACAAACATTTATATTGATGTGGACCTAGTGTCCCTTTCGAGAGCAATCAAAAAATGGACTATAGTTCCTAATATGACGATGGGGTTGTATATCTTATCTGACGCTTGGCTAGTGGAAGCACTTATGCTTTCCATGTAGTGAATGTTATGATGTTTCTATTGCATTTACAAACCTTAACAATACTATTGCTCCGTGCACCTTTGTTTGCCTTTTAATCTAGCCTTGGCGGTACTCGATTCAGAGAGATTCGTGATATAGCCCTCGGTTATCCTCGAACTCCAAATTCATTGTATAACCTTGGCTCTTTGTGTGGATAATCTATTTTTTTATTCTACTCCTTTTTATTTATCCTAACTTTAATACATATAACATCAATCTTATATATATATATATATATTTGACTCTATTTAACTATGTAACCATCCTTTGAGAACATGTTTTGCTGGGCATATAACTATATTGTTGGTTGTGGCAGTTTCTAATTATTTTTTTGTAACTATTTCTTAACCGAGGGTTTGGAAGATTTAATCTAGAGTGAAGAGGTTGTCCCGCGGTAGTATGGAGATATAAATGATGATAAATTTAGGGTATTCATGTGTGTGCGGGTTGGAAAAAGAATCCTATGTAGAAACAATAATAGAGGATGATTAATATTTTGAAGACATGTTGATATGCTGTGATGTCCTATATAGGATGGTAAAGTTTTCCACTGATCTTAGGGTTTGATATTGGTAGAGAAATTAATGCAGAGATAAATGTGGGTTATATGCAAAAGTTGGTTGTGTGATGTAGAGTCATTTGAAAAATGAGTTTGTAAAAGTACTATTGAAGTGTACATATTATTTTTGAGAGGTCCAAACTTGACAAGGGAGTGATAGGGTTTCTTGCAGGTACTGATTGGATGACAATGTTTTTGCATGACTAGGCATGTTAAGTAAGTGGATAGAGCAGTATTTTTTTTTGTTTTCCCAATGCTTAATGGCTATTAGAATTTTGAAAGAAACATACTTTGTGTACTTGGTAAAGAAGAGCATGTTATAGGTGTCTAAAGAAGGTAGAGTGGTGATGGATCTGTGGTTTTAATATAAACAAAGTAGTGCATTTTTGTATTGAACGATGATGGTGTTTGAAGAGTCAATCTTTGAATAAATTGTAAAGGAAGAGTGTGTTACTATTTTGAATATCTACACATAGAGGTGTTTGAATAAATGAGTTATAGGATTCATCTATAACCATTGATATCAATGTAAACAGAGTAGTACTCTGTATTTTTAGTCCTGGTTCGATTAGAGTCGGTGCTCCTAGTTTGTGTAGAGTTGATGTTCTTGATATGCTAGGGATTGGTGTTCATATCAAGAAGTGATCAGTGAGATCCTTGCCAGTGAGGCATAAGTGTAATCAGTGAGATTTTGGTTAGTGAAACCTAATGATGATTTTGGTGAGGTTGGATAGTGCTTTTTCCCTATTTAGGGTTTTCAACTTTAAATCTTGTCTCATGGTTTGATTTTTATGATTCTATTGTTTTCTATGTCTTTGGCATGTTGGTATTAATTGCTTTTACAACTATTGGGATGATGAACTAGGTTTATTAGATCACTGATTCACCCCCCATCTCAGTGATCCATTGTATTCCAATTGGTATTAGAGCAGCAAGTTCCTCATAGAAGTCTAATAGACTTGGATTGATCTTGGTAGTGGAATACTAGGGAAAAAAGAAAAGGAAAGAAGGGAAGAAAAAGTGCTAAGAAAAATGTTGATCAACCAACACCAATCAAATGAAATGATTTGGTGTTGCATGAAACACCCTTGTTAATTGACACAAGATGTAATATATCTGAAAGAGAGGATAGTCTTGTAGTTGAGAATATTGACAAAGAAATGAGACATTCATGTGAAGAAGAGGTCAAATCTAATCTAGAGAATGATAAATAAGCAAGAAAAAGTTATGTCATGATAGATGGAGACAACATTGTGAGTGAAAATGAAAAAGACTATGATGAAGATTAGTGTGAAATTGATTTTGAAGGTGAACTTATTTCTGCCCTAGATGAGATCAAGAAACTTAGAAAGGAAAACCCAATACTAAAGTTGCAACTTCAAGAAGTCCAAAGGATAGTTGATGAACAAAATCAAAACTTAAAGCAAAGTTAGATAGTTGTCTAAGACTGAGAGAGGAGAACTCTTTGTTAAAAGAAGATGCCTTGAAAGAAAAAGAGTTGCTGAAAGAAAGAATTGAAGAATTAGACAAATTAATCGTCAGCCTAAAACTAAAGATTGAAGAGACCAAAAGGATAGTACATGTGACAAAGTCTAAATTTGAAGCCAAAACAAATGAATGCCAAAAACTTAAAGAAAAGATAGTCACTCTAAGAAAAGATCTTGAAAATCTCAAGGTTCAGTCAGAGAAAAATAAAAAATTTGAAGATAGCACTAACAGGTTGAATGAGATGTTGAGAAAGAAAAAACATCACAAGGATACTATTGGCTTAGGCTATGAAAAAGGGCAGAGTTCTAAGGTTAGAGAAATTCCTAGGAAGAAAATAGATCTAAACTATCATTCTGCTGCTCTTGAGACTGAAGACAAGAAGAAGACAAAAGATAAGAGTCCTAATGGTGAATTTTTCAAGGTCATCAATAGTAGAAGAAGAAGAATCATCAGGTCCACAGGATCTCCACTTACTAGGAAAAATCAATCAATAAGGTACAATTATTTCTTTCCTGGTTAATGTTATTCACATAATGGCTATGGACATAAGGCTACAACTTGTAGAGTTGCTCATAGGAGAAGGTCTAAATTTATGAGTAGGAACTCTTTTGCTTCAATAAGGAATATGGATCTAGTATGTTACAATTGTAACAATGTTGGTCATAAAGAAAGAGAATGTAGAGCACATGAAAGATATAATTATGTAGGGAACAAAAGGAGTACTTATGGGTTGTCAAGAACAAACTCTAATTATTTTTCTCGAGGTAACAATATCATTTTCTATAAATGCAATAACATTGGGATTTAAGAAAGGTCCTATAGAAGTAGGTTGCTGGAACCACCTATACATAACAAGAAGGTAGATATTTTGAGAAAGAAGAAGAAAGAACCTATGAGAGTTTAGAGATTGAAACAAGACCAAGAGAAAGAAAAACCTAATCTTGTACATAATGCACAAGAAGCATCACTGAGTGCATAAAGAGACTCATGAGTTTAGGGGGAGCTGATTAATGCTTTATCACTTAGCCCCAAGGAGAAAACAAGGAGGATATGACAACAGGAGTTAGAATGATTAGTGTGCAACAGGAGATTGTAGCAGTCAAGGAACAAGATTTCATGGAGATATATCATCACAGTGAGAAGAGTGCATATGCTATCAAGGTATGGTCAAACCCTGTAAGAAACCTATTAACCTAGGAGACTCTAAGATCTACACTATACAAGAAACTTATCAAGTCTAAAAGTGGCTTTAGCACTGCCAAACAAATATTGGATATATGTGTTACAAGTATGAAGAAATATGGGATATCTAATTAGATTAGTGTAGTGATGTTTGGAGAAGTCACATATTTATTTGTTAATAGGGTTTACATTTCTTTATTTGATGTTGTGATTGAATGGGTGATCTTGTGCTATAAGGTTTCTATGCTTCTAAGTTTGAAAAGTTGTCAATATTTAGTAAAAGGATCATCATAGTTTGCAGACCTCAATGACTGTTGTCATCATTCAGTTGCTGTCATCATGGAGTTGGAAAAGACTTCACATACTTCATAAGATACAACAAAAGTGATCACATGAAGAGAAAAACATATGACCTTTGGATAAGTTTCAAACTTTGCAATGATTGTAGGATATACACAAAATAGCTTTGTTGAAAAGGCTTTAGGAATATTTAAGAAAATGCAGTTGGTAGGTGTAAAAGTAGACTCTACAACCCTTGCTATTATTCTTATAGCCTATACAAAAATGGGAACTTTAGAACATGGTATAGCATCCATCAAAGTATAAATGAAGGGGGATTGTTGTCAAATGTTGTAGTTGCAAGTGCCTTGGTAGACATGTATGCAAAATGTAGAAGTATAGACAAGGCACATGAACTTTTTTTACAAAATGCCTCAAAGAAATGTGGTCTAATGGAATGATCTATTTATAGGATATGTTCACCATGGGTTTGTTAAAAAGGTCATAGAAACTTCTAAGAAAATGAAATTGATGGGTGTAAATTTAGACTTCTTAATCTTTGCCAGCATGTTCCCTGTCTCTGCTGATTGGAAGTTTGGAAGTGGGTGTGGAAATGCATCAAAGCATAATTGAAAGTGGATTTTTTTGTAAATGTAGTAGTTGCAAGTGCCACAGTATTTTCAAGTTTATGAAGCATAACAGTGGTTTCCCATTGATCAGTGGGTGGTTGTTGACTTGTAGAGTTGTAACAGTGATTTGTATCCCTATATCAGTCTTTTGTATCAAACTTGTTTGTGGTTATAACAATGCTTTGTATCACTATATCAGTCAAGGGATTTGTATCACTGACAACATATAGTGCTTTGTATCATTGACAGTGACTTGTGTCAGATAATGATTCACTTTGCATTTGGCAGATGATTTGTATCAGACATGAGTTATGGTTCACTGTCTTTTGTATATTAGTCATTCATTCATTTGTAGATCAGACAACTTTATCTCAGATACAAGTCAAATGTGGTATTAGTAGTCTGCATCAGCATCTGCCTTTAGTATACTTGTTGTTGGTATCCTTGTTGTGTGTCTGTATTGTATCCTTATTACATTAGACTATTCTTTGTGGACAGTGCTCAGTGTGGTCTCAATGTTATGACAATCATCAATGTTGTTTCACAATGGAATCAAGATGTAATGTCATATTGGACTAGTAATCAAGGTTAGGTTCACTATATGATCAGTGCGATCAGTAATGTATCATGTTGAGATGGAAAAGATATAACACTGAGCAAAGAGAATTTATTTCAAGCAAAGTGAATGTGTAATCTATTAGGGGGAGTGAGTGCATATGGATCATCACAGTGTTGGTATACTTATTGTTGGTTATTGGTGATCCTTGTTACATGACAATGTGCTGGTTGTCATTATGACCTCCATGGTGATCTCAGAGCAATGGTAGCACATAATCTCAAAGTAGTGGCCTTTGATCTTAGAGTAGAGTACATGATCTCAAAAGGTACATTTGTTGCAAAATAGGTGAAATTAGTGCATGAAAGATAGGGGAAGCTTCATTAGATAGCAGATTATCTCATGCTAAAGAATTTAATCATATTCCTTTGTCCTTGATGTCAAAGGGGGAGAGATTCAACAGAGTGGAGAGAATCATGGTTTTCTGATGCAGAGCCACACAGCAAAAGCTTACAAACAGGGTGAAAAACCCATTAAACCCACCAAATAGTTAATCCTACTTCCTATCGGCAAGATCATCATATTCACCTACCATTGTCATCATCATATTCGGTGAATACAATTATCCTCCTGATGATCACTATTCACCTTACCGCTAAACTCTATCTGCAGCATCATGATGTTCGGCATCATCTGCACCTTTTATCAGTAGGATATAAAATATCAGGTTCCTCCCATATATCCTGATGACGACAACCTCAAGCACCTCTCTTCCGATGCCTACGTCACCCCGATATTCAACCCACTTACACAACCGGCATCAGGATATAACTTGTCGGGTCATATCGAAACATCCTGATGACGATACTCCACTTTATGCACATGACAAATATTCCTCTAAATATTCCTCCCGCGATCGCACTGATCACCCCGATATCCTACGCCTATGCGAAAGCACTTGTCATCTATAGGATAAAACTTTATCGGGTGATATTTGGGAACGTCCTGATGATGATGACGTCACATGCACTACTACTTCCTCCGATGTTGACGTCACCCAGATATAAGACTCACTTACATACTCTACAGCATGACATGAATTGTCGGGTTATACTCTAATATCCTGATGATGATCCATGTGATCCTCGGCTACCCGATGTTCAAACAAAAGATGATCCTCCTCCTTTCTTTCGCAAATGTGACTTTGACTTGCCGTTGACCTGTTTGATTGTACCTTCGCCTGCATGTATGTTCCAGCATACAACCACGACATGCGGATGATGAATACACATGAAATGATGATCCTGCAGATGATATATATAGGAAATATATATCCATCCTACATCATCTTGAGGCCCTCAAAACATGCATTCTCCACAAGTTTCACGACCTGATCCAAAAATGCGATAAGTACATAGATGCAAATGTGATATACACAGTCTGTAATGTCGCATGCAAATGCTGTATATCTGTCGAATGTATCCAAACACGGATTTCACATAGAAAACCTGTCAATCAGGTCGGATCACCTCCTGAGCAATTCAGGGTTAGAATTTATTCTTCGAAATGCTAGCACATTAGGATGCTAGGATAACTCACAGCATGCTAACAATTGATCCCACGAACATGAAATGTATAAATAGAAAAACAAAGATGTAAACTAAACTACTATACATGCCCATTCCACTGATTCAGAGAATCAACTGGTGGAATGGTTGAATGAATCCATTTCACCTGCAATAAGAGAATCAACACACAGATAGCTTGTAAACCAGATAAATGAAACTGATGGGATCTCTTACTTTCAATAACATAAATGCATACAAGATTCACAATCTCATTGTGTCACAAATGTCTCTACTTCTGCTATGCTAAAAATTCACCAAACTATCCATTGTATCTACTCTGTCTACTCTCCTGAAACAAACTAATTTAGGACATAAATAGTAATCCTCCATGAGTACTACCAACTCGATTCCCAACGGCTGGGAACTTCCAAGTGGCTAGGAGGAGACAGCTAAGACAGCTGGCATAACAAACTTCTAACTACCTGCACATCCTCCTAGGTCGATCTAAAACATAAGAATTGGTCCAATAGACCTTATTACATCAAGAAGTCAAACATACTAAAAATAGACTGATGTCTTGACATGCTAAAAATAGACTTATGTCCTGACATGCTAAAAATAGACTTATGTCCTATTTGGTAGGGGTGCTCCTGCACCATACTCCCCAGAAGAAGAAATCTCAAGTCCACTTGAGATGAGAGTATGTAGATCTGCACCATGTTTTTGGATCTGCTCTTCAGTCATCCACACTGCTTCTAAATTAGGTTTGCCTTGCCAAGCTACCAGATATTCCAAATAGCCTTTGTTCCAGGTCTGCTTGAGCACTCTTGTGTCCAACACCTTCTGCAACTGTGGTGGATCATGTTTTGGAATGTCATCAGTTGCTGCATCCTATAGTAGGTCCTGTTCTTCATCTGGATTATGCTTGTATGGAGTTAAATCACATACATTGAATATAGGTGATAGACCAAGATCTGGAGGGAGTTGTATCTCATAAGCATTCTGTCCATGCTTTCTCAAAATCTGACATGGTCCAATTTTCCTCTGCATGAGTTTAGTATATTTGCCCTTAGGAAGTCTTTCCTTCTTCAAATGAACCCATACTAAATCTCCAACATCAAACTGTACATCCTTCTTCTTTTTATCAGCATATGCTTTATACTTCAAGGTAGTTTGCTGTAGCTAGGTCTTTACTTGATCATGAACCTCTTTTATGGCTTCTGCAAAAGCATCTCCCTCTGCACTAACAGGGTCTGCTGCAGGTAGATCTCTCAATTCCAAAATTCCTCTTGGATGCATACCATACACTATCTGAAAAGGTGATTTCCCTATACTCCTATTGACAGTATCATTATAGGAAAATTCTGCCTGAGATAGGATATTATCCAATTTTTCTCCATGCTGTTTTGTCAAACATCTGAGCAAATTTCCTAAGTAATGATTAACTACTTCAGTTTGTCCATCCGTTTGAGGATGATATGCAGATGACAAAGACAAATTTGTTCCAAGCTTCTTCCACAGAGTTCTCCAGAAATGACCAATAAACTTCACATCCCTATCTGACACTATGCTTAATGGCAATTCATGTATTCTGACAATTTCCTTGAAAAACAAATCTGCAATATATGAAGCATCAACAGTGGTTTTGCATGGCAAGAAATGTGCCATTTTGCTGAATCTGTCCACTACAACAAAAACACTGTCAAATCCTTTCCTTGTCCTTGGTAAACCCAAGACAAAATCCATACTTATTCTTTCCCATGGTCTGGAAGGAATGGGTAAAGGCTGATATAAACCTGCATTAATTGATCTCCCTTTTGCTTTCTAACATATCACACATGTCTCTACAAACTTTTTGACATCTGATTGTAACTTAGGCCAATAGTAATGTCTTCTAACAAGATCAAGAGTCTTATCCAAACCAAAATGACCTACCATAGCTCCACAATGTTTCTCTTTACTGATGTTCAACCTCATAGAACACCTTGGAATACACAACTGTCCACCTTTGAACAACAATCCATCCTGGATCAGAAATTCAAAGAACTCAGCATGATATTTATCTCCAAAAGAAGTACATACCTGATATATCTCTCCAAAATCTTCATCAGCATCATACATGGTCTTCAATGAATCAATTCTAACAATCTCCAACTGAATCTGATTGACTGTTAGAGCTCTCCTACTCAAGGCATCTGCTACCTTATTCTTGACTCCTTTCTTATGCTTCAATGTAAAAGTAAAAGCTTGTAAGGTTTCTACCCATTTCATGTGTCTGTGGTTCAGCTTCTCCTGGCTGTTGATAAAACTTAAAGCCTGATTATCTATGAATACTATGAATTCCTTTGGCATCAAGTAATGCCTCCATTTCTTGAGTGACTGGACTAAAGCATACATTTCCAAATCATATGATGAATACCTCTTTTTAGCATCATTGAGCTTCTCACTGAAAAATGCAATTGGCCTTCCTTCTTGGCTGAGTACTGCTCCAATGGCCATGTGACTGGCATCACATTCTACCTGAAAGATCTATTTAAAGTCTGGAAGTGTAAGGACTAGCTGCTCTGCCACCTTCTTCTTCAATGTTTCAAAAGAATCATCTGCTTCCTTAGTCCAAGCAAATCTGCACTTCTGTCCTCCTTTTATAGTATCAAGCATGGGTGCACAAATATGACTAAACCCATGGAAACTTCTGACATCATTCATAGTCCTTGGAGTTGGCCAAGATAATATGGTACTTACCTTCTCCTTATCCATTTGCAGCTTTCCTTGTGAAATGACAAATCCTGAATATGTGATCTCCTCTTGCATGAACAAACACTTGTCCAAATTTATCATGAGCTGCTCTTCATGTAACCTCTTGAGAACCAAATCTATATGTCTGAGATGTTCTTCCTTTGTGTTACTGAAAATCAGAATGTCATCTAGATATACTATGACAAACTTTCCCATGAATTCTCTCAAAACCTCATTCATCAATCTCATAAAAGTACTAGGTGCATTAGCCAAACCAAAAGGCATAACTTTCCACTCATACAACCCTTCATTGGTTTTGAATGCTATTTTACATTCATCTCCTGGCCTAATCCTGATCTGATGATAACCACTCTTCAAATCTATTTTTCTAAAATACTTAGCACCTCCCAAACAATCAAGTAAATCCTCTATCCTAGGGATTGGAAACCTATACCTGATTGTGATCTTATTAATAGCCCTGGAATCTGTGCAAAGCCTCCAAGTGCCTTCTTTCTTTGGTGCTAGTACAGCTGGTACTGCACATGGACTTAAACTTTTACCAATCAGACTTGTGTCTAACAATTCCTCAATTTGTCTTGCTACTTCTGCATTCTATTCTGGAGTTAGCTTATATGCTGCTTTGTTTGGAAGTGTAGATCCTGGGATTAGATCTATGCAATGGCTGATATCCCTTACAGGTGGTAGGGACCTTGGCATTCCATCAGAAATGATGCCTTTATATTTATCCAATAGCTCTTGGACAGTTGGGTCTATGAACCTCTGCCTTTTCTCTTTCTTGACTTCTTGCTGTTGTTCTTTATTCACCGTCAGACATGGAATTAGGGCATATGCAACTGCACCTCCTGTTGCTACTTCTTTCATGAACTGTTTTCCTTCCATCAACATTACCTTCACCTCTTTTTCTTTTGATTTCTCCTCCTTCTCTATCAATGGTAGTAACTCTGTCACCTTACCATTCTTAGTGATTGTATAGGTGTTTCTAACACCATCATGGCATGCCTTCAAGTCATACTGCCATGGTCTACCAAATAAAAGATTACAAGCATCCATCTTGGTAATGTCAAACAATAACCTATCTTTATATGCTCCAATTTAAAATTCTACCCAAGCCTGTTCTTCTACAACCGTCTGCTGACCTTGGGTAAGCCATGAGACCTTAAATGGGGATGGGTGAGGCAACCTCCTAAGCTTAAGATTTGTTACCATTTCATCAGATACAAAATTTTTAGTAGAACTAGAATCAATTAAAACTTTACATGCCTTACCTCTTGCTTTGCAAATGGTTCTGAAAAGAGACTTTCTTTGTGGGGGTTCTTTGTCAGGTACCTTCATGGTAGTCATTGTTCTTCTCATCATTAGAGATTCTCCACTCTCTGGATATCCATAATTGTCAGGAGCATTCACACTCTGAAAAGCATTAGAGCCTGTTGTACTTTGACTATCAAGTTCTTGGATTAGATTCGTTCTCCTTTCTCCCATTGAACTTGTTGCCTTTTCTGGACATCTGCTGGCTATATGGCCTTCTTTGTTATAGTTATAACATCTGATGGATCCTTTGCCCTGGGATCTTCCTCTGAAAGGTCTTCTACCTCTGAAGTTTCCTTGCTGGTTGTAACTTTCTCTCTGGTTTTGACTGTTATCCCCCTTGCTATTGTCATGACTAGATTCTCCCTGATATCTATGTCCATGTCCTCTGCCTCTGAAAGGACCTCTTCCACCTCTTTGCTGTTTACCTCTTCCTCTATTGTTCTATTCTTATCTTCTCTTTAACATCTCTTCCACTTTTAATGCCAACTAAAAACATTTCTGAACTGTATCTGGATTATGCAGATTCAAATCTTCCTGAATGTTGAACCTCAATCCATTAAGGTATTTGGCTACCTTTTCTTCCTCACTCTCTTTTACCTTTGTCTTCACACAAAGTTTCATGAATTCCTCTGTATATAAGCTGACATCTAGCTCCTTCTGCTTCAGGTTTTGCTTCCTCTTGAGTAATTGGATACTGTAATCCAATGGAACATAGGCTTCCTTTACTAAAGCCATCATCTTCTTCCATGTAGCGACTCTATGCTTTCCTTCTTGTACTCTATCATCTTGGACAAAATTCTACCATGTCAATGCAATTTCTTTCATCTTTAATTGGGCTATCTTCACTCTCTATTATTCTGGTATCTCCTCTATATCAAAGAAATTGTTTAGGGAGTCTATCCACTCCATCACTGAATCAGGTTCCATCTTTCCTGTAAACACTGGTAAATCCAGTTTCACATCCATGGTTCTCCTTTCCATGGCTTTGAGGGCATTCAACAGTGGTCTCTGGTCTGTAGGAACGACCTCCTCGTTCCACCTAGGGATCTCTTCTTCTTCCCTATCTTCTTCTTTACCAGAACCTACTCTATCCCTCAACTTCTCCAACTCATCCTTCAATTCCTGATTCTGAGCCTTCACAGCCTTGCTCTCGGCAATCTTCTTCTTTACCAAAACTGCCAACTCAGTGTTGGTCATTCTTGCTGGGAACTCTGATGTTCCTTCTTCATCCGACATCTTACTATCTTCAAATCTTTTCCCGAAGATCCTTCCTTTGCTCTGATACCACTATGATGCAGAGCCACATAGAAAAAGCTTACAAACAAGGTGAAAAACCCATTAAACCCAACAAATAGCTAATCCTACTTCCTATCGGCAAGATCATCATATTCACCTACCAGCATCATCATCATATTCGGTGAACACAATTATCCTCCTGATGATCACTATTCACCTTACCGCTAAACTCTATCTGCAGCATCATGATGTTCGGCATCATCTGCACCTTTTATTAGCAGGATATAAAATATCAGGTTCCTCCCATATATCCTAATGACGACAAC
Source organism: Cunninghamia lanceolata (assembly GCA_027924645.1). Lineage (NCBI taxonomy): Eukaryota > Viridiplantae > Streptophyta > Pinopsida > Cupressales > Cupressaceae > Cunninghamia > Cunninghamia lanceolata. The sequence goes on from BSBN01000389.1 coordinate 10,191,098, forward strand.
CTCAAGCACCTCTCTTCCGATGCCTACGTCACCCTGATATTCAACCCACTCACACAACCAGCATCAGGATATAACTTGCCAGGTCATATCAAAACATCCTGATGATGATACTCCACTTTATGCACACGACGAATATTCCTCTGAATATTCCTCCCACGATCGCACTGATCACCCCGATATCCTACGCCTATGCAAAAGCACTTGTCATCGGTAGGATAAAACTTTATTGGGTGATATTTGGGAACGTCCTAATGACAATGATGTCACATGCACTGCTACTTCCTCCAATGTCGACGTCACCTAGATATAAGACTCACTTACATACTCCGCAACATGACATGAATTATCGGGTTATACTCTAATATCCTGATGATGATCCATGTGATCCTCGGCTACCCGATGTTCAAAAAAAAGATGATCCTCCTCCTTTCTTTTGCAAATGTGACTTTGACTCACCGTTGACCCATTTGATTGTACCTTCACTTACATGTATGTTCCAGCATACAACCACGACATGCGGATGATGAATACACATGAAATAATGATCCTGTAGATGATATATACAGGAAATATATATCCAGCCTACATCATCCTGATGCCCTCAAAACATGCATTCTCCACAAGTTTCATGACCTGATCTGGAATGCGATAAGTACATAGTTACAAATGCGATATACACAGTTTGTAATGTCGCATGCAAATGCTGTATATTCACCGAATGTATCCAAACATGGATTTCACACAGAAAACTTGTCAATCGGGTCGGATCACCTCCTGAGTAATTCAGGGTTAGAATTTATTCTTCGAAACCCTCGTACATGAGGATGCTAGGATAACTCATAGCATGCTAACAATCGATCCCACGAACATGAAATGCATAAATAGAAAAACAAAGATGCAAACTAAACTACTGTACATGTCCATTCCACCGATTCAGAGAATCAACCGGTGGAATGGTTGAATGAATCCATTTCACCTGCAATAAGAGAATCAACACATAGATAGCTTGTAAACTAGATAAATGAAACTGATGGGATCTCTTACTTTCAATAATAGAAATGCATACAAGATTCACAGTCTCACTGTGTCACAAATGTCTCTACTTCTGCTATGCTAAAAACTCACCAAACTATCCACTGTATCTACTCTGTCTACTCTCCTGAAACAAACTGATCTAGGGCATAAATAGTAATCCTCCGTGAGTACTACCAACTCAATTCCCAGTGGCTGGAAGCTTCCAAGCAGCTGGGAGGAGACAGCTAAGACAACTGGCATAACAAACTTCTAACTACCTGCACATCCTCCTAGGTCGATCTAAAACATAAGAATTGGTCCAACAGACCTTATTACATCAAGAAGCCAAACATACTAAAAATAGACTGATGTCCTTACATGCTAAAAATAGACTTATGTCCTGACATGCTAAAAATAGACTTATGTCCTGTTTGGTAGGGGTGCTCCTGCACCATTTTCCATGAATGACAAAGGGGGAGTTTGTTGGCATTAGGTTTTGTCATTGATGTCAAAAGAGCATTGTTGTCACAAGATCTTAGTTGGATTGGTATGTTAGTGATGAAGTGCTCAATAGTGATGGAGTGAAATTAGTTAGATTTGCTCATTTGATTATTCCAAAGGTACAAAAGTCATTGATAAAGGTTTAGAGTAATTGGTATTGCAAGTCAGTGATGTGTGATACATACTTAGGGTTTTGTGAAATGTTGAAAAGACCTAAAATTAAAACCCTAAATGGTCTCCTAAAAACTAAGAATACATGTTATAAAAAGAAACATTGATGGGTATGCATTTTTCTTATGTTTTAAAGGTGACTTACTACCAATGGTCACGTCATCACTTAAGTGACAACTTAAGTCACTATTTCTATCAGGCAACCGACCCATCACCCTAGTGGTGACCAGGTGGGCCGAGAAAGGCTTTGTATTTGAAGCACCAAAACAAAATCTATGGTGGTCATTCAATTTATAAAGGGCGTGAAAAAGTAAATCAACATTGCAGATTTAAACTATGCAACCATCCTCTGAGAACACGTTTTGACAAGCATATAACTATATTGTTGGTTGTGGTAGTTTCTGATTAGTTTTTTGTAACTGTTTCTTAACTAAGGGTTTGGAAGATTCAATCTAGAGTAAAGAGGTTGTCCCATGGTAGTATGGAGATAGAAATGATGATAAATTTAGGGTTTTTGTGTGTGTTCAGGTTGGAAAAAGAATCCTATGCAAAAACAATAATAGAGGATGATTAATATTTTGAAGACATGTTGATATGCTATGATTCCCTCTACAGGATGATAGAGTTTTTCACTAATCTTAGGGTTTGATATTGGTAGAGAAATTAGTGCAAAGATAAATGAGGGTTATATATAGAAGTTGGTTATGTGATGTAGAGTCATTTGAAAAATGAGTTTGTAAAAGTAGTTTTGAAGTGTACATATTCTTTTTGAGAGGTCTAAACTTGACAAGGGAGTGATAGGGTTTCTTGCAGGCACTGATTGGATGCCAATGTTTTTGCATGACTAGGCAAGTTAAGTAAGTGGATAGAGCAATGTTTTTTTGTTTTCCCAATGCTCAATTGCTATCAGAATTTTGAAAAAAAATACTTTGTGTAGTTGGTAAAGAAGAGCATGTTATATGTGTCTAAAGAAGGTAGAGTGGTGATGGATCTGTGGTTTTAATATAAACAAAGTAGTGCATTTTTGTATTGAATGATGATGGTGTTTGAAGAGTCAATCTTTGAATAAATTTTAAATGAAGAATGTGTTACTATTTTGAATATCTACACATAGAGGTATTTGAATAAGTGAGTTATAGAATTCATCTATAACCATTGATATCAATGTAAACAGAGTAGTACTCTGTATTTTTAGTCCTAGTTTGATTAGAGTTGGTGCTCCTAGTTTGTGTAGAGTTGATGTTCTTGATATGCTAGGGATTGGTGTTCCTATTAAGAAGTGATCAGTGAGATCCTTGCCAGTGAGGCATAAGTGTAATAAGTGAGATTTTGGTCAGTGAGACCTAATGATGATTTTGGTGAGGTTGGATAGTGGTTTTTTCTTGTTTAGGGTTTTCCACTTTAAATCTTGTGTCATGGTTTCATTTTTATGATTCTCTTCTTTTCTATGTCTTTGGCATGTTGGTATTGATTTCTTTTACAACTATTGGCTTGATGAACTAGTTTTGTTAGATCACTGATTCACCCCCCCTCTTAGTGATCCTTTGTATTCCAACAACCCCTTCATGGAGACACTTGTTGCGACACCTTGACCTTGTAAGTTAACCCCCATATCTAAGGGAAGCAAAAGGAGTTTCACACTTCCCTGACTTTATTCTTTTTGCCTCACTTTCATGTGGTGTGTTCAATGCTAGATGCTCATGCAACATTGTTAAGTGCATATACCATCGAGTGCACATGTTGTGCATGAGGGGGTTTTAGCTTTAGGTTAGAAAATTTTTGTTAGTTCATTTTTCATGTCCACATGTAAAATGTGGGCATCATATTTGGTACTAAGCCCAAGTTTCAAAGACTGGGAACTTTGGGTGTGTACAAGTGGTTGTGTTGGGCCGCTTGTTAGTCATGCATACCTGATTCGTTTGTCAAACTCTAGCTTGTTTAGGGATGAGTTCGTAAGACACCTTGCATGGGAACAACTAGTTTCCCCTCAATTTTGCTTTTTGCTAACCTCCATGTACAACTTAGTGTCATAGGTACTTGGGGAGTGTAGTCATGACGAATAGAGTAATTGAAAACTATGCAAGTCCTGAATTTGAGAGTTAGCCAACTTCTTGGAAATGTTATCGTAAAAGGAGGTTATTGGTTGAGTATTGGTAGGTGTTTTATTCTATTAAATCCTTGCTCCTTGTCCTAGTTTAATGGTGTAATTTAATCCTTTGATAGAGATCATTGATGAACTTTTGTACCACACCCTTGGAAAGGTGTTGTTATGGTAAAGTTTTTCTTTTATAGAAACCTTGAAGGTTTTCCCTTGTCAATGCCTAAGTGGCACGTTGCAAGTTGTGAGTGCTATCACATTATATGAGACTTACCTTTTCTAAGAATGTTGAGTTGTATTTACCCTACCATGTAGGAAGAAAGAAATGTATTAAAGTGGTATAATAACCTTGGATGAAAACTCTTGTACCCTATTATGTTTATCCCCCACCTTGTTTTGATTAGATAACCTATGTAGTGTGGGATAAGTTTTTATCTTATTTAGTATACTCATGTTTGAGATGCGAACAAATTGAAGATCTATAGTTATCCTTTGACTTCAGATATAGGGTTAAGTTACCTTGATGGAAAATTGTCACTTGACGAGTGAAAAGAGGATAAAGATGGTATATTCTCTTGAAGAGTTGTTTTGGAACCCTCATCTTGGGGATGGGGTAGTAGACGTTGAAAGAGTATGGCATGTAAGGACTTTTATTGCTACCTTATTGTGTATGCCTTTTGGTTAAGTGGAAGGATAGTAGTGGCTTCAAGAACCACTTCCTGGTTGTGAATTTTGTGACACTCATGGTGCCACATCAAGATAATCTCCTTGCAACACTCTAGTGTCTAGTGTTATAAAGGCTATGCACTGCTCTTGGCATTAAATTATAATGTGATGTATTCTCTTAAATAAGACACCTCATTTAGTGGATGGCATAAAGGTGGTGTGTTTGCATGGTGTTTGAACCATGTTATGATAGTTGAGGAGTAAGAACTAGTGGTGTTTGTATTATCCTAGTTGCTTATTAAATAAGAACTTAAGAGTAACTTGATCCCTACCTTGCCACCCTTATTTCATTGGTTTTTTTCATACCTTGATGCCTTGATAGGGTGACGCATCACACTTGGGAGCAAGTTATGTCTATATGCATAGAAAGCTATAGTGAAGCCTTGTGATGGCGAGATGGGTTATAGTGTAGAGAATTAATATTTGGTTATGCTTGTCCATTTGGGTTGATGTGAAAACCCTCTAGTAGTACTTCCTTGTCTTTTAGTATGGAAGGACACAAGAGATGATTAAGATGTTTGTGTAGTTGTTGCAACAAGATAGCTATAGTGGAAACCCTTCTTTGTTAACCATTAGGTTTGTTAGATTTTTGAAAGGTCTCAAGATAAGTTCCTTTGTGTAATCAGATGCATGATCCCACGATGTTGTTCATAATGAAATTGAAAGATATTATATTATTGAATACAATAATTCTAGGTGTTGAATCAAATAGGGATTCACACACCTTGCCTTAGGGTGATGAATGTGAATGGTGACTTGAAACATTATGTTGGAAGTGTTTGGGATTGAAAGTATGTGTTGGGAAGTTGAATTTGTTTTGTGAGTAATAGTAAGTTGGTAATTATACCTATTGGTATTTAGTGGATAAGTGTTGTGGATGAGATGTGTGATCGACATAGATGTTCCCATTGGAATATTGTTAGGGTGTGATTTTGGAGGATAATGTATTGAGATCCCTACATGCCTTTAAATTCTTATTCATGTAGCTGATTCTCCATGGGTATTAGGCTTGTACTTTTATCTTTATTTGATCCTTAACAATGCATGAGGTTATGGGCGATATTAAGGCAAAGGTCCTAAACTTGAGTTTAAATTGTGGACACTTTGGTTGGGTGTTTTCCAACCTTGTCACATGGAATTTTGTGCTAGGGTAGTTGACATAATGTTAGACAACTAGGGTTGGTATGGAATGGTTTCCACTCTAGTATATTGGTATCTTGAGTGAGATTAGTTTTTATAGTTATGAAATTAATTTGTGTGATTGTAAATTATGGAAGTAAGTTAGAGAATTTAAGATGGATCTAGTAGTATCCATGAAGATGTTGGTATGTGTTCCTTTCTAGGAAGAACGAAAGGCTTTTTTACGAAGGTGACCCTTAGAATACATGAATTTTGGCAATAATTTCCAAGCATGTCCTAGGTTGCATAGAATATGTGGGTGTTCATTTATATGAGATGTTTCATGATCTTAGTTTAGAGCATGACCACTATTCCTCTTCTCCCTTTTTGTGACTATGTTATATACATATGATGTTGTAATGTGCAATTTTGGTAAAATTGTTGAAGACAATTATTTATTTATTGATGAAATTTTATTGATTGCAAAACCAACCGTATTGGAATTCTTTTCTTGGACTACTTTGCTGGCTTACTTTCTTATAGTCCTCTTACCTCAAGGACTTGTGTAATCATATTTTGATTCAAATTTTGAATGTTCAATTTTGGTGCCACTTTTGAATTTGATTTGTTAAATTTAATTTAAAAGCTTATCTTTTGTAAGATTTGAAAACAAAAACATACACAATGGAATCTAGAAGCACTCTCAAACTTTTGTAAGCTTGTTACTTTGAGGATTTGCTCATTTTTTCTATTGTTGGTACATGTGTAATGATGTGACTTATGTAATCTACACTACCCATAAGAGGTAATTGGTGAGAGGAAAATGGGAATAGTTGTCCATGGTTAAGACATCATAAGGATCAAAATTGTAGATCGAGTTGGTAAAGGTTGGTCAGAATTCCTTGTTGACCTTAAGCCTTGATGGTTATTATTCTAGCACCTTCCCCTTTGGGAGGCTAAATATTTACGCTAACAAGAGAAGAATGCTAGAAAGGTTCAAAGGAGTAGTTAGGTTGGGAAACCTTGAGATCCTCCTATTGTTGTGTAGACCCATTATCCTCGTGATATTGGCTCCCTTGTGTTTAAGGCTTTTTGAATGCTTCAACCATTTAGAGGTTGACTCTTGTGTTTTGTAGTGACGTGGGTGTCTAGCTTTTGTTCCTTAATGCTAGGGATGCATGGGCATGTTATGGTCCTTATCTATTATGCAAGTTCAACCTTGACAGTTTAGTGGAGACCTGTTGATAGATGAGGTAGTCAAGGCTAGTGAGTCCTATGCATATTGCATGGAATCTAAAGTGTTTTAACATAGCATCAGTGGTTTGGTGAGGTAAGTGCATGTTTGGGGCTACGATTGGTATGGTAATGGTGGATAGTTGGATTGCCCAAACATCATTTTGGTTGTTCTTATGTTAGTTTGGATGGCTAAGAGAGAGCAATAATATATTAAAGTTAGTAAGTGATGTTGAAATGGCCTTTAGTGGTGCCAACCTTCTTGGTGTGACTTCACCTTTTATGACCTTAAAATTCTTGGTGATCTATCTTAGGGCATCTAATGCCCTTGCGTTTTGTAATGCTAGTAAAGTTTTTGGTCAATTCATTGTTTTTAGATACTTGACTTCTCCTAATTGGAGAAGGGCATCATCTAGATTAAATGTTAAGTGATTACTTTTAAGTTCCTATTTGCTTTTCTTACTATTGTTTTAGAAATCATTTTGAGTTCACTACCTTGTTGGCATGGTTTGAAGGAGGGTTGTTCTACCCTACCTCCATGTTAACTTCTAGGAGGAAGTTTAGCTCTAGGGGAGGATGTGAGGCCCACCCTTGTGCGACCATTTTAGTGGCACTATTAGACCTAAGTGTATTGCTTTACTTAGTCTTAGGTTTTTGTATATGGTATGGTGACCTTGCCCAATATGGTGTTGTTGTTGATCTATTTATAAGGTAGTTGTGTTGATTGTGTATGCAAGATACATTTCTTGACTTGATTAATCATATATTGTTCGACTATGATGATAATGAATTAGTTAGAAGTGGTTATGTTAATCCTTGATTTTCAGATGAAAGATGATTTGCTTTGCCTTTGATTGTATCAATTACTAATGTGAATGGATTTCAGTGGTATAGGAAAATTGGAAAGGATTATACCTTTGAACACAAGGATAAGTTTGTAATATGGTTGATTATGTTACTTCTTGATTATTGCGAAATGATTTGTAATTAAATTATAATATTCAAAGTAAGATTGAATTGTTGCAAATGTTATTAGAACACCTAATTTTTGATGATTAGAAAAGGAATTGTAAAAAGGTCGAAATAAGACTATGCATTGATATTTGGAAGTGATTGTATTATGTTTGAAACAATTGGTTATTGAGTGACTCTGGGTGTGTTTAATTCTTATCGCTTCGACTATATATATGTTGGGCATATTAATGTGTGTGTTGAAGTGTGTAGGCATTTCCATAGCCAATGGAATTTTAGAGGTCTACTAAGTAACTCCTGTAATTAGCCAGTAATGCCAACATAATCCCTAAGGTGGATTAAGGTTATTGTTGAAATTTGAAATGGTTGTAATGTGTTTTATTTGTACACTTTGCTTTATAAGTCTTTTAAGGTTCTCAAATAGTGAGATGGATGATGAGTTGTCATCCACATGTCCATTTTAGTTCATGGGATTTTGAGGCATTTTAAAATATTTTTATTGATTTTTGTGTGGGTTTAAGGACCCTAGGTCAAATTCCTATGGTATAGGTGTCTTTTGCCTTTAAATCTTGGGCCTAGACAAAGATATGACCCCTCAAATTGACCTTGGAAGAAGTGTGACGAGATTAGGTTTTGGGAAGAGGGATGGAGACTTGTCACCATCCCAATACCAATGTTCTAAGCTCTTGATTTGATTTGGGTGGCTCCCAAGACTCATATGTGTGAGCACATAATGTAAGAGGACATGGGAAGAGAGCCCTTTAGGACATTCCTTTCCCCAATGTCTCACCCATGTGTGAGAATACTTGTGAAAAAGAGTGCTTGTGAGAGTGAATGGGAAGGTGACAAGTGTCACCTCCCCATTCAAGGGAATTGGTTTTTTCATCCTTATTTATCACTTCCTTTGGAGAGGAGAAAGAGCTTTTTGTCTTTTTAGATTTTAGGAGGAGCTTGGGTTTTAGAGAGGTTTTTTTGAAGTGTTGTAGGACTCTTGTGTAGATCTTCTTCAACTCCTTCATACTTGGAGAGATTGAGAGGCAAGCTCTCAAGAGTCTTCAAGCTTTTAGTAGTTTATTTATTTGATTATGTAATGGATGTATTTGTATGTTTTTGTTTGGTTGTGTTATTGTTTTTGGATGGGTTGTTTAAGCAAATGCTCACCCCTTGTGTGGAAGATCTTTCCTTGTATTTGGTGTTTGGAGAGAGCTGAGAACCTCCTCGGGGAAAGCTCATTCCTTGAGAGGAGTTGCTTGGCTTGAGGTTTCATTTGAGATTGTGGTTGTGTTTGAGAGGCAGGAGTGCCTCCTTGTGATTATTGGAATAATGAGATGGTTAAGTTGTTATAGGAGATGATAAGGAGAAAATGGTTAAGTTGAAGTATGAGAAAGTAGTGTTGAAGAAATGACAAGCTTGTATTGATGGCTTTCCCTTGAGTAGAGTAGTCCACTCTCTCCCCCTTGTTTCAAATCCATGGTTTATGGATTTTATGTTGTGAATATCCCTGGTTGGGAATGTGCTTCTTTTCTTGTGTATGTGGTTGTCTCCCTTGTGTAAATATGTAATTCAGGGTTATTTGTGGGCCTCTTAGCTCGGGGGAGGCTTGTGATCAAGCCTATAGTTGGATGGTGAGCACCTCCATTGGCCTTGTTGTGTTGTTTTGGCTTATTACAGGTTTGGGCTAAGAAGGAAGGAATGGAGAAAAAGTCTTCTTGTGGATCCTAGGCTACATGTAGTGCATTACCATGTAATGGCTATGTAAAAGCCTAAGCTCAAGAATTTTGTAAATGGGTAGTTAGATTGTGGTTTTAAGGTCTTCCCTTGTGAACTCCTTTGTATGTTTCCTACTCTTGAAAAGTTGTATTTACTTGTAAGAAAATAATAAAAGGAAGATTTTATTCACCTTACTTTTGTTGCCATTTATTTGGAATATTGTAAATCTAGATCAAGCTATATGTTTTCTCTTTTCCCTACATTATCTTATTGATCATCACTTAGTTACAAGAAAAATAAAAATAAATGATGAGTTTATCCTAGGTCATTTGATGGTTTTGAAATATGAACATGCTTAGTTAAAGAAAAGATTATCTCTCTCTCTCTCTCTCTCTCTCTCTCTCTCTCTCTCTCTCTCTCTCTCTCTCTCTCTCTCTCTCTCTCTCTCTCTCTCTCTCTCTCTCTCTCTCTCCTTCATATTTAAATGTCTTGTTATTTGCAAATTACAAAGGAAAGAAAAAGATATTAGTGAAGAGTTGTTTACTTAACAAACAAAAAATATATTTATATACCTTAACAAAAAGAGATTTATATATCTTTACAAAGAAAAACATACTTATGTGTATTTTAAAAGAAAAATAAAATAAAGATTTGTAGGTCTTAAAAAAAGATTTATAAATGTTTCAAAAAATAATAAATGAGAGTTTTTTTATAAATATATATTCATATATAAAAAATTAGCTTGCAGTGTTATTTTTACATATGTCAAAAAAAATAGAGAAAAGAAAAATATTTATATATAAAAGAGTTATATATATATTGTGATTAGTGAAACCAAAATGAAGTTTAAAAATACAAATCCAATGCATAAAAACAAAGATTATGCCTCAATATTGGATCCCCATTCCAAGATAGGGTGGAGAATGAGGCACCCAACTCACTCTAGCTATACCCAAGATGATGGAATGAATGTGAAATGCTCTCAAGTGTGCACAATGCAACTCACAACTCACTTAGCTCAATGAATATTTTAGCATGATAACTTTGCATAGAAATTGGATGTCGAAATGGCTTGGGAGAGGTTCTATTTATAGATTTTTTGGAGAGATTTTGATCCAATGGTTGAGATTGATTTGGAAGATCAATGGTAGGGGATGAAAGTGATTTGAGGGTCTATATTTCATCTTAGAAAATGGAGGGCTAGGAATAAAGATGAATTTTAAATTCATCTTGGGAAAGGGGTGGAATTAATGAGGTTGTGTGAGATGGATTATTTGTGAATAAAAAATTCACATGGGGAAGAGTAAAATGAATTAAAAATTCATTTGAGGAAGAGTGGATATTAATGAGTTATGACATGTGTAAGGGGTGTAAGAGGCATTAAATGTGATGTTAGACACATGTGTATAAAAAATTGATTTATATGGGATAAATTTCAACTTTTTATTTGGAGGATATGGGGAAGGGTTTTAAGCTAGGTTTGACCACTTTAATTAGGGTGACTAACCTAATTAATATTACTGGAAAAAAATAGGGAATAGATTAATGGGAGGTTAAGATTAATTAAATAAGGTTTTATTTAATTAATCTTAGGTCTAGGGTCATGTAGGTTAGGCTAGGTAATTAAATAATAGATATTTAATTAGCTAGGGTAGGGATAGGTTGATTAATAGGCTGAATTAACTAGATAAACATGATTTACCTAATTAATTGGGTTTAGGAAAAAAGGGGGAATTAATCAAATAAATATTTGCACATTTATTTAATTAGGTGCTGGAGAGGATAATTAATTACATAAAAATTTAATTAATTGTTTGAAAGGGGAATTGGTATGTTTAGTGATGTTGGGAGTCAGTTTGACATGACCTAGCAAGAAAGTGGTGTCAGGTCAAAGAAAAATATGCCCCAACTGCCAGGAAGGGATGAAATGAGTGAGGGATGCCCCCTCGAGAAGTTGGTTGGAAAAACAATTTTTTTCAGGTGAGCTCTCGAAAGGATGAAATGGTGGTGAAAACTAGATAGAGGACAAAAAAATAAGTTGAAAGGAAGAAAAATGGGCGAAAAAGGTTGTGATCTGCACCCTGGGGAGGAAAAAGTGTGTGGAAGGATGACATGGCTTACTATAATTAGAAGAGTGGGCCCTAAGAATGCCACATTTGCACACATAGAGCCACTTGGAAGAAGGAGAGAAGAGGATATGGCAAAACATAACCCCATGTTCCCACATTCTGATCACATTTTTGAGCGATTCTGACCATACGGGAGGTCACTAGAGGCTAGACCTCAGGTAGGCCCTAACCCTAGCTTTGTCATTTTTTATTTTTGTCACATTTTTTATGTCAAGAAATGGGATTTTAAATTGTGGTGCTATTGGGGGATCACTTAGCATGAAAAGGGTGTGGATTAGCGCCATCTTCTAGATTGGTGCTATTTGCGTAGGATGAAAAAGAGGTGAATCAGCGCTGAAATGTAGCATTTTGGTGCCATGCTCTGTTTTAGCACAATATTGCACAGGGGTTAGGTTTTGGAAAATTAGTGACAAACAAGGCTAGGGTAGCACAATCCTCTGGATCAGTGTAGTCGTCTGGAGTGGCGCTATCCTGTAGATTAGCATAATGTTGGAAAGTAACGCCCACCTATAGATTGGCGCTATTGGGTAAAGTGGCACCATCATGTCCATCGGCACCAATCGGTAGAGTAGCACAATGTTCTAGAATAGAGCAAAAGAGCTGCATAGTGGTTCTATCATCTATTCTAGCATTATAGGGTAATGGGGTAGCGGCATCTGAAAAATTGGCACAAAAGGAGGGGTATTGTGGCACCAAAATTGTCTTGGCTTCTAGCAGTATAAGATTTGATGCGAAGGGTTTGATTTTGGAAGAATAGGTATGTTTTTGATGAGCATTTATGGATGCAGGTGACGATATGTTTCATTGTATCTTCATGGGAGTGATGTGTACCCTCAGTGATGGAGTTGTTTGATGGATTTGATGATGCGACCCAAGGTCGACTGGCGAGGCTAGGGCTTCTGACACCCTCAGAGATGCCAGTACTACAAGCTTATAGAGCACTGATGATGGCTCTCCTAGAGCACTATCCTCTCGAGACATGCTCCTTTCTGCTTCCCATAGGGGAGATCATGATTATACTTGAGGATGTTTATCGCATCCTCAAGATACCTATTCATGGGCAGTGGGTAGCGTATGATATGAGGAGAGGATAGAGGGCCCTATGTAGAGTATTTGCCCATGGTCATCTAGTGTTATTGATGGATAGTCAGGCGATGAGCTATGAGGTGATGTTAGCAGCAGGTGTAGATCAGTTCACGTTATTCTTGTGTGCATTGATTGGCGGTGTGGTGATGCCAGATCGGTGGAGCAGAGGATTTCTGATCAGATGGGGAGAGATGATAGAGGGGATGGTTCAGGATGAGATAGTGTACACTTGGGGGCCATGTATGCTTGCACAACTCTATCATGAGATGCATACAATGGTTTACCATTGTGATTTAGCATTGTTAGTTGGTGTTACCTTACTGCATGTATGGGCGTGGGAGCATACTGAGATCACCAGGTTGAGATGTGGATATTTTCACCGTCCATTCGAGGATTATGTATTTTTGTATCGAGATGTGGTGTACACTTACACAAGGCAAGTATGATACTGGTAGCAAGTGTTGAATGATTTGAATCAGGTTACCTGGTGACCTTATATTAGGGTGGAGCCATGGCCAGATGATGACATTCATATGCCCTACACATTCCAGCCATGGCACCTAATGGGTTGAGGTAACCACACCATTGACATGTATATGCTGTCATAGGTCATGTAGCAGTTTGGATTACGACAGGATGTTCTGTAGCCGATGGCCATATTCACATAGACTCCTCAAGATGCACATAGGTGGCCCCCAACCATATAGCCATAGGTTACCATAGAAGACTTTGCAGCCTTGGAGCCAGTGATATGGGATTGGGGGAGTGAGATCAGAGATGCAGGTACCTCGCTAGCCTATGAGACTTGGTGGTAGATTTGGCACCCCACCCGGTTTACAAATTCGATTGAGGAGCTAGATATGACTATAGAGGAGGGAGCAGAGGAGGATGAGATTATTGAGGATCAGATAGTGGTAGAGGAGGTGGAGGTCGAGGAGGAGGAGAGGATTAATATGTTGGCAGCAGCGGCATCTAGACAGGTAGAGGCAGGAGGAGAGAGACAGGCAGGGGTACCACCAGTAGGGGTACCAGGATAGGGATAGGTGGGGGGGATCAGTAGTTGCCCCAACAATAGGTTCAGTTGGGAGAGGGGCTGAGATAGAGGGTACCCCAACAGTGGAGGATAGGGTAGCAGAGGCAGAGAGCTGACAGGGAGCTTATGCCCCCACCACAGGTACCTTTACAACAGCTGAGACAGGCAACTATCATGGCACAACAGGCACCCAGATTAGAGGTGAGACATAGGAATGTGTAGTAGCACATTCCTGAGACTGCTATGGGGTTTACAAGATCTGGCCAAGCGGAGGCAGGTAGCTCAGGGGCAGGAGGAGGTTAAGTGCAGAGAGAGCGTTCATCCCATTGGTAGCCCCAGAGCGAGGATGAGGAGAAGATACATACCTTGCGGGGCCATATTGCCAGCTTACAAGAGACCTTGGAGGGGTGAGAGCAGGAGTTAGTGCAGTTGTAGGGTACGACTATGTTATTAGATGGAGTAGGTTGGTAGATGGATGCGTTGCAAGCGTAGTTGGTATAGGCTTAGGCTCATATTGCTACCTTGATAGAGGAGAGAGATACTGCAGCGATTAGGGCTCAATAGGTAGAGGCCCAGGTGGCGAGCTTACAAGGGGTTGTGGTGGGGACAGGCATGGGTTTTGTGTTGACATTGATGTAGATACAGATTGGCCAGTTGTAGGCATAGATTGGGTAGTTGCAGGGACATGTATTAGAGTAGAGATCCTAGGTTGAGTATTATCACGTAGCCTATTGTTCAGCTATTCCAGAGGGTCAGAGGATCCTGAGCTATAGTTAGCAGAGCGGGTCTCAGATGTCTAGGTCCCACAGGTCTCGATTGATTCAGTCGGTGCAATAGCCGATAGGTCCCTCAGTACAGGTGCCACAATGGCCACCATAGGTTTCACAACAGCCACCACAACAGCAGTAGCAACAACTTGGATCTCCCACCAAGTCAGTTAGGGGATCATCAGCCCGGGGTTGACATATGTTGTTGTACCTTTTTGAGCCTCTTGAGGCCTTTTGTATCATGACTTGTATTATTTTGAGCTATGTACATTATGTTTATTTATGAGGTATTATGAGACTTGATGATCAATGATGATGATGATTTATGCATTTATGATGTGTTATGGATGGATGTATGTATTTATGTTTCCTGATGATGCTTATGTTTATGGATTATGCATATTATGATGATGTGATGATTTTATGAGATGTTATGGATGTACTAATGATGTATGTGATGGATATACATGTGATGATGACATATGGTGGTATAATGTTATGATTTGCTTAGGTTTTATTGGTGGGATTGCTACCTCATGTCGACCACATAGTTGCATAATGTGATATGATGTTGTGATTTATTTATGATGATGATGTGATGGATGTTTTTCTTACGATCATGATGGATTATGGATGTTATATGAAGATGTTTTGTTTTGCCTATGTTATGTATGCATGTTTTGATTATGGAATATGATGTGAATGTGGAATGCAAATAAAGGTTTAGATTAATAAACATTTATTATGGATGCATCATGTAATGGAATGGAAATGTATGCTTATCTTAATAAACATATATTATACATATGCAAATGGTAAAATTAAAATGCAATGGTTTAGATGATTATGACAATGCAACTAATGGCCTAATGTAATGATTTATGCAGTGATCAAGTCATGATGTATGTGATGTTTTTGTACAACCCTGGGTGATGGGGCTTGCTGGTATGGGATAGGTGGGGAGGGGGAATGGTGTAAGGTTAGACTCGGTATGGTTAGATTGGGGAAGGGAATGAGATGAGGGGAAAAGGTAGTTGCTAGGTCATGATACACCATGTCATTGAGGGGGGTGTAGATACCTAAAAAGGTCTTCATCATCGAATTGACTCCTGACCTCCCTAAACATTCCTATTTCATTTCTAAACAATTAATTAAATTTTTATTTAATTAATCATCCCTCCATCACCCAATTTTTCATCATTCTATCTCCAACAATTGGATTAATTTTATTAATTCAATAGTTCAACTTTAGCTAATTAATCAAATATATATGCAATATTTATTTGGTTAATTTCCCCCTTCTCTCTAAAACCAATTAATTAGTTAAATTAGGTTTAACTAATTAATTCAGCCTATTAATTAACCTATCCCTACCCTAGGTAATTAAATAGTCATTATTTAATTGCCTACCCTAGCCTATATCATCCTAGCCTTAGGATTGATTTTATAAATCCTTATTTAATCAATCTTAAATTCTCACTAATCCATCTACTAATTTATTCTAGCTAGATTAATTAGGTTAACCACCCCAATTAACTTGGTCAAACCCTCATTAACACTTCTCCCCACATCCCATGAATAAAAAATTGATTTCCATGCCACATAAATCAATTTTTAATACACATTTGTCATAGTCCTCATTAAATGCCTCTTACATCCTTTACACATGTTATACCTCATTAATATCCACTCTTCCCCAAAGGAATTTTAAATTCATTTTACCCTTCCCCATGTGAATTTTTAATTCACAAATAATCCACTACACTCCACCTCATTTATGAACCCCTCTTTCCAAGATGAATTAAAAATTCATCTTTATTCCTAGCCCTCCATTTTTCAAGATGAAATCTAGGCCCTCCACATCATCTTTATCCTCCACCATTGATCTCTCAAATCAATTTCAACCGTTGGATCAAGATCTCTCCAAGATGCCTATAAATACAACATCCTCCAAGCCATTTGATCATCTAGTTTCTAAGTAATGTTACTATGCCAAAATATCCTTTGAGCTAAGTAATTTATTGAGTTGCATTTGTAAGATTAAGAGCATTTCACATGTCCTTTGAGTATCTAGGGTACATCTTGGAGTATTTAGGTGCAAGCTTCTTCACCCTTATGGGATTGGGTCTTCATATCAAGGTATAATCTCTTGTTTTGCATGCATTTGGTTTATATTTTTACCTCGATTTGGATTTCCTAATCACATTGGCATGCCCGGTGGGACCCACAAGGTCTCTATCTAACCATTTTGTGTGAGTTTTGTTGTTTTTTAGATGTGCTTGCAGGTATTGGCGCTATCTTCCTTCGCAGCGACACCATTTTGTCTCTGCAGTGGCACTATTTGAGGTTGTATTAGCACTATTTTCACATGACACATCAAACTCCTCTTGGTCTAAAATCTCTGTTTCTTTTTCTTGTTTCTTGGTGTTTTAGTATCTATAGCTCTCAGTTTTGAAGGTTTTTACATAGAGGCAAGGGGAAACTATGGCAAAATTTTCTTAAGGATCAAACATGCGCTCTTGTTTTTATCTTGTTTTGGTTTTCACTCATTAGACTATTTTATTGCTACATATTGTCCTTTGAATACCTAACAAGACTAACAAGACCCCTTTTTATGCAGTCTAACTCCATGCTTGGTTAAGGAAACTTTTATTTGGTAGGTCATCACTGTCTGTCCAAGATCATTATTTTGAGACCACTAACTATTTTTTTGCAGGGTTTTTTATTAGACAAACAAACATTTCAATTGGTGCTTAAAAAGAACCCTCAAATATTAGTGTAAATAACATCTTAGTTGGTGTACTAAAATTGATCATTACTTTATCAAATAAACAACAAACAAACATCTTCATTGGTGCTCATAAAAAGAACTCTTGTGTGCCTTAGTGTAGAAAAACATTTGAATTTGGTGCTCTAAAATTAACAAGTACTTGCCAACAAATCTAGGAACATTTTGATTTTGGGCTTAAAAATAACAACAAAAGTGCATCATAACTCATTGGTCTAAAAGGAACCACAGATCTACATTTTTCACTCATCTAAACAAGAAATCAAATCAATTAAATGAAGTGTTTTGTGATAGTGTTTTTATGGTGAAAGTGAATGCTCTTCCATTGCACCATTGGTGATCTTGGGAATCAAAAGCTTCTCACAACACTTGCATGAATCACCCCCAACATAATCCAAGAGTTAAAAAATGAACCTTGTTTAGTGTAACCCAAGCACAAAACATACATATGCTCTCCGCTCGCATCCTTGTATGAACATGGGGATCAAAAGTATTTTTGTGCTTGTGTTGCTTTTGTTAAACCTTTAGAGGGCCTACCACCCCACTTTGAAAGGTGGGAACGACCCAAATGGCAATAAGCTAAAGCCAAGCTCTTTTAAGCCGCTGTATAAATAATGTGTTTGTGACGAAAGTCACATGCAACAGGTGTTGTTGTGTCATACCGACAACCAACCTCCCCCAAAACCCTCCAAGGCATAACCCTTGAAGGCTAGGAGACTCCATAACAGAGAGTAGCGCTGCTGCATGTATGGCCACCTGAATAAATGCACTTACTACGAACCTTTGTTTTAGTGAGCTCAAAACCTTCTATTTGTTGACGCAGAAGGGTAACCTTTGAAGTGGCCCCGATTCATGCATTTCTTAGCCGAGGTAGCAGGGACAATCCTAAGGTTTGGTGGAGGGACGAGCCTTGGGAAACCTAGATCTTGGTATGTGTGAGAAGTGAGTGCACTATAAGGGGGAGCTGGTGCTACCAAGATCCTAGAGCTACACACTTTGAATAGGCACAGCTAGGGGATTCCAAAAAATATTGTCCTATCCTCGCCTTAGGTTGTACAAAGTGCTTGGTTAAAAATCTTTACATTTGTCACAAACAAATCTTTGGTTATTGTGTGCTACTATGCTTGAAGTGCTTTCAAAAACTTGCCAAGAAACAACAAAAATTCATTCAATCAAACTTCATACCCATAAGAATCCAAATTTGTCATCAAATCCATTTTTTTCAGAGCCTTGACCAACACTGACCTATTTCAGTGCTATCTCTATCTGTTTTTGGCACCATTTCACTTGTGTTTTGGTGCTATTTGTAGACTGACCTACCTGAAACTAGGAAGAATTGCATTGTGATCTTTAGCATCTGCCTAGTCATTATCCATAATCACCTTCCCAAAAATCTATCAATATCCCATCCATTTTATTCTAAATTTTCCAATCATACCTTCATTTTGACCTTAGAGAATTAATCATTATCATTATCGGACTCCTTTCTTTACCCCAATCCACTCAATTCCATATCCACTCATCCTCATTAATCTTTGCATACCTTTTGGACCAAACAAACATCCTTGTTACAAGAAATAATTCCCAAAATCTTTTCACTTCTTCCATTAAAAAGATACCCAAAATCTTCTAAATCCAAACACCCATCAAAAACCCATCAACCAATATCCAAACCTCATCAATCCTTGAGCTAAAGCTAGATCTAGATTTCATCCTTTACATCATATTTTACTTGAAGAGTCATTAGTCAACCTTTCAAGTAAAATAATCATCCTTCTTTGTGTAAGGTCATAAGTCTACCCCAAACAAAGAGAAACATCCATTTGTGCAACACAAAACTAGATCTTGCTTAAGCTCATTTGTTGACCTTCAAATCCTTTTCAAAAGCATCATCTTGATCTCTCATACCAAACATCTAGTTCATCTAAAGGTTTCACCCTCCAAATTAACATCAAAATCTCTTCCATCAAATCATCCTCAAGCAAACTCCTTTTATCATTGTAATGGGTAAAATGGGATTATTAAATGAATTACAAAAACTCAAAAACATCAATGGAATGTGCAAGTAAAGAAGATTAAAATAAGAAAGTGATACTTACAACTTTCTTACCTCGTGATTTCCATTGTTCACCTATTCTCTTTTGATCTTTGATGCGAAGAATATGGTCCTCAGGAATGTTGGTCATGATGTTAGTCATTCACAAACATAGAATAAAAGTTACACAACAACCCTTACTCATCTTGAAAGATACGATGAACTCAAAGAATTCATGATCCCAAGTCTCCGTTGATTAGGTCTTAATCTACTGACGTTACTCAGTGGTTGATGTGTGTTGCTGTTTTCCATTTAGGGGCCTTACGTGTTTCTGCAAAGTTCATCATCATTCCTCAAAATATCCTGCTCTGTATATCTGCTCTACATAAATCTCCAACAATTCTACCTCTGCACTTATGGATTCACTCAAATAATGTGCCTACAGGCTGATATTTGCATGATTTCTATCATTATTTATGATTCTTTGCATGATATTTTCAATAATACATGCATTTAACTCAAATATGCTAATGATTTTCAGTTACCTACGGGATTTCAGCATATTTCTCTGTTCTGCTTGTTATTTATCATGATTTGCAGTTATGGTGATGAATTTATGAAATTAAAAGAAGAAAAAGGGGTAAAGAATGAGATTCCCAAAACTACTGGACTTAGATCACTGATCCACATACAAGCTCCCATACTTGCAATGAAAAGAAGGAAACTAAAATCATACTTCACCAGGACATTCCACAAATCCGCATGATCTAGTGCAAATCTTCAAAGGAAAAGTTGACAACAACATGTAATGAAATGAAAGCGCTTCCAGTTGAACACAGCATTCACCAGTACATATCCAGAAATCAACAGGAAGATTACGTAAAATTTACAATCAGGATGTAATCTGAAACTTCATATCCATTCAGTATGCTCAAGAATAGGTACATTTACAGTGATCTGAAGAAAGAACCTTGACATTTCAACAATTCTATACTCATTAGTCTCAGTAATCTGATCTCCTGATTGATTCTACAGTAATTAGCCTTAATGCGCCAGATGCGTCTGTGTATTCTAATGTATCTCACCTTATTTTTAACAAGCTCTGGCTCTTATATAGAACAACTGCCAAAAAACGGTTACAATGATCCAAGGATCAGGATCCTCTCATAACAATCAACGGTCCAGATGAAAAGCACATGCTTCGCCAGTTGGCAAATGTACAGCTGGCACCGAATATTCCAGCATCTTCAACTTGATTCGGTCTCCAGCTGGCGAACAGCATATTTGACAGTATCCTCCTCATTTCTGGCTCATGTTGCCTCCATGCGCAACTTTGCAATGCTCAGCTTCAGCAATAGCTCTAACAGCATCATGACTTCAATGCTCAGCTTCAGCAGCATCATCATGACTTCCTGCAAGTAAACAGACAAACATTAAGTTCATCATCAGGTGGATAAACAACAGGAAGTAAAACGTTTTATTAAACAAGCCCCCGAAATGTGCAGCTACAGGTAATTGAGCTCCAAATCAGTGGAAAATTATGCACTAAATGCATAAACATCTTCAAAACACCCGGTCAACCATCGTTGACTGGGAAATCAGCAATCGGGTCTTCAAATTTCTATCGCTTCATGTTTTCCCGCCCATTTTCATGTGTATCGGGTTCAAATATGATCAGGTATCTCAAAATATACAAGGAAATAACCGCCCTTTAACCATCCTTCGAATCCGGCTTTGCATGCTCTGTTTGTATGTTTGGGGTCATCATCATCATATTCGCATCGGTGTGACCACATATGATCAGGGTGACAATATTAGACTTGGCCGATGGCAACAGTTATACCGACGCCAAAAAATCATGATGATGCCCAACTCTATGTCTTCTATCTAGCCGCAGGATATCATGAAATATGATGCTCCTCTCCTTTCTGAATGCTCTGATGAAAAGCACATCAGGATGTTTCGCTTCTGCATATTGGGGAAAGAAAGACATCATCATCATCATCATGATGAAGACAAACAGGAGGATGTGGAATATGATCCTGCTGCAGAGGAAAGGAAAATCATGGTGACGTCATCGTCATCATCAGGCTTCAATAAAATGCAAAGGATGACGTCACCGTCATGTTTTGTTAGAATCAGGGGATAAATGCAAGATCGGGTTCCCCCTAATGAATATGATCGGGAAGATGATCAGGTGATGAATGTAAAATGACCCTTTTTCGGCCAAGGTAACCCTCTCGAAAGATCAGGATGATGATGATGATCATCATCATATCCGCACTAGGTGATTTAAAATATGATCCTGCTGAATGTCCAGACGACGTCATCAGGATATCCGGGGCTTTTGTTAATCTTCGAACATGACGTCATCGTCATCATCATATTGGCGAACAGGATCATGCCTTGGAAAATATCCTGCCGAAGGAGAAAGGTGATGGTGACGTCATCCTGATATTTGCTTCTTCGTTTATCAGGTCGGGATGACGTCATCAGGATATTTGCAAAAGGTTATACTTCTCGGCAGGAGGATACTACGAAATGTCGGGTAGAGAAACAAGATCATGATGATGACCTTGTCAACATGACTTGGGAATTGGAATATCACCCTCCGCTTCGAAAGATAAGGTGATCATCATGATCACGCAAAAGGAGATCAGGAGGATATTACGAAATGTGATCCTGCCTTGAAAGATCATGATGATGATGATCACCAGGACTTTGACGTGCGCGTGCAAATTATGCAAATGGTGGGTTTCTTAAGTAGGGTGATATTATAATATCAGCATTATATTATAATATCGGGTGATGTTAGAATATCATGATGCTCGCGATGTTTCCAAGGTCGCTTGACGGGAAAAACACACTATCACTTAAGATTGACGTCCGGATGTTTCGGGATTGCATGATTTTTATATCGGGCGATAGACAAAGATCATGATGATGACCTTTCGCGATACAAAAGACCGCTCGACGGGGACAACCTACTACGACTTAAAGTTGACGTCCGGGTATTTCGACCTCAGGATATTATCAGGGGCGTTTCAAATATGATGATGATGATGTTCATCATACAACAATTATCAGGTTTGACCAAAACTTTGACTGTGCATAACTCCCTCATATGGACGAATTTTCAACTGATGTAAAAGGCAAACCTACATGGAATTTCAAGCTCTTTCTAAACATGAGGTCATAGAAACAAAATATGAAATTTGACAAACTAACCTCATGATGATGACCAACCTCATCCTGACCTTCATGATGATGATGCACCTGACTTATTTTTACCAAACCGCCAGAAAGCAGACAACACAAGCCAAACCAAAAGTTGGGTCCCTGTTTTGACAAGTTAAAATGGGGCGTGTTGTGTAACCACACAACAACTTGCCACCAAAGAAAACAACAAAATTCAAATAATTCAAGTGATATGATCATATTCATCTATAGTATTCCAATTCTTTCTAAGTAAAATCATCATGATCTTTGAATGATAAAGTTTCATCAAGGTAACAGTGCTAACAAAGGATCATGTGTGTGCATATGATTAATTATCCTCATCTTGAAAGCAAGTTGAAAACATAAGTAACTGGTGTTAAACTACATAGTTGGAGATCATCCCTCATAGCCAACCTGGATAGAGCCTTGCTGCCAGCAGGCGTCCATAGCCCCGGCAAGGTTATCTATACAATCTCCCTAAGTAGAGCCCCACTGCCAGCAGGCATCTATAGCCCCGGTAGAGTTACTTAGATGGCCTAAGTTTATTGTTTATCTAATTTTCCTTTAAAAATTTATATTTGATATCATCATGTCAGCTCATTTGTACAAGGTGTAGTCACTTGCAGCTTTAGGTTGGAGATTGTATTGGTAGCAAGGGAGTCCCTTTAGATTTTTCACTTAACACCTATACTCATATCTTCAACAAGCCCAAGGTTGTTAGGTGTTTCATTGTGTTTGATTCACTTTGGACAAGAAAAGGCACCTGATGAAAAGATATTATAAAACTTGATCATGAGTATTTATCAGAATGAATTACAATCTATGTCTAAATCTGATCTCATCACTTGAATCCTAACAATTTAGTTATTTTCTTAGGTGATGAAGTGCATCATCTTGACTTACCAAAACAAAAACTCAACCAAAACAACACAAAACAGAAGAAACACTATACAAACAACTAACCTACAAAAGGGAACAACAGGAACAGAACAAGAAAGCAAAACAAGCAGACTGTACAAACAACTAACCTACAAAATTATATACAAACCACTACTAGGCAAACAAAAACCAGCAAAAGACCTAAGGACACCTGTATTTGCATACTTCTTTTGATTGTGCAGGAGCATCAGGGTATTAGTTATGGTTCTCAACCTAGCAAATTTATCTTTATATTCTGAAGAGTATTCTGATATTCTGAATTCACTGTATTCAACAGAACAACTCTTGATGATCAACAACTGAGGAAGCTCATCATGTTCATGATTAATCCATATGCATGTCTTATCTTCTGAATTTCCATAATTAAAATAGTATTCAACATCATTTACTGTGGAAAGGAGAAATACAACCTGGTGTATTTCTGACTCTGTTGGACATGCTTCTTCATTGGCAGTTGGTCTTCCATTTGTCATTATATTTTCACTGCTTGGCTCAGTGCCTGGTCCCTCTTCAAATTGAAGGATGTATGACCTTTGATGTATTAATTCTTCATCTTTATCCAGCCTTATCCCTTCATCCTGGATGTTCAGTTTATCTTCCAGTTCAGGAAACTTCTCAATATTTTCTTCAATTTCCTGCACATCAGCATCTAAATAAGTATCTTTATTATCACAACCTGATATACAGAAATTTATCATTTCTAAATCATTTGACTGTAAAGGAGAAACAACTTTCACTTGATAAGGACACTCCCCTGTTTCATTCTCAAAATATTTCTGGAGTGACATCCGATTATGCACAACAACTCCAAAGTCTTCTACATCTTCATCTTTCAGGAATTGTTCATTAAATAATTCACATTTTCTATCTATTAGAGGATCTGGTTCCTTTAACCTGCAACATTCTTGCATTTGATCATTTAATTCAAAGAAGTCAGGTAATAAATCAGCATTTATTTTCTTCTCTATGACTCCCTGAGTTACTATCATAGGAACTTCATCATCAGGAGTGCATTTAAATTGCTCTACTATCTGTTTACACTTCTCTTTACCATAGAATGACTCCAGGAAAGATGTTTCATCTTCTTTATCAAAAGTATTAGGATCAGAATCAAAAATATTATCCCGATGAGTGATTTCTTCTCTAAAATTTTCACAAGATTCATACCTGCATACTGACTGGTCCTTACTTGTATTAGGAAGCAGAGAACTCCTATCAATCTCACCATAGAATGAATCCAGGAAAGATGTTTCCTCTTCATTACCTTCTGGAACTGATTTAGCTATTGTATTTTCTAGAATCTTTTTCAACATGACCAAGCAAGGGTAGCAATCTCTCTCTGAATGCTCTTCATCATGTAATCTGCACCAGCTTTCAATCAAGACATCATCAATGGGCAAACCTGATATTTGACTACACTGTATATTTCTAGACAAGTATAATTCAAAATCTTCAGATCTGTCCACTTCAGTGTCTGGACAATTAATAACTTCTGGTGCTGCATCTGCTTGTTGCTCCAGAATTTCTTCATTTTCCTGCCGGACCTCTTCATTTTCTTGGCAAGTTTCGGCTCTGAACACATCCGGGAAGAATATTAGTCCTTTCAAATATAAATCCAACCTTGTGAGGAAAGTTAAACAATTAATTTCACTGTGTTCTACAGTCTGGTGTATCCTGTAACAGGTAGATAAACCAAAGTTAGACAAATTGTGAGGGTAAAGCTGCCTACTCAAAGTTTCTTGAAATAAAGGAATGTTAATTTGACAATTGCCTTCATATACATCCATCAAAATGAGAATCTATTCTTCAATTTTTTAGTATTTTGCAATTTTAAGGAGATCTATCATATCTCAGACTAAAACTTGAAAGTCCAGAAAATCAAACAAATATTTGATGCTTTGGGCTAGATTTTGGCAAAGGTGCAACCAAAACATCTCGGGTAAGAGATATTTGCAGACATTAACCTCAAATACTGAAATATTTATGCAATACTTGCAGAAATCCAGAAATGTGACAGGATATTAGTGAATTCAGAAAGATCTACTGTAAAGCTTGCAATATTTATGTGAGATCTGGAAATCTTTACATAGAATGTGCACATACAAACTTCTCACAGCAAATATTTACGTAATTTACTGAAATTCATGAGTGATCTGAGGATACCTTACTCCTATACGCCATCAAACCTGAAAATACTGATGATGAACGTGATCTTCCGGGCCTGTTTATGTTGTGTTAGAAGCGAGGGGCCTGCAGATATGTTAGCAAGATTTAAAGCGGGCAAGTGGCTATACTAAGGCAGGGGATATCACTTCAACTGAAAAGAATTTATTTACTGAGAAACAGCTTAGCCCTCCTTCTGTTGATGATGCTGAGAAACAGCTCAGCCCTCCTTCTAGCGCCAATTTATGTTGGTCATGATGTTAGTCATTCACAAACATAGAATAAAAGTTACACAACAACCCTTACTCATCTTGAAAGATACGATGAACTCAAAGAATTCATGATCCCAAGTCTCCGTTGATTAGGTCTTAATCTACTGACGTTACTCAGTGGTTGATGTGTGTTGCTGTTTTCCATTCAGGGGCCTTACGTGTTTCTGCAAAGTTCATCATCATTCCTCAAAATATCCTGCTCTGTATATCTGCTCTACATAAATCTCCAACAATTCTACATCTGCACTTATGGATTCACTCAAATAATGTGCCTACAGGCTGATATTTGCATGATTTCTATCATTATTTATGATTCTTTGCATGATATTTTCAATAATACATGCATTTAACTCAAATATGCTAATGATTTTCAGTTACCTACGGGATTTCAGCATATTTCTCTGTTCTGCTTGTTATTTATCATGATTTGCAGTTATGGTGATGAATTTATGAAATTAAAAGAAGAAAAAGGGGTAAAGAATGAGATTCCCAAAACTACTGGACTTAGATCACTGATCCACATACAAGCTCCCATACTTGCAATGAAAAGAAGGAAACTAAAATCATACTTCACTAGGACATTCCACAAATCCGCATGATCTAGTGCAAATCTTCAAAGGAAAAGTTGACAACAACATGTAATGAAATGAAAGCGCTTCCAGTTGAACACAGCATTCACCAGTACATATCCAGAAATCAACAGGAAGATTACGTAAAATTTACAATCAGGATGTAATCTGAAACTTCATATCCATTCAGTATGCTCAAGAATAGGTACATTTACAGTGATCTGAAGAAAGAACCTTGACATTTCAACAATTCTATCCTCATTAGTCTCAGTAATCCGATCTCCTGATTGATTCTACAGTAATTAGCCTTAATGCGCCAGATGCGTCTGTGTATTCTAATGTATCTCACCTTATTTTTAACAAGCTCTGGCTCTTATATAGAACAACTGCCAAAAAATGGTTACAATGATCCAAGGATCAGGATCCTCTCATAACAATCAACGGTCCAGATGAAAAGCACATGCTTCGCCAGTTGGCAAATGTACAGCTGGCACCGAATATTCCAGCATCTTCAACTTGATTCAGTCTCCAGCTGGCGAACAGCATATTTGACAGTATCCTCCTCATTTCTGGCTCATGTTGCCTCCATGCGCAACTTTGCAATGCTCAGCTTCAGTAACAGCTCTAACAGCATCATGACTTCAATGCTCAGCTTCAGCAGCATCATCGTGACTTCCTGCAAGTAAACAGACAAACATTAAGTTCATCATCAGGTGGATAAACAACAGGAAGTAAAACGTTTTATTAAACAAGCCCCCGAAATGTGCAGCTACAGGCAATTGAGCTCCAAATCAGTGGAAAATTATGCACTAAATGCATAAACATCTTCAAAACACCCGGTCAACCATCGTTGACTGGGAAATCAGCAATCGGGTCTTCAAATTTCTATCGCTTCATGTTTTCCTGCCCATTTCCATGTGTATCGGGTTCAAATATGATCAGGTATCTCAAAATATACAAGGAAATAACCGCCCTTTAACCATCCTTCGAATCCGGCTTTGCATGCTCTGTTTGTATGTTTCGGGTCATCATCATCATATTCACATCGGTGTGACCACATATGATCAGGGTGACAATATTAGACTTGGCCGATGGCAACAGTTATACCGACGCCAAAAAATCATGATGATGCCCAACTCTATGTCTTCTATCTAGCCGCAGGATATCATGAAATATGATGCTCCTCTCCTTTCCGAATGCTCTGATCAAAAGCACATCAGGATGTTTCGCTTCTGCATATTGGGGAAAGAAAGACATCATCATCATCATCATGATGAAGACAAACAGGAGGATGTGGAATATGATCCTGCTGCCGAGGAAAGGAAAATCATGGTGACGTCATCGTCATCATCAGGCTTCAATAAAATGCAAAGGATGACGTCACCGTCATGTTTCGTTAGAATCAGGGGATAAATGCAAGATCGGGTTCCCCCTAATGAATATGATCAGGAAGATGATCAGGTGATGAATGTAAAATGACCCTTTTTCGGCCAAGGTAACCCTCTCGAAAGATCAGGATGATGATGATGATCATCATCATATCCGCACTAGGTGATTTAAAATATGATCCTGCTGAATGTCCAGACGACGTCATCAGGATATCCGGGGCTTTTGTTAATCTTCGAACATGACGTCATCGTCATCATCATATTGGCGAACAGGATCATGCCTTGGAAAATATCCTGCCGAAGGAGAAAGGTGATGGTGATGTCATCCTGATATTTGCTTCTTCGTTTATCAGGTCGGGATGACGTCATCAGGATATTTGCAAAAGGTTATACTTCTCGGCAGGAGGATACTACGAAATGTCGGGTAGAGAAACAAGATCATGATGATGACCTTGTCAACATGACTTGGGAATTGGAATATCACCCTTCACTTCGAAAGATAAGGTGATCATCATGATCACGCAAAAGGAGATCAGGAGGATATTACGAAATGTGATCTTGCCTTGAAAGATCATGATGATGATGATCACCAGGACTTTGATGTGCGCGTGCAAATTATGCAAATGGTGGGTTTCTTAAGTAGGGTGATATTATAATATCAGCATTATATTATAATATCGGGTGATGTTAGAATATCATGATGCTCACGATGTTTCCAAGGTCGCTTGACGGGAAAAACACACTATCACTTAAGATTGACGTCCGGATGTTTTGGGACTGCATGATTTTTATATCGGGCGATAGACAAAGATCATGATGATGACCTTTCGCGATACAAAAGACCGCTCGACGGGGACAACCTACTACGACTTAAAGTTGACGTTTGGATATTTCGACCTCAGGATATTATCAGGGGCGTTTCAAATATGATGATGATGATGTTCATCATACAACAATTATCAGGTTTGACCAAAACTTTGACTGTGCATAACTCCCTCATATGGACGAATTTTCAACTGATGTAAAAGGCAAACCTACATGGAATTTCAAGCTCTTTCTAAACATGAGGTCATAGAAACAAAATATGAACTTTGACAAACTAACCTCATGATGATGACCAACCTCATCCTGACCTTCATGATGATGATGCACCTGACTTATTTTTACCAAACTGCCAGAAAGCAGACAACACAAGCCAAGCCAAAAGTTGGGTCCCTGTTTTGACAAGTTAAAATGGGGCGTGTTGTGTAACCACACAACAAGGAAGCACAATTCCTTGCTTTGTTCTTCAAGATGGCGATGGAGAAATGGCTAGGATACTTCTTGCAGTGAAGATGAACTTCAAATTCAAAGGAGGATGATCACAAGCTATAGATTGATATGGTGCATTGATAATTCTGTAGAGTAATGATATAGAAATCTTGGATATAGAAACAGAAGAATAGAGTTGTATTTATAGACTTGTGTAAGAGAAGATCAATGGTGTAGAAGAAATAAGAAGATCAATGGTAGAGGATAGTTGAGAGAACGTGCACGAATAGAAAGAAGACATGTGTCATTAAAAAATGATGCTTTATTAAGTTAACTGCTTTCTTGATGAGGACGAGCTTTGATTTCTTAAATTAGAATATATTTTTCTAATTTAAGAGTTTTTTGATAAAAACAAAGTTGCTTTAAATCAGTTATCTCAGCTTTTACTTTTGCATGACAAGGAAGATTTATTTTTAGAAGAAAATGATATAGATAAGAGTGGGTGAAATACAAATTAAATAAATAAAATTTATTTAATTTATGTGCATCATGAATAAATAAATAAAATATTTAATTTTATTTATTTTTAGATGAGGGATGCAATAATTAAATAATTTAAAATTATTTAATCATTTGATGGAAAATAGAAGAATAAGGAAATTAATTAAATAGAATTTATGATGCAGAGGCATCCACACTATAACCTTAACATACAGCATGGATGTCTGCAGCCCATCATCATCATCATCATCATCATCATCATCATCATCATATTTACTGTCGCTGACCGATATCCTCCTGATGACAAGCCTTCGCCTTTTCGCATGTCAACAGCATCATCATATTCGGCAGCATCATCATGTTCGGCAAGCGTGAACATCCTCCTGACGTCCACTATTCATCTCACCGACAACTTCCATCTTCACTATCTTCAGCATCATGATATTCAACATCATGTTAATCAACAGGATAAAGAACATCTGGTTCCTTCCATTTATCCTGATGATGACGATCCTTAACTCCTTGCACCGTCCCCTCGATGCTTGCGTCACCCCGATATCCTGATGACGTATATCCTGATGACGATGACGTCACCTGCAACTTCTCAATATCCTGCTGCTCTGAAATATCCTGATGACGTATATCCTGATGATGATGACGTCATATCCTGCTGTTGGCCAAACTTAGCTTTTTTTTCAGCCCGCGATCAACCTGATCTTCTACCTTATGCCGATGCACTCCTTCTCGGCACCTCCTGATGATGATCACCCTGACGCACTTTCACTTTATGCAACCAACTGCATCATGCTCTTCTCCACTTATCCGGATGACGATGCCCGGAGCGTCTGCAGGATATTCACCAAATTATCCTGATGATGCCGTTTTGACAAATTTCTAGCCTTAGCAGATTTTCAC
The DNA here is from genome assembly GCA_027924645.1 of Cunninghamia lanceolata. Taxonomy (NCBI): domain Eukaryota; kingdom Viridiplantae; phylum Streptophyta; class Pinopsida; order Cupressales; family Cupressaceae; genus Cunninghamia; species Cunninghamia lanceolata. Next base: position 10,221,697 of record BSBN01000389.1, read on the forward strand.
TGTTCTGATCCGCTGAACCTCCTGGGATGACCCGATCCACTTCCAGGGTGATCTTCCAAACTCTATCAGCTCGACCTAGCACATACCCATGCTAGGGTCTTCAACATCTCTTGACGGCGATCCTGCACACCTGCATGCAAACAAACTAACACCTACCCTACTGTACATAACCATTCCACCGATCAGACGAATCAACCGGTGGAATGGATCAGTGAATCCATGAAACCACCAAACCAGCAAATCGATCAAGCAATGGAATTCAACAGAGGATGAACACAAACAGGATCACTTTATTTGATTTCAAAAGATGCTATTACAATATTCAGTCTCTCCTCTCTCTCAGTCTGATCGATGATATATATAATATCAACCAATCCTCATGCTTAAATAGATTTTCCTGCGAGTACTACCACTCGACTCCAAGCGGCTGGGAAATCTCTCCAGGCGGCTGGGAGATCCAACCGGTCCTACAGCATGACAGCTGTTCTAACAAACTAACTAAAAATAGTAAAACATGATCAGCATGACCTTAGTACAGTCAGCATGACCTTTATTACATGCATTTGGTCTTATCAGACCTTCTTGAAAACATAAACAAGACTCAAATTAACTAACTGCCTCATGAAGGCCAGCTGTCAGGTAGGTGCTCCTGCACCATACTCCCCAACAGAAAAGAACTCATGTCCCATGAGTTTAGTATGTGGAAGTCCTCCACCTTTACACTTTGCCTTAGCAATATGCTGATCTGTTCCAGCTTTATCCTCTGCTGGCTCTTGGCTGCTCCAAGACTTCTGAACTGTAGCTTGCTTTCTTGCAAGTAAATCCTCATGCCTGTCAATGTAGGCCCTTCTCTCACATACCTTGTGTTTGTCAGGTTGTCTAACCAGAACCTCTGTCTGAACTGCCTCTTGAACTTCTGCAATGTTCAACTCTATCTTCCTTTCAACCTTTATAGGACAAACAATAGTCCCAACTATGACAACATCCTTGTCATTCCTCTCAATTGGTTGCTGTGTGCAAACCTGCTTCTGCACCTGCTGCTGACCTCTGTCAGTCACAACTAAAACTTTCTTCAATCTGTTGTCCTTAACAACTTCTTTTCCTGCAGTGTCCTCAACTGCCTTTTTGCCTGCTCCTATAGGCATCTGCACAAACTCCTTCTTTCCCATTAAAATGATTTGGGCTGCCTTCTGTACTGCAGCATTTGCCTGCAATGGCATCAACTTAATAGTCTTCCCATCTTTCTTGATGGTGTAGGTATTAGCATACCCATCATACAGTACCCTTCTATCAAATTGCCATGGTCTACCCAACAGTAGGTGACAACATTCCATGGGCAATATGTCACACAAAACTCTATCCTGATATGCTCCAATCTGAAAATCAACATATGCCTGTTCATAGACAAAAAGTGATTGACTATCACTCACCCAAGATGCCTTGTAAGGGTGTTGATGTGGAATCCTTTCCAAATTCAGTTTATCCACCATTTCCTGAGATACCATGTTGTCTGTTGAACCAGTATCAATGACAACCTTACATACTTTACCTTTGCTCTTACATGTGGTCTTGAAAAGAGCTCTTCTTTGTGGGGATTCTTTGTCAGGTACCTTCATGGTAGTCACTGTTCTTCTCATCATCAGAGACTCTCCACTCTCTGGGTATGCATAATTATCAGGCTCCTTATCCTTTTGATAAGTGTTTGAACTCTGCACACTTTTCTCTACTGTCTCTTCTTGCACAAGTTGTACTCTCTTGTCATTAGTTCTATCATTTCTGGATGATGAACCTTTGTTTTCTGGACATTTGAAAGATGGATGACCAAACTCACCCCAGGTGTAACACTTTCCTGAAAATGTAGTAGAACCTCTACCACCTCCAAATCTGCCTCTATTACCTTTCCATCCACCTCTGAAATCAGACTGTCCCTGTCCTTTACCAGTGTCTTCTTGACCCTCATTGGTTTGCCTTGTTGTAGGGGCTGCTCCTCTTCCCCTCATATTGCTGCCTCTTCCTCTCATGGACTTATCTTGTCTCCTATTCATCTTTTCTTCAATCCTGATTGCCATTTGATAACAATCCTCCACATTCTTAGGGTTAGCTAAAACTAACTCATCCTGTATGTTAAATCTCAAACCAACCAAGTACCTAGCCACCTTTTCTACCTCATTCTCATGATGACCAGATCTCATACTCAACTTATAAAACTCCTCAGTATATGCCTTCACATCCATTTCCTTCTGCCTTAAAAATTGTAGCTTCTTAAACATCTGAATTTCATAATCCCTAGGCAAGAATTTACCTTTGATCCTTGCTACCATCTTATCCCATGAAGTGATCTTTGACTTCCCTTGTTTCCTTCTCTCAGATTGTACATAATCCTACCATACCAAAGCATGACCTCCTAACTTGGTCTTTGCAATCTTTACCTTCTGATCCTCAGCAACATCTTCACATTCAAAGTGATTATCAAGTGCAGCAATCCAATCCAGCAACTCATCTTCATTCAAACTTCCATTATACTTGGAAACATCAACCTTTACCTTAGGTTTATCACCCTGCACTGCCTTTAACAGTTTTGCAAATTTCTGGTCTTCAGCATCCAAATCTTCAGCTACCTCTTCATACTCTTCAACAGTATCTTCATCTTCTTCAGACTCACTGTCTGCCACTTCTCTCTTTTTGTTCTTTTCCAGGGCTACAAGCCTGGCTTAAAGTGCTTCAGCAAGCTCCTTCATCTTCCTCATCTCTCTGGCATGTTTTTCCTTAATCTCCTGCAATTCCCTTGCAGTACCATTACCTTTCGGAGGCATTTTGTCAACCTCTCAACCAACACACAACACACAATCAACTCTACCTCTGCGCTTTCGGTGACAGAATCAACACACAACAGCCTAGATCTTTTGCTGAGCTCTGATACCACTATGATGCAGAGGCATCCACACTATAACCTTAACATACAGCATGGATGTCTGCAGCCCATCATCATCATCATCATCATCATCATATTTACTGTCGCCGACCAATATCCTCCTGATGACAAGCCTTCGCCTTTTCGCATGTCAACAGCATCATCATATCCGGCAGCATCATCATGTTCGGCAAGCGCGAACATCCTCCTGACGTCCACTGTTCATCTCACCGACAACTTCCATCTTCACTATCTTCAGCATCATGATATTCAACATCATGTTAATCAACAGGATAAAGAACATCCGGTTCCTTCCATTTATCCTGATGATGACGATCCTTAACTCCTCGCACCGTCCCCTCGATGCTTGCGTCACCCCGATATCCTGATGACGTATATCCTGATGACGATGACGTCACCTGCAAATTCTCAATATCCTGCTGCTCTGAAATATCCTGATGACGTATATCCTGATGATGATGACGTCATATCCTGCTGTTGGCCAAACTTAGCTTTTTTTTCGGCCCGCGATCAACCTGATCTTCTACCTTATGCCGATGCACTCCTTCTCGGCACCTCCTGATGATGATCACCCTGACGCACTTTCACTTTATGCAACCAACTGCATCATGTTCTTCTCCACTTATCCGGATGACGATGCCCGGAGCGTCTGCAGGATATTCACCAAATTATCCTGATGATGCCATTTTGACAAATTTCCAGCCTTAGCGGATTTTCATTGTTCTGATCCGCCGAACCTCCTGGGATGACCCGATCCAGTTCCAGGGTGATCTTCCAAACTCTATCAGCTCGACCTAGCACATACCCATGCTAGGGTCTTCAACATCTCTTGACGGCGATCCTGCACACCTGCATGCAAACAAACAAACTAACACCTACCCTACTGTACATAACCATTCCACTGATCAGATGAATCAACCGGTGGAATGGATCAGTGAATCCATGAAACCACCAAACCAGCAAATCGATCAAGCAATGGAATTCAACAGAGGATGAACACAAACAGGATCACTTTATTTGATTTCAAAAGATGCTATTACAATATTCAGTCTCTCCTCTCTCTCAGTCTGATCGATGATATATATAATATCAACCGATCCTCATGCTTAAATAGATTTTCCTGCGAGTACTACCACTCGACTCCAAGCGGCTGGGAAATCTCTCCAGGCGGCTGGGAGATCCAACCGGTCCTACAGCATGACAGCTGTTCTAACAAACTAACTAAAAATAGTAAAACATGATCAGCATGACCTTAGTACAGTCAGCATGACCTTTATTACATGCATTTGGTCTTATCAGACCTTCTTGAAAACATAAACAAGACTCAAATTAACTAACTGCCTCATGAAGGCCAGCTGTCAGGTAGGTGCTCCTGCACCAATTTATTTAATTGATTATGGAGAGGGAAGAAGATTTGATTTGATTTTTCGCTTTAAAGGAAATAAATCCTAAAAAGATGAGAGGAATAATAGATGAAATATCTAATTAAATAAATTAATTAGATATGCATAAGTTGCAATTTTAGAAAGAAAGCAAGAAGATATTTTTAGAAGAAAGCAAATTAAATAAATAAATCTATTTAATTTATCTTGTGCAAGATAGAAGAATAAAATAAAATATTTAATTATATTTTATTTTTAGAGACTAAGAGGATTTAAATAAATTTAAATGATTTATTTAAATTTGGAAGAATGCATGACTTAATTAAATAATTAGAAATTATTTAATTGTTTGGAAGAAATAAATTAAATAAAGGATTTTATTTAATTTTGACTTTAGAAAAAGTAATTAAATATTTTCGATATTTAATTAACTTAGAGAAATATGAATTGAATAAATAAATTTAATTATTTATTTATTGATAGAGGAAATAGACTTAAATAAATATTAAAAATATTTATTTGGACAAAGTCATATCATTTTTAGGTGTATACATTTTGCCCCTCTTTGAAGCAATGTGCTTTATCACGTTGTTTCAAAGAATAAGATTGTCTAAAAATGATACATGCCTCAGTTTTCCCCTGGTACAAGTTTAATGACGATAGGATGCTCCCTCGGGAGATTGGACAGGAAGAAGGCAGAAGGCGTGAGATGGACAATCTCACGAAGAAGAAGGATGAAGAAAGAGCTGAATGATACATGATGCAAGATTAAATGATAACACACACAAGCAAGTAAGCAAGTATGCACAAATGATATAAGAACAAACAAGGTATTGGCCTTAGCAAGTGGTAAACCAATGATTAATCGATATAGATCGATGATGTCTAGTTTCAGGAATGAAACATGTCATATAAGATGCCGGGTTTGGTTTCGGCAAAAGCAACATCCTGTCTAAGACAATTGATATGATAACGATATATGACAGTGTTGTCATGGCGGAGAATGATAGATCCCTAGAGCAACACGAAGGATAGTTATGATTGATTGATATGGTTTACGACAAGATTAGGATCAAGACCGTTGATTACAATTGGATAATTTGACAAGATTAAATTCACTTCATTTGCATGGATTGAGGATGAATTGCAAGCGGATCATTGCTTAGATTGATTGGATTAATTAGAATGGACCACAATGATAGATAGAAAGTTGATTGATAGAAGAATGACTCGACAAAAGAAATCACAAGCTTTTATTTGTAAACATTGATACTCTGCAGGATCTTTATTATGAATGGTAGGCGAGATGTAAATGGATATGGATACAGATATGAGATGTGATTGGATATGTAATGGATATGGATATGGAATGCAATTGGATACGGTATGGATATGGATATTTGTCATCTTGATATTGCAAGTATTTTGAAGTTCTTATTTTATCATTGGGCTTTTTAAAATGTTGTAAGAAAATACAAGCATCTTGGTATAATTGAACCGAGATGACCTGAGTATTACTTACATGGATTTTGATATAGCAAGTTGATACAAGCATCTAGTCAAAATTGAATCTAGATGACCTAAGTATTTCTTGCATTTCAACAGACAAGGATTGCCCCTTTTTATGTTCAGACCTTCGAAAGTCCTTCATGATCTTTTACTGATCATGTCGTTAGACAAAAGTCATCACATTACTAAAGTTTGATCCACAAACAACAGACAAAGAAAATGATTATGCCCCCATCATAGCATCTCTAGCTTTTGGCATCCTAGAGTAGCATAGAAAGACATAATGACAAAAATTGAAGACCTTGTGAGTTAACCAGTTCATAAAGCACAAAACATTCTTGCATTTAGATGTGTCTTCTTGCCATAGTTGATATATAATTAGTTTGAGTGTTTTGGTATATGTTTTTCTTTGGAGAGGTTGACGTTTTGCATCAAGACTTTTGTTTGGAAACATGTTTTGCTGTGCATGCTTGCGTCTGGTAAAAGGTGTGGACATGGATAGATCGGAGGATAGGTGATAAGGTAGGGAATGGATGGGTAGTGGAGCCTTAGAGGTACATTGATAATGGTCTTGCCTATGTGACGATGGAGAGGCAACGTAGTTCGGGGTGAACCTTGTGATACTAAGATATGGACCGGATGAGACACGATAGGGAACATATATGGATCAGGTATGGAACAGATATGGACTAGATATGGATTAGATGATACTGATGACAAGGAAACACCATGAATAGGTAGATGCATGTGTGATAAGGAATGAAATGCACATGGAAGAGGGCAAGGATGTGATCTCCAAGGACTAAGTTGCATAGGAATAACATGCCCCATTGTAGGTAGAGTACTTAGGATTTTTCATGACAATGCTTAAGATGAAGGAGGAGGATGAGAGGATAATGAAGGATTTGTATGGTTTGGAGGGATAAGGTATGCCAAGAGACATTCAAAAACATTTGTCAACATTGTGCCCCCAATCTTTATCAAGATCAAAGAAATAGAGGAATGGAAGATTTAGGATGGATGGACTTGATAGTATAGGTGTGTAGTAGATAGAGGAATAGGATAGGAAATGGTATGAAAGGAAACTGGTAGGAGAAAAGTGATATGCTGATGAGACAAGCTACCCCCAAGTGTAGGTGACATAGAAGATCAACTTCCACATGACGCTTGTTTGCCAGGTTTTCATCATGGTACTTATCCAAGGTGCATGTTTGCCAGGTTTTCACCATTGGACGAAGGGATTTTTCTTTACATTTTTTTTTGACATTTGGATGGGATAGATGGATATGGAAAGGAGAAAATCAATCATCTATCTCCATTAAAGGTGATAGTCCCACTAGATGGATGTTGTCACATGAACCAAAACACATCAAAATGATTTTATCTATACTATGGCATTTTTTTTTGATGAGAGAAGGTGGACATGGAAAGGAGAGACTCAAGTATGTAGTTCCCTGAAAGGTGATAGTCTTAATGGATGTCATCACATGGACCAAGTCAAGCATTCTCATAGATGTTGGTACGGGATTGCATGAAAGTGAGATATGGAGAAGGTAGATATTGGATAATGGAAGGTGTGATAGTGGATGATGATGTGAATTATAGATGGAAGGCTTATGCAAAAGCATGGACCATGGGAGTAGGATGAGGAAGATATGTAAGATAATAGTTGAAGGAAGGGGAGATGGAGGTATGTGGAAATGTTGCAGGATGGAAGGGAATCATGACCAATGGTTTCACATACCATGATAAACATTAAATATTATGATGGGAAGGTGGTGTAGGAAGCAATGGAGAGTTTTACTTGGTGGATGAGTGATTTAGGAATTTAGGGACCCACATAGACTTCGTATTGTTCTAATTTTTGTTTGTCATGTGGGATGGAAGGATTTGATACTTTTGGGTGGAAAAGGAGAAAGGGGATGGTTGGGATTCTTGAAAAGTGGATGCCTCATTTAACTCGAGGGCTTTTCTCTTAGGTACCCAAACCATTTTGCTTTTAGAATTTGCTTGTGAAGGTATGGGTTTGGGTGTATGTAGCTTGTGTGTAGCTTCAGAGGTAATTGCCCATTGCTTGGGGGCCCACACCTTTTTTAGTTTTACATTGAGGTATGTGGGTGTATGCAGATTTTGAGATGGATAATTCTTTGATTCTTGGATTTTGTATCCTTGGTCATGAGGAATCTTAGGATTTTTGATTTTATAGTTAGAGGCATCCAAATTTGTGCTTTTGAATCCCTTGGGGATGGTGGAAGTGAGGTTGGTGGAAGCTCATTGTTTAGACAACATGTGCATCCACTGGCCATGATTGGGATTGTTAGAGGATTTATAGATGGATGGATAAGGTGTTGGAAGAAGTGGTGGTAAAATGTACGGAGGAGTGTTAGGAGTTGGAAGTAGTGGAGGTAGATTGGATGGTGGAAGGTGTATGGTCACATGCTTTTGACAATTGTAGGATGATGGAGGTGGAATGGCGACATATGTTTTGGGGATATGATAGGATGTATGATGGAAAGTGGTGGACTGAGGAGGAGTGGAGGAAGTACCAACATCTTGAGATTTTTCACCTTGAGGTGTGTATCCAAGACCGTATGAATGAGGAGGAACATTGACATGGACAGGCTCCAAAATACCTTGTTCATGAAGGCCTAAGCCTTTACCTTGATAATTCATATGTTGGAGTATGCGGTGGACAGTGGGATTATGTATAGGTGGAACACTAGACACAAGTTCATTATTTGATGGAGAAGGTGAGATAGAGGATAATGGTTGTTGGTGTTCTAAGGAAGAAAATTCATGCATGAAGGTAGTGGGACCAAGGATATAGGATAAGGGATTTGTAACTTGGTCCGTAATGGATGGTGAAGGATCACTAGAATCTTGATCATTATTATGCTCTTTAGGATCTAAGTTATTGGGTTGATCATTCATGTGCACTTCGGAGGCAAGTGTCTCATCAAAGGAAGTGGAAGTTGTTGGATCATGGATGGGATTAGATGGAAGAGGGATAGAAGTAATGGAGGTTTCTTGCTCATGGATGGGTATGGGATCAAATTGTTCAAGGACATCTTCTTCATAGGGAATATCTTGATCATAGAATAGATAAATGTTATGGATGGGTTGGATTTGGATTTCCTTCTCATGTATAGGATCAAGTTGCTCATGGATAGCTTCTTCATCAAAGATAGTATCTTGATCATAGAAAAGATAAAGGTTATGCATGGGTTGGAATTGGATCTCTTGCTAATGTATAGTTGTTGGGAGATGGATAGGATCAAGTGGCTCATGGAGAGTTTCATTATTATGGCTATCATCTTGATCATGGAAAAGATACATGTTATGGATAGGCTGCATGAAAGTGATTTGATCTTGACTTAGACTAGGGCTTAATGTTTCCACATGCTCTAGGGTGTGCTCTTGACATAACTCTTGGGTTGTTTGAATGAAAGTGGATAGATTTTGACTTGTGTGCATGGTAGGAGACTCTTCGATAAGCTCAAGGGGTTGAGGATCACATGAAGGGGTTGTAGCATTTGACATGTTATTGGAAGAATCTTTTGCAAGGTCAAGGACTAAATTTTGGGGACATGGGTGACTCTCTACTGGTAGTCCTTGGATCACATCCTTCGTAGGTGTATGGGTAGATGAATAAGGTAATGGATGAGTTGATTTGGCTTTCTCCATAGCTTTTCTTTTGCTATATAAATTTGGAAAACATTTTTCCCACCACTCATCTGATTCTTTTTTGGTTGTCCATTTAGAGTTTGAGGAACCAGATGGCGGTGTTGGTCTAGAACCGGTATGCTTTGGGATATGTGTCTTAAAAGATAGCGAAGGAGGACTAGTAGACGGGGTGGTATATGATTTCTGACTTGAGGTGGTGCTTGCCTTGTCAATAGTATCATTAAGACGGGAAAAGAAGGTATGATTTTGGTGCGAGGTGTAGCTTGTACTGGTATGTTTAGCTTGCAAGATTGCCATTTCTTGTTGTAAGACTTTGACTTGTTGAGCAATTGCTATACAATCTTAGGATGAGGGACCTAAGTTTATTTGCAATTGCAGATATTGGAGTGTTTAAGCAATATATTCTAATTGGTTTGCCATCTCTACAGAAATTGACACAAGACTGGAAAAGCTTACTGTGATAGATGCACAGCTACAAAGTTGGAATAGGTAGCAAAAGCACAGGAAGTCGGTACACATGCATAGCTTTAGAATGTATATGTGCAACTTTGGTTTTTTGAATGCTTTTGTAAAATTTTTGAAATGTTTTGTAGTTTTTTTGGGTTTTTTGGTTTGCAGGTTGGTCTTTTGATATGATTTTATCAATTTTTAGCAACAAGACATAGCAAACACATAGAATGATTTCATGTTTTTTTTATTTTTTTGTAATTTTTTGGACTCTTTTTGACACAAGAACAATTATAACCTAGGCTGGAAAGGATAGTATTTGTTGAGTCCCCTAGCTGTGCATATTCAAAGTGTGTAGCTCTAAGATCTAGTAGCACCGGCTCCTCTCCACGACACTCACTTCTCATGCATACCAGATCTAAGTTTCCTTAGGCTCGTACCTGAAGAGACCTAGTGTCTCAAATTACTTCTTGGAACCTCATTTTTTAATCATTGGTTTTGTTCATATCATTCACATGTTCTTCGTTCATCAGGTTGACAGAACACCATCGGCGAACACTTAACTTTCTCTACCGATGACATGTGTTTCACCGATGGTAGTGCCCATCGGGAAGACTTCTTGTATCGGTATAGATGGAAGTAGTATCGCTGATGATCTATATCTCGTCAATGATGTGGTCAGCATGAGTCACTCCGATGGAAGACCATCGAAGTGAGTAGCTTTATCGGCTTAGTGGTAATGGCTCTTACCGATGAGACTATCATCCCAATGTTTAGCAAGAAGATATTCATCAGCATAGCATAAAGTCTTTGGGCCAATGGCAGAAGTCTTTTCGATGAAGGCTTGGATCAGCAGGACCATAACTTTCAGTGTAGTTTTAAAGTTTCTCTCTGACGGTCTTCGTTACGCCGATGAAGGATGAAGGTTTGAGCATCGGTGGGACAAGGACTCATCACTGTGAATGGTGGAGTTGTCACCAATGGTTAAGGCTATACCAATGAGGCTTTGACTGGCATCGTCGGCAACAAAATTGCCGACAATAGTCTTACTATGTGTTTGTATGTATAAACTGGGATATCACACGCGACGTGGTGCATGTGGGGACTAATGGGTCCTCTTGAATGTGAATAGTTAGATAGAAGTTTGGATGGTTGGACTGAGCGTAACTGAATCAATTGGTTGCTTAGATGGTTAGACAAGTTTGGAGATGGATAGACTTGGATTGATAGAGTTCGATTGTGAGTTCAATCTTGTGAGCTCTATTTTCTTCTTGGGGGAAGTCCTATGTTGTATGTTGTATGTAGCATGATAATAGTATGTGAAAGGACTGAACTGAGAAAAGGAGAAACAAAGGTCGAGAGAGAGCAAGTTTGATCTTGCCATGTTGCTTTTGAGATTCTCTAGATGAAGAACAAGATGTAAAACTCTATGAAGGATTGAGAGTCTGATATTGTATTATAACTGTGTTTTGGTTGCTGATTAATACAATGATCTCTGGCTTTTGGAATGTGGGGTTTTTTACCCGAAAGGGTTTTCCCCATGTAAATCTATGTGTTCTTATTATTATTCTTTCATGGTTGTGATTCTGTAAATTGAATCTGTTGTTTGTTGTTGAAACTGTAAAGTTGCATCAGTCTTTTCTCTGAAGGTTCAATGATGGGGAAATAAACTGTCTATTTCTGCCTTGTGGCATAGTAGATAGTGTTTTTGAGGCAACCGAATAAAATTTAAAGTTACCAAAGACACTATTGATCCTAGATGTACATTCTTGGATGCTCTTATTTCCTTACAAGTGGTATCAGAGCTTTCTTCCTTGACTGGTTTGGTTCTGGTGTTGCAGGTTTTGGATTCTTTCTGTGAAGATTTCTTGGTCTGGGAAGCCTGAGGAAATCTGAAGGAATCATTTGATGTTTGATCCTTTGGTGAGTAAAAATGTTTGCTCCTTTTGTTTCAGTTTCAAGTGACAACATGCAGCCTGAAGGATGATGAAGTTGGAGAAGGAGTTGATCATGTTGAAATGATGTGGTCTAAGGCTCTTTTGTTGATAGTAAGATGTTCCTATTGCTTGGGGTAGAATTTTGTTTTGTGGTTGTGTTGCTGCAGTAACTTTCATATTGGGTGTCTATGTGAGAGGCTCTCTGATGATATGAAGAAGTTTGTGTTTCTGCTCAGCCATGGAGTATTGTGCTTATACTGGGATTTGTTCCTGGTATTGGAGGGTGCTGATTATGTGTCGCCCCAGTTGCATTTTGGTTATGGAGTTGATCCTTTTGAGGTCTGGAAGCTTCTGATATAACCTGACTTACTCTCTCAGATGCTTGTACATGGTGGTCTTGGAATTGGTCTGAATTAGGCCTACAGTTCCTGGATTTACTTAATCCTTGTGGTTGTTTTGTACTTGCATCAGAAGGGTTTAATATATTTTTCTTTAAAATCTATGATGCTCATCTATGTTAATCTTTTTCTGGTTTGAACTATTATAGTGTTTTAGTTTTTGACTATAGAATCTACCAGATGTGAAGAAGATATGGATGTGCATGAATGGTTTTACAGGTTTTACAAGGTCAAGAAAAAACTTGTGGTTCTGTGATGCTGCAGTCAATCTATTTTTCTAGACCCTGGCTTTTGGGGTGTTGCTGGATGAAATAGTTGCAATTTTTCAAAGCATGCTCTATGCATGGTGTGAGGAGGTGAAATGCTTTCTTTGCATGGGAGTACTGGTAAGTGACAGGTCACTCAATATTTCTGTGGTAATGCTTTTGGTTTATTGACTATGGTGCTTAGGTTGTGGACATTTTTGGCTAATCAGATTTGTAAGTAATCTGGTGCTTGAGTCATGTTGTCTACATTGTTATCTATTCCTTGAGATCCCAGTTTTGTAGTTTCTAGTGCAATAGTGGGTTTGCATGTTTCAGTATATTTGGATCTACGAGTGATGCAATTTTTTTAGGTGTGTACAACCTATTGATTGCAGTGGGACAACTCAGAAGTGGATGGTCTATATTCGCAAGATTGATTATGTGATTGTGCAGACTTGTTAGCTCGCCTTGTTTGTGGTCACTTGTGCATTGGTGTGACTGTTTTGGAATGAGAGGATGGATGTTGTAAAGTACCTGAATAGTTGGTTAAGGAGACTTGTAGCATGTGTATCGTGAGGTCATGAATAGCTTGGATTCACAGGTTTGTGTAAGCTATTGACAGTGATAGAGTATTTCCTTGGTTTGGAGATCTTGGTGTCACTTGGTTCTATTGTCACATGGACATGTTAATTTGTGGACCTGGAGGATTTTTAGATTAGGAGATGTTTGGTCATGATGCTTGGAAAGCTCAGTTGTTATAGTTCAATGGGAGCTTTAGCATTGACTGTGTGTTCATCACTTAGTGGTGAATGATCTTCTTTAGTGTTGCAGATGTTACTAGGAAGAGCTCTTTGATCCTGTTGCTGTAGAAGAGTTCTTTTGAATTTGCAAGGGCACTATTTGAGGATGTGTAATATCTTGGAGTCATGAAGGATTCATGAAATCCTTGGTTGAGGTGTTGGTGCTTGACAGGTGATGTTGGTTTAGAGTTTAGTTTGTTTCATGTCATGATATTTTCTTAATTTCTATTTTTGAGTTTTGGCATGATACATTGCTCTTTAAGACCATGGTTATGTTCACTTGGAGCATGTAATCTCCTAAGGGGGATGGTAAGACCATGATGTCATGATAAGTTCCTGGTTCAAATGATTGGAGCTTTGACAGTGGTCTGGTAACTTCTCTATGTTTGGGTATATTTACTATTTGCTTGATTACTTCATAGTGATGTAGTGATGTAGTTGGAGTTTAGCATGAGGTGATTGTTCGTAGGTACTCATGGATACATGGAGAATAAGGTGAGACTGTATATGCTATGTTTAATCAGAGTTTGCAGCAGGAAGTTTGAGGAGTCTTTACCTTGGTTGAATGTGAGTTCAACAAAAGATCTAGAGGAGATTGTTCTTGGAGAAAGTCATTGGGAGTTGGATATATTGGAAGAACATTCTCATTCCCCACTCTTGGTCTTCTCCCCAAGTTTCAGTTGAGAGGTATTGCCCATTGTTTACTCTCAGATGTGTTATGTTTTCTTTCATAGACATGGATCTTGAACTGCCCATAGATGGTTCTGGAGGATTCATTGTGAGAGATGGATAACATGATTAATCTCCTTGTGCATTTGAGTTTAAGATATCATTCATTGATGAGGATTGTTAGGAGATGGTTTATGGGCTGATTTCTTGAAATGGGAAATGGATTAGTTTGATCTTCTTTGGTTTGAGAGGCTTACATCCATGTTAATTGCATGATTACATATGTTGAATTTGATCTCTTGAGATTGAATGTTTGTTTGGGTGTTGTTATGCTGTTCTCTTTGGGGTGTTTTGAAGAAGATCATACTTGACACAGTTGGCATTTAGAGGTGTATGTAGAAGAATTGTCTATAGGTATATGATGTGCAGTGTTTCTCTTGGTCTTAGTTATTTTTTCTGATGGTGTGTTTCACATTACATTGGTTTGAGGTTTTGTTCGGAGCTGAAGTGATCACTAGTTTGTGGTCATGTTCTTTCACTTATGTTCTTGGGTGATAGCATGAAGGTTTTATTATCTCTTTCATTGTTAGGTGTGAAGAACTTGAGAGATTTCTGGACTGGAGTTGAGATGTACAGGTTATTGATTTACATATTTTGCATATCATGGTGGATGTTTCCTTGGTACTACATGATGTTTACACTTACAATGTGATGCCATTGGTGGACTTTGTTTGCCATGATCTTTTTCAGATCTGCATTATCCATGCAGTGGGAGTTCTTGGATGTGTTTGGTCTTCTTTGACTATTTGACACATGGAGCTTGTCCCTGCAGTTTGGGTGAATAAATGCTGGCATGAGTTTGCTATGTTCTTCTATACCTTTGAGGTATGTGTGATTGGATTAGCACTTGTTGTGTGTGCTATTTTTAGTCATGTGGGTTTTGTTCAGTTGGATGGGTGCAGTCAGTTTTCTGATTGTTGTTCTAGATGATGTTCTATCTTGTTTCTGGAGGATGGTTTCATGGCTGTGTTCTAAAATCTTTGAAGTTGGTTATGTTGGAGCTTCTGTGTAGCTTGTGAGTACAGTGGAGTGAAGACAAAAAGATAAAGCTGGAAAAGGTTGATATTTTGGATAATGTTGCAGATGAAATGGGTCTTCGGGCCCATAATTCTTAGTAGTTGTATGCGGATTAAGAGGTAGCAATAATCTCTTTGAGAAGTGGGATATTGAAGAGCCTGGTGTCTCAAATTACTACTTGGAACCTCATTTTTTAATCATTGGTTTTGTTCATATGATTCACATGTTCTTCATTCATCGGGTTGACAGAACACCATCAGTGAACACTTAACTTGCTCTACCGATGACATGTGTTTCATCGATGGTAGTGGCCATCGGGAAGACTTCTTGTATCAACGTAGATGGAAGTAGTATTGCCGATGATCTGTGTCTCATTGATGATGTGGTCGGCGTGAGTCACTTTGATGGAAGACCATCGGAGTGAGTAGCTTTATCAGCTCAGTGGTAATGGCTCTTATAGATGAGCCTATCATCCTGATGTTTGGCAAGAAGATATTCTTCGGTGCAATGTAAAGTCTTTGGGTCGATGGCAGAAGTCTTTCCAATGAAGGCTTGGATTGGCAAGACCATAACTTTCGGTGCAATTTCAAAGTTTCTCTTCGATGGTCTTCGTTACGCTGATGAAGGATGAAGGTTTGAGCATCGGTGGGACAAGGACTCATCACTGTGAATGGTGGAGTTATTGCTGATGGTTAAGGCTATACCGATGAGGCTTTGACTGGCATCGTCGGCAACAAAATTGCTAATGATAGTCTTATTGTGTGTTCGTATGTATAAATTGGGATATCACACGCGACCTGGTGCATGTGGGACTAATGGCTCCTTTTAAATGCGAATAGTCAAATGACAGTTTGGATGGTTAGACTGAGCATAACTGAATCGATTGGTTGCTCAGATGATTAGACAAGTTTGGAGATGGAGAAACTTGGATTGATAGAGTTCGATTGTGAGTTTAATCTTGTGAGCTTTGTTTTCTTCTTTAGGGAGGTCCTATGCTGTATGTTGTATGCAGCATGATAACAGTATGTGAAAGGACTGAACTGAGAAAAGGACAAACAAAGGTCGAGAGAGAGCAAGGCCAATCTTGCCATGTTGTTGTTGAGATTCTCTAGATGAAGAACAAGATGTAAAACTCTGTGAAGGCTTGAGAGTCTGATATTGTATTGTAACTGTGTTTTTGTTGTTGATTAATACAATGATCTCTGGCTTTTGGAGTGTGGGGTTTTTTTACCCAAAAGGGTTTTCCCCACATAAATCTATGTTTTCTTATTATTGTTCTTTCATGGTTGTGATTCTATAAATTGAATCTATTGTCTGTTGTTGAAATTGTAAAGTTACATTAGTCTTTTCTCTGAAGGTTCAATGATGCGGAAATAAACTGTCTGTTTCCACCTTGTGGCATAGTAGATAGTGTTTTTGAGGCAACCCAATAAAATTTAAAGTTACCAAAGACACTATTAATCCTGGATGTACGTTCTTGGATGCTCTTATTTCCTTATAGTACCCCCACCGAATCTTAGGATTGTCCCTGCTACCTCTACTAAGAATCACATGAATTGGGGCTGCTTCAAAGGTTCCACCTTATGTGCCAACAAATAGGGGATTTTGGTATACTAATAATGGCTATGTAGTCAAGGCAACCATTCAAGTGGTTACACGTGTGGCAGTGCTACTCTTCTTTATAGAGTCTCCTAGCCTCCAAGGGTTATGCCTTGGAGGGTTTTGGGGGAGGTTGGCTATCGGTGTAACACAGCGGCACTCGTTGCAGGAAGCTTTTGCCTCAAGCACAATTTATTTAAAGTGGATCGGTAGGGCTTGGCTTTAGCCTGTTTCCACTCAGGGTCATTACCACTTGGATAGGTAGGAATCCAAGGGCAGGCCCCTCTAAAGGTTAAACACAAGGAATAACAAGTCTAACATTCTGGTCACCCAGTAAAGGGAAGAGCATAAGCCTATTGTCATTCAACAAACACAGAAGACATTGGTTTATCCAATCCTATTTAAAAGGAAAAAAACTATATGTGTTACACTACTGGGGCACTCACACATTTGTTAACTTTGAAGTGGTTTAAAGATAGCAATGGTTCATTCCTTTTGTGAGATAGCAATATTCTAAACTAAGAAAGATAACAGTAATGTAGAGATAGCAGTGATGTTTCTTACTATCCTCCTAGTTAAAGATTACGTGAGATTTGCATGCATGCATTTTTTTACTTTTTCCCCTAATTAATATATGATGAGTTAATTAGTGTAGCTAAATGACTATCCAACTCTGAATCCTGCAAGATAAACATTAGCGTTAATCCAGAAAATCTTGAAAAATCCTAAAATCACAATGAAGAATAGATGCGTCGATTCATAGTCTATATGCGCAAAAATAGAGACTATAAGCGCAACGTTACAAATGCGCTAAGATAGGTGTCAAAAGCATAGAAAAAAGAGACAAATGTGCCATTTCTACAGATGCGTCATATAAAAAGGATGCAAGTGGTATGTCTGAGGGTGTATGCACTGGAATATTGCAGGCACTGAAACAGGTAGTATATGCGCTGGCTCAGAGGATGTATGCGCTGAAACTTTGCATGTGCTAGAACAAGTTGTAGATGCACTAGTTTAAAGGATGTATGTGCTAGAATAGTGCTCAGATGCATCGTGGGATCAATTAGATGCACTGACTAAACCTATTTGAAGCCTGTACGGAATCTGTATGGAACCTTTCACTCAAAAACTTAGTTTTTTAGTTAGATTTGGGGTAAATGCCCCATGGTGGGTGCCAAAAATGTAATGGGTAAAATGAGATTATTAAATCAATTACAAAAATCCAAAAACATCAATGGAATGTGCAAGTAAAGAAGATTAAAATAAGAAAGTGATACTTACAACCTTTCTTACCTCACAATTTCCATTGTTTGCCTATTCTTTTTTGATCTTTGATGTGAAGAATATGGCCCTCAAGAAGTACACTTCCTTGCTTTGTTCTTGAAGATGACTATGGAGAAATGGCTAGGATACTTCTTGTAGTGAAGATGAACTTCAAATACAAAGGAGGATGATCATAAGCTATAGATTGATATGGAGTGATATGGTGCACTGATAATTCTACAGAGTAACGATATGGAAAGCTTGGATATAGAAATGGAAGAATAGAGCTGTATTTATAGACTTGTGCAAGAGAAGATCAATGGTGTAGAAGAAATAAGAAGATCAATGGTACAGGATAGTTGAGAGAACGTGCATGAATAGAAAGAAGACATGTGTCATTCAAAAAGGTTGCTTTATTGAGTTAACTACTTTCTTGATGAGGATGAGCTTTGATTTCTTAAATTAGAATATATTTTTCTAATTTAAGAGTTTTTTGATAAAAACAAAGTTGCTTTAAATCAGTTATCTCAGCGTTTGCTTTTGCATGACAAGGAAGATTTATTTTTAGAAGAAAATGATATAGATAAGAGTGGATGAAATACAAATTAAATAAATAAAATTTATTTAATTTATGTGCATCATGAATAAATAAATAAAATATTTAATTTTATTTATTTTTAGAAGAAGGATGCAATAATTAAATAATTTAAAATAATTTAATCATTTGATGGAAAATAGACGAATAAGGAAATTAATTAAATAGAATTTATTTAACTGATTATGGAGAGGGAAGAAGATTTGATTTGATTTTTTTCTTTAAAGTAAATAAATCCTAAAAAGATGAGAGGAATAATAGATGAAATATCTAATTAAATAAATTAATTAGATATGCATGAGTTGCAATTTTAGAAAGAAAGCAAGAAGATATTTTTAGAAGAAAGCAAATTAAATAAATAAATTTATTTAATTTATCTTGTGCAAGATAGAAGAATAAAATAAAATATTTAATTATATTTTATTTTTAGAGACTAAGAGGATTTAAATAAATTTAAATGATTTATTTAAATTTGGAAGAATGCATGACTTAATTAAATAATTAGAAATTATTTAATTGTTTGGAAGAAATAAATTAAATAAAGGATTTTATTTAATTTTGACTTTAGAAGAAGTAATTAAATATTTTTAATATTTAATTAACTTAGAGAAATATGAATTGAATAAATAAATTTAATTATTTATTTATTGATAGAGGAAATAGACTTAAATAAATATTAAAAATATTTATTTGGACAGAGTCATGTCATTTTTAGGTGTATACAATCATCTATCATTTTGTTCCAAATTTTCGTAAAAATCAATATCATCTACTCATTCATCCTTAGATTGACACTTTTTTGAGACTCATCTCTTAGAAGTGAAAATCTATCCTTTATCACACTGCAATCATCCTTTCATCTTTTCCTTTACTCCATTCCATCGTCACATCCTCTTTGGGTCCAACAAATCAATCTAAATTCTCTAAGGTCTCCATCCACCTCAAAATCAAATCCATACACTTGCATGCCCATAACTAGATCACAACACAAGAAGAATCAAGCAATGGCAAACTTTGTACAACATATGGGCATAGGGATGCCTAACACCAATGACAACAACCTACCAATTGACCAAACATAAAACATACCTTCGGTCCTTCAAATCCTGACATGTAATCCCAATGAAAATCCCTTTCATTTCTTGCAACCACAACCACCACAACCACCCATCCAAAATGTCACCACCATTAGCCAAGATGATCAAGATATCTTGAACTTTACACAAGACCCTGACAACATGGACATGCTTGACAAAGTCTTAAGTTTGGATCCAAGTAGATATCTTGACTACCTCCTTAAAATTGGTGCCTAACCACCCCACAACATGACATCATCCCAACCATCCACCTCTAACAACAATCCTACCACATCCTCTCAACCATCTACATCAAACACCCAACCTATAGCCTCTCAAACTTCAACTCCCACCATATCTACTGCCCCCACAAACTCTAATGTTACCACATCTATGATTCGCACAAATGTCTCCAATCCTACCACCTCCCAACCTGTCATCACATCCACTACCATAACTAATGTAAACTCTTCCATTCCACAAATCACCTTGGGCATCCAAGGGAATCCCATGTATGCAAGTACTTCCACAAGTGTGCCTCCACTCAACCCTCAAACCATAGCCTACATGAGACAATTCTTTTCACAACCACCTTACAACACGACCAACCCATCCAACGTCAATGCATCTCATGCCAATCCATCCAACATTAACCCATCCAATGTCAACTCATCTAATCTCACATATCTACAAACACCCGTAGTGTCATCAACACAACATAATCCCAATCCTCAAATACTCCTCATATTCTCCAACAAATCCATGCTTACCAACAATATCTTGCACAACTCAACCAAAACACCACCCCACAGTATCAAAACACGATCCCCCAAAATCTCCAACATCTCATCAATCAACAAACCTACACACCACAACCACCACCAACCCCAGATCTAACAAGCATAGTACAAGCCTTGATTCAAAAGGTAGATGATATACAAATTGGGGGCAAATGCAAACATTATTCTTTTGAGGATATTTGTCCCTATCCATTTGATCGAACCCTGTACATGCCCCCTTTACCCAAAAATTTTGAAACACCCATATTCGATAAGTACAAGGGAAAGGGAGACCCTAGGGATCATCTTAGGGAGTTCTACCTTGCTTTCTTAGAAGTCTCAAACAATGATACATATCTAATGAGAATGTTTCCAAGAAGGCTCGGTGGTCAAGTCACTGAATGGTTCACACATCTTCCCTTGAGCATTAGGTCTTTCCTTGAGCTCACAAAAAAATTTGTCAATCATTTCTCCTATAATTTCGAACATGAAATATCCATGATAGACCTTTGTAATACAAAACAAAAGAGCATAGAATCCTTCACTTCCTTCTTGCAGAGGTGGAGAGGCTTAGCAAACAAACTCCCTTGGCTAATTCCCAAGAAGCAATTAGTCACCATGTTTGTGACTAACCTAAACCAAGAAATAGGGTTCCATCTACAAATCCTTTATGTGTCTACCTTTGAAGAAGTCATTGACAAAGGTACTACCATAGAAAGGGCCCTTATCACCAAGGGCTTGATCAAATTATATGACAACAAGCCCTACAACAACAACAAAGTCAATATCAACGTCCCCAATACAAACAACAACACGCAATCAAATGCAAAGTCATGCTTTTGGGGAAAGAACAAAAACACCCTGAATGATGGCATCACTGATGTAAAGGCCATCCAACATGTACAAAATCAAACATCCTCAAGTACATATGCCGCCAATGTAAATATCCCAAAGGGGCAATCTAAACAAAACAAACCTCGAAGACAATTCACACCTCTAGGGGAACCAATTGAGGATATCCTCGATAGATGTGTAAAGAAAGGTTTGATAACTCTCCCACCTATTAAGCCCCACCAAGAGAGTGAGCTTAAAGCTACGTGGTACAATGAAAATGATTATTGTGACTACCACCACATTGTGGGCCATAAGACAGCTGATTGCATGAAATTAAAGCATTATGTGCAAGACCTCATAGATTAGAATAAAGTCAATCTTGAGCAAAGAACCCAACCATCACCCAACGCTAATCTAGGAGCTTACAAGGATCCACTGCCCAATCATAACAAGAGCTCATCGTCTAATCAAGCCTACAACATCACCCCACCTCCCACATCCTATGACTCTATTGTAGGGTGAATAGAACCATTGTCTAACCATGTCAACACAATCACCATTTGGGCTCAAGCACCTGATTACACCATCACAACCTGTCGTGGCTGCATATCCATCTACACAGCCCCTACCACTAATCAAATGCCCCCATCCACATCAGATTCCCTACCCAATCATCCAACTATGCGCCCATCACCTACCAATAAATACAACCTCCTAGAACATCTAGGAAAGACCCCTGCGTAAATCTCCATACTTGAGCTACTTCGCATGTCACCTCTTCATAAAGAAGTCCTTGACAAGGCACTCTTGGAAACCCAAGTTCCTACCAAGCTGAATGTGAATCAATTCCAAGCCATGGTGGGCCATATCACCTCGCCTCATCATCTCACCTTCTCAGAAAAGGATCTTCCCACTTCCGAGAACTTACATAATGATGCCTTGCACATTGAAGTCTGCATCCATAAGCATATCATCAAGAGAGTCTTAATAGATGGTGGCTCTAGCCTAAAACTGTGCACTCTTAAATTACTAAAATACTTGGGATACTCAGACGTGGTTGTAGACACCAACGAATGAATAACAATCAAAGGGTATGATGACACTGAACGAATATTTGAGGGTACTATCAAGATACCTGTCCAAGTGAGACAAAAGATAATGTAAACAAAATGTCAGGTCCTTGATCTTGATCTCCCTTACAACATTCTTCTCGGTCAACCATGGATCCATGCCATGCAAGCTGTCCCCTCTACATTCCATCAATGTCTAAAGTTCCCTCACAATAGCATAGAAGTAACTATCTATGCCAACCCCCACCCCTTCCAATACTACAGTTTCTTGGAAGGTCATGACCACACCTTTTGTCTGTATAACAAAGATATCACAAAAGCCAATCCCACAACATCCACTTTGTACGTCGACCCCACCAACATTGCCACCACTTCATCCCAAACACGTCCACCACCTGAGGTCAAGATCAAGCTTAGTGACATGGGATGTGGGGAGTACAACTTGCACAGTACCTTTTGTGTAGGCACATTACCCAACCCTAAAATGTTCAGTGTCCCAAAGGAAGAAGAAGCCAATACAACTGTCATAAAATGTAAACCATCACCTACCTTTGAGAAGAAACATCTCCTTGATCAAGATGTGCTTGAAGACATATTGTCATGGCTATATATAGATGAAGAAATAGAGCAAGAAGCTCCCACCATACCAACAAAAATCTATGGCAAAGGGTCAGAGATTGTCAAAAACATGGGCTATAAAGGACAAGGCAGTATTGGCCTTCATGAACAAGGGATCATAGAACCAGTCCAAGTGACATGAAATCCTTATACTCAAGGGTTAGGATATGGTCAATGACAATGTATCCTCATTACTGGTGAATGTATCCTAGCTGAGGTCACTACAGTCTCCCTTGAAGTTGATAATGTCAACAAAATGGGCCATCAAGACTCCTTTAGTGACTTCACTGAATTCTTTGAATCATCCATATGTACCATATACACAGTCACCACCCTAACCTCTTCATCCAATGACGTACCCCTTGTATACCCAAATCTCATAGTCTGGGACCAACAGGGACCTCTCGTCTTCTACGTAGCACCAAATGATGAAACAATTGTTGAAATGATGGGGGTTAGAGATCACTTCCCACTGGGAGATCATAAAGCCAGATACATTATGGAACTTGATACAACTACCTATTTTAGGGAGACAACCCCTACTTCGAGTCAAAAAAATATAAAATTCAAACATGGATCTGATGGTGAAAACTACTCCACGATAGTGTCAGATACCAAAAAAGTAAAAATAAAGGACATATCTCCTAGTGAAAACCTCCATGAGGCACTAGGAGATGGAAGGATGGGCCTTCTCGAGATAGAGAAGGTATATCCCGATAGATCACCCGTTCTAGTGGAGCTAGCTCAAGAGATGAATCTTGGGATGGAAGAAGAGCCAAAAATCACCTTCAGGGCAGAATCTCTCAAAGCAACAGAGCAGGAAAACTTCTTAACCTTCTTCAAATGCAAAAATCACAATTTTGCATGGACTTATGTAGACATGCGAGGGCTTGATCCTACTTTGGTCATCCATCACCTTGTAGTATGGCCTGATGCAAAACTAGTGAAACAGAAGCTAAGAAAAATGAACCCTCAGGTGGCCCTCCTAGTCAAAGTAGAATTGAAGAAACTACTAGATGTGGGGTTCATTTGATCAATTGATTATCTCAAGTGGTTTTCCAACCTAGTACTAGTAGCCAAACCTGATGGCCAAATCCATTGCTGCACCGACTTCCAAGACCTTAACAAAGCCTACCTAAAGGATGACTTCCCTTTACCAAACATTGACATGATAGTGGATCTTACGACAAGACACGAGATGTTATCCCTAATGGATGATTTTTTAGGGTATAATCAAATTACGATTGTAGAAGAGGACCAACATAAGATAGCCTTTATATGTCCATGGGGGACATACTATTGGGTGGTAATGCCTTTTGGCCTAAAGAATGCCAGAGCCACATATCAACGAGCCATGACTGTCATCTTCCATGATCTTTTCCACCACATCATGGAAGACTATGTGGATGACTTGCTAGGAAAATCAAAGATAAGGGAGGAACACCTGGATGCATTAGCAAAGATCTTCGACCAACTGGAGCAATACAATGTTTGATTGAATCCAAAGAAATGTGTCTTTGGGGTCACCTCCGAAAAACTTTTGGGATACATAGTCTCCAGAAGGGGAATTGAGGTAGACCCCACAAAAGTCAAAGCCATCACTAAAATGCCTCCTCCAAAAACACTAAAATAGCTACGAAGTCTACAAGGGAAACTCTAGTCCATTTGTTAGTTTATTGCTCAACTTGCTGATAAATGTCAACCTTTCCAGAATTTACTCAGAAAGAATGTAGATTTTGTTTGGGACAATTAGTGTCAGGCTGCCTTCTACCAGCTGAAAGAATACCTAGCTAATTCCCCTGTTCTAACTTCACCAAGGCAAGGAGAGCCCCTCCTATTATACATCTCAGCAATGGAAATAGCTATTGGGGCCTTATTAGCACATCACGATGAGCAAGAGAAGGAAAGAGCCATATATTACATCAGTCGTACCTTGATATCCTACGAGCTAAAATATACACCAATTGAACAAGCATGTCTAGCCCTGGTCTTTACTTCACAAAAATTAAGACACTACATGCTCAATCACAAAACTAAGCTCATCTCCAAGATCGATCCACTAAAGTATCTGTTACACAGAGTTGCTCTTACTGGGAGAATGGAAAAATGGGTCATGATCCTCAGTGAATTTGACATTGAATATACCAAGAGAAAGGCTATTAAAGGATAGGTTATCGTTGATTAGCTAGATGAAGCACCCAATCCTAAAAAATATCCTACACTGGCAAAGTTCCTTGATGAAACCATCTTGACAATAGCATTGGCAACAGAAACATGGAAAATGTACTTCAATGGGTCATATACACACAGAAGCTCCAGGGAAGGCATCTTGTTTATTACCCCTCAAGGTGACACCATCCCCAAGTCATTCAAAATTACATTTTTGTGTACCAACAATGTGGTAGAGTATGAGACCCTTATCACAGGTCTCTGAATGGCAATCAAATGGAGAATTGAGAAGCTGATAGTGTATGGAGACTCCCAACTGGTCATTTGACAAGTAAACAATGAGTACAAGACTAAGGATGATAAACTCCTACCTTATAAAAAGATGGTCAATGAGTTTAAAGACTATTTTGATGACATACACTTTGAACAAATCCCAAGGCTAAACAACAAAGCTATAGACACCATGGCATCTATCAGATCCCTAGTCGACATGAAGAAAGATAGCAAGAAGTGCGAGTTCCTGATAGAAGAGCTCCCTATTTTAGCATATGATGTTCCCCAATCAGAGCTAGTGTGCGAAGTCATTGGTCCCTTATCCCCATGGTATCAAGAAACTTATCTATAGCTCCACAATAAAACCATCCCTCCTAACCTATCCACCTCATAATGAAAAAATTTCATCTGCCGAGCCTCCCGCTTCACCATTGTAGGAGATACCCTCTACAAAAGGAGTCTTGATGGCACGCTTTTATGATGTTCAGACTCTAGGGAAGCTGAAGTAGCCCTGCAAGAGGTACATGAAGGCATCTGTGGGGCACATTCAAGTGGACCTGCTCTCGCTAAAAAGATCCTGAGGACTAGATACTATTGGCCAACCATAGAACAAGAAGCCTACCAATTTGTAAAAAAATACCTGCGATGTCAACAACATGGAGATCTCATTCACGCACCAGCATAAGAATTGCAACCAATCATGATGCCATGGCCTTTCTCATAGTGGGGGCTCGACCTCATAGGCAAAATCCATCCACCATTATCCAATGGCCATAAATTCATCATCACAGCTACCGAATACTTCACTAAGTGGGTGGAAGTAATACCACTCACCTTCACCACTGGAACACAGATATCCAAGTTCATCCTCCATTATATCATATGTCATTATGGTATCCCTCATTCTATCATCACCGACAATGGAAAACCATTCAAGAACCAGGAAGTCCACACTTTGAGTGAAAAATTCCAAATCCAACACCACTTCTCCACTCCATATTGCCCTTAAGGAAATGGTCAAGCAGAAGCTTCAAATAAAACCATCCTCTGCATTCTAAAGAAGATGGTTAATGAAGCCAGCTGTGACTAGCACCTCCAGCTCAATCCCGCCCTATGGGCCTATCGCACAAGCATTCGTACCCCCACAGGAGCCACTCCATATTCCCTTGTATTCAAATTCAAAGCCATTTTACCTATTGAGGTCGAGCTCCCATCCCTAAGAGTATCTCTATGAAATATAATCAATGATGAGGAATACCGAGTCGCAAGGTTGCATGATCTAAAATTACTGGATGAGAAACGTCTATATGCATTGAACCACCTACAGGCCTATCAAAATCACCTCAGAAGAAGCTATCACAAGAAAATCAGGAAACAAAAATTTGAAGTAGGTGACCTTGTCCTTATGGAAAACTAGAAAAACGTGCAGGAGTGCCCTAAGAAAGGAAAATTTGAGCCCAATTGGCTAGGGCCTTATGTCATCATAGCCAGCTATAGATCAGGAGTATACCAGGTTGCAACACCTGAGGGGCAGCCTCTGGATGAGCCTATGAACAAACTACACCTGAAGAAATTCTACGCATAACCCATTGAGTACCCCAAGCAAAAAAAAATAAAAAAATCAAGAAAAATTCAAGTGCAATAAAGACTTCCAATGGTAAAAATCACTTCAGTGACGCCTTGGATTGGTACCGTGGTGAAAATCTATCTTAGGCGCCATGTGTAGTGGCTGGTTCCACCATCTCATATGTTCTTTCTCCATCACAAACACTCCACACCAAAATCACCTTCCATGGCTTGGAATTTGGAAACATCAGTTACCCACCCTGCATCTCCCCACCCAAAGATATCATTGTAGTATAAAGATCCTTGTAAGCTTCCTTTTGTATAGCTAAAAATAAAAAAATCCAAAAACAATGGAAAATCAAAAAATCCAAAAACAATAGAAAATCACAAAAATCCAAAAATAATAGAAAATCACAAAAATCCAAAAACAACAGAAAATCACAAAATCCAAAAATAATAGAAAATTAAAAAAAATCCAAAAAACATCAAGAAAAACTAAAAATCCAAAAAATACCCCAAAACAGATCAATCGTATAAATACCTAAGAAAGATACAGTACATGAATAAGCACTATCTGGAACCAAATCGACAAACCTATCACACCCATGCAATTCCCACCTCATCACCCAAGTTCATTACAAATATCTTTTAGATCCTTTCTAATGATTCACTGAAAATCACCCCATGCATTGATCCATAATATTACTCTCTCCAACTCACGACCATCAACATCCATCAACCCTCAGCATCATACACATCCTAAACCATTCCCACATCATGAAGTCTTTCCAGAACTACATACTCATCTTGCCCGCATCTTGAAAATACCTTGATCCCATGGACAAAGGTATGTAGGCAGTCTGGAATACGAAGGAAGTATCCAGTACTTAGGTACATTAGATGCACCCATCTAACCTGTTTGGATGGTCCCCATTCACTAAGCTTGCTGGACCCAACAAATGATACACACACTAGGTATACACTTGAAACATGGTTCCTAATGCAAAAATCATCCATCAACATACCAACTATAAGTCAACACATGGCCTAACTATACTTTTATCCATCTTTCAAAAATTATTCAACAACATCCAACCGATTCACGTCCTAGGATATATCGTTCCCACAATGGACAAGAATTTGTCATCCTATCAACACTAATCTTGGCAAGAGCACACAATGGCTATTTGTATCTTTTTATTGTTCTTTTTGATTATTGATTTTTATCTCCTTGTATCTCTCTAGGTCAATTCCAAAGCTACCTTGATCTCATCAAATCATGGTCAGTAGAGGACATCACCTAGAGTGGACATGGTCAGTGCTTTTGTATGTTGTGCTTGTGGGTTGCTTTCATTGACTTTAGGGATAGTATTCATATCTTGAAGCTGAGGTCAGTTCTAACATGCTGTGCTTCATTTACATATATAGGAAGCAATACCTTATATGTACTATGAGTATCAATGGCTGAGTCCCGTTCCTTGGATAGACAAGGTTATACTACCTTGGAAATCCATGGCATCAACCTATTGTTTGTGGGTCTAGTCCATGCAATCGTGGGATATATACATCAACACTTAGGTCATCTCATACCTTTGTGGAAGGCATCCTCCATTGCTATAATAAACTAAGAAATGCTCTCAATTAATGTTATGCAACTGCTGTTACTAGCTCAAATCATCCTGCTAATCATTTATTCAACTACACTATCTAGGCGTAGATTTCATAATCCCCTAGCGTAACCCCCCTCTCCCAATCCTCTCACTAATCCCACTCATCCAACTTATTCTCACCTAACACATCCTAAGCCAAAGTAAACCCCCCCTCAATGACGTGGTGTCTTATGACCTAACAATTTTCTCATCTTCCACCCCACCCCCTCCCCAATCTAGCCACAACCAATCATATATGTACCCAATCTATCAACCTTTATCCTCTCCCCACCTATTCCCCTATCACTAAGCCCCACCACCCAAGGTTAAACAAAGAACATCATGTGTATCAAGACTTAATCATCTCATATATCATTTAGTTTGCATATCATAATCATTTAGTTTGCATTTCATAATCACTTAGGTGTATTTTAGAATCATTTAGTTTGCATATCATAATCATTTAGTTTGCATTTCATAATCACTTAGGTGTATATTATAATCATTTAGTTTGCATTTCATAATCACTTAGGTGCATTTTAGAATCATCTAGTTTGCATATCAGAATCATTTACTTTGCATTTCATAATCACTTAGGTGTATTTTATAATCATTTAGTTTGCATTTCATAATCACTTAGGTGCATTTTATGTTCATTTAGTTTGCATTCCATAATCATTTAATTTGCATTTCATAATCATTAAATTGCATTTCATAATCATTTAGTCAAATAGCATAATCATTTAGTTACATTTCATAATCATTTACTGTCATAATCATAATCATTTAGTTGCATTTCATAACCATCTAGTTACATATTCATATTTCCATGCATAACATGTGTTTATTAAGATAAACATATATTTCCATTGCATTACATTTTACATCCATAATAAATGTTTATTAATCTGAACATTTATTTGCATTATACATCATAGTCCATAAATCACAAATATGCATATATCAAAATAAGTAAACCATCATTACATCTATCATTTTACATCAATAGGTACATCCATAATATCAACATAATACATCTCATAAACACAACACATCCATAACATCTCATAAAATCATCACATCATCACAATATGCATAATCCATAAAGCATATTGCATCCATCAACATAAGCATCATCATAATCATAGAAAAGTATCATAAAAAACATATAGGCCATCAAAAAGCATCATCTCATATATCATCATCACAAAAATGTATATCGCTCATGTATATACATCAAAAAATATATGTCATGATACAATGCCTCCAAGGGCCAAAATGCTACAACTGTCAACCCTAAATAGTGGAGCCTCTCTCTGACTCAGTAGGGGATCGTAGTTGTGGTGGTGGCTATGGATGAGCCTGTACCTATGTAGATTGTTGGGGCACCTATGATGGGGGACCCATCAACTATTGAACAGACTGAACTGATCTAGATCTGTGTGACCTAGACATCCTGGATCCGCTGAGCTGACTGTAGCTCGCTATATGCTGCTCTGTAGGCACTGCCACCTAATAGGCACTCTGATAATAATCTGCCTATCCTCTAGCCTCTACCAGCTGTCCCTATACCTGAGACAACTGTGTCTACATCAGTGTCAAAACTGGGCCCATACTGACACCTAAAGCCTGTAAACCAGCCACCATATCCTTCACCTGCCGAGCTCTCAAAAGTGTAGCATCCTGCTCTCCCATCAAAATGGCTATCTCACCCTGTGCTTGGGCTAACTACACCTATAGTGCACCCACTTGTCCATCTGTAGCATCTAATAGTGCAATCGTGCCTCACAACTACACTAACTCCGCATCACGACTCTGTAAAGCCTCCTGCAGGCTGGCAACCTATCCTTGTAGGGTCTCAATCTCCTCGTCCTCTCCACTCTAAGGCTGCCAATGAGATGAAAAACCTCAAGGCCCTAAACCTCCATCTGCTGCTGAAGTGCCCGCCTCTAGACTAGAAGCTTGCTATCCTCCTGTAATAGCCTGCTACTACTGTGATACCTGTGGTGGGGGCAGAACATCTCTACCTATCCTCGGCTCTCCCCCACACTATCAAGGTGCTCCTTTCCTCGGTACCTCTCTGATCTATACCTACTCAATAGGTACCTTCTGCAGAGGTACCTACTATCGCACCTACTGCTGGGGCAACTGTGAGCTACCACCTGCCTACCCCTCTCCCCTGAGCCCGACCTTTCTAGTTGCTGCTACTGCCAACACATCCATCGGCTCCCCATCTCCCCCCATCTCCCTCTCCTCCCCATCTCCTCCAACCTCCACAAGATAGTCTACAATAATCTACTCTCCCTCCTCTAAAAAATCATCTCCATCAGAATCCTCATCTACATCCTCCTCTGACTCCTCATCCCCTAATGCTGTCGCCTCCTCTAAGGGGACTACCTCCTCTACAGGGTCTATGAACCATGTAGGCCACCACATCTGCCACCATGTCTCATAGGTAGGAGTAGTGCCTACATCTCTAACCTCACTCTACCAATCCTACATCAATGGCTCCAAACCAATAAAATCCTCTAAGGCAACCTGGGGCTGTATGGATGGAGGCCAATGACAGGCATCTCGACAGGTCCATGCAAAAATTGCCATCGGTTGTGGAACATCCTGTCGTAGCCCAAACTACTACATAACTTGTGACGGTAGATACATATCGATAGTATGGTCCCCCCGACCTATCAGGTAGCGGTGTTGGAATATGTAAGGCATTTGAACATCATCATCTGGTGAGGGTTCCACTCTGATATATGGTCACCAGGTAACCTGAATGATGTCATCCAAAACCTATCTCCAATATTGAACCTTCCCGGTGTATGTATACTTGGTATCTCGATACAAGAAAATGAAGTTCTCAAACTGACAATGATAGTACCCACATCTCAGCCGAGTGATCAAAATATGCTCCCAAATCCATACATGAAGCAAAGTAACTCCAGATGATAGAGCTAAATCACGATGATAAACAATTGTATGAATCTCATGATAAAGTTGCGCCAACATCATTGTTCCCCAAGCATACACTGTCTCATGTTAGAACATCCCGTCAATGACCTCTCCCCATCCAACTGAAAATCCCCTACCTCTCCTATCTGGCATCACTATGCCATTGACCAGTGCACATAGAAATAAAGTAAAGTGATCTGCACCCACCACCAGTGTCCCCTCATAGCTCATCTCCCTCCTATCCACTGACAAAACAATGTGATCATGGCCAAATACTCTAACTAAGGCCCTCTGTCCCCTCCTTGTTTCATATGTCACCTGATGACCATGAATCAGTATCTTGACGATGCAATAAACATCCTCAAGAGTGATGGTGATCTCACCAATAGGAAGCAAAAATGAACAAGTCTCTAGATGATACCGCTCTACAACAGACGTAATCAGAGCTATGAGTTCACAACACTGGCATCAATGTAGCTGTCAAAAGCCCTAACCTCGCTAGTCGAGCCTAGGTGGCATCGTCGAAGTGATCAAATAACACCATCACAGCCGGCATGTGTTGCTCCCACGAGGACACTATAAATGACCTTGTATCTTGCATCCATAGTTTTTTGGTCAAAAACCTACCTATCTTTTTCCAAAATCCACCCTTTCTTCTACTGTTGAAAGCCAAAAACATTTTGGTGCCACAACAGACCCCATTTTGGGCCATTTCTAAGGATGGCGCCACCCACATTTCCACATGGCACTAATTCACAAGATAGTGCCACTGCGCAACCCTTTTCATGTAATTAAAAAAATGGCACTACCCTTCCAATTGGTGCCAATTTGATGAATGGTGCCACCCTTCCTGATAGCACCGATATCAAGTATTGCGCTAGTCTTTCACATCGTGCTAATCTTCAAGATAGCGCCATTACCTAGCATAGCGCTAATCTGAAAGATAGTGCTACCCTGCCTCCTATTCGGTGCCAAAACGCTAAATCCTAAACCCTACACAACATTATGCTCATACAGGGGATGATGCCAAAATGATAAACATATGGTGCTAATCCATCCTTGCTCTACCCTAGCAGATAGCGCTAATCCACTCCCCTTTAGTGCCCTGTGATCTTGCAATAGCACCAAAACTGCAATCCCAAATTCCCGAAGAAAAAAATGTGAGAAAATAAAAAAATGACAAAGCTAAGGTTAGGCCCTACCTGGGGTCCAGCCTCTGATGCCCAGCCATATGATTAGAAACACTCAAAAATGTGTGTATTGCGGGAACCTGGGATTGCAGTCTTCCATCTTTGCTTTGCTCCTTCTCAAAAACTCAATGTGTGCAAATGTGGCACCCTTAGGGCCCACTACTCTAAATATAGTAAGCCATGTCATCCTTCCATGCACTTTTTCCCCTCTAGGGTGCAGAACACAACCTTTTTCCTCCATTTTTCTTGATGTCATCTTGTTTTTCCATCCTCTATCCAACTTTCACTTCTGTCACGTCCTTTCGAGAGTTCGCCTAAATTTTTTTTAATTTTTCACCGACCTCTCGAGGGGGCATCCCTCACCCATTCCATTCCTTCCCAATAGCTGGGGCATATTTTTGTTTGACCTAACGCCACCTCCCTACTAGGTCCTGACGCCACGTCAAAGAGGGGCAAATGTAGATACCTAAGAAGATCTTCATCATTGAATCAACTCCTGACCTCCTTAAACATACCTATTTCCTTCCTAAATAATTAATTAAATTTTTATTTAATTAATTATCCCTCCATCACACAATTTTTCATCATTCTATCTCCAACAATTGGATTAATTTTATTAATTCAATAGTTCAACTTTAGCCAATTAATTAAATAAATATGCAATATTTATTTGGTTAATTTCTCCCTTCTCTCTAAAACCAATTAATTAGTTAAATCAGGTTTAACTAATTAATTTAGCCTATTAATTAACCTATCCCTACCCTAGGTAAATAAATAGTCATTATTTAATTGCCTACCCTGGCCTATATCATCCTAGCCTTAGGATTGATTTAATAAATCTATATTTAATCAATCTTAACTTCTCACTAATCCATTTACTAATTTATCCCAGCCAGATTAATTAGGTTAACGACCCCAATTAACTTGGTCAAACCCTCATTAACACTTCTCCCCACATTCCATGAACAAAAAATTGATTTCCATGCCACATAAATTAATTTTTAATACACATTTGTCAAAATCCTCATTAAATGCCTCTTACACCCCTTACACATGTCATACCTCATTAATATCCACTCTTCCCCAAAGGAATTTTAAATTCATTTTACCCTTCCCCATGTAAATTTTTAATTCACAAATAATCCACGACACTCCACCTCATTTATGAACCCCTCTTCCCAAGATGAATTAAAAAATCATTTTTATTCATAGCCCTCCATTTTCTAAGATAAAATCTAGGCCCTCCACATCATCTTCATCCTCCACCATTGATCTCTCAAATCAATTTCAACTGTTGGATCAAGATCTCTCCAAAATGCCTATTAATACAACATCCTCCAAGCCATTTGATCATCTAGTTTCTAAGTAATGTTACCATGCCAAAATATCCTTTGAGCTAAGCAATTTATTGAGTTGCATTTGTAATCTTGAGAGCATTTCACATCTCCTTTGAGTATCTAGGGTACATCTTGGAGTATTTGGGTGCAAGCTCCTTCACCCTTATGGGATTGGGTCTTCATATCAAGGTATAAACTCTTGTTTTGCATGCATTTGGTTTATATTTTTACCTCGATTTGGATTTCCCAATCACAGCAGGATTTTTTTTGGTTTTGAATGTTTTAGGTTGGTTGGAATGAGTTGAGGGTAGGTGAGAGGGGGTTGTTAGTTAGAAGATTTGGGGGGGGACAAATAGATTGGGGGATTAAAAATCTGGGCCTAGATAGTATGGTTGGATGAGTGTTTTTGGAAGATGAATTGAGCTAGCAGTAGTAATTACATAAGATTAACTAAGAACATTTCTTATTTATTGTAGCAATGTAGGATACACTTCACAAGGGTATGAAATGACCTAGGTGATGATATATATCCCACAATTGCATGGACTAGACCCACAAACAATAGGTTGATTTCATGCATGCCCAAGGTAGTATAACCTTGCTTAGTTGAGGAAGGGGACTCATAGCCATGAGTGCTCATAGTACATATAAGGTATTAATGCATGTATATGCAAATGAGGCACATCATGCTAGAACCAACCCAAGCTTCAAGATATGAATACTATTCTTAGAGTAATGAAATCAACCTAGAAGCACAACATATAGAAACAATGACCATGTTTATTCCAAGTGTTGTCTGCCACTTACCATGATATAATGAGATCAAGGTAGCTTTGGAAATGACCTAGAGTGAGAAAAGAAAATAAAAATTAATAATGAAAAAGACCTACAAAAAGATACAAATAGCCATTGTGTGCTCTTGCCAAGATAAGTGTTGATAGGATGACAGATTCTTGTCCATTGTAGGAATGATATATCCTAGGACGCGAATCGGTTGGATTTTGTTGGATAATTTTTAAAAGCTGGGCAAAAGGATAGTTAGTTCATGTGTTAGATTATAGTTGGTGTAACATTAGAAAATGTCCCCATGGGGGCTTTTCCCTCTCTAGGTTTAGATCCTGAGTCTTTTGTGTGCATTTAGGACATCTTGCATCATAATTTAGCATCCCGATGGAATGAACCCTAGGTATCATGGCAAATGGGGCCTAGGGGGACCCCTTGAGCTTAACCCTACCCAAAATAGGGGGGAGGACTTGGGTGCCCATGCCCTAGTCCTGCCCTATTTTGGGTCAGTCCCAAATTTGAAGTGTCAGTTTATGACCGTTATTTGGTCCCTAGGCCGACACGGTAAGTTTGAATTTATGAAATCTTGGCAGAAATGTTTGTAGTTGCCTATAAAAGTATGTTTAGGCATTCATTTGAAAACTAGATGATGATTGTTATGTTCATGCATCCCAAAGGTGATTCAAGGCTTCCATTGTATTGCAAGAGCAGATTTGTGCTGTCTATGTGTTTATGTTTGTAGATTTGAGCATCCATTTCCTCATGGAATGAAGAGCATCTTCCTCTCATGAGATCTTCACTACAAGGTGACATTTATTGTGTTTGTGATCATTATTCATTTGGTTTTTGCCTCTGCCTCACAAGGGAATGCACTCTATATCTGACAAAGGTGTTTGGAAGACTTAAGTGTCCTTTCAGGGCTTGACTGAGGCAAGCTCCTAAACACCATAACCCCCTCCCAAAGTTTTATGATTACAAGTTATAGGTTGATGATGCAGACAAAGTGAAGTTGTAGGAGGGCATATTGGAGTGTTAGAATTGTAGATCAGTGAAGAAAAGGACACCCTAGACTAGGGCGCGTGCTCCCTAGTCCCTAAATTTCCATGACGGGAAAATCTCTAAAACAACAGAAACGGGTTACAGGCTGAGTTTCCAGATCCTTAAAAAAAGTAGGACCTTGGACTTGGACGCCCGCTCCTGTGTCCCTAACTTTTCCACCTCTAGACCTTGAAAATAGGTGCACAATAATTTGTAATTTTACATCTTTCTACAGAAGCATTTTCTGTTATTCATCAGTTTATTGCCATATTTGCATAATTAGGGTTTTGATGGATAATTAAGCATAAGAGAAGGAAAATCGATAATAAACATACCCTAATCCAAATTCCCCTACATTCGTAAGTGACCAAGGACTAGATAGTGCTCTGCCACTCGATCTGAAGGTCCTTGAATGTAATCGGGTGAAAGGAGGATTAAAACATCTAAACTAAAAAAATAATCCTAATTTTACCCTAAACATTTTGGTGAACCCATGTTTTTGGACTTAATGTAATGTCAAAAAATGTCCCCTTGGGGGCTTTTCCCTCATAATGTTTAGCTCTCAGGTCTTTAGCATGCATTTAGGACATCTTAGTTCATATTTTGGCATCCTGACGGAATGAGACCTAGGTTCCATGGCAAATTGGACCTAGGTGGACCCCTTGAGCTATACCCTACCCAAAATAAGGGGGAGGACTTGGGTACCCGCGCCCTAGTCCTGTCCTATTTTGGGGCAGCCCTAATTTTTGGGTGTTGATTTGTGACCGTTACTTGGTCCTTTTTTTTTTTATTTTAAACAAAGGGGAAAAAAATTTATTCAATCCAAAGCAAGAAACAAGGCAAGAGCCACAGGCTCAACTGGAAGGACAACAACCAACAAATAAACAACAATACTACATAGTCATATCATCCAATAAAAAACTCTCTAGAATCCCCAGATAATCAGAAGGTAACTCATTCCTACCACTGATATCCCAGCCATCCCCTTTCTCTGAGGCCCACTTCGCCAAGCAGTCAGCCACACTGTTCCATTCACGGGGGATGTGACAGAAAGAGACTGCTTCTAAGGAATTGCAAACACTTAAAATCTGTCTGACCATCGAAGCTAAATGCCAACTAACACCATCCAATCTCTGATTGTTCAACATATCCACAACAATTTGAGAGTCTGACTCACAGATAATCCTCCTCCAGCCAAGAGAGCAACCCCGCTCAACAGCAACCTTAATAGCGAGGGCCTCCATCAAGTTGTTAGAGTGATGCCCTTTGTAAACAGAGAAGCAGAAAACAACATCCCCATCCTTACTTCTACCAATACCCCCAATACCAGCTTGCCCAGGATTCCCCCGAGAAGAGCCATCAGTATTAACCTTCAGGACTCCCTCAGGAGGAGGTGCCCACTTCCCGTCACGACAGACCCGTTTCTTGACACGGCGTGGCATTAGACCAGTACGGCATCCCCTACTATTAACACCCAGGCTCAGATCCCGCATAATCGCAACATCCCCAGGATCAATACTTTCAGACATATCACATTTAGCAGAAATAGTCTCCTGGAGCCTACTGATAATCTTCGTCCATAGTTGACCAGTATCCAATCTGGAATCACAAAAAATTCTATGGTTCCTTTCCAGCCATAGGTTCCAAAAGATAAAAATGGGCCCAATGCACCAGGCCACCTGAAGAAAAGGCGTCTTCGCAGGAGGCCTGCCCAGGCTCTCCCAAAACTCAATAAGAGAGGAAGCATGAATGCACCCATGATGCCAAGCCTCCCACCATCTGTGCCAAATCTCACGAGAAAAGGGGCAATGAAAGAACAAGTGGGAAGAACATTCTTCACTGCGCAAACAAAGAAAACAGATGGAAGGCCCCTGAAACCCCCGTTTACGAAGATTCTCCCAGGTGAGACATTTCTTCTGGGCAACCAACCATAAAAAGAAGTTACACTTGGGCCAAGAAAAGTTGTTCCAAACCTTCCTCCACCAGGGCACCTCGGAAGGCCCATATAAATTCCTATCAAGCACAGCATAACCCTGAGCAACAGTATAATTCCCTTTTGGGCTAGGGCTCCAAGCCAACCTGTCCCTCTCCCTCAGAGAGCTACAAAGCCTGCCCTCCAAGACCTTACACAAAATAGCACGATCCTCATCAGAGCCACCCACAGGCCACTCCTGCGGGTCCTTCCAGCAAGACACCGCCAGATGACCGATACGCTTAACTGTTTTAAAATGCTCCACCTTATTCCAACCAGCATCAGAGAACATCTGGCCAAGAGGCATAAGCTGAGGGAAACTAGACAGAATGGGGGGGTGGCCATCCCAAGAGTCCAACCAAAAAAGAGCATCAGAACCAATATTACAGATCCAGAAAAGACCATTCTGAACAAGCTGAGCTCCCTTCTTAAGAGTATCCCAAATACAAGAGCCTTTGCCCAACAAAGCAATCCGTGGCACATCCCGGCTCTCAACCCCAGGAACATACTTGCAAGCAAGAATCTTGGCCCAATCCTGATCTTGGCTGTTGCACCATCTCCAGTATAGCTTAGCCGGTAGAGCCGTAACCACAAGAGCCATGGACCTGAGGCCAAGGCCACCAGCATGTTTTGGCCTACAGACAGACTCCCATTTGACTAAACTCCATTTCGAGGAAAGAAGGTTACCCGACCAAAGGAATTGCCGGGAAAGAGCATCAAACTCCCTCACAAAGGATGCAGGAGGAATCTGCACACAACACCTGTAAATAGGGAGAGACTGCACCACAACTTTTAGAAGAAGCACTCTACCAGCAGAAGAGAGCCATCTGTGAGTCCAATGGCTAACCTTACTCCGGAACTTATCTAAAATCCCTTGCCAAAAACTTCGACGCTGAGATCCCAGGGCCAAGGGAGTCCCCAGGTACATCATGGGAAGAGAACCAATTTGGAATCTAAGAATCCTGGCAATCCTATTCTGAATGAGACGAGGAGTATTGAAGAAATAGATGGAGGATTTGTCATCATTGATACACTGACCAGAAGCTCTCAAATAGATATCTAAAGTTCTCCTGAAGTTCACTGCCTCGCTAATTCTAGCCAAGCCCATCAGTCCTGTATCATCCACAAATTGAAGGTGAGAACAGGGAGGGAGATCATTGGTCCAGCTCCAACCGTGAAGAAGACCTAGCCGCACCTGAGATTTAATAAATCTACCAAGGCCCTCCGCCATGATAATGAAAAGATACGGGGACAGAGGGTCCCCTTGCCGAAGACCCCGAGAAGCACTAAACCAATATGAGGAATCCCCATTAAGAAGAACAGAGAAGGAGGACGAGGTTACACAGCTGAGAACCCAGCTCACCCATTCCTCGTTGAAGCCAAAAGTCAAGAGGATATTCTGAAGAAACTCCCAGCTCACCCGATCATAAGCTTTAGCCATGTCAAGCTTCATGAACATTGCCTTCTCCTTAGAGGAAGCCATAGAGTGAATAACCTCCGTAGCAATCACGACACCATCCAAAATCTGTCGCCCATCCACAAAACCTCCCTGCTCAGCAGAAATCAAAGCACCAAGGATGGGTTTGAGTCTCTCAGCAATCAACTTGGTAATGATCTTGTAGGTGACATTGCATAAAGCAATAGGCCGAAACTGATCCATCTGATTAGCCCCTACCTTCTTAGGTATGAGAGCCAGAAAAGTAGAATTCAAAGACTTAAGCATTTGTTTGTTCCTAAGAGATTCCTGAACCACCTCAAGGAGATCAGACTTTATTATTTCCCAAAATTCCTGGAAGAACTCTATCGGAAACCCATCGGGGCCAGGAGCTTTTCCTTTTTTCATACTAAACACAACTTTCTCCAGCTCAGGTAACAAGATTGGACTCAGAAGAGCCCTATTCATCTCATCCGAGACCAAGCAAGGAATACAATCCAAGATAGCCCACCTTTCAGAACCGGTAGCAATATCCTCCCTGGAAAAAAGATTAGAAAAATAGGTAACAGCTTCCCTAGAAATTTCACCATAGGACGAGAGCTGGGCCCCATCACTCGAGACAAGAGTGGAAATAGAGTTCCCCTGCCTATGAGCCTTAACCGAGTTATGAAAAAAAGCCGTGTTCCTGTCCCCCTCCTGAAGCCAATCAATCCGAGCTTTTTGCTTCCAGAAAATCTCCTCCCGAAGCTCCCACTCCTCTAAGCCCTTGAGGGCCAGGGACTCAGCATTCAGAAGGTCAGAGGATAGCCCATAGTCTCGAATTTGACAAGTGATACTATCCAGCTTGGACTGAGCAGCAAGCTTCTGAGCATGCAAGTTCCCAAAGCATTGATAATTCCACCTCTTAAGCCGATACTTCACATATTGAAGCCGTTTGCTAAAAGTGTACATGGCCCTCCCGTGGGCAGGGAGCCCTTCGTACCACCATTCCAGCACAAGATCCCGAAGAGATTGCTCGTGAAGCCACATCAATTGAAATTTGAAAGAAGGATTTTTAGTGACCCCATAAGAGGAGGCACAGAATTTGATCGGCCAGTGATCGGAACCCCTCCAATCCAGGATTTCAGAACTGGTAGTCCACCTGCTGCTCATCCAATAACAGGAGACCAGAAATCTATCAAGCCGTTCTGAGATAGCCTCATCACCACACCTCCTGTTGTTCCAAGTAAAAACTCCATTGACTGGCTTCACGTCAATGAGGTTAAGGAAACTAATTTTATCTCTGAGCAAAAGAGAAGAAGAATCAAGCCTGGCTAACCCTCCTTGTTTTTCCTCCATACTAATAACAGCATTAAAATCACCTGCCAACATCCATGGGAGATACGGGTCCAGAGAACGGACAAAGTAGATATGATCCCAAAGCTGAGT
Organism: Cunninghamia lanceolata; assembly: GCA_027924645.1. Lineage (NCBI taxonomy): Eukaryota > Viridiplantae > Streptophyta > Pinopsida > Cupressales > Cupressaceae > Cunninghamia > Cunninghamia lanceolata. Next base: position 10,262,403 of record BSBN01000389.1, read on the forward strand.
CTTACCTGGAAGATCAGTAGGGGCATAAATATTAGAGAAAAGACATCTTTCGCCAGTTTCAAAAATGGAGGCCACCATAGAGATGGAAGACTGACTAGAAGCCCACCATAAGGGGGAAACTTTCCTTGGGTTCCAGAAGCAAGCCACCCCCCCAGAGCTGCCCAAAGCCCCCACCCCCTGCCAGTAGCCTTGGGGCCAGATACGTGGAGCACAATTATTCAAACCATCCACAGTAAGCTTAGTTTCCTGTAGAAAGACTACATCCGGAGCCTGAGACTTAATTAATCTACGAACAACCTTTTGTCTAGGGATGTTGTTCAAACCCCTAACATTCCAAGATAAAACTATCATTTAGGGGGGTGGGAGAAGTGGGAATCAATGGGTTTCACTGACTCGGACTCAACCAGAGTATCACCCATAATCTTAACCTTCTCTTGATCAGTTTTCCTTCCACTCCTTGACTGTTTATCTAGAGGCCCCTTTTTGAAAGATTTTTGATGCAAACCTAAGACCGGAGGAGCCTTAGCCCCCTTCACAGGATCCGCAAACCCCTTCGTACCTTGGGGGTGAGGAGCCAAACCAACAGTACCCACCGGAGATTGTGACTCCTGGAGGCCGACAATATTCTGAACTTGAGGAGGCACGTCCAAAGCTGGCAGACCAGCCTGATGAATCTCTGACGGAAGAATGAGCTCTTCCTCCTTCGCCTCCACCACCTGAATCTCTTCCTGACCTTGAACCCCAGAAGAGGGCTCTACCGGAATACCATCTTCTTGGACTACGCTATCGAGGACCTCAAACCGATTAAATGTGCCATCATTCTGTCTATCCATCCAGGATCTCTTCTTGCCTTTGCCTTTATTCCGAGAAGTAACCGGGGTGAATCCCTCCTTATCAACAGGCCCATCCGACACTGGAGCTTTCCCCTTGTCCGTCCTGGGAGGTCCAGAAGCAGACATGGGGGAAGATTTCAATCTGGGACATCTGCGGTGTAGATGCCCATATTCATGGCAAATTCAGCATCTGAATGGTAGGGTTTCATAATCTAGCTGTTGGATCCAGGAGGAAGAACCCATGCAGATTTCCATAGAGTCTGGTAATGGATTATTCAAATCAACTTCGACACAAATACGAGCAAAAGAAATTACCTTACGGTCTTGAGTCTGTGAAGCCGATCCAACAGGTTTCCCAAGAAGCAAAGAGATTGAATGGAGGATATCTTCCCTCCAGAATTCTAGCGGAAGCCTCGGCAAGCGAACCCACACAGGTACCCGCGAAGGGATCTCTTCAGCGGAGTTGAAGCCCATATGCCAAGGCTTGATGAAGAGCCCAACCTGGTTAAAAAAATAAGGGCCACCTTCGAAAGCCCTATGCCTGTCCGACATGCTTGAGAAAATAACCAGAAAGTAGTTATTAGCCGCTAAAAGGATCTCCATATCTCCTTCAGGGTTCCATACCCGACGTGCCCAGGATTCCAACACGGGAAGAGAAAGACGAAGGCCCAAAAATTTGTAGATAAGAGCATGCTTGCACCAGTACTCAACATCCTCTGAAACTTGCTCAGGTTGAATAACCAAGACCGGTCGATCTTCCGCTCGCTCCAAACAACCATTGACTTTTTTAATTCGAAGCGACCCTTTTGAAGAGAAGGTACCCTCTCCAGAAAGAGGAGGCTCAGTACGATCCTTGGTGTTGGCATGCATCAGAGAGGAAGGATCGCCCATCTCCACATCCAGGGGAGAGGCAAAACCCTGATGCTCCATGGAAAAAAGGGCCTACACGCCAGGCAAAGGAGGGAAAGAGGCAGTGTAGACGGCTCAAAAGCCCCTGCCGCCGCGCAACCACCGACCAGGTGACCCACGCACCTGTCAGCAACCCTACCAGCATTCAAACATGAAAGGGAGGAGCTCACACCCCTGCCCAAGCTCCTCCAGACCCCTGCGACCTCAGACAGACCCCCCGTGAGCAGCCGAGACCTGCCAAACGCACACAGTCGCGGAAAAAAGGACGCGGCTAGGGCACGCGTGCCCTAGCGCGCACCAGGGCTCCGCTCAGCTCCATTCGATCATGCCTCCACCGTTACTTGGTCCTTTTACCGACACAGTAAATTTTGATTTTTAAAATCTTGGCGGGAGTGCTTGTAGTTGCATATAAAAGTATGTTTAGGCATTCATTTATAAACTAGATTTTAATTAGATGGCAATTGTGATGTTTAAGTGTTCTCAAGGTGATTCAAGTCTTTCATTGTCTTGCAAGAGTAGACTTGTGTGTTTTATGTGTTGATATTTGCTGATTTGAGCATCAATTTCCCCATGGAATGAAGAGCATCTTCCTCCCATGAGAGCTTCACTACAAGCCTCTAAACACCACAACCCCCAAACCAAATCTTGTAATTACAGGTTACAAGTGTCACATTTGGGAAAAGTCAAGTTGCAGGAAGGATTGGTAGGCATCAAGGATTCAAGATCTGAAGAGAAGCAGGATACCGGAGCATTTCTAGGACTTGGGCACTCGCTCTAGTGTCCTCTTCAGATAAATTTCTGGAAATAGAAGTTATAGTACATATCAGTGTCGGAAGGAGCTCAGGATCCTGTGAAGAAACTAGTACCTTGGACTAGGGCACCCCCTCCAGTGTCCCTGACTATTCTGCTTTGGAACCCCAAAAATAGGTACTTTGTGATTTGGTATTTTACTCCTGTCAGCAAGAGCTTTTTCCGTTATTCGTCAATTTATTGTTGTATTTGCATAATTAGGGTTTTAATGGTCAATTGAGTGTAGGTGAAGGAAAATTGATAATTAAATTCCCTAATCCAAGTTTCCCTACATATCACAAGTGATCTAGGGTATGAAAGTGCTCACCACTCGACCCTAGATCCTTGAATGTATAGTGGAAAGGAGGATTTAAACATCAAAACACTAAAACATTAACAAATCTAATTTTCCCTTAAACATTTTGGTGAACCTGTGTTTTTGGACTTAGATTGAAACTTGTTGAGTGTGTGTCTTTAGATTTGGATTAATTTCATTCATTCATATATCCATTCATTTTATTGCATTGAGAAAAATTCAAAAAAATTTAAAATTTTGGAAAATACAAAAAAATTGCATTGTTTGGCTTACTAAATTGCATCAATTCTTTCTAAATTTTCATAATTCATGATTTTTGCATCAGATCTGATATAAAATATAGAAAAATCCAAAAAATTCAAAAATTTGCATTACATTTTCATTATTAATTTGCTAGGTTTTTGTAGAAATTTTGACAATTTTCATATAACCTAGTAATTCCAAAATCTAGGGTTAGTAGGCAAAATATTTTTTTAGAATTTTCTACTGATTTTAGAGGCTCATTCAAATTAACATTTGGCTGTATTCTTTCATTTTAGTGTACATTTGCATTTAGATTTAAAATATTTACATTTTTGCATAGAAAATTTCAACAAAAACTAGCAATTTTGATGTATTTTCATTAAATTTGCATGGGCATTTTGCATGTTCAAGATTGAAAATGATTTTCAGATCTAAGAGTATTTAATTCCCATCATAAATTAGACTTCAAAACATTTGTATAGCATTTTGTCCCAAGATCTCAAACTTAGGGCTTCAAAAATAACGATTTTCACTAAATTTGGCCTTATTGACTCTATAAACTTGCACCATAGGCATGTTGTGAAAAGTATTTTTGCATTAATTTTTTGTTATCAGGGTAATAATTTTCTTCCCCTCATAAAAATTTTCACAACACCCTTTTATTGGGCTCTTGTAGTGAAAACTTTGCAAAAAACTACATATTTTGGCTATTTTTGCCCTAGGGTTTGACCTTGTTTGCACTCCAAGCGTGTTGTGATCAGCTTTATGGATTGAGTTGACTGATATTATTGATTTTATTTTCTTTACCTCCTGAGATTCATTACAACACCTCTTTTTCTAGGTCTTGGAATTGAAAATCTATGAAAAATAACCTATTTTTGCTATATTTTCAATAGGGTTTTACCTTAAGTAGCACTAAAAGCATGTTGTATTGGAAAATTTGACACCAAGTGGCTGTTATTAATGATATTATATGCTTTCCATCATCAATTTCCTCACAACACACTTTGTTATGCTCTCTTGCATTGAATTTTGGTGGAAAAGTGCCTATTTTTACATATTTTCACTATATTTTGACTTAGCATTAGCTTGAAATCATGTCAAGAGTGTGTTGAGAAAGATAATATTGCTGTTTTGGACTGATATCAGACATATAACTTGCTTCCAACACCCTTTGGGTCATTCATTTGCATTGAAAAAGTATCAAAAAATCAAGCATTCTGGGCTATTTTTGCTCATCTTTTGCACCAATTTTGACAAGCTTTCAAAATATGATTTGGAATTGGTTTGAGCATAAAAACATGGCCTCTAATCACAATAGAAACAATAGGTTACCTCCTATACCTTACATGAAAAGAAAGGCTCCTGAACCTGAAATTGTTTTCACACCTCATGATAGAACAATTAGTGATTCTGAAGGACCTCTTTATATCACCATGAAAATAATGGGAAACAACATGGATGGAACTCTTAGTGATCTTAATTTCATGACTAATGTTGCCACTGAAAAATTCCTCTTTTCAAATCAATTAATGCAAGGTCCTTATAACCCTTCAAACTTGATGATTAAGACACATACGGAGACCTTAAAGAAACCATTGGGTAAGATATCATTGTTAGTAACTATATTTGAGAAACATGTTGAACAATGGTTTGATATTACCCCCAATTCTAACACCTTTGACATAAAACTTGGAATCCCTTGGTTAAAGGTTATGAAAGCGGTCCCTTCAACTATTTATAAATATGTTAAATCTCCTTTGAACGGACAAGTGCATGCCATTCATCGAAATACATACAAACCTTCAACTACACAACAACACTTCACATTGGATTACTTTTGCAACAAAAATAATGAAAAATTAGAGCTACAAATAGACTTTACATTTTTGAGCTATAGAAATTACAAAGTGAAACTATTGCATCCAGCACCTAGCTCTTCTATACATGAAATGACAAAAGATAAACAACCCACATGTGAAGAGAATTTTAGACCAAAAGGACAAGGTCCCTATGCTGAGGTTCCTCCCTTGAAATCCTTACAAGGATCGAGAGGTTATTGTCAACAACAAAATGTTCCACTGCGACAAATGAGGTTTGATCCAGGTGCTTAATCTTCTAACTTGAAAAAACCTATGAAAGAGGAAGGACCTGTCTTACAAGAGATAAGTGGTTAAAGAAAGAGAAATACAAAAGCAAGAGAAAGAAGAAAAGAAGACAAGAATATGCTATAAACCTTGCCTCTCAACAAGAAAACATTAATCCCAACATTCAACCAAACAACAATGATACTAACAATGAACAACATGATGAGCAAGATATGAATTTGGCTATGGTACCATATGTCCCACTATCCTCCAACATTAGGGAGTGGGAAGATGATGATGATGATTTGCTTATAGATAACGTCTAGCCCAGCAGGGGCCCTACAGGTAAGTATCTCTAACCCTTTATCTCTCTCATGATGTGTTTCCCCCGTGATGTGTTATATGTTGTTTAGGCCTCCTGGGAGGAGCCTTGATTCACTTGTAAGGTCTAGGATACCAGAAGACTGCCTTTGTTGTGACCTTCTATTTGTATCATCCTTCTTCTAAATTGCCTCTCTGATTTCATTGTTGTGTGTTGTGTTTTACAGACATAGCGTCATGGTTGGAGACCTAGGGGCACCCTCCTACATGACTGTCTCTAAGACACTTATTTCTCCTCTCTTATTTATTGTTACCCTTCCTCTAGTTTTTCCACCTAGTAGGCGGGTGATGACAAAAATTTGTATTGATGTGGATTTAGTGTCCCTTTTAAGAGCAATCAAAAAAATGGACTTAGTTCCTAATATGATGATGGGGTTGTATATCTTATTCGATGCTTGGATAGTGGAAGCACTCATGCTTTCCATGTAGTGAATTTTATGATGTTTCTATCGCATTTACAAACCTTAACAATACTGCTACTCTATGCACCTTTGTTTGCCTTTGAATCTGACCTTGGTGGTACTTGATTCAGAGAGCTTCATGATATAGCCCCATGGTTATCCTCAAACTTTGAATTCATTGTATAACCTTGGCTCTTTGTGTGGTTAATCATATGCATTGATGTTGTTGTTTATCATGGTTTCGTAGACACTAACATGTTTCTTGCAGGGATATGTTTGTGGGAACATTTGGCAATTGTAAAGTACATGTCACCTCTGGGGGGCATTGGCTTTACAAAAGTTAGTGTTCCCTTGTGTGTTTTCTTCCTATCTTAATGTGCTTGGTAGTGATGCTTGATATCAACCACCTTAAGGTGGGGGCATATATAAGGTAAGCTGTCTATTATAGATGTTAGCAATGTGTTTGATCTCAGATGCAAAGACCTGCACCCTAGAGTAGTGCATCATGCATCCTAAGTTTGTTTGCAATCAATCAATCATGTAAGCCCTCTACGGAGTAGGATATTGTGTATATCCTTTTTATCTTAAGCCCTCTGTGGAGGCGGGGATGGTGTATTTCTTGAAGCAGATTACATTAGACTGTCATTTTCAAAAGTCCTCTGCAGAGACGGGGAGTGGTTCTAGGACTAACTCAACCCTTAAGTGTGTTTTTGATGATTGTTGTGGTGAAGCCCAATCGTCAGTGTATACCTGTAATGTGCCTGAGATGGTGTTGGACCTAGAAATAGGTACATTCCATCGCTTGTCTGCAGTGTTTTCTCTGTGTCTTCAAGTGTGTGTGTTCTGGCATGCTTATTTTGTGTGGTGTGTTTGTTTCCCCATATGCAGGGAAAAGCTCCCTCGAGTAGTGCTTCCTGTATTTTGAGATGTTTTACACATCTTGCGTGTGTGTTGCCCCATATATATAGAGACCTGCACCCTAAGGTAGTGCATCTTGTATTATGGGAGGTTTGTTTACTTTCCAGTACTTGTATCTGCATTTCATATATATGATAAAAAGAAAAGAAAAGATAACATTTCTATCTTCCATGCATTAATGTGTCTTCTATGCATTGACTATATTCTCCATGTTCTACGTGACTGTAACTGTCTTCTCCATGTTTTGTGTGCTTGTTACTGTCTTCTATGTGATTGGCATGTCTTCTCCATGCCTGGTTGTTTGTTGTGTTTGTGACCTTACTTTAATGCATGTATTGGCCTCATGTTTATACATACATTAAAGTGGGGGCTAAATGTAACATCAAAAAATGTCCCCTTGGGGGATTTTCCCTCATAAGGTTTAGCTCTCGGGTCTTTAGCATGCATTTACGACATCTTAGTTCATATTTTGGCATCTTGATGGAATGAGACCTAGGTTCCATGGCAAAATGGACCTAGGTGGACCCCTTGAGCTGTGCCTTGCCCAAAATAAGGGGGGAGGACTTGGGCGTCCACGCCCTAGTCTTGCCCTATTTTGGGGCAGCCCTAATTTATGGGTGTCGATTTGTGACCGTTACTTGGTCCTTTTGCCGACATGGTAAGTTTTGATTTTTAAAATCTTGGTGGGAGTGCTTGTAGTAGCATATAAAAGCATGTTTAGGCATTCATTTGTAAACTAGATTTCAATTAGATGGCAATTGTGTTGTTCGAGTATTCTCAAGGTGATTCAAGGCTTTCATTGTGTTGCAAGAGTAGACTTGTGTGTTTTGTGTGTTGATATTTACAGATTTGAGCATCAATTTCCCCATGGAATGAAGAGCATCTTTATCCCATGAGAGGTTCACTACAAGCCTCTAAACACCACAACCTCCAAACTAAATGTTCTGATTGCAGGTTATAGGTGTCACATTTGGGAAAAGTGAAGTTGTAGGAAGGATTGGTAGGCATCAAGGATTCAGGATCTGAAGAGAAGCAGGACACCAGAGCATTTCCAGGGCTTGGGCGCTCGCTCTAGTGTCCTCCATAGACAAATTTCTGGGAACTGAAGTTACAGGGCTGATTAGTGTCAGAAGGAGGTCTGGATCCCATGAAGAAACTGGTACCTTGCACTAGGGCACCCTCTCCAATGTCCCAACTGTTCTGCTTCGAAACTCCAAAAATAGGTACTCTATGATTTGGTATTTTACTCTTGTCTGCAAGAGCTTTTTCTGTTATTCATCAATTTGTTGTCGTAATTGCATAATTAGGGTTTTAATGGTCAATTGAGCATAGGAGAAGGAAAATTGATAATTAAATTCCCTAATCTAAGTTTCCCTACATCTCACAAGTGATCTAGAGTATGATAGTGCTCGCCACTCGACCCTAGATCCTTGAATGTATAGTGGAAAGGAGGATTTAAACATCAAAAAACAAAAACATTAACAAATCCAATTTTCCCCTAAACACTTAATTGCAACTTTTTGAGTGTTTTTCTTCAGATTTGGGTTGATTTCATTCATTCATATAGTCATTCATTTTATTGCATTGAGAAAATTTTAAAAAAACTGAAAAATTGAAAAAATTGGAAAAAATTACATTTTAGAGTTACTAATTTGTATCAATTCATTCTAATTTTTCATAATTTATGATTTTTGTATCAGATCTGATATAAACTATAGAAAATTACAAAAATTCAATAATTTGCATTACATTTTTATCATATAATTGCTAGGGTTTTCTAGAAATTTTGACAATTTTCATATAACCTAGTAATTCCAAAATCTAGGGTTAGTAGGTAAAATCCTCTTTCAGATTTTTCTACTAATTTTAGAGACTCATTCAAACTTGAATTTGTCTGTATTCTTGCATTTTAGTGTAAAATTGCATTTAGATTTCAAATATTTGCATTTTTACATAGAAAATTTCAACAAAAAATAGCAATTTTCATGCATTTTCATTAAATTTGCACTTGCATTTTACATATTAGAGCTTGGAATTCATTTTCAGATCTGAGTAAAATTTATTTTTATCATAAATCAGACTTTAAAATATTTATATAACATTTTGTGTCAAAATCACAAACCTAGGGCTTGAAAAACATCGATTTTCACTAGATTTGGCCTTATCGACTCTAAATTTGTACCATATGCATTTTGTGAAGATTATTTTTGCATTAATTTTCTGTTATCAGGGTAATTATTTTTTTCCCCTCCTAAAAATCCTCACTACACCTTTTTATTGGGCTCTTGTATTGAAAATTTGGTGAAAAATTGCCCATTTTCGCTATTTTTGCCCTAGGGTTTGTCCTAGTTTGTACTCCAAGTGTGTTGTGAAACATTTTATGGATTGAGGTGACTTATATCAGTGCTTGTATCTTATTCACTTCCTATAATTCATTACAACACCTTTTTTCTAGGTCTTGGAGTTGAGAAACCGTGAAAAATTATCTATTTTTGCTATATTTTCACTAGGGTTTGACCTTAAGTGGCACTAAAAGCATGTTGTGACAGATATTTTGACACTAAGTGGCTTTTATTACTTATATATTTTGATTTCCATCATCATTTTCCTTACAACACCCTTTGTCATGCTCCTTTGTATTGAGATTTGGTGAAAAAAATTGCATATTTTGACATATTTTCACTATATTTTGACTTATCATCATCTTAAATTTGCATCAAGAGTGTGTTGTGAAGGATATTATTTTTGTATTGGACTGATATTAGACATATAATTTTCTTCCCTTGATCAATTTCCTTACAACACCTTTTCTTTCATTCATTTACATTGAAAAAGTAGAAAAAAAGTATCAAGCATTTAGGTCATTTTTGCATATAACTTTGCACTTGTCCTTTGCATCAATTTTGAAAAGATTTTAAAATCTGATTTTACATTCATTTGGGGAAATATATCATGTCTACTTCTTTGGAATAATTGTTTCCATACATCATAGACATGGATCATTTCTCTAAATTCACTGATAAATATCCACTAGTTCTGGAACAAATAGCACACATTCATGATGTCGATCTCTCTATGTGCTCTACATATGAAATCCTTTGTTATATAACTAATTTTGATAGCTTCACAAACTTCATGGGAATATACCCTTGAATATTGGATGATCTCACTAAATTCATGATCAATATTATATATACTTGTGATGACCTCAAGATGTTAGATGAAGCCTTAGATGACTTTATGGAACATTCCACTACAACACCTATTGCTAAAACATGTGATGATAACTTTGGTTTACCTTATGATCCATCTCTCAAAGTTTTTCCTCTTCATGAGGACACTTTGATGCAAGAGGATGATTTCATTGACACATCTCTTAACATCATACCACCAAATCTTCATTCTAATGCTCACTCTAGCCAAGATAAAGCATTAGCAAATGAAGAGCCATCACTGCTTTGCCATTCCAATGTTCTCCCTGGCCAAGAAGAAGCATTAGTGAATGAAGAACTCTCTTCAATAAAGAACATTCCATGGGTAGACAATGAGCTTTCATCTAATAACAATAGCAACTCTATCATAATGCATGAAACCTCTACGGATCATCCTATCAACCTTCTTCCTTTAGTTGATTCTTCACACACCTTGGATTTGGCTAAGGAAGAGATGACCTTTAATATTCCTCCTTTGTTTGAATATTCAAGTCATTTGGACATCACTAAGGATGTAGCACTAGTGGATGAGGAGAAGTCTCTCACATTAAATCCCTCAAGGATGGATGTTGAGATCACTCAAAATAATTTGCTTCTCCCACCACCTAAGAGGATAGAGAATATATGTACTAATGAACTTCAACAAGAAAATCTTCCACCTAACATTGAGTCAAACCAAGAAGCATTTAAGAATGAACAAAATAATTGTGACAAAATCTTGGATATCATACCTTATGTCCCACTTTCCTCTAAAATTTGAAAGTGGGAGGATGACGATGATTTACTTGATGACTGCTAGCCTCGAAGATCCTACAGGTAAGTATCTATAACTCTTTATCTCTCTCATGATGTGCTTCCCTCGTGATGTGTTATGTGTTTTTTAGGCCTCCTGGGATGACCCCTGATTCTCTTGTAAGGTCTGGGATGCCAAGAGATCGCCTCTATTGTGACCTTCTTCTATTTGTATCATCATTCTTCTATAATTGCCTCTCTCTGATTTCATCATTGTGTTGTGTCTTACAGACATAGCATTGTAGTTGGTGACATTGGGGGCACCCTCCTACATCATTGTCCCTAAGACACTTGTTTCTCCTCTCTTATTTATTGTTTCCCTTTATCTAGTGTTTCTATCTAGCAGGCGGATGATGAAAAACATTTATACTAATGCAGACCTAGTGTCCCTTTCGAGAGCAATCAAAAAAATGGACTTAGTTCCTAATGTGATGATGGGGTTGTCTATCTTATCTGATGCTTAGCTAATGGAAGTGCTCGTTCTTTCCACATACTAATTTTCATGATGTTTTTATCTCATTTACAAACCTTAACAATACTACTACTCTATGCACCTTTGCTTGTCTTTGAATCTAGCCTTGGTGGTACTCGATTCAGAGATCTTCGTGATACAGCCTCATGGTTATCCTCAAACTCCAAATTTGTAGTATAACTGTTAACCTATTTTTCCTCCAGCAGGAGTCAAATAATTCAAGCAGCATTAGTCAGGGTGCATATCCCTAATGTAAGCTATGTTTGTGATCTTGAAGTTTGAACCCAAATCTCAAGGTCTGAATCTTGCCTAAAGAAGCTTACCATGTGAAAGAGCTTGAAAAAGTAGGCAAGTTTTCTTTTTACATCACCCTGAAATTCACTAAAATAAGGAGGTTATGTATGGTCAATGATCTGGTCAAAGCTTGATCTTCTAGATGGGGTGATATTTTGAACATCGGGTGATATTCTGAACATCGGGTGATATTCTGAACATCGGGTGATATTCCAAATATCCCCCTGATATTTGTAATATCACCCTTCCTCCAAATATCACCCCGATATTCTCCATATCACCCTCGTTCAAATATCACCCTGATATTCTCCATATCACCTTTCCTGCAAATATCACCCCGATATTTTCCATATCACCCCTCGTCCAAATATCACCCCGATATTTGTAATATCACCCTTCCTCCAAATATCACCCCGATATTCTCCATATCACCCCTCATCCAAATATCACCCCTCGTCCAAATATCACCCTGATATTCTCCATATCACCCTTCCTCCAAATATCACCCCGATATTCTTCATATCACCCTCGTCCAAATATCACCCTGATATTTGTAATATCACCCTTCCTCCAAATATCACCTCGATATTCTCCATATCACACTCCTCCAAATATCACCTCGATATTCCAAATATCACCTTGATACGATGATGACACCATCTTGTCACATTTCAATAAGGCTCATCTATGGTGGTGACGTCACCATCATATCCCTCATAAGGAAAGGATCCAGGGTTGAGGAGGATGCAGTTTTTCAGCAATACTTTTTAGGATCGGCCCATCGACCGATCAGGTGATACTCCAAGCAGAGGTGCATGCATGGTGCTTTGCACATACACAGACATTTCAGGGGCTGATCTAGATAGCGATATATATAAAGATGCGAGGTGATATATACAGATGGTTGACCAAAGATTTGACTGCCTATATCTCCTCCATCCTGGTGAATTTCGACATGATGCAAGAGGCAAAAATGCATGTTTTCACCTCCTCTTTCATTTGGCTGGCTTTTCAAGGGGGTTTTCTCACTTTTCAGTTTCAGATCTGGATCTGCATATTTAGATCTCCGAAGGGACATTTCAGTGACCATTTTGGGGCAGTTGCAGATATTTCTTGTATTTATTATTGCACAAGGACGAAGCAACTCACATTCATGATCAAAAATATCTTTCCACCACCTTGTTTCAGATATTTTAATATATGCGTTACTGAGGATCAATGAGTAAGCTGCCTACATTAAAGAGTCTAAATATCTCTGCACCTACTCCTGTTCCAGATCTTTTGCGCCATTACTCCTAGTGGCTGGGACGTCCCTTCTGAGTTATTTTTGGTGGCAGCTCTCTAAGTGAATTTTGTAACTAACTTAGGTTAGGTTGAAATGCTATATAAGCTGAGGCTTATGATGTAAATAAGGTTGGAAGTTTTTTGGCATTATGGTCTTTCTGTTTCCAAACAGAGTTTTCATATACTGTAACCTTGCCTTCCTACTGAATATATGCAAGTTATCATACCTCTTTGACTGATTTTCTAGTTTTGTGTGAATCTGGATATGGTTGCTTGTGAATGTCTTTGTTCCTCTCAATCATATTGCTTCTTACCTCTGCTGGAATCATCTAATCTGTGTATACATCCTTGCAGTATCTGGTTGTGCTGTGCATTTTTCAATTCTATGAAAGTCTCTTTAAATCTGTCTGGTGCATTACCCTTTGTTTTCAAGTTTTTATGTTTCATCTTCATTTTAAAGCTTTCCTTCTCCCTTTTCCCCTCAAAGTTCAATAGTTTTAAGTGATAATTAGGCAAGGAAGCCATCCTTCTCCAGAGGTCTGATCTCTTTGAGCAAGGTCCCACACCTTGAGATCATTCCCATTGTGTCATTGGAATGCTTGGAATCCTTCCAAGGAGGGTGCAATTTCATGTGACAATAGTTTCTGGCACGCTCGGTGGGACATTACAAATTTTATTGCTGGTTTTGATGTGCAGCCAGTGATTTTCAGACCTGTAAGAGGTTAAACCTGCTTATCTAGTGACTCACACTGAGGAAGAACAAGCAGATCAGCTCTGCTGATACATTTTTATGAGAAAGATTCAAACCAAGAGTTCAAGCTCATTTGATTATTTACAACTGTCTCCACCTAGAAGCCAAAGTAGAGCTGTAGTGAGGACCCCAGTTGCCAAAAGGATACAGTCAACTCCACCAAATTTTAGACCAGTTGCCTCTATAGTCCCTGTAGCAACTCAAGCAAATCTACCCCAGCTGTTCAGATGGCAAGAAATCAACCATTTGTGACTTTTGATGGGGGCAGCCCTTTAAAATTAATAGTACATTTTATTATACCCATGGCAGCTTTGAAGAGTCTTCCCTATTTCACAGGGGAGAATCAAACTACCCCTATTGAGCACATTAGAGACATAGCATCTCTGTGTGGTGTACACCATGTCACTCAAGAGAATGTAGCCATCAGGCTACTGGCTGCCTCATTCAAAGGGAAGGCTTTGCAATGGTTTAGGAGTTTACTAGTGCAAACCATTACAACCTGGGATGATCTAGGCGAGAAGCTAAACAAACAATTCTAAGATAAATCAGATAATCTATCATTGGTTGAACAGATGACCACTATAAAGAGAGCTCCCTAGGAGCAAATGATGGATTTCAACTTCAAATTCTAGAAGACATGGGACAGAATTCCTACCATGGTAAGGCCTCTAGCAGAATATGCTTTTCTATATTTTTTGAAAGCCCTAAATAGTGACATTTCAGTGATGATACAATCACTAGGAGGTACTAGTTTACCTGATGCTTATGAAATAGCTATTAGGGCATAAAATAATCTGATTCAAGCTGAAAAAATAGCACCCAAACCACCAGTGCCCATCTCTCTTGAGATTCAGGCTTTAATGCCATTGCCAATCCCATATTTTGCCCCTTTACCTACTATAGCAGTAGTACCAAGTACTGCCAATTCTGAGCTAGTTGCTTCTAGCTCATCTCAAGAGTTGAAAGAGATTAAAAATAGTCAACAAAAAATAGAGAATATTTTGCAGACTTTCAGGAATGAGCTAGTAAACATTAAAAAGTAGTAATCCCAGAGCAGGCAGCCTTATCAACAACCCAGTCAAGGGCAGAATCAACCATATCAAGAGCAAAATTAGCCTTACCAAGCCAACAGGCCTCCATATCAAAGAAACTACCAAGGTGCCAAGCATGATGTGAATCAAAGGCCTTTTCAGCGCTATAATCTGACACCTATTAATGCAATAAGGGACCTTGTCCCTACTCAAAACAACCTTACAACTGAGTATGAATGGTGCTATCCATGCAATCAGCCACACAGTCAGGCAACCTGTTCAAATGGAGTGATAAATCAGGCTTTAATGGTGCAGAATGTTGTAGCCACACAACCAAATACACCTCATGATGGGGTTGTGCAACAACGGGAGCAACCTCAGAGTAATTCTACTTTCATGAACTGGCAGGAAGGTGAATTCTGTGGCATAAATAGCAATAACACCTCAGTTGTAGCAAAAATAAGAGCCAAGAAGAGGGGTTATGAGATTGAGCAAGCAACAAATAAAGATAAAGGACATGTTGGTGCTTCTACATCCCATGTTCCCCACATTTTACAAAGAAACACTTCAACAACAGCAAAGGAGATGCCTCATTTATAGGCTAATACTATTGCTACAAAATCAAATCAGAAGGTAAGTGCCATTCCAGCTTTCAATATCATTGAAAATATGAAAAATATGAATGCGACAATGTCTATGTAGGATTCCCTAGCCATCCCTAGCCAAAAGAAGATGTTGCAGTCCGCCTTATCTAATTTGAAAGTATCCAATGATGCAATTATTGACCCAAATAGGGCTGTCCTTACCAATTCATCCTAAGATAACAGCAAACAGTCCAACAAAAGTGCTAAACCACTCCCATTTTTTGTATCATTGATAATTGGAGACAAATTAGTACATAATTGTATGGTGGATAGTGGAGCAATTAGTTCTGTGATGCCCAAGCAGATTGCAGACCAATTAGGGATCAAGTACTAGCCCCTTGAGAATGGTGTACTCCAATTAGATGGCACAACTATTAATATTGTGGGTGTAATAAAGGACCTAGGTCTCACTTTGCATACCTGTCCCAATGTTTCCATTTCATAGGAGGTGTTCATCATAGATTTGCCTCCTTATTTTGCCATGTGCTTATTAAGAGAATTTACAGCCAAGATAGGAGGATATTTATCCTCAGACTGGTCCCACATGTTTTTTAGGACCATATATGGCACCAAAGTAACTTTAAAATCTGAGTTGCTTTCAAATCATCACATAGAGCCTTACACACCAAGTGTTGTTAATGCAAATTGCATTATCTCTGATAATCCTGAATTAGTTGCTGCTTAAGAACTACAAGATGAAAGCATACCAGAGGTACTCTTAAGGGAGTGGGCCTTAGAAAATAGTGTGGATGATCCTGAAGGACACACCCAAGAAACTGGTATGGGGGTTTACATACTACATGAATATGAAACAGCAATACCAAATCTTGTGAAGGATGCAGGACAGTAGACACAACAACAAAATGGGGTGTGAAAAATGTATTTTGATGGCTCTAGGAACAAGAATGGATCTGGTGGTGGTGCAATGCTAATGTACCACAGGGTGAAAAATATTATTCTTCATTCCATTTTGCCTTTGCATGTACAAATAACACTACTAAATATGAAGGATTAATTCAAGGTTTGCAGTGGGCAAGGAAGAGGAAAATAGGCTGTTTACAGGTCTATGGTGACAGTGACCTCATCGTGAATCAGGTAAGAGGATTACATCTTACAAAAAATGATGTTCTGAAATGCTACAAACACAGGGTGTGGAACATGATTGAAGAATTTGATGCTTTCAATCTGATCTCTATTCCAAGGAATCAGAACTATCATGCTGATAGGTTGGCTGCAATTGGGGCTCAGTTTGACATCCCAGTGATATTCAAAGGGAGAAGGTACAACCTCATGTAAAAATAGTTGATAGGCCCTCGATCCTTTATAATGACATTCATTGGCAAGTTTTTGAAAGTGATGAGTAGATCCTTCATTTCTTGTTGGAGGAGGATGATTTTTCCATGATGAATCAGGATAAACTCAAACAACAATATGGCAATGATCAAATTGTTCAGTTGAGAACAAACAAGCTACCCAAGGGATTGGTAACATTGGAATCTATTTTTGGCACAGATGATCAGCTTAAGAAAAGCAAGACTGGCATGCAGGTTAAAGAAGAGCATTATGAGGAGCTAGAAATTTTCAAAGGTAAGCTTCTCAAAATCGGTAAAATCTGCTCAGCTGAGGACATAAGAGCTTTTATTGCTCTCTGTCAAGAGTTTGAAGATGTGTTTGCTTGGGATTATTCACACCTGAAGGGATTTGACCCTCAGATTGCCCAACACACTATAGAGTTAGAACTAGGTATTAAACCTGTGAGGCAGAAACAAAGACCTCTAAACCCAAAGCTAGAGCCCTTGATGATTAAAGAATTGACTAAGCTAATTGAGGGAAAAATCATCTTTCTAATCAAGCATACTTCTTGGGTCTCCAACCTTGTCCCTGTGAGGAAGAAGAATGGAGAGATCAGGCTGTGTATTGACTTCAGGGACCTTAACAAAGCCTCCCCAAAAGACCACTACCCACTACCCTCAATGGAGCAGATTCTACAAGTAGTGGCTGGTTCTGAAAGATTCTCCTTGCTTGATGGATATTCTGGCTATAATCAAGTGTTAGTCAAGGAGGAGGATCAGTTTAAAACCATTTTTACTACCAAATGGGGCACCATGGCCTACAAAAGGATGCCTTTTGGTCTCTCGAATGCTGGCTCAATTTTTCAGAGAACCATGGATATGGCTTTTAAGGGTTTACTATATAAACTGGTGTCGATGTACCTAGATGACATAATAGTCTTTTCTAAGAATGCATCTGAGCATTTGTCTCATCTGAGGTTAGTATTTGAAAGATATAAAGAATTTGGGATATCCCTTAATCCAAGCAAATGCATTTTCACTATGCATGAAGGCAAACTATTAGGGCACGTTGTGTCAAAGGAAGGCATTACCATTGATGCTGAAAGAGTAAGGGCCATTTTGGAGCTGCCCTTACCCAGTCACAAGAAGGGACTACAAAGCTTCATTGGCAGAATTAATTTTTTGTGAAGGTTCATACCTGATGTTGTAAATCTTTTGAAGCCTTTGACATCCATGTTAAAGAAGGATGTAATTTTTAGTTGGACAAAGGAGGCCAAACTTAGCTTTGAGTCCATAAAGGAGGCATTAGCGGCTGCACCAACATTGGTAAATCTTGATTTCTCCAAAGACTTTATCTTGTATGCTTATGGCGCCCTGGATACCATCTCTGCAATTCTGGTACAACAACAGAGTGAGGGTTTTGAGCAACCAATCGCTTTCTTCAGTCAAGGGTTGGAGGATTATGAGTATAGGTATAGCTTCGTTGAAAGACACGTCCTTGCAGTGGTAAGGAGTCTAAAAAAGTTTAGGCATCTTATTTCTAATAATAAGATACATTTGATGGTAGCTCACCCTAGTGTCAAAGAGTTCTTGTTAAGTAAAGATGTTAATGAGAAAAGGGCTGGTTGGATCACCAGAGTCATGGAATATGATGTAGAGATCAAGATAACCAAGCTTGTTAGAGGCAAAGGACTTAGTGAGCAACTTGCTACCAGTTCTGAGAATGAGGTAGAAAAGGAACAAGAGGTGCTTCTGATCATTGAGGAGGAGCATCAGAATGATACAGCAGTAGTAGGCACCAGCTGGGTTAATGACATGACTCAATTTTTGCAATCTGGTAGATGTCGAGTAGGTCTATATAGAACCAAAAGAAGATATTTTAGATTGCAATCCATTCCATATGTTTGAATAAATGGCATCCTTTTCAAAAAGGACTTTAATGGTGTATTGTTAAGATGCATTGATAAAGGTCAGACTGACAAGGTGCTACATGAATTTCATGATGGAACAACAGGGGGTCATTTTGTCCCAAGGACTATTGCTTGGAAAATAATGAGAGCTGGCTACTACTGGCCTAGCTTATTTAAGGATGGCCATGCATGGGCTAGAAAATGTATAAAGTGTGCCATTTTTTTTAGAAAAGAAAGGCTGCCAGCTTTACCTTTGTAGCCAATTCAAGTAGAGCAGCCCTTTATGAGATGGGACATTGATTTTATAGGTCCCATTAACCACCATCAAGTGCAGGCCACAAGTGGATACTCACAGCTATAGACTATTTCACAAGGTGGACTGAAGCAGTGGCTTTGAAGGAATCCAATGAGAATGCTGTTTTAAATTTTTATTGTGATTTGGTTTCCAGATTTGGAGTGCTTGAGTCTATCATATCAGACAATGCTTTGGCCTTTATAGGATTGAAAATAATTGACTGGGCTGTTAAGAGTGGGATCTATTTGAATACTTCATCAAATTATTACCCACAGGGTAATGGTTTGGCTGAATCTACAAACAAAAATCTCATAAGGATTGTTAAAAGATCAATGGAG
The DNA here is from genome assembly GCA_027924645.1 of Cunninghamia lanceolata. Classification (NCBI taxonomy): domain Eukaryota; kingdom Viridiplantae; phylum Streptophyta; class Pinopsida; order Cupressales; family Cupressaceae; genus Cunninghamia; species Cunninghamia lanceolata. The sequence goes on from BSBN01000389.1 coordinate 10,281,595, forward strand.
GATAACCAGAGGACCTGGCACACTAATCTGAAGTATGCATTATGGGCAGATAGGATAACTCCTAAAAGGTCTATTGGGAACTCCCCATATCTTCTAGTGTATGGAAAAGAGGCAAGGTTGCCTATGTCTATGGAACTGCTAGCACTAGACATTATCAATTAGCTGGAATTATTTGAAGCAGAGGGCCCCATGGCGGTTATATATGCTCAGCTTATGGAGCTTGAAGAGAGCAAAGATAAAGCTATAAAAGCTATGGAGTGTCATCAGCTTCAAACAAAAAGAAATTTTGACAAGAAGGCCACCCCCAGAAATTTTAGAATGGGTGATATGGTGTTCAAATGAGATGAATTGAAAAGCAGACCAGGAAAACATTCCAAGTTTGATAGCATGTGGAGTGGCCCATTTCTCATTACTGAATGCAAGGAGCACAATGCATTTTAGTTATCAAGTATGGATGGACAAAATTTACCTATCCCAGTAAATGAGATACACTTGAAGAGGTGTTTTGAGGTATGAGTGCTTTGTAAATTAGTAGATCAGGTCTCTATGTCCTTTCCCTAAGTGTTGTCTAGCACAGTTGGGGGGTTGCTTTCAAGATTTCTATCTTGGGTTGGTCTTCCAATGTTCTTCACTGTTGTATTGAGTTGCTAAGGTCAGAAGTATCTGTGTATTTTAGTTTCTGTATGACTCCATGCCCAATGGATGCTCAAGGCCACTGATCTAAGTGTTTAGCAGGCAGACATCCCATAGAAGTCACCAAATTGTTAACCTATTTTTCCACTAGCAAGAGTCAAATAATTCAAGTAGCATTAGTCAGGGTGCATATCCGTAATGTAAGCTATGTTTGTGATCTCGAAGTCTGAACCCAAATCTCAAGGTCTAAATCTTGCCTAAAGAAGCTTACCATGTGAAAGAGCTTGAAAAAGTAGGCAAGTTTGCTTTTTACATCACCCTGAAATTTGCTAAAATAAGGGGGTTATGTATGGTCAATGATCTGGTCAAAGCCTGATCTTCCAGATGGGGTGATATTTTGAACATCGGGTGATATTCTGAACATCGGATGATATTCCAAATATCCCCCCGATATTTGTAATATCACCCTTCCTCCAAATATCACCCTGATATTCTCCATATCACCCTCGTCTGAATATCACCCCGATATTCTCCATATCACCCTTCCTCCAAATATTAGCCCAAAATTCTCCATATCACCCCTCATCCAAATATCACCCCGATATTTGTAATATCACCCTTCCTCCAAATATCACCCCGATATTCTCCATATCACCCCTCGTCCAAATATCACCCTTCCTCCAAATATCACCCTCGTCCAAATATCACCCTGATATTTGTAATATCACCCTTCCTTCAAATATCACCCCGATATTCTCCATATCACCCTCCTCCAAATATTGCCCCAATATTTGTAATATCACCCTGATATTCTAAATATCACCCCGATATGATGATGATGACATCCTATCACATTTCAATAAGGCCCGTCTATGGTGGTGACGTCACCATCATATCCTTCATAAGGAAAGGATGCAGGGCCGAGGAGGATGCAGTTTTTCAACAATACTTTTCAAGATCTGCCCAGCGATCGATCAGGTGATACTCCAAGCAGAGGTGCATGCATGGTGCTTTGCACATATAAAGACATTTTAGGGGCTGATCCAGATAGCGATATAGATATATATATAGATGCGAGGCGATATATACAGGCGGTTGACCAAATCTTTGACCGCCTATATCTCCTCCGTCCTGGTGAATTTTGACATGATGCAAGAGGCAAAAATGCATGTTTTCGCCTCCTCTTTAATTTGGCGGGCTTTTCAAGGGGGTTTTCTCACTTTTCAGTTTCAGATCCAGATCTGCATATTTAGATCTCTGAAGGGATGTTTCAGCGACCATTTTGGGGCAGTTGCAGATATTTCTTGCGTTTATTGCTGCACAAGGACAAAGTAGCTCGCATTCATGATCAGAAATATCTTTCCACCACCTTGTTTTAGATATTTTCATATGTGCGTTGCTGAGGATTGATGAGTAAGCTACCTACATTAGAGACTCTAAATATCTCCCCACTTGCCCCTATTCCATATCTTTTGCGCCATTACTCCTAGCGGCTGGGACATCCCTTTAGAGTTATTTTTGGTGGCAGCTCTCTGAGCAAATTTTGTAACCGACTTAGGTTAGGTTGAAATGCTATATAAGCTGAGGCTTATGATGTAAGGTTGGAAATTTTTTGGCATTCTGGTCTTTCTGTTTCTAAACAAAGTTTTCATATACTGTGTTGGTGCCTGAATTCATTGTCAGTTAATTTAGCAATTTTCATGCAGGCACCATCCCAAAATATCCAAAAGGTTCTAAGTTTTGGCACCCCTTCAGTACTTTTCAGCATCTGCATCTCATTTCTTGAGGAGGGGTCTTCATCTTTTCTCCATCGGCATGGGTTTGCTTTTGTGTCTTCGACATTTCAGTTTGAACTTGAACCCTTTTTTCTCTAAGTTTAGTGGTTCAGTGGTTCAGGGTTCAATTTTCTTCTAACGGGTCGCATTATGCATTTGCCTTGCACAAATATTGCATCGTTGAACCTCCCACTTGAACCTTTTTGTTTTGGTTCAAGGTTCAATGGTTCGAAGCTTTGTTACCTATGGAGTATTATTTTTGATGTTTGAACCATCGCGTTGAACCCTCGTGTTGAACCCTTTTGGTTCGGGGTTCAACGGTTCAAGGCTTTATGTTTTTGGTCTTATCAGAGTGATTGGCTTCATCGGTGAAAGATTTCTTGAGTGCTCCGATTGTTTTGGTCTGGCTGATGGATGTCCATCGGTGAGGCAAATTTTTGGGCTGCTGATGTAAGGAGTTTGCCTGATGGGGAATGCCATCGGAGTAAGATTGCATATCAGGCTAGTAGTTGGAGGGTCCGCCAATGGGGTAGTGTCAGGCCGATGAGGATTTGGAGTGGTCATCGGCGAGAGTTGTATTGTCAGCCGAAGTGTTTTGGGTTGTGCTGATGATGGGAGGTGTGGCCGATGGGGTGTCATCGGCGTGTGTCTTGCCGAAGGATTGTGTATCGGGGTGATCGGCTATGTCGGCGAGGGCAATTCTTGTTGTGCCGATAGAGTTGGTTTCACCGACGGAGATAGGAAGCGAGGGTGTTGTCGGTGTAACTTGGTAGATTGGTGAAGGTTTGGAAGGTTGGCCTGATGGTCTATCTGTGGCCGATGAAGGGGAATGCGAAGCAAGTTATATCGGCCAGACTATTGATGTCGGTAGGAGGATTTGGGAGTGTGTCGATGGCTTGGGTCTTGGCAATAGGCTTTGGACAAAGGCTTATGCGTCGAGCGCGGCAAAAGTGCTCGACATTTGTTATACATGCGGCCGTGTTTTTAAAATGATAAAGTTGTCTCCGCGGCACCAATGTGGGATTAATCTCCCTACATTTTTTGAACCTGTGGTAAACACGTTTTGGCGGGAATTTCTTTTTTGAAGTGCTGCGACGGTTTTCAAGCGGCCGCGGGTGGTTGAGCCATCAATGGCGATAGTGCAGAGGTATGGGCAATGGTACACATGATCATGTCACCTGATTTTTGAGTGAAGACTCCCAGATGGTGGTGCAGGGCTCGAAGCTTCTCTTGTCTGTTGCTGCAATAACTTCTGAGCACCATTCCTTTGTGGAGTCTGTATCTGGCAGATTTTTGATTTTTTACCATGTAATTAATTACTGTGAGGTACACTTTCTAGCCAATATAGGCAGACTGTGTTACCATTTTTGAGGTTGTTGAAAACTGGACATTTTGGCTCTGTAATAAGATACAACTGGTTTTGGTTGCTCTGTGCAATAAAACTTGCGAGTTTATGTATCTCCTGTTGTACGTTTGTGCATGAATCCACTAATTTCATGGTCAATTTTATATGAATAATGCTATGTTTGCATGTGTTATGCTAATTCTGTCTCCAGTTTTGCATGTATCTTTCTTCTGAGTCCAGGCATTCAAGGAATGTCTGAGATTCTAGAACATAGAATTCCTGTGTTGAATGTTTAATCTTTTAACTTCTGCTCAAGGGGTAGATTAAACTGTTTTCAGATTGAATATTGGGAAGGGTATACTGCAATAGGGATGCCATAAGTATAGACAGCTTAACACTCTGTATTGGGAGATATCTGTAAGGCAGATATCATGTATATCCCCCTGAAATCTAGTTTTAGTTGTTCATGATGATCATTCACAGGTGTATGTCTACCGACTCCAAGCCCTGGATAGGCACCAATCTAGTTCTGTGTTGAGGTTATATACCATGTCCAGCTTTGCATCCAAAAATCAAATCAAACCATTTCATCCTTCCACCTGTTAGTTGTAGGAGTAGGATTAGGATCCCTGCGTACTCTCATACCCAACCAGACATATATGTCCAAGAATGTTGCCAACCTTGTGATTTGTTATACAAATCTTGGTCCTTACGTGAGAGTATTCTGCCTGTTGCTGTCAAGTTATATCTTTCTGTCATTGAGCTAGTCAAGGTCATACTTTTATCAAATAGGGACACCCCCCTTGGTGCGGCAGAACCAGAAGTGAAGGGCAGGAGCTCATGCAACCTCCTGTATTTAGTTGGCTGAATCTGCTTTTGCATTAGAACTGGCAAACCCTAATGCTGATTCAGAAGAAAAACCAACATACTGTAACCTTGCCTTCCTACTAAATATATGCAAGTTATCATACCTCTTTGATTAATTTTCTAGTTCTGTGTGAATCTGGATATGGTTGCCTGTGAATGTCTTTGTTCCTCTCAATCATATTGCTTCTTGCCTCTGCTAGAATCATCTAATCTGTGTATACATCCTTGCTCTATCCGGTTGTGCTATACATTTTTTAGTTCTGTGAAAGTCTCTTTAAATCTGTTTGGTGCATCACCCTTTGTTTTCAATTTTTTCTGTTTCATCTTCATTTAAAAGCTTTCCTTCTCCCTTTTCCCCTCAAAGTTTAGTAGTTTTAGGTGATAATCAGGCAAGGAAGCTGACCTTCTCTGGAGGTCTGATCTCTTTGAGCAAGGTCCCACACCTTGAGATCATTCCCATTATGTCATTGGAATTCTTAGAATCCTTCCAAGCAGGGTGCAATTTCATGTGACAACAATAACCTTGGCTCTTTGTATGATTAATCATATGCATTGATGTTGTTGTTTATCATGATGTTGTAGACACTAACATGTTTCTTGCAGGGATGTGTTTATGGGAGCATTTGGAGATCGTAAAGTACATGTTACCTCTAGGGGGCATGGGCTTTGCGAGAGTCTATGTTCCTTTGTGTATTTTCTTCCTACCTTAACGTGCTTGATATTGAAACCTGATATCAACCACCTTAAGGTGGGGGCATATATAAGGCAAGCTATCTATTCTAGATGTTAGCTATGTGCTTGTCCTCAAATGTAGTTTAAAGACTAGCTTGATGAGTGTTTCTTGCATCCTAATTTTATTTGCAATCAATCAATCAATCATGTTAGCCCTCTATGAAGGAAGGATATCACATATATCCTTTTTATTTTAAGCCCTCTGCAAAGGCAGGGATGGTGTATTTCTCAGAGTAGATTGCATCATCCTGTCATTTTCAAAAGTCCTCTGTGGAGGTGGGGAGTGGTTCTATGACTGACTAACTCAACCCTTAAGTGTGTCTTAGGCAATTATTGTGGTGAAGCCTAATCATCGGTATGTGCCTGTAATGTGTCTGAGATGGTACTAAACCTAGAAATAGGGACACTCCATCGCTTGCCTACTGTGTTTTCTCTGTGTCTTCAAGTGTGTGTGTTTGTCATGCTTGCTTTGTGTGGCATGTCTGTTGCCCCACATGCAGTCTAAAGACTAGCTCAATGAGTGCTTCCTACATTTTGGGAGGTTTTGCATGTCTTGTGTGTGTGTTGCCCCATATATGTAGTTTAAAGACCAGCACAATGTGTGCTTCCTGCATTATGGGAGGTTTGTTTACTTTCTAGTACTTGCATCTACATTTCATATGTATAAAAAAAAGAAAATAAAATAAATCATGCATGTCTTCCATGCATTAATGTGTTTTATATGCATTCAATGTATTCTCCATGTTTTACGTGACTGTAGTTGTCTTCTTCATGTTTTGCATTCCTGTCACTGTCTTCAATGTGTCTGGAGTGTCTTCTCCATACTTGGTGTGTTTGCTGTGCTTGTTGACCATACTTTAATGCATATATTGGCTCCATATTTATATATACATTAAAGTGGGGGCTAAGTGTAACATTGGAAAATGTCCCCTTGGGGACTTTTCTCTCTTTAGGTTTAGTTCCCGGGTCTTTTGTGTGCATTTAGGACATCTTGCATCATAATTTGGCATCCCAATGGAATGAACCCTAGGTATCATGGCAAATGGGGCCTAGGGGGGACCCCTTGAGCTTAACCCTGCCCAAAATAGGGGGGAGGACTTGGGCACCCGCACCCTAGTCCTACCCTATTTTGGGCCAGTCCCAAATTTGAAGTGTCAGTTTATGACCATTATTTGGTCCATAGGCTGATACGGTAAGTTTGAATTTATGAAATCTTGGTGGGAATGTTTGTAGTTTCCTATAAAAGCATGTTTAGGCATTCATTTGAAAACTAGATAATGATTTTTATGTTCATGCATCCTAAAGGTGATTCAAGGCTTTCATTGTGTTGCATGAGCGGATTTGTGCTGTCTATTTGTTTGTGTTTGTGTTTGTAGATTTGAGTATCCATTTCCTCATGGAATGAAGAGCATCTTCCTCTCATGAGATCTTCACTACAAGGTGACATTTATTATGTTTGTGATCATTATTCATTTGGTTTTTGCCTCTACTTCACAAGGGCACGCACTCTCTATATGACAAAAGTGTTTGGAAGACTTAAGTGTCCTTTCAGGGCTTGACTGAGGCAAGCTCCTAAACACCACAACCCTCTGCCAAAGTTTTATGATTGTAGGTTACAGGTTGATGATGCAGACAAAGTGAAGTTTTAGGAGGGCATATTGGAGTGTCAGAATTGCAGATCAATAAAGAAAAGGACACCCTAGACTAGGGCACTTTCTCCCTAGTCCTTGAAGTTCCGTGATGGGAAAATCTCCAAAAAAGCACAAACGGGTTACAGGCTGAGTTTCTAGATCCTTACAAAAAGCAGGGCCTTGGACTTGGTCACCCGCTCCTGTGTCCCTGAATTTTCCGCCTCGGGACCTCAAAAATAGGTGCATAGTAATTTGTAATTTGACATCTTTCTACAGAAGCATTTTTTGTTATTCATCAGTTTATTGCTGTATTTGCATAATTAGGGTTTTGAATGATAATTAAGCATAAGAGAAAGAAAATTGATAATCAAAATACCCTAATCCAAATTTCCCTACATTTGTAAGTGACCAAGGACCTAATAGTGCTCTACCACTCGATCCAAAGGTCCTTGAATGTAATAGGGTGAAAGGAGGATTCAAACATCTAAACTAAAAAATAATCCCAATTTTACCCTTAACAGTTGGTATGTTGATTGATGATTTTTGTGTGAAGTGTGATGTTTCAGGCGTATGCCTAGCATGTGTATCATTTGTTGGATCTAGCAAGTTCAGTGAATAGGGACCATCCAAGTGGGTTGGATGGGTGCATCTTATGTACCTGAGTATTGGATACTTCCTTTGTATTCTAGACTGCCTATAGACCCTGTGTCCATAGGATCAAGGTACTTTCAAGATGCAGGTGAGATGAATATGTAGTTCTAGCAAGAGTTGATGATGTGGGAATGGTTTAGGATGGATGTTGAGGATGAAGGTTTAGATGATTTTGGGTGATTGTGAGGATGTTGGAAATTGTGATGACGTCATGGGAGTGGATTTTCAATTTTTTTTGATTTTCTAATGTTTTTGATTTTTTGATTTTCTAATTTTTTTGGAGTTTTTGATTTTCTAATGTTTTTGGATTTTTTGGTTTTCTAATGTTTTTGGATTTTTTGATTTTTTTATGTTTTGGGATTTTTTGGTTTTCTAATGTTTTTTGATTTTTTTATTTTTTGATATTTTTGGAGTTTTTGATTTTTGGCTATATAGAAGGAAGCTTACAAGGATCTTTGTACCACGGATTAGCCTTGGGTGGGATGACGTGGGGTGGGTGATTGATGTTTTCAAATTCCAAGCCATGGGAGGTGTTTGTCATGATGGAGAATATAGTTTATTAGATGGTGGGGCCAGCCGCTACACATGGCGCCTGAGATAGGTTTTCACCATGGTACCAATCTAAGGCATCACTGAAGTGATTTTCACCATTGGACGTCTTTATTACACTCAAGTTTTTCTTGATTTTTTTTTATTTTTTTATTTTTTTTATTTTTTATTTTTTTTAGTTTTTTGCTTGGGATTCTTAATGGGTTATGCATAGAACTTTTTTAGATGCAGAATATTCATAGGCTCATCCAGAGGCTGCCCCTTAGGTGTTGCAAGATGATATGCTCCTGATCCATAGCTAGCAGTGATGACATAGGGTCCTAACTGATTGGGTTCAAATTTTCCTTTCTTAGGGCACCCTTGTAGATTTTTCTGGTTTTCCATGAGGACAAGTTCACCCACTTCAAACTTGTAGCTCTTGATGTTCTTATTGTAGCTCCTTTTCAGGTAGTTTTGGTAGGTCTACAGATGGTTGAGTGCATCTAGGAATTTCTCATCCAATAGTTCTAGCTCATGTAGCCTTGCAACTTAGTACTCCTCATCAATGATTATGTTCTATAGGGATACTCTTAGGGATGGGAGCTCGACCTCAATAGGTAAGATGACTTCAGATCCAAGTACTAGGGAGTATGGTGTGGCTCCTGTAGGTATGCGGATACTAGTGCAGTAAGCCCATAGAGTGGGATTGAGTTGAAGGTGCTAGTCACGAGCAACTTCATTAACTATTTTCTTTAGAATACACAGGATGGTTTTGTTTGAAGCTTCAGCCTGACCATTACCATAGGGGTAGTATGAAGTGGAGAAATGATGTTGGATTTAGAATTTTGTCACAGGGTGTAGACTTCTTGGTTTTTGAATGGTTTCCCATTATTTGTGATAATAGAATGGGGGATGCCATAACGACATATGATGTAATGAAGGATGAATCTGGATATTTGGGTTCCGGTGGTGAAATTGATTGGAATTGCTTCCACCCACTTGGTGAAGTATTCAGTAGTAGAGATGTTGAATTTATGACCATTAGAGGATAGTGGGTGGATCTTTCCTATGAGGTCGAGTCCCCATTGTGAAAAGGGCCATGGAGTTGTGATTGGCTACATTTCCTATGATGGCGCATGAATGAGATCCCCAAGCTATTGACACGATAGACACTTTTTTATGAACCGATAGGCATCTCACTCCATGGTTTGCCAATAGTGCCCTATTCTCAAGATCTTTTTAGCTAAGGTAGGTTTACTCAAGTGTGCGCCACAGATGCCTTCTTGTACCTCTTGCAAGGCCACTTCAGCTTCCCTAGAGTCTAAACATCGTAGAAGTGTACTCTCAAGACTCCTTTTGTATTGGGTATCTCCTACGAGGGTGAAGCGGGAGGCTCGGTGAATGAATCTTTTTCATTGTGAAGATGAAAGGTTGGGGGGAATAATGTTATCATGGAGGTACATGTATGTTTCTTGATACCAAGGGGAGAGAGGACCAACAATTTCGCACACTAGTTCTTCTTGGGGAATGTCATATGCCAGTATTGGGAGCTCTTCAATTAGGAAATCACACTTCTTACTATCCTTCTTCATGTCTACCAGGGATCCTATTGTGGCCACTGCATCTACTACTTTGTTATTTAGCCTTGGAATCTGCTCAAAATGGATGTCATAAAAATAACCTTTGAAGTCATTCACCATTCATTTGTAGGGAAGGAGCTTATCATCCTTAGTTTTATACTCATTGTTCACCTATTGGATGACTAATTGGGAGTCTTTGTAGACCATTAGCTTGTCAATCCCCCACTTAATTGCCATGCAGAGTCCTGTAATAAGAGCCTCGTACTCCACTATATTGTTGGTGCATGGAAATGTAATCTTGAATGACTTGGGGATGGTGTCACCTTGAGGGGTAACGAACAAATGCCTACCCTTGAGCCTTAGTGGGTATATGACCCATCAAAGTACATTTTCCATGGTTCTACTACTGGTGCTACTATCAATATGGACTCATTGGGAAATTTTGCAAGTGTAGGATGCTTCATGGGGATAGGTACCTCAGCTAACTGATCAACAATGACTTGTCCTTTGATAGATTTTCTTTTAGTGTACTCAATGTCAAACTCACTTAAGATCATTACCCATTTGGCTATTCTTCCAGTGAGGGAGGCTTTGTTTAGTAGATACTTCAGCAAATTAATCTTGGCAATGAGCTTAGTCTTATGATTGAGCATGTAGTGTCTCAACTTCTGTGATGTAAAGACCACAACTAAGCATGATCGCTCAATGGGAGTATAGTTCAGCTCATAGGTCACCAAGGTGCAACTGATGTAGTATATTTCTTTTTATTTTCCTTGTCTGTTGTGTTGTGCCAACATGGCCCCTATAGCGGTTTCGGTTGCCGAGATGTATAAGAGGAGGGGATCTCCTTGCTTTGGTGGAGTGAGAACAGGAGGATTAGCCAAGTACTTTTTCAACAGGTTAAAGGTCACTTGACACTAATTATCCTAGACAAAGGCTATGTTCTTTCTGAGTAGATGCTGGAATGGTTGACATTTATCAGTGAGTTGGGTGATGAACTTACAGATAGACTAGAGTTTCCCTTGTAGACTTCGTAATTGCTTCAGTGTTTTTAGAGGAGGCATCTCTATGATGGCTTTGACTTTAGCAAGATCCACTTCAATTCCTCTTCTTGAGACTATGTACCCCAAAAGTATCCCTAAAGTGACCCCAAAGACACATTTCTTAGGGTTTAGACACACATTGTATTGCTCTAGTCTGTTGAAGATCTTTGCCAACATGTCTAAGTGTTCTTCTCTAGTCTTTGATTTTTGCAACAGGTCATCCACATAGTCCTCCATGATGTGATGGAAGAGGTTGTGGAAAATAACAGTCATAACACATTGGTATGTTGCTCCTACATTTTTTAGGATGAAAGGCATCACCACCCAATAGTATATTCCCCATGGGCATATAAAGGAAGTTTTATGTTGATCTTCTTCTGCAATCCTCATCTGATTATACCTTGAAAATCCGTCCATTAGGGATAACATCTTGTGCCCTGCAGTGAAGTCCACTATAATGTCAATGTCAGGCAAAGGAAAGTCATCTTTAGGGCATGCTTTGTTGAGGTCCCTAAAATCTATGCAACATCAGATGCCGCCAATGAATTTTGCTACAGGTACTATGTTGGATAGCCATTCGGGGTAGTCTATTGGCCGTATGAATCCCACATCTTGAAGTTTATATAGCTCTACCTTAACAACGAGCGTGATCTAAGGATTCATTTTTCTTAGCTTTTGTTTTATAGGTTTTGCATTGGGCCGCACTGTGAGATGATGAACAACCAAGGTAGGATCTAGCCCTAGCATATCTGCATAGGTCCATGCAAAATTATGGCTTCTTTGTTTGAAGAAAGATAAGAAGTTCTCCTATTCTATTGTGGTAAGAGACTCTACTCTGAAGGTGATCTTTGGCGCTTCTTCTATCCCAAGGTTCATTTCTTGTGATGGCTCCACAAGGATTGGTGATATATCAGGATATACCTTCTCTATTTTAGGAAGGCCCATGCTTCCATCTTCTAGCGCCTCATGGAGGTTTTCATTAGAAGACATGTCCTTTATTTTTACTTTTTCTTCACCTGAAAGTGCCACAGAATGGTTTTCACTAAGGGGCATTGTTTTTATTTTTTAATTTTTGCGACTAGAATCATGGATGGTCTCACCGAAATAGGTAGAAGTGTCAAGTTCCATGATGTACCCAGCTCTATGATCTCCCAAAGGGAAGTGATCTTTGACCCCCATCATTTTTTCTATGGCTTCATCGTTCTATGCTATATCAAGGATAGGAGGTCCCTATTGGTCCCAATTGATAAGGTCTGGGTATACAAGGGGTAGGTCATTAGATGAGGATGCTAGGGTGGTTACAGTGTAGATGGTACATATGGAGGATTCAAAGAATTCAGCAAAGTCACTAAAGGAATCTCAATGGTCTGCTTCATTAATGTTATCGATTGCAGGGGAAACCTTAGCGACCTCACCTAAGATACACTTGCCACTAGTGAGGATATACTGTTGTTTTTCATACCCTAATCCTTGAGTATAGGGATTCCTTGTTGCTTGAATCAGCTCTATAATCTCTTGTTAATGAAGGCCAATACTGCCTTGTCCTCTATAGCCCATGTACTTGAAAATTTCTAGCCCTTTGCCATAGATTTCAACTTGTATGATAGGGGCTTCTTGTTCTGCTTCTTCTTCTTTATACAACCAGGAGGATACATCTTCAAGCACATCTTGATCAAGGAGATGCTTTCTTTCAAAGATGGGCGATGGTTTGCATTTGATGACAACTGTAGAGACATCATCTTCCTTTAGGGCATCTAATGTTTTAGGATTGGGGAAATTCCCTACACAAAAGGTACCATGCAAGTCATATTCCCCACATCCCATGTCACTAATCTTGATTTTGACCTCACGTGGCAGGGTTGTTTGGGATGAAGTGGTAGCGATGTTGGAAGGATCAATGTACGTGGTAGATGATGTGGTGTCAGTTTGGGAGGTGGTTTTCATTATAGATTTATTATATGGACATAAAGTATGATCGTGTCCTTCGAAGAAACTACAATATTGGAAGGGGTAGAGATCAGCATTGATAGTTACTTCCATGCCATTATAAGGGAATTTTAGGCATTGATGGTATGTGGAGGGGACGAATTGTATGGAATGGATCCATGGTCAACTGAGAAGGATGTTGTATGGGAGGTCGAGATCAAGAACCTGACATTTTGTTTCCAATATCTTCTACCCTATTTGAATAGGGACTTTGATGGTACCCTCAGATAACCTCTCAGTGCCATCGTATCCTTTTATGGTTATACTTTCACCAGAGTCCACAGTCACATAGGAGTATCCCAAATGTTTTAATAATTTAAGAGTGCAAAGGTTTAGGCCAGAGCTACCATCTATTAAGACTCTCTTTATGGTATGTTTGTGGATATGGACTTCGATGTGTAAAGCGTCGTTGTGTGATCCATCAGATGCGGGAAGGTCTTTCTTGGAGAATGTCAAATGGTGGGGTGAATTGATGTGACCCATCATGGCTTGGAATTGTTCCACATTCAAGTTAGTGGGGACCTGGGTTTTGGTTAGGGCTTTGTCAAGGATCTCCTTATGAAGGGGAGATGTGCGAAGAAGTTTAAGAATAGAAATTTGGGCGGCAGTTTTCCCTAGATGATCTAGGAGATTATATTTATGGGCTGATGATGGGTAGATAAATTGATGATTTGGTTGATGATTTGATGTGGATGTAAATGTTTGATCAATAGTAGGGGCTGCATGGATGGACACATGGCCCCGACAGGTGGTGACATCATAATCGGGTGCTTGAGCTTGAATGGTAATCGTGTTGACATGGTGAGATGATGCTTCTATCTGACCTATGATGGAATCATAAGAAGCGGGAGGTGGGGTGATGTTGTAATTTTGGTTAGAGGATGAGGCTTTTCCTTTGTTGTGGTTGGGTAGAGGATTCTTGTAAGCTCCCAGATTGGCATTGGGTGATGGTTGTGTGGCTTGCTTAGTTTGACTTTGCCATGATCTATAAGATATTGTACGTGGTGCTTCAGCTTTATGCAATCTTCTATCTTATGGCCCATGCTATGGTGGTAATCACAAAAATCATTTTCGTTATACCAGGTGGGTTTGATTTGATTTTCACTATAGGGCTTAATGGGTGGGAGAGTTATTAAACCATATTTTAGGCATCTGTCAAGGATATCTTCGAGTGGTTCTCCCAAAGGCATGAATTGTCTTTGAGGGGTTTTATTTTTCTGAGGGGGGCCTTTGGGAATATTTACATTGGTGGCATGTGCACTTGGTGGCGCTTGGTTTTGTACATTTTGGATGGCCTTCACGTCAGTGATGTTGTCATTGAGGGTGTTCTTGTTCTTACCCCAAAAGTGAGGTTTCTCATTTGATTGCACATTGTTATTTCTTGTATTCGGGGCATTGATGTTGACTTTGTTGTTGTTGTTGTTGTAGGGCTTGTTGTCGTATAGTTTAATCGAACCCTTGGAAATAAGGGATCTCTCGATGGTGGTTCCCTTGTCAATGAATTCTTTAAAAGTGGATGCACATAGGATTTGTAAATGGAAGCTCGTTTCTTAGTTAAGATTAGCCATGAACATGGTGACTAATTGTTTCTCGGGATCAGCCAAGGGAGTTTGCTTGCTAAGCCTCTCCACCTTTGCAAGAATGAAGCAAAGGATTCTCCACTCTTCTAATTGGTGTTACAAAGGTTTGTCATAGATATTTCATGTTTAAGGTTGTAGGAGAAATGGTTAACAAACTTCTCCATAAACTCAGGGAAAGTCCTAATTCTCTGAGGAAGGTGTGCAAACCATTCGACGACTTGAGCACTGAGGCTTCTAGGAAAGAGTCTCATTAGGTATGTGCCATTGTTTGAGACTTCAAGGCAAGCAATTTAGAATTCCCTAAGGTGGTCCCTAGGGTCTCCCTTTCCTTTATATTTGTTGAATTTGGGTGTTTCAAAGTTTTTAGGAAAGGGAGGCATATATAGTGTCTGATCAAATGGGTAGGGACAAATATCCTCAAAAGAATATTGTTTGCGATTGCCACCATGTTGTATATCATCCACCTTTTGGTTTAAGGTTTTCACAACACTTGTTAGGTCTAGTGTTGGTGGTGGTTGTGGGATGTAGGTTTGTTGGTTTACGAGTTGTTGGAGGTTTGGCAGAATTTTGTATTGGCTTGTTTGGTTTTGGTGGATGAGATTTTGATTTTGGGGTATGGTGGTTTGATTTTGTGGAATGATGTTTTGGTTTTGGTTAAGTTGTGCAAGATATTATTGGTAGGCATGGATTTGTTGGAGAACGTGAAGTGGTAGTTGGGGATTGGTGTTATGTTGCGTAGATGATACTACAGGGTTTGGTACATATATGAAATTGGATGGGTTGGTATTAGATGGATTGATCGTGTTGTGAGGTAGTTGTGGAAGGAATTGGCTCATGTAAGCCATGGTGTTGGGGTTGAGTGAAGGCACACTTGTGGAGACACTCATGTGTGTGGGGTTGCTATGGATGCCTAGGTTGATTTGGGGAATGGAAGTGGTTATGTTTGTTATGGTGGCAGATGTAACAATGGGGTTGGGGATGGTAGGATTGGAGACACTAGATGTGGTTGGTACGTTGGTGGGAGTTGTGGATATGGTAATATTAGAATTCGTGGGAGCGGTAGATATGCTGAGGTTTAAGGTTTGGGATATAGTAGGGTTGGTATTTGATGTGGAGGGTTGGGAAGATGTCGTGGGGTTGGTGTTGGACATAGATGGTTGGGATGATGTGGTGATGTTGGGTGGTTGAGCACCATTTTTGAGAAGGAAATCAAGATATCTATTTGGATCCGATCTTATAACCCTATCAAGCATATGCATGTTGTTGGGATCTTGTGTAAAGTTTAAGACATCTTGATCTACTTGGCTAATCGTGGTGGTGTTTTGGGTGGGTGGTTGTGGTGGTTGCAGTTGTAAGAAGGCGGAGGGGTTTTCATTGGTACCATATGATGGCATTTGCAAGATCAAGGGTATGTTGAATACTTGTTGGTTGATTGGTGTATTGTTTTGGTTGGTTGGAGGCATCCATATTCCCATGTTGTTTCCAAAATTGGACATCTCTTGGTTTGTCTTATGTTGGGATCTTGTTATGGGCATGCAAGGATATGAGTTTTGATAGTAGGGTGGATGAAGATAGAGAACTTAGAGAATTTGGTTCAATTTATTGGAGCCAAAGAGGATATGGTAATGGAATGGAATAGAGATTTAGGTGCAAGAGAGTACACTCATTGCAATCTAAATCTAAAGGTGAAAGGAAATTATGGTGTGATTATAGGTTTTCATTTTTAAGAGATAAATCTCAAAAGGTGGTAACCTAAGGATGACAGATGTCAAGAATGTTGATTTTCACAAAAATTTGTAGCAAAAGGATGGAGGATATAGATTGGATTGTTTGAGGATGATTTGATGGGAGAGATTTGATAGTGACTTGGAGGATCCTTCAACTAAGGAAAACCTTAGGTGATCTAGATGTTTGATATGATAGATTTGGATGATGTTTTTGAAAAGGGATTTTGAAGTCAATAAATGAGCTCAAGTAAGGTCTAGATTTTGCATGTTGGCAAAGTGGATGTTTTCTTCTTTCTTGAAGTAGACTTATGACCTCAAGAAAAAAGGGGATAATTATTCTACTTGAAGGTAGACTAATGACCAATCAAGCAAAATATGGTGTGAAGGATGAAATATAGATTCAACTTTAGCTCAAAGATTGACTTTTGGATATGATTTTTGGATGTTGGTTGATGTTTTTGATTGATGTTTGGATTATGAGATTTTGAATGTGTTTTGGTGGAAGATGTAAATGGATTTGGGGATGGATTTGTAGAAGGACGTTATTTGGTCCAAAAGTATGCAAAAAATCAAGGGGGATGAGAAGCTATGGAAATGAATGGATTATGGTTTGGCTCAAAGGTATGCTAAAGGGTCCAATGGTGATAATGATTAATTCTCTAAGGTCAAAATGGGAATATGGGTGAGAAATTTTGGATCAAAATGGACATGGGTTTTGACATATTTTTGGAAAGGTGAATGTAGATAGTGGATGGGCAGGCCCTAAAGATCCCAAAAAAATTTCCTAAAGCCTTGGGAAAATTGGTCTATAAATAGCACCAAAACTCAGGTAAATAGAGCCACAACAGAAAGAAATGGTGCCAAGAATCTATGAAATGGCACCAAAATAGATCAGTGTTGGTCAATGTTTTAGAAAAAGGTGGATTTTGATGGAAAACTTGGATTTTATGAATATGAAGGTTGATCAAATTTTGAAATGATGTCTCAATGATGTTGTTTCTTAAAAAGTTTTTTGAAAACACTTCAAGCACAATAGAACACAATAGCCAAAGATTTGTTTGTGAAATAAAAATGTGAAGATTTTAACAAGCACTTGCACAACCTAAGACTACGATAAGACAATACTCGTTGGATTCCCACTTGGTTTTACCCTGCTGTGCTTATTCAAAGCAGATAGTTGCAAAAACCTGGTGACACAAGCTCCCCCTTATAGTGCACTCACTTCTTAGGCACACCAAGTTCCAAGTCATCAAGACGCACAGATCTTTAGGTACTTTGTTATCTATACTAAGAACCATGTGTGATGTAGGATGGCTTCAAAAGTTCCTCCTTCTGTGCCAACAAGTAGTGGGTTTTTGGTCTCTAAAACAATGGTTCGTAGTGGGGGTACATCCGGGAGATTGACAACTTACAAGCATCTGATAAACCACTTAAGGTTTTGACTAGCTCTACTAGGAGTTTCATATACACAAAGGTACTACTTCCTTTCAAGCTAGCACCAAATGGAAAGTGCTCATACCGATTTGGACTTGGCTTTCACCTTATCCTATTTTACATATAGCGCACTAGATGAAAGTACCGCTTGGGGTTGCCATTGAGTTCTCCATATGGATGTGTCTCAAGGATAGGCCCACTTTCTAAAAAAAGAGGATAGAACCATTTCTCTTCACCCAAGATCCTTTTGAAGGTGAGAGGAGAGGATACTTTGATTCTAACTCTTGGGTGACAAATGTGCAAGTGCACCAAGCATGAAAAACAATCACTAATGTTCTTTTTAAACCCAAATTGAAATGTGCCTAAAATTGTTTTCAAACATTTGTTAATTTTATTGCACCAAAGTCAAATGTTGTCTATGCTAGTCACACAAAGGGTTCTTTTTAGGTACACAAAAATGAAATGTTTGTTTGTAGATTGTTTGTCAAGCAATTGTTAATTTTAGTGCACCAAATTCCAAGTGTTTTCTAAACTAACATGCAAGGGTTCTTTTTAAGAGCACCAAAATGAAGTGTTGTCTAAACTAATAAAACCTTGCAAAAGCATTAGAGGTTTTGAGATGATGGTCTTGGACGGTCTGAAATATCCTGTAGAATAGAGACCCAACCCTACATAGATCCCTAAGCTAGCACAGAAAATAGCGTTGAAATAGATACAGATGGTACCACAAAAACCTAAAATAGCGCTACAATGACCTAAAATGGTGCCACTAACAATCAATAGGACAAGAGACCTCTATCTTACAAATAGTGCTACAAAGATTACAAAATGTGACTAAAAATATAGATGGCACTATGATAATTACAAATGGTGCTGCAATACAAAATAGCATTGCTATTGACACAAATAGCGCTAAAACTAAAGAAGGCACCAAAATGCAGATAGATAGAGCTGTTGTGCCTAAAAGTTTTGTTTGCTCGACTGGTGCAGAGAAAAGTGTCACTCTGGATGCTGATAGCACTGATACAAGGCAGTGCTGGTCAAAAAGTCCAAAGAGCACAAGTTTTTAACAACAATGTTTGTTTAGATGAGGTTAGGTTGTTTTCTTAGCATTATATTATCAAAATACCTAAGATATTGCTTTGCATACAACATTTAACAACCCATTAAACAAAACATAAATTGTGATTCCAAATAGATTAGTTCAAAAATTTGACATGACCTCCCCTTGTTTTTATGCCAACACCTACAAAATCGAGAGCAAAAGATTGAAGAAATGCCAAAAAAACTCAAAGAAGACCACTATGAACTACCTAGGGTGTGAGCGTGTGTTGTGTTAGAATAGTGCCAATATAGCTTAGAATAGAGCCATTGCCTGTAAAAATGGCGCCAAAATACTGGGAGATGGTGCCACTGAGCAGAAAGATAGCACCGGTACTTGAAAAACACATCTAAAAGCACAAAAAGCTCACACAAAATGTTAGTTATAGACCTTGTGGGTCCTACTAAGTGTGCCAATGTGATTAGTGAAACCAAAATGAAGCTTAAAAAAACAAATCTACTGCATAAAAATAAAGATTATACCTCAATATTGGATCCCCAATCCAAGATAGGGTGGAGAATGAGGCACCCAACTCACTCTAGCTATACCCAAGATGATGGAATGAATGTGAAATGCTCTCAAGTGTGCACAATACAACTCACAACTCACTTAGCT
The DNA here is from genome assembly GCA_027924645.1 of Cunninghamia lanceolata. NCBI lineage: Eukaryota > Viridiplantae > Streptophyta > Pinopsida > Cupressales > Cupressaceae > Cunninghamia > Cunninghamia lanceolata. The sequence continues at coordinate 10,300,824 of BSBN01000389.1, forward strand.
CAATGGATATTTTAGCATGATAACTTTGCATAGAAATTGGATGTTGAAATGTTTTGGGAGAGGTTCTATTTATAGATTTTTTGGAGAGATTTTGATCCAATGGTTGAGGTTGATTTGGAAGATCAATGGTGGAGGATGAAAGTGGTGTGGAGGGCCTAGATTTTATCTTAGAAAATGGAGGGCTAGGAATAAAGATGAATTTTAAATTCATCTTGGGAAAGGGGTGGAATTAATGAGGTTGGGTGAGATGGATTATTTGTGAATTAAAAATTCACATGGGGAAGAGTAAAATGAATTAAAAATTCATTTGGGGAAGAGTGGATATTAATGAGTTATGACATGTGTAAGGGGTGTAAAAGGCATTAAATGTGATGTTGGACACGTGTATAAAAAATTGATTTATATGGGATACATTTCATTTTTTATTTGGAGGATGTGGGGAAGGGTGTTAAGCTAGGTTTGACCACTTTAATTAGGGTGATTAGCCTAATTAATATGACTGGAAAAAATTAGGGAATGGGTTAATGGGAGGTTAAGATTAATTAAATAAGGTTTTATTTAATTAATCCTAGGTCTAGGGTCATGTAGGTTAGACTAGGTAATTAAATAATAAATATTTAATTAGCTAGGGTAGGGATAGGTTAATTAATAGGCTAAATTAATTAGATAAACATGATTTACCTAATTAATTAGGTTTAGGAAAAGAGGGGGAATTAATCAAATAAATATTTGCATATTTATTTAATTAATTGGGTAAGGTTGAACTATTGAATTAATAAAATTAATTCAATTTGGCATGATGAATGGAGGAAAATTAGATGTTGGATAGGATAATTAATTAAATAAAAATTTAATTAATTGTTTGAAAGGGGAATTGGTATGTTTAGTGATGTCGAGAGTCAGTTCGACGATGAAGACATTTTTAGGTGTCTACATATACATATAAAGATATTTCTTTGGGAAGCTTCTAAGGAAGCCAAACAAGTTCTATTGTTCAAATGGGACACAATATGTAAGGAGAAATTAGACGGAGGCATTGGAATAATAAAAATAAAAAGTTAAAATATTGCATTAGGGATGAAACTGATTTGGAGAATGTATGAAAATCCAGAAAGCAGGTGGAGAAAAATTCTTCAAAGAAAATACCTTGACTCAACTGATAGGGAAAGGATCCTGACAACACATAATCATCCGTGGAGTTCCCACATTTGGAATTTCATTTTCAGCTATAGGCACATTATAATAGACCACATTTCCTAGAAATTCAATAATGGGGAATGCACTCTATTTTGGATGGACTCGTGGAATGGGTACCCCCTTTGGATAGTGATGAAAGAATTCAAACTAGCATGAGGATCCTCTCAGATATCTAGGTAGATCAAGTTAAAATTTATCTTACTCACAATCCACACTTGGGTGGAATGTGTTGGAAATACTTGGAGAACTTAAACATTCTGAAGGAAGAAAGACCATACTCAAGCAAGAACTTGTGTGAAGGAAGGTTTTTCTGAAGAAAGAAAATGACATAGTCATCTAGACGGGGGCCAAATCAAGGATATATTCAGTGAAGCTTGGTTATAAACTCCAAACTCTATTAGAATAGGAAACAAGTGTTGAATTGCACCAGACAACTAAGAGGGGGGGTGAAATAGTTTTCCTAAAACTTTTAACCAAATATGATCATCAACTTATCAATTACTTATATTCAAATACAACCATGAAAGCATCAAATGATAAGCTCAACACAAAAACATAAACAACACAGGAGACACTAGATGTTTAGATGGAAAACCATGAAAGGGAAAAAACATGGTGGGTTTATAGCCCACAGAAATATATAATCTACATCAATATCAAAAAATAGAGGCTCACTACCCAAATTGCTCACTGCAAAGAATGACTCATTGCTGATGAATGGCTCACTACCAAAAGGTTGAACTGAGATAACAAAAATCTACGTCATGCCAAAGTTCAGTTCCATTGAAGCACAAACACCTCTTCTCTACTCTACTACCTTCCTTCACTTTATCTTCGCATCTTCACCCTTGGAGACACTTTCATGACTCAATTTACAGGTATCTATACACTACATCAACCTTGGAATTGTGAGGCCAATTATTTTCACCTCCCTATTTTGATCGTTTACATTTTAGTTGATGACATTATCAGACTTTTAGAGACTATTGTTCCATTATGCAGATTAGATTATATCTCCTAATTTCTGGTTTGGCATTGATTAGACATGTGGTGATTTGATTTGATCATATTTTGATGCTATGTTGAGACTAGATATGCGAGATATATTAGATGGTGACTATTAATGTGATTTCTAGTTCATTATGTGGATTCATTAATTGATGATGACTATGTGACATTAGATAGAAAATGCAGTTTAATCTTGAATTATGTTATGAATGATTAATGTTGTATGCAATGACATGAAATTAATTTCAGTTGCTTCAGCTATGATTTTTCTTGATGTGGTTGACACTTGATCTGGTGTGTAAGATTATATTCCCAGGCCATGAGAAATCAGAGGTAGTGTTCACACATATGTTATTCCTTGTGAAAACGATCCATTCCCAAGAGGGATGGGGATCACGTTTGATCGGATGTTGTTTGAGTACTTGTTTGATTTATTATTTTGGCCTAGTACCCCTTTTTGTTGAGTCAATTTATATCACGTGTTGTATATTTTTATTGTTTTACACCACTTGGTATTGTTTTCATTTATGGGCCATTTAAAGTGAATTTATGACTCCCTAGGTGTACCTTAGTGTCCCAAAACTTACCCTAGGTCAGGTCTAGGGTTAATTTTGACTAACTAAATCTTGGGGTAACTCATTTTTGGTCACTCTAAACTGAGGTTTAGTCAAAGTGACGAATTTTGAAATGGCTAAGGGTGGGAGATGAGTCATGCTTTGGGAAAGACCCATCTCCCTTCCCAAAGTTTGGGGATCCCTTCACCAAGAAGACTTGGGAGGTCTCCAAGACTCCCAAGTGTGTGGGATCTCCCTCCAAGACTCTCACACATGTGTGAGAGCATCTTGGAGGGAGATGGCTCTTTTGGAGAATAAGAGGATGCCATATGACATCCCTTATCCTCATGGAGGCTTGAAGGGAATTACCACCTAACCACTTGGTCTCTCACACATGTGTGAGAGAACAAGTGGATAAGGTGAGGATTGGAATGGAATTAGAGGGTGACACTCACACTTCCTCTCCCTTGCAAGTGGCATGGGATGAAGAAGGAGAAGGTGACAAGTGTCACCTTCTCATTCCTCTAGGCCAAATTGGAAGGCCTATATTACCTCCTCTTGAAGAGGAGTGTGGGGTTCTTGCATTTTGCATTTTTTTTTCTATTCTTGGAGTTCCTTTTTGGGGAGTTAGAGAAATTTGGAGATTGGGAGACTTGGAGAAGCTTGGACCTCTTCACCAAATGTGCTTCCATTGTTAGGGTTTTTGAAGGTAAGCTCCATGGCTATGGCCATTTTTCCTTGTATATTTCATTTATGTTGTGTTTGTGGTTTTATGTTGATGATTGCTTTGATTTTGTGTGGGTTGGGAGTTTGGTGAGACCACCTCCATTTGGAGGTAAGGCTCAACTTGTATGGGGTAGGGGAGAGTGAACCTCCTCGAGGTCACCTTATTTTATTTGTGCCATTTATAGCCTTGAGGGCTTTTCCTATGCTGTTGAGAATATTTTTGATGGCAAGAGTGCCATGATAGTTTTTGTTGAGTTATTTGGAGATATGCATTATGTGGTTGTGGCTTGAGGCCTTGAGACTTGGTGATTTTGAGATCATGGAATGACCTCTTGAGTTGAGGGGTCCACTCCCCTACCCCCATCAAACTCATTTTCATGAGTTTAGTATTGTACAAATCCACAGGAGTTGAATCTTTTTGTGTGCTTGAAAAATTTTATTTGTTGTGGTGTGTGTGTAACCGTGTGAATCCTACCTCCCCAGCTCGGGGGTGACCCACTAGCGGGTCTATGGTAGGGAGGAGGGCATTCCTTCATGGCTTGGTTCCCCATTTTTGGTGTTGCATATTACAGGTTTTTAGTTGGGGAAATGGAGCTTGGAGAAGTCCATTTTTTTACCTTGTCTACATTATTTTAGACGGCTGTTGTGAGCCATGGCCTTGGAGGCCTTAATGTTTGGAGTTGTAAAATTTGTACTCCTTGTTGTATTTGGTGTGAAGGGAAATTTAAATGTGAGTCACTCTTTATTATTTATTCAAAAGGATGTTCATTATGCTATGTTGTTGTGTTATGTGTTTATAAGAACTTGCCAAAGATCATGTAAGTTGCTGTTATGTATTCCAAAGAGCATATATGTTTATTAATTTATTGTTGTGTTTATTTGGGTCATTGGAAAGTCGACAAAAAAAGAAATTTAGTTTGTTGTTTTTCTATTATTCAAGAAATTTTATATGTTGTAGATTGAATTTGTTGTATACAACATGGAAAAAAACAAGCAAAATTGTGCTGTTGAAATGGGCTTTAGAAACAAAATAAGTTACTGTTCAAACTAGTTTTCATGTTTTCAGAAAATAGAAATAGAAATGTCATATTTACTTGCTATGAAAAGGATAGTTGTAGATATAATATTGGTTTCAAAATGAAAGTATGTTATTCTGTTTTAATTATTTTCTATCAAAAAAAAAGAGAAGAGATAGAAACTTTGTTATGTTATTGTGCAAAAGAGAAATAGAATTTCTGTTACTTATTGTTTTTAAAAAAAACTTACTACTGGTTTAGAGTAGACCTCAATCTGTTTATATCATTCCTTGAAGGATAGTTTATATTTTTATAATATATATATATATATATATATATATATATATATATATATATATATATATATATATATATATATATATATATATATATATATATATATATATGTATGTATGTATGTATGTATGTTCTGATTTAAACTCATTTTTATCTTGCTGCTGAAACTGATTAAATAAGAAATATATGTCAAATATATATATATATATATATATATATATATATAGTTATATATTAGCAAACTATTGATTTTAAATATGATAATAAAAAAAATGCCGTGAAAAGAATATAGGACCAAACCCTTAGTTCCAGGGTTTGAATTTTGTTTTAATAAAAAAAAATATACAGGGCTGTGTGGACGGCACCGCCATCCACATAGCCATCGCTTTAAACTTAGAAAGGGTGTGGGGAGGGGGGTCAAACCCCTAAGGGTGTGGGCGGGGGTTTAGTTCCCCTCCCCACACTAATGCCCAGCACATAAACAAAAGGGCCGCAAAAATCTGAGGGCAGCTTTGCTGCCCTCCCCACATTGTCCCCCCTCCTTAACTCTAATAAAAACCCTTGCCAGCAGCACTGCCCTCGTTGATCTCGCCACCATTTCCTATGGGTATTATGCCTTTCAATGCTATCCTCCTCACTGTTATTTGATCTTTTCTGCATACAAAAAAAATAGTATAACATATATATATGTTAATCACTGTGTCTCAGTCAAAAGAATGCATGTATATATTTACTTCCAGCTTTTAATAGGTGTATCTATATATATATATATATATATATATATAAGAAGGGGAAGGAAAAGAAAATCAGCATATATATTATTACCTCTGGTTTATTTCTCATGGCAGCCTTGGAAGAAGATCAAGCCTTCAACCTACATATTTGCAAACCATGGAGGCAAAACAAAACAAGAGAGAAAACAATGAGTTGAGAGAATAAGAGGGGAAATAGGGTTTTCATAAAGAAAATAGTAAAATATGTTATTAGGGCAAATTCACTTAGAAAACTAATAAAATAATGGGATAGGGTTAAGATGGAGGATGAGGGAAAATGCATTTGAAATGCATTTTAATTTATTTTCCCTTTTTGCCATGTGCATGGGAATTTAAAATTCCCTCTCCCTTGCTTTTGTTTATTTATTTATTTTTGTTCATCCTTGAGTTTTATTTTAGTGGTTTTAATTTTATTTTGGGGGTTGGATTTTAATTCCTTGTGGAATTTATTTTTGTGGAAGTGAGTTTTTATTTTAATGGGATGCTTTATCCCTGGTAAGCTTTTCATTTTTGGGCATCATTTAAGTTATCTTGTGCATTTTAAATTAATGTTGGGGAAAATCTCTTTATTGAATTAAATTTTATTTTAATCAATTTTATTCCAAAGGGGATATTTTAATTTATCCTCCTTTTAAATTATTTTTAATGTAAGTTGATTAATAAATATGATTGTTGAAATTATATTTATTAATGGACTTGACTATTGAATTTTAATTTGGTTGTTTATTCTAATTCGAAGTTTATAATTTTTGCCGAGTGGTTAAAATTATTTGACCTTAGAAATTTATTCAGTTTATCCTTATTTCTATTTATTTATTTTAATTTTTGCATTAATTCTTCTTGGAGATTTTCTTTTTAAAATTTTTATTTCAATTATTGAAAACGCGTTATACTATCAAATTTTTCCTAAATTTTAGGGTTTTATTTTTATGACTTTTTGGCGACTATCATATAATCACTCCATCTTATCATGTGACCATCATGCCATGGTTTTCATATTTTATTTATTCGATCTCATTTATGCATTAGAGTTAGGGCTTGGCTTTAAATCTAACAAAATCATCTCTTCATCTAGGAAACTTAAGGTTCAGATTAAATCCGTTCTAACCCTAGAATTGGCACACATCGTGTCGCATACCCCTAGATGACTTTCATCACGCAGGGGATTACGTAGGTAGATGCACTTTCCCGAATATATATGACATGTTTACGCCTCATGCATATTGCAATCAAGCATGCTGACACGTGCGAGGGGGTTTCTAGGGACACAGGGAAAAGTTTTTGATATTTCATGTCATGACCACATGACAAATGTGGACATGACACATGTGTTGTGTGTTGTGACTACATGGGAAATGTGGGCATGACATTTGGTATTAGAGCCCAAGTTTAAACTCTAGGCTTGTTTTAGGGCACATTATTATTCCACAACTTTGATTAATTTGTGGTTACCTTATTTTTGTAGGATGCCTCCCCGATGAGTTCAGCAAGCACATTGATGCCGCATGGAGTCCATAGAGGTTCATAGTGACTCTTCAGCTAAGCGACAGGCACTACCAGCCCCATAGGTACCGCATGCACCACCTTCCCTACCTATACCAGATATTGGGCCATAGATATTATAGGCTCTATAGGTAGTGTTAGATAGACCACCTCCAGCCACAGTTGAGCCATGCATAGAGCCAAGTGTTGAGACCCTCATTGATTCACTAGAGGAGCCATACATGGAACCACGAGTAGAGTGACATGTCGAGTCACGTATGGAGCCCCGCATTGATCCCTGAGAGGCACCACATGTGGAGCCATATGTTGAGGTACCAGATACAATGACACGTGTCGAGCCACGTATGGAGCCCCGCATTGAGCCACGAGAGGCACCACATGTGGAGCCATATGTTGAGGTACCGGATGCCATGCAAGATAACCTCATTCACAATATTGTATAGTCAAAAGCATGCATTATAGTTAAAGAAACAATATTTTTAATAAAACAATTCTAAAAATAGAAAAAAAACAAGAACAAGTTAAGATAAAAATTGTCATACTTGTCCTATCTGGAAGTTTACATGCTAGTCAAGCATACCTGAGGGGTCATCTCTTACCTTCAGAGTATCTAATATTACTTCATGATCAACATTACTAATTGTCCATAGTTGTTTTGTTTTTGGTTTTGCATGATGCTTTAGTAACTTAACATTTGTTGCTACAACTAGGTGTGAATACATGAATATTGTTTTGTGCTTCTCAAAGCCTTCAAATGCAGGGATGCCATTCTTTCTTCTAATATATGTTCGCAACCAAGTCCCAACAATAACAACTGGTCCTGTAAGATATGTAAACCCATCATCATCTATCTTAGGTTGTTTTAGCTTTTGTTTTTCCTGTACACATCATGCCAACCAATAGTCTAATCTCTCTTCATTTCCATGTGGTGCAACAACTGCATAAACATGACTTGGTTGTACAAGGTCTGAAAGATGTTCATAGTCAAATGATCTCTCCATGTCATTGAGTAAAGATGAATGACCTTGATATAAAGGGGTTAAATATCATGGAATCCATGCATCTAACCACTCAATTGACTCAGAATTATCCCAATCACATTTAATACAATTCTGACAAAAACAAGCTAATTCTCATGTCCAAATAGTCCATGCACTTGCATTTGAGCTTCATAATGAATGCATATTTGACAATTCATTAATTCTCTAACAATCCAATTTCTCTCTCACTATCCCCTCATCAACCAACCAAAAGAACCTACACACTTTTGAGTCAAGAGGCACTCTTTGTGACAATGCATAGGTACACCACTTAACAATAGAATCTGCATAATTGAATGTAGCACCACCTCTAATCTTTAGTTGTTCTTTAAAAAGATATCTCTTCATGCATGAAACCGCTTCATCATGTTCTCCTTTTTTGTGCCCAACTTTAAAAAAATTCCAAATATGAGGTATACCCTTCTTTGCATGCATTCTGCTCAATTAATAGAACATACGAGTATTCTTGAATTGACCAATACAATTATCTAACCAAATGAGATGTTGATCCATTCTAATATCTTTTTCTTGCAAGAACCCCTAAAATTGTTGAAAACAATATTGCACATACTCTGATAAATGAGATCAATCATCACTCATGTAAAAATGGCATTCTATGACAATCTTCCTATTCTCTTTTGTACTCTCAGGGGCATGTGTATATGTGATGTAAACAAAAATAGCAATCTGAATAGAGTTGTATTACTAGGATTGCACTTCATTTTGTGTTTGCAACATGTAGTTTTCTGCAAAATCAACTACAGAGACAATAGTTCCAATCAGAAAAAAGTCTTTACACATCCTAAACATTGATCTAACCATTGAGACCTGTGGCTATGTCTGGCATATTTGTAAAAACATTTTTCTTAAAATCATCAATCAACCCAACAATACTTACCTCTTTTATAATCAATTCACATCTAGAACCTTCACCTCCACTTTTCAAATTGTATTTCACTGTCTCATATCTCTTTTTCTCAACCATTTGCTTTCCAAAATCATGCTCGTTGCCCTCATGAATACATGATATAAACTTTGATAAACCACCACATTGTAAACACTTTTCATTTAAATAATTATTCTTGTAGAAAATGCAACCATCATTTCTAATACATATAAATAAATCTAATAAGTTCCTAGATGACTTTGGTAACTGAATTGCACCACACTCCTATAACCTTTTATTAGTGTGTAAAGTAGAACGAATATTGCATAATAATTCATAATACATAGAAAAATCTACATGGTATTTGCAACATATATTAAGAATTTTAAGAGGAACACAATAAAATGGCTTACACAATTGAAATTCTCTTTCTGAGGTTGTCATACCTAGGTGTGTTTCACACTTTTTTTTTTACAATGTTGTTTGGCTATATTCCAAGTGATGTTTAAGATGTGGTGTGTGGTCTTTATAACTAATTCTTAACTTTAAAACATCTTTTACATTCAGTGATGCCTTAGAGTTAGTGTGCCAAAATTGTTAATTTCATCCTTTGTGCTATTGATTAGCTTCTTATCCTACCACTGAAAGCCCAAGTATCATTTCCAAGAGGACTATCTAGTCTTGATCTTAATGCTAGTGCTTTTGACATTGTTTTATAATTCAAGCTTAAGTCAACACAAGTTTTCCTTATTAATCGAGCCTTTCTTAATTGTTTTCTCACTATTGAGGTTGTTATTACTCTACAAGAAGCTCTTTTATCTTTCTCCTTACTAGTCTTTCCAATAAAATTGAGTGCATTGAAAAGGATTCTAACAATAATTTTATTCTGATCAGACACTTTGTTTACCCAAATATTTAATTTCTTTGGTAAAAGTCTCATTTTGTACATCTTTAGTAATTGCACAAAAGTTGGCATTATTTGGTTAATGTTTTATTCTCATAGTATTCATTGAAAAGTTTTGAAGCCCACAACCGAAATATTCATGACAACCTCTTGCCTTCAAGTTTTTCCATTATGTTCTCATCAAATTCAAGTAAGCATTTTAGGGTTCTTGGATGTTTTACAATTTCATCATGCTCATTCTCTTCATGAAAAACATCCTCTCTTCTTATGTAATTTGGAGATACATTGATTTTCATTATTTCATCCATGTTATCAACCTCATCAATTTTATCAACAAATGGATTATGGAGTACAAATTCAACATCATGAGGTTCATATCCACAATCTTCAAGAAAATATTTTTCTTTTTCTTTGTCCATGATATTTCTCTTAACAATAGGTGTTTCATAAAACTTGCAACATTTTTATTTGCAATATCATGGTGACTTTCATTCTTATCTAACATTTCATTATATTTAACATTAACACCTTCAATTTGCATGCCATTAGATGGTAAAGAAGAAGATTCACCTTGATGAGCATCCACCAAATCTGGTCTTCCAATCCTCTTCCTTGCTCTATCCTTTTCCCTAATTTCTTCAATTTCCTCTAATGTAACTTTCCTCCTTTTTATTTTATAACGACTATTTCTCCCCATTAGAGGAACAAAAATATCACCCTAATGATTGAAACACGCAAATATTGTGGGTCTAAAAGTGTATAAAAGTGATTTTTTTACTGTAATAGGTAGAGATCATGGGTTTCTCGATAGCATAGGGTTTGTGGGCATCATTGTTGGGCCCAACAATATTATTTTTGACTTTTTTTAGCTTTTAGATAATGGATATCCATTTTCAAAATGGATATCTGTTACCTAAAGCCCAATTCTTTGGGCAATGGATATTTAGAAAATGGATATCCATTGTAGAAAATGGATATCTGTTCTAGAAAATGGATATCCATTGTAGAAAATGGATATCTATTCTAGAAAATGGATATCCATTCCATTTTTCCTATGTTAATAAAACCAAAGGACTTATGTGTGGTTGAAAGAAGGTGGTAAACAAAACCAAAGGACTTATGTGTAGTTGAATTAAGGTGGTGAACAAAACTAGAGGACTTATGTATGGTTGAAAGAAGAGGAAGTGATCTTCATTAAGGATTAGGAACTTTAGAAGTGATACCTGAAGAAGGAGATACATTGGAGGAATGTGATTTCTAGATTGTTCCTATTACCTAATTCTGCACTTCATATCAATAAGGTTAGGCTAGGACAACACTAATGTGTTTTACATTGAAGAGGGAGACATGTTCAACAAAAGCTTAGGCCAAGTGTCTAAGTAGAGGAGGAAATAAAGAAGAGTAAGAAAGGATGAAGGCTCATAGCTAGCTTTAGAAGGCCTACTACTTAGGTAGAAGGCCATTCCAATCATCACTATTACCAAAATCATGTAGCAACTTAGTAAGAGTTGCTACACGAGCCAGATAAAAGTGGGAAGGGAATCCCACCGAAGCAAGAGGCATCCCAAAGTAGACAGGAGAAGGAAAATCAAGCTATGAGTTTTATTTTGTTTTAGATCTATTCATTATAGTTTGTTCAAGTATCAAATGAGAAAGGTACATTAATTTTCTAAATCTACTTATGATTATAAACAACTGTAGCGTGCAATAGATTTTAGAATTTTCCTTATGCAATTGAATGATTTACAAAAGAAGAACAAAATAGAATCATTGCATGAAATAGCTACTTATATTCATAAGGAGAACTGTGTTCATAGGATCCCACACAAGCCATGGGATTGACTATACAAGATGAAATGAAAGAAAACATATACATCTGAAGTAAAAAAGTAAACATAGAAGAGGGAAAGGGGATTTATCATTTCTTGAATGATGAACCTAGACCAATGGCTATACCATCTTCAGATTCTCCATCACTCTCCAAATGTACCTACAAGAGATAGAGAGAAATATGTTAGAGCTCAGGATACTTTTTCTCTCATGTATGTGATAGTTTATCAAATGTACATGTCATCTTTCACAAGTATCTAAGAAAGAATGAAAGAGATAAATAGCTCTAAGATAGAGATATACAACCATTAGAAAGAAGCAAGAAAATATCATATAATCATGAGAGGAGGTTACTAAGCCTCAATTATTTTACTAACTTGTGTTTTGAGTGTGCAGGTATAGGTACATAAAGACATCGCATAAATGACACATAGGACCATCAAAATAGTCATATGGAGGTGGTAGTATGCAGGCCTGTCAATAAGAGGAATAACTTAATATGTCATCTCAAAACCTTAAAGGATAGTCAAAAAAGATAGAAGACCGTGGATGATAATAGCACATAAAAGGCAGTGAAGGGAATATTACAGTGATCAAGGTCACAATGATCAAAGAGGTTAGTGAAGTCTTCCTAAAGATAAGTCCAAACCCTTGTGAAATCTGTCCTAGTCTAATGATGCTATACTTCAAACATAGAGCTCTGAGATCATGTAAGGATTTTGTATTTTTCTAATGTCTGCACAACAATCATAAACATTGTTGAGTCATTGTCTTTGGAGGATACTTTGAGAGCCTTCATGATGCATGAGACATAGTTTAGATTAGTATACTTCAGAAAAGTGAAGACATAGTGACTAGGAGATAGGGTAGTAGGGTAAAAGAGATATGATATAGTGATGTGCAATAGAATAGAAGTAGCAGACTGTCAAGGTTGAAAGTGTATTCACCACTACTATGAAAGAGCAGTGAAATCCTTAGCATACAATCTTTAATCTTTCTCAAACTTTAGGCCCATCAAATGGATATAAAGGAACCTATAGTTAAGGTGGACATGAAGCTATATGAATAGATTTTTCCAATAGACTGTTATGTTAGTTGTAAGACCAACAAAGGTCTACCAAAAGAAATGTAGGGAGAATTTCTATGTTAAATAATGACAAAGGCAGTAAACAGGGGACTGTATACTGGTGAAGGGTCATTAACAAGGAAAGTTTGGATAGTCAATATAGTGAGAGGAAGAACAATCCATGCATTAGAGAACATTGGTATCATGAATTCAAAAGGATACATGACAGTTAGAGGAACAATGAAGATAGGTCTAAGATAGGTCAATCATTCTATTACCATGTTGAAGGATTAAGGGATCCAAGTCAAAAGCCTTTGAAGGAGGCCTCTAGAGAAGTACAACAAAAGATCAACATGAGAATCAATATATCAGGTTGGAACCCTTGATATTACCTTTCATTAGAATATGCAAATATACATGAGCCATGAAGAGTTTTAAGAGATCTGTGAGCTGTCATAGTATTCTAGGTCTATAAGAGTTGGTTGGTAGATCTACTCTAAAGTGACTTTCAAGGAGTAGTCAAGGATAAAAGAGAACCAACTTTTCTTAAGGAACTATGAAAGAATAGTGAAAAGGTTTAAAGAATAGTCAATAAAAGTAGAAGATTGCTAGCTAGGATAGAGGTACAAGCATACATAGAAAAAAAGGGACAGTGGATAGTGAGTTCTCTATGAAAGAGCATAGACTGTTAAACAAGTATTGATAGTCATATAACACTTTTTGACATAGATGCAAGTAGTTTTAAGATGTTATAAAAGAGAACAAAGGGAATTGCAAGAAGACACAATAGACAATGATGTTGCCATTGGTATAGAATGGAGTTTTGAAGACACTCAGTTCAGATGAAGATAGTGTGGATGAGGTGTGTGGTATACATTTCAAGCAAGAGGGATCTGTCAATGTTATGGGTCCTACATAAGTGTCACAGTTGAGATATCAAATACATAGAGTAGGGGGTTGTGTTGTTGTCTCCATAGCCTCTGATAACTTTAGAGCATGTAAGTAAACTTCCAATGTCTATTAGAAAGTGTGATAAATTAATACAAGGTATAAAATGTACCGATACAAAGTAGCTTAAAAAAGAAGTCTCAGAAGCTTTTACCAAGTCAATAAGGGTTACTTGCTATTTGTGAAGGTTTAAAGCTATCCAAATCCTACTAAGTCTTTATGATCTTATATCAAGACTTGAGCCTTAAAAAACCCTATCCAAGGTTGGTAAGACCACATTGTTCTAAGGTAGAGTTTATAGGCATGTTCTAAAAGGAGATCATAGTGAACAAGACTATCATGAAAAATGGAGAGTCTCAAGTTACAAAACAGTCATAATATTCTTATGATTGATACTCACAAAAGAAACCAAAAGGCAATTTCTATAGATTGCTTCAAGAAGAAATAAAGGCAGTGAGCAGCAATTGGAGAAACTATCATCATAGTTATAGAGAAAAGACTGTCATCCAAATGTATTAGGTAGTTCAAAACAAGTGTAACAAGGACATGAGGGGATAGTGCTCACAGTCATGGTAAGGAGAGATGACTAGGAAAACAAAGACAAGACAAGAAGCCTTCATGTCAAACATTAAATGTCTATAAAATCTTATAAACCATGCTTCAAAACTTGTATAATCCAAAGCTCTTCATAGAACTGTAGAAGGAGTTCATAGAGTTATCAAAGGTCTTGGAAGAATCAATAAAGGATAGTGAGTAAAAGATTCAATAAAACAATGGAAATAGCATAACAAAGAGAGAGCATTATGAACCAATCAAGAGGGTTTATGGTCCTTGAATAAAGTGAAGGGGCCTAGAATACCACTGTACCGTGATGACTATTGAAAAACAACAGAGAACAAATGAAGACAAAGCTGAAAAAGAAACAAGAGTGCTAAGTCCATTAGGTCAAAGGGTTGCATAAACTAATAAACTATACATACAGGTCTATGCACTATTTTTATTCCCCATGAAAGTCACATAATAGATACAGGATATAGTGAAACACATTTAATAGTTTTTCCCAAGAAAAGAATACTATACAAAGGAAAAGCAATTAATCAGAGGTTCCTTGCATTTTTTCTCAAAATCATAAGGAAGAGTAGGAAGCAATAAGGCTTACAAGACAATTTTGCCACTGTTTCTTTTCATTGTGTGAACACACATAGAAATAACAAATCACCATCAAAGAAAGTGAACCTTTTTCTTTATGCTATTCATCATAAGAATAAAACTTCAAAAGGATAAGAATATGTTCCATGAATTTCAATGTGAAGAGGGAAAGAGAGTAGCAAAAAGGAGTTTCCCCACAGTTTCCAGGAAGGCACACCAAAACCCTAGTAGAAATGATGCAAAATGAAGCAAGGTTTCACTTTTTATGCATAGAGAAGAGTTACAACATAGTAGAGATAAAGAATGAAAACCATGTTTATAGTTTTGCCAAGTTCACATAGTGGAAGCAAGTTCTATCACAATTTTTTTGAAGAGAAGTAGCAATAGACAGGTAGAAAGATATTACTTACCAGATCAAGAGTATGGTGGAGACCAGGAACACATGGAGCAATTTGAGAAAAGCCTTCAATTGGAGCAAACTGTGCTATGAGATCAAACCCTTGGCAGTGCAGAGCAACCAAAACAAGTGAAGGGATGACAAATGAGCTCGCTTTATGGTTTACTTGTATCTTTTCTTCATGATTGCCCTAGAATTTTGACACCTAAATCACTTAAGTCTTTTTTGACTTTGATAAAAGAAGATCATAGAATAATCAAATCAAAGCCCGTGAGAAAGGACTTTTAAGTGTTAAATGACTAGCAAGTATCATGAGTCCGTGAGGAGTGGGAGGTATAAGGTGATCATGAATATTTTTGACCTTTTAAAGGCCTTTTAAATCTTAAACAATAAAAAAAAATCATTAGGGTTTGAAATCAGAGAGAGTCATTATCACCTTAAAGAGGCTTTTTTGCTTTGACTTAGGTCATTTTTTTTCCATCATTTAAGCATGTTTGGAATCTTTTCATATGCCAAGGGTAAAAAAAACATTATTATAAACATTGTGAGTTTTTGTAAGGGTTGGTGGTCTAAGTCAAATTGTAATCATGAAAAACCCTTTTTCTCTTTTACATGGTTAGTATCCAAATATATTGTATTTTAACACTTATTAAAGCTAATATTCTACAAATTACCTTGATATTTGTTACATAAAACTCAAAAAGAGACAATTGCATAACACCTATTAAGGTAAATCATAAACACTGATTGCCTTTAATACTTGTTAAGATAGCTATAGTTTCCTTCCAAACATGCAAAGGAGAGAAGAGGAGTCAAGTAGAAGTTGTAAAGTCATGCAAGGGGTTATTTTGCTTCTATTTTTGACTTTTGGTCAAACACGACTATTTTTGGAAGTCTACTTGGTCAATATCTTGAGAAGAGTTAAGAGCTAAAATAGCTCAAAATGGAGTAG
This sequence comes from Cunninghamia lanceolata, assembly GCA_027924645.1. Taxonomy (NCBI): domain Eukaryota; kingdom Viridiplantae; phylum Streptophyta; class Pinopsida; order Cupressales; family Cupressaceae; genus Cunninghamia; species Cunninghamia lanceolata. The sequence continues at coordinate 10,317,070 of BSBN01000389.1, forward strand.
TTATGAATCCTCTAATCTAGGCCTTTTTCGCTTGCTTGCCCAGCAATTGGGACTTCACTATTTTTGGAGTTGAAGATCTCTTTCCAACCTTCTCATGCATCAGATGGAGTCCAGTTAGACTAGAGTTGACTTCACATTGATTTTTGGAGAGATTTTGTATTATAGGAGAAAAAGATTGTGCTTTTTTCTCAGTTCTTGCTTTTTGTTTTCCTTTGCACATTGCAAAGAGGGCTTTCAATATTGTAACTTAGCAGTTTTTATAGATTTTGATATAGTAGTAGGTTATTATTTAGTATTCTTTATAGTTATTCCAGAGGTATTCCTACTATTTTTTAATAAAATTAGGTGTTTTCCTTCTCAGATTCAGATGTTGTGTTCTTTTGGATGATTTTGATAAGAAATTTATTGTGTTTTACATCAAATCCTTTAAATTTTTGTCTCATTCTTTGAAGCATATATACAAAAAAGTATTTGTTTATCATAGGTTATAGGTTGTGCAGGTTACTTTCTTACTTTTCCAAGTTGCAAAGACATCAGTTTTCCTTCAATGAAAGTAGAAGTTTTTAGGCCTTTCTATGAAATATTTATGTGTTAAGATTGCCCAAGCTGAGTTGTGTGAACAAATCTATTGAGAGATAGTTGTGAATTAGAGTAGGAAGTTAGATCTTAATCATTAGAGCATCACCTCCTAGGATTAGTTTTTAGTTTCACAAGATATCTTTCTATCCTTTTTCCTTGCAAGTACATCAAATCTAGGAGATTTTAAAGGGAATCAACTCTTCTAGAGGTTTAGTTTCACCATAGACAACCCACAGTTTAAAAGTGATCCAATGTTTCACGGGACTGTTAGGCTTAGTGCTTGACAAGGGTGTAATCCTTCATGACAACAATTTTTGGCATGACTGGTGGGATAGATCAGACTATTATAGTCCATAAGTTCTCATCCATTATTGATATTTGATGTGTATATCAATAGTATTAGCCTTTAGAGGCAATATCTTACACACCTTGCGACTCTATAGGTTCAAATCTACTGATTTTAGCAGTCCAAATGCTTAAAGATCATCAAGGATCAAGATTTAGGTGATATTCTTGGTTCTTTCCCTCATGGAATCCTCTTAATCACCTAATGACTCTACTGGTATGTGTATAAATTTTTGAGTGAGGCATGCTTTTCCTTGTTTCAAAAAGAAATTTTCATGCATTCCAACTCATTTCAATGTCCTAAAATGATAAATTGCCATAGAGAATTTGTTCCTATCCCTTCATTTTTCCAAAATGCCATTATAGAGCCTTCTCAATACCCATATCAGACTAAAAATGTTGTTGGTTTCATCCCAAACAGCCATGCAATAGCAGTATATCAGCATGTTGAACATGCTTACCTCCCACCCACCCCTGCTCAACCTTCATGGTAGCCTACCTATGCTTTTTTTGTTGATCACCCTTAGTATGATGATAATATGAGCATTCAGGATATTAGTCTAGATTTTCAAAAATAGTTTGATGCCATTGAAAGAGAATGAAAGTATAACATGCAGTAGGAGGAACTTGCTTATCAATCCTATCTCTATCAACAGGAGGTGGAGGCACAAAAGAGGTATGAAGAGGAATGTTTTTCTAGATAGGTTGTAGCTAAGGAAGAGAAAATAAGACAATTACTTGTCCATGCACAAAGGTTAGAAGCCCAATCAAGTTCTTGTATTCCTAGCTTCAGGAAAGCACCTCATACAATCATGGAGTAGCCCTTAAAAGAGGAGCTTTTAGGGTTCAAAATCCTAGGTTTCAATTAGGAAAAGTTTTCTAAATTAGTAAGTCTCCTTGTGTTAAGATTCCAAGTTTTAGAGATTCAAGTCCTTTACAGGTATTAAATTAGTCTATCATTTGTCAAGAGCAGCCCACTCAAAGGCCCATTCTTCCTCATGCATGTGTAGAAGAGGTTGGTTCATGTTTGACACTAAATCCTTTGCATTTTGATTCATTTGAGATGTTTTCTAATGATATTCATGAGATGAATAAAAGTAGAGTACATAGGTTACAAGGTTAAAGTCTTTAGTTGCAAAGACAACCTATACACAGTTCATTGGAGAAGGAACCACATAAAGAAGAAGATTCAGTTTCTTTGTTTGATCAGCTACCTAGTTTTGTTGACAATGATGAAAAGAGCATACAAAGGCTCATCTTACCAGCTGATTTGGAGAAACAAGAAGACATTATAGAACATGCTAGTTTTCTTGTTCATGAAGACAAGAATGAAGATGAAGCCTCGATTCAGCTAGAATAACAAATAATGAGATTTCTTTGCATGAAGATGTTCACCAAATTGGACAAGTAATGAAATTAGAACTTATACTTTAGAAGGATGATCTTGATGCTTCATCAAGCCTTTTAGAAGGATGCTATGAATTTAAGGTGAGTCCTCTTGTGCAAAAAAGTAAAGAAAATCTTGAAGATGTTTCTTTTTGGGATGAGTTAGAGATATTTTGTTAGGAGAAAGAAGTCCATGAATAACATGAACAAAATGAGATCATTCTTTCAAAGCATTTGGATCTGCAGGATGAGGAAGGAATAATAGATTGTAAACATTAAAACAACACTGTGTGTTTGAGCATGGGTTTGTTAAGAGGATGTTCTATTTGACATCTAATTCAATTGGAAAGTAACAAGGAGAAGCCATTACCCATCATGCTTGTTCTAAAGCATGAAGATGAGCAACATGAAGAGAAGAATTGATTCACTTGTCCACCTCAAAACAACTGTATTTCCAATCAAAACAAGTGGGTATGTGTTTTTGTCCTCTTTCTTGAAGAGGTATTACATAGGTTCTTTGAATACCCACCCTTTCCACACCCCTCATTAGCTTCTCAAAGGCATGAAGAACACCCCAGGTTGATTAGAAAAGGAATCTATTTTTACAAACTAGATAATGGTTTTGTGTGAGAGATCTTATTTGACTATTTAGTTTAGGTAGGTAGGCCATTTTCTTTAGTTTTTTCTTTCCCACTAAGTGGTGATGCACAGTTTGTTGGCCCTATTTAGAGTCAGTCTCATTTTGTTTTCGGTTGTTTTTCTATTGTTCAAAGTTTATAACAGCTAGGTTTAAAAAAAATTCTAAGTTGTAAAGGGCCTAAATAGACTCTATTACCCAATGGATATACTAGGCAACTAGTCCTGACAGTTTTAGTAGGCAAAACTGACATAGAGGTCGCCAAAAATGTTACCTAATTGTGCACTTCAGCCCAATAAGGTCAGGCTAGGACAACACTGATATTTTCTACCTTGATGAGGGGGACAGGTTCAATAGAAGCTTAGGCCAGGTGTCTAAGTAGAGGATGAAAGAAAGAAGAGTATGAAAGGATGAAGGATCACAACCAACTTTAGAAGGCCTACTACTCAGGTAGAAGGCCATTCCAGTCATCACTGTTACCAGAATCATGTAGCAACTTAGTAAGAGCTACTATATGAGCTAGATAAAAGAGGGAAGGGCATCCTACCAAAGTAGGAGGCATCCCAAAGTAGACAGGAGGAGGAAAATCAAGCTATGAGTTTCATTTTGTTTCAGATCTATTCATTACAATTTTTTCAAGTATCAAATGATATCATTATAGTTTGTTTAAGTATCAAATGAGAAAGGTACATTAATTTGCTAAATCTACTTATGATTATAAACAATTGTACCATGTAATAGATTTTACAATTTTCCTTATGCAATTGAATGATTTACAAAAGAAGAACAAAATACAATCATTGCCTAAAATAGTTGTTTATATTCATAAGGAGAACCATGTTCATAGGTTCCCACACAAGCTATGGGATTAAATGTACACAATGAAATGAAAGAAAACATATACATCTAAAGTAAAAAAGTAAACATAGAAGAGGGAAAGGGGATCTATCATTTCCTGAATGATGAACCCCCACTGGTGGTTGCACCATCTATGATTCTCCATCACTCTCCAAAGGTACCTGCAAGAGGCAAAGAGAAATATGTTAGAGCTCAAGATAATTTTTCTCTCCTATATGTGATAACATCAAATGTACATGCCATCTTTCACAAGCATCTAAGCAAGAAAATGAAAGAGATAAATAGCTCCAAGATGTAGATATACAACCACTAGAAAGAAGAAAGAAAAGATCATATAATCATCAGAGGAGGCTGCTAAGCCTCAATTGTTTTCCTAACTTGTGTTCTGAGTGTGCAAGTATAGGTACATGAAGACATCACATGAATGTGTCGAAATGTAGAAGACAACTAAGAGTGGGGGTGAATCAGTTGTGACCAAAACTTAACTTCTTTAAAGCATCAACACATGAACCACTTAATCACTATTATTATGATTTAACCATGAAAGCATGAAATTAGAAACTTAAGCACATTCACACATTCAACACATGAGACATCAAAATTTTTACATGGAAAACCCAATGAGGGAAAAACCATGGTTAGGATTAACTCACAATATAAATGATATATTAAAATTTACAACAAGGCTCACTGTTGGAGGTTCACTGCCCAAAATGCTCACTGCAAAAAGAAGGGGCTCACTGCCAAGAGAAGAGGCTCACTACCAAAAGGGGCTCACTGCCTGAAGTTGGTGAATTGAGATAGTAGCATCTACACCATGCCAAGGTTCAGTTCCATTGAAGCACACTGATTCTTCTTCTTTTCTATCTTCTTCACACAAACACCTTTATCTTCACATCATCACAACATCATACCTTATTTACAACTTCATTACATGTATTTACACAATTCATCAACCATGGAATGCACATCGAGGTTAGCATTACAATCATCAACCATTGGAACAATCTCCAAGGTCAGCATACATACATACATTAGAATAGGTCTAGACCTAAAAAGATTTGTGAAGGAAAATAAATGAATGTGGACCACACCATGCCTTATCTGGGACTCAAATACAATCTCCCACACAACAATGCACTATAACAAACTCTAAATCATAATTGCAAGTAGTGAAAACAACCAGGTCGGCCAAAACTAGTGTTAACACTAAGACCTTTAGGAACACACTTCATCAACGATCCAAATTACACTTTGTAGACAAATCAAAAAGTAGGAACATGATTTAGAGACATCCACAAGCACATTACAATCACCAAGAACTTCCACACAAAGCCCAAACATTCTATCCATAAGATTCTTCAAACTGGAGCACTTAAACATTACTATCAACCACTGTCATAAAGGAAAGATCACTTGTGGAACACCAAATCATGAACCATTTCAACTGATGGCACATAACATCATTCCAAAATTAATCTCAGAACCATAGACTATAAAACTTAAATGCAGAGAAATGTGGAGCAGAATACATTCTCCCTGTCACCATTGAATACTCAGGAAAACAATTTTTACTCTGCTAAGCAGAACTCACTCAAATCTTCACACCAGAGGCTCAAACTTGAAACATAACAACTATAGACATTCCTTAACATAAATTTCAAACCATAGACAAAGATATTCAATCTATAGGATATGTAGACCAAAACACTGCACTGTTCAATGAGATAGAACAATTCTACAATTGTACTAACTTCTCAAACACTTGCTCAAACTCATCCAAATAACTTTCTTAGATGCTGACCTTAGGTGTTGGCATCCATGACAACACTTACTACTCATACTTGCAACAATCTCCCCCTTTGTCATTGATGGCAACACATGATGTGAAAAACCATCAAGACAAACAAACTTGCTTTGCTTCTTTGCTCCCCCTTACTTTATGCTTTCTCTAGCTACAACTTTCTTAGAATCTCTCCTTATGTTTTTCACATGAACTTCTCTCCCCCTTGGACATCAATGACAAAGGGTGCTAGACCTTTTCTTTCTCTTTAGTTATCAAGGTTCAATTCAGATCTTACTAACATTGCACTACTCCCCCTGTCAACAACATTGCAACACTTATTTCTCTTTATCAGGAACTCCTAACAACAACATCTACCTACTCCCCCTAAGAGGTAGCCTTCAAAACATCAATCTAGATAAAAAATGAGACTTTGGGCACCATTGGAATGATGCACTTCCTATGCATCTTAATTTAGAGCAGGAGGGGTAATAACCCCTAACATCTCCCTGAGATACTCAAAAGTATCCTTAGACAGAGGCTTTGTGAAAATATCTGCAATATGATCCTTTGTAGACACATATTCCATCTTTACTTCATTCTCTTTTACCTTTTCTCTCATAAAGTGATACCTTATTGATATATGCTTTGTTCTTGAGTGCATCGATGGATTCTTTGAAATGTTTATAACACTTGTATTGTCACAAAAGATTGAAATTGGTTCTCCATACACAACTCTTATATCCTTCAATGTTTGCTTCAACCATAGCACTTGAGTACAACAACATGCTACAACAATATATTCTGCTTCTGTAGTAGACAAAGAAATTGAATCTTGCTTCTTGCTCAACCATGAAAACAATCTATTACCCAAGAAGAAAGCACCTCCACTTGTACTTTTTCTATCATCAACATCTCCAGCCCAATCTGCATCTATATAAGCACTAAGAGTGAAATTAGTATCTTTAGGATACCACAATCCATAGTCTGAAGTGCCTTTTAAGTATCTCATTATCCTCTTAATTTCCATCACATGTGACTCTCTAGGATCTTCTTGAAATCTTTCCACAAGACAAACTGCATGCATTACATCTAGTTTGGTATAGGTTAGATAAAGTAGTCTTCCAATCATAGACCTATACTTTTTCTAATTAGTCTTAAGTGATTCATCATTCTTTCTCAGCTTGCAACCAGTTACCATAGGGGTACATACTGGCTTAGAATCCTCCATTTTGAACTTCTTCAACAACTCTTTCACATACTTGGACTAAGAAATGAAAATTCATTTTTCTGATTGAGTAATCTGCAGTCCTAGAAAGAAATTCATTTCACCAAACATAGACATCTCAAACTCCTTTTGCATTTCCTCTACAAATTTCTTATACATACCTTCATGTCCTCCAAAGATAATATCATCAGCAAAGACTTCAACAATCAAAGTTTGATCATCATTGATTTTGTAATAGAGATTACTGTCTGCAATACCTTTAATGAACCATAATTGCAACAAATACTTATCCAACCTTGCATACCAGGCTCTAGGGGCTTGCTTTAGTCCATATAAGGATTTCTTCAATCTGCACACCATGTCACCTTGGTTTGATAATTGAAATCCTTCTGGTTGTTCAACGTAGACCTCTTCTTCCAATTCTCCATTAAAGAATGTAGACTTCACATCCATCTGGTACACTTTGACATCTTTGTGTGCTGCAAATGCAAAAAATATTATTATTTCTTCAATCCTTGCCACAAGAGCATAAGTGTCCTCAAAATCTATGCCTTCATCCTAAGAATATCCTTTGCATACTAGTCTTTCTTTGTTTCTTACTACTCCATTTTCATTCATTTTGTTTCTAAAAACCCATTTAGTTCCAATCACATTCTTATTAGCAGGTCTAGGAACCAATTCCCAAGTTTGATTCTTCTCTATCTGCATCAGCACTTCTTTCATAGCCTTTACCCAATTCTCATCTTTCTAGGATTCACTTAAAATTTTAGGTTCAATCTCTAAAAGTAAATAGTAGTTCACCTATTTTTCTATAGCTCTTTTCCTTGTCAATACCCCTTTGCTTTTATCACCAATAATCTGATCTTTAGAATCATCAATCGTTACATATCTGGCAGTCTTAAAAACACTTTCCGAAGCCTTTTCTTCTTCAACTTGACTATCTTCTTGTTCATCTTTTTCTTCATTTACTATAGCAACATGTTTATCTAATTCATAGACATTCAGATTTGATATTCTTTCCATGTCTTCATCAACTTTCACATTAGCAGTCTCAATGATCTTTCTCAATCTTTTATTGTATCACCGGTAGGCCTTACTCTTAGTAGAGTATCCAAGGAAAAATCCTTCATCACACCTAGCATCAAACTTGCCTAACTCTTCTTCTCTTCTGATATAACATTTGCTTCGAAAAACTTTGAAATATTTCACTATAGGAACTCTTACATACCACAATTCATAAAGAGTTTTAGTACCATTACTTTTGACTTGAACTCTATTTTGAATGTAGATAGCAGTATGTATGGCTTCTCTCTAATACACTTCTAGTAGGTTGGCCTCCTTCATCATTGACCTAGCAGCCTCTTGAACTATCATGTTCTTTCTTTCCACAACTCCATTCTACTAAGGAGTTCTAGGAGCAGATAACTATGTTTTTATCTCATGTTCTTCAAAAAAATAATTGAATTCATTTGATGTAAACTCACCTCTTCTATTAGATCTTAAGCATTTGATCCTCAATTCTAAATCATTCTTAACCATTGCCTTGAAATATTTTAACTTGTCTAAGGCTTTTGATTTATCCTTTAGAAAAGTGACCAAAGCCATTCTAGAATAATCATCAATAAGAAAAATAAAGTACCTGTCTCCTTGCAGACTTCTTGTTCTTGTAGCACCACACAAATCTATATGTACCAGCTCAAGCAATCCAATAGAAAATTGTTCTTTACTCTTGAAACTTGTCCTTGTCTATTTCCCCAATTGACATTCCTTACAAATAGTATTAGTAGGCTTCACAAGCTTCGACACATCTCTCACAACTTGTATTGAACTTATCTTCACCAATTTGTCAAAATTGATATGACACATCCTTTTATGCCACAACTGACTCTTATCTATTTGAGCCAACAAACAACAATCATTAGTTCCTCTCAAATTATAAACATTACCTCTAGTCTTCTTACCAGTAGCAATCACTATTCTAGAGATTTCCATGATCTTGCATCCATTATCCTTGAATCTTAGATCATACCTTTTGTCACACATCTAACCAACACTTAAAATATTATGCTTTAAACCTTTCACATATAGAACATCATCTATAATGTGATTTCCATCAAAATTAATAGATCCTCTTCCACAAATCTTACCAGTTGCATCATCTCCAAACCTAACTAGTCCTCCATCATACTTTTCCAAACTCACAAACTTACTTTTATCACCGGTCGTGTGATGTGAACATCCACTATCAATAATCCATTCATCCTTATTTTTCTTAGCCTAACAGACATACAAATCACTCTCTTCCATTGGTTTTTCTTCCTTCACAAAGCTAGTAGGTTTAGTAGATACAGGTTCTTCCTTGATAGCAATAAACAAGCAATCATTTGTAATAGTATCATCAGATTCATCATTTGTTACACCATCATCATCATCATCTCTAACATAATAGCATTTCTTTATGATCCTAGGTCTACTTTCAAATTTCTTCTTACATTTCTCAATTCTCTCTAGACACCTAGAAGCATAGTGACCAATCTTACCACAAGTGAAACATTTGAATGGTAATTTACCTTTGAACTTACCGGTACATCTTTGCATCCTATCAACAAAGTTGGCTTCAATCTCATCAATGTCATCATCTGATTCTAGAACATACTTTTCAAATCTTGAGGTCTTCTTTGAAGTACTATCTTTAAAAGTAGTCTCAGTCTTCGACAGAGCTTTGCCGAACTCTCTCATCTCAAGTGCAGTGAACTTTCCAAGGAACTGATCCTTTGTAATCATGTTCACACTCATAAGTTCTTCAATTGCAGACACCTTGTGACTGTAGGATTTAGGCAATGATCTAAGAATCTTTAGCACAACCTCATTCTCATCAATAGGTCCTCCAAGACATTTGATTCTATTGACAATTTCATCAACCTTTTGCATGTAGATTGTTATTTTCTCATCATCACTCATCTTCAAGGATTCATACCTCACCTTCAGGTTTTGTAATTTGGCACTCTTTACAGAATCATCTCCTTCATATAAATTTTTCAACTTAACCCAGATCTCATGATCAGTTTCAAGATCCATAACTTTTGCTAACTCTGTGTTGGATAAATCATTCAATAGAGTGTCTCTAGCCTTTCCATTTAACTAGTACTATTTTACTTCATCTTCAGATGATGGACCATTTTGAGGAATAGTATACTTTGTATCTTCCATCTTCCAAACACTATAACCAAGAGAAATGAGATGACTTTTCATCCGTACCTTCTAGAGAGCATAGTCCATTCCATCAAACTGTAGAGACTCCTTCTTGTGTACCATCCTAGATCTACCTCAAGATGTTAGGCTTTCTTCCAAAGAAACCTAGCTCTAATACCAATCGTTGAAATGCACAAGACAACTGAGAGAGGGGTTAATCAGTTGTAACCAAAAATTAACTTCTTTAAATAATCAACACATCAACCACTTAATCACTATTATTATGATTTAACCATGAGAGAATGAAATCAGAAACTTAAGCACATTAACACATTCAACACATTAGACATCATATTTTTTACGTAGAAAATCCAATGAGGGAAAAACCACAGTAAGGATTAACTCATACTATAAATGATATATCAAAATTTACAACAAGGTTCATAACCCAAAATGCTTAGTGCAAAAGGAAGGGGCTCATTGCCAAGAGAAGAGGCTCACTACCAAAAGGGACTCACTACCAGAAGTTGGTGAACTGAGATAGTAGCATCTACACCATGCCAAGGTTCAGTTTTATTGAAGTGCACTGATTCTTCTTCTTTTCTATCTTCTTCACACAAACACCTTTATCTTCACATCATCACAACATCATACCTTATTTATGACTTCATTACATGTATTTATACAATTCATCAACCTTGGAATGTACATCAAGGTCGGCATTACAATCATCAACCATTGGAACAATTTCCAAGGTTGGCATACATACATACATTAGAATAGGTCTAGACCTAAACAGATTTGTGAAGGAAAGGAAATGAATGTGGACCACACCATGCCTTAGCTGGCACTCAAATGCAATCTCCCATGCAACAACATGCTATCACAAACTCCAAAGCCTAATTGCAAGTAGTGAAAACAACCAGGTTAGCCAAAACTGATGTTAACTCTAAGACCTTTAAGAACATGCTTCATCTACAATCCAAAGTACACTTTGTAGACCAATCAAAAAGTAGGAACACAATCTAGAGATATGCACAAGCACATTACAATCACCAAGAACTTCCGTACAACCCCCAAGCATTCTATCTAGAAGATTCTTTAAACCGAAGCACTTAAACATTACTGGCAGTCATTGTCATAAAGGAAAGATCTCTTGCAGAGCACCAAATCATGAACCATTTCAACTGAAGGCACATAACATCATTTCAAACTTAATCTTAGAACTGTAGACTATAAAACTTAAATGCGGAGAAATGTGGAGTAGAATACATTCTCCCTGTCACCATTGAATACTTAGAAAAATAGTTTTTACTCTGGTGAACAAAATGTTATAGTAATAGGTTAATTACCAAATTAATTTAATCATATTGATTAATTAATTAAGTCACCTTTACTTTATTTCACTTAAGCTAAATTTAGGCACTTTTATAATTTATTATTAATCCTAGGGTTCTCACTTTTAGGGTTTCAATCTCCTTTTATAAGGATTGATCTTATCGTAATTATTTTTCTTTATGCATTTTGGTTGAGGTTTGCAGAGCACCATTATTGTGCCTCTTGGTCTCCTTTGTGTGACAGGTTATTTGCTTGCAGGTGTTCATTGGGATTTGTGAGGTTGGTTTATCAACTTCTACATGGCATTAGAGCTCTAGATCTACAAGCCCATTCTCAGATTTGGAGAAAATTTTGAGCAAGATCTTTTTTATTGGTTCATTTTTGTGTAAAACAAAGTATTCCATTAGTTTTAGAGTAGTCAAAATAGTCAGATTAGCCTTTTATTTGGCTTGATTTGAGCTTCATAGGCCAGATCTGCAAGGGTTTCAGTAGGGTGCTTTTTTTGGGATCTAGATGAAGGATATTTTTTAGAGTGTTTTGGGCCCAAACCAACCTCACAAGACCCAGTGAACACCTACAAAACCTAAGAAACCTTCCATAAGATATAAAAGAAAAGAGAGCAATCTGCACAAAAAAGGATGCAATTAATGAAATGGATTAATGAATTACATGAGAGCACTTGCTTTTATATTTGCAAGTTAGAAAACCCTAATGAGAGATTCCTAAGTTTAGTTTAAGTGAAATAAAGTAAAAGTGACTTAATTAATTAATCAATATGATTAAATTAATTAAGCAAAGAACCTACTACTCTAACAATACTTAGAAAAATAGTTTTTATTTTGGCGAACAAAACTCACTCAAACCTTCACACTGGAGGCTCAAAATTTAAACATAGAAACTATAGACATTCCTTAACATAACTTTCAAACCGCAGACAAAGATATTCAATCTATAGGATATGCAGAGCAAAACACTGCATTGTTCAGTGAGATAGAATAGTTTTGCAATTGTACTAACTTCTCAAACACTTGCTCAAACTCATCCAAGTAACTTCCTTAGATGCTAACCTTCGGTGTTGACATCAATGACAACACTTACTACTCATACTTGGAACAAAATGACACATAGGACCATCAAAATAGTCATATGGAGGTGGTATTATGCAGTCCTGTCAATAAGAGAAATCACTTAATATGTCATCTCACAACCTTAAAGGACAATCAAATAAGGCAAAAGACAGTGGAAGATAATAGCCTACAAAAGTCAGTGAAGGGACTGTTACTATGATCAAGGTCACAATGATCAAAGAGGTTAGTGAAGTCTTCCTAAAGATAAGTCCAAACCCTTGTGAAATCTATCTTGGTCTAATGATGTTGTACTTCAAACATAGAGCTCTAAGATCATATAAGGAGTTTGTATTTTTTCTAATGTCCACACAACAATCACAAACACTGTTGGGTCATTGTCTTAGGAGGATACTTTGAAAGCCTTCATGATGCATGAGATAGAGTTTAGATCTGTATACTTTAGAAATATGATATAGTGATGTGAAATAGAATAGAAGTAGCAGACTGTTAAGCTTGAAAGTGCAACCACCACTACTATAAAAGAGCAACGAAATCCTTAGCATAAAATCTTTAAGATTGCTCAAATTTTAGGCCCATCAAATGGATATAAAGGAACTTGTATTGAAAGTGGACATGAAGCTTTATGAAAAGATTTTTCCAATAGGCTGTGATATTAGTTGTAAGACCAATAAAGGTCCACCAAAAGAGATGTAGGGACAATTTCTATGTGAAATAATGACAAAGATAGTAAATAGGAGACTGCATATTGGTGAAGGGTCACTAACAAGGAAAGTTTAGACAATCAATATAGTGAGAGGAAGAAAAATCCATGCATCAGAGAATAGTGTTGGTGCAGGAGCACCAAGATGTCTAGATTTTACTTGATTTTCAAGTTGCTTTGTTTGTTCCAATAAGTCCTTGAGACCATATTAAATGTTGTAATGAGGCTTGAAAGCCATATTTGTAATGGACTATGTCCAAATGTCTAAAAGAATCTACTTTCATGTAGTAGTCCTCAAGAAGACAGTCTTGTGGCAAAAAGGCAGTCATAGGGAGTCATTTAAGTTTTAATGTTTGTATAGGATAGTCATTAAGTTTCCATGGTTGTAAGCCTTTAAAGGCATGCCAAAGGTGTGTAGGTATGTTAAGAACCTTTTCAAAGGTTAACCTCATGTTAAAAAGCATTATGAAACCATAAAAATAGAAAATGCAGCCCAAGAATGGATAATTACTAAATCTGTCTTTAATGCTGCAGTTAAAAAATTATGAAAAGCACAATGCTGGGGCAATTATCTTGGACTCCAAAATGACTTCATGCAAGGTATGAGGTTTATTTGAAGCCAAGAAGGATTGTTTTGTAAGGAGAGATCCAATGAAAGTGAAAAAGGAAGAATAAATCACCGTTTTCCTAATTTTTCTATTTTTTTCTGGGTTTTTATGTTGTTTTCTTGCCGTATCCGCGCCTGTACGGATTAGACATAGCCCATTTCCTTCTTGGATGGATAGTAGAAGGAGTTAGCTTTGATTTGAGTCTTGTTTGGAATCTTGTCAATGATCTAGATGGAAGATATCGTTAGTTTCCCCAAAACTACTTTTTAGATTGTTGTCTCCTACAGAAATTCGTTGTTTTCTGCATTATTCCATACCTGTACGGCCTGGTGGTGGATAGTGTTGGTTATGGTTGGTTAGGTTGTTGAGTTGCCTATCTTTTTCAATTGGTTTGGGCTCTTGACACCCTTGTATATCCCTGCACTTCTCCTTTGTTTGAAAGTGGGTCTGAAAACCTGATTTAGGGCTCCTCCTGAGTAGTTCGATGGATTTTCCATCATTCCACTGATCTTTTCTATTAGTGATCAGTGGAATGACTTGTATATTAGATAATGCAATGTCTTGTAGAGGTTGTGGGAGGTAGGAGGATGGTTGGTGTTGATGGTTGTGCATGTGAATGACCATGCAAAACCATTGGTTAGAAGCTAGAGAAGGGCAGCAGCCATTACCAAGAAGGTAGTAAGTTTGTGTATCATGTTGTTGCTTTGCCAATGAAGGCATTAGGCTGAATGCATGGTTAGGTTTGGTATATTACAATGAGATTATGTTTGTGTAGAGGGAGATCATCCCAAAGAAAGTTTGTGTGACTGTCTTGGAGTAGTAAAGTTATAATAGTCAATAAGGCTGCTGTCCTATAGACCCTGCATAGTGGGTTAGATGAGTTTTGATTGGAGTTGGACATCTTGGAAGGTGTACCCTGAAGTCCTCCCTCTTTTTGATGCCAAGAACAAGTTAATGTTGGGTTGGAGCCCTTCATGGTGTGAAGTTGACCTCTGTCAAAGAAGACAGTAAACTTGAAGAGTTATTGCATGTGAAGTTATTGAACATGTTTCTGCTGTCACAGATGCTCTACATCATATTGGTATCAGAGCCACTAGTAGGTCCTTGAGGGAGTAAAGGATCTTGTGAAACAGTAAGAGTTTGTGAAGATTCCTCCTAAGAATCAAATGGCTAGGGAGAACAATGAGTTGAGAGAAGCCTTAGAGGCTAGAGAAAAAGAATTGAGGGATAGAAGAGATCAGGATGTTGCAAGGGAAAGAGAGTTGAGGCAAGTGAGAAGAGAGAATGCATCAATCTTGGCTAGATTGGAAGCATTGGAGAAGAATCCTAGAAGGGATGAACAAGATGGTTCAGAAGGAGATGCAGATGTAGATGAGAATCCTCCTGAGGATGAGTTGGATGCTGAAGAAAAGAAGTTTTTGAGATTACTGAAGGTAGTCCAAGGAAAGGGAACAAAGGCAAACATAGAGTTACCTATCTATCAGAGAAAGATGGATAGTGAAGAGGTATTAGGGTGGATAGATGCCCTTGAAATTTTTTTTGAGTATGAGGAGATGGGTGATGAGAAGAAGATCAAGTTTGCAAAAACAAAACTGAGAGGAACAACACTTACATGGTGGAGTAGTGTGCAGACAGAAAGAATGGCTAGAGGTGCATCAAGAATCACTTCTTGGGGTAGGATGAAGGATATGATGAAGGATCAGTTCCTTCCATCTGATTACTCCATTTAGACAAAGAGGATGAGGCAGAATTTGAAACAGAAGGACATGGATGTTATGTCCTATACTAAGCAATTTCATAAGCTTAGTATTAGAGGAGGATTGGAAGATGAAGAAGAGAAAGTGGCAAGATACCTTAATGGGCTTAGGTATACATTGCAAGATGAGATTGGTTTGGCAGTACCAAAATCACTTAGAGAGTGTTTTCAGTTAGCTATAAGGGCTGAAGAAAGGGTGAAGAGGAAGAAAGAAAGACAAGGTAGTGCAAGAGGAAACAGAGGTAGGGGCATACCTACTACTGAAGTTCAGAACAGCCATGAGAAAGGTAATGAGTCTTCTGTAGATCAGAGAGGTAGATATAGAGGTGGAGGTAGATTTGGATCAGGTAGAGGAGTGTTCACAGGTAGATGTTATCATTGCAATGAGGTGGGACACACATCTTTCAATTGTCCCAAGAAGGATGGTGTTGACAAGACCAAGGATAGAAGAGTTCACTTGGCACAAGAGGAGGAGAAGCTAGAAGAACCAGAAATGTCATCAACCTCTCCAATGATGGTTGGAGAAATGCTCATGGTGGAAAAAGGTAAAATGCAGCAACCACCATAGGTATCTATTTTCAAAACTAATTGTTTAAGCCATGGAAAGATATGCAAGTTGATTGTAGATTCAGGTTCTCATGATAATCTAGTTTCTTGGGAAATGGTGAATAAGTTGGGATTGAAAACTTTTGATCATCCTAGTCCTTACAATGTCACTTGGGTGAGTCAAGAATAGCAAGTAAGGGTTACTAAGAAGGCATATGTTGATTTTACGATTGTTCCATATCAGGACTATGTTTTGTGTGATGTTATTCCAATGACATGTGGGCATATAATCTTGGGTAGACCATGGTAGCATTTGAGTAGAACAATTCATGATGGTTATACTAATAACTATGTGGTGCACAAAGATGGTAAGAAGTTCAAACTGATGCCTTTACCTTGTGAAGAGAAGAAGGAACATGTTACTATTTATTTTGGAGAGAAACTACAGTTGAATGTGTAGGTTAAGGATGATTGCAAGCAATAGGAACAATTGCAGCAGAAGAAGGTGGATGATAGTCCTAAAGAACAGTAGGTTTGGGACTTGAGTTATGTTAAGGTTGGAGACATTGAGTGCCCTATAAAGAGGTAGAAGAAGGAAGGAAAACAACAGATAGTATAGAGAGGAATAAATCAGAACTTCCAGTTGGGAAGAACAAAAGCATTGCAGCAGGAAGGTCCTAGACAAGGACACCAAAACAAGTTTTCTGGTACTAACACTATTTATAGGAGCCATGGAGGTTAGAGAAGGAGGAAGATTACTCTTGGAGAGTTCATGTTTTCTAGTCAGAGGAACATCCCAAAAAGATGGAAGAATGGTCGGAGCAGATCCCCTAACTCTTGGGACAAGAGTTTTCATCATGTTGGGGAGTATGGTGCAGGAGCACCAAGATGTCTAGATTTTACTTGATTTTCAAGTTGCTTTGTTTGTTTCAATAAGTCCTTGAGACCATATTAAATGTTGTAATGAGGCTTGAAAGCCATAGTTGTAATGGACTATGTCCAAATGTCTAAAAGAATCTACTTTCATGTAGTAGTCCTCAAGAAGACAGTCTTGTGGCAAAAAGGCAGTCATTTAAGTTTTAATGTTTGTATAGCATAGTCATTAAGTTTCCATGGTTGTAAGCCTTTAAAGGCATGTCAAAGGTGTGTAGGTATGTTAAGAACCTTGTCAAAGGTTAACCTCATGTTAAAAAGCATTATGAAACCATAAAAACAGAAAATGTAGCCCAAGAATGGACAGTTACTAAATCTGTCTTTAATACTGCAGTTAAAAAATCATGAAAAGCACGATGGTGGGGCAGCTATCTTGGATCCCAAAATGACTTCATGCAAGGTATGAGGTTTATTTGAAGCCAAGAAGGATCGTTTTGTAAGGAGAGATCCAATGAAAGTGAAAAAGGAAGAACAAATCACTGTTTTCCTGATTTTTCTATTTTTTTCTATGTTTTTATGCTGTTTTCTTGTCGTACCCACACCTGTACGGATTAGACATAGCCCATTTGATTCTTGGATGGATAGTAGAAGGAGTTAGCTTTGATTTGAGTCTTGTTTGGAATCTTGACAATGATCTAGATGTAAGATATCGTTAGTTTCCCCAAAACTATTTTTTAGATTGTTGTCTCCTACAGAAATTCATTATTTTCTGCATTATTTCGTACCTGTACGGCCTGGTGGTGGATAGTGTTGATAATGGTTGGTTAGGTTGTCGAGTTACCTATCTTTTGTAATTGGTTTGGGCTCCTGACACCCTTGTATATCCCTGCACTTCTCCTTTGTTTGAAAGTGGGTCTGAAAACTTGATTTAAGGCTCGTCCTGAGTAGTTCGATGGTTTTTCCATCATTCCACTGATCTTTTCTATTAGTGATCAGTGGAATGACTTGTATATTAGATAATGAAATGTATTGTAGAGGTTGTGGGAGGTAGGAGGATGGTTGGTGTTGATGGTTGTGCATGTGAATGACCCTGCAGAACCATGTGTTAGAAGCTAGAGAAGGGCAGCAGCCATTACCAAGAAGGTAGTAAGTTTGTGTATCATATTATTGCTTTGCCAATGAAGGCATTAGGGTGAATGCATGGTTAGGTTTGGTATATTACAATGAGATTGTGTTTTTGTAGAGGGAGATCATCCCAAAGAAAGTTTGTGTGATTGTCTTGGAGCAACAAAGTTATAACAGTCAATAGGCTGTTGTCCTACAAACCTTGCACAGTGGGTTAGATGAGTCTTGATTGGAGTTGGACATCTTGGAAGGTGTGCCCTAAAGTCCTCCCTATTTTTGATGCCAAGAACAAGTTTATGTTGGGTTGGAGCCCTTCATGGTGTGAAGTTGACCTCTGTCATAGAAGATAGTGAACTTGAAGAGTTATTACATGTGAAGTTATTGAACATGTTTCTATTGTCATAGATGCTCTGCATCAAGTGTTATCATGAATTCAAAAGGATCCATGATAGTCAGAGGAATAATGAAGACAAGTCTAAGATAGGTCAATCATTCTGTGACCATGTTGAAGGATTAAGGGATCCAAGTCAAAAGCCTTTGAAGGAGCCCTCTAGAGAAAAACAACAAAGGAGCAACATGGCAGTCAGTATATTAGGTTGGAACCCTTGATATTACCTTTCATGAGACTATGGAAATATACATGAGCTATGAAGAGTTTTAAGAGATCTGTAAGATATCATAGTATTCTAGGTCTGTAAGAGTTGGTTGGTAGATATACTCTAAAGTGACTGTTAAGGAGCAATCAAGGATAAAAGAGAACCAACTGTTCTTAAGGAATTATGAAAGAACAATGAAAAGGTTTAAAGAATAGTCAATAGAAGTAGAAGACTATTATCCAGGATAGAGGTACACGCATACATAGAAAAGGGGATAGTGGACAATGAGTTCTCTATGAAAGAGCATAGACTGCTAAACAAGTATTGACAATCATATAAGACTGTTTGTAGAGATGCAAGTAGTTTGAAGATGTTAGAAAAGAGAACAAAGAGACTTGCAAGAAGACACAATAAATAATGATGTTGCCATTGGTATAGAATGGAGTTTTGAAGACATTGAGTATAGATGAAGATAGTGTGGATGAGGTGTGTGGTATGCATTTCAAGCAAGAGGGTTCTATCAAGGTTATGTGGCACACATAAGTGTTACAGTTGAGACAACAAACACACAGAGTAGGGGGTTATGTTGTTGTTTTCATAGCCTCTAATAACCTTAGGGCTTGTAAGTAAATCTCCAATGTCTATTAGAAATTGTGATAAATTAATACAATATATAAAATGTATTGATATAGAGTAGCTTGAGAAAGAAGTCTCATAATTTTTTACCAAGTCAATAAGGGTTACTTGTCATTTGTGAAGGTTTAAAGCTATCCAAATCCTACTAAATCTTTATGATCTTATATCAAGACTTGATTGTTAAAAAACCCTATCCAAGGTTGATAAGACTGCATTGTTTTGAGGTAGAGTTTATAGACATGTTCTAAAAGGAGATTACAGTGAACAAGACTATCATGAAAAATTGAGTCTCAAGTTACAAAACTCTCATAATATTCTTATGACTAATACTTAGGAAAGTAACCAAAAGGCAATTTCCATAGATTGCATCATGAAGAAACAAAGATAGTGAGCAACCATTGGAGAAACTATCATCACAGTCATAGAGAAAAGACTGTCATCCAAATGTATTAGTAAGTTCAAAATGTTGAAGGCACAAGACAAATGAGAGGGGGGTGAATCAGTTGTATCAAAAACCTTAACTTCTTTAAACAAAATCACATTCACATTCACTTACTTTAATTCCTTAATTTGTTATGAAGATTGAACATGAATTGCAGAATCAAAACATAAACACATCAACATCATACACACATGAACACTAGATTTTTATGTGGAAAACCCTAAAAAGGGAAAAACTATGGTGAGTATTATCTCATAATATAATGTAATAACAATATCTAATAACAAAGAAGTGCACTACCTTAGGGATCATTGCCCAAATGAATGCTCACTACAAAAAGGCTCACTACCAAGGGCTGGCTCACTACTAGGATGATTGGCTCACTACCATGAACTGATATAATGGAATCTACAACATGCCTAAGTTTAGTTCCATTGAAGCGCAATATATCTCTTCTCCTCTAGCTTTACAACACACACACACACACTTTATCTTCACATCTTCAATCACACCACATCAATCATGGATTCATTACATATATATATACCAATCATCAACCTTGGAACATTCATCAAGGTCGACAATATAACTTACAACCATTGGAACTATCTCCAAGGTCGACATACATACATAAATCAAATTAGGTCTAGACCTAAACAAACTTGTAGAGAAAATGAATGAAGAAAGAACATTTCACAACTAATCTTAGACCCAAATACATCCTTACACACTTCCTTTCAATTCTACAATCCAAGAAACACATCTGCAAAGAATGTTAACACCCAAGTCGGCCAAACTGGTGCAATAATCAAGAATACTTAGACACACACTTCCAAGAGCTTCATTACAACTTGCGGATCAAGTACACACCTTCAATACATTCTTTAGACATCCACAAACAACATAGAATCATATGGAAGCTAACAAATCTTACATAAATAGATCTCACTTGAAGACAATAAATATCACTTGAAGATAGCAAATATCACTTGAAGATAGATCACAGACTACTTACAACAAACACTGTCGAACTATACCAATAAATAACTTACTTTTCAAAGCACCAAATTAGAAATCCTTTGTAATGAAGATAGATAAGGACCTTATAAGAATATGTCCAAAACTACAAGACCAAAAACCAAACTACAAAGAAATATGGAGAAAAATACTTTCTCCCTATCATACGACAAACACTGCCAGGCACAATCTTCAAACTGGTGAATAGAACTTTTACTGCACAGTGATCTGGACCACCAAATTATAGATTTAGCATCTTCAAACACTTCTCTAAAACATATCCAAATATCATACTCTGATCTTCAACCTAGAGGAAATGTGGAGCAAAAACTCAGATAGTGTCCTTAACATGACAACTCAATCACTCAACAAACAACAATATCAGAAGACACAGTTGGCACCAATTACTGTTGAAATTAGGGTAGACAACTAAGAGGGGGTGAATCAATTATCACAAAACTTTTATCTTTTGTTGTATTTAATCTTCTTTACCACTTATTAACAGATTAATGATATAACCATGAAAGCATGAATCAACAACACATGAGCAGAAACATAATCAACACACATAACACCAAGATTTTTACATGAAAACCTGGTTAAGGGAAAAACCACGGTGGGGGTTAACCCACAAGATTTATTCTCTATTAAAAGAATAGAAAAATGGGAAGGCACTTGCCTTCAGGCTCACTGCTCAAAGGAGGATCACTACCTACAAGAACATTCACAATGTTAACACTAAAAGGTTGAATTGAGAAACAACATCTTCTTCATGCAAGGTTTAGTTCCATTTAATCTCACAACACCTCTACTCTGCCCCCAAAAACTTCTTCTCTACCTCCACATCTTTGCTCACATTCCCACATTTCCACAACTTCATAACACTTATTTATACATGACATCAGCTTTGGAATGAACATCAAAGTTGGCCTTACAATCATCTATCTGGAACATTCTCCAAGATAGGAATTACAAGCAATTACAATCATAAGACTTAAAATGCTACATGTGAATTGTTACTCTAATGGCTAAGCATAACTAGGACTCAAATCTTCCTCGAACAACACGCCACACTCCATAGAACTCTTCTTAGATCATCTGCAACACACACTAACCATCCAGTCAACCAAGGTTGGAAAGAATAACAGCACCCAAGGATAAATCTTCAACCACGAGCTCAATCCTTAATGTGGACCACCAACACAATAGGCACATGATCTAGAGACCACCAAAAGCACAATGAAATCAACAAGAACAACCGCATAACCTCAAATCACCAGAAACACTTGCATCTTCATCTGGGAACTTAATAACACTAACCATCATGATTGTCACACTAGAAAGATTGCTTATAGACCTCCAAACCATGAACCACTTGAGTTAAGGATACACACCGACATCCCAAACATGCCTCTAGAACTATAGACCATAATATTCCAATGTGGAGCAATCCTTACCAAATTCCTGTCACTCTGTTACTTCTCAACGACTACAAAACCCAATTCTACTCAAATGGCCATAACTTCACTAATCCTCTACACAACCCTTTGGTCCATAGACTTTGATCTTCATCTTGTTGGAAATACTGAGCAATCTTCTTTACTGAACTACACTATCTTCACTATCTCTGACAAAGAGATATGTTGACATCAATGACAACACATCATAGGCACATATTTGGAATAATCTCCCCTTTTGTCATTGATGGAAACATATGATGTGAAAAACTAATTCAACCATCAAGACAAGAACTTCTCCCCCTTTCTCTTATCACACATGCAACCACTTTCTTCTCTACTCCCCCTTTCACCAGCAACTACTCACTTGCATCCAAGTTTTTCACATGACTTCTCTCCCCCTTTGACATTAATGGCAAAGGGCACATATTTGCAATCATCTCTCACCCTTTTTGTTTCTTAGACAAGACCAAACTAAACTCAGAGCATACTAACTACTTCCCCTGAGTAGCATCCCCTTTCCACGAATTTGGATCACAAGATATGACTATGAGTTCCACCAAACTGATGTACACTAGTGCACCTTAGTTCTAGACAGGAGGGGTAATCACCCCTAACTTCCTTATGAGATACTCAAAAGTGTCCTTAGGTAGAGGCTTAGTGAAGATATCTACAATTTGATCCTTTGAAGGAACAAACTCCAGTCTGACTTCATTCTCATTTACTTTCTCTCTCAAAAAGTGAAACTTGATGGATATGTGCTTTGTCTTTGAATGCAACATCAAATTTTTTGAGGTGTTTATTGCACTTGAATTATCACAGAAGATTGTAACAGGCTCTTCAAACACAATTCTAATATCCTTCAACATTTGCTTCATCCACAAAACTTGAGAACAATTGCTTGCTGCTGCTATATACTCTACCTTTGTAGTAGACATAGATATTGCCTCTTGCTTTTTGCTCAACCAAGGAACCAATCTCTTTCCCAAGAAAAATGTACCACCACTAGTACTCTTCCTATCATCCACATCCCCTGCCTAATCAGCATCTATATATGCATGAAGAGTGAAATCATCATTCTTAGGATACCATAAGCCATAATCAAATGTTCCCTTTAGATATCTGAAAATTCTTTTGACTGCTACAACATGAGATTCTCTAGGTTTAGCTTGAAACCTAGCAACAAGGCCAACTACATTCATAATATCAGGTCTGGTATGAGTTAGATAAAGCAGTCCTCCAATCATTGATCTATACCTTTTTTGGTCTGCCTTAGGGGAATCATCATCTTTACTCAACTTGCATCTGATTATCACAGGAGTACTTACTGGTTTTGAATCCTCCATTCCAAACTTTTTCAACAACTCTTTTACATACTTAGACTACGATATGAAGATGCCCTTATCTGACTGAATGATTTGTAGACCCAAGAAAAAGCTCATTTCACCAAGCATGGACATCTCAAATTCACTTTGCATCTGATCAGCAAATTTTTTACACATGTTCTCATTTCTACCAAAGATGATATCATCAACAAATACCTCAACAATCAAGATGTGTTCATGATCAATTTTGAAATAAAGATTATTGTCATCTGTGCCTTTGCTAAAACCTAACTTTTGTAGATACTTATCTAATAATCAATCAACAACATAAAGTATCTATCTCCTTGCAAACTCCTAACTCTGGCAGGACCACACAAATTAGTGTGCACAAGTTCCAACAATCCACTTGAAAATTGTTCTTTACTTTTGAATGTAGTTTTGCTCTATTTTCCCAACTGACATTCCTTACACATATTATTAGCAGGTTTTACAAGCTTTGGAAGATCTCTCATAGCCTGAGTAGTACTTATCTTGACAATATTATCAAAGTTTGCATTACACATTCTCCTATACCATAACCAACTTTGATCAATCTGAACAATCAAACAACTCTTACCAATACCACTTAAATGAAAGATATTACCTCTAGTCTATGTACCAGATGCAATCTTAGTTCTGGAGTTTTCTAAATTTCTACATTTTCCATCCTTTAATTAGAGATCATACCCTTTGTCAACCAACTATCCAACACCGAGAAGATTATGCTTCAACCCTTCTACATACAAAACATCAATAGTGTTATACTTACCGTCAAGAGAGATGGATCCTCTGCCATGAATTCTACCAGCTGAATTGTTTCCAAACTTCACAATCCCACCTTCATATCTTTTCATACTTACAAACTTAATTTTA
The DNA here is from genome assembly GCA_027924645.1 of Cunninghamia lanceolata. Classification (NCBI taxonomy): domain Eukaryota; kingdom Viridiplantae; phylum Streptophyta; class Pinopsida; order Cupressales; family Cupressaceae; genus Cunninghamia; species Cunninghamia lanceolata. Next base: position 10,341,497 of record BSBN01000389.1, read on the forward strand.
TCACTTGTCATGTGATGAGAATATCCTCTGTTAATCACCCATTCATCCTTTTCTTCAACCTAAGCAGCCAAGGCACTTTCCAAATTCACAAAATTAGCAGATTTAGTAGGTACCAGATCTTCTTCTTTGATAGCAATGAACACCCATTCATTTCTAGAGGGACTTCCCATATTAGATTCTTCATATATGACTCCATCACTAACTTCTTGGACATAGTAGCATTTCCTCTGAATCCTAGGTCTATTAGGGTTTGGCTTTGAAACCCTCTCTGGACATCTTGAAGCAAAATGACCAATCTTATTGCAAGCAAAACATTTGAAAGGCAACTTTCTTTCATACTTACCAGATCCTCTTGGTAATCTTTTGGCAATAAGGGCTTCAAGTTCTTCAAGCTCCGATTCATCTTCTTTAAGTTCCTTCCTTGCCTTCTCATATCTAGTTAGTCTTCTTGAAGAGCTTTCACCTGGATCAAATATTTGCTTTCCAAAAACATTGGCCTTAAAAGTAGATTCTGATTTGGAAAGAGAATCACTAAACTCACTCATTTCAAATGCTGAAAGCTTGGTAACCAACTGATCCCTTGTAACAATTGTCATAGTCCTAATCTCCTCAATAGAAGCAACTTTATGCTTGTATGAAGCAAGTAAGGATCTAAGTACCTTGGTAACAATCTCTGATTCTTCTAGTATTCCACCAGCACTCCTAATACTTCTAACAAGTTCATCCATGTTCTACATATAATAAGTGATGTTTTCATCTTCACTCATCCTCAAATATTCATATCTAACCTTCAGGCTCTATAGCTTAGCACATTTGACATATGCATCACCTTCATACAGAGTTTCTAAGTTCTTCTAGATTTCATGAGCAATTTTCAATTCCAGGACATTTGTCATTTTTGTATTAGTTAGGGCACTCAATAATGCTTCTTTAGCTTGAATGTTGTATTTAGCTTCTTTGAGTTCATTTGGAGTTGAAGGGCCTTTCTCCAGAGGCTTATACTCATTCTTAGTTATCAACCAATAAGGATCACCCATGCATTGCAAATGACACTCCATCTAATTTTTCCAAAGAGAGTAATTTGTTCCGTCAAATCTTAGACTATCCTTCTTGTCTGTCAACATCCTAGATCTCCTTAAGTGGTCAAGCTTCTTTGAGAGGAATAAGCTCTAATACCAATTGTTGAAATTAGGGTAGACAACTGAGAGGGGGGTGAATTAGTTGTCACAAAACTTTTATATTTTGTTGCATTTAATCTTCTTTACCACTTATTAATAGATTAATGATATAACCATGAAAGCATGAATCAACAACACATGAGTAGAAACATAATCAACACACATAACACCAGGATTTTTACGTGGAAATCTGTTTAAGGGAAAAACTACGGTGGGGGTTAACCCACAAGATTTATTCTCTGTTAAAAGAATAGAAAAATGGGAAGGCACTTGCCTTTGGGTGCACTGCCCAGAGCTCACTTCTCAAAGGAGGCTCATTGCCTACAAGAACATTCACAATGTTAACACTGAAAGGTTGAACTGAGAAACATCTTCTGCATGCAAGGTTCAGTTTCATTGAAGCACACAACACCTCTGCTCTGCCCACACTCACTTCCTCGCTACATCCGCATCTTCACTCACCACACCACATTTCCATGACTTCAGAACACTTATTTATACATGTCATCAACTTTGGAATGAACATCAAAGTTGGCCAAACAATCATCTATCTGTAACATTATCCAAGATAGGCATTACAAGCAATTACAATCACAAGACTTAAAATGCTTCATGTGAACCATCACACTTTCGGCCAAACATAGCTGGGACTTGAATCTTCCTCGAACAACATGCCATGCTCCATAGAACTCTTCTTAGATCATCCGCAACACACACCAAGCATCTGGTCAACCAAGACTAGAAAGAACAATAGCACCCAAGGAGAAATCTTCAACCATGAGCTCAATCCTTAATGTGGACCACCAACACAATAGGCACATGATCTAGAGATCACCACAAGCACAATGAAATCAACAAGAACAACCGCATCACCTCAAATCACCAGAAACACTTGCATCTTCATCCAGGAACTTAATAACAATAACCATCATGACTATCACACTAGAAAGATTGCTTGTGGACCTTTAAACCATGAACCAGTTGAGTTGAGGATACACACCAACATCCTAAACATGCCTCTAGAATTGTAGACCATAATATTCCAATGTGGAGTAGTCTGAACCAAATTCCTATGACTCTATTTCTTCTGAACAACTGCAAAACTTGGTTCTACTCAGATGGCCATAACTTCACCAATCCTCCATGTGGACCTCTCAAATCTTGACTGGAGCAAATTTAGACAATCCTCTACACAACCCTTTGGTCCACAGACTCTTGTTGGCAAGAGACATTGCAAGCCATGTCATGTGTTGTCATTGATGGAAACTAAGTCCATTCCACACATCTGCAGTGTAGTATTAGATCATACCAGAAGTTAGTTCCAAGATTTGTCTAGTCTGGATAGACAAGAATAGGGTATATGGCAGAGTTCAGTATTTTGGTCAGTGGATCTCTCCAGTTAATCATTGTGTGTTATGAATTTGAGCGAGTGTAGAGGAATGTTAGGATAATCTACATCCAAGATTTCAGCCTCCGGTGACAAAGGGATTAAAAATTATGAGCATCTAAGTACCGGGTCCTAATATGACAGAGCAGTTCAGTGAAGAATAGGCCGACTTGTGTTAGATCCTTGTATAGATCTAATAGAAGTGATTTGGTGAGTTGTGCATGGGATATAATTTTAGTGGCTAACATGCATGGTGACTTGCAAGTGTTGTTTCTGGTACGTATCAATATTGGTGTATGGATTCAGCCGAGAGAATAGAGTACTTGTATTATTTGTTAAGTTCTTCATAAGGCCGACAGAAAGGTGATTGAATTTCTTGAGACGGATATATATATATATATAGTCGATGGATTAAAGTGTGATGATGTAAGTGGTTGAGCGATGATGTAGTAGTGCAAAAAAGGTACAAAGAGAAGAGATCTAAGGTCTAGATTATGGTAGAGTAGTAAATAGGGCAAAATAAAGATGAAGTGTGTAAAATCAATATTCTGCACTTAACCATAACTGAATTCTTCCATTGGAAGATGCTATTCATCAGTTCAAATAATTTGTAATCCTTTTGTAATCATTCTTGTAGGCAGTGAGCCTCTTTTGAGTAGTGAGCTTTGGGTAGTGAGCTTGAAGGCATGTGCCTTCCCCTTTTGTAATACTTTTAATAGAGTATAATCTTTGTGGGTTAACCCCCATCGTGTTTTTTCCCTTAACCAGGTTTCCATGTCAAAAATCTTGGTGTCAAGTGTGATTCATTTGTTTCTACTCATGTGTGGTTGATTCCTGCTTTAATGTTTTCATCATTAATATGGTTGAAATAGAAAAGAAGAATAAATTGCTGCAAGTATTAAGGTGTTAAGACAACTAATTCACCCCCCTCTCAATTGTCTACCCTAATTCCAACAATTGGTATCAGAGCAAGGTTCCTTGAAGGAAGCCTAATAGCTTGAGGAAGATCTGGGAAGGTATTACAATGGATTCATACAACCTTAAAGAACAAATTCAACTTACTTTAGATGATCTTGACTAGTCTAGAGTAGAAGTCAAAGAATTGCAAGAAAATCTTAAAGATGTTGAAGACTGCATTGAGATCTTAGAAGAAAAATTGAGTAAATCTAATGGGAAGAGAAAGGATCTACTTCTTCAACTAGGAAAATAGAATGAGGACAATGACATGGATAAGGCCCTCAAAGAGAAGACAAAGGAATGTGAGAAGTCAGCAAAAGAAGTTGTTCTAAAACATGAATTAGAATCTGGGGTGATGAGGCTAACCAAGGATATTGAAGAAAGAAGGAAGATTGAAGAAAAATTAAATCAATCTCTGAAAGAAAGAACTGAAGAATGCTGCAGATTAGACTGAATAATTGGCCATCTAGAGTCTAATCTACAAGAAATTAGGGAAAATGAAGAACTTGAGAGGCAAATTATTATCCTTAAACATGACCTAGAAGTTGCAAATGAATACAAAGAGAAGTTCAAGATAAGCTCAGCCAAACTTGAAGTGCTGCTTCAGAGTCAAAAGAAGGCTGATGATAAGCATGGTCTTGGATATGAGAAAGGTGAAAGCTCCAGATCCAGACAAAGAAATTCTTAATCAAGGAATGGGAGAAACAAACCCAGAAGACCTTCGGTAAGATAGCCTAATGCTCAAAGGTATCCATATTTCAACAGAAATTGTTTCAATTGTAATAGATTTGGTCATAGAGCTACTCAATGTAGAAGTAGAGTAAATCAAAGTTGTTCATCCTTCTCCTGTCAATGCAACTCTTTCAATGGTAAATGCTTTGCATGCAATAGATTTGGACATATGGTATATCAGTAAAGATCAAGAGGAAATCAATCAAATGGGAAAACAAATGTTATATGTTTCAACTATAATCAATCTGGTCATTTTGCAAGATTTTGCAGAAACAGGAACAATGAAAGAAGAGGTCCGGTAAACAGAAAACTAGATGAACAAAGAGAAGACAAAGGAAAGGGAAAAATTGATGTGAATGAGATCTAGAATGAAATGAACAAGACATGGGTCAAGAAAAGTGTTATGAATAATAGTAATCTATCCACACTAGAATCTGGTGCTACATTAAAAATCAAATTCCCCTAGCCAGTAAGTGGGTGCCTGAATCTTGCATGTTGAGAGAAAATAATTTAGGTTATTACATATCATTTGAAAGGATCTCTAGAAGAAAAGAAGTGGATATGATGATTTGTGAAGTAATTCAAGGTTGACTGTATGCAGAAATAATGTAACTGGATGTGTTAGGATAGAGCATTTATTACAAAGGTAAATTAGGTTTTGCAGAGCATAAAAAGGTCATTCACTCTTTGTTTGAATCACTTTGCATTCAAAGGAAGCAAGAAGAATAGCATCTGAGAAGAGATTTCAAGGATTTGAAGTGCGATTGATGAATTTGCCTACCAACCCTAATTTCATGAAAAAGGTATTTATCTATGAAGCTTTGAACTTGTAATCTTTTGCAAATGGCTACACCTTTGGTTGTCGATATTGCTAAAAGGCCTTGACCCAAATTTAAGAAGCACGCACACAAATCAATAGAAGTTGACCCATTAGGTGCATTTTCAAGTGTTCCATATGGTGTGCTGCATGTTGAAGATATTAGGGTTTATATTCATGTGAGCATAGATGAATTTGGGGACTCAAAGTTTGTAGATTTATTTGAGAGTCATCTAAGGGATGAAAATCACAATCTTAAACCCGAGTACAAGGCACTGCAAGATAAACATTTTATTCAGATTATGGGGTTCCAACATTCAATGAAGATGAATGGGTTCGGTATGTTTTAAGCTGAATGCGTGATGAGTTTTTGTGGCTGTTGAAACCATTCAAAATTACAAAGGATGCTATCAGGATTGTGACTGGGTTGAATTCAACCGGTGGTTTACCCATGCTAAAAACCATGAAGAACTAGACTGTAACTGATGCAACCAGTGCCAAATTCAACAAAAGGGCAATGACTATCAATGATATTATTGATCTAGATGTCAAGTTTGCATCAATGGTAATTATCTACAAAATTTATCATTCCAACAAGGAGAACGCTATCTCCAGAACTGCCATATATGTTGAATACAAAATGATAAAGGAAAATTTAGATTATGACTTGTGTGAATTATTATAGAACCAACTAATTGAGAACTTGAACAAAATCAAGAAAGATAAGAAAAACACATTTAAATATGGTACATTGGTTCTATGTTTATTTTTCTACTTTATGAATGAGGTACCTAGAGTAAAAGGTGTATACTAGACTAATAATGAGCCAGTTGCTATTCAGATCAGAGATCATCTATGCAACATTGGTGACTATAAAGTACAAAAAACTATAATCTAGGGATACTTCAAGAATTTTTAGAATATGACGCATTCCAGAGTAAGAATACCTAAGTCAATTGTTGACATGTACAAGAATGAAATATGTTTTATGGTTGACACTGATCAATGCTTAATGGAAGTAGTAGAACCCAAAATTGTTTGGATCATGCCCATGGGGTATGAGGTAAATGAGCAAATCTTGAATATGTATGCTCAACACCTTTTGAGCAAGCCAAAAGACACAACAGTTGAAAGATTTGGGACATATGAGGAGCTAAGTGTAAAATTGCATGTTGAGCTCAAAAAACTTGAAATCAATCAGAAAGTAAGAAAGGAAGTTGAGTAGTTGGCCAAGAATCTAGGCCTCACAAAGGAAGTGTTGCAAGTATGGGCCTAATCAGTGTTGTCATTGATGTCAACATACTCTTGTTGCATTGATGTCAAGGATTGGATGAGTTGTGTGCTAAGGATATTGAGAAAATTAGTCCTATCAGAAACAAAGAAGAATAGTGAAGATAGTGAAGCTCTATGAAGTGAAGATCCTAGCTAAGATGAATATTAGAGAATGTATATCAAAGGGTTTGAAGATATGTGTCTAAAGATGATCTAGTCAAGATTTGAGAGGTCCACATGAAGTTTTGGAGAAGTTATCTCCATATGAATAAAAGTAGTCCTGAGGTGACAGAGTGACACAAATAGGTCCGGTGAGATCTGAAAATGCAATATCTTATTCTGTAGATTTGAAGGAATGGTTAGGAAGCCAATGTGAATTGACAACTCAATTGGTTCGTGGTCTGGAGGTCTGCAAGCATTTATTCTAATGTGATAGTGATGACAGATTGTGTTCTTGAGGTTCCAAATGAAGATACGAATGATTTCAGTAAGCAGAAGTGGTGTGGAGGTTCTTGGTGATTCAAGCAAGCTTGTGGGGGTCTCTAGATTGTGTCCAGTTCATGTTGGTGGTCCACATTGAAGATTGAGCTTGTAATTCAAGATTTACTTCTAGGTGATAATGTTCCTCTTAATCATGGCCGACCAGATGTTTTACACATCTTGTGGATGATCTTGAAGATGTTCTGCGAAGCATGGCGTGTTCCTCGAAGAAGATTAAAGTCCCTGATATGTGTGGCTGATAGTGTGGTGATTCACATGAAGTCTTTAGTAATAAGTCAAGTTGTACTTGCGTAATTACTTTGTAATGAAATAAAGTATGTATTGTGCCAACTTTGATTATTATTCCAAAGTCGATGTCTTGTATAAATAAGATTTGTGAAGTTATCTCAAAGTATCTGTGTGGAGATGAGAAAGTGATAGAGAGGAGAAGAGCAAAAGTGTTGACCTTAAGTGGAATTTAACTCAAGTACGGTGAAGATGCTAATCTCCAGTTCAAGTATGTAATATTTATTATTTTGTAGATAGTGTGTTTCTTGTAGGCAGTGGGCCTCTTTTGAGTAGTGTGCTCAGGTAGTGAGCCCTAATTGGCAAGTGCCATTTTGTTCTTCTTATTCTTTTAACAAAGAATAGAATCTTGGGTTAGTCACCCTATGGTTTTTCCCTTAACCGGGTTTTCCATGTTAAAATCTTGGTGTCATATGTGTTAATGTGTTTTTGCTCTTGAATTATTACATTGTGCTTCCATGATTAATTTATTATTCTGCTGTTGAATTACAAGAAGGATTTAAGTGTTTAAAGAAAAGAAAGTTTTTGGACAACCGATTCATCCCCCCTCTTAGTTGTCTATCTTAATTCAACAATTGGTATCAAAGCTAAGTTCCTCTAAAAGTTCTTAATCACTTGAGGAGATCTAGGATGTCTTCCTACAAGAAGGATAGTTTGAGGTTTGATGGAACTAATTACACTCTTTGGAAAAGCCGCATGGAATGTCACTTGCAATGTATGGGAATACAATATTGGACCATAACTTCAAAGAAGTATGTTCCTCCAAAGAATGGACCGGCAACTATAGATGAAATCAGAGATGCTGAAGATAATCTTTGAACTAAAGAAGCCTTAATAAGTGCCTTATCTGATTCAGAGCTGACAAATGTTATAGATTTAAAAACTGCATATGAGATTTGGGAAAAATTGGAACTTCTGCATGAAGGAGACAAATATGTTAAATGTGCCAAGCTACAGAGTCTAAAAGGAAAATTTGAAAACCTGAAGATGAGAATATCACTACATTTATGCCAAAAGTAAATGAGCCTATTTGTGGCATTAGGTGTGCTGGTGGAATCTTGGATGAACATAAGATTGTTGCCAAAGTTCTCAGATCCCTACCTCCTACTTATAAACACAAGGTTGCTGCTATTGAAGAATTCAAATCTTTATCAAATATCACAAGAGATCAATTGGTTTGAAAATTAGCTGCATTTGAATTGGCTAAGTTTGGAGATGCCCCTCCCAAGACTAAATCTGCATTCAAAGCTAGTGCCTCTGTAAAAGGAAAACAAAGGTATGATCCAGGTGAGAACTCCTCAAAGAAACTATCATGGTATGAAAAAGAAAGAAAAGATCTAGAAGAAGATGAAGCAAAATTTTCTCAACTTGAAGCCCTTATTGCAAGAAGACTGCCAAGAGGATCTGGTAAGTATGAAGGAAAATTGCCCTTTAAATGATTCAACTGTAACAAGATTGGTCATTTTGCCTCAAGGTGTTTGGAAATATTTTCAAGGACTAATCCTAATAGATCAAGATTTCAAAAGAAATGTTACTATGTTCATGAAGATGATGATGATGTAGGAGTAACAGATGATGAATTAGAGACAGGAAACAAATTTGAAAGTGACTGTGTGTTTATTGCCATCAAGGAAGAAGATCCAATGCCCATTGAATCTGTCAATCATAAAATGGTAGAAAGAGCTCTGGATGCCCAAGTTGAAGAAAAGGATGATTGAGTCATTGACAGTGGATACTACCACCATATGACTGGTGAAAAAAATAAATTCGTAGATCTGGAAAGATATGAAGGAGGAGTTGTAAAATTTGGTGATAATTCTGCTGGCAAAATCAGAGGCAGAGGAACTATTTCTTTTGATGGAAAGAACAAAACTAGTGATGTACTATATCTTGAAGGTTTGAAGCACAATCTTCTCAGTGTTGCGCAGTTTGTGGACAAAGGCTATGATCTCCAATTCAAAAATGGAAAATGCAAAATCTTTGAAAATTCTAGAATAGAGGTTGCATTCGGTACTCAAACAAAAGGTAACATCTTCCACTTGGTTGGTACTGGCAAAAGTTTTTTATTTGTTCAAATTGATCAGAGTTGGTTGTGGCATAGGAGAATGTGTCATGTGAATTTTGATAATATCATCAAGATAAGCAACACTCAGGCTATAATAGATCTTCCAAGACTGGTGAAACCTACTAATAGTTTGTGCAAAGAATGTCAGTTGGGTAAGCAGAATAGAGTCACATTCAAAAGTAAGGAATAATCTTCCACCGGATTGTTGGACTTAGTACATACTGATCTATGTGGACTGACAAGAATCAGGAGTTTACAAGGTGATAGATATTTCATGTTACTAATTGATGATCATTGTCAGATGATGTGGGTGACTTTCCTAAAAGAGAAATCTAAAGCTCTTGAGAAATTCAAAATATTCAAGGCTATGGTAGAAAATGAAACTGAGTTAAACATAAATTGTCTTAGGTCTGATAGGGGTGGAGAATTCACATCCAGATAATTCATAGAATTTTGTGAGAAACATGGGATAAAAAGATAATTATCTGCTTCAAGGACTCCACAGCAGAATGGAGTAGTGGAGAGAAAGAACCAGACCATCCAGGAAGCATCTAGAACCATGATGATGGAAGAAAACGTTCCTAAAATCTACTGGAGAGAAGCTATAAGAACTGTTATCTATACTCTTATTTGAGTACAAATCAAAGGCAATACTAGTAAGACCCCTTATGAACTTTGGTTTGGCATCACTCCCACTGTAAAGTACTTCAAGGTCTTTGGTAGTAAATGTTACATTAAAAGAGATGAAGACCTTGGCAAATTTGATGCTAGAAGTGATGAAGGAATTTCTTGGGTTATTCTACTCAAAGCAAAGCATACTGGTGTTATAACAAAAGATTGAGAAAGATTGTACAAAGTACAAATGTGAAGGTTGATGAAGGCATTGAAAAGTCCTCAAGGTTTTATGAATATGAAGAAGATGATCAAAATGATGCTTTGGTCCAAGAAGTTCAAGCCCCCTCTAAAATTTAGAACCAGACTGATCTGGAGAATCCTAAAATACAAGAAGAAGAGACAAGTTTGAATGAACCTGTCCAAGAAATAGAAGTGCAATAAATTCCCAAAACTTCTAGGTATGTAAGATTGAATCATTCTGAAGACCAGATCATAGGTGATAAAAGCAAAAGTGTTCAATCAAGAAGAAAGATTTCTCAAGACTCATAAAAGAATTGTCTGATCTCAAAGATTGAACCAAAAACACTAAGTGAAGCATGCAATGATGAAAGATAGACTAAAGATATGAAGGAAGAGTTGATGGAAATTGTGAAAAATCACACTTGGGATCTTGTTCCCAGACCTAGAAACAAAAATGTGATTGGGACAAAATGGGTCTTCTGAATTAAACTAAATGAAGATGGTGAAGTAGTCAGAAACAAAGCCAGATTGGTCTGCAAGGGTTATTCTCAAGTAGAAGGAGTTGATTTTGAAGAAACTTTTTCTGTAGTGGCAAGAATGGAAGCAGTTAGATTATTTCTTACTTTTTCTACCTTCAAGGATTTCAAAGTATATCAGATGGATGTCAAGTTTGCCTTCCTGAATGGTGACTTGGAGGAAGAAGTATACATTGAGAAACCGGATGGATTTCAATTGTCTGATCATGGTGATATGGTCTGCAAGTTGAAGAAAGCTCCATATGGACTCAAACAAGCCCCAAGATCCTAGTATGAAAGACTGGATAAATATCTTTTGAAGATTGGTTTCAACAAAGGTACTGCTGACAGTAACTTGTACTTCAAAATTAATCATGAAAATATCTTGATTGTTGAAGTGTTTGTTGATGATATTATCTTTGGAGGAAGAGATAGTATGTGCCAAACTTTTGCAAATCAAATGAAAACTAAATTTGAGATTTCCATGTTTCGGGAAATGAATTTCTTCTTGGGTATGCAAATCACTCAAACAAAGAAAGGAATATTCATATCACAGACCAAATATGTGAAAGAATTGTTGAAGAAATTTGGAATGGAAGATTCAAAACCAATGAATACTCCCATGGTAGCTGAATGTAAACTAAGCAAAGATGATGAATCTCCTAAGGATGATTAGAAGAAGTACAGGTCAATGATTGGAGGACTACTATATCTTACTCAAACTAGACCTGACATTATGAATGTTGTTGGTCTTGTTGCCAGATTCCAAGCTGATCCTAGGGAATCTCATGTCATGGTAATCAAGGGAATTCTTAGATATCTAAAGGGAATAGTTGAATATGGCTTATGGTATCCTAGGGATCATGATTTCTCTTTTCATGCATATACAGATGTGGATTGGGCAGGAGATGTGGATGACCGGAAGAGTACCAGTGGTGGTGCATTCTTTTTGGGGAAAAGATTAGTTTCTTGGTTGAGAAAAAAATAAGAGACAATATCTCTATCCACTGCAGAAGCAAAATATATTGCAGCAGTAGGTAGTTGCACTCAAGTATTGTGGATGAAGCAAATGATAAGAGACATCAGAGTGGAGTATGAGGAACCCATCACAATCTTCTGTGATAACTTAAGTGCAATAAATATATCAAAGAATTTGGTGTTGCATTCAAAGACAAAACATATATCCATCAAGTTTCACTTTTTGAGATAGCAGGTGAACAAGAATGAAGTTAGATTGGAGTTTGTACCCTCTAAGGATTAGATTGCAGACATATTTACTAAACCTCTACCTAAGGACTCTTTTGAGTATCTTAGGGAGAAGTTAGGGGTTATTACCCCTCCAGTCCTGAATTAAGGTGCACTGATGTGCATCAGTCTGGTAGATCTCACAGTCATATCTTGTGATCCAGATTGATGATAGGAAGCTGCTACTAAGGGGGAGCAGTCTATATGATTCTGATTGATGGAAGTATGTGCCCTTTGCCATTGATGTCAAAGGGGGAGTGAAGACATGTGAAAAACAAAAGTGGTTTCTGATTAAAGGGGGAGCAGTAAAGGAAGAGAAGCCATATGAATGATTGTTGTTGATAGGGGGTGCTATGTCAGTCAGTGAGGAGAAGTTCTTGTCTTGATGGTTAAAATAGTTTTTCACATCATATGTTGCCATCAATAACAAAGGGAGAGATTGTTGCAAGTATGGGCCTAACTGGTGTTGTCATTGATGTCAACATACTCTTGTTACATTGATGTCAAGGATTGGATGAGCTATGTGTTGAGGATATTGAGAATATTAGTCTTATCAGAAATAGAGAAGAATAGTAAAGACATTGTAGCTCTATGGAGTGAAGATCCCAGCTAAGATGAAGATCAGAGAATGCACATCAAAGGGTTTGAAGATATGTGTCTAAAGATGATCCAGTCAAGATTTGAGAGGTCCTCATGAAGTTTTGGAGAAGTTATTGCCATATGATTAAAATTGGTTCTAAGGTGATAGAGTGACACAAATAGGTTCGGTGAGATCTAGAAATACAATATCTTGTTCTACAGATTTGGAGGAATGGTTAGGAAGCCAATGTGAATTGACAACTCAATTGGTTCATGGTCTAGAGGTTTGCAAGCATTTGTTCTAATGTGATAGTGATGAAAGACTATGTTCTTGAGGTTTTGGATGAAGATGCGAATGATTTCAGTAAGCAGAAGTGGTGTGGACGTTCTTGGTGATTCAAGCAAGCTTGTGGGAGTCTCTAGATTGTGTCATGTTCGTGTTGGAGGTTCGCATTGAAGATTGATCTCATAATTGAAGATTTACTTCCGGGTGATGTTGTTCCTCCTAATCATGGCCAACCAGATGTTTTACACATCTTGCAGATGATCTTGAAGATGTTTTGTGAAGCATGGGATGTTCCTCGAAGAAGAGTGAAGTCCCTGATATGTGTGGCTGATAGTGTGGTGATTCACATCAAGTCTTTAGTAATAAGTCAAGTTGTACTTGTGTAATTGCTCTATAATGAAATAAAGTATGTATTGTGCTGACTTTGATGATTATCCCAAAGTTGATGTCTTGTATAAATAAGATTTATGAAGTTATCTCAAATTATCTATGTGGAGATGATAAAGTGATAGAGATGAGAAGAGTGAAAAGAAGATCATAAGTGTTGAGATTAAATGGAACTGACTCAAGCATGGTGAAGATGCTAATATCTAGTTCAAGTATGTAATATTTATTATTTTGTAGACAGTGTGTCTCCTGTAGGTAGTGGGCCTCTTGTGAGCAGTGTGCTCAGGTAGTGAGCCCTAATTGGAAAGTGCCATTTTGTTCCTCTTATTCTTTTAATAGAGAATATAATCTTGGGTTAGTCACCCCATGGTTTTTCCCTTAACTGAGTTTTTCATGTTAAAATCTCCATGTCATATGTGTTAATGTGTTTCTTCTCTTGAATTATTGCATTGTGCTTCCATGATTAATTTATTATTCTGTTGTTGAATTACAAGAAGGATTTAAGTGTTTAAAGAAAAGAAAGTTTTGGGACAGCTGATTCACCCCCCTCTCAGTTGTCTGTCTTAATTCACCATGAAGTGAGGTAATTTAGGGAAAGAACTGAAAAGGCAGAGAAGGAGAAGTAGGATAAGAAACAAGGAAGCACTCTGGTAGAATCCTCCTCCACATCAAGAACTACTAGAAGCTCTATTACTACCCCTATTTTCCCAAAACCTACGAATCTTGAGAAACTGGAAGGAAAATCATCTAGAAAAGAAGGGAAAAGAGTAAAAACTAAGGCCACCCAAACTTATAAAAGCATGAAAAATGATGAAGAAAAACTAATTTTGATATTGAGATCAAGGAGTTGAAGAACTCAGGTACAAATACAGCTAAGGTAACTAAAGAAAAACCCTCCAGAAGCAAAAGGACAAGCAAGAGGCAAAAAATTGAAATATTTGTTGAAAAACCTACCCTCTCTATGGATGACATAATCAAATCAGTCACTATAGATGAGATTTTAAGGCCAATGAGTAAATTCTTTGATTATTACATTGATGCTGATAAGAGGGTCCTAGAGGAAGCCACTGTCAAATATTTTAACATCTATAATAAGGCTTTGATTGAAATAACTTCTAAAATTCCAAGAAGTCTTGCAGATATTTTGGAGTTAAGAAAAGAAAATGCTAAAGGTAAAGACATTGAAATTAGGGATCAAGTGTTGATAAATTTGTGCCCTTAGATTACTCTAGATCAGATGAACATGATATTCAAGGAAGTGAAGGATGACTTCAAGAGCAAGAAGAGAATGAATAAACTCATGCTTGGTGAAATAGATGAGATAGTCAAAGATACTCAGGATATTCTCCTGAATACATTGAAAAGACACAATCTTCCTATTGTTGAAGGAGAGACTAATGATGGAATTAACTCCTCAATCTTGGATGTTGAAGAATTGAAGATTAATGAGTAGCAAAACTATGTGGAGACACTAAGTCCTACTCAAGATGACTCTGAGAAGAACGAGGATCAGAAATTAGAAGAGGCTGAAGACAAAAAGGATACTCAGGATCAAACAGATGGAGTTAACATAGAAGCAAACATGGAAACAAAAATTCCCACTGAAGTTGACTCATAGCAAAAGGAAGAAGAAGTCAAGGGTAAGAAAGATAAAGCAGAAGAAGATGGTGCAAATGTTGATGCACCCAAACAAAATAGTCCTGATACTAACACTGAGAAAACTCAAGGAAAGGAAGGTGGTCCAGAAATTGTGCCAAGAGACATTACAAATGCAATGAAGAGTTTCTTGAGTAAAGAAATGCTAGAGTTTGATGAACCAGAACTGATTCAAGGGCCAATCAACTTGGATACTCTCTCTTCAGTCTAAATGATGAAGATAGCATCTTTCAAACAAGCTAAGGCAAGAGAAAAGATATTGAAATCTCACATAGAGGACAGTGAGTTGTTAGACCTTGCATCTGGCATATTGGTGAAGACATTGCCAACTTTTTAGAGGAATCTATCTGATTCTCCCTCTAAAAATTTGAAGAGCCTTGTAAATTCTGTAAGTACACACTTTGAGTCTTTTGAGAAGTCTACAGAGATTAAAGTCTAGAATGAATTTTTGGATATGAGATTTAGTGAACTAAAGGGCCTAATAAGGAATGATAGAAAGGTACTTGATATCACTATAAAGAGTATTCAAAATGCTCTTAATGATGGAGGTGATGTATACAAATTTTGTCTATCTTGGCCCAAAGTTATTGAAGATATTGAGAAGAAGATAAAGGAGAGGGAACAAAAATTGTTGAATCTATTTCAAAATTTTGATCCTCTAACAGTTTCTCTGGTAAGTTAGGAGTGTCAAGCAATCAGCTTGACTAATGAAATAAATAAACTTGTTAAAGAAAAGAGCAATATTGTGGAGAGAATGTGTGAGCTCTGAGGATTGATTGCCCCCAAGTTAGAAACAATGTTTACTACTTTATCAGAAGCTCAAGTTGTAGTCCAGATAAGTGATCCTTCAGATCTGAAGAAAGTAGAAACATAGGCACTCCTACTAAGTGGACACATCTCAATTTTGGATGGCATGAAAAGAAGTTGGGCCTCTAAACTTGTGCAGTTGAAAAATAGTTTTACAGATATTTTCAAGTTCATGTAAATATAATACATGGATTATTTGTACATATGCAACCTTGTATATAGATTTCTTGTGTAAATTTTGGTTTGCGGATCCAACCCTTTTCCACTTTTATCAAAGGGGGAGTGAGAGATAGTGAAAAATGAAATAAAATGAAAAATTCATCAAAAGGGGAGCAGTGGAAGAATATATAAGTATACATAGTAGGGGGAGTCAGTCATGACAGCCATTTTTTCACTAAGTGTTGCCATCAATGCCAAAGGGGGAGATTTTTGGAAAGAGACACAACAAGGCATGTCATGTGTTGTCATTGATGGAAACTAAGTCCATTCCACACATCTTTAGTGTATTATCAAATCATACTAGAAGTCAGCTCCAAGATTTGTCCAGTCTGGATAGATAGGAATAGGGTATATGGTAGAGTTTGGTATTTTGGTCAGCAGATCTCTCCAGTTAATCATTGTGTGTTGCAAATATGAGGGAGTGTATAGGAACGTCAGGACAATCTAAATCCAAGATTTTATCCTCCATTGACAAATTGATTAAAAGTTATGAGCATCTGGGTACTAGGTCCTAATATGACAGAACAGTTCAGTGAATAATAGGCCGACTTGTGTTAGATCCTTGTGCAGATCTAATATAAGTATTCTGGTGAGTTGTGCATGGGATATAATGTTAGTGGTTGACATGTATGGTGATTTGCAAGTGTTGTTTCTTATACGCATCAATATTGGTGTATGGATTCAGCTAACATAATAGAGTACTTATATTATTTGTTAAGTTCTTCATAAGGCTGACATAAAGGTGATTGAATTTCTTGAGGTGGAAATATATATATATATATAGTCAATGGATTCAAGTGTATTGATGTAAGTGGTTAAGTGATGATGCAATAGTGCAAAAAAGGTCGAAAGAGAAGAGATCTAAGGTCTAGATTATGGCATAGCAGTAAATAGGGCAGAATAAATATAAAGTGTATAAGATCAGTATTCTATGCTTAATTGGAACTAAATTCTTGCATTGGTAGATGCTATTTATTAGTTCAAACAATCTGCAATCCTTTTGTAATCATTCTTGTAGGTAGTGACCCTCTTTTAAGCAGTGAGATCTGGGCAGTAAGCCTGAAGGCATGTGCCTTCCCCTTTTGTAATACTTTTATCAGAGTATAATCTTTGTGGGTTAACCCCCACCGTGGTTTTTCCCTTAACTGGGTTTCCACGTCAAAAATCTTGATGTCAAGTGTGATTCATTTCATTTCTACTCATGTGTTGTTGATTCATCCTTTAATGTTTTCATTATTAATCTAGTTTGAATAGAAAAGAAGAATAAATTGCTACAAGTATTAAGGTTTTAACACAACTGATTCACCCCCCCTTTCAGTTGTCTTCCCTAATTCCAATGACTCTGATCTTTGTCTTACTAGAAATGCTGAGCAATCTTCTTTACTAAACTGCACTATCTTCACTATCTCTAACAAAGAGATATGTTGACATCAATGTGAACACATCATAGGCACATAATTGCAACAATCTCCCCCTTTGTCATTGATGGAAACATATGATGTGAAAAACTGATTCAACCATCAAGACAAGAACTTCTCCCCCTTTCTCTTATCACACCTGCAACCGCTTTCTTCACTGCTCCCCCTTTCACTAGCAACTACTCACTTGCATCCAAGTTGTTCACATGACTTCTCTCGCCCTTTGACATCAATGGCAAAGAACACATATTTGCAATCATCTCTCACCCTTTTTGTTTCTTAGACAAGACCAAACTGAACTCAGAGCATACTAATTACTCCCCCTGAGTAGCATCCCCTTTCCACCAATATGGATAACAAGATATGACTGTGAGTTTAATCAGACTGATGCACACTAGTGCACCTTAGTTCTAAATAGGAGGGGTAATCATCCCTAGCTTCCATCTTAGATACTCAAAAGTGTCCTTAGGTAGAGGCTTAGTGAATATATCTACAATCTGATCCATTGAAGGAACAAGCTTCAGTCTGAATTCATTCTCATTTACTTGATGGATATGTGTTTTGTCTTTGAATGCAACACTAGATTCTTTGAGATGTTTATTGCACTTGAATTTTCACAGAAGATTGTTGTTAGGGTAAAATTGGATTAACAATGAATATGCAATAACAATCAATATGAAATACCCAAAACTTCAATGAAATAGTCAACTAAGGAAATTCAATAACAATGATCAAATAACAAAGAAAACCTTCCTTAGATCGAAACTTCTATTGGTTGCCTATCAAAATAATCCTTGTGTGTATGAAAAGGGCCCTCAGAGAGTGCACTTCTTTGCTTTGTTCAAGAATGTCGATTGAGAATGGCAGTGATAATATCACAATGAAGAGAAGCTTCACAACGATGGTAGTAGTGCATAGTGCGTAGTAGCGAATGCGATCACAAGCAATGAAGGAATTGGTGCCAAAGGCATGCTATAATTCCTGTAGAGTAACAATACTTAAAACTTGGATGAATGAAATGGAGGAATAAGGTTCAATTTATAGATTTGAGAGAATGAAGATCAACGGTATAGAAGACTTGAGAAGATCAATGGTATAGAACAGTTGAGGAACTTGCAACGAATAAGAAGAAGACAAGTGTCATACAAAAGCTATTTTATTTGAGTTAACTACTTTGTTTTCTAAAGATAAGACATGCTTTTCATAAATTAGAAATCTTTTTTCTAATTTAAGAGATATTGATAAAAATAAGGTTGATTGAATAGATAACTCAACTTGAGATTTACTTTTGCATGATTTGAGAGAAATTAAATAATTAATTATTTAATTGTGTGTGCATGGAGAAGAAGACTTATTTTTAGAAGATTTGGAAGATATTTGAAGAATTAGAAGATAAGAAAAGCAAATTAAATAAATAAATTTATTTAATTGTTGTGAATGATTTGGAAGAATAAATAAAATATTTGATTGTATTTTATTTTTAGAGATTGAGAGGATTTAAATAAATTTGATTTGATTTATTTAAATTCGGAAGAATGATTTTGATTTAATTAAATAATTGAGAATTATTTAATTGTTTGGAAGAATTTAATTAAATAAAAGATTTTATTTAATTTTGACTTTAGAAGAGGTAATTAAATATTTTGATATTTAATTAACTTAGAGGAATGCGAATCATGTCATTTTTAGGTGTATACATTTTGCCCCTCGTTGATGCAATGTAGTTTATAGTGTTGCTTCAAAGAAATTGATTCTTGAACAATGATACATGCCCCAGTTTGCCCCTAGTACAAGTTATGACGACAGGATGCCCCTCAGGAGATTGGATAGGAAGAAGGTAGAAGGACAAGAGACAGACAATCTCATGAAGAAGAAGGTGAAAAACAAGGTTAGGTTTGAAGAAAATAGGACATGTTTCTGAGAAATGGGAAGAAAAACCAAAAGAAACAGGTGTGGGAAGTAGTCGTAGTCACCACCTAGCCAAATTAGGGTTTGCATGCTATAAATAGGAGTAGGGTCCACCAAACAATTCATTTGCACACTTGTCTTGGTTTGATTTTCTTCAGAGAGCTTAGAGCAATATAGAGCATAGAGCAGTCAGCACGAGGTTGGACGTTCTACGCGAGGAGCATCAATTCAAGTGCGTTCGTCGATTCAACCCGCCAGCAGAGGCAGGACCCCCAGTATGTATCTTGAAAAATTTCTCCTAGGGTCGAGTTTGCATGCCATAAATGCTAGGAGAAAAATAGGATAAATAGAAGTGCTAAAATACAGTGCAGCACATATGTAGTGCGAAACAGTGCATAGGTAATTCTGCAGTGCTTGCATGAAAAGAAATGATGCATTTGCTTGAATTGTGCATGCATAGTTGTAGGTGGCACATGCATTATTTTGCAGCGCATTTACCAAATGTAGTGGCACTTTTGCCTGGGCGGTGCATATATTGCATAGGATGGCACATGCATGTGTTTTTGTAGCGCATTTGCCAGAAGTGGCACATAGGTCAAGAAATGGCACCTTGGTTAAAAAATGGTGCATTTACCACATGTTGTGGTGCATATGTTATAGATAGGCAGATTACTTAGCAAAATTGACTCGATTGGTGCCCTGTTTAACACGTCAATCGATAAGCTATCTCTAAGATTGTACGAATCTAGTCAAGAGATGCAGTTTGCTATTTTGATCAATTTGAAATGCTAAGTTAGTTGATATAGTTCTATAGATATGTTGAGTATGGTGTTTGTAGCTTTAGGTTGATGCCTTGCTTTGCGTGCTTGCAGGAGGATATACGAGAGACACTTCAGTCTAGGGAGCAATTCCCCATGCCTTTGTTATAGAGATATATGCTGACTGAGATAGATAGAGAGGCGCTTGATGCTATGGGACTGGATTACGTTTGCTTCATGCTCGAGGTTCAGGCAAACCGCGGCTTGCTGACTACTACAGTGGAGAGGTTCCACAGTGAGGATGGTACTTTCCACTTTCCTACTGGTGAGATGACCGTGACATTGGAGGATGTCTACCGGATTTTGCATTTGCTGATTCAGGGTGAGCTTGTGGAGTATGATCCACAGAGAGATGCGGGACTCGCTGAGTGCAGGCGAGTGTTTGATGACCCGGAGCTAGTTGGATAGGTCATCCCTTGGTAGGATATTCACGATTACTATGACTACTTCCCAAGGATTGTAGCGGGACTGATCGGAGGTGTCATATGCCCCAAAAGGGGATCACATGGGTTCCCCATTAGATGGGGTAGGATCATGGAGAGGATGGTGACAGAGGGCACCTGATATGCTTGGGGTGTCTGCATACTTTCTCACTTATACCACTATATGCATCAAGTAGTATATCACAGGAGTACGAGCTTGTCTGTAGGCATATCACTACTACAGTTCTGGCTATGGGAGCACATAGCAATCACGAGACTGATATGTGTGTTTGACAGATGGAGGGGAGAGCCATACAACTATGGTTACGCAGGGGTGATTTCCTAGCATAGGCTGGGGAAGCTAGAGTACTGGAGACATGCCTTGGATGGGGTAGATGTGGTCATCTGGCGACCATATCTAGACTGTGAGCCGTGGGATGATGAGGCAAATGAGCTACCTTACTACTTTCAGACAAGATGGCTGACATGACAGACATGATTCATACTAGAGAGATAGATCATTGGCAGAGTACAGAGATAGTTCGGCAGGAGGCAGGGCATGCCATATGCTCAGTTTGCATAGACACACGCTGAGAGGGTCAAATGGGGACCAATGGCATCCTATGAGGAGGCCCTGACAGAGTCTTGGCAGACTCCCTACGTTGCCTGGGACATGAGGAGGGAGATAGAAGATGCGAGGATGACTCAGGACTATGAGGATTGGTTCATTGCGCACCCATTTCTGAGATAGTCAGGGCCTGGGGTGCTGGTGCCTCACATAGATGAGGTAGACTTAGATGACGAGGGCCAAGTTGGCCGAAGGAGGAGGAGGGGGAGGGGGAGGGAGAGAGCTGACAGAGGTGGGAGAGATGGAGGAGATGACAGAGGAGGAGGAGGAGGAGGTGGAGATGATGGAGGCCGACCTAGACAGAGGCGAAGAGTTGCGGAGGGATAGTAGGTACCACAACAGGCAGTGCCACCACAGGTCGCACAACAGGTACCATAGCAGGCACCATAGGTACAGCAGGCACAGATGTCGCCACCTCACTAGGTGGCACAATAGCAGGTGCCCTAGGCACAGGGACAGGGATAGGCATAGGTAGTCCAGGGTCCTGCATAGGCAGATGTCCATGAGAGGACTATAGCTACACTGAGAGGATAGGTTAGACAGCTGCAGGTACAACTCAGGAGGGTTGAGGCTCAATGAGATATAGATGTAGAGTATATTGTTGGGCTTACTAGAGAGAGAGAGACATGACAGATGCTCGGATATGAGTTATCCAAGTGGAGAGGGATACCGTAGTGGTAGCCCTGGGGATAGGCACGGTGAGTACCTTTTTGGTTGGGCAGGTGAATCAGGCACAGGCACAGCTAGCACAGGCATAGGGGCAGCTAGCGCAGGCATAGACAGAGTTGGCACAGGTGTGGGGGTAGCTAGCATAGGTGCAGGGTGAGCTTGCCAGAGTGTAGGATCAGGCACAGTATTATCAGGGCTTATACCATGGTGCCGTGCCAGTGAGTCAGAGGGCCTCGAGCTACAGGAGCCAGTCTGTAGCCTCCTAGAGAGCAGGTCCATCAAGGTCAGGGGCTGCTGTGTTGGGCCCACAGCAGTCAGGAGCTAGTAGAGGAGGGGGAGGAGACACTACAGGGAGTAGCGGTCCACAACAGCAGGGGTAGCGGAGACTACAGATTTTGGTTTCTTATGCACTTTTTGATGGCTTAGATAGCTGGATAGACTTGTACCATTTTTGTACTTTTTGAGACATGTACCACCATCCGTTGGGATGTACTTTTTTGTATATGACACTGATTCAGAGACAGATATTTTGATATTTGTACATTTGGACATGTTTTTATGATATTTACATGATGATGTAGCTATTTTGATGCTTTCTATATGTATGAGTTATGATGCATTTATTTTGTATGATGTGATGCACATGCAGATTAAGATGTTTTATCTGATGCTATATGATGTTATCTAGATGCAGCTTTTGATATGATGCTATGTGATGCTATATGACCCAATGTAGACTTAGATGTTGTATCTGATATGCTTCTAATGTGTGTGAATGCAAATGGTATCTATATGATTATGCAACTTATGTGATGCACTTTATCTATGTTTTTTATTTTTTCTATTTCGACACTATATGATGATTGTATATGGATGACCTAATGCTCTCTATTATGTATGCAACTAATTTAATCATGTAAATGACTATCTCATATGATATGATATGCAACTATATGCTCTATTTTTGTGATGTCCAAATGTACTCTATTGACTCAGAAATGATAGAATGATAGATAGGAGATTGATTGAAAGACTAAATTGGTAGAAAGACTCACAAGCTTCAATTTGTATTGTTACTTTGCATTGTTTGGATCTTTTATTGCATGGGACATGGATGGACGGATGTATAATGGATGGATTTGATTTTGACATCTTGACGGTGCAAGGATTTTGAAGTGCTTATTTCATCATTGGGCAATTTTTTTTGGGTACTTTTTCAAAAATGTTGTAAGTTAATACAAGCATCTAGGTATAATTGAACCGAGATGACCTGAGTACTGCTTACATGGATTTTGATTTAGCAAGTTAATACAAGCATTGAGGTATAATTGAATCGAGATGACCTGAGTATTTGTTGCATATCAACAGACAAGGATTGCCCCCGTTCATGTTAGACCTTGGATGTCCTCAATGATCTTTTGCCGATCATGTCTTTAGACAAGGCTTCACATTACTAAAGTTTAATCCACAAACAACAAACAAAGAAAATAATTGTGCCCCCATCATAGCATCTCTAGCTTTTAGCATCCTCGAGTAGTATAGACAGACATGCTAGAAAAAATCAAGACTCCATATTTTAACCATGTTTCCAATCCACAAAACATTTTTGCATTAGATGTGTTTGTTTCTTGCCATAATTTGGGTAAAATCATTTAGAAGGCCTTAGGTGTTTTTCTGCTTTGCTTTGGATAGGTTAAGTGCCTTGTGTCAAAATTTCTACTTAAAAGCGGGTTTTGCTTGTGCTTGCTTGCTTGGTGAGAAGATTCCACAATCCTTATTGGGGAGACGGACCCTAAGGGACTAACCTAGTGCCTTAGGGGCTCATTGCTAAATGGCCTTGCCTACGTGATGACGTAGAGGCAACGTACTTCAAGGTAAACCCTAATGGACCATGGATGGACTAGAAGAAAGATGCCAAGAAATGGGATGGATGGGATAGTGGGAGCCTCGGGGGCGCATTAGAATAATGGCCTTGCCTACGTGACAACACAGAGGCAATGTAGTTCATGGACTTGGACCATGGACACTAACGAGAGACACTATGCTAGGCTGACATGATGGATACGATATGGGATAAAACCTTGGTTGAAAAGGCAACAAAGAGATAGAGTATCAAGCCATGATAGGTTATCATTAGGATTTTATTATGGAACAGATATGGATCATATGGGACATGAGGAAGAATGGACACAAGGTGATTGGTTTCCCAAAGATGGAGAAGGCAGTTTATCACAAGTAATGCATGTTTACCAGGTTTTCACCACTTGCTTTTATTTGCACAAAAAGCTAGGAAGTAAACATGATGCCTATTTGCTAGGTTTTCATCATGATACCTATCTAAGGCGCCTATTTTCCAGTTTTTCACCAAAGGATGATTTTTTTGTATTTTTCTAATTTTTTTATTTTTTTGTATTTTTTTGATTTTTATGATTTTTTTTGTATTTTTATTCCCCCTTACATTGGGGTTCTCCTAGGTATAGAACCGGCGAAGATGCATGCTTTTGATTGGGTCATCAAACAGCTCACCCTCTGATGTTGCTAACTAATATGCCCCCGATCCATAAGCAGCCACAATCACATAAGGCCCAAGCCAGTTCGTCTCAAACTTACCCTTCTTTTCGCGATCCTATTGATTGCGAGGGTTCTCCTTAAGTACTAGATCTCCAAATTTGAAGACACTTGGGTGAACTCTATGGTTATAGCTTCGTGACATCATTTGTTAATATGCTTTGAGGTGATCAAAGGCTTTCTGTCTCCTTTCTTCTAGCAACTCTAGTTCCTACAATCTGGAGACTCTATATTCTTCATCCAATATGAGACCTTTTAATGACACCTTGAGAGATGGTAATTCAACCTCAATAGGGAGGATAGATTTTGAGCCATAGACAAGGGCGTAGGGTGTAGCACCTATGGGAGTGCATATACTGGTTTTGTAGGCCTACAGAGTGGGATTGAGTTGGATATGCCAATCACAGCCAGCATCGTTGACTGTCCTCTTGAGGAGTTTCAAGATGGTCTTGTTGGATGCTTCAACTTGACTGTTGCCTTAGGGGTAATAGGGTGAGGAGAAACGGTGTTGGATTTTAAATCGGTCACAGAGTTCTTGGACATCCTAGTTTTTGAAGGGTCTTCCGTTATTCGTGATAATGGATGATGAAATTCCATATCTACAGATGAGGTAATTTAGGACGAATGAGGAGATTTGCTTACCTATGATGGTGGTGAGGGGAATGACTTCAATCCACTTGGTAAAGTACTCAGTGGCGGTTATGATGAATTTGTGGTCATTGGATGAGGGTGGATGGATCTTTCCCACAAGGTCAAGTCCCCATTGGAAAAAGGGCCAAGGTGTCGTTAAAGGTCTCAACTCTTGAGCTGGTGCATGTATCAAGTTCCCATGTATTTGGCACTGCTTGCACTTATTCACAAACTGATATGAATCTATTTCCATATTCGGCCAGTAATAACACAAATGCATGAGTTTCTTAGCTAGAGGACTACTAGAGTGTGTTCCGCAAATCCCTTCATGCATGTCTTGTAAGGTGGTTAGGGATTCTTCTTGTTCTAAACAATGGAGTAAAGTACCATCTAGACCACATTGGTATAGGGTGTCGGCAATAATGGTATAGCGAGAGGTTTGGCGTATAAAGGCTCATCATTGGTTTCAAGATAAGTCAGGTGGGAGGGTGTTGTCCTTGAGGTAAGTGTAAATCTTACCATACCAAGGTGAATCAGATCCAACTAAAAGGCATATGGTATGGTTCTCAGGAAGATCATAAGTTGGTTGTCGAATAGTTTCCACTAAGAACTCGTATCGTGACTCATTCTCTAGTATCTCAAGAAGGGAGACAATGGTTGCCATGGCTTTGCTATTTTGTTCTCAATCCGAGGTATCTGCTCAAAAGAGATGATCACAAAGTATTCCTTAAAGTCATCAACCATCCACTTGTAAGGGACAAGCTTTTCATCTTTGGTTTGGTAATCATCATTGACTTGATTGATTATTAGTTGAGAATCACCATAGACATGTAGCTCTTTGATTTTCCTCTCTATTGCCATCTTGATACCAATGACTAAGGCTTCATATTCAGATATGTTTTTGGTACATGGGAATAGAAAATGGTAAGACTTCGGTATGGTGTTGCCATGAGGAGTTACAAACAAGATTCCTGCCCCCGATCCATGGTTTGTGTAGGACCCATCGAAGTAGAGCTTCTAGGAATGTGTTGAGATATTGAATAAGGATTCATTCAAAAACTCAAATTGCATTGGTGTGGTGTCCTATAGTGGTGCATCCGCTAACTGATCAGCAATGACTTGTCCTTTGATAGCTTTTCTGTCTACATACTCAATGTCATATTCACTTAAGAGCATCACCCATTTGGTTAGGTGACCTGTGAGAGCTGCTTTGGTTAGTAGGTATTTCAATGGATCTATTTTTGCAATAAGTTTTACTAGATGTGTAAGCATATAATGTCAAAGTTTTTGGGAAGAAAAAACTACCGCAAGACATGTTCTTTCTATTTGTGAGTATTGCAACTCATAGCCCACTAATGTTTGATTGATATAGTAGATAGCTCTTTCTTTATTCTCATAATCTTGTTGTGCTAGAAGAGCCCCAAGAGCTGTAGGTGTAGCAGATATGTAAAGTATCAATGGTTTCCCTTGGATGGGAGGCATGAGAATAGGTGGATTCATAAGATACTCTTTCAGTTTGTTGAATGCCTCTTCACACCTCTCATCCCATCTGAATGGAATGTTCTTGTGTAGGAGATGACTGAATGGTTGGCACTTGTCTGCCAGTTGTGATATGAATCTATGGATTGCCTATACCTTGCCTTGTAGAGATCTTAGTTGAGTAAGAGTCCTAGGTGGTGGCATGTCCATGATAGCCTTGACTTTGGGTTCAACCTTACTTTGAATTGTTTGAGTCTCTGAAAGACCTTCTCTAACACATCCAGATGTGATTCCCTTGTGAGTGACTTTGCTAGGATATCATCTACATAATCTTCCATTGTTGCATGCATCATATCATGAAATATAGTGGTCATAGCACATTGATATGTGGCTCCTACATTCTTTAGCCCAAATGGCATGACATTCCAATAGAAAGTGCCCCACAGACAAGTGAAAGATGTCTTATGCTGATCTTCTAGTGCTATCTTGATCTGATTATATCCTGAGAAGCCATCCATGAGAGATAACATGGTATGCCCTGCTGTTAAGTCGACTATGATATCTATATTTGGAAATGAAAAATCAACCTTGCGGAAAGCTTTGTTTAGATCTCTAAAGTCATTGCATAGTCTAACTCAGCCATCTAGTTTGGACACTAGTAAAATGTTGGAGACCCATTCCAAATAGTCTATAGCTCTGATGAACCCTACATCCAGTAGTTTATTGAGTTCTTCTTTTACAAGCAGTGCTATGTGTGGATGCATCTTTCTAAGCTTCTATTTCACTAGTTTCACTCCTAGATCTAATGGAAGATGGTGCAGAATCAAATCTGGATCTAACCCAGCGTATCTATGTATGACCAAGAAAAATTGACTTGCTTTCTCTTAAAGAATGGTAAAAACTTAGTCTTCTCTGGTGGGGTTAGAGACTTAGCAAAGTGAATGATCTTAGGTTGTTCCTCTATTCCAATGTTAACTGGCTCTATGGGTTCCACAACAATCTGAGACTTCTCCTGGTGCATGTCATTACGGTGGGCACCAAAAATGTTAGGGTAAAATTGGATTAACAATGAATATGCAATAACAATCAATATCAAATACCCAAAATTCCAATGAAATAGTGAACTAAGGAAATTCAATAACAATGATCAAATAACAAAGCAAACCTTCCTTAGATCGAAACTTCTATTGGTTGCCTATCAAAATCATCCTTGTGTGTATGAATAAGGGCCCTCACATAGTGCACTTCTTTGCTTTGTTCAAGAATGTTGATTGAAAATGGCGGTGATAATATCGCAATGAAGAGAAGCTTCACAACGATGGTAGTAGTGTGTAGTGCGTAGTAGCGAATATGATCACAAGCAATGAAGGAATTGGTGCCAAAGGTGTGCTGTAATTCCTGTAGAGTAACAATACTTAAAACTTGGATGAATGAAATGGAGGAATAAGGTTCAATTTATAGATTTGAGAGAATGAAGATCAACGGTATAGAATAGTTGAGGAATGTGTAACGAATAAGAAGAAGACAAGTGTCACACAAAAGCTATTTTATTTGAGTTAACTATGTTTTCTAAAGATAAGACATGCTTTTCATAAATTAGAAAGTTTTGTTCTAATTTAAGAGATATTGATAAAAACAAGGTTGATTGAATAGATAACTCAACTTGAGATTTGCTTTTGCATGATTTGAGAGAAATTAAATAATAAATTATTTAATTATGTGTGCATGGAGAAGAAGACTTATTTTTAGAAGATTTGGAAGATATTTGAAGAATTAGAAGATAAGAAAAGCAAATTAAATAAATAAATTTATTTAATTGTTGTGAATGATTTGGAAGAATAAATAAAATATTTGATTGTATTTTATTTTTAGAGATTGAGAGGATTTAAATAAATTTGATTTGATTTATTTAAATTTGGAACAATGATTTTGATTTAATTAAATAATTGAGAATTATTTAATTGTTTGGAAGAATTTAATTAAATAAAGGATTTTATTTAATTTTGACTTCAGAAGAGGTAATTAAATATTTTGATATTTAATTAACTTAGAGGAATGTGAATCGTGTCATTTTTAGGCATATACAATTGTAATAGGCTCTTCAAACACAATTCTGATATCCTTCAACATTTGCTTCGTCCACAAAACTTGAGTACAATTGCTTGCTGTTGCTATATCCTCTGCCTCTATAGTAGATAGAGATATTGCCTCCTCTTTTTTTCTCAACAAAGAAACCAATATCTTTCCCAAGAAAAATGTACCACCAATAGTACTCTTCCTGTCATCCACATCTCCTACCCAATCAACATATGTATATGCATGAAGAGTGAAATCAACATTCTTAGGATACCATAAGGCATAATCAAATGTTCCCTTCAGATATCTAAAAATTATTTTGACTGCTAGAACATGAGATTCTCTAGGATCAACTTGAAACCTAGCAACAAGGCCAACTGCATTCATAATATCAGGTTTGGTATGAGTTAGATAAAGCAGTCCTCCAATCATTGATCTATACCTTTTCTAGTCTGCCTTAGGGGAATCATCATCTTTACTCAAGTTGCATCTAGTTATCATAAGAGTACTTATTGGTTTTGAATCCTCCATTCCAAACTTTTTCAAAAACTCTTTTACATACTTAGACTAAGATATGAAGATGCCCTTATATGACTGAATGATTTGTAGACCTAAGAAGAAGTTCATTTCACCAAGCATGGACATCTCAAATTCATTTTGCATTTGATCAACAATTTTTTTACACATGCTCTCATTTCCATGAAAGATGATATCATCAACAAATACCTCAACAATCAAGATGTGTTCATGATCAATTTTGGAATTAAGATTACTATCAGTTGTGCCTTTTCTAAAACCTAACTTTTGCAGATACGTATCTAATCTTGCATACCAGGCTCTTGGGGCTTGTTTAAATCATACAATGCTTTCCTCAACTTGTAGATCATATCTTCTTGATCAGACAACTGGAATCCTTCTGGTTGCTTAAGGTAGACTTCTTCCAAATCTTGATTTAGGAATGTTGACTTGACATGCATCTGGTAAACATTGAAATCTTTGTAAGCAGCAAAGGCAAGAAATAATATAATTGCTTCGATTCTTACAACCGAAGCAAAAGTTTCTTAAAAATCAATTCCCTCTACCTGAGAATATCTTTTGCACACCAATCGTGCTTTGTTTCTTACAAATTCACCATTTTTATTCAATTTATTCCAAAAGACCCATTTAGTTCCAATTACATTTTTGTTTTCAGGTCTAGGAACAAAATCCCAAGTATGATTCTTTTCAATTTACATTAATTCTTCTTCCATTGCTTTTACCCAACTTTCATTATTACAAGCTTCATTCACTGATTTTGGTTCAATAATTGAAATCAAACAATACTCCTCTTATTGTTCAACAATTTTTCTTCTAGTTTGAACACTTTATTTTTACCTCCTATGATCTAATCTTCAGAATGATTCAACCTTACATACTTGGGAGTTTTGGGATTATCTTGAACTTGTTCCTCAACATTTGTACTGGCTTCTTGAGTCACTAGATTCTTCAGAGCAATCTGAATTTGATTTTGAATATTTTCATTTTGATCATCTGATTCAATTCCACAAGACTTCGAAGGTCTCTCCTTGGTTTCATCAACCTTGACATTAGCACTTTCAACAATCCTTTTCAATCTCTTGTTGAAGCACCAATATGCCTTTCTTTGGTAGGCACATACTCAAATACATCCTTTGGAAGAGCCTTAGTGAATATATCAACAACTTGATCTTTTGTAGGCACATATTCAAGCTTCACTTCATTCTCTACAACTTTCTCCCTCAAAAAGTGATAATTGAAATGTGCTTTATCTTTGAATGAATCACTAGATTCTTTGAAATATTTATGGCACTTGTGTTATCCCAAAGAATAGGGATTGACTTATCATACTCAACTTTGATATCCTTCAAGGTTTTTTACATCCACAACACTTGAGTACAACATGATGCTGCAACAATATATTCTATCTCTACAGTAGACAAATAAATTGATTCTTGTTTCTTGCTATGCTAGGACACCACCCTATCTCCAAGAAAGGATCACCTCCACTTGTGCTTTTCCTGTCATCAACACATTTGGCCCAATTTGCATCTGTATAGGTACTTAAAGGAAATTCATTATTCTTAGGATACCACAAACCATGATCTAGAGTGCCCTTCAAATACTTGAATATCCTCTTCACTGCCACAATATGTGATTCTCTAGAATCTGATTGAAATATGGCCACAAGATAGACTACATGCATGGTATCTAGTCTAGTAGATGTTAGATAAATCAGTCCTCTAATCATTGATCTATACTTGCTCTGATCATCCTTAGGAGATTCATCATTCTTGCTCAATTTGCAACTAGTAACCATAGGGGTACATATCGATTTAGAATCCTCCATTACAAACTTCTTCAACAACTCTTTAACATACTTGGATTGAGAAATGAACATACCTTTACTAGTTTGAATGATTTGCAGTCCAAGAAAGTATTTCATTTCATCACACATAGACATCTCAAACTCTTTCTGCATCTCATCTACAAACTTCTTACACATACCTTCATTTCTACTGAATATAATGTCATCAACATAGACCTCAACAATCAAAATTTGGTCTCCACTTATCTTGGTGTACAAATTACTATCTACAGACCCTTTACTGAATCCCTATTACAACAAGTACTTATCCAGTCTTGCATACCAAGCTCTAGGAGTTTTCTTCAATCCATACAAATCCTTCTTTAACTTACAAACCATATTTGGTTTGTGTGATAGCTAGAATCCATCTGACTGCTCTATGTAGACCTCGTCTTCTAACTCAGCATTCAGAAAAGTAGACTTCACATCCATCTGGTCTACCTTGAAATTTTTATGTGCTACAATTACCAGCAATAGTCTGATAGCTTCCAGTATTGCCACCAGAGCAAAGGTCTCTTCATAGTTGATTCCTTCCACTTGTGAGTAGCCTTTACACACAAGTCTTCCCTTCTTTTGCACAACTTCTCCAACTTCATTTAGTTGGTTTTGGAATACCTAATTTGTTCCAATCACATTCTTGTTTGTAGGTCTAGGGACAAGTTCCCAAGTCTTGTTCTTCTCAATCTGCATTAGTTCTTCTTCCATTGCTTTGATCCTGTTGGTAATCATTTATGTTTGGGGTTTTAAGCTTGGGCATTTGCAGGTTTTCTCATTCGAACCCTGAGGTTGCTGTCTTCCTTGGTCTGTTGCATTGTTTTGTTTGTTCTGATGTTGGCCTCCTATAACAGGCTCCTTGCTACTATGTTTCATCTCCATGCCTCAATGTTCGTGGTTTGACCAGCCCAGTGCAATGTTTTATTGTCTTTTCCCCATCGCACATGAGAAAAGTGCCAAGTTTCTGTGTATGCAAGTGATAATATATGTTGGCGAGCTTGAGAAATCTCTATCGGCTTCCAGAAATGGTGAAAATTTGAGTTATATGCATTTTAGATGCATATCGGGTTGCATATACAAGAGAGAATCTTTAAAAAATTCCCAGGGATATTCTGTAGTTGTATGCATTTCCAAATGCATATCGGGTTCAAAAGGAGGATGTACAAGGGTGGAATATACATTGAAGATTCCAGGAATATTTGCTGCTTGCATATTGGGTTGCATGTATATTTGGTTTGTATGTTTAGACATACAACGGTTAGATACAAAGAAAAGATACATTGCAGGTATATTCCGTGGAAGATTCCTGTTTGTATATTCGGCATGCAAAGGAAATGTACATTGAAAAATATACAAAGGCCCATGACATGCAAAGTGAACAGTGCAGCAGAGATACAAATGGCAGGGCCCACTTCACATACAAAGGCACTTGTATCTTATATACAAGTCACACATGCAAGTTTCAAAGAAGCAAAATGTAAGACCTCAGGCCCACCAGTTGTGTACAAAGGCAGTTGTATATGCCGATATACATTTAGAACATACAAGTGAAAAGGTGCATTCTGGACCCGAGTAGAATTCCAAGATGTTTCATACAAGTTTGGGGTCCGCAGCATGTATATTGGGTTTGTATATGCAACATACAACCTGATATACAAAACAAAGATATGCAACCCAGACGTGAAAGAAGACTCAAATACAACGAACAGTAATTTGAGATCTGGGGGTTGTATAAAGCGATTGTATGCTTGTGCAATAGCCGATATGTAAAGAGATTATCACCAAGACCATATGTGTCAGCCAGCCTTTCTTGGGTTATTCCGATGGCCAATGGAGATCAAATGCATAGCGACAGAGGATGAGTCACAAGCTGCCATGTGCCTGGGAACTGTTGCATGTATATGCATTTCAGTACGCATATACAAGGGTGAAAAAGGCAAAATTGAAGAAGGAAAGGGCCAGTGATAGATACATAAGGTGCCAACGTGGCACGATTTCACTAGCCAATGACTTTTCAACATTTTTGGGTGCTATTGATCACAGCAATGGAGGGATGATCAACAGTCAGGTTTTGAACCTGCTACAATGGTTTTTCCTGAGAGGGTGTGACCATTTTTGAGCGAGAAATTTTCAGTGGTATGTCGTTGCTACATTTCAGAGAGGCTGTGGGTAGCTGCAGCATTAATGGCAAAATTGTAGCGGTATGGGTCGGTGATGGATGGGTTGACAACCCGTTTGAAGATGAATGTTCTTGAACAGCAGTGCAGATCTTGATTCCATCTACTCATTCTTCTCTGTCTCCCCACAGCGTTGAATGTTTCTGAGTGCCATTCCTCACGCATTGAATCTGGCAGATTTTTGATTTGCCTTGTAATAAATTTTGTCAAGTACATAGTCTTGGTATAAAAAAAGGGCCAAACTGTGTTACTGGTTGGTGGTTGAAAACTGGACAAAATTTTTGGGCACTATGACACAATACAACTTCTTTGGTGGCCCTTTTCTAGATTTCTTGTGAGTTTATGAGTCTCATGTTGTATGTTTTCCTACATTAATCCACTGATATCATGTTAATCTAAATGAGTAATGCTATACTGCATGTATTCTGTCATCTGTCTCCAAGCTGAGTATGTTCTTCCTTTGAGTCTGAGCATCTGAGGGGTGTTTATGATTCTAGAATATAGGTTTGTTGTATTGAATGCTTGATTTCTTACTTCTACTCAAGGAGTAGATTAAATGTTTTAGATCAAGGGTTGGGAACTATATATTGCAATGAGGATATTGTAAGTAGAGATAATAGGATACCCTATCTTGGGAGGTATTTGTAAGGCAGATATTACAAAACCCCTTGATATTCGGTCTTTGGTATACGTTTATGCTGACCACTCACATGTGTATATCTATTGACTCCGAGCCCCAGATAGGCACCGATCCAATCTTGTATTGAGGTTGCAACCCAAAGTCTCAGTTTTGTATCTAGACATTAAATCAAACTTAAACTCTAAATCAAACAATTAGGACTTTAGAAGTAGTTTTAGGATCAAAATCCTCTGTCTACAACTAGAAATAGGCCCAAAGCTAGCCCCTTTGCTCTTATCCCACAGTTTTGGTCTGCATAAAGGAGGATTTATCTGCTTTGTATCAACATCCCAGTCAATCCACAAGCATATCTCATGGATGTTGAATAGGGAATACCCCCCTTGGTTCTGTAGAGCCTAAAGAAGAAGAGGAGATATTTATAGAGTCTATCTCCTATACTGTTGGCCCCTAGCCCGGGAATCCTATTGATCAATGATGGCTACCTTGTAGGGATGACTGGGAATAAGCATCCAATCTGGGAAAATAACCAGTAGATTTTGGTGACTCTGCTGGGGAATGCCTTGTGAAAGAACCCATATTTTAAAAGAAAACAATTCCTAGTTGTAGGTGGCGACTCTGAGCCAATCTCCCGATTGGTAAAGTAAAAATTTGTATGCAAGGGAGAAGATCCCAGCATAATACTATGTTTGAAGAGTTACCCATAAAAATAATGTATAGAAAAAAAGGGACTGTTCGAGCCAGTCAGGATGGTTCTCCTAGCCCCAGGAAAAATGAATTTATTCAGGACAATCCAGGATCTTCAGAGCAAACAATACCTTATTTTTCAAACACTGAGGCTGAAATCCAAAATGTATATGAAAGACAATAAGGTGCTAGTTTGAGAATAAGGTCAGAAGTTTTTCAAGAATTCCCTTTCTTGGATCCCAATGATAGATTTGAAGAAGTTGAGTCTCCAAGGGATGAAGATAATGATGATCAGAATGGAATGGGACCATCATCCTCTATGCCCAAAGAGGAACAGTTAGATGAAGAAATCAAAAGTTTAAGAGTAGAATTAGAATATCTGCAAGCAATAAAGGTCAGAGATGACATGAGACAGAAAGTGCAAGCTCTAAGAGTTGCTCAAAATGATTCAATTCCTGCCCTTCACAATGCAGATATGCAGAGAAATCAACACATGAATGAAATACAGAATCATCACAATGATCAAAGACAGAATGCGAATAATTCTATATTACCATTTAATAATGTAAGAAATTAGAATGCAAACAAAAATGCTAATGCTAATCAATTTGGTAGACAGCCTATGCAGCTAGATAGATTCAGGCAGTTAGTTTTTTATGGCATTCCTGGTTACCCCAATCTTATTGACAAACATGTGAGGCTACAAGTGCCTAGATTTTTAGGAAATAATACTGTGTCAGGAGAAGAGCATTTAAAAGCTTTTCAGAATATCATGGACAACTTTGAGGTTGAGCATAAGGATGTTTTCATGAAATCATTTATGCAATCCTTAGTTGATGAAGCCAAGGAATCGTACAAGGGTCTACCTGACAGAAGCATTTCATCATGGAATGACTTCAGAAGAATTTTCAAAGAACAGTATGGTGACAAGACTGATCCTAGTTTTTTCATTAATGAATTCACTGGCATCACCAAAGGATCAAATGAACAAGTTACTGATTTCAATGCTAGATTCACGAATGTATTGAACAAATTGCCACAGGACTTGAGGCCTAATGAACCTATGTGCATAGTGTTGTATATAAATGCTTTTGATGCCAAAATAGCTTATGGATTGAGAGATAAGAGTCCTCACAACCTTAGAGATGCTTTCAAGATTGCAACAAACATTGAAAATAATAGAAAACCATCTGGTAAGACAAATAGGAGAGATGATGTGAAAATTCTACAAAATCCAAATACTAAATCTCAGAGTGTTCAAGGCAGTGCATCTACTTCTGAGGATAAATTAGACAAATTGAGAACTATTGTCAAGGACCTAGGTTATAGAATGGCTAAAAATGAAAAGGGGATAGGTCCTGACAGACCAGTTTACCAAAGGCAAGAAAGAAGACCATCATTACATGACATGCCATATCATACCAATTGGCATAATGGTAAGCCTATTCTTCCAAACAGCAACACAGGTCAAAAGATTCAAAATGCAAAGGAAACTCTTGATCCTTTGAGGAAAGCTATAAATATTGTTAATGACACCCCATGGTGTATCATATGTCAAATGCCTCACTCACAGTCACAATGCCTGATTGCTCAGTCTCTATATGATAATGCAGTTGCTTGTGGTGAGTGCAGTGAGCCGCATTGCATGGAAGATGAGAATGTCAATATGTTGTCTACAAATAGAGAATACTCTTCTCACAATGCTGATGTAAGTGTAAATGATGAGATTCAAGTCTAGCAGCAATTTCCCTATGATGAAGATGAGGAAGATAACTACGCTTATGCTCAGGACTCACACAATTTTTTGAATAATTTGAGGAGGCCTTCTGATGAAGAAATTTAAGCCTTCACAGCTGTAGTAATAGCTCAAGTCAAAAGTAATTATAACCTAAGAGGTAAAGCTCAGGTAAGCAACTCACACCAACTAGAGAATACTTCTGCAGGCCAGCCAGTGCAAAGTTATAAGGGGACTAAAACATATAAGAAACAATGGAACAATAATAAGCAAGGTTTTAAGTAGAAAACAAGTCATGATCCAAAAGGACCAGAAAATAGAATTCCCCAATTTGAGGATCAAAATAAAATTTCTCAGGGCAAGAATGACGGTCTAGGAGCCATGAAAACTAAGGCTGGATCATCCCAAGATAAAGGTAAAGCGGTGGAGCAAGTTATAACTGTTATTCAAAATTATGCTCCATTTGACATGACTCAAGTATTATTGCAAATAAAGATCTTTGTTCCACTGATGGAACTGATGAAAGTAGAAGAATTCAAAAATAAAGTAGTATCCTTAATTTCAGGAGTACCCTGTCAAGCCAAGTTGAGTGACGAACCTCAGGGTAAGAAACAAGCCTTGTACATTGATGAGGATGAAGTTCCTGAGGTATACCTGGGGATGACCATGACAAAATGTCCTTCACAAGTGGAACCGTTTTATGTCTCCCTTGTCATAAATGGAAAAATAATTAAGAACTGTATGCTAGACTCAGGAGCATCCACAAACACCATGCCTTTGGCCATCATGCAGCAAGCTGGCTTGAAAATAGATAAGGCATGTGGGAAGTGCTATGCCATGGATGCTAGGGAGGTACCTGTCATTGGAATCATGAAAGATGTTGATTTGAGACTGCCGGCTTACCCTGAAAAAACTTACACGATGAACATAATAGTTGTTGATATCAAGCCACAATATGGCATGTTGTTGTCAAGAAGGTGGGCAGCATTGATTGGTGGGAGTATGCAATTAGATTTGTCATATGCTATGATCCCTATGAATGGCAAGGATGTCAAACTGATTAGAGAAGAAAGATCATTGGAAATAGTTGAGGACCAAGAGTCAGAGGAGCATATATGCTTTGTGGACATTGACTGTGAAAATTTTAGAGTTGTCTCAGATGATAAAGAAGGTAAAGGGAGAGACATGTGCATTCAAGAGTTTGACCAACAGGGTTTATGGACCATGTATTTTGATGGAGCTTGTTCGAAGGAAGGCTCTGGTGCCAGAATTGTATTTCTGTCTCCATCTGGTAAGCTTCTAAAATTCTCTTTCTTGTTGAAGTTTGCTTGTACAAACAATATTGCAGAGTATGAGGCTCTATTATTAGGATTGAACATTGCTTTGAAGCAGGGAATTAAGATACTCAAGGTATTTGGTGATTCAGAGTTAGTTGTTTCCCAAGTTAGAGATAAGTATGCATCAAAAAATAAAAGGTTAAAGCAATATAAGCATGCTGTTTGGGACACAATTGAATTATTTGATGCATTTTCAATAAACTGGATATAGAGATCAAAAAATGTTAGGGCAGATTTCCTAGCTAACGTAGCTATAAGGCCAGATGATATAACTCTATCAGATGTTACAAATGTTGAGGTCAAACTAAGACCTGCAGTTCCAGATAATGTATGCAGCTGGCAAGTGTTTGATGATGATAAGGATTTAATGAGATTTTTACATTGCATTGATGAGTATGAGAACCAAGAAATGGATTTCCAGAATTTTGTGGAAGTTGTAGATGGAAAAGACACTCTCTTAGGGAAAGAAACAATTCAACTCATGACAAATAAAATCCCTAGAGGGTTGGTTGCTTTAAAGAGAGCTTTTGACAATAGGGACCAACTTGTTACAAAATCATCTCCGACAAACAAGAATGATCTAGAGGAGATAGACTTGGGGACATCTCATGCCCCCAAAAAGGTATATATTGGCAAATAGCTGAAACCACATATCAGAGCTATGCTGATTGATTACTAAGAAGATATAAGCATGTCTTTGCCTGGTCTTATGAGGACCTGAAAGCTTATAAAGAGGATTTATTTCAACATGAAATCCTTTTGAAGCCTGGAGATAAACTATTTAGACAAAAACAGAGGCCTATCAACCCAACCTTAGCTCCAAAAATGCAAGAAGAACTTATGAAACTTAGGGAGGATGGAATAATCATGCCCATTAGACACTCAACTTGGGTGTCCAAACTCATCCTAGTTAGAAAAAAGAATGGTGATATTAGACTGTGTGTGGATTTTAGAAATTTGAATATGTCTTCTTTGAAGGACAATTATCCATTGCCAAACATGGAAGCTATGTTGCAGAAGGTGACTGGCTGTGAACTTTTGTCCATGATGGATGGATTTTTAGGGTACAATCATGTGAAGGTGAAAGAATCAGAACAATTCAAGACTGCTTTCACCACTCCATGGGGAACATATGTATATGTTAGGATGCCATTTGGACTGACAAATGCAGGTGCTACATTTCAAAGGGAAATGGATGTTGCTTTTGCAGGATTGATTGATTCAATCTTGGCTGTATATCAGGATGACTTGACTGCTTATTCAAAAAAGGAAGAGCAGCATTGCATGCATTTGGAGCAAATTTTTATTAGAGCATTAGAGTATGGTATCTCACTCAACCCAAAGAAGTGTGCTTTTGGGGTTGTGGAAGGAAAACTGCTTGGACATACTGTTTCTAAGGATGGGGTTAGGATTGATCCTGAGAGAGTGGCTGCAATTGACAAAATTTAGATCCCAAAAATAGTGAAAGGTGTTCAGTCCTTCTTTGGACAAATTAATTTTGTTAGAAGATTTGTGCCTAACTTTGCAGAGACCACAAAA
The DNA here is from genome assembly GCA_027924645.1 of Cunninghamia lanceolata. Lineage (NCBI taxonomy): Eukaryota > Viridiplantae > Streptophyta > Pinopsida > Cupressales > Cupressaceae > Cunninghamia > Cunninghamia lanceolata. The sequence goes on from BSBN01000389.1 coordinate 10,380,345, forward strand.
GATATCTCCAAAATGCTAAAGAAGAATACAACTGTCAAATGGGAAGATGAAGCAACCAGATCATTTCAGAACATAAAAGAAGCTATAAAGATGGCTCCTGTTTTAAAATCTCCCAATTTTTTGAAGCCATTTCAATTATTTTCATTTGCTTCTTTCCACACTATTGTTGCATGCCTATTGCAAAAAAATGAAGAAGGGTTTGAACAGCCTGTAGCTTTCTTTAGTAAGTCATTGCAGGCTACTGAATTAAAGTATGACATCATGGAGAAACAGACATATGCACTGGTTAGGGCAGTCAAGAGCTTCAGGCCATATTTGGTAGGCTCTCGGATAATTACATATGTGCCTCATGCAGTAGTCAAAGATATCTTCACTCAGCAAGAGGTAACTAGAAGAAGATGCAGATGGATAAATAAGTTGCAAGAGTTCAACATAGAGATACAGATCACGAAATTGGTAAGAGGACAAGGTTTAGCAAAGTTGATGACGCAGTCAAACCTAGAGGCATGTCAAGTGAATGTAGTGCATAATGAAGTTATAAATATGTCAGAATCTGAGTGGTATAAGGACATAATATATTATTTGTGGAACTTGAACTGTCCTTCCCACCTCAGTGATATCTAGAAGAGAACTTTGAAGCTGCAGGCTATCAAATACATCATTGTTCAAGGAGAATTGTATTGTAGAAATCATGATGGTGTATTACTTAGGTGTGTGGATGAGAATCAGGCCAGGGACATTCTAAATGACATGCATAATGGAGTGTGTGGTGGACACTATGCTGCCCATACAATAGCCCACAAAATCCTTAGAGCTGGCTACTGGTGGCCACCTCTTTTCTCAAATGCACATAGAATGATAAGGAAATGTGATCCTTGCCAAAGGTTCTCAGGAAAGCTAAAATATGGAGGTGCATTACCCCTTAAGACTATAATTGTAGAAGCTCCATTTCAGCAATGGGGGATTGATTTCATAGGGGAGATCTCAAAAAAATCTAGTTGAGGACATAGTTGGATTCTTGTTGCCACTGATTACTTCACTAAATAGATTGAGGCCATTCTAACTAAAAAATCCACAAGCAAAATGGTGATGGACTTTATTTTAGAGAATATTATTATCAGATTTGGAGTACCAGCCAAATTGGTCACAGACAATGCTATGTGCTTCAAGTCTGGTGAATTTATTAATTTTTGCAATAATTATGGAATTGATTTGTCTCATACATCACCATACCATCCACAAGGAAATGGTCAAGCAGAGTCAAGCAACAAAAGTCTCATGAAAATCATCAAAAGGATGATAGATAAAAACAAGAGGTCTTGGGATTCAAAGCTGAAGTTGGCATTATGGGCTGACAGGGTGACAGTGAAAAGAGCAACTGGAAGGTCTCCTTTTGAATTAGTATATGGTGCAGTAGCTAGATTGCCCATGAACAACCTCCTACCAGTTTATAAATTCATCCAAGGGAACGATGAGGAGATTGGAGACCCGATGACTGAAAGAATAAATCAGCTGGTTGCACTGGATGAAATGAGAAGGGAGGCACAGAAAACAAACATCAAAAGGTAGCAAAAGGTAAAATATCTATTTGATAAAAGGGCTATAGAGAGAAAGTTTCAAATAGGTGACTTGGTCCTAATTTGGAATGCAAGGAGACAAGAAAAGGGTAAGCACAGTAAATTTGAGCCCTTATGGACTAGCCCATACCAAATTGGCAATATCTATGAGAATGATTCTTACTTTCTCCAAGCCCTAAATGGTGAACTACTGGAATTGCCAGTGCACGGTAAATTCCTTAAAACCTTTTTCTCATAAATGAATACCCTATGGGCACACTGTAAAATAGGTGTAAGTGTTTTGTATATGCCTTGTATAGTCGGTCGTGTTCTGAGATTTGTGTTTTGTCTGGTCTACCCTGGAGTATTCTGATCCTCGCTGCAGTCTTGCACCTATACGTCCCCAATCAGAGCCTGTTGGTAATCATTTATGTTTGGGGTTTTAAGCTTGGGAGTTTGCAGGTTTTCTCATTTGAACCCTGAGGTTGCTATCTTCCTTGGTCTGTTGCATTGTTTTGTTTGTTCTGATGTTGGCCTCCTGTAACAGGCTCCTTGCTACTATGTTTCATCTCCATGCCTTAATGTTCATGGTTTGACCAGCCCAGTGCAATGTTTTATTGTCTTTTCCACATCGCACATGAGAAAAGTGCCAAGTTTCTGTGTATGCAAGTGATCATGTATGTTGGCGAGCTTGAGAAATCTCTATCGGCTTCTAGAAATGGTGAAAATTTGAGTTATATGCATTTTAGATGCATATCGGGTTGCATATACAAGAGGGAATCTTTCAAAAATTCCCAGGGATATTCTGTAGTTGTATGCATTTCCAAATGCATATCAGGTTCAAAAGGAGGATGTACAAGGGTAGAATATACATTGAAGATTCCAAGAATATTCCCTGCTTGCATATTGGGTTGCATGTATATTTGGTTTGTATGTTTAGACATACAATGGTTAGATACAAAGAAAAGATACATTGCAGGAATATTCCGTGGAAGATTCCCATTTGTATATTCGGCATGCAAAGGAAATGTACATTGAAAAATATATAAAGGCCCGCGACATGCAAAGTGAACAGTGCAGCAGAGATACAAATGGCAGGGCCCACTTCACATACAAAGGCACTTGTATCTTATATACAAGTCACACATGCAAGTTTCAAAGAAGCAAAATGCAAGACCTCAGGCCCACCAGTTGTGTACAAAGGTAGTTGTATATGCCGATATACATTCAGAACAGACAAGTGAAAAGGTGCATTCTGGACCCGAGTAGAATTCCAAGATGCTTCATACAAGTTTGGGGTTTGCAGCATGTATATTGGGTTTGTATATGCAGCATACAACCCGATATACAAAACAAAGATATGCAACACAGATGTGAAGGAAGAGTAAAATACAATGAACAATAATTTGAGATCCGGGGGTTGTATAAAGCGATTGTATGCTTGTGCAATAGCTGATATGTAAAGAGATTATCGCCAAGACCATATGTGTCGGCCAACATTTCTTGGGTTATTCCGATGGCTGATGGAGATCAAATGCACATCGATGGAGGATGAGTCACAAGCTGCCACGTGCCTGGGAACTGTTGCATGTATATGCATTTCAGCATGCATATACAAGGGCAAAAAAGGCAAAATTGAAGAAGGAAAGGGCCAGCGATAGAAACATAAGGTGCCAACATGGCATGATTTCACTGGCCAATGACTTTTCAATGTTTTTGGGTGTCATTGATCACAGCGACGGAGGGATGATCAACGGTTAGGTTTTGAACCTGCTGCGATGGTTTTTCCTGAGTGGGTGCGGCCGTTTTTTGAGCAAGAAATTTTTAGTGGTACGCCATTGCTACATTTCAGAGAGCTTGTGGGTAGCTAAAGCATTAATGGCAAAATTGTAGTGGTACGGGTGGGTGATGGACGGGTCGACAACCCATTTGAAGATGAATGTCCTTGAACAATGGCACGGATCTCAATTCCATCTGCTCATTCCTCTCTATCTCCCCATAGCATTGAATGTTTCTGAGCGCCATTCCTCATGCATTGAATCTGGTGGATTTTTATTTGCCTTGTAATAAATTTTGCCAGGTACACAGTCTTGGTATAAAAATAAAGGGCCAAACTGTGTTACTGGTTGGTGGTTGAAAAATGGACAAAATTTTTGGGCGCTGTGACACAATACAACTTCTTTGGTGGCCCTTTTCTGGATGTCTTGTGAGTTTATGAGTCTCATGTTGTATGTTTTTCTGCATTAATCCACTGATATCACATTAATCTAAATGAGTAATGCTATACTGCATGTATTCTGTCATCTGTCTCCAAGTTGAGTATGTTCTTCCTCTGAGTCTGAACATCTGAGGGGTGTTTATGATTCTAGAATACAGGTTTGTTGTATTGAATGCTTGATTTCTTACTTCTACTCAAGGAGTAGATTAAATGTTTTAGATCAAGGGTTTGGAACTATATATTGCAATGAGGATATTGTAAGTAGAGATAACAGGACACCCTATCTTGGGAGGTATCTATAAGGCAGATATTACAAAACCCCTTGATATCCAGTCTTTGGTATATGTTTATGCTAACCACTCACATGTGTATATCTATTGACTCTGAGCCCTAGATAGGCACCGATCCAGTCTTGTATTGAGGTTGCAACCCAAAGTCTCAGTTTTGCATCCAGACATTAAATCAAACTTAAACTCTAAATCAAACAATTAGGACTTTAGAAGTAGTTTTAGGATCAAAATCCTCTATCTACAACTGGAAATAGGCCCAAAGCTAGCCCCTTTGCTCTTATCCCACAGTTTTGGTCTACATAAAGAAGGATTTATCTGCTTTGTATCAACATCCCAGTCAATCCACAAGCATATCTCATGGATGTTGAATAGGGAATACCCCCCTTGGTTCTGTAGAGCCTAAAGAAGAAGAGGAGATATTTATAGAGTCTATCTCCAATACTGTTGGCCCCTGGCCCTGGAATCATGTTGATCAATGATGGCTACCTTGTAGGGATGACTAGGAACAAGCATCCAGTCTGGGAAAATAACCAACAAATCCAATGTTCATCTTCGCATGCTTGATTTACTGGTTTAGGTTCCACCTTTAAGAGTAAACAGAGATGTAACATCCACATCCTAAAAACATAGTAAAATTAGAAAATTACCATAGAGTAAATCAGCCAGGTAAAAATGAGATAGAGAATTTTTTTCTTTTATTTAACATATAATCAAGTAACTACAATTACAAGATTTCTCTTTACAAACATACAATACATCATATTGTCTTTCTCAACTACAATGTTTACAAATGTAAATCAATTACATAAACAAATTTGGAATAATTAGTGCTTCTAAATATCTGACATCTTTAACACAAGCCCTAGCATGTTTCCTTCTTTGGGGAGAGAGTATCTTTCCAAAGATTTACGTCCATCCACAGACCGGCGGTCTCCCACACATCTTCCACATAGGAAGTGGCCCTACCCTTCACGAGGAATATAGACCTTAGGTGACTATTGATAATTTGCCTTTCCTGAGTACATAGTGTTGTATCCTACATGACTATCAACCATACAACCCTAGATACCCTCTAGCTAAGTATGATTTCCAATAGGTTGTGCAATCTAGATATAGTGAACTGACAATGCATGCAGAAAACAAATGCATTACTTTGGCCAAAGTTTTTAATATACATAATGTTCATAATGAACATAGTCGTTGTGTTCACCCACCCCTACTTGACTTGGATACTGTTGTATTCTCATAGTTTATTCATACCAACTATGTTTACATAAATGGTTTATTCATCTTATCATGATAAAAGTTTTCCTGACTTAGATAAGTCTATATGTCATAACTAATCATTTGGTTCATAATCAACTCTAGCATATTCATAACAACCCTTGAATAATTTGATATTTCCATATATCCATATCTCATATCTATGAGACTAAGGTTCATAATCAACCTTTGGTTTAACTCAACCATGGTTAGGAATACTATAGTTCTTGTAAAGATAATAACTCCTATTCAAAAGGAATATGAATACTTTTCAATTTACCTTTATGTGATGTCATTAACCATCACTACATATATACTCATATATGATTTTATACAAAGTCATTTCAATATAGACATAGTCTATTTTGACATAGTAGTTTACTATAAGGCTATACTCATCAAGATTGCTAGAATAAACATAAAATATGGTCCTTTGATAGTTATCCTATTTTCAAACTATCCCTAGTCTTCTACCACTCGATAGGTTTTACCATAGTTATCATAGAATACCAAAAATGGTTTTAAAAATGATAATATGAACATTTGAAACTTACACCCATATTACTCATAACTAGTAAGTTTTCCTATCATATATCATTTGTACTAATTCAATAGAACGCCAGTTCATGATTTACTTATATCTATGTCATCGACTGGCCTCGTTTGAAACTCACTCATTAAGGCGACTGGTTTACATGACTCTTGATAACTACGTTATCCTTCTTCAAGTATGTGATAATAGAAGTCATTTGGTTCTTCATTCTACAGTTTCAACAAGTATAACAGTCTTAACACAAAATGTATAGGGTCTGCCTTGTATGATAACGAAATAAATTTTATTGATATAGCTTGCATTGGCCTTTACAGCCAAGTAAATGCTCTGTGGTTTTTACTAAAATAGTTTTACAATGTCTCTATATCCTATTTGACATAGTCAACTTCTCTTTTTGTTTTGAGCAATTATAATGAACTTAAGGAATACTATTTAGGCATAAACGTTTACCCATACCAGTCAATATAATAGACATAACAAACCTGCTATTGTTCATTGTCTTTTCAATGCATAAAACACATGAATATTACCTGTAGCGATGATTTACTAAGAAGGATTGTAGATAATGATATCTCTTTGGTCATCCAAAAGCTAACCATGACCTTATCCCTCACACTTGTTATCTCCTAGCTCACTATGAACTCTCTATTCCTGTGTATCCTCTAATGACAAAGACTATACAAAATAACATGTCAACAAAAGATGCCGCCATCGACTAGCTGAGTCATGGCTTTAAGGGCTTAACAAGACTCATAATGAGTCACCCACTTTGTTCACCATTCCCTACAGTTGAAAACCAATTTAAATTCCAAGTAGTTTGCTTGATGATGCAGTTTTAATCGCCAACTATAAAAATGTAATTGACAACATATGTCAATGATGTAAACATCATTTGTGGAGATCAGCGAATGTGGTTGGGTTAACCGCCACTCTTCTTCTAAGAGGCCACCAACACATTTAAACTAACTTAGAGCAATCAATTATCACAAGGAGTGATTCAATCCATTATGCAGTTATAATGAAGGCACTCCAAAATATATTCCTATGGCTACTCAAGAGTAAGCATTATTAATTATCATGAGGTATTATCCTCATTCGATGCATATATATATATATATATATATATATATATATATATATATATATATATATATATATATATATTTGAATATATCAAATATGGTTTACATAACATCATCTCTATTTGATAGTTATGATTTAATCAATAAAAATAATAGTATTAAAACAAAGGTTTATGGATAATGTGAATGGGTTGAGCTTGTCTCCCCTTCACAATCCTTCGTTAAAATCATGTTAACTTAACTTGATGAAATCGTCTTGATGTTAAACGTCGACAATAAAACACTAAGTGACTTAATAATAATAACACAACCATTTTATGACAATAATGTCGTAACTTTTATGTTAAATGTAAATGGTCATAATTCTTACTCAAACGATGTCATTTACATTACAAATGACTATGTCAACACATAACCACTTGAAAAGATTTGAAAGATATCAACTACCTATCGATTGGGTTTAAAAGTAAACTAACAAGACAAGACTTACCTCTTATGACATTGGTTCACATTTTCGTTAAACACTTGTACTCATTTTTGCAAATAATCACTCGTAACCCGAGGTCTATATCTCTCTTCTCAAAAGATACTCTCTCTCTCTCTTTTCTCCGAGTCATCTAAAAACCTGCAATCTTGTATGAAACTTGTAACCAACAAATTATGATCAGTGCATCATTATTCAAATAATAAACTAAATCTCATAATGCAATATTGAATTGACAATAACATATTCATTTCCATAATTCCATAAATGACATTCAATATAGTCTATATCATTCCTCCACATTAATCTAAACATCATAATAGATATACTTATGTCCAAGTAAAAGTAAAAAGTATAGCAAGACAAAAATTGGGGATGTAACAAGAGATTTACTTGATCTTCTACATCTTTGCTTCTTGTCAACACACCTTTCCTTTTGTCACCAATAATCTGATCTTCAGAGTGATCTCTTTGCATATACCTAGGGGTTTTAGGAATTCTTTCCGGAGCTTCAACTTGAACTTCTTCTAGTTCTTCTAGAACAACTTGCACTTTTGTCTGAACTTCCTTTTCTTTGTCTTTTTCAACGTTTTTTGTATCAGCAGATTCATTTGACTCATATCCATCTAGCTAAGTATCTTCATCTACCTTCACATTTACACTTTCAATGATCTTTCTCAGTCTTTTGTTATAGCACCGGTAAACCTTTCTCTTAGTAGAGTACCCAAGGAATATGCCTTCATCACATCTAGCATCAAACTTTCCTAATTCTTCATCTCTTCTCATGTAAAATCTACTTCCAAAAACTTTGAAGTATTTGACAATAGGAGTTCTACCATACCACAAATCATAAAGTGTCTTTGTTTCTTTTTCTCTGACTTGCACTCTATTTTGAATGTAGACACTAGTGTGTATTGCTTCTTTCCAATATACTTCTGGTAGGTCTTCTTCCTTGATCATTATTCTAGTAGCTTCTTAAATAGTTCTATTCTTCCTTTCAACCACTCCATTTTGTTGACGAGTCCAGGGGGTAGACAAATGTCTCTTTATTCCATGTTCTTCATAAAAAGCATTAAACTCATTTGAAGTAAACTCACCACCTCTGTCAAATCTCAAACACTTGATTCTCAAATCCAACTCATTTTCAACCATAGCTTTGAATGCCTTAAACTTGTCTATGACTTTTAATTTTTCTTTAAGAAAGGTAACCCAAGTCATTCTTGATTAATCATTAATAAGAAGCATGAAATACCATCACCTTGTAGACTTCTTGTTCTTGTAGGGCCACATAAGTCTGTATGCACCAACTCCAACAAACCGGTAGAGAAATATTCTTTGCTCTTGAAATTAGTCTTTGTCATCTTCCCAAACTAACATTCTTTGCAAATAACATTGGTAGGCTTCACAATCTTAGGTAGGTCTCTTACTTCTTGTACTATGCTTATTCTCACCAAATTGTCAAAGTTAATGTGACATATTCTCCTATGCCATAACCAGATTTCATTTGTCTAAGCCAACAAACAATAATTATCAATACCCTTCAAATGATAAACATTTCCATGAGTCTTCTTACCAACAACAATTAAAGTTTTGGAACTTTTCCTTATCTCACACCCATTGTCCTTAAACACCAAATTATACCCTTTGTCACACATTTGTCTAACACTTAGAAGATTATGGTTTAAGCCTTTGACATAAAGAACATCATCTGTATTATGCTTTCTATCAAAAGTAATTGATCCTTTTCCACAAATCTTACGAGCTCCATCATCACCAAACCTAACTAGTCCTCCATCATATTTTTCAAACTTAACAAACTTACTCTTATCTCCCATCATGTGATTTGAACATCCATTGTCAATGATCCATTCTTCATCCTTTTCAGCATGAAATGCAGACAACTGTCTTGGACTTCCTTCCTTCACACATCTTGCAAGGTTAGTAGAAACAGGTTCTTCTCATAGTGTAATAAATAAGCATTCACTACTATTACCATCATCAGAATCAGGTTCATCATCAGTTACATCATCATCATCTCTAAGATAGTAACTCTTTATTACCATCTTTCCTTTACTTTCACTGTTTTTGGTCTTCAAAGCTCTGTTAGGACATCTTGAAGCATAGTGACCAATTTTACCACAATTGAAACATTTGAAAGGTAACTTACCTTTGAACTTTCCTCTATTGCCTCTTTTCATTCTACTTGAAAATTTTGCCTCAAGTTCTTCAAAATCTTCTTCATCTAATTCCATGTAACATATTTATCTAATCTAGCAGTCTTTTCTTCCTTGGCCTTAAAGGCCGTCTCAGTTTTCATAGGGCTATCAGTAGTACCAAATTCTCTCATCTCAAAAGTAGTCAATTTACCAAGAAATTGATCTTTTGTAAGCTTTCCCACATCAAACAATTCTTCAATGGAAAATACCTTGTGATTATAAGATTTGGGAAGAGTTCTGAGTATCTTATCTACAACATCCCCATCCTCTATCTTTCCACCAGGACCCTTGATGCTGCTGACAACTTCATCAATCTTCTATATGTAACTTGTTATGTTCTCATCCTTAGACATTCACATGGTTTCATATGTGGTCTTCAAGTTCTACAACTTAGCCTTCTTTATAGATTCATCACCTTCATAGATGTTTTTCAATTTGTCCCATATCTCATGAGCAATTTCCAAATCCACAACTTTCACCATTTTAGTGTTAGACAAGGCATTTAATAGAGCATTTTTAGCTTTGTGATTAGTTTCATAATCCTTAATCTCTTCATAAAACTGCAAACCACCTTTAGGTATTGTGTATTTATCTTTAACCATTTTCCAAACATTATAACTAGTAGAAATAAGATAACTTTGCATTCATACCTTCAAATAGGCATAGTCAGATCCATCAAACTAAGGAATGTCTTTCTTGTGTGCCATCCCAAATCTACCTTAAGCTGTTAGGCTTTCTTTCAAGGAACCTCACTATGATACCAATTGTTTAAGGCACAAGACAACTAAGAGGAGGGGTGAATTAGTTGTATCAAAAACCTCAACTTCTTTAAACAAAATCACATTCACATTCACTTACTTTAACTCCTTAATCTGTTATGAAGATTGAACATGAATTTTAGAATCAAAACATAAACACATCGACATCATACACACATGAACACTAGATTTTTATGTGGAAAACCCTAGAAAGGGAAAAACCTCGGTGAGTGTTAGCTCACAATATAATATAGTATAATAACAATACTGAATAACAAAGAGGCTTACTACCTTAGGGCTCACTACAAAAGGGTTCACTACCAAGGGATGGCTCACTGCCAAAGAGTGGCTCATTTCCAAAGGGTAGCTCACTACCAAAGGGTGGCTTACTGCCAAAAGGTGGCTCACTGCTAGGATGGTTGGCTCACTCCATGAACTGATATAATGGCATCTACAACATGCCTGAGTTTAGTTCCATTGAAGTACAATATATCTATTCTTCTATGCCTTCACAATACACACACACTTTATCTTCACATCTTCACTCACACCACATCACTCACAAATTCATTACATATATTTATACCAATCATCAACCTTGGAACATTCATCAAGGTCGGCAATACAACTTACAACCATTGGAACTATCTCCAAGGTCGACATACATACATAAATCAAATTAGGTCTAGACCTAAAACAACTTGCAGAGAAAATGAATGAAGTAAGAACATTTTATAGCTTAGCTTGGATCCAAATACATCATTACATGCTTCCTTACACTTCTACAATCCAAGAAATACATTTGCAAAGAATGTTGACACCCAAGTTGGCCAAACTGGTGCAATCATCAAGAATACTTAGACACACACTTTCAAGAGCTTCATTATAGCTTGTAGATCAAGCACAAACCTTAAATACATTTTGTAGACATCCAAAAACAACATAGAATCATTTGGGAGCTGAAAAATCCAACTGCAACAAATCTCACTTGAAGATAAAAAAATATCACTTGAAGATAGATCACAAATTGCTCACGACAAACATTGTCAAACTTTGCTAATCAATAACTTGCTTTCTAAAGCACCAAATCACAAATCCTTTGGAATGAAGATAGCTAAGGACCTTATAAGCATATGTCCAAAACTGCAAGACCAAAAACCAAAATACGAAGAAATGCAGAGGAAAATACTTTCTCCCTATCACACTACAAACACTGCCAGACACAGTCTTCAAATCGGTCAATAGAACTTTTGCTGCACAACGATCTAGACCACCAAATTTTGGATTTAGTATCTTCAAACACTTCTCTAAAACATATCCAAATCTTATACTCTGGTATTCAATACAAAGGAAATGTGGAGCAAAAACTTAGACATTGTCCTTAACATGACAACTCAATCACTCAACAAACAACAATATCAAAAGGCACAGTTGGCACCAATGACAACACAAACATGTTGACATCAATGACAACACTAGTTAGAAAATACTTTCAACACAAAACAAGTGTAACAAGTACATGAGATGATAGTGTTCATAGTCATGGTAAGGAGAGACAACCAGGAAAACAAAGATAGGACAAGAAGCCTTCATGTCAAACATTAAAATTCTGTAAAATCATATAAACCATGCTTCAAAGCTTGTATAACCCAAAGCTCTTCATAGAACTATGGAAGGAGAATAGATTTATCAATGGCCTTGGAAGAATCAATAAAGTATAATGAGTAAAAGATTCAATGAAACAATGGCAATAACATAACAAAGAGAAATCATTGTGAACCAATGAAGAGGGTTTTGTTGCAAGTATGTGCCTAATTAGTGTTGTCATTGATGTCAACATATCTTTGTTGTCATTGGTGTCAATTATATCCTATTTTGTTATTTTTTTATAATCTTTATATACTGACGATATTGAGAAAATTAGCCCCTCCGGAAGAATTAGAAAGTAAATAGTGAATCATAGTGAAGACAATGAGTTGCATACTGAAGAACCGTCCAGAAGATTATTCCACATTTCTTGTAGACTGAACATCTTGGTCTATAGATTGGAAGTTATTTAGAATCAAAGATGAAGATGCTAAATCCTAATTTTGAGCCTTCGGTATGAAGATTTGAGTGAGTTACATTCACTAGAGTAAAACCTAATTTTTATGATTATTCACTGGTGCCTAAGAGAAAGTATTTTTCTATTGATTCCTCTGCATTAAAGTGTTTTTCTCTACAATTATAGAGGGATGTCTGGGATGATGATAAGTTCCTACAATTGCAATGGTTCATGTTTTGGTGGTCCACATGCTATCTTTCTTTTATGACAGTTGAAGACAGTGAAATTCATGTGCTCCGGTGTGAAGAATCTCATGAATAAAGTGGTTGGAGTTTGTGCAATTGCTCCTAGTGATTTCAACATGTTTGTGGATACCTTATTGATCATGTTCCTACCTTTACATTGGTTTGTGTTAAGGAATTGAGATCATGTTTAAAGATTATTCCCAAATAACGTAGTGTGTAACCAGTCTTAGCCGACTTGGTTAATTCCAGTAATTGTGGAGATCCCTTGAAGATTATGGAAGCGTGTTGTGGCATGGAAGATCATGTTTGAGTCCAAGCTAAGGCATGGCATGATCTGCATACATCTATACTACAATTCCTTAGCATAAATTTGTATTAGGTCAAGACCCATTTTGTAAATGTTTGTAATGCTGACCTTGGAGATTGTTCCAATGGTTGATGACTGTAATGCCGACCTTAATGATCATTCTAATGTTGATGAAGTGTATAAAAACTTGTAATTAAGTCATGGAAAAGATGTCCTTGTGTGAAGATGGGAAGATAAGGAAAGAGGTGGAAAGGCAAAGTAGAGCAGAGGAACTATTGTACTTCAATGTATAAATCTCAGACATGAAGAAGATATTGATCTTGGCAGTGAGCCACCAGTAGAGTTTAATAGCCCTTAGGGTTTAACAACCCTCATTGTAATCCTTATAGGTTTAGGGTTGAGGTAGTGAGCCTGCTAGACCTAGCTGTACTTCATGGCAGTGAGCTAGTATGTTCTAGGCTTGTGGAGTGACCAAGTCTGAACATCATTTTTCAAAGATTGCAATATATTTTGAGAGCTAATCCTCTCCATGGTTTTTCCTGTAAAAATCTAATGTCTCTTATGTTTAATGTTGCATCTATGTTTAAGTTTTTGATTACATTGTTTAGTCATAATAACTGTGGACAAGTGATTAATGTTTAAGTGCAGAAGTGTTTGAGTTTTTGGGACAATTGATTCAACCACCCTCTTAGTTGTCCAGTGCATTTGAACAATTGGTATCAGAGCAAGGTTCCTCTAAAGAAAGTCTAACAGTTTGAGGATGATCTAAAATGTCTTATAAGAAGGAAGCGCCACGTTTTGATGGGACGAATTATGTTCTTTGGAAGGCATGAATGAAAATCCATCTTCTTTGTCTTGGTTACAAAGTATGGAAAGCTGCAAAAGTAAAATACACCATGCCTCAAAATGGTTTGATGATTGAAGATGAAATCAAAGAATATGAGGTGGATGTGAAAGAAAAAGATGCTCTGTTAAGCTCATTAAATGACTCAGTACTGACAAAAGTTGTGGATCTTGAAACTACAAATGAGGTATGGGAGAAGCTGAAAAATCTGTATGAAGGAGATGATTCTGTAAAGGATGCCAAGCTACAAAGTTTAAAAGTGAAATATGAGAGTTTGAAGATGAATGAAGATGAAAACATAACAAACTTTATACAAAGAGTTGATGAACTTGTCACCGAGATAAAAGGTATGGGAGGAACTCTTGGTGATAAGGAAGTTGTGATGAAAATTCTCAGATCACTACCAAAGTCCTACAATCACAAGGTAGCTGCAATTGAAGAATTCATGCAAGTAAAAACTATTGACAAAGATTAGTTACTTGGTAAGCTTACTACCTTTGAAATGGGAGAGTTTGGTGATGCCCTTCCAAAAGTCAAGACTGCCTTCAAAGCCAGTACTTCTGGGAAAACTTCTAGATTAGAAAAGCACAAGGTAGAATTTGATGATGAGTTTGATGAAATTGAAGCCAACTTTGTGGATAGACTACAAAGAGGATCTGGTAAGTTTAAAGGTAAATTACCTTTTAAATGTTTTTCATGTGGTAAAGTAGGCCACTTTGCTTCCAGATGTCTTGAAAGAATTGAAAGAAATAGAAAAAGATATGAGAACAAGCCTAGGATCCAAAAGAAATGTTATTATGTTGAAGATTTTGATGATGATGAAGGAGTATCAGATATTGGTGAACCAGATAATGCTAGTACTTCTGGTAATGAATGCTTGTTTATTTATATTAAGGAAGAATATGTGTCTACTAATCCTGCTAGTTGTGTGAAGGAAGAAAAACCAATGGAAAGTGCTTTGGCTACTCAGGTTGTTGAAGACAAAGATGAATGGGTTATTGATAGTGGCTTCTCTCACCACATGACTAGTGACAAAAGTAAGTTTGTGAGTTTGGAAAGATATGATGGAGGACTGGTTAGGTTTGGAGATGATACAACTAGTAAGATTTGTGGAAAAGGGTCTATTTCTTTTGATGGCAAGCATAATACTAAAGATGTCTTGTATGTGAAAGGATTAAAGCACAATCTTTTGAGTGTGGGTCAGATGTGTGACAAAGGTTATGATTTAAGCTTCAAAGACAATGGATGAAAGATTAGGGAAAGCTCTGAAATGGTCATTGCAATTGGTAAGAAGACCGGAGGTAATAGCTATCACTTGAAAGGAACTGATAACTATTATTTGTTGGCTCAGACTGATGAAAGTTGGCTATGGCATAGAAGGTTGTGTCACATCAATTTTGATAACATTGTGAAGATAAGTACTGCACAGGCTATTAGATATTTTCCTAAGCTTGTGAAGCCTGCTAATCCTATTTGCAAGGAGTGTCAATTTGGGAAACAAACAAGAACAAGTTTCAAAAGGAAGGACCAATCAGTTGATGGATTACTGGAACTAGTGCATACAGATTTGTGTGGACCTACCAAAGTAAGAAGTTTGCAAGGAGATAGGTATTTCATGTTTCTTATTAATGATTATTCTAGAATGACTTTGGTTACATTTTTGAAAGAAAAAGCAGAAGCTCTAGAAAAGTTCAAGGCATTTAAGCCAATGGTTGAAAATGAGATGGATTTGAAGATCAAATGTTAAAAGTCTAATAGAGGAGGAGAGTTTAGATCAAATGAATTCAATTTCTTTTGCAAATAATATGGGATAAAGAGATAGTTATCTGCACCTAGAACTCCACAACAAAATAGAGTTGTTGAAAGGAAAAACAAAAAAATAGTTCAAGAAGCTGCTAGAACCATGATGAAGGAAGCTGATCTTCTAGAAGTATATTGGAGAGAGGCAATTCACACTGATGTATATATCCTAAATAGAATCCAAGTCAAAGCTAATAGTTCTAAGACTCCTTATGAATTGTGGTATGGTAAAGATCCTACTGTGAAATATCTCAAAGTTTTTGGTAGCAAATGTTATATCAAAAGAGAAGAAGATCTAGGCAAGATTGATGCTAGGTGTGATGAAGGAATCTTCCTTGGTTACTCCATAGAGAGCAAGGCCTACCAGTGCTATAATAAGAGGCTGAATAAGATTATTGAGAGTGCAAATGTCAAAGTCAATGAAAGCAAGGAGAGGTCTATAGAATCAAGTGGATATGAATCAGACAAACCAGATTTTTTAGAAGTGGTGCAACATGAAGACAACTTAGATGAAGAGGAACAAGCTCCGAAAAGTGCTACCAAGACACCAAGGTATGTAAAACTTAATCATTTTGAAGATCAAATCATAGTAGATAAGAGCAAAGGAATCCTGACCAGAAGAAGAGTTGTAAAAGAACAAGTAAATTTATGTATGATTTGCAAGATTGAACCTAAGACTATGAATGAAGCTTACAATGATAAGAATTGAGTAAAGGCTATGAAAGAAGAATTGATGTATTTAGAGAAGAATCAGACTTGGGATCTTGTTCCTAGACCAGTAGATAAAAATGTAATTGGCACCAAGTGGGTCTTCAGAAACAAGATAAATGAGAATGGTGAAGTTGTAAGAAACAAAGCAAGGTTGGTATGCAAAGGATATTCTCAAGTTGAAGGAATAGATTTTGAGGAAACATTTGTACCAGTGGCAAGGATTGAAGTTATAAGAATGTTTTTGGCATTTACACCCTACAAAGATTTTAAAGTATATCAGATGCATGTGAAGTCTACATTCTTGAATGGAGAATTGGAAGAAGTCTATGTTGAACAACCAAAAGGATTCCAATCATCACATCAGGCTGATATGGTATGTAAATTGAAGAAGGCATTGTATGGATTAAAACAAGCCCCCAAGGCCTGGTATGCTAGGTTGGATAAGTATCTAACACAATTAGGATTCAACAAGGGTACTACTAACAACAATCTCTATTTCAAGATCAATAATGAACAAATCCTAATTGTTGTAGTCTTTTTTGATGACATTATCTTTGGAGGCAATGAAGGTATGTGCACAATTTTTGCTGGAGAAACGCAAAGTGAATTTAAAATGCCCATGTTTGGTGAGATGAATTTCTTTTTAGGTCTGCAAATAAATCAATTACATAAAGGTATCTTCATTTCTCAGTCTAAGTATGTGAAAGAGTTGTTAAAGAAGTTTGGGATGGAAGACTCTAAACTAGTAAATACTCCCATGATAACTAGTTGTAAGTTGAGATAGAAATGATGATTCACCTATG
Organism: Cunninghamia lanceolata; assembly: GCA_027924645.1. Classification (NCBI taxonomy): domain Eukaryota; kingdom Viridiplantae; phylum Streptophyta; class Pinopsida; order Cupressales; family Cupressaceae; genus Cunninghamia; species Cunninghamia lanceolata. The sequence continues at coordinate 10,397,519 of BSBN01000389.1, forward strand.
GAAGATCAAAAAATGTATAGATCTATGATTGGAGGATTACTTTATCTGACTAAAACTAGACCTGACATAATGCATGCAGTTTGTCTTGTGGCAATATTTCAAGCAGAACATAAGGAATCACATGTGATGATAGTCAAGAGAATTTTGAGATATTTGAAAGGCACAATGGATTATGGTTTGTGGTATCCAAAGGATAATGATTTCACTCTTTGTGCATACACTAATGCAGATTAGGCCAAAGATGTGGATGACAGAAAAAGTACAAGTGGAGTTACATTCTTCTTGAGAAAAAGGTTGGTATCTTGGATGAAGATTCAATTGCAATCTTTTGTGACAATACAAGTTCCATAAACATATCAAAGAATCTAGTAATGCATTCAAGGACAAAGTATATATCCATAATATATCACTTTTTGAGGGAAAAAAGTGACAGAGAATGAAGTCAAGTTGGAATATGTGTCTACAAAAGACCAGATTGCAGACATTTTCACCAAACCTCTACCTAAGGATACTTTTGAGTATCTCAGAGAAAAGTTAGGGGTTATTACCCCTCTTTCTCTAAACTAAGATACACAAGAGTGCATCAATCCAGTGGTGCTTAGAGTCTCTTCTCTAGATCCAGATTGATGCTTTTAGGGCTACTTCTCAGGGGGAGTAGTTAGAGAGTTCAGAAGAGAGATTGGATCATAACAAAAGAGTGCAAGTATGTACCCTTTTCCATTGATGTCAAAGGGGGAGATAAATCATGTGAAAAACACAAAGAGAAAGAGTGTAGATGTGTAAAGAGATAGGGGGAGAATATTGTCTTGATGGTTGTTGTAGTTTTTCACATCATATGTTGCCATCAATGACAAAGGGGGAGATTGTTGCAGGTATGTGCCTAATCAATGTTGTCATTGACGTCAACATATCTTTTTTGTCATTGGTGTCAATTGCATCCTATTTTGTTATTTGTTTAGAAGATTCATATGTTGAGGATATTGAGAAAATTAGCCCCTCCAGAAGAATCTGAAAGTAAATAATGAATCACAGTGAAGACAGTGAGTTGCATATTGAAGAACAATCCAGAAGATTGCTCCACATTTCTTGCTGACTAAAGATCTTGGTGTATGGATTGGAAGTTATTTAGAAGCATGGATGAAGATGCTAAATCTTGAGTTTGAGCCTTTGGTATGAAGATTTGAGTGAGTTACATTCACCATAGTAAAACCTACTTTTTAACATTATTCACTCATGCCTGAGAGAAAGTATTTTGCTCTACATTCCTCCGCATTAAAGTGTTTTTCTTTGCAATTATAGAGGGAAGTCTGGGATGATGATAAGTGCCTACAATTGTAATGGTTCATGTTTTGGTGGTCCAAGAGCTATCTTTCTTTTATGACAGTTGAAGATAGTGAAGTTCATGTGGTCCAGTGTGAAGAATCTCATGAATAAAGTGGTTGGAGTTTGTGTGGTTGCTCCTGGTGATTTCAACATGCTTGTGGATACCTCATGATCAAGTTCCTACCTTTACATTGGTCCGCATTAAGGAATTGAGATCATGTTTGAAGATTATTCCCAGATAACGTAGCATGTAACCAGTCTTAGCTGACTTGGTTAATTCCAGTGATTTCGGAGATCCCTTGAAGATTATGGGAGTGTGTTGTGGCATGGAAGATCATGTTTGAGTCCTAGCTAAGACATGGTGTGATCCGCATACACATATACTACAATTCCTTAGCATAAATTTGTATTAGGTCAAGACCTATTTTGTAAATGTTTGTAATGCTAACCTTGGAGATTGTTCCAATGGTTGATGATTGTAATGCCAACTTTGATGATCATTCTAAGGTTGATGAAGTGTATAAATACTTGTAATTGAGTCATGGAAAAGATGTCCTTGTGCAAAGATAGGAAGATAAGGAAAGAGGTGGAAAGGCAGACCAAACTAGAGGAACTATTGTACTTCAATGTATAAATATCATACATGAAAAAGATGTTGATCTTGGTAGTGAGCCTGGTAGTGAGCCACCAATAGGGTTTAACAACCCTTATTGTAATCTTTCTAGGTTTAGGGTTGAGGCAGTGAGCCTACTAGACCTAGTTGTACTTCATGGCAGTGAGCCAATATGTTCTAGGCCTATGGAGTGACCAAGCCTGAACATCATTTTTTAAAGATTACAATATATTTTGAGAGCTAACCCTCTTCATGGTTTTTCCCAACCTTGGGGTTTTCCATGTAAAAATATGGTGTCTCTTGTGTTTAATATTTCATCTATGTTTAAGTTTCTGATTTCATTGTTTAATCATAATAACTATGGACAAGTGATTAATGTTTAAGTACAGAAGTGTTTGATTTTTTGGGACAACTGATTCACCTCCCCTCTTAGTTGTCCAATGCATTTCAATAGGTTTATGGTCCTTGAATAAAGTGAAGGGGCTTAGAATACCACTATACCATGATGACTATTGAAAAAACAATAGAGAACAAATGAGGACAGAGTTGAAAAAGTAGCGAGAGTGTTAAGTGCATTAGGTCAAAGGGTTGTATAAACCAATAAACTATACATACAATCCTATGCACTATTTTTATTCCCCACGAAGGTCACATAATAGATACATGATACAGTGAAACACATTTTATAGTTTTTCCTAGAAAAAGAATAGTATACAAAGGAAAAGCAATTAATTAGAGGTTCCTTGCATTTTTTTCTCAAAACCATAAGGAAGAGTAGGAAGCAATAAGGCCTGAAAGACATAGTTTTGCCACTATTTCTTTTCACTGTGTGAACATACACAGAAATAACAAATCACCATTAGGGAAAGAGAGCAGCAAAAAGGAGTTTCCCCACAGTTTCTAGGAAGGCCCAATGAAACCATAGCAAAAAAGATGCAAAATGAAGCAAGGTTTTCACTTTTTATGCATAGAGAAGGGTTACAACACAATAGAGATAAAGAATGAAAACCATGTTTACAATTTTTCCAAGTTCACACATCACAGAAGCAAGCTCTATCACAACATTCGTGAAGAGAAGTAGCAGCAGGTAGGTAGAAAGAGATTACTTACCAACTCAAGAGCATGGTGGAGACCAAGAACACATGGAGCAACATGAGAAAAGCCTTCATTTTGAGTGAACTATGCTATGAGATCAAACCCTTGGTGGTGTAGAGAAGTCAAAACAAGTGAAGGGATGACAAATGAGCTCACTTTATGGTTTACTTTTTTCTTTTCTTCATGATTGCCCTAGGTTTTTGACACCTGAATCACTTAAGTCTTTTGTGACTTTGATAAAAGAAGATCATAGAAGAATCAAATCAAGGCCCATGAGCAAGGACTTTTAATTGTTAAATGACTAGAAAGTATCATGAGCTCGTGAGGAGTGGGAGGTATAAGGTGATCATGAAGATTTTTGACCTTTTAAAGGTCCTTTTAAACCTTAAACAATAAAAAAGAAACATCATTAGGGTTTAAAATTAGAGAGAGTCATTATCACCTTAAAGATGCTTTTTTCCTTTGACGTAGGTAATTTTTTTTGCATCATTTAAGCATGTTTGGAATCTTTTCATAAGCCAAGGGTAAAAAAAAAGAATTATTATAAACCTTGTGAGCTTTTGTAAGGGTTGGAGGTGTAAGTCAAATTATAATCATGAAAACCCCTTTTTCTCTTTTGCATGGTTAGTAACCAAATATATTGTATTTTAACACTTATTAAAGGTAATATTCTACAAATTACCTTAATATTTGTTACATAAAACCCAAAAAGAGACAATTACATAACACCTATTAAGGTGAATCATAAACATTGATTGCCTTTAATAATACTTGTTAAGATAGCTATAGTTGCCTTCCAAATATGAAAATGAGATAAGAAGAATCATACAAAAGTTGTAAAGTCATGCAAGGGGTTATTTTACTTCTATTTTTGACTTTTGGTCAAACAAGACTATTTTTGGAAGTCTACTTGGTCAACTATCTTGAGAAGAGGAGTTCAAAGCTAAAATAGCTCAAAATGGAGCAGTTATGAATACTCTAATCTAGGTCTTTCTCCATTGCTTACTCAACAAATGGGACTTCACTATTTTTGGAGATGAGGATATCTTTCCAACCTACTCATGCATTAGATGGAGTCTAGTTAGACTGGAGTTGACTTCACATTGCTTTTTGGAGAGATTTTGTATTATAGGAGAAAAAGATTATGCTTTTTTCTTAGTTCTTGCTTTTTGTTTTCCTTTGCACATTGCAAAGAGGGCTTTTAGTATTGTAATTTAGTAGTTTTTATAGATTTTGATACAATAGAATCTTATTATTTAGCATTTTTTACAGTTATTGCAGAGGTATTCCTACTATTTTTCAATAAAATCAGGTGTTTTCCTTCTCAAATTTAGGTGTTGTGTTCTTTTGGATGATTTTGATAAGAAATTTATTATGTTTTACATCAAATCCTTTAAATTTTTGTTTCATTCTTTGAAGCATATATACAAAAAAAGTAGTTGTTTATCACACATTGTAGGTTGTGTAGGTTAATTTCTTACTTTTCCAAGTTGTGAAGACATCAGTTTTCCTTCAACAAAAGTAGAAGTTTTTAGACCTTTCTATGAAATATTTGTGTTAAGATTGCCTAAGCCGAGTTGTGTGAATAGATCTATTGAGAGATAGTTGTGAATCAGAGTAGCAAGTTAGATTTTAATCATTGGTGCATCACCTCCTAGGATCAATTTTTAGTTTCACAAGTTATCTTTCTATCCTTTTTACCTACAAGTACATCAGATATAGGAGATTTTAAATGGAACCAACTCTTCTGAAGGTTCACTTTCACCATAGACAACCCACAGTTTGAAAGTGATCCAATGTTTCATAGGATTGTTAGGCTGTTGGCAAGAGACACTGCTATGAAGACAAGATTAGTGTTATCATTGATGGCAACAAGATAAGGAGAATGCATCAGCATGAAAGGAAGACATAACTCAAGAAGTTCATTTGTGATTAGGAACAAGGCACAAGTCTAGAAAGTCCTAAATTGTCTAAGTGTTGGAAGTATTTAGGTATGAGATAGAAAAAGGATCAGTACTCCTCCGCAAGTGAAGGTATGAAGATGTGGCTTAGATATGATGTTCATAGTTATCTATTGATGTTACATTTAAATAATCAAGTGATGACTTCCTCCAGAAGTCATCTGATGAAAAGACCAAGTCCGGGTCTACAGAAGTAAAATAGAGACAGTGAATAGTGCTGAGTAAATTGGTCTACATTCTTCCACATTAGCATTTTTTGTTCTACAGTTCTAAAGAAAAATAAATATAAGTCATGACTATTAGACACCAAGGTTGTAGCTCTAGAAGTGCAGCGAATTTTATTCTACAGGCTCTCTAATATCAGCTACCAATATAATAGTGTTATAGTGTGATAGGGCAACAGTTCTAAGGTCCACATTTTGGCATATAGATTTATCTTGTTCTATGAAGTTGAAGACATGTCAAGAGATTAATAATGTTTTTTGATTATGATTCATGAAGTCCCATTTGGTCCATAGCATGAGTTATGATGTGACAGAGGAACATATCATATATGTTATTAAGAAACAAGTTGATAGGCTAGTTGAATCCTTATGCGGAGAAGAAATATGAGTTGGATGATAAAGGTAAGTGGTTGCATGATTAGAACTGACACATATGAAGCCATGTACATCATGGTTTGGATCCGCATTGACGATTCAATACAAGAACAAGTCGACAAAATATAACACTTGGTATACACATTTCACAGTTTGCTTGCCGACCTAATCTTGAGAAAGATTTAGTTGCAGATAAAAATAGAGGATGGATTTTAGTGTTTGACATGTATGTGTATGTGAAATATGTAAAGATAGAATAGCCGTAACAAATAAAGAGAGATCTTGAGCATATGTAAAAGTAGAGCATAGAAACATGGGTAGACTAAAATGAAGAGTTTTGAGTTAGTATTCAGAATCTTAATTGGAACTGTAATCATGCATAAGTGGATGCAATCATTGCAGTTCATCTTTGTCAATGAGCCACCCTTATTCTTCTTTTCTCTTTCCTTTAAGTAGTGAGCCTCTTTTGAGCAGTGAGCCCTAAGGCAGTGAGCTTATATTTTGGTATTGCTATAATAAAATTATTTCCTTAGAGCTAACACTCTCTATGGTTTTCCCCCACCTTGGGGTTTTCCATGTAAAAATCTTGGTGTCTATGTATTATGTTCTTACAGTTGCTATTCATTTGTATATTGTGCTATTGTTTATGGTTAAAAGTGAAAGTGCATAAATGGTTTTATAGAACATTAATTCACCCCCCTCTTAGTGTTCCTGACATTCAATAATTGGTATCAGAGCCAAGTTCCTTGGAAGAAGCCTGATAGCTTGAGGAAGATCTGGGAAAGTTCACTCATGGTAGCACAAAGGTATCTCACATATCCTGAGGCAAATCATCCTAGCAACATTATAATTGGTAATCAAGTATATGTCAATAATGAAAAATTTGAAGCAGTTCTAGAAGATCTTGACAACTCGAAGGTTGATATCAAGGGATTAGAGGAGAGTATTAGAGAAGCTGATGATTTCACTCTTAAATTAAATGAGAAGATCAATAAATCTCAGGAGAGAAGGAAAGAATTATATGAGCAACTAAGACAAACAAATGAATCCACAAAGATTCTTCTCAGGGTAATTGAAGAAAAGACCAAGAATGAGGAATGTTTGAATCAAGTTGTGAAGGACAAGTCAGAGGAATGTGAAAAACTAGGGAAATAAGTTCTGCTCTTAAAATTTGATCTAGAAGTAGCCAACGACTACAGAGAAAAAATCCAAATAAGCTCTGCAAAACTTGATGAGTTGTTGGCCAGTCAAATGTATCCAGATGATAAATAAGGCTTGGGATTTGAAAAGGGAGAAAGTGCAAATTCAAGGCAAGGCAAATTTAAAGAAGGAAGAGGTAGAAACCATCCGGTAAGGAATTAAAGAAGAAGATCCAGAAAACCTCCAGTCAGGCAACCAAATGTACAAAGGTACCCATCTTTCAATGGTTATTATTTCAAATGCAATAAGTATGGTCATAGGGCTTGCTACGCCCTTAATATTGGTGTACATAGGGTTATGAATAGTTGGCTTTTGGCTATCTTAACTCCTAATTAAGTCATATTATCATTATTATATTGTTATTTAGTTGTTTAGGTTGGCCTAAGGCTTCTATAGGTCTATCTAAATTGGCCTGGGTGATATCCTAGGCATAAATAGGTATATATAGGAGGCAGTGAGTCTCATTTCATATCATATTCAGTATTGTGTTCTCATTGAAGACTGTTGGAGGTATCCCCCTTGAAGTGGATTAGGAGGTTGCCCCCTTGAAGTGGCATATTATTATCAAGTATTTTCAGCATATTTACTATTATATTCAGATATTGTGCAAGTTGTTTCATTACAGGGCTACTCAGTGTAGAAGTAGAATAAATCCAAATGTTCCATTCTTCTTTGGTAATTCTTTCAATTGCAACAAAACTGGTCATAAAGTAAATGAGTGCAGAAGTGTGTCAAGAAATAATCCAAGTAAACCAAGGAACATCCAATTCTTCAATGGAAATTGTTTTGCATGCAATATATTTGGGCATATGACTAATCAGTGGAGATGAAGACCAATTCTCAATTACAGAAGAAATGAAGGTCAAAGAAATGTTCTTTGTTTCAATTGCAACAAACCCAGACATTTTGCCAAATTCTACAGAAGCAGAAATGTAACAAGAGACTATCCTACAAAGAAGGGAAAAACTAAATAGAGAGATGACAAGGGCAAGAAAAAGGTTGATCTGATACAAACCAAGAATGAGATGAGCAAGATCTGAATTAGGAAAGATGCTAATAAAGACAAGAAAGAATCCACACTAGCTTTTGGTGCAGATACTTCCTCCAGGAAGTGAATTGGGAGCTCTGGCTCCAGGGGAGCAGTATTGAAAATTCAAAAACCCCCAGCTAGATAGTTAGTGCTAGAATTTGGAACAAAGATATGATGAATAATTTGTATCAAAGAATCTCATGAAGGAAAAACTAGAAGGAATAAGTTTAGTATGATGAATTGCAAAGAAATCCTAAGTTATTGTGTCTGTCAAAAGAAATTAGACAACTTTTTGGAGCATCAACATTAATGACAAATAGGGTTTGGTAAACAAAGGTATAAAAGGGGGCATTCGAAGGATGAGTCACTTTATATTCAAGTTTTCAAGTGTCCAAGGAGTGTAGTAGCAACATCCCAAGTGATATCAACAATTTCTATCAATTCAAAGTAGTGAAAACCCTAATCTGACATTAAGAGGTATTTATAGTTTGAAACCCTTTTTGAAATTTTCTTGATTATCTGTGGAAATGGAAACACCTCAAGTAGTAGATATCACTAAAAAGCCTAGACCAAAATTCAAGAAACATCCCTACAAGTGGATCTTTTGGGAGCATTCTCACACATTTTACACAGAATTCTGTATATAGAGGATGTTAGGGCATATATTCATGTTGCTCTAGAAGAACATGAGAAGAGAAAACTCACCAACTTATTTTTAAACCACTTGTGTGATGGAGACTATGATCTAAAGAATGAATACAAGGCATTGGAGACAAAGAAATTTATTCAGTACACTGACTTTTTGACTTTCACTGAGGATGAATGGGCCTGATATGTATTGAGTAGGATTCATGATGAATTCATGTGGCTCGAGAGACCCTTTAAGATCACAAAAGATGCTGTAAGGGCTGTAATTGGGCTGTGCTCCACTGGATCAGTACCAGTTCTAAAATCCATGAAGAATGATAAAGTAATGGCGGTAACCAGAGTAAAGTTTGACAAAAAAGTGCTAACAATCAATGATATTAAAGATTATGTAGTAATATTTTCTTCCATGATTATTGACTACAGTGTTTACTTCTCTAACCATGAAAATTTAGTATCTAGCACAACAATCTATACATTGTTTGAAATGGTGAAGGAAGATGTAGAGTATGATCTTTGTGAACTTCTTTGACAACAACTAATGGAAAATCTAAGAAAGACCAAAGAGTAGAAATATCCATTCAAATATGGTACACTGATTCTTTGTCTATTCTTCTACTACATGCAAGAATTTCTAGGTATGAAAAATATGTTTTAGATAAGTGATAAACCTGCTTCAGTCTAAATTAGAAATCATCTAAATAGCATAGGAAGTATTGATGCTTAGAAATCTACCTTGTGGGGCTATTTCAAAAATTTTCAAAACATGATGCAGTCAAGGGAAAGAATCCCTAAGGCAATTGTTGAGAAATACAAAGATACCATCTATTTCATTGTTACCAAGGATTAGTGTTTAATGGAAGTTGTTGAGCCCAGAACTGTTTGGGTTATACCCATGGGAGATTAGGTAGATGGTGGAATATTAGAAAATTATGCTCAAAATGTAGTAAGTAAACCCAGAGATCCCAAGGAAGAAATATTTGGAACTTATGAGGAATTGCATGCTAAAATTCGTGTTGAAGTAAGGAAACTAGAGATCCCAAGGAAGAAAGATTTGGGACTTATGAGGAATTGCATGCTAAAATTCATGTTGAAGTAAGGAAACCAGAGATCTCTAGTAAAATGTGGAAACTAGTAGAAGAAATTGCCATAAAACATGGATTCACTAAGGAACAAGTCAAAGAAGCAAGGGAAAAGGTCAAGTAGAAAGGGAAGCAAGGGAAAAGAAAGGAAGTGAAAAAGTTAAGGTTCCGAATGAACCTAAAGAAAAAGAAAAACCTCAAACAACAAAGAGGTCTACCAGAAGCTCTACGTCCTCCTCCAGTCCTACATCTACTTACATAAAGGAATCTGCAAAGAAGCCAACTGACAGAGGAGAAAAAAGATAGAAAACAAAAGGTAGAAGAATGTATGTAAGTGTAAGTGAAAATGATGAAGAACAGACTGAGTTAGATAAAGATGTCAAGAAAATGAAAGCTGAGACTACTAAAGCCTCTAGAAGTAGCAAGGAAAAGCCCTTCAAAAGGGAGAAACCCAACAAAAGACAAAAGATAGATGAGCCTCAAGCCACATTAACACTTGAAGATGTATTAAAATCTGTCACTATTGATGGAAATTTGAAACTTGTGGATGAATTTTATGATGATTACAATGATGCTAATAAAAGGATTCTAGAAGAAGCTACCATAAAATATTTGAACATATACAATAGCACTCTCATTTAGATCATTGGTGATCTCCTAGATACCTTGGGTAGTATTATGACAGCCAAAAAGGAAGCTGTTGTGGCTAAAGACATTGAAGTCAAAGAACATACATTGATAAAATTATGTCCAGATATTACTCTAAAAGAGAAGGATAGAATCTCCAAAGCACTTAACAATGAGTTTAGATCAAAGAAAAGAATGAATGCACTGATGATAGGAGAAATTGATAAATTGATCATGGAAACAGAGGAGACCATTTTGGAAATACTAAAGAAGTACAATATCCCTACCATCTATGACAATAAAGTAACAGATGGTGGAAATGATGCATCTGCTTTGGAAGTGAACCCTAAATAAGAAGCAAGAAAAGATGAACAGGTGCCCAAGGAGATGGAAGCACCTGCAGAAGAAGAATCACCATCTGCACAAACCAGTTCACCTCCAGTACATCAGATTGAGAAGGATTCGACATAGGATGAACAAAAGGAAGACTCAAACAAGGTCATGGATATTAATCCTCCAGAGTAGGAACAAAAAGATGTGGTCTCAAGTGTAGCAAGAGACACTACAGAGGTACTAAAAGAACTCTTAGAAAAGGAGGAACTATTTCTTGATGAGCTTGAGTCAATCCAAGGTCCAATAAACTTGGATACAATGTCTCTTGTTCAGATGCTCAAATTGGCTTTAGTTGCTCAAGCCAAAGCAAGAAAAGAAATATTGAAGTCCCACATTGAGGATAGTGAACTCATAAATGAAACATCTAGCATTTTGGAGAAGCTAGTGCCAACATACCAGAAGGATACCTCTCTGTCTACCACTTGTCAACTTAAGGGACTAATTCATTCAGTAAGTACAAACTTTGAATCTCTTGAAAAATCTGCTGAAACAAAAGTTAGACAAGAGTTTAATGAGAAAAGGTTAGATGAGTTTACAAAGTTGATGGCCAATGATAAGGCTTAGCTAGATAATGGGATATAGAATATTCAGAGTTCTATTGTAGAAGTTGGTGATGTATATGATTTTTTTTATCATGGCTGAAAGTTACAAAGAAGACAGATGAAAATATCAAGGAATTGGAAGAAAAACTAATGAATATCTCTAAGAATTTTGATCTGGTACATGAATCAACCAATAACAAATAAGCTCAAGTCATCAACATTCACAATGACCTGAATGTTTTAATAAATCAAAGGTATGAAATAAAGAGTAGAATGGAACAATTGAGAAGATTGATGAGTCCCAAACTAGATTCAATGACTAAGATTGTGGTTGAAGCACAGCTTGTTGGACAAACAACCACACATATAGACCTGCAAAAAGCTAAAACTCTAGTTTTTCTACTCAACGGGCATATACAAATTTTGGATGGTGCTAAGAAGAGATGGGATGTTGAGATATCTCAACTAAAGAACATCTTTAGTGACATACTTCAGCATATGTAAAATAAAGTAGAAGACTGTACTTGTAAATATGTGGTAGAGTACATAAATTTTTTTGAAGTTTTGACAAATCTTTGGTTCCGAAACATACCCTTTGCCATTGATGTCAAAGGGGGAGAAGAAGATCAGTGAAAAATAGGACAAATATCTTAAGGGGACATTAGATATAGAAGTGTATAAAGTAAGGGGGGCAGCTTTTGATAATAAAACATTTTTCACTAAGTGTTGCCATCAATGCTAAAGGGGGAGATTGTTGGTAAGAGACACTGCTATGAAGACAAGATAAGTGTTGTCATTGATTGAAACAAGATATGGAGAAGACATCAGCATGACAAGAAGACATAACTCCAGAAGTTCACTTGTGATTAGGAACAAGGCACAAGTCTGGAAAGTCCTAAATTGGCTAAGTGTTGGAAGTGTTCAGGTATGAGATAGAAAAAAGATCAGTACTCCTCCACAAGTGAAGGTATGAAGATGTGGCTCATGTATGACATTCACATTTATCTATTGATGTTACATTTCAGTAATCAAGTGATGACTTCCTCTAGAAGTCATCTGATGAAAAGACCAAGTCTAGGTCTGTAGAAGGAAAACAGAGACAGTGAATAGTGCTGAGTAAATTGGTCCACATTCTTCCGTATTAGCATGTTTTGTTCTACTATTCTAAAGAAAGATAAAGATAAGTCATGACTATCAGAATCCAAGGTTGTAGCTCTAGAAGTGCAACAGATTTTATTCTATAGGCTCTCTAATACTGACAACCACTATAACAATTTTATAGTGTGATAGGGCAACAATTCTAAGGTCCACATTTTAGCATACAGATTTATCTTGTTCTATGAAGTTGAAGACATGTCAAGAGATCAATAATGTTTTCTGATTATGATTCATGAAGTCCCATTTGGTCCGCGGTATGAGTTATGATGTGAGAGAGGAACCTATCATATATGTTATTAAGAAACAAGCTGACAGGCTGGTTGAATCTTTATGCCAAGAAGAAATATGAGTTGGATGATAAAGGTAAGTGATTGTATGATTATATCCAACACACATGAAGACATGTGCATGATGGTTTGGATCCGCATTGATGATTCAACACAAGAACAATCTGACAGAATATAAGACTTGGTATACATGTTTCATAGTTTACTTGCTGACCTAATCATGTGAAAGATTTAGTTGTGGATATAAATAGAGGATGGATTTTGATGTTTGACATGTATGATGTATTATGTGATGTATGTGTATGCAATTTATATGAAGATAGAATAGCCATAGTAAATAAAGAGAGATCTTGAGCATATGTAAAAGCAGAGCATAGAAACAGGGGCAGACTGATATGAAGAGTTTCGAATCAATATTCAAAAGCTTAATTGGAACTGTAACCATGCATAAGTAGATGCAATCACAACAATTCATCTTTAGTAGTGAGCCACCCTTATTCTTCTTCTTCTTTCTTTCCTTCAGGTAGTGAGCCTCTTCTGAGCAGTGAGCCTCTTGTATTTCGGTATTGCTATAATAAAATTATTTCCTGAGAGCTAACACTCTCCATGGTTTTTCCCCACCTTGGGGTTTTCCACATAAAAATCTCAGTGTCTATGTATTATGTTATGGTTTCTATTCATTTGTATATTGTGCTATTATTTATGGTTAAAAGTTAAAGTGCATAAATGGTTTTATAGAACACTTATTCAACCCCCCTCTCAGTGTTCTTGACATTCAACATAGACTTAGTACTTGACAAGGGTGCAATCCTTCATGACAACAGTTCCCATAGAAGGAACAACTTTCCATGGAATGTGTCTATGGATTGCCATAGCCTTAGGAAGACAATAGTTCTAACTTCATAGTTGAAAACACATTTATGAGAATTAGATAAGAGTTGAGTGGTGACTCTAGGATTGTAGATATATTCTTTTCAAAAAAGTAGAGAAGTTACATGAGTTGTCATAGGGTGTGATCTCGAGTGAAGACACTAAGTTCTTGTGCCATGGTTAACATATAAATTGAGGAGTGAACATGCATACTATGGTGGTAGCTTGGTGTGAACTGAAAATCTATAGGATGGATCTAGAAGAACACATTCTAGATGACTATTGGAGACATTGCCAAGGGTGTTGATGGCACAATAGAGATTTCATGTGGCAAAGACACTAGTGTAACCTATGAAAATTTTATAGGAATCATATATAATATTATGTACAATATACATATCAAGGAACGCATCATGACACTTGCTATGGGTATGTGAGATTAGTAGAGTTTCTTGAATGGAAGAGGCCAAGTGTAGAAAGGAAGAGGAATTTCACCAAGGTGTAGATGGACTAGAAGTTCTAGATTAGAGGATATTTACATAGTCTATGATGACACTTTAAAGAATAAAATACTAGCATGGGAAATAGGTGGATAAAAGATGTATGAACTAATAAAAAAAAATCCATGAGGTTGTGGTCAACACACAATAGACATAGTGAAGGAGATCGATTGTCATTGATGTAAAAAAGGTGTTGAATTGATGATGCAAAGTTGTTATTAGAGAAATATTCATATGATCAATCATGTTGATTGTATGTGCCAGGATGTGTTTATCTCATTTGACATTAGATGTTGGTCAGGACATCAGGAGGTCAGTGGTCCTTGTGTTTTGTGTTTGGTCTTCATATGATAAGATTGTTCATATTGGCACATTTTGATTTCATGTTCCTGGATGTTGATGGGGTTATGATTCATATTCGTATAGATTGCTTTCATATTCCTGGATGTTGATGATTTTCTTCATAATGAGTGTGTCTTGATCAAGATTTACATAGCAAAGGTGTGAGTGTGAGGTAATGTCATCAAGAGCAATTATCAGGAGATGATCTTAGTAGGTTCATCATGTTTGAGTTGTTTGGAGTCATTAATCAGGAGTTTATGATTGTGTTACATATCAGAAATCTTCATGTTGGTGGATGTATTAAGAGTTGCAGATAATTTAGTATTCATGATACTTTAGGACTTCAAGGTCATGTTTGTTCATTTATGTGTTGGTTCAAATAAAAGTCAAAAGGGTGACAATAAAGTAACATTGCAAAGTGCCATCAATTTAACAAAGTATTTATCTGGTTAATGTTATCAGTAAAGAAGAACTTATATTCAGTTGACTTCATGATAATTAGAGGTTTAAATGTATATCAAGAAGGGTTGTTGAATAATGGTCAAGGGTTATAAAAGACTATTAAACATCTAAAATCCTAAGTCTTTTGTCTAAACCTCTAAGTGCCTTCTCTACCCATAACACATTATTTGTACTTTTTGTTATAATTGACTACTGACATGTAGTTATAGGTAACAATCACTTAAGGTGACTTTCTTGAGGGGTCTTAAGTCATTTAAATGACCAGCCCTCTCCTCATGAAACTGACTCCTTCGGTCTTCCTCTTTGAGAGCTCAGACAAGAAAAGACCATCAATGTTCTAAGTTTAATCTTTAGAGTGCTCTATTAAATCAAGGGTCTATATTTGAATCTTGACCCCTACTTCTGCTATATGTACATTGACGGTGCATTTAAACGTCAATTCAGATTGACTGTAATGTAGATCTGTTAAAAACTATTTTTAGACCTGCTAAAAAGGCAGATTTTTGAGAATATCTTTAAGGAGATTTTTATAAAGTTTTTTTTCTAATTTTAAAACACAAGTGGGCCTCCCTCTCTCGTGCTAATTGAAGCTTTTAAAAAGGAAGCTATTTTTTTTAAGGAGAGATATTTTTTTATTGGCTTTCTAATGAGAAGTTTAAGAGATTGTTTTCAGAGAATCTTTTTATCTTTTTGGAAATGGAGAGTAGAGTCATTTATGAAAGAGTTTTTTCTTCTCTAACAAAGGGCAGATTGTTTAAATTAATTAAAGATTTTAATTTTATGATGGATATAATTTATGGTCTTTTATTTTTTTGAGAAGATGAACATATTGATGAGGTTGGAAAAGATATTCGCAGAGAAGGTGAATAGATTGGAGATGATTGAAGGAGTGTTTTTGAAAAAGGAAAATGAAGATGGAAAGAGGAGATGAATATGAAAGGATAATTTATTTTTTATTGTAGGTGAATGAATTCTTGAAGATGATGAAAATACAAAGATGCTTTAAAGACGGAAGATGAAAGGACTTAATGTTCATTATGCAAGTTGTCAAAAATGAGGGTTTTTCACTAAGAGAAAATGAAGATGAATATGCAAAGGAGAGGAATATCAAAAGTTATTTTCATTTATATTATAGAGGCTTGTAAATGGATTTTTGAGGTCTAAGATATGATGTGATAAAGACATTTTTGTGAAGAGAAAATAAAAAATGAATCATGATATTTTGTATGTGATTTGAGAGATGTATGAGATCATGTTTTTGCAAGGGTAAATACAAAGAGTAACAAGATCATGAGATGATATTGCAAGTGACTCAAGAACATTGTGAGAAGACATTATGAAGCACATATTAGAACAATTGATTTCCAAACTAAGAAAAGATGATTTAAGAGATTGATCTAAATCTTTGTGTGAGTGGTGAATCACAGGGTATGTAATGGTGCAAATTAGATTGACTTGCAATCATTTCTTGTACACTAGGCTTCATGTTTTGATAATGGTGATTGTATTTGTTAGTGAGACAGATTTATGCCAGTGAGGCTTTGTATGGTAGTGTGGCATGGTTAATTGTCGGTGAGACAACCATTGTTGTAATCAGTGAGATTCAAATAAGCCAGTGAGGCAAATTTTTAGAGTGGTTTTTATTCCTCTTGATGGTTTTCCACTCATCAAAACATATGCCATGTGTGTCTCTTTGTGATTGATTATGTTGCATTTATTTGATCATCTTTATTTAAGTTTTGCATATCATGATAACTATGTCTTTCAGTGAACTCCTTTGCACAATATTTTTAGTCAAGTTTTGAAATGTTAAAAATTATACAACACTGATTCACCCCCCATCTTAGTGTTGTTCTATACTCCAACAAGTGGTATCAGAGCCTAGGTTCCCTTTTGAAGTCTAACAGGCTTGGGTAGGTCCTGAGTGTGGAATACCATGGGTAAGTGCAAAAGAAATAGGGAAAAGAAAAATGTCAAGCCTCCTATTGATCAAATGACACCATCTTTATCAAATTCAAATGTTGATATAGAATCTGTTGATAGAAATGTCTCACAAGTTGAATGAGGTATTAAATTAGAGGAAGAGTTTTAAGAAGTTCCTTTCTTTGATGGTTCAAATTTCTCTATTTGGTGCTTTAGGATGCAAGCCTATCTATTTTCTTTAGGATATGGTGTGTGGATGTCAGTTGAGAGTGGGTATTTTATTTCCTCTCTATCACCTAATGCTACAAGTAACAAAGTGGCTTATGAATACAATCATACATCAAAGAAGGCTATTCGATCTAGGTTGTCTAATGAAGTTTCTTGTAAAGTTATGTGTTGTGAAACAGCTCAGGATATGTGGAAGGAGTTGATTAGAATCTATAAAAGTGATACACTTGAAGGGGAAGACAACTTGGTATCTAAAAAGGATGACAATGAAAGGAGACATTCAGATGTAGAAGATCTTTTTGTGGATGAAGATGGACAGGAGTTTGATGAAGATGATTGTGAGGTCAATATTGAAGGAGAGCTCATATGTGCTTTCAGTGAAATCAAGAAATACAAAAAGGAGAACCAAAGATTAGAGTTGCAATTACAATAGGAAAAAGAATCCAAAGACAAAGTAATTTTAGATTTTGAAAGAGTATCTTCTAATCTTGAAGAGGCAAGTATTTAGATTGTGAATTTAAGGACACAAATTAATGAATCAGATAAATTAATTATCAGTCTAAAGGTTGAGATTGAAGAGGCTAAGAGAATAACTAATGTTACTAAGTTTGAATGTGAAATCAAATCTATTGAATGCCTAAAAGTAGAGGCTGAAATTGTCAAATTTGTTGCAAATATGTGCCTATGATGTGTTGTCATTGATGTCAACATATCCCTTTGTCAGAAACAGGGGAAACAATGCAGATCAGTGAAGTAGATTGCTCTGTATTTCCAGAGGAATGAAAATAAAAGTACGCGGACCATATGGCTATGTAGAGGATTGTCTAAAGTAGCTCTAGTTAAGATTTGAGAGGTCCACATGAAGATTTGAAGAAGCTATGGCCATCTAAGTAGAACTAGGTTTTGCAGTGTTCAAAAGAGATAGAGTGACAGGAAATTGGTTTGGATTGCTCCGTGATGAAAACTTATGATTTGTGGATCTAGAGGCATGTTTGGGAAGTCAGCATGTATCCTCAACTCAAATGGTTCATGGTTTGGAGGTCCACAAGCAATCTTTCTAGTGTGATAGTCATGGCAGACAATGTTCTTGAGGTACCAGATGAAGATGCAAGTGATTCTGATGATTTGGAATAGTGTGGATGTTATTATTGAATTCAATGTTCTTCTGGAGGTCTCTGGATCATAGGCCTGTTGTGTTGGAGGTCCACATTGAAGATTGAGCTTGTTGATTGAAGATTTCTTCCTTAGTATTGTTGTTCTTCCTAGTCTTGGTCGACTAGATGTTTCAAGCATGTTGCAGATGATCTAAGAGTAATTCTCTGGAGCGTAGTGTGTTGATCGAAGAAGACTCAAGTTCCAGAAAATGTTTGGCTGACACTATAAGGATATGTATGTAATACTTTGTATCAAATCAAGTCTTGTAATTGTAATAGTTTGTTAGGCTAACCTTAAAGAACAATTGTAATAAGATATTTGTAAAGCTAACTTTTATGACCATTCCAAAGTCGATGTCATATATAAATAAGTGAAGTGAGGCTGTCAAAGGGGATTAAGCAAGTGAAGATGTGGTAGAGCATAGAAGAGTGTGGGAGTAGAGTAGAGGAGTTAAGTGCTTCAATGGGACTGAACCAGGCATGAAGAAGATGCTATTTCTTAGTTTATTCTTTTTTTATTAAACATAAAATCTTGTAGGTAGTGAGCCTCCTGTAGATAGTGAGCCTCCTGTAGGTAGTGAGCTCTAGGTAGTGTGCTTGAAGGCAAGTACCTTCCCATTTCTTTTAAGTACTTTTAATAGGGTATGAATCTTGTGGGTTAACCCCCACCGTGGTTTTCCCTTAACTAGGTTTCCATGTAAAAATTCTAGTGTTATGTGTGTTCATTTTGTTTTTGCTCATGTGTTGTTAATTCGTGCTTCAATCTTTACATAATTAATTTGTTTGTAAGTTGTGAAAGAAGATTAAAAGAAGAAAAGGTTAAAGTTTTGGACAACTGATTCACCCCCCCCCTTAGTTGTCTGACCTAATTCCAACAATTGGTATCAGAGCTAGTTCCTCTAAAAGAAGCTTGACCACTTGAAGAGATCCAAGATGTCGACTTACAAGAAGGAAAGTTTGAGATTTGATGGAACAAAGTACTCCTTTTAGAAGGTGTGCATGCAGTGTCATTTGCAATGTATGGGTGGTGCCTTTTGGTTGATAACTAAGGATGAGTAAAAGATTTTGAAGAATGGCCCTTCAACTCTAGACGAACACAAGGAAGTTGAATACAATATTTGAGCTAAAGAAGCATTGTTGAGTGCCCTGACTGATATAGAAATGACAAATGTCCTAGAATTGAAAACTGCTCATGAAATCTAAAAAAATTTGGAAACTTTGTATGAAGGTGATAAATATGTCATATGTGCCAAGCTACAAAGTCTGAAGGGTAAATACAAAAGGTTGATGATGTGTGAAGATGAAAACATTACTTCCTACATGTAGAAAGTGAATGAACTTGTGACTGGTATCAAGAGTGCTAGTGGAATATTGGAAGAATCAGAGATTGTTGCCAGAGTACTCAGGTCCCTACCTGCGGCATACAAGCATAAAGTTTCTACCATTGAAGAGATCAGGACTGTGACAACTGTTATAAGGGATCAGTTGGTTGGTAGGATTTCAGCATTTGAAATGAGTGAGTTTGGTGATTCTCCTCCTAAGTTTGAATCTACATTTAAGGCCAGCGTATATTGAAAACAAAGATATGATCCAGGTGAAATCTCTTCAGGAAGATCAAATAGATTTGAGAAGGCAAGGAAGGATCTTGAAGATGGTGAAATTGAGGCTACATAACTTGAAGCCCTTATTGCCAAAAGATTGCCAAGAGGATCTACTAAGTATGAAGGAAAGTTGCCTTTCAAATGTTTTGCTTGTAATAAGATTGGTCATTTTGCCTCAAGCTGTCCGAAGAGAATTTCAAAGACAAACCCTAATAGATCAAGGGCTCAGATGAAATGTTACTATGTCCAAGAAGCTAAAGAAGGTGTCACTGATGATGAATCTGATATGGGAAGTAACTCAGGAAATGAATGGGTGTTCATTGCCATCAAAGAAGAATATCTGGTGTCTACTAAATCTACTAGCTATGTGAATGTGGAAAGTGCCTTGGCTACTCAGATTGAAGAAAAGGATGAATGGGTGATTGACAGTGGATGTTCTTATCATATGACTGGTGATAAAAGTAAGTTCATAAGTTTGGAAAGATATGAAGGTGGAATTGTGAAGTTTGGAGACAATTCAACCGGTAGAATTCGTGGCAAAAGCTCCATATCTTTTGATGGTAAGAATAATACTAATGATGTTCTATATGTAGAAGGATTGAATCATAATCTTCTTAGTGTTAGATAGTTGGTTGACAAACTGTTACAAGGGATTAGTTGGTTGGTAGGATTTCAACATTTGAAATGAGCAAGTTTGGTGATTCTCCTCCTAAGTTTGAATCTACATTTAAGGCTAGTGTATATGGAAAATAAAGATATGATCCAGGTGAAAGCTCTTCAAGAAGATCAAATAGATTTGAGAAGGCAAGGAAGGATCTTGAAGATGGTGAAATTGAGGCTACATAACTTGAAGCCCTTATTGCCAAAAGATTGCCAAGAGGATCTGGTAAGTATGAAGGAAAGTCACCTTTCAAATGTTTTGCTTGTAATAAGATTGGTCATTTTGCCTCAAGGTGTCCGAAGAGAGTTTCAAAGACAAACCCTAATAGATCAAGGGCTTAGATGAAATGTTACTATGTCTAATAAGCTAAAGAAGGTGTCACTGATGATGAATCTAATATGGGAAGTAACTCAGGAAATGAATGGGTGTTCATTGCCATCAAAGAAGAATAACTGGTGTCTACTAAATCTACTAGCTATGTGAATGTGGAAAGTGCCTTGGCTGCTCAAATTGAAGAAAAGGATGAATGGGTGATTGACAAGGGATGTTCTCATCATATGATTGGTGATTAAAGTAAGTTCATAAGTTTGGAAAGATATGAAGATGGAATTGTGAAGTTTGGAGACAATTCAGCTAGTAGAATTTGTGGCAAAAGATCCATATCTTTTGATGGTAAGAATAACACTAATGATGTTTTGTATGTAGAAGGATTGAATCATAATCTTCTTAGTGTTAGATAGTTGGTTGACAAAGGGTATGATCTTCAATTCAAGGATGGAAAATGTAAAATCTTAGTAAGCTCCAGAACTGTGATTGCATCAGGTATACAAACTAAAGGTAACATCTTTCATTTAAGTGGTACTGGAAAAAGTTGTTTGATTGCTCAGATTGATCAGAGTTGGTTATGGCATAGGAGAATGTGTCATGTGAATTTTGATAATATTGTCAAGATAAGTTCTACTCAGGCTGTGAGAGATCTTCCAAAACTTATGAAACTTGCTGATAGCATGTGTAGAGAATGTCAATTGGGTAAATAGAATAGAACTTCATTCAAGAGTAAAGAATAATTTTCAAGTGGACTATTGGAACTTGTGCATACTAATCTATGTGGTCCTACTAGAATTAGAAGTGTGCAAGGAGACATATATTTTATGTTGTTGATTGATGATTACTCCCAGATGATGTGGGTAACTTTCTTGAAAGAAAAATCAAAAGCTCTTGACAAATTCAAGGTGTTCAATGTTATGGTGGAGAATGAGATTGGTGTGAAGATAAAGTGTTTGAGATCCGACAAAGGTGGAGAGTTTACCTTCAGTGAGTTTGATACATTCTATGAAAAACATGGAATAAAAAGACAATTATCTACTCCTAGGACTCCTCAGCAGAATGGAGTTGTGGAAAGAAAGAATCGGACCATTCAAGAAGTTGTTAGGACCATGGTGATGGAAGCAAATGTTCCACAAGTCTATTGGAGAGAAGCTGTGAGTACTGTTGTCTACACTCTTAACCGGGTGTAGATCAAAGGCAATTCTAGTAAGACACCTTATGAACTATAGTTTGGTCATCTTCGTACTGTAAAATATTTCAGAGTTTTTTGTAGTAAATGTGATATCAAAAGAGATGAGGATCTAGGCAAGTTTGATGTAAGAAGTGATGAAGGAATATTTTTGGGTTACTCTACTCAAAGCAAGGCATACTGGTGCTTCAACAAGAGATTGAAAAAGATTGTTGAAAGTGCTAATGTCAAGGTTGATGAGAGCAAAGAAAGACCTTCCAGGCCTTGTGGATATGATTCAGATGACCAAGATGAAAGTCAAAGTCAAGGAAAGTAAGTTCAAACCTAGACTCAGATCCAGATTGATCTAAAATATCTAGTGACTCAAGAAGTTAGTACAGATGTTGAGGAACAAGCTCAAGAATCAAAAGTTCAAGAAACTCCCAAAACCCTGAGGTATGTAAGTTTGAACCATTTTGAAGATCAAATCATAGGAGACAAGAATAAATGTGTTCAAACTAGAAGAAGAATTGTTAAAGATCAAGTAGAGTATTGTTTGATTTCAAAGATTGAACCAAAAAAAGTGAATGAATTTTGTAATGATGAAAATTGGGTAAATGCAATGGAAGAAGAATTAATGCAAATGCAAAAGAATCATACTTGGGATCTTGTTCCTAGACCTGAAAACAAAAATGTAATTGAACCAAATGGGTCTTCTGGAATAAACTGAATAAAGATGGTGAAGTTGTGAGAAACAAAGCAAGATTGGTATGCCAAGGATATTCTCAAGTAGAGGGAATTGATTTTGAAGAAACATTTGCTCCGGTGGCAAGAATTGAAGCAGTCAGATTATTTCTTGCATTTGCTGCTTTCATAGATTTCAAAGTTTACTAGATAGATGTCAAGTCAGCATTCCTGAATGGAGAGCTAGAGGAAGAAGTCTACATTGAGCAATTTGAAGGATTCCAGTTGTCTGATCAAGAAGATATAGTCTACAGATTGAGGAAATCTTTGTATGGAATTAAACAAGCCCCAAGAGCTTGGTATGCAAGATTAGATAAGTATTCATTAAAGCTAGGATTTAGCAAAGGCACAACTAACAGTAATCTTTATTTCAAGATTGATTATGAGCACATCTTAATTGTTGAGGTATTTGTTGATGATATCATTTTTGGTGGAAATGGAAGCATGTGTAAGAAATTTGCTAATCAAATGCAAAGTGAATTTGAGATTTCCATGTTTGGTGAAATGAATTTCTTCTTAGGTCTACAAATCACTCAGTCAGATAAAGGTATCTTCATATCTCATTCTAAGTATGTGAGAGAATTGTTGAAAACGATTGGAATGGAGGACTCAAAAGCAGTAAGTACTCCTATGGTAACCGGATGCAAGTTGAGTAAAGATTATGATTCACCTAGGGTAGATCAACAAAGGTATAGATCAATGATTGGAGGACTTCTTTATTTGACTCAAACTAGACCTAACATTATGAGCAATTAGACTTATTGCCAAATTTCAAGCTGATCCTAGGGAATCCCATGTTGTAGTAGTCAAAAGAATTTTTAGATATCTAAAGGGAACATCTGATTATGTTTTATGGTATTCAAAGGATAATGACTTCACTTTTCATGAATATACAGATGTTGATTGGGCAAGAGATGTGGATGATAAGAAAAGTACTAGTGGTGGTGCATTCTTCTTGGGAAGGAGATTTCTTTCTTGGTTGAGCAAAAAGTAGGAGGCAATATCTCTGTCTACTGTAGAGGTAGAGTATATAGCAACAACAAACAATTATACTCAAGTCTCGTGGTGAAGAAAATGTTGAAGGATATCAGAATTAAGTTTGAAGAGCCTCTTACAACCTTCTATGATAATTCAAGTGCAATAAACATCTCAAAGAATCTGGTGTTGCATTCAAAGACAAAGCACATATCCATCAAGTTTCACTTCTTGAGAGAGAAGGTAAGTGAGAATGATCAGACTGGAGTTTATTTCTTCAAAGGATTATATTGTGAATATATTAACCAAGCCTCTACCTAAGGATACTTTTGAGTATCCTAGAGGGAAGCTAGGGGTTATTACCCCTCCTATTCAAAACTAAGATGCACTAGTGTGCATCAGTTCAGTGGAATTCACAGTCATATCTTGTGATCCAAATTGATGTTAAGGAGATACTACTTAGGGGAAGTAGTCAGTATGCAAATTTTGAAGATAACTCAAACAAAAGGGGGGAGAAAAGATTGCAAATATGTGCCCTTTACCATTGATGTCAAAGGGGGAGAGAAGTCATGTGAAAAACTAGTTACTGATGAAAGGGGTAGCAGTGAAGAAAGTGGTTGCAGAAGTGATAAGAGAAAGGGGAAGAAATCTTTGTCTTGATGGTTGAATAAGTTTTTCACATCATATGTTGCCATCAATGACAAAGGGGGAGATTGTTGCAATTATGTGCCTATGATGTGTTGTCATTGATGTCAACATATCCCTTTGTCAAAAACAGGGGAAACAATGCAAATCAATGAAGTAGATTGCTCCACATTTCTAGAGGAATGAAGATAAAAGTATGTAGACCATATGGCTATGTAGAGGATTGTCTGAAGTAGCTATAGTTAAGATTTGAGAGGTCCACATGAATATTTGAAGAAGCTATGGCTATCTGAGTAGAACTAGTTTTTGCAGTGTTTAGAAGAGATAGAGTGACGAGGAAATTGGTTCGGATTACTCCACAATGAAAACTTATGACCTGCGGATCTAGAGGCATGTTTGGGAAGTCAATGTGTATCCTCAACTCAAGTGGTTCTTGGTTTGGAGGTTTGCAAGCAATATTTCTAGTGTGACAGTCATGGCAGACAGTGTTCTTGAGGTACCAGATGAAGATGTAAGTGATTCTGATGATTTGGAGTAGTGCGGATGTTATTGTTGAATTCAATGTGCTTGTGGAGGTCTCTAGATCATGTGCCTATTGTGTTGGAGGTCTGCATTAAATATTGAGCTCATTGATTGAAGATTTCTTCCTTGGTATTGTTGCTCTTCCTAGTCTTGGCTAATCAGATGTTTCAAGCGTTTTGTGGATGATCTAAGAGCAATTCTCTAGAGCATAGTGTGTTGATTGAAGAAGACTCAAGTCCTAGAAAATGTATGGCTGACACTATAAGGATTTGCATGTAATACTTTGTAACAAATCAAGTCTTGTAATTGTAACAATTTGTTAGGCTGACCTTGAAGAGCAATTTTAATAAGATGTTTGTAAAGCTAACTTTGATGATCATTCCAAAGTCAATGTCATATATAAATAAGTGAAGTGAGGCCATCAAAGGGGATTAAGCAAGTGAAGATGTGGTAGAGCAGGGTAAAGTGTAGGAGCAGAGTAGAGGAGTTAAGCACTTCAATGGGACTAAACCAGGCATGAAGAAGATGCTATTTCTCAGTTCATTCTTTCTATATTAAACATAAAATCTTGTAGGCAATGATCCTCCTGTAGGCAATGAGCCTCCTTGAGTAGTGAGCTCTGGGAAGTGCACTTGAAGGCAAGTGCCTTCCCATTTCTTTTAAGTATTTTTAATAGGGTATGAATCTTATGGGTTAACCCCCACAATGGTTTTTCCTTAACCGAGTTTCCACGTAAAAAATTTGGTGTTATGTGTGTTCATTTTGTTTCTGCTCATGTGTTGTTAATTCATGCTTCAATGTTTACATCATTATTCTTTTTGTAAGTTGTGAAAAAAGATTAATAGAAGAAAAGGTTAAAGTTGTGGACAACTGATTCACCCCCCACCACTAAGTTGTCTGACCTAATTCCAACAAATGTGAGAAAAGATATTAAAAATCTCAAGACTATGTCAAAGAGAAGTCAGGAGTTTGAAGAGAGAACCACCAAGTTATATGAGATGCTGGGTAAACAAAAACAACATAGGGATAGTACTAGACTTGGATATGAAAAGGGAAAGTCTTCTAAAGTTAGAGAAACTCCAAGAAAGAAAATGGATTTGGACTATCTTGTTGCTGCTCCTGAAGGAAAAAAGAAGAGTGAAGCTGAAATGAAAATCAAAAATGAGTTTGTAATGCACAATAAAAGAAGAAATTTTAGAAGAACTACTCCTGTAAGATAAGCATATATGTACAAATATAATTATTCATTTTTTGGTTATTGTTATACCTGTAATCATTTTGGACACAAAGTAGTTGATTGCAGAAGAAATCAATCTAATGTTGATCCAGTGTGTTACAAGTGTAATAATATTGGTCACATACAAAGAAACTATAAAATTAATAGAAGATATGATCCTAAATGAAATCATAAAATAAGTTCTTAAAGGATGTCAAAAAGACATTTTTTAGTCATCTAATTATGATTATAATATAGTTTGTTATTTGTGCAACTCTCTTGGTCACAAAGCACATAGTTGCAAAAAAGCATCACCTGGTTTGAAAAGTTGGAAAAGAAAAGAGGTTGAAAGAGTTTGGAGGAAGAAAGAACTTGTGAAAATTTGGAGATAGAAACAAAGTCAAGAGAAGATAGATCCTAAACTTGTGCATCTTGCACAAGTCACATCATTAGTTGTATAACATATGGCATGAAGTTAGGGGGAGTTGTCCATGTCCTATCAATTCTCCCCAAGAAGTTTTAGGAAGGAGATCATTTGATGTTTGTCAATATGATGATCTTGTTTTGTTATGTTTTTGGATTCATGCCTAATAATGGTTGCTAAGAAATTAGTCTTGTGAAATGAAGTTCTTAATGGTGTTGATAACTATGTTGATCTTTAGTGTGTCACAGTGATACAGGTGATTAGTGGTTCATGTTGATAAAATGTTTAGGGATTTAATGCACAAAGAGTTTGTTTATATGTAGACTTGATGGGCTGATTTGAATGATGATTAATAGGTCCTAGGATAAAAAACTGACTTTGAAAGATAGGATCTTGGGTGTACTCAAGGAGTTCTCATCAGATTTTAGCATATGTTGGCTGAGGATGTTGCAAATGGAAGAAGTCAATTCATAGCATGTCTTTGAATTTGTTTTTGCAAAGGTATTTGGTAGTGATTCTATATATATCAGATTGGACATAGTATTGCAAAAAGTGTCATGTGTAGGAACATGAAGATAGTCTTCATTTTCTACAAATGGTCTTCACTCTTTATCATGTCAAGAAGTATGTGTAGGAGTAGATTGGTTGTAGGTTGTTGTAGATTGATTGTCCATCTTGTTGTCACTATCATGGAAGTATTGGCAAGGTCTTCTCAAGAGTGGTCATCATGTCATCATGAGTTGTGAATAGTGTGATGAGTAGTCTTCATGATTTTTTGCTTGTTGAGTCCGCATTATTGTTCATCATGAGTGTTGATGTCATTATGATATCTTTCCATGGAGTTCAATTTCATATGAGTCTTATCAAAGGAGCCAATTTTATGCCTTCATAATCATACACCATACTTTATGCTTTGGGAGATCTTGGAGATGTGTCATTTTAGTCAAAAAGGGTTGATGATTGTGAAAGATTTGTTTGTTGTGAAAAATTTGTTATGCAACCACAAGTGATGTCATCAAGAGTTTGTATTGGATAGCAGAGATATGTCAGTCTTCATCTTGTCAAAAGAAGTGATAAGAGGATCTCAGTTTTCATCTTTATCTTCATATTGGTGTTGTGACAAGAAGTGGTATGGTGCTGAGGTAGATATGCATGCTTCATACTAGTAGGATAGTCCTCTTTTGTGCAAATTTTTGATATAACAGATCTTATTTTATGTATGCAGAGTATGGTACAGTCTATGGGTAGTTTATAATAGTGGTTTGATGCTTTGGTTGATATGCCTCACATAATGTTGCCATTAGGTCATGTGGTTCAGGATGTATGTCTTCTGATGTGTGCTTCATGGTGACTTGTTGCTCTAAATTTGAAGAGTTGTTTTGTATGTATTGTCTACATTGTTTGTCATATGCTTGGTTTAGGATTGTTATTTTTGGCATCATAGGTTCAAAGGGAAGATAATAGGTGAACATAAGTTTATGTCTTCAAAATCTTTATAATGCAATGTGATTAAGCTTTAACATCTTTCAGTGGAGTTAAATGATAGGGGGGGCATTTTATCCTTTGTCAGCCGATGTCAAAAAGATGGAGAGAGAGAGAAAATGCATCATATAGTTTTTCCATCAATGACAAAGGGGAGATTGATGGAGATTGATTGTCATTGATGTCAAAAACGTGTTGAATTGATGATGCAAAGTTGTTATTAGACAAATATTCATATGATCACTCATGTTGATTGGATTATGTGATAGGGTGCGTTAATCTCATTTGATATTAGATGTTGGTTAGGACATCAGGAGGTTAGTGGTCCTTGTGTTTTGTGTTTGGTCTTCATATTGGCATAGGTTGCTTTCCTGTTCCTGGATGTTGATGAAGTTATGATTCATATTGGCACATATTGCTTTCATATTCCTAGATGTTGATGATTGTCTTCATAATGAGTGTGTCTTGATCAAGATTTGCATATCAAAGGTGTGAGTGTGAGGTAATGTCATCAAGAGCAATTATCAAGAGATGATCTTAGTAGGTTCATGTTTGAGTTGTTTGGAGTCATTAATCAGGAGTTTATGATTTTGTTGCATATCAGCAATCTTCATGTTGGTGGATGTATCAAGAGTTGTAGATAATTTAGTATTCATGATACTTCAAGACTTCAAGGTCATGTTTGTTCATTTATGTTTTGGTTCAATAAAATGTCAAAACGGTGACAATAAGGTAATATTGCAAAGTGCCATCAATTTAACAAAGTATTTATCTGGTTAATGTTGTTAGTAAAGAAGAACTTATATTTAGTTGACTTCATGATAATTAGAGGTTTAAATGTATATCAAGAAGGGTTGTTGAATAATGGTCAAGGGTTATAAAAGATTATTAAAAATCTAAAATCCTAAGTCTTTTGTCTAAACCTCTAAGTGCCTTCTCTGCCCGTCGCATATTATTTGCACTTTTTGTTATAATCGACTATTGACCTATAGTTATAGGTAACAATCACTTAAGGTGACTTTCTTGAGGGGTCTTAAGTCATTTAAATGACCAGCCCTCCCCTCTTGAAACTAACTCCTTCGATCTTCTTCTTTGAGCCTCAGGCAGGAAAAGACCATCAATGGTCTAAGTTTAATCTTTGGAGAGCACACTCTATTAAATCAAGGGTCTATATATTTGAATCTCAACCCCTACGTCTCCTATATGCAAATTGACATGCATTTAAATGTCAATTTAGATTGACTGTAGTGGAGATCTGTTAAAAACTATTTTTAGACTTGGTAAAAAGGCAGATTTTTGAGTATATCTTTAAGGAGATTTTTATAAAGTTTTTTTCTAATTTTAAAACACAAGTGGGCCTCCCTCTCTCATGCTGATTGAAACTTTTAAAAAGGAAGTTTTTTTTTTTAAGGAGAGATATTCTTTTATTTGCTTTCTAATGAGAATTTTAAGAGATTTTTTTTGGAGAATCTTTTTATCTTTTTTCAGATGGAGAGCAGAGCCATTTATGAAAGAGTTTTTTCTTCTTTGACAGAGGGCATGCTATTTAAATCAATTGAAGTTCTTTTTTTTATGATGGATATAATTTATGGTATTTTATTTTTTTGAGAAGATGAACAGATTGATGAGGTTGAAAAAAGATATATGTAGAGAAGGTGAATAGATTGGAAATTATTAAAGGAGTGTTTTTGAAAAAGGAAAATGCAGATGCAAACAAGAGATGAATATGAAAGGATAATTTATTTATTTTATTGTAGGTGAATCAATTCTTGAAGATGATGAAAATACAAATAGGCTTTGAAGATGGAAGATGAAAGGACTTAATGTTCATTATGCAGGTTGTGAAAAATGAGGGTTCTTCATTGAGAGAAAATGAAGATGAATATGCAGAGGAGAGGAATATCAAAAGTTATTTTCATTTATATTACAAAGGCTTGTAAATGGAATTTTGAGGTCTGAGATATGATGTGATAAATACATTTTTGTGAAGAGAAAATGAAAAATGAATCATGATATTTTGTATGTGATTTGAGAGATGTATGAGATCATGTTTTTGCAAGGGTAAATACAGAGAGTGACAAGATCATGAGATGATATTGCAGGTGACTCAAGAACATTGTGAGAAGATATTATGAAGCACATATTAGAGCAATTGATTTTCAAACTAAGAAAAGATGATTTAAGAGATTGATTTGAATCTTTGTGTGAGTGGTGAATCACAGGGTATGTAATGGTGCAAATTAGATTGACTTGCAATCATTTCTTGCACACTAGGCTTGATGTTTTGATAATGGTGATTGTATTTGTTAGTGAGATAGATTTATACCAGTGAGGCTTTGTATGCCAGTGAGGCATGGTTAATTGTTAGTGAGACAACTATTGTTGTAATCAGTGAGGTTCAAATAAGCCAGTGAGGCAAATTTTTAGAGTGGTTTTTATTCCCCTTGAGGGTTTTCCACTCATCAAAACCTATGTCATGTGTTCTCTTTGTGATTGATTATGTTTCATTCAATTGCTCATCTTTATTTAAGTTTTACATATCATAATAACTATGTCTTTCAGTGAACTCCTTTGCACAATATTTTTGAGTCAAGTTTTGAAATGTTAAAAATTATACAACATTGGTGTAGTCACGGTAGGAGGGCTCATAGAATGAACTATCTGGACCATGCAACAAGAGTAAACACAATGGAAACAACTCAAGAAATGGAACAAATGTATATTTAGTCATTAGTATATCAAAGAATTCAAATATGAACCAGTCGGCAACATGCGGGCTTACAACTAGGGCTCACAGGCCTGATTACATACATGCACAAGATAAAGCTTTGAAGGTCCTTTGAACAAAATCTAAACTATTAACTATGAATCAATTGCTAACTACTTTCCTAAGGATCTATTACATCTATATATATCATTTCTGGACCAATAGATTCCTCCATGTCAGCTAAGAAAGGTCACAAACTCCAATGAAGAGTTGTAACGTGTTCATAGATAGGTCGGGCTTAAATGCATAGAAGACTTCCTCAAATGAATGAAACAACACATGGACCCTTGGGGAAGGTTAGCCATGAACCAAAAGACATTGGATGATGTGTCATTAAGATCTGCAAGCTAAGGAATGATCCACAAACCTTCTCCTTTAGCTGATTATCAGGAATTGTTAGAATACTCTACTCTGAGAAAATAGATGATCTCCTAATAGCAATATCCTTCTGGTAACTTATCCAAATACTCTAAATTATTGATATGATGTAGATGAATGAATGTAGATGCTAAGTCTAGATTTGCAAGGTGTGAAATGCCAAAATTAAACCACAAGTTGAGAATTGCTACTAACTGAACTGCCTGAACTGAATAGAAAAATGAAAGAATTAAAATGCAAACAAATTGAAATGCAAAATGTTTTTGGTTGATGCAAGATTGCTCTTGAACCAGGGATGCTCCTATATTAGACATCTAGGGTTATTGAAAAAGTGAGTCCCTCACTTTCTTGGGGCTAGGGGAGAACCAAGATGGTCCACCTTAGCCTGAGAAATCCAAGATGAGTCTTCTTTTGGTCTGCCTTTCCACTTCACAAGATATTCTTTGTATTGTCTGCCTTTAGTGCTACGTCCAACTCTGCTGTCCAAAATGTCTGCAATCTATTTTGGTGCTTGTTTTGGTAACTACTTCTTCAAGTCTTCTTCCATGCTGTCACAGAACTCTGCTTCATGATGTTGATAAAGATCTGCAATATTGAAAGAAGGTGAAATACCCAATGTCTCTGGTAATTCCACTTCATATGCATTTCCTAAATCAAATTTACTAAGTATCCTACAAGGTCCAAACTTCTTCATCTTCAACTTGTCATATGTCCCAACTAGAAATCTTTCTCTTCTCGAGTACACCATTACTTCATCTCCAACTTCAAATTCTTTATGTTTTCTCTTCTCATCAGCCTTCTCTTTGTACTTACTATTCATAGCCTCCAAATGCTTCTTCACCTAATTATGCACTATCTTCATATGATCTACAAATTCTTTTGCTTCTGCACTCCTCTATTCTTATGTACTAATGTCTCTCAACTCTGTAACTCCTCTAGGATTCACTACCGTAACAATCTTAAAAGGTGTTCTTTCAGTACTCCTATTTATTAAATTATTGTATGCAAACTCTGCTTGTGAAAGAATCAAGTCCCAACTTTCAACTTTCTCTCCAACAAAACATCTCAAAAAGTTACCCAAACTCCTATTCACTACCTCTGTCTGTCCATCTGTCTATGGATGAAAAGTAGAATTGGACTTCAAAACTATCTTCATCTTCTTCCAAAGTGTCCTCTAAAAGTATCCAACAAACTTTGTATCTCTATCTGAGACTATACTCTTAGGTAATCCTTGCAATCCCACAATCTCCTTGAAAAATAAGTTAGCTACATGCAGTGCATTAGTTGTCTTTTTGCAAGGTATGAAATCAGCCATTTTTGAAAATTTATCAACCACTACAAATATTGAATCGTGTCCTCTCTGTGTCTTAGGTAATCCCATTACAAAATCCATGCTTATGTCTTCCCAAGGTCTTTCTGGTACTATCAAAGGTTTATACAATCCAGTGTTATGACTACTCCCTTTTGTAACTTGACAAACTCAACAACTCTGCACAAATATCTAAACATCCTTATGTATCTGAGGCCAAAAGTAATTTCACTTACCAAAGCCACTGTCTTATCAATGCCAAAATGTCTTTCCAATCCACCACTATGCTTCTTCTTGATCAAATTATCTCTCATTGAACTTCTAGGTATGCACAATTGACTTCCTTTGAACAACATATCTTCTTGAATGAAATAGTCCAACCACTTACTTCTTTCTATCACAATAGGTTCTTTGCATTCTTTCCAAGGTTCTACAAAATTAGTGTATCCCTCATACATGTTCTTCAATTCATCAAAACCCAACACTTCAACTCTCATCTCTGTCAACAAATTTCTTCTTCTACTTAAGGCATCGACAACTTTGTTTGATTTACCACTCTGATAGTTCAACACAAAAGTATAACTCTGCATGAACTCTACCTATCTCATATGTCTCTGATTCAACTTACCTTGACTATTCAAATACTATAAAGCTTGATGATCTGTATACAACCCAAACTTCTTAGGCAACAAGTAATGTCTCCACTTCTTCAAGGTTTGAATTATGGCATGGAACTCCTGATCATAAACTGAATATCTTCTCCTTGCATCATTCAATTTCTCACTAAAATAAGCTACAGGTCTTCCTTCTTGACTTAACACTACTCCAATTGCATTTCCACTTGCATCATAATCAACTTGAAATACCTTATTGAAATCTAGTAATGCCAAAATAGGTTGTTCTATCAATTTTTGCTTCAACAACTCAAAACTCTTATCTACTCTTGATGTCCACTTGAAATATTTTCTGTCACCTCTCATTGTCTCTATTATAGGGTTACAAACTAAACTAAAATTTCTAATGAACTTTTGGTAGAAGCTAGCCAATCCATGAAATGATCTACCCTCTCCAATGCTCTCAAGTGCAGGCTATTCAACAATTGTTCTCACTTTCTTAGGGTCCATCTTCAATCCTTCTGCAGAAATCACAAATCCCAAATATACCAACTCTTGCTTCATGAAACTACACTTCTTGATGTTTTTCAGCAATTTCTCTTCTCTGAACGTCTACAAAACTTGTCTAATGTGCCTCAAATGTTCTTCTTTTGTCTTACTGAAAATTAGAATATCATCTAGGTATACAATCACAAACTTACCCAAGAATTTCTTCAAGACCTCATTCATCAATCTCATCAAAGTACTCGATGCATTTGTCAATCCAAAAGGCATCACTAACCACTCACACAATCCTTCATTTGTCTTAAAAGTAGTCTTCCATTCATCTCCTTCTTTGATTCTAATATGATGGTATCCACTCTTCAAGTCTATCTTTGTGAAATATCTTGCTCCACTCAAACAATCCATAATATCATCCATCCTAGGTAAAGGAAATCTATACTTAACTGTGATCTTGTTTATTGCTCTAGAGTCAGTACACATTCTCCATTCTTAATCCTTCTTTGGTGCTAGCACTACAGGTACTGCATAAGGACTCAAACTTTCTTTGATCAAACCTTTCCTCAACAATTCTTGTATCTGTCTATTCAATTCTTCATTCTCTACCAGTGCCATTCTATGTGCTGCTTTGTTAGGCAAACTTGCTCCCGATATAAGATCCATGTGATGACTAATACTCCTTATAGGTGGTAATCCATTAGGTACATTATCTGATATGATGTTTTCATATTCTTTTAGCAACTCTTTTATCTCTTTTGGTTCAGTTTCTTTCTTCAACCCTTCAGGCTTCTTAGGAATCAAGGAATAACACATACTTTCCTATTCAAACCATCCAAAAATTTCCTTCCATCTACCAAACAGATTCTAGCATTCCCACATACTACATTTTTAGGATCATCTTCCAAAGGAAACAAAGTGATTCTTTTCCCATTTGTTGTTATAGTATATGTATTCTTTATCCCATCATGCATAGCTTTTCTATCACACTACCAAGGTCTACCCAACAAGATATGACAAAGATCCATAGGCATAATATCACACAAGACTTCATCATGACAAGATCCAATATGAAATTTCACCAAACATTGCTCACTCACCAGTACCTTATGATCATCCTGAATCCATGCTATCTGATAGGGCTTAGGGTGTTTCAATCTTTCCAACTTCATCTTAGTCACCATCTCCTCTAAAACTAGGTTATCTGAACTACCACTATCAATTACAACTTTACAACACTTACCTCCTAATTTGCATCTTGTTCTAAATAGACTCTTCCTCTATGATAGTTCCTCATGTGTCTCTACTTGAAATAGTGCTGCTCTCATCACCAATGATTCTCCTTTCTCCAAATTGCCAACTGAACTAGGTGATTCAACAGGTTCTTCCTCAACATAGGCTGCTCTTCCACTGTTTTCTGTTTTCTTGCTTGTACTACCCTGATTACATTCAAATACTCTATATCCTTCACCTCCACATTTGAAACAAGTACCTCTGAATGTCTTCTTGTCAAATCCTCTACCTTCTCTCCTGTATCCATCATTCTGGTATGCATTAGGGTTTCCTCTCTGGTAAAAATTTATGTCATGTCTCTGGTAAGCATTGTTATCTCTGTCATCCTTCTTCAATGCACTGTCAAACTTGTTCTACTCCACAAATGATCTATCATATCTAGAAAATGTTCTACCTCTTTGAAATTTACCTCCTCTGCCTCTCTGTCTCTAATCATGTTTCTTACTCAGCTTCTCTTTAATTTTTAGGGCAAATTGATATGCTTCTTCTAAAGATGTCATCCTTACCAAGCTTAGTTCTTCTTGAATGTTCAATCTCAGTCCATTGATGTATCTAGCTACTTTCTCCTTGCTTTCTTCACTATGTCCTATCCTTATGATCATCTTATGAAATTCTTTAGTGTAGTCCTTCACAGATTTCTCCTTTTGTCTTAGGTTCTGCAATCTTTTCAATAGCTCCAACTCATAGTTAGTAGGTATGAATTGATTCTTC
This sequence comes from Cunninghamia lanceolata, assembly GCA_027924645.1. Taxonomy (NCBI): domain Eukaryota; kingdom Viridiplantae; phylum Streptophyta; class Pinopsida; order Cupressales; family Cupressaceae; genus Cunninghamia; species Cunninghamia lanceolata. Next base: position 10,432,888 of record BSBN01000389.1, read on the forward strand.
AACTTTGTCACCATCTAGTCCCACTTTGTAATATTTTCTTTTCCTCTTCTATTTCTTTCCAACTAAACTTCTTTCCACCATATAGTAGCATGTCCTTTCAACTCTATCTTTGCAAATTTCACTCTCTCTGGATCTTCCATCTCTTCATATTCAAAGTATTCTTCCATATCATTTATCCATTCAATCAACTCTTTCAGATTTAAATTACCTATATAATTTGGCACATCAACTCTAGGTCTCTTTTTAATCTTTGAAATAGCTCACAACATCTTTACCTGATCTAATTCTTCTTCTTCATTACCTTCTAGGGTTTTAATAGTTTTTTCAGTAGATTCAAATTCTTCTTCATCATCGCTTTCAACATTATGTCTTGATGTCAATCCTCTTCACCTATCTTCCTCAACAACATCCAATCAAATTCACATTGTTCTCATCAATTCCATCATCTCATCCATTCTATTAGCCATTGCACAAACACAAGGAACTCTTCATGGCAGCATCTTCCTAGGATCAAGTGTAAACTTCCTCAGGTTCGGCGATCAGGCTACAAGCGACAACTGCCTCTCAAATGGTGATCAGTTGTGCACAAGTAACCTACCTTAGATCAATGATCTACTTAAAAGAAGATTTTATAGAATCCCCTTCACCAATTCGCTCCAAAGAATCAAACTTTCGCTCTCCAAGGATTCAAACTTTCGCTCTTATACCACTTGGTGTAGTCATGGTCGGAGGGTTCATAGAATGAATTGTCTGGATGATGCAGCAAGAGTAAACATAACAGAAACAACTCAAGAAATGGAATAAATGTAGATTCAGTCATTTTGTATATCAAAGAATTCAAATACAAATCAACCGGCAATATGCAGGCTTACAACTAGGGCTCGTAGGCCTAATTACATATATGCACAAGATAAAGATTTGAAACTCCTTCACACAAAATCTAAACTATGAACTATGAATCAATTGCTAACTACTTTCCTAAGGATCTATTACATCTATATATATCATTTTCAGACCAATAGATTCCTCCGTGTCAGCTAAGGAGGGTCACAAACTCCAATAAAGAGTTGTAATGTGTTCACAGATCGGTCGGGCCTAAATGCATAGATCACTTCCTCAAATGAATTAAACAATGCGCGGACCCTTAGGGAGGTTGGTCATGAACCAAAAGACATCAGATGATGTGTCATTAAGATCCACAAGCCAAGGAATGATCCATAAGCCTTCTCCTTCAATTGATTATTAGGAACTATTAGAATGCTCTACTATGAGAAAATAGATAATCTCCTGATAGTGATATCCTTCTGATAACTTATCCAAATGCTCTGAATTCTTGATATAATGTAGATGCTAAGTCCAAATCAACAAGGTGTGAAATGCCAAAACTGGACCATAAGTTGAGAACTGCTACTAACTGAACTACTTGAACTAAATAGAAAAAATGAAAGAACTGAAATGTAAACAAACTAAAATGCAAAATGTTTTTGGTTTATGTAAGATTGCTCTTGAACCAGGGATGCTCCTGCATCAAACACTAATTCACCCCCCTCTTAGTGTTGTTCTGTACTCCAACACATAGACCCATCAAAGGATTGAATAGTAAGGGTAGGAAGGAAAGAGAGGTAACAAAAAATAGCCATAAGAAGAAGATGTAGATTGAAGGGAATAATGGCATATTTTGTGCTTATAGTTTTTTGGTGACACAACCAACATTAGGTAAAGAGGAGGAATAGTTTCCCTATAAGAAATAAGTGATTTTTCCATGGAACAATGGAGTTGTGGCTAGATAATCAACTTTGAATAACTCCACAAATCCATTTGCTAAGGGATAAGTCAAAATTTCATATGCTAAAGGTTTGTGAAATATTTTAGTAGTGTCATTTTATGGTTGAACACTTTGTGCATGAGTCTCAACATATCATTCTAGATTGTTAATCCCAGTAATGAGGTATTTCAAATAAGGTGAAATATCATTCTCAACATACATCTCAAGCTCACATGTGTATGCCTGGTGTCATATGTAACAATGGTGGGGGGTTCCAAAGATATATTATCAACTAATGCCACCTTATCCTCACATATACCAAGTAAAAATTGTAAAAGATCCTCATGTTGTTATTCATTCTTAATTATCTCTATATCATGTGCAAGATGGGATATAATAGGAGGTGCTCCATAATTACTTAAAGATATGACATGTGAAAGTATGAATGGATCCAAATGGGGGTCTCTACTAATTTGGTATATCATACTTATGCATAGAAAAGTGAATGGGATCTACTACAAATGGGCCATTAGAAGGAGAAGAAATAAAACCATGAGAAAAATATTGTCTAGGACCAATAGTAAAGTGATCTATGAAAGAATTTATGAGAAGCATGACATGAATAAATCATTACTTAGTGGTAAAAATTAAAATGTATCACTAAAATTTTGTATCAAAATATAGTCATCATGTATAGAATAATAATTTGAAGATATGTATCTTTACATCTTCATTTCCACTAAATGACTCTAGTGTATGTGTGTTAAGATAATTTTCATCATAAATCATATAATCATGTAACAAAGATTCATTAACCTCATCATAAAAAGATAAATAAATATCACTATGCTCATCACTAAACATATCATCAATAGACCATGAGACACAAGATAGAGAAGATGGATCATCATGAATTACATGGGAGGTAATGAACTCATGTGAGGTTGAACAAGGTGTATCATGTATAGGCCTATCACTAGTGAGAGATGAAGTACAATAATCATAAATCTCATCACTAGGATAATCATCATAGATAGGTAATTAAATTCAACAAGTATATCATTAGGCATGGATAGAGGTGAGTCATCATCACATGTAGGTAAAGGTAAGGCATATATATCTACATTATAAGTGTCCATAGGTTTAACATGAGATATAGAAAAATGATCGTCGTTATACTCATCATCATCTATTAAAAAAGGCAATTAATTCAAAGCACATTAATCTATGGACATAGGGCCAAAATGACATCTCAAATATATATCATCAAGATAGGGGCCCTCTCTCTATATAGGCACCCTTGATCCCATCTCCATAGGTTGAGCCCTATATATTTGGGGGAGACTAGGCTTAGGCTATAGTTATATATAGTCAGTAGTCAGGTTGGAACCTCCTCCCCCAACACAACAAACCAATACTAATATGATGCATAGGTGAGGGAAGTGTGATATCATCAATAGAAAACATACTATATGTATCATAACACATTATAAATCCATACTAGATGTATCACTACAATAGTTTTCCCTTCAATCTTTTCAACCACCTAAAAAAAAACTTATGACCACCTATGCATTCTTATCTTCTTCCACATCATCCCCTACTATATATGATGATGTTGTGGACCCTATATAGCCTTCTATAAATCCTCTTTGTAAGAGTTGGCTAGATAGGAGCCACCTAAGATCTAGGACTTCATGCAAGCACAAGAGAGACAATGAGAGAATAATTCTATTCTATCAATGAATGCAAAATTGTTCATCATATGTTATGTTACAATGTACATGAAGAGCCTTGCTTATAAAGGCAACTATGAGAGATAAGATGTTGTAGTCATGTGAGAAGTGTTTTAATCCTATGACATGTGACAACTATGAGACAACTATCAACACCTAACAACAACTAGACACAACGACTCATTAAGTCAACTTAACATGTGAATTATGTGTGAGAATATTATTTAACTAATAAATAGTTAAATAATATGAATTACTCTCACAACAAGGGAAACTAGATAGAAAATATATGTATTCACACTAACACCCCCCTTAAGTGTAACTTAGGGAGAAGCTGACTGATGCAAGGATGCAAAGATGGATGGGTATTGGTCACTAGGCCATGTTAGGTACCCATGTACAAACAAGTCTCAAGTAGAGTAAAGGAGAAAACCTCATGGGAAAAAACACCTCTCCAAAAGTGAGAATGCATACAAAACATGTAAAAGTGATGGAATGATGGAAGAATCAGGCCCAATACAACATCCACACAAATATACAATCAATAGCCCCCCATAAGAGGGAAAGAGAGACAAGCTATCCCCCCATAATGAAGTAGATCCTATGCAAATGGTGAATGCTTGAAGAAGAAGAACAAAGAGGATCCAAAACTTGCAAACAACATTCCTCCCCTTGGGAAGAAACCAATTCACTAGTGTATGTCGAAGAAACTTCAACTCCATAACAAGAGATGAGGGAAGAAGTCTCATGAGATATGATGTCTCTAAAAACTACTCATGTGTCTCCATGTCAATGCTGAATGATACCACAATCAAATCAGGAGTCTCAGGCCTCACTGATGTAAGTGAAAATTGAGGATCTAGTGGAAACTAAAAATCAACAAGCTCTAAAGACCAAGATGGGTTGACAATAGTTGTAGTATGACTATCATCAAAGAGGAGAGATAACCCCTCAAATGTATCCTCCAAATCTACAAGATGGGACTCACAAAACAAATCTGAAATACCTGTCAAATACACATCCCACAAAGCTATATCTGAAAGACAAGAACTATCCTATTGAATTGAAGCATTGAACTATGAATAAGTAGGACGTGGAGAAGATGGAAGTGTAGCACATGTCTCAAGAACCGATGTAGAGGCAAGAATACCAAGGTTCAAGTGACCAAACTTCTCCTCTAAAATGTGATTCACACAAGGAGTGTAAATATCAGCCAACAAATCTAAATCATCATCAGGAGAGAAACCATAAAAGATATATAGCCAAGATGCATGATCAACCACCCTAGTAGCAATAATCTCTATGCTCTCCAAGTCTCTGATAATAACCAAATCAGGTGTGAACTCCAATATCTTCCCTATACTACTATGAGTAATTTGATATATGGAAAGAAGATTATTGGTCAAAGAAGGCACACAAAGTACATCATTGAAAGTACCTTCACCAATATCAATAGTTCCCTTCCCAATTACATTCATATATGTGTTATTACCCATTAATATAGGTGGCATATCACACAGATCAAATGCAGAAAACATATCCTTGGAAGAAGCCATATGATGAGAAGTACCTCAATCAAGAAGCCATTTACCTAATGTAGAACTTGTACTTGTACAAAATACTTTACCTTAATTTTTGGGTTCCTTATTTTTCCTTGCATGACCTAATTCTAAAAGTTATAGCTGTGTAGATGTTGGAGTAGAAGAAGAACTAGGTGATGGAAGAGTGTTCTTTTGAACAAGTTGTATCAACATGTCAATCTATTTCTTAAAACAACTATGTACATCATGCCTTGATTTCTTACAATAACCACATGTAGGCCTCTCCTTCTTAGGTGAATTTTGTGCTTGATCTATTTGTGGATTTTTCCTAGATTTCTTTTGTTTCTTGTCAGAAGAACTTGACACTTTCTATTCCTTAGGTTGTCCAACCACTAAAGCATGAGTTTGTGATGGATTAATTAATGTAGGAGCATCCCTGGTTCAAGAGTAATCTTGCATCAACCAAAAACATTTACATTTTAGTTTGTTTGCATTTTAGTTCTTTCATTTTCCAGTGTAGTTCAGTCAGAAGTAGTTTCAGCTTATGATCCACTTTTGGCAATTCACATCTTACGGATTAGGACTTAGCATCTATATTCATTCATCTACATCATATCAAGAATTTAGAGAATTTGGATCAGTTACCAGAAATATATCGCTATCAGAATTTGACTATTTCTGAGAGCAGAGCATTCTAGCAGTTCCTAATAATTAGCTAAAGGAGAAGGCTTGCGGATCATTCCTTGACTTGTGGATCTCAATGACACATCATTTAATGTCCTGTGGTTCATGGCCAACCTTCCCCAATGGTCCGTGCATTGTTCCATTCATTTGAGGAAGTATTCTATGCATTTAGGTCTGACCTATCTGTGAACACGTTACAACTCTTCATTGGAGTTTGTGACCTTCCTTAGCTGATGCGAAGGAATCTATTGATCTGAAGATGATATATAAAGATGTAATAGATCCTTAGGAAAGTAGTTCGCATGATTTAGATGATAGATAGTTGGATCCTTTGTGAGAGAACTTCAAAGCTTTATCTTGCGCATGTATGTAAGCTGACCTTTGAGCCCTAGTTGTAAGCCCGCTTGTTGTCAGCCAGATTGTATTTGAATTCCTTGATATACTGAATGACTGAATCTACATTTTGTTCGATTTCTTGAGTTGTTTCCATTGTGTTTACTCTTGCTGCATAGTCTAGACAGTTTATCCTGTGAACCCTCCTACCATGATAGCACCATTAATGATACCCATAGAAATAAGCTTTTGTTGATCATGCATTAACATCTTAGCAAAGGATGCAAATGAAGGCATAGTGAAAGCATATCCCATAGTTAACCTATTAGTGTGAAAGCTAGAAACAAAAGCTGTATAATAAAGACCAAGTTTATTCAACACATTGTAGATCAATTGGATGTCATTTTTCTCAATACCACATGCTTTACATTGTGCTCTTTGATCATTAACCTTAGTTATGTAATCCTAGATGTTGCTAAATTTCTTAGGATCTATTGCTTTTTTCCCAGACTGGATGCTTTCTCCCAGTTATCCCTACAAGGTAGCCATCAATGATCAATAGGATCTCTAGGCCAAGGGCCAATAGTGTAGGAGATAGACTCTATAGATATCTCCTCTTCTTCTTCAGGCTCTGCAAAACCTAGGGGGGTATTCCCTATTCAACATCCATAAGGTATGCTTGTGAACTGGGGGATGTTGACATAAAGCAGATAAATCCTTCTTTATGTAGACTAAAACTATAAGATAAGTGCAAAGGGGCTAGCTTTGGGCCTATGTTCAGTTGTGAGACAAAGGATTTTGATCCTAAAACTACTTCTAAGGTCCTAAAGGTTTGGTTTTGAAGTTTTAAATTTGATTTTATATTTGGATGCAAAACTAGGACTTGGGGTGTAACCTCAATACAAGACTAAACAGGTGCCTATCCAGAGCTTGGAGTCAATAGACATATACATGTGAATGATCAGCATAAACATATACCAAAGACTGGATTTCAAGGGGGTTTGTTTAGCACCCGCCTTGTAGATACTTCCCAAGACTGAGTTTTTAGTTATCTCTAAGTACAAACATCCTCACTGCAGTACATTCCTCCCAACACTTGATCTAAAACATTTAATCTACTCCTTGAGCAGAAGTAAGAAATCAAGCACTCAATATAGTAAACCTTTATTCTAGAACCATAAACACCCCTTAGATGCTTAGATTCAGAAGAAGAACACACTCAATTTGGAGATAGATAATAGAACACATGCAATATAGCATTACTCATTTAAATCAACATGAAACCAGTAAATTTATGCATGAGACATACAACATGAGACTCATAAACTCACAAGACATCCAGAACAAGGCCACCAATGAAGTTGTATCTTATCACAGCACCAAAATTTTGTCCAGCTTTCAACAACCTTGAAAATGAGTCACACAACCTACTATATACAGCAAGGAAGGTAAAATCAACATTAATTATACATGGTTGACTCAAAATTTCACCAGATACATTGCATCACGAGAAATGATGCTCAATATTGAATGCAATAGATGGGAGAAGAGACAGGGTGGTTGAACTTGAGCCCTGTGCCACCACCTGGGGATTCACAACTTCAATCGGGTACTTGATCCATCCATGCCTTCACCCATACCCTATAACATCCGCCATTAAAGGCATACAAACCAACGTCCTTGGGAAATGTAGTAGACTGTGTGCTTTAAAATTTTCTCGCCAAGATGCATGACTTGACTTTTTCAAATCATGTGGGAACTAATTATCCCACATTCACCCTGCAGTGACCTCCTCAATACTTTATAAACTAGGTCATGAGCACATATGATGTCGCACAATTTTACCTTGCGCGACCAACAAACCATCCGCCAAGACCCCATCATCATGACCTGCGCCATCAGTGAACCTCCTGCATGGCATCCTTGATATGCAATATCACCTTGATATTTCATATCACCCTGATATGAAATATCACCTTGTGGGAAACATCACCCGGCTGACCACATCACCTGATATAAAATATCACCCCAAGGAAAAAATCACCCTGATGACCAACGAACCATCGGTGCAACCTGATGCATCGGAGGAAGATCCTCCTCATCATATTCAAACCAAATACTTCACCAATGATCCACCTGTACTTGCTCATGTCCTCATAGGTGATCGGTGGGACCCCCACATATCTGCTGATAACATCATGCCGGAGACCACATGATGCACCCCACCGGATCCAGATGATGTCACCATCATATTGTCAAAATAGGGTGATATTCGTAAGATGACTGATGTTTGGAATATCACCCCCATAAGAAAATCAGATCGCAAGATAGGAAGATACTGACCCTTACTTAAAAATGACATCCGCACTATCGGGGTGATCTTGTAAGATGAGGTGATATTTGAAACATGACCCCCCGCGGAATATGATGAAGCCGTTAGACAGGCACTTCACGAATCAAGTGACTGTGAGGTGATAAAGCAACATCGGGGTGATATCGCAACATCAGGGTGATCTTGCAACATCAGGGTGATCTTCACTAAGATGACAGATATTCGAAATATCACCCCCCCTCAGAATGTTAGGTCATATTGAAACTTTGCCTTAACACAATTTTTTCTTGAAACCTTGACTTCATGTGCAAGCACCAACATTCAGGCTCTGTCTAGGGATGCATGCCTCTTGCAGGCATGGTGAGAACCATAGATCTCTAGGATTCAAACTAGTCCCTTGTCCATTGGGCACAGAGTCAAACACATACCAACCTGCATCACAAAACATATTTAGTTAAAATTTACTTGGTGGCTCCAGGCCACCAAAAAGGAAAAACTAGAATTTTCCTCTGTCAAACACTTGATTTTCTTCTGATCTCACTAGGTCAAGCCTGAAGATGTTGCCATGATTTACCCACAAACAACCCTTGTCATTTGCATATTCAACCATCTTATTTAGCTTGTCTCTGTCAACCTTATGCAAACAACCTTCAGCATCAAGCAACATGTGAATGTTATATTTATCAAACAATGCATATTCATATAGCATATAAAGCTTATCATCATCTATATCAGCAATATGCATTGCAAAATGATCTCCTAGCTAGACTAAAAACTAAAAGCACTCAAAGTCCACCACAAAGCTGGGAGCATCAGGCCTCATTTTATCATAAGATGGCATATCAAAGATAAAGCTCTCAAATCCACAATTGTGCACTTCATGCACACAATCATCAGCTACACCAAACTAGAAAGGATCAGATTCAGGCACCTCTCTGCAATATCTTTCATGATATATGCTAGTTTCTCTTTCATTAGGATAAAATTCTGAATCCTTATCAATAACAGTGCTTGGATAATCACCATACTCAAACAGATCCTCATCATTATATGTATCAAAAGAGGTTGATCCAAGTGTTTCAGCTTCATTATGGTATGCCACTGGTTCATGGGTAGCAGAACATGCATTTTCATTACCAATGAATTCCTTGTGTGGAGGAGTATCAGCCTGTGCATCACAAACAAAATTATAATCAAATAAAGAACAATCATGCTCATCACTAGCACTTGTTTCAATCTCTGATTGCTCTTCATCATCTCCATATGTATGAATATAAGGCATTGATTCAAACATGGAATTGCTCCTCTATTTGCTTATTTCTTCTCTATCCTGAGCACAATACTCACAGTCATCTCCACAAACCCACTCAAACAAGTATTCACTACTGTCCATAACCTCGTCATTATTTTCAGAATCAGATACCTCAACCTTGAAATGGGAGTCATCAATAATGCTGTCGTTAGCATTATTCACTGGTGAACAATCCAGTTGAGCATTGTTATCAGCATTATGTTCAAACATAGTAGCATTGTCAACTTTTATACTTTCATTTTCACATTTATTCTCAAATGATGCCATGATCACTTGGTCATTTGCAACCATACAATTGTTATTCATACCAAAGCCTGTGGACAGGGAATTCAGTATGTGCTCATTCCTTTTTTTTTTGTATTTTCTAAAAACTTGTATACCATCTGCACACTTGTTATATTGAATTCCCTCAACAATGCACTAGAGCCCTCCTCAAAAGCTTCAAAATATATGCCAATGCAGGCTGGAGTATTAGGTCTGAAGTCTTCAGGGATTTGTGAAAGGGCAACTGCAAATCTATGACTGAAATCAATAGTGGGCTCTTCATCTTGTCTTCTAATTTCCATTAATCTTGCAACAAGATCAGTAGGTTCTCTTGCAAATTATTTTCTAAAATAGTTATCAAGTTCATCCCAACAGGCAAAGGACCTCTTTGGAAAGCTCAAATACCAATCTCTAGCTCTAGCACCAAAGGATCTAACAAAAAACCTCATCCATATATCCTCATCTCTAAATGAATGTTTCTCCATGAAGCAGTGAAAGTTTTGGATATGTGCACCCCCATCACACACACTGTGTCCACTAAATCTAGGCATCTGATTATAAATTTTAGTAGGCATACATCCAACTTGATAATCAACCCATGACAAATCTAGTTGGTCATACAAAGGATCAAAAGGGCCAGCAAGAGGTTTAGCATTCTGACTAGCAGACACAACATTATTACTATTTAACTGAGCTTGCCTAGCCTCTAAGGATATCAACCTATTCTTTCTCTTTAATTTTTTTACATAACACTTCATCCCCCTCTTGACTGAGTATGGGTGAATACATATTGGGATTCATATAAATTTTACTTTCAGACATTTTATGTCTGCCTAAGAGCTAAGGCTTCCCCTTGGGATTTAGCTTATGCAATAAAACAACAAATACAAGTGGGAAGAAACTGTGTACCTTTTCTCATCTAGATGCTGAAGTCTTGAACAAAATATCCTTTATCACAACAACACACATCAACCTTTCATGTGCACTTAAATCTTATTTGCAAAGTCACCACCTCTCCAAAGAGGATAAAAATTTCAAACAGCTGAAAGCTTATCATAGAACAAATATTCTTTTGAGTTCATTCCACCAGCAGAGCACCATATTCACATGAAAGAACTAGATATGCAGCAATGATTTCACACTATTTGACTCTTGTCCCTAGAGGAGTCACCAAATCTATTGGTTTTTTCCTAGACTTGATACTTTCTCCCAGTTATCCCTACAAGGTAGCCATCAATGATCAACAAGATCTCTAGGCCAGGGGCCAACAGTATAGGAGATAGACTCTATAGATATCTCCTCTTCTTCTTCAGGATCTGCAAAACCTAGGGGAGTATTGCCTATTCAACATCCATAAGGTATGATTGTGAACTGGGGGATGTTGACACAAAGTAGATAAATCCTCCTTTATGTAGACCAAAACTGTAAGATAAGTGCAAAGGGGCTAGCTTTGGGCCTATGTTTAGTTGTGAGTCAAAGGATTTTGATCCTAAAACTACTTCTAAGGTCCTAAAGGTTTGGTTTTAAAGTTTTAAATTTGATTTTATATTTGGATGCAAAACTAGGACCTGGGGTGTAACCTCAATACAAGACTAAACTGGTGCCTATCTAGGGCTTGGAGTCAATAGACATACACATGTGAATGATCAACATAAACATATACCAAAGGCTAGATTTCAAGGGGGTTTGTTTAGCACCTACCTTGCAGATACTTCCCAAGACTGAGTATTCAGTTATCTCTACTTGCAAACATCCTCATTGCAGTACATTCCTCCCAACACTTGATCTAAAACATTTAATCTACTCCTTGAGAAGAAGTAAGAAATCAAGCATTCAATATAGTAAACCTATATTCTAGAACCATAAACACCCCTTAGATGCTTAGATTCAGAAGAAAAACACACTCAATTTGGAGATAGATAACAGAACACATGCAATATAGCATTACTCATTTAAATCAACATGAAACTAGTAAATTTATGCATGAGACATACAACATGAGACTCATAAACTCACAAGACATCTTGAACTATCTTATCACAACACCAAAATTTTGTCCAGCTTTCAACAACCTTGAAAATGAGTCACACAGCCTGCTATATACAACAAGGAAGGTAAACTTAGCATTACTTGTACATGGTTGACTCAAAATTTCACCAGATACATTGCATCACGAGAAATGGCGCTCAACATTGAATGCAATAGGGTGGTTGAACTCGAGCCCTGTACTGTCACCTGGGGATTCACAACTTCAATCAGGTACTTGATCCGTCCATGCCTTCGCCCATACCCTGTAACATCTGCCATTAAAGGCATACCAACCTGCGGCCTTGGAAAATGCAGTAGACTGTGCGCTTTGAAATTTTCCTACCAAGATGCATGACGTGACTTTTTAAAATCATGTGGGAACTAATTATCCCACATTCACCTCGCAACGACCTCCTCAATACTTTATAAACTAGGTCATGAGCACATATGATGTCGTGCAATTTTACCTTGCGCGACCAACAAACCATCCACCAAGACCCCATCATCATGACCCGCGCCATCGGCAAACCTCTTGCATGACATCCTTGATATTTCATATCACCCTGATATGAAATATCACCTTGCGGGAAACATCACCCAGCCGACCACATCACCTAATATAAATTATCACCCCAAGGAAAAAATCACCCCGATGACCAACGAATCATCAGTGCAACCTGATGCATCAAAGGAAGATCCTCCTCATCATATTCAAACCAAATACTTCACCAATGATCCACCTATACTTGCTCATGTCCTCATAGGTGATCGGCGGGACCCCCACATATCTACTGATAATATCATGCTAGAGACCACATGATGCACCCCACTGGATCCAGATGATGTCAACATCATATTGACAAAATAGGGTGATATTTGTAAGATGACTGATGTTTGGAATATCACTCCCCACAAGAAAATTAGGTTGCAAGACAAGCAGATATTGACCCTTACTTAAAAATGATGTTTACACTATCGGGGTGATCTTGTAAGATGAGGTGATATTTGAAACATGACCCCCCCCCGTTGAATATGATGAAGCCGTTAGATAAGCACTTCGTGGATCAAGTGACTATGAGGTGATAAAGCAACATCAGGGTGATATCGCAACATCAAGGCAATCTCGCAAGATTAGGGTGATCTTCACTGAGATGATGGATATTCAAAATATCACCCCCCATCGGAATATCAGGTCATATTGAAACTTTGCCTTAACACAATTTTTGCTTGAAACCTTGACTTCATGTGCAGGCACCAACAGGATCAAGGCTCATCAATTCATTATCAATTTAATAGCATTTAATTTCATCTGTTGTACCATACAATATGTTCAACTTATCTCAAGCATCATGTGAATTTGTGCATGCCTCAATTTGAAACAAGAGATCTAGGGTGTTGGTGTCAACCACCGAGCCCAGGATCACAACCTGCAAATTAATCTTCACAAATGAGAGAAGCAACACAAGACTATTTCACCAAAGATGAAAATATATTTAGATGAGATAATTTACATAGTGTACAATAGTTCCTTATAAAGGAAAGAAATATGTGACAGGTGAGAAAACTACTCGATACAGGAAAAAACCACCCTAAAGGAAAAATTAATTATCCCTATGTTAAACTTAACACACTAACACCCCCCCTTAAGTGCAAACCTAGGGAGAATTATTATGCAAAATCAAAATGCAATATGGGTCCTGGCTACACAACCATGTTAGGTACCCATTTACAATGCAGAAAGGAAAAAACTCTCAAAAGCAGAGAAAAAGAGAAAACCTTGTGGGAAAAAACCCCTCTCCAAAAGAGAGAAAAGAAAACAAAAAATGATGCATGGATGGAGGACTCAATACCACCCCCTATTACTACATACATCATGTATATATAGTCAATGAACCCCCATAAGAGGGAAAGAGAGATACTACATAGCCCCCCCACAATGTTTAATCACCTGCAAAAATGGTCAGTGCATAAAGACAAAACATGATCCAATGTCGACAAACAACTTGTCTTCCTTTTGGAAGAAAGAAAACCAAGTACAAATGCAAGTATGCTTCCCATTCTAGATAGGAATTAGCAAGTGAAATCCAAATGTAGGATGAAAATGTCTCTAGAATCTGCTCATGTGTCACCAAGACCTTGGAAAATGATGTCACGAACCAATCAGGAACATGCCCAATCACAATAGAAGGTGACAAACAAGGTACCATTGGAAACTGATCTTGAACATTCTCCAAAGATAGAGATGGAGTGACAATATGCACCACAACTATCATCAAATAGGAAAATTAAAACCTCAAATGTGTCTTCCAAGTTTGAAATGTGAGATTCAATGAACAAGGAACCAATGTCTACAAGATAAGAATCCCAATGAGGTGGATTTGGAAAACAATATGCATCCTGCTGATCAAGATCATGGAAAGTAGAAACCAATGAATGTGAAGGCTCAACAGGTATCTCTGTAGGAGAAGGAGTGCAATCCTCATCATCCTCATCATCAAGATGTGCTAGGTGTTCCAAAGAAGCAAACTCCTATAGTGTATCAAATTCATATGGTATATTATCTAAATCATCAAGAGGTACAAGAAAATCTAAAGCAGGATCATCTTGGAATGGTGGAGTATCAGGATCTCCATATAACTCCCAAAGTTTGGTCCATAGAGCATGGGGACACTCAATGTCAGCAATGAAACACAATGTGTTATCATAAACATGAAGAGCAATCACTATGAAAACATGAGCTCTTTTGGAATGCCAAACAAACTTTTTGCTCCAAGAAGTACCGATTTGAGGAACAAGACCATATAGATATGAAAAAAAATGAAGCCATCTCAAGTGCTTCAATATACCATCTCTCCATTATTTATAGTTCCCTCTTTTCAAGATGATTAGAGAAGGGTGAAATGAAAAACCCATAATGACAAGATAATTCTCTAAGTTTACAAAGACATGAAACCTTCAAATCGGCAAAATTAGGTGAATTTACCTATAAAATTAGGAAAACCATCGTTTGGAAAGGTAAAATAGCCCACGAGCAAGTGAAACCACTAAAATAGATAATGGCAATTGTGTCAACCAACAACAACCTGCACCAAATCTAAGTCACTAAGCAAGCATGGACACCACGAGTCCTCAAGCACCACACAGGCAAGTGCCTAGTCACCACTTCTCATAGTAGCAAATGTAGGTATGAGACTAAACCTAGGCAAGCCTTTGCTCACAAGAAACAAATGCAATGTTAGGCTATTTCAATAGCCAAAAAACCTTCAATGCCAACAATGTGCGATAAAATATTCAAAGTTAGGTTCAAGGCAATGCCCAATTTGGGCCCACCTCCTCATGCATAACAAACTTTACTTAAAACCCTAACAAATAATTTATGTAGCAAACTTTATAAACAATAAAGTCTATATATATATATATATATATATATCTACCAAGGAAAAAAAAATGTCTTACGATGAGAATGGTGGTTGTCCTTTGCACAGAAGAATCACGCATTCCAGACTGGTCACATGTAGTTTCAACAAAAAAATTGGCTTGCAGATATTCAATCACCGAAAGAGGACATTGTCGTACTGGACAATGTGTAGGCACACCATGCTCTCTAGATTAAATCTTCTAGAAAGAAGACACTACAACAAATCATGCCTTCACTGCTCAAATTTGAGCCTCATAGACTACCAAATAGGAATGGATGGTCTTAGAATCCAATGAAGCAAAGCACCCAAGACATCTAGATATGTTGCAGTGTTGTTGCCAAAGAGTGAAGCAATAACATCTTCAAGATATCTCTTGGCTTGGAAGCACTGTGATAAAATTAATGATCTCAAAATCCTGATGAAAACTCTCAATGGTGGAAGAAAGCGTAGGTTGAAGGCTCTAATACCATGTTGGTGTCAACGATCAAGCCCAGGATCACAACCTGTAAATTAATCTTCATAGATTAGAGAAGCAATACAAGGCTATTTTACCAGAGATGAAAAAATATTCAGATGAGATAATTTACATAATGTAAAATAGTGCCTTATAAAGGTAAGAAATATGTGACAGGTGAGAAAACTACCCGATACGGGAAAAGACCACCCTAAGGGAAAAACTAATTATCCCTATGTTAAACTTAACACACTAATGTAGGGAAATGAAACTATGAAGACATCTAAGAGATTTTGTATGCTTAATCATCCATTTTATCTTTTCCTTATCATCTGTTGGTTTAGGTATCTTATTTTCAACATATAGAAAACGTCCAAGATCCATTAGCGCATTCCATACATGTTGACTCCAAGTTGCATAGTTATAAGGTGTTAACAATGGAACCCTTGATTTATCCATTATGTAGAGGAAAATAAGAGCAAAAGCAGATATATCAAAGCACAAAACCAATAAACAATGTAATTGAAGTCCCCCAAACAAAAATAACCACAAATTTCAACTCTTTTTCCAATTAATAAGTGATATATGTACCCAAAGTGCTTCAAATTGAAAATCTAATGTCTAAAGCAAAATCTAGAAAAATGGAATGGATAGAACTATAGAGAACATAAATACCTTTCCAACACCTATAAAAATTTGAAATTCGGATAGAGTGGTTGAAAGTTGTGAGCTTAGGAGTGAAAAAAGCAAGATTTGACTTCAGACAGTTGTATATGGCACCTGCAGCTGAATTTGACAAAACTAGTTGCACCATTGTGAAATGCTCAAAACCAACGTTATGATGATATCTCATTTTCTAATTTTTTATATCGTGGAGAAAAGTTATGGCTCCTAGAAAAAATGCCCTATTAGGGCTAAAAGGGGTCCAAAGAGGGCCCTTGCCATCACTGCTGATGTCACCTGGTAGGAATATTCTCTCAGTCATCAAAATATTATCTTTCAAAATAAAAAAAACCACTGTCAGGAAAAAATGCCCTATTGCATAGTAAAAACACCTTCCTGAGCCAAAAAACCACTGTCAGAGGCCAAAACCGCCAATGTAGATAGAAAACTACTTTCAAACAGAGGTGAAACCACTGTTTGTTCCTGAAAACCACTGGGCAAAATTATGAAACCACTAGTTTCTATTTGAAAATTGTCGAGTTGATAGGTAAAACGTCGTCATATGCTGAATATGAAAACTACCCTGTACGCGGGCTATATTACCAACCGCTGGGTACATGATAAAAAATTGCTTGTTTTATTAAAGTATATGGGATTTTTGAATCTGTGACTTCCCATACAAAATTTTTGCCAGGTCTTTGAATTGTTTTTGAAAAAAAAATATTTAAAAATATGCAAGGTCGAAGCCTACGTTGAAGGGGCCATGGGGGGTTTGCCCTCGAGTCCCATGTGCTACCCAAAGGCCCTATAGGGGTCTCCCTAGCCATGTGAACATGGGGGTCTGAGCCTTAAGGGTTCCCTGCTAGGCTTCTATACCTAGTGGGTATAGGCCTGACAGGTCCTGTGCCTGTCAAGTATTGTGTACCATCAAAAATTACTCAACAAATTTTATAAATTTTTTATTTTTAATTCTAAAAAATATTTTTTAAAAATAGAATTTTAATTACCTTTAGCTCCCTATACTGATGCAGGTGCTCGCACAAGTAGTGCATAGGGATCCAAAAGAATATTTTGCTGGCACAGAGAATATTATTTGCAATGATTCCGTACGGTGGAATTGGGCAAAAAAAATTTGCCTTTTCCTACAACTTTGTTCTATTTGAGCAATTGATAGTTGATATATAGGTTTTTGGGTGTCTTGAATGTAATAGTAGGGTCTAATTTTGTCCAAACTGTTCTGAAATTGCAACTTCCTCCTAGATCAGGTAACTATTCCCTGAATTGAAAACCTCATAGATTTGGCCTCCGGTGTCTAATCTGGATGAAACAAAAGGCAATATTGACTATCTCATACTTCTTGAACACAATGGTGTGCTTAGATTTGTAGCAGTACACTCCAAAATGAACTTACAATATAAGGCACAAAGAGGAAACCCTCACAAATCTAGTATTTCCATCAAGTCTTTCTGATTCTCTAGGTCATCATTCGATACAAGAGAAGAGCATACCTAACTATCAAGATCCACCATGAATTTGTATTCAAATGTCTCAAAAATTTGGCTAACAAGAAGAGATTCCACCTAGAGATCTCTAATACCATGTAAGAGTTGGCTAAATAGGAGCCACCCAAGATCTAGGACTTCATGCAAGCACAAGAGAGATAATGAGAGAATAATTCCAGTCTATCAATGAATGCAAAATTGTTCATCATATGTTATGTTATAATGTACATGAAGAGTCTTTCTTATAAAGGCAAGGATGAGAGCTATGATGTTGTAGTCATGTGACAAGTGTCTTAATCCTATGACATGTGACAACTATAACACTTGTGTAGGATAAGGCAACTATGAGACAACTATCAACACCTAGCAACAACTAGACACAATTAGAAACAACTAGAAACATTTAGAAACATCTAGTAGACTCATTAAGTCAACATAACATGTGAATTATGTGTGGAAATATTATTTAACTAATAAATAGTTAAATAATATGAATTATTCTCACAACAAGGTAAACTAGATAGGAAATATTCCTATTCACACTAACACTCTTGAGCCTTCCACATATTCTAGAATTCCTAAGGACTTCATCACTATTGTTTGTACCTTGCCTCCTATTATTCTTCCTTTGGCATTGATTTAGTCCCTCATGCTTATAGTTACACTCTCTTTAATTTTAATCTTGATATTCCTCCACTTTATTCTATTTTGACACTTACTCCTATTTATCCTAGCCCTCTTGACTTCTTATCTAGGTTTACCCTCACCAAGTTGGCTAATGATGATTCTCTAGGATTTTGGGAACTTCTCATTTAACCCATATGGAGCCTAGAAGTACTTCAACACTTAGTCTGAATAGATATACTTGTGCATTCACTCTAGGTACTAGAGAATAGGTTGCCCCCATATATCTGGCTTTGCTTTCTAATTGGCTCTCTCAATCAATCTACTTCGCTCCAATTGATTGCAACAAGATTGGTCCAGGCTTATCCACTAGCATGAGTAGTAGATACATACCTGGATCCACACCCAGAGTAGCCAGTGGGAGATCCAGATACAACCCCTCACTAAGAAGAGTAGGGGATCTCTTGGGCACCCTATAGTTCCTCGTTGCCTAGCAATAGTTGGGAAGTGACACATTGATATTGTATCACCGCCTCTCTCTGGGTGCAGATAGAGATAGGGTAATCTATAGGTGGGGTTTCTTGTTATTCTTTCTAATGGCCCCCCATTTTACCTGTGTACACACCCAAAATTGTCCATGTCATAACATTACCTAGTCATACATGACCTTGTAAGACATCTTGTAATATTTTACCCTAGGTCGTTACATTATCCCACTTATCCCACTTATAAATTCCACTTGATCACCTTTCCAATTAATTAAATAAATCTCATTTATTTAATTAATTCCCCTTCACATGTCTCAAAATAATTCAAATTAAATATTTGAATTAATCCCTCACTTATTGTCACATTGCAACATGTGTCACATGACTACAACTCTTCACATGCACAAATAATTTAAATAATTTTATTATTTAAATTATGAGATTCCCACTCACATCCTATTTTTAGCCCCATTCATTGTGCGTCATAGGCATCGTTTCCTCCAAAATAAATAAAAGAATCTCACTTATTCCCTCACATCCTAATTTTAGCCTCATGTCATAACCCACTTAATGTGCATCATAGGCACTAAAATTAATTTTTAATGCTATCCATAAACATCACATAAATGACTTTTAATCTTGGCCATTGAATCATATCAGCTCCATCCTATAAATCTAGCCTCACATAGGCTATTTGACATCCATCTTCTTCTAGTATCTTCACTCTGCCAAAATTCTTCCAATCTTCTCATCTATCTATCTTCTTCTATCATCTTTTATCTCAACATTATGCTACAAAAATGAGCAATCAAGGATCATGCATGCATCTATCATTTGAGATATCTGAGGTATCGAAGGGTTTAGATTGAGGTAAATGCACTTGTATTGTTTTATCTTTTCCATTTGTCCAAATTTTTCATATACATTTTGGCACGTCTGCTGGGACCCACATCTCTTGATTTTTGCATGTTTTTGTTGTAAATATTTGCATCTTTTTTAACCCTCATTTGGTAAGTTTTATAGGTGATTTGTTATAGGTGACCTCCTGGGCTAAATCTGACATCGCCATTGCATTTGGGAGACCATTTCCATGAATTTTGACTATAAATTTGCTTAGTTTTGATGACTATGAAATTTTTGAAAAAATTCATAAAAAATTTAGTTTGTAGATCTGTATAGTGTGGATCTGTATCGTACGGACCCATTGTATGGACTGTTTGTGTCATTTGTATTTGAGCTTTGTCTAATCGATTATCATGGGTTTTTTGTATTGCAAGATTTAATATGTCATTCGCTACAGGTTTGAGGTAATGTTTGTTTATAGATTAAGCTGGGATTATAGGCTCAAAACCCTAAGAATCTAGTAGCTTTGTTGCTACGTCGACCAAACCCTTATTTCTCCTACCATTGTTCCTTGTCACCAACCCTTAACAATCTCTATTCATGGTCATAAAATTCCACCACTAGTTAGCCATTTACATTTCTTATTGAAACCCTAGCTAGGTTGTCCGTTGGTGTCACCTTGCCCATTGTATTCACTTGATCTTAACCATAACCATCTGCTTAGCATTGACCCTAACTTTATGTTATGGTCACTGCTCCCTTAATGGTTCACCTAACTTTAGCATTGACATTCCAAACTGCCACCTTCTCCCTCCGTAGCTAAGCTTTATGATCGCCACTTTGTAGATCATGGTCGTTGCCCAAACTACAACACAACCCATCACTTGGCACTCTGCAAACCCTAAGCACCTAGTCTGAGATCTTCGGCCACCCCCACCCTTTAGCTAAGTTGACATCATTTGGAGATCTAGTTGCAACCTATTTAGAGCATGTTCACCTATTAATAGCCGCTCAATATACACTCAGTCACAACTGTTGAGGGAAGCCATTACCTCTCTTGTCAGTCGAATCTCCCATGACAATACTGAGCTTAAACCTTGGCCCTTAAATTGCATGGTGTTCAAATCATTGTCAGTCTTTAAAACCACGTGGTTAGTCTCTTTTGGGCTGAGGTCATATCATGTGACCAATAGAGCTGAAGGGGACTATAAGCTTCAACTCTCCTTTTTTTGCCCACTCTAGAGCCCTAGTCATATGAACAACTAGGAGCTCCACTGAGCCAAACCACCAAATAGAATATCAACACTAACTGTGACTGACACATGTGACTAGACTAGGTTAACCGCCAGTAGTCAATTAAATAGCCAGGCTTATCTTTTTGCTCCTAGAAGCCCTAGAGGGGCATTTTTTTCTTTTTATCATAACTTTGTCATACATGCTCCAAATCACGCAAATGCAGACTCATCAGAAAGTTGATAAGATGAACTTTGCAACAGTGCAACTTTTATCAGGTGAATGCATCATTTTCCTACCTTTTTTCTTGATCAAAGTTAAACTTGCATTTGAACTTCAAACGAACATATCTTGAGAAGAATTGATCAGATTTCAATGATTTTTTTTTAAAGTGCATAAAATTTGGTGTACTTTTTGTTTATGCCATCTATTCAGCTGTATCAGATCATTTTAACCATATTTGATCATATTTCATCTTTTTCATATAATGATTTTCTGGGCAAGTTTACTTGTTTCTTTTCCAATTTTGTGGCTTGTAGGTGAATCAAAGGAGTTGGAGTAGTGTTTGGATAAGTCAAAATAGCAACTTGGAAAGAGAAAACAATTAGGTGCACACATTCCATCTTTTATCTCTCAATCATTGCTTATCAAAACACTTGGATTTTGGGGCTTAAAACTAACATTGTTTGCTATCACACATAAAAAATTGGGGTAAAATGAACAAGTGTCTTCCATCACATCTTGATTTGGGATCTAAAAGAACAAGTGCTTGAACTGTTTGATCACACATTTCAATTTTCTAAGGGAAATTAACAACTGCGAGTGTGAATCAAGGGTGTGTGTGTATGCTCTCTCCTCTCACTACAAGGTGATCTTGGAGATTAAAAACACCTCACTTGGTTTGCTTTTGTCATACCCCTCTTAGGAGGCTTTCTTGGAGACACATAACTCCAAGGCATGGCCTCAACCAAGGTGTGAATCGAAAGACACCCTCCTTTGGGAGTTGAAATATTGTCACTCTTGGCTAAGCCCCAAAGAACTTTATACCTTTGGGAAGTGAAGGTGAAGGGTGGGTTACCCCTTTCTCCCAGCTATGTGGCAGGATTTTTCTTTCATTGCATCCTTAGTCAACCTCATGAATCCTAGCTTAAGACCTAATTGGCCATACCCCACCTGACTAATCATTAAGGCTTGTTGTTGTGTCTTCAAGTGTTTGCTTAATCATGACATTTAATCTTTAAAGGAAAATTGAACATTGTGTTTGGTGTGTGTGTTCATGCATTTACATGTGAAATTTTGTGTTTGATATTGGCCAATTCAAAATTTCAATAAACACTTGCCACATCATCCTCAATGTACTTGTCATAACACACATTCTAAGATACATCATCCAAATCATCTAATCTTGTCATTCCACATCATATCTTAATCATCATAATATTTTTAATAATCCAATCAACATCATTTTTCATCATGCCAACATTAGAAGACATAGTACCCAACTTCCAAGACCTCCTCCAATCACTTTATCAAACACCACAACCCTTAGGCCAACAAGCTATACAAATGCTCCAAGGCATCATGCAACAACTTCAACTTCAAGAAAGTCAGTCACCTCAAATGCAATATCTCATAGCCAAAGCCCAACACCTCATAGCCACATGTGAAACCCAACAAGCACATCATCCTCTATCCATTCATTATCAAAAACGAATGCCACCTCAGCCTTACATGTCATCACCTCCCACTTCATATCAACTTCATACATCTACATGTCCCATCACCCCTTCATCAACCTATTGCACCTCTTCCAATGTCAACCCTTATCCATATCAATCTATATATCAACAACCATTATCCTATATAATCCCTCCACTTCAACACCATCATAACTTCCAGCACATTCAACCACAATCCTATGTGTTACCTTCACCATTAGGCCAACCTAATCTATCTACCTATCATGTCAATATCATATATCAACCTATCGACATTCACTTCAAGATTATCCAATTCCTCATTACAATGTTCCAACACACCACCAAACCCATCCACAAGGCAACTAAGTGTCCTCACAAGAACCACATGCAAGTCTAAGTGGCCCTTTGTACATAAATCAAGAAAGCCCAAGTACACTTTTGCAGCAAGACCTAATAGACTTAAGTCCACCTATGCTCTAAGACCTAATAACCTTTGATGAGGGAGATACCAACCTAGCCAATGCATCCTATGAGTCCCCATCACCATCCACTCAAATGCCAATCCATGAGCCTACTAGTCCTATCCCAATGCCATCATATGATCCTACATCTAGTCCTAATCCTCCAACTTTACTATCCCCCCATCCAATCCAAATCCTAATATGTCTAATCCATATAATCCCCTTATCCTTCCATCTAGACCAAGTTCTAACCCATTTAATCCCATTATCCATTCCACAAGTCCTAATCCTAAGCCTACCACACCATCCACCCTTATTATCCACCCATTATATTGTCCATCCACCCATACTCTTATGAAGGATGTGATCCAATAGCTATTAGCTAGGAATCAATCATTTCCATGTCATAAAAGTCCTATCCTTAAGCCTCTTAAAGAGCCTTCCATTAACATTCCTATCCCTTCAAGCCCAT
Organism: Cunninghamia lanceolata; assembly: GCA_027924645.1. NCBI lineage: Eukaryota > Viridiplantae > Streptophyta > Pinopsida > Cupressales > Cupressaceae > Cunninghamia > Cunninghamia lanceolata. Next base: position 10,456,742 of record BSBN01000389.1, read on the forward strand.
CATGTGACCCACAAGACATTGAGCCTATTCAAGAGCCTCTTATCATGAGCCCAAATCAAAGTCCATCATACTCTCTTATTGATGAATATCAAGAACGTATCAAACTTAGCCAAGAGTCTCCCACTTTAACTTCCATAAAACCACAAGAGTTATTTCAAGAGTATGATCCTAAGCATGTGGAAACATCAAGCCCTAGTCCTACTCAAGATCAAATCACTTTCATCCAACCTATCCATAACCTATATATTTTCTATGATCAAGATATTACCTATGAAAAATCTATCTATGAGAAACTTGATCCTATACCTATCCATGAGGAAGACACCCCTTCCATCCATCCTCCATCTAGCCCTAATACACAAACTTCCACTTGTCATGATGAGACACATGCCTCCCAAGAAAACATAGATCAAAAAAATACCTTGGATCTTAGTGAGCATAATGAACATAATCAAGATCCTAATGTTCCTTCCATATCCATTATCGACCATATTTCAAAGCCATCATATCCACTTGGTCTTACCACTCTCATCCATGACTATTCTTCCTTAAGATAACAAAAACCTTTGTCCTCCACCTCATCTTCTCCACCCAATAAGGAACTCGTATCTAGTTCCCAAACCACACCTAGTCCCATTGTCCACTGCATACTCCAAAACATGAACTACCAAGGTAAAGGTTTAGGTCTTCATGAACAAGGTATTTTGGAGCCAATCCATGTCAAAATCCCTCCACGCTCATATGGCCATGGATATACACCCCAAGGTAAACAATCTCAAGATGTTGGTACTTCCTCCATGCATCCTAAGTCAACTTTCCTTCCCAAATCCTATACATCCTATCATATCCCTAAATCATATGTTTCCATTCCACCTTCATCATCCTACAAATTGTGAAAGCACGTGACCATACACCTCCCACCATCCACTTTACAACCATTACTTCCAACTCCTAATATCCCACCATCAACTCTACCACCATTTCTTCCAACACCTAATATCCCCATTATCCAATCTGCTTATCCATTTATCCATAAATCTTCTAAAAATCCTAATCATCACCAATAAATGCACAGATTGTCTAAACATAAAGCTTCCACTCATTCCACCAAACCCAAGGGATTCCAAAATAAAAATTTGGATGCCTCTACAAATAAAGTTAAAATCCTAAAGGTCCTAATGCCTTAAGATACAATTGCAAAAAGTTAAAGCCAAGTACATCCAAAAAGCAATCAAAGCCCATACCTCCAAAAGAAAAGTCTAAAAACAAAATGGTTTGGGTACCTAAGCAAAAAGAAATCAAGTCAAATGAGACATCCACATCATAAAAATCCCAACCATCCTCTTCCATCCAAAAATCCCACTCCATTCAAAAGTTTCAAATTCATAAATCCCGCAAGCAAAGCAAAAATCATAAAAATACTAAGTCTATGTGGGTACCACTTCATCAACCATCTCCTAAGAAAACATCTCCATTGCTTCCTACACCCCCTCCACATCAAAAGCTTCAATGTTTATCATGGTGTGTGCAATCATTGGTCATGGTTCCATTTTATCATGCAACAATTTCGTATACCTCCATCTCCCCATCCTTCTTCCACTATCCTACATATCTTCCCCATCCTATTCCTATGGTCCATGCTTTTACATAAGTCTTCCACCCATCCTTTCATAAGTCCTATATAATCCACATCATAATCCACTATTCCCTTTCATAATCCACATCATAATCCATTATCTACCTAGTCCATCCCACTTTCATGTGAACCCTTACCAACATCTATGAGCACACTTGACATGGTCCATGCGATGACATCCATCTAGCGGGACAATTACCTTTCATGGAAATAGACACTTGAGTCCCTCATATCCACCTATCCCATCCAAAAAAGTCAAAAAAGTCAAAAAAGTCAAAAAGTCAAAAAAAAGTAAAGAGAAATCCTTTCATCCAATGGTGAAAACCACCCTTGGTGGTGCCTTGGATAAGTACCATGATGAAAACATGGCAAACACGCATCATGTCTAGGTTGATCTTCTATGTCACTTACACGGGACACAATGTCTCATCTATCCAACCAATCATATCATACCATTTCCATCCTACCTACCATCTTTAGCCATCATACATACCTATCATATTGAGTCCACTTATCCACCCTTCTCCTTTTGATCTTGATGAAGACATAGGGGCAAAATGTTGAAACATGTTTTTGGGTATCTCTTGACATACCTCATCCCTTCCAATCCATCCTATCATCATCATATTATCCTAAGAGTTGTCATGAAAAATCCTAAGCATATTTTCTAGAACGGGGCATATTATTCCGATGCGACATAGCCTTTTGAGATCACATCCTTTCTCTTATGCATACATCCATCCACTATAGCCTATCCTTTTATCTATCCATCTATCATGATCCTTTTATCTCTTATCATATCACCCATCCTTTTATCCATCTCTCATGATCCTTTTATCTCTTATCATATCACCCATCCTTTTATCCATCTATTTAATCCAATCCTACATTATCCTTGCACATATACTTGCTTTTCCCCTTGTCATTGGTATCTAACACAAAGGCTACCCAAATTGTCATCCAATACCATCCCAAAACATTCCCAAAAAAAAGAAAAAAGAACATGTCAAAGATAAAAAAAACCAAACATGTCAAAAATCCAAAAAAATCAAAACATGTCAAAAAAAAATCAAACATGTCAAAAATTCAAAAAAATCAAAATATTCAAAAAATCCAAAAAAAATCAAAACATTCCAAAAATCCAAAAATCATAACATTCCAAAAAAATCAAAACATCCCAAAAAAATCCAAAAAAAAATTAAAACATTTCAAAAACCAAAAAAATAAAAATATTTCAAAAACAAAAAAAATCAAAATATTCCCAAAAATACAAAAAAATCAAATATTGAACAAAATATCTAGGCAATAAGATAATCACATCATCAAATTATCCATCACATCAAATCCAATCAAAAGAAATCCAATCAAAATAAATCCAATCAAATCATCAAATCAAATCAAGCCAATCTATCAATCAATCAAAATCACATCAGTCTAATCCATATCATCCCATCAATAACATCATATATCATCAAACATCCAATCAATCCCAATCAATCCATAACTCGATCAATCCATCCACCTTGATCATAACCACCAATAAAACACAAATCAAAAGCACATGTTGCCTCTATCGTTAAGTGCATTGATCATGTGGATATAGGGTATGTAGGCAATATGGGATACGAGGGAAGTATCCATATTCAGGCATAGGCGATAGCCCATTTCCATCTTTCATCCTTCTTCTAATCTTCACCAATCATCATCTTTATCCATCTCATTTCTTCTATCTTCTATCTCCCACACCTAAAATCCAATCAATCATCACTTCATTCCAATCAAATCACTTCCTTAAATTATGCCAATCAAATCATCTCATCATCAATCATCCATCCAATAAATCTAATTGCAAGTCAATCCTTAAAACCATACCAACCAAGTAATCAATCTTGCTAAGTTATCCAATTGCATCAATGGTTTTGATTGTAATCTTTTTGTAAACCAAATCAATCAATCAATCATCACCATCCTTGTGTTGATCTAGGGATATATCATTCCCTGTAATGACAACACTATCGTCATCATCATCAATCAATTAATTAATCAACAATTTATAGCTTGATAGGGGCAATACCTTGTTTGTTTTTGAATTATTTGTGCATGCTTGCTTGCTTTCTTGTGTGTGTTATCATTTTTATCTTGCATTTACATCAAATCCAAATCACTCATAGCTAATATTCATATCTTGTACATAGACAAGGTTGTATTATGCTGGGGCATGAGACACATTGTCACCTTGGTCCTTATACCTTGGTGCATAACGTCTAGTGCTATATCAAACATCATGGTTGCCCACTTTCATTGCAGCATAATGCATCGGTCATTTCTTCTATCCATTCCCTTATCTTTCTTTCTTGGCCAATCTATTTCATTTCGAAAGCATACCCATGTTTATCCAACCCACCTATCCTGTTGAGGGGGCACCATCATCATTGTCATATCCTATATCATCATCCCATTTCTTCCTATCTTTCCATCATCATCCTATATTTACATCACCATCTTTTTTCCTCTATCCATACCTTAGCTTCTTTGTAATTATGTTACTCAACACAAATCTCATCATCTCGAACATCATCTCAAAGAGGGGTAAAATGTAGATACCCCAAATTGTCCATGTCATAATATTACCTAGTTATATATGACCTTGTAAGACATCTTGTAATATTTTACCCTAGGTTGTTACATTATCCCACTTATAAATTCCACTTGATCACATTTTCAATTAATTAAATAAATCTCATTTATTTAATTAATTCCCCTTCACATGTCTCAAAATAATTTAAATTAAATATTTGAATCAATCACTCACTTATTGTCACATTGCAACATGTGTAACATGACTATGACTCTTCACATGCACAAATAATTTAAATAATTTTATTATTTAAATTATGAGATTCCCACTCCCATCCTATTCTTAGCCCCATTCATTGTGCATCATAGGCATTTTTTCCTCCAAAATAAATAAAAAAATCCCACTTATTCCCTCACATCCTAATTTTAGCCTCATGTCATAACCCACTTAATGTGCATCATAGGCACTAAAATTAACTTTTAATCCTAGCCATACACATCACATAATTGACTTTTAATCTTGGCCATCGAATCATATCAACCCCATCCTATAAATTTAGCCTCACACAGGCCATTTGACATCCATCTTCTTCTAGTATCTTCACTTTGCCAAAATTCTTCCAATCTTCTCATCTATCTATATATCAATCTTCTTCTATCATCTTTTATCTCAATGTTATGCTGTGAAAATGAGCAATTAACATCAACATATCAAATCATTCAATCAATCAATGATCATGCATGCATCTATGATTCAAGATATCTGAGGTATCGAAGGGTTTGGATCGAGGTAAATGCACTTGTATTATTTTATCTTTTTCATTTGTCCAAATTTTTCGTATACAACCTCTATCCATAGGATGCCTTAGGATTCCTTCCCTCGGGTGTCCATTACCCCCTGACCCAAGAGTGTCCATAGTGAGCCCTAGGAATGGATATGGAATGGAAATCCATTTTCTAGGAATGAATATCCATTTTCTAGGAACAAATATCTATTTTCCAAGAATAGATATTTGTTCCTAGCTCTACAAAATAGATATCCTTTATTTAAATAATAGATATCCATTATTAACGGATGTACGTTACTAATGGATATTTGTTTTTATTTTGGAATGCCTTGGATTTAGGCCTGGGACTGTCATAGTTGACTTTGTCTCAATTCTAACGTGTTTACAGGTTTTGCCCTCTTCTTTTGACTTCACCCTCCATGCTGATGACTTTTTTAATTCAAATTTGATAAAATGAAAATGGTTTATTGAAGAAATTGTTAGCTTTCTATATATATATATATATTGATTATCATATTATTAAACAATTATTAATAATTTTCTATATAGATTGTGTATGAAATCCTGATGGACACACTGATTGAAAAACATCTATAACTTTCAAACCAGTTCACCTTTTTCAAATCTAAAAGATGTGTCACACTCTATGCTTTTCTGGCTATAGGTTCAAAAGAAATTGAATTCTAATTTTTTTGATCAAGTTAGGTTGGTTGGAAAATTACTTTTAAATTTTTTTAAAAATTCATAGTAAATATCATAACTAATTATTTTCTTAGAAAAAAATTCAACCAAATATGTGTCACATCTAGGCATGAGTCCTTTACTTACTTTGAAAGATTCAAAAAAAAAATTGTTCATACTAAGGTTGGTTGGAATGACACCCACTTTTTTATTTTTTTTCTAAAAAATTTAATAGTTGTTCATTGAAATATTCATTTTTCACCAAGCAAATTTAGTTTTTTTCAAAAAAAAATAGTAGCCCATAAACTAGATTCAATTCTCTACAAATTGTGTTCTTACATATTTCTCAAATTGTGTAAATAATCCATTCAAATTTTTAGATGAACTTGATTAAGTCTATTTTTAGTATTTTCATTGCCATTTAGAGGTATTATTTGGCCCATCATGATCCTACACTCATCCATGAGTCAATTTTATGTACCTAATAATCAGTGGTACTAAGTTATAGTGCTCATCTAAATTATTTTTAAATTGTCTAAAAAAATTTAGTGAGCTCGCCTAAGAAAAGCTGACCATAGGTACTTGTCCTAGGAATAGGGTTATCTCACTTAGGGTCTAACATTTAATATAAAAATAATAAAAAGAATTTTCTAACAAATAGATTTATTTATAAATAAATCCTATTTTTTAATCCATTCTTCTATGACATTTTATGATGATAAACAAACTTAATTAAAACCATAAATAAATCGATTACTCCTACTTTAATAGAATATAATAAACAAAATTAAAACCTTGTCTTCATTAAAATTCAATAAAAAAATTAAGAAAAATAAAATCTAATTATGAAGATTAAGATTAAAGAAATATTTATTTCTAAATCTTAATCATATACCACTATGAATACAACTATTAAAAGACAACAATTAAAATTTAAAAATAATAATAAACCACCCTAACTCCACTAAAAGCTCAAGTAGGCTAGTTTTTAGGAGTTATTAAAGGAATTTATTATTAATATTTAGAACTTTTTAAAATATTAAAACATAGCATAAATATTTCTTTTTTTTCTACCCAATCCTTTCATTTTCTCCTATTTGTTTTTATCTATAAGTTTTATTTTTGCGAAGAGGAGGAGGTTATGCAAACGAAGATAAAATCTACCATTCTCCTTTGGGTTTGCTCTTTCTACCTTTTGTTTATGGATTCTCCTCATTTTATTATTCTCTCTTTTACAACTAACCTCTATAGCTCTCTTCTTTGCTTGTAGGGTAAAAGAAATCTTCTACAAACTTGGCATTTATATTGCAGGTATAGGGTTTTAATTATTTTAGGTTTTATGCATAATTTCCCAGTAGATTTCAAATAAAGATGAGGTCAAAACCCCCAATTTCATGGTCTGGTTTGAAGAGACATATCTTAGTATTAAAGGGTTTATGTTCTTATCACAGGGTTGTATTTTACATGACTAAAAAATATTTCAAATACAATAAATAGATTTTTTTAAATCTTTATTCTTTTGCAACTCAAAGTGATTTATTTTGAAAATTAAAAAAAAAGAAGCAAAAATACAGTTATAATCTTTAAGTATTTATACTTATACACAGTAAACTTCTAGCATGCAACAACATATATATATATATAGGCAGTTGCCCCCTCCATGGGGAAGCCTCACGACTTCTTCACATAGCTACAATTGTGTGGGAAAACTGTGGGGCTCTCCCACGACCCCTTCCATGGTTGTTCCCCTTTGAATATGGGGGCAACCAACAAACATTTTTTTTTTACTTTATTTTATTTTGTTTTTTAAGTATTTCTCCTTTTTAATTTTTTTAACATTACAATCAACAATAAAAGTTATATCAGCAACATGAATATTTTATATATACTTCAATTACAACTACAGTAAATATATATATATATACTTATTCCGAGTTAACATGAATTGCAATAATGATAATTGCATAACACATCACACATATATATACAAATCTATTTCAATTGATTGTGTATATATATGTACACAATATAAATAAGTCCCCACATCATACATACACACAAGCTGCAATTTCTATTAAGAAAATTGATCACAAAATATGATCACAGAGGTAGTAAAGTTTTACAGTAGGAATAGATGTATTAGTTGAAGATACTATACTAATTTTTTGTGTAGGAATAAAGGTTGATTTAAGGATGATGTAATTTGCATCCACCCAGCAACAAAATTTAATCTCATAGAATGAGTTTATACAAGATGCCAAGGAAGTAGAATAACCAAGTACAAGAAAATCAACCATTTAGAAATTATTAAATATGAAGAGCATTATCTATTTAGAAATATAGCTTATAGATTTTTTTAGGTAAACATTTCCAACACATTTCCCATAGATGTAGTTAACTATACAACTGAAATTTGTGCAAAAGTGTAATATAGAACGAACAATTATTTTAGACAACACTAAAAAATAAATTTGATTTGCTAGAAATTCTATTTTGCATCATAAAGTGACATGCCACAAGCCCAACAAGCTACATGGTAATATCACTCAGGATTTGAACATCTTTATTTGGTATAATAAAACCTCCCTATAAAATCTGTAACTACAACTTTCAGATACATAACTAGGAAAATTACCTTGATAAAATTATTTTTAGTGTTGTAGATAAAAGATTCTTACAGGCTTGACTACATAACTTAATTCAATAATGGAAAACAACCATGTTTCCCATTTACAAGGCTCCAACAGAATAGATAAAATTCTAAAAAGGATATTTTCTATTTTCACATACTACACACCCATCTCAATGGGATTATATAGCATAATAGGATTGAGCATTAGTTGTCTGTGATGGTTGTCATCCATAACAACTTCAAATCTGCAACATAAATTTAACAGTCTCACATGGCCAAGCTAGCTCACCTTCCAACCATAAGACTTGTTAGCAGGTCCACCCCCAAGCTGGGAGGCTCCCAAGAAAATTGGTTCCTCAACACACACAAAAAAACAAAATAACAAGATACCCCATAGACCAACTCACACACACATATGGATTTCCATTAAATCCATGAGAGAGGGGAGTCAATGGGACTTACTAACCTCTTGGGAAAAATAAATTATAAAACTCATATTTTCAACAGCACGCACTTCACAATTCATCATTATCAAATGATTAGAACAATATTCACCCAAGATACATACTCCGCACCAAACAACTGTCATAAACACATGCTCCATTATCTTAATCCCATCCACCAAATCACTATGGCATTGATGCCATCACAAAATCAAATTAGTTTCCCCAAGAGACAGTCCACACTTCTCTCAACCCCAAAACATGGGTGGATCTTAACCCAAACAGGAAAGATCAACACCCCAACAACCCATACCCTAGAAACCTATTGAAAAAGAACAAAAAAACAAATAGGAAGGGAATTCTGTTAAGAAAAGTGTCTCAACCTTGCAACTTTGAAAGGTTAATATTCTTCCCAATTTTGGTCTTTTCGAATACCCTTTATCTTGAAGAATGATCTAGAACTTTCAAAGTTTCCAAAAGGGCTAAAAATGGCAAGACCTACTATTTTTAGTAAGTTTACATTTGACCTCAGATTGACCTAAAATTTTCCCAGAAGGTGCGGAGCAGCTAAGTAAACATCTTAGGTGAGTTTCAACTCAAGATCATATCTAGATTGTAAGCTATTAAAGTTTCTATTTTTTGAAACTACCGAAAAAAGTTTTGAACTCAATTGTCATAATCAAAACTTCCCTAAATACTTTGAAAATTGTCATAACTGATGAAGTGGGTTACAGGGTGATATATCTCTTCATGAGATTTTTGACGCATCAAATGATTCGTTAATCAGACACATGGATCAAAAGTCATGGCCTCTAGATGATGGACCTCTTGTTTTTAAGAAATGTAAAAACGTGTTGGACATATAAAAGAGTTGTAAAGGGGAGAGTTACACATGTTGGTGTGTGTTTTGACATATCACAAGGCATCTTTAATTGGATATAATTTAGGTGTCAATTTTGGGTGGTTTTAGCTCATGGTTTTCTAATTATCGGTAACAGTTTACTATATTGTATCTCCTATATATCAGGAGTTGTAAATGGAGTTTGTGTGTAAGAATATTATAGTGTCTAGTTACCTCCTGAATCTCTGGTTGGATATACTCCTGTAAAAGATTGCTGTACAAGTAAATTATAACTTCTTGATTCCTAAATAATATATTGGGCGGCTTTGGAGTGTGGGGTTTTTTTCCTAAAAGGGTTTTCCCCACGTATATCTTGTGTTGTGAGTTTTGTGTTTGCATTTTGATATTACCTTTTCTATTAATGTTCATCTTAATTTGTGACTATAAAAGTAAAAATTTGCATAAATTGTTCCTTGGTAGATCAGTACAGGAAGTGTTTTTGCATACCTTGCTTCCTTTCATTTGGTATTAGAGTCTAATAACCTTTAGTTCTAGTTGTTGGGTAGAGGGTTTTTTGAGATGATCTTTGTTTGAGTGGGAGCTTGTGTAGAGGATTTTGAAATATTTGTTGCAAGTAAGAGGTGGTGAGCACATCTGGGAGGTTTGAGATAGAGAAGTATAATGGCAGCAACTTCAAGTTGTGGAAACTCAAAATGGAGGACATGCTTGTAGATCAAGATTTATGGGATGCCATATTTGGTACAAAACCAACGGCAATGTCTCAAGAAGACTGGGATCTCAAAGATCAAAAAGATAAGGGTTTGATAAGACTCTGTTTGGCTGATTCAGTGCTCCTAAATATCCATGAAGAGAATATTGTAAAGGATGTTTTGAAGAAGCTTGGAGATGTTTATCAGGCTAAATCCCTGGTGAACAAGTTATTCCTATGAAAAAAATTGTATTCTCTAAGGATGGAAGATGGAGGATCTATCATTGATCACCTGAATACATTCAATATGCTTTTTACCCAATTGACTACTACTGGTGTGAAGATGGAGGAGAAGGATAGATGTATGACATTACTTTGTTCCTTACTAGATTCCTGGGACCACCTTGTTATGGCCATTGGGAGTACCACTACCACCTTCAAGATGGATGAAGTGGTTTCTTTGCTATTGTCTAAAGAGATGCAGAGAAAGTCTTTCGAATTAGCTAAGGAGGCTCTTACAGTTCATGGTAGATCTAAAGAGAAGGGAAAGAAAACTAGGGATATGTAGAACACCATTGATTCCCTTCACTCATGCATCAAGGAATTGAATCAAGACTCTTCCACGGCCAACAATCTTCAGGTGAGAATCATCACCCAAGTACACCTTTCCACCATCATATTCTTCATATTTCAAAAACCAACCCTGATGTGAGGTCATGTAAAAAGATGCACCATAGTCAATAAGCCACACATCCTCAGATGCATGTCTTGCCAAGGTGACAACAAACACTTCTCCTTCATATTGAGAGGACTTGTCAAAATCTGAATCATAATTCTTCTTCTTTTTCTTTTTCTCCTCCTTGCACTCCTTGCAGAAGTGACTAGGTTTGCCACAGTTCCAACACAAGGTCTTGGACTTTCTAGGAGACTTAAATCCTGTGGGAGATCTAAGTCTCCTGAAAAGTCCAAGACCTTGTGTTGGAACTGTGGCAAACCTAGTCACTTCTATAAAGATTGCAAGGAGGAGAAAAAGAAAAAGAAAAAGAAGAAGAATTATGATTCATATTCTGACAAGTCCTCTTAGGATGAAGGAGAATCGTTTGTTGCTGCCTTGTCAACACATGCATTTGAGGATGTGTGGCTTATTGACTTTGGTGTATCTTTTCATATGACCTTGCATCAGGGTTGGTTTTTGAAATATGAAGAATATGATGGTGGAAAAGTGTACTTGGGTGATGATTCTCACCTGAAGATTGTTGGCCATGGAAGAGTCTTGATTCGATTCCTTGATGGATGAGTGAAAGGAATCAATGGTCTTCTGCATATCCCTGGTTTGACACAAAACCTTCTTTCTGTAAGTAAGTTGAATGATGTGGGTGTGCAAGTTATTTTCTCGAATGGAGGATGCAAGATGACTAGAGGATCTATGGTGTTGGCTAAGGGTGTTCAGATTGGCACTCTGTTTTAGCTTGATGCATGCATAGTTTAGTGCAATAGTGCCTCTATTTCGAAGAAGAGAGCTTCAGAGTCTTCATCCTCACCATTGGAACTAGTAGCAAAAAAGACTGTTGCATCTACTTCTGATGGTCATGCTTTATGGGTACCTAAGAGTGCTCATTCTATGGAGATGAAAATTCTAGCTGAGAAGACAATGTTATGGCACCAAAGGCAAGTGGTCACATTTGTTAAAATGGTTTGAGGACCATGAAAAAGAAAAACCTTGTTGAGGGTATGAATGACTATAATCTTGAGTTTGATTTTTACAAACATTGCATTTATTGAAAACAAAACTATGTTCAATTTTATTCCAGTTCTCACAAATCTTCTGAGGTGTTGGACTTGATTCATTTTGATGTGTTTGGTCCTATTAATGTTCCTTCAATTTCAAAATCTATTTACTTTGTTTCATTCATTGATGATTACAATAGAGGGACATGGGTGTATTTCCTTAGAAGAAAATCTGAAGTCTTTAGTAGATTCAAAGAGTTCAAAGCTCCTATAGAGAATCAGAAGGATAGAAAGATTAAGAATTTGAGGACTAACAATGATGGCAAGTTTTGTTCAGTAGATTTAGACAAGTTCTCTAAAGAACAGGGGATTGAGAGGTACAAGACAACTTCATATACCCCTTAGCAGAATGGAGTTGTAGAGAGGATGAATAGAACATTGATGGAGAGGGCAATGAATATGCTAAGTAGAGTTGGTCTTAAACAAAATTTCTAGGTTGAAGTTGTTTCTACCACTTATTACTTGGTTAATAGGTCTCCTACATCAATGCTCATTGATAAGACATCTATGGAGGTATGGTCTGGTAAAAACCCTTCATTAAGATACATTTAAGTATTTGGTTGTGAGGCATATGCACATGTGCCTAAGGAGAAGAGGTCTAAGTTGGAGAACAAGGCTATGAAGTATATCTTCATTGGTTATGGCATCGGTGTGAAAGGGTACAAGCTTTAGGATCTAGTGGCTGAGAGAGTTCTGTATAGTAGAAGTGTGATCTTTAGAGAGCTCAATCCTTCTTTTGTTATCTTGTAGCCAAAGAAAGAAGAGAAGAAAGATGATGTGGTTCAGTTTCTTTCCACCCTTGAGAAAGTTAAACCAAAAACATCTATTGGACTTGATAATGAGGAGAGCTCTATTAGTTTTGAAAGTTCAGAAGAAGATGAAGAAACTCAACCTCAATTTTTGAGGAGGTCCACATAGATAAGGCAACAACCTGATAGGTTTGGTTATTCATTGCATGATTCCAATTGTATTTTTGCTTTGATTTCTAACACTGACGAGCCTAGAACTGTGAAAGAGGCTAGGGGTATGAAAGATGCATGTTCTTGGAAGGAGACCATGGAAGAGGAGATGACTTCTTTGGAAAAGAATAATACTTGGGACTTGGTGCCTCTTCCTGAAGGATGAAACCTATTAGATGCAAATGGGTGTTCAAAAAGAAATTTGGTGTAGATGGCAATGTTGAGAAATAAAGGCTAAATTGGTTGTGAAGGGGTTTTCTCAGGTGGAGCGAATTGACTATGGTGAGATTTTCTCTCCTATTGCAAAGCTAGCATCTATTCAGTTCCTGTTATCTCGTGTAACAACGCGTATGATTTAGAAGTGGAACAGATGGATGTGAAGACAACATTCCCTCATGGTGACTTGGAGGAGGAAATCTATGTCACAGCTAGAGCACTACGTGGTGAAAGGTAAAGAAAATTTGGTTTGCAAGTTAAAAAAGTTTGTATGGTTTGAAACAGTCTCCTAGGATGTGGTACCAAAAGTTTGATGCCTTTGTGTTGAGTATTGGATTTCAGAGATCAAAATCAGATCATTATGTTTATTACAAGTTTGACAATGATCACATTCTCATTATAGCATTGTATGTCAATGATATGTTACTCATTGGGAATGGTAAAAGTTTGATTTCTAATTTGAAGTCTTAGTTGTCAGCATAGTTTGAGATAGAAAATCTAGGGGCAGCTTAGTACATTCTAGGAATGGAAATAAGAAGAGACAAAGCAAACATAAAACTTTTGTTAGGGCAGAGTATGTTAACATTGTGTTGGAGAGATTCAGCATGGTGGATTGTGGACCTTTGACTATTCTTGTTACAATGTGGACAAAGTTATTTGTTGTAGATTGTCCAAAGTCTCCTTTTCAAATAGAGGATATGAGCAGAGTTCCTTATGCTAGTGTGGTTGGCAATTTGATGTATGAAATGGTCTGTACAAGACCAAAGGTTGCCCAAGCAATGGGAGTCCTTAGTCAATTTATGGCTAATCCTAGACGGGTACATTAGGATGCAGTGAAGAGAGTGTTTAGATATTTGCAAGGTACTTCTAAGTATTCCTTATGTTATCATGGTTATCCTACAAGACCTCAACATTCACTTTGTATTCATGGATTTGTGGATTCAGATTGGGCAAGTGACATTGATAGCAAGAGATCCACCAGTGCATATGTGTTCACTATGTTTGGTGGTTCTATTAGTTGGATGAGTAAGTGGAAACCTATGGTCACTTTGTCCACTAATAAATATGAGTACATGGCAGCAACTCATGCTTATAAAGAAGCCATTTGGCTTAAGAGATTGTGTTTTGATGTTGGGTTTGATGCAAGGAAGATTACTATTTGTTGTGACAATTAGAGTGACATATGTTTGGTGAAGAATCCCACTTTCCATACAAGGACTAAGCATATTGATGTCAAGTACTATTTTGTTCGTGACATGGTAGAGGATGGGAAGTTAAACTTAGATAAAGTTGATATTTTGATGAATGTTACATATTCCTTGACAAAACCTGTGAGCATAGACAAGTTAATATGGTGTTCAAAGTCTATGGGCCTCTCAGCCCCTAGCAATTAAATCATGGTGTTGATACTCCATTTTCTCTTGCAAGGTGTTCACCAAGTGGGAGAGTATTAAGAAAAGTGTCTTAACCTTGAAACTTTGAAAGGTTACTATTCTTCCTAGTTTTGGTCTTTTCGAATACCCTTTATCTTGAATTATGATCTAGAACTTTCAAATTTTCCAAAAGGGCTATAAATGGTGGGACCTACTATTTTTAGTAAGTTTACATTTGACTTTGGATTGACCTAAATTTTTCCTAGAAGGGGCAGAACAACTAAGTAAACATCTCAGTGAGTTTCAACTCAACATCATATTTGGATTGCGAGATATTAAAGTTTTTTTTTTTAAACTGCCAAAAAAATTTTTGAACTCAATTGTCATAATTGAAACTTCCCTAAACACTCTTCAAATTGTCATAACCAATGAAGTGAGTTACAAGGTGATAGATCTCTACACAATCTTTCTAATGTATCAAATGATTCATCAATTGGACACCCAAATAAAAAATTATGGCCTCCAGAAGTTGGACCTCCTATTTTTGGGAAATGTAAAAACATGTTGGACACATAAAAGAGCTATAAAGGGGAGAGTTACACATGTTGGCATGTGTTTTGACAGATCACAAGGCATCTTTGATTGGAGATAATTTGGGCACCACTTTTGGGTGGTTTTAGCTCATGGTTTTATAATTACCGGTAATGGTTTACTGTATTGTATCTCCTATATATCAGGAGCTAGAGATGGAGGTTGTGTGTAAGATGATTATAGATGTCGAGTTACCTCCTAGATCTCTGGTTGGATATACTCCTGTAAAAGCTTGCTCTGTAAGTATATTGTAATTTTCTTAATTCTTGAATAATACATTGGGTGGCTAATTTAGAGTGTGTGGTTTTCTACCTGAAAGGGTTTTCCCCACATATATCTTGTGTTGTGAGTTTTGTGTTTGCATTTTGATATTACATTTTATGTTAATGTGCATCTTATCTATAACTATAAAGTAAAAATTTGCATAAATCATTCCTCAGTAGATCAGTGTAGGAAGTGTTTCTACATATCTTGCTTCCTTTCAAATTCCAATCACATTTACAACAATACTTCAAACATTATAGCCTAATTTATTTATCTATATTCTAAAATGACACATCCACTTTCTATAAATATATGAAAAATCTACCTCTTGCTTCTCCAAGTTAGTGGAAGCCTTGCTATCCAAATTTTTTGCAATTCTCCATTTTCCAGCTACCAACTCCTTCAAACCATTCCTCCAAAAACTAAAAATCTCCTTTGATGATAATGATAGACCAACCCAAAACTGAAAAATTCCTTTGATGAAAATGAATGACCAACCCAAAACTAGAAAATCTCATTTGATGAAAATGAATGACCAATCTAAAACTAAAAATTTTCTTGATAAAAATGAAAGACCAACCTAAAACTAAAAAATCTCTTTTGATAAAAATGAAAGACCCCCCTCAAACTAGTTTCAAAAAGAAATAAATAGAGAGGAATAAAATTTTCATTTACGACAGCTACCGCATCTACAATAGCTATGGCCTCCATTGCGACTTGTACCAGCATGTCAATACTAGAAAAGGCTCCACCAACCCTTTAACCTTAGTTGCATTAGGATCTTTTTCTTCATCTATGTTAGTGTGAATAGGGATATTACCTAACCAGTTATTTCCCATGTTGTGTGGATAATTCATATTATTTAACTATTTATTAGTTAAATAATATTAACACACATATTCACATGTTAAGTTGACTTAGTGAGTTTTCTAGGAGTCTAGTTGTGTGTTGAGTTGTTGATAGTTGGAGTGAGGTGTCTTATCCTCCACATGTGTAATTAGTTGGTATCCTTTAATTGTCACATGTTGTAGGACACTCTCCACCAATCACTCCACCTTTCTATCTCCCACCTTGTCTTTATAAGAAAGGTATCTCTTTTCATTTTGTAATGAATGAATGAATGTAATGAAGGCTAGAGCTATAGTTCTCTCATAATGCTATTATGCCATTGGAGCATTTACATTATTCTCTCATAGTACTGATATGCTATTCAATTCTTTTGCATTACAGTTTATTGATTCCAGCTCTTTCAATTTGGTTCTAGGTTATATTCTTTTTCAAGATTCTAACATGGTATGGGAGCATATTTTGAAAGAATAGATTCATTGTTTGAAAGTGTAAATCATGGTGGATCTTGATAGTTGAGTATGCTCTTCTCTTGCATCGATTGATGACATGGAGAATCAGAAAGACTTGATAGAATACCATATTTGTGAGGGTTCTTCTTTGTGACCTTGTATTGTAGGTTTATTTTGGAGCATGTTGCTGCAGATTTAAGCACATCATTATGTTTAGGAGGTTAGAGATAGTCAAGATCACCTTTTGTTTCATCCAAATTGGACATTGGAGGCCAAATCTATGAGGGTTTGAAGTTGGGTGATGCATGCCTAATCCAATAGGTAGCTAATATTTCGAAGCACTTTGGGCAAAATCAGACCCTACCATCACACTCAGGAGGCCCTAAAACCCCAAGATTGACTATCAATTCATCCAAATTGGACAAAGTTGCAATGAGAGGAAAAATTGTTTTTACCCGATTCCGCCGTACGAAATCAAAGGCGAAATATTCTTTGGGTATATTCACTAGCGCAAGTAGTATCCTCTGCCTACATAGGTAGAATCTTCATTGGTAGAATATTATCCGTTAGGTATAAGGTTTGTTGGTTGATAATTTTTCTACGGATGAAAGCGTTTTTTGAAAATAATTTTTATGTAGGTGTCATAGGGTACATTATACCCTCAGCCTGTGCAAATAGTGTACACAGGTACGAGTGAGTGGTGTGGGGGTGCCACAAGGCATGGGTCCCACACACTGTATCTTCTATGGCTGCTTTGATCTAAAATTTGGGCTGCATTTTGAAACCTCAGAGAAACCTTTCAAATCCATAGTCTCCATTAAACCAGCGGGTGAACAAACTAATCAGTGGCCAACAAATCTACCCATGACACATTAACCAGAGGCAGATATAAACATTGTTGGCAGTCTTTGGAGCTCCCCAACATCTCTTATCCACACTAGTCAACACTTACACTAGCTGCGTTTGGATCTCCCTAGCCATCGGTGCCAAAGATCTTGGCCCCTGCGACAATTTTCAAACCAGCGAGCAGGAAATCTGATCGACCAACCACCTGAAACCACCTTGCAACCCACCAAAACACCACCGGGAGTACAAAGGTGGTTTCCTGCATTCATATAGATGGTTTACCATCAAACACATGTGGTTTTGGTAATTTCATGTAGTTTTCCAAAAATCCCACGGTAGTTTAGGAATCTCAAGCAGAATTTGAGATTATACTGACAAGTTTTTTGCGTTAGGTGATGTCATGCTGATGTCATCCTAATGACATATTCCAGTAGACCATACATAATATTCTAGTGAAAATCAAAATATTTCATCATCAGATTCTACAGACGTCATCATTTCATTAGGTGACATCATCAATTTGATTCTCTTTGTTGATGTCATCATTCCAGTTGCTAACATCACTTTCAGGATGATCTTTCAGAATATTATAGGGAATCTTTGAAGATTCTACCATAGATTCCTGCTAACATCAAGAATCTGACCATGGAAATTAGCAGGCTTGGGCCAAGTTTGCCCCCTCCTACATTGATCTTTTTAGTTTGGCAGTCCAACTTCAAACACTATATCTTGCTCATATTTGCTCCGATTCTTGAGCAATTTTTTTTTTATTTAGGATAGAATTTTGTATCCTTCATAGTGGCGAACTCAGTTATTTGTTTTGGTGCCTGGTTTGTCTAGAAATTGCAGTTTTTCATCACTGTACCTGAGCAATCCTTGTTTTTAGAACTTCAAAGTCCTTGTTCGAGCTCATACAGTAATATTTTTCGGTGCAATTTTTCTTGAAAGTGCATGTTTTTTCGAGTACTTTCTGGATCTGCTATCAGTTTGATCTAGTTATTTCTTAGAATTATACTTTCAGATTTAGCCTAATCTTGGCTTTTGCATTGTACCAAAATCAAAGTCCACTTTGTCGTTTAGGCTTGTGGCAATTGTAATTGGACTAATCATAAAGTCCCAGAATCATTTTTTGCTAAGGGGGTGTCTCTTGTGTGCCTTCTTTGAGTTCTTGCATTCTCAATCTCTTTTATGCACTAAGATGTATCAAAATATAGTTCCAATGCTCACTCCATACAATTATATTGATTGGAAATCTAAAATGTCAATCTATCTCAAGAAGATTGGGTTGCATAGGATAACAATGGGGCTTGAACTTGAACCTACTATAGATGCAGAAAAGACTAAATGGTTTAATAAGTTGGATGAAGCTTTTGGAACCTTGTGCATGTATATATCTCTAGATTTGCTTTTTCAGATTGAATCTCTTTCAACACCAAATGAAATATGGACCACTTTGGATAAACTCTTTGGTAAATAGGATGAAATGAGGGGACATATACTAGAGAATAAGCTCATCGGGTTAAGTCCTACAAGTTTTGACACTATACAAGACTTCTTCACAAAACTTAAAGCCATAAGGTTGCAGTTGAAACAGTGTGGGATTGAGAAGATAGACTCACAATTGATCTTAAGTACTCTTTCCAAGCTAGGATGACAATATTCAATATTTGTTTCTACATTTCATGCCACTAAAAGTGCCTTACGAACCAAGTTCACAATGCCTTCTCTTGATGATTTTACAAATGACCTCACAAGGGAGAAAGATAAGTTGATTCAAATGGGTCAAATAAAGTCTTCTAAGTCTCATGCCTTGACTATAAATCATGGAACTAAAGATCAGAAGGGTGGTGGCAAACAAAGTAAGAAACAACAGAATCAAGGAGAGAAGAAACAAGATCAAACTAAAGTTGTTCCCAAAGCAACTACTGAGCCCTCTTCTTCAAAAGGTGATAAGAACAAGAAGGAGAAGGTGAAGTGTTCCTATTGTAAGAAAACATGACATGATGAGCACAAATTTTTGAAGAAATAGATTGATTACCTGACAAATATTCTTCAAAAAAATAATCTTAAGGTACCTAATTTAGTAAAACAGAGTTCATCACAAGATTCTTCAAAGGACATAGAAAAAGGAAAAGGTAAGGAGAAAGGAAAGGGTAAGGCCCTTGTTGCTGTTGTTTCACAACCAAATCCTTGGATCATTGACTCAGGTGCTTTGCATCACATGGCCTCATCACAAGACAACTTTGTCTCCTTGGAGCTATGTACTTTGCCATCTATTCTATTGGGTGACGACTCACCTATTAAGGTGCATGGGAGAGGGTCTATTGATGTGGATGAAGGAACATTTAAGGATGTTCCTTATGTTCCATCATTATCAACTAATCCCCTATCGGTCTATCAGATCACTCATACTAGCTCTGGCAAGCAGGTTGAGTTCACTTCAGACATAGTGGTAATCAATGAGATGGACAATGGGTCTTCAGTTGCAGTGGGGAAGGCTAATCATAAGTCTAGACTATATCACTTTTCTCACTTTGTTCTTGATTCTCCTTCACTTGCTTTGCTCACTCACGCAGATGAGGTGATTTGTTTTTGGCATCAATAGTTTGGCCACTTAAACTACTACTACTTGAAATAGCTCAGTCAATAGGACATGGTCACATGGTTGCCTTCTATTCAGTTTTCTAATGAAGTTTTCCAAGGTTGTGATCTTGGTAAGCATATTGTAGATAAATTTGATAAAGGACAAGCATGGAGGGCCACACAACTTTTGGAGTTAGTACATAGTGACTTGGTAGGTCCATTTCCACATCCTTCTTTCAACAGGGTGAGATATGTTCTGACTTTTATTGATGATCTTTCCAAATACACTTGGGTCTATTTTCTCAAATAGAAGATTGAGCTTTTTGATTCATTTCAAGACTTCAAATATTTTGCAGAGAAATAGCTAGGGAAGGCCATCAAAATTCTACGTAAAGATAATGGGGGAATATGTCAACCATAGATTTGAGTAGTTTTGTGCCTCAGAGGGTATTGATCTTCAGCATACATTTCCCTATACTCCGCAACAAAATAGTGTCACAGAGAGGAAGAATAGGTTCTTGAAAGAGATGGCTAATTGCTTGATCCACTCCAAGTCCTTGGTACCTCAGTATTGGGCAGAGGCCATCATCTCTGTGTGTTATATCTAGAACTAGGTATGTCACTGAGCTGTCAAGGGGGTCACTCCTTTTCAAGCTTAGACCGGTCAGAAACCCACAGTCAAACACTAAAGGGTGTTTGGTTCTCTTGCATGGACCCACATTCCAACAGAGATATACAAGGCTATGGATCTGTAAAGAAGGCCTTGCATATTTGTTGGGTATCCTGAGGATGTCAAAGGCTACATGCTTCTTCATCCCACTACAAATGAGCTATTCATTGAGAGGAGTGTTCATTTTGAGGAGGATGTTTCCCATTCCCTTCCTATCACATCTCCCTCCACAATCACTTTGGAGCCATTGTGCCATGATGATAGTTCTTCAGAGGTTCCTAACCCTCTTGATCCTGATGAGGAGTTATCTGCCTCTTCTTTAGATGGTGACAATGATTATGAGGATTTATGGTGCAGGAGCACCCAATCAACAGTGGCCTCCATGAGGCATTTAACTATTTTATATTTATTTTTATGTTTTCAATAAGGTTCTAAATGGGCATTTAATGTAATAAGATCTGTTTGACCATTTCTGTTATTGTAAGGACACTTGTCGATCTGTAGATGACAAGGTTGTTAGTTTGTTAGAGGTTGTTATCTCCCAGCCGCTTGGAAGCATCTCCCAGCCACTGGGAATCATTTTCTGTACTACTCATATGAGGGGATAAATACCTGAGATTTGATTGATTTCAGATATGATGATGTGAGTTGTGACATGTGAGACAGAGAGAGACTATGAAGTCAGATATCTGTATCAATTTCTGATAGCAATAAAGAGGATTCTATTTGTATTGATTTTTTGGTGTTCAATTTACTAGTGCAATAAATTTTTTGGTTTGCAGTCGAGATGGATATCTAATCCATTCCACTGGTGAGATTCTTCGAATCGGTGGAATGGCTGTACATAGTAATTTAGATTTTCTATTTTGTGTTTGTTCATTTTGTGCTTACAGGGTTAGTTTACAGCATGCATTGAGGAACCCTAGCATCCTCATGTGCTAGGTTCATAAAGTTTAGAAAGTTTGTTTGATTTTAGGAGAAGTAGATCAACGAAGTTAAAGTCTAGTAGATAATTAAATTTTCTGTGTTTTGAACCAATTTCAATAGTTCAATGGGTTTCGGTTCAATAGAGGAAGTGTTGATGTAAGTTCCAATATCAGGTTCCACAGTTAGTAGAAATCCAGTGACAAGTCTTTAATTGGCCCTTTAGTGAAAGGTTTGATAGTTCACAAGTTAACATGAAGTGTTTGATTTAACCTTTGAACTGGTTCAACGGTTCAAGGGTTCAACGGTTCAACCGACCATTTGGTTCAACGGTTCGGTGACGGAGATAGTGTGAAGGGTCAACGATAGTTAAACCGATGGTTGAAACGGTTTGGCGGTTCAATGGATCAATGAAGGTACCAAGGTTCAAGAGATTAGTGAACAATGAAAGTTCAGTTGGTGCACCGGTTCAACGGTTCAATAACCGTAGGTTCAACAGGGTAGTTTTAGTTTGAATGGTTCGGAGGTTCATCGGAGTGACTGTGGGTGTCGAGGTGATATTTATGAAGATGACTAACAGTCTGTGTGTTGCCAATAGACAACCAAAGTGAAGTACATCCATCGGCATATCGGCAGGAGCGACAAGGAGTTCGCCGATAGCGACGGTCATGCCAATATGTGCAAATTTGATCGGCCAGAGAAAGGATCTTGGCATGAAGGAGTTTAGGCTCGCCGATGAAAGTGGGTCTCGTTGATGGAACACCATATGAAGGAAAATGTATGTTGCGAGAAATTAATAACCATTTCGCACGATTCGCTGCATGCATTGCATCAATTTATCTTCTCTTTCTAGTCATCATTTAGAGGTTGATGATTCTCCTCCAAATTCTCCTACCAAGCCTCTTTGGGCTCGATAGACATTGGAGTCAGCAAGTGATTGGGTTGGTGATCCTTTAGATGAAAGAAGAACAAGGTCACAGTTTGAGTAGGATCCACATCTCTTCCTTTCCACAACTTCCAATCCACAGACCTTTCGGGAAGCTTCAGGTGTCCCCAAGTGGGATGTTGCTATGCAAAAAGAGTTAAGTTCCTTAGAGATGAACCACACTTGGGATTTAGTCCGCCTTCCTAAGGGAAGGAAACTTGTTCAATGCAAGTGGATCTATCAAAGAAAATTTGCTGCAGATGGTTTGGTCGATAAGCATAAGGCTCAACTGGTCGTGAAAGGATCTCCCAGGTTCCTGGAATTGACTACTCTAAGACTTTTGTGCCAGTTGCTAAGATGACTTCTATTTGACTTATTCTTTCCATTGTTGCTTCCCATCATTGGGAAGTTTATCAAATGGATGTGAAGAGTGTTTTTCTTCATGGAGACCTTCAGGAGGAGATATACATGGAGCAGCCATAGGGGTTCATTTAGGATCCTTCACTTTTTTGCCATTGTCGAAAGTCTCTCTATGGCCTTAAACAAGCCCCTAGGGCTTGGTATGCCAAGATGGACTCCTTCCTTTTGACAGTTGGGTTTTCACAATGCCATTCTAATCCAAATGTGTATATTTTGCAGTAGGATGATACTCTCACACTCCTTGTTCTCTATGTTGATGACTTGTTGATCACAGGGAGTTCCTCAACCACCATCAAGGTAGTAAAAATTGCCCTTCATGATCAGTTTTTGATGTCAAACTTGGGCCTTCTACATTACTTATTAAGGATTAAGATCACTTAGTATTCATCAGGTATCTTCCTTTCATAGCCCAAGTATGCACTTGACATGCTCTCAAGATTTTGCATGGCTGATTGTAAGCTTGCACTGATTCCCTTTCTATCAGGAGTCAAACTTGAGGCTAAGTATTCTTCGCCTTTGGTGGATGGCACTTTATACCAACAACTTATTGGGAGTCTCATCTATTTGACTCATATGAGGCCAGACATTGCATATGCTATGGACATGGTCTCTCGGTTCATGCAAGAGCCACATAAGTTGCATTGGAAGGAAGCTAAGCAGATTCTTCACTAGATGTTCAGGGCACTCAAAGTTTTGGGATTCATTATGCAATAGGCATGGATATTGACTTGGTGGGATACATAGATTTAGATTGGGTAGGTGATTCTCAGGATCACAAGTCTACTTCAAGGTATTACTTCTCTCTTGGTTCTGGTCCATTTTCTTGGTCGAGCAAGAAGCAGTCTTCTATTGCTCTTTCATCTACAAAGGCTAAGTATCAAGGAACAGTTAATGCTACTACTGAGGTTGTTTGTCTTCAATAGATTCTCACTAAGTTTTGTATTCCCTTTCAAAAGCCCATAGTCATCTTCTATGAAAATCTAAGTATGATTCAGATATCTCATAATTTGGTCCATCATCAGTGGACCAAACACGTTGAGATTCATATACACTTCATATGGGATCTAATTCATGAGCAGATCATTGATCTTAGATATTATACGACATCAGAGCAGATTGCTAACATCTTCACCAAACCCTTCATGAGAGCAAGTTTCTTCATTTGCGAGCTTTGTTGGGGGTGCGGTAGGTGTCCACTTTGGGGGATCTTCTAGTCCTTCTCTTTACTCTCTCTATTCTAGGGGGTATTTTGTTTTCTCTCTTTTGGGGAGGATTTTTTTCCCATTGGGTTTTCTCCTTTTCTCTATTTGTGAGAGATTTTTTTGTACATAGGTACCTAACATGGCCTTGTATCCAGGACCCATTTTTACATTCTTGCTTTAGTCAGCTTCTCCCTAAGTTGCACTTAAGGGGGGTGTTAGTGTGAATAGGGATATTACCTAACCAGTTATTTCCCATGTTGTGTGGATAATTCATATTATTTAAATATTTATTAGTTAAATAATATTCACACACATATTCACATGTTAAGTTGACTTAGTGAGTTTTCTAGGTGTCTAGTTGTGTGTTGAGTTGATAGTTGGAGTGAGGTGTCTTATCCTCCACGTGTAATTAGTTGGTATCCTCTAATTGTCACATGTTTTAGGACACTCTCCAACTTTCACTCCACCTTTCTATCTCTCACCTTGTCTTTATAAGCAAGGTATCTCTTATCATTTTGTAATGAATGAATGAATGTAATTAAGGCTGGAGCTATAGTCCTCTCATAATGCTATAATGCCATTGGAGCATTTACATTATTCTCTCATAGTATTGTTATACTATTCAATTCTTTTACATTACAATTTATTGATTCTAGCTCTTTCAATTTGATTCTGGGTTATATTCTTTTGCAAGATTCTAACAATCTGCACTTGGCATTGAAGCTCTATCTGGGGATGTTATTGAGCCTTCCCTTTTAAAAGATACCTCTCCTATGCAAGTCCAAAAGGAAAAATATAGATTGGATCTACATGAGCATTTCCCAACTCCCTCTAGAATTTCAAAAGGCATCACTTTTGTAGAGGTTTCAACAAAGGTTCCCTCAAAGACATAATACCCTATATTGGGAAAAAAATAGAAACTACTATATAGATGGTTGCAACAAACACACAGTTCACCCCTCTTCTCTAGGCAATGACAAATTGGTGGTGGATGGAGTGGTAAATGACCCCTCTATAAAATCTACGAGGATTGAGGATTCAAATAGCTCAAAGGTAAGAGCTAATTCTTTTGACTCCCATGTTTTTCCTTGCAAGGGATTTCTCAACAAAACCCCTATTTATGAATCTATATTTGAGCAATTTTCAAAGGGTATATCAAAGTGAATAAAACCCCTTAAGTGTGCCTCAAAATCCCATATTCTAGAATTTGGGGATGAAGTGCTAAAAGAAGAGAAATTTTTCTTTGTACATGCTCTGATTTTTCATTTTAATAGATTGTGGCCAAGCCTTCTAGATTTGAACAACTAGATAAAAGAAAAATAACAACCACTCTTCGAAGATGACATGGAAGTTTATCTATGTGCACAAGGTTTATTTATTGTAGTTTTTGACTCCATCAAAGATAGATATTTAATTCTTCTTGATCATTTCTGGGTTTGGGGGAAACCTTCTCTCTATCTTAAACCATGGCACCCAACTTTCAATCCTACCATTGAATATTTCAATAGCATGTTGATTTGGGTTCATCTCCCAAACCTCCCACTCGAATTTTAGATCAAATCTTCTTTCAAAGCCACTGGTAATTCCTTAGGCATCCTCTTAGCTATAGATAAGGATACTTTGGGATCTACTCATAACATGTATGCATGAATGTTAATGGAACTAGACATCTCCAAGGAATTTCCTGCATATCATTTTGAAAGTTAATGGGCTGTCTTGGACTCAACTATTGGATTATGAAGGTCTCCCCTTCCATTGTAGAAAATGCTACGAAATAGTACATGTTGAAGCTTGATCTAGCCTTAAAAAGAAATCATTAAAATAAGCTACATGGTGGAAAGATGCCCATCCAGACCATCTTTCAGTTCAAGCAACAAATACTAATTCAATCCCTCATATGAATCCACCATAGGATTACAAAGAGAACATTCATTTTGCACCTTTGATGGCAGCCTCTTCTACATCAACATCTCACAAGAAAATAAAATTCCTATTCATGATCAGAAAGAGAAAACAACTACAGTTTCAATGCTCAAGACTACAAAATCTTCACTTCCAGATCCCTCTTGTGAGGTAGGGAATGTTGAAGGAACTTGGATTCTTGTCCAACACAAGAAAGGTCCAACTAAAGTGACTTCAGGCCCTCACCAAATGCTTCTCTGCTCCCAAACTCCTGTAAGGGTGGGGAATACATAGGATTAATTTGGCCTTCTTGTTTTATTTTTAAATTTTATTTCCAGTTGCCCATGCCTAGACCTTCTCTTTGTATTTTTTATTCTTTATTATTTATTAATATATTATGGTGCTACACATCTATACCAGTAAACAAACTAGTGTTAAGTTTCCCTTCTCTAACTTTCATCACTTATTTTCCTAGCACTTTTCCTGGCTTTAGATGCTTCTAAAATACTTTTTTAAACACTTAAACATAGGCCCCCACTCACAGGTTATCACAATAGGGGTTTTAGTTTTTACAAATAATAAAGAAAATAATATTTTATGACCCATAAAACTCCCTCTTAAGTTCAAATCTGAGATTTAACACTTAAGGGAATTTGACCACACCCCACATAAAAATAATAAAAATAAAAATAGAAATTTAATTAATATATTTACACTGACAACACTCTAAACATAAAGACCTTAATCCTCTCCTAGGATAAGGCCTAGTGTACTAGGGAAACACAACAATATTTCTTGGGGAGCCTCCATAATTTTTCTATTGACAATGGAATTCAACTTGCACACTTGCACACAAGCATTAATATACCCAAAATGAGAGCCGAAGCAACATTGATAATAATATTTGTTAATGGGAAAAGTGGATAATATCAATAATGAATATCAAACCCAATAACACAATAAAACATGCAAATAACAAAGCTTAAAAACAAAAGAATAAACCTTACAACCTTGTTATCCCATGGCTTCCATTGTTCACCTACTCTCGATTGATTTTTGTATGATGAATGAGCCCTCAGGAAGCACACTTCCTTGCTTTGTTCTTCAAGATGAGAATGGAGAGATGGCTAAGATACTTCTTGTATTGAAGATGAGCTTTAAATACAATAGGAGGATGATTAGGGGTGATCTCAAGAAAAATGGATATGAGGGTGCCAAAGGCGCATTGGTAATTTGACAGAGTAATGTTACTTAAAGCTTGGACAATAGAAACGGAGGACGAGGATTCAATTTATAGACTTATGAGAGAGAGGATCAATGGTGTAGAAGAAATAAGAAGATCAATGGTATAGAACAGTTGAGAGAATGTGCGCGAATAGAAAGAAGACCAATGTCACACCAAAAAGCTATTTTGTTTGAGTTAACTACTTTCGTGATAAAGATAAGATTTGTTCTCACAAATTAGAATGATTTATTATAATTTAAGAGTTGTTGATAAAAACAAGGTTGTTTTAAATCAGTTAACTCAATTTTTGCTTTTGCATGACAAGGAAGATTTATTTTTAGAAGATTTGGAAGATAAGAAAGTGAATTAAATAAATAAATTTATTTAATTGTTTGTGCAAGATAGAAGAATAAATAAAATATTTGATTATATTTTATTTTTATAGATTTGAGAGAATTTAAATAAAATTGCATGATTTATTTAAATTTAGAGAAACAAATGATTTAATTAAATAATTAAGAATTATTTAATTGTTTGGAAGAATTTAAATTAAATAAAGGATTTTATTTAATTTTGACTTTAGAAGAGGTAATTAAATAATTTGACATTTAATTAACTTTAGAGGAATATGAATCAAATAAATAAATTTATTTATTTATTTATTGATAGAGGAATTAGACTTAAATAAATATTAAGAATATTTATTTGGACAGAGTTGTGTCATTTTTAGGTGTATACAATATTAATTATACACTTCATAAATATTTCTTAATTAATAGTATCATACTTAAATAGAAATGTAAACAACACATTTAATCCAACACTCCGATCATACTCATACAAGATCTAATAACAAAGTCATATTTAACTAGATACGATACACATTTAACATACATAATTATGTTCATACAAAATCCATAATGATAAAATAATTTTAATTTGTAAACCTTAATCCAAGAATTACGATTAAATCAATAATCATAAATTAATCAAATTCATCATCACATGATTTAATCCATACAAAATCTAATCAAAATAACAAGATGAAATATATACTTCTAATTTTATCATATCAATAATGTGAGTATATCATAGTTACTAACTAACTAAATTAGCATAAAAAACTAATAAAAACCTTAGATCTAGCCATAATGTTAGTATTCACCCAAATCCATGATCATAATAAAATACAATAAGCAAGCCTATCTAGATATAAAAGTAGTTATGAGGAGCAATGGGCCACACTGTATAATTTCTCTTTTGCAGAGGGGTTTTCCCACTGGATTTTCTCCTTCACTCCACTTATGAGAAATTCATGTGTACATCATAACAACTTCAAATTTGCAACATAAATTTAACAATCTCACATGGACAAGCTAGCTCACCTCCCAATCGTAGGACCTGTCAACAGGTCCACCTCAAGCTAGGAGGCTCCTAAGAAAATTGGTTGCACAACACATACACACACAATAAAAAAAAACAACAAGGTACCCCATAGGTCAACTCACACACATATAAATTTCCATTAAATCCATTAGAGAGGGGGAGTCAAGGGGACTCACTAACCTCTTGGAGAAAATAAATTATAAAACTCAAATTTTCAACAACACCCACTTCACAATTCATCATTATCAAATGATTAGAACAATTTTCACCCAAGATAGATACTCCTTACCAAACAATTGTCATAAACACATGCTCCATTATCCTAATCCCATCCACCAAATCACCATGGCACTCATGCCATTACACAATCAAATTAGTTTCCCCAAGAAAGTGTACACATCTCATTCAACCCCAAATTTGGGTGGATCTTAACCCAAATAGGAAAGATCAACACCCCAAAAACCCATACCCCCAAAACCTATTGAAAATGAACCAAAAAAAATCCACTTTCTAGAAAGGTATGGAAAATCTACGTCTTGCTTAGACTCCAAGTTAGGGGAAGCCTTGCTATCTAAATTTTCTACAATTCTCTCCTTTTTCTAGCTACCAACTCCTACAAAACCCTTCCTCCATGTTAGTTTATAGATTTGTCACTAAACTCTATTTTCTCATGCCCATAAATAATGACAAATGTACTAACATTTGAGTTCATTTGCAATAACTGTTTGCATTTTTTACAAGGAACATCTACCTTCGAAAGATATGAAATGAATGAATAAAAGGGGTATGCTTTTAACCATAAAGAAGAAAGGTGGTGCTTTTAACTAGAAAGTAGGAAAGGCATTAAACTTAAAGAATACTTAAAGAAAGAGGAGCACAAATACTCCTTTCGGCAACATCCACAACATTAATATCTTTAATCACAAAATCAACAGTGGAATTCTTAACCGAAAGAGAAATCATTCACAACAATGAGCATTAATTAGAAATTTTCCAATTCTTTCAATATAAAACTATAATTCAAAGAGCTATCACATTCAACATAAGAAGAATGTAACATCCATCTATTGTAATACAAAGCTTACAATATCTATCCACAACTCCTCAAATTTCATTCATATATTAAAATAATTAAAATAAAGTATAACAGAAAAGTGGCCATTCAACAACACAAAGTTTGCCAAAAGATCCTACTAACATCAAAAGGCTCCATATATATAGCCTTTTCTTAAAATGACATAACAACTTGAAATTAGTAGGTTAAAACATAAATAATAATAATTTAACAGTCTTTTATAAATCAAATTTCAAATCCTTGAAGAAATAGCATAAAACAAAGAAAAGCCATCTTGTGGCAGCATCATGATCTTCCTCCCAGACCACTTTATCTCCTTTCTCCTATTCCTTAGCACCTAATAGATCCACCTATGGCCTCATCCTCACGTTGTAACTCTTGAACCTGGAAATGATTGGAGTCAATATATTTCCACTTGGGCTAAGAGTGATGTGTATTTGGATCTTCCACGTACTGAGTGCTCTTTATTCATCCACCATTCTCTTGTTGATATCATCAATTTCATTCCTAAAAGTCTTGAGATACAATGCCATGCAACCAAGTTTTTCTA
The DNA here is from genome assembly GCA_027924645.1 of Cunninghamia lanceolata. Taxonomy (NCBI): domain Eukaryota; kingdom Viridiplantae; phylum Streptophyta; class Pinopsida; order Cupressales; family Cupressaceae; genus Cunninghamia; species Cunninghamia lanceolata. The sequence continues at coordinate 10,487,246 of BSBN01000389.1, forward strand.
AAGATGTGTCATTTATATTGTTAGTACTAGTGAACTCTTCACTGAGCAACTTTTTGAAGCGTTGTTTAGCCTCCTTCACATTGAGCAAATTATCTCCACTTTCATCAAGAAATTTAGCTTCTAAAATTTTATAGTTATTTTGTTGGCCCATGATTGCCATTAAACCAAAAGGTCAACCTGTGAATTTCTGATGCAAGTGCCAAAGTTAATGAATCCATGGGAGGTGGTTAGTCCATGTCACAAATCCCAGGGGAGCACTGACCATCTGCCAACAAACTCCCCTAGCACTACCTGGGGGATTCAAACACGTGACCTTTCGCTCTGATACCAATTGTTGGCCCATGATTGTCATTAAACCAAAAGGTCAACCTGTCAATTTCTAATACAAGCGCCATAGTTAATGAATCCACGAGAGGTAGTCAATCCATGTCACGAATCCCATGGGGAGTACTGACCATCTGCCAACATATTCTTGATGTCCACCAAGTCACCATGATATTGATTCAAAATTCTTCTTATTTCACCTATAAATTATTTAAACACAGACAACTTCCACTCAACAATATCCAGCCAAGAGATTGAATCATTTTCCTTAGGTTCGTTCATGACCTTTTCAGCCACTAGAATGTTGGTATCAATCTTCCTCATCTCCTACACTTTCTTAGATACCATTAGCAGAGCACTCTCATCCTTTTTAAAAGTTTGTAATTCTACAATTAGTTCCTTCCTTTTGCTGGAGATATGGGCATACAATTTCATTATTTCTTCAATATACATAAAACTATTAATAGTGACTTTCTCAATCCACTATTTAATGGCTAGCCATAGTTTGATACTTTTTAATTTGTTGTAATATTCTAGGATCTACACCATCAATAGGAACACCTAGAGCTATATCAGGAGGCTAAGAAGTAGCATTTACAATTGATTGAATAAATGAGGTTAAAGCATTCACCTAATTTTGTAACCTCACATTTTCTTGATTTTTTACTTTAAGTCTCTTGGCCAACATTCCAACAGAAAACTTAGCATGGTATATGTCTCCTTATATAGTGACGGGACCCATATCAACTTTACTTATATTGAAATCAGCTTCTGTAACACTATGCTCATCTTTATCCCCAATCGGGTTAGCAATTTCAAGAACCTAGTGCCCAGAAGAAGAATCCATGACTACCCTTGACATCCTTTGAGCCTTCTTAGGATGAGGTCTAGTTTGTAGTAGTTTAGCTATTGTATCTACATTTACATCAGTCATAGGGGTGTATCTTCTTTTTCTTTTCCACTGCCTTCTTAAGCCAAGGAGATGGTAACACTGCATTGCTAGGGCTAGCATCCAAAATGGTATTCTTTGATGGTTTGTAGTATTGATTGAAGGAATTTCATTTGAAACAGGAGAAGCTAGGATATTAAACAAAGTGTGAAAAGTAGTATCTTCACCAAGTTGCTGAAAAATAGAGGAATCATTATCTAGCAGATGAGATACATGATGGATCACATGGTTTATTTGGGGCTACTACGGAACATCAAGTCCTTTTTCTATTCCTGATGTTTTAAGTATTGGCTCACTATCTTCTTCACATACATTTTTCAATTTTCTACCTTCCTTAGGGTCTACTCCATCACTACCATGTTGTGAACTAATCCTAGATCTGGTTATCTCCACATTGGCTAAAGTTCTCTGATGTTCAGTGGTATGGGAAGATCCATGTTCCTTTGTTGTAGGCTCTCTTTGCAAAGAAGATACAATACATTCATGGTATTTTTCTTTGAGCCACCTCTCAGTCTTGTCCAAGACAAAATAAGATTGAACTTTTATGTCGGTGACTTCTTTTTTTGACCACTGAATGCATGGTAATCATTTAGTAGCAACAACAAGATATTCATCATCAATGATATCAAAATTATTACCCACCCCATTAGGAACTTCTAATGGTAAATTAAAGGCATGTACTTGGTCAAGAGTTAACCTCATCCACTCCCTTCTCTATACCTCTCTTTCATTTATATAGTCTTCCCAATAATCCTCAAGATGAGGTTGGTGTTCATAAAAATTCCCTCCATATAAATTTCTCTTAACAATTTTTTTTCTATCAAAGAATGGTCTAACAGAAAGGGGACAAAAATTATACTCAGCCAAAATTTTCTCCACATTCTTTACATGGTCATTAGTCATGCATGTAAAAAACATCAAAGACATAGGAAAAGAATAACCCTTATTTTTCATGTCATGATACTTCTTATTTACACAGGCCATCTCGCGACAAAGTTCCAAGAAAATGATAAAGTCACTGGCATACCTGGGCAATTTTAAATGGGCACTTTTGAATCCACCAATTCTTAGATAAGTGAATCTATCAAACTAGATGTAGAAGCTTCCAAACCTCATGATCAATTTTGCAGCCTTGGGAGATATCCTTATCTCTGAATTACCTTCAATCTTCCTTACGTTGAATATTAGAAAGGCATCACTGACATGCCGGTAATCATTATTACATGTTTCTTTTTACATATGTGAAAAATATTTATACATAGGTGTGTTTGGAGTTAAGGAACCATGAGTTTTTAAACCTAGCCATACCACCTCTTTACTAGCTAACAAATAGAACAAATAGGAACACATAAAAAAAAATTCTGATGGAAATTGGCCAGTTGATCATTAAGGTGATCAATTATTAATTTTGTCTTGTCCACATGTTGAGATTCACTACACATAATTAGAATAAACTGGCACATCCATTTTTCAAAGGAATTAGAGTCATCATTACCAACCACCCGATGCAACAATATAATCATGTTAGATATGTCCTCTTTGAAAAAGATGTGCTCTTTAAATTAGATGGCACTTGAAATTTCCCTTTCTTTTCATTTTTGAGCCAACTCTTTACGATGGAGGTCAAACACCAATCCTTCATATTTAGGAAATAATTCTAATCCATTTCAACAGATAGCTCCACAAATTCCTCCCTCTCAGACAACCTAAAAGCATAGATGCTATTATATATATATATGTATGTATATATATGTATGTATATATATGTATGTATATATATATGTATGTATGTATATATATGTATGTATATATATATATATGTATATATATGTATATGTATGTATATATGTATATGTATGTATATGTATATGTATATATATGTATATGTATATGCACGTATGTATATGTATATATGTATATATGTATATGTATATGTATATATGTATATATGTGTGTGTATATATATGTGTGTATATATATGTGTGTGTGTGTATATATATTGTTAAGAAAAGTGTCTCAACCTTGTAACTTCGAAAGATTACTATTTTTCCCAGTTTTGGTCTTTTTGAATACCCTTTGTCTTAAATAGTGGTTTGGAACATTCAAAGTTTCCAAACAAGCTAAAAATAACGAGACTTACTATTTTTAGTAAGTCCTTTGATTGAGCTAGGATTGACCTAAAATTTTTCCTAGAATGTGTGGAATAGCTAAGTGAACATCTCGGGTGAGATATTAAAGTTTTTGTTTTTTGAAACTACCGGAAAAAGTCTTAAACTCAATTACTAGAATAAAAACTTCCCTAAGCACTTTGAAAATTGTCATAATCGATGAAGTGGGTTACAAGGTGATAGATCTCTTCACGAGCTTTCTAATTTATCAAACGGTTTGTCAATCAGACACCCAGATCAAAAGTTATGACCTCTGGAAATTGGACCTTCTATTTTTGGGAAATGTGAAAATATGTTGGACACATAAAAGAGCTGTAAAGGGGAGAGTTACATGTGTTGGTGTGTGTTTTGGCACATCACAAGGTATCTTTGATTGGAGATAATTTGGGTGCCACTTTTGGGTGGTTTTAGCTCATGGTTTTGTAATTACTGTTGGCGGTGTACTGTATTGTATCACCTATATATCAGGAGCTTGAGATGGAGGTTGTGTGTAAGAATCTTACAGATGTTGAATTACCTCCTAGATCTTTGGTTGGATATACTCCTATAACAGCTTGCTCTACAAGTATATTGTAATCTTTGTGATTCTTGAATAATATATTGGGCAGCTTTGGAGTGTGGGGTTTTTTACCTGAAAGGGTTTTCCCCACGTATATTTTGTGTTGTGAGTTTTGTGTTTGCATTTGGAATTTGTTATTATCTTTTTGTTAATTTGTATCTTAATCTATAATTATAAAAGTAAAAAATTTGCATAAATCTTTCCTCATTAAATCAGTGTAGGAAGTGTTTTCTGTTCCTTTAATATATATATAGACACACACACACACACACTCAATCTTTATCACTATAGATCCATCATATGCCCTAATTTCTTGATTCTTAGGGTGATAATTCTTAGCATAGGTGAGGAACAGGTCCGAGGAAGACACAGCTGGTTGGAAACCTCCTACATGAGCTAACCAACATGTGAAAATTTTCTCTACCAATGACAATCTGGTGTTCTATTCCATCCTATTCCATAAATCTTTTAAACCAATATGTCCCAACACATTATCTTTGACATTAGCTAGAGCATTCTTAATAATAGAGACCACTGGGAAACCTTGGTATTTGTATTTCATCTTCACAAGCTTAAGAAACCAATAAATATACGCATCTAATATTACCAAGGGTACCAAACACACTTCCATGACATTTGGGGAAAATGTGCAATTTGAATTCATGAAATTGGAATACTCTTCACAGTATCTTGATTGGTCAACTTCAAATTCACAATGGAATAAAGCAAGTGAAGGGAAATTACAGTTGGCTAACGCGGATAGAAGAACCCACGTGTGATGTTGGTAGTCATCACTACACCAGAACACTCAGAAGTAGCACACTAGTATCAACAAAGAATGAAATGTTTGTAAGAATGGTGGCTCTTATATAAGTCCTTTAATAAATTTCTTTGAATAAGATCTTGCATGTGTCAGTTCTCTTTGTTGGTGTGAACACATAGTTCACACATGTTAAGTTGACTTAGTGAGTCTTCTAGATGTTTAGTTGTGTGTTGAGTTGTTGATAGTTGGAGTGAGTTTTCTTATCCTCCACATGTGCAATTAGTTATCATCCTTTAATTGACACATGTTGTAGGAATATCTCCACTTTCCACTCCACCTTCTAGCTCTCACCTTGCCTTTATAATCAAGGCTCACTCATTGTAGTTCATATAGCTTCATGTGATCTTTGTATAGAATCTTGCTCCATTGTTTTAGTATCTTCTCTTGTCATCTTTGTGTGGAAGGTTGTCTTGATTGCAGGGGATCCTGGCTTGCTGAGTCACATTGACTCTTACACTCTTCATAAATGAGTCACCATAATCTGTTAATGAGATACACGCGGTTGAGAATTTTAAAATAATTCCCATTCAATGTAAGGGGATAGGTGTCTTTTTCTTTGTGCAAGACAATAAATAGTGGATTTTCTCAAGATACGTGGATTAGGTGATGGAGTGGGAGAATGACAAATTTTGAAACATACGAACCCCAAGGGCTAACCTAGTCATAGGTTGGAAAGTTTGAGAATCTTGCAACTTGCCAATTGGAAATGACTCAAGTTTAGAATGTAAGGTGAGACTGACAAAGGAAATTAAGTTCACATTTTGGAGTTACATCGACTAATTGGTGAGTTTTAGAAAGTTCAAACTTGTTGATGGAAGTTAGATTTTTTTTTAAAATGTTGATTGCAAAGACAAAAGATCTTGAAAGTGCCTCAAATTTTTAAGGGTCAAGACAATGAGTGACTAAGGAAGGAAACATAAATACAGACATGAAAATGGAAAATTTAAAAATGTATTAACAATAGGCTTTGATTGGGGACAAGGACTAGAGGATGCAGAGAATCCAAGGCAAAGTGGCATGAGGCCTTATTGAATGGGCAATAGAGTCACCCAGGAAACAACAAAATAAACACATAGGAAAACAAAAATAGAGGCTATATACAAGGGGGACAGGAAGACATCACCAGTTGTATAATTTTAGATCTTGCCCATTATAGGAAAGAGACATCAAAGTACCATCTGAGTGTGCCAAAAAGAATGCATTCTCTCCAATTACCTATTTGATTGTGAAAGGTCCTCTCCATAAAGAGTCCAATTTCTTGTGTGGTTATTTAGGTTCTCTCCCTCTATCCCAAAGCAGAACAATATCTCCAACCACAAACTTCCTTTGCCTAGCCTTTTTGTCAAAAATTTTCTTCACCCTTTCTTGATGTCAGGTTATTTGATATACCACATCATCCCTCTGCTCTTATATTTTGGTTTACATGATTCTCTTTTCCCATGTAGATTGAAACTATTCATCTTCAATAGCCCTTTGCAAGTTTAAGGATGATAATTCCAAGGGAATGGGTAGAGTGCTCTCGATTCCATACACCAGTTCAAATGGAGACATGCCAGTAGCTCTTTTGGGACTGATTCTATCAGCCCATAATGCTTCATAGAGACTTTTGTGCCAACCCCTTTGATTGCTATCCACTATCGTTTTGATAATAGAGATTAAATTTTTATTATTGGATTCAACTTGCCCATTACCTTGTGGGTAATAATATGAAGAGTGGGCAAGACTGATACCATAATCGTAACAAAAGAGAGAGAGTTTAGAAGAGGAAAAGCTAGAGGCATTATCTATAACAATCTTCTTAGGTATGCCAAACCTAACCAGTATGTTTTCTTTGTCAAAATTACACAACTTCTGAAGTATATGTTTTATTAGGATAGCCTCCACCCACTTAGTGAAGTAGTCTATGGCAGTTAAGATGTGTGTATGACCAACACTAGAGTTTGGATTTATGGGCCCTATAAAGTCCAGTCCCCATTGTTGGAAAGGTTCATCAATAACCACAGGTCTCAAAGGCAATGCTACTAACTGAGGTCTACTAGTAAATTTTAGACATTTATCACATTTGGAAACCTAGTCATAAGGATCTTTAAACATACCTAGCCAATAAAAACATTGCCTCAAGATTTTGAAGGTTGTTATAGATGCAGAAAAATGTCCTCCACAAGGATTATTATGGAACATTTCCAAAAGATTCTTTTGTTGTTCTTTGTCTACACACCTTAGGAAAGTACTATCAATTCCCCTTTTATACAAAGTTTCTCCCTAGAGAACATATTTATTAGCCTTCAATTTTAGAATTCTTTTCCCTCTTATTGATAAATGAGGTGTGCATTCCCCATATGTCAATAGATAAGTGGCATTGGAGAACCAATCATTAGTGGTGTTGGCGAAAAGAACAAGTGGCACATCTTCATTCTTTGTAGGTTCATTTTCGGCAATTACTTTGCATAAACCTTTTCCTCTTACTAGAGTAGTAGGTTTTACATCAATGTCATATTCTTGAACCTTTACAATCCACACTCCTCTTTTATTACAGTTGATTTCTTATTGAGTTAAAATACTCTTGACTCTAGGGTCAGGAACAAAAATGATAGTATGGGAATGAAGAATATAAAACCTGAACTGATTCATTGCCTTCACAACTGCATAAGTGTGTTTTACTAATGGAGAATAGTTTAGTTAATGCTTTTTCATTGGAATGCTCATAAAGGCTATAGGTACCTCAATCCCTTGTTTTCTCTTCTGTAATAGGATAGATGATAGGGTGTGTTCTGAAGCACAACAATAAATGATAAAATCCTTATCAAAATTTGGATGAACTAGGGTTGGAGCATGAGCAATTACTACTTTGATATCTTCAAATGCCCTTTTAACTTCTTCACTCCACCTAAAGACTAGTTTTTTTTTCATCATTTCAGCAATATGCCTACTCAGTTCAACAAAATCAGGATCTGGTATAGCTCCTAGTTGAAGGCGGACTTAATTATTGAATATCTTTTAGCCTTTCTGTATCTATCTTAATCCCATCTTTGGAAACAATATCATCTAACAACTTACTCTCAGTAACTACAAATATTGACTTTTTAGGGTTGAGAGAGATACTATGATCCCTATATCTTTGAAGTACAACAACTAAGTAATCAAAGCAATCATCCTTTTTCTTGGAGAAAACTATTAAATCATCAAGATAAATAACAATAACTTTATCCTTCAAGTCTCCAAAGGACATATCCATGGATCTTTGAAAAGTTTCCCCAACATTGATGAGGCCAAAGGGCATCCTGTTATAGGAAAAAACACCTATAGGAGTAGTGAATGTTGTTTTGTGTTGGTCCTCAAAAGCCACCCCTATCTGATTATATCCTAAAAAGCCATCCAGCATGGACATCATCTATGATCCAGATATTGTTTGTAATATGTGGTCCATGACTGGCAAAGGGTAATTATCCTTGAGTGAGGCCTGGTTCAAATTCTATTAATTGACATAGATCCTTATTTCTTCATTTTTCTTTCTAATCAGGATGATATTGGCAATCCAGGTAGAGTGATGTATGGGATAAATAATTTTGGCCTTAAACATTTTGTCAATTTCATTAATATGGCTTCAATAATCTTCAAATTATACGATCATTATTTCTTCTAAAAAGGTGAGGTACCAGGCTTTAAAGGAATGTGACCTGTTGTACTTTCCCATCCTTGAATGTCTTCAAATTTGCATAGCACCATATAAAAACATCTTTATACTTAATCAACAAAGAGATTAAACACTCTCTTTCTTGGGGAGAGCAACACTTCCCAATGCAAACAAACTTGGGATTTTCTTCTGTTCTGATGTTTACATGATCATATTCAACAAAAGAACTAGTAGAAGCTAAACCTTTTTGCTTAATATAATGATCATGTCTATTGAAAATATCTTTGAGTGAGACCAAGCCATTTGGAATTTTATTCCCTTTTAATTATCTAACCTCAACATTTATGCCATCTAAGGAATTTACTTTTCCATCAATAGTCTCACCACTTTCTCTAACACTACCTTCAAAGAAAATGTTAGCAAAGGTTTCAACTTTCTTCAAAAATGAGATAATCTATTAGTCATCGTTAAAAAATTACCAATGATGCACATTATCAGGCACATTAGGCCTGTATATAACTTCCACCTTATAAGAATCATCCTTAAAATTAGGATGTGGGAGGAGCAAAGATGTTGAGATAGCTTATGAGTCTGATCTTGTGTTCTAATCTCTGGGGACTAATTCAATAGAGAATGCATCAAAATATTATATACTGTCACACACTCTATTTTTGTAATGCCACAACCTTCCATTCTTCACTAAGTAAACATTTCTCACTTGTTTGACTATAAGTTTAGCATCTCCCTTGGCTCTTAATTGATTAATTTCTTTTTGTTGGTCATTACTAACCCCAAAAGTAAGGCCTCATACTCAACAATGTTATTAGTATTTTCAAATTCTAATTTAAAAGCAAAAGGGAACTTATAGTCATCAAGATAGATCAAGACCACACCTACACCAGATCTAGAAGTTGAGAAACTACCATCAAACTCCAAAGTCTATAGCTCATTTGATAAATCAAAACCAATTATATTAGGGCATTCCCCTGATGTAGAAGAAAACATGTAGGCACTTGGGCCAGTCTCTACATATAGTATCTCTGCTCTAGAATCCCTAGATTTCAATATTGTAAATTTGTCTTTAGGCTCAGTGTCCCAATGAACTTTCTTCCCATCCATAGGGATCAAAACATGTGACCAATCCATTTGAATTTCTCCACCAAGGTCTTTGTAGAAACTTCTACTTAGAAGCATACCATAACTAGAGGGGATGTCAGCCACTAAGATGGTCAATTTCATTTTCTTCTTAGGGTATGTGGCTAGGCCTACCTGTGCATCCTTGATCTATCCTAGGATGGGTACTTGTTTTGAATCCATAGAATAGAACTTCCCATGAGTGGAGGTAAGAGATAGGCCAAGGGATTTTGCTACTTGGGCAGACATGACATTGTCAAAGGCCCCAAATTCTATGACATAATTTCTCAATTTATAACCAACAATAAATAGGGACACATAAAATGGTTCTGGTTTGTCAAAAGGGTTTTTAGGTTGAAAGGCCTTAGGGTGAGGATTCCAAAAGTTGTTTCAGCATTATCATTCACCTCTCTAGATACTTGTACATTTAAGTGAGAAGGGGAAGACTCTTTCTTCACATACTTAACCAACCTATCTAACTTAGTTGGATTTAATCTAAGATATTCAACAAGTGAGAGATTTGAATTTTGGTACTTTTACATGCCTCAATAATATCAAAATGGTTAGAAACAATCTCTTTACAAGAAGAAGGAGAGGGTACCTAGGAGGAAGGAGCTTTCAAAACATTAGGCTCTACTTTCTTAGATCCATTTGTTGCATGTCTTGACAAAATGGATTTGGGAGTAGAAGAGGAATTACTTTGTTGACCCTTGGAATCATGTCCTTTCCTCTGAGAATGTTTATTCATAGTAAATACAACATAGTTGGTACCATCTAGCTCAGTATATACATCGTCACCTTGGTCTGAATCTGATTCATATTCAAAGAAATTTACACTAGCATCTCTAGGATGAGGGGTAGGATCCTCTTCAACATAAAGTTCTTCAATGTGCTCATTCATGGACATCATCTACATAAATCTTGTCATCTCAAGAAAAGATACAACATCATGGTCAGTGGTGAGATAGGAATTATAGACCATATGATTTCCTTTGCTAGTTGATGGAGCACCCTTAATAGCTAGCCTTTGAGCAGGACCAGTCAAAGTGTAAGGCCTATTGTGATTGCCTTGCTGACCATAATCTTTTCTAGGTATATCATGATAAAATGGATGTTAAGGTACTTTAGGAATTTGCCTTTTCAAAGTAATAATATCATTAGCCAAATGTTGGATGATATGTTGAATTACAAGCATGAGGTTTACTAGTTTGTAACTCCTTTTTCCATTTATTGGTTGTTATGTGATCATCTTCTAAAATAGCACATTCTTGTGCTACTGCCAATTCAACTGCACCTTCTCTCTTGATGGAGAAGCTAACATCTAGAGGAATGGTATTGATAAAGAAAGATTTCAAAAGGATATCTCTAGGTCTCCTATTTCCAGGGATCCTGTTTACTAGTCATTTGAACTTGGCTACAAATTCCCTCATAGGTTCATGTATCTCTTTCTTTAATAATGACAACTGAGCCAAGAGAGTATGCTCATTTTTTGTTGTTTTGAACCTATTTTCAAAATAGGTTCTCATGGTTTCCTAGTTGTTTATTGATGTAGGAGGCAAATGGTAAAACCATTCAGTCATAGTATCAACTAAAGATTCCACAGATGACCAGAGCAAAATGTCTTCATGTTGTACACCTAAAATGAAACATGTTGTAAATAAGGCATTCAAGTGCTCATCTAGGGTAACCTTGCCATCTCCCCTAAACTTGGGTATTATTTTACTAGGCCCCCTTGGTAAATCATGTAACTGTACCCCTAAGTTTAAAGGGCCTATAGTAAAGAGTTCCATTCAATAAAAGGGCTTGACTAGAAGGGCTTGATGTATCTCTGACAAGAGGAGGGAAAGATGGTCTACTAAAATAATTTTCTCTACGAGTTTATGGAAAGGTAGAGAAATTTAAAGCTTGCAATAAATCAAAGTCGGGGTCAGAAATACCTTTCTTTTTATCTCCTCATGTATATCTCTTAGTAGCCAACTTTAGACACAAAGATTGTCAATCAACATAGTTGCCAACCCACTCACTAATTACCCTGAGGTTGATTTCATGGGTTATTCTCTTGGTTCCTTGGTCAGTTATCAAGAACTTTGTGGATTTAAAACGTCTATATCTTTTAGGAATTGGTACAATCCTTTCAATGATATGATTTTGGTGGACAACACCAAATTCCCTTTCTTGTCTTCTTAATTCTTGTCCAATATCTTCTTCTTTGTCCAACACTTGATTTACAAGATGAAACTGTTGGTTTGTCCTCTTGTATCTCTAGGCTAAGTTTCACAAATCAATTATAATGTCTTCTTGTTCAATGTCTAGCCAATTGATATTAGGTTGGAGTATAGGTCCAAATCTCCTTTGGAGTACCATAGAGACCACTTAAAATATAACTGAAGTACAAAGTCCCTAGTAGAGTCACCAAAAATCTATTAGTTTATAGATTTTTCACTAAACTCTATTTTCTCACACCCATATATAATGACAAATGTACTAACAGTTGAGTTCATTTGAAATTGTATTTGTAATAACTCTACATTTTTCACAAGGAGCAACTGCCTTCAAAAGGTCTAAAATGAATTAATTGAAGGGGTATGCTTTTAACCAAAAAGTGGGAAAGGCATTCAACTCAAAGACTACTTAAACAAAGAGGAGCACAAAGATTCCTTTCAGAAACATCCACAACTTTAATATTTTCAATAACAAAATCAGCATTGGAATTCTTAACCGAAAGAGAAATCACTCACAACAATGAGCCTTAATTATAAATTTTCCAATTCTTTCAATATAAAACTATAATTCAAAGAGCTATGACATTCAACATAAGAAGAATGTAAAATCCATCTACTATAATCTAAAGCTTACAATATCTATCTACAACTCCTCGAATTTCATTCTTATATTGAAATAACTGAAATAAAGTATAACAGAAAAGTGACCATTCAATAACACAAAGTTTGCCAAAAGATCCTACTAACATAGATAGGCTCCATATATATAGCCTTGTCTTAAAAGAAACTATCTTAAAATGACATAAAGTCTTATTCAAATTAGTTGGTTAAAACATAAATAATAATAAAACAGTCTTTTAAATATCAAGTATCAAAACCTTGAAGAAATAACATGAAACAAAGAAAAGCCATCATGTAGCAGCATCACGATCTTCCTCCTAGACCACTTCATCTCCTTTCTCCTAATCCTTAGAACCTAATAGATCCATTTGTGGCCTCATCCTCACTTTGTAACTCCTTAACGTGGAAATGATTAGAGTCAATATATTTCCACTTAGGCTAAGAGTGATGTGTATTTAAATCTTCTACATACTAATTACTCTTTCTGCATCTGTCATTCTCTTGTTGATATCATCAATTTCATTGTTGAAAGTTTTGAGATACCATGCCATGCAACTAAGTTTTTGCAAAGAAGTGTCATTTATATTGTCAGTACCAATTAACTCTTCACTGAGTAGCTTTTTGAAGCATTGTTTACCCTGCTTCACATCAAGCAAATTATCTCCACTTTTGTCAAGAATTTTAGCTTCTAAAATAGTACAATTATTCTTGATGTCCAACAAGCCACCATGAGATTGATACAAAATTCTTCTTATTTCACCTATAAATTGTTTAAACATAGACAACTTCCACTCAACAGCATCCATCCAAGAGATTGAATCATTTTCCTTAGGTACGTTCAAGACCTTTTTAGCCACTAGAATGTTGGTATCAATCTTCATCATCTCCTCCACTTCCTTAGATACCATTAGTAGACCTCTCTCACCCTTTTTAAAATTTTTTAATTCTACAATCAATTCCTACCTTTTGCTAGAGATATGGGCATACAATTTAATTATTTCTTCAATATACAACAAACTATCAATAGTGACTTTCTTAATGCACTGTTTAGTGGCTTTGGCCATAGTTTGACACTTTTTTATTTTCTCTAATAGTTTGGGATCTACTCCATCAATAAGAACACCTAGAACTCTATCAAGAGGTTGAAAAGTAGCATTTACAATTGATTGAATAAATGTGGTTAAAGCATTAACCAAGGTTTGTAACCTCATATTTTCTTGCTTTTATGCTTTAACTCTCTTAGCCAAAATTCCAACAGAAAACTTAGCATGGTATATGTCTCCTTCTAAAGTGGGGCAGATGCATATCAAATTTAATCATATTGAAATCAGCTTCTATAACACCATGCTCATCTTTATCCCCAATGGGCTCAGTGATTTCAAGAATTTGGTGCCTAGAAGAAGAATCCATAACTATCCTTGACATCTTTTTAGCCTTCTTAGGCTGAGGGCTAGTTTGTAGTAATTTTGCTACTATATCCACATTTACATCGGTCATAGGGGTGTATCTTTTCTTTTCCACTGACTTCTTAAGCCAAGAAGGTGATGGTAACATTGCATTGCTATGGTTGGCATCCAAAACGGTATTCTCTGGCTAGTTTTCAGTATTGATTGAAAGAATTTCATTTGAAATAGGAGAATCGAGGATATCAAACAAAGTGCAAAAAGTACTATCTTCACCAAGTTGCTAAAAAATAGAGGAATCATTATCTGGCATAGGAGATACAAGAGGGGTCACATTGTCGTTTGGGGCTGCAATAGAACATCAATTACCTTTTTTCTCCTGATCTTTTAAGTATTGGCTCAGTATCTTCTTCACATACATTTTTCAATTTTCTACCCTCCTTAGGTCTTCTCCATCACCACCTTGTTGTGAACTAAACCTACATTTGGTTATCTCCATGTTGGCTGAAGTTATCTAATATTCAATGGTATCAGAAGATCTCTGTTCCTTCATTGTAGACTCTCTTTGTGAAGAAGAAGACACAGTACATTCATAGAATTTTTCTTTGAGCCAACTCCCAGTCTTGTCCAAGACAAAAGAAGATCAAACTTTTATGTCAGTGACTTATTTTTCTGACCACTAAATGTGTGTCAATGGTTTATTAGTAACAAGTTATTCATCATCAATGATATCATAATTATCATCCACCCCATCAGGAACTTCTAATGGCAAATTAAAGGCACATATTTGGTCAAGAGTTAACCTCATACATTCCCTTCTTTGTACCTCTCTTTCATTTACACAGTCTTCCCAATAATCCTTGAGATGAGGTTGGTGTTCATACAAATTCTTTCCATATAAATTTTTCTAAACAATTTTTTTCTATCAAAGAATGGTCTAATAGAAAGAGGATGAAAATTATACTCAGCCACAATTTTCTCCACATTCTTTGCATGGTCATTATTCTTGCATGTGAAAAATGTCAAAGACACAGGGATAGAATAACCCTTCTTTTTCATGTTGTGATACTTTTTATTTACATAGGCCATCTAGTGACAAACTTCCAAGAGAATGATAAATTCAATGGAATACCTAGGCAATTTTAAAGGGGCATTTTCAAACCCACCAATTCTGAGATAAGTGAATCTATCTAATTAGATATAGAAGCTTCCAAACCTCATGATCAATTTTGTAGCCTTGGGAGATATCCTTATTTGTGGATTACCTTCAATCTTCCTTACATTGAACATTAGAAAGCCTTCATTGACATGCCAGTAATCCTTATTACTTGGTTCTTTTTGCAACTATAAAAAATATTCATACACAAGTGTGTCTGGAGTTAAGGAACTATGAGTTTTCAAATCTGGTCATGCCACCTCTTTACTAGCTAACAAATAGAACAAATAGGAACACATGAAAATAAATTTTCTATCAGAAATTGGCCAATTGATTATTAAGGTGATCACTTATTAATTTTTTCCAATCCACATGTTGAGATTCACTACACACAATCAAAATAAACTGACACATCCATTTTCAAAGGAATTAGAGTCATCATTCCCAATCACATAATGTAGCAATGTAATCATGTCAGATATGTCCTCTTTGAAATGTGCTCTCTTTAAATTAGATGGTACTTGAGATTTCCCTTTCTTTTCATTTTTGAGTTAGCTCTTCATGACAGAGGTCAAACACCAATCCTTCATATTTAGGAAATAATTCCAACCCATTTAAATAGGCAGTTCTACAATTTCATCCCTCTCAAGCAACCTCAAAGCATGGGTGATAGTCTTGGCATCAATATTTACAACTACAGTATTGCAAGTATGTGCTAATTGGTGTTGTCATTGATGTCAACATATCTATGTTGTCATTAATGTCAACTATATCTTTTGGCATTGTTTTTTGTTAATAGATTGAAGAACACTATCTGAGTCTTTTGCTCTGCATATTTCCTGTGTTGAAAACTAAAGTATGAGCTTTGGTTATGATTTAGAGAAATGTTTAAAGAATATAAATCTAGAATTTGTGGTCCAGATCATTGTACAACAAAAGATCTATTCACCAATTTGAAGATTGTGCCTAATAGAGTTTGTAGTGTGAAAGGGAGGAAGTTTTTTCTCCGCATTCCTCCGTAGTATGTTATCTAGTCTTGCAGTTCTAGACTTAAGATTATAAGGTCCTTAGCTTTCTTCTCTCCAAAGGTTTTGTGATTTGGTGTTCTAAAAAGCAAGTTTCTAATTAGCAGAGTTTGGCAGTGTCTGATTGAGAACAATCTGTGGTCCATCTTCAAGTGAAACAAGTTGAGATCTATTGTGGTTGGATTTGCTAGTCTCCAAATGATTTTATGATGTTCATATATGTCCCTTGAATACATTTAAGGCATGTAATTAATCCACAAGCTGCAATGAAGATCTTGGAAGCATGTGTTCAAATGTTATTGGTGATTGCACTGGTTTGGTTGACTTGGATGATTAACACTCTTTGTGGATAAATCTCTTGAATTGTAGAGGCGTGTGGTAGCATGTGAAGATGTAATTGAGTCCATGTTAAGGCATGAAGTGTTCCTCCTTTATTCACTTAGTCTGCAAGTTTAATTATGACTAGTCCTAATTTGATGTATGTATGTTGACCTTAGAGATTCTTCCAATGGTTGATGATTGTAATGCTGACCTTGATGTACATTCTGATGTTGATGAATTGTATAAATACATGTAATGAATTCATGTTTAAAGTGAGTGAGAAAAAATGTGAAGATAGGTTGTGAGTTGTAAAAGTAGAGCAGAGTAGAGGAGATATACTGCACTTCAATAGAACTAAACTCAGGCATGGTGTAGATGCTACTATAGCATTTCAAACCTTGGTAGTGAGCCACATCTGATAGTGAGCCATCCCTAGCAATGAGCTACCCTCAGCAGTGAGCCATCTTTTTGGGTAGGGAGCTCTAGGTAGTGAGCCACCATTTGATATTTGGTATTATTACTACATTTATATTGTGAGCTAACACTCACCGTGGTTTTTCCCTATTTAGGGTTTTCTACATAAAAATTCTAGTGTTCATGTTCATGTGATGTTGATGTATTCAAGTTTTTGATTATGCTATTCATGTTTATTGTTGATAATAGAATAAGGAAATAAGTTAAGTGATTGGGAAATTGATTATGGTTTATAGATGTTAAAATTTTGATACAACTGATTCACCCCCCCTCTCAGTTGTCTTGTGCCATTCAACAATTGGTATAAGAGCATGTTCCTTTGAAGAAAGCCTAACAACTTAAGGAAGATTTGGGATGGCACACAAAAAGGACACACCTCAGTTTGATGGAACTAACTACACATACCAAAAGGTATGAATGGAAAGTTATCTTATTTCCATAAGTTACAGTGTCTAGATGATAGTCAAAAACAAAATATGAAATACCTAAAAATGGTCCAAAGACTGAAGAAGAAATCTATGAGTTTGAATTGAATCACAAAGCTAAAAGTACTCTATTGAATGCTTTATCAAATATTCAAATGGCTAAAGTGGTGGATCTTACAACTACTCATGAAATTTGGGAGAAACTAAAGAATGTTTATGAAGGTGATGCATTTGTCAGGAAAGCTAAGTTGTAAAATTTAAAGACCACATATGAAACCATGCGAATGTTTGAAGATGATAGCATAACAAATTATATACAGAAGCTTGATGAAGTTGTCAACAGCATCAAGGCCCTTGGTGGAAAGTTAGAAGATGAAGATGTTATTGATAAAATATTTAGAACTCTTCCAAAGTCCTATAGTCACAAGGTATCTTCCATTGAAGAATTGCTTGAGTCAGGTAAACTTACATAACATCAATTGTTGTTAAACTAATTGCCTTTGAAATAAGGGAATTTGGTACTACTGATGGTCTTTTGAAAACTGATACTACTTTCAAGTCCAAGGAAGAAAAGACTTCTAGATTAGAGAGTATGTTATAGAATCAGATGAAGAAGATTTTTCAGATCTTGAGGCTAAGTTTGCAAGCATAATAAAAAGAGCTAGCAAAGGAAAATTCAAAGGTAAGTTACCCTTCAAATGTTTCAATTGTGAAAAAATTGGTCACTATGCTTCAAGATGTCCTGACAGAGCCTTAAAATTCAATGAAAATAAAGGAAAGATGGTAAAAAAGAGTTACTATGTTAGAGGTGATGATGGTGTAACTAATGATGATAGTTTTGATGATGGCAATAGTAATGAATTCTTGTTTATTGCACTTAGAGAAGAACCTATTTTTGCTAATCCTACTAGCTGTGTGAAGGATAGAAGTCGGGAGAGTTGTCTGCATTTCATGCTGAAAAGGAAGATGAATGGATCATTGACAGTGGATGTTCAAATCATATGACTTGAGACAAAAGTAAGTTTGTCAAGTTTGAAAAGTATGATGGAGGATTGGTAAGATTTGGAGATGATGCAGCTAGTAAGATTTGTGTAAAAGGATCAATTACTTTTGATGGAAAGCATAATATAGATGATGTTCTTTGTGTCATGGGCTTAAAGCATAACCTTCTAAGTGTTGGATAAATGTGCAACAAAGGATATAATCTTGTGTTCAAGGATAAAGGATGTGAGATAAGAAAAAGATTTGGAACCATAATTGCTACTGGTAAGAAGACTCATGGTAATGTTTATCACTTGAAAGGCTCTTACAACTATTGTTTGTTGGCTAAGATAGATGAAATAACTTTGGCTATGGTATAGAAGAATGGGTCACATAAACTTTGATAATCTAGTGAAAATAAGTATTACTCAAATTGTAAGAGATCTACCTAAGATTGTGAAGCCTGCCAATGTTACATGTAAAGATTGTCAATTGGGGAATATGACAAAGACCACCTTCAAAAGCAAACAATAGTTCTTTGCTGGTCTATTGGAGTTGGTGCATACAGACCTTTGTGGTCCTACAAGAGTAAGAAGTCTACAAGGTGACAGTTATTTCATGCTTCTTATTGTTGATTATTAAAGAATGACTTGGGTTACTTTTCTTAGAGAAAAATTAGAAGCCCTAGACAAGTTCAAAACTTTCAAATCTATGGTTGAAAATGAATTGGATCTAAAAATCAAGTGCTTAAGGTCTGATAGAGGAGGTGAATTTACTTCAAATGAGTTCAATGCTTTCTATGAAGAACATGGAATAAAGAGACATTTGTGTACCCCCGGACTCCTTTACAAAATCAAGTGGTTGAAATAAAGAATAGAACTATTCAAGAAACTATTAGAACAATGATCAAAGAAGAAGACCTACTAGAAGTGTACTAGAAAGAAGCAATACACAATGTTGTTTATATTTAGAACAGAGTGCACATCAGAGCAAAAGAGACCAAAACACCTTATGAACTGTGGTATGGTAAGACTCCTACAATCAAATATTTTAGTATTTGGAAGCAAATGCTATATCAGAAGAGATGAAGAATTAGGGAAGTTTGATTCTAGATGTGATGAAGGCATATTCCTAGGTTACTCTACCAAGAGAAAAGCTTATTGGTGCTATGATAAAAGACTAAAAAAGATCATTAAAAGTGCAAATGTAAAGGTAGATGAAGATCTTCAATTGGATGGGTATGAATTAGATGAACCTATTGTCATAGATGTTACATTGGAAAATGTCTCCTTGGGGGCATTTCCCTCTTAAGGTTTAGCTCTTAGGTCTTGTTTATGCATTTAGAGCATTTTTCATGATAATCTGACATTCTGCTGAGAAAACCTTGAAGTTTCATGGAAAATGGGACCTAGGGGGTGCACTTAACATGATTCCTGCCTAAAATAGTGGGGAGGACTTGGGCGCCCATGCCCTAGTCCTGTGCTATTTTAGGTCAGGCCTAATTTTTAAGTGCCAGTTTATGACTGTTATTTAGGTCCTATGCTGACACAATAAGTTTCAATTACGAAATTCTTGGTCAGAATGTTTGTAGTTGCATATATAAGCATGATTAGTGATTCATTTGTAAACTATATGGCAATTGTGATCTTTAGGCATTCTTGTGATTAGAGCATTCAAAATATATATTATGTTGTAGAGAAAGCATTGTTATTGTGTTTGTATTTGCAGATTTGGCATCCATCTCCTCATGGCATGAAGAGCATCTTGCTTCCATGAGATCTTCACTACAAGGTGATATCAATCATGTTTTCAATCATTTATCATTTAGATTTTGCCTCTATCCCACATGGATACACATTCTTTATCTAACAACAGTGTTCAAAAGACTTGAATGTCTCTCTGGAGCTTGACTGAGGCAAGCCTCGAAACACCACAACCCCAACCCATTTTTCTATGATTGTAGGTTATAGGTTGCAATAGTAGAAGAAGTGGAGTTGCAAGAGAGCAGTGCAGACTATCAGAATTGCAAATCAGAGAAGAAAATAGGGACCTGGACTCGGGTGTCCACTCATTGTCCTCTGGATCCCATAACTAAAGAATCTTCAGAACAACAGGAATAGGTTACAGAAAAGGTTTCCAGATCCTAACAAAAAGTATGGCACTAGACTAGGTCTCCTACTCATTAGTTCGTAACTTTTTTGTTTTCAAACTTCAAAATCTAGTACACATTTAATTGTCATTTGATATCTTTGTGTGTGAGCATTTTTTGTAATTTGTTTGTTTGCTTCCGAATTTGCATAATTAGGGTTTTGAACATAAGACCTAACTTAATTAAACAACAAAACCACACAATTCTAATTTTCCCCTATATTTTCAGTGACCAAAGGCTTGTAGTAGACTTCCTACTTGGCTGAAGTCCTTAAATGTTTAGAGGTAAAAGGAGGATTCATACAAACTAGCTAAATAAACACAAAAATCATCTTCATCATTTTTCACCCTAAACAATAGAGAAGGTAGAAAAAGGCAAAGAAAAGGAAGTTCAGACTGAAGTACAAGTTTCTCTTTCAAAGAAGAAATTCAAGAAGATGCACCTAAAAGAAATCCAAAGACTCCCAAGTATGTGCAAAGAAATCATTCTAAAGATCAAATTATAGGTGATAAAAAGAAAGGTGTATTGATAAGAAGGAGAGCTGCAGAAGAACAAGTAAATCTCTGTTTACTTTCAAAGGTGGAACCTAAGACAATAAATGAAGCTTGCAATGATAAACATTGGGTCAAGGCAATGGAAGAAGAATCAATGTAGATTGAGAAGAATAAGACTTGGGAACTTGTACCTAGACCTACAAACAAGAATGTGATTGGAACAAAGTGGGTTTTCTGGAACAAACTATATGAGGTTGGAGAGGTTGTGAGAAACAAAGCAAGACTTGTGTACAAAGGCTACTCACAAGTGGAAGGGATAGACTATGAGGAGACTTTTTCTCTAGTGGCTAGACTGGAAGCAATCATACTATTTTTGGGTTTTGCTACACATAAAGATTTCAAGGTGTATCAAATGGATGTGAAATCCACCTTTCTGAATGGTGAGTTAGAAGAAGAGGTACACATAGAGAAACTAGATGGATTCTAGTTATCAAACCAACCAGATATGGTGTTCAAGTTGAAGAAGGCTCTATATGGATTGAAGAAAGCCCCCAGAGCTTGGTATGCAAGATTGGATAAGTATCTATTGCAGCAGGGTTTTAGTAAACGGTCCTCAGATATTAATTTGTATATCAAGGCAAGCAAGGATCAAATCCTAATTGTTGAAGTCTATGTGGATGATATATTTTATGGAAATAAAGGAATGTGTAAGAATTTTGTAGATGAGATGAAGGAGTTTGAGATGTCCATGTGTGGTGAGATGAATTTCTTCCTTGGATTGCAAATCAATCAGATAGACAAAGGTATCTTCATTTCTCAATCAAATTATCTCAGAGAATTATTAAAGAAGTTTGGACTGGAAGACTCTAAACTGGTGAGCACTCCTATGATTACTAGATGTAAGTTGAGCAAAAATGATGAATCTCCTAAGGCTGATCAGAGCAAGTACAAGTCAATGATTGGAGGACTACTTTATCTGACTACCACCAGACCGGATATCATGCATGTAGTTTGTCTTGTGGCTAGATTGTAATTAGATCCTAGAGAATCACATGTTGTGGTCATGAAAAAGATTTTTAGGTACTTGAAAGGTACTCTGAATCATGGTCTATGGTATCCAAAGAATAATGACTTCTCCCTAAGTGCCTATACAGTTGTATATTGGGCCAGGATGTGTTGATGAAAGGAAAAGCACAAGTGGAGGCATATTCTTCCTTGGAGATAGGGTAGTGTCCTGGCATAGCAAGAAACAAGAATCGGACTCCTTATCTACTACACAGGTAGAATATATTGCTACAGTAAGATGTTTCACTCAGGTGTTGTGGATGAAACAAACCTTGAAAGATATCAAAGTTGAGTATGAGAAGCCAATCCCTATTCTTTGTGATAACACAAGTGCCATAAAAATTTCAAAGAATCCAATGATGCATTCAAAGAGAAAACACATTTCAATCAAATATCACTTTTTGAGAGAAAAAGTTGTAGAAAATGTTGTAAAGCTTGAGTATGTGCCTACAAAGGATCAAGTTGTTGATATATTCACTAAGGCCCTTCCAAAGGACACATTTGAGTATCTCCAAGAAAGGTAAAGGGTTATTGCCCCTCCTTCATTGAACTAGGTGCATAAGAAGATGCATCATAAGAAGATGCATCAGTCCAGTGTGCCTCAAAGGATTTTTTTTCTAGACTAATTTAAGGGGGTTACCCTTCAAGGGGAGTAGGTAGTGATATGAGGTGATTTTTGTAGTCAGGAGGAGTAAATAATGATTCCAATATGATTACAGCAGAAGTGTACAAGTATGTGCAATGGAGAAGATGTGTAGCCCTTTGCCATTGATGTCAAAGGTGGAGAGAAACCATGTGAAAAACTCAAGGGGAGTAAGAGTGCAAAAGTATGACAGAAGTATGAAAACAAAGGGGGAGTTCTGATACAGAATTGTGTCTTGGTGATGGAACATGTTTTTCAGATTATATGTTGCCATGAATGACAAAGGGGGAGATTGTTGCAAGTATGTATTAATTGGTGTTGTCATTGATGTCAATATATCTGTGTTGTCATTAATGTCAACTATATCTTCTGGCATTGTTGTTTATTAATGGATTGAAGAACACTATCTGATTATTTTGCTTTGTATATTTCCTATGTTGAAGACCAGAGTATGAGCTTTGGATATGATTTAGATAAGTGTTTGAAGAAGCTAAATCTAGAATTTGGTGGTCTAGATTGCTGTGTAGAAAAAGATCTATTCACCAGTTTGAAGACTGTGTTTGACAGAGTTTGCAGTGTGATAGGGAGGAAGTATTTTTCTCAGCATTCCTCTGTAGTATGTTATCTAGTCTTGTAGTTCTAGACTTAAGCTCATAAGGTCCTTAGCTTTCTTTATTCCAAAGGTTTTGTGATTTGGTGCTCTAAAAAACAAGTTTCTAATTAGCAGAGTCTTATAGTGTCTAATTGAGAATAGTCTGTGACCCATCTTCAAGTGAAACAAGTTAAGATCTACTGCAGTTGGATTTGTTAGTCTCCAAATGATTTTATGATGTTCATAGATGTCCCTTGAATGCATTGAAGGCATGTAATTAATCAACAAGCTGTAATGAAGATCTTGGAAGCGTATGTTCAAGTGTTCTTGGTGATTGCACCTATCTAGCCAACTTGAATGATTAACACTCTTTGCGGATAAATCTCTTGAATTATAGAAGTGTGTGGTAGCATGTGAAGATGTAATTGAGTCCATGTTAAGGTGTGAAGTGTTCCTCCTTTATTCACTTAGTCTGCAAGTTTGTTTAGGTCTAGTCCTAATTTGATGTATGTATGTATACCAACCTTGGAGATTGTTCCAATGGTTGATGGTTGTAATACGGACCTTGATGTACATTCCAAGGTTGATGAATTGTATAAATGCCTATAATGAATTCATGTTTAAAGTGAGTGAGTGAAGATGTGAAGATAGGGTGTGAGTTGTAAAAGTAGAGCAGAGTAGAGGATATATATTGTACTTCAATGGAACTAAACTCAAGCATAGTGTAGATGCTATTATATTAATTCAAACCTTGGTAGTGAGCCACATTCGATAGTGAGCCACCCCTGGCAGTGAGCCACCCTCGGCAGTGAGCCATCTTTTTGGATAGTGAGCCTTTTGGCAGTGAGCCACCATTTTATATTCGATATTGTTACTACATTTATACTGTGAGATAATACTCACCGTGGTTTTCCCTATTTAGGGTTTTCCACATACAAATTTTGGTGTTCATGTGCATGTGATGTTGATGTGTTCAAGTTTTTGATTATGTTATTCATGTATATTGTTGATAATAGAATAAGGAAATAAGTTAAGTGATTGAGAAATTGATTGTGCTCTATAGAAGTTAAAATTTTGGTATAACTGATTCACCCCCTCCTCTCAGTTGTCTTGTGCCATTCAACATACAGAGTCGTCATATGCCTTAATTTCTTGAGACTCAGGGTGATAATTCTTAGCATAGGTGAGGACCAGGTCTGGGCAAGACACAGCTAGAGGGAAACATGCTACATGAGCTAACCTACTTGTGAAGGTTTTCTCTGCCAACGATGACTTGGGGTTATGTCCCATCCTATTCCAAAAATATTTTAAATCAATATGCCCCAACTTAATAGCTCTGACATTAGCTAGACCATTCTCAATAATGGAGGCCACTGGGAAACCTTAATATTTGTATTTAATCTTTAAAAGATTAAGAAACCAATAAATATATGCATCTGATATTACCAAGGGTACCAACCACAATCCCAAAAAATTTGGGGAAAATGAGCAATTCAAATTCATGAAATTGGAATATTCTTCTCACTATCTTGATTGATTAACTTCAAATTCATAGTAGAATAAAGCAAGCGAAGGAAAATTATAGTTGACTGACCTGGATGGAAGAACCCACGTGCGATGCTGGTATTCGTCACTACACCAAAACACTCAGAAGTAGCATGCCAATATCAACAAACAATGAAATGTTTGTAAGAATGGCAGCTCTTATAAAAGTCCTTTAATAAATGTCCTTGAATAAGATCTTGCAGGTGTCAATACTCTTTATAAATGAGTTGCTATAATCTATTAATGAGATACACATGATTGAGCATTTCAAAATAATTCCCATTTAATGTGAGGGCACAAGTGTATTTTTCTTTGTGTAAGGCAATAAATGATGAATTTTCTCAAGATATGTGGATTAGGTGACGGAGTGAGAGATCAGCCAATTTTGAAACATACAAACCCCAAAGGCTAATCTAGTTAGAGGTTGAAAAGTTTGAGAAACTTGTGACTTGCTGATTGGAAATGACTCAACTTCAGGAATGTAAGGTGAGATCAACGAAGGAAACTAAGTTCACATTTTGGAGTTACATCGGTTATTCGGTGAGTTTTGGAAAGTTCAAACTCATCGATGGAAGTTATGAAAAATTTTAAAACATTGATTGCAAAGACAAAAGATCTTGAAAGTGTCATGAATGTTTTGAGGGTTGAGACAATGAGTGACTAAGGAAGGAAACATAAAACACTAACATGAAAATGGTGATTTTTAAAATGTGGTAACACTCCAAAAACTCAAAATCGCCTTTGATGATAATTATAGACCAACCCAAAATTGAATAACTCCTTTGATGAAAGTGAATGACCAACCTAAAACTAAAAATCCCCTTTGATGAAAATGAATGACCAACCCAAAACTTAAAATCACCTTGATAAAAATGAAAAACCATGCTAAAACTAAAAAATCTCCTTTGATAAAAATGAAAGACCCCCCCACAAACTAGTTTCAAAAAAACTAAATAGAGAGGAATAAAATCAGGGTTAGGTTTCACTTCTCTAATTTTTGTCACTTATTTTCTTAGCACTTTTCCTAGCTTTAGATGCTTCTAAAATACTTTTTTAAACATACAATCATAGGCCCCACTCATAGGTTATCACAATAGGGGTTTATTTTTTACAAATAATAATGAAATAATATTTTATGACACCTAAATTTCACTCTTAAGTTCAAATCTGAGATTTGGAACTTAAGGGAATTTAACCACACCCCACATAAAAAAATTAAAAATAGAAATAGAAATATAATTACTATATTTACACCCACAACACTCTAAACATAAAGACCTTAATGGACTCTCCTAGGATAAGGCTTGAGTATACTAGGGAAACACAACAAATGGTTTCTTAGGGAGCCTCCATCATTTTTTCCATTGGCCATAGAATTCAACTTGCACACTTGCACACAAGCATCAATATGCCCAAAGTGATGGTTGAAGAAACATTGATAATAAAATTAATTATACACTTCAAAAATAGTTCTTAATTAATAGTATCCTACTTAGATGAAAATCTAAACAACACATTTAATCCAACTCCCATATCATACTAATACAAGATCTAATAAACTCGTCATATTTAACTAGATACAATACAAACTTAACATACATAATTATGTTTATACAAAATCCATAATGATGAAATAATTTTAATTCATAAACCTTAATCCACAAATTACGATTAAATCAATAATCATAAATTAATCAAATTCATCATCACATGATTGAATCCATACAAAAACCAAATCAAAATAACAAGATGAAATATATACTTCTAATTCTATGATATCAATAATGTGAGTAAATCATAGTTACTAACTAACTAAATCCACATATCAAACTGATAAAACCATGGATCTAGCCATAACATTAGTATTCACCCAAATCCATGATCATAACAAAATACAATAAGCAATTTCTTGAAAGATCATAAACCAAGAAAGCCTATCTAGATATAAAAGTAGTTATAAGGAGGAATGGGCCTCACAAAATATGAATGCAAACTATATGACTTATCTAAATATGATATAACTATGTTTTTTTTTTAAAATTTTGGGGTGGATTTTAGATATAATCTAAATTTGTAATTAATCTAAGAAAAACAAGAAATTTAGTCTAAGAAAAGTAAATAATTCTATTTTAATTGTAAATGCTATCAAGAGAAAGAAAAAATAATGTTTTACTTCCTCAAGATTGAAATATGAGCTAATTACTAGTAAAGAAATAAATAAGCTATGATAATGGGTGCTAGTGCTAGGCTATGTCCTCAAAGGTCCTTGTGGAAACCATCACCTCCTCTATAGTAGTAGGCTCCTCCTTGTGGTGATAGGGATAAAAATGGGGATGTAAAGGAATGAAAAAGTGAGTTAGAGGCAATAAAGAATTGAGAAGAATGAATGTGTGATCTATGTGTAAGCATAAAAAGATAGATGAGGTGCTATGCATAAGCTTGGTTAAGGAAAGAATACATGAAAACAACTTCATAAGAAAAGTATTTAAATACTTACAAAAACTAAAACTAAAGAAATAAACGAAGGGGCTTGAAGGCCTGTGAAGAAGCTTAACAAAGCTTGTAAGAATGAGAAGTGATGATACTTCTTTATGTGTGTGTGTGTTGAATAATAAAGATGTGTGGTGTATTTATAGGTAAAAATGGGAGGGAAGAGAAGAAGAGATAAGAATGTGATTTAGACACAATGTGGGTGAGTCATACTCTAGGTAACACATTCAGTGCACCCTAGCTAAAGGCATCATCCAAATCACTCCTACATTTTTGAGGAAATCTAGCTAGGTGGGGGAGATTGTGATGATTACTCTCTTTTAATAGAAGAAGAGTATCGTAGTTGCAACTAGAGTTGTTTATGTTGTATGAATGTTGAGTTTGTACCTTGCAATGAGACTAAGTGTTTCCTTGATGTTTTCTATGTTTGTTTTGAATGTTGAAAATGTTGTTGGATTTCTATGCCTCATGACTGTTGATCATGATGTTACTCATAAGAAAACATGAAATAAAAGTTACACAACAACATTTATTTTTTCTTGAAATATATGATGAATTCAAAGAATTCATGATCCCAAGTCTCCGTTGATTAGTTCATAATCTACTAATGTTACTCAGTAGTTGATGTGCATTGTTGATTTCCATTTCAAGGGACCTTACGTTAATCAGTAGATTCTATTTCCTCCAAATATGCTACACATAGAGGTTATTCTACACAATATATTTCTTCAAATAATGTGTCTGTGCTTAGATCTTTGCATGATATTTATCGATTTAACATGCTTTAACTCTAAATATGCTATGTATTTCCAATTGTCTACGAGATGTCAGCATATTTCATGTTCATTTGCTTTTAATTTTTTGTTATTTGCAATTGTGATGATGAATTGCTATGAAATTCAAAGAAATTTAAAAGAATACTTCTAATTTTGATGAATCTTTAGCTATTGAACCACACACATACTAGATACAGTCATGAAGAGAAGAAATCAAACCATATTTTCACCAGGATGTTCCACAGCTAGATATAGATGATGCTAACTTCAAAGGATAAGGAATGAAAACAACACATGCAAACTAATAAGCACTCCAAGGGACGTAGCAAATCAAAGCATGTATCAAGATTTCAAACATAGATTACTCAAGATTTATGATGATTTGTAATCAAATGGTCTTCTCTTTCATTCAGTATGCAAAAACATGTATGTTTACAACAACTTTGAAATAAGTCCTGATATTTCAGCACTGAAATTTCAATTAAGCTTTTGAGTATTCAAAATATGGCACTCTAGCACATTTTATAGAAAAAGGTGAGGGAACTGCTACAAATGACCTATGGTCAGGATTTATCTATTTTCAATAGTGTATATTCCTCCTTTGACCTAGTCAACACTTTCCTTCATGGCACAAGTTGCCAGTTGGCAACCATTTGGACGACTCATTATCTTCTGAGTATCTGATGTATATATTTTCTTTGTGTTGCATCTTTATTCATTCTTCATGTTTTCGGTCTTCATCTTCTTCTTTATTTTCTCCACAGTCGGCAAGACCACCACCATCAGAGAAACTCCCTTAAGTTTCTCCAAATCCAAACTCACCCCGATAGCTTAACTGCACTTTACCCTTCAGCAAGACCCACTTCCATCAGCCCAATCTTTTGTCATTCTACCAATGGCTGATGATAGTTTTGTTCACTTTATCTTCTTAACCATGACAGCTTCCAAACCAATACCTACGTACCTTCCAATAGATGTAAGTTAATAAAATGGGATTTAAAATTCACTTTCAATCTTGAATCCAACCTTTACAATAAACATACAAGCATTCAAATATATAAAGAATTTTCTATTTTGAACTTTCATTTCGAATCCGGTGCTTGTATCTTTCCCTTTGCGTATCAGAAATGGACATCATGGACATACAAACATTTAAACATACAAAGAATTTCTTGTATTTAACTTCTTTTGACATCTGGATTTGTATATTTCACTTTGCATCTTTCGTTTGTATATCGGCTCCATCGGAATAACTTAGTTAACAAGACTAAACAAACCCCCTCCGATAGCCCATATCTGCCTAATGATGGTTTCATCAGTGAGAACACATTCGGTCGGGACTATCTTAAAAACTCACCCCGATAGCTTATATCTTCCTGATGTATCTGACACTTGTATCGAATCTTTAGATACAAGCATAGATACATACAACATCCTTTGTATGTCCCTTTTAGACTTCAAATTTTTATAAACCATAGCATGTGACTCTTTCGACTCCGTGACATGTATAAAAGGCAATGCATCTTTTAATATGCATTGAGTATGATGCATTGTCTATATAGGATTTTAATCCCACCTGAAATCCACATTATATGTCCCACAATGTATGTATCGAAATATACATTGTGCGAAACATACAAGGATTTAACTTTATTTCATGACTATTTTGTAGGAGTTAAGGACAACACTGAGAGGGGGGGTGAATCAGTGTTGTGTGAATTTTTGAATCTTTTTACAAACTTTAACTTGGAGAGCACAAAGAGAGAAAGTTATCATTGAATTGTCAAACACATATGCACACATATGCACATAACTGAGAATGAAAAACAAAAACTCATGAGTAAAACATACAACCACAAAGAGAAGATCAATATGAATCAAGACACAAGAATTGCATGAGTGGAAAACCCTCTAGGGGTAGAAAAACCACTCCAAAACTACCTCACACTAATAAAACATGCCTCACTAGCTACAATATGTGTCTCACTGACAAATGTTAAGGTCACACTGACCTATAAGCCTCACTGGCATACTGTGCCTCATTGGCATAGACAATTACCATCATAAAACTCTGTGTGCAAGAATTGATTGCCAATCAATCTGATTTGTACCAATTACACTCTGTGTTTCATCATACACCTTGTTTGATTTTTAAGTCAAGACCATACAGATAATTCCTTTTACACATCTCTCTAAAAACAAACTCCGGTGAACAAATTTTCAACACTCTTATCTCTACAATTCAATTTTAATATCTTCCTCTGCATATCATTTTGAAATCACTTGATCCTATTGCAAATTAGCTCATGCATACATTCTTCTATGTTTTCTTTTTAAAAGAATATTCATAAAGTTATCTTCATAATTGTATGATGCTATGCACTTCAACCCTTTTTACCAAAGCACCTGTAAGCCCAATAAATATCAGATGACCATTCATCTTCCTCTTGCTCTGCAATAAACTAATCTTGTAGTCCATTCACCTTCATCTTCTTCAAAAAACTTTAATCTACATCAAAAGACTTTTCATATTCTTCAAGAAATCTTGAACCAAACAAATTACATCTCTACAAAATAAAATCAATTCTTTTCAAGGCCATTCTCTAAAACATCTGTATAAGACTTTTCACATTTTGAGTCTTCAATTTTCCCAAATTCTCTTTTATAAAAATTTTATCTCAAAAAAAATAAACCTTGACCTTTCATTTCAATTCTCTTCAATTTCCTGATCATTTGCCATTTCTAAGATCTCACACAAAAAATATTTTCTTCATCTGCATATTCATTTTGCATTTATTATTTTCCACCTGAAAAAAAATACTTTAAACTTCTCATATTAGCTTTAAAAACTAAATCCAATCTGTCCTATCCATCTTCTCTTGCATAAACAATCAATAAATCCTTCAACTTCTTTCAAAACAATTAATCTGATCCACTTCAAAAATATACCAAGTTTTTACATCCAAATCCATTGCCTTAATGGAAAAAACAAAAAGAAAAAATCTGCCTTCTAAAAGGAACCAAAAAAAAACTCCTTATCAAAAATGGAAATTAAATAAAGTTTCCAAAATTTAAAAAAGCCATAAATATGACTAAAGAAGCGGGCTTCCTCCTTTGACAACAAACCTTCAACAAGTTTCCATAGAAGACTTAATCAGGCTCCACATATATTCATGCCCTTGTTAAAAACTTTGAATAGTCTTAAAAAAAATGACCGATGCAAGAAAAAGCATAAAGCATCTTTATGAAAATCGGGCTCCTTATCATATATACTATGCTCCCAAAATAATTCGATGCCTTTTCTCAAATGAAAGAAGGTCTATATTTTTAAAACTTTATTTTGGTTTCTTTAAAAACACGGTTTATGAAACATGCTCATATAAGCCTCACCACCGGTATTGCTAGGAGAAAGGGGCCGATCCCCTATGAGTTTAATACACATAAACAAGGACTGATTTTTATGTCATAAAAGGCTCATTTTAAATACTTTCTATCAGACTTTTTAAATAAAACAAATTCTCCACTAAAAATCTTGAATTATAAATAAATGGAGATCTTTTTATAAGAGCATTCAATGCCTTTATTTAAATTCATTACCTTGACCACCGGTGACAATACATATGAACTATTATAACTCCTGAGATCACCTATAATGAAACCAATTCTTGATCCAACCTTATTGCAGAGAATGCCAAACAAAAAAATGCAATCATACACCTTGATATCAAATCATGATGAGGACTACTTTGTTT
The DNA here is from genome assembly GCA_027924645.1 of Cunninghamia lanceolata. Classification (NCBI taxonomy): domain Eukaryota; kingdom Viridiplantae; phylum Streptophyta; class Pinopsida; order Cupressales; family Cupressaceae; genus Cunninghamia; species Cunninghamia lanceolata. Next base: position 10,518,971 of record BSBN01000389.1, read on the forward strand.
CACTGCATATCATGTCATCTGTACCAACCATACTGAACAAGATGTGATGGAAAGAACACACAAGATGATGTACTCCTGTTCCTCCTGTTCAACAACAATTCATAAACACTTTGAATTATGAGATCAACACAAGTTATCAAGATAATGAACTCCATCACATGATAAACCACACACCACATGAACTCCTGATTGATGTTCCTGATAGAGTGAAAGATCTTGCAAAACCTATGTAACGTCTTTGAATGAAATTATGACAAATTAATGTCCTGATATCTTCTTTGAACATCTTGGATCAACAATGCTTAAACTTCTTGAAATGACTAACACAAACAAATATGAACTTCCTGAAACACCCTGCATCCCTCAAACATTCTCGAAACCATCTCTAAACAAGAAACAACTCAGTGAAGACACATTGTGCTCTTGAGAACATATTATCAATATGAACACACTAAAAGCAACACACATCCTATCATGAAGCAACAACTCTGAACCATCAATACCTTTTTGACATCAATGACAACCTGACTCCATCATATTTCAGTTCTGTGCCTTGTATATATCATTGTATGTCACCTTTGTATGATTTAGACTTTTCAAACATACAAACCAAAAAATGCATCCGACGAACTTACCGGATTATTCGTTTCAACTCTTAACCTTTTCGGGTCCACCTTGTATGTGAAGATAAAACGTTAGCAAATGTATACAAGTAAAACAAAGACCTGATATACAAATAGCATTGTATATGTATCATACAATGACACAACATACAAAGGACTTTGTATATCAACATACAAACCTTAATCACAATGCATTTTACCCAAAACACACATAACTTGCAAAATACAGGGAATTTTAAGATGGTTCAAAAAGCAACCCCTATTCATTTTTGACAAGGAATTCACCCATACTCTGCCCTGGTACTCAATGCCATTTTTTCTTTATTTTCAACCAGGTTTGTACCTTTCACTTCCTTTTCCCTTTACCACTAAGCAGACACACGCACAAAAGCAAAGAAGCCAGCCACAACAGGGGTCCTCATTTTGCTAAGGAGTAAAATGGGGCGTGTTGTGAACATCACAAAAACTAGCAACCAAACAAAAAAATTAAAATTAAAACCATTAATGAAAATTAAATGAAATAAATCCATAATTTCCAACTATCTTTTCTGCAAATCATCATTTAATTTGAGACTCAATGTATTCAATAAGGTGCATGAATTTTCCTTTCAGTTTAAGTGGGTGCACATGATTAATAATCCTCATCTTGAAAATCAGTTGAACCAATGATTGATATTAGCCTACATAGTTGATGTCATTCCCTCATAGCCAACTGGATAGAGCCTTGCTACCAGCAGGCGTCCATAGCCCCAACAAGGTTATCGTTACAATTCTCCTAAGTAGAGTCCCACTGCCAGCAAGCGTCTATAGCCCCGGTAGAGTTACATAGATGGATTAACCTAGATTTTAAGTAAAATCCATTTTATTATTTTATTTATTTTATATTTTGTATTTGAGAGAGATTTCATAAGATATTACAGTTGTAACTTCATGATGCAAAGAATGATCACTTGCTAAAATTAAGCTGAGAATTGTAATGGTAGCAAGAGTGACCTCTGATTTTTCACCTAATATCTACATTAGTAGGTTCAACAAACCCAAGGATTTTAGGTGTGTCATTGTGAGAAACTTCCTTGAATATTCAACCCACAGTTAATGAATACAAAATTTCACAAGTCAACTAACTTTCTACATTCATGACAGTCACAACAAATTATGCATAAATTTCAAATAATTAACCTAAATGTTCTAAATTTTCTATTGTTTTTAGTGGTTATTAGTCTACTCCTGCATACTCTAAATCAAAATAAAGACCCAGCCAAGGCAGCACAACAAAGCAAACAAAATAAATAGACTGTACAAACAACTATACAAAAATATACACTATGATACACATGACTCACATGAAGCTGCTTCAGGCTTGAAAATAATGTTTGAGAAACTATCCATTAATTGGTAATGGAACATCCTCACCGATTAAGGTTTTAAGCCTGAAGGTGTTGTCTCCTAAAATTTCAAAAATCTGAAAGGGACCTATCCAAAGTTTATCAAACTTACCATGATCTCCTTTCCTTTCATGTGCTTTGTCTCACATCAGGACTAAATTTGAGATTCTGAAAGCCTTAATTCTGGCTCTTTTGTCAAACCAGCGCTTGACAACAGCCTGATGTTTAGAAAATTGGTCAATTGCTTTACTTCTTTTTTCTTCTAGGTGCATCAACTAAAGCAACTTGATTTCTTGTTTATTATCTATGCACAGGTATTCTTGTGCAAACTATAGTGTAGGAATCTTCAAGTTAATAGGGAGGATAGGATCCACCCCATATACTAAGTGAAAATGTGTATTTCCTAATCCAGCCTTATTCCTAGTTCTATCTACCCACAAGGCATATTTCAATAAGGTGTTCCATTCCCTTGGGTTCTTTTCTATCAATTTCTTTATGATGTTCAATAAGTTTTTATTTGTGGATTCTACTAATCCATTCCCTTGGGGATAGTAATTTGAGAAAAATTTCAAGATGATCCCATAATCAAAAGCCCAACTTGATAATCTTGTTGAAGCAAAGGCAGACCCATTATCACATATCAAAGCATAGGGAACTCCATACTTGGTTATTATATTGATTTCCAAAAACCTAATGACATCCTCAGCATTACATCTCTTACTGTTGACAGCTTTAGTCCACCTAGTATAGTAATCAGTAATTGTTAAAACATACCTGTGGCCTAAAGATGATGGAGGATTAATTGGTCCTATGAAGTCCATTCCCTATTGAGTAAATGGGCGCATCTCCATCACTGGTTGCAAAGGTTGGGCAGCATATCTTTCTCTGTTTGTAGCAACCTGACACATATGACAACATTTGATGTGTTCAACAGTATCTTTAAAAATAGTGGGCCAGTAATACCCTTCCCTGAGGATAGCATGAGTGGTGGCTAAGGATATTCCATGTGTTGTCCCAAACTTATCATGTAATTATGATAACACCTTGTCTGCTTCTTGCCTTTCCAAGCATCTAAGGTATATCGCCTTGTAGTTTTTCTTGAAGAGGACTCCTTTTATCATGTACTTCTGTGACCTTATCTTTAAGGCTCTCCTTTGTGAAGCCTGCAATCTTGAAGGACATCTTCCAATAATCAGGATGTGTCTGATGTCTAAGTACCATTCTCCATCCTCCTTTGCATTAATAACATACTACTGGCTCATGATGTTAGGATCAATTTCTGATATCATCTAAATCAATGCATGTCCTCTTACTAACTTCATGGGTGTTATGTCCATATAATACTCTTGGAGGACAATGATCCATTTATCTCTCTTCTCACTTGGTTCACTTTGCATTAAAGCATCGTCACTGCCGCATCAGGTACTACAGCAATCACTTTACTTCTCAGAATGTAATGCCTGAACTTCTTAACTTCTCGAACCAAAGCAAGTGCCTACCTTTCAACATCCATGTATCTAAGTTCTACATCTCTAAAAGGACAACTCATGAAGGCTATGGGCTTCTCATCTTTGGCCTCATTTCTCTGTGTTAATACTGCTGCAGATGTATGCTCTAAAGCAAATGAGTAAATGTAAATATCCTTGGTATAATCTGGACTGATCAGAATTGGAGCATTTGATATGGCTTTTTTAATATCTTCAAAAGCTGCTCTAGCTTCAGGTGTCCACTCAGTTTTAGTGTCCTTCTTGAGCATGGCATTTAAGGGTCTGACAATCTCTGCAAAGCCAGTGATAAATTTTCTAACAAAATTAATCTTACCAAAGTAAGATTTGAGCTCCTTTTTGCTTCCAGGAAGTTGTATCTTCATGATGGATTCCACCCTGTCAGGATCAATGATGATCCCATTTTCAATTATTAGGTGGCCTAATAATTTCCCTGTTGTTACCCCAAATATGCATTTCTTGGGGTTTAGGGATATCCCATATTGTTCACATTTATTTAGCACCTTTCTGAGGTCTTCTACATGGTTTCCTCTATCTTTAGAGAAAACTGTTAAGTCATCCATGTATATGACTATGCATTTACCAATCAAGCCTATGAAAGCTATGTCCATCGCTCGCTGAAATGTGGCTCTAGCATTTATTAACCCAAACGGTATGCACTTGTAGGAAAATATCCCCCACTTCATGGTGAATGCAGTCTTTAATCTGTCTATTTTGTCTACCATCACTTGGTTATAACCTAAGAAAGTGTCCAAGAATGACATCATCTTGGCGCCATTCATAATTTGCAAAACCTCATCCAGAGAAGGCAAAGGATAATTATCCTTCTCAGAAGCTCTATTTAAGTTCCTGAAGTCCACACACAATCTGATGTCACCATTTTTCTTCCTTACTGGGACCAGGTTTTCCACCCATGTGGAATGTCTCACAAGAAATATGATCCTGGCATTTAGTAGTTTCTTAACCTTTTCAAAAATAATGGGCTCCAGTAAAGCATTGACAAGTCTTTATTTCTACCTAAAAGGCTTGATGTCTGCCTTCAAAGGTATTGTATGAGTGATGATTGATGTATCGTAAGTTTTCAACTCATCATATGTCCAAGCAATGGCATGGATATAATCTTTGAGAGCTTGGGTTATTCCTTCCAACTCCTCTGTATAGACTTTCCCAATCAGGACATTTCTTTTTTCATCATCCTATCCAATGTTAACCTGTGAATATTGTCCTCCATCAGCTTTTGGAAGATCTTTCTATTTTAGCATGTTGTCTAGATCAAACACTCTTTCCAGCTCTATCATTCCCTTAGGAATCTTATTACTAAGCAACTTGAGGATTTCTTCTTCTTCCTAGATGTGGTCTTCCACATTCCTTTCATCTATGATCTACACATCAAAGACATCCCTGTTGGAAATGAAGTCCAATATATGCTGATCATCATCAAATACTTGAAGGTTAGTTACATTGTCAGGCACTAATACTAATTCTATTGAAAATCTCTTTAGAATAGATATGGACAGTGGTTCCAAAGTGTTGGCAGCCTTGGCCAAGGCATATGCCCTATGATTTTGTTCTCTGGGTACATGGGTGATGTTGAATGCATCAAAATCTTCTATTAAGTCCCATACCCTATGTCTATAATTGGACAGTTTCTTGTAATTGCAAGAGTATATACCTCTTACCTATCTCACAACCAATTCTGAGTCTCCATAGACATGCAAAATTTTCACTTTCTTTCTAAGTGCAAACAAAATCCCATGAATTAAAGCTTCATATTCTATCACATTGTTCGTACATGGGAATTGCAATTTGTATGCTGCCAAGTAGGATTTTCTAGATGGATCAATTCTATCCCTATTCTAGCCCCTTGTTTTGACTTGGATCCATCAAACCTAAGGATCCATGGCTTATCTTTAGTCAAAGGCTTATCTGAGCCTTCTCTTTTCTTTTTAGCCCTGGCAGCTGCACCACTTGATATCCATTTTAATTTTGGTATCTCCGCTTTCTCAGACTTCACCCTATCTGCCTTATGTGAAACTGATATTTCTTCTTTCCTTTTATCATCAGAAGGAAAATCTTCTGGACTAGGCAACATCTACCTTTTCAGGATATGCAGACACAATGAACAAGCAGTTTCTGAATGAGGTGCTTCATGTAACCTGCACCATCCCTCAATCAAGACATCTTGTGGAGACCTTTGCTGCTATGTCATCTTTTGAATCTCTTTTGATAAAAATTCTTTGAACTTGGACAGATTACTGCCTCTATCTTCATCAGATAACTCATAATCTGATTCCACCAAATAATCACTCCCTGGGGTGATTCTCTTGTTTCTTTTAACATTACTCTTGTTACATACTAGAATCTCCTCTATCATCTGAACATAACCTTCATCCTGTTGTGTGCTTTCTCCTATTCCTGCAGAAGACAAACAAAAATTAGTGTCCATATCACTATCTATAGAACTCACCATGGATGATGATGAAGATGCTTCACTGCATGCTTGCTCCAACTCCATCATGTCTAAACAGGCATCACAAGTCTTCTTAGAATGTGCCTCATCATGCAACCTACACCATCCATCTATTAAAATATCATGAACAGGCATTTTTAATAATTGACATCGTTGCACTTCTTTAGATAAGTGCATCTCAAAATTCTTGAAATGATCTACCTCATTTTCATTTTTAGGTTTGCAATCAGATTCTAAAATTATTTTATCATCCTAAGTGTTATTATCATGATTATGGACATCATACATCAGGATTTCTTCTATCCTGACAGCCTGGGGTCTGATGGAGTAAACTCTGGGTTCTACATCCACATAAATGATTTCATTGGTTTTGTTATATTCAGTGATCATTTGCTTCATGCGAGGTTCAACATCTATCCTTATTTGATTTGGTATCCCTTTCCAGGGCAACCACATATGACTGAAATCAATTGACATGTATCCATTAAGGGTTTTTGACCAGTCCCTGCTGAGTAGCATCCCATATGTATCAGGTATATCAACTACCTGAATATCAATATAGTACTGGATCCTAGGATCTAATGCTAGCTGCATGTGAATGTGAGTTAGTTCTCCTACCACACTCACCTCTATTTTGTATAATTATGTTACTTTTTTTAATGATTTAGCAAGATGCAACCCTAAATCATTGCATATGGGCAGGGGCATTACATTGGTAGATGCTCCTGAATCTACTAAACAATTGTGCAAATTTTTACTAAACATCCTTATGGTAAGGAGGAAAGGAGGTGACTCTCTCTTGTCTCTGTAAAGAGTCATGTGGGAAGTCTCTATAGCTTGAACAGTAGCTGGCACTTTGTGTTTAACATTAACATCTCTAGCAGCATGATCTTTATTTCCAAACTGACCTGAGGTATGACTATCCTCTTTTTTAGCAGGATCCTCTAATGATTTCGTGAAAGATTTCTTGATGGCAGGGGTTTTGAGTAACTCTAATAATGACAGGCTAATTTTAATCTTTTTCATTTCATCTGCTAGATAAGTGACCAATTTATCAGATTTAGGGGGCAGATTAGCAACTTTTGGTGTTGTATTTGGTGATGCTAAGTATTGAGCATTAACCTTGGGAAATCTAGGATTATTACTTGCCTTGGGATCAGGTAGAGTGTTGAAATTGTTTAGAGGCAAGGAAGTGGTCAAAGGACCAGTAGATCTATTTGAATTATTCCTCAAGTTGTAGTTATGTTTACCCTGATATTGCTGTTGATAAGCGTGTACCTCCTCATGTTCATTTGATGGCTCATTCTCATCCTCAAAAGGAAAGAAATAAGTAGACTCAAAAGCCATGGTTGATTCTTCACATGCCAGGGTGTAATACTGGCGAGAAGACACTATCTGCTAATGAGGATGATATATGAAACTTTCTAGCACTAAGGCAGAATCATATCCACAAGGGACAATTTCATTTCCTTCTACACAATGTGGATTTCCTGAAGTATTGGATACTTCAGTTTGGAATATACTGGCAGCAATATGAAATTGAGGATAATCTAGCTCTGCATAAGCATTGGTTTTATGTATCCTGCACTAGTTTGTAAGGGCTACCTCTGCAAGGTTGACTCTAGTGGTCTGCCTAGGTTCACTAGGAGGTTGATTGTCTAGGGGTGATGGAAGAGAACCATTATTTGGCCTAGTGTTCCACACTCTAGGCTGTCTTGAAGGATTATTGTTGCCATTATTGTTATTGTAGTTATTGTTGTAGCCCCTATCAGGATAATTAGGTCTGTCATTAGCATAATCTCTATTCTGATTTGGTTAAGAATAGAAGTTCTAACTCCTCAGATGAGTGATCTCAATAGTAAGTTTTCTTAACTATGCTAATATTTCCTTAATCTCCTCTCTCTTCCTGAACCTTGGCCACTACATTCTCTATTTGGGGCTTGAAAGAGGAAGATCCATTGTTATTATTGTTGGACTGTTCTATACCCTGAGGTATTTGTATTTGTCCTGGATATTGTAACAATTGGCCATTTCCATTGGAGGTGGCATGATACTAAGTGGAGGTATCTGCAAAGGACTAGGCATCATAGCTGGAGGTATCATGACTCCATTGGTCTGTTGTTGGGCAGGATATGTAGGATAACCAGGAAGTGTAGGAAATGCAATATTTGGTGTTGGAGCAGGAACCAATTGCTGACTAACTTTGATAGCTTCTTGGAAAGCTCCTGTCAAAGTTGTGACACCAAGATGTGCTCTCCTGATAAACATGGAAGTCAAGGGATCTAAAGCTGAGTAATAAATGCTCCTAGTAGCTTCATCTGCTACAACATAGGGTGCAACTAACTTAGAAAGCATCTTTTGGAACCTTGCATTGAAGTTAGCAATAGGTTCTCCCTCAAATCTCTTGATTGTGGCAAATAAATGATAATTCATTGAGGGATCTATAGGTATTTTGAACCTATCCTTAAAGGCCTTTTCCAAGGCAGCCCATGAACCGACTGAACCTTTACCAAGACTAATAGACTAGTTATAGGCTTCTTCCCCTAAGGAAAATTGAAATAACCTGCATACTACATCTTGATGCTCAATTCTAGCCCTACAACAAGCTTCCTTGCAAGTTCTGATGTGATCATCAGCATCTTGATATGGATGATACTTAGGACAAATTTTATTAGGATTCTCAGGCAAAGCATGATAGGCATTGAAAGTTAGAGGTGACTCTGCAGTGAACAATGACATAGCAACTGGCGAAGGTTGGACCTGAGATGCGACAGGTGGTCTTGTAGGTGTTTGTAAGCCAATATGAGTTACAGGAGCATGCTCTAGTGAAGCTCTGGACACACTATAATCAGGAGAGTGATGAATATCTACAGTTCTAGGTCTAAATCCCTTGATAGGTAATTCTTCCAAGAGTCCACTAGATCTGGACTTGGTATTGGGCCTAAGAGCCACGATTTCTTAAATTTAAGGGAAATTGACTAGTTTACTATAAAGATCAATTGAAATTCCCTAGCAAAGGCTATATTTATGGTCATGACTTGAAATTGACTAGATATTTATGCAATATTTGCATAAATGATACAAATATGAGGTGATACATGGCTTTTGGTCACAAGCAACAGGACATCAGGCTCCTCAAGCAAACTACTTCAAAGTTTCAGCAAATTTACTTGAAATAGAGCTTAACTTTGCAAATTCACGATGATTGACCACTAAGCTCACAATATTTATTCTCAATTTTGAAATCTTGACAAATGATTAGCGTGTACAAACTTAAAACAACAAATCCTTGCATATGACTTGAAATATAGAGGTGTTTGAGTGTTACCTTTCTGTCTACATCATCAAATCAGACAAAACCTACTGATGAATTGGTGGCCCTCCTTCTAGTGCCAATTTATGTTGATCATGATGTTACTCATAAGCAAACATGAAATAAAAGTTACACAACAACCTTTATTTATCTTGAAAGATACGATGAATTCAAAGAATTCATGATCCCAAGTCTCTGTTGATTAGTTCATAATCTACTGACATTACTCAATAGTTGATGTGTGTTGCTATTTTCCATTTCAAGGGGCCTTACATTGATCAGTAGATTCTATTTCCTACAAATATGCTACACAGAGAGGTTATTCTACACAATATATTTCTTCAAATAATGTGTCTATGCTTAGATCTTTGCATGATATTTATTGATTTAACATGCTTTAACTCTAAATATGCTATGTATTTCCAATTGTCTATGAGATGTCAGCATATTTCATGTTCATTTGCTTTTAATTTTCTATTATTTGCAATTGTGATGATGAATTGTTCTAAAATTCAAAGAAATTTAAAAGAATACTTCTAATTTTGATGAATCTTTAGCTATTGAACCACACACATACTAGATACAGTCATGAAGAGAAGAAATCAAACCATATTTTCACTAGGATGTTCCACAACTAGATACAGATGATGCTAACTTTAAAGGATAAGGAATGAAAACAACACATGCAGACTGATAAGCACTCCAAGGGATGCAACAAATCAAAGCATGTATCAAGATTTCAAACACAGATTACTTAGGATTTATGATGATTTGTAATCAAATGGTCTTCTCTTTGATTTAGTATGCACAAACATGTATGTTTACAACAACTTTGAAATAAGTCCTGATGTTTCAGCAATCAAATTTCAATTAAGCTTCTGAATATTCAAAATATGGCAATCCAGTACCTTTTATAGAACAAGGTGAGGGAACTGCTACAAATGACCTATGGTTAGGATTTATCTATTTAGATCAATAGTGTATATTCCTCCTTTGACCCAGTCAACACTTTCCTTCGTGGTACAAGTTGCCAACTGGAAACCATCTGGACGACTCATTATCTTCTGAGTATCTGATGCATATATTTTCTTTGTTCTATATCTTCATTCATTCTTCATGTTCTTGGTCTTCATCTTCTTCTTCTTTATTTTCTCCACAATCGGCAAGACCACCACCATCAGAGAAACTCCCTTAAGTTTCTCTGAATCCAAACTCACCCTGATAGCTTAACTGCACTTTACCCTTCGGCAAGACTCACTTCCATTAGCCCAGTCTTTTATCGTTCTGCCGATGCATGATGATGGTTTTGTTCACTTTATCTTCTTAACCGGGATGACTTCCAAACCAATACCTGTGTACCTGCCAACAGACGTAAGTTAATAAAATGGGATTTAAAATTCACTTTCAGTCTTGAATCCAACCTTTACAATAAACATACAAGCATTCAAATATACAAAGAATTTTCTATTTTGAACTTTCATTTCAAATCTAACACTTGTATCTTTCCCTTTGCATATCAAAAATGTACATCATGGACATACAAACATTTAAACATACAAAGAATTTCATGTATTTAACTTCTTTTGACATCCAGCTTTGTATATTTCACTTTACATCTTTCGTTTGTATATTGACTCCATTAGAATAACTTACTTAGTCAGCAAGACTAAACAAGCCCCCTCTGATAGCCCATATCTGATCGATGACGGTTTCATCGGTGAGAACACATTCGATTGGGACTATCTTAAAAACTCACCTCGATAGCTCATATCTTCCTGATGTATCTGACACTTGTATCAAATCTTTAGATACAAGCATAGATACATAGAACATCCTTTGTATGTCCCTTTCAGACTTCAAATTTTTATAAACCACAACATGTAACTCTTTCGACTCTGTGACATGTATAAAAGGCAATGCATCTTTTAATATGCATTGAGTATGATGCATTGTCTATATCAGATTTTAATCGCCCCCGAAATCCGCATTGTATGTCCCATAATGTATGTATAGAAATATACATTGTACGAAACATACAAGGATTTAACTTTATTTCATGACTATTTCAGTTCTGTGCCTTGTATATATCATTGTATGTCACCTTTGTATGTTTCAAACTTTTCAAACATACAAACCATAAAATGCATCTGACGGACTTACCAGATTATTCGTTTCAACTCTTAACCTTTTTAGGTCCACCTTGTATGTGTAGATAAAATGTTAGCAAATGTATACAAGTAAAACAAAGACCCGATATACAAACAACGTTGTATATGTATCATACAATGACACAACATACAAACCTTAATCACAATGCATTTTACCAAAAACACACATAACTTGCAAAATATAGGGAATTTTAAGATGGTTCAAAAAGCAACCCCTATTCATTTTTGACAAGGAATTCACCCACACATTGCCCTGGTACTCAATGCCATTTTTTCTTTATTTTCAACCAGGTTTGTACCTTTCACTTCCTTTTCCCTTTACCACCAAGAAAACCCACACACAAAAGTAAAGAAGCCAGCCACAATAGGGGTCCTCATTTTGCTAAGGAGTAAAATGGGGCATGTTGTGAACATCACAAAAATGATGAAACCAAGGGGTTCTTCATTATTTGTTTTTAAATTAAATTTGAATGCTTTATCATTTGTGTTGAAACCAAGGGCTTGAATGCTTGAAGTGTTAGAATGAATTTCTAGTGCAATTTATCCTAAATGAATGCAAGCTTTTATTTTCCTAATTTTTAAAGATGATCCAATTACTATGAAGGGAAATATGAATGCAAACTATATGGATTTTCCTAATATCATATATCTATGTTTTTGTATTTCAGAATTGAGTTTAGACCTAATCCAAATTTGTAATTACTCTAAGAAAAACAAGAAATTTATTCTATGAAAAGTAAAAAACTCTATTTTAACTCTAAGTCTTATCAAGAGAAAGACAAAACAACATTTTACTTCTCCAAGAGTGAAATGTGATTTAATTATAGTAAAGTAATAAAGAACCCATGATAATAGGTGCTAGTTCTAGGCTATGTCCTTAGAGGTCCTTGTGGCAACCATCTCCTCCTTTGTAGCAATGAGATCCTCATCTTGGTGATATGGATAAAAATGGGGACATAATAGAATGAAAAAGTATCTTAGAAGCAATAATAAATTGAGAATAATGAATGTGTGATGCATAAAACACTAGAACAGGTGCTATACATGAGCTTGGCTAAGGCAATAATACATGAAAACAATCTCCTAAGAGAAATATTTCAATCTTTGTAAAAACTAAACTAAAGAAATAAACTAAGAGGCTTGAAGGCCTATGAAGAATCTTGTAAAGAAGCTTGTAAGAATGAGAAGTGATGATACTCCTTGATGTGTGTGTATTGAATAATGTAGACATAGGGGTATTTATAGGTGGAAATGGGAGGGAAGAGAAGAAGAGATAAGATCAAAAGAAAGTGTAACTCAAGAAGAAATAGAAATAATTCCATGAATAGGAAAGAAGATGAGAAGAAAACTAGAACAAAACTTAAGAAAACTAGAAGAAAACTTGATAAAATTTAAAGAAAAGTAAAGTGAACTCAAAGAGTATAAAAGAGGAAAAGTCACAACTTAGCTATGTATTAGCCAACAAATTTTACAACTTTATCATTAGGATTACACTAGTTTTATACTTTTTAATAGAATGATTCTACAATCCCAAAAGTTCTTTGAATAAAGAAAATGAATAGATTTGTTTTTCTAGAATAAATGAATGAAATGTTGATAAATCATTAATTACTAAGAACTGGAAAAATTATTTACAAATTTTTGTTACAAATTGAAAAGTAGATGATGAGAAAGAACTAGTATCAGATGTAGGAGGCCATTTTTAGTGTAAATAAGGTCATATTGTATCTAGTTAGGATATCACCTTTGCTAGGATTGACCTATTCACACTTAGCTTAAGTTTACTTAGCTTTTTTAGACTTTGTCTCACCTCATGTAGTGGATACATGTGTCCTCATCTTTATGTGATACCTCTTGCATGTCTACTTGCCACTTGCATGAGAACTTGTCACTTGAGCTCACAAGTGTCACATCATAGGAAGGTTAGTCAGTCATTGTGTTCGACCATCCTATCTTCTCTCTCATGCCTATTTGTACAAGGCATCTATGTACATTGTAATTATCTCTTGAATATATTATTTGGATTTTATGTGCAATTATTTTTTTTGGAAGTTTATTTTGGTTCTTGCTAGCTAATCTTGGCTACTCCAACCATTACCTAGGATGCCAACATGTCACATGAACATCTTTGCATCGTTCTATAGTCCAAATAGTATAGAAAACTAAAAAATCTCAAGTCTAATTTTAACTATTTCACTTAACCTACATAATAGAAGATAACAAAAAACACAAATTTATAGTTAACAAATAATAGTTGGATCTTAAAAAATATTACTTATGTTGGTTCCAAAAACTACAAGTCTAGAAACCTAGAGCATGTTATCTCCTTCAAGGCTAGGGAGTGTCATCAAGAAGGGGGAAATAGGGGCTCACCAATAGATTAAGGATGGTTAAAGGCTAATTACTCTCTATAGAAGACATCTTATAAATTTGATTACTACATCATGTAGGCATGAAAGAACATGATTCACAAATGACTTGAACAACTTTAGGTTTCTTAAGATTAATCATTGGTTATAACAATGAATCATGAATAGCATGAGAAACCTAATCTACTCCTAACCTTATAGGGGTAGAGGTCAAATATATTTTGAAAGTGTTTGATCCTTTAGCAATGTGGACTAGTGCCTACTCCCTTGAGAAATAGAGTCATGAACAACAAAGAGGAAGGACATGCATCTCATCAAACATCAACAAAACTAGATGTACATTTACATACATATAAAAGATTACATCTCATATAGTATACATACTTAATAATCCAAAATTGAACTATAACAACCCATATACAACAAAGGAAAGATCAACACAAAATGATTTTCATTACATTAAAATTATATAATAGATTTATCTAATCTTTATTACATTCACACTAGCAAGTGTGGTGAAAGAAAATATGCAAATGCAACTATACATTCTCTTGAGTCATTACAAATGGCCATGGAGACATACCACTACATAGATGTGCATTACAACTTCTTCCAATGCTATACTAGATGCATGCCATTATTTTCAAGCTAAATTATCTTTACTTGATGCCCTAAAATCACCTTGAGGCACTTGCAGACCCAATTTGGGTCAGGGACCAACAATAAATACATTTTTTTCATGAATTATATAACATTACATTTTTACTCATGTTGTTTGGGTGGGAAACCATTTCCAATCTACCACATACCTCTATACTTGCTACAACCAACTTCATTAAATTCTCACCTACCTCAAATTCTTTCATACTAGGCATTAATGGAGTGCAAACATTTTAAATAATAGAGACTAACAAGAGAACACATTAAAATGTAATACATGCACTAAGATATGCTTTGTTGGACTTTTGGGGGCCTATTGAACCTTCCTATCAGAATTTTGGTGATATCAATAACTATTAAACTTGCCAACAAGCCAATGTTGCCTCTTCTTATTTGTTCTTAGCTTCTTTGTTTTCCTTTTGTCACAATTTTGGAACTTTGATGAACTTTTGAACCTTTTGATAAGTTCAAAGGTTTCTGAACCTATCAATAATCTGATGCTCTTTGTCTATTTTCTCCTCTTTCAACTTTCCCATGGTAATTTTGGTGAGTTCATGAACTTATAAACTCATCAAAACACTTTGTATTTCTCTTTTATTTTATCATCTTTGCACTTTCAAGGAGTTCATGAACTATGAAACTCATTGAAATACTTTCTATATTTCCTTTTTCTTGTTAGTGTTTTGGAGATTTATGGAACCAAATGAACTTGTCAATATGTTCAAATTCTTCTAAACTTGTCAACAACATTTTATACTTATCCCTCTTTGCAATTTCAGCAAGTTCAAGCACTACTGAACTCATAGAAAAAGTTTAGCCAAGGCTCAAAAAGTTGACAAGAGCCATACTTAGTCAATTTTAGAGACTTGCTAGAATTTTCAAAGACATGTTGCAATCTAGGATAAATGAGATGGGCTTGGGAATGTAAATGAAACATTCAAGGATGAAAAGCATGCATATGGGGGAAACACATATGACTTTTGCAGGGATTAACACAAGTTTGACAATAATAGCCCAAGGTCTAACACTAGCTCTAGTTGGGGATGTGCTAACAAGCACAATGAGAATCCAAAAGACTCTCTAGGAGTAGACCACAAAAAGGGAATGGGGAAAAAATCACAAGCATATATACACAAAGCAAAACATAAAGAATAAAATATACAAGACAACACACCCACAACCAATAGCATGATAACACATAGATAATGTAAGATGGTTGTGAATCAAAATTTTACCACAATGTAGGTCAACCCTACAAAATATGGATGGAGATACTTTCCTTTGTCAAAGACAAGAAGAATGAAGGAGTTGATATCCCTCAAACTAAAACCATTTTTATCATCCACCTACAATAAATGGTGATTACCACTTACATGCACTATTTTATAACCATTTTCCATGAAGTGGAGATCAATCCCACCACCGACATCATTGTAGGAAAACCATAAGTAATAGGTGGAGGAGCTATCCCACACCATATCATGCATGTTCTTAGAAGCAAAGAGTGAAGAATTATTAGCCTCTTCATGTGAAACAAGGGAAAAAGAGAACAACTTTAGTTCACATGGAAAGGAAATATATGTCTAACCATACTTTTCATCTACAAAAGGAGATGACTCTTCTTGCATATTAAACTGAAAAAAGTTTGACTTTGGGATACCTTCATGCTAGGATACAACATACTAATGTTTAGCTTCATTAGGGTACTACAACTTAGCTTCATCAACACTTGTATGTTGAAACCACACAAAGGACTCAAATTTAGGCACCCCACTATCATCAACATCATTAAAAACATGACCTTCATCACAAAGGAAAGTCTCATAATCAACCAAGTCCATAACAATATTTTTGATAGTAGGTGGCCAAAACACACCACTTTCACTTGTGCTATGAAAAATTTCAACATCTAAATCATAGGCATGATTTAGACCAAAATTAAAACCATCAACACAACCATTAGCACAATGAGACACTTCATATGAAGAATCAAGTGCTTTCAACCTTCCCCTTATTCAGAGCTCATTCTGGAAACCTACTATATCATAAATACTATTGCAGACTAACCAATGACACACCCATTCTTCCTCATTTGTTATTGTATCATTTCTATGTGGGCTTCTTAAAGAACGATCTACATAGGGAAGGCAACAAATTTTGCACCAAAGAAATAGGCTTTCATAAGCATCCACATGATCACCATCTTCACATTCATCATGGAAAAATTCTTTGAACTAAAAACCATTGCTTGCACTAGTAGTTCTCTCAAATTAGTTATTACCAAGTGTAGGCATATCTATGCCATCCTCATGCAATAAATCATTAACTACTTCATCATAACTAGCAAGAACGAAGGAGGGTAGAATATCAAACAAGAAACAAGTTTCTTGTTCATCTTGAATGTCACTTGTGCATATTTAATATAAACATCTTTAGGAGTTGATTCATTTGATTGCCTACTTTTGAACACATCTTCCTTTTTCTACCATGCCACATGCCTCATTATCAAGCTGGAAGTCATCATTGATTTCATCATTTTCATCTTCACTTGATGACCTATCCAACTAAATATAGGTGAATAAATTGTTACCATCATCTATATTTCTATCATACAATGGACCGCCTTCATCTTCTACCCTTCTGGTCACACATCCATCTTGATTTGATGTTGTATCCACATTAGTGTTATTCACACTAGCCTATTCATTACCATAAGCACCTAGATTTGTGGATAACAACCTTAGAATATAATGATTCTTCACCTTTTCCATGGAGTCTAAGAATAAATAGGCCTACCACATGCTTGTAAGTTTCATATCCTCCAACACTAAACTCAAACCAACCTCATAGGCTTCCAAAAACATGTGAATGCAGAAAGGTGTGTTAGGTCTAAAATCATTTGGAATAATGGAAAGGGTAATAGAAAACTTGTGACTAAAGTCCATGCTAGACTATCCCTGTTATCTTTTGATGCTTGTTGATTCCTTGACAAGAATAGTAGGTTTGAACCTCTTGCAAATTCATCCTTGAATGCATCCACAAGGTTTATTTAAGAAGTAAAGGACTACTCCAAAATGCTTTCAATCAAAGTTCTTTCCTTTCCACGTAAGGACCTAACAAAAATCTCATCCTCATGTCTTCATCTTCAAACGAAAATTCTTCAATGAAATCTAGAAATTCATCAACATGTGTGTCCCCTAACCAAATAGTAAACCCATCAAATCTAGGCATCTAATTATAGACCTCAATTGACATGGTTTACATTTTGTAATCAACCCAAGAGAGCACCAATTGTTTATAAGTAGTTTCCATGGGAATGATAGGGGATTGAACCATTTGTATTTTTATAGCAACAAGGAAAGAATGTGATTGTACCATAGACTCGAGAAACCTAATTTGATTGTCTATTTCTTCCTTTTTCTACAACATGTACTCAAGGAACTAGGTTTATTTTTCAATTTCATATTATCGTCTAGTAGGTTCATTGATTTTTCATGGATGCATATAAATTTAGTCTTGTGTAAGATGTAGAGCCAAGAATTAGACAAGCATCAGTAGAACAGTCATAGGCACTCTCTTCATCCTAATATCTAGGGCATGAAATATATGGGGACAAAAATGAAGGGATAGCCCTAGAGTCTACATCTCTAAACAAAGAGCCAATGAATAAAACATTCTACAAAGTTGGGTAGAAAATATAAGAAATACAAACATATGTTTCTTTTCCAAAAAAGATACCTTATTTCAAAGGTAGGAATAAAACCATGTGTACATTTAACACCAATTGTTGCAAGCTTGAAATGTGTTCTTGAATCACCAACAAAAAATAAGGAACAATGACAAAAAACTTCTTTTTCGTGACAAAAAAGTTGCCACCTCTTCCAAAGAGGAATACCTTGAAGCATAACTAATTTTCAAGGAAACAAACAGGTCTAGGTTCAACTCACTAGTAGAGTCATCAATTAATTCCAACTTAGAACCCACAATTTCATCCCTTGCAATAACACCATTATGTTGGTGTAAGTTGCCAGTTAAGAAAACTTACCCAAACACAATGCACAATTGCACATCTCTATTGCTGAGGTTTTGAGATTATCTCTATTTGCCTATAACTCATCAATAGCTTGAAAGTCACTTCTTCCCTAGTAATGGCATCAATATGTTTGTTCCCAAAAATACATGTCTAGAATCCTAGATCATGTTAACTCCTTCAAGGTGAGGGAGTGTCATCAAGAATGGGGAAACATGGGCTCATCAATAGATTAGGGATGGTTAAATGGCAATTGATGAGAGTGGGTATGCTATCCTACACTTTGGGCTTAGTTAAACCTATGAGGGTATTCCTAGATGTACCAAATGAGGCATAAATAAACAACCATAGCCATACCCAACATACACTTGACCCCTATATTTGTCACTAGGCCAAGACAAACTAGTTGTATAATACCCCTTATAAAGATGATTACTACATCATGTAGACATGTAAGAACATGATTCACAAATAACTTGAACAAATTTAGGTTGTTTAAGATTAATCCTTGGTTGTCACATTGAATCATGAATAACATGTGAAACCAAATATACTCCTAACTCTCCTCATACAACTAATAGGGATAGAGGTCATATGTTTCAAAAGTGTTTGATCCTTCACCAAAGTGAATTGGTGCTTACTCCCTTGGGCAACAGGGTCATGAACAACAAAGATGAAGGAGATGCACTTGATAAAACATCAACAAAACAAGATGTTCATTTGCATACATATTAAAGATTACATCTCATATAGTGTCAGACATACTTAATAATCTAGAACTAAACTATAACAACCCATATACAACAAATGTAAGATCAACACAAAAACCTTTGTATTTAATTAAAATGTTGTGATACATTTATCTAATCTATATTACATTCGCACCAACAAGTGTGGTCAAAGAAAATATGCAATTGTGATTATACATTCCCTTAAGTCATTACAAATGGCCATGGAGACATACCACAACATAGATGTACATTACAACTTCCTATGTTGTACTAGATGCATTCCCTTGTTTGTAGGCTAGACTATCTTTACTTGATGACCTAAAATCACCTTGAGGCACTAGCAAACCCATATTGGCTCAACAACCAACAAAAAATACATCTTTTTTCATGAATATATATCATTACATTTTTACTCATATTATTTGGGTGGGAAACCAATTCTAATATCCCACCTACGTCTATACTTGTTGTAATCAGCTTCATTAAAACCTTACCTACCTCCAACTCTTTCATACTGGGCATTACTAGAGCACATGCATTTCAAATAGCATAACCTAAGAAGAAAACACATTAAAATACAATACATGAACTAGGATATACTTTGTTGGAGTTTTGGGGGCCTATTGAACCTTCATATCAATGTTTCAACAAGTTCAAGAACTATTGAAGCCATTGACAAGCCAATGTTGTCTCTTCTTATTTGTTACTAGCTTATTTATTTTCCTTCCATCAAATTTTTAAAACTTTGATGAGCTTTTTAACCTTTTAGCAAGTTCAAAGGTTCCTGACCCTACCACTACTCCAACACTCTTTGTCTATTTCCTCCTCTTTCAACGTTATTGTCATAATTTTGGTGAGTTCATGAACTTTTGAACTTATTGAAGCCCTTTATATATCACTTTTATTTTGTCTTCTTCACACTTTCAGTGAGCCCACGAACTATGGAACTCACCAAAATCCTTTCTATTGAAAGGAAGCAATGTACGCAGAACACACTTCCTACATCGATCTAATAAGGGAAGTAGTATGCAAATTCTTTTTAAACCTTTACAGTTACAGTGATGTTAAGGCAATAACACAGAGATTTCAGCAGCATATACACACACAAAATGTAGAAAGAGAGAGAGACAAGATATACCATGGGGAAAACCCTTTTGGGAGAAAAACCCCACACTCCAAAGCACAACTCAAATGTATTATAGTAAACAATATAAGGTTACAATACAGTTTCAAAGCCAATTCTCTTTCTAGAGTCTTCGACACTCGTCTCTTGAGATATTCCTTTAGCATAATAGTACCTATCAATAACAATATGCATCTCCCATCCAAGCACCTATTTTTATAGACTTTACAAGGCAAAATAGGAAGCTTCTAGAGATGGGCATCCAACTTGGCCTCGTGGCCCAAAACCCATGCATAGGGACACTTGTCCTACCTTACAACATGATTTTACACTTGTCATAACATCCCTTCCCAATGTGGGGCACTCCATCCAAGAATGGGCTATGACAGATGCTCTTACACACTTTACAAATGTCATAGAATATGTCATACATGATAACACTTACAAATGTAAGAGAATCTGTCATAAACTGACTCAAAATAACATATTCTTCTTACATGTCATAACCCAACTTGGGCACCCAAAGATGCTTTTGTCAAAGATGCTCTTTGACACATATCTTCACCTGTCATAGAACCTTTTATTCTTGACTCTTACGCATCATAGCATCTATCATAGGAATCCGTCATAACACTTACACGTCATAACTCCTTACACACTACACAAGATGCCAACACATGGTAGAAAACCTCTACCACAATATAGGACGCCTATATCCACATGGGATGAGTTGACCATCCTAGTCACATTCCAAGTTGAGTGACAATAGACCATGCCACTTCACACTAAATCACAAAATAGGATGTGCAACATAAATTACAACATAGGAAAATAAATAAATAAATAATTAAATAACCAGTGTTAGGAATTACCAAGGTTGAGACACCTTAATTCCCAACATTCTCCCACTTGTCAGACACCTTGTAAGAGCCAATAGAAATAACATGAATTTAACTTCTATAGGCCAAAAGGCCCATAGGCTTCGAACACCATCTGAACTTATAGTGCCCACTGGTTTCGTCAATGCATCCACAACATTCTTCAAAATATCTATCTTCTCCAATGTCACCTTCCCATCCTCCACCATCTCTCACACAAAATGAAACTGTACATCAATATGTTTTGTTCTGGCATGGAAAGTTGGATTCTTTGCTAAGAAAATCACACTCTGACTATCACAATAGATAGTAATCTATCCTACATCAATACCAATATCTGAACACAATCTCGTAAGCCAAATGGCTTAGTTACAAGCATGAGTAGCTACCATAAACTTTTCTTCTGTCATGGACAAAGTGACCATAGGTTTCCGCTTACTCATCCAACTAATTGCACCACCGAACATAGTAAACACATAAGAACTGGTGGATCTCTTGCTGTCAATGTCACCCACCCAATCAAAATTCACAAATCCTTGAATACTCACAGAATGCAGAGGTCCTGGAGGATGACCATGATAACATAAGGAATACTTGGAAGTACCCCACAAATATCTGAACACTCTCTTCACTACGTCCAAATGCACCCATCCAGGATTAGCCATAAATTGATTAAGGACTCCCATTACTTGGGCAATGTCTAGTCTGGTACAGACCATAGCATACATCAAACTACCAACAACACTAGCATAAGGCACTCTGTTCATATCCTTTGTCTCAGAAGGAGACTTTGGATAATCATTAACATATAACTTTGTCCCCAATGAAACAGGAACACACAATAGTCTACAATCTTCCATGTTGAATCTCTCCAACATGGTCTTCACATACTTACTCTGGCTTAACCAAAGTTTTTTATTTTCTCTGTCTCTTCTAATTTCCATACCCAGAATGTACCTAGTTGTCCCTAAATTTTTCATCTCAAACTATTCTGACAACTGAGACTTCAAATCAGAAATCATATTCTTACCATTCCCAATTAACAACATATCATCAACATACAATGCAATAATGAGAATGTGATCATTGTCAAATTTGTAGTACACATAATGATTTGATTTTGACCTTAGAAATCCAATAGACAACACAAAGGCATCAAATTTTAGGTACCACATCCTAGGAGATTGCTTCAAACCATATAAAGACTTCTTTAACTTGCAAACCAAATTTTCTTTACCTTTTTCTATGTAATTCTCTCGCTGTGACATGTAAATCTCTTCCTCTGAATCACCATGAAGGAATGATGTCTTCACATCCATCTGCTCCACCTCTAAGTCATAAGCTACTACAAGAGATAACAGGAACTGAATAGATGTCAGCTTTGTAACGAGAGAGAAAATTTCACCATAATCAATTCCCTCCAATTGTGAAATTGTGAATACTACTTCACAACTAATCTAGCCTTGTACTTCTCAACACTACCATCTGCACCAAATTTCTTCTTGAACACCCATTAATAGCCAACATGTTTCTGTCCTTTAGGCAAAGGCACTAAGTCCCAAGTTTTATTCTTCTCCAAAGAAGCCATCTCATCTTCCATGGACTCCTTCCAGGAGCCTATATCTTTCATGTCCATAGCCTCTGTCACAGTTCTAGGCTCATCAGTGTTAGTAACCAAGGCAAAAGCACAACTAGAATCTAGCAATGAATAACCAAACCTATCAAGTTGCTTCCTTATTTATATAGACCTCTTCAAAGGTTGAGGTTGAGGTTCTGCTTCTTCTTTTGAGCTTTTAGAGCTACTAGAGCTCTCCTCGTCATCAGGCCTCACAGGGTCTTTTGGTTTAGTCTTCTCAGGGGTAGAAGAAAACTGAACCACATCTTCTTTCTTTTCTTTCTCTTATGGCTATAGAACAATAGGAGAAGGTGTTAGCTCTCTAAAAATAACACTTCTATACAACACTTTCTCAGCCACAGGATCCCAAAGCTTGTATCCTTTCATACCAACACTATAGCCAATAAAGATACACTTAACAACCTTGTTTTCCAATTTTGACCTCTTCTCCCTAGGCACATGAGCATATGCTGCACAATAAAAAACATAAAGATGTATTAATGAAGGATTCTTACTAGACCACACCTCCATGGGTGTCTTATCAACAAGAGCTGATATAGGAGACTTGTTTACCAGGTAGCAATCAGTGGTTATAGCTTCAGCCCAAAACTTTTATTCAAGGCTAGTATCACTAAGCATACTCCTAGCCCTCTCCATCAACCTCCTATTCATCCTCTCTATAAATCTATTTTGGTCAGGGGTGTATGGAGTTGTCTTATATCTTTCAATCCCATGTTCTTTACAAAACTTATCAAACTCTATAGAACAAAAATCACCACCATTATTAGTTCTCAAACACTTAATCTTTTTACTAGTTTGATTCTCAACAAAAGATTTAAACTCTTTGAACTAACTAAAGACTTCAAATTTTCTTCTGAGAAAATAAACCCATGTCCTTCTACTATAGTCATTAATGAATGAAACAAAATATACAAATTTAGAGATCAAAGGAACATTCATAGGACCAAACACATTAGAATGAATAAGATCCAACATACTAAAAGACTTATGAGAACTAGAGTAAAAATGAACATGGTTTTGCTTTCCATATACACAATGTTTACAAAAGTTGAACTCAAGATTACAATCATTTAACCCCTCAACGAGGTTTTTATTTTTCAAGGCTCTAAGACCCTTCTCACCAATGTGGCCAAGTATCTTATGCCATAACATTGTCTTCTCAGCGGGAAGTTTCATTTCCAAAGCATGAGCACCCTTAGGTACCCTAAATGGACTACCATCAAAAGTGGAAGCAATACATCTTTTAGCTGCTAGTTCCAATGGTGAAGATGAAGTGATTGAAGTTCTTTTCTTCAAAACAAAAGAACTATTGCACTGTGTAGTACATGTGTCCAGTTGAAATAGAGTACCTCTCTGAGTACCCTTCACAAGTACTATAGCACCTCTAGTCATCTTGCATCCTCCACTAGAGAAGATAACCTGCACACCTGCATCATTCAATTTACTTACAGAAAGAAGGTTCTAGCCAAGCCTGGGATGTGCATAACTGTAGAGATCCCCTTCACTCGTCCATTAAGGAATCAGATTGTGACTCTTCCATGACCAACTATTTTTAGATGAGAATCATCACCCAGGTACACTCTTCCACCATCGAACTCTTCATACTTCGTAAACTAGTCTTGATGTGAGGTCATGTGAAAAGAGGCACTAGAATCAATCAGTCACACATCGTCAGAGGCATGGATGGCGAAGGCTATAATGAAAGCATCACCATCATCTTGTGACTTGTTAGAATCTGAATCTGAGATATTCTTTTTCTTTTTCTTTTTCTCCTCTTTGTATTCCTTTCAGAAATGGCCAGATTTATCACAGTTCAAACAAAGAGCCTTGGAATTTCCAAGAGATTTGGATCTCCCATGGGATTTGGATCTACCCTTATCATCTTTCTTGTCCTTCTTTTTCTCCCCTTTCTCCTTGGATCTACCACAAATTATAAGAGCTTCTTTGGTTGTCTTAGAAGACTTTCTCCACATCTCTTCAGATAACGAAGACACCACTTCATCCATTTTGAAGGTGGATGTGGTACTCCTGATAGCCATACCAAGATGGTCCCATGAGTCTGACAAAGAACAAAGCACGGTCATACAACGATCCTCCTCCTCCATCTTCACATCAATGAATGTCAATTGTGCAACTAGCATGTTAAAGGCATTCAAGTGATCTGCAACATAACCTCCATCCTCCATCCTTAGAGAATATAGCTTCTTCCTCAGGAATAGCTTGTTCACCAGGGACTTGGCCTAATAAACATCTTCCAACTTCTTCCAAAGTTCTTTCACGATCTTCTCCTCATGGACATTTAACAAGATAGAGTCAGCTAGACAGAGTCTCACAAAACCCTTAGCTTTCTGATCCTTGAGATCCCAATCAGCTTAAGTCATTGCCATTGGTTTTACACTGGAAATGGTTTCCCATAGGTCTCTATCAACAAGCATGTCTTCCATTTTAATTTTCCACAACTCGAAATTGCTGCCATTAAACTTCTCCATCTCTACTCTTCCAAATGTGCCTACCATCTCCTTCTTGCAACAAGATTACATAATACTATGCATAGACTCCCACTCAAACTAAGATCATCTCAGAAAACCCCTACCCAACAACTAGGACCAAAGGTGACTAGGCTCTGATACCAACTAAAAGAAAGTAGGGTACGTAGAACATAATTCCTACACTGATCTAATGAGGGAAGTAGTACACAAATTATTTTTAAACCTTTATAGTTATAGTGATGTTAAGAAAATAACATAGATATTTCATAAACATATACACACAGAGAATGCAGAAAGAGAGGGAGACAAGATATACCATGGGGAAAACCCTTTCGGGAGAAAACCCCACACTCCAAAGCACAAGTCAAATGTATTACAGTAAACAATTTCAGGTTACAATAGAGTTTCAGAGCCAATACTCTTTCAGGAGTCTTCAACACTCGTATCTTGAGATATTTCGGTAGCATAACAATACCTGTCAATAACAATATGCATCTCCCATCCAAGAACCTATTTTTATAGAGTTTACAAGGTAAAATAGGAAGCTTCTAGAGATGGGTGTCCAACCTGGCCTCATGGCTCAAAACCCATGCCGAGGGACACTTGTCCTACATTACAACATGATTTTACACTTGTCATAACATCCCTTCCCAATGTGGGGCATTCCATCCAAGAATGGGCTATGATAGATGGTCTTACACACCTTACAACTATCATAGAATCCATCATACATGACAACACTTACAAATATAAGAGAATCTATCATAAACTGACTCAAAATAACATATTCTTATTACAACATGTCATAACCCACCTTGGGCACCCAAAGATGCTTTCCTCAAAGATGCTCTTCGACACATATCTTCACATGTCATAGAACCTTCTATTCTTGACTCTTGCATGTCATAGAATCTATCATAGGAATCTGTCATAACACTTACACGTCATAACTCATTACACACTACACAAGATGCCAACACATGGCATAAAACCTCTACCATAATATGGGATGCCTATATCCACATGGGATGAGTTCACCATCCTAGTCACATTCCAAGTGGAGTGACAACACACCATGCCACTTCACATTAAATGAAAAAATAGGATATGCAACATTAATTACAACATAGGCAAATAAACAAATAAATAATAAAATAACCAATGCTAGGAATTACCAAGGTTGAGACACCTTAATTCCCAACATCTATCTTTCTTCTTCTTGTCGGTGTTTTAGAGCTTTATGGAACCAATGAACTTGTTGGTATGTTGAAACTATTTTGAACTCACTAAAAGCCTTTTATACTTATCCCTTTTTGAAATTTTAGTGAGTTAAAGAACTACTAAACTTTCCAACAAAGTTCACCCAGGGATTAAAAAGCCTAGATGAGCCATACTTAATCAATTTTAGAGACTTCCTAGGATTTTTAAAGACATGTTGCAATCTAGGATAGATGATATGGATCTAGGAACATAAATGAAACATTCAAGGATGAAAAACATGCACATGGGGAGGGAAACACAAATTAATTTCGTAGGGATTAACAACATTTTGACAAGAATGGCCCAAGGGTTAACAACTTATATGCTCAAAAGGAAGTAATTAAAATAACAAATAAAAATGGAAAATCTACAAAAATAGCATGTGGTTGAAATTTCTTCCCTTGAATCTACAACTTCGAAAGGAAACAATGAAATGTTGGAGTTGTTTGGAGGATTTTCTTCAATTCAAGCCCATATGTTGATCTTTCAACCTCTACAAATAGATAATAATAGAAAATACTAGAAAATAAGTGTGTGCTCTTATTTTCTAAGTATATCTAAAAAAATAATAGTAGTGATAGTGACAGAAAGAAGAATGTAAAACGAGATAATCTACTCAAGCTAGAGCAAACTAGTGTGCTATGGAATGAGAGAAGGGAAATGAAGGAACCCGTAAAATGTTACCAACACACAAGTGGATTGAACAAATGAAATTAACAAAAGGAGAGGGTAAAGTGGCACACAATTCCCTCAAAAATAAAATTGAAAAGCTACCTAGTGAAGTAAAAGGCCTAGGGAAGATCCCAACAATAAGTAGTAGTTCCAAAAAACCCTATGAGAATGCACAAAGCTTGGAATATGATCACATGAATTAGAATAACACAATACAACTTTGTTGTAGGTATAGAGAGCTGCAAAAGACTACCAAGAATGTTGGTAAAATCACTCAAGAATGCAAGAGTATGCTAGAATCAACAATGGAGTTGTAGAGAGTTTTTCAAGATTACCAAAATTTAATTAAAAAAGAGTGGCTGAGGGAGAAAAGGGAAGGTAGGTAAAAATAAGTTGTTCGAGGGTTGTGGAAGCATTACACAAGATCTTGCATGTCATGAAAGGTGGTAAGTAACACTTAGAAATGGTCACTAAGTGGTAAAAAGGCTTGGGATGCTATCATGTTGTGAGGACATCCACACTAATAACTAGTGTCCAAGTGACATCAACTTCTAAACTCTTAGATGACCTTAGGACAAGCTAAGGATTATGACATTTAAACAAAATTTCACAAAAAAATAAGCACAAGAGCTAAAAGATAACACACCGATGACATTTTGTGGGTTGGAAAAGAATAAGGCAAGACTAAAAATGAGCCTAAGACATGCTAAGGGAATGGACACTAAAATGAGTGAAAAATGTAGCATAAAATTGCAAGGGTATGCAATTTTAGACATTACATTTAGCCCCCACTTTAGGAGGCTTGTGACCCTAAGTGATATTCTTTGCTAAAGTACATAAAAGAAATAACAAAACAAAAGCTACCCAAAAGGACACTATAGAGGTTATAGGGAGTTATTTGAGTAAATGAATCAAGTCCCTAGATTGAAAACCTATGCGACCACAATATTATGCAACAAAAAATCTACACAAAAGGTATTGTTAGAATCACATATATAAAATCTACAAGAAAAGAGGATTAGGTAAAATATAACTTGTAGAACAAGAATGTTAACAAGCTATTTAGTCTAATAGACACTAAATATAAAACACAAGACACATCACAAACAAACACACACATAAAGCACTCAAGAAGAGTAAAAGAAAGAACAAAGAAGGCATTTCTAGCATTGTGATACTAGAAGGATGCTGAGAATAGTTCTAATGCTAGCACAATGCAAGGGCTAGGAACCATACCAAACCTCTTTGAATCAAAAGAACTAGCAAACTATGTTTCTAGGTGACTTATAGAAAGTACCAAAAAGTAGCAAAAATGGAGCACAATTGGCTAGCATTGTGTCACTATGTGGCTCACATATAAGAACAATATTAGGGATTACATGGACTACCATGGGTAGGTTGTAATGTCCACATGTACACCATGTACAAATGGGCACACCAACATCAATTTGTTTTCTTCTTAAAAGCCAACTAGACAAGAATAAATGTGAAAGTTGGAATAAGTTAATTATACCTAGGAATGTCAAAAATGTGAACATTGTTGAAGATGGTTTTCTCGTAAAACACCTATGAAGGTTAAGATAATTAATCATTCAACAATAAACCTCTATGTTTTCTTAACATGTTCTTTTCAAGTTAGCTACTTGAAAGATTGTAATGAATGTTATAACCTAAGTTTTACTGACATGATCTAACAAAATAAATGAATTTAATTAAGATCTTAGTCTCAACTTATACTATGTGGTAGTTAGAACCTTTGTTTCCACTACATGTGGACAATTAAACAAATTTTGAAGGATAATCTTACTAAACTGATAAATAGATTAGACTAGCTAACTAATGGTAAGAATTGCATATTCTCCCACTAAGTCCAATTAGTAATCAATTAAATGGAAATTTAAGGTAAATGAAATAAATAAATAGATTGAATAGTACTAGAAAAATACTTATTTATATGTTTAACAAATTTTAAATTAAATAGAGGGGAGGAGAATAATAGAGCGAGACTCTCAACTGCTAGATCTGGAGGTGGACAAAAATTGACCATTCTTTCCTGCCATTGATCTCTCAAATGAATTTAAAGAGGAGGTGGAAATTCTATGAAACATGACTATTATTTATTGCTTTATTGGCCTAAACTATCCAGAGCTCAAATTCGTGCATGGGTCAAGGCAAATTGGGAACCCCAATGTGTGTTGAAGTTCGTCCCGAAGGGTTTTTTTGCTGCAATTTTTTATCAGAAGATGATCAAGATTCGGTATTGAGAAGTAAATCATAGAGATTTGGGTGCTCGCCACTCTACATCAGAAAATGGTCTCCTACCTTCGATCCAGCTACATGTGATCCTTATGATGGTCCCAAATGGATATGGCTATACAATCTTCTGCTGGAGTTCTGGACAGAAGATTGTCTAAGGAAAATTACCTACTCAATCGGTACTCTCACCAACATTGAATTGGAAATGTTAGAACAAGATTCCTACTTCTATGCACAAATTTAAGTGGTGGAAATCAAAAGATTTCCTACCAGAATTACTCGTTACTCAGCACAACGGATCTGGATTCAAAATTTGGACATAGAAGATGAGGGAATTTTTTTTGTCTTAGCTACGGTAATAGGAGGCATGTCAATGCCATGTGCCCTCGCTAGGGAACTGAACCCCCAATAAACCATGTTCCTTAAAATTTGGAACCCATCTTCTCTTTGGATTCAAAATTACCCCTAGCTAACAGTGGGACTAGTTCTTCTTCGTTGCTCGCTCCTCAAGCTCCAACAGAGTGATTGCAACTTGTGGCCCCCATTAGGGGGATGAACCAGAGAAGGATAGAGAATAAAACTATAACCTAGCCAAATAATTTGTCAGTCTCTCCACAAAAGCCAAGTTACAAAAATCAGGAAGCGACTTCCCCTCCAAAGAATCCCTCCAATCCGTCACCAGAATCCCAAGTACCATCCTCAAATATGTTAGCCCTCTCTTGAGAACCCCTTAAAGGCTTTCCCCTAAGAGATTTCTATAACCATTCATGAAATTTTGACATGAATTTGTGAGGGCTTGGTTTCCCCTAACCCTTGAGGCTCCACCTTGGCCATAGGCCATGTGGCCCTAGCCTTGCTAGCACCTCCATAGGTGCCACCGTGGATATGATCAACTACACCCATAGTGATGACTTACCCCATCCCTCGTGTTACCTAGCAAAGCTTGTAATGAGATTTCTGCACTGATTTCTTTCATGCCCACCACTCCATCCTAATTTAAGGACCGTCCTTCGCTCATGCAGCTGCTTTCCCTTCTTGCTATAAAACTGTTCAAGGACTTATGTCAGATCTTGGACTTCGATATGCCAGTGCTCCCTAATTATATCTCTAGTTTTACTTGATTAAACATCCTTGATTAGATGTTGATTTTACCTACTTTAAGCCAAGAATGCAAGGTTTTAGTTGCTATTTTTGCTTTCTTTCATAGTTGGAACTATTACCGTATGTTTCTAGTCAACAATGGCTTTCACTTCCTTTCAAGGATACTAGAACCCATGTGATATTAGTGATGTGTTCAACCAAATGCAGTGTCTATTCAACATATAGATTGAGGACTTGTAAGCCCTATTGTAGGTAATCAACCCTCGAGTCCCTGAGGGTAGCCACCTTCATGATCAATTTTTTCTAGCATGATTCCTAGCACAATTCACACTTTCTCATGGTTACAAAGGCATCACTCAGATCTTGGTGAAATGTCTGGTAGCTCCACACTTGTAGCCTTTCGCTCTTGAGGCGGTGAAGGTGTTCAATAAAAGGCTGACCTATGGTAGTTGGGGAGGCGTGTTTGAGTTGCAGAACGTTTTGGGCAATAAGGACATGGAGAGGGTGATTTCTCTATTTTAGGAGGGTGTGATTAGAGATAACATGGAGACATGCAATTTTGTCATCAATTTCCTTGATCCCCCATGAATGAAGAGAAGTACCTTCGCCTAGGTCAGTTCGTTGTGGGTACTCGTTTCCTCCTCCACTACATTTCGTAGCTGGTATTTGGGAGGCATTTCAGTCGCCTTTTTTGTAATTTTGTTAATCCTACAATAAATAAAATTGGTCTCATTTTGGCACCCTTGTTTCCAAGGCATGCTTTCAACATTTTTCTTTTGGGAGCGGTTCCCTCAACCACATTTACTTATTAAAAAAATTAAATTAAATAAAGCAACTAACACAAGTAGTTTAAAGATATAATAAATCTAAATACCAAATAACTAAGATGAACATGTAAACTCTCAATTAGATAAATTTATAAATAAAAATATAAGGTATATTACTTAATGGTAAAAAGAAAAAATTATATAAAAGAGATATTAACATATTAAAATGTGGTTAAATATTAATCACTATTAATTTCATATATTAATTTCTAAAAATAATTTATTGAATTACTAAATCCTCTAATCATTAAAAATCTCCAACATATTTAATTTGGAAATTAAATTAAAAAAGTTCCTTTTAATGTATAAGGCAAAAATCAATATAACAATTTATATTATATTATAAATTTTTTACCATTAACTAAATTAAATTAACTAATAAAATTAATTGCATTCATTCATTAAAATAATTAACAAACAAAAACTAATAAGATTGAAGGATATCTCTAAAGGGCACTATGACTTAATTTAAATTCTAACTTATATTAAATTAAATTTCTTATCCAATACTTAGAAATAACTAAATTAAATAATAATAACTAAATATTAAAGACAACTTGTATAATTACTAATTTACTAAATGCACCTTAAAAAACAAATCATTAAGTAGATTAAATAGAATAATTAATAAAAATAGTTTTCTTTTAAAGAAAAATTAATTAAATTATATAATGTCAATATCCACATATTCATTTAAAGATAAAAGAATTAACAATTTCAACTATAAAGAAACTTGGAGAAAAAGAATAACTAATTTTTTTATGAAAATTTAAAGAAGTTCTAACTTTTTAAAAATCTTTCAATAAAACATTAAAGAATATAAAAGCACTTTACTTAATCTAATTAAATAGAAATATTAATTTAAAGAGAGAAAGATTCTAATTTTAGAACAACTTGTTCTACTTAATAAACAAAAGAGTATTTTTTTTGTTCTTCTTAATAATTATAATATCTTTTGAAATTAAAGAAATATAAAAGAATGATAATAATTACGTCGAGGGGCGTTCTACACTCACAGCAAGGGTTGAAAGATTTAGATTCCTCTAAACATTTAGATTCTGTAAACAAAAATCACAAAAAATTTAAATAAATAAATTCATGTAAATAAGATTCATTGCAAAAGAATTCATTGTCCAATTTCTTTTTTGGTTCCATAGTTTTTGTGATTTTCTTATTTTCAATCTTTTTTGATTTTTAGTTTTTTTTTTCATTTTTTCTAATTTCTTTTTTAGTTTTTATTTTTTATTTTTTCCAATTTCTTTTTGGTTTTTATTTTTTATTTTTTCCAATTTCTTTTTGGTTCTATAGTTTTTGTGATTTTCTTATTTTCAATTTCTTTTTTCATTTTTATTTTTTATTTTTTCCAATTTATTACACAAACTAGAAAGTCTTTTCTACTTAGATTTATTAAACTATCAAATTTATTTACAAATCCATAACAAACATGCATATAGAGTTTTGTTGATATACAGTCCAAGTTTTTTTTTACGAAAAGTAAAATCACGCCTAACTGAAATTCACTCACATAATAACAATAATTTCAACAGACTCATTTACAAGGTGACAAACTTTCCATTTACACATACATCTTTTCAATATCATAGTAACGAGAGAGCCTTAATAGCTTCTCACTTAACCTATCATAGTAAACTTCTTTTCTCTTATGTGTCCTTGAGGTGACCTCATCAAATCTACACCATAATTAACCAATTGGATGACCAAGACCTGCTATCCACCCTCCTGTAGGGTTTGTAACACAAACCCACCCCAACCAGGAGACTTCCAAGAACTAGGAGTTACTCAAAAAACACAAATTTATCTTCTACACATAAGCAAACCCGATAGGCTGACTCATAAACTTGGTATCCAATCTGGATCCCTCAAAGGGGGAGAAAGGGGATAATGCTCTCTTGGGGAATACAAATTTCCATAAATATTTTAATAAAATTCTCCGTAAATATTTCAGTAAAATTCTCCATAAATATATCAGTAAATTTCTCCATAAATATTTTAGTATCAATCAACCACAAAACCTCCATTCAAAAAATAACCCTTATACCTCCAATACCAGAAAACCACCACAAAACCCAATAGCTATCATTACCAAACTCCATAAAACTACCACATAACACATCTAAACCTTCCCCAAGAGAGGCTCCATGCTTCTCTCAACCCCAAAACTTGGGAGGCTCTCATCCCTTAGGGGATATCTGCTCCCTACATAATCTGTTTCCCACGAACAATCACAAAGTAAAAATAAGAAGAATTCCAACATGCAACCAATTTTTCACACCCAAAATATTTACACATAATACAAAAAACTTCTAATAAAAAAATTCAAAGCCTACCTCAGTTCCCCAAGTTAGGGAGAGCCCAGAAACTAGTATGCAAATCCCTTGAAACCAAAATTCTTCGATAAACTTTTTCTTTTATTTTCCAAGCCCATCCTTCCAATTCTTTTCACAATTTTATTCATCTTTTTCTTTCCACACTTCCCAGAACTTTTTCCCCAAGAACTATGAAAATTTGCAAGCATCCCCAAAGAAAACAACTTCCTCCCATAAATAACTAAAAACTCAAAAAAACCCAAAAAGAATGGAGACTTCTTTCTCTATCCTTTCCCCTCAACTCCATATTTCTAAAAACAACAAATAAACTTCATTTATCCTCATTGAAAAGATAAATAATAAATTAATTAAAAATAATAATTTAAAATTCACACAATTATCAATTTAATTTTAATAAAATATAAATGGACCCAACTATAGACTAAGTATAAAACAAACAATTAATTAATTCACACAACAAATTAGTCTTCACCCCTTCCATGGGTTAGACTAGGCTAACATCTTATCACAAAAATGGGTTCTTGAACTTCTTTGAAACCAATTGATCTTGGCCACCCACCTGCACACTCCAATTTTGAA
Organism: Cunninghamia lanceolata; assembly: GCA_027924645.1. Lineage (NCBI taxonomy): Eukaryota > Viridiplantae > Streptophyta > Pinopsida > Cupressales > Cupressaceae > Cunninghamia > Cunninghamia lanceolata. Next base: position 10,553,394 of record BSBN01000389.1, read on the forward strand.
TATCAGAGTGTCTTGGTAGAAATAGCCAAAGCAACATTAAAGCAAACATATAATCAAATATTAACTAGTCATTTCTCATAAAATCTATTTCACTACACAACATTTATTTTCAAAATTCCATTTAAATATATATAATTTAATCTAAAACAAATCCATTCACTCGAACATAAAAGTATTCCAATCATGAAATTTCTCTAACAATCAATATGCTAAAACACATAAGTCTAGAAATCACAACCACAAAATAACACCCAAATTTCTATTCACAGACACAAAACCACACTTACATAATATCTAAACAAAATGAAACATAGGCCCCTACATCCATACATAAAATATCATCATAATAGTAAAAGAATATAGTCCTCAAAGTATAAATCCATAAGAGCATATAGAAGTATCTATCTAGTGTAAAAAGGGTGGGCCTTACATCCTCCCCCCTTAGAAATAGGCTTCCTCCTTGAAGCCCTCAAGAAGAAGGACAAAGTAACGTATAGAAGTGACAAGCCACAAAGAGGGTAAAAGTTAAGAATTTAGGAAGAAAAGGATTGACCATCCTAAGCTAGTCTATTACATGGCTTAAGTCTATAAGAATTCTCATGCCACCTCCTTCCATCTCCCCATACAACCTAACAAGGCCCAATTCAAAAAGTATAAATAATACAAGAAAACTTTACACCTACCAACAATATCAATAATACAACAGCCTCAAAAATCAATGCTGATGATTTTCAAAAAGGTAAAATCTTAAATAAAATAAAAAATCAAATCTCATAATAAAATTTCAAGTGTGGCCACCAAAGTAAAAGAATATTATAAATTCTATTAAAAGTTCAAACAAAAGAGTCCTTGAGGCAAGGGAACTTATCAAAATAAATCAGCGAAGTAGCCAAAAGTAGAATTAAAAAAATCATTCATGTTATTGGTAGTAATTCAATTAAATAATTCTACAAAATATATAATAGAAATTAAATCAAATAGTCAAATATTGTTTAACTAAAATTCACTTTATGACTATAACAAGCCACTCGAAGGGGAAGAGATGTATGGTGGTCTTAACCTCAATACTTAATATAGGATTAACCTACTTATTGGATAACCTATGCCTATCAACATTAAGAACATTCAAAAAATAACCTAAACACAAGCCCAAGGCAAAGTAACACAAGTGAATGTACATCTTAGAGTTCTCAAGATAAGAGTAATAATGTTCACATTCTTTTAAGGAAACACCTGATACTACTACAAAAACTATAGATCACTATTGCATTATGACGACAATGACAACATACTAATTTATGCACTCCATGGCCTAATAATATCTAATGTAGTTTCCTATAAATATTTAATCAAAAAGGGTACTGAATATCCTATGTTATGGTTGTTAACTATACAATTCACAAAATATGCTACCATCTTATCATAACACAAATTATTTCCAAACTACTTAATCACTTAATGTTATTAAATTTTTCCTAATTTAGTCCTCTTCATCAATAGAATAACTCACCATCAATTCTAATATTCAAAAAGTAGTTACTTGCACATTCGATCCATATACAGAAGAAAATGTGTCTAGATTACACTACTATATATGTTCTTTGAAAAATTCACTCAAGAATCTAAGGTCTCAAGTATTACTCTTAGTTTGAAAATTTCTACATGTTTCACACTCAACCCTGATTGACCAAGTATATATTACATCAACTTCATTTCAACTTATGACCTTTTGACAATCCCACAAAAAAGCTTATTTCATACACTTGTCCTAGTTCTCCCTTTTCTTCTTAGAAACATAATTAAGTTTCATCTATTCAAGCTAGTTAAAAAATATGGTAGTATGAAAATTCTAATCTTCAAACATTAAGCAAGAGATGCAAATTTTACAATACATCACACAATCACAAAGGATCAACATATATGGTGGAAAAATATACAAATGAATACCTCACTAAAAAAATGACAAGGTAACATGCTATCTTCTAATATCCAAGTAGTCCTATTATTTTGTGAATATAATATTAAGTAATCTACAATTCTATCAACTAATGTGAAATACAATAGTCTCTTGCATTTAATCTCTATCATATGTCAAAGATCACAAGCACATATACAAAAAGTATAATTTTCTAAGTATGCTAACTTTATTAGGATTAATAATTCACAAGACTCTTTCTCACACATAATAACCAACAAAAATGAAGTTTTCTACATAACATGAATTGATTCAATAAGAGTGTAAATATACATATTCCTATATACATTTCCCTATGCTTTTATCACATTTGACTCTAATCTATACATGTTCACATTGTTCTAAGAGATCATGAAGTCGAATAATTTCTGAAACTACATCTCATTCTAGAACAACACTCATGCAAAGAAATCAAACAACCCTACTCATTTGTATAAATAGAAACTTTTCCATTAGCTCAAAATCAAGCTTTTTACGTCTATCAATTATTTTCTCCCAAATCAAATCCACTCGATAATTCAAAAAGAGTACTAATAATATTGAGAAATTCCAAGCACACATTATATTTAGAACAATCACACAAGAAAGAATTTATCTTATACCCACAACTAAGGTGGGCTATCAAAGCAAGGTTAAACACATAATTATTCTAAGAGGTTGACTCCCACATAACAAGCCTCTAACCAAGATATAAGAAAAAAAGTTCAATACATAACATTATTCAAAAGAAGTAAGAGACTACTAACTATCAATTTACACTACCCTACCTAAGCCCTTCCATTATCACATAAGGGAAAAATTAGAAACATCAATACATGTTATTATAATATTAACACAAAATAATTTACATCCTCAGAAAAACAACTTTAGACCTCCTCCAAATAATTTTGCCTAGAAAAATATAAGAAATTTTGCACATACAAGAGATGTTGAACAAACCACACTACTTAATCAAAATGACATCTTGAAAGATAAAGAGACAACCAACAAATTAATATATTTATGATTTTAAAAAAAATGACTTAGATAATAGCACTTCTAATCACATTCATTTTAGCATACTCAAGGTTTTCAAACAAAAGGGAGCATCAAGAAATATAACTCAATTTCAACAAAGAGAAAGTTCAAGCTCCCTATATTCTTAATTACACCAACATAATCATCCTACAACATTTACTTGCACAAAGATACATACAAAAACTTGACCCAAACATATCCCTAGAGTTCCCAAAGTGTTGGAAAACCTGGCTCTGATACTAAATGTAATACCCACTTGTACACCATGTACAAATGGGCACACACACATCAAATTTTTTTCTTCTTAAAAGACAACTAGACAAGATTAAATGTGAACATTGTTGAAGATGGTTTTCTCACAAAACACCTAAGAAGGTTAAGATAATGAATCATTCAACAATAAACCTCTATGTTTTCTAACATGTTCTTTTCGAGTTAGCTACTTGAAAGATTATAATGAATGTTATAACCTAAGTTTTACTAACATGATCTAACAAAATAAATGAATTTAATTAAGATCTCAACTTATACTATGTGCTAGTTACAACCTTTGTTTTCACTACACAAGGACAATTAAATAAATTTTGAAGGATAATCTCACTAAACTAATAAGTAGATTAGACTATCTAACTAATGGTAAGAATTGCATATTCTCCCACTAAGTCCAATTACAAATCAATTAATGAAAATTTAAGGTAAGTAAAATAAATAAATGGCTTAAAAAGTACTAGAAAAATACTTATTTATTATTATTTGTAAAATTAAATGAGAACTTTAAAAAATGGATAAATGAATTAAATGAATTAAAACAATTATTAAAATTAACCAATTTCCTAAATTTTATTATCAAGATAAAAAAAATAATGAATTTGAATATAAATATATGTTTAACAAATTTTAAATTAAATAAAACAACTAACACAATTACATTAATTAAAGTAGTTTAAATATCTAATAAAATTTAAATACCAATTAATAAAGATGAACATGAAAACTCTCAATTAGATAAATTCATAAATCAACAATATAAAACATCTTAATTAAAAGTAAAAAGGAAAGTAATATAAAAGGGATAATTAACTTATCAAAATGTGGCTAAATTTTCACTAACAACTATTAATTAAAATATTAATTTCTAAAAATAATTTATTGAATTATGAAATCTACTAATCCTTAAAAGTCACCAACATATTTAATTTAGAAATTAAATTAAAAAAAAATTCTTTTCTATGTATAAGGCAAAAATCAATATAACAATTTATATTATAATATAACTTTTTTACCATTAACTAAATTAAATTAACTAATAAAATTAATTGCATTCATTCATTAAAATAATTAACAAAATAAAAAAACTAATAAGACTGAAGGATATCTCTAAAAGGCACTACAATTTAATTTAAATTCTAACTTATATTAAATTAAATTTCGTATCCAATACTTAGAAAAAACTAAATTAAATAATAATAACTAAATATTAAAGACAACTTGTATAATTACTAATTTAGTAAGTGGGCCTTCAAAAAAACAAATCATAAAGTATATTTAATAGAATAATTAATAAAAATAGTTTTCTTTTAAAGAAAAACTAATTAAATTATATAATGTCAATATCCACATATTCATTTAAAGATAATAGAATCAACAATTTTCAACTATAAAGAAACTTGGAGTTGGGGCTTAAATTTGACAGTTGTATTGCTGTATTTAGGCATTTTTGCTGTACAATACAATAAATTTTTTAAAAAGACTGTATCATATGAAAGGAGAGATTTTGGACAAATTGTCAAAATTACTGTCATAAGAAAATTGCTTAACAGGCAAGGTCAACTATCAAATTTAAGCCCTGCTAAGAGTAAAAGAGTAATTAAATTTATCAAGAATTAAGAAGTTCTAATTTTAGCAAGAAAATCAATCCATCCTTAAAAATATTTCAATAAAAACATTAAAGAATATAAAAGCACTTTACTTAATCCAATTAAATAGAAATATTAACTTAAAGAGAGAAGGATTCTAATTTTAGAACAACTTGTTCTACTTAATAAACAAAACATTAATTTTCTTTTGGTTCTTTTAATAGTTATACTATCTTTTCAAATTAAAGAAAATATAAAACAATGATAATAATCTACACAAGACATATTAAACTTCCATTAGTAACCTTAATTTATTCGACTAAATTTCTTGAGTTAATAATTAAAATATATAATTTGGATAAGGAGAGCTTTAAATATTAAAAATAATTTAATAACTAATTTGTTACTAACTAAAAATTAGTGGAGCATTTCGACTAGTATATGCAAGGTGGATGATACCAGGTGAAGAGCTAGAGCCAATACTAAGTGGTCCCCCCCCTCCCCCTTGACTAGTTGGTCCAAGCATAACTTTGATGGAGCTGCTAAAGGTAACCCTGGGATGACCAGTGGGGGAGGAGTTCTTAGATCTGACAAGGGTGTCCTCATGCTACCCTTTGTTGGGGGGGACTTCATGAGAACACTAACAATGTTGTTGAGGCCATGGCCCTCCTCTGGGGTCTTAAAGTTTCCCTTGCCATATGTATCAATTACCTAGTGGTTGAAGGTGATTCCAAGCTAATCGTTGAAGCTGTTAAAGACAAAGGTAGGGTTGCTTGGCAGATTCAGGACATTATTTAGGATATTAAAACCTCGCTTTTAAGCTTTAAAGGTGTTGAAATTGTCCGGATTTATAATGAAGGTAATAAGACCATGAACCTCATGGCTAACTTAGGGATCAATCTTTACCCTATTAGGTGTTGGAGGAATATTTCTAATCTTCCTCTGAACATAAGAAATAACATTTAGAAGGAGCCTTCTTCCTAGTTCCTCATGGCCTAAATCTCCCATCTCATCTATGTAGTTCGTGCCTTTATGTCATACCCTCATTACATAGGGTGGCATAAGAAGGATGGTGTCACCTTCAGGACAATACATCACACCCGATTGGGCTAGATCAAAGAGTCCCACGTGGACAATTGCCAACTCAGTGATCCTTAAGGGTCGTTGCCTAGCTGGCATCCCAAGTCTTTTCATACTCTGCTTGCTGCTCTGGATGTTGTGAGATCGCATGAGCCACATAATGAAGGAAATAATATCCCAGACGTGATTAGGAATATGAAGCACATTTTTGGGAGTTCAAGTAGTATTGTTTGCAATTTAACTATTGTGAGTATCAAGTCATTTCAAGATTGTTCAAAGTCATTCTGCAACTCACTAAGTATTGTAATTGCATTTCTCTTTGTTGGTTTGGTAAGCTCAGAACTATGGGAGGTGACAAAGTTAGAACGGAGCCAACGTCGTGTGTGGAGTTTAAAGTTGACTCTTAGGTTTGGAGAATAGCTAATGAAGGGGGGATAACTTGGTTCCTAGAGTGCTTGAACGGATTTGATGATAGTCTGTCTACTCAATTCGCTATGTCATGGGATGAAGACCAAAAGGTATGTGTTGGTGGGGTGCAGTTTGAGGTCTCCAAAGAGTCTATAGCTAAATCCATGGGCCTACATCATGAGGGCAAAAGATTAAATAAGTAGATGAAGGTCTAGGATTCAGAGGGGCTAAAACAATTCTTCTGTGAAGGTGAGAAGCCGGTCAGAATGCAAGGTGGCTTTGAACGTGAGAGCCTAGTAAATCATTGGGACTGAGTTTATTATCTTATTATGAAATTTATTACTCTTGAGGATCACTAGAGATGTTTCTACCATTACCACTTTGCCCTGTTGAACCATTTTAGACATAAAATCCTGGTGAACTTTCTTTTCTATCTTCTCTCTTCCCTTGAGTCTTCTATCAAGTTGACTAGAAAAACCTGGGAGGCTAACCTGAAGGTGGTGGCTATTCCCCAGCACCAGGGTTTTATTTTCTTCTTGCACCACATCCATTTGGCCCTTTGCTCTACAAAATCTCTTAAGGATAGTATAATTGAAGAAAACAAGAAGGAAGATTTGGATGACAATGTCCCACTAAGTGTTAAATATGGCAGCCCTACCAAAAAAAAAAGCCCTATCTCTTGTTGATGTCATCCCTCAAAATCCTATTGGCCCCCCCTAACTCTCATGCTTTCCTTGATTCTAGACCCCACAAGAAGAAGGATACCCCTACCCCTTGGGCCCATCAAATTGGTCGGGCCCCTGTGGTTTCAGTTTTTGGGGGTGTTGATGGGTCCCAAGGCCAAGCTCATAAAGATGCTGCTAAAGGTCTCTGTGGATTGAAAAATTGCCCTTCACCCTCTGGAGGTAAGAAAGACAAAGGTCTATAAGTCCACCCCAGTTCTGGTAAAGGGGGGAAGAAGAACAACAAAAAAGGTGAAGTGGGTACGAGGAATGTGGAACTAGAGATTGTGAAAGGCCGGGACAAACCCCAAGAGAAGAAAGAAGATGATATAGCTGATGTCAAGGAGATGGCTATGGGCAAGGAGACTATAGTGAGAAGACCTAGCATTCGTAAGGCTAGTAGAGGGGAAGCCCTCAGTGATAAAAATTGTTGATTACTCCTCCCCTTCTAACCATTATGACCCAAATAATGAGATTGAGATTATGGAAGTTAAGACTACCCCTGTGCAAGATCAAGAGGGAGCAAGCCACTTTGACTCTAAGAATAATTCTTATTATGATACTGAATAGGATGATGGTGAGATTCCGGAGACTCTAGAGAAGGAGGTGGAAAGTGCCAGGGAGGGTGAATCTAAAAATAAGCTCATGCAAGAGCTTGGGGAGGTTAATTCTTAACTCTCAGCTATGGAAGCTAAGGTCAAGGTGTTGGCAACCATTTGTTGGAAAGTCATCCATAGGGTGGCCACTACTTTTACCACTCTGTAGGAAGAACACAATGCTAAAAATGATACGAAGACTGAGAACAAGGAGGAGTTGCTAAAGTTTTTGAATGATGATTGGAATGATATGTTTAATTAGTTTTTACTTTTGTTCTATTTTCTAGACCTTGTTTTATTTTGATACTATTATGAACTCTTGTTGTTAGTTAGCTATTTTTGTGTTGTTTGTGGCCTTGGGCCTGGTTCACTGCCCTTTGGGTTTTTGTTGTCGATATCTACACCCATGTTTGCAGCTTATTAATATAAAAAAAATTTAACAATTTTAAAAACAATTAAACAAAATAAATATTTAAGACCAATTCTTTTATCTAAGTTTTAAATTATAAAGCTAACCAATAAAAATCTTTTATCGAAAAAAACAATCTTTTGATTAATAAAGCAAATCTTTTTCTATGTAAAGCAAAAATACGTATCTTTTATGCAACTTTAAAACATAAAACTCCCCATAAAACGTTCTTTTTCTATTAAAACACATATTTTCATATTTTTATATAAATATTTTTAAAACAATCTTTAAATAGAAAAATAATTCTTTTTCCTTTTTGAAGAAAAGTTAGATTATTTTAAACTTTTATCTATAAAATGCCATTAACCATTTAAAATACATTAATTTGTTTTCCTATTTGTGTGTGTAGGTAAAGAATTAGATTCAGCTAGAGCATAACAGAGATGTGTATGTGTGTGTGTGCGCGCGCGCGCGCGCGTGTGTGTGTGTGTGTGTGTGTGTGATTTCTCATAAAAATACACAAACCATAAAGTATTTTACATAGATTTATTAAACTATCATATTTATTTACAGATTCATAACAAACATGGATCTACAGTTTTGCTGATATATAGTCCAAGTTTTTTATGAAAAGTAAAATCATGCATAACTGAAATTCACTCACATAATAACAATAATTCAATGGACTCATTTACAAAGTGGCAAACTTTCCATTTACACATACATCTTCTATGTCCTTGAGGAGACTTCATCAAATATATAACATAATTAACCAACTAGATGACTAAGACTTGCTCTGCATCCTTCCGTAGGGTTTGTCACACAAACCCACCCCTGAGTAGGAGACTTCCATGAACTGGAAACTTACATGCAAACACATTGAATACACATAAATAGAAATTTCTTTTACACATACAAACAACCCCATTGGATGAATCACAAACTTGGTATCCAAACTAGATCGCACAAAGGGGAAGAGAGGGGATAATCCTCCCTCTTGGGGAATACAAATTCTCCATACAAATTGTAATAACACAAAACAAAAATCCTCCTTTCACATAAACAACTTATAGCTCCCAATACCATAACATCACCATTAAACACCAACTATTTCAACCACCCAATTCACAAATTTACCACATATCATATCCAGCTTTCCCCAAGAGAGGCTCCATGCCTCTCTCTACCCCAAAACTTGGGAGGCTCTCACCCCTCAGGGGAGAGCCACTCCCTACACAACCTAATCCCCACAACAATTATGAAATAACAAATACTAAATTCAACATACAACAAAAATTCACACACCCACACACTTATACATAAAACTAAAAATTTCAAGAAGATTTGAGCTTACCTCAACTCCCCAAGTTAGGGAGAGCCCAAAACCTGGAATGAAAAAAAACCTTGAACCAAAATTGATTCAGGAGCATCCCTAGTTCAAGAGAAATCTTACATCAACCAAAAATATTTGCATTTTATTTTGTTTTCTTTCATTTTCTAGTTCAGTACAGTTAGTTCAGTTAGAAGCAGTTTCAATAGATTGGTCCCCTTTCTACTACAGTTTCATTTCAGACCTTGCAAAGCTGGACTTAGCATATAGACATCTTCATTCATATCATATTCAAAATTTAGATTATTTGGATCAGTTTTCAGAAAGATATTGCTATCAGAAGATCAACTATTTTCTCAAAACAAAGCATTCAGAGAGTCTCAGATACATAGATAAAGGAGAAGACTTGTGGAGCACTTCCACAACTTGTGGAGCTAAATTACACATCATTCAAGATATTTTGGAACCTGGCTGACCTTCCCTGAGATCCGCACATTGTTTTATTGACTTGCGGAGGATTTCTATATGTTTTGGGCTGACCTATCAATGTACACATGTTACATCTCTTTTGTTGGAGTTTGTAATCACTCTTGGCCAACGTGGAGGATTCTTGTAATTCAGAGATGATATATATTCATGTAATAGATGTATAGGAAGTTAGTTAATCAGTAATAGATAGTTCATAAGTTGGATTTTCTACTGTAAGGTGCTTCAAAGCCATATCTTATGCATATCTTGTAACTGGATAATCAGGCATGTGAGCCCTAACTTTTAAGCCCACATGTTATCGGCATGTTTGCATTTTGAATCTATGGTATATTGAACATCTGAATTTGCATTTGCATTCTATAATTGAGTTGCTTCCATTGTGTTTGCTCTTATTGCATGGTCTGGACTGATCACTTTGTGGACCCTCCTAACTATGACTGCACCAAAATTCCAATTGAGAAAATATCTTCTTCAAATTTCCAAGCCAATCTTTTTTTTAATCTTCTCATAATTTTCCTCTTCTTTTCTTCCCCACAGTTTGTTGATAACTGAGAGGGGGGGTGAATCAGTTATCTTAATTATTTTGACTTTTAGTCTTTCTTTAACAGTTAGTGCAGAATCAAATCATACAAGCAAGCATTACCATGGAAACAAAAATAACATTAGTACACATGACACAATGATTTTGACATGGAAAACCTGGTTAAGGGAAAAACCACAGGGTGATTAACCCAAGATTGTATTCTCTGTTAGAAGAATAGAATAGTACAAAATGACACTTGCCAATTAGGGCTCACTACCCAAGCACACTGCTCACAAGAGGCTTACTACCTACAAGAGACTCACTGTCTACAAGAAAAGAAGGTAACAAAATACTTGAACTGATGAGAAGCATCCACACATGCTAAAGTTTAGTTCCGGTTAAGCCAAATATACTGATCTGCTGCACTTCATTCTTACTCTCCTTAGGTGCTGCTGTCCTGTTACATTCCGGACCTGTCTTACTGCCTTCACACTGCTCTTCTTCTATTCTTCGCACAATACCACACACAATACACACATTCATATCTAAATCCATCTGGTATATATATCCGCACCAAAGATTTCATCTACTTTCTATTCAGCATTTGGAATACTCAATATTTTCCCAAACTCTGATCTGTCGGCTAAATCTTTGCATACCAAGTAATGTGGATCAAAGAGTTACTTATAGAAGTCATCAATCATGTCAGCCAATCATGAATGATACCTTAGTAAGCTTGATCACCATCAATATCTCATCCGGATCAAGGTCTGATGCTCTGCTAGTCAGTTCTTCCTCTGTTTACTCTATTCTTGGTCACCAGACCAAGTTACTCTACAATTTGACTTCTGGTATAGACACACCGTGTCCTACGGATGGCTGGGATGAACTTTGTTTCCATCAATGACAACACTCATGAAGCTACAATGTGTCTCTTGCCAACAATCTCCCCCTTTGGCATTGATGGCAACACTTAGTGAAAAATGACTGTCATACTATACTCCCCCTTGGTTAATGCTCTATTCTTATGTACATTTTCCGGAGCTCCCCCTTAGTTGGATTCCTCATTTTTCACTGCTCCTCACTCCCCCTTTGACATCAATGACAAAGGGTGGGGTCCACACACCAAAATTTTCAAAACTCAATTTATCGCATAAGTATAGTATCTGGTTAAACTTTACATATACTTTAGTATATTTGCAAAAGTATTCTTCAATTGTGCAACTTTTGTTGCCCAACTCAGCTTCATCCTATCCAAAATTGAGATGTGACCACTCAATAGGAATGCAAAAGCTTCTTCCCTCTTCAGATCTATCAGATCACTTGTCCAGGATGTGGTTTGAGCATCATTTAAGGCTTCATGCATGGCCTCTAACTTAGGGATAATTATCCCTCTAAGCTCACTCAACCTACTTATTCTATTCTTCTTCTCCTTCTCAAGCTTCTTAATTTCATTCAAGATTGCAATAATCTAATATTCTTGATTTATTATGGGAGTGGTAAGAGGATCAAAATTCTGAGATAGTCTTGTTAGTTTATCCTCTTGTTCTTTCACTTTCTTCTCAATCTCCACTGTTACTTTGGACCATGATAGACAAACTTTATACATTTCCCCACCATCTTTAAGAGCATTTTCTAAGCTCTTTATCCCTATATCCATATTTCTCCTATCATTGGTTATTAGTCCTTGTACTTTGGAGAATCTCTTTTCCACAAACTCCTTCCAGACTTTATTTTCTGCTGACTTCTCTAAGGAATCAAAATGTGTGCTAACACTATTTACTAGAGATTTGAGATTATCGGATGAGGAGACTGAGGGATCCTTCTGAAAAGATGGCATGATCTTTTCTAATACACAAGATGCAGTTTCTATGATCTTGCAGTCTTCCATGTGAGACTTCAGAAGTTTTTCTTTTGCCTTTGCTGAAGTAAAGGATGCTAGCTTCATGGTTTGAACTGGGGAGAGGGAGTCAAAATTGAATGGTCCTTGAAGTTCTGGTTCATCAAATTCCATCATCTCCTTGGTTAAGAATTCCTCAACTACTTCTGTCGTGTCTCTTGCTGGTGACAGGGTTTTGTCCCCTTTTGTAGCCTTACCACTATCATCTATGGTCTTTTCTATTGGAGTTTTCTCTCCTTCTGCACCCTTATTACTATCATCTTCTTTTTCCTTCACCTCTGCTTCTTGACTGATCTTTTCTTCTACTCTTTCTTCTTCTTTAGATTTGGAGTCAGTAGTGGAAACCAAAGGAGAGATGTTTTCTTGATCATGGACCTCCTCTTCCAGAGCAGAGGAATCTAAGTCCTTACCTTTATCTTCACCTGTCTCCTTTACCTCTTCTACCACTGTCTCGGTAGATTCTTCTTCAACATCTGTAGTCGAGGGATCATCACCTAAGTCCTCTATAATAGGAATGTTGAATCTTTTGTATGAATTCTAGAGGATCTCTTCTGTCTTTTTTGCTACTTTGTCAGTTTCTCCAAGCATAAGCTGATTCATTCTAGCTTTGCTCCGGAACTCATCCTTACAATCTTTGAAGATCATATTCTTCTGCTTAGGAGTGATTGAAGGATACAGCTGAATAGCTATCTGTTCTCAGATCTCAAGATCCTTTTCCATAGCATTATTCTTTCTTATTTCTAATTCCTTTTCTAAGCTTTTGGGAATAAAAGGTATAATTTCAATAAAAGCCTTGTTGTAGATATTTAGATACCTGATTGTGGCTTCTTGCAAGATGTTTTGGTCAGCTTCATTGTAATCATCATAGAAGTCAACCATTGGTTGAAGGTTCCCATCCATAGTAATTGATTTTATGATGTCATCAATGTACAGAGTAGGCTTTTCAACAAATTCTTCTGTTACTTCTTCAGTAGAGGGTTCACTGGATGTTTTCCTTTTCTTCTTCATTTTCTTTACTTCCTCATCTGATCCTGTCTCTTCTTCATCCTTTTGGCTTGTGTAAGACCTTGTTGCCTTTTTCTTGGTTCTCTTCTCTCCTTTTTCGGATGTCTAAGCTTCTGGTTTTGAAGCCTTTTGACCCTTGGAAGTGGTAGGTGCAGAGCTTTTGGTTGATCTGGTCCAGGAGGGGGCATGCACTGGAGCACTTTATTTTCTAGTTTCTTTCTTTTCTTTCTCCGCCCTTTCCATTTTCTCTCTGTTGGCATCAAGTGCCTCTTTTGAGATTCCATGCCTCTTGGTAAATTCTTCTACCTCTTTTCTCACTTTTCTCTTCATCTCCGGTTGTCTGAGCTCCACATGGATTTTTACACATAATTCTTCAAACATTCCAAACCTTTCTGCCTTAGGATCTTTGGACTGACTTAGCATGTGTTGAACATGCAGCTCTACAATTTTTTCATCAACTTCATACCCTATTGGCATGATCCACACTTTTCTTGGTTCCACTTCCTCCATTAGGCACTGATCAGTTTCTACCGTAAAGCATATTGTATTTTTATATTTTTCAACTAGGGTTTGGGGAATTCTTCCTCTAGCCTGCATCATACTTTGGAAGTTTTTGAAGTAACCCCATAGTGCTTTGTTTTGTTCCTTGGCATCACCTAGCCCATGCAAGTAATCTCTTATCTAAATTGCAACCAGTCTATTATTTTTCCATACCCATCCATTGGATCCGGGTAGCTCATTCATGTAGTAAAAGAATAGGCAGAGTATCAAACCACCGTATTTGAAAGAATTCTTCTTATCCTTCTTTATCTTCTGCAGATTCTCCAAGAGTTGATTCAAAAGGAGCTCACAAAGATCATAGTTTGCATTCTTCCTCAACATTTCATAAGTAGTGTATACAGTAGTTCCGGATACTAAATTCTCCCTGCTGGAGTGATATATCTTATATCCAATTATCTTTGATGCAAACTTGATATACGGATCTATGATATCCTTAATTGTCATTGCTCTTTTATCAAATTTTGATCTGGTAGCCTCACTTACAATTTGGTTTTTGACAGATTTGAGAGTAGGCATCCCACCAGTTGAGTGTAATCTAGTTACTGCCCTAATGGCATCCTTAGTAATCTTAAACAGCCTATTCAACCACATGAAGTTGTCATGCATTCTACTCAAAATATACCGGACCCATTCATCTTCCGAAAAATAGGGGAAATGAATACATTGTGCAAAATGCTTGTTCCGGATGGCTTTATACTAAGTTTTGAGTTCAAATGAGTCATCTATCAAATGCTTGTGATAGATATCAACCAACTTAGATTCCCCAAATTCTTCAATATTCGCATGAATATATGCCCTAACATCTTCTACATGTAGAAACCCATGTGGAATGCTTGAAAAGGTGCCTAGGGGATCAAATTCTAGGGATTTATATGGATGTTTCTTGAATTTAGGATGCGGCCTATCAGTGATCTTTACAACATTCGGTGTAGCCATCTTCAAAATGATTTACAGAGAAATATTCAATAACGAAAAATACCTTTTGTGCTTCTAGGGTTCACGGAGTGAGCTGGATTGATTTGCTGGATGAATCAACTTCAATGGTTGATCTTTGAGAAATTTGAAACAATTTGTTGCAGAGCTCCTTTTCTTTTCTTCTCAAATGCAAATGTGCAAATGACGAGCGAATGAACCCTTTTATTTCTGAGAAAAACCCTAAATCCACGCTACAATAAATGTGCAACTTAAGTCATTTTGGTTGCCTGGTTCTCCTTATTTTGAGAAAGATCTTTTTCTGGATCATTGAGATATACTTAGAGTTATCCTTGGTGGTTAATAACAAACTATCTTACTCTCCCCAAACATTTGATCTATCCATAGATCAAGATGCCTAGAATTTGAATCATACTGGATCTAACTGTGATAATCTTGTTTTACCGGATGACTGTTAAACCAGATCAATCTTGGAAGATTAGATTCTTCAAATCTTCCTACGGATCTTCCATATCTTTACCAAGCTTTCTTTAGATGTTTCTCTAAGAATCCTTTAATTCGTAACTTCCCATGTGCCAATTTCAAGCACCAATTGACTGGCTGGGGGATTTGTTTTTCTTAGTGACTCCCCCTAAGCCAAAGCTCATCTACTCAATTTTTGGAAGGATTATTAGCACCAGATTCTAGTACCGATCCATCCCTAATATTCTCTATGCTTCTCTTCACCTAGATCTTATTCATCTCCCTTTGAATGTCATCTGCATTTACTTTTCCCTTTCCTTTGTCTTGGCTATGATTATACTGTTCTGGACCCCTTTTGTCTTGATTCTTACTTCTACAGAATTTGGCAATATGACCGAATCTATTGCAATTGTAGCAAACAACATTTCTTTGCATATTTGACTGATATCCTCTTGATCTACACTGATTAGCCATATGTCCCATTCTATTGCATGCAAAACATCTACTATTGAATATGTTATTCATTTGCATATTTCTACACTCATGAGATTTGTGACCATACCTTTTGCAATTGAAACACTGTCCAGAGAAGGATGAATTAGTCTAATTTATTCTTCTTCTACACTGATTTGCTTTATGACCAAAGATTTCATCCACTTTCTAGTCGGCATCCGGAATGCTCAATATTTTCCCAAACTCTGATCTGTCGGCTGAATCTTTGCATACCAAGTAATGCGGATCAAAGAGATTCTTATACAAGTCATCAATCATGTTGGCCAATCATGAATGATACCTTAGTAAGCTTGATCACCATCAATATCTCATCCGGATCAAGGTCTGATGCTCTGCCGGTTAGTTCTTCCTCTGTTTACTCTGTTCTTGGTCACCGGACCAAGTTACTCTACAATCTGACTTCCGGTATAGACACACCATGTCCTCTGGATGGGTGGGATGAACTTTGTTGCCATCAATGACAACACTCATGAAGCTACAATGTGCCTCTTGCCAACACAGTTCTCCCAAAATTCTTCCCAAAACCCATGCAAATCAAGAAGTATTTCCTAAAAGACAACTTCCTCCCAAAAACTAAAAAAACAAAAGGAAAGGAAACTCCCTTCTTTCTCCTTTCCCTCCAACCCCACAAATCTAAAAAAAATAGTAAAATAAACATCCCTTATCCTCATCCAAAAATAATAGAAAAATAAACTAATTAAAAAAAAAATTAAACTCACACAATTAACAAGTTAATTTTAATAAAATATAAAATGAAACCAACTATAGACTAAAACAAATAATTAATTAATTCACACAACAATTTAGTCTTCACCCCTTCTATTGGGTTTTTTCCCAAACTGGATGCTTCCTAGTTATCCCTACAAGGTAGCCATCATTGATCAACAGGATTTTCAGGCCAGGGGCCAACAGTACAGGAGATAAACCCTATAAATATCTCCTCTCCTTCTTTAGGCTCTGCAGAACCAAGGGGGGTATTCCCTATTCAACATCCACAAAATATACATGTGAACTTACTGGGATGTTGACACAAAGCGGATAAATCCTCTCTTATGCAAACCAAAACTATGAAATAAGTGCAAAGGGGCTAGCTTTGGGCCTATGCTCAGTTGTGAGACAGAGGATTTTGATCTTAAAACTACTTCTAATGTCCTAAAGGTTTATATTTGAATTTTGGATTTGTATTTTGTATTTGGATGCAATACTGGGACCTTGGGTTGTAACCTCAATACAAGACCAGATTGGTGCCTATCTTAGGGCTCAGAGTCAATAGACATACACATGTGAATGATTACCATAAACTTGAATCAATAACTAGGTTTCAAGGGGAAATTTTTAGTGTCTGCCTTACAGATACTTCCCAAGACTGAGTATTTAGTTATTCATACTTAATGATATCCCTGTTGCAGCATATTTTTCCCAATGCTTAACCTAAAATATTTAATTTCTTCCTTGAACAAAAGTAAGAGATTAGACATTCAACACAGAAGACCCATGTTCTAGAATCCCAAATAACCCTTAGCTATTTGGATTCAAAAGAAAAATACCCACAACATGGAGACAAATAACCAAACACATGCAACAAAACATTTCTCATATAAAAACAACATGAAACCAATAAACTATGCATAAAACATTCAACATATGATTCATAAACTCACAAGGCACCAAATAGAGCCACCAACAAAACTGTATCTTATTACTTCACCAAAATTTTGCCGAGTCTTCAACAACCCAAAAAAATGAGTGACACAGTCCTCTTATACATCAAGAACGTTCACTCAGCATTAATTACACTGTCATCTCAAATCGCCCTCAGATACATTGCACCATCAAAATAGCTCCAAGAACATTGAATGCACTAGGGAGAAGAAAAGGGAAGGAGCAGTTGAACTCGGGAGACATGTAGCCACCTGAAGATTTTCTCCTTTAAGATGGTAGTTGGCCCGTTACTTCTTCGACCCATACCTCTTGCAAACCTGCCATTGGTGGCCTACCTACCCGCGGCTAGAAATGCAGCAATGGTTCACGTGCTCAGGAAATTTTCCTGCCTGGAATGCAGCTGTAGATACAAAGAAATCCTTCCTTCAAAATTTTGAAACAAGGCCGTCAATTTCCTCCTCCCCGTCGCCAAGATCAATTGCTTCAAATCATGCTGACAAGTCATCAACCAATGGAATCATGCCACACAGGTGCATTATCCCCTTTGAATTTTCATATTCGTGAGATCTAATTATCCCACATTCATCCTGCAGTGATCCTTTGACCGCTTTATATACCAGACCATTGGTATACTTAACGTCACACACTTTTCCCTGATGCGACCAGTGATCCACCCACTAACGGTCTGTCGTTCCATCTCTCGCTGATGCCAAGACCTTATTAGAGCGACCCCAAGTGTCAGAGCGACATCGTTCAGGCACACCGATGTCGCTAGTCGGGCCGATACCAACCCTTCGTTGGTGTGACCCAGACTGTCGGAGTGACATCTCCATAGCATGTCGACACATATTGTCACGCCAGTGACTCACCTTCATTGGTGTGACCCAAACCGTTGGAGTGACCTTTGCAAAGCATGTCGACGAAGATTGTCATGCCGACCCATCTGTCAAAGTAACACAACACACCATCTCGCTGATATGTAGTTTGTATCTTCATTTGCATCTCCATCGGCCTATCAGAGAAACGTTGGACCTGGCTGCCAATGCACTATGTCACACCAAAGACCACTTTCGTATATCTCATCAGCCTATTGGAGGGACATCAGACTCAGCTGTTGATGGACAAAGCTTCACCGATGACACTTTGGATGCTCGCTTGTATGTATCCTTATCTTCATCGGCCTATCGGCGGGACCACAAATTTAGCTGCCGATGATCACTATCTCACCGAAAAGCATTGAATGTGACCCTTGTACATTTCCCCTTGCATATTTCTTTTGGACTTAAAATTTTTTCAACACGAAAGGAAAAGGATGTAACACAAGGCAAAAGGGGCCAGTCATTTGACGAGCGCTATGACATGAAATACACCTTAAGTGACAGATGACCTACTGCAAATGGTCAATGCAGAAATAGAAGATACAATGCAGGAGGCCGGAGGAAAATAATACCTAAGGCATTAAGAGTTTGAGGGAACAAAAATACAAGCTTGCAGACTCGACTCAAAACCCTAACCCTAGGTGGGCACCACCACCTTCCATGGGTTAGATTAGGCTAATAGGTCATCACAAAATGGGTTCTTGAAAGTTTCTAAAACTAATTGATCTTGGCCACCCACCTACACACTCCAATTTTGAATATCAGATTGTCTTGGTAGAAATAGCTAAAGCAACATTAAAGTAAACATAAAATTAAATATTAATTAGTCATTTCTCATAAAATCTATTTAACTACACAACATTTATTTTTAAAATTCCATATATATACATATATAAAATCTAAAATAAATCCATTCACTCAAACATAAAAGTATTCCAATCATGTAATTTCTCTAACAATCAATATTGTAAAACACATAAGTTTAGAAATCACAACCACAAAATAACACCCAAATTTCTAGTCACACACACAAAACCACACTTACATAATATCCAAACACAATGAAACATAGGTCCCTACATCCATACATTAAATATCATCATAATAGGAAAAGAATATAGTCCTTAAAGTATAAAACCATAAGAGCATAAGTAGGATGGAAATAATTTGTGTTGTGACAAGATGGTAGCCTATTTTATGAATTGTATAGTCAACCATATCATAGGATAATTAGTACCCTTTGTGATTAACTATTTATAGGAAACTACATTAGATATTAATATGCCCTTGAGTGCATAAATTAGTATGTTTTCATTATCATCATAATGTAATAGTGATTTGAAGTTTTTGTAAAATGTATCAGGTGTTAACTTAATGAGAATGTAGACCTTATTATTCTTATCTTGAGAACTCTAAGATATACCTTCACTTGTGTTACTTTGGCCTTGGGCTTGTGTTTAGGTTATTTTTGAATGTTCTTAATGTTGATAGGCATAGGTTATCCAATAAGTAGATTAATCCTAGATTAAGTATTGAGGTTAAGACCACCATACACCTTCTCCCCTTCAAGTGGCAAGTTATAGTCATGAAGTGAATTTTGGTTAAATAATATTTGACTATTCAATTTCATTTATATTATATATGTTGTGGAATTATTTAATTAAATTACAACCAACAACATGAATGATTTTTTTATTCTATTTTGGCTACTTATTCAGTTTATTTTGATAAGTTCTCTTGCCTCATGGACTCTTCTGTTTGAACTTTTAATAGAATTTATAATATTATTTTACGTTGGTGGCCACACTTGAAATTTTATTATGAGATTTTATTTTTGATTTAGTTAAGATTTTACCTTTTTGAAAATTATTGGCATTGATTTTTGAGGCTATTGTATTATTGATACTGCTGGTAAGTGTAAAATTTTCTTGTATTATTTATACTTTTTGAAGTGGGCCTTGTTAGGTTGTATGGGCAGATGGAAGGAGGTGGCATGAGAATTCTTATAGACTTAAGCCATGTAATAGTCTAGCTTAGGATGGCCAATCCTTTTCTTCCTAGATTCTTAACTTTGTGCCCTCTTTGTGTCTTGTCACTTCTATATGTTACTTTGTCCTTCTTCTTGAGGGCTTTGAGAAGGAAGCCTATTTCTGGGGGGGATATAAGGCTCAACCTTTTCACACTAGATAGATAATTTTATATGCTCTTATGACTTTATACTTTGAGGACTATATTCTTTTACTATTATGATGATATTTTATGTATGGATGTAGGGGCCTATGTTTCATTGTGCTTGGATATTATGTAAGTGTGGTTGTGTGTGTGTGTGACTAGAAATTTGGGTGTTATTTTGTGGTTGTGATTTCTAGACTTATGTGTTTTAGAATATTGATTGTTAGATAAATTTCGTGATTGGAATACTTATATGTTTGAGTGAGGGGATTGGAATACTTTTATGTTTAGCTCACCATGAGAGTCTTCAATTTTTTTTAACCCAACAATACATTATCTGTTCTTTCTCAAGACCACTGTAAATGTATCTGTTCTTTACATACCTAATGGAGATTAAGTTGTAGATTACCTCCTGATTGTAAATCCTACATAATCTTCTAGTTAATTTCTGGATATGTAATGGTGAAATGTTGTGTTCTATTGAAGTGCTTTCATTTTATTGCATATTGTTGTCAACTTTCCTTTGAAGATTTGTATTGATCATATGTAGCTGTGGAACATCCTGGTGAAGTATGATTTAGTTTGATTCTTTTAATTATAGTATCAGAGCATGTATGTGGATCATTGGTATAAATTAAGTAATTTTAAGATCTTAATCTCTAAACTCTATTTTCTCAATTTCAATTTCATAAATAGTCATAAATAATTTTAAATAATGATGAATCATAAGCAAATACAAAAAATATATGCTTAATAGTGATAGATTTGAAGCATATACAATGAAGTACATAAATACTGATGCATTTCATGTGAATTGTCCTAAGTATTAGTTTATTACATGCTTTGAACATATTCTTTGAGTAGATTTGAAGTTCATATGCAAAGTTTAGTGCTGACAAAGGAAATATTAAAAGGTTTGAGAAAATTTTGAAATATTCTCATAATTAGTTTAGGTCAATGATATATTCAAGTGAAATACTCAGAGTTAGGAACAAATTTACATTTTTTTGTCCAAATCCTAACTCAATATTGCAGGATTTAACATAATTGTCAAGATATATTCAGAAATGGGTGTTCTGGACAAGAAACTGGCAAATATTAACTGATATTTGTATAAACTATCAAAGAACATAAAGCCCCAATGTGATTAACAACAAGACACATCAACCATGAGTGACTGTCAGATGGTCAAGCCTTGACTCATGGAGATTTGGGATCATGAATTCACTTTGAATTCATCATATCTTTCAAGATAAATGGAGGATTGTTTGTGAACTTTTATTTTCTGTTTGTATGACTAATAATTGCATCAACACTAAGGAACAAATGAAGAAAGTGGGAAGAAATAAATTGAAGTAGGTTGCAAAGATAAAATCATAAAATGATAAGCTCAAGAAAGAAATTAAGAAATATATCAAGTAGCAATCCTTTGAACATAGTTACAAAGAACCAACTTGGAGAAAGCATAAAAAGAATAAACTAAAAGAATATTTAGAAGATGAATACCAAGATTCTAGCTTAGAAGACGAAGAGGAAGAACAAGAGGAAAAAGAAAAATAAGAATAAATAAGGAGAAAAGAAAAGAAGATGGTAACTGAAAGAAAGCCACTCTCATTGTCTAATATGATCATGATGTTAAAGAAACTTGATAGAATTAGAAATGAGACCAAAAAAAATGAATTGATTAACCTTAAAAAAAATAAAGGTCACAAATGATTTATAAAAGAGGATAATGATGATTGAAAATATATTATTTTTAGAGAACCCAAGGAAAAACTAGAAACTACATTAGTTATTAGTTATCTACTTTGTACATAACTATGTATATATTAGATATACTTTTTATTTCCTTAATTAAAAGTCCTAAAGTATAGATTTCTTTGTGTATTGTGGATTTATTAGATCATTTTCCAAGGAAAAATCCATTCGTAAATGGTATTGGAAGGAAAGAATTGATGTTTCCAAATGAGACTCAATTACAACAGAACCTTGTAGGATAGGATGAATAGTACAAGATGTTCATTTTTATCTTGAAGGAAGTTTGTTTATTGCTATTTTTTTAGAATTTAATAGCATGTAATATGATATTCTACTAGGACATGTGTTTCTCAATAAATATGAACCATCTGTTATGAGGAAAACATATTTTTCACTAAGAAATCATTGATAGTAGGTGAAAGATTTTTTTATCCTCAAGTTTTCCAAACAAAGGTTGGATAAATTTGATCTATAGAAGTTCAATGTCAAAGAGAATAGAAGATCGTCATCAAGACAAGAGAAGGGAAGCCTCTAAAGAATGGAGAAAACAAAAATATCAAAAACACGTAAACAAAATGATAAATGATCGAAGATAGTAGATTTTACTAGATCCAAGAAATGTTTGCCAAAGAATGTTGTAGCATGAATCTATTAGAGTTTTGGAATTAGGATCAAGAAGAAAGAATATTGTAGCATGAATCCATTAGAGTTTTGGAATTAGGATCAAGAAGAATGTAAAATAAATGTTAGGATACAATGTGAAGGTAAAGTTACTCATGAACCAACATACTTAATGAGTCCTTTAGAAGTCATAGAAATGGTTGAGTATTTACAAGAACTTCTTGATAGAGGTTTTATAAGAGCCAAGACGAGTCCTTTTTTTTGCCTAGTCAACAAATCTATAGACCTAGCTAGAGGAAAAAGGAGTTTCATATAAACTATAAGCCTTTTAATGATATTCTTTTTTCCAATTACCTAATCCCATTTCTAGTATTAATTAGATTGAAAGAGTGGCTAATCACTAAGCATTTTTAAAAATTGATTGTAGATTAGGATTTTGGAAAATAAAGTTCAAGGAAGTTGATAAATCTAAAACAACATATTTCAATACCACAAGGATTCTATATGAATGAAATGTGATTCCATTAAGCCTCAACACTACACCAACATATTTTTAAAGGGGAATGTACAATGTGTTGAGACATTTAAAAAAGTTTTCTATTGTTTACTTAAATGATATAATTATTTTTCTAGCTCCATTGATGAACATGTACAAAATCTATAGTAGCTCCTAAAAGCCATCAAGGAAAACAAAATTTGCCTATATCAAAATAAAATGGCTATCAGAAGCACTAGTATAGATTTTCTAGGTTTACATTTGCGTCAAGAACATTCGGTTGCAACCTCATATTATGACTAGAATTCAAAAATTCTTATAAGTTCATGAAGATATGAAATAAATTAAGAGGTTTTTTAGATTCTTTAACTAAGTGTCTCCATTATACCAAGAGTTGACAATAGTCAAACAATATCTCCAAAAGATAATTATGAAAGGAGGTCCCTAATGGGATGAAAAAGAAACAAAAGCTCTCAAGGATATCAAAAAGAAATGTTTGGAACTACCAACTCTTTATATGCCTAAACCAAGCATTCCATTGGTCCTATATACTAATGCTTCAAACATATCTTAGTCAATAGTTCAGACACAAAAATACTCAAACAAGAAGGAGAATTATGGCTATATATCTAGCACTTTTTTCCCAAATAAAACAATGATGTCATTTTTATGAAAAAGAAATCTTGATAATCAAAAGAGGGATAGAAAAATTCAAGATATAATTAAAGCTATAATATTTTATTATTAGAATAGGTAGTCAATCCATGAGAAATATCATGAAGAAAAAGCTAGTGAAGGATCTTGCTCAAGGAAGAGTTGCATGATGGTATTTTGAGTTTGTGAGCTATGATTTTGAAATATAATGGGTAAAAGAAGAAGATAATTGAATAGTAGATGCCTTGACTAGAGAATTGACAATAGTGGTAGATTTCACTTGTTTGAATCAAAACCCTTTACTACCTATAGATATTATAGAAGTTTTATTGGATCATTGGTATTTTAATAAATGGTTAGGAGAACTTATAAGTTTGATTCAAGATTGTTGGAGATACAGGTTGGAAAGATATGATGACTATGTCCTCATAGAAGTTAGCCTTCTTGAAGGACATGTTTCTCTTCAACTCAAAAGATTTTGTTATTTCAATCTTTATCTATGAAATCTGACAAGCATTGGTAGCTAGCCCATCTTAGGAGAAACCTACTAAGAATGTCACATAGATTAAGTTTTGTTCATAGTTTAAATTTTAGGAAGTATGCTTTTAAAGACCATGTAAATACTGTTACTATGTGATTACTAGATGATGAAATTTGGTAGATGTTTGACATATCAAAACAAGTTTTTCATGTCACATATATAAAAAGATGACTAGCTATTGAGTCAAACCAGAAAATTGCTATCTATTAAGACTATAATTTTAACCCTTAGATTGGGAATAGATGCCCAAGTTCATTATAAAAGATAGATTTTCCAAGATTGCACCTGCAAAAGTAGCTAGGAGAATTGAGTGAGATTAGAGATCAAATAGAATCTTCACGAGAATAAACTTTCCTTTTGAAATGTGATAGGATGATTAAAATTTGGATGAAGACCCTTAGCATGTGTTACTAAAGCTACAACTAGGACTTAGGAGTACAAGACCACTATTATGTGTTAGTAGTGCTGTACCAAAAGTTGGACCTACAACCTCAAGAAAGCATAGTTGACCCTACCACTACCTACTTATTTTGTTCTATTTCCATATTATTGGAAATCCTTGTATAAAAGCATTTCTTAGTTCTTGTGCATCTTCTAGTTCTACTATTGATGCAACATCTATGTTGTGATCCATTGATCCTTTTGCATCCATTCTATTAATGGAAAGAAATCTAAGGTTATTAGCATCAGGTAATATTAGATTTTAGGATAAAGAGATGTATGCTCTTAGTCTTTTCTCGGTGTGATCTAGCTAATCATAAATTGATGCAGTCAAGAATGGAGGGCCTTATCTGGCTATCCAATCTCATAGCTAAAACTCGACAGTCAATGGGAAAATGTAAACTCTTTATTGAAATTATCATGTAGAGGACATTACAGCATTGAAAAGTCTTTACATTCGGTGATAAAAAGATCAACATTACAATAGAGGCCCAAATTCCCTATTCTCCAATTCTCATCCTGTTCTCTCTCACACCTCCCCTTCTCTATTCAGTTCATTTGTTATTTCTACCCACACCAAGCGTTACTCAACACAGATCCACTACTCATAAAGGATCCCTGCGGCATGATGATGGATTCTCAAATTGGCCACCACTCCTTCCACAATCTCTGCAGAATTCTTCATGCCTGAAATAGTCCACCATATTTAGCTCTTTCATTACTGGCGCCAGAATGTCACGGTCATGCCAATGAATGCACAGAGTGTTCAAACCAAGAAGGTCAACAAGATTTGGAAATGTCAAACACACAAGCTCATGATATCAGGAAGACCCAGATCAAGTTAGGCTGACGTTGAAAAGCATTGCAGAGTCTTTAACAAATGTGCTATTGGAAAGTCCAAGAAAAGTTACATCGAACATTGGGCATCAAGGTGATGGGGAGACATTTGAACTATCTTTCGATGAAGTAGGTCTCACTAAAGAGCAGCACTATCAAGAAGAGATGAAGCATGGTCACGCTAAAAGCATACGAAGACCAAGAGCAAGTGCCATCAAAATGATTGAGAGACTCGGAAAGAGTCATCCCGAAGAGGAAGGTCTTACTGATCACCAGCATCAAAGAAGGTCTCGCTGATGAGTATATGCCCACCACATGAAGCGTCATCAGGAAGATAGATAGAACTCGGAATGGGTCTAGCTAAAAGAATACCATCGGACTAATAGGTGACCCCGCCAAGAGTCTTACTGAACAGGCCAGTCTTGCTGATAAAGGCTGTCACCGAGACTGAAATCAAAGCCTGGTTGAAAGAGTAAGGAACTCCTCCCACTAAAAGCACTTCCAAGCACATTTTAAATTCAAACCAAGGGTAAAAGAAAGAAGTTGGGTCCACATATAGGGGAAGTGTCGCGTAAAAAAAAAACCTGACAGGAATGGGTACCTATTTAGGAACGGGCACTCGAGCCTAGAACGAGTACCCGTTTTAAAATGGGTACCCATTTTGTTTTATAGAACGGGTACCCGTTTTAATTTTTACTATTTTTAGAAATGGGTACCCATTCTAGAACGGGTACCCATTCTAAAACAGGTACCCGTTTTATTTTTTATTGTTTTTTAGAACGGGTACCTATTTCAAAATGGGTACCCATTTTGTTTTCTATTGTTTTCTAGAACGGGTACCCGTTTCTAAAATTTTGAATTTCACACCCACGCTTTTCATCTGGTTTTAGGCTCGGGAAAGGCATGGGTAGCCGACCTTGAGCCTTGGACCTGCAAGTATTTCTCTAAGTATAGAACCAGAGGAAAGACTGACTTCACCTATATGGCTGATGACATTTTTTTCTGAATTATTTTACGAAACTAAAACCCATTACAGATCATAGTGTCTAGTTTTCAAATATGTAATTTTTTTTGGATTGGACTTGTTTTTCTATTTCTTATTTAATTTATGAGCAAACTAGTCAAAAAATTTGAAATGACAGGTGTTTGTATTTTTTTAATAACTTTTAATTTTTAAAGTTTTAAAAAAAAATTTATGTCATCAATGTACACATCATTCTTTACACAATGAAAAAAAAAATCATTTTATGATTAGTTTTGCTCAAATTATGTTGGCTGTACACGAGGGGTTTTCAAAAACAACAATTAGGGCCAATAAAAAATTAATAAAAAAAAACATTTGGAAAAAAATTATAAAAAAATATCCTCATCAAACTTCACTGTACCACACATCTTTTTCCAAAAGGATTTAGAAAAATACTTTTATTTAGGTCAAATTATGTTGGCCGTACACATGCATGGTATGGTAAAAAAAAGTGACTATTAAACAATGGTTTTTAGAAATGCCTATTGAAAATCAATTTGCATCACCTGGGTATTAAAATAAATTACATATTTAGAAACTAGACTCTAAGTATTACATTTCATATTACTAACTTTTTTTAAGATTCAATCATTAAGTGCCTCAAATGTTTAGGTCAAATGTGACAAATTATGAAAATTAGGGAAAACACTTCCACTTTTTGGCCAAAAAGTGGACCCAACTTCTTGCACTGACCCCCAATATGTCCCCTAGTTGAATGTCGACCAGCAAAAGGAACTAGAATAGAAATGATTCTACAAAACACACCAAAATTAGAGAAAATAAACTATGCATTTTTTTTGGGTGATGCGGGATAAATTGTCCACCTGGATGCTCCTACATTAGACACATCGGGTAAGTGAAATGTGTCTTGAGGCTAAGACTCAAGAGCATTTGGACCAATTTGGTAGTGAAATACCAAATTTGACCAACTCTACAACTGTCATCCAAGTTGAATCTTCAATTGGTTTATCCTTCCATCTAACAAGATACTCCAGATATTATTTGCCCCTAGTTTTCTTGGCTATACGGGAGTCAACCACTTGATCAATTTGTTTAGACTTCTTTTCAGGCATTTGATCAATCCAATCACTTGCATCCTATACATTTGAAACAATTTCTCCTTGCATACTTGACTCTCCTTCATAGTATTTTACCAGATCTGCCACATTAAATATGGGTGAAATATCTATGCTAGGTGGTAGTTCTATTTCATATGCATTGGATGAAAACTTCCTCAAGACCTTACAAGGTCCAATTTTTTTCCACTTCAGCTTATTGTATGTTCCCTATGGAAACCTTTCTTTCCTCAAGTGTGCTAAGACTAGATCTCCTACTTCAAACTCCAACTCTCTTCTATGCAAATCAGCTTGCTATTTATACTTGGCTACATTTTTTGTCAATTCCTCCTGTACTTCTTTATGCAGATCATAAATGTATTTAGAAAAATCCTCTACTACAGCACTCTTCCTTCCCAAATTAGTACTATCCCAAAGTTCATCAACTCCTCTAGGACTGAAACCATATACTATGCAAAAGGAACTCTTTCCTATACTCCTCTTTATAGAGTTATTGTAAGCAAATTCTGCCTAGGCCAATACCATATCCCACTGGTTTGGCTTCTTCCCCACAAGACATTTTAACAAATTTCTCAA
Source organism: Cunninghamia lanceolata (assembly GCA_027924645.1). Classification (NCBI taxonomy): domain Eukaryota; kingdom Viridiplantae; phylum Streptophyta; class Pinopsida; order Cupressales; family Cupressaceae; genus Cunninghamia; species Cunninghamia lanceolata. The sequence continues at coordinate 10,581,909 of BSBN01000389.1, forward strand.
ACTTCTATTCACTACTTCAGTTTGACCATCACTTTGTGGATGGTATGTAGAACTAAAACCCAAATTAGTACCCAATTTCTTCCATAGAGTATGCCAAAAATGACCAACAAACTTAACATCTCTATCAGACACAATGTTGTTAGGAAAACCATGCATTCTCACAACTTCTTTAAAAAATGAAGCAACAATATATGAAGCATCATTACCTTTCTAACAGGAAATAAAATGTACCATCTTGGAAAATCTATCCACAACAACAAAAATAGAGTCATTACCTCTTTGTGTATGAGGCAACCCCAAAACAAAATCCATGTTGATGTGTTCCCATGGTCTTTTTGGAATAGGTAATGGGTGATACAACCCAGTGTTCTACCTCACGCCCTTGGCATATTGACATACTCTACATCTCTGCACCATCTTCTCCACATCTGTAGCCATTCCTGGCCAAAAGTATGCTTCACTTTGCAGTGCTAGTGTTTTGTCCACACCAAAATGTCCACTCAAACCTCCGTTGTGTTTCTCCTTTAGCAAATTATCCCTCATGGAACCTTGAGGTATGCATAATCTCCTTCCTTTGAACATCAAACCTTCTTGAACAAAATAATCTAACCAAGGTGTCCTATCATTCTCAAGAGGATTGTTACAAGCATTCCAAGCTTCCTTAAAATCAGTAATAGCTTCATACAATTCTTTCATGGCATCAAAACCAACTACATTCACTTGCATTTCATTTGTCATGAGACATTTTCTACTTAATGCATCATCTAGCTTATTAGATTTCCCACTTCTATGGTTCAATACAAAAGAATAACTTTGTAAGATTTCAACCCACTTCATGTGTCTTTGATTTAGCTTGCCTTGGCTATTAATGAACTACAAAGCATAATGGCCTGTGTATAAAAAAACCTCCTTGGGGAGCAAATAATGTCTCCATTTCTTCAATGCTTGGACTATAGCATAAAATTCATGATCATATACTAAATACTTTCTTTTTGCCTCATTCAGCTTCTCACTAAAGTATGCAATTGGTCTTCCTTCTTGGCTAAGAACTCCTCCTATTGCTATTCTACTCGCATCACAATCAACTTGGAAAACTTTTCCAAAGTCTAGCAGTGCTAACACTGGCTGCTCTATCACCTTAGTCTTCAAAAATTGAAAACTTTTCTCTACTGCAACTATCCACTTGAAATCTCTTCTTACTCCTTTCATTGTCTTAGTTATGGGAGCACAAATCCCACTAAAATTTCTTATGAACTTCCTATAGAAGCTTGCTAACCCATGAAAACTATAGGCCTCAAAAGTATTCCTTGGTGATGGCCATTCAACTATAGCCTTTACTTTCTCTGGGTCCATTTTCAACCCTTCTTCTGAGATTACAAATCCCAAGTATAATAACTCCTTTATGAAAGTACACTTCGTTATATTTACCATCATCTTTTCTTCCTTCAACCTTTGCAAGACAATCCTAATATGTTCTAGATGTTCCACTTTTGTTTTACTGAAAATTAAAATATCATCCAAATAAACTATCACAAACTTACCAAGATAGGGCTTCAACACTTGATTCATCAGCCTCATGAATGTACTGGGTGCATCTGTTAATCCAAATGGCATGACTAGCCACTCATACAATCCATCCTTCATCTTGAATGTTGTTTTCCACTTATCCCCTTCATGGATTCTGATTTGATGATATCCACTCTTCAGGTCAATCTTTGTGAAGTATTTTGCTCCACTTAAATAGTCCATTAAATCATCCATTCTGGGCAATGGGAATCTATATTTGATGTTGATCTTATTAATTGCATGGGAGTCTATACAAATTTTCCATTCACCTCCTTTCTTAGGTGCTAGTACTGTAGGTACAACACATGGATTGAGACTTTCTTTGATCAGCCCCTTGTCTAACAACTCTTGAACTTGTCTATTTATCTCCTCATTCTCTTGTGGTTTCATTCTATATGGTGCCTTGTTTGGCACCCAGAATCAAATCCATGCAATGAATGATTTCTCTTATTGGCGGTAGTCCATCTAGCAACTCTTTCATCATTATGTCAGAGTACTGATTAATCAGCTCTTGAACTTCTGCTGACAGCTCCTCTTCCTTTTCAGCTATCATGTTTTGTGATGGTTAAGCCACAAATGCATAACAAACACCATCCTTCTTTAAGTCCTTTAGGAACTTCTTTCCTGAGACAAGACACACCCTAGAAGTGCCTTCAACTTCCTCATCTTTGTCTTTCATAGGATTCAATATGAATTTTTCCCCATCCTTCTGAATAGTATATGTATTGTTCTTTCCATCATGAATAACTTGTCTATCACACTGCCATGGCCTTCCCAACAAGAGATGACAGGCATCCATTGGCATTACATCACAAAGTATTTCATCCTTATATCTACCAATCTAAAAATTGACTAAACATTGTTCTCTTACCATTAATTGATGCTCTTTTTGCAACCACAAAACCTTGTATGGGCTAGGATGTTTCATCCTTTTTAGCTTCAACTTCTTTACCATTTCTTCAGACACAATGTTGTCTATGCTACCACTGTTTACAATCACTTTGCAACATTTGCCACCAAACTTGCATTGGTTCTAAACATTTTTCTCCTTTGTATTGGTTCGGTCTCTACCTTCTTAGGGCTTAACAAAATCTTCCTTATCATCAAGGACTCTCTGTTCTCGGCATCTTCTCCATTCTTTAAAGATTCTGCAATCTCTTGTTCTTCTACTTGGGCCACATGCACTTTGGCTTCCTTTCCTTTACCTCCACCTTGAACTTGTGGATATTCAAAAGATCTATGCCCAATCTCTCCATATTGATAGCATGTACCAGTGAAGCCTCTACCTCTTCCTCTTCCAAAGTTTCCTCTCCCTCAAAATGATTCTCCTCTTCCTCTAAAGTTTCCTCTACCTCCAGCTTCCTGAGTCTGAGAGGTACCATCTACATTCTATTTTTCATCATATCCTCTTCCACCACTACTTGGTCCTCTGCCACAAGCATTTTTACCTCTACCCTAATTGTTGTTTTGTTGTTTTCAATTCATCTTCTCCTCAGCCTTCAAAGCACATTGATAAGTCTCCTCCACGCTTTGCAATTTGAGAAAACTAATTTCATCTTGTATGGACATCCGCAAACCAATTAGGTACCTTGTAACTTGCTCTGCTTCATCCTCTATGTGCTCTACTCAATTACTCAATCTATAAAATTCTTCTATGTACTCCTTGACATTGGAGACTTTTTGCTTCAAGTTTTGCAATTTTCTAAACAAACTTATCTGATAGTTTGAAGGCATGAATTTTGCCTTCAATTTATTCACCATTTGATCCCATGATCTTATCTTCTCCTTACCTTTTCTTTGTCTATTAGTTTGTAAATGATCCCACCAAAGGGATGCATGCCCTTTCAGCTTAGTACAGGCATATTTCACCTTCTTGTCTTCTTCAGTACCTTCAAAATCAAAGTACTTCTCCATCTCAGTGATCCAATCCAGTAGTTCATCAGAATTCAAAGTACCACCATAGTTTGGAGGATCAAAACAGAGTCTAGTATTGATTCTAGTTATGGCTCTAATGAACCTCTCTTCACCTTGATCAAGCCCAAGTTGGCCTTCTTCTCCTTCAACTGCAACTTGCTCTTTTTCAGTATCACTCATGTCTTCAATAGGGTAACCTCTTTGTTGTGCAGTCTCAACAGCTTCCAATCTGGCTGTAATTCCTCTTAGCATCTCCACTAGTATAGGGTATGCATCTCTTCTTGCCCCTCTTCCTCTACCTCATCCTCTTTGTGCCATTTTATGCAAGTCCTCTATAGTTTCAAGTCTTCTCCCTCTTCTTACTTACCCCACAACAATTTCTCTTAGGACTTTGTAATTCTCTTGACACCTTCCTCAGGAGAAAAAACTTGGCTCTGATACCACTTGACATAGTCAAGAGTGGAGGGCCTTATCAGGTTGTCCAATCTCACAGCTAAAACTCGACAGTCAGTGGGAAAACATAAACTCTTTATTGAAATTATCATGCAAAGGACATTACAACATTAAAAAGTCTTTACATTTAGTGATCAAAAGATCAACATTATAATAGAGGCCCAAATTCCCTATTCTTCTATTCTCATCCCGTTCTCTCTCACACCTCCCCTTCTCTATTTAGTTCATCTGTTATTTCTACCCACACCAAGTGTTACTCAACATAGCTTCACTACTCATAAAGGATCCTTGCAGCACGATGATGGATTCTCAAATTGGCCACCACTCCTTCCATGATCTTTGCAGAATTCTTCATGCTTGAAACAATCCACCATATTTAACTCTTTCATTACTGGCTCCAGAATGTCACGGTCATGCCAATGAATGTGCAAAGTGTTCAAACCAAGAAGGTCAACAATTGGAAATGTCAAACACACAAGCTCGTGATATTGGGAAGACCTAGATCAAGTTAGGCCAACGTTGAAAAGCATTGCAGAGTCTTTAACAAATGTGCTATCAGAAAGACCAAGAAAAGTTACGTCAAACGCTGGGCATCGGGGTGATGGGGAGACATTTGAATTGTCTTCCGATGAAGCAGGTCTCACCTAAGAGTAGCACTATTGGGAAGAGATGAAGCATGGTCATGCCAAAAGCATATGAAGACCAAGAGCAAGTGTCATCAGAATGACTGAGAGACTCAAAAAGAGTCATCCAGAAGAGGAAGGTGTTACCGATCACAAGCATCGAAGAAGGTCCCGCTAATGAGTATATGCCAACCACATGAAGCATCATTGGGAAGACAGATAGAACTCAGAATAGGTCTGGCTGAAAGAATACCATCAGACTAACAGGTGACTCCACCAAGAGTCTTACTGAATAGGCTAGTCCCGTCGATAAAGGCTGTTGCCGAGACTAAAATCAAAGTCTAGCTGAAAGAGTAAGGAACTCCTCCCACCAAAAGCACTTCCAAGCATATTTTGAATTCAAACCAATATGTCCCCTAGTTGAATGCAGACCAACAAAAGGAACCAGAACAGAAACGATTCTACAAAACACACCAAAATTAGAAGCTAAACTATGCATTTTTTTGGGGCAATGCAGGATAACTTGTCCACGCAGATGCTCCTGCATCATAAATATATTTAACTCTAAATAAGTCCTTATCAACTTAATCATATTTTATTTTTAATAGTTGATTTGAAGTCAATAGAATCTATGCTTGCAATCTCATTTGTTTGTATTTGCATTTGTCAATCTCTCAAAATTGGTGTGTGTGTGCGTGTGAAATGTTATGATTATGTGGTGTTAAATTTGGAAAAGTGACATCCCAACCTTGGTAAAGTCCTCTAGTTTGAGTATGTGTTGAGCTTGAAAAAGTGTGGTTGAGAAAGATTTGACTTGAAATGTAATTTTCCTTGCTTACTAGGTTTTTGATGAGCTAGTCCTAGGATCCTTCATGTTATTTTAGATAAATTTGAATTAATCAAATAGAATGATGTTGAATGAGTGTAGTTGATTATTTGAGAGTCTATTCATCTATGAGAGGGTGGACATCATGAGACTTTTAGAGTAATATAGGTGAGATATGCTGAGGAATCGAAGGATAATCCTGACTAAATTCACCCTAAGAGAGGGATAATTGAATTGTGACTTGTAACATGTATGTCATAGGTGTATATCCCTACTACTTGTTAAGATTCTTGAAAAGGCTCATAGTGAAAATTAATCAAAGAGAGAGAAATGTGAAAATTGTTATTATTGTAAAAATTTTCTATGAGAGAGAGAGAGCATTAGAGAGAGTTGTGAATTGGTTGACATTCTAGTGACGTTTAGCTCATATGGAAATAAATTTGAATTTATTACATCATTTCGTGACTCTATTTTGCATAGCTCCACTTAGGTTTTGCATAGTTTTGTGACTAGTAGGGAATACTGACTTGAAGGGGATGTAATTAAGACATATTGCATCATCATATAAAATTTATGTGCTTCTTTTTCCTTTCCAATGTTAGCCTTGAGATTTTATTAATTCCAACAATCAAGCTAGCAATTCCTTCTATTTTCTTCGGTTGCCTCCCTTTTTTCATGTGTTGTGAAAATTTATTCTGCATGAAATAAATCTAAGAATGCTTGTCATTTGAGTCTTTAAAATACCTATTTCTATTCTCATAACATCTAATGGGCCATCAACTTTTAGCTTTGTTATCACATGATCAAAACTATGTCTCAACTAAGATTGTGTTTGTTATCACTTCCATGCCAATGTGCTGAGAGAGAGATAGATTGCAAAATTTATCATGATCTCAATGCCTATTATTTGTCTCCATATCTTTCCTTCCATCTTCCTACAACCTGAGTTGTACCTTTGCAATTAAAACTCATGTTTAAGCAACACAAAATTTTAATAAACCCAACTTTCTAGAATTCCAATATGAATCTAGTGCCTAATAAATGGTGGATTTGATGAGTTACCAAGTGTTAAAGCTAAGCATATGAGATTGCATGATGTGGGAAAGCCTAGATGAGTTAGACTGTGTCTAATTTCATGTGATCTCAGGTATACACATTATTGAAACCATCAAGAATTAGAACTAGTCCTTTTGGATGCAAAGACTTTGATAAGTAATTAAGCCGAATTAAGTTGTAAATCCTTAGATAAACTTGATTCATCTTAATTAGCTGATAGGCTATTTGTGGGAGCTTTTTGTTCCCGAAAAAATCGGACGCCGGAATTGTCGGACGCCGGAATTGTCGGACACCAGAAATGTAGGTCACAAAACGTCAACGCTAGAAATGTAGTAAAAAAAAACTAATAATAGCCGATGGTTTAGGCCACACCTGGAGTGCACATGTTGGCCATGCAATGCCTCTCTCAGGATTTCCTACACGTTGTGCTGGTTTTGATTCTGCTTAACAAAAAAATAATTCGTCTGTGGTTTTTTTATTTTCTGTTTTATTGCAAGATTTGAGTTGAGCTAGCAGAAAAACTAAAATCTGTATTGTTTTTTTTCCAAAGGAAGAGGGAAACAAAAAGGGTTGAAAGAAAATAACTCATGAGCATATCAGATTGCGACATTTGAGGTGAGCTGAAGGGGAGCGTGAATAGAAAACAGAAGAATCGCCTTCCCAAGAATCGATCCAAGGCCGTGAAGGGGGAAAAAAAAGTATTTTCATTAGTTCTTTGTTTTTCTTGCTGTCTAATCTTATGTTTTCTTCATCTTTTAAATCATGTAATTTGGGGTTTCCCTATCTATGCATTATCTAGGGTTTTGATGTTGCTGACTCTGGCATTGTTGCTTGAAAAGATCATGGAAAAAGATTTCACTAAGAGCATCATCACAAGCAAATTGCAGGGATTCAACCAATCTAACCGTGCATGGAAGATTCGTCAGTGTTATTTGTACACTATGGGGAGGGCAGAAAATCTAGATATGTATTCTTTGTTTTTGAACCACCTTTGTAGCTTGGCAGAGGAAGATGAGGGATTTGTAGGTAAGAAATTAGCCAATTTTTTAGGGTTATTGAAGCCAATTTAGGACTGAGACACAGCTATTGAGCGATTGCATGGAATATAATTTTATTTATTTTTTGTTATGGTTACTGAAGACAAGTTTTGGTTGAATTGCAGATGGTCTATTGCATGCAAAAGAATGAAATTTATTTTTTGTTAGGGTTACTGAAGATAATTTTTGGTTGAATTGCAGATGGTCTATTGCAAGGAATAGAACTTTATTTATTTTTTGTTAGGGTTATTGAAGACAATTTTTGGTGGAATTGCAGATGGTCTGTTCAGGGTTGCAGAGAAAGGGAACACAGGAGTAGGTGACTGTGTTGAGTATGTGTTCAAGGGTTCTTCTATGGATGAAGGGAGGGCTGTATTTGAGCCTGCAGAGAGTGGTGTTATTACTGGATTCACTAGGCTTCTGCCATTGCCAAGCGAAGGGGGATGAAAGGTCTCTGTCTGTCTCACAATGTGTGAGTTTGTTTAAGGAACCCGCTAAGACAACTCAATTGGCTAGAGCTTTAACTCCAGCTCAGAGTTTTTTGGTGAGGTTTTCTTTTAAAGTGACAACCTGTTCAAAATTTAATGAAAGTTTACCAGTGCTTTAGACCTGTAAGGATTGTGTTGTTGAACTCTTGCAAGGAATTTGAAGTGGGTCATATTGAACTAATTAGGTATTAGGTTGGTTGCTTGTGTAGTTGTTTCTAATGTATATCTGAGCAATGTAAGTGAATTACTAATGTTTTTATTTTTTTTTTTACAGATGAATTGGTATGGAATTATCATGCTCCATGAAACATATGGAAAATCTGTAATGTCAAGTGTGGGCACCCAACACTTTTACTTGGCTACAAGTTGTATATAGAAATTCTTGAAAAAAAAGCCTGTATAAGAATTATGAATAGAACAAACTAATACAATTGATACGGACTTAAGGGTTTATATCATTATTGTTCAATTTGATTGTTGCTATGTACCTGCTACTAAGTAGTCCTCCTCATTAGATATGTCTGCAATTACTATAATCTATTTGCTGCAATTTCATTAAGAATAGATTTTTTTTTTTCCAAAGGAAAAGGGAAGTGAAACCGGTTGCAAGAAAATTACTCACGACATATCAAATTGCAAATTTGAAGGGGAGCGCCAACAGAAAACAGAGTAATCACCTTCCCGAGAATCGATCCAAGTTCGTGGAGGAAAAAAAATAGGTATTTATATCAGTTCTTTATTTTTCTAGCACAAAAATTATTCTAGTTTTTTCATACATGAGAATCAATGTCTGCAATCCAACTCCATTGATCATACCCCACCATATTGTTTGCAAAAGATGTTTAATGCTTGATATGATAATAAGGAGGGGAATTGGTGCAGGAGCACCTAGATGTCTAAATTGTGGTTAAAGTTCAAGATGTTTTGTTTTGTTTAATGAGGTCTTGGAGACCATTTACATGTTATAATAAGGCTTAATGCCATTCTTGTAGTGGACTTAGTCCAAATGTCTAAATGAATCTAGTTTTTTTTTTGTTGTAGTCCTAGTTCAGACAGTCTTGTTGTCATAGGTAGTGCAATAGTCATTTAAGTTTAAATGTTTGTTTAGGGAGTCATTTAAATGTTGTAAGCCTTTAAAAGGCATGTCTTAGGTTAGTAAGTGTGATATAACCATACCGAAGGTTAATCCAAGTGTTTAAAGGCATTTAAACCTCAAAAACTAAAAAGGCAGTCCAAAATAGACAAGTTTCTAAAACAGTTTTTAAAAGCTGCAGTTATAAAACAAGAAAGGATTCGATGGTTGAGGAGTTTTTTGGAATCCCAAATGACCCCAAGCTTGGTGGAAGGCTATTTGAAGCCAAATATAACTCATTGTATTGTTTCCATTCGGAGGATGAGGAGAAATGATAAAAAGAAGACTGTTTTTTGCTGTTTTACTATTTTTTCTATTTTTTCCTTCACTGTTTCTCAGAAATCCGTACCTATACGGAAGAGCCTTGGCATGAATCTAGAATGGGATGAAAGGAGACCGAAATATCTTTGATTCAAAGCTTATTGGAGGTCTTAATATTGAAATTGAAGGAGGATAGGATAGGATCTTCAAACAACCAAGCTGCTCTTTAAATTGCTGTCACACTCAAGAAATACACTATTTTCTACCAAGAGCCGTACCTATACAGCCTGGTGGAGGTTGGAATCTTTGATGGTTGGTTAGGGCAGAGAGTTATCTATCCCTTGCAAGTAGTTTTCAGGCTTGACACTGCATTTGGAGGGAGAAAGTGTTTGTGGTCTGTTGACTATCCTAAAACCCTGATTAGAGTATCTTTGAGTAGCTCGATGGGCATTCCTCCTTTCCTCTAATCTTTCCCATTGGTGGTTAATGGAAGGGGATGTGAAATAGTTTGTCCTTATCCTTGTGAAGGTTGCAGGGGTAGGAGATTGGTATGGTGAGTGTGGGCATGTGAGAAACCCCTGCAGAATCATGTGTTAGAGGATGAGAGGAGGACAACAGTCATGTCAAGAAGGTAACAATTTTGTTCATCATGTTTGTTTGTTTTGTCATTGAAGGCAATTAAGTGTTGGTATATTGTTGAGTTGGTTGGTTATTTGGCATTGGAGTTGTGTCATTGGAGATCACCCCAAGGAGGGTACCCTGATTGTCTCCTTAGAGATAAAAGTGTGTGACTGTCTTTAATAAACAGTGTTGAAGATAGCTGTCCTGCATAGTGTTTGGATAGAGTTTTGATTGAAGTTGGGCATCTTGGAAGATGTAGTATGAAGTTATTGGGTCAGAGACCTTGTTTAGGTGATGTGTTGAACAAGTTTGTGTTGATTGGTTATAGTGTGAGTGCCATAGTTGCACATTGAGAATAGTCATGAAGAAATGAATGGGCAGCCTATGAAATGGTTTGTTTGTGGGTAAATTGAAGTTACTAAGGAGTTGAGTTCTCTTGTTCATTTTCCTCTGCATCAGATTAGTATCAGAGCTAGCAAAAGCTCTGGGAGGAGGTGTTATATTTATTCCTGTCACTAAGAAGGCAGGTAAAGCTAAAGATTATGTTGGTGACCGTTATTGTTTTTGTTGCTGAGTTGTTTGGTTGCAGGTGCTTATCCATCTAGCTGTAGGAGGATGTTTTCTGAGGTTGTGTGTGGGCAGACAAGAGAAGGTCTATCATGACCATTCTCCAATAGAGATTTGGCTGGAGAAGGATGCAGATAGAAACCACTAAGGAGAGAGTGGTAGGTGCATCACTAGGATCTGCTGTTGGGTGAGATGGTTTGGTGAGTTGGTGTTGTGAAGCAGTGGGAGAGGTGGATACCTGAAGAAGCACTTGATGTTGCAGCCTGAAGAATACTCCACTGATGGGAGTAGAAGGAGCCTGAGGATGCTCTGTGAAGATGGTAGTTTATTCTATTGGTTGGTTGGTCACCTTCCCTATTAGTCTAAAGATTGGAAGACTGAAGCTGAGAAGATGAAGAGACAGACAGAGATGTAGGAAAGACTTTTCTTGCAGATACATTTCCAAGGGACTTGGAAATCTTTGTTGGTTGTTTGTATGGTGTAGGAGCACCTTCACATCAGGGTTTGTCTACAAACTATCCTAAAATTTGATCTAGAGTTTCTTCTGAGTAACTTGATGAGTTTATCCTCATTCCTTTGATCCTTCTTGCCCTGGTCAGAGGAATGAGTTGTATGTAAATGAGGGAAAGGCCTTGTGAGGAATGTGGAGGCAAGGGAATGGTGTAGATGAGTGTGGGCTTGTGAGAAATCTCTGCAGAACCATGTGTTAGGAGAGGACAACAGTCATACCAAGAATGTAGTGAGTTTTATTCATCATGTTGTTGTTTAGTCATTGAAGGCATTAAGAGTTTGGTAGGTTATTGAGTTGGTATGCTACAATGAAGTTGAACTTGTGTTGATAGAGACTACCCTAAGATGGATAGTGTGATTGTCCTGCTCTTGGAGCTATGAGATTGTGACTGAGGGATATGGTAGATGTTGCTGTCCTGTAGAGTCTGCATAATGGAGATGGTGGAATATTAGTTGGTGTTAGGTATCCTGAGGTGATTGTCTTGAAGTTTACCCTCCTTTTATATCATGAACATGAGAAGGTTGTGGTGTCAAGGCCTTCCATTGAAGTTTTGTATACTACTGTCCTGCTGTCCTTGATGCTTTGCATCATTTTTGGTATTAGAGCTAGCTAGTAGATCCTTGAAGGTGTTGTGGATCTTGTGAAGAAGACAAGGTTTGTGAGAGTTTGTAAAGATGCCTCCAAAGAACCAGATGGCAAGAGAGAATACTAAGCTGAGAAAAGCCTTAGAGGCAAGAGAGAAAGAGCTGAGGGATAGAAGAGAACAAGATGCTGCCAGAGACAGAGAGCTAAGGCAAGTGAGAAGAGAAAATGCAACAATCTTAGCCAGATTGGAAGCATTAGAGAAGAATCCAAGAAAGGATGAACAAAATGAGTCAGAAGAAGATAAAGATGCAGATGAGAATCCTCTTGAGGATGAGTTAGATGCTGAAGAAAACAAGTTTGTAAGATTGCTGAAGGCAGTCCAAGGAAGTGGAACTAAGGCAAACATAGAGCTACCTATCTATTAGGGGAAGATGGATAGTGAAGAAGTGTTAGGGTGGATAGATTCCCTGGAAAAAAATTTTGAGTATGAGGAGATGAGTGATGAGAAAAAGATTAAGTTTGCAAAGACAAAACTAAGAGGAACAACACTTACCTGGTGGAGTAGTGTACAGACAGAAAGAATGGCTAGAGGTGCATCAAAAATCACTTCTTGGAGTAGGATGAAGGACATGATGAAGGATCAGTTTCTTCCATCTGATTACTCCATTCAGACAAAGAGGATGAGGCAGAATCTGAAATAGAAGGACATGGATGTTCTGTCCTATACTAAGCAATTTCATAAGCTTAGTATTAGAGGTGGGCTAGAAGATGAAGAAGAGAAAGTGGCAAGGTACCTTAACGGGCTTAGGTATAACTTGTAGGATGAGATTGGGTTAGCAGTACCAAAAACACTTGGAGAGTGTTTTCAGTTAGCTATCAGGGCTGAAGAGAGAGTGAAGAGGAAGCAAGAAAGGCCAGGAGGTTCTGGAAGAGGAAACAGAGGTAGGGGCAAACCTACTAATGAAGTTCAGAACAGCAATGAGAAGGGTAAGGAGTTGTCTACAGAACAGAGAGGTGGATATAGAGGTGGAGGTAGATTTGGATCAGGAAGAGGAGTGTTCACAGGTAGATGTTACCACTGCAATGAGGTGGGACACACATCTTTCAACTGTCCTAAGAAGGATGGTATTGATAAGAGAAAGGATACAAGAGTTCACTTGGCACAAGAGGAGGAGAAGCTGGAAGAACCAGAGATGTCATCAGCCTCTCCAATGATGGATGGAGAGATGCTCATGGTGGAAACAGGTAAGATGCAGTAACCACCACAGGTATCTATTTTTAGAACTAATTGTTTGAGCCATGGCAAGATATGCAAGTTGATTATAGATTTAGGTTCTCATGATAACTTAGTTTCTTGGGAAATGGTGAATAAGTTGGGGTTGAAGACTTTTGATCATCCCAATCCTTACCATGTCACTTGGGTGAGTCAAGAACAATAGGTAATGGTCACTAAGAAGGCTCATGTTGACTTCACAATTGGTCCATATCAAGACTCTGTTTTATGTGATGTTATTCCTATGACATGTGGGCATGTAATCTTGGGCAGACCATGGTAGTATTCGAGAAGGACAATTCATGATGGGTATACTAATACCTATGTAGTGCACAAAGATGGTAAGAAGTTCAAATTGATTCCTTTGCCTTGTTAGGAGAAAAAGGAATAGGTTACTATTTGTTTTGGGGAGAAATTGAAGATGAATGTCTAGGTTTAGGGTGATTGCATACAGCAACAACAGTTGCAACAGAGTAAGGTGGATGACAGTCCTAGAGAGCAGCAGGCTTGGGACTTGACTTATGTTAAGGTAGGGGACATTGAGTGTCCTATAAGGAGCTAGAAGAAGGAAAACAAACAACAGAGAGTCCAAGGAGGAATGAATTAGAACCTCTAGTTGAGAAGAGCTGAAGCATTGCAGTAGCAAGGTCCTAGGCAAGGACACCAAAACAAGTTTTATAGTTCTAACACTGTTTACAGGAGCCATGCAGGTTGGAGACGGAGAAAGATAACTCTGGGAGAGTTCATGTTTCCTAGTTTGAGGAACATTCCAACATGGTTGAAGAACATTCGGAGCAGATCCCCTAACTCTTGGGACAAGAGTTTTCATCATGCCAGGGAGTATGGTGCAGGAGCACCTAGATGTTTAAATTGTGGTTAAAGTTCAAGATGTTTTGTTTTGTTTAATGAGGTCTTGGAGACCATTTACATGTTATAATAAGGCTTAATGCCATTCTTGTAGTGGACTTAGTCCAAATGTCTAAATGAATCCAATTTTTTTTTGTTGTAGTCCTAGTTCGGACAGTCTTGTTGTCATAGGTAGTGCAATAGTCATTTAAGTTTAAATGTTTGTTTAGGGAGTCATTTAAATGTTGTAAGCCTTTAAAAGGCATGTATTAGGTTAGTAAGTGTGATATAACCATACCAAAGGTTAATCCAAGTGTTTAAAGGCATTTAAACCTCAAAAACTAAAAAGGCAGTCCAAAATAGACAAGTTTCTAAAATAGTTTTTAAAAGCTGCAATTATAAAACAAGAAAGGATTCGATGGTTGAGGAGTTTTTTGGAATCCCAAATGACCCCAAGCTTGGTGGAAGGCTGTTTGAAGCCAAATATAACTCATTGTATTGTTTCCATTTGGAGGATGAGGAGAAATGATAAAAAGAAGACTGTTTTTTGCTGTTTTACTATTTTTTCTATTTTTTCCTTCACTGTTTCTCAAAAATCCATACCTGTACGGAAGAGCCTTGGCATGACTCTGGAATGGAATGAAAGGAGACTGAAGTATCTTTGATTCAAAGCTTATTGGAGGTCTTAATATTGAAATTGAAGGAGGAAAGGATAGGATCTTCAAACAACCAAGCTGCTCTTTAAATTGCTGTCACAGTCAAGAAATACATTATTTTCTGCCAAGAGCCGTACCTATACAGCCTGGTGGAGGTTGGAATCTTTGATGGTTGGTTAAGGCAGAGAGTTATCTGTCCCTTGCAAGTAGTTTTCAGGCTTGACACTGCATTTGGAGGGAGAAAGTGTTTGTGGTCTATTGACTGTCCTAAAACCCTAATTAGAGTATCTCTGAGTAGCTTGATGGGCATTCCTCCTTTCCTCTAATCTTTCCCATTGGTGGTTAATGGAAGGGGATGTGAAATAGTTTTTCCTTAGCCTTGTGAAGGTTGCAGGGGCAGGAGATTGGTATGGTGAGTGTGGGAATGTGAGAAACCCCTACAGAATCATGTGTTAGAGGATGAGAGGAGGACAACAGTCATGTCAAGAAGGTAACAGTTTTGTTCATCATGTTTGTTTGTTTTGTCATTGAAGGCAATTAAGTGTTGGTATATTGTTGAGTTGGTTGGTTATTTGGCATTGGAGTTGTGTCATTAGAGATCACCCCAAGGAGGGTACCTTGATTGTCTCCTTAGAGATAGAAGTGTGTGACTGTCTTTAATAAGCAGTGTTGAAGATAGCTATCCTGCATAGTGGTTGGATAGAGTTT
This sequence comes from Cunninghamia lanceolata, assembly GCA_027924645.1. Lineage (NCBI taxonomy): Eukaryota > Viridiplantae > Streptophyta > Pinopsida > Cupressales > Cupressaceae > Cunninghamia > Cunninghamia lanceolata. Next base: position 10,597,032 of record BSBN01000389.1, read on the forward strand.
TGATTGAAGTTGGGCATCTTGGAAGATGTAGTATGAAGTTATTGGGTCAGAGACCTTGTTTAGGTGATGTGTTGAACAAGTTTGTGTTGATTGGTTATAGTGTGAGTGACATAGTTACACATTGAGAACAGTCATGAAGAAATGAATGGGCAGCCTGTGAAATGGTTTGTTTGTGGGTAAATTGAAGTTACTAAGGAGTTGAGTTCTCTTGTTCATTTTCCTTTGCATCAGGAATAAATAATGACCCAATCTAAGTCTAAAGGAGAATAAATGCCTTTCCATTGCAGAGGGACGTTATCTCCAAAAGTGTTCAGTATCTTTGGAAATGCCTCCAGTGTTACACCTCTGGCCACGCCCACTATCACTACTGATGACAATAGCTTTAAAAATGCATCCCTTAGGGCCATTTTGGAATATTAAAATTTAGGATAACAATGTTTTGAACCCAAAAATCTTTGCTTCTCATGAATTGACACCTCCTCGAGGCTCTTTGCCAACCAAGCCACGTGCCTAGACGTTGCTTCCTCTTTTGTTTAGGTGTCAACCAAAGCTTTGGAGGAGGGCTTGAATGCCGAATATACTTGCATGGAAATAGGTTTTTGGGGAGGAAGATCTTACGGTCATGGCATTCCATGTGAATGCATTTTTTTTCAATTTTTTTCTTTTATGCATTCTTGTGGTACTGTCAAGGTGCCATTTTCTATGGCTTCCACTTTTTGAGGCATTATAGGTGAGGATGCCTCTTTGAGGCACTATGCTAAACAATTCCCATGCCTTGTCCGTGTTCCCACATTTTGCACGTTTTTCTAGCAGGGCATCTAACAATTTCAGAGGCATCACTTATGGGCATCTTTAGTTTCTGACTTCTACTTTCCCAGCTAAATTTAGATTATTTATAATTTCACCAATGAGGTGCTTTGCATTCATTACACAGATGTTTTGATTCCCCAATTCAAGTAACAACAATGTTTTCATCTTCTTTGAAATCAGAAACTAGCAACCGAAAGTATAAGCTTATCTTGACTCTCTGTGGTCTTCAGGCTCTTCGAAATAAACCAAGCTAGAAATAAAAAGAATGCCAAAAAAAAACTTCCTTTTTCAGCTCCTAACTGTATGATATACTGAATCACTAATGGATTCCATTTTCAAACATTAACTTTAATAAAAACATCATTTACCACTGCCTTTTCCTATTTTTAATTCTAGATTTAAGTGTTTTTTTTCTATTTTAGGTTTTTCTTAATTCCATATTAAAATTTACTAAATAATGTTAAAACTTAAAACTAAAATTTAATATTAGATAGAATTTAAATTATAAATTTTAAAATGTTGTCTTTAATTTATTTATAGATATTGGTTTGTATGTGTTAGCAGATTAGTGTTAGCATATCAAATTGCAAGATTTGAGGTGAGCTTAAGGGGTGCGCAAACAAAGAACAACAAAGAAGAACAAAGAAGAATCATCTTCTGAAGAATCAATCTAAAGCCATGGAGGAGAAAAGAAAGGTATTTGCACAAAAACTAAAATTTGTTTGTTGCAATGATAAATTTTGGATATTAACTTAAATCCTATGTTAAAAGGGAATTAGTGAGATTTATTACTATTTTAGGTTTTTTTTATTTTAGATTAAATTTTACTGAATAATGTTAAATTATAGATTTTAAAATGTTGTGTTCTATTTATTTATCCTCTTACCAGAAAATGGTGACCAAGTGGAGCATTCGTGGAGAATTCGAGGATACAAATTATCACAAATATGATTGTGGGTAGAGTAACTTGGTAAATAAGAAGGGTAAGAAATGACTTACTGAATACTATCTGTGTGTGATAGTAGCCTCTGGCCTGATTTCATTGACTTTGCATGCGAATTCTCATAAAACAAGTCCCACAAAAATCTAAGAGGGCAGTTTGAGAATTTATAGATGGAGGGATGTAATGGACTATGGAGGATCTCCTTTTTAGTTAAGCAAGAGGTTTGTTGAGACTTGGTTGAACTCTTACAATTGCAGATTGTTTATGATACGTATCTTGTAGTTTAATTTCAAATGTTTAATCAACATCTCCTTGTGTTTGAAACTATAATTTGTTGATAGTTTATGATACTTATTTTGTAGTTTAAATTCACATGTTTAATCAACAACTCTTTTTGTTTGAAGCTATAATTTGTCCACTAAAGGTGGTATTTTATTTCATTGTGCCTCTTAGAATTTATTAGTTTTAGGTAAAATGTGGGAAGTTATAAATGCACATCAATTATTGGTGTTGCATGTTGTAGATTTAATATTATATGGAAGAGACTGGAAATAAAAATATAGGTATATTTATGTACCTGATCAACAAATATGCATAACACATTTGCTTCAACTAAATCAATTGAACTAGCACGATATGCATTTGAGAGAGGATTCAACCTTTGGCCAATTAGCTATAATGATTGAAAGGAAGCGAGTAACATAATGAAGTTTCCATGCCAACAATTTTTTGGTCAATGTATTTCTCAATATTTCTACAATTTATTTCCCAATTCTGTATTTCAAATTTACGATTACAAATTGATACACCCTATCGGCTATTCTGTTGCACATAAATTTCGTGCAACTGCTAGTTCTAAATTTGTGAAGATTGAAGGACCACATTTGAATTAAACAAAATTCTAAGACTATCATATTTAAAGTTTGTATTAGGAGACATTAACTTGCCAATATATCTATCTTCTTGAGGTGATTAGTAGAGCCAATATGGGGTTCTAATCTAGTTAAATTATGACTGGGTCTAGATTTAGATACATGTTTTCGATTCCCATGACTTGTTTGAACTAATATTGAAAAATGGTTGCATCCCAATTTCTATCTTAAGAAACATTGATTGAAAGGACTTTTCCCTTTAAAATAGATGTAACACATTAAAATATTTTGTTTTTAATTCTTTATTAATATTTATATTAAAAATATGTTAACTTCTTTCTCAAAGTTATTTGTATTAATTTGATATATAAAAATAATATTTTTTCAAACAACAAATCTGTTGTTATGTTTTATTTATGATACAAATTTTTAAAATGTTCTTCAACATATGTGATTTATAAGACTTGACAAAAGGATTCTATAATATCTAATTTACTATTTGATTATGTAGTTAAGTTTAATTGGAACACAAAACATCGTTTAAATTTTTCATAATAATGAATGCCAATAAATTGTAAGAAAATATTTAATTTCTTTTAACAGTATTTTTTTTTTTTAAATTGAATTTGGTGGAATGGATACTCCTTAATTCTTGGTTTTCAGTCGAAGAGGTTCAGTCTAAAGCTCGTGCTTCTAAATCACTGAATCAGGTAACAAAATTGAATTTGTGGATGACCTCCATCAAATAACATATTTGAAATTCGCTTAAATAACCAAAGCATCATTAGTGTTGCATATGACAGAAATGGTTGACCATCAAATTTCAAGTCAGTCAGGAACTATAAATTTAATTGATCTATTTAGAAGAGGTTAACCAGCGGGTGCATTGTAAATGATCGGCTGGTTGAAAACTGGTGAATCCTGTCAACGAGTAGTACGGCTGGATAGGTCAAAAGGAGCAGAGCCTGTTTGGTTGTTAGGTGTAGTCGACTGGAAGACTGGTCGAAAAAGCAGTACAACCAGTCATTTACAACAAATCGGCTGTTTACGGCTGGGCGATCTATAGCCTGCAAATTGTCGATGGATTTGTTATAAAATGTCAATACAAAATTGCCGTTATCCATGGTTTACAAAAGAGGATGCTCTAGTTGAGTTAAGCTGTGAATTCTCAAGTCTAGTTGCAATGGCATGGCCTTTCAAGAGTAAATCGTAGCACCATAATTAGCACTATTATGTATCAGAAATAGTCGGGCCTGCTTGTAATGTGATTTTTTCCTGTTTCTCACTGTTAATATTGAAAGTGCTATTGACAACTGTCAATATTTGTTTAAAGGTATTGAATCCACACGGGAGATAGTTTTTGTATTTCTCTTCTAGACAGTAGTTAGACGATGATGACCTAAAGCAATGCATTGTCATTTTTATATTGGAGGTAAAATCTGCGCAGCAGAGCTACAACTCTAGATAAATATACATGCAATAAAATATAGAGGAGATAAATAGCGTTGAGGGCCAAAGAGATTCTGCATAAGAATGGTGCCATTTTCCTTTCTACCAAATTAAGCCCGTCCTTTTGGTTAGAAAGAAAATAAGTCTTGTCATGCCATCATAAGAAATTATGTCACGCCATTTTATTTTTAATCAAATATATATATAGAAACAACAAACACAATCACAGAACTTCAATTGAGCATAATGGCAATGATGGATGTAGGAGAAGGAAAGGAAAAACGGTAAGAACAATTCAATTGGAGGAGGAATGAGATTAGAAGAGAAGGAGATAGATTGAATATAAGGTAAGAACAATCTACTAGAGGAAGGGAGCCTTTAGCATGGACACGGTTTCAGGTGAGACTTTGAAAGATTTTTGGAGAACAAGGTCGGCAATTCCAGAGCCGAAGAGAGTGGAAGGCAGCAGGACTGTCCCTGGATTGGCACTGCCGAATGCAGAGAGAGCAAGAACAGGCTTGTATGGGTCAAGATTGATCTGGTAGTGGATCATGCCCTTCGGGAAAACAAACATGTCCCCAGCAAATAGAGTCTTGTTGAAGAGTTTGTTTGTGGTGTCTACAAAAGCCACAGTGAGGGATCCCTCTATCACCAGGTGCACTTCACTCGCCCGCGGATGAAAGTGAGGAGGAACAACACTGTTGGCTCCAAATTCAAAGAATGCGTACGACACACCCAGCCCCGTCAGCCCTGGAAATTCGTTCTGGCTGGCTCTGCTAATTTTGAAGCTTCCGCTGGCAGTGGAATTGGCACCAACTGCCCTTAACCCTTTAAATGTGAAGAAGTTCTCCTCAACCATTGCCCCAGTAGAAGGATCGAAATCTGTTAGCAGATCAGGATCTGCACCTTCTACTCTCACTCCAACCATCATCACTACAAACATTATTGTCACAACCATTTTCAAACCACTGTATCCCTCCATTTCCATAAATTTACAACCTCAATCTTTTCAATTCCCACTTTCCAATCGAATTTGTATGCTCAGAGACTACCAGCAAACAAGACAAGAGATTAGCTCAAGTTAATTGAAGTTGCTACAGGCTTCTCTCATTAAATAGAATCCGCACCGTCCTGCATGGCCGGCTCAAAACTAACATGGAAGGATGGTAAGGTCAGAAACCTTGCGGTCAGGAGAAAATGGACAAAACTTCTGTTGCCGGCTGGATCAAACATTTTCTGATTTTAACCTTTTGCCTTGTAGTGCTGTCCGGCACAGCAAGATTGATCAAGGTATCTCATGCGGCTGGGCTTATCTCACACACTCTAAGAATTTTGACTACTTACGTGGCACATATGGGCCCGCTTAACCTATTCCTTTTGCCAACCCCTACTTCCATTCTCCTAAACAGTCGTTAACTGTTATAGTTAGCAGTCAGCTGCCCAGTTCCTGCACATAAGCCATACCAAATTCAAACTCGTCTGTGTGTAAATGTATGTATATATACACACATGTAGGTCTTTGCACCAAAAAGTCAAATTAAAGGTCCAATTTTTTTTAACGAATACATATTAACCCACTTAATCTGTTCTTTTTTGCCAGCCCCTGTTTCCATTCTCCTAAGCAGTCATTAACTATTATAGTCAACAGTGATCCGCCCAATTCCTACACATAAACCAAAACCAAATTCAAACTCATCTATGTTTGTAAATGCATATACATGTAGGTCTTTTAAAGATAAAAATTGCACAAAAAAAAGTTAAATTAAATATCAAATTTCTCTGATTTCTGCTATCAACATTGAAATGAAGGGCCTTTCCATCTACCCACATCTATGAATGGAATAGGCTTTCCTCATCTTCATGTGGCAAGATTTTGGTGGTGGAAACTATTGTATATGGATCAACCTCAATTATTTGATCATCATCATTTTGCTCAAAAGTATCTATAGGCAACAAGTTAGGTTTGGTTTGTGCTTCATGTATCCCTACCATCAAGGTCTTGGTAGCTCATCAGTCCTTGGTGTTATGTCGAGGGCTCTTGTGAATTTCACACCACATGCTTGTGTCTTTCTATGTATTTTTTCTACCCTTATTTGTTGTCGATGATACTTGTGAGGAGAACCCCTTGGTTGTCTGCTTTCCCACAAACTTGTTACTACCTTCACTCTTTGATTTGTTGTTTGGAAAATAGTCCTTTCCTTTTTGTTTGAGTTTTTCTTTGATCTTTACTGCATATTTGAAGGCAGACCCCAAGGTCTCAATATGTAGAAAATCTATCTCAGTTTGAATATATCGATAAAGCCCACTATGGTAGTTCAAGACTTGATGTTTCTCTATATCTTGGATGCTAAGCTTCACTAATAATGCATGGAAGGTATTGGTGTAGTTTTGAATAGACCGGTCCTTTTTCTTTCAAAGAAACAACCATTGCACATATTTTTCTTCATATGTATCTTCAGGATAGTACTTTTCCTTGATGTATTCCACAAAGTCTCCCCATGTGAGATTCTCATCCATCACTGCACCAAATTCTTGGCTATTAGGGTTTCCCCTAGATGACAATTTAGTTTCCTAGGATTATTTTAGATAGCTTTAAGGGGAGCAAATGTTATTTTCTCAGCATCTAAGAAGTGATTTATAGAAAAATATTTCTCCAATTTTGACATCCAATGATCAATAGCAGCTGCATCAATTTTTCCATCAAAAGTTGGGATACAAAAATTCGCCAAATGGTCTTGCCGTTGCATTTAGTTGTAGATTGTCTCGATTTTGCTGGAGCAGTTGATTGAACTAGTTCATCATCTTCTCAGGTTGTCTTCTCAATGCATCTTCAACCAATACCTTGAAGGGATCTGATGAGTCACCCCATTCTTCACCCATCTACAATCGTGTGCATCTCAAAGGAAGGTGATCTGATGGATCTCTTCTCTTCATCCAAGCCTTTGATATCATGACCACATGCGATGTGACATATAGGAGCAAACAAGCTCTAATAGCACTTATCCAAATTGATTTGAAAATTCAAAGAATGATACCTAATGTTGGACTGGTGGTATTGTAAAAACACGCAACAAATAATGTGCAAAAAGATTTTATTTCAAAAATGAAGAGTTCATACAGTTTTGGCAAACTCACTAGAAGATAACATATGCCTCAAACTATCCCTATTGGCTTTGAATTGGGCCCATTTATACACTTTCAAAGAATTTCAAAACTCACCACATCCATGTTGTCATTGGAAGTCAAAATGGATAGTTGGATGGGGACAAAGTAAATTACAAAAAATAAAAAATGTAGGAAAAATATTTGATTTTAGTGCCCCAACTTGGCAAGGTCATAGCTGCTAGCCCATTGGATGAAAATTGGACTTCTTGTATGCATTAGAAAGATCTCCAAGAGAACTAGTTTGAGTTCTAGGAAGGCAACCTTTGGCTGTCCTTTCCTAAAAAATGATGAAAGTCCTCAAGGCCAATTTCCCTCTGAAGGCCTCTAAAAATGCAAATTACAAAAACATAGAAAATACCAAAAAAATAAATTTTTGATATTTTCTAGATTTGACCATGCAAATGCCACCCAAGTGCTCCTAGATCTCTGTGGGATCAACAAGGCCTCAAATGGAAAATAGGGTTCCCAAGACTCTAAAATTGACACCAAAGTTGCCAAATAAGTTTCCCAACAGTCCTAACAACCAACAAGACATCTAGGACTAGTTTTTAACACCGTGAAACATGAAAAGAGCTCAAAACTCAAAACATGTCCATGACTAAGTTGATGTGACACCGAAGTGGCCAAAACAAAGATCTACCCAATATAATGAAATTTCTTTCCAAACTCAAATTCAAGCAAACCCTTAATAGAAACAAAGCAACAATGATTACCATGCATCAAGATCTCCATTATATTTCACTTAATTCCTATCAAATTACAAATTAAACCACAAGATGAATACCTCTAAGATATGGTATTTAGAAAGAAAGCTATAAATCTTTAATCCTCATGGAAAGCCAAGAAATCTTCATAAATATTCAATCTTTAAGCTTTAACCAATCCAAGTTTCCATTCTCCCAAGCAAGCAAGGGTTTCAAGAAAACAATCTTACTTTTTCTTTTTTTCTCTCCAAGTTTCTTTTTCCAAAGTAAGAGTGCATGATGAAAAAGATACAATGAATGAATATGAAAATTCACATTACGCTTATAAGGTAAAACTAACAAAAAAAACCCTCATTCCCTTCCCATTCAAAACTAGATATTTCTAAAGGAGATATTTTAAACTATAGAATGTAATATTTCCTCTAAGTTACTTTACTTGAATCCTAATAAGACATGTTTTTTACAAATAATTTATAAACATAACATAATTTTGAAAATCCTATTTAATCATTTACAAACATCAAGAAAAATACACAAACAAACTAATTAAACTCATTCTAGAGTACACACATTTATAGATCTAATACAAAGGGGATCCAAAATTGTGACCAATTCATATATTGGTTTCAAAAGTCTCACACAAGACATGCCAATTACTATAGACAAGTATAAAGTGCTAACATAATCAAACAAACCATGTGATCATCTCCAATTAACCTAGTATTTTACGTATACTTGCACACTTCAATCAAACATCATGCACATTTACCCAATACATAATTGCATTGTATGAAAATGTGACTTAACTAAGAAAGTTTTGTTTTCTAAGATAAATGTTTTCAATCACACTACTCAAGGAATGAACTAGTTTCAAAGAAGAAAGTATTTTACTATTATTCATAATAGAAAGAACAAAATAACTCTAGAGTATCCTAGAATTCTTTAAACTTAGAAAATAACACTTTTCACTTAGCTAAAGCATAGTGATAAATGACAAAATGTTGATTTATGAGAAACTAAAACATAAATTGCACGAAATGGATTCAAAACTATAAATAGGAAGAAAACAAGATCTTGGCACTAAAATTTAGAAATCCATGGCTAAGACACCTACGCGATGCATGGGCATTCGTGCAACATGTTGTCATCCATATGACAGAATGCATAACAAATTCTGGTAAACTATCTTTCATTCTCTCAATACCTTTTCCCAAATACATAATAGGAAATAATAGCAACTAGCACAGATACCTAGGTGATAAAGAAATAAATAAATGTAGATGAATCTAAGTAATTTGGAGAGAAATAGAAATGGCATGAAAGGGAAAAATACTTGAAAACCTTCATATGGTTGAATGCTTTCCAAAATACCTATAACTAAAGGAGAAGAAAATGTGTGGGGCTGCTTGGTAGCATTCCAAGAGTGGTCAAGCCCATATTTTGGTCTTTCGACCTCCATGAGAAGCCAAGATAGAAAATGACAAATAAATGTGTGTGATCTTGAATCCTAAGTGTATCCAGAAAATAAAAGTAGTCACGAGAATCTATAAATGCTAAATCTAAGGTCTACATAGACTAACAAAGTAGTGTGTATGCGTTTGATTAAAGGATGTGATAGTCACCAATAGATTTGCTAAGAGGAAAGTGAATGATAAAGAAGATAAAATTTTGCAATGTCTAATCAAACAAGAATAGAACTTATTCAAATAAACATTAAAAACATGATGTAGAAGAGAAGTAAAAACATCGTCATTAATAGAGAACCTAGAAGCATGTATCTTGAGCAATGATGTTGTTCTCAGCTAAGACAAACTATGAGAAGCTAAGAAAGAGAGATTGTAGAAAAGATTTTAAAGTTACCAGAAGAAGAATAAAAAATGAGAGAGTTCTATTTAAAAATTGCTTTTGCATCAGGCTAAGGAGGAAGGTGAAGGGTAGGATTCAGATGTGAGAGCCATTTTTCTAATGAACGAGCATTGCAACAAGTGACAATAGGTCACTAAGTAGGAAACTGGTGCTTAAAATTTTAAAACTTTCTAGGATTCTAGCATGTTGCATGGACGTTTGTGCATCACACATGCATCCTAAGGAATTTTCCTCAAGTTTGGCATGTGGTCTTAGGGCATCAACTAGAATTTGACTATGATGAAGAATCTTGACTATGATGGAGATCTATGATGTTTTCATTCCCATCAAGCAAGATCCCTTTACATGGAAGATGGATTTGTTAAGGGATTCTATTATGATGGGTCTACAATGACTTAATAGATTCAAGTCACATTTTTAACATTGAGATTCATTTTTAGTTATAGGAAGATACAAATATGGAAGCCGACTACCGACATGTATGCAAAATGTGGAAGCCAACTGCCGACATGTATGCAAATATACACAACATGGATTTGATGACAAGTATTTAAAAACTTTCAAGAAAATGCAATTGCCAAGTGTAAAGCCAAATGTCACAACCTTTTCTAGCATTGTCCTTGCCTGGCTGTACAAAAATGGGAACTTTAGAACGATGGGTGTAAAGCCAAACCCTAGCTGTGCAAAAATGGGAGCTTTGGAATGGCGAGTGTAAATCCAAACCCTAGTTGTGTGAAAATGGGAGCTTTGAAACAGGGTATGGACATCAATGGAAGCATAAAGGATAGAGGAATTTTTTCAGATTTTGTAGTTTAAACTGAGTATGCAAAATGTGGAAGCCAACTGCCCTAGTTTTAATGTATGCAAACTATGGAAGCATATACAAATCATGACCAGAAACTGAGAAAGTGGGGAGAAAAAATGCATACCTGGATGGCTAGAGGGTGATGTGGATGGTGTTTTTGACTCCTAGGGTTTGGCTAGTCACGCTCCTGGGCACTTGGGGTTTGGTGGTCACGCTCCTAGGCTCCTAGGGTTTGGCAGTTTTAAAATTGTCAAAAATGATAGTTAAAAATGTCTTATATAAAAAAAACTTTAACAAGTGGGTTCAAACAAATGGGGGTTCATTCGAACCCATTATTTTTATTATAAAAAAATCAGCTGACTGTGGGTTCAAGCAAACCCTCAAATGACATGGGGTTTGCTCAAACAGGGGGGTTCGAGTGATCCCATTTTTGGTTTCTAGTGAACACCCCCATTCGAGCGAACTCGTCCAAATATTTTTTTTCATGCATGGGCAATTTTCCTTACTCAATGCAATTGTAACCCACTATTGTGGGATCTCCCAGATACAAGTGATAATATATATACAATTACAGAAGCACTAGCTAAATATGACCTAAGGATTTTGTTCAATATCTAGAGCAAGGTCAATATCACTACCCTGAATCCCACCCTCATTTTGAACATTCTCTTCATTTTCATTCAAATCTAAAATTTCTCCATCAACGAATCGCTTGACATTCTAGGGATGCTTAGCTTATATGGAAATAAAAATATTGTGTAAAGAATCTAGAAATCATGGTTAATTCTCATCTATATTGTTCCACGAAAAGTAATCTACATACAATGTTGAGGTAGTGAAAGAAAGAATTTTATTTTTATATATAGTCACAAACCACTTGATATTCTAAAGATGCTTGGCTCATATGGAAATGAAAAAAACTATGTCAAAAATTCTAGAAATCAAGGTTAATTTTCTTCCTATATTGTTCCATCAATATCGGATACTATAAAAGGTTTAGACAAAATTGTTTTAGATAAGAACATTGGTGTTAATATTTGAATATATTACATCACTTAAGTGACTCTATTCTTTGTAGCTCAATTATTCATTTAATTTCAAAGTATGCCTTTCCCTTTGAAAGGCTATGTGTATGTAGGCTTTGCATAGTTCTACAACCAGTAGGAACTATCAAGTTCAGGGATGGAATTGAGACATTCCATCACTATAGAAAACTTGTATACTTTGTTTTCCTTTGTAATGTTTTTCTATATGAACCCAAATATTAGCCTTGATCTTTCATTAAATCTAAAAATAAAAAAATCAAGCTAGTGTTTCCATTTATCTCCTATTCCTTCTATCTCCTATTGCCTTGTTTTTTTTCATGTGTCAAGAAAATTCATTCTCCATAGAATTAATTTGAGAATGTTTATGATTTGAATCTTTTAGTTTACTAATGCCTAGTGCCATAACATCCAATGCATCTTCAACTTTGAGCTATGTTATCACATGATCGAAACTATGCCTAGCTTATTCACTTCTCTACTAATGGGGGACGAGAGATAGGTAGGGAGAGGGAGAGAGGATGAGTGGGAGAGAGAGGGAGTGATTATTTTAATCAAATTATTAAACTTAAATCTTATGCTAACCATCAAAAGTTAATAAAGAGATTAACCTATATTTTAAACCTGAGTTCCACTTGTAACAAGAAACAATTGCCTACTCAAATTAATGGAAAACTTATTGTAAACTTGATATCATGAGCTATCAATGAGAGATTGGTTACTTTGGATTAAAGTAACTTTAGTTTTTGATAGCAAAGACTAAACATTAGTAAAAATAAACAAAGGTTAATATAAAATATTTAGGCCCTTTTCTGTGGACATTACAAACCCAACCTCTGTTCACCACGTGTCTTATATGGACACCAGTCTTAACAGTTTTCCTAGATTGACCTTGTGGCCGCAGATCTAAGCTCTTGCCTTCTGATGTTCCTCGGTGTAGTCTATGTTAGGCTAGAGATGCCTATCATTCCTAGGCCATTCGGTGACCCTCCTCCTGCATTCCTTCGAAGCCACGCCATGGAAACCAGCCTATACTCCATCTCGATCTCATTGGAATCGAGTATATCTATTCCACTGCGTGCTTGTCCTGGCTTCATTCTACCTGGTATTTAAGCTCAGGTTGATTTCACCAATGTCATCCCTTTGTGAATTTTGTATTTCGTAGCTTCTGTGTTTTGGGGCAGCTTGCTTTGAACGTAAGCTTTTGCAGGCTTAGGATTGTTGTCCCTTGTGATGGTAAAACAGATAGCTGGTCGAAATTCAATCGACCAAACAGTATTTGACAAATCAATCGACAAACAACATGGTGGCATGGTCAAGAGAGGTGGATTTAACAGGTTGATGAAATCAGTTGACGAGAAAGGGGGTCGAAAATTCTATAAACAGTGGGCATGACAACATGACAGTTGTTTATGGTGGACGCCTGTGACTGTGTAATTGGTTTTTGCCTTGGGCTTGATTGTGTGTTGGTCTTTGTTAATCAGAATCAATTACTGTAAGGGGAATTGTAGATTTACAAGTTATGCTTTAATAAAAAAAATTAAGACACTATATAACGAAACTTAAACTTAAGTTCAAAGGATTCTATGATACCTATTTTGCTATTTCATTGCACTAATAGAGCGATATTTAATTGAAATATAAAATATTATTTAAAAGATTTACAATTATGAACCTCAATAAATTGTTAAAAAATATATTTTTTTTTAACATTATATTTTTCTTGACAAGTATAAGGTAATTTCTGCAGTGTGTCAAATTATGATATTTATGTTAGGATTCAACTAGATAGTTTTTGAGATAAACTTATTGACCCATATTTTATGAGTAGTGGTTGACGTAAATCCATCTCTCATGAGAATGAATGATCCACTTAGCACTCATTGCAACCCAAGAGATTGTTGAACACAAGGAATACTGAGAGGAGGGGTGGGGGGCTGAATCAGTATTCTATAAAACCATTCCTTCACATGCTCTTTAATCCATTTACTGAATTCAATAACATGAAAGCAAAATAAACATAAGAAGAGCAACAATAAATTCATAACACATAAACACCAGGAATTTTACGTGGAAAACCCAAAAAGGAAAAAAACTAAGGTGAGTGTTCTCACAATATATTATAGTATTAAAACTAGATTACAAAAAGGCTCACTACCCAAGAACTCACTATCCAAGAAGTGCTCAATGCAATAGGCTCACTGCCATAAAGAAAAGAAGATAGAGAAAGGGTGGCTCACTGCCAAGAAAGAACTGTTACCAATGCATCTACAGTATGCTGGAAAACAATTCCATTGATAGCTCAATATACAGATTCAAAGGTCATCAGTATGTCTACTCTGTTTCTTTGCCCTATTTACATATGCTCTGTTCTTCAATCTTTTGAACCCTTACTGCACTTTTTCGGATCACAAAAATTGCATTCACAATAACTTCGCAACACATTCACATCATCATATCAAAATCTATCAAGTATATATGTCCACAACAAGATTTAACTCAAAACTAGGTCGGCATGCCAAGTAGGAAACGTGTACACAAAAGTTGTACTTTGTCAGTTTGATTTTTATCACAAACAACAATGCAAACCCATACAATCATTCAAGAACTTTCACATAGGTCTAGACCTATTATAGAACCACTTAGGATGATGATTTAAACAATATATCTTTACCACACATCGATCCAACTGTGTGTTGACCTTATACTTGAGTATACACTTAACCATATTGTCTATCATATCATAACTTCTAGTGCGAATCACATGGGACTCCAAAATTCATATCAAACATTCAATAGGCATCACCAATCATACCTTCATAACCACAGATCATAATATTCTTATATGGCGAGATGCGGATCTTTGAATTGATGACTCTGTCTTTGTGAAACACTGTCAAGTTGAATGCCAATACTTAGAAGCTTGTAGATGATCTTCTGGTGAACTTCAAAATCTCCAAATTTGGAATTAGATACTTCTCATCTATGTTTACAAAATCTCCAAACTGCACATCGAAACAATCAATACTGAAGGCATGTAGACCGAAATACTCAGGTGTTCTACACTATTCCTGACTAAACTTTGTTTACCTAAACTCAGGCAATTCACAGTATGGCTTCCGGAGATTGTCAAGATGTGAAACTTGGAATATAATACCATCAAGCAACTATATGCAACATACCTGAACCACAAAGCAAAATCTTCATCTATGAAGGAGTACTAGCTGAATCACTGTCACTGCCTTAGTAAACTACCAACACTTAGTCAATTTGACTAAGTCATTCTTTTCAGACCAAAAATACTATGCATAACCTATCTCAAGAACTATTTCCAATCATATCTGGTGTTGCCACCAATGACAACATCAAATCTCCAACATATCAGCAATGTCTCTTGACCATTTTGCCAACAATCTCCCCCTTTGGCATTGATGGCAACACATAGTGAAAAATACTTACATTGCTCCCCTTTACTATGGACACTCTATTTTTCTTCTTCCCTTAATATGTTTGGCCATTTTTCACTGGTTCTTCTTCTCCCCCTTTGACATCAATGGAAACGGTGTATGTACAAGTGACAAAATTGTATCAAAATTGCAAAACTGTTATACTTTACCGCATATGTACAGGTGCAATCATATAGATTTACCTACTAAAAAGTGGAGAGGATGTCTATGTATATAGCTTTCAATTGAGCAATTTCTCCATCCCACTTTGCCTTAGCACTGTTCAAAATTTGAATGTTTCCATTCACTTGAAACACCGATTCCTCTGTTTTCTCCACAGTGGTAGGCACATCAGTTATTGCCTTTATTTTTGTTGCCTCTGCTAGAAGACCAATCATAGAATCAATCTTGGATTCTATTATTTCTCTAACTTGGCACATTCTGCTCGTAGTGGCCTCTTTCTTATTCTGCAGACTTCTTATCTTTGCATGAATGCCTTTAATTTTTTCCCTTTTTGTTGTTGATGGAGTCAGATGCAGGATCAAACATTTCTGAGATTTTTATCAATTGAAGTTCCAAGTCATCTATTTTCTCCTTCATTTCCTTTGTTGTCTTAGGCCATTTTAGAAAAAAAATGTATATATCACTGGCATCCGTAATAGCAGTATCTATGTTCTTGATGCTATTGTCTAACAAAAGTGTATCCTTAGCTAACTTCAACTCATTTAGCCTCTTATCATTTATTCTTGCCCTAACCTTATTGTCTACAACCTTTTCAAAAGATTCAAAATGTGAACTTACAGAGTTTATGAGCCTTTTAAGTTGCTCAAATGGTGCTAGGGATGTATCTTTCTGCATTCCAAACATCAATTTCTCCAAAACATCAGAATCCTTATCAATAAGCTCACTGTCATGAATATGAGACCTCAAGATTTCTTCCTGAGCTTTGGCTGGAATGATTGACACTAATTTGAATTTATATAGAGGCAACATTGAAGCTAGGTTTATTGGTCCTTGTAGCAACTTAGGTGAGTCCAAAAACTGATCTTCTTGCTGCTTCTCCAAGAACTCTCTGATTGAATCAATAAGGTCTTGTGTAACTGTACAGTGTCTCTTGCTGTAACATCCAAGTTCTTAAAACACAGTAAAACAAGAAAAATTTACCATAGAGTAATTTAACAAGATAAAAATGAGATAGAGAAAATTTTTCTTTTATTCAACACATAATCAAGTAATTCTATTTTACAAGCTTTTCTCTTTACAAAATACTTAAATACATCATATTGTCTTTCTCAAATTACAATGTAAATCAACTACATAGACAATTTTAGAATAAATATTGCTGCTGAATATCTGACATCTTTATCACAAGTCCTGACATATCTTCTGCTTGGAGAGAGAGAGAGTATCTTTCCAGTGATTTACCTCCATCTACAAACCGACTACACTTCTTCGACATAGGAAGTGGCCCTACCCTTCATGAGGGATGTAGACCAAAGGTGAACAGTGATAATTTGCCTATCCTAAGTACATAGTGTTGTATCCTACTCAACTCTATCAAACCATACAACCCTAGATACCCTCTAGCTAAGTATGATTTCTGATAGGATGAGCAATCTGGATACAATGAACCGACAATGCATGCAGAAAACAATTGCATTACTTTGGCCAAAGTTTTTAATTTCAATATCGTTCATAATGAATGTCGTCGTTGTGTTCACCCACCCCTACTCGACTTGGATACTGTCGTATTCCACAGTTTATCCATCAACTATGTTTATACAATAGCTAAATCATGATAATAGTTTTTCTAGATTTTAGACATATCTATATGTCTTATCTAATCATTTGATTTTAGTTTGACTCTAAGTTTTACATAATATCCCATAATAATATGGCTTTACAAATTATCCGAAACTCATATCAATGAGACTAGGTTAATAACAACTCATAGTTTATCTAAACTAAAAAAAAAAGAGTGAACTATCGTTCAAAATAGATATTTCCTCTTATACAAAAATATGAATATTCTCGGTTTACCTATTCATTCTGACTTCAATAGTCATGACACATATATATACTCAAATATGATTCCTCTCAAATTCCTATCTCATTAGACTTCATTTAATCATATCATACTAGTTTCCTACAAAGATATTCTCATGTAAAATTACTAAGTAAGGATAACCCTATGATCCTTCATATTTCTATCGAAGCATTTCCATTAAGTTATCACTTGATTTATAATGAAAAAGGTATCTTCCTAAGCTTAATGAGATTCTAAGTTCTATTGGAAAACAACCATTATAGTTATTCGTAACTTAACAAGAAATGGTTCTTATACTTCCATTAACCACCTCAAAGATTTAAGCATCCTACTCAACTATGTTTACAATCCTATCATAGTTGTAAATGGTACTTGATATATATAAGAATGGTATAAAATATCTCAATAATCAACTCTCAGTCCTTCTTAATGTCGAACCTTCTCTTAATCGACTATATTTTTCTACATAATTGACCACTCATAAAGAAGACCTCTACGATGTATTGGAATATCATTCTATAGTTATATCTTTCAATAGACCAATTTATACACATTTCTATGGTTTTTGACTCAGGCTAATAGCCTTTGATAGTGTCGGATAGCCAGTGATAATGGCAACAATCATTAACTCCAAAGGTTTTAAACATAATGAAAATACTCATTAATAGGTTTGCTGATTAAGAACCGAATATCACAGACATATGAAAAGGGATAATATCGATTCTTTGAAGCATGCAAACAAAAGACATTATAAATCCTTACAATTCTATTTTTGTTTCCACATAGATATTGAATGATACCTGGCAATGGCACAAGAGTTATCCGCAGTATGTTTACTATTCACTCAACCTAAATGATGGCATCCACACGCCTGTGTTCTGGCTATGACCCGCTCTCTATGTTTTTTCCAAAATGACCCCCCTTGTATGTGTGTCCTCTAACTGAGAATCTTATCTCCCTTATGATCAAGGTGAGTCGTGCCAATTAATGATGCTTCAAAGCTCTTTAAGAAACAGTTTCTACCACTCCATCGAATGTAAGATAATTGGTAATGCAACCAACCACTCTCTCATTTGGTTTACAATCGATCCCACTTATGTAGCAGAGATAAACACATGTTCGTTTGAGGCATAGAATGTGGAGAGTTTTCAATGCATGCAACTATAATACCATACTCCCTCTTAAATAGGTCAACACAAGCATAACCGTCGATGGTTATTATGGTTGATCACTTTAAGTGATCCAAATTCCATCATTCGAATTAATGTGGGTGTCATAAATAACATGCCCAAGGTTATTTGATTGATAAGTTTATTAAATAATGTGAGGTATTATCCTCTTCAGTTTATAAATACATCTATGGCTTATATTAAATAAGACTTACATATCATCGTTCACATTCGATGATTATGATTTAAATCAATAAGGGTAAAAGCACAAAGCTGTGTCACACTTTCAGCCGACTTATCAGCACAAGTGAATTTAAGTATTTCTAACTAAAAATTAGTTTTGGTCAAACATATGATCTTGCAAGATTCATTCTATCTAAGATAGATATGTCCACAACTTTTCCAACTAAAATTGTTGGCTAAATGCATATGTAGCACCACTATGAGGCCAATTTACAAAAAAAAAATTATTTGAAAAACTTGATATTTCAACAACTTCTACTCGTGTAAATAATATTTTTTTAAAAATATAAAAATACCCTTTTGTAGATCTATAAGTTTAGTTTTCAAAAATGTATATATTTTAATAGTTTAATTATTATTTATATTTTCCTTTCTATTTTTACTAAAAGTAGGTTATCAACACAAAACATTAGGTCAATTACCATGTCAAGGAAAAATAGTAAAACTTATTAAAAAAAATTCAAAAAAATATGATGCACTAGATAAAAGAATCTATATCATGATGGTATAATTTTTTTTTTCTATTTTAGATAAATAGTTAATATAAAAGTTGACGTCGAATGGAAACAAATATGTTTTAATACACGCACATTTTATAATTTATTTAAAAATATATATTTATCAAAATTGGAAAAAAATATATCCATGCACTAAAGTTTCAAATTATAAATACACACAAAAAAATTGAAGAAAAAAAAAATAAAATTCACTATATAAAGATTGACGTCTCATGTAACTTCATTTTTCAGCATTTTATCAGCAAGTAAATTATAGTGTCAATTTATTAAAAACTATATTCAAAGAATTTTTTAAACCTTTTCAAAAATACAAACATAAAATATACTAAAAATTAAATATTTTATTAGTTTACATCATTTCAAAATTCAAAACATATATGTCACTTTTAAGTGATTCAAGTTTAAAAGTTAGATCAGCGTTGCCCATTTCCTTTATAAAAGTGTGACACAACTTTGTGCTTTTACCTAATAGCAATAAAATAATGATTTACGGATATTGTGAATGGGTCAAGTTTACCTCCCCATCACATTCCTTCATTAAAACACATCAATCTAACTTGATGGAATTCACTTTGACATTCAAGGGTCGACAAATAAACACTAAGTGACCCAAAAATTAAAAAACACCACCCATTACGATAAATATGTCATAACTTTTACGCTATCTCAGACGTAACTGGTCTCAATTCATGTTCAAATGACGTCGTTAACATTACTTATGACTTAATATGACTTACTACGAATTAGAAAGATTTGTAAATAATATTGACTACCTATCGATTATGTTCAAAAGCAAACTAACAAGGCAAGACTTACCTCTTATGACACATTGGTTCACATTTTCGTTAAAAACTTATACTCGATTTGGCAAATAAACCACTCATAACTTGAGGTCTATATCTCTCTCCTTGAAAGATACTCTCTCTCTCTCTCTCTTCTCTGAGAGTCATCTGAGAATCTATATTCCTATTTCAACTTGTAACCAAACAATATATGATCAGCGCATCATTATTCAAATAATAAATCAAATCTCATAATGCAATTATTAAATCGATAACAACACATTCTTTTCTATAATTTCATAAATGACATTCAATATAATCCATGCCTTTCCTTATCATTAATCTAATCATCATAATAAATTTACTTATGTCCAAGTAAAAGTAAAAAGTATAGCAAGGCAAAATTTGGGGATGTAACATATCCTTCTCCTAAAGATTCATCGTCCTCGATGATATAAAGTAGCAAAAGTAACTAAAGTAGGTTCATTGTTTTTAACTGAAAACAACATTAAATAAATGAGGAAAATTTTGATAAAATTCATGGTAATCCTCCCATGTAGCATTTTCCTTAGCATATTGGTCCCATTGGACCTTACACTGCAAGACCTCTCTGTTACGCAAGTGGAGCTTGCGTGTTTCTAGCACCATGAGTGGCTTGATCATGACCACCCCTGGATCCTGCATCTGTAAAGAATTCTAATTCAAAATATGGTTATCACCTGCAACATATTTCTTCAAATAAGACACATGAAAAATATTCTGCATTCTAGACAAGGCCGGTGGTAGAGCAATTCTGTAGGCAACCGGATTGACTACTTCAAGCACTTCAAAGGGTCCCACATATCAAAAGGCTAGCTTAGAAGACTTCCCAAACTTAATAGAATTTTTCTGAGGTTTCACCCTCAAAAGAACTTTTTCTCCAACAATGAATTGCCTTGGAACAAGCTTTGCATCCACATAGCTCTTTTGTCTATCATTGGCTTCTACCAATCTTTTTCTGATCATCTTTACCTTCTCTTCCATTTCAGCTAGCATTTCTGGTCCGATGCTAATCCTCTCTTCTAGCTTGTCCCAGCTTATAGGAGTTCGACATCTTCTTCCATACAATGCTTCAAATGGTGCCATCTTCATAGAAGAATGATAGGAATTGTTGTAAGCAAATTCCACAAGTGGTAAGTATTCTTCCCACTTATATTGCTGATCCATGCAATACATTTGCAACAAACCTTCTAAAACCTGGTTTACTCTCTTAGTTTGCCCATTGGTTTTAGGATGGTAAGCTGTACTCACATTGAGTTTAGTCCCTAGTGTAGAAAACAAAGTTTGCCAAAACCTTTACATTACACGCGCATCTCTATCCGAGATAATCTTCTCAGGGAAACCATGCAATCTAAACACTTCTTGCACAAATTTTTGAGATAACATAGGTGCTCCATCAGTCAAATTCCCTGGTATAAAATGTGCTACCTTTGTGAGCTTATCCACCACAACTAAAATGACATCATGTCTATTCCTTGACATAGGAAGACCTTGAACAAATTCCATGCTAATAACTTCCCATTTCCACTCTAGCACATCATGGGCATACAATAATCTTGTAGGGTGTTGATGCTCTTCTTTTACCCTCTGACATTCTAAACAGCTTGCCACAAATCTTGCAACATCATTCTTCATTCCTTTCCAGAAATAAAGAGGTTTAACATCCGCTAGGAATTTGGTTACTCCTGGATGTCCCGAATATGGTGCAGTATGAACTCTATAGTCCATCAAACTCTATTAGATAACCATCATATCTTGGATCTCTAGGATTATCTTTTAGAGCCTGCTTAACTTGTTCATAATACTCATAACCAGACAAATTTTGTAACACCGAATCCTTGAAATTTCCACAAATAGAAATAATAGAAGCTATACGTCTTCTACGACTCAAAGCATCGGCTACTCTATTCTCTTTTCCTTTGATGTAGGTTATTTCAAAATCATAGTCAGATATCAATTCTAACCATCTCCTTTGTCGAGCATTCAGATGTGGTTGAGAGAAAATATACTTAAGACTTTGATGGTCTGACTTAAGTACAAAAGTCTTCCCCAACAAATAGTGTCTCCACATCTGCAAAGCATGAGTTACTGCTGCCAATTCCAGATCATGCGGTGCATAATTCTTCTCATTGGATTTCAATTTCCTTGATTCATATGCTATCACTCTTCCATCTTGCATAAGCACTCCTCGTAATCCTTCTCCTGAGGCATCTGTAATTACCTCAAATTGTCCTTCAGGATCAAGGACTTTCAAAATTAGAGTTTTAGTTAACTTTTCTTTTAAGAGATCAAATGCATCCTGACATTTGTCTATACATTCAAATCTCTTTCCTTTCCTCTGCGGGGAAGTGATTGGACTAGCAATACTAGAGAAATTTAAAACAAACTTCCTATAATAGCCATCCAGGCCCATGAAACTATGCACCTCATGCACATTTGTTGGTACAAGCCAATCCAGAGTAGCTATGCTTTTTGCAGGATCAACAGATATTCCATCAGCATAAATAATATGACCTAGATATTGAATCTCCTTCTGAAAGAATGTACACTTTGATAGTTTTCCATATAACTTATGTTCTCTTAATCATTGCAGGACTATTCGCAAGTGTCATTGATGTTCTTCTTCATTCTTAGAATAAATGAGTATATCATCTAGAAAGACTAAAACAAACTTTTCCAAACAATCTTTAAATATACTGTTCATGAGATTCATGAATGCAACAGGTGCATTTGTCAAACCAAATGCTAACACTGTGAACTCATAGTGCCCATATCTGGTTCTAAAAGCTGTCTTATGAATATCCTCATGCTTCAGTCTTAACTGATGATATCCTGATCATAAATCAATCTTTGAAAATACAACTTCACGTATCTAATAAAAAGATCATCAATACGTGGCAAATGATATTTGTTCTTTATAGTTGCTTTATTAAGCATACAATAATCTATATGTAGACACCTAAAATTGACTTGCTCTACAAACCAATTTATCCCTCCTGTTAATTGAATAAATTCAATTAATCCCTAACCATCTGTCTATCCCTTGTGATCAATTAATTCATTTAATTTATCACTAGACCTTACAACACTATCCTCATCTATTAAATAAATATTTCTAATATTTATTTGGCTATTTTGTCCATCTCCCTAATCCCTATTAATTAGATAAAATCATTCTTATCTAATTAGTCTAGCCTACTAATTGACCTACCCTACCCTACCCTAGCCTACCTCATCCTAGCCCTAGGATTAATTAAACAAAACCTATGTTAATTAATCCTAACCTCTCATTTGGGTGGTCAAACCTAGTTTAACACCCTTCCCCACATCCTCCAAATAAAAAATTGAAACATATCACACATCACATTTACTTCTCTTACAAACCTCTTACCACCCCCATACCTCATTTATCACCTCTTATCCCTAAATGAATTTTTAATTCATTTGCCATTCCCCATATGAATCTTTAATTCATAAATAGTCCTTCACACCAATGCTCATTTAATCACCCCTTTCCCTAAAATGAATAAAAGATTTACTTTTATTCCTAGCCCTTGATCTCATCTTTTGATCCTCACCCTCCATCCTCATTCCCAAAACTCTATAAATGAGACCCCTCTCTAAGCCATTAGGGAGGGACTTCATCTTGTATCAAACCTCTGCCAAAATCTCTCCACACTCTCCTTCATCATACTATCATAATGTCAAAATTATCCCTCATCCCCATCTCAATCTCTATTTGAATCCACTTGTCTCTCATCCTATTGTGTTGAAAAGCATTGAGCAATCCACATACATTCTAGTCTTGGGTAAAATCTGAGGAGCTCTATCGAGTGCAACTCCTTCCCTCTTGGATTTGTGAGTCAAAAGGAAGGTATAATCGTTTGTTTTTGCATTTGATTTACATTCTACTTTTATTTTGTTATCACATATCACATTGGCACGCCTGGTCTTGGATCTAATCATCAGTTTGTAAGGTTTTGTTGTCAAAATCTTCATTTTCTAACCCTCATTTTTGTGAAGTTTTGCAAAATTTGGAGGTAAAGTGTTGCAGGTTGCATCCTGGGCAGAAACAAACTGCATTATTGTGATCAGAAGGTTGTTTCTGAGTTTTTTGATAGTAAACTTACCTATATTGGGTGACTAAATTTTTAAAAAATTTTGAAATTTTTTTTAAGGTACAGTCCGTACCATATGGGTCCGTACCGTATGGACTATCTGTACTGATTCATGCAGGAGACTTTCTCTGTGATTAAAGGTTTATGAAATCTATGGTCACTGGTTAAATTTGGCTGTTTGCGGGTTTTTTTTTTAAATCTCTACCACCGCCGCCGCTGGCCATGCCCTAACACCTGGTCGCCGCCACCGAAAAACCCAGTCGCCGCCTGTGGTAAACCCTCTGTGCCACCTTATGTAAAAACACTCCCCTCCACCCTGCTAAACCAAAACCCCAAACCACCGCTCAAGACCCTCAAACCACCTCATATCTACCTACCACTGCCATACCGCCGCTCCCACTCCCGGTCACCTCTACATTAGACTCTTGCCGACCGCTACCATCGAACATCCACCGTCGCCGCCATCAAAGCCACCTCCTACGCGGCCCCTTCGCATTCATGCTTCCCCTATTGATGCCACTGACGAAACCCTAAACCTAACCATCGCCAACAACCATGCATTGACCACCATCTGCTAGTCTTCGCCGTTGGTCTAGTGGTTTCCAGTGAGCCCTCGGTCACAGTTATTAAAAGGGGGGAGGGACTAAAAGTCACTGACCTTTTCTTTTTTGTTTCTTATTTATTTATTTTTCATTCCCCTGGCTCCTAGTCATATTGATGACCAAGAGCACCATTAACCTTAAATCGCCTGCCTCAGACTGCCGGTCCATGTGACCACATCCAACTTAACCGCCAACGGTTAACAACAAACAGTTAGATAACGTTGTCTTACCTACACATGCCATAAGGAGGTGATTTTTTTCTCTTGATCATAACAGGAGCAAACGGAAGCAAAATTTTGCAAACGAACACTCATCGGAAAGAGGACTCAGTGAGCTACACAGATGTGAAGGAATTTTCAAGTGACTATACATTTTTCTAGCCTTTTTTGTAGTCAAATTAAAAGATTCTTCAAAACTTCAAATGCTCATATCTATTGCAAATTTGATCCTTTTTCAGCAATTTTTTTTTCAAATTGCATGGAATTTCATCTACAATCTATTTATGCACTTCATTTTCTTGTATAATTTCATTCTTCATTAATTTTATCAGATTATCAATTTTCATATAACAATGTCCTATGCTAGTCTACTAGTTTCTTTTTGATTTTAGTGACTTGTAGGGAGATCAACGGAGCTGGAACAACATCAGGATCAAAAAATACAGTAATTTGCATAGCAAATTAATCAGGTGCACTCATTCTATTACTTGATTCATCATAATCTTGTTTGCATATACACTTCCATTTGGGATATAAAACGAATCATTGTTTGCAAACACACTTCGATTTGGGCTTCTAAAACAAACATTTGTCTTCATCACATATAAAAATTGGGCTTAAAATGAACCATTTTCTTCAATCACATCTTGAAATTGGGATTTAAAAAGAACCATTGCTTGACATGTCTTTCACACATTTCAATTTCTAAGGGCAATTAACCACTGCAAGTGTGAATCAAGTGTGCGTGTGTATGCTCTCTCCTCGCACCGCAAGGTGACCTTGGAGATCAAAAACACTTCACTTGATTCTCTTTTGTTTACACTTTCCTAGGATGTCTGCTAGAGGATTTCATCACCCCTAGGGATGACCTCATCCGAGGCTGAGTCGAAAGACACCTTCATTGAAATCAGAATCTTGTCACTCTTGGCTAAGCCCCAAAGAACTTCTACCTTTGGGAAGTGAAGGTGAAGGGTGGGTTACCCCCTTCTCCCGGCTGTGTGATCAGATTTCACTTTCAATTCATTAGTCAACCTCATGTAAACATTGCCCACAGACCTAATTGGCCATACCCTATTTCAAACTAGGCATTAGGGCATGTTGATGTGTCTTCCACATGTGCTTGTTTAATCATCATTACATTTCATTTTCAAAATCTAAAATTACTTGTCTTGTGTGAGTGATTCATGATTGTACATGTGTGATCATTTCATTGAACATTGCCAAATCAAGCCAAACAAGAAAACACATAAGACAGGTCATTCAACTCATTCTTCCAACATATTCATCCTAACACTGATTTTTTTCCACTTCATTCCTAATCACATCCAAGTCATCCTAAATAAATCATAATCATATCCTTTTCACTTTACATCATCAATCATCATCATTCTATCCAAATCATTATCCAATCAACATCATTATTCCATTCTTATCAAATCAACCTTAATCCCAATCATCCCTAAACACATCCTAGTCACATCTTCATCCTTCATCCTCATCCTATCAACATCATCCTAATCATTATCCTAATCATCCCTATTCATTCCATATCAAACCTTAATCCTATCCAAGTCATTATCACATCACATCAACATCAATCCCAATCAACATCCAAGTCCCCCAACATCACTATCACACTCCAAATCCAAATCAACCCAATCAAAAATCAAGACCTCAATTGATCATCCAATCAAATCAAGCAAATCAATTCTATTACTTAAGTGTCATTAGTCCACCTTATGTATAGACAACCATCCATCCTTGGAAGAAAATCAAATCATCCTAAGGTCTTGAAGTTTGATCCCCAACACCACAATCATCCATTATCCCCCATTTCATCTCATACCTCCCCAACAATATGGATCCTTATGAAGCAATGCAACACTTACAAAGACTTAGAAAAGTCTATGAGAACATGGATCCTAATGCTAAGGAAAAATGTAAAAATGACATTATAGATATGCCCTTAGCACACCTCATCATTGGAGAATCCCAAGCCCCTACCCAACCTTCATCATATCAACAAATACCCTACACATCATCCCCATCCACATCATACCAATCTTCATTCTTTCAACCTTCATACCAACCTACATCTTACATATCCACTCCATCATCTCCATATCAACCTTCAACCTCATACCAACTTCCTCCATATCAACCTTCAACCTCATATCAACCTTCAACCTCATACCAACTTTCATCATATCAACCTTCATCATATCAACCTTTACCCTCATATCAATCACCATCCCCTTACACATCCATGCCATCATACCTATCCAACCAATCAATACCTCCACCCTATCAATCCCCCAACCTTTGTCATGCTAACTTTGATCAAGGGAACACCAATCTAGCACACCTTATCTTCGAAATCCAAACCTTATATCCACAACCATTTCCCCATACAAATCCCCCATCCTCTAATCCCCATTCTATCAACCTTAATCCATCACCCTACCTACCTCACAATCCATCAATCCCAACCCCCCATCATAATATCCCTCCAACCTTATCAACCTTAATCCATCACCTTATGTATCTCCCAATCCACCAAACCCCTATCACACATCCACCATCTAATCCAGCATCAAATCTTCCAAATCTTAACACCACAACATCCAATGAATCCTTAAGGATTTCCTCCAAAGAACATCACCAAGCAAAGCAAAGGAATCCCCCACCCCTCCAACACCACCATCTAATCCCACACCTATCCTTGAACCCATCCAAGAACCATCACTACCTAATCCTATTACCCACCTATCCAATCCCAATCCTAACCCCACATCATCCACCATCATTATCCATCCATTACATTGTTCTTCAACCCATACACTCATAAAGGATGCCATCCATTGGCTATTAGCAAGAAATCAAACACCCTCATGCAATCTAACACCCACCAAACCTCTTGAAAAATCCCCTATCATAACTCAAGAACCATCATGCAGCCATATTCAAGCACCTATCACATCCATCCAAACACCTATCACATCCATCCAAGCACCCACCACATCTATCCAAATCACTTCCACTTCTATCCAAGCACATGAGCTATGTCAAGAATCAAATCCAAAGCATGTTGAAACATCAACCCCTTCTCCTAATCAAGATCTAACCATCCCATCTAATCCCATCCCCGATCCCCTCCCATCTATTGATCAACTTATTGATCCTACACCATCTTCTACCACCCCTTCACCATCCCCCATTAATCCTTTACCTCCATTAACCTATCCCATCCCAAATTCATCCCCTTATCTACTTGGAAAAAGCACTTTCATCCATGGTGACTCCCTTGTAGGAGGTGAACAATTTCCATCCACCACCTATCTTTCTCTAACAAATAATGGACTCGCGTCTTGTTTCCAAAGCACCAAACATCCCATTGCATGTCACATGATCCAACATATGAACTATTAAGGCAAAGGATTAGGCCTTCATGAACAAGGTATCTTAGAGCCCATCCACACCACATTCCATCCATCCTCACATGGCCTCGGCTATACATCCCAAGACAAACAATCTAAACATGTTGATACCATCCACCCACCTTCCAAAATCCATTCATCCAATCCCAAACATGGTGCATCTCATCATACTCCCAAAACATATGTCGCCATCCCCCCTCCATCATCATATAATTTGCACAAGCATGTGACCATTCATCTTCCTCCATCAAATTTACCTCCACTACTTCTAACTCCAAATATTCCTATTAAATCCACTTTACCTCCTATCCTACCAATGCCAAACACCCCTATCCACAAGTCCTTTCATTATCCTATCCTCCCAAGTCCTAATATCTTCATCCTCAAATCCCCTTATCCATTTATCCAGAAATCCACTTTTAACCCCTCCACCCATAGATCCCCTAAAATCCAAAATCAAGACCAACAAAAGCACACATCATCCAAACATGAAGCTTCCCCCAAATCCATGGGATTCAAAAGTAATAATTTGAATGGCTCAATGCATAAAGCATAAAAGCCTAAAAATGTTATCCCTTCCAAGAAAAATTAAAAATCTAAAAGGCTATCAAATCCCACACCATCACAAGAAAAATAAAAAACAAAAATGGTGTGGGTCCCTAAACAAAAAGCACCAAACTCTAATGAGGCATCAACATCCCAATCTACCCCACAATCCCAAACATCCTTCTCCCCATCTAAAAATCCCATAAATCCTAAGTCTATTTAGGTCCCTAAAACCCCAAATCGACCATCCAAAAATCCCCCATCCTGATCTCCATTACTCCCAACCCCACATCCAAAATACAAGCTTCCAAATACATCACGGTGTGTGCAGCCGTTGGTCTTGGTTCCCCTCCACTACTTAACATTCCCACATACCCCCATCTCTCCATCTTTCATTCACTATCCTACATATCATCCCCATCACATTCCTATGGTCCATGCTTTTGCATAATCCACATCATAATCCGCATAATCCACATCATAATCCACTACCTACCATACATTCCATCTTCTCCTATCTACCAGCATCTATGCAATCATCATCCAAAATGCTATCCAACATGGGACCATCTTCTTCATGCTATGGAAACAGACGCTAGAGTCCCCATTCCATCAAAAAAGCAAAAAAGCAAAAAAGCAAAAAAAATCCAAAAAATCAAGAAAATAGTAAAGAGAAAAATCTGTCCAATGGTGAAAACCACTCCTTGTGGTGCCTTGGGCAAGTACCATGATGAAAACCCCTTGTGGGCGTCATGCGTAATCCCTTCTCCATCGATTTTGTATCCCTACACTTGGGGGCAAAACCATCCAATCATCCACATCCATAACATCCTTTTGTATATCCTATCCATGTATCCTTATCCTATCATATTCTTATCCACCATCCCCTATTTATCCTATCATTCCCCATCCATTCTATCCACTACATCCTCCTCCTTAGATCTTGATGAAGACAAGGGGCAAAATATCAACAACATGCTTTGGACACCTCTCGGCATACTTCCTTTTCAAGCATATCCTCCATCCATCTACTGCAAAGTCCATCCATTCAAACATAATTCTAATCATTGGGGCATATGATTCCTTGCAACCTAGCCCTTGGAGAAAATCCTAAAAACCCCCATCCATATATCATGCATACCTATCCTATCCCTCATCCCTATCTTCCATCTATCTAACATGCATCCCTATCACTTGTCCATTCATCTACCACAAATCTCCTATCCATTATCCTTTCAGCGCCAATCCCCATATCTAACCCCATCACCTTCACCTCTAGACTTGGTGTTCCCTTGTCATTGGTATCTAGCATAAAGGTTGCCCACACGAAATCCAATGCAACCATCTCATAATAAACCATTCCCTTTCCAAAAAAATAAAAATATCCAAATACATCACAAAATCAAAAAATCCAAAAACATCACAAAATCAAAAAATACCAAAACAATAGAAAACACACAAAATTCCAAAAATAATTTATCCATCACAAAATCAACATCATTCAATCATTCTCTTCCAACATCCTTAAAATCACATCTCATCATCCAACATATCATCTTCCAACATCATCACATCTATCTTTAATTATCCCACATCATCATCACAAATCAAAACTACATATCATAATCACTTGCATCTTAATGTGCCTTGATCCCATGGATACAGGGTATGTAGGTAGTCTGGAATATGAAGGAAGTTTTTAGTACTTAGGTACATAAGATGCACCCATCCAACCCACTGAGCTTACACTAGATCCAAGCATCGCATCACCTATCAAAGCATCATCTCTTAACAAAAGTCATCAACTATCAAATCAGCATCAACCACAACTTGTCACCATCATATATTGAGCCAATCTTACAACATCAACAAAGCATGATCCAATCATCAATCGATTCCTGCCTTAGGATATATCGTTCCTACGATAGGCAGAATCTATCCAATCATCATCCATCTTGGCAAGAGATACAATGGCTACTTGTTTGGTTTGTTGGTCTTTTCATTTTTGATTTTTTATCTTTTGTCCTATTCGAAGATTAGATCAAAGCTACCTTGATCTCACTATATCATGGTATGTGGCGAAAACATCTAGAATGGGGCATAGTCTTGCTTTTGTATGCTATGCTTTTGGGTTGTTTTCATTACTCCAAGCTAGTATTCATATCTTGTTGATCATAGGGTCGGTTCTAGCATATTGATCCCCTTATGCATCTAAGGTTCATCATACCTTTTCTGTACTAAGGACTTATGCTATGAGTCCCCTTCCCTCATTAGGACAAGGTTGTACTATCTTGGGCATGCATGGGATCATCCCTTTGTTTGCGTGTCTAGTCCATGCAAATGTTGGATAAACATCATCACTCTGGTCTTCTATACCTTGGTGAAAACATATCCACTTTTCTATATCAAACCTAGGATTGCTCTAAATCATTTTCAGCACAATTATCATCCACCAATCAATCTCCCACCATCATCATCCTTTCATCTCACCACTTGTCCTCCAACCACTTCAACCAATCTCTTCCATCCATTTCGAGAGCACAACCATGTTCTTGCAACCTGCCTATCCTCTCGAGGGGGCATCAGCCTTACCAATTATCCCCAAACCTTACCCTATTCTTCTAAGCCAAAATATTTTTTCTATCCAATCCAACTCTATGTTTTAACTTCTTTGAAATGATGTTACTTAGCCGCAACACCATCTCAAAGAGGGGCAAATGTAGACACCTAAAATTGATTTGCTCTGCAAACCAATTTATCCCTCCTGTTAATTGAATAAATTCAATTAATCCCTAACCATTTGTCTATCCCTTGTGATCAATTAATTCATTTAATTTATCACTAGACCTCACAACACTATCCTCATCTATTAAATAAATATTTCTAATATTTATTTGGCTATTTTGTCCATCTCCCTAATCCCTATTAATTAGATAAAATCATTCTTATCTAATTAATCTAGCCTACTAATTGACCTACCCTACCATACCTTAGCCTACCTCATCCTAGCCCTAGGATTAATTAAACCAAACCTATGTTAATTAATCCTAACCTCTCATTTGGGTGGTCAAACCTAGTTTACCACCCTTCCCCACATCCTCCAAATAAAAAATTGAAACATATCACACATCACATTTACTTCTCTTACAAACCTCTTACCACCCCCATACCTCATTTATCACCTCTTATCCCCAAATTCATTTGCCATTCCCCATATGAATCTTTAATTCATAAATATTCCTTCACACCCATGCTCATTTAATCTCCCCTTTCCCCAAAATGAATAAAAGATTTACTTTTATTCCTAGCCCTTGATCTCATATTTTGATCCTCACCCTCCATCCTCATTTCCAAAACTCTATAAATGAGACCCCTCTCTAAGCTATTAGGGAGGGATTTCATCTTGTATCAAACCTCTACCAAAATCTCTCCACACTCTCCTTCATCATACTATCATAATGTCAAAATTATCCCTCATCCCCCTCTCAATCTCTATCTGAATCCACTTGTCTCTCATCCTATTGTGTTGAAAAGTATTGAGCAATCCACATACATTCTAGTCTTGGGTAAAATCTGAGGAGCTCTATCGGGTGCAACTCCTTCCCTCTTGGATTTGTGAGTCAAAAGGAAGGTATATTCATTTGTTTTTGCATTTGATTTACATTCTACTTTCATTTTGTTATCACATATGACACTATACACAATCGAAGGGTTACATCCTTCTTAACAAATGTAACCGGGGCACCCTAAGGTGAAACAATGGGTCTGATCACACCTTTTGCCAACAATTCTTGTAATTGGGCTTTTAACTCCATTAACTCCGTAGTTTTCATACGGTAGGGTGTTTTTGATATAGGCTTAGATCCTGGTTTAATATCAATTGCAAAATCAAAAACCCTTTTGGGAGGTCGTTCTGGAAGTTCTTCTAGAAACACATCCTGAAAAAGATGAACTAGGGTTTTCTATCCCTTCCTCCACTTGTTCCATTTTGACTGCAAACAACTGACAACCTTTCCGTCTAACCCTTTTCGATTGCTTGGCAGAGATAGGTCTAATTTTAACTTCTCTTTGAATCCCTTGGAATTGGGTTTGATTTCCCAAATCGTCTAAGCATTCAACTATTTTTGAAAAATAATCAACCTTAGCTCTATGCTTCCATAACCAACTCATTCCTAGGATTATATCATAGGAACCTAGGGGAGCTACATATAGGTTTACTTCAGTTGAGAAACTAGGGAGGTCAATTTTGGCTTCAAACAAACATTGCTCTACCTGAGCCTTAGATTGGTTAGCATATTCTACTGACCAAGGTTTAGACATGTATCCAACTTTTCTAGGAAACTTATTCAAAATTTTAGGAGAAATTTTTTTTCCAGTGGCTTCTATATCAATCAAAATAGATATAGGGACTTCAAACAAAGTACCTATCATCTCAATAGGTGTGATTTGATACTCTGTTTGATGATTGTTGAGAGCTGCATGAATCCTTTGCTGGAATGCTTTTTGTTGAGTAGGTAGTGTAGTACCTCTTTCTTGACCATTTTGATTCTTGTTAGGGAAATGATTTGCATAATGGTTGCCCCCACAAGTAAAATATCCTCATATGGGTCCTTTCTTATCTGAAACTTTCCCATTGTTATCTTCATTTCTCTTAAAGTTGGCATTCTTCTTCCCATTACCAGATCCACTCTTGTTCTTCTGAGATCCTTTATCCTTCCTCTTGTCATCACAATTCCTTTCATATCTCTTCTTATATGGTTGGTTGTTAGGAGTTCCATTAAACCTCTTGCGGTTTCTATCACGATAAGCCGAGATGGATTCCAACTTTTGCTCTTTCTTGATTTCTTTCTCATACACTTGATCCATTGTTGTGGGACCATGCACATCTACTTCTCCACCGATTTGATCATTTAGACCCATGATGAATTTCCTGATCTTGAATCTCTCATCCTTTTGATACTATGGAACATATTTTAGGAGTCGGGTGAATTTTTCTCCATATTCCACCACTGTCATATCTCCTTGTTGAAGATTCTAAAATTAGTCAGTTTATGATTAAAATAGAGTTGTGGTAACCATCTCTTACGAAAGAGTTCCACAAACTCATCTCAAGTTACCCTTAGAGATCTTAAATTCAATTCCATCTTCTTATTCATCCACCAAGTGGATGCATCTCCTGCCAGTTGGAATGCTCCCCATACTGCCTTGGTCACCTCTGAGTAATTCCTTATCTCGAAGTATTTTTCCATTTCTGTTAACTAAGCTTCTGCATCATCTCTAGTCTCTGCCCCATCAAATTTTGGGGGAGTGACCTTCTTCAAGTCTTTAGAGAGCTCTGAGGTTAGTCTATCTCTTGCCTCTTTATTAGGTTCTGTACTCTTACTACGCTCTTCATGATTTTCTCCACTTTCACCATGATAGTTTCACCTCCTCCCTCAGAATTTCCTTTATCATCTACTTTCTTCTCCAAATCACCCAGTCTTTTCTTGGTTTCCTCAAGCATGGTTATGAATTGGTCCAGCTTATTATTTGGCTGGTGGTTTTCCTCTTCACTTTCTCCTTGGTTAGTCCTTGTCTGAACCATGTTTATTGATTTCTCACACCTGAGAATATTGAGTTGTCCATTAGTTCAAGATTATAATGCCTCTCTTTAAATCTAAACATATTAAACTCAATTTAAACAATAGTTTGGCACAAAAACAACTCTTTTTTATTTATTTCATTTCAAAAGTAAAGAGTATTCTTCATTTTTACAAGATATGACTTCAAAAGTCATGGTCAAGAGGAGTATATCCCTCAGACTCATTTTTTGATACATTATCTCGAGGTATATAACCCTCTGACTCACTATCAAACCTAACTTCTATGATGTCAATAGTTGGGGGTATGCGGGGATGTCGCCTAACCATAATTGTTTCCTTATCTTTTACTCTTTCCAAGTACTCCCTTCTCACTCACTTGATTCGAGTTAAGGTAGTCGCTAGAGTTTCCATATCACTTAACCAAATGTCACTCTCATTATTGGTTCCCTCAAAGGTTTTGATAATGGCCTCATGTTCTCTTTTTTCTTTAAGGAAACATTGACTCATATTAACAGACTTTCTTGTTGTCTTTCTAAGACCTACCATCCTGGCACAAAAAGTTTTCAAACATTAGCTAACCAGATAATGTTGGCTACAGGCAAGCATAGTGGTCTCATAAGCCCTAGTGTTGAAACTAGTAGCTCTGATACCATATGTAACATCCAGGTTCTTAAAACATAGTAATTTAACGAGAAAAATTTACCATAGAGTAATTTAACAAGATAAAAATGAGATAGAGAAAATTTTTCTTTTATTCAACACATAATCAAGTAATTCTATTTTACAAGCTTTTCTCTTTACAAAATACTTTTATATCATATTGTCTTTCTCAAATTACAATGTAAATCAATTACGTAGACAATTTTGGAATAAATACTGCTACTGAATATCTGACATCTTTATCACATATCACAGCATATCTTCTGCTTGGAGAGAGAGTATCTTTCCAGTGATTTACCTCCACCCACAGACAGATGGTCTCCCACACTTCTTCCACATAGGAAGTGGCCCTACACTTCACAAGGGATGTAGACCAAAGGTGACTAGTGGTAATTTGCCTATCCTGAGTACATAGTGTTGTATCCTACTCAACTCTATCAAACCATACAACCCTAGATACCCTCTAGCTAAGTATGATTTCTGATAGGATGAACAATTTGGATACAGTGAACCGACAATGCATGTAGAAAACAATTGTATTACTTTGGCCAAAGTTTTTAATTTCAATTTCGTTCATAATGAACGTCGTCATTGTGTTCACCCACCCCTACTTGACTTGGATACTATCATATTTCGTAGTTTATCCATCAACTATGTTTATACAATAGCTAAATCATGATAATAATTTTTCTAGACTTTAGACATCTATATGTCTTATCTAATCATTTGATTTCATTTTGACTCTAAGTTTTACATAATATCCCATAATAATATGGCTTTACAAATTATCTGAATCTCATATCAATGAGACTAGGTTAATAACAACTCATAGTTTATCGAAACTAAAAAAAAAAGAGTGAACTATCGTTCAAAATAGATATTCCTCTTATACGAAAATATGAATATTCTCAGTTTACCTATTCATGATGACTTCAATAGTCACGACACATATATATATACTCGAATATGATTCCTCTCAAATTCCTATCTTGTTAGACTTCATTTAATCATTTCATACTGGTTTCCTACAAATATATTATCATGTAAAAATTACTAAGGATAACCCTATGATCCTTCATATTTCTATCGAAGCATTTCCATTAAGTTATCACTCAATTTATAATGAAAAAGGTATCTCCCTAAGCTTAATGAGATTCTCAGTTCTCTTGGAAAACAACCATTATAGTTATTCCTAACTTAACAATAAATGGTTCTTATACTTCCATTAACCACCTCAAAGATTTAAGCATCCTACTCAACTATGTTTACAATCCTATCATAGTTCTAAATGGTACTTGATATATATAAGAATGGTATAAAATATCTCAATAATCAACTCTCAGTACTTCTTAATGTCAAACATTCTCTTAATCAACTGTATTTTTCTACATAATCGATCACTCATAAAGAAGACCTCTACGGCGTATTGGAATACCATTCTACAGTTATATCTTTCAATAGACTGACTTCTACACATTTCTATGGTTTTTGACTTAGGCTAATAGCCTTTGATAGCGTCGGCCAGCTAGTGATAATGGTGACAATCGCTAACTCCAAAGGTTTTAAACATAATGATAACACTCATTAACAAGTTTACTGATTAAGAATTGAATATCATAGACATGAAAAGGGATAATATTGATTCTTCGAAGCATGCAAACAAAAGACATTATAAATCCTTAAAATTCTATTATTGTTTCCACACACATATTGAATGATACCTGGTGATGGCACAAGAGTTATCTGTAGCTATGTTTACTATTCACTTAACCTAAATGATGGCGTCCACACACCTGTGTTTTGGCTGTGACTAGCTCTCTATGTTTTTCCAAAATGATCCCCCCTGTATGTGTGTCCTCTAACTATGAATCTTATCTCCCTTATGATCAAGGTGAGTCATGCCAATTAATGATGCTTCAAATCTCTTAATGAAATAGTTTCTACCACTCCATCGAATGTAGGATAATTAGTAATGCAACCGACCACTCTCTCATTTAGTTTACAACTGATCCCACTTATTTAGCAGAGATAAACACATGTTCATTCGAGGTAGATAACGTGGAGAGTTTTCAATGCATGCAACTATAATACCATACTCCCTCTTAAAGAGGTCGACACAAGCATAACCGTCAATGGTTATTATGGTTGATCACTTTAAGTGATCCAAATTCCATCATTCAAATTAATGTGGGTGTCATAAATAACATGCCTAAGATTATTCAATTGATAAGTTTATTAAATAATGTCAGGTATTATCCTCTTCAGTTTATAAATACATCTATGGCTTATATTAAATAAGACTTACATATCATCATTCACATTCAATGATTACTATTTAAATCAATAAGAATAATAGCAATAAAATAATGATTTATGGATATTGTGAATGGGTCAAGTTTACCTCCCCATCACATTCCTTCATTAAAAACACGTCAATCTAACTTGATGGAATTCACTTTGACGTTCAAGGGTCGACAAATAAACACTAAGTGAGCCAAAAATAAAAACACCACCCATTACCATAATTATGTCGTAACTTTTATGTTAGACGTAAATGGTCTCGATTCATGTTCAAATGATGTCGTTAACGTTACTTACAACTTAATATGACTTACTACGACTTAGAAAAATTTGTAAATAATATCGACTACCTATCAATTATGTTCAAAAGCAAACTAACAAGGCAAGACTTACTTCTTATGACACATTGGTTCACATTTTCGTTAAACACTTATACTCAATTTGGCAAATAAACCACTTGTAACCTGAGGTCTATATCTCTCTCCTTGAAAGATACTCTCTCTGTCTCTTCTCTGAGAGTCATCTGAGAATCTATATTCCTGTTTCAACTTGTAACCAAACAATATATGATCAGTGCATCATTATTCAAATAATAAATCAAATCTCATAATGTAATTATTAAATCGATAATAACACATTCTTTTCTATAATTTCATAAATGACATTCAATATAATCCATGTCTTTCCTTATCATTAATCTAATCATCATAATAAATTTACTTATGTCCAATTAAAAGTAAAAAGTATAGCAAGGCAAAAATTGGGGATGTAACACTTGCCACTTAAGATTCTTCTTTAGATAGCTCCAGAGGTTCTTGATCCTTAGCTTCTTGCTCATCAGTTTTGTGTTCCAGAGGAGTGCTCTTCTTAGCTTGCTCATCCTCTTGATTTCCTTTATCAACATTTTTAGTTTTCTCTGGGGAACTTCAGTATTCTCATGAGTCTTATCTCCTTATTGCTTCTTTATTTCTTCATCCTTCCTTGGGCTTACTAGACGAGTCTTTGTTTGATTTTGGTCTTGTTCAGAGTTGACTTCCGGAAGGGAAATATCATCACCAATATTTTGTTCTTCCTTGTCATGAATAGTTGGGATGTTGAACTCTCTTAAGACATTTAGAGTTACTTTTTTTGTGTCCTCTACCAATTTTTCTATGTCTCCAGACATCAAAATGTTAGTCCTTGTCTTTATGTCAAGTATTCTTCCAATTGTCTTGGTGAATTTTGTTTCCTCCTCAGTAGTTATGTCAGGACACAATTGTATCAATGCATGCTCTCTTAATTCTACATCTTTTGCCATAGGTGCCTCCTTTCTAGTAGACATAATACTAGCCAAGCTATCGAGGAGATCAGTGATTACCTCAATGCGAGCTTTATTATATATTTTTAAAAATCTGACCACAATAGTCTCTATGATGCCTTTGTCTACATCACTGTACTCATCATACAATTGTGCTATAGACTTTAGATTTCCACGAGCTCCCATAGCATTTAGGACATCTTCCAGATTTATTGTGGCTTCTACTTTCTCAGGGTCTGTTTGCCTTGTCTTTTTCTTGCATTTGCTCTTACTGGAGGGCTTGTTATGTTTTCTCTTTGAGACTTCACTAGCCTTGGTCTTCATTTTCTCTACCTCTTCATCTGTCTGAGTCTCGTCATCATCAACTCCTATACTAACATACACCCTTTTACCTTTTTTTTTCATTCTCTTGTTCTCTTTTGTTGTGGTTTTCTTTGCAGGTGCTTCCACACTCATAGAAGGTGTGGGACTGGAGGATGCAATTGCAATTTGAGTAGAGGTTGAACCTCTTGTTCTTTTCCTTGTTACTGCAGGCTCCTTCAATTTCTTCTCAGGCTCTTCTGGAGCCTTTTTAGGTTCACCTTGCTTCTTCTCTTTAGCTTCCCTTGTAGCTTCTGCCTTTGCTCTTGTTTCTGCAATCTATTCTTTAGTGAAGCCCTTGTTCAGGGCATATTCTTCTACCATTTTTCTAGCCTTCTTTACACTTTCAGGCTTTCTCAGTTCAACATGCACTTTGACAGAGATTTCCTCATAAGTGCCAAATCTTTCCTCAGTAGGATCTCTAGGCTTACTCAACATGAGTTCAGCATAACCATTCAACACATTTTTGGCTACTTCATAGCCCATTGGAAGGATCCAAACTATCCTTGGCTCCACAACAACCATCATGCAATGATCCTTATTTACAATAAAGCATATGTCATTTTTGTACTTTTCAACTATTGACTTAGGAATTCATTCCCTAGATTTCATGACCTTTTGAAAGTTTTTGAAATACCCCCATAGGGCTGCATTCTGTGCATCATGGCTTCCTATGCTATTTAAATGCTTCCTTATTTGTGAGGCAACAGGTTGGTTACCAAACTAGTACAAACTCTTCATTCCTGGTAATTCTTTAATGAAATAGAAAAATAGGCAGATGATCAACATACCATACTTGAATGCATATTTAGATTCATTTGTCTTCTTAAGATTTTCCATTAATTGTTGCCAGAGCAACTCATAGAGGTTATAATTAGCATTCTTCTTAACCATCTCATAAGCAGTGTAGATGGTTGTACTGAAGATAGAGTTCACCCAATTTGTGAAGTATATCTTATATTCAATTACCATTGATCCGAACCTTACTACTTGGTCTTCAATTGTGTTAATTGTCAATGCCCTTTTGTCGAATTGAGCTCTGGTGGCTTCCATCATAGTGCTATTCTTTATAGCCTTTAGCACAAGCACTGTTCTAGTAGAGTTCAATCCTATTATAGTCCTTATAGCCTCCTTTGTAATCATGAAGGGTGTGTCAAGACAAATGAATTCATCGTGAAATCCTGCTCAATACATACCAAATCCATTTGTCCTCTACAAAAGTTGGGAAGTCAATATATTGTATGAATTTCTTTCTGCCAATGCCTTATACTCTTCCTTCAACTCAAAATCATCACCGGTTAGATGTTTCAGGTGCAAGTCTATAAGTTGGCTACCACCAAGTTCTTCTAGGGCAACATGAATGTATGCCCTAATGTCTTGCTCATGCATTACACCATACAAGACTCCTAAAAATGCACCATTAGGGTTGACTTCTATAGATTTGAATGCATGTTTCTTGAATTTTCGTCGAGGTCTCTCAGTGATATTGATTACTTTTGGTGTTGCCATTTCCATAATACTTCAAACAAGTTCACAGTATGGTTTCAAACTATAAATACCTCTTTATGCTGAATTAGGGTTTTCTCTGCTTAGAATCATTGGAAATTGCTAATGTCATATAGGGTTTCTCTTTTACTCTCCTTAGACACTTGTAAACTCAAATGCAAAGTGA
Organism: Cunninghamia lanceolata; assembly: GCA_027924645.1. NCBI lineage: Eukaryota > Viridiplantae > Streptophyta > Pinopsida > Cupressales > Cupressaceae > Cunninghamia > Cunninghamia lanceolata. Next base: position 10,637,726 of record BSBN01000389.1, read on the forward strand.
TTAATCCTTCCCATACAACTCCTTTAAACCTTTGTTCACCAAAACCTAATCGCCATAAATGTTGTTTTCCAAAAAGCTACCAAACACTTCATTGTTAAGCACAATCAATTAAGATTGCTCCATAATGTGTCACATTAGATCTTTTTCTGTCGGTTCTTCTAAAAATGATTCATCTGATACTTCTTTAACTCATACCTTAGTGTTGGATCTCAGCATCCACTATCTGGCTAGGGGATCAGGATATTCAATAAAATCTCCCCCTGAGCCAGAGCTCCCAATTTACTTCCCGAAGGAAGTATCTTCACTAGAGGCTGGTGTGGAATCATTCTTGACCTCATTTACATATTCCTTTATCCATATTTTGCTAATCTCTTTCTTGGTTTTTGCCAGATCAACCTTGTTCTTTCCTTAGTCTCCCCTCTACTTTGTATTCCTCTTTTCCAGAGGATTATTCCTTTTAACATTCTTGCTTCTACAAAATTTTCCAAAGTGTCTAGGCTTATTACAATTGTAGAAAACAACATTCCTCTGTCTTTGGTTCCTTCCATTGATTGGATTAATTCTTGATCTACATTGGTTAGCCATATGCCCAAATCTATTTCATGTAAAGCATTTTCCATTATAAGACTAAGTATTCCTTCCATTGTTGAAACCTTTCCTAATCTGACTTCTACATTCATTTTCTCTATGAACCAATTCTCTTGCAATTGAAACATTGGCTAGAGAATGGTGGAACATTTTGATTCATTCTGCTCCTACACTGAGTAGCCCTATGACCAAACTTATTGCATTTGAAACAATAGTCATTGAAAGATGGGTAACTTTGAGCATTAGATTACCTGACAAGAGGTCTTCTAGGTCTATTTCTCTGATTCTGGACCTAGTTGCCTTCGAGTCTCTTCATCTCAGTGTTAACTTTTTTTGATTTAGAGCTTTCTCCTCTTTCAAAACCCAAACCTTGCTTGTCATCTGGACTTTTCTGGCTGTCAATCAACTCATCAAGCTTTACAGAACTTAGTTTGAACTTTTCTTTATAGCTATTAACTACTTCTAGATCATGCTTTAGAAGCACAACATATTTTACCACCTTTTCACATTCTTCAGACTTGCTTTTCAAAACTTGATTTAAATGCTTCTCAATCTTTTTTTTCTCTTCAACTAGTATTGATAAACTGCTTAGGGTTTCATTGGTTGCTTTCAATTGTTCACTTAGCTCTTTGCTTCTTTCCTTTGATCTCTTGACTTGCTCTCTTAGCTTCAGGATGCATTCATTAGCTTCTTTGACATTCTCCTTCAAATCCCAGATATTTGCTTCATACTTATCAAGATCTTCAAGAGCAATTTTTAGTTTTTTATTGTTGACATATGTGTAATCATCAACTGTAACACTACCTAGATGAATTTCTTTTGGATGAGTAGGATATCTTCTGGTTACCATGTGTTCACTTTCCTAGATCTTCCTCAAGCTGTTAGACTTCTTCCAAGGAACCTTGCTCTAATACCAATTGTTGAACACAAGAAATACTAAGAGGGGGTTGAATCAATATTCTATAAAACCATTCCTTCACATGTTCTTTAATCCATTTACTAAATTCAATAACATGAAAGCAAAATAAACATAAGAAGAGTAGCAATAAAGTCATAACACATAAACACCAAGATTTTTACATGGAAAACCCAAAAAGGGAAAAGCCATGGTAAGTGTTAGCTCACAATATATTATAGTATCAAAATTGAATTACAGAAAGGCTCACTACCCAAGGACTCACTGTACAAAGAAGTGATCACTGCAATAGGCTCACCGCCATAAAGAAAAGAATATAGAGAAAGGGTGGCTCACTACCAAGAAAGAATTGTTACAAATGCATATATAGTATGCTGGAATATAGTTCCATTGATAGCTTAATATACAGATTCAAAGGTCTTCATTATGTTTGTTCTATTTCTCTACCCCGTTTACATATGCTCTGTTCTTCAGTTTTCTGAACCCTTACTGCACTTTTTTGGATCACAAAAATCACATCCACAATAACTTTGCAACACATTCACATCATCATATTGAAATATATCAAGTATATATATCCGCAACAAGATTTAACTCAAAACTAGGTCAGCATGCCAAGTATGAAACGTGTACACAAAAGTTGTACTTTGTGGGCTTGATCTTTATCACAAATAGCAATGTGAACCCATACAATCATTCAAGAACTTTCACATAGATATGGACCTATTATAGAACTACTTAGGATGACGATTTAAACAATATATCTTTACCGCACATCAATCCAACTGTGTGTCGGCCTTATACTTGAGTATACACTTAACCATATTGTCTATCATATCATAACTTCTAGTGCGGATCACATGGGACTCCAAAATTCATATCAAACATTCAATAGGCATCACCAATCATACCTTCATAACTGTAGATCATAATATCTTATATGACAAGATGCAGATCTCTAAACTAATGACTGTCTTTGTGAAACACTATCAAGCTAAATGTCAATACTTAGAAGCTTGTAGATGATCTTTTGGTGAACTTTAGAATCTACAAATCTGGAATTACATACTTCTCATTTGTGTTTACAACACCTCCAAACTGCACATCGAAACAATCAATACTGGAGGAATGCGGACCAAAATACTTAGGTGTTCTGCACTATTCCTGACTGATCTTTGTTTACCCGAACTTAGGCAATTCATAGTATGGCTTCTGGAGATTGTCAAGATGTGAAACTTGGAATATAATACCATCAAGAAACTATATGCAACATAATAGAACTACAAACTGAAATCTTCATCTACAGAGGAGTACTAGCTAAATCATTGTCACTACTTTAGTAAACTGCCAATACTTAGTCAATTTGACCAAGTCATTCTTTCCGGACCAAAAATACTATGCATAACCTATCTCAAGAATTATTTCCAATCATATCTAGTTGTTGCCATCAATGACAACATCAAATCTCCAACATATCAGCAGTGTCTCTTGACCATGTTGCCAACAATCACCCATCCCAATACTATATTTTTTGGAGAAATGAATTCTACTTAAATAATGGAAGCGTCATCAATATTGCATATGACAGAAATGGGTGACCATCAAATTCCAAGCCAGTCAGAACTTTGAATTTAATTAACCTCTAACCTTCAAATTTTTGATGGATTTGTTGAAAATATCAATACAAAATTGCCATTATCCCTAACCTACAAAAGAGCATGATCTAGATGAGTTAAGTTGTGAATCATCAAGTTTTTCAATGGCATGGCCTTTAAAGAGTAATCCGTAGCACCATAATTAGCACTATTATGTATCAGAAATAGTTGGGCTTGCTTGGAATGTGTTTTATTCCTTCTCTTTTTTCTGTTTCTCACTGTTAATATTGAAAGTGCTATTGACAACTGTCGATATTTGTTTAAAGGTATTGAATACTCATGGGAGATAATTTTTCTATTTCTCTCCACTAGATGGTAATTAGATGACGATGACTAAAAACAATCTGTGTAGTAAAGCTACAACTCTACATAAATATATATAATAAAAATATATAGGAATATATATAATAAAAATATACAAGAGATAAATAGTCTTGATATTTTAAGATATTTTGTATTAAAAATAACACTCTATTTAAATATCATCCATTTCAATGGTCAAACATTAAATAATTAAAAATATTACTATTTTCTTTCTACCAAAATAAGCCATCCTTTTAATAAGAAAGAAAAATAGGTCTTGTCATGCCATTATAAGAAATTATGTTAGAGCATTTTATTTTTAATCAAATTTATAGAGAAACAACAAACACAATTGAAGTAAAAATAAGCCCAGCGCTTTGTTAGAAAGAGAATAGGTCTTGTCATGCCATTATAAGAAATTATGTCACGCCATTTTATTTTTAATCATATATATATATATATAGAGAAACAACAAACACAATCAAAGAATCAATTGAACATAATGGTAATGATGGATCTAGGAGGAGGAAAGGAAAAATGGTAAGAACCATTAAAATGGAGGAGGAATGAGATTACAAGAGAACTAGAAAGCGATGGATTGAATATAAGGTAGGACGTGGCAAAAACAATCTACTAGGCGAAGGGAGCCTTGAGCATGGAGATGGTTTCAGGTGAGACTTTAAAAGCTTTTTGGAGAACAAGGTCGGCAATTCCAGAGCCGAAGAGAGTGGAAGGAGCAGGACCGTCCCTGGATTGGCACTTCCGAATGTAGATATAGCAAGAACAGGCTTGTACGGGTCAAGATTGATCTGGTAGTGGATCATGCCCTTTGGGAAAACAAACATGTCCCCGGAAAATAGAGTCTTGTTGAAGAGTTTGTTGGTGGTGTCTACAAAAGCCACAGTGAGGGATCCCTCTATCAACAGGTGCACTTCACTCGCCCGCGGGTGAAAGTGAGGAGGAACAACACTGTTGGCTCCAAATTCAAAGAATGCGTACGACACACCCAGCCCCGTCAGCCCTGGAAATTCATTCTGGCTGGCTCTGCTAATTTTGAAGCTCCCACTGGCAGTGGAATTAAGACCAACTCCCCTTAACCCTTTAAATGTGAAGAAGTTCTCGTCAACCATTGCCCCACTAGAAGGATCGAAATCTGTTAGCAGATCAGGATCTGCACCTTCCACTCTCACTCTCACTCCCACCATCATCACTACAAACATTATTGCCGCTACCTTTTTCAAACCACTAAATGCCTCCATTTCCATAAATTTACAACCTCACTCTTTCCAGTTCCCACTTTTCAATCAAATTTGTATGCTCAGAGACTGCCAGCAAAGAAAACAAGAGATTAGGTCAAGTTAATTGAAGGTGCTATAAACTTGTATCATTATATAGAGTCCGCACCGTCTTGTATGGCCGGCACAGAACTAACATGGAAGAATGGTAAGGTCAGAAACCATGCGGGCAGGAGAAAAATGGACAAAATTTGTGCTGCCGGCTGAATCAAAGATTTTCTGATTGTAAGCTCTTGCCTTGTAGTGCCGTCCGACAAGGCAAGATTGATCCTGGTGCCTCATGCCTCTATTTTTCCTTCGGTTTATCCATAATCCCAAATCGTACGGATAGGAAGTTATATAATTAAATTAATTTTAAACAATTTATGACATCCGATTAGTCCCGGCTGCAAATACCACCTAGCAATCAGTCCAAACGCTCATTCAAACACTTTTTTTCTTTATATCTTTCAAATATGTTTAATTATTAAAACTGGTATAGATATCTACACACATCTATCTTTGAAAAAAAAAAAAAATTTAAATTTCAAATTGTTTTATTTACATACAAGTTATTTTATTTTACTTTACAATTATTCAAAAAATATTTTATTTTATTTATATTGTTTGCTTTTTTTTATTAGAATACTTCTACATCTTTTTTTTTTCTAATACTTCAAATTGGAAAAGGAATAAAGTCAACCAATGCTAAATGACAAAAGAGTTGTTAGCCACCTCAAATCATGATTAAAAAAACTTCCAATGTGCCCGAATAACCTACCAATTCTTAGAGAAAAGAGAGACAAAGAGCCAAAATGGGCATTAATAAAAAATATAGTTTTATATTTATATATATTAAAAAATGTGTACATTTAAAAATTACAAACTATAGAGCTATTGCTCTATTTTCTTATTCTACAAAATCTTACTAGTATATTTATATTTAAAAAATATATCTACAGTAGCTGAGAGATATCTTCCAATTTGTTGGCATTTATAAATTACTTGCAGTTAGAATATTTGATATGCTCACATGAGTTAATTTAAAGAGACTATGCTGCAAGACTTTTCATATTCTTCAAACGTAATAAAGATTTCATTCCATAACTACCCAATTTTTCCATTTTTCTATCCATTTGCTTCCACGAATTTATTTATTTTTTGTTTAATGTGATAAAGATTTCACTCCATAACTACCCAAGTTTTTCTATTTTTCTATCCATTTGGCTTCCATGAATTTATTTATTTACACATTTTATAAACTTTGTTTACATAGAATCTGAATCTTTTAGCCCTTGCTGTGAGTGTAGAACGCCTCTCGGCGTAATTGACTATTCTTCCTTTTTTCTTTATGGAGCTAACTGGATGTTGCTGTCATCCCTCTGCCTTTCAAATCTTATTGGACACTACAACTATCCCTCTACTACTTAAAGCAATTCTGTAGTCCTTCTAGAGCTACATGGAGCAACCACCAAGCTTTGTGCATGACCCTTCACTTGTTTGCAGGTTGCGACATTCATTGTATGGTCTCAAACAAGCTCCTTAGGCTTGGTATGAGAAGATGGATAGTTTTCTGCTTGCTTCTAGATTCACTAGATGTCACTCCAATCCTATAGTTTATATTTAGAGACATGGGGGGATCTATTCATTCTTGTTCTTTATGTGGATGACTTGATTCTCACAAGGAGTTCTCCTACCATGATTAAGGATACTCATAGATCTTTGATGGAGTGTTTTGATATGACTGACCTTGGTCTATTGTATTACTTCCTTGGTCATCAGATTCATTAGTCTTCTGCTGGTATTTATATCTTTCAACAAAAGTATGATCTTGATTTGCTTCAGAGATTTGGGATGTTTGACTGCAAAGCCAGCCCCTACTCCTTTTCAGTCAGGTGTTGTGTTGTCTACCACTTGCACTACTCCATCAGTTGATGCTACCTTGTATCAGTAGTTGGTTAGTAGCCTTCTGTACTTGACACATAGTCATCCTGATATTTCCTTTGCAATTGGACTTGTCTCTCGTTTCTCTCAAGATCCTCATAAGAGTCATTGAAAGGCAATCAAATGCATCTTGTGGTACATTCAGGGCACTACATAGTTTAGCATTCACTACACATCAGGAGCTACTGAGATTGTGGGCTTCACTGACTTAGATTGGGCTAGCGATGTTAATGATTGGAAGTCCACTTTTGGCTTTGTTTTTTGTCTTGGTTATGGTCCAATTGCTTGGTCTTGCAAGAAGCAAACTTCTATTGCATTATCATCAACGGAGGCTAAGTATCAAGGAGTAGTCTTGGCTAGTCAACAGGTTCTTTGGCTTCGACAGTTGATGGTTGAGTTTGGTTTTTTTGATAATCTTTCCACTACTCTTTGGTGTGACAATCAGAGTGCCATTCATATTTCTCACAACCCAGTGGAGCATCAGCATACTAAGTATATTGAGATCCACATGCACTTCATTCGGCAGCTCATTTAGGAGGGTTTTCTCATTTTGGAGTATTTGCCTATGAAGCAGCAGGTTGCAGACATCTTCAATAAACATTTGGCATCTCCTTGCTATCTTTTTGTTGTGATCGATGCTATGGGTGAAGGAAGTTGTCCTTGGGGGGTCTTGAGGAGTCCTCCTTCCTTTCACTTTTTGCTATTCAACATTTTTTGTTTTTCTTTCTTTTGGAGACGTGTTTTCTCCCATAGGGTTTTTCTCCTTTTCTCTAGTTGTGAGAGATTGCATTTCATTGCATTGAAGTTGTATATGCGTACCTAATATGGCCTTGTTGCTGGGACCCATTTTGCATCTCATATTGAATAATAATCTCCCTAAGTTGCACTTAAGGGGGGGTTTTAGAGTAGGCTCAAGTTTACTTAGGCTACCTGACAGTTACATTATTAGATTAATAATGCTTAGGTGCATTTATTTCTTTTTCTATTGAGGTAGTTGGAGGTTGGTATTCTAGTACCTCATTTTACCTGGCTATTTATTTATGAGTTGTACATTGTAACATATCTCATCTCAATGTATTTTATTCATTACTAGTGAAATAGCTTCTAGTGTTGCTTCTTAGTGCTTGGTGAAGGTTGTTTTGGTTTGCAGTATAGGCTCCTAGGTGCATCAACAATGTTGCCATCAATGCCAAAGGGAGAGATTGTTGCACATATGGTTGTGTGGTTCTCATTGATGTCAACACTCAATATGGTTATCATTGATGTGGTTGTGTGGTTGATGACAACACCTAGCTTGGACACTCTACTTGGATGCTTATGATGATATACTATGTTTATGGTTGGTTGTTGATGTTCATGGTTGGATGTCATGCTTGGTTAATGTCAAGTAAAGTTGTATTGAGCATGTTTGTGGCCAGAAAAGATGATTTCATGATAACATATTAAGATGGGAATTAGAAGAAATAGGATGAATTATGATATATATTAATATGGGAATTAGAAGCTATGCTGAGAATGAGAAGATGTTGTTGAGGACCTATAGCCTTCAGAAGCTAGTCAAGGTTTCTGCTACAGGAAGCTACCTAGAAGACTACTTAGTAAAATGCTCTGCATCCCTCCGCATTTGAAGATATGGTCATGCAGTTCAAAAGTTAAACTCAGTGTACTAGGGAGGTGGTATCTCCAAGAGTTCAAGTCATTTTCTCCTCTGTAGTGAAAGTTATATTGTGACATAGTTTTGGTATGTGCTCTAACAGTATAATGTGATAAAGAACACTGATTGGTATGCTTTGCATTCCTCTGAAAGTGAAGGATTGCTCATACAGTTTTATGGACATGTTCAGAGATGTTTGATGCACACTACATTGTAGTTTTAGGTGTTTTGGAGGTCCACAATTTTAGTTTTCAAATGACAGAGATGATACAGATGGTTTCAGATGCCTAGTTGTTCTCAGAATATATGTTGATGATGTGCGCCAACTTGTTACTACTAGAAATGGAAAATTGACTGATGGAAAATGATCTTGATGATCTTGTGATGTTTCTTGTTACTCCACAAGGTGTTTTCTTCTCTCTCCGGAACTGGTTGTGGTCCAGAATGACGATGTTGCTAGGTTATGCTCTTGCTTGTCTGACTGAGGAATGTTGATGATGTGTGCCACAAATTTGTTGATGTATAGAGTTCAAGGAGTTCTTGGAGATGTTGTGTAGGTCATGTTGACTCATCTAGAAGAAGAACAAGTAATGTTTAACCATTCATGAGTACCGCCAAGATTGCAAAGACCAATGTGCTACAAGCTTCACGTGTTCTTGCTTAAGGGTGACCAATTACAATTTTGTGAAGTGTGCAGATGTTATTCCTTGAAGGATGTTGTTGTGAAGGATGTTTAGGACAAGGATAAGAATGTTTTGGGACCCACAAAGCATGTGTCTCTTCATGGAGTAGCGTGTATTTCATGTTAGAGCTTGCTCTCTACATGTTTCATGTTGTGTGATATATATGGCTGACTTGTAAAATATAATATTCTTATTCTCTTGGCCAACTTGTAATGAAATCAATGTAATGTCATGCATATATTGTAAACCTAGTTGATCTATGTGAGGTATGATTGTGAATATGAGAATGTGAAGAGCAGAATATGAATATTATATGCATTATGATGTGCAAGTGAAGGAGAAAGAGCAGAGGCAATAGGGGCTCTCTTAATTCATCTTGAAGACATTTTTATGATAGGAGGGAAGTGAAGAGTGTGCCTAACTGAACCAATCATCAGAAGAAGAGTGAAGATGTATTATTGCAGTCATCAAAGGTGTGAGCTTCATTGTTAGTTTCGACAGTAGAAGGACTACATCATGCTATAATATTTTCTAAGTTCATTCTCAATTATGGGAGTAGTTGCTTCCTTGGGTTGTAGCCCTAAAACAAAGTCTACATGGAGTTGTAGCTTCCTTGGGAGTGACCCTGAAACAAAGTGTTCAAGGAGTAGTAGCTTCCTTGGGTTGTAGCCCTAAAATAAAATCAACAAGGAGTAGTATCTTCCTTGGGTTGTATCCCTAAAACAAAGTTGTAATTTTGAGCTTCATATATTATGAGTTAATCCTCACTGTGGTTTTTTCCCTTTTGGGGTTTTCCACATATATCTAGTGTTATTTGTTGATGTGCATTATGTTGATCTTTTATGTTTATGTTATTGCTTTAATGTTTAAGTTTTAATTTCCTCTAGAGGATTTGAAGTTTGTTTGATATTGATTCACTCCCCCTCTTAGTATCCTGGTGTGTTCAACGAAAGTACTCTTTTCATAGTACCTCAATTAAATATTAGTGAGTTGTTTCTTAGATCTACATAATTGAAGTTCAATCTCTCCATGCTCTAATAGCTCCTTTATAAAATGATAATGGATCTCAATGTGCTTGCTATATGTAATGTAAAAATTAAGCTACTACTAATTTCTATATTACATTAAATATGTGTTGGAATGGAAAATCCTTAGATATAGGAAACTAAAAAATCATCAACAAAAATAAATTATAAAGCTGAAAAGAGGACAGAGAGGAACTTGGAACCAGGTGGAGGAAACCACTGTCTAAGATCTCAGTGCATTTCATGGACATATGCACTAAGCGCTATCATCTATACGACCCAGAAACATGAACAATTCCCAGAAAATGTGAAATCCAATCCAGCATCTTGCTCAATCTGTTAAATTAGAACAAATAACACAACAAAAAGATTCCATGTAGTAATAAAAACATAAATAACAAAGATTTAAGTAGGTTATTTGGAGAGAATGAAGAGATGCCAAAGAAAGAGTGAAGGGAGATAGCACCAAACCCCCAAGAAGCTAGATATCATCTCCCAAAGAAACATGTAGCTAAAGATAAGAAAATTTGTTGGGGTTGTTTAGGGGTTTACCTTTAAGTCAAACCCCTATTTGGTATTTCTACCTCCACAAAAACTAATAGAGATAGATATATAGAAAGTAGTTTGTGAATGCTCATATCCTAAGTGTGCCTGGGAATGGTAATCACTGTGAAGAAAAATAGAATGAAGAAAATAGAAGGAATGTGAGGATCCCAAGGTGCTCAAAGACACAACAAAATAAATGCTACAATAATAAAAAAACAAGAATAATATCACCTTGAAAAGACTTGAAGAATCCTAAGAGAGAAAGAGAGTTGAAGGAAAATGTTGTAGAAAGTTGTAAAGAGTTGTAAAGTGTATGAAGGTTGCAAGAGAGAGCCAAGAGGGAGTCCAAAATGAAAAGATAGATTCAAAAAGAGAGGAGGGAAGAGGAAGAGGTTGACAAGCGATTTGGATTCATCCTAAGTTATTACCACTAACCCACAAAAGGTGACAAGTGAAATTCTTAGAAATAACCACCAAACATGAAATTGTCATAGGATGCTAGCGTGTCACGTGGATGTCTATGTGAAGCACTAGTGTTCAGACAGTTTATGGTAAAAAATAATGAGACACTAGAACATCACAAGGATAACACAAAGGTGATAACAAATTTTGACAAAAATACAACATAGGAAATAATGCCTAAGCACCATGGGAGGTAAAAAGGCTAATACGAGGGCTAAAATGAGCCTACAAACAAACTAAGGGAATGGACACTAAAACAAGGCCAAAATATAGCATGAAATTGTAAGGGTATACAATTATTGACATTACACTATGTCTATAGAAAACTAAGTTCTTTGTCAAGACTATTAAGGATAGATTGTCACAATATATGGTTGTGCCATCTTCTTGTTCCTCATTCAAGTTTGTTAGAGTTCTTCTAAGCCAAATAGTCTAACATACAACTACATTTGCTGTAATATATTCACCTTCTACTGAGGAGAGAGAAACAATCATTTGTTTCTTAGACACCAATCAAATGGCTCCTAAAGCCATGTGGAACACATACCCTAATGTGCTCTTGTCATCTACACTACCTGCCCAATCACTATCAGTATAATGAATCATCTCAAACTCACTAAATATGGCATGTAAAATGCCATAGCCCTTAGTGCCATTGGCATATCTTAAGATTATATTTCTTTCTTGCTAGTGTGTATCCTTAAGTGTCTCCATGAATCTAAAAGTAAGAATTACCACATATATTATATCAAACCTAGTAGCTATCAAATACATTAGGCTTCCAACCATGCTCTTGTATAAAGTTGGGTTCACTTCATTGTTTCTATTTTCCTTACATAATTTTAGCCTTGTAGCTATTACTATCGGTGCAAGCTTGATGTTCAACATTTTGAACATCTTCAAGATCTATGTGGCATAATTAGTTTAAGAAATAAAAATACTATGTTCCATTTGTTGTACCTCAATACTAAGGAAAATTTTTAGTAGACCTAAGTCTGTCATCTCAGATTCTTTCTCATTACTCCTTTGAAATTGGTAATGAAGAGGACATTTTTTCCTATGAAAATTAAATCGTTTACATATAGAACAACACTTAATATCTCACCATGAATTTCTTTTATGTGAAGAGTGGGCTTGCTGCCACTTTTGTTGAAGTCATTGCTAAGTAAATATAAATATACTTTGTTGTAACATACTCAAGGTGTTTGCTTAAGCCTATAGAGGGCTTTCTTTAGCCTATATACTTTGTCTTCTTGTCTTTGGACTTCATAGCTAGGAGGTTGTTCGACATATACTTCTTTGAGTATTCCATTCAAGATTGCAGACTTCATATCCATTTTGTATACCTTCCACTTGTGCTAGGATATTATTTCTAAGACAAACCATACAATTTCTATCTTTTCAATAGAGCATATGTCTCACCATAATCACTTCTAGGCTATTGCTTGTGTCCCTTAACAAATAGCCTTTCTTTGATCCTCTCAGTTCTTCTATCACCATTATTGTCAATTGTCTTAGTGCATATTTGAAGAATTCTATTAGGATCCAAAATAGTTCTACACTCCTTATCAATATTTGGTAGCCCAGTCTATGCTACAACTCTTTGTATAATAACCTTCTCCAAGCATGAAATATGGAAGACTAAATGTGTTTTTTTTGACATAGGTAAATCCAATTTGTATGTTATATTACCAATCCTTTGGAACACCTTATAAGGACCATAATACTTAGTTGCAAGCTTGTTGTCCTTCTATTATTCTTTAGTGGCATTTTATTATATGGTTGTAATCACACAAAGATCTAATCTACCACTTCAAAATTCCTTTGACTACAATGTTAATCAATATGTTTCTTCATTTTGTTTTGTGGTATGTCTAAGTTCTACCTAAGACTAGAAAGTACCTCTTGCTAATGTGTAATGTGTTCATGAACTATTTAAACCTTTGGGTGTGCTCACAAGGAAGTGGTGATTGATGGTCCCTAGTACCCATATAGTGCCAAAAATAGATATTTTGGATGAAGTATAAAATAAGTGTTATACCAGCATTTTGCTAGTGTCAACCATTGCACCCATCTCTCTTGTTTATCTAAAGTAAAACATCAAAGATAACCTTCTAAACAAAATTTGACCACATTAGTCTATCCATTTGATTGTGGATGGTATGATGAATTATGAGAAAGATGAGTGCCCAAAAATAAAAATTAGTCAGTCCACTAATTACTCGTAAATATAGAATCACAATCACTTACTATGAATTTTGGAGTCCCATGTAGTTTTGAATAGTATTCATAAAGGTTTTTCCTATAGTTCTTGCTATAAATACGCATGATAAAGCACAAAAATTTGCATATTTGGTGAGATGAACCACAACAGTGATGGCATTTTTCCACTAGATTTGGACAAACCTATGGTGAAATCTTGCTTGATTATATGATAAGTCTTCAGGAATCTTAAGTGCATACGTACTAGAGAGGAATGTAATTCTACCAATACTTTAGAAACCCTACCAAACTGGTAAATAGTTGTAGCCAAATAAAAACTCCACTAGATAGATGTAGAGCTCCTCCAAATTTAGCAAAAAGGCTAAATTTTCCTCTAAAATTGAGGTACTACTAGGAAAAGACACCACGTGGCATTTAAATACTAAGGTTGGGGAAAACCTTTGCAAACTATGGAACAAATAACTTATTGGGGGCATGTTTTATTAAGAAAACATTTTTAAAAATATTTAATGGGGGTGTGGGGGTGGAGCCACCCCACATGGCCCCTAAAATGGGGTTTCGTGGGCCCAAGAAGGGGTCCACGAGTCCCTTAAGGGACTGCAGCCCAAATGCAGTGCAGTGCCCTAGCAGGTCCACCTGCAACTTGCAGGTTAGAACCCTACATAGGTACTATAAGCACTAAACACATGCATGAGCCTCCAGGAGGAACTATGATGATGTATAATCCAAATCATGTACACATAAGAATGAATATAATGCCCCCTTAACAGCAGTCCTCTTGGTGACATATCAACATCAATTTCTTTCTCTGTCGATTCTTCTCTTTCCTAACTTTTCTCACTTTTTCCCTTATCAATTGTCCTTCTTCTGCATTATTGACCTTGCCTCTATATCCTTTTTTTGTCTTTTTTAGATAATTTCATCTTTCCCATGTTCATTTCATCTCACTCCACCCCTAGGAGGCCTTAGAATGACCTCCTAGACCAAACCCATCTTTTACAATCAACTTAACTTTTATCAATTTTGGGTATCCACCTATTATTTCTAGATCTCCATCAGCAACCCTACTTGTGCAACTAGAGATCCTATTTAACTCACTTGCTTGGCTTAGCTCCAGTGACAGATGGTCTTCTTTTCATCCCAAGGCCCATTTGCAACTTTATGTTTCCACCTAGACCCCTCCTCTATGGGTTGCCACTAGTGACCACTTGGGTCCCCCTAGCGACCTAGACTAGTGAAACTATAAACCCTACCATGTTTTGATCCATGGTTTCTCTTCCAATTTGAGCTCAAAAAAGCTCTATTTTTTCTCCAATTTGCATGAAATTTTGACCTAAACATAGAGTGAACTTATCTTAGCTCATCTACCACCTCTAGTCATGCAAAATCAACTCATATGATCCATACTTGTCACCCATCTAACTCATGTTAACTCCATTTGTGTAGCCTATGATAAACTATCTCAAGCCTACCACTCCTCTTTTAGCCCAGTCTTATATCCAATCTATTTGGTTAACTCTCCAATCAACAGAGTTAACTCCTCAATAATCTCCACTCTTTATGTTCTCTCTCAAACTATAAGTATCCTTGTCCCTCAAGAAATAAGGGAGGCAAATCATTTGTTGTAGCCAATTCTTAAGCTTTCCCTTCCTCTCCATTAGCATTCTTATGCTCGTATAGGACATATGTGCCTTTTATTTTATTGTTTTGTTTCCCAAGACCTCAAACAATTCATACATATTCGTTATGCTAAACAAATTCTTAGGCCAAGTGCTTCATAGCTAAAAGCTCATCCCAATTCATAGATTGCTTAAGCTCATTTACTCTCTTCCCAATTACCACCAAGAGGAGAAACACATTGTTGCATGAGGACAAAGAAGTTTCCAAACAAGGATTGCTAATGGTAGTATGGAGACTCATGTGTCTTTCATATTCTAGGTTCTTTTATGCTTTCTTAGATAATTAGTTCACAATTTACTCTTGGGAATGGTAATTCTATGTTGCAATTTCCTTGATAGGTTTTTTTTAATTGATTAGTTTAGTTTTCTTTCATAGTACAAATTGCAATCTTAGATTAGATTTCTTGTTTCGCACTTTCAATTAGTAGATTAGTACAAAAATCTCTTCAAAAATACCAAAAACATAGTGTAATTGCATTAGATAAATTTCATACTAGTTTGCATTCATTTTTCAAATTCCAAGATTAATTATTTCATTATAAATATTCAAATTCTAGAAAAAGAACCAAAAAAATCATTTTCATACATACTAGTTGCATACATACTTAAAAGCCCAAAACACAAAAACATTAGAGACTTAGAAAAGTTGAAACCCTCGATTTGATCATGAGGTAGAATTCAAGAAAACAAAGCATTCACAAACTCCTCAATTTCATCACGAGGTCAATATAAGCCAAAGAGGACTTTAAAAAACCTTAGGTAATGCCACTAATTCAAAAGCAACTCTTGGTCAACTCAAATCTACTCTCTGTGTCCAAGAATTTGGATGTGCCTTGGTATCAAAGGTGAGTGTGTGAGGGAAATCCTTGAGGAGATTGAGGAATTACATCCTAGGCCTCAACTAGCACAACAAACATGAGAAGAACAAGATCACATGCTTAGGTTGATTCAACATAGGGAACAAATACAACAATGTGTTCAAGCAATAGAGGAAAGATTACAACAAACTAAGCTTATCAATGATTACAATAGACATCCACCTAGGCATTGGGACACTAGAAACCGAAACTAGAGATCAATAACTCATGACCCTTTGGGTCATATTATTATCTCCATCACAATGATCATTGAACAATGCATAGCAAACAATGACAGGCCCCGGGACCAGCTGACCACTCTTTGTGATGTTCTACTCTCAAAACAATGGAACCGCCCTCGGGTCTTTCCTCCACTTGACCGGATCCCACCACAAGAGTGAGAGTGAATTAGAGGTCACCTAAGGGAAGGAGAGGGTTCATATGCATGTGTCAAAGCTGATTCATCCATGCTTTTGCACTGTCTCATGTTTTGAAGAGTACAAGTACCCAAAAAAATTCAACTTTTTAAAAAACATTTTGACAATGAAAAAAATGTCTAAAATTTTTCATAAACAATCTTTTTTTTGAATTTTTTATAAAGTGTAGGAAAAAATTACAATTTTTTTTTAAATTTCACCTAGAACTACATTCTAGGGAGGCTATACATCCTACCTAGCAAACAAATTTTGCCCCAAAAACACCCAATGCCAAAATATAGAGTATTATATATCAAGTTTTGTCTGTTCGACCACCTAGACTCGACGGAAAGGTCACTTTTACACCAAGATGCATGGATTGAAACCTTAATATTGAAACCCTAAAAAATCTGAGAAACTTGCAAGTTCATGCTGTAATACCATGTTAGAATCGCTTAAGGAGTCATAGGGACTAGATCACCTACAATAATTCTTCTACAATAGAGAGTTGCACACAAGGAAATTGACAAAAGGAAAAACAGAGAGCAATAAATTAATGGTGTTTTGCATTATTCACAAACAAACAACACAAATATATAGAACACACTTTCCAAAAAGATACAAGGTGGAAGAGTGAGTTAATATTACAAGTGATGGAAGTTGCCATAAATCACTCAACACAAAAGAGGAAGGAAAGTGAACTTCCCAAAATAACTAAAAACTTCCTAAGACAACTCCCTTATAAACTTACATAAAAGTGTTTAAATATGATTCTTACACCAAAAAAATCTAGTAGGACTATCTTAGTGTAGGGTATACTAGGAGATTGATGTTTGAAGGATAACTTATAATCTTACCACTTAATAGTTATCAGGAAGAGTCAAGCAATAGATAGTAGTGTCATGAATAGATGACCTAGATTTATGTGATTTCTAATTGAATGCTTTGGTCAAAGTGATGCAATAGTTGTAGGCATCGTAAGTTCACTATACCCATATGGTTCATGTTAGTCAAAAATAATGGTAGCTAGATGGTATCTAGTGACCACTTGATTGACTACATATGATGGGTATTTATATTTACACTTGGTTCTTAGATTTGGTTCTACTATAGATGTCCCTATCTATTATCATCTTTGAAGGGTTAGGCCTCTTCTAGAGGGAAGATGAGTAGGGGACTGCCATGGCTATGGTTGGAGGTAAAGAACCTAGATAATGCTCTCCTTTCAAAAGCTAGAAAACCATATTGCTTTCACTCAGATGATATGATTATGACTGATGGTCATCCATATTTGTAATGAAAGTCAAAACATGTATAATTAATGTCATTTATTGTGGATTTTATTTTATGTATGTTTTCATTTGTATTGGTTCCGCGATTGGACAATCCTTCATTGGACCCTCCTACTATGACAACATCAGACAGTATATGAAAACATTAAAACTAAAGCTAAAAGGATTCTATGATACCTTTTTTACTACTTGATTGTACTAATATAGTGACATTTAATTGAAATATAAAATATTATTTAAAATATTTACAATTATCAATGTCAATAAATTGTTAAAAAATATTTATTTTATTTTAATAGTATATTTTTTCTAAAAAATGAATTCCTCTTAAATAGGGCAAGCATCATCAATATTTCATATGACATAAATGGGTGATCAACAAATTCCAACCTAGTCATGAACTATGAATTAAATTAATCTCTAACTTGCATTTTTTTTTTAATTTGTTGTAAAATGTCAATACAAAATTTCCATTATCCAAGACCTACAAAAGGACATGATATAGATGTGTTAAGATGTGAATTATCAAGTTCTACAATGACATGGCATTTCAAGAGTAATCCATACCACCATAATTAGCACTATGATGTATAAAAAATAGTTGGGCCTACTTGTAATGTGAGTTTTTTCTCTATTTCTCACTATTAATAATAGAATTGATATTGATAATTGTCAATGTTTTTTTAAAGGTATTGAATCCTCATGGAAGATAAATTTTCTATCCCTCTACTAGATAGTAGATAGATGACGATAACTAAAAGCTATGCATTGGCATTTTTATATTGGAAATACAATTTGCACATCATAGCTACAATTCTAGATATCCATACTGGTGATTTAATTTTCTCACCATTTCGAGACTTTCAAATATGTGTCAGTTTTGTGGCTCTTTGGTTCTTTTCTTGTTTCTGTAAAATCAAAAGGTTCAGCCAATAGTGGTGGCACTGTCATGACTCTAGCATTACCATTCAAAGACAATTTTCATGGCAGCCACATGTGATGATGATACTCAACCACAGAACTCTAGGCAAGAAACATGATACTACCTATGTTTTCAGACTCAGCTATGAGCGACTAGAGATAATCACAACAAGCTAACATCAAAATCATACTGCAAGTTTTGGAATACAATGAGCATGATAAAGTGTGGCACAAGCCATGATAACCAGGGCATAGCATTTCAAACTTGCCATTATTATAAGACAAAGTGAATCATCCAGTTAAGCTCAACACTACCAGTATAAGGATCACTGCACCAAGAAAAGCATGCAGTCACTTAAAGAGGTAAAGGGTACACAACTTCTTAAAGATCCAAGGAAGCTGTTATATGAAAGCACTGCTAGAATCATGAGTTACAGTTTTCGGAACAAGGCATGAGCCTTATGAGAATAGAAACAACAAGGGATTGTGGCGCTGCTTTCTAATATAAGGCATTCAACATCAAAACAAAAGTACTTTCTTCTTCTAAATTATGGCACAATCATTATAAGTCTCTCTTATAGCCTAAGATCAATACATTATTATCTAAATATGGTGCGGCATTTTACAATGAAAGCGCCAATGTTAAAAAAAATAGCCATATATATAGGTCGTTGTCTATATACAAGCAAAAGAAGTAATGTCTAACAAAAAGGAGGTTCAACCTAGCAAATAGAAGCATCATGCATCCCCCATTTCAAATAGAATCCAAAGCATGACAGATTTAAGAAGGGCGCAACTCATCATATGGCCTCCATTCAAATGTGATGGCTCTGTGGATCACAATAGTGGCCTCATATGATGGCGCAGAGTTTATTAGATAAGGAGCTTGATCTCCAGAGGATAGCATTGCAGCTAATGATGAAGGCGTTGCTCATCCCTAAAGATGCAGCTCATTTGACAGGTGAAGTCATATACATGCATTTTAAACAGAAACGGCTTAAAGATAGCATAGCTTGTTAAAACTACCATAACAAGACCATGGCCTCAAAGAAGCATCATTATTTCAAATGAGTGGTGTCAAGGAACAAAAGAGGCCACACTTCAAAGGAGTATACAGGTAGCAGAGAAAGGTAGTATAATTCAAATGTGCACAAATTGTCAAGCGTGGGGTCACTGCCATCTACAAACCACTCAGGTAGTCATTATAAGGATCGGCCACACTACTGAGACTCGGTTGATAGAAGGAAACTAACTCCACTTGTTTATGTATACTGATGCAAATATATCAACGCCATTTAGAATAACATAGGTACTGCAATCAAATGACTCAGTCATCGTTGATCAAAAGGCATTTAACGGCTCGCGGAAGTACATGAAAGAAGCTCTTAGAAGGATCCATGTGTTAAAGGCACAACAAAAGAAACTTTTTCTCAAAGAGCAACAGATGAATCCATGTGGCAACTGTGGAGGAAAAGGAACAAAAGTGAAAGGGCAGCAGAGTTTGACAAATGGTGGAGAATTGAGAAATAAGAGAAAAGCAAGAACAACCGGAATGAACCACATGGCTCAAGCGGAGCAGAGAGAATCAGTTATTTTATTTCATTTCATAAAGGCATAAGTGTCACGGGAATATGAGAGAAGCTAAAGCCTCTTTTAATAAGAGTGTCTTATTAAACAATGGTGGGCCCTCTTCAAAAAGATAGAGGCTGTATTTTTAAATGTATGAGGTATTTTCTAGCAAAGAGTCACGGGGGGAAGTTAAGGTAACTATTACATATTTTAATAGGGAGTTACATGTGGGGCTCTCTAGTTGTTCAGTGGGTCTTTATTAAGTGAAACTTTCTTAAGACACTATAATAACTCTCTTTTACAAGAGATACAAAATATGAAACCCTAAAATAATATGCAGCCACTTCCATTTTTCATGGCAAGCTATAGGAAACAAGAAACAACTGCTGGAGTTTTACTTTCTTCATGTTATAGGATATTTTCAGTCATGGAAGCCATAGATACCACCAGTTTTAGTTTAGTTACATTTCAGATTTTCCATTGCCAGTTCAGCTACAGTTGCATTTTGCCAAATTTTGTGTCGTATTTCATGGAGTTGGTTGAAGATTTCTGAAGTCAGTTGAGATATTCTTATGGTTTTTTTTTATATTTCAAGCTATAAATGCAGATCAGGAGTTCTTCATATACAGATTTCTATATTTTCTATAGATCAGAGAGTTGGAGCAGACATAGATGTTTTCCTTTTGCCCTTGCAGTTATTTCTTTTATGAGAATGTAATAGTTATTTTGTGCAACAATTTCAGCCTCTATAACCTATTATTGTTCAAATAATGAAAAGTTGTCCTATTGATGCAGAGGAAAAGAACAATTCAACTCCTTATAGGCATAGTTTATAACAATGGGTTTCAAATCCACAACCTTATCATAAACCAAGGCCCACTACATAGCACAACTTTATTTTTTCAACTTCTCAGGCCCAAACCAGACTTCACAAGGCCTTCTCATACCTTAGGATTATTGATTCAATAGAAACAAACACTTACCAAGGTCTGTCCCACCATACAAGCAACCATCCTTTCATTGACTGTCTAAACTCCTAGTAGCCTCCCTAAAAGGACTGTCAGAACTTATCTCTTGATGCAGACTTCTCTTTAAGACTATGATTACCTTTTTGGATACCCTTTATGCTCATGAAGAACATGTGTTAAATTGGGGTGGAGGTCTTTTGGAATGAATGACACAAAATTAGTTATTTCAGACAGAGAACAGGCCTAATTAGGCCTATCATTGCACAAGGGCTTATTGAAAATGGACACTCCACAACTCTCCACACCTTGCCAATGCTTGGAGCACTTCACAGAAGGTCTGCAAATGCTCATTGAATCATCAAAAGTACCTTTCCATCAGATATTTTAAGAAAACCTAGTTGTAACTCCCAAGACTGCCCTCTACCAGTCTGAGACAGGGCAGAACAGCACTAGGGTACCATCAAATCCAATATAAACCTCGACCATCTGGTCTAAACACTTGTCATAAGAAAATATGGTTTATTTCACAACATTGAATTCATGTATGGACTCATTACCATATAAAAATATCCAAGAAACTTCATTAAATTGCTCACTGTTTTCCCTAAGACAGGGTTTTAACCACTTTCAGAGAAATCACAACAACTAACTTAAAACAGAACCAAAACGCATGAAACAAAAAGGAAATGGAGGGTGATTGAATATATTTTCATTTGAAATAAAAAATAAGTGTCCTCCTGCCCGTACTGGGCCGTACCATGTAAGAAAACAACAAATTTCTGAAGTAAAATACAGAAAACAGTGTCTGTTTGTCATTCCATTTCAAATCTCGAATCACCCACGACTTCTCAAATGGTTACAAATCCTTTTAAAGGCATTCCATACTTGACTCTTCAATTTCTAACTTCTCCAAATGAATGAAACTACTCAAAATACTCTATGACCTTTGGTATTCCATCCTATTGCATCTTTTTTCCAATTTTACATTGGCAACCTTTACATAGTATGCACTATTTTGCATATTTGAACCTCCTAATGACCTAAACACCTAATAGTGACTTGATTAACCTCATTACAATATTGAACCATTAAAATTTAATCAAACTCCTATGGAAGTATCAATTTGTCAAGGTGCTCCTGCACATACAACCAACCAACAAAGATTTCCAAGTCCCTCAGAAATGTATCTACAAAACAAAACTACCTTTTCCTGCATCTCCTCTGGCTTTATCTTCAATCTCCTCAGCTTCAGACTTCAAATCTTCAGATCAATAGAAAGGTGACCAACCAACCAACAAAATCTGAACTACCATCATCTTAGAGCATCTTCAGGCTCCCTCTGCTCCCATTAGTGGAGTACTCTTTAGGCTGCAACATCAAGTGCTTTTTCAATCAGGTATCCATCTCTCTACTGCTTCACAACACCAACCCACCAAACCATCCATTTCACCCAACAACAAATTCTGGTGATGCATCCTACCACTCTCTCCTCAGTGGTTTCTCTCTGCACCCTTATTCAGCCTAATCTCTATTGGAGAATGGTCATGACAGACGTCATCTTGTCTGCCCACACACACAACCTCAAAAAAATATCCTTCTGCAGCTAGATGGACCAAGCACCTGCAACCAAACAACTTAGCAATCAAATAATGGTCACCAACACAATCTTTCATTCAGTTCTTCACTTGCCTTCTCAGTGACAGGAACAAATATAACACCCAAATCTTTCACCAGCTCTGATACCAATATGATGTAGAGGAAAAGAACAATTCAACTCCTTATAGGCATAGTTCATAACAATGGGTTTCAAATCCACAACCTTATCATAAACCAAGGCCCACTACATAGCACAACTTTGTTTTTTCAACTTCTCAGGCCCAAACTAGACTTCACAAGGCCTTCTCATACCTTAGGATTATTGATTCAATAGAAATAAACACTTACCAAGGTTTGTCCCACCATACAAGCAACCATGCTTTCATTGATTGTCCAAACTCCTAGTAGCCTCCCTAAAAGGACTGTCAGAACTTATCTCTTGATGCAAACTTCTCTTTAAGACTGTGATTACCTTTTTGGATACCCTTTATGCTCATGAAGAACATGTGTTAAATTGGGGTGGAGGTCTTTTGGAACGAATGACACAAATTTAGTTATTTCAGACAGAGAACAGGCCTAATTAGGCCTATCGTTGCACAAGGGCTTATTGAAAATGGACACTCCACAACTCTCCACACCTTGCTAATGCTTGGAGCACTTCACAAAAGGTCTGCAAATGCTCATTGAATCATCAAAAGTACCTTTCCATTAGATATTTTAAGAAAACCTAGTTGTAACTCCTAAGACTGCCCTCTACCAGTCTGAGACAGGGCAGAACAGCACTAGGGTACCAACAAATCCAATATGAACCTCGACCATCTGGTCTAAACACTTGTCATAAGAAAATATGGTTTATTTCACAACATTAAATTCGTGTATGGACTCATTACCATATAAAAATATCCAAGAAACTTCATTAAACTGCTCACTGTTTTCCCTAAGACAGGGTTTTAACCACTTTTAGAGAAATCACAACAACTAACTCAAAACAGAACCAAAATGCATGAAACAAAAAGGAAATGGAGGGTGATTGAATATGCTTTCATTTGAAATCAAAAAGAAGTGTCCTCCTGCCCATACTAGGTCGTACCATGCAAGAAAATAATGAATTTTTGAAGTAAAATACAGAAAATAGTGCCTATTTGTCATTCCATTTCAAATCTCCAATCACCCACGACTTCTCAAATGGTTACAAAGCCTTTTAAAGGCATTCCATACTTGACTCTTTAGTTTCTAACTTCTCCAAACAAATGAAACTACTCAAAATACTCTATGACCTTTGGTATTCCATCCTATTGCATCTTTTTTCCAATTTTACATTGGCAACCTTTACATAGTATACACTATTTTGCATATTTGAACCTCCTAATGACCTAAACACCTAATAGTGACTTGATTAACCTCATTACAATGTTGAACCATTAAAATTTAATCAAACTCCTATGGAAGTATCAATTTGTCAAGGTGCTCCTGCACCACCTGTGCATATGAGTGTCTCTGTTTCTTGTTTCTAATTTCTCTACTTCTTTTACCTTTGTTTAATCTATTTATAAACTAGGTTTATCCATGCATTTATGCTCTTTAATTTCTAGTTAAATCCTTCAAGGTTATCATTGTGCAACTAAGTTTTCATCCAGAGGATCGCCTTAGATTTAGGCATTTACTTCTGCAAATCTAGTTTGATTTCTAACCCTTTTCCCAAACCCCTATTGAAGAACGGAAGAGACAACTTCCTTAAAACCTGGAGGTTGTTTCTGGGGTCAGTCCCACATCTCAAAAACCTCCCATGTTGCTACTGGATTAGACCCATAGATTTATGCATCAATAGTTTTTGGCACACCCAGTGGGACTGGATTCAAAGACTTGGGTCTTTGTTTTCATTGAATCTTTGCCTTATATTTTGTGGTTTTGGTGGTAAATCACAAAAATATCTGCTCATAGGAGCATGAATCATCCATCTAGTGACTCTACTAACGAATTTTCTTAGATCTTTGCCCCTATAGATCATGGCAGACCTTGGTATATATGTGCATCTAAATATTCAAAGAGATCTACCTTTTGTGACTTGGGATTCAAGTCCTCTTGTTCTTCAGTAGTAGGGTCAAGTTCCTAACATAGCTTGGAAGGCATTACCCCACTTTCTTGGAGATGGATCAGTTTGCCCTGTAGATCATATTCAAGATGTTGCAAGTTTATGTGTTGTTCACAGTGTCACAACTGAGAGTCATGCCCTCTTGTTGCTTGCATCTTCCCTCAAAGGAAAAGCAAAATAATGGTATAGAAGTTTACATCTTGGTTCAATCACTGGATGGCATCATCTTGGAGGACTCATCTACAATCAGTTCAAAGAGAGGATAGATGTCAGCACTCTCACCCAAAATCTCATCACAATCAAGAGACATCCTATGGAGCCCATACATGATTTCAATTCAAGATTTGATAAGGTATGGAAAAAAAAATTTTGTTGATATCAGGCCATCTCCAGTCTTTGCATTCTTGTATTATCTAAAGGCTTTAGACCCTGAGATCTCTATCATGATACAATCTTTGGGAGGTGAATCTTTACCCCAGTCATATGATCTTGTTGTTAGAGCTGAAAATAGCCTCATAGTGGCTAGAATGTTGTCTCCTCTACCTTTAACATCTCTGATGCCTCATACAAATAACATGTCTCAAGTTCTTTCTTATAGCTAGATACATACAAATTTTAGTCCACCCACCCACCCTACTGATTTGCTGAATCATGAGGAGATGAGTGTAGTAAAAGAACTTATAAAAACCCTCTCCTATGAGCTGAATGAGTTAAAATGTCAAGCCATGTATAATGCTGATCCAATTTTCATGACTCCAAGTCTGTATGAACAACAACATGAATATAGTCAGAGAATGCTCAGTTATCTTGAAAATAATGCATTACAAGCTTCTGTAGCTACAAATTAACCCATAGAGGTCACAGATCAGGTTCTCTATCACTTTGATATAAAGGAGGAATCAGGTTTCAAAGATCAAAATGAAGTCAAGAAAGAAACTCCTATTTATTCAGTGTGTTCTTATGATCTTGAGTATCAAGTACCTGTGACAAAATGTGTTTCAGAGATTCTGTCAAATAATGAAGAAGACCCAGATGATGCTTATGAGGTGACACTTCTAGAAGCTAAAAAGCACTCTAAGAAGGGCTTTGAAGCTGAAAAGTACTAGGTTCATAGTGATTCTACATCTATATCTCATTTTGATGAGAAGGTTGCAAATGACATTATGCCAGAATCTACAAAGGGTGATTGTCATTATTTCAATCATGAGTTTTCACATTTGGAAGGAGATAGCATAGAGATACATGACCAACATAAGGGACAGTAAGATGAGGATTTGTTCTCACTCTTGCAACAAGGATATCAGATATTGGATGCAGAAGTCTCTATAATTCAACAAGTACATGATTCATTTGCAAGGCCTCTGATAGCAGATTATGAGGAAAATTTTGAAATAGACATAAATGCCAGAGTTGATTTGTTTTCTATTCTTCAAGAGGGTTATTGTCTTCTTCTTGATGAAGATCCACAGATGCCAAAGAAGATCCATGGTGATATGGTCTGCAAAGATTTCTACAAAATTCAAGAATCACATATTAGGACCCATTCTACACCTTTCTTCCTCCAAGGGAGAATTCTGATCAGATTCAAGACCCTAATTGGTTGTTCTATCACTTGTAAGCCTAGCCTGGACATGATCATGAGTCATCATTCTATTGAGAAGCCCACAAAAGAAGTCACTGAAGGAGTTCAGTCGATAGAAGCTTTCAAATGTAACCAGAAGCACAAGCTCCAATGCCTAATTTTCCCTTCCCACCCTCCTCTGAAGTGGGAACAGCATGTAGGTCAGCCTGACTGGTGTTTTGAAGCAAAGAAAGACTCTCCAGACTGTAGAGAAGTAAAAAGGTACAAAATATTGTTATATTTCTTCATACAGTTTCTCTGGTTCATTTTTAGTTTGTTGTAGATTCATTGGAGAAGAATCATTCATACCAATAGTTACTTTGCCACTCCTATGAATGGGTATATTCCCTTGTGTTTTAGTTATCAGTAATTAGACTTAGTTTTCAAAATAAGTTGCCACGGTAGCATTAATTTTTAGTCAATTTGTTTTCAATAAGTCTCAACTGTATATAGAATGAAAGATCAAGTTTCAGTCTCAATGGTTCAGCCGTGTTTCAGTTATAGAGTATTTCACTGTTCAGCATAAGTTTCAATTCATGCATCTTCAGATTTAGTTTTAGTTGTGTTTCAGTCTGGTTACACAGATTTTGGGTGTCACTCAGTTTTCAGTTAATGGATGTTTTAGTTTCAGCTTTTCTAACTCTCTTGCCGAATGATTAAGGCCTCTAGTCTGCGAATTCAAAGATTCTAGAGTTTGAAACCATTTTCCTAGGAAGTCAGTAAGAACTAGTGATTAAATTTTCTCACCATTTCGAGACTTTCAAATATGTGTCAGTTTTGTGGCTCTTTGGTTCTTTTCTTATTTCTATAAAATCAAAAGGTGCAGCCAATAGTGGTGACACTATCGTGGTTCCAGCATTACCATTCAAAGACATTTTTCATGGCAGCCACATGTGATGATGATACTCAACCACAGAACTCCAGGCAAAAAAGATGATACTGCCTATGTTATCAGACTCAGCTATGAGCAACTAGAGATAATCACAACAAGCTAATATCAAAATCATACTACAAGTTTTGGAATACAATGAGCATGATAAAGTGTGGCACAAGCCATGATAACTAGGGCATAGCATTTCAAACTTGGCATTATTATAAGACAAAGTGAATCAGCCAATTAAGATCAACACTGCTAGTATAAGGATCACTACACCAAGAAAATCACGTGGTCACTTAAAGAGGTAAAGGGTACACAACTTCTTGAAGATCCAAGGAACCTGTTATATGAAAGCACTACTAGAATCATGAGGTACAGTTTTCAGACCAAGGCACGAGCCTTATGAGAACAGAAATAGCAAGGGATTGTGGCACCACTATCCAATATAAGGCATTCAACATGAAAACAAAAGTGCTTTCTTCTTCTAAATTATGGCATGATCATTATAAGTCTCTCTTATAACCTAAGATCAATACATTATTATCCAAATATGGTGCGGCCTTTTACAATTAAAGCGCCAATGTTAAAAAAACATAGCCATATATATAGGTCATTGTCCATATACAAGTAGGAGAAGCGGTGTCTGACACAAAGGAGGTTCAACCTAGCAAACAGAAGCATCATGCATCCTCCATTTCAAATAGAATCCAAAGTACGACAGATTTAAGAAGGGCGCAACTCATCATATGGCCTCCATTCAAATGTGATGGCTCTGTGGATCATAGTAGCAGCCTCATATGATGGCGCGGAGTTTATTGGATAAGGAGCTCGATCTCCATAGGATAGTGTTGCAAGTAATGATGAAGGTGCTACTCATCCCTAAAGATGTATCTCATTCGATAGGTGAAGTCATATGCAAGCATTTTAAATAGAAACAACGTAAATATAGCGTGGCTTGTCAAAACTACCATAACAAGACCATGGCCTCAAAGAAGCATCGTCATTTCAAACGAGTGGTCTCAAGCAACAAAAGAGGCCACACTTGAAAGGAGTATATAGGTAGTAGAGAAAGGCAGTATCATTCAAATGTGTGCAAGCTGTCAAGTGCGGGTTCACTACCATCTACAAACCACTCAGCTAGTCATTATAAGGGTTGGCCACACTATCGCGGCTCAGCCGATAGAAGGAAACTAACACCACTTGTTTATGTATACTGATGCAAATATATCAATGCCATTCAGAATAACATAGGTACTATAATCAAATGACTCAGTCACCGTTGATCAAAAGGCATTTAACAGTTCGTAGAAGTAGATGAAAGAAGCTCTCAGTAGGATCCACGTATTAAAGGCACAACAAAAGAAACTTTTTCTTAAAGAGCAGCAGATGAATCCATGTGGCAACTATGGAGGAAAAGGAGCAAAAGTGAAAGGGCAGCGGAGTTTGATAAATGGCAGAGAATTGAGAAACAAGAGAGAAGCAAGAACAACCAGAATGAACCACGTGGCTCAAGCGGAGCAGAGAGAATCAGTTATTTTGTTTCATTTCATAAAGGCATAAGTGTCACATGAATATGAGAGAAGCTAAAGCCTCTTTTAATAAGAGTGTCTTATTAAATAATGGTGGGCCCTCTTCAAAAAGATAGAGGTTGTATTTTTAAATGTATGAGGTATTTTCCAGCAAAGAGTCATGGGGGGGAGTTAAGGTAACTAATAAATATTTTAAAGGGAGTTACATGTGGGGCCCTCCAGTTGTTAAGTGGGTCTTTATTAAGTGAAACTTTATTAAGATGCTATAATGACTCTCTTTTACAGGAGATACAAAATATGAAACCCTAAAATAATATGCAGCCACCTCCATTTTTCATGGCAAGCTACAGGAAACAAGAAGAACCAGCGGGAGTTTTACTTTCTTCATGCTACAGGATATTTTCAATGATGGAAGCCACAGATACCACCGGTTTCAATTCAGTTGCATTTTAGATTTTTGGTTGCCAATTCAGCTGCAGTTGCATTTTGCTGGATTTTGTGCCGGATTTCATGGAGTTGGTTGAAGATTTCTAGAGTCAGTTGAGATATTCTTGTGGGTTTTGTTTATATTTTAGGCTATAAATGTAGATTGAGGAGTTCTTCATATATAGAGTTCTATGTTTTCTACAGATCAGAGAGTTGGAGCAGACACAGATGTTTTCCTTTTGCCTTTGCAGTTATTTATTTTATGAGAATGTAATAGTTATTTTGTGCAACAATTTTAGCCTCTGTAACCTATTATTGTTCGAATAATGAAAAGCTTTGTCCTGTGCATATGAGTGTCTCTATTTCTTGTTTCTAATTTCTCTTCTTCTTTTGCCTTTGTTTAATCTATTTATAAACTAGGTTTAACCATGCATTTATGCTCTTTAATTTCCAGTTAAATCCTTCAAGGTTATCATTGTGCAACTGAGTTTTAATCTAGTGGATCGTCTTAGATTTAGGCATTTATTTCTGCAAATCTAGTTTGATTTCTAACCTTTTTCCCGAACCCCCATTGAAGAACAAAAGAGCTAGCTTCCTTAAAACCCAGAGGTTGTTTCTGGTGTCAATCCCACATCTCATAAACTTCCCATGTTACTGCTAGATTAGACCCATAGATTTATGCATCAACACATACATTAGATGGAATATATACTATGCCTTTAACCCATTGATTATATTGGGATATGTGTAGTTGAATTATGGCTACAATAACCCTTAATTAAGTTATTTGATCATTTTATAGTCTTATATAGGTAGTTAGATTGTTGTGGGTGGCAGCCTAGGCATAAGTATGCCATATATAGGAGGTAGTGAGTAGTAGTCGATCAAGATATTCCAAATTCTATTCTTGTTGAAGGCCTATAGAGGTTTGTTCCCTTAATGTGACTTATTATTTTCAAGTATTCCTATTATATTTCCAAGTATTTACTATTGTATTATTCTATTATACAAGTTATTTCATTAGAAGTGGTATCAAAGCACGATTTGTGTATATGGAATTAAAGAAACAATGCAATTTTTTTATTTAAT
The DNA here is from genome assembly GCA_027924645.1 of Cunninghamia lanceolata. Taxonomy (NCBI): domain Eukaryota; kingdom Viridiplantae; phylum Streptophyta; class Pinopsida; order Cupressales; family Cupressaceae; genus Cunninghamia; species Cunninghamia lanceolata. The sequence goes on from BSBN01000389.1 coordinate 10,667,931, forward strand.
ATATTAGATTTTGAAGAATGTGCATTGTTCAATTTAGAAAAAATTGTTTTTGCAATTTGGAAGGTTGATCAAGGACATATTGAAGCTACTATAATCTAGATTTGAGATCATTTGAATTATTTTTGAAAGAATTATTATGAACTTAACATTATCATCAAATTCATGCTCAATGTTGCAAATCAATGAATTTTTGGGAGATTTTTCAAGAAAAAATAGTTTTAGTTGGAGGTAATTTATAGTATAGATTTTATCCATTTTTATTTTTTTTGAATTGGTTATTATCAAGACTATTTTAGAAACACCATGATGATGTTACAAATTAGAGTTTGAGATGAGAATTACTACACACAGAGAAAGACTACTAACAAAGAGGATATAAATTTAGAGTTAGGATCAGGTGGGACCTCATATATGATGTTTTATTCATTAGATGATAAAGTGTGCTTCTTAGAAGAAGGTGTACATAATATGTAGCCCAAAATGGCAAGAGAAATAGATAGTATCAAGTTTAAAATGAAGGGAGATTTGTCTAACATGCAAGGAAAGATGGATAACACAATTTATTTTTGTTATTTATTGAATATTATATTAGGAATCTATTAGTCTCGCAAATAAATGTTTAGGTCAGTCATGGTGGATCATTAGGACAACCTAGTCATAGCCCAAATACTAGCACTTATTTTGGATCTTGGAACCTAATACTGAAGGTGGATATGTGTAAGTTTGATGGCAAGGATATACTTATTTAGATCAATCAAATGGATAATTTTTTTTTATGAACATTAGATCCCAAGTGGGAAAAAGGTGATAATTGCTTCCTTACATTTGGAACCTGATACTGATTCATTTGGTATTGATAGATTCGTGCTCAAAGAAGGAATAAGGCTCATAGTGTCACATAGTCAATTTTTATGGAGTTGTAGTTGAACTATAACAATAGTGTATTAGATAGCTACTTCAACTAGTTGGGTAAATCATGACAAACATGATCGATTAAGGATTATATCTAGTAGTTCTAAAATATATCATTATGAGTACAAAAAATTATAGAGGAGCTCATGAATGACTTGTTTCTGGGTGGGATAAACGATCACATCCAATATGAGATACACATGTTTAATCCTCTTATTTTACCTAATTATTGTATCATAACATGCAATTCATGGGAAATGTTTTTAGCTCCTAGAAGGCATGCATTCAATGGAACAAGAGAGAAGAGATTTTTAGCACAACCATTCCCTTAGCCCATTAAAATAAATCGTCAACAAATTGAAGAAAAAAAGGAAAAAGGTTTATGTTTCTACTATGATAGCAAATATAGTCATAGACATAGATATGTTGAAAAGACATTATTCTACATTAAAGAACCTAGTGAGGAAGAAGAAGATGAAGAAGAAAGATGTTGGAAATGAGCCAAAAGATGAATGGGAGCTACTCAACCAACTATTTCGTATCATGCATTTTAAGGAATCAACATCCTATAAACTCTCAAGGTAGTGGGGTTCTTGATGAAAGAGTAAGTAATAGTGTTGATAGAATCTTGAGAAGGACTCACAACAAAAAGTTAGCTACAAGTTTGAATTGTTTTATCTATCTATCTCTAAAATTCAAGTCATGATTGTAGATGGAGGTAAGTTATTAGTTGTTTGAGGAAATCAATAGAATTAAACTTTCCATTGGAGAATACTGATTGGATTGTCCTATGTTTGTTCTCTACATGGGTACAACATACATTGTTTTGGGAGTATGGTGGCTTACTACATTTAGGACAATTGAGATGAACTTCTAGAAGCTATTCATGCATTTGCACTTTAAGGGTATGATAGTCAAACTAAGAGGGTTGTGTGCAAAGTATCCATATATTCTAAGATCTCATAAAGTGTAAAAGATGCTTAATAATGGGTATACGGGTTTGTGGCCCAATTATTTTCATTAGAATCCTATCAATCAATGATTCCTATATTGCTATATTTGCAAGTAGTTAGAGATAGTCACTTAGTAGTTTTTGGAGATATGCCAAAAGGATTTCCTCCTAAAAAAGATCACAATCATTCTATTCAACTAGTACCAAGGAGCCAACTACCCAACATTAGACCCTATAAGTACCCATATGTACAAAAAAGTGAGATCAATAAGATGGTATAAGAGATACTAGAGATAGGTATTATCAGGCATAGTCAAAGTACTTGCTCTTCTCTCATGGTAATGGTGCACAAGAAAGATGACACATGGTCGATGTGTCCTTATTAAAGAGAGCCCAACAAGAACAACATATAGATAAGTTTTCAATTGTTAGTAATCAGTGATTTGTTATATGAGCTTAATGGTGCTATTTACTTTACCAAACTTGATCTTCATTTTGGTCATCATCAAATAAAAATTAAATATAAGGATGTACATATGATATCTTTTTGGATCCATGAGAGCCACTATGAATTTTTAGTGATGTGTTTTGGCCACATGAATGCACCATCTACTTTTCAAAGTTTGATGAACTCTATCTTTCAAAAAATTGATTTTGTATTTTTTATGACATCTGAAATAATAGAAAACTTAAGAGGAACACTTGCAACATGTGAATCGAGGTCTGGACATTTTTAATAGCATTAAATTTAACCTAAGCCACCAAAGTTTATTTTTGGAGTCAAAGAGGTGGAGTACCTAGGTCATATTATTTCACATGAGAGAGTTAGGGTGGACCCTCACAAGATCAAGACCATAGTAAAATGGAAATTGCCTAGTACCCTCAAGAACCTACATGGCTTCAAAGCCCTTATTGGTTACTATGATTGATTTGTTAAAAAATATGGTAATGTGTAGCAGTACCTCTCACAACATTGTTGAAGAAAGATTCCTTCAAATGGAATGAGGAAACCACCAAGGCATTTGAGAGGCTAAAGGAAGACACATAAACCATTTTGGTTCTAGCTACCCTAGATTTCATTGAAACTTCGATTGTGAAATGTGATTCTTTTAGACATCATATAGGAATAGTACGCATACAAGGGGGATGACCCCTAGCATGTTATAGTCACCAACTCAAAGGTAAGAATTTTTTGAAGTCAATTTATGAGAAGGAAATGACGACTATCTTAAATGTAGCTAAATAATGGAGACCCTATATAATGGGAAAACACTTTAAGGTAAAAATAGAACATGATAATCTCAACTTCTTTCTAAAATAGAGGTTGTCATCTAAGGAACAATAAAAAGAGGGTGACAAATATGTTGGAATATGACTTTAATACCATATATAAGAAAGGAAAGGAGAAAGTTATGGTTAATGCTCTACCTAGGAGGAATGGACCCATATAGTCACTATTATAAGTCATTTCTATATTGTAGGAAGATTAGGTGGATGTGACATGAGAAGAGTGGGAGGACATAGAGATAGTCAAACTCTCATTGAAAAACTCCAACAAGATTAAAGTGCGTCAAACAAATTACATGGAAAGGAAATGCTATAATATGGTAAAAGGTCATGTTGTACCTATGTAAGAACTCAACATTTAAGTTTAAGGTTATGGTAGAACTATATGCCTCTTGAGTAGGTGGGTAGTTAAGATTCTCTAAGACTTATCATAGAATCAAGAAAGGTTTCTTTTAGGAGGTTCTTAAAGGGGATGTCTAAATTTTTTTAGTAGAATGCATGTTATGCCAACAAAATAAAGAGAAGACAATTAAGACTTTGGTTTTCTACAAGCCTTATTTAGTCTAAGCTAGTGGTGAGAAGATGTATCCATGGATTTCATCATGGGTTAGCCTAATTTTGAAGGGAAACAAATCATCATGGTTGTTTTGAATTTACTCACAAAATACTCTTTTTTGTGCTTTGTCACACACATTTGTAGCAAGTATTTAAGCAATAGTCTTTATGGATACCATTCAAAAGATACATGGCACTCTAAAAATCTTAGTAAGTGATTGTGATCCTATATTTACAAGTAACTTTTAGATTGACTTATTCTCATGTTTGGACACCCATTTTGATCATAGTTCATCATATCATCCCTAATCATACAGACAAACTAAAGTGGTCGACAAGTGTGTTTGTAGTGGCTGCCACTAACATAATGGTGCTATAAAACTTGTTTCCACACTTCATTCAAAATATCTCCTTTTTTGGCACTATATGAGTATCATACACCATTAATCACCTCTTCATTATAGACACACCCAAAGCTTAGAGCAATTGAAGAACAATTCTAACACTAGTAAGACATACTTTGTACTACTACGGAGAACTTGGCAATGACACATAACATAATGAAGTACCAAGTTGATCAACATCATAGTGAGAATAATTTTGAAGTAGGAGATTGGATCTTTGTGTGATTACAACCATATAAGAAGATGTCATTAAAACAACAAAGAAATTATAACAAGATTGTAACGAAGTATTATAGCCCTTAGAATGCTCTTTTTAGAGGATTGGCAATATAGTATGCAAATTGGACTTATCCAAGTCAACAAAAATACATCTAGTCTTCCATGTTTTTTGCTACAAGAATGTTATCAGACATGAGTTTTAGCTCAAACCAAGTTACAAGAGTTCGATGAGAATGTCAAAATGATTTTGGAAATTGAGTGAATCCTTCCAACACATACTTAAGGGTTGTGGATGAGGGAAATCATAGAATATTTGATCAAATAAATGAATTTTCTTGTCAAAGATGTTACACGGGTTCAAATGAAGAATTTGTGCAAAAGCATCCATAGTTGATCCGCACTAAGGATAACATTTCTCTAAAGTGGGGGGCATGCTACATCCTTAACACATTGATTGTATTGGGATATGTGTCACTGACTTGTGGCTAGCATAACTCTTAAATAAGTTATATGATCATTTACATAGTCTTATATAAGTAGTTTGTTAGCCCAAGTGACATTCAAAGCATAAGTATGGTATATATAGAAGGTAGTGAGTAGTAGTTGATCAAGATATTCCAAATTTTAATTTTGTTAAAGGCTTATGGAGATTTGCCCCCTAAAATGATTTATTATTATCACGTATTTACAAGTATTTCTATTATATTTCTAAATATTTGTCATTGCATTCTTGTATCATACAAAATATTTCATTACAATATAGAGAAGATAAAAAGCGTTGATGGCCCAAGAGATTGTGACATAAAGAAGGTGTCATTTTCGTTTCTACCAAATTAAACCTATCTTTCTGTTAGAAAAAAAAATAAATCTTATCATCCCGTTATAAGAAATTATCCCACGGCATTTTGTTTTAAATCAAATATTTGAAGAGAAACAATAAACATAATCACAGAACTTCAATTGAGCATACTGGTAATGATGGATGTAGGAGGAGGAAAGGAAAATGGTAAGAACTATTAAAATGGAGGAGGAATGAGATTAGAAGAGAAAGAGATGGATTGAATATAAGGTAGGACGTGGCAAAAACAGTCTACTAGGTGAAGGGAGCCTTGAGCATGGACAAGGTTTCAGGTGAGACTTTAAAAGATTTTTGGAGAACAAGGTCGGCAATTCCAGAGCCGAAGAGAGTGGAAGGCAGCAGGACCGTCCCTGGATTGGCACTGCCGAATGCAGATATAGCAAGAACAGGTTTGTACGGGTCAAGATTGATCTGGTAGTGGATCATGGCCCTTTGGGAAAACAAACATGTCCCCCGCTAATAGAGTCTTGTTGAAGAGTTTGTTTGTGGTGTCTACAAAAGCCACAGTGAGGAATCCCTCTATCATCAAGTGCACTTCAGTCGCCCGCGGATGAAAGTGAGGAGGAACAACACTGTTGGCTCCAAATTCAAAGAATGCGTACGACACACCCAGCCCCGTCAGCCCTGGAAATTCATTCTGGCTGGCTCTGCTAATTTTGAAGCTCCCACTGGCAGTGGAATTAAGACCAACTCCCCTTAACCCTTTAAATGTGAAGAAGTTCTCGTCAACCATTGCCCCACTAGAAGGATCGAAATCTGTTAGCAGATCAGGATCTGCACCTTCCACTCTCACTCTCACTCCCACCATCATCACTACAAACATTATTGCCGCTACCTTTTACAAACCACTGCATCGCTCCATTTCCATAAATTAATTACTACCTCAATCTTTCCAATTCCCTCTTTCTAATCGAATTTGTTTGCTCAGAGACTACCAGCAAAGAAAACAAGAGATTAGGTCAAGTTAATTGAAGGTGCTATAAGCTTCTATCATTATATAGAGCCCGCACCGTCATGCATGGCCGGCACAGAAGTAACATGGAAGGATGGTAAGGTCAGAAACCATGCGGGCAGGAGAAAATGGACAAAACTTCTGCTGCCGGCTGGATCAAACATTTTCTGATCGTAAACTTTTGCCTTGTAGTGCCGTCCGACAAGGCAAGATTGATCCTGGTGCCTCATGCCTCTATTTTTCCTTCCGTATATCCATAATCCCAAATCGTACGGATAGGAAGTATATAATTAAATTAGTTTTAAACAACTTATGACATCGATCAGTCCCTGCTGCAAATACCATATAACAATAGGTCCAAACGCTCATGATTCAAAGTTTTTTTTTTTTTTTTTAAACTCTTTCAAATATGTTTAACGAGCAGTTGCACCATTACGGATTTGTCCATAGAGATGGAAGGTAATGATAAATGCAATATTTATATAAGTCAATGTTTGAAAATGGAATAAATACTTACTTCACATAGAGTTCACGAGAGATTAATTTTGAGTGCTAAAAAAAGTAAAATAACTAGTTGTTAAAGGATTCTCCCATGCCCCTCGGATTGATTACTCTGAGACTTTTGCTCTAGTTGCTATAATGAATTCCATCTTACTTGTCCTTACTTTTGCTGCAGCCCATCATTGGGAAGTTCATCAGATGGATGTGAAGAGTGTCTTTCTTCATGGTGACCTTCAGGAGGAGATATACATGGAGCATCCACAGAGGTTTGTACAGAATCCTTCACTTGTTTGTCATTTTTGAAAGTCTATCTATGACCCAACGTATGCCTATGGGAGGTAATACTATTACTAACTATTTATTTTTTCTTAGTTCAATAAATAAACAAAGTAGACCCCATGTCCGCATTTATGCATAAAAAATATAAAACTAAAATTGATTTGTACTAGGATGGATATTTCACTTACTACTCATCAACAATAGATTCTACCTTATCAACTTTGTGAATATTTTTAACAACACTATATTTCTATTCTAAATGGATGTTATAATAATCTAAACATGTCATAGCCTACTAGTAGATGGTAGGAAACTTGTCAAATCTTTGGGACACCACCCCAATTTGTAATCTATACAGGTCCTCATTGTTTTTCAAGTATTTTCAATCTCAACTGAGAATTTTAGTTTTTTTTTTGTTCTTGAAATGGACAAAATTCTACAATCTACTCACAATGGTTTTGGTTTTGTGAGAAATGCACATGGATACAACTATGTTGTAATTTTTCGTTCCATCTTTTGGAGTCTTCTTGGAGACTATTCTTCCCTGAGGTTTGGTGATATGTATGGTTGTTTTTCAATGCTAGGATAGGTTTGGTCAAGCTTGGCCACAAGGTCAAAAGACAAAGGATACAAAACATGTGTAATGTATAACATAACTAATAAGTGAGGTATTTTTCATAGTGTAATAAAAAATGATAATGATTCAACTGCTTAGATTTTGAGTTAAATTTATTGACCTATATTTTATGAATAATATCTTGATAAAACATTATAATTTAACTAATTGTAGTCATGATATTTCCACAGTCCTTGTTATTGAATCGTAGTGCTTTTGGATAAAACTGTGTATTGCTTTTTTGGCTTAGTTTGTCAAAAGAAATTAGTTTGTACATTTTTTAATGGGGTATCATGCTTCAAATTGACAAGGTGGCTTGAGTGTAACTAAATTGGAGTGTAGGACCTATTAAAATTTATAGGTAATGCAATTTGTCAATATTCTCATTCCAAAGTGTGAGCATGGAATTTTAGTTATATTTTTGGAAATTATAATAAAATTATAAATGAATTAATAAAATAAAAAATGATTATAGATAAAAATTAAAATTGGGCACAATTGAAAGAGGAACGTTTTTAATACTATATTACTCTTAACTTGGTCCATCAAAGTTATGTGTATTTTGATGGATGCTTAGATTCTGAATAAATTCTACAAGCTTTGTTTAGTTTGCCTAAATTAAGATTTCATGAAATTTTGATTTAGTATGATTAATACACACATTTCTTATTCACTATATATAAATGTATTATAGTGGTATTTTATTTATCCACTCTCATACCCTATTTCAAAATGACCTATATTATACATTGCCAAATTATTGTAATATCCAATTTTTACTAAGCATATTAATGAATTAAGAGATGATCAACAAATTATTTAATTGAAGATAAATTTGAGTAATAATAAAGTTTAAAAGAAAGTGATGGTACATTATATTCTTTCCTTGACTAGTTAAAGATACAATTTCATTACTTTTCTTAAAAAGCAAAAAAAAAAAAAATCCAATGATGGAAATGATTACAAGTTTACAACGGGTAAAAATTCCAATGATGGAGATACTAGAATTACAACTTAATAAATATCTCCAAATAAAATGACCAAAAGCCAAATAACATTATATTCACACTTATAGGAGACTGGGTAAAACAATGTATTTTAAAAACAAAGGTTATGGACTAGATTCGAATTGTGACACTAAAAAATTTCAACTACAATGAAAGTCCCATTTAATAATTCTCACGAGTTGCACAGAGGCTTTGATGGACCTCTAATCTTAAAAAAAAAAAGTCTCGAAGTAAACACTCTTGAACTACCAATGGAAGTCTAGCAAAAATTGTAGGTGACAACAATTCTTCAAGGAATTCCCATTTGCATTCTATTTCAATCAAACTATCACAACACAATAAATAAAAACACCCCAAAAAATTTACAAGCAGTTGTAATTTAAAAAAGAGGTTAGAAATAGAAAGAACCTAAAACCCTAAATTTGAAAAAGAAGATGAAAAAGAAAAAAAGAAAATTTAGCTAAAACTCCTTATAGTAGATGACAGTTTGTGTTTTTCTTTCCATTACCCTAAGTAGTGAATTCGTAAGCTCAAATATAGTGGCATCATCTAGGGATTTTTCTTTCCTACATTCTCATAATCAAGTACAGTTAGAGTGTTACATTCTTCAAATTCTATCATTAATTGGATCAATTGGATATGAGTTAAGATAGGTAGATGGAGAAAATAAAAGTGAAGGAAGTGAAATGGTTGTGATGGCAACTCAGAGGCAGTTTAGATGCATGTGCCTGGACGACATAGTCACCCTTGGCATGTCCAATTGAAACAAACAAACAAAGCAACTTTCTAGTGGAAAATAAACTTTACAATGGAAGTAGGCACTTGAGCTACTAACATTATTCTAGCAAAAATAGAGGAAATCAGAAGTAGGCTCTGTACTCTTTAAAACTTGACTCAATGCACTGGCATGGATGAGTTAGCCTCGATGCAAGAACATGGACCCTTTCCTTGCCTTGGGAGACCTCCAAGTCACTCTTGCTCTCATGATAGGAGCCAGTCAAGTGGAGGCAAGACTTGGGGTAGTTTTGTTCTCTTAGGAGTAGAATGTCATGAAGAGCAGTTAGCCGGTCTTCAGGCCTATCATCTTTTTCTATTCGTTGTTCAATGATCATTGTTGTGGAGATAATAATATGACTTGAAGGGTCACTAGTTATCGATCTCTAGTTTGGGTTTCTAGTGTTCCAATGTCTAGATGGGTTTTTGTTATAATCGTTGATAAGCCTAGTTTGTTGTAATATTTCTTCTATGGCTTGAACACACTGTTGTATTTGTTCCCTATGTTGAATTAACCTAAGCATGTGGTTTTGGTCTTCTTGTATTTGTTGTGCTAGTTGTGGCCTAGGGTGTAATTCCTCAATCTCCTCTAGGATTGCCCTCACCCACTCACCTCTGATTCTTGGGCACATTCAAATGCTTGGATGGAGAGAGTAGATTCAAGTTAACCAAGAGTTGACTTTGACTTAGTGGAATTACCTAAGGTTTTGTTTGAGTTATCCTTGGCTTTTGTTGACTTAGTTATGAAATTGAGGAGTTTTGTGAATGCTTGTTTTTCTAAATTCTACCTCATGATCGAGTCGAGGGTTTCAACTTTTCTAGTTTCTAATGTTTTTGTATTTTTGGGTTTTTTACATGTATGCAAACGATGTTTTTTCATTCTTTTTCTAGAATTGAAATTTATAATGAACTAATTAACTAAGAAATTGGATGTAAAATAGTTTTTCAATAGAAATTCAAATCCTTGTTTTTTTCCTCTCTTTTTTGTCTTCTTCTTCTCCAACATGTCATCCCTTTGTGAATTTTTTATTTCCTAGCTTCTGGGTTTTGGGGCAACTTGCTTCGAATGTCACTCTTTGTAGGCTTAGTATTGTTGTCCCATGTCACTATGTAATTGGTTTTTCCCTTGGGGTTTGATTGTGTGTTGGTCTTTGTTAGTCGAAAACATTTATTGTAAGGAGAATTGTACTTTTATAAGTTATGTTGGTGCAGTCACGGTAGGAGGGTTCATAGAATGAACTATCCAAACCATTCAGTAAGAGTAAACACAATGGAAACAACTCGAAGAAATGAAACAAATGCAGATTCAGTCACTCAATATATCATAGAGTTCAAATACAATGTGGCCGGCATCATGCAGGTTTACAATTGGGGCTCAAAGGCCTGATTATAGAATATCAGAATATACACAAGATATAGCTTTGTAGTCCCTTCACACAAAATCCAACCTATGAACTTATGAATCAATTCCTAACTATTTTCCTAGGGATCTATTACATCCTTATATACCATCTCCAATACATAAGATTCCTCTGTGTTAGCGAAGGAAAATCACAAACTCCAATGAAGAGGTGTAACGTGTGTACACAGATAGGTCGGAGCTAAATGCATAGACATCCTCCACAATTGAATGGAATGTCATGCAGATCTCTGGGAAGGTCAGCCATGAACCAAAGAACATTGAATGATGTGTCATTGAGCTTGACAAGTCAAGAAATGCTCCATAGGTCTTCTCCTTTAGCTGATTATTAGAGACTGTCAAGATGCTCTATTATGAGAAAACAATCGATCTTCTAATAGCGATAACTTTCCGATGCTTAATACAAATAATCTAAATTCTGGATATGATGTAGATGAACATGTTTAGGTGCTAAGTCTAGCTCTGCAAGATCTGAAATGTAACTGTGGTAGAATGCAAACCAAAATACTAAGACTGCTTCTGATTGAACTGCTTAAATTGAACTAGAAAATGAAAAGAAACAAACTGAACTGCAAGCAAACTAAAATGCAAATGTTTTTGGTTGATGCAAGAGTGCTCTTGAACTAGGGATGCTCCTGCATCAGACATCCAAAGTTATTGAAAAACTAAGTCCCTCACTTTGCTGGGGCTAGGGGAGAACCAAGACGGTCCACCTTAGCCTAAGAAATCCATGATGAATCTTCTTCCGGTCTACCTTTCCACTTTACAAAATATTATTTGTATTGTCTTCCTGAAAGGAAGCTAGATGTGCAGAAAATACTTCTTACACTAATCTAATGAGGGGAGGAGAGTGCAAATTCAATTTTATCTTTACAATTACAGCTATGTTAACCCACTGCCAGAGATATTGTAATAAACACATAAGCAAGAAAGTAAGACAAAAGAAGAGAGACATAAGATATACATGGGGAAATCCTTTATGGATGAAAAACCCCACACTCCAACACACAACTCAGATGTATTCCATAAATAGTGAAGGTTACAATACAACATAGAGCCAATTCTCTTGCAGGAGTCTTTGACACTCGTATCTAGAGATGATCTGGCAGCATAACAGTACCTGTCAAACCTGTAGTACTTCTCCTCTCAAAAGCACCTGTTTATATAACAAATACAAGGCAAAATTAGTTCCACATTGGGATGGGCATCCAACATGGCCTCATGGCCCAAAACCCACACCTATGGACACTTGTCCAACACTATAGGATGCTCCTAAAACTTGTCAAGTCACCTCATCCCAAGGAGGTCACCTATTTCTAAAATGGGCTATGACAAATGCTCTTACGACTCTTACTATCGTCATAGAATCTGTCATAGCTGTCATAACTTACAGATGTAAGAGAATCTATCATACATAGGCTATAAATAGCATATTCTCATACAACATGTCATAGTCCACCTTGGGGCACCCAAAGATGCCTTTTTCAAAGATGTTCTTCGACACATGTCTTTACCTATCATAGAATCTCCTATTTTTGACTCTTACATGTTATAACTTTGTCATAGGAATCTGTCATGACCATTTCGGTCAATATTGTCTTACACAACATCCAAGATGCCGACACATGGCAAAATATTCCTACCACTAAGTGGGACGCCTATGTCCTCATGTGAGGACAAAATTACATGTGGTCATATACCATGTAGGATGACACATCAACGTGCCAACTCCCACAATATGACAACATAAGATTTGCATCCAATTAATACAATAGGCAATAAATAAATAAATACATTGTAAAATACAAGGAATTACCAAGGTTGAGACACCTTAATTCCCAACATTCTCCCACTTGTCGAACACCTTGTAAGAGCCAATAGAATTAACAGGATTTAACTGCTATAGGACGAGAGGCCCATAGACTCCGAACACCATATGAACTTCTTTGTGCCCATTGGTTTCATCAATGCATCTGCAACATTCTTCAAAGTATCTACCTTCTCCAAATTTACCTTCCCATCCTCTACCATGTCTCATATGAAGTGAAACTGTACATCAATATGCTTTGTTCTGGTATGGAAAGTTGGATTCTTCGCAAGGCAAATTACACTCTGACTATCACAACAAATCGTAATATGTCATGCATCAACACCAATATCTGAACACAATATCTTAAGCCAATGGCTTCCTTGCAAGCATGAGTTGCTACCATGTACTCAGGTTTTGTAGTGGACAAAGCAACCACAGGTTGTCGCTTACTCATCCAACTAATTACACCACCAAACATAGTGAACACATAGGCACTGGTGGATCTCTTGCTGTCAATGTCATCTGCCCAATCAGAATCCATAAATTCATGAATACAAACTAAATGCGGAGGTCCTATAGCATTACTGTGATAGCATATGGAATACTCAGAAGTACCCCTCAAATATCAGAACACTCACTTAACTGCATCCCAATGTACCCATCTAGGATTAGCCATAAATCGACTAAGGACTCCCACTTCTTGGGCAATGTCTGGTCTTGTGCAAACCATGGCATACATCAAACTGCCAACAACACTAGCATAAGGTACTCCGCTCATGTCCTCCACCTCACTAGGAGATTTTGGACAATCATTAACAGACAACTTTGTCCCCATTGAAACAAGAACACACAATGGTCTACAAACTACCATGTCGAACCTATCCAACACGGTCTTCACATACTTACTCTGGCTTAACCAAAGTTTTCTGTTAGCTCTGTCTCTTCTGATTTCCACTCCTAGAATGTACCTGGCTACCCTGAGATTTTTCATCTCAAACTATGCTGACAACTGAGACTTCAAATCAAAAATTATATTCTTACCATTCCCAATCAACAACATATCGTCAACATACAATGCAATAATGAGAATGCGATCATTATCAAATTTGTAATACATGCAATGATCAAACTTCAATCTCAGATATCCAATCGACAACACAAAGGCATCAAACTTCAAGTACCACATCCTAGGAGACTGCTTCAAACTATACAAAGACTTTTTCAATTTGCAAACCAAATTTTCTTTACCTTTCTCTATGTAATGCTCTGACTATGACATGTAGATTTCTTCCTCGAAATCACCATAAAGGAAAGTTGTCTTCACATCCATCTGTTCTATCTCTTTAAGTCATAAGTAGCTACAAGAGATAATAGAAATTGAATGGATGTTAGCTTTGCAATGGGAGAGAAAATTTCACCATAATCAATTCCCTCCACTTGTGAATACCCCTTCGCAACCAATCTAGCCTTGTACTTTTCAACATTGCTATCTGCACCGAATTTCTTCTTGAACACCCATTTGCATCCAACGGGTTTCTGTCCATCAGGGAAAGGCACCAAGTCCCATCTTTTATTCTTTTCCCAAGAAGCCATCTCATCCTCCATGGCCTCCTTCCAGGAACCTGCATCTTTCATTCCAAGAGCCTCTTTCATAGTTCTAGGCTCATCAATGTTAGTAAGTAAAGCAAAAGCACAACTAGAATCAAGTAATGAATAACCAAACTTATCAGGTTGATTTCTTGTTTGTGTAGACCTCCTCAATGGCTGAGGCTGAGGTATTGCTTCTTCTTCTAAGCTTTCAGAGCTGCTAGAGTTCTCCTCATCATTAGGTCTCATAGGGTCTGTCTGTTCAGTCTTCTCTGGGGTAGAAGGAAACTGAACCGCATCTTCTTTCTTTTCTGTTTGTTCTGGCTATAGAACAACATAAGAAGGTGTTAGCTCTCTGAAGATAACACTTCTTCTATACAACACTTTTTTAGCTACAGGATCCCAAAGCTTGTATCCTTTCACACTAACACCATAGCTAATGAAAATATATTTAACAACCTTGTTCTCCAATTTAGACAGTTTCTCCCTAGGCACATGTGCATATGCCTCACAACCAAAAACATGAAGATGGCTAACTAAAAGCTTCTTACCAGACCACACCTCCATAGGTGTCTTACCAACAAGACCTAATATAGGAGATCTATTTACTAGATAGCAAGGAGTGGCTACAGCTTCAACCCAAAATTTTTGTTCGAGGCTTGCTCCACTAAGCATACTCCTAGCCTTCTCCATTAGTGTTCTATTCATCCTCTCTGCAACTCCATTTTGTTGTAGGGTGTATGGAGTTGTCTTATGTCTTTCAATCCTTTGCTCTTTATAGAACTTATCAGGCTCTTCAGAACAAAACTCACCACCATTGTTAGTTCTCAAACACTTAATCTTTTTACTAGTCTGATTTTTAACAAAGGCTTTAAATTCCTTAAACTGACTAAAGACTTCAGTCTTGCTTCTGATAAAATAAACCCATGTCCTTCTACTATAATCATCTATGAAAGATACAAAATATACAAATTAGAAATCGAAGGTACATTAACTAGACCAAACACATCAGAATGAATAAGATCCAACACAACAGAAGACTTGTGAGAACTAGAGTAAAACTGTACATGGTTTTGTTTTCCATATACACAATGTTCACAAAAGTCAAACTCAAGATTACAATCATTTAACCCCTCAATGAGGTTTTTATTTTTCAGGGTTTGCAGACTCTTATCACCAATGTGGCCATATCTCAAATGCCATGTAACATAGTGTTTTCAGTAGGAAGCTTAGTTTCCAGAGCATGTGCACTACCATCAGAACAAGTTACAACAGATTTCTTCACTGCTCGTTTAGATGGTGGGGATGAAGTGACTGTAGCTCATTTCTTTGAGTTAGAAGAACTATTGCACTGTGTAGTGCATGCCTCCAGATAAAATAGAGTACCTCTTCAAGTACCCTTTGCAAGCACCATAGATCATCTAGTCATCTTCCATCCATCCTTCGAAAAGACAACCTGCACACCCGCATCATTCAACATACTTATAGAAATAGGGTTTCATGCAAGACCTGGAATGTGCATAACTCCAGTGATCCCCTTCACTCATCCATTAGGGAATCAGATTAAGAATCTTCCGTGACCAACAATCTTTAGATGAGAGTCGTCACCTAGGTACACTCTTCCACCATTGAACTCTTCATACTTCATGAACCAGCTACGATGCAAGGTCATGTTGAATGATGCACCAGAATCAATCAACCACACATCATTAGATGCATGGGTGGCCAGGGCTGTGATGAAGGCATCACCATCATCTTGTGACTTGTTAGAATTTGAATCAGAGGCTCTCTTCTTTTTCTTTTTAATTTCTTATTTGCATTCCTTTCAGAAATGCCCCGCCTTTCCATAGTTCTAATAGAGAGCCTTGGACATTCTAGGAGATTTGAATATCTCCTTTTCACCTTTCTTGTCCTTCTTCTTCCCTTTCTCTTTGGGTCTTCCACGAACCACAAGAGCCTCTTTGGCTAACTCAGATGTCTTCCATCGCATTTCTTTAGATAATAGCGAGGACACCACATCTTCCATCTTGAAGGTGGTAGTGGTGCTTTGGGTAGCCATGACAAGATGATCCCATGATTCTAGCAAAGAACAAAGCAGGTTCATACATCGATCCTCCATTTTCACACCCACAAATGTCAACTATGCACTGATCATGTTGAAAGCATTCATGTGATCTGCATTAGATCCTCCGTCTTCCATCTTTAGAGCAAACAACTTCTTTTTTAGAAAAAGCTTGTTCACCAAGGTCTTGGCCTGATAAACATCACCCAGCTTCTTCCAAAGATCTTTCATGCTCTTCTCCTCATGGACATTCAACAAGACAGAATTAGCTAAACAAAGTCTTATGAGACCCTTAGCCTTCTGATATTTGAGTTCCCAATCAGCTAATGACATTGTTGTAGGTTTTACACTGGATACAGTTTCCCATAGGTCGCAATCAACAAGTAGGTCCTCCATCTTGAGTTTCCACAACTCAAAATTAGTGCCATTAAATTTCTCCACCTCTAACCTTTCGGATGTGGTTGCCATCTCCTTGCTGCAAAAATATACAGAATGCTCTGCACAACACTCCCACTCAACCTAAGATTAGCTCAAAAAACCCCTACCTAGCAACTAGAACCAAAACTAGCCAGGCTTTGATACCAACTGAAAGGAAGCTAAGTGTGCGAAAAATGCTTCCTACACTAATCTAATGAGGGGAGGAGAGTGCAAATTCAATTTTATCTTTACAATTACAGCAATGTTAACCCACTACCAGAGATATTACAAAAAACACATAAGCAAGAAAGTAAGACAAAAGAAGACAGACACAAGATACACGTGGCAAAAACCCTTATGGGTGAAAAACCCCACACTCTAAAACACAGATCAAATGTATTTCATAAATAGTGAAGGTTACAATACAACACAGAGCCAATGCTCTTGCAAGAGTCTTTGACACTCCTATCTAGAGATGATCCCGAAGCATAACAATACCTATCAAACCTATAGTACTTCTCCTCTCAAAAGCACCTATTTATATAACAAATACAAGGAAAAATTGGCTCCACATTGGGATGGGCATCCAACATGGCCTCATGGCCCAAAACCCATGCCTATAGACACTTGTCAAGTCACCCCGTCCCAAGGAGGTCGCCTATTTCAAAAATGGGCTATGACAGATGGTCTTACGACTCTTACAACCATCATAGAATCTGTCATAGCTGTCATAACTTATAGCTATAAGAGAATCTGTCATACACAGGCTATAAATAGCATATTCTCTTACAATATGTCATAGTCCACCTTGGGGCACCCAAAGATGCCTTTTTCAAAGATGCTCTTCGACACATGTCTTCACTTGTCATAGAATCTCCTATTTCTGACTCTTACATGTCATAACTTTGTCATAGGAATATGTCATGACCGTTTCGGTCAATATTTCCTTACGTAACATTCAAGATGCTAACACATGGAAAAAATATTCCTACCACTAAGTGGGACACCTATCTCCTCATGTGAGGACAAAATTACATGTGGTCATATGCCATGTAGGATGACACATCAACGTGCCAACTCCCACAATATGACAACATACGATTTGCATCCAATTAATACATTAGGCAATAAATAAATACAATGTAAAATACAAGGAATTACCAAGGTTGAGACACCTTAATTCCCAACACTTCCTCTAGTGTTACGTCCAACTCTATTGTCCCAAATATCTTCAATCTGCTCCAGTGCTTGTTGTGGTAACTGCTTCTTCAAGTGCTCTGTCATGTTGTCACTGAACTCTACTTCATGACATTGATATAGGTCTGCAATGTTGAAAATAGGTGGTATGCCCAATGTCTCCAGTAATTCCACTTCATATGCATTTCCTGCATCAAATTTCTTGAGTATCTTACAAGGTCCAAACTTCTTCATCTTCAGTTTGTTATATGTTTCAACTAGAAATCTTTCTTTTCTCAAGTACTCCATCACTTCATCTCCAACTTCAAATTCCTTATGTTTTCTCTTCTCATCTGTATGCTCCTTATATTTGCTGTTCATATCCTCCAAATGCTTCTTCACCTGATTATGCACTATCTTCATATGTTTTGTGAATTCTTCTGCTTCCACACTTCTCTTTTCTTCCATACCAATGTCCCTCAAGTCGGCAACTCCTCTAGGATTCACTCCGGTAATAATTTCAAAAAGTGTTCTTCTGGTACTCCTATTGACTGAATTATTGTGTGCAAACTCTGCTTGTGAAAGAATCAAATCCCAACTTCCTACTTTCTTTCCAACCAAGCATCTCAACAAGTTTCCCAAACTCCTATTTACTACCTCTGTTTGTCCATTAGTCTATGGGTGAAATGTTGAACTGAACTTCAAAGCTGTCTTCATCTTTTTCCAAAGTGTCTTCCAAAGTATCCAAGAAATCTAGTGTCTCTGTCTAAAATTATGCTTTTAGGTAATCCATGCAATCTCACAATCTATTTGAAAAATAGGTCAGCTACATGCATTGCATCAGTTGTCTTCTTACAAGGTATGAAATGAGTCATCTTTGAAAATCTATCCACCACTACAAATATTGAATCATGTCCTTTCTATGTCTTATGCAATCCCATCACAAAATCCATGCTTATGTCTTCCCAAGGTCTCTCCGGTATTGTCAAAGGTTTATACAATCCAGTATTCTAACTACTCCCTTTTGCAACTTGACAAACTCTACAACTTTGCACAAATTTCCTAACATCCTTATGTATCTGAGGCCAAAAGTAGTTTTCACTCACCAAAGCTATTGTCTTATCAATGCCAAAATGTCCTGCTAATCCACCACTATGTTTCTCCTTGATCATATTATCTCTCATTGAACTTCTAGGTATGCATAACTGATTTCCTCTGAACAACATATCCTCTTAAATGAAATGATTAAGCCACTTGCTCCTATCCGTCACAACAGGTTCCTTACATGCTTTCCAAGGTTTTGCAAAATTAGTGTCTACCTCGTACATGTTCTTCAATTCATCAAAACCCAGTACTTCAACTCACATTATATGTCAACAATTTTCTTCTCCTACTCAATTCATCAGCAACTTTGTTTATTTTCCACTCCTATACTTCAACACAAAAGTGTGACTCTACATGAACTCCACCCATCTCATATGTCTCTGATTCAACTTACCTTGACTTTTCAAATACTGCAAAACTTGATGATCTGTATACAACACAAATTCCTTAGGCAACAAATAATGTCTCTACTTCTTCAAGGCTTAAATTATGGCACAATACTCTTGATCATAAACTGAATATCTTTTCCTCACATCATTTTGTTGGATCTAGGCCATACAACTGAAAGGGGGGGGGTGAATTAGTTGTATAAAAACTTGCTCTTACTTCAAACACTTGATTCTTCTTTGTTAACAGCATATCAATTAATCAACCATGAAAGCATAATGCATAAACACAAGAGCATATAAACATCAACACATTGAACACCAAGATTTTGATGTGGAAAACCCGGTTAAGGGAAAAACCACGGGGTGATTAACCCAAGGATTATTCTCTGTTAGAAGAATAAGAAAAAATGAATGGCACATGCCAATTAGGGCTCACTGCCCGAGCACACTGCTCACAAAGAGGCACACTGCCTACAAGGAGACACACTGTCTACAAAGTGATAAGAAACACAATCTTGAACAGGAGAATGACATCTCTACCATGTCCGGATCAGTTCCATTTAAGCCCAAAACCCTTGTTCTGCCTTTCGCACTTCTCTTCGCTATGCCACACTCATCCACACAATCCACACATCAAAATGAATTCTCAAACACTTATTTATACAAGACATTGACTTAGGAACAATCATCTAAGTCAGAAAACATCACAATAACATTCGCAAGGCGTGTAGAACATCCGGTCAACCTGTTACAGGAAGAACACCAACAACTTGTAGTCATAACATCAAATCCAACTTCTAACTTCAATGCGGACCGCCAACACAAACTGGATATGATCCAATGATCATCATAACCTTCCCTGAATCATCAAGAACATCCGCACTTCATCAGCTTACCGAAATTCTTCTCTTCATCATCTGGTACTTCAAGAACACAGTCTGTCGCCACTGTCACAATGCAAAAGGTACTTCTGGACCTCAAAATCATACACAACTCTAGATGACACATCACAAGGACATTCCAAACACTCCTTCCAATCTGCAGATTAGGATAATACAATTCCGGACCTCACCGGACCTTTTTGTGATCCTTTGTCACCTCTGAACACTTGCCAGAACCGGTTCCACACAAACAACCACAACTTCTTCAGATCTTCATGAGGACCTCTGAAATATTAGTTGAAGTATCTCAAGACTCATATCTACAAACCCTTTAATCCGTATCCTCTGGTTCTCAACCTATACAGTACATTCACCTTCTTCTCATCACTGTTCTTCATTGTTCCAGATGGAGACTGATTTCCTCAATAACAATAGCACACAACTCATCCAAACCTTCTTACCAATGTAATATGAGTAAGTTGACATCAATGACAACACTGGTTCACCTCATACTTGTAACAATCTCCCCCTTTGTCATTGATGGCAACATATGATGTGAAAAACCATCAAGACAAGAACTTCTCCTTTTTGTCACAGCTCCCCCTATCAACAACAACTTTTCATATGTCTTCTCTTCCTTTACTACTCCCCCTTTAATCGTCAACCACTTGTTTTTCACATGTCTTCTCTCCCCCTTTGACATCAATGGCAAAGGGCTCATACTTGCAATTCTAATACATCAGAATCATACCAGCTGCTCCCCCTTAGTAGCAGCTCCCCATCATCAATTCAGATCACAAGATATGACTGTGATATCCACCAGACTGATGCACATCAGTGCATCCTAGTTCATCACCGAAGGGGCCATGACCCCTAACTTCTCCTGGAGATATTCAAAAGAGTCCTTGGGAAGAGGTTTAGTAAAGATATCTACAATCTGATCCTTGGAGGGAACATACTCCAATTTGACTTCTTCCTTGTTCACTTGTTCTCTCAAAAAGTGAAACTTGATAGATATGTGCTTAGTCTTAGAATGCAATACCGGATTCTTAGAAATATTAATTGCACTTGAATTATCACAAAAAATTGTGATAGGCTCCTCATATTCAACTTTAATGTCTCTTAGCATCTGCTTCATCCATAAGATTTGAGTGCAACTACCTGCTGCTGCAATGTATTCTGCTTCAGTTGTAGATAGAGATATTGCATCTTGTTTCTTGCTTAGCCAAGAAACCAATCTCTTCCCCAAAAAGAATGCTCCACCACTGGTGCTCTTCTGGTCATCCACATCTCCTGCCCAATCTGCATCTGTGTAAGCATGAAGAGAGAAATTCGGATCTCTAGGGTACCATAGACCATACTCAACTGTTCCTTTCAAGTACCTAAAAATTCTTTTGATTGCCATAACATGAGATTCTCTAGGATCAGCCTGGAATCTTGCCACAAGACCAACAACCTGCATTATATCTGGTCTAGTCTGAGTGAGATACAACAATCCACCAATCATTGATCTATACTTTGTCTGATCTGCCTTTGGAGAGTCATCATCTTTGCTCAACTTACATCCGGTTGCCATAGGAGTGTTCATTGGTTTTGAATCTTCCATACCAAATTTCCTCAACAATTCTTTCACATATTTGGTCTGAGAAATGAAGATCCCTTTCTTTGTTTGAGTAATTTGCAGACCCAAGAAGAAATTCATTTCACCAAGCATAGACATTTCAAACTCACTTTTCATTTGATTTGCAAAAGTTTTGCACAAACTATCTCTTCCTCCAAAAATGATATCATCCACAAACACTTCAACAATCAAAATATTTTCATGATCAATTTTGAAATATAAGTTACTGTCAGCAGTGCCTTTATTGAATCCAATCTGCATAAGATGCTTATCCAACCTTTCATACCATGCTCTTGGGGCTTGCTTCAATCCATACAATGCTTTCTTCAACTTGCAGACCATATCGTCATTATCAGACAATTGAAATCCATCCGGTTGTTCAATGTAAATTTCTTCTTCCAGATCACCATTTAGGAAGGTAGACTTGACATCCATCTGATATACCTTGAAGTCTTTGAAGGCAGCAAATGCAAGAAATAATCTAACTGCTTCAATTCTTGCCACAGGAGCAAAGGTCTCTTCAAAATCAATTCCTTCTATTTGAGAGTAGCCTTTGCAGACCAATCTAGCTTTGTTTCTGATTACTTCACCAGCTTCATTCAGTTTGTTCCAGAAGACCCATTTGGTTCCAATCACATTCCTGTCTCTAGGTCTGGGAACAAGATCCCAAGTACGATTTTTCTCAATTTGCATCAATTCTTCTTCCATTACTTTGGTCCAGTTTTCATCATTGCAAGCTTCATTTACTATCTTAGGTTCAATCTTTGAGATCAGACAGTATTCATTTGAATCTTGAGCAATTCTTCTTCTTGTTTGTACCCCTTTACTTTTGTCACCTAAGATCTGATTTTCAGAGTGATTTAGAGTTACATACCTTGGAACTTTGGGAGTTTCTTGCACTACTAATTCTTGATCAGGCTCATTCAGACAAACTTCTTCTTCCTGATTTACTGGATCAGTCTGGATCTGAATTTCAGAGGAGGAAGGAGCTTCTTGCACCAGAGGATCATTCTGATCATCTTCATCACATTCATAGAACCTTGAGGGCTTCTCAATTCCTTCATCAGCTTTCACATTAGTACTTTCTGTCATCTTCCTCAGTCTCTTATTGTAACACTGGTATGCTTTGCTTTGAGTGGAGTAACCCAAGAAAATTCCTTCATCACTTCTAGCATCAAACTTTCCTAGATCTTCATCTCTTTTAATATAACACTTGCTACCAAATACTCTGAAATATCTCATAGTTGGAGTGATGCCAAACCAAAGTTCATAGGGGGTCTTATCGGTATTGTTTCTGATTTGAACTCGATTGAGAGTGTAGACTGCAATGTGGATAGCTTCTTTCCAAAACATCTAAGGAACATTTGCTTCCAACATCATTGTCCTGGCAGCTTCCTGGATGGTCCAGTTCTTTCTCTCAACTACTCCATTCTGCTGTGGAGTCCTAGAAGCAGACAACTGTCTCTTTATACCCTACTTCTCACAAAAGTCAATGAACTCACCAGATGTAAATTCACCACCTCTATCAGACCTTAGATACTTCAGTTTCAATCTGGTTTGATTCTCTACCATAGCTTTGAAGATTTTGAACTTCTCAAGGGCTTTTGATTTCTCTTTTAGGAAGGTAACCCACATCATCCAGGAATGGTCTTCAGTTAGCAACATGAAATATCTATCACCTTACAGACTCTTGATTCTTGTCGGACCACAGAGATCAGTATGTACTAATTCCAACAATCCAGTAGAGGACTAGTCTTTGCTTTTGAAAGAGACTCTACTCTGTTTACCTAGCTGACATTCTTTGCACAAACTATTTGTAGGTTTCACCAATTTTGGAAGATCTCTTACATCCTGAATATTGCTTATCTTGATGATGTTATCAAAATTTACATGACACATTCTTCTATGCCATAACCAACTCTGATCAACTTGAACAAACAGACAACTTTTATTTGAACCAACCAGATGAAAGATATTACCTTTTGTTTAAGCATGGATGCAATTTCAGTTCCGGAGCTTGTAAAGATTCTGTATTTTCCATTCTTGAACTAGAGATCATAGCCTTTGTCCACTAACTGACCAACACTGAGAAGATTGTGCTTCAATCCTTCAACATATAGTACATTACTTGTTTTTCTCTTTCCATCAAAGGAAATAGTCCCCCTACCTCTGATTCTGCCAGCAGAATTGTCACCAAACTTTACCATTCCTCCTTCATACCTTTCCAAATCTAAGAACTTATTCTTGTCACCAGTCATATGGTGAGAGCATCCACTGTCAATAACCCAATCATCCTTTTCTTCCACTTGAGCAGCTAAAGCTCTTTCCACAACCTTGTGATTGACAGATTCAGAGGATATTGAATCTTCTTCCTTGATGGCAATAAACACCCATTCATTTCCAGATTTGCTTCCTAGTTTTGACTCATCATCTGTTACTCCTTCATTGTCATATTCTTCATGAACATAATAGCAGTTCTTTTGAAACTTTTGTCTGTTAGTATTAGAGCTTGCAGATCTTTCTGGACATCTTGAAGCAAAATGACCAATCTTATTGCAGTTGAAACACTTAAAGGGTAGTTTTCCTTCATACTTACCGGATCCTGTTGGCAGTCTCTTTGCAATGAGGGCTTCAAGTTGAGCTGTTTCTACTTCCTCTTCTTCCATGTCTCTTCTTGCTTGATCATACCATGACATCTTCCTTGAAGAGTTTTCTCCTGGATCAAATCTCTGTTTGCCTTTCACATAGGCACTGGCTTTGAAAGCAGATTCAGTCTTGGGTGGATCATCTCCAAACTCAGTCATTTCAAATGCAGCTAGTTTGCCAGCCAATTGTTCTCTTGTGACAGTTGTGTGGGCTCTGAATTCATCAATGGCAGCAACCTTGATTTTGTAGGCAGCAGGAAGGGATCTGAGAATTTTGCAAACAATCTCATTTTTATCCAGAGTTCCAACAGCATTTCTAATTCCACATACCAGCTCATTCACTCTTGGCATAAAGGTAGTGATGTTTTCATCTTCTCTCATTTTCAATCTTTCAAATTTTCCTTTCAGACTTTGCAACCTTGCACCTTTGACAAACTCATCTCCTTCATACAAAAGTTCCAGTTTAGTCAAGATCTCATATGCAGTTGGTAGGTCGATAACATTTGAGAGATCTGAGTCATTAAATGCGCTTAGAAGAGCTTCCTTGGTCCGCAGATTGTTTTCAGCATCTGTGATTTCATTCAAAGTTGTCGGACCACCCTGTGGAGGTACATATGGTTTTGAGACCATGGCCAAGTATGCTTTTCCCATACACTCCAAGTGACATTTCATGTGACCTTTCCAGAGAGTGAAGTTGGTTCCATCGAACTTCGGACTATCCTTCTTGTATGACGACATCTTGGATCTCCTCAAGTGGTTAAGCTCCTTTCAGAGGAACTTGGCTCTGATACCAATTGTTGGATCTACGGCATACAACTGAGAGGGGGGGTGAATCAGTTGTATAAAAACTTGCTCTTACTTCAAACACTTGATTCTTTTTTGTTAACAGCATATCAATTAATCAACCATGAAAGCATAATGCATAAACACAAGAGCAGATAAACATCAACACATTGAACACCAAGATTTTGAAGTGGAAAACCCGGTTAAGGGAAAAACCATGGGGTGATTAACCCAAGGATTATTCTCTGTTAGAAGAATAAGAAAAAATGAATGGCACATGCCAATTAGGGCTCACTACCCGAGCACACTGCTCACAAAGAGGCACACTACCTATAAGGAGACACACTGTCTACAAAGTGATGAGAATCACAATCTTGAACTGGAGAATGACATCTCTACCATGTCCGGATCAGTTCCATTTAAGCCCAAAACCCTTGTTCTACCTTTCGCACTTCTCTTCGCTATGCCACACTCATCCACACAATCCACACATCAAAATGAATTCTCAAACACTTATTTATACAAGACATCGACTTAGGAACAATCATCTAAGTTGGCAAACATCACAATAACATTTGCAAGGCGTGTAGAACGTCCGGTCAGCCTGTTACAGGAAGAACACCAACAACTGGTACTCATAACATCAAATCTAACTTCTAACTTCAATGCAGACCGCCAACATGAACTAGATATGATCCAATGATCATCATAACCTTCTCTAAATCATCAAGAACATCTGCACTTCATCAGCTTACCGAAATTCTTCTCTTCATCATCTGGTACTTCAAGAACACAGTCTGTCGCCACTGTCACAATGCAAAAGGTACTTTCAGACCTCAAAATCATACACAACTCGAGATGACACATCACAAGGACATTCCAAACACTCCTTCCAATCCACAGATTAGGATAATACAATTCCGGACCTCACCGGACCTTTCTGTGATCCTCTGTCACCTCTGAACACTTGCCAGAACCGGTTCCAAACAAACAGCCACAACTTCTTTAGATCTTCATGCGGACCTCTAAAATCTTAGTTGAAGCATCTCAAGACTCATATCTACAAACCCTTTAATCCGCATCCTCTGGTTCTCAACCTATACAGTACATTCACCTTCTTCTCATCACTGTTCTTCACTGTTTCGGATGGAGACTAATTTCCTCAATAACAACAGCACATAACTCATCCAAACCTTCTTACCAATGCAATTTGAGTAAGTCGACATCAATGACAACACTGGTTCACCTCATACTTGCAACACAAAATCAACTTCTCACTGAAATACACTATAGGTCTACCTTATTGACTTAATACTGTTTCAATTACATTTCTACTTGCATCACAATCAACTTGAAATAACAGGATGCTCGGTCACCTTCTACTTCAACAATTCAAAACTTTTATCTGCTCCTGATGTCCACTTAAAGTCTTTTCTGTCACCTCTCATTATCTCTGTCATAGGGTTGCATACTGAACTGAAATTTCTAATGAACTTCTAGTAGAAACTAGCTAATCCATGAAATGATCTAACCTCTCCAATGCTCTCCAGTGTAGGCCATTCAACAATTTCTCTGACTTTCTTAGGGTCCATCTTCAATCCTTTCGCAGAAATCACAAATCCCAAATATACTAGTTCTTCCTTCATAAAACTACACTTCTTGATGTTTATCAACAATTTCTCTTCTCTCAACCTCTGCAAAAAATTGTCTAGTATGTGACAAATGTTCCTCTTTTGTCATACTAAAAATCAGAATATCATCCAAGTATACAATAACAAATTTACCCAAGAATTTCTTCAAAACTTCATTCATCAGCCTCATGAAAGTGCTTGATGCATTTGTCAATCCAAAAGACATCACTAACCACTCATACAATCCTTCATTTGTTTTAAAAGTAGTCTTCCATTCATCCCCTTCTCTAATTCAGATCTGATGGTATCCGCTCTTCAAATCTACCTTGGTAAAATATTTTTCTCCACTTAAACAATTCATAATGTCATCCATCCTAGGCAAAGGAAATCTATACTTAACTGTGATCTTGATGATTGCTCTAGAGTCTGTACACATTCTCCATTCTCCATCTTTCTTCGGTGCAAGCACTGCAGGTACTACACAAGGACTCAAACTTTCTCTGATCAAACATTTTCTCAACCATTGTTGTAACTATCTATTTAATTCTTCATTCGATGTACTACTTTGTTAGGCAAACTTGCTCCAGGTATAAGATCCATGTGATGATTGATACTCTTTATAGGTGGCAATCCTTTAGGCACATTATCTGATATGATGTCTTCATACTCTGTCAATAACTCTCTTATCTCTTCCAGTTGTGATTCTTCAATCTCCTTCTTCAATGCTTCAAGCTTCTTAGGAATCAAGGCATAACACATATTCTCATGTCTCAAACCATCCAGAAATTTCCTTCCATCTACCAAATAAATTCTAGCATTTCCACATATCTCACCCTTAGGATCATCCTCTAAAGGAATCCAAGTAATTCTCTTTCCATTTGTTGTTATAGTGTATGTATTCTTTCTCCCATCATGTATAGATTTTCTATCATACTACCAAGGT
Organism: Cunninghamia lanceolata; assembly: GCA_027924645.1. Classification (NCBI taxonomy): domain Eukaryota; kingdom Viridiplantae; phylum Streptophyta; class Pinopsida; order Cupressales; family Cupressaceae; genus Cunninghamia; species Cunninghamia lanceolata. The sequence goes on from BSBN01000389.1 coordinate 10,695,717, forward strand.
CTACCCAAAAAGATATGACAAACATCCATAGGCATAATATCACACAAGACTCCATCATGATAAGATCTAATATGAAATTTCACCAAATATTGTTCACTCACGAGTACCTTATGATCATCCTGAATCCATGTTATCTGATAGGGCTTCGGGTGTTTCAGTCTTTCCAACTTCAACTTAGTCACCATCTCCTCTTAAACTAGATTAGCTGAATTGCCACTATCAATAACAACTTTACAACATTTACCTCCTGATTTGCATCTGGTTCTGAACAAACTCTTCCTCGACGGTGGTTCCTCATTTGTCTCTACTTGAAATAGTGCTCTCCTCATCACAAGTGATTCTCCCTTCTCAGGTTTACCAACTGAACTAGGTGATCCATCAAGTTCTTCTTCCACATAGGCTACTCTTCAACTGTTCTATGTTCTTTTGGTTGTACTCCCTTGATTACATTCAAATGCTCTATGTCCTTCACCTCCACACTTGAAACAAGTACCTCTAAATGCTCTCTTATCAAATCCTCTTCCTTCTCTTTTGTATCTTTCATTCCGATATGCACTAGACTTTCCTCTTCGGTAAAAATTTCTATCATCTCTCCAGTAAGCATTATTATCTCTCTCCTCCTTGAATGTGCTGTCAAACTTGTTAGATACTCTAGTTGTGACCTGTCTCCTCCAAAAAATATTCTACTTCTCTAAAATTTACCTCCTCTACCTCTTTGTCTCTGATCATGCCTTTTATTCAGCTTCTCTTCAACTTTTAGGGCAAACTGATATGCTTCCTCCAAAGATGTCATCTTCACCAAACTTAGTTCTTCTTCAATGTTCAACCTCAGCCCATTGGTGTATCTAGCCACTTTCTTCTTGCTTGTTTCACTATGCCTTGTCCTTATTATCATTTTATGAAATTCTTTAGTGTACTCCTTCACAGATTTCTCCTTTTGTCTCAGGTTCTGCAATCTTTTCAGCAGCTCCAATTCATAGTCAGTAGGTATAAACTGATTCTTTAATTTTGTCACCTGTCTATCCCACTTTGTAATATTTTCTTTCCCTCTTCTATTTCTATCCAACTGAACTTCTTTCCATGATATAGAAACATGTCCTTTCAATTTTGTCTTTGCAAGTTTCACCTTCTCTGGATCTTCAACTTCTTCATATTCAAAGTTTTCTTCCATGTCATTTATCCAGTCAATTAATTCTTCAGGGTTCAAATTACTAGTATAGTTCAGTACATTAACTCTAGGTCTCTTTCCATTCTTTGAAATAGCTCGCAACATCTTTACTTGATCTAATTCTTCTTCTTCATCACCTCCTAGGGTTTTACTAGTTTGTTCAACAGATTAAAATTCTTCTTCATCATCACTATCAACATTAGGTCTTGGTGTCAATCCTCTTTGCCTATTGTTTTCAACAGCATCCAAATGAATTTGCATCATTTTCCTCATCTCCATCATCTCATCCATTCTATCATCTATTTTTCCAATAGCAGCAACTCTCCTCGGCGGCATTCTTCCTAGGATCAAGTGCAAATTGCCTCAAGTTTGGTGATCGGGCTACAAGGTGACAACTACCTCACAATCGACGATCGATTGCGACACAAGTAACCTGCCTCAATTCGACGATCTGTCCACAAAAAAATCTTATGGAAACTCCTTGCCAACTTCGCTCAATTCGCTCCCAAAGATTTGAACTTTCACTCTGATACCACTTGGTGTAGTCACGGTAGGAGGGTTCACAGAGTGAACTATCCAGACCGTGCAACAAGAGTAAACACAATGGAAACAACTCAAAGAAATGAAACAAATATAGATTCAATCACTCAGTCTATCATAGAATTCAAATACAATCTGGCCAGCATCATGCAGGTTTACAATTGGGCTCAAAGACCTGATTATAGAATATCATAATATACGCAAGATATAGCTTTGTAGTCCCTTCACGTAAAATCCAAACTATGAACTTATGAATCAATTCCTAACTACTTTCCTAGGGATCTATTACATCCTTATATACCATCTTTGGTACAAAAGATTCCTCCGCGTCAGCCAAGGAAGATAACAAACTCCAATGAAAAGGTGTAATGTGTGTACACGGATAGGTCGGACCTAAATGCATAAACATCCTCCGCAATTGAATGGAATGTCGTGCGGATCTATGGGAAGGTCAGCCACGAACCAAAGAACATTGAATGATGTGTCATTAAGCTGCACAAGTTGAGAAATGCTCCATAGGTCTTCTCCTTTAGCTAATTATCAGAGACTGTCATGATGCTCTGTTCTGATAAAACAGTCGATCTTCTAATAGCGATAACTTTCCGGTGCTTAATCCAAATGCTCTGAATTCTGGATATGATGTAGATGAACATGTCTAGGTGCTAAGTCCATCTCCGCAAGGTCTGAAATGCAACTGCGGTAGAATGCGGACCAAAATACTGAGACTGCTTCTGATTGAACTACCTGAACTGAACTGGAAAATGAAAAGAAACAAACTGAACTGCAAGCAAACTAAAATGTAAATGTTTTTGGTAGATACAAGATTTCTCTTGAACCAAGGATGCTCCTGCATCATATGTTTTATCAAATATACTTAAGACAATATATATCAAAATTTAAACTTTAATTTCAAAGGATTCATGATACCTATTTCACTATTTGATTGCACTAGTATAGTGACATTTAATTGAATTATAAAATATTATTTAAAAGATTTACAATTATGAACATCAATAAATTGTTAAGAGAATATTTAGTTTGTTTTAACATTGTATTTTTCTTGACAAGAAGAAGGTAATTGATATTTATATTAGGATTCAACCGCGCAGTTTTTGACTCAAAATCAATTGGTCCATATTTCAAGAGTAGTGGTTAACACAAACCCATCTCTCATGAGAGTGAGTGATCAACCTAACACTCATTGCAGTTAGGCGATGCTCACAAGAATGAAACATCAGACTCCCTGGAAATTCACCCATCCTAATACTATATTTTATATTTTCTTTTTAAGAAATGAATTCTACTTAAATAAGGGAAGCATCATTAGTATTGCATATGACAGAAATGGGTGACCATGAAATACCAAGCCAGTCAGCAACTATGAATTTAATTAATCTCTAACCTGCAAATTTTCGATGAATTTGTTGAAAATGCTAATACAAATTTGCCATTATCCGTGACCTACGAAAGAGCAAGATCTACATGAGTTAAGTTGTGAATTATCAAGTTTTTCAATGGCATGGCGTTTAACGAGTAATCCGTAGCACCGTAACTAGTACTATTATGTATCAGAAAAAGTTGGGCCTGCTTGTAATATGATTTTTTTGTTTTTTTGTTCTGTTCTCACTGTTAATATTGAAAGTGCTATTGACAACTGTCAATTTTTGTTTCAAGGTATTGAATCCGCATGGGAGATAATTTTTCTATCTCTCCACTAGATGGCAATTAGATGACGATGACTAAAAGCAATGCATTGTCATTTTTGTATCGGCGATAAAATCTGCCCAATAGAGCTACAACTCCAGATAAATATACATCTAATAAAAATATAGAGGACATAAATAGCGTTGACGGCCCAAGAGATTCTGCATAAAAATGGTTTCATTTTCCATTCTACCAAATTAAACCCGTCCTTCTCGTTAGAGAGAAAATAAGTCCTGTCATGCCATTATAAGAAATTATATCACATTATTTTATTTTTTATGAAATATATGAAGAGAAACAATAAACACAATCACAGAACTTCAATCGAGGATAATGGTAATGATGGATGTAGGAAGAGAAAAGGAAAAACGGTAATAACCATTTAAATGGAGGTGGAATGAGATTAGAAGGGAAATGGGTGGATTGAATATAAGGTAGGACGTGGCAAAAACAATCTACTAGCCGAAGGGAGCCTTGAGCATGGACAAAGTTTCAGGTGAGATTTTGAAAGAGTTTTGGAGAACAAGGTCGGCAATTCCAGAGCCGAAGAGAGTGGAAGGCAGCAGGACCGTCCCTGGATTGGCACTGCCGAATGTAGATATAGCAAGAACAGGCTTGTATGGGTCAAGATTGATCTGGTAGTGGATCATGCCCTTTGGGAAAACAAACACGTCCCCAGCAAATAGAGTCTTGTTGAAGAGTTTGTTGGTGGTGTCTACAAAAGCCACAGTGAGGGATCCCTCTATCACCAGGTGCACTTCACTCGCCCGCGGATGAAAGTGAGGAGGAACAACACTGTTGGCTCCAAATTCAAAGAATGCGTACGACACACCCAGCCCCGTCAACCCTGGAAATTCATTCTGGCTGGCTCTGCTAATTTTGAAGCTCCCGCTAGCAGTGGAATTAGTACCAACTCCCCTTAATCCTTTAAATGTGAAGAAGTTCTCGTCAACCATTGCCCCACTAGAAGGATCGAAATCTGTTAGCAAATCAGGATCTGCACCTTCAACTCTCACTCTCACTCCCACCATCATCACTACAAACATTATTGCCGCTACCTTTTTCAAACCACTAAATGCCTCCATTTTCATAAATTTAGAACCTCACTCTTTCCAATTCTCACTTTCCAATCGAATTTTTATGCTCAGAGACTACCAGCAAAGAAAACAAGAGATTAGGTCAAGTTAATTGAAGCTGCTATAAGCTTCTCTCATTATATAGAATCCGCACCGTCCTGGATGGCCGGCACAGAACTAACATGGAGGGATGGTAGGGCCAGAAATCTTGCGGACAAGAGAAAATGGACAAAACTTCTGTTGCCGGCTGGATCATAACCTCTCTATATAAAAAGGAATGTGGGTCATACATTTTCTGAATGTAGTCTTATTGATTCGTAGTGCCGTCCGACAATGCAAGATTGACCAAGGAGCATCTTGCCTCCAATATTTATTGTTCTATTTATTGATCATCAAAAATCGTACCGACGAACCAAATTAACTTTGCTAGGAAGTTATATAATTATAATAATTTTCAACCAGCTAATCGACGTCCGATTAATCCCTGCTGCAAGATACCATCTAGCAATTAGTCCAAAAACTCATTCAAAGTTTTTATTTGAAATATGTTTAATTATTAAAATAACTCGAACAAAATCAAATTTGTCCCTCCATAAATTCATTAGAAGCACAGTAAGGTGCCTTCTGCATACTAGGGGCTGTTTTTAAATATCATCCGCTTCAACAGTGAAAAGACAATTTTGGCCAATAAAAATAGGACAAATATTTAGCACTTTTCGTTATGGATGAGGTGTAAAATTGTTATTGGCTGTTTGACCATTGAAGTGGATGATGTTTAAGTAGAGCCCATACTGGGAGTATGAGGTAGCCGCATATGTTATAACCAACCTGCAGACCCAAAATAAGGTAGGCCGACATAGTAGACTATAAAAGCATCCATTTCCATTTCCATAACTATTTTAATCTTTATTATAAAGTTAAATAGGAATATTCATCAAAAATAAAAAAATAAAAAATTTAGGATGATTAATTAATTTATTTATTTAGTCTAATATCATTACAAATGTCTTAACTATTATAAACATGTATGTGATTATCTCTTCCATTTTGTAATGGTGAAAATGTTATACCCATACCCTTCTTCCTTGAATGTTTTAGGCCAATTTTGGTTAGAGTGTCTTTTATGCAATAAAAGGTCTATGAGTAGCTTATTCTTGTATAAAAATTAACTCATGATCTTATCATAGTTTGCCATCATTTTCATTCATCTTTGGAATCTAATTTTCATTGTTAGACATTCCATTTGACCTCTTGGTTTAGATTTACAATTTTATAATTGACTTAGGTCATTTTTGTGTGTATGGATTTGAACCTTAAACTTTTAAATCTTAACATTGAAATTGAACATTGCCATATTTTCTTACTAGCTTTTGTGAGTTGACCTAGTGTAAATTTGAGTGTTATATTGTTGTATTTAGGGACATTGATTTCAAAATCATTGGAGACTATCACACAACATTGTCATAGAGCATTCATGATACAACCATAACAACATTATTAGATTATACATCAGCATACATCATCTTAGGCATCTTTGCCTGCTTGTTTGCCTTCTTCAGTCATTCTTCTAAAGCCATTAAATTGGTCCACCTAGGGGCTTGACTAAAGGAGGATAAATTCTTTCCTAACAAGATCCCTAAATGATCTATCTTGACACCACCCACTCCAAACATAGGCTCAATAAATTGATGTGCATGCACAATAGTCATCAACTTACTATTAGTTCAAATTGGTGCAATAGGTTCAATTCATCACTTGTAGGGATTAGTTCCAAACTCACGAAAATGGACCAATCAGTCATACATTTAGTTTACAATTTGATCTATTCATTTGACACCTAGGGGATTCACTTAATAAATCAATGGATATGCAGCATGTCCATTCCTGGGATACCTAGTCTAGTTTCTATCTAGGTTTGAAGGACAATTTTTCATTAGGAATATTTATAACTAAGATAGTGGAAATAGGCTTACTTCCAATGGAAATATTGAGTTGTATCTAGGTGTTGCTATAAAATTCCATGACTAGAGATAAATAGAGAAATGGAAAATACATGAATAATGTTAACCTATATTCATTGATAGTGCATGTATAAAATATGAATAAAGGCTATGGATTGAAGTAAGGTCCCATGATCAAGTAATAAGAAATTGCACGCACTTGATTTGCAAGAACACTTTAAAGAGAAGTAAAAGCCATAATAATGGTGGTTTTGTAAGGCTACATATGTAGAGCTATGATAGACCATATTCTATATTGTGAGCTAGAAACCCTTTGCCTAAACTATGTACAAAGGTTGTAGTTATATTGTGCTCATCAACTAGGCCTACAAATGGAAGGTTCATAACTGTCATGTGTGTATGGTGCACTTTATATGTGGATGAGTGGGTGGTATATTTTAGACCCATATGGTGCCAATTGGATGGTTGTCTTGCATGTTTGTGTGTTGAAATGTGTCCTAAACATATTTTGTTAAATTGACATGTTAGAGCATACATGTGTGCACCCATGTGCTAATCATGTGCATTCCAAAGTAATGATGTATAATTAGACTATTTTTGTTGAAGCTTTGAGTGTCAAACCCTAAAACTATCTGGCATGACTGAAGGGCACACACATGACTATCTTGCATATAATTATGTGGAGCTATTTATAAAATTTGATTCTTGCACATGTGTGTAAAGCTATTCTACTAGATTCTATTTCAAATACAATGCTTCTTGGCACTCTGTTGAATGTGTAAGAGAAGATTGTGGCATGAAACAACTTTATGTTGAACTATTGTGTTAGAGCATGGATTGCATAGAAATGTGCATGAGTCATTCACCATTTCTTGTAGATAAGTGGCCTCCATTTTGTCTAGTATGATGATGAAGTACTTAGCTAAATTTAGATCTAAAAAACCATCAATTGTGTTAAACCATTCTGTAGTTGTATCTATATCACCTTTCCTTCTTTTGTACAGTGGGATACACTTAATGTTGGACAAATCTAGAGGTCTCAACATAGAAAGTAGGACTAATTTACACCATTTCTTGTAAATTTGTGTTATAATTAGTGATGTCATTGAGCTTTTACAAAGCTCGAAAGTCAATGAAGATATGAAGTAGTCATACTTCCATGTAGGAATCAATAAATCTCTAGAGCATGCTAGGGTGGTTGTAATTAAAATTATGGTTTGGACTACACATGCTTGTAGATGATAACAAGAGCTTGCCCCTATAAAATTTCAATGTTGAAAGGATAAGGTGTTTTGGAACTCATGCATCCTTATAAAGACAAGATAGTCTCTATACATAGAAGATGGAATGTAAAGCAATGGATAGTGTCCAACCAATGATTTGACCTAGTGCTATTACTTTTTAGAAGTGGTTTTCTAGTGTGGAGTACTTAAGTTGTTTTATGTCGGATAACCCTAAGCATTACTAAGAAACACTTTAATGTGGCTTTTTCTGGGTACAACGTGAGTCTAGTGTAGTCATACTAAGATCTTTGTACTCAGAATAAAATCATGGAGTCTTCCTACACTTCTTATCTTAAGGATAGTTTAGCGCTTCTAATGTGTGCATAAATGTTGCCTACTCTGTAAGTGAAACTATAAAGCCCTGCATTCTATAAATAGGCACCTAAGGAGTAGTTGAATGTTCAGATACATAGATTTTTAGTTTCATGATGATTTCTATAGGTCACTCATTGAAAATGTCATTTTTGCACTAAATAGAAATGTGTAAGTGTTTTTCCTACTATCATTTAGTTAGCATAGGAAGAAGTCACTCTATCACAAACCATGGTGTGTATTGTTGTAAAATCCATTGCACATTAGATGATAGAGGATGTATGGTTGTAACCAATTTGAGATTGGCCTGGCAGCACTAGTGGCCTGAGTGAAGATCTAGACCTTGCAGCCACCAGTGTGTTCAAGCATGATCAAGGGAGGAAGATTTCAGAACCTTCTCCAATGGCTTTGCATGTATCCTAGAAGAAAGTACAAGGAAACATCATACAACACAAAGCGATCAAAGTAGCTCCTATGGATAACATATGTTTTTGTGCATGGCTATAATGAGGCCACTAAGGACTAAAGCCTAGTGAAATGCCAATTTGTGATTGAAGTATAGGTCTTGCAACTATTTATTTTAGTGTCAAATAAATTTGTTCTCTATATATAAATAAGTGATTCCTTGTAGATATGAAAACCAAAATTTCTTTCCCTAGGAAAATCTTGGCTCTACATCTCTCTTCTTCATGTAATGGTATATAAAGAAAGATGAGAATGCTAGATTGCCTTGAATGTAAATAGGTGTCTAATAACATGCAACATAAAATTGATCCTCACTACTCTAATATCAATAATCTAACTTTTGTTTGTGATCAAATGATAACTTTGCATGTAGATAAAGTTAGATCCAAGCCAATGAAACAAGGCTTACATTAAATGGGATGCTTGAGTTGTATAAGTGTTGCTCTATAATGCCATGACTAGAGTTAAACAAATACATGTCAAATTTATTTATCTTATATTAATTGATATTCCATGTATATAATATATAAGCATATTCTATGGAAGGAAGAAAGGTCCCATGACTAGGCAATGAGAAATTGCATATAATTAATTTGTCAAAAACACCCTAGAGAGGTACAAAGAATAGTAATGATGTTTATGTAAGACTGTATATGTAGACCAATGACAAATTGTATTCTATATTGTGAAATGGAAAACCTATACCTAAACAATGTTCAAAGGTTGAATTTATATACTAGCCATTAGTTAGGCCAACAAATAGAAGTTTAATAGTTGTCATGCATGATGCACTTTATATGCGGATGAGTAGGTGATAGATGTTAGACCCATATGGTAACAGTTGGATGGATGTCTTATTTGGTTATCTATGTCACCATGTGTATATAATGTATGGTGTCAAAGTAACATGCTAGAACAAATACATGTGCACCCATGTACTAACATATATTTTGAAGTGATGTAGGATTAGACTATGTTATGGTTAAAACTTTGAGTTTTGACCCCTAAAATTATGTAGCATGACTAAAGGGCACACATGTGGATATTTTTCATAAAATTGTGTAAAGTTGTTCATAATTGATGCTTGCACAAATGTGTGTAAAGCCATTCTACCAAAGTCTATTTAATATGAAACGTATCTTTGCATTGTGTTGAATATTGAAGAGAAGATTGTGGTGTGGAATTAACTAATATTGCATTGTTGCACATTGTTGTTATATGGAGCCTAATCAGACTCGGAGGTTATATTTACCCCACTTTTATCGGCGCGGTTTCCCCCCAAATTCCTACGGGGTCAAGGGGCAGCGCCCCTTGCAGGGGTTTGGGGGCAGCGCCCCCAAGACGGGGTCAAGGGGCAGTGCCCCTTGCAGGGTCCCTCACACGGTTTTTTATTATTTTACAATGCACCGGGAGTTAATTTTTTCATTGACCGACATAAGAAAACCCTATTTTGTAACCGACAAAAAGCTTGATAAAAAGCGGCTAAGGGTTAGGGTTTTGATATTGTATTGTAGCATTTTACAGCGGTATTGAGTTGCAGGGATTGCTGATTGTAATCGGTTTGATGTACTGGATAATAATATTGGACTCTCTGTTTGGTGGATGTAGCCTGAGTTTGGGTGAACCACGTTAAAAATTGTCTCTCGCTATCATTTTTCTGTGTATTTCCATTTCTCTGTTTACTCTTTATTTGCATTTAATTGATATCTTCTGCCAGCTAACCCTAACACACATGCGTGTGGGTTGTGTAGAAATATGCATAAAACATTTACCCTTTCCTATAGAGTAATGCCCTCCATTGCATCTAGAGTGAAGATAAAGTAATTTAAAGCTTTTTTTTTTTCTAGAAAATCACTAGTTATATTGAACTCTTGTGTAATTGTATCTAATGACCCTACCCTTTCTTGTAGAGTATCAACCCCTTTATGCTGGATAGACCGAAAGTTGTCAACATAGAAATTGTGACTGATTTACACCCTTTGTTGTAGAGTTGTGTTATCATTATTGATGCCACTAGATATTTTATGAAGATCAAAAGACAATTAATATCTAAATTAGTCATACTTCCACCCAAGAACTAATGAAGATCCATGGTTGTAGTTTGATTTATAGTCTAGACTATGCATACTTGTAGATGCCCCTACAATTTTAGCATTAAAAGGAGTGGGTTATAGGAAACTGATACATCATTGTGAAGAGATGTTGGTCTCTATAAGCAAATGATTTGACTTGGAGATACTAAATTTAAGAAGTGGCTTGCTAGTGCATAGTATTGAAGTTGTTTTGTGTAGGATTACCTTGATCATTGCTAAAAAGCACTTCAATATAGCAATTATCTAGGATAGTGTGATTATAGTGTAGTCAAACCAAGATCTTGGTCATCAAAATGAAATTAGGGAGGATTCATGTGCTTCTTTTCTAGAGGGGAGTTCAATTCACTTTTGATGTGTGTAAAGATGTTGTATGCTACGAAAGTGAACTATAGAGGCTTGCCTTCTATAAAGATGCACCTAGGAAATAGTTGAATGTTCTTATGTAGATTGTTATAGATATTGTTTTTTCCATATGTCACTCATTGAAGATGTCATTTTTGCATTCAATGGAAATGCATAGGTGTTATTCTTATTGTCATTTGATGATCAAAGAAAGAAGCCACTCTATTGTAGAGAATAATGTGGGTTATTTTAAAATACATTATGCAACTAATGATAGAGTATGTATAGTTGAAATGAATTTGATATCAACCTAGTAATGCTAGTGGCGCAACTGAAGGTCTAGACCTTGTAGCCATCATTTTGTGTGAGCACAATCAAGGGGGAAAGATTTAAAAAAATTGTCCATTGGCATTGCCCATATCCATAGAAGTGATTATGAGGAAGCATCACACAACACATAGAGATAAAAGTATCTCTCATAGGTAATGAATGTTTATGTTCATGGTTGTAGTGAAGCCACTAAGGACTAGGGTAGTGAACTACAACTCTGTGAGTGAAGTGTGAGTCATTTAGCTACCACATTTGGCATCAGAGAATTTTTTTCTCTTGATATAGATTTAACTTATTCCTTCTAGAGATGATAACCAAATGGTATTTCCTTGAGAAAATTTTGGTTGTAAATCTTCTATCTCCACATTGTGGTATAAAGAAAGATGAGAATTCTAGAATGCCTTGAACCTAAATAGGCGTGTCTTATAGGTAGCATGAGATTGAGCCTCACAACTTTGATACCAATAATCTAATTTTTGTCTAATATCAACGGATGTCTTTTCATGTAGAGAAAGTTATAGCTAGGCTAGTGGAAATAGGCTTACTTTAAATGTAAAGTTTGAGTTGTCGAAGCATTGTTGTATAATGCCATGACTGGATCTAAATAGAGACATGCAAAATGTATGAAGAATACTATGATATTTATTGATATTGCATATATACAATATATAAATAGAGGCCATGGTGAGAATCAAGGTCCCATGATTAGGTAGTATGAAAATATATACACTTGATTTTCTAAAATGAGCTATAGAACAACCCATTGTAATGATGGTTTGATAAGGATGCATATGTAGACCTATATAGACTATATTATATATTGTGAGCTAGAAACCCACTACCTATAAATATAAGGCTAACAAATGTCATGTGTGTATGGTGCATCTTACATGTGGATCAATGGGTGACATATGTTAGATTTGTATGGTGTTAGTTTAAAGGTTGTCTTATGTGGTTCTATGTGTTATGACATGTCTAGAATGTTAGTGTATATTTGATATATTTGTATACACTTAGGCATAAGCCTACTTAGGTGTGCCTTTATTCAACCTTGACACATGTCTCATTGAGGTGTCAAGATTGTTAGGCGGTTCAGGAGAGGGGTCATCAAAGTTCCCACTAAAGTAGCGACTCATGCTAGTTTGTAGGAGTATTTTCCTCAACTAATCTACTACCTCTCCTCACCTATATGTACAAGCTTATTCAACTCACAATCTACTCCAAATTTGATACTTGCATTCATCTCATTGATCTTGGCTCAATTCTACATGGTATCAGAGCAAGCTAAGTTTTGTTTGCTAGTTCATTTTGGAATCAACTCATCCCTCGTGGAAGATAGATCTGCTTGTCTCTGCAAGACGTTTATTTTTTAGGCGATGGCATGACCAGTAAGGTATTTTTTATTATTACATCATTGATATTATTTATTTTTCCTATGTAGTCTATGTTTGGCATATGTTTTTTGAGGTCATGGCTACATTTAGAAGGTGGTGGCTCCATTTGGAAGGTCGAGTGCCTGCGCTCTGAGAGAGGGCCTTTCATCTGGATGCTCAGCCTCACATATGGCTGACTCTCTCACATAGAAACATCCTCAGTCTCACACACCTGGATGTGACGCACTAACCCTCATCGCCATTCATAGCGGAACCGTGCTACAGAAATTGTTTTTGAGGGTCTGGTCATTTTTGCATGGAGTAAGGGTTTGAACCACGATTTGGGCGATCTATAATCACCATTTTCAAATATTTGAATGGCATCTGAAGGGCTGCATTGCTGCTTCACTCCATTCATGGTTTCCACATCTCCTCAGCGGCTTCACCATTCCAATAGTCTTCCTAGCACTGGCATGGTTTTTTGAAGATCCCTCTACAGTTTTTTGTGTCTATGCAGGTCGGCATTGGTACCAGAAGAGTCAACATTTACCATCTGGAGTTGCAGTCTTATTCAAGCATTTGCAAACGATCAACGTTCATTCTTGCTGGTAAACATTACCAATTTCTGTTGCCATGGCCGCCATTACCTCCTCAATAGGCTGACCTCTAATTTGGGGCGTCAATTTCTTGTTTGAAAGGAATTGACCTATATTTTCAAGGCAATGAGCCCCTTACCTAGCTGCCCTTGCAAGTCTTCCTCATCCTGGCCGCCATTTCTCCTGGCCGCCCTATTCTGCTTTCTTCTGCCCTAAAATTTGGGCTTGGATTCTCAAACATTATGCCCTAATTTTGTTTTGAAAGCATTTAAAATTATGGATTTTCAAAATGTTATCAAAATAGGCAATTTGTTTAGTGTTTAAATAGGGGTAGAGCAGTTAAAAGTTGGAGCAAAATTGATTTGTAGGAATTAATGATTTTAAATCCTTGTATTTTCGCCTGATGAAGACGAAGGGTGAGGTACGGTTTGACAGGAGGCCAATACCCCCTCACAATTAAAACCATTGTATTGTACTCTCTTTGTCGATTCCAACAAGTAGTTGGAAGGCTAGGTTCACTCAGGATTATACACATTTTCCTCTATTTTCTAGTGCACATGTATAAAATTAGGCCATTTAAGGGAAACTTGTTTGTATCATAACTTTTGATTGGTAGCTATAAATTGAGAATTGTTTTTTGAAAAAGTTAATGTTTTGACATTTCCCATTTATTGGACCTACTTGAATTGTAAAACAGACTAAGTTATAAATTGCCAAAACTAGGGGGGTCATCTAATCAAGGGGGTTTCCTAAGGTGTTGAAATTCTTTTGTCTAAAGAAATTAACTTGTTCTCATCATGGGATATGAAACTCACTCTTATGTAATCAACCTAAACAAGGGAAACTATAAATCTTAGTGTGAAGGCATCTTGAAACATCTCAAGTTCCATAATCTCATACTCTATCTATATGGACTTGTCCCTGAACCTAGTAAACAATCTCAGAAGGCTAAGTGGTTTAATAATCATGATCACACTATTGGCTCGATCAATTTACATATTCCAAATGATGCTTTGTATGTTATCATGGATATTGACTGTCCACATGCATTATGGATCAAAATTTGGGAGATACATGGAGACTCCAATGTTTCTCTATTCCCACATGATCCTGGTTGATCACAACTCACATCCCTATTCATGATACAGAAACACAATGTTCCATTGACATAGAAGAAGTCATCACTCCTACTATTGCTTCATCAAATTTTAGAGTCGCTTCTTTGAAAGTTTCCAGCACATTTTTACAACAAGATATCAGTCTTCCTAGCATTGCTAAGTGGGACAAATTTCTACCTGACATCACTTGTCTCTTTGTAGAGTCCCACATTACTAACATGGAAGCACACATTGAGAACATCAGTGTTCTCTTCAATGATAGTTTCAATGAAGCTGCATCGACATTGTCCACTTCAGATATTCATGCTCTACATTCATCTACACGTGGTTATGGCTCATCATCATCCTCATCTATTGGGCATGCACCTAATTTGATTATTGCATCCTTTGGCATCAACATGGGGACACCTGAGCACTCTTCAAAGACATTGACATGGGCATCATCATCCTTGGGTCAGCTTCAGCATGATTCAAGATCATACATGTATACATCTTCTCGCATGGGAAGATATCCTGCATCTTCATGTGGTTTCGTTTCTTCCCAAGGGAAGGAACATTGTTCAGCGTTCTTAGATCTGCATCTGCATCCTTTGTCAACTATCCAACATCATTGCAAGATGACATGTATTATGGGGTGTCTCATAAACCTATAATTTTCTCTCCTATGGGCAAATCACATATTGTACTCAGTGAAACAAGTAGTACTTCTTCACTTGTATAATTTTCATGCATCTTATCTCTCTTTTGGAGGGTAGTTTTTCCCACATGGTTTTCTACCTTTCTCCATTTATGAGAGATTGCATTGTTCTTGGGCACCTCATCAGGCCTAGTTACTAGGACCTAATTTCATATTTGCATTGTACATGGGTACCTCACCAGGCTTTGTAGTTGGGACACATTTCATTTGTGCACACCTAAGCTATGTTTAAGGGGGGTGTTAGTGTATATTTCAAATATTTGTATACACAGGCATAATCCTACGTAGGTGTGCCTTTATTCAACCTTGACACATGTCTCAAGGTTGTTAGGCAGTTAGGAGAGGGGTCATCAAAGTTCCCACTAAACTAGCAGCTCACGCTAGTTTGCACGAGTCTTTTCCTCAAATAATAAATACCTCTCGTCACCTATATGTACAATCTTATTCAACTCATAATCTATGCTAGATTTGATACTTGCATTCATCTCATTAATCTTGGCTCAATTCTACATATAACATATGGTGTTGATCTAACATGTTGGAAAAGACATGTGCACCCATGTGTTTACTATGTGCATAAAGAGTAATGATATAGGCTCAAACTATGCTATTATTAATGTTTTGAGTGTCAACCCCTAATATTATATGGCATGATCGAAAGACATGCATGTGTGTAGCTTGCATAGAGTGTTATGGATTTGTTTAGAATAGATGATTGCATAGATCATAGATGTGTTCAAATTCATTGTACTAAACTTTATTTTATATGAAAAGTATCTTGGCATTGTGTTGAACATGCAAGAGAAGATTGTTGTTATTGTAATTAAATATTTAATTAATTACACTTTATTAAGTTTACTTAAGGATTTTTTAAGTCACATAGGGTTTTCTATATTTCAAATATAAAAATAAGATCTCATATGTAATTATGTAATTCCAATTCATTAGTTTGCATCCAATATTGTGCAAATTTATCCTCTATGTTTTTTGTCTCTTGTAGAAGGAAATCCTAGGTTTTGTAGGTGATCCTAGCAATTTGAGTCAATCAGTGACTCTTACATGGTATCAGAGCTTTAGATCTACAAACCCCTTTTTAAATTTAGTGAAAATCAAGCAAGATCCATTTGCTGGGTGTAATTCTATGAGAAATAGACCTTTTCATTAGATTTAGAGCAATCAAAATAGTTAAATTACCTTTTTATTTAGCTTGATTTGAGCTTCAGAGGCCAAATATACAAAAGGTTATAGCGAGTGTTTTTCTGGGATCTAGAGGGAATCTACCATTTCAAAGTGTTTTGGGTGAAATCTAACCTTGCCATTGCATTCAGAAGGCCAAAAAAACTTAAGATTGGTTATCAAATCATCAAAATTAGCCTTGGGATCATTTGGTGCAAAACATTTTTTCATATAGGGTCGTATCTATATAGCTCTTGTATGGAACAATTTTAAAATATTAAAATATATATGTATTTTAGGATGTTATGGCCCTAAATTGGGACACATGAGCCCTTTTTAGCTGAGTTACCTTGCAAACCAGCCTAGCCTGCCCTGAAATTAGGCCCCAAGAAATAGCTCCAACTAGTCAAGCCTAAAAGCGAACACAAAAATAGGCCCCACATCCCTTAAACTATTCTAGCAAACACACATTTAGTCTGTAGACTAGAAACACAGAGCCAACAGTATCTTTGCTTGGCTTGCCACCTAGACTTTATCGCCGATGGAAATCTTAGCCTAGATGCCACTAAATAACAACTCATCCACCATTGACCATCAAAGCAATTCCAGGGTCCCATCGCTGTAGTGGATAGGGCCCTTTTTTGACCTAAAAGGGTGTTTTTCCTTTTTAGCATAACTTGGGAAAATAGTGTCAGTTTTCACAAACAAATAGGCATTGGAAAACTAGTATTGAGCACAATTTAGTGGTGCTATTATTTTTTCTAGTTTTTTTTTTGGTGCATTTAATTGCTATTTGAAGTCTAGATCACCTTTTTGATTTCCAAGCTCATAACGGTTTGCCACAATCTCTATTTTTCATAATTTTTGTGACATTGGAAAGGTATTGAGGATCTCTACATAGCCATCCATGCACTTTTTCTAGATTAATCCCCATTTATCTTTTATTCAATTTGTTAGTTTTGTGTATTTTGGTTGATAACTTGAACATACTAGCACCTGAAGAAGTTCGATTTTTTTGGTGGGCTTCATATCAACTTCTATATTTATGTACTTTAGTTTTCTAGCATAATCATGTCTCTTAGTTTGTGGAAATTAAAATGTGATTATTGTGGGAAAAAAAGGCATATGATAGATGAATGTATGGAGAAGAACATAATGATTTAAAATTTCTAGTCAAGCTTCATTAGTTAGAAAAGTTGTACATTGCTAATGGCATTAGTTTTTCATATTCTCATAATCTAGTATGTGTAGACCCATCTCCATAAACTTTTGCTACATCTGAGTCCATGGTTGCTTCTTTGATAGCTTCCAATGATTCCTTGTAGAAGGACATTATTAGTCTTCTAAAGATAGCTCATTGGGACACATTTCTACTAAATATCTCATACTAGAGCCTCCAAAAACATAACCTATTGAGCATGCCAAGTATGATATTGCTTGACACGGTCTCCTCAACATACCTAGTGAGTGAATTGGCTTTAATAGGACTTGATTTAGTCTAAATCAAGGTGTCTAATGACAGACTACCCAATCTGGTAGCTCATTAAATCACACACATATTTACACAATTGAAGCAATTTTAAAATGCTACAGTAACTCTATTGGCTACCTGTAGTAGTAGATAACTTGTAATACAAAATAACATTAAGCTATAGGGAACTACAATAGTTTGAGAAGCCCCTATCTTCCATCTCAATGAGGATTCTCATAGCCTTCCTTTGATTTGAATCACCTCCTCATGTTCAAGATCCTTCATTCTTTCATCTTTTGAATAGTGACCTTTCTCATTCCTCTCTACTTTCTCTTCTAAATAGAGATTAATCCCTTATTTTCATGAATAGTCTATGTGAGAGTTCATTTGTACAATAAAATGAAGCCATCTATAACAATGGCTACCTAACTTAAGAAGCTATTACAAATCTATTTTCCAACTAGTGAAAGAAATAACATGTTTCTTGGAGTGGCAACTGTTTCCCCGAAGAAATAGCTCATCTTTGAGAGATGAAAACTATCTCCTTCATGAAATAATGAATCAAAAAGGTACAATAATATTTCCATGTTATCCCAAAATTGAAAACATATCGTCTAGATGAGAGAAATGAAAGGTAAGGTGGAAAGTAGAACGAGGCTATCAAAGAGCAATCCAAAGATTCATTGCAACAAAGAGAGATGTTTTAGCCCACATGATGGAAGGTTATTAAATTGATGTGAATGGAAAATGATAGCAATGAATGGGAGAAATACCTGTATACACCTAAAAATGACATGACTCTACTTAAATAAATATTTGGAATATTTATTTCATCTACATAGTCCTCTATCAATAAATAAATAAAATTATTTATTTATTTGATTCACTTCCTCTCATTTTAATTAAATAAATTACATTTATTTAATTAATCTACATCAACTTTATTCTTCTAAAACTAATTAAATAATTTTAATTATTTAATTAAATCTTTTATTCTTCCAAATTTAAATAAAATGCAATTTTATTTAAAATAAATCTTAAAATCTCCACAAAAATAAAATATATTAAATATTTTATTTAGTCCTCCAAATTATCTGCAAATAATTAAATAAATTCATTTATTTAATTATGCTTTCTTATCTTCTAAAAAAATCTTCAATATCTTCTAAAAATATATTCCTCGTCATACAAAAGCAAAAGCTGAGTTAAAGCAACTTTGCTCTTAAATTAGAAAAAGAAATTCTAATTTAAGAAAATGAAAACTCATCCTCATCAAGAAAGCAGTTAACTCAACAAAGCTTCTTTTTTGAATGACACATGTCCTTCTTCTATTTGTTGCACTTTCCTCAACCATCCTCCTCTGTTGATCTTCTCATTTATTCTCAACCATTGATCTTCTCTCACACAACTCTATAAATACAACCCTCTTCTTCTATCTTTCATCATCCATCATTCAAGTAAACTTATGCTGTAGGAAATATAGCACGCCATTGGCACCCCCATCCTCATATCATACCATCTATCATCCATTCACATTTGTGTTGAAGTTCATCTTCAACACAAACAAGTATCAGAGCCAACTTCTCCTTGTCATCTTGAGGAATTGAAGCGAGGAACCAAGCTTCCTGAGGGCCATTTTCATCTCCATCAAGATCAAGAAAGAAAAGGCGAGCAATGGAAGGCGTAAGGTAAAGGTTGTAAGTATCTCTTTGTTATTTTAAATCCCTTTTCCTTCATATTTCATTGATGTATTGGGTTTGTTATTGATTTGATTTATCCCACATTTCACCCATCACATTTTGGTGCCCACTGTGGGGCTCTTGCCCCTAATCTAATCAAAATCTAAGTTTTCTTAGCGACAAGTGTCGTACAGGCTTCTGACAAGTGCAGTCAGTGCAATTATCCTCTGAACCGGTGCTTCTACCTCCTATTCTGATGCATGCAGAAGTCTGGCGCATTGAACCTATAAATCAGTGCTTTTGCCTTTTGTTCCAGTGCCTGCGAAAATACAGCGTATCCACACTCTGAGACAGTGCATACATCACCTATTCTGGTGCCTGCATCCTCCCAGCACATATACCCTACATTGCGGTGCTTTTACACTATTTCACGGTGCATATATTTAATTAACGCATTTGTATCTTCCTATGCTTTTGACATCTATCTTAGCACATCTGTATAATGACGCTTATAGCCTCTGTTTCTGCGCATTCAGACTGTATAGCGGCACTTTTGTTCTACACTGTGGTTTTAGGATTGCATCTGATTTTTCTGTCTAAAGCTAACGTTTGTCTTGCAGGATTAGAGGCTGGATTAGATCATTTAGCTGCATTAATTAGTCAACTTAGATTAATTAGTGGAAAAAGTAAAAAAAAAATGCATGCAAATTCCACGTAGTCTTTAACTAGGAAGAGAGTAATTGAACCACTGCTATCTTTGCATCACTGCTATCTGTTCATATTGCTATCTTCTTTAGGTAGATCATTGCTATCTTACAAATGGGAATGAACATTGCTATCTTTAAAAACACTTTAAAGTTAACAAATGCATGAGTGCACAAGTAGATAGCCCATTTAGTTTTTTTTCTTTTCACTAGGGTTGGATTAATCAGTGTTCTCTATGTTTATCGAATGATAATAGGCTTATGCACTCCTCTTTACTGGGTGACTAGAACTCCAGAGTTGTTATTCCATCTGTTTAACCTTTAGAGGAGCTTGCCCTTGGATGCCCGCCTGTCCAAGTAGGAACAGCCTTGAGTGGTAATAAGCTAAATCCAAGCCCTACCAATCCACTTAAAATAAATTGTGCTTGAGGCGAAAGCCTACTGCAATGAGTGCTGTTGTGTTACACTGATGGCCAACCTCCCCCAAAACCCTCTAAGGCATAACCCTTCGAGGCTGGGAGACTCCACAACGGAGAGTAGTGCCGCCACATGTGTAACCACTCGAACGGTTGCCTTGACTATGAACCACTTGTTTAGTATACCAAAAACCCCTATTTGTTGACACAAAGGGCGGAGCCTTTGAAGCGGCCTTGATTCATGTGATTATTAGTAGAGGTAGCAGGGACAATCCTATGGTTTTGTGGGGGTACGAGCCTAAGGAAACCTAGATCTGGTATGCATGAAAAGTGAGTGCCATGGAGGGGAGCCAGTGCTACCAGATCTTGGAGCTACACGCTTTGAATATGCACAGCTAGAGGATTCAACAATTACTATCCTATCCAGCCTAGGTTGTACTTGTTTTTGCGTCAAAAAGTTCAAAAATACAAAAAAATAACAAAAGATAAAAATGAAAACTTTTATGTGTTTATTGTGTCTTTGCCATAATTGAAACTCAACATTCAAGAAAAGACCAAGTTTTCACCCAAAAAAATAGAAAAAACTTGAAAAATGTTCCAAAATTCTACAATTTTTAAACTAAAAAACTAGAACAACACTTTTACCTCGACCTACAACACATTTGCTAAGATTTGTGGCGTATTTGATACCTGTTGTAGCGCATTTAAAACAAAACTAGAGTTGTGCATTTGATCCAACTTGTGGCACTTTTGAACTCTGTTGTGGTGCATTTACTGTTGTGCATCTAATCTAGAGAGCAAATTCGTACATTCCAAGAAAAAAACTGTCAGACTTTCAAAAGCTCATTTCAAACCTGTCTTAGTTGATCCAAAATCTAATTAGAATCGTGCAAATCAACCGTTTTCCCTCTTCTTCCACACCATAACTACTTTTCATCATCCAAAATCTCGCACAATTCTTCCAAAATCCAACAAGGTTAGAACCAACCTATTCTTGATCACATCACAATCTCAAACAAACCTAGTGAGTCTCCACTATCAAGGATCACTTATCATTTCCTCTCGGAACTCCACTAGTGGCTTGTGCAAGACTAGTCAGTATCGAGTAAATGGATTTCTATCATCCTTACTTTGACTATCATTTTGTTCACCCAACTTGTTTGACACCAACTAGATCTAAGAAGAATCTTGCTAAAATCTTGTCACATTCTAGCACCTTGCTCAAAAAATCATTCCATCCCATCTCTCGTCACCTTGCATGGTCTTAACAAGATTACAAAAACAAAAACAAATTGAAATGGCTGAGAAAACTAATCCAACCTCTCATGAAAGTGATGAGGAAATTTCTATGGAAGAAGTCCTCCAAACACAGCAAGACAAAAGATTTCAATGCATAATGGATAAGGTACTTGCCCAAGACCCTACCAAATTCTTTCTACACCTAGCACATCTAGGAGTCAAGCTCCCTAAAGATTTTGATGTAGAGGCTCTAAAAGAAACTGAGGAAGAGAGACACCCTGAGGGAAGCACACATGAAGAAACACCTTCAGACAAAAGAAAAACAACCAGTGATCCTACAGATGCCTTGAGCTTAATGACCCAACAAATCCAAGCTTTACAACAACAATTTACAGACATGCAAATAGGAGTATCAACTAAGCATTACTCCCTAGAGGATATTTCACCATATCCTATTGATAGAACCTTGATCATGTTACCTTTCCCCTCTAAATTTGAGGTGCCAAAATTTGATAAATATCAAGGAAAGGGTGATCCAAGGGACCACATTAGGGAATTCAATGCTGCTTGTCTTGAAGTCGCACACAATGATACTTATCTTATGCGACTGTTTCCACGAAGCTTAGGAGGACAAGCCATGGAGTGGTTTTCTAGATTACCACCTTGCATTAGAACATTTAACAAACTTGTGGACAAATTTGTCATGCACTTCTCCTATAATATTGAGCATGACACCTCAATCTTAGATCTTTGTAACACCAAGCAAAAAGGTGGGGAATCTTTCGCCACCTTCCTACAAAGATGGAGATAGTTAGAAAGTGTCCACACCAAATGCCTAAAAACCTACAAACTGACCTAAGCTATCAGATATAAATCCAATGTCTTACTTCCTTTAGTAAGGTCATTGAGATGGGTCTAATCATTGAAAAAGCTTTAATCGCTAAAGGTCAAATAAAGCTATATAAGGACACTCCTAGTACCAATACCAACACAGAAAAACCAAGATTCTGGACAAAGAACAAAAACATTGTGAATGATGGGGTGGTAGATGCCAAGAATGCAGCACCAAAACAACAAATCTTCAACTTATCAACTCCTCAAAACAACCCCCCACAAAACAAACCAAGAAACACTGAATTGCGGTTTACAAATTTTTAACCTAGGAGAAAATTCACACCTTTGGGAGAATCATTGGAAACGGCCCTACGGAAGTTAGTCACAAGTAAGATCATAACACTTCCATCGGCATGAGAATATGAACCAAAAGTCAAACCTCATTGGTGGAACGACAATGATTTCTGTTAATACCACCAAAACAGGGGGCACAAAACCAACGACTGCATTGCACTCAAACACACTATCCAAGATTTGATCAAGCATAAAAAAATATCCCTTGATGGACATACCTCTAACAATGATCATCAGGCATTCAAGGATCCTCTTCCCAACTACGAGCAGGGAGGGTCTTCCAACCGAAACAACAATGGAAATAACAACGCCAATTACACAAATGTCGGCTTTGACTATGTTGTTAACCATATCTCAGAAAGTGATTAACACATCAATGTGATCACTATAAACAAAGATCTAGATTGCAAAATTACCACCCACCGTAACAGAGTCACTCTTAGAGGAGCCCCTGCCCCTTCAGCTAATCAGTACAGTATCTTGGATCAGCTACATAAGACAGGTCTGCACATATCTCCATTCTTGAACTTCTGCGTCTATCCTCATCTCATAGGGCCATACTTGACAAAGCTTTAGTAGAAGCCTCCGTCCCAACAAACCTCGCTGAAGAATAGTTTAAAACCATGGTAGGTCACATTACCTCACCTCACTCCCTATCATTCATTAGAAAGGATGGCATGTCAATCACCCAACCTCATAATGCCTCTCTTCATATCAAAGCCTTCATACACAAACACAAGAAAAAGAGAGTCCTAATTGATGGAGGAGCTGGTTTGAATATTTGCACCTTGAAGGTAATCCTTACATTGGGGTTTTCAGAGAAGGCTATAGATCCAAAAAAGAAATTCACTATCAAAGCCTATGATGAGGAGGAGAGAACTTCCAAGGGAATTATTACTTTACCAATCAGAGTGGGACCTATAGAAAAAGATGTGGCTGGCCAAGTCCTCGATATGGAGATAGCATACAACATTCTTCTCGGGAGACCATGGATACATGCTCTGAAAGCAGTATCATCAACATACCATCAGTGTATCAAGTTACCCTATGAAGGTCAAGAGATCACTATACAAGGTGAGCCCAATCCATTTCAATATTGCAACTCCATTCAATCTAAACCTGAAGTTGTGATTCCTAACAACTGTGCCTCTACCTCATCGTCATCTCGTGTTGACCCAGCTTTACTTGCTTCCACTTCAAAAGCTTCTCAACTTGACCTTAGGGTCAAAGATAAAGGCTTGGGTGAATACACAATTTCCCAATCCCTTTACTTGGCACAGCTCCCCCTATCTCTGAGATCATATGGAAGACCTACTCTGAGCAAACCCAAAACAGACAAAGCTACCAAAGGTCCATTTGTAAAATGGGGAAGCCTCGAAGATGAGAGCGATGAATAGTATATCCTACAATGATTATACAAGGATGAAGGCAATTCATCAACACAACAAGACCATCATACCACCATACAAACTGAACAATATGGTCAGGAATTCTAAATGCTACAAAGAATGGGGTATGAAGGACACGGTCCACTTGGTTCAAGAAAAGATGGTATCAGTGAACCCATCCAACCTCA
The DNA here is from genome assembly GCA_027924645.1 of Cunninghamia lanceolata. Lineage (NCBI taxonomy): Eukaryota > Viridiplantae > Streptophyta > Pinopsida > Cupressales > Cupressaceae > Cunninghamia > Cunninghamia lanceolata. Next base: position 10,720,224 of record BSBN01000389.1, read on the forward strand.
CACCTTGACAACCTGAGACACTATAGGGATAGGATACACTGGAACATCAAGAACCAACAGAGAAAATAAGAATAAAGGCAAACAACCAGAAACATCTACTAGTAATCTGGTAGAGCAAATTCAGCAACTGCAACTAGGGAGTGAGATTGATTCCAACGAGTATGAATGGGATAGCCTCTCTGGGCTATCTTGTGATGAAAAAGGTATTGATGTTGTCCATGAGTATGACCCAACCCATGCAAATGAGAGACAAGGTCCAAGGACTAGACAGTAGAGTCTGCCCTACATAATAATGATAGTGAAAATCGTGAGGCAAGAATGATACCCCCCTTGATGGATCTACTAATAGAGAGTACCATCGCAAACTTTGTCCGTGCTTTTAACAAATCTATCTTAACCATCAACACCATCGAACCAGATCAACCCAATGACCCCTTACCTTTGGTGCACCCCAAACTCATAAATTGGGACTTACAAGGTACTACCCCTAAGTTCGATACCTTTGAGAATGATGAAGCCATCATAGACTATCTTGAGCTTAGAGATCATATACCCAAAGGAGACTACAGAGCTAGCTATTCTATAGAACTCAATGAGAAGGCCTATTTTGGAGAGAGTGCCAAGCCTTTCAGTCTAAAAAATGTCAAACTGAAAGAAAGATCTAATGGTGAAAACTATTCTGTGGTAGTGTTAGATCATGAAAATAGTAAAAATAAAGACGTATCCAATGGTGAAAACCTCTCTGAGGTTCTGAAGGATGAAAGGCTTGACCCTCTACCCAATCTTACACATCAGGAGAGACCTTCAATCTTGATAGAACCATCAGAACCGATCAATGTCAGTATAGGTGATAATCCCAGAATGATCCACATGGCAAAGGCTTTAACATAACAAGAAAAACCAACATTCACGGATTTCTTCAAGAGGAAACAAATCAACTTCGCATGGAAATATGCAGACATGCCAGGGCTAGATCTGAATCTCATAATGCATCACTTATCTCTAGCTCCAGGAGCTAAACCAATAAAGCAAAAACTTAGAAAGATGCACCCGCATGTGGCCCTCATGGTGAAAGAAGAGCTAAAGAAACTATTAGATGTCAAATTTATCAGGCCTATAGACTATACTGAGTGGGTTTCCAACATAGTATACCAATGGCCAAACCAGATGGTAGAGTATGAATATGTAATGACTTTAGGGACCTAAACAAAGCTTGTCCTAAAGATGATTTCCCCTTGCCAAACATTGACATGATTGTAGATCTCACGACAGGGCACACCATGCTATCACTAATGGATGGTTTTTTTGGATATAACCAGATAAAAATTGCACCTGAAGACCAACACAAGACTACATTCACATGTGTTTGGGGCACCTATTGTTGGTGTGTCATGCCATTTGGTTTGAAAAATGCCGGTGCAACATATTAGAGAGCTATGACCACAATCTTCCACGACATGATGCACACTATAATGGAAGACTATGTTGATGATATTCTGGCAAAATCACTCACAAGAGAAAGACACCTGGCAGTATTGGAAAAAATCTTTAACAGACTGGAATAGTTTAATGTGTGCCTCAATCCAAAGAAGTGCGTGTTTTGAGTTACCTCAGGTAAGCTACTGGGATACATAGTCTCTGCCAATGGAATCGAAGTTGACCCAGCTAAAGTGAAGGCCATCAAGGAAATACCGCGTCCTAAGAATCTCACTTAGCTAAGGTCCCTACAAGGAAAACTACAATCTATTAGAAGGTTCATTTCTCAATTGGCAGACAAGTACCACCCATTTTCTCACCTTCTACATAAGAATGTCCCTTTCAAATGGAATGATTCATGTGAGCAGGTATTTCAGTAGTTAAAGGAATATCTCATGAAGCCACCTGTATTGATGCCACCGATTTAGGGTAAACCTATGCTACTATGTATCTCAGTCACACCAACAGCTTTGGGAGCTCTCCTCGCACAGTAAAATTATGAAGGGAAAGAACAAGCAATCTACTATATCAGTCGAACACTTGTCGGATATGAACTACAATACATGCCAATTGAAAGAGCATGTCTCACTATAGTCTTCGCCTCACAAAAGTGGAGACATTACATGTTGTCACACTCTGTCAAACTAGTAGCAAAGATTGATCCACTCAAGTATCTACTCAACAAGGCATCCCTAATAGGTAGATTATCCAAATGGGTCATGCTTCTCAGCGAGTTCGATATCAAATATGTAGACGGGAAAGCAATAAAAGGCCAAGTACTTGCAGATCAACTAGCAGATGCACCTCTAACAGATGACAGCCCTTTGAGCTTTGAATTTCTAGATGAATCTATCTTTCACATAACCACAACAATCTAGAAAATGTACTTCGATGGATCATACACTCAGCATGGACCAAGAGTAGTTATCTTGTTAATCACACCCAGTGGTGACACCATTCCAAAATCATACAAATTATTGTTTCCTTGCACTAACAATGTGGCAGAGTATGAATCCCTTGTCATCGGTATCAAGCTAGTAGTTGAATGGAATATCAAAGAACTTCAAGTATATGGTGACTCACAGCTGGTCATAAATCAAGTAAATGATGATTACCAGACAAAAGATGAGAAATTAATCCCTTACAAATGGATGGTAGATGACTTCAAAGAATACTTCGTCAAGATCTCTTTTGAACAGATACCACGGATTGAGAACAAAGCTGCAGACGCCATGGCAATGATTGCATCTCTCCTCGATATTCCATATAATCAATCAAGTTATGAGTTCTTGGTAGAACCAGTCTCCTGTCCTACATATGACACCCCTGAATCCCATATCATTTGCCACATTGTTGGAGCTGATTTCCCCCTCTATGGAAAAATATTTGCCTATATTAAAGAGAATACCCTCCCACCTAATCTCTCTAGTAACCAAAAATGAACCTTCATCTGTCAAGCATCCCGGTATGCCATTGTCGCTAATACCCTATATCACAGAGGTCTCGATGGTACTCTCCTTAGATGTCTCGATAGTGAGGAATATCAAACTATCCTGAGCGAAGTACATGACAGTATATGCAGGACCCACTCTAGTGGCCCTACCCTAGCCAAGAAACTCATATGCATGGGATACTACTGGCCAACTATGGAACAAGATTCCTATCATTTTGTAAAGAAGTGCAAAAAGTGCCAAATCCATGGGAACCTGATACATGCACCAGCACAGGAGCTATAGCTGTTAATGACTCCTTGGCCTTTCTGTCAGTGGGGACTCGACTTAGTGGACAAGATTCACCCTCCTTCATCTAGCAGCCATAAATTCATAATCACTGCCACTGAGTACTTCACGAAGTGTATTGAAATCGTGCCTTTAGCCAATATCACAGGCAAGTAGATTGCCTCTTTTATCTTGAACTATATTATTTCTCACTATGGTATTGCTTCGTCTATTGTCACATAGTTCCCTGAAATCTTAATTTTTGAAGGGTCATCCTGTACACCCACAGGTGCAATGCCATACTCTCTAGTCTATGGATTTGAAGCTATCTTGCCCATTGAAGTCGAGATCCCATCCTTGCAAGTCTCGTTAAAAGGCCTCATATCTGATGAAGAGTACAGAGTGTCCAGACTTCAAGAGTTAGAGCTGCTCGAAGAGAGAAGGCAACATGCCTTTAACCACCTAAAAGCATATTAGCAATGAATGTCTAGAAGCTATAACCACAGGGTAAAACCCTGAGTATTCCAAGTTGGTGATCTAGTCCTCAGAAAAAATCCTAGAAATTAGTAAGACCGAGAAAAGAAAGGAAAGTTCGAACCCAACTAGCTAGGTCCCTATGTCGTCATTGCAGCTTATGGGTCAGGGGCATATCAATTGGCTACATCTGAAGGTGAACTATTTGATGATCCTATTAACAGCATGCATCTTCGCAAGTTCTATACCTGAAAACCCCAATGCAAAGGAGTCTTGAAAAATTCCAAAAAAATTGAAAAAGTGATAAAAAATTGAACAAAAAATTCAAAAAATGAGAAAATAACAAAAAATGGTCCTTTGGTGAAAACCTGGCAAACAGGCCCCTATGATAGGTACCATGATGAAAACCTGGCAAACAGGTGTCATGTGTACTTTTAGATTTCGTGCAAATAAAAGAAAGTGGTGAAAACCTGGTAAATAGGTGCTATCTGCGACAAACCACTTCCTCCATCTGTTGTGACTTCATATCTCTTATGTTCGTCATCTCATCCATCTTGAACCAGTCTTTTGAACCGTTCTCAAACTATGTCGCCTCTGAGCTATCACGTAGGCAAGGCCATTCTTAATGCGCTCCCGAGGCTCCGCTTTGCTCCACTCCACTATCCCATCCATCCCATGTCTAGTCCTTCTATCTATCTGAGTCCATACCATTTCTACATCTTTGCCATCGCCTAGGTCTTAGGTCCATCAGGTTCACCCCGAACTACGTTGCCTATGCGTTGTCACGTAGGTAAGGCCATTTAGCAATGAGCCCCTGAGGCACTAGGTCAATCCCTTAGGGTCCATCTCTCCATGTATGTTTGTCCTATCACCCATAATAAGTTGATCCTTGTCTAAACTTGGGGCAACTCCTCAACCTGGTTGTGGATTTGAATTCTTGAATGACACTTTTTCTAAGAGGATACCAATAAAGGATTGTGATACCTTTCACTAGACAAGCAAGCTTCCCAACACAAAAATCTTGACCCAAAACATCAACTTGTCCAAAGCAGAGCACCATACCGAAACACTCAAACCAATTCTATATCAATTATGGCAAAAAGACACATCTAATGCAAGAATGTTTTGTGAACAAGTTAACTTACAAAGTCTTGGATTTTTGTCATTATGTCTTCCTATGCTACTCAAGGATGCCAAAAGATAGAGATGCTATGATGGGGGCATAATCTTTTTCTTTGTCAGCTGCTTGTGGATTAAACTTTAGTAATGTGACAAGTTTTGTCTAACGACATGATCAGCAAAAGATCATCGAGGACTTCCGAGGTCTGAACATGAAAAAGGGCCATCCTTGTCATTAAAATGCAAGAAGTACTTAGGTCATCTAGATTCAAGTTTGACTAGATGCTTGTATCAACTTGCTATATCAAAATCCATGTAAGGAATACTCAGGTCATCTTGGTCTAATTATACCTAGATGCTTGTATTTTCTTACAACATTTCAAAAAGAGAAAAATACCAAAAAGTGCCCAATGATGAAAGCAAAAGACTTGCAATATCAAGATGACAAATCCACATCCATCCCATATCCCAAAATCTATATCAACCTTGCAATAAGAAAATCCTATAGTATATCAAATAAAAGTTTGTATTTCTTCATTTCTTCTCTTCCACCTATCTATATCATCTCTGTGTCGATTGAATACATTTGGACATATCAAAAACATAGCATAGGTAACATATCATATCACAGGAGATAGTCATTCACATGATTAAATCATTTGCATACATAATCAAGTGCATTAGGTCATCCATATACATTTGCATCCACATATAATCTCAAAAAATCAAAAACATAAACAAAATACATATAGAGCTGCATCATCATATCAATAACATGTCACATCTGCATTTGCATAAATCAAATCATCCTACAATCCATCTAGTATGCATCACATGTACAAAGCATCATAAGATAGATTGCATCCATAACATATAAACATAGAACATAAGCATGTAGAACATCAATAACTGCATCATCGTATAAAGCATCAAAACATGTCCAAATGTACAACATATCAAAATATTTCTCCAATCTCTCAGAGTCATATCATAAAAATATATACAAAGTACAACAAGATGGTGATACATGTCTCAAGGAAGAATAGTACATATACAGGCCATCTCAGCCATAAAAAATGTGTACATCAAATCAAAATGGTACAAGTATCCAAGTTTGCCTAACCCTATTGCCGTGGAGCACTGCTCCTTGCGCTACCCTCTCCTCTGTCTCCCCCTAACTGCTAGGGGCCCCTCATTGATCCCACAGATCGGGACCCACCTGCCCTCTGGGATGCCACAGACTGGCTTCTGAAGCTAGGCGCACGCTGATCCGCTAACACTGCCCCATGGTATAGACCTTTGTAATACTGAGCCTGAGCCTGTGCTCTGGCAAGCTCACTCTAAACCTAGGCTAACTGTGTCTATGCCTGTTGCACCTATGAAACTAAAAAGTTAGAAGTACCATCTATACCCATAGCTACCATGGCTACATCTCTCTCTGCTCTCATCACCCGCATGCTAGCCAAGGCTGCATCTCTCTCTCTAGATACCTCTAATAGCTATCCTACATCCGCATCTCTCTGAGACTCTGTTACTCTCAGATGGGCCCTCAGCTACCTAATTTAACCTTGTAATGTTACAATAGCCTGCTGCTGTAAGTCAAGTTGCAAAGCCTGCTATCCTAGCACCTGCCCCTGTACCTGCTACTGTGCCACCTACTGTGGTGGTGACATCTGCCTCTGCGGTGCCACCTACTATGCTGGAACATGTGCCTGCACCTGTCCTACAGCCTGCGGCTGTGCAACTGCCTGCTAACCTGAAGGTCCCTCCCTAGACCTCCTCCTCCTCTCCCCCTCCTCCATCCCCCTCTCCTGTCGGCTCCACCCTCATCATCTAAATCCTCATCATCTATATGAGGAGCTAACTCTCCAGGCCCTGAGTATCTGGGGAATGGATGCACTGCAAACCACTCCTCGTAATCTGGCGTCATGCCAGCGTCCACTATATCCCTCCTCATGGACCAAGCCGCATGAGGAATCTGCTAAAAGCCTATCAAAGCTTCCTCGTAGGATGCCACGAGACCCCACCTGTATCTCTTTGCATGGGTCCTCGCAAAACGCACCTGCCCCTGTGGCCTGCCCTGCACTCTGCCAAATTGTCTCTATACTGTGCTCACAATCTGCCTCTCCAATATGTATCTCATCCTGCCAATGAGCCACCGAGTCTAGAAGCAATATGGAAGCTCGTCCACCTCATCATCCCATACCTCACAGTCTAAGTATGGGCGCTAGACAACCTGATCTACATTATCAAACGCATGTCTCTAATACTCGATCTTCGCCAACTTGTGCTGGGAAATCACACCTGCATAGCCATAACTGTAGGGCTCACCCCTCTGCCTGTGAAAGAGACATACCGGCCGTGTGATAGCTATGTGCTCCCACAACCAAAACTACAATAAAGACATGCCCGCTAACAAACTGGCTCCTCTGTGATATACTACCTGGTGCATATCTTTGTATAAGTGTGCTAGCATGCACACACCCCATGCATACCGAGTCCCATCAGTGATCATGCCCTCTAACGCCCTCCCCCAACAAATTGGGAAGCCGTGTGACCTCCTATCGGGGCATACTACGCCGCCGATCAATCCCGCCACTATCCCCAGGAAGTAGTCATAGTAGTCATGGATGTCCTACCATGAAATCACCTGCTCAACCAACTCTGGGTCATTGAACACCCGTCTGCACTCAGCTAATCCAGCATCACACTGTGACTCATACTCGACCAACTCTCCATGAATAGGGAGGTGCAGAATCCTATACACGTCCTCCAAGGTAATCGCCATCTCCCCCATCGGTAGATGGAATGTCCCATCCTCATTGTGGAATCGCTCCACTGCTGTAGTCAACATAGCATGGTTCACCTGAACCTCAGGCATGAAACAAACATAATGCAAACCCATCGCACCAAGAGCCTCGTGGTTAATCTCTGTCAACATGTACCGCTGCAATAATGGCAAAGGGAACTACTCTCATGACATAAGGGTATCCCGGATATCCTCCTGCAATCAAACAAAGCATAGCATCAAAGAAATCCATATCCAAGCAATCCTACTCAAAGCAATCAAACTATCCTATCATTGACTTAACATATCAAATTAATCAAAACAAGCATATCATCTCTTGACTAGATTCTCGGCAATCTCGGACATCACTTATCAATTGACACATCGATCAAGGTGCCAATTGGGTTAATTTTGTTAAGTCAACTAATTTTCCTAGTGCAAATGCGCTGATCCAAGTGGCAAATGCACCGATCCATATCATATGTGCCTCTTCACTATGAATGCGCCAATCCTTGACGTATATGCGTCATCTTACCATATGCGCCACTTCTAGTGTCACATGCGTCGTTCCCCAATAGATGCAACAATTCATAGCATATATGCGCCAAACTATTGTATGCGCCGTAAGATCTTTCATATGCGTCGCTTATCAATATATGCACCATTTTGGAGCGTATCGTTCGGTGCATCTGTCCTAGCTTTTTTCCCTAAGCATTTATTACCCTAATAAATGACTTTTAGAGAGTTTTGAAGAACTACATACCGGTGGTCCTACCTCCACTAGCCAATCGAACTATTAGACTCGCTCAAACTGGTGCTCCTCACGCAGAATATCCATCTCTTTGTCGACTGCTCTAGCTGCCATGCTCTCCTAAGCTCTCAAAGACCAATCAACTAAGAACAAGTGTGCAAATGAATAGAAGTTGTGGACCTAGCTCCTATATATAGAAAGTGAACCATATCTGACTATGTGACAACTGCGACTACTTCCCATGTTTGTTTCTCTGAACCATGTCCTATTTTTCTTCATCCTAACCCACTTTCCACCTTCTCCTTCGTGAGATTGTCTGTCTCACGCTCTGTCGTCTTCCTGTCCAATCTCCCAAGGGGGCATCCTATCGTTAAACTTGTACTAGGGGCAAACCGGGGCATGTATCATTGTCAAAAATTCTTATTCTTTGAAACAACGTGATAAAAACACATTGCATCAAAGAGGGGCAAAATGTATACACCTAAAAATGACATGACTCTACTTAAATAAACATTTTAAATATTTATTTCATCTTCATAGTCCTCTATCAATAAATAAATAAATTTATTTATTTATTTGATTCACTTCCTCTCATTTTAATTAAATAAATTGCATTTATTTAATTAATCTACATCAACTTTATTCTTCTAAAAATAATTAAATAATTTTAATTATTTAATTAAATCTTTTATTCTTCCAAATTTAAATAAAATGCAATTTTATTTAAATTAAATCTTAAAATCTCCACACAAATAAAATATATTAAATATTTTATTTATTCCTCCAAATTATCTACAAATAATTAAATAAATTCATTTATTTAATTATGCTTTCTTATCTTCTAAAAATATATTCCTCTTGTCATACAAAACCAAAAGCTGAGTTAAAGCAACTTTAAAGCAGCTTTGCTCTTAAATTAGAAAAATAAATTCTAATTTAAGAAAATGAAAACTCGTCCTCATCAAGAAAGCAGTTAACTCAACAAAGCTTCTTTTTGAATGACACATGTCCTTCTTCTATTTGTTGCACGTTCCTCAACCATCCTCCTCTGTTGATCTTCTCATTTCTTCTCAACCATTGATCTTCTCTCACACAACTCTATAAATACAACCCTCTTCTTCTATCTTTCATCATCCATCATTTGAGTAAACTTATGCTGTAGGAAATATAACACGCCATTGGCACCCCCATCCTCATATCATACCATCTATCATCCATTCACATTTGTGTTAAATCTCATCTTCAACACAAATAAGTATCAGAGCCAACTTCTCCTTGTCATCTTGAGGAATTGAAGCGAGGAAGCAAGCTTTCTGAGGGGCATTTTCATCTCCATCAAGATCAAGAAAGAAAAGGTGAGCAATGGATGGCGTAAGGTAAAGGTTGTAAGTATTTCTTTGTTATTTTAAATCACTTTTTCTTCATATTTCATTGATGTATTGGGTTTGTTATTGATTTGATTTATCCCATATTTCACCCATCACAATACCCTATATGTGATCATGAACCAAAACAAACAACATGTAGCCCTAGATGTAATTGTTGACCAAGGAAGCACAAAATTTAAGGCCACACTATCAAATGAGGAAACCCAAGTCTTGATGAAGGGAATGACCAAGGTAAGATGATGGTCCATGCAACCCTATAATAGAAAAAATGATTGAATTAGAAAGAAAAATTGTCAAAGGCCAAACCAACTACTTGCGACATGGAAGAAGGAAACTATCACCAAAAGGAATGAGAATATGGATGGTCACAATAGGATAAAAATAACGAACCACCTAAATAGGAGGAACAAAAGCATGGCCCCAAAATCAATTGCCATGTGTAATAGAGCTTGCTAAAAATCACTAAAGATCCTTGCATAGTGATTAGATTACTTAAGAAATAGCAAACATAGTCAATAATAGAAAAGGAAAAATCCATTTTTATTTAGGAAAGATAATAGTTTGTAGGTTAGAATAATTTAAAATATATTGTTTATATTTGATTGTATTGCATAAGACAATAATCATTTCATCTAATTTTAATCAATTTATAACTTAATATTAATATGTGTAACTACTTTTTATACATCATGATTCTTATTGTAGCCTCAAGGAACAAATTCATCACTAAGGCATTATTCTCAAAAACACATAGTCCTCTTATAGCAATAAGACACGAGTCTTGTATCAGAAAATACACAATCCCTATCTCCTTTCTATAGTAGATTATAACCACCATAAAACATCCTTTAGAACTAGAAGAAAGACTGAAGCAACCTATAGATATATAGTATCATAGCTACATATTTCAAATCCATTTGAAACTAGAATACTTCCTATAATAACCCTTTAATAAAGAAAGCTGTCATAAATCTATGAAGAAACAAACACACCAAAACTGAGGAAAAATAAAAAAATAAAACCTATGATTGTTTTTGCTAATGTAGGATTCCCTATGGACCTAGATGCTCCTACATTAGCACACAAAGGTGAAACCTTTGAGCTTGTTGAAGATTGTGAGTCACTTACAGGGTGTTAGGGTTAGCCGATAGAAGATATCAATTAAATGCAAATAAAGATTAAACATAGGAGCAAAAATACACAGAAATAATAACAACAAGAGACACGTTTTAATGTGGTTCACCCAAACTTGGGCTACATCCACCAATAGAGAGTCCAATATTATTATCCAGTAATCAAACCGATTACAACCAGCAATCCTTGCAACTCAATACCGCTACATAATGCTACTATACATCAATGGTAACCCTTAGCCATTTTATCATAAATTTTGTCGGTTACAAAATAGGGTTTTTTTATGTCAGCTAATGGAAAATAACTCCCGATGCCTTAATAAAATAATTAAAAACTGTGGGGGCACGCCAGGGGTGCTACCCCTGGACCCCGCAATGGGCACTGCCCCTTGACCCTATCTTGGGGGCATTGCTCCCTAATCCCCACAAGGGGCACTGCGCCTTGACCCCGTAGGAATCTGGGGGGAAACCGTGCTAATAAAAGTGGGGTAAATTTAACCTCTGAGTCTGATTAGGCTCCATATAACAACACAGGGTATATAGATGCAAACCAAAGAATGGATGAGATGCAAATCTTGAATCAACTTGAGGGTTATCATAGAACAATCTAGTTCAAATTCATGGTTGAGAGTGAAATTTTGTAGTTTAAGATGCATGAAGAGACTTCCCCTTTTGTAATCCATTACTTAAATTAGGTTTATTTTTAGAAGCCTTCATGTTTGATATTTTTAGTTCTTGGTTTGATTCACTTAGGGATGCTAAAAATGAAGTGGATGATGTGGAAATTATCTATGGGTATCTTTTTTCTCCTATGCATTTTGATTGGATAAATAACCATAATGATTAGAACATGCACCATGCTTATTTAACAATTAAAAATGTGTATGGCTACTTGGATATGCACTTGGTGAAGACTCATTTTTCTTATGGATTCCATGTCAAGCTAACCATTACTCTCAATCTCAAGTTGTTACTTTTGACATTAGCAATAGACTTATGTAAGGGTCCATTAGATGGTTTGTATTTTATTTGTGTATAGGATGCATGTCTAACTCAACAAATTATAATTCCTTCATGAGGTTTATATTTGAAAAGGGTAAGTTGATACTTTTGCTTTACCTATGGTAGTATGCCATAGCATTCCCATGTAGGGCTTGACTTGTAGTATGTATATAAGATATTACTTGTATCCATATCAATTTAATTTCTACTTATGCATTAATAACTATTGATTGCAAGTTGCCAGGTCTCCTTTCATTACATTAGGCTCTTTGTTTCCTTAGTTTTTGTGGCATGTATATATTGTTCTAGTATATATGTAAATAGGTGTGTGTACTTGTTTTGCATTCCCTATCTCACCCACCCAATTCCTTGGTTCATTTTAATTTTCTTCCTAGAGATAACTAGTTTCTTGTAGTACCCACAATGGGTTCTGATCCCCAACTAGAGCCAATGTTGGAGCCCACCCTATTTTTTACAAAATTGGTCAAGTATTTAATGCTTGGTAATCCTATGTTTACAACTAATTAAAGAGTTGCTATATTAGGATTTTAGGTGTGCATAACATGTTAGGTTTTAGTTTTCATGGTGTATGTGTTTGCTTATCCATGCCCTAGTTTACATGGGTAATGTGTATGCTTACTCTATGTCTCTCATCAATTGGCCAATTGAATAGCAGCATTTCTATTGGCCTAATCAACTTTAGTGGTTCTCTTGTGTGTGGTGGTGTCTTTCGTTCATGCTCTTTTAGTCTCTCATGGTGGTCTACAAATTTCTTTCATGTCTTGGTTACTTAAACCCTAGTCACATATGCCTTGTATTTCTAGGGAATTCATAATCTATGGTGCTAACTTTCATTTTCTATAACTATGCATATAAATTTTGCACTTCAATTCTATTTGTAAGTTGATTTTATTAGTCAATAGACCACATGACTTAAGGCATCCACTAAATGGTCTAAATCTATTGGGTACTAGTTTTACCTCCTAGAACTCATTGTATAGCCACCTTTGTTTATCTATAGACAATCACCATTGTGTTCAATTTATTAATTAGCCTATAGATCTTAGCTCTTGCTTCCATGCATGACCTTCCACCTACCACTACCTCTCCACTTTGTGCCCTTTACTAGCCCAAGGTCATAGCCACTAATCACCTATCGTCCTACCTCTATTACTTGTCACTTCTCCTACACCTCACCATATGTCACTACCTTATAGGTAGTGCATAGTGGGTGAACTACCAATGAGTATATCTAGTTCATTTACAAAATACTTACTATTCAATGGGCTTCACTTTCCTAGAACCATATGATCATAACTAAATTTCTTGATTATTAACCCTTTGGTGATGGATACATTACTTGACACTCAAGCAACAAATAAATTACTGTCATATGTTATTTATAGTAGTCGTGAGCCTAAGATTCTTACCAATGGTGGTACCTTATTTATTTGGTTTACCATCTAATTCCATGTGTTATCCTCTTACCAAGGGTGGTGGGGCCAACTTCTTGGCATAGGCTTATGTTATGGCAATTACTATTTTCCTAGGACACATTGCAGCTACCAAGTAGTAGTTCATCCACAAAGTTGGGTCGCCAATCCTCATGGAATGTAGATTTGGTTAGGCACTATGAATCAATTATAGATTCTATGGTTATATGTTGCTCACAATTTAATCATTCTCAACTTGCTTGATGTTTCTCAAATGAAAGTGGTAGGCCTATGTGGGGGATCCTCTGCTCACATTACCCTATATGTTTTTGCCATAGTTTTTTATGGTGGTGTCAATTGTCCCCATGCCTTTCCAAATATTCAACAATTTCCTTATTCACATATTATTCCCACATGAATTGTTTAGAGACATGGATATAAAGGAAATTATCCAATAATATCTTGATTGTTGGTTTCTCATGAACTTCAAACACAATAATAATGTTGCTTGCCACCATGCTATTAAAATTCTTGAGCCACTATTTTTAGTATTTTTCTCACTTCCCTAGCAGAGAAATGGGATCAAGGCAATAGGCGGAAGACCATGTCAACCTTTAAATATTCCTAGGCAACCACTGGACTTTCTCTTGGCCTAGTGAGTGCTATCTTAAACCATTCTTTGTTCCTAAACACTCTATGTATACCATTCCCCAATTTTATAGGTTTTTCCTCTTGCCATTGCATGTACAATCACCATGCCTATCTTTGCATAGGTAATGAGGACTTAGTGGTGACTTTTAGGTAGTTAACTTTTTTCTTCTAGATAGGGGTGTGGTTTACCATTGCAAATGGATGTTGTTTTCTAGAAAAGGTATTGCTATAGTATAGGGTAATGTTTCATGATACATATGGTTTCATTTATTCATGAGGTTAACTTTCAATGATGTTTCATTATGTTGTAGGCCTACTAATGCATACAATTCCATTCATGTACATGTACGCTCCTCTTTTTCTTACAAGTCACATCTTGTGTTTACCTTATTTTGGACATTATTGTTAACTTGATATGAGTGGGTATGATCACATTAATGACTATTGCTACATATAGTTGACCACATAATAATTTATGAGCCTTGGGGATACACTTCTAGCTACTACATGGGCTAAGCCAGGAGAATTGATTGATTGGGGATAGTGTTTCACCCTTGTAGGCCCCTATTCTTGATTTTGTTTCACTTGTCATAGCTATGTGAGATCTTTTCTCTTATCCTACACATCTATTTGGTGATCCATGATTGATTTATTTTCTCCCAAGGTGCAATCTACCCTACCTTTATGTGCTAATCAAGAGATTTGACTACAAGAGGTGACCCTATCTAGACTTAAATGCTAACATGACTATTTGGTTATGCCCAAAGGCCTTATTGTAAAATTAAATGGATATATATGTAATCTTGTTTCATATTTAAAGGGTTAGACTTTAAACCATCTATGTAGGGTTATCCTACAATTATATTCTAGCACATCAATGCTTATTTTTTTGAATTTGTAATAAAATGATCTTCTTATATGGGTCATTGGAAGGAAGTATCAAGATAATACATATCCATTGTTAGATGCATCCATGAATAGAAGTATCATTTCAAGGTTTTCCATGAGTGTGACATGAAGGGTATCTTACCTCGTTTGTAGGTTTTGGTTCTCTCAAGGGATGAGTAATGGTACAAAACTATGAAAAATTGCAAGCTTTATAATTTCCCTTTGCTTGATACAATGCAAGATAAATCTAAATAGAAAATGGATATTTGAAGTGGATCCAAGTGTGATGTCTCTTATGTTATGAATGTATGCCACATATACTTAAGTTCTATTATTGGTTCATGCATGATTTTACTTTCCTTTGCACATTTAGACTCTATTGCACAATGGAGTAGGAATTGGTCTTGTAGTTAGAAGCCAACATTATTTCAATTTAATCATATCTTGGTTCCTTTGGATAGATTAGGAGTAGATTAGGATTCACATGCTTTCGTGATTCAATAGTATGACCTTATGATGCATCTCTTGGAAGATAAACACTAATAACATATGTAGAGAGCCATGGAAGTATGCCCACACCTTGCATATGTGTAAGTAAAGCATAAAGGGATTTATATAGGAGTATAAACTATTTTAATGTAGAAATGAATCATATTATTGTTTGGATGTTTTAGTAGTTATGTTAGTAACCAAAATTGAGGCATACTTTGTGACTCATTTTAGAGTTTATAAGCCTTAGGTGTGGTTTATTACAACCTATCTTATGATACTTTCTTTTCCTAGGAGAAGACCTCAAGGAACACTCCCCTTGTTGTTGTAGTGTATAAAGATAAAGGAGAGTCCATCCACTCACATGCTTTGGTTGATGAATATTGTTTCTTTATCATGAATGCATCTATTTCTCCAAGTGACATCCTTGGTCTTGAGTTTTTTCATTGCATTTTAGGGTTGTTTGAGATACAATTTTGTTAGCAAACATCTTGCACATCTTAGAGGTTTTTTTTTCTACATAAGAGAGATTGTATTATATTATATTGAAAATAAATTTACATCTTTGCTTTTTCTATTTGACAAAGTTTATCTAGATTGTAACTATTGTCACAATGTACTAACTAAGAAACCTACACCATGCTATTAGATGACTTTTCAAAATGACCACGCAGGGTCGAGAATCTTATCAAAAATGCCACATAGGGATTATTGTAATAGACATATATTTCCTTTAGAAGAGACTATTGTCTAATACTCTTATAACCTTTTCAAATATATACTACAACCCAAGAGGTATCCATGGCTTAAACTAAGCAAAAAACATCATCATTGAGAAGATAAAAAATAGAATGAAGGTTGGTTTAATGGTATAACGTATCAAATGCTCATTGTATATTTTCCTTTACTTGTACTAATGATGAAGATATCATAAAAGGAGCACAAGCCTTGGAAAGAGGCCACAATAGAGGAAATGGTGGCCTTACACAAATGTAAGACTTGAGACATTGTTGATTTTCTTAATGGAAGAAACCACATTTGTTGCAAGTGTGTATTAAAGAGAAAATATAGTGTATATGGTAAGTCAAACAAGTACAAGGCAAGATTGGTAGTACAAGGGTATTCTAAAGTTGAGGGAATAGAATTTGGTCAAATATCTTCTATTATTTATAAACTATATTCAATTAGTTGAAGACATTAAATTCCCTTTGTCTGTAATGTTAGATATTGAATGTTTTTGGATTTAACTAGGTTATACTTTTCTCATTAATTAAAAAAGTATGAAATAGTTAAATACAAAAATATTCAATATTTAATCAATTAGATTCATATTTTCTATTATTATTTCTTTGGATTTAGAGGTAGAAAAATGGATGTAAAAACAACTTTTCTATAAGGAGATCTAGAGAAATATATGTATATGTCTTAGCCTAAGAATTTATTTTAAGGGGAAGGAAAATATATCTTGTAATTTAAATAAGTCCTTATATGGTCTAGAAAAATCTCCTCAGAATGTGGTACTGGAAATTTGACTTCTATGTGTTGAAGCTTCGTATTTTTCATAGAAGAGATACTCATTGTGCTTATTATAAGTAGTTTGATAATCACTTTGATATCATTTTTTATATGTCAATGATATGTTAATCATTTATAGCAATAAGAACATGATAAAAGAACTAGAAGCCGAACATTCTATGCAATTTTATGTGAAAGGTGATGAAGCTATAAAATTCATGTTACACATATGGTTCCTAGGGTTGTTATTGATGTCAACACTATCAAAAGATTGTCATTGATGTCAACACTATCATGGAGGTGTGATGGTGTTCATGGTTGGATGTCATGTGCATAGAATTTCATGGTTGAATGTCATATCCTATCTAGCCAAGAAGATACAGTTCATGGTTGTATGTCATGTCCTGTCTAGTAGAGAAGATATAGTTCATGGTTGGATGTCATGCCTTGATCAAGGAAGAGTTGAGTATGAAGACATATTAATAAGGGATTTAGAAGCACTAAGATGATCATATGTGCTATTAATGTTGAGAAGATGTTACTGGTGGCCTAATCCAAGTATCATGATGATTGGCTTACCGGAAGAGTTTTTGCAGTTTGAAGACAATGTTGAAGACAACTACTATATAGAAATAGAATGCTCTTCATTCCTCTGCATTTCTAGATATGGCTACATGGTTCTAGAACTATGTTTAGGGTGAGTGAAGGTCATGATCCCAAAGTTTTAGATCATATGTCCTTCTGCTGTGAAAGTTATGCATGACAGAGTACCAACATGTGTTTTGGCAGAGTGAGTTGGTGTTGAAAGCCCATTGGAATGCTTTGCATTTCTCCAGATGTGAATGTTTGGCTTTGAAGTTTTGTGGACATGTTTATGAATGTGCATTACATGCTTCCTTCTAGTTTCAAGGTTCTTGGTGGTCCACAAGCTCAATTTCTCTATGACAGTATGTTGCAGTGTGTCTTTGATGACTTGTTGTTCCCAGGGTTCATGATTGAAGATGTGCGGAAAAAAAACTTTGATGTGCAGAAGCAAAGGAGTGTTTGCAGATGTTGTATGAGTGTTGTAGACTCATCTAGGAAAGTTTCATCAAGATCTTTCCTATTTCCAGTACCG
This sequence comes from Cunninghamia lanceolata, assembly GCA_027924645.1. Classification (NCBI taxonomy): domain Eukaryota; kingdom Viridiplantae; phylum Streptophyta; class Pinopsida; order Cupressales; family Cupressaceae; genus Cunninghamia; species Cunninghamia lanceolata. The sequence goes on from BSBN01000389.1 coordinate 10,738,166, forward strand.
CACAAGGTTTTCAAGTTGTTGTGGCCATTATGCTTCAATATTCATGTCTTTGCTTAAGGATGTCCTATTTTCAAATGAGCGGAGTGTGTGGATGTGATTCCTTGGTGTTTGATGATGTAAATAATGTTTTGGACCTGATTAAATAAATGTTTATGTCTGCAAGGCATGGGTGCTCTGTTGGTGTAGCTTGTAGTGTTTTTTAGGACTTGTTCTCTACACGTTTCATGATGTCTGTTGTCTGGCCAACTTATAAATGTATTTTTCATGTTGTCTCTGGCCAAAAAATAATGTAATCAATGTAATATCATGTATAAATAGTAAATCAAATTGAGTTAGACAAAGTGTGATTGCAAAGTGATTGATGAGGTTCACAAGAAAGAAAAGAGCAGAATGACTACATTATGATGTGCAACTAAATGGGAAAGAGCAGAAGTTGTTGATGTTGTCCTGATTCATCTTGAAGAGTTATATGTGACAATGATCAAGTGTATAGTGTGCCTAACTGATCTGATCATTAGAAGGAAGTATGAAGAGGTAGTATTGCAATAATCAAAGTTGTGAATTTCTGTCAATTTTCAGACAGTAGAAAGACTATCATACTATAATCTATTCTAAAGTGCTCTCAATTCATGGAGTAGTAGCTTCCTTGGGAGTGGCCCTAAAAAAAGTATTCCTGGGGAGTAGTAGTTTCCTTGGGAGTGATCCTAAAGCAACATTTTTAGGGAGTAGTTGCTTCCTTTAGTTATAGCCCTAAAACAAAGTCTACAAGGAGTAATAGCTTCCTTGGGTTGTAGCCCTAAAACAATGTTGTTATTTGAGCTTCATATATTGTGAGTTAATCCTCAGCGTGGTTTTTCCCTTCTAGTTTTCCACATATATCTAGTGTTATGTGTTGATGTGCATTATGTTAATCTTTCGCTCTTATGTTAATACTATGATCCTTAATTTTTAATATGGTCCTGATAAGTTGAAGTTGTTTAGATGTTGATTCACCCCCCTCTTAGTATCCTGGTGTGTTCAACAATTGGTATTAGAGCCAAGTTCACTTGAAGGAAGATTAACTACTTGAGGAAGGTCCGGGATGGCACATAATGGATCCAACAAGATATCTAGGTTAGATGGAATAAATTATGCCTTTTGGAAGCTAAGGATGGAAGGATGTATCAATTCTCTAGGATGTGGTGTTTAGCAATCTATCAAGACTGGTTACAAAGTTCCTTCCACTAATTCCTATAGATCGAGATGAAGTTAAGGAATATGATAACAATGCCAAGGCAAAGTTTTCTATCATAAGTGGATTAGATGATTCAAAACTTTCAATGTTAATGAGTTGCAATTTTGTTAAAGATGTTTGGGTTAAACTTGAAACCATTTATGAAGGAGATAAGAAAGTAAACCAAGCAAAGATGCAAATATTCAAAAGCAAATTTGAGACCCTAAAAATGACAGAGCATGAAGACATTGTTGGATATATGCTCCAAGTGAATGAAGGGGTCAATGGGATCATAGGTCTTGGTGGAGAAGTGAAAGAAGATGAGATTGTGAAGAAGATTCTAAGATCTCTTCCCAAATCTTATAGGCATAAGGTATATGCTATTGAGGAGAATGCAGACTTGGATACATACACTATAGACAAACTATTTGGTACCCTTACTGCCTTTGAAATGAGAGAGTTTGGCAGTGATGCTCCAAAGAAATAAGTTGCTTTCAAAGTCAGTAAGAAGACAAAGGATGAAGTTGTTGATGAAGATGAGAGATCTAATGAAGTTGAATAAAATTTTGTGAGAAGATTGAAGAAAGGCACTGGCAAATACAAAGGTAATTTGCCCTTCAAATATTTCAATTGTGGAAAGGTTGGTCTCTTTGCTTCTAAATATCCTTTTAAAGAATCAAGGGGTAGTAACAAGAGAGAAAAGTTCAAGAGAAGTATGTATTCCATAGAGAGCAATTGTTCTTTAGAAGATGAGGATCATGATGATTCAAATTATAAAACAATTTTCATGGCCTTGAGTGTTGGTGACAAAAAGGATGACGTTGGAAAATGTTAGAAGACTGATGCCTTGCAAACAAATCAAAACAATGACACATCAATGGTTGTATGAACTAATTTTCATGTAAGAGAAGAAGATAAGGCTTGGGTAATTGAGAATGGTTGATCAAATCATATAACTGGTGAAAAGGAAAAGTTTATCAGCCTTGAGAAGTGGGATGGTGGTGCTATCAAGTTTGGTGGTGATGAGTCAACACAAATATGTGGAAAAGCTGCTATAACTATTGATGGTAAGATTAGGACTGAAGATTTCCTTTATGTCAAAGGGCTAAAACACAATCTTCTCAGTGTCAATCAAATGTGCAGCAAAGGCTATAATCTCACCTTTCATACCAAGGGTTGTGAAATTAGGAAGGTAGGATTCGAAAAACTAGTTGCAGAAGGTATCAAGACATATGGTGATATCTATCATTTGAAGGAGGTAAATGGAAGAAAATGTTTGTTGGCTCAATCTAGTGAGTGTTGGCTATGGCACAAAAGAATGGGGCACAACAATTTTGATAATAGGGTAAAGATCAATTCTACTCATGTAGTGAGAGACATGCCCAAGACAATCAAGCCTGCAAACACTATATGCAAGGAATGTCAAATGGGAAAGTAGACAAAGACAAGTTTCACAAGCAAGGAGTATTCTTCTTCAAAGTCATTAGAGCTGATTCACACTGATCTATGTGTCCCTACAAGAGTAAAGAGTCAACAAGGTTTAAGAGGTATTTTATGTTTCTTATTGATGATTATTCTAGAATGACTTGGGTTACTTTCTTAAGAGAAAAATCAAATGCCCTTGATAAATTTAAGGTGTTCAAATCTATGGTTGAAAATGAAGTGGATGTTAAGATCAAGTGCTTAAGTTCTAATAGAGGAGGTGAGTTTACTTTGAATGAATTTGAAATGTTTTGTGAAGATCATGGTATTAGGAGACATTTGTCAGCTCCTAGGACCCCTCAGCAAAATGGGGTATTAGAAAGGAAGAATAGAACTATGAAAGAGATGGCTAGGGTAATGTTGAAAGATGTAGATTTGCCTGATATGTACTAGAAGGAAGCAGTTCACACTACTGTCTATCTAATTAACATAGTGCAACTGAGGGTCAACAACACTAAGACCCCTTATGAGCTATGGTATGGAAGACCTCCCAATGTCAGATACTTTTGGATCTTTAGAAGCAAATGTTATATCAATGTTACATCAGAAAATGTCCCCTTGGGGGCTTTTCCCTTTTAAGGTTTAGCTCCCGAGTCTTTTAGAATGCATTTAGGTCATCTTGCATGTTAATGGTGACTCCCAATGAGAAAACCCTAAAGTTTCATGGAAAATGGGACCTACGGGTGTGATTGACATAAATCCTACCTAAAATAGGGGGAGGACTTGGGTGTTTACACCCTAGGCCTGCCCTATTTTAGGTCAAGGCCTATTATTGTGTGTCTATTTTATGATCGTTATTTAGGTCCTATGTCGACATCTCAAGTTTGAATTACTAAATTCTTACCGAGAATGTTTGTAGTTGCATCTATAAGCATGATTAGTGATTCATTTGTAAACTAGATAGAAACTAGATGGCATTTTTGATCGACAAGTTTATGTGAAAGTGATTCAAGGCATTCATTGTGTTGCAGAGCAGTATTTTGTGTTGTTATTGTGTTTGTATTTACAGATTTGACATCCATATCCTCATGGCATGAAGAGCATATTCCTTCCATGAGATCTACACTACAAGGTGATATCAATTGTGCTTCCTATCATTTATCATTTGTATTTTTCCTCTATCCTGTAGGGATACACACTCTTTATCTGAAACAGTGTTTGGAAGTCTTGAATGTCTCTCTAGGGCTTGACCGAGGAAAGCCTCTAAACATCACAACTCCCAACCCACTTTTCTTTGATTGCAAGTTATAGGTTTTAGAAGCAAAATAAGTGGAGTTATAGGAGAGCAGTCTAGACTGTCAAAATTGTAGATTTGAGAAGAAAACTAGGGCTTGGACTTGGGCGCCTACTCATTAGTCCTCTATATTCCAAAGCAATGAAATCTTTGTGACAGTGGGAACAGGTTGTAGACATTATTCAAAGATCCTGACAAAAATAGGTACACTAGACTAGGGCACCCGCTCATTAGTCTCTGAATTTTCTACACACTAAACTTTAAAATCTGGTATGTATTTGGTTGTCATTTGATATCTCCGTGTGCGATCATTTTCTATAATTTATCTGTTTGTTTATGATTTCATGAAATTAAAGTTTTGAGCATAATTAGACTTAATTGAACATCAAATTCACACAATTCCAATCTTCCCCTATGTTCCAAGTGACAAGAGATATGTAGTAGAGTTCTCTACTCAATTGAATGTCCTTGAATGTTTAGTGGTGAAAGGAGGATCATGATAAACCCTCAAAACAAACTAACAACCTCATCATCCCTCTTTTCATATTAAATAATCAGAAGAGATGAAGGAATTTTTTTGGTTACTCAACCAAAAGCAAGGCTTATAGATGTTACAACAAGAGGTTGGGAAAGATGATTGAAAGAACAAATGTCAAGGTAGATTAAGGCCTATATCAAATCTCACATGAATTAGAGGACTCTAAATCTGATATCTTTCCATGCATTAAATATGAAGAAGAAGTGAAAGAAGAAAAGGAATAGGAACCAGAGTAGATGCATAAGACTATGGAAGCAAAGTATGTTTAGAAGAACCACTCAGTAGATCAAATCATTGGAGATAAGGATGAAGGTGTGCAGAAAAGGAGAAGGCTTGCTAAGACACATGAGCAAGTAAATTTGTGTTTGTTATCAAAAGTAAAATCCAAAACCTTTGCTGACACTAGCAAAGATGATGGATGGATAAAAGCCATGGAAGAAGAATTGAATCAGATTAAGAAGAATCAAACATGGGAATTGGTTCCTAGACCAACCAATACAAATGTTATAGGAACAAAGTGGGTGTTCTAAAACAAGCTGAATGAAGAAGGTGAATTTGTAAGGAACAAAGAAAGATTGGAATGCAAAGGATACACACAAGTTGAAGGTATTGACTTTGAGGAGACTTTTTCCCTAGTAGCCAAGATGGAGGCAATCAGAATGTTCCTTGCTCTTTCTGCTCATAAGAACTTCAAGGTATATCAGATGGATGCTAAGCCAACTTTCTTGAATGGTGACCTAGAGGAAGATGTTTATATTGAACAACCAGATGGTTTCCAAATATCAGAAGATCCAGACATGGTGCATAGACTCAAGAAGGCTTTGTATGGTTTCAAGAAAGTACCTAGGGCTTGGTATGCTAGGTTAGACAAGTACTTACTTCAACAGGGCTTCAAGAAAGGTACTACAGATAGCAATCTTTACATCAAGAAGGAGACATGATATTGATAGTTGCAGTATATGTTGATGATATCATCTTTGGTGGAGATGATGATATGTATAAAAAGTTTGCAGAGGAGATGCAAAAGGAGTTTGAGATGTCCATGATTAGTGAGATGTCTTTCTTCCTTGGACTTCAAATTGCTCAACTAGATGATGGTATTTTTATTTCTCAAGTTAAGTATGTAAAAGAGTTGTTGAAGAAGTTCGGTATGGAGGATTCAAAACTAGTGAGTACTCCCATGGTCACTAGACATCACCTAAGCAAGGATGATGAGTCTCCAAAGGTGGATCTAACTGTCTATAGATCTATGATTGGAAGATTTTTGTACCTAACTACTTCTAGACCTAATATTATGCATGCAGTATGTGTGGTTTCTAGATATCAAACCAATCCAAGCAAACACATGAGAAGGAAGTGAAAAGGATATTTAGATATTTGAAAGGAACTCTGGATTATGGCTTATGGTATCCAAGAGGTAATGACTTTTATTTGAGTGCCTACATTGATGTTGATTGGGTTAGTTGTGTTGATGATAGAAGGAGTACAAGTGGCGGTGCTTTCTTTTTAGGAAGCAAATTGGTTTCATGGTAGAGTAAGAAGCAAGATTCAGTGTCCTTATCAACTGCAGAGGTAGAGTACATTGCAGCAACATCCTTTTGTATGCAAGTGTTGTGGATGAAGCAAACCCTAAATGATATCAAGGTACCGTATGATGAGCCCATTCCTATTTTGTGTGACAATACAAGTCCTATAAATATTTCCAAGAATCTAGTGATGCATTCTAGAACCAAGCATATAGAATTAGGTATCACTTTTTGAGAGAGAAGGTTGTAGATAAGGAAGTGAAGTTGGAATATGTTCCAACAAAGGATTAGATGGTAGATATATTTTCACAAAGGCTCTTGCAAAGGATACTTTTTAGGATCCCCAGTAGAGGTTAGGGGTAATTGCCCCTCCTTTCTAGATGCATAGTGGTGCATCTGTCTAGTGGGAGTTCATGTTATATCTTGTTCCTGGATTAATGGTGGCTACCTCTCAAGGGGAGTAGGTAGTGGTTGCTGATGATAGGGGGAGTTTGGTTGCACTGTAAGAAGTCATGCACCAAGAAAGAGTGTGCAGGTATGTGGTTGTTGATGATTAGGTAGTGGTTGCTCTTTGTCCTTGATGTTAAAGGGGGAGAAATGTACAAGTATGTGTTGCCATCAATTCCAAATGGAGATATTGTTACACATATGATTCCTACGGTTGTCATTGATGTTAACACTGTGACAAGGTTGTCATTGATGTCAACACTATCTTGGAGGTGTGATGGTGTTCATAGTTGGATGTCATGCCTTGATCAAGGAAGAGTTGAGTATGAAGACATATTAATATGAGATTTAGAAGCACTAATATGATTAGATGTCCTATTAATGTTGACAAGATGTTACTGGTGGCCTAATCCAAGTCTCAAGATGATTGGCTTACGGGAAGACTATTCTGTAATTTGAAGACAGTGTTGAAGACAACTACTATATGGAAATAGAATGCTCTACATTCCTCCGCATTTGTAGATATGGCTATGTAGTTTTGGAACTATGTTCAAGGTACAGTGAAGTTCATAATCCCAAAGTTTTAGATGATCTATCTTTCTGCTATGAAAGTTATGCATGACAGAGTACCGACATGTGTTCTGGTAGAGTGAGTTGGTGTTGAAGGCCTATTGCAATGCTCTGCATTCCTTCGGATGTCAATGTTTAGCTTTTTGTTTTTCTAGACATGTTTATGAATGTGCATTACATGCTTCCTTGCAGTTTCAAGGTTCTTGGTGGTCTGGAAGCTCAATTTCTCTATGATAGTATGTTGCAGTGTGTTCTGGATGACTTGTTCCCAGGGTTCATGATTGAAGATGTGTAGAGGTAAAGGAGTGTTTGGAGATGTTGTAGGCTCATCTGAAAAAGTTTCATAAAGATCTTTCTTGTTTCCAGTACCACACAAGGTTTTCAAGTTGTTGTGGCCGTTATGCTTCAAGTTTCATATTTCTTTGCTTAAGCCTGTCCTATTTTAAAATGAGTGGAATGTGCAAATGTAATTCCTTGGTGTTTGATGCTGTAAATAATGTTTTGGACCTGATTAATCAAGTGTTGGTGTCCACAAGGCATGGGTCTTCTGCTTGTGTAGCGTGTAGTCTTGTTTAGGACTTGTTCTTGACATGTTTCATGTTGTGTGTTGTCTAGCCAACTTGTAAATGTATTTTTCATGATGTATCTAGCTGACAAGCAATGTAATCAATGTAATATCATGTATAACTAGTAAATAAAATTGAGTTTAAAGACAAAGTGTGATTGCAAAGTGATTGATAAGGTTTGGAAGCAAGAAAAGAGTAGAATGACTACATTATGATGTGCGACTGAAGGTGAAAGAGTAGAAGTTGTTGATGTTGTCCTGATTCATCTTGAAGACTTATATGTGACAGTGATCAAGTGCAGAGTGTGCCTAACTAATCTAATCATCAGAAGAAAGTGTGGAGAGGTAGTATTGTAATAATCAAAGGTGTGAATTTCAATGTCAGTTTTTAGTCAATAGAAAGACTGTCATACTGTAATTTATTCTATAAGTGTTCTCAATTCAAGGAGTACTAGCTTCCTTGGGAGTGACCCTAAAATAAAGTTTTTAAGGAGTAGTAGCTTCCTCGGGAGTGACCCTAAAGAAATCTTTTTAGGGAGTAGTTGATTCCTTTGGTTGTAGCCATAAAACAAAGTCTATAGGGAGTAGTAGCTTCCTTGGGTTCTAGCGCTAAAACAAAGTTGTTATTTGAGCTTCATATATTGTAAGTTAGTCCTCACCATGGTTATCCCTTCTTGGGTTTTCCACGTATATCTATTTTTATGTGGTGATGTGCATTGTGTTAATCTTTCATGCTTATGTTAATATTGTGATGCTTAAGTTTTAATCTACTCTTAATAAGTTGAAGTTATTTAGATACTGATTCAACCCCCTCTCAGTATCCTGGTGTGTTCAACAATTCATCCTAGAGGTATGGAGATTAAAAGAGAACAATTAAGAGGAAATTCTGGTTGAACCAAAGAAAATAAGTTGAAACTATTTAACTAAGGTTTCATATGCTTAATAGTAAACTAGTGAGTGTTCCTTTTTTAGTTGGGACAAAATTGTACATAGAATAATGCTTGAAATAGGTTAAGACCTTAAGGACATATGTAACATTCCATGTGCTAGAGTTTTATGGATCCTTATGTATGAAATGGTCCCCACAAGAGAACACATTATTGAAGTAATGGGAGTTTTGAGTTGGTTTATGTCTAGCCTAGGAAAGCAACATTGGACTTCAATTAAGAGAGACTTTTAGTATCTATGTGGAAACACATATTACTAAATTTATTATTAGGGTAGATTTGATGCAGGAATGGTATTGGGCATATAGGGTATTATGTATTCAGACTAGGAATCTAACTTGGAATTCAAAGGGTGTATTAGTGGATATGTGTTCCCTCTATTTGGGTGAGATGTTAGTTGAACATGAGACAAAAATGTGTTTCCCATATTTCTACAAAGGTAGAACATATCGATACCACACACACTTTTAAAGAAGAATTCTAGTTAGAATGGTTGTTCTCAAATATTGGCATTAAAAATAATAAAACAAGGTGAAGGAAAGAAAATTAAAAATTAAAAATAGGTCTATATGGTAGTGGAGTTTCTTTCTTTATTTCTAAGGTGTGTGATAAACCATTGCATATGAACATGGATATCTCCAACTAGCCCAACACTAATCAACCACTTGAAGCTAGGAACATAAAATAGACAAGACAAATAAAAACATCAAAAAGGAAATACTATGAAAATAGATAGAAATCAACTAATAAGTGGGTACAAAAGAACCTATGGACAATTAGTGCAATGAGGAATTGTTAGAAATTATATTCTAGATTTTCTATAGAAATGTTGAGACAATACGAGAAGGGTCAAATGCACCCACAGGATAAATGTGCCCTAATGGCTTAGGACAACAAAACTCTACTAAGGTAGATGTGTTAGTATGAAGGTTAGAGGTGCTAGTATGGTGACCTTGCTCAAAATGACATGAAATCACTAGATCCGGTATGTATAATATTATCAATATCAAATCCATTCATGTGGGTTCCTATGGACGATAGAAATAGAAAAAAAATGAGGAAACGAAAATAAAAATGCTAGTGTAGAATAACAAAGAAAATGCAAGAAAGAAAGAGAGAAAATTGGAGTTTTGAAACCCCATATCTAGTGGAAAACAAAATATCAAAAGATGAATTAGTACGATAGGATGTCAACAACATCCCTAGAAAATTTGGTGGTTATATGATTACAGTGAAAAAATAGCGATTCCAAACTACATAGAAAAAGGAAAGAACTAATCTATAAGGATAAACACAATAATATTAAATGACACAATATGCATTCTAAAGAAACAAATTCCAAGGCTTTAAGTTGTTCTAGCATCATAGTCACTTCCTAATCCTCTTAGAGGGTCTCAAGGTGTCTTACCATGCATTCAACATCTGTCTAATCCTTCTCTCTATTTCTTTAGCTTCTAATCCATGATCTAGGCCTTGAATTCTTTTGCACTGGGTTGGGTTTCACTTGCTCCTATTTCACCTTGATACTATTAACACTATTTTGAGTAGTGGTCTCATTGAATTCCACCACCTTTTGCAAGTTTACCTTGATATCTTGTAGATCCTTCTCTATAAGAGCGAGTCTATCCTCCTACTAATACATGTCTACCTTAGAGTTATTAATCTCTTTGATGAAGTTCCATTGTCTAGAGATCAATTTCTACATTTCCTCAGGGATGAGAACCTCTCCATTTTTTTGTGATGTTTCACAAAATATAAATGGATTATAATAAATATGCATAGATCATCATTAAAACACATTATTATAAATAAGAGGTCAATGATTCATCATGAATAAATGGGTGGGATAATAAATCAGCTATACATTAAGCAAGGATGAGCTATAATGATTCAAAACATATATACAACTTAAAATACATACATGCTTGTATGCACATATAGAGATTGATTGGTAAAACCTAATTTGGAGCTTGGTCATGAGGTCAAAACATAAGGGTTATAAATTTTAAACTTCCATAAAACCTCCTTGATCCCATGAAGTTTATCTCATACACTTACGGAACATGTTGGCTAGGGTGTGACTTGATAAATAACCTCACCTTAGGTCTATAGATTTGTATAATTAAAAAAAATATTATTTAAACAAGGTCAATGCTATAAATGAATGAATGAATGGGATAAAAAAACTAGCTCACAAAATAAGCAATGCTTGAATATGATGGATGCAACTATGGTCATTTCTTTGCTACAACCTGCCCTAGAGATATATGAATTGTTTGATAATATAATTCTTCTCTTAGATGGACAAAAAGTTTATCAAAGATTACAGGAAAGTGTTTTTTATTTCTTTGAGTTCATAGGATTCAAGCATCCTTCAAAAAGGGTGGTTTAGATGTTTTGCAAAAGGTATTATTTTTATTCCTTAGAACTCAAATTCCTATTATTTGTTGAAAAGGTTATGAATCTCAAACTTTCTTACCATGTTATGACTCTTCACGTGACATCTAGTAAAGATCAAGCACAATATTGGGCAAACAGAAGTCAACCATATCACTATGTTCTAGTCAAAGAATTTGTAAGATATTTCAATTCTTTGTATGTAGGCCAATAACTTGCAGATGAGTTAGTAGTTTAATTTAAAAAGATATGATATCATCCAATAGTTTTTTCCTAGAAAAGTATGGTTTCACTAAGAAGGAGCTATTTAAAGCATGCTTCTCTAGTGAATGGCTACTAATGAAGTGAAGTAGCTTTGTTTATGTGTTCAAGACTATCCAAATATGAATCATGGCAATCATGAGATAAATTAAGCCACCAAATTCATGAGCTAACCTTACACCACCAATAGAAACAAATTCAAGTGGTAAAATTCAAGAGTATGGCACTTTCATAACTAAAGTTCACTTGCAATCCCAGGAAACATTATTAAATGTTGAAATTAAGTAAAAAACTAGCAAAATTTGACAGACAAGATACTCTTAATCATGGTAGAAGATTAAAAAAGAAAGGAAAAGAAAATTTACCTAGTACACAAGATGGGAAATTATTTTACAATAAATAACTTTTAAAATTCTAAAATTCCATGGTTTACCACCTAAGCCCCTTGAAATTAATCTTTGATGGATTACAAGAAAAAGGGGAATTTACCGAGACAAAAGAGAAAACATTATATCCCAAAAAAACAATCTTGTAAATTGGTTCATTGAGACTAACATATAATTCTTTATTTCAATTAAATTGCAAAGGATTAGAGGTGTGCAGGTGAAGTGCCTCTGCATGTTTTTAATTCACAACGATTGGTGAGAAGACCTCCTTCAACAAATGTTGCTAATAGCTACCTTGGTCAATGTTAAAATATTTCACAAGCAAGTTCCCATCAGTTAGGATCCACATTAAGAAACTCTTGTATCATAAAAATAATATTCAACCTTACCATAATGCAGGAGAAAAGGGAAAAGGATAGTATAAAAAGATGAGAGCAAAGAATATTGACATGTGTTGAGTTGTAGAAGGAAACTGGATAAGTTGCAATGTTTGAGGTAGCGAGGCAGTAGACAGAGAGAAATGGTGGCCATCCTTCACCAAAAACCTATTGCATGAGGCTACACCTCTGGAAGGTGAGCACGCTCCCTTGTGGGAGTCTGCTTTAAGTATACTAGTGTCCATTCTATTTAAATATCATCCACTTCAATGATTATACAGTCAATAATAATTTCACACTTCATTCAAGATAAAAAGTGGTAAATATTTGTCCTATTTTTATTGGCCAAAATTAACTTTTGACTGTTGAAATGGATGATATTTAAGAATAGCCGCCTCTGCCTACACTTTCATTGTGTCGTCATGTCTCCACCATAGCCCTAACAAAAGCCATACCACTAGCACTTTGTGTTGCCTCCATTGTAACTCAAAGCTCTCGGACATAAATCTGCCTCTACCCATATAATGTCTACTGCCTTTCCATGGCCTCCTGGCATCCTACAACAGGGAAGAAGAAAAACTAATATGAATGAAAACAAAGAAAATATATTATTGGACTAGTGCACTCGATATGTTTGGAAGATATCTGTGCAATGTTACCACAATCTGATTTGATCGCACCACTTGGAAACAAAAACCAACTATTAATTTTCTGGGGACAATTTTTCTCTTCGTTGTCATTAGATGGATTTGATTGCAGGCTGCAACCATCACATTGACGGCCATTGTCATAAATATCAAAATTGTTTTACATTATATATGTAAGTATGTGAAGTCAGTTTCTTATTTCAGCATTGATTAAGCAATTGATGATTAGTAGTAATGTACAACATGTAGATGTGCCACTCACGCTTCTATTTTTGGAAATCCTTCTTCGAAAAGGATTTTGATCATTTAGATTTTTTGTGGGCTTTAGTTAGTCCAATTGAAAAAAAGAATGCATAGTGATTTTTTGTAACTGCCAATTTGTTCTTGAGATAATAAAGAAATTGAGACACCTTTGTTCATAGTTTTTCTTGGTACATAACTAGGTTTCTATATTGTTTTATTTTGTGGGTTTCATTATTTTTCACTGTTATGTTTATTTCTGTCTGCTTATTTTCCTACAACATATCCAGTGAATTGTTTTACAACACAAATCTGGCAACTGAAAGAAAAAAAAGGGCAAATTGTTGTGATGCTCACAACATGCCCCATTTTACTTCTTAGCAAAATGAGGACCCCTATTGTAGCTGGCTTTTGTTGTTTCTAGGTGTGTTTTTGCTTGGTGGTAAAAGGGAAAAGGGAACTGAAAGTTACAAACCTGAATGAAAATAATGAAAAAATCACATTGAGTACCAGTGCATAGTATATGTGAATTCCTTGTCAGAAATGAACAGGGGTTGTTTTTTTAACCATCTCAAAATTTCCTGTATTTTGCAAGTTATAAGCAATTTTGGTGAATATACAATCAGAGGGTTTGTGGTTTGTATATATAAAGTTGTTTGTATATACAAAGTCATTTCATATACAAATGTGTTTGTATATCATGCTTATTGTGTTAGTCGCAAAGGGCGAAGTTATCGAGTTTTGCATGTTGTTATACTTGTATACATATTGCTAACGCTTTATCTTCATATACAAGTCGGGCCTGAAATGAGTTAAAGTTGAAATGAATAAGCGTTGAAATCTGCTATGTATTTATCTCTTTGTATATCTGGCAAATGGAAGACATACAAAGTTAATATACAAGAGATTATACATAGCACGGAACTGAAAAAGCATTAAAGTTGACATAGTCGTATTTTTTTGCACTTTGTATATGTTCGGTTATATACATTGTGGTTTATATACAATGCGGAATTAAGAGAAAATTAAAATACGATATAATTAATGCATCGGGATTTAGTGTATATTGCAGGATGCATTGATTTATACAAGCCACGGAACTGAAGAGTTATCAAAGGTAGTTAAGTCGATGTATATTGCGCTTTGTATATTTCTTATATACAACGCCGATATACATTGCACTTTATACAAACCGGAACCGAAATCATTATGGAATAAAGTTAAACTGTTGTATGTTTTGGTCTTTGTATGTTTCAGAATGTACAAGGCGAAATATACAAGGTTTTATATACATTGCGGTTACGAAGGTAAATGCAATACGATTTATAACAGTTTGAAGTCTGAAAGTTCAATAAGAAGTAAAGGCATCGCGGAAAGGCACTATTGAGAGGTAGGGTGGACCCCACTATATGTACATATTTGCTTATATAATAACCATGTATATTTTGTGATATACAAGTAGTTGTACATTTAAAAGATATAAGGCAGAAATATAAGCCAGATGTCAAAAAAGAGTTAAATAATAGAAAAGTCGTATATTTGGGCATTTGTATGTTTATAATATACAATCCCAATATACAAAGGATCAAATGCATCTCAGGAGAGAAAAGGTAATGAAATGTTTGTATGTTGTGTTTGTATGTACACTTATACAACAGAATATACAAGCGAGATATACAAAAACAAAAGATACAATGAAGTACGGAAAAGTGAAAAGGTAAAAGAGCGTTAGTTAGTTCTTTGCATAAAAGGCTTGTATGTTTATAGATACAACGAAGACATACAAAGGAAACATACAATGAAATATACAAAGGAAAAAGTATGCATGTTGAATTAAGATAACGGTAAAAAGTTCAAAAACTCAAACACTGAAAAAGAAAGCCGAAGGTTGTAGCGCATTAATTGTTGTAATTAATGCAGATTTAACACTCAAACAAAGTGAAATTTAACGAGGGTTAGGGCACTTTTAATGTTATTTCAATTGCAAGATATACTGTTGAGAGTGAAAAATTGTAGAAAAGAGAACGGTTGCAGTGAACGAGCAGAATTTACCAGAGTGACAAAGTTACAATAGCTGGATAAAGGTGAAAATGGTAAAAGTAAGTCAACGGGTAAATGGTCGCAGAAAATAGGTATTTATCCAAAACGCCGTTTAGTTTCAGTTGGTAAAATATTGTTAATTTCAGTAATTTTATTGCAAAATGTAGGCATTGGGCAAATTACTGTTTTAATTGTAAATTAGTTGAATAGAGCTTAATGAATTTAAAGGTTAAAACATAAAAGGGGAAAAAATAAATTAGGGTGAAATAGTAAAAACAAAAATTCATAGTAAAAACCCTAGACTGAAAATTGAAATGAAAGTTAAAAGAAGTATGTTTCTACAGGATGGCCCATAAATAGAAGAAAGATATAGGGGAAGAGCTGAAAAAAGAAAGGAAACCCAGGAAGGAGGTAGAGAAAGAGGAATTGCCCATTCATAGGGGTTATCCATCTCTGATTAGTACAAGTGGAATGGGCACAGACACGAACATTGGAAATTATGATGCAGACGATGTGCTAAAGAAAATCACTGTTGCTGATGCTTCTCCTGATATGAAACGTATCTGGCAAAGTGGATTATATAGAGCTGTTGGTTTCCCACCAGCAATGGAGGCTAGGGATTTGTGTCTGGACTGTGTTACTTTATATGATCCGTCTTCAAGAAAGGTCATGCTATATGACAGATTGATTGCTAATCTAACCACAGAAGGCATTGCAAGGACTTTTGGATTGGATATTACTGAGAAGATATGTGATATTGATATTGACCAATATAATGAAGACTTCCATACCAACGAAAGAGAATGCAAAAGTAAAATATTTCACAACTGGTACAACCCAGAAAGCAAACCTAAAGTTGTAGCCAGGATACCAAAAAACTTGATGAGGATATACTTTAAAGAAGAGATTTATTTGATGATCACCATGCTAAATAGGTTGGTTGGAATGAGAGATGGTACTAAATGTTAACCATGAATGTTCACTGTAATTGAATTCATAAGAACAGGAAAAAAGGAGCAAGGGCAGATCCATTGGGCCAAAGCAATAAGCACAACTATCTGGAGGCAGGCCATGCAGAGAAAATAGAAAATGTTGCCCTTTTATTTGTCTTCTTATGTGTTATATTCATGTGCTACAGAAATTAGACCCTATATTCATGGAATAGAAAGGGTAGGTACCTTAGGAAATGGTCCTAATCAGAAGTTAGTGTATGAACACTACCCTGTCTTATAGGAGGAAAATGCCTTAAAGAATTTTGCTTTGGTTAATAATGTTTTTTATACTTACCTGGTAAGGATATTAAGAGAAGAGTCTGACAAGAGGTTATCTAAAGGGGCAGAGGATGAAATTAGGTTGCACAGTTCTTGGTTTATATTTTTTGAGAATTTTACTTACATAAGGACTGAGGGCTTTGAAGGAAAACCATTTATGTTGCCAAGATATCCTTCTGACAAGTTAATTGTGTTGGAGTTTTCAAGACAGAATTTAAATGTTTTCAGAATGTACAAAAAGAAGTTCAATAATAGAGGAAATGTAAAGCTACCTTGGGCTATTGGCAGATATTCCTGCTATAGTGAGGAGGTTACAGGGTATTCTAAACAAGAACTAAGATAATATGGTTTTCAAGAGTTTGATTTAACAAGGAGATTTGATCCTTTCCATAGGATTCAGAACTTTGTAGATAAAAATTATAAACATATGATACATATTGAAGATTTCTGGGGCTGACTGCAAAAATGACAGGGAGGTAAGAAAAAGAGCTCACAAAAGATTAACTATTGAGTAGATGAAATCTATAGGGAATATATATGTTGTTGATAACTAAGAGGGGGGGTGAATCAGTTATCTTAATTATTTCAACTTTCTGAACTTTCTTAATAATAGTGCAGCATCAATTCAAACAAGCAAACATAACCATGAAATAGAAATACACATGACACAATATTTTTGACGTGGAAACCCTGTTAAGGGAGAAAACCACGGGGTGATTAACCCAAGATTGTATTCTCTGTTAGAAGAATGGAAGTACAAAATAGCACTTGCCAATTAGGGCTCACTGCCTGAGCACACTGCTCACAAGAGGCACACTGCCTACAAGAGACACACTGTCTACAATTTATAAAGAGTGTAATACAATACTTGAACTGATAAGGAGCATCAACATATGTTGTAGTTTAGTACCGGTTAGGCTCTGTACACTGATCTGCTACACTTCATCTTTCCTCTTCTTTTATGTTGCTCTTCTTTCACATACTAGATCTTCTTTTCTACTTTTATTCAGCTCTACTACTTTTCTTCGCACATTATTTACAACCACAACACTTCTCATAACTAAATCTATCTTGTATATATATCCGCACAAGTGATTTCATCACCTTTCTAGTCGGCACCTGGAATAGTCAATATTTTGCCTAAACTCTGATCTGTCGGCTAAATCCTTGCTTACCAAGTAATGCGGATCAAGGATATACTTGTGGAAATCATTAATCATGTCGGTCAAACATAATTCATGCCTTCATAACCTTTACTAACATCAGTAACACATCCAGAATAATGTCTGATGTTCTGCCAGTCAGTTCTTCCTCTGTTCACACTGTCACTTGGGAACCCGATACTCAAGCATTCATATCTTTTTATCCTTTCCATACCAGAGGCTCAAACCTTAGAATCTATCAGTCAAGATACTCCTCTTGACTTCCCCAAATCCACACTTCACTGAGATACTTCTACTGAGAGATTCGAACCTGTCTGTCAAACCTTACTGACTGCTCTATTCTTGCTTACCAGACCTCAACACTTCTTCAATCTGACTTCCGGTGAGGACTTATCAGGTATTGCGGATGTTTGGGATAACCTTTGTTGCCATCAATGACAACAATCAAGAAGCTCCAAAGTGTCTCTTGCCAACATATGTGCCCCCAGAGGTTCAAGATGATGATAGATTGTTACATCACAGCTATGCAGTAGAAAGGTTGGCTCCTATTACAGAGCCTGATTGGTCAAAACCATGGAATACATCTCTGGATGAAGTATCTGAACCAATAATATTATTTTCAAAAACATGGCTGAAAGATAAGATTGAAGAACTCAAAGCTAAAGGCAAAGATGACAATGCTACTTTGATGGATCCATATGCTTTGGGGATAACAATAGCAGTAGCATCAAACACTTTTGTTGATGCAAAATCAATGAGTCATGAAATAAGTGTAGAAGAGGCACAAACTGCAAAGGAGGCAGCAGGACAGCCAGTCAGAAGGGCAATTCCAATAAGTCTGTCAAAAGGTGAAACGTTTGAACCAAGTGGTGTGATTGGAGCACAAAAGGTAGGTGCAAAACTGACCAATGTACTTGGTGCCTCTACATCTTTAGAACCGGGACAAGCATTTAGGCAAGTAAAAGTAGAATTGGCTAAAGAGAGGCAACAGGAATAAAAAATTCACAATGCTCAAACTGCGGAAACTGTGAATATTGAGAGCAATGATAGTGAAGAAAGAAAAATGTATGAAGGCAAAGAGATTGACATAGAAGAATATTCTAGTGATTTTCTGAGCGAGGAAGAAGGGCCAAGCAATGTAGCTGAAATAGGAATTGAGCATGGCATGGAACATGAAAAAGAAAAAGTACAAGAAGAAGTAGGATCAGTGGATCCATTTGGTACTTTGGTGCCACTTGAAATTATTAAAGATGTGCAGGAGGAAGCACATAAAATTGAAGAATCTGAGAAAGAGAAGATACCTGAAGAAATGATTACAAAAACACATGCTTCAACAGAAGAGGAAACAAAAGAAGACACCTCAAGTATTGATGCTTTAAACATGTTGAATATGTATGGTGAACCAGGTGAGGAAGAGAAGAATACATAAAATATGCAAGAACAAGAGGAAAAAGTAAGAAGATGATGCAAAAGTAGGTTCGCCTATACATACAGAACAAGTACAAACAGAAAATATAGGTAAAACAGAAGGTGGGGTTAAGATGCCTGAAGGCACAGAAGAAACAGAAAGGATGGATGAAAATGAACCTGATGAGCAATCAGATGATGTTAAGCTACAAGATGGACAACAAGCTCATACTAAGGATGATCAGGAGAAAAGACCATTAGAAGGAGAAGCTCATGAAAAAGAGATTGATGCTGGAGGGGACACTGAAATAGAAGAGGAAGAAGATGAGTTTGAATCAAAAGAATAATTAAATAATCCTACAGAATAGGAGCCTCCACTTCAACAGCAAATTTTAGAACAACAACAAGAGCAACAGCAGGAACAACAACAATAGGAAGAAGTTGAAACAGAGAAACCTCATGAAGACGTGATTGAGGAAGATAAAGTTGCAGAAGGTACAAAGGAGGTTCCTGCATGGTTGGAAAAGGAAATAAGAAAGAAGGATAAAGAGGCACAATTAGTACCAATAGATATTAAGAGCTTGATAGGTGGTAATACTCCAAGAAAAGAAAAGAGGAGAGCTAGGACAATGTCAGCCATAAAGAGAGGTCTAGATGGATCCAGAATGTTAAACCTAGCCATTCCACAGAAAGAAAAGCCAAAAGGAGAAATAACTTTGGAGGAATATAAAATATTGAATTTGGACCTTGGGCATAGCACAAGAGAACAACATATTAATGAATGGGAAGACATGCATCAGGTAACAGCAGAGATGCTGAAGAAAGACAAGGACAAACAAGATTACTTGAAGGGACACATTGTCCAACTTCAACAACTTATTAAAGGGATATTTGATCCCAGTGCCATAGTACTAGAATTGCCTGATAACATAGCAGTAGTGTCAAAGGAAGAAATACAAGACATGAAAAATAAAAGGCTAAAGGCTAACATTTTTGATGAATGGTTTAATGATTTCATGCAAGAAGGGGAGCAAATAATAAGGCAGGCTGTGAGAAGTTGGAAGGTAAGTGCAGAAGAAAAGAATAATGTCTGATACTTACACATAAATGCCAAAACAGAAAAGAAGAATGCAGGTCTAAAATTGAGAAGTTGACAGAAGTGGAAGGAAGAGAAGAATAATTGATTAATGAAGGAGCACTTACTGTCACATTGGCAAATCAAGTGCCACAAATAATATTAGAGCTCAAGTTTGTGAAGATAACCTCAAGAAATGTGCAGCAGTCATACATAATTTAGAAGAAAAAGCAGATGAAATGATCAAGATACATAAGAGGATAATAGAAAGATTACTACAACATGAATGTATGGAGATGCCAGTGTATGACTTAGAAAGGGCATTGACAGAGTTCAATGCCATATTTGCACCCTGCATAGAAAATCCTGATGTGAATCTCAGCAAGCAGACGATGGATACATTAATGGAAGAAGTGTTAAAATAAAGAAGTATAAGAAGAGAAGAGAGGGCTCAGAGAACAGAGAGAAGAAGTTGAAGGAGGGAGTTGTAATGCAGGAGTACATTTTGGCTAAGAGTCCAGGAGGGGACCGCACCTTTGTGCAAAATGTAATCAGCAATTTCAAGAAATACTTGAAAATGTGAGAAGACAAGCAACAATAAAGGTTTGAAGAAGAAGCCAAATAAGGAACCTCAGCTAGAGAAAGTCAACAAAGAAAAGATTCCAAAGGCATCCTTTGAGGGAAGGAAAAGATGCCAAATAGATATTTTGGCAAACGGTTAGAAACAAAGATACACCGTTGATCAGAAATAGAAGGATTTCAACCGTGGATTAAGGTGGTATCCGTAACAATTTGAAAGTTCAAAATCTATATAAAGAGTAGGGCTACTTGTATATTATTTACACAGGGATTTATAGAAAATAGTTAGCAATTGTAATTTTTTCTGAAACTTTGAGTAGAAAAAGTATTTTAGTTTAGAGGAGGTCGTCTGTGTCTGCACTAAGGAATGCGTGGAACATCCAGCTTTCTTATTGTATCTGTAAAGCATTGTAAGTTTTGGTGAATTTGATTAATGAAGCTAAGAGTCATTCCTACATTGTAAATCATTTATGACTGTGTTTTGAAATATAAGTGAATCTAGAAGTCTACGTCTATTTTCTAAGTGTCTTTTGGCTCTTCTTTATATTTGAAACAATTTCTCTTAAAGCTCGCAATCTTGGATGCATATTCGTGAAAATATTCAGGATATTCGCATGTAGTGATTTAGTCTGCTGATTTAATTGAATTTGCTGTAATTCTTACCATTTTCATAACAGAGCATTTAGATCCTGTAGCAAGTGATGTTGAATTTGAATTTTCTCTAACTTTTCCCAAACTTTGAAATAATTAGCTGAAACGTAGAAATATAAAGGAGATTGTCTAACATTTGAAAGAATTGAGATCAATTGAGAGGATATTTGGCAATCTTTATACATATTTGAAAGGAAAAGCATGTTTTAACATAAATCATTCAAAGCTTTGATATACAGTAACAGATTTGTGCAAAGAGATAGATAATTTGTTGATATTTGTAACAATTTGCATAAATAGAGTCCAGTAAGTCAGTAATCACCTTAAATCATGTAAGGCCCCTTGCATGGTACAGCTTCATAGTAACCTACTGAACTGTCCAACAGGTCAAGACCTAACCATACAGAAACTTGGGATTAAGTAATCTTAATTGATATCTTATATCTTTCAAGACAGTTAGGTTCATTTTATGAATTTTAACTTTTGTTATGAATGTGTAAAAACAATCATCAATACAAACGAAAATAAAAACCGGTGTGAAACAAATATTCCAACTGTTTTTCTATTGAAAGTTCACACTAAAACAGCCTATTAGCTTAATTTTTAAAAGAAACCTCAAATTATAGTTAATACTAGTTTGAGAGGAAGACGATCATCTTCCTTTTCTTCTGTCGATTTCATCAACTATATTGTTTGTTCATGAGTCACGAAGATTTCGAAGATGAAAAAAAAAATTGGGCAAATGTAAAGAAAGACCTGTCTGAAACAAATATTCCAACTGCTTTTTGCACTGAAAGTTCACACTAAAATAGGCTATTAGCTTAATTTTTACAAGAACCCTCAAATTATAGTTAATGCTTGTTTGAGAGGTAGACGATCATCTTCCTCTTCTTATTACAAAGCTCAGCAAATGAAAGGTGGACGATAGTCCACAATTCTTTGCTATTTATTATTTGAAACACAGATGGGAAACCACAAGTAAAATCTATTCTAAATATCCTCACACATAGCTTATTTAGATTGTTGTCCAGGCCTCATAAACCTTGCAATCTGCACCCACGTAAAGCAACAAACTCAGAAAATTATAGATGCAGACAAATTCACTAATTCTATATGAATAACTTAGTCCCTGGTTTTTCAAATCAAAACGATCAATCAAAACTAAACTAAAAACAAATACTAATAGAAATGAAAACCCCCAATATTACTCTCGTCTCATAACAAACCCTAGATTTCTTACCAGACTTAAATAAACCCATTCAGGTTTAGCTTGTGGAGGTCGTTTTCTGAACAGCTTTATTTTTCAGTGAATCCAGGGTTGTGGGTGAAGTTAATTTAACCCCAGGCCATGGGTTGCAGAAACAGCGCTCACCTTCAGGCAGCTTATTATAAACAGACAGAACATGCTTTCCACAGCCTGCCCATGTGTTCTTTCCACACTTACTGCACTTCACTGAATAACACATTTTTATTCCTTATTATGCAACACAAAAGCTCTACAGAAGAAACCAGAAACAACTGGTAAACAACAGAGTGCCCAAACCATTGCAAGAAGATTGAATTTATAGGAGAGTGAGGACACTACAGACGAGGTTTGCCTCGACGAAGACCTTGTTATATCGCCCGGTGTCATATTATCTTCAGCCTCTTTAGCCATGGAATGTTAAACCAACACCATCATATTAATCCAATGTGGTATGGACAAACTCAGTCTCGGGAACATCCATGGAGTCTCGGGAAAATCCATGATGGACTGGTCCATTGGTTTCAACATTGTGGTCCAATCTATGACTAAGAGATTACTGGTGTTTTTTCTTGGTAGGAAATATGCAATTGGACAATTATCATGCAACTTGCCAAAATGTTTTTAAATGTATTCGAGTAAAGAATGATGAATCTGCATATTGTATTAAAAAAATCCAATCAGGCATTGACCATTTGCTTACACACATATATATGAATAATGTTGAATCCAATCAGTCATTGACCATTTGCTTGCACATGGTATTTTTACTTGAATAATGTTCATGATAATAAAATAAGTAGTTACGGAGGTTGCGAGAAATTAAAGTATTGATTATGACTAAACAAGTATTAACATAGAAAATATGTTTACAAGAATATTAATGATATTATATACAAGAAGTTATTCACAATTATTAAATAGATTTTTTAATACAATCATGGTCGGAGAATCCAATGAAAGATTATCCAACCATATAACCAAACGAACAAATGCACAACAATCTTAGTGAAATAGTAGATTAAACATATATTTTTTATTTATTCGAAGTCACAACAACATTATAACATGCCACAATGGGCTTCTAACATGCTAAGCTTCGATTGTTTGATTACAAATGAACAAAATCACAACATTCAAAAGATTTTATGATACAACTTCATCCTCAACTATGTTCTACTTTCTTTGGTGATTTCTAATGTTCTTCCAAGATGTTTATATATTACTAGCCTTAAAAGTCATCTTAGTTTGTCACAAGGTAGCATCAAGATCGATGCCAAATGTAGGGTGTAGTTAGCAAACCATGTAGTTGGATCTCCCAAGTAGTGTAGTGATGATGGAATCAAGGATCTTGATGTAGTGCACACCATAAACACTCTGGGACCCAATGTACCTTGATATGTATTATTTTGTTGTTGCAAGCATCAAAAAACTATTGTAAATGTTAAAAAGTTGTTACAAGCCATAAATAATGAAACCAAGTGTAAAACTATTCAGCCCATGTAAGGTTCAAGAACCAAGTTATACTCATGCGGTGCTCAAAAACTTCTTAAAATTGAATATGATATTGAAAGATCATAGTAGAATATATATTCCCAGATGTGAGATAAGATATGCAACTACGATAGGAACTACGATGACAATTTGTCAATTAAAAACCTGCAAACAAATAAACAAAGTAAATGAAAAATATTTTTGGTTGATGCAAGATTGCTCTTACACTATACAATGCTCCTACATCAGACACCTAGAGGGTTGATGAAAAGTGCGTCCCTCACTTTCTAGTAGCTAAAGGGAAATCAAGACAGTCTACCTCAACCTTAGAAATTTAACTTGAATTTGTTTCTAAAGATTTCCTCTCCATTTCACCAAATACTCCTTATACTACCTATTTCTAATGCTTCTTCCAACCCTACTATCCAAAATCTCCCGAATCTCATTATTTTGCTATGGCAGCATTAGAATTTTCCATTGTACTACATTACTATTCCCAGGGTCCCCTTCATGATTGTGATATAGAACTACAACACTAAATACTTGTGATATGCTCAATCTTTCTTATAACTCTACTTCATATGCATTTCTTGAATCAAATCTTTTGATAATCCTAGAAGGACTAAACTTCTTCATTTTTAAATCTTATTGTATGTTTTAACTAGAAATCCTTCCTACTTCAGATATACCATCCTTTCTTCTCCACCTTCACACTCCCTATGTATCCTTGCTTCATAGACCTTTTGCTATACTTACCATTCATCTTCTCCAAGTGATTTTTTACTTCCACATTGACTTCCTTCATATGTTCTACAAATTCTTCTACTTTTGCACTCATTTTCTCTTCATTATTGATATCTCTTAACTTTTATACATTTCTTAGATTACTATCAGTTATGAATTCAAATTATGTTTTACCTATACTCTAGCTTATTAAATGATTGTATGTAAACTTTGCCCCTAGTAGAATTATGTCCCAATTTTTTTTTACCTTTTCTCCAACTAGACATCTTAATAGATTACCTAAACTCCTATTTACAACCTCTAGTTGTCCATCAATTTTGAAAGAAAGCAAGGTATGCGGACATGCTTCCTACACTAATCTACTGAGGAAAGATTTATGCAAATTTTTATATTTACAGTTACAAATTAAGATGCACATTAATAGAAAGATAATAACAACTTCCAAATGCAACCACAAAACTCACAACACAAGATATACAAAGGGAAAACCCTTTCAGGTAAAAACTCCACACTCCAAAGCGGCCCAATATATTATTCAGGAATCAAGAAGATTACAATATACTTGCAGAGAAAATTTTTATAGGAGTGTATCCAACCAGAGATCCAAGAGGTAACTCGACATCTATAAGATTCTTACATACAACCTCCATCTCCAGCTCCTGATATATAAGAGATACAATACAGTAAACTGTTACTGGTAATTACAAAACCATGAGCCAAAACCACCCAAACGTGGCGCCCAAATTATCTCCAATCAAAGATGCCTTGTGATGTGCCAAAATACACACCAACACATGTAACTCTGCCCTTTACATCTCTTTTATGTGTCCAACAGATTTTTACATTTCCCAAAAATAGGAGGTCCAACTTTCGAAGGCCATAACTTTTGATCTGGGTGTTCGATTGACGAACCGTTTGATGCGTCAGAAATCTTGTGAAGAGATCTATCACCTTGTAACCAACGTCATCAGTTATGAGAATATTTGGGACATTTAGAGGAGTTTTGATTATGACAATTGAGTTCAAAACTTTTTCTGGCAGTTTCAAAAAATATAAACTTTAATATCTCAAATCCAGATATGATCTTGAGTCGAAACTCACCCGAGATGTTTACTTACTTGTTCCACACCTTCTGGGAAAATTTCAGGTCAATCGGAGGTCAAATGTAAAGTTACAAAAAATAGTAAGTCCCACAATTTTTAGCCCTTTTGGAAACTTTGAAAGTTCTAGATCATTCTCCAAGATAAAGGGTATTCGAAAAGACCAAAATTCAGAAGAATAGTAATCTTTTGAAGTTGCAAGGTTGAGACACTTTTCCTAACAAGTTTGTGGGTCGTATGCTAAACTAAATTCTAAATATTTCTTCATCTTCTTCCACAATGTCTTCTAAAAGTATCCAACAAAGTTTATGTCCCTATATGAAACCATACTCCTTGGAAAAGCATGCAACCTCACAACTTCCTTGAAAAATAAATTAGCTATATGTGTTGCATCATTGCTCTTCTTACATGAAATGAAATGTGCCATTTTATAAAATCTATCCACAACCTCAAATATTAAGTCACATGCTCTTTGCATTCTTGAGAGTCCTAATACAAAAAATTGTATTGGTAATGGCTAATACAAACCAACATTTTGACTACTCCCTTTTGAAACTTGACAAGTCCTATAACCTTGAAAAAATTTCTTGGCATCATTATATGTATGTATGTATGTATGTATGTATGTATGTATGTATGTATGCAGCCAAAATAAGTTCTCACTCACTAATGTAACTATTTTGTCTATTACAAAATGTCTTGCTAAACTACTAGTATGCTTCTCCTTAATCAAATTTTCTTTGAATGGACTCCTTAAAGTATGCAATTTACTACCCTTAAACAACATCATATTTTGGATCAAGTAATTTCTAACCATTTACTTCTATCTATGTTTTTTGGCAAGGAAATATGAATGCACAGACTAAAGTTCTAAGTCTAGTTTTCATATGTATTCTATTTATATCCTAAAACTTACAATATAAGAACAATCAAAAGATATGTTGTGAGATATGCTATAATGCTATAGGAAGAGAGTGTTGATATTCAATTAACACATCATTTTATATTCTTTAACATTGCATAATAGTAAACCAAATACTTGTGGTATATTTCATTCATAAACAAAATGGTTTACACTATTGTATCTTTTATATTCTTTTATATGGATATAACTTTCTTTATATATAGTCTATTTTCATATGTTTCATCATTATTCACTTGTCTACTCACTTTCTATGGTATATGTCTTATATGCTATTACATTAGGGATGTTTCCCTTGTGATCATTATGCCTCTTTAGCTTGAGTGATGGTTGACTTAGAGCTCCACATTCCTCTTGTGGTAAGATGTGTTGGTATGTAGTTTTTGATATCCCTATGGCTCTGCTAACATGATCCCCCCTTTTGAAACAATGTCTTGGACTCAATACAGTAGAACTCTTATCCTTCTAAAATTCCAAAATCATTGTAGTAGCTTAGTGGTTTGCTAGAAATATATTTTTGTATAGCTCCTTGAGCTGTTGGAAAGTTGTGTCCCACTTAACCTTAGCCTAGTCCAACACTTAGATTTGGCTAGTGATCTGAATTAGGGTCCCTTCTATGTCTACTACAATGGTTGGTGTTTGTATCTGTGTTATTAGTTTCTTTGCCTCTATGAGTAGTCCAATAATATGGACAAGTCTCAAGGTATTGTAGTTGGGTGTGCATAGTTTCTATTTGCACCCTAGTCTGTCCCTCTATATCTTTCAGGACATCATATCTATTGGATGCCTACAAAATCTAAGAATCTATATGATCTATTTAGTTCTTCAAAGTTTTTGTTAGTGTTGGCCATTGTAAGAAAGATTGGTAGAGGGTATTAATACCATTTGCCATGTTCTCAAAAATGTTGATATGAGTCTTGAGGTAGTTGTGGGATACCACAAATTTTTTCCTTATTTCTTGCATGCGCTTTGTTTCTATTTCCTTCAAGAATTGGTCTCTTATTATTGCCTCAAGATTATTGACTTCTACTACCTATGTGTCTATGATTTGTCTTAGTTGTTGTCCCACTGGAGTCTTTGTATCTATTCGTACATGGGGTAGTTTACTTTGTATTGTAGTAATTGTGGTCTCCATCTACTCTGCATTCTCTATATGTTTCTTGAAGATGTATTCCCTTGTAGTACTGTGAAATATATCTCCAAGCTAAAACTTCTATATGGGGGATATAGTTGATAAGTCCACTTTTGGTCCAGAAAGGGGTAACTAAAATAGTTGTGGTGTTGCTATTGGTTGGGTTTTCTTTGGTTGTGCCAGAAAATACTTTATGTTTCTTTGGTGATATGTAGGAGGCAACCATTTATATGTCCAAGGATGGAGGTGGTTCTTCTAGTTGTTATTTTTCTTGTAGAGATGTAGATTATTTTTCTTTTCCCTTCTAATTCTTCTTCTCTTCTTCTTTTAATTCAGTGTAGGCTCTTTTTGTTATGTTAGTGGTCTCCTACTAGATCTTTGATTTAGACTCTTCATTTTGAGTCATCAATGTATCCACCCTATGTTTAGACCTTAGCTCCATTACCTATAATTGTGTTAGTCTTGCTATTTGTGTGGCAAACAGAGTTGGGTTGATGCAGGGGCATCTTGGCATACAATTTTATTTTTTCTTCTTTTTGTTGTTTTTGTTCTTTTGTTAACCTTTTGTCTGTGGTGACTCTTTATCTTTGTCATTCTCTTGTAAACTCCTAACTTTTGTATAGTTAAAATTCAATGTGGAGCTCCTGTCGCACATATAGTTCCTGTAGCTAGCAATGATGAATCAAAGTATAGTTGGCAGTCTCCTGTTGCCTAAGTGCCAGGAGCCAAATGATAAAGAATTTAAAATTGTTGATTCTTTCTAACAAACAGTTTCTCAGTAGTTAAGGAATTCGAAGGGTTGCAGGTATTGCATGGGATGCAGAACAGATAGTAATTGTTGACTACATTTATGATTTCTATGATTTAGTTTGAGAGGAAAATAAAGAATCTCTGAAAGGTAGTTTTGTAGACAGTTGGAAAGAACATGCAAAGAATTTGAGAATGCAGCGGTCAGTTGGAATATGTAAAGACAAATCGACAGAGGCCAATGAGTAGAGAGAAATGGTTACTTAAGGAAGATTCTAGATTTCTATAGAAGTTGAATCGACGTCAATAAAAGCAAACCCAAGCCAACAGTTTCATAGAAGGAAGAAGTTTGAATGTGCAGAGGAGGCCAAGAATAAGAAATTAGTGAGGCTGTAGACAACGATAAAAAGACAAGAATGAAAGAAGAGGTCGCAGGCCGAAGGAGGTCGAGGGGCAGGGAAAGAGAGACTAAAAGGACAAGCCGAGTTGATTGACAGAGGAAGGAGAGTGTAGAAAGTAGTTAAGAAAGTTTTGTTTTCCTGCAACTAGAGGAGGCCGTTTATGGAAGGCCATTTGATATGTTTTGTAATGCTTTGAATGTGAAATAGAATATTGTGGATTTGGGTTTACTCTACCTTGTGATTTCAATATTAATAGAATCTACATTTTTATTCCTCCTATAATTTTTGTATTCGAACATTGTGAGGAAATACTTTGAGTTTCTTGTCATTATTTTTGCATGTCCTTTTGCTTGAGTTTCCTGTAAGTGGATTTTGTGTTGTGACTGGAAAGATAGCCATCAAAAGAAGTTGAGTATGAGCATGAGATATTTAACTTGTTCCATCAGATTGGTATTAGAGTATGAAAATTGATATTCATGCTATTAGATTGGTATCAAAGCCCTAAAAGATCTTGGCGGTAAAAGTTTGGCAGTTTGATGTTCACAATAATCTTAGAGTGTTATGTGTATTTGCATATTGACATGCTATTGAAGAACCCATAAGATTGGGTAAAGGATAGAGAAGAAGATAACTAGCATGGTGAAAACTATACTGAAGAATGAGGTATGAGAGAGTTGATAGAGATATGAAAGAGGTGTTAGTCATAGATATGGGAGCATTTGTTGTTGCAGGCATGAGAAAGGGCTTGTAACTTCTATCCTCTAGCAAAGATAAACTAGGTAGAAGGTGTATAACTTCCTCCATGAAGAGAGAGTTGGTAGAGGGGGTTTTGAGAGTAACATCTTCTAGGGTCATTGTTGGGTAGAGGGTAGTTGTGGAAGGTAAGAGATTATGTTGCAATAGTGAAAGGATGGGTATTAATGTAAGGAGACCCGTCATAATCCCATTTTGGAATAGATATTGGGATGAAGTAGAAAGCATAAAATTCTGATAGGAATTGGAAGAGATTGCAAGAAGAATAGATATTTTGGAAAAGATTTATTTTCCTGATAAGTTGGTGATTGTAGAAAGTGGACAAGGAGAGAAGAGGAAAGTTCTCATTGTAGAGGACTTGAATAAAAATAATAAGGAAAGGAGAAAATAGAAGGTGCAGCAAGGAGCACCAGAAAAAGAAGAGAAGATAGTGTCTATGGAAGAGGCACTAGAAGAGGAATCTTGGTCTCTTGATTCATTTGCTATTGATTTGTTTGAAAATGTGAATGCAGGTATAAAGAAGGTTGAGAACAAACCTTTGGATGTAAAAAGAGAAAATGCAAGAAGAGAGCTTGTAGAAGAAGATGAAGGTAAGAATGAAGGAAGATAAGTTTCAATAATAGACAATAGAAGACAGTTTGTAGCAACAGTACAATACAAGGAACTTGAAGATAGAAAGAGGGATGATAAAGAAAAGAAGAAATCCTATAAAGAGAAAGAGGTGGAAAGACATGAAGCCAAGAATGTAAGTAAATCAGGACAGCAAACTGATGAAAAGGTAAAAGTGAATTTTGGTGGTGATTTTGTTCATGCAAGTGAAAATAGGAGTGTAAACCTACAAGTTAAAAATGAGAAAATAAAATTAGTGGATCATGGTTATATAGTACCATATTAGCAAAGGAAATTGGTTGTTAATGAATGACAAAAAGAAGTGGGGCAAGGAGTGGTTTGTACTAACCTTTATTACAGCAAAATAGCATCAAGGATGCAAGATATGATGGAGATTCAGAGAAGACAAGAAGATAGGCCGAGTGCAGAAGTAGAAAGAAATTAATTCAAGAAGATGAAGAGCCCAGAGTGGCTAGAGAAGCATGGGACAGCAATAGAAGAAGTTGACAAGGAGAAGTAGACAAAGCAAGAGAAGAGGAGATGTCTAGACATTGACAAGCTTAATGAAGAGGAACACATGATAAAGTCCCTAGAAGAAAATAGAAAGGAAAATAATGCCCTATAGCATACTGAAGAGCCTAAGAAAGAGAAGAATGGTGCGTGCAAGGTAAGAGGCAGATAATTTGATTTGTATGATGATAATGTGAAGGCTATGAATAAAATTTATGAATATAAGGAAAAGATGTGGCTGACTGTGGATGAAAAGAAAATGAGTAGAGAGAGATATAAAAGGTGGAAGGAGCATGGAAACCAAGAAGGAAAAGCAGAGAAAGACATGAAAAGTGAAGAAGGAGCAGCATAAAACAAAGATGAAGAAGCTAAGGCAACAAGGACTATAGAAGATGAAGACAAATGCATTCTTAAGGGAAGCATAAAAGAGGTAGAATTTGAAGGAGCAGTAAACAAGAATGATGCAGATGATTTGTGGGCTCAATCCTCTGAGATCAAACAAAAATTGTAGGAGGATATTGTTGATAAAGGAATAAATACAAGTGGGACAACAAAGAAGGATGAAGGAAGAAAGGATTCAGTTAGTGATAAAGAAGTGGGTGCAGCAGTGTAGACAAAGGTAAATAAGCAAATCTTTTATGAGGATGTTATTATAAATTCATTTGGTATGATTAATAGAAAGTTTGAGCAAAAGTCTGAGATGATGCATGATATTAAGGTTTGTGATAAGAGGAAAGATATTAAAAATGATTTGTGGTTGTTTGATTGGTACATGGAAAGGGAAGTATATGGAATGATGAATGCAAATTTGTGGAAGTCTAAGCATACTTTTACTAGAGTTCATAGACTAATAGAGAGTGTGGAGAAGAGGAAGCTATATGAAAAATTGCAAAAGATCTCAAGTCAAATAAATGCAAGGGAAAATTTTTATTTCCCTAACTCTATGGTGATTGTAGGACATTCGAAGAAAGCCAAAGTAAGAGAGTCTAAAGTAGAGCCAAGTTAGAGTTCAGAAATTTCACACTTTGGTTGTCTTGACGATTTGAGGAAAGCTGGTGTTCGAGGTGGTTTAGAGTCTGAGGATGGAGAAAATCATGTTTGTATTTTCATTTCTAAAGATAGTGAGGAGGAGAAATATGTGAGATTAGAGGCAATATCCAGTTTGAAAGAATATTTTGAAGTAGAGAATACAGGCCTGGTGTAAGAGATTACAACAAAATAGAAAAATGTCAGGTTCAATTGAGATGGCAATGAAAGAACCAAAGGATATTGAAGAGGAAGACCTACTATTAAAAGATAACAATATAGAAGTAAAGATTTCTGAGGTAATTTTCTTTATACATTATGAGGATGAAGTTTTATTTTCATTTGAGGTTGACAACTATGAAGATGAGACAGAGTTATGGAGATTTGTAGTGGCCAAAGAAATCAGCAGGTGGATATATAAGAAAAAAGTGGAGAGCAAACAACTATAGATGGAGAAAGTTAGGAAGAGCAATTGTAAGCATAGAACAAATTTGGAAGAGGCATAATAAGGGATGAGAAACAACTGGAAGAAGCGAAAACAAAGGTCCATATATGAGCATTCTATTGCAAAACTCATGAGTAGGAGCTCATGAATCTTATTCAATGGGGGAGTCTGATGCAGGGGCATCTTGCCCTACAATTTTGATTTTTCTTCTTTTTCTTCTTTTTGTTCTTTTGTTAGCCTTTTGTCTATGGTAACTCTTTATCTCTGTCATTCTCTTGTAAACTCCTAACTTTTGTAAAGTTAAAATTCAATGTGAAGCTCTTGTCACACATATAGTTCCTGTAGATAGCAATGATGAATCAAAGTATAGTTGGCAGTCTCCTGTCACCCGAGCTCTAGGAGCCAAATGATAAAGGGTTTTAAATTGTTGATTCTTTCTAACAAATGGTTGGTCAACAGTTAAGGAATACAAAGGGTTGTAGGTATCACATGGGATGCAGAACAGATAGTAACTGTTGACTACATTTATGATTTCTGTGAATCAGTTCAAGAGGAAAATAAAGAATCTCTGATAGGTAGTTTTGTAGATAGTTGGAAAGAACATGCAAAGAATTTGAGCATGCAGTGGTCAGTTGGAAGATGTGACGATGAATCGACAGAGGCCAATGAGTAGAGAGTGATGGTTACATAAGACAGATTTTGGATTTCTATAGAAGTTGAATCAATGTCAGCAAAAGCAAACCAAGGCCAACAGTTTCATAGAAGGAAGAAGGTCAAATGTGGAGAGGAGGCCAAGAATAAGAGATTAGTGAGGCTGTAGACAAGGATAAAAAAACAAGAATGAAAGAAGAGGTCATGGGCCAAAGGTGGTCGAGGGGCAGGGAAAGAGAGACCGAAAGGACAGGCCGAGCCAATTGACAAAGGAAGGAGAGTGTAGAAACTAGTTAATAAAGTTTTGTTTTCCTGTAGTTAGAGGTAGCCGTTTATGGAAGGCCATTTGATATGTTTTGTAATTCTTTGAATATGAATTAGAATACTATGGATTTGGGTTTACTCTGCCTTGTGATTTCAATATTAATAGAATCTGTATTTTTATTCCTCCTATCATTTTTGTATTTGAACATTGTGAGGAAATACTTTGAGTTTCCTATCATTATTTCTACATGTCCTTTTGCTTGAGTTTCCTATAAGTGGATTTTGTGTTGTGACTAGAAAGATAACCATCAAGAAGCTGAGCATGAGCATGAGATATTTGACTTGTGCCATCATATTGGTATCAGAGCATGAAAATTGATATTTGTTCTATCATGGGTCAACTCCCTCAAGTGTTTTTTTCCTCAATTTATCCTCTATCTCTATTGCTTTCTCCCTTTTCCATTTAATCAATGTAGAAATATGCTCCAAATAATTCTCAATTATACTTTCCAAGGTGGCTATAGAGACTGCAATGTAATTGATAATGGTTTCTCTTATGATTTATTTATTTTCTAGGCCCATTTGTGTATACATTTGTGCAGTTAGATGGAGAATTCCTTTCTTATGTAGTGATATAGTTAATAGTTTGACATCCAAAAGATCATCTTTTTTATTGATGCCCCTCTAGTGGATGTGATTGTAGTGTAGGTGGAGTTTCTTTTCCTACTTTTTTGTTCTACTGTGGTTCTTCCTCTTTTGCACATGTTCCACTTGTTCCTCTTTATCATATTTTGTATCTACCATATAAAATATTTTCCTTTTAACCCATTTCTTTTGTCTTGGTTTTTTATTCTTTGTGAGATCAATTGTATAAGTTCTTCATTGGCCTCTTGAACTAATGATTCCTCTTATTGTGTCTCTAGTAGTGGAGTTATTATTGACCTTCTTTTTGTTTTCTCTGTGGTGCCTTATTCTTCTTGTTGCTTAGGGTCCTTTATTTATGATCCTAGGGACCCCAAAATTAATATATTTGACCTCCTAACCTATGATGTAAATGTGTCCTCTTCCAATACTAAAGGTTTTGGAATGCCCCATTTTTATACAACTTCTTATTTTTCTCTAATTGGTTGTCTACATTCTTTTTACTTTACTTGTTGATGAATTCTTTGTATGTCCAAAAAAATTTTGCATTGGGGTCCTTAGGTAGGGTCAACAATCCTTTTGCATATGATTATCTTATTTCATCACTTATCTCATAGGGAGTTATAGAATCCATGAAACCCTTATTTCTATTGCCTCCATCAAGCTATAATCTTTGTCTACCAGGAATATGATGTCATCAACATATTTCCAGACCATATCACAAGATATTTTTTCTTGGTTTTAAATTTGTTGTTGGAAAGATTTGAAAAACCCCTAGTATGTTACGGTGTAGGTCACAATGACTTTTAATTGATGTACATGGTCTTTGATCTAAGATGCCACTATTTTATTCTTTT
The DNA here is from genome assembly GCA_027924645.1 of Cunninghamia lanceolata. Classification (NCBI taxonomy): domain Eukaryota; kingdom Viridiplantae; phylum Streptophyta; class Pinopsida; order Cupressales; family Cupressaceae; genus Cunninghamia; species Cunninghamia lanceolata. The sequence continues at coordinate 10,772,722 of BSBN01000389.1, forward strand.
GCCACATTTTTCTATAAAATGATGGTAATGTATTCATAAAACAAAATGATAAGCATATGATTAGAGTACCATACTAGAATTGGTAGTGTGTGCTTTTTGTGCATTGGAGATTTCTAGCAATTTCCCTAGGAGTACCTCGCACAAGTCAATGTACTTTTCTTTAGTAACCATTTGATATGCTATGTAAATGGAAGTATTGGTCGCAAATTTCTCGTAGTTTGTATAATAGACCTTGTAGGCTATGCCCATGGTGGCATACCACATAGTAGGGTTTGTGATTTTTGGCACATCCAAACTTCTCCCATCATATGTGGCTTTGGTTAGCTCAGTAACCTTTTCATTTTGTATTTCATTCTTGGAAGGTACCTCTCCTTTTGTACTTAACCCTATTATGGCTTGGATAGCCTATTTTGTGATTTGGTAGGGTTTTTCTAGATAAATATATTTATTATGGATGCGGCTCAAGATGATATTTATCCAACCTCTTCTTTTGAAAAGTCTACAAAATTCTTCCATACGTCCATCTTCTTCTTCCCAACCTACATGTACTATAGAAAATATTATTGTTGGCTAGGTCGTAACAGAGTCTTCCAGAGTGATTTGAATGTTGTATGATCGATCTCTGTGAGTGGCACATGGATGTATTTCATCACATACTTCGTGTAGATTATATCTACTACCTTATAAAATGTACCATCAAGATCTACCACCATTACCTTATATGGGAACTTATTGTATTTTGGCCATGGCTTAGATAATAAATATCAACCAAAGTAGGGTCTGTAACATCAAAAATTGCATACCCTTGCAATTTCATGGTATATCTTGGGATTTATTTAGTGTCCATTCCCTTAGCCTTTTCTTTCACTAGATTGCCAAATTTCTCTATCAAATTCTAATTCTTATTGCTATTCTGCGAACACATGCTGATTTTTTGTAATTTCTCCAGGACACTAGTGCTATGTGTGGATTTCCATGTGACATGCTAGCATTTTGTGAGTTCCAAAATTTTAAAACATTGATTTCCCATTAAGCTTCCTGCTATTGTAATGCCCCACCACAAAACCCTAGAGAAAGTCTAACCTAGCAACAAAAGGCAATTTTTTTTTTAAGAAATGGAATAAGGTGTAATCACAATGTCTCATAGCATGCAAGTTAACTTAATCTCTAGGGATAAATGACTGCATTAACTGTTATAATAATCAGGTTACCATACATGATTAATCTAAAACCAAAAGCATTAAAGAAATATAGATTTTTCATTATAATACATCAGTTTTACAACATCAAGATATATCGCACAAGAATTATAGTATGTTTACCATCTTCTCTACAAGAGTAAAACATTACAATGGAAACTATATTGCTTACATCAAAATAATGATACAAAATAAAACTGGTATACATATCATGAATGTCTACCTCCCCAACTAAACAAAGGTAGAAATCCGTTACAAAATGAATCTTCAAGCATTCAAACATCAACAAAAAGGAACAATGGAGAAGGAGCACAACCACCCGACCATGTGGAACCCTAAGGCCCACCCCTCCATGCTAGGAGATGACAAAATGATCCCATGACATGAATAGTCGGCTTGACATGAAACTAAGAAAACACATAAGTATAACTCAGACAACCATTCCAGAGGTAACCACTCAAAGCAAGGCAAGTGTACAACAAGGGGATGCTAGACTGTAGTAGACATGAGTGTCATCATGAGGTTTGTCATGGGTTGTCTTGGTAGGCCTGCCTAGGGCCCGACCCCCATCTTGGGTTATCCTGGTAGCCTCTCTCGACCCTCGACCCCCATAGAAACTCACGCGAAATCAACATACCTTTCATGCAGACAAGGTAGTTGATTTTTCCATTCCAGACCTTCCCAACTCATCTCAAGCCTAAACAAGCACTTAAGCTATGAGTGATGCATCTAATTATTTTGTTAAGTGTGTGTACTACTCTACCCCTAGATTCATTAATTGGGTTATCACTTAGTTAAGAAAACTCCCACATGGGTTGTCCAGGACGCCACTTTGGGCTTCGGCCCCCATTAAGAGCCACTCCCCTACCTACATCTAAAAGACCCCTCACAACAAGCAATACATACTTGCCAAGTGTCCCATAATAATGCAAGGTATTAACCATCTTTCATACTAAACAAATTCACAAGGATCGACTCCAAAGTCTTGGTTTCAAAGCTTCCAAGAGATACAGATTTAACAATCGTAATCAAAATACTTCCCCTTTTCAACTACTTAAGTCTCCCCATTACAAAACAATACTTTATCACATGCACAATTTAATTAATGGATCATCTTAATCAAGATAGACTTAATGACCATTCAAGATATATTTCAACATGACATACATAGACATGAAATCAAAGCCTATGCCTCTGGAACATACTTCAACAAACATAACTCTCTTATGGTCTATGCCCTACTACACATAATTTCATTTACCAAAAGAAGATTTAAACCACATTCTAATTTAACAAAGGCAATAATAAAGAAATCGTAATAATCATGATCATTTGATAATACTAGTCAAGTTTAATTCCACATCATTTAAAAGAAATACTTACAATTGAAAGCATAAACAATTAAAAATTTGATTTTATAAGATCTTTTATTCTATGACTACACTAATCAAACACATTATTTATTTTGCTATTATAACTAGTGAATTAAATTAAAGTAATATATTTTCAATATTATTGATAATAATAATAACAATAAAAGATTAGAACCTATAGTTTTGGTGTAATAATAGAAGTGATGTTAATACTAATAATAGTAACAGTAGTATTAATATTATACCATATTGTTAATAGTGCATGTAAAAACAAAATTTGAAAGTACAAGAAAATATTACCTATCACCTAATAGGCGTCCATATACATGAATTATTAATACTAAATCATTCACAATAAAGTGGCACCGGAAGCTTATGAACTAACAGTCTAGTTTAACCATTCATCATACCCCAAATCAATGTCAAGAAGAGATTCTACGTTAACCTTATTTTACCACGATGAAAACAAATTATGAATGAAAATGCTGGAACAAGATTCATGCTAGACTTGCAACTACAGCTGTAATGACTTGGTGTGAAAAGGAAATTGATAATAACCGTCGTGGTCTTGCAAAGAGGTATCATAGCTTAATGAGAAGAATGAAGGTACTAAAGCTTCTAATCTGGAGAGAGTTGAATTCACCAAAAGGAAATTCTGAGTTACTTTCAAAGGAGACTAATGTCTACTTATGGAACGTTGTAATAGAAAAGAATCTGCAGTTTCTACAATATAGGCCAATTCATAACACCATAACTATTGGCCAATTATGCCAAGTTTCTAAAAAAGAAAACTCCTAAAAGGCTATTCGAATCAATAGACTGCCAATTAATAGATTCAGAGACCATTTGCCAAACGTAAAAGCCATTCAATATTAAAAGAAGGTGATACCATTACCATTCCCAGAAGGTGGATTGATTACATGCGGAGGAGGCCAAAAACATAATGACATGCGTTATGACCACAAGGATACGTAGCTTAGCACAGACACCCAAATTGGAGCACATCAAAATATTGTGAGTTTTATTTGCATTTAAGCTATGTGTCAGTTTAAACATGGGAGCAAATTTAATATTGCCAGAATGCCCAAAGCTAAGCAAGGTATAGCTCATCTAATGGTGATGGAGTTATAAATGAAGATATATTTATGGAGGACAATAAACATAAGAGTCATTTTGCATAACAGGCAGAAAAAGGTTTGCTGCTATCATACAAGAAAATTCATTTCCTCATCAAGGACGGTTGCTCAAATGAAAGTGTCACTTCAATCAACATGGCATAAACCAAATACAACAGATAGATGTGTAAGTATATGCCTAGATCAACAGCTTGCTAACATGCGATGATAAAATAAAATAGAGCAGAGAATTAAACATTTATTATAGCAAGAAGAATGATTTAGCTATTTGCTCTCTCAATGATGATGTTTCAGCATGGAAAAGAGGGTTCAGTAGCATTTCTATTTTCTGGGAGCCTGGAGGTCACAAGTGAAGATGGGCACAGAAGGATTGGCAGCAATAAGGTGTAATAAAATATAGATTACAGAAATCCACAAGTCAGATTCCTCACCTAGATTGGGAAGAAGAAGAAATTTAGATAATAAATACATGAACAACCTATTGCAAATAATCAAAATGTAACAAGAACACACACATAATGATTCTTAAGAAAAATAATGGAAAGGATAGTAGAAATAAGATCCAGATAGGGAACCTATATTCAGAGCCCAACATATTGAAGATTTCCCACCATAGTTGCTTTTTCCCCAAAATCCCAATTCACCAACTTTTCAAAAATTCCCCCCCCCCAAAAGCCTCCGAGAACTCCCACCTCCATATGCCTTCCTACCCAGAATAAAAATAGCAAAAATAATAAATTCCTGCCGGTCACTTACCAACCACCACTATCCCCATTAGTTCCTATTACCTCCCACCAAGACAATTCAAATTTTAATTTATTTTGGACTGTGTCAAACCATATTCTTTGACAACACATAATATTTTAATTTATTACTCACATAAAGAAAAAGAAGAATATTTTTTTATTTTCATACTCATAATGACTTTCATTAATATTGCACTTTATATTCACTTCCACAAAATATAAAATTTACTTAAATATTATCATTTAAACTCACAATTTAAGATTTCTATTTTCATCTTATTATTATTATTTATTTACCAAAGTAGACTTATGATTTCTATTATAATAATGAAATTAATTAAAATGATAACATGCAAATACAACCTAAACACCCACATACCAGACAAAATAGATGGCTTCAACAAGAAAGGCTGACCATTAACCCAACCGACCAAACCGACAAATCACAGGACAAGACAACTCAACCTCTCTAAGGGTGATATCAAGCTAAGGGACCTTATGCTATCTCTGATCCACAATTCTCCATTGGATATAAGGCATGCTTAGACTTGCCAATTCAAGTGGAGTCGATGCCTGGTACCTGCAACCTGAAACAAGTGAAAAGTTGAGCATATATATATACGTATAATCATCAAATCAACACACCGCATAAGGGAATCATAGCGTCACAGGGTACTCACACATGAGTAATGCGACACTGTCCCTTCCACCAATCACAACAATAAATAACCACATCATGCATGATCATCAATAATTAAGCATCTATGTAAGCATCATCAGATAATCTCGTAAGCACCTGATAAGATTAATTCACATAATCAATTGAGTTCATAACCAACCATAATATAAGCATAAAACAATAGTTCAAACGGTATCATTAGAGTAGTAAACAAGTATCTTCATCAAATAGTAAATCCAAAATGTCATAATGTCTAAACAGAACTACTATTAGAAAGCTAAAATGAGGGGCACTACATCCTCCCCCTAGGATTAGGCTTACTCTTGGAAGTATGCAAACAAGTTGAGGGATAGACCTTGCTCAAAGCCCCTACTCTTGAGGATCAACTCTTGATACTATGGAACGTGCACGGGCTCCGAAGAAAACTACATGTCCTCTACCTACGGTCTCCAAGATTGTCCCCTAATACCCTACCTGACAGTGTTCAATTGCTGTGAACACTTGATGAGACCTCCCTACATCACCTACGGTCAGCTTTGAAGCTGTCAGCCTTAGACCAAAACCTGCAGTGTTCCTCTGTGGATAGTGCCTGGCTATATGGCCCTGCTGGCCACAAGAAAAACATCCTGTCCCTCTACCATAACCTCCGCCACCCAAGAAAGCATTGGGCTACTGGAAATCATCTCTATTAACTACAGGCTGAGTGTTTTGAACTCGCTGATTGGGATGATAACTCTTGGCCCACCGCCAATTATAGTATTTTCCTGACTAGGTGCCACCACTTTGCTGAGATTGAGAATTCTTTGATTTTAATTGGGAAAACAGTTGCTATTGCTACTGCTGCTATCCGCCTTTAGCAGGTGTATGATGGTTTCTCAAAGAGCTAGCTGCCTGAGACAGACCATCATGAGGTCCAACACCTGCCGAAGGCGTACTACCAATTTGCACACATGTATGTCCTCCAAGTGCCATGGCTAAATTTTCCTCTACCAGATGTGCCTTCTCGATAGCTACCTCCATGGTCTTAGGCTCGAAAACATGGACTCCTCCACTGATACAGGCATTCAAGCCCCTAATAAAGTGCTACACTAACATAGCCTCGTCATCTCTGATGCCTACATACTGCTTGAGCTCATAAAATCTACGCTCATACTACTCTACTAAAATGGCCATCTATCTCAGCTCATGGAACTCATCTGCTCAGTGTTGCTTCCAGTAATTCGACAGGAAGCGAGCTATGAACCTTTCTAAGAACAATTCCCAAGAAATAATACTAATGTCCAAGTGTAGATTCTACTCCTCTAAATGCCACCAGGTCGAAATAAAACCTCTGAGATGCAAAATAGCACATCTAGCCTTGGTGTTGCTACCATACGGATACATGGCGAAACACCTACCTAAATCAAGTAACCAGGTCTCTACCTCTAAACCACTACCAGATCCATCAAAGTTGGGAGGGCATACCCTCAGAAGATCTCGCATATGACCGACTAAGGTGGCCTCCTATTCAACCATCATCTCTCTCCTTCTAGGTGACCTCTCTCTTTCCCTAGGTTCTGGCTGATCTACTTCCTGTCTAGGGCCCATACATGCAAGAACCTCCTCAAGCAACTGGCGTAACTAGGCTCCCTCTAGTTGTCCCTGATCCTCCATATTTTGACCCCCACCTTCCTAAGCACTCTCATGAGGGGAACTGTGAGGGGGTGTACCACCACCACCTCTTTCGTGTCCCCTACCTCGACCTCTAGGCATCTTCTACACTAAACCAACAAAGGACAACCTCAGGCTGAAAGATGAGGATGACAAAAGGGAAAACACACCTTATAGAATCTACGCAACTAGGAAAGCATAATATCCTTATACATACCTCGAGTACCCAGTGTTTGAAAACTTGGCTCTGATACCAAATGTAATGCCCCGCCACGAAACCCTAGAGAAAGTCTAAACTAGCAACAAAAGGTTTTTTTTTTTTTAAGAAATGGAATAAGGTGTAATCACAAGGTCTCATAGCATGCAAGTTAACTTAATCTCTAGGGATACATGACTACATTAACTATTATAATAATCAGGTTACCATACATGATTAATCTAAAACCAAAAGCATTAAAGAAATATAGATTTTCCATTATAATACTACATCAGTTTTACAACATGAATACATATCGCACAAGAATTACAGTATGTTTACCATCTTCTTTACAAGAGCACAACATTACAATGGCAACTATATTGCTTACATAAAAATAATGATACGGAATAAAACTAGCATACATATCATGAATGTCTACCTCCCCAACTAAACAAAGGTAGAAATCCACTACAAGATGAATCTTCAAGTGTTTGAACATCAACAAAAATGACCAATGGAGAAGGAGCACAACCACTCGACCATGTGGAACCCTAAGGCCCACCCCTCCATGCTAGGAGATGACAAAAAGATCCCACAACATGAAAAGTCAACTTGACATGAAACTAAGCAAACACTAGGACTACTTATGACTACACAAACACATAAGTATAACTCAGACAACCATTCCAAAGGCAACCACTCAAAACAAGGCAAGTGTACAACAAGGGGATGCTAGACTATAGTAGACAGGAGTGTCATTACGAAATTTGTCATGGGTTGTCGTAGTAGGCCTTCCTAGGCCCCAGCCCCCATCCTGGGTTATCCTGGTAGCCTCTCCCAACCCCTGGCCCCCATACAAACTCACGCAGAATCAACATATCTTTCATACGGACAAGGTAATTGATTTTGCCATTCCAAGCCTTCCCAACTCATCTCAAGCCTAAATGAGCACTTGAGATATGAGTAAGGCATCCAATTATCTTATTAAGTGTGTGTACTACCCTACCCCTAGATTCATTAATTGGGTTATCACTTAGTTAAGAAAACTGCCACATGGGTTGTCCAGGATGCCACTTTGGGCTCCGGCCCCCATTGAGAGCCACTCCCTACCTGCATCTAAAAGACCCCTCACAAAAAGAAATACATACCTGCCAAGTGTCCCATAATAATGCAAGGTAATAACCATCTTTCCTACTAAACAAATTCACAAGGATCGACTCCAAAGTCCTGGTTTCAAAACTTCCAAGAGATACAGATTTAACAATCGTAATAAAAATACTTCCCCTTTTCAACTACTAAAGTCTCCCCATTAAAAAATAATACGTTATCACATGCACAATTTAATTAATGAATCATCTTAATCAAGATAGACTTAATGACCATTCATGATATATTTCAACATGACATACATAGACATGAAATCAAAGCCTATGCCTCTGGAACATACTTTGACAAACATAACTCTCTTATGGTCTATGACCTACTACACATAATTTCATTTACCAAAAGAAGATTTAAACCGCATTCTAATTTAACAAAGGCAATAATAAAGAAATCATAATAATCATGATCATTGGATAATACTAGTCAAGTCTAATTCCACATCATTTAAAAGTAGTACTTACAATTGAAAGCATAAACAATTAAAAAATTGATTTTATAAGATCTTTTATTCTATGACTACACTAATCAAACACATTATTTATTTTTCTATTATAACTAGTGATCAATTAAATTAAAGTAATATATTTCCAATATTATTGATAATAATAATAATAACAAAAGATTAGTAACTTATAGTTTTGGTGTAATAACAGAAGTGATGTTAATACTAATAATAGCAATAGTAGTATTAATATTATACCATATTGTTAATAGTGCATGTAAAAACAAAATTTGAAAGTAAAAGAAAATATTACCTATCACCTAATAGGCGTCCATATACATGAATTATTAATGCTAAAGCATTCACAGTAAATTGGCACCGGAAGCTTATGAACTAACAGTCTAGTTTAATCATTCATCATACCCCAAATCGATGTCAAGAAGAGATTCTATGTTAACCTTACTTTACCACGGTGAAAACAAATTATGAACGAAAATGCTGGAACAAGATTCATGCCGAACTTGTAACTATAGTTGTAACGACTTGGTGTGAAAAGGAATTTGATAATAACCGTCGCGGTCTTGGAAAGAAGTATCACATCTAAATGAGAAGAATGAAGGTACTAAAGCTTCTAATCTGGTGAGAGTTGAATTCGCCAAAAGGAAAGTCTAAGTTACTTTCAAAGGAGACTAATGTCTACTTATGGAACGCTGTAATAGAAAAGAATCTACAGTTTCTACAATATAGGCTGATTCATAACACCATAACTATTGGCCAATTATGCCAAGTTTCTAAAAAAGAAAACTCCTAAAAGGCCGTTTGAATCAATAGATTGCCAATTAATAGATTTAGAGACCATTTTCCAAATGTAAAAGTCGTTCGATATTAAAACAAAGCGATAACATTACCATTGCCAGAAGGTGGATTGATTACATGTAGAGGAGGCTAAAAACATAATGACACATGCTATGACCACAGGGATATGCATCTTAGCACGGATGCCCAAATTGGAGCACATTGAAATATTGTGACCTTTATTTGCGTTTAAGCTATGTGTCAGTTTAAACATGGGAGCAAATTTAATATTGCCAGAATGTCCAAAGCTAAGCAAGGTATAGCTCATCTAATGGTGATGGAGTTAGAAATGAAGATATATGTATGAAGGACAATAAACATAGGAGATGTTTTGCATAATAGGCAGAAAAAGGTTTGTTGCTATCCTACAAGAAAATTCATTTCCTCATCAAGGATGGTTGCTCAAATGAAAGTGTCGCTTCAATCAACATGGCAGAAATGAAATGCAACAGATAGATGTGTAAGTATCTGACCAGATCAACAACTTGCTAACATGTGCAATGATGGAATAAAATATAGAGAATTAAGTGATTATTACCACAAGAAGAACGATTTAGCTATTTGCTCTCTCAATGATGATGTTTCTGTTGGCAAGAGACACTATATGGATTCATGGTTGTTGTCATTGATGGCAACAAAGGTCATCCCACATATCTGCAAGTCATGGTGTGCCTCTACCGGAAGTCAGGATGAAGAACTGTTGTGGTCCGGTGAACAAGAACAGAGCATGTGGCAAGGTCCGACAGATTGGTCCGGACCTCTCAGAGGAAGTGTCTTGGTGCAGTGAGGATTTGGGGAAGTCAAGAGGACTACCTTGAGTAGTATATTCCAAGGATTTAGCCTCCGGTGATGGACAAAAAAAAAGATATGAATAGATGAGTACCGGATTCCTAAAAGACAATGAGAACAGAAGGAAGAACTGACTGACAGAGCATCAGAATATTTTTCGGATATGTTATTGTTGATGGTAAAGGTTGTGAAGGCATGAATCATGTTTGGCCAACATGATCAATGATATCTACAAGTATATGCTTGATCCGCATTGCTTGGTGAGCAAGGATTCAGCTGACAGAACAGAGTTTGTAAGAAACTAGACTGTTCCGGATGCCGACTAGAAAGGTGATGAAATTACTTGTGCGGATATATATAGAGGATGGATTTAGTTGTGAAAAGTGTGATTGTGTGATGGTATATGCGAATAAGTACAGAGCAGAGCAGAAGTAGTAAGAAAGATCCGGTATGTGAAAAGATAGCAGAATAAAGAACAGAGGAAAGATGAAGTGCAGCAGATCAGTGTACTGAGCCTAACCAGAACTGAACCCCAGCATATGTAGGTGCTTCCAATCAGTTCAAGTATTATATAACATTCTTTGTAGACAGTGTGTCTCCTTGTAGGCAGTGGGCCTCTTCGTGAGCGGTGTGCTCGGGCAGTGAGCCCTAATTGGCAAGTGCCATTTTTGTAACTCCTTATTCTTCTAACAGAGAATAATCTTTGGGTTAATCACCCCATGGTTTTCTCCCTTAACCGGGTTTCCACGTCAAAAATATTGTGTCATGTGTTTCTCATTTCATGATAATGTTTGTTTGTTTAATTCAATGCTGCTTTGATTAATAAGAAAGTTCAAAAGAAGAAACAATTAGGATAACTGATTCACCCCCCCCTCTCAGTTATCAACAATTGGTATCAGAGCAAGGTTCCTCCTAATAGAACCTAACAACTTGAGGAAGATCTAGGAGTTCAAATGGATGCATATGGTTTAAGGGAGCAACTCAAGACTACCCTTGAGGATCTTGAACAGTCAAATTCTGAAGTCAATGAATTAAAGGAAAGACTCAAATAGGCTAATGAATTCATGAGAGAACTAAAAGACAAATTAAGTCTCTCTATGAAAAAGAGAAAGGAGCTGCTCCAACAATTGGCAAGCCAAACTAAAGAAAGCAATACAAATGAAGAATTGACTGAGAAAACCAAGTTATGTGAAAAGTTATCAAAAGAAGTCATTATGTTAAGACATGAAATGGAATCAGGAACTATAAAGTTTACTCAAGAGATTGAAGAAAAAAGAAAAGCTGAAGACAATCTAAGACAATCTCTTAAAGAGAAATCAGAAGAATGCCACCAGATGGACAGGATTATCAGACATCTTGAATCTGATCTTGAAGATGCCAAAGATAATGAAGAAAAACTTGAGGATCAAATTGTCTCTCTCAAAAGAGATCTTCAAACAGCAAATGAATATAAAGAAAAATTCAAGATAAGTTCTGCCCAACTTGAAGTACTTCTTGGAAGTCAAAAGAAGACAGATGACAAGTACGGTTTGGGATATGAGAAAGGAGAAAGCTCTGGATCCGGTCAAAAGAATTTTGGATCAGAAAATCTAAGGAATAGGCCTAGAAGACCTCCGGTAAGATAGCCCAATGCTCAAAGATATCCATCTTTCAATGGATACTGCCACAGCTACAATCACTTTGGTCACAAAGCTAATCAGTGCAGAAAAAGAATGAATCAAACTAATCCATCCTTCTCCGGACAGTGCTTTAACTGCAAAAGGTATGGACACAAGTCTCATGAATGCAGAAATATGCAAGTAAACAAATCATTCAATGGTAGATGCTTTACATGCAATAGAGTAGGTCATATGGCTAATCAATGCAGATCAAGAGGTTATCAGTCAAATATGCAAAGAAATGTTATTTGCCAAATCTGTAATAGGTCCGGTCATAATGCTAAAGTCTGCAGAAGCAAGAATCAGGACAAAAGAGGTCCGGTGTATAATCAGAATCAAGACAAGGGTAAACAAAAGATGAATGCGGATGAAGTTAGGAATCAGATGAGCAAGATTTGGGTAAAGAAAAGTTTAGAGAATACAGAAACTGGATCCACACCAGATTCTGGTGCTGATATTCCTTCCAGAAATTAAAAAGTGAGCTCTGGCTCAGGGGGAGACTCAAAGAAAATCCTGTTCCCCCAGCCAATCAAGTGGTGCTGGATGTGACACAAGATGCGGAGTAAAGGGTTTGAAGATATAAGTCCTGAGATGATCTAAACAAGATTTCAGAGGTCCGCATGAAGATGTAAAGAAGTTGTGATCGATCAAGTAAGACCTGTTCTGGGAGATGCTCCGGAATGATAGAGGACTACAAAAGGGTCCGGAGAGATCTGGAAGTACATTATTTTACTCTGCGGACTGGACAGAATGTTTGGGATGTTCTGGTAATGTGTCATCTCAATTTATTCATGATTGAAAGATCCGCATGATGTTCATAGATCAGGACTGATCCGGGATACTTCAAGCTATCCGGATAAGGCAAACCGGAATAATGTAGGTAGAGCATTTATTGCAAACAGATATTAGGGTTTGCGAAACGATATAAGGGATTTCTCAACAATCACTTGATCATTCCACATCCAAGAAGAAGCGAAAAGTGGAGCTCTGCAACAAAATTCATCAAGTTCACCGAAGATCTCCTGCCGAAGTCATTACATACAGAAATCAATCCAGCCACTCCGTGTAACCGAAGACGCAAAAGGTATTTTCCACTTTCGATATCTTGCTACAAATCTTTTGAAGAAATGGCTACTCCAAATATAGTAAAAATCTCAGATAGGCCCCGACCTGAATTTAAGAAACATCCATACAAGTCATTGGAGGTAGATCCCTTAGGAGCATTTTCCAGTGTTCCTCATGGAGTTTTACACACAGAAGACATTAGGGTTTACATACATGCAAGCATTGAGGAATTTGGGGAATTCAAATTGAGAGATCTCTATCACAAACAACTGATAGACAATGCTTTTGAGCTTAAACCAGAGTACAAGGGTATCCAGAAGAAACAGTTTGATCAATTCATTCATTTCCCCTGCTTTGAAGAAGAAGAATGGGTCTGATATGTATTGAGAAGAATGCATGACAACTTCCTATGGTTGGATAGACCTTGCAAGATCACAAAAGAGGCAATTAGGGCAGTAACTGGTCTATACTCTTCCGGAGGGATACCTATCCTCAAATCTGTCAAGAACAACATTGTAACTGAGGCCACCGCATCAAAATTTGATAAGAGGGCAATGACCATTCAAGATATTTCAGATCAGGATATCAAGTATGCATCCATGATAATAGGATACAAGATCTATCACTCCAGTAGGGAGAATTCTGTATCCGGAACTGCAGTGTATACTGCCTATGAAATGCTAAGAAAGAATGCAGAATATGATCTCTGCGAACTGCTCTTAAGCCAATTAATGGAAAATATACAGAAAATCAAGAAGGACAAAAAGAATTCCTTTAAGTATGGTACTCTTATATTATGTCTATTTTTCTACTTCATGAATGAGCTGCCCGGATCAAGTGGATGGGCATGGCAGAATGACAAACCTGTTGCAGTCCAGATAAGAGACTATTTACATGGGCTTGGGGATGCCAAAGCAAGAAATACAGCCCTATGGGGATACTTCAAAAACTTCCAAAGCACGATGCAAGCAAGAGAAAGAATTCCCCAGTCTCTTGTTGAAAAATACAAAGACTCAGTGTGCTTTATGGTGGACACTGATCAGTGCCTAATGGAGGCAGTGGAGCCAAGGACTGTCTGGATCATGCCCATGGGGTATGAAGTGGATGAACAGATAGTGGAGCTGCATGTTCAACACATGTTAAGTTAGCCCAAAGATCCAAAGGCAGAAAGGTTTGGAACCTTTGAGGAGCTGAGTGTAAAGATACATGTAGAACTCAGGGAACCTGAGATAAAGAGGAAGGTGAGAAAAGAAGTAGAGCATATTGCTCAAGGCCTAGGCATCCCAAAAGAGGCACTTGATGCCAACCGGGAAAAGAGAAGAAAATCTGAGGAAGAAAAGAAAGAGGCAGAAAAGAAAAGCAAGAAAAGTGCTCCGGTGGAATCCTCAACCCGGACCAGATCATCAAAAGGATCTACACCTATCAAAACCAAAAGCTCAAAACCGGAAGTCCAGGGATCCGGTAAGAGATCTAAGACAAAAGCCTCAAGAGCTTATCAAAGCCAAAAGGATGAAGAAGAAACTGAGTCAGATGAGGGAGTGAAAGAAATAAAGAAACAGAAGAAGAAAGGATCCGGTAAACCCTCTTCAGGCCGAGACAAGGAAGAAATGACAGAAGAATTTGCTGAAAAGCCCACCCTGTCTCTAGACAGTGTAGTCAAATCAGTCACTATGGATGGGAACCTTCAACCGGTGGCTGAATTCTATGATGACTACAATGAGGCAGATCAAAAGACCCTGCAGGAAGCTATAATTAGGTAATTGAACATCTACAATAAATCTTTCATTGAGATTATCTCTGAAATTCCAAAGAGTCTAGAGATGGAACTAGAAATAAGAAAGAACAATGCCATGGCAAAAGACCTTGAGATCAGGGAACAGATAGCTATTCAGCTATATCCCTCAATTGATCACAAAACCATGAACATGATATTCAAGGACTGCAAGGATGAATTCAGAAGCAAAGCAAGGATGAATTAGCTTATGCTTGGTGAGACCGACAAAGTAGCCAAGGACACTGAAGAGATCCTCTGGAATACATACAAAAGGTTCAATATTCCTATTACAGAGGACTTAGGTGCAGAAACAGCTGCGGACTTGGAATCATCTACTCTAGAAGAAGTACAACTAGAACAGACTAACATCTCTTCTCCGGCTTCTCCTACAGTCTCTGGATCCCAAGAAGAAGAGAAATTACAGGAGAAAGAAGCAGCAGAAAAAGAAAAAGAGGCTGACAGCACCAAGGATGCAGAGAAAAAGAAAAATCCAACAGAGAAAACCACAACTGTAAGTGGTAAGAATGTGGAAGGGGATAAGACTCCTAAGGACAAAACTGCAGAAGAAAAGAAACATCTGTCTCCGGCAAGAGACACTGCACAAACTGTTCAAAAGTTTCTAAGCCAAGAAACTTTAGAGATTGATGAACCGGAGCTTCTAAAAGGCCCATTCGACTTTGACTCTCTCTCTCCGGTACAGACAATGAAGATAGCTTCATTTGCAAATGCTAAGGCAAATGAAAAACTCCTAAAGTCTCATATGGAAGACTGTGAGTTGATAGAGGCTACTTCCGGAGTGCTTGAAAAGATTATGCCATCAATCCAGATAGATCTGACAGCCTCCTCTTCCGGTAATCTCAAAACCTTAGTCAGCAGTGTTGATACACATTTTGATTCTCTAGAAAAATCAGCTGAAGAAAAGGTCCGGAAGGAATTTTTGGATAAAAGATTTTCAGAAGTATTAGGATTAATCTCTAATGATAGGAGAAATATGAGTATTGGAATAAAGAGCTTAGAAAATGCTCTTAAGGATGGCGGTGATATTTACAAATTTTGTATCTCCTGGTCAAAGGCAACAGTAGAAATTGATAAGAAAATAAAAGCGGAACAGGACAAACTACAAAGTTTGTCTCAAAGTTTTGATCCTCTCTCTTCATCCATAGTAAATCAAGAATGTCAAACTATTGCAATCACAAATGCAATAAAGAACTTTGAGAAGGAAAGGAAGAATATCACTAACCGGATGGGAGAACTTAGAAGGATTATAATCCCTAAGTTAGAAACTATGCATGAGGCCATCAGTGATGCTCAGACTACCGCCCAAACAAATGATCTGACAGATCTCAAGAGGGCAGAAGCTTTTGCATTTTTGTTGAGTGGTCACATTTCAATTTTGGATAGAATGAAGCAAAGTTGGGCTACAGAACTGATCCAACTAAAGACATCTTTTGCAGACATTCTTCAGTTTATGTGAGTATGTAAATATGCGGCTATGTATAGAAAATTTTTGAAAATTTTGGTGTGCAGACCCTACCCTTTGCCATTGATGTCAAAGGGGGAGTGAGGAGCAGTGAAAAATGAGGAATCCAACTAAGGGGGAGTTCCGGAAATTGTATATAAAGATAGAGCATCAGCAAAGGGGGAGCATAGTGCGAACACTTAGTCATTTTTCACTAAGTATTGCCATCAATGCCAAAGGGGGAGATTGTTGGCAAGAGACACTATATGGATTCATGGTTGTTGTCATTGATGGCAACAAAGGTCATCCCACATATCCGCAAGTCATGGTGTGCCTCTACCGGAAGTCAGGATGAAGAATTGTTGTGGTCCGGTGAACAAGAACAGAGCATGTGGCAAGGTCCGACAGATTGGTCCGGACCTCTCAGAGGAAGTGTCTTGGTGTAGTGTGGATTTGGGGAAGTCAAGAGGACTACCTTGAGTAGTATATTCCAAGGATTTAGCCTCCGGTGATGGACAAAGAAAAAGATATGAATAGCTGAGTACCAGATTCCTAAAAGACAATGAGAACAGAAGGAAGAACTGACTGACAGAGCATCAGAATATTTTTTGGATATGTTACTGTTGATGGTAAAGGTTGTGAAGGCATGAATCATGTTTGGCCAACATGATCAATGATATCTACAAGTATATGCTTGATCCGCATTGCTTGGTGAGCAAGGATTCAGCTGATAGAACAGAGTTTGTAAGAAACTAGACTGTTCCGGATGCCGACTAGAAAGGTGATGAAATTACTTGTGCGGATATATATAGAGGATGGATTTAGTTGTGAAAAGTGTGATTGTGTGATGGTATATGCGAATAAGTATAGAGCAGAGCAGAAGTAGTAAGAAAGATCCGGTATGTGAAAAGATAGCAGAATAAAGAACAGAGGAAAGATGAAGTGCAGTAGATCAGTGTACTGAGCCTAATCGGAACTGAACCCCAGCATATGTAGGTGCTTCCAATCAGTTCAAGTATTATATAACATTCTTTGTAGACAGTGTGTCTCCTTGTAGGTAGTGGGCCTCTTTGTGAGCAGTGTGCTCGGGCAGTGAGCCCTAATTGGCAAGTGCTATTTTTGTAACTCCTTATTCTTCTAACAGAGAATAATCTTTGGGTTAATCACCCCGTGGTTTTCTCCCTTAACCGGGTTTCCACGTCAAAAATACTGTGTCATGTGTTTCTCATTTCATGATAATGTTTGTTTGTTTAATTCAATGCTGCTTTGATTAATAAGAAAGTTCAAAAGAAGAAACAATTAGGATAACTGATTCACCCCCCCCCCTCTCAGTTATCAACAGTTTCAGCATGCAAAAGATGATTCAGTAGTGTTTCTATTTTCTGGGAACCTGGAGGTCACAAGTGAAGATGGGCACAGAAGGATTGGCAGTAATAAGGTATAATAAAATATAGATTACAGAAAGCCACAAGTTAGATTCCTCACCCGGATTGGGAAGAAGAAGAAATTTAGATAATAAATACATGAACAACCTATTACAGAGAATTGAAATGTAACAAGAACACACACATAATGATTCTTAAGAAAAATAATGGAAAGGATAGCATAAATAAGATCCAAATAGGGAACCTGTATTCAGAGCCCAACAGATTGAAGATTTCTCACCATAGTTGCTTTTTCCCCAAAATCCCAATTCTCCAACTTTTTGAAAATTTCCCCCCGCAAAAGCCTCTGAGAACTCCCCCCTCCATATGCCTTCCTACCTAGAATAAAAATAGTAAAAACAATAAATTCCTACCCATCACTTACCAACCACCACTATCCCCATTAATTCCCATTACCTCCCAGCAAGACAATTCAAATTTTAATTTATTTTGGACTGTGTCAAACCAGATTCTCTAACAACACAGAATATTTTAATTTGTTATTCACATAAAGAAAAAGAAGATTTTTTTGTATTTTCATACTCATAATGACTTTCATTAATATTGCACTTTATATTCACTTCCACAAAATATAAAATTTACTTAAATATTATCATTTAAACTCACAATTTAAGATTTCTATTTCCATCTTATTATTATTATTTATTTACCAAAGTAGACTTATGATTTATATTATAATAATGAAATTAATCAAAATGATAACATGCAATTACAACCTGAACACCCACATACCGAACAAAACAAATGGCCTCAAACAGAAAGATTGATCATCAACCCAACCGACCAAACCGATAGATCATAGGACAAGACAACTCAACCTCTCCAAGGGTGATATCTAGCTAAGGGACCTTATCCCATCTCTGATCCACAATTCTCCATTGGATATAAGGTACGCTTAGACCTGCCAATTTAGGTGGAGTCGATGCCTGGTACCTACAACTTGCAACAAGTGAAAAGTCAAGCATATATATATATACGTATAATCATCAAATCAACACACTGCGGAAGGGAATCGCAGCGTCATAGGGTACTCACACATGAGCAATGTGACACTGTCCCTTCTACCAATCACAACAATAAATAACCACATCATGCATGATTATCAATAATTAAGCATCTATGTAAGCATCATCGGATAATCTCATAAGCACCTGAAAAGATTAATTCACATAATCAATTGAGTTCATAACCAACCATAATATAAGAATAAAACAATAGTTCAAACAGTATCATCAGAGCAGTAAACAAGTATCTTCATCAAATAGTAAATCCAAAATGTCATAATGTCTAAACAGAACTACTATTAGAAAGCCAAAACAAGGGGCACTACAGCTATCACCTGTTGTAATTCTTGGTTGTCAAAAACATGCCTTCAACATATGAATCTGACCCTTCAACTTCCTCCCAAACCCTTATGCAAAATTAATGTTTGAATCTCTCTCATGTTTTCTCATTCTACTATTCTCTTAGCTATGCTTGGTTGCACATACTTCCATTATTGAACTTCCTAAAGCTTCATGCTATTGAAATAATACTATTAGTGGAAGCTCTCTAAAGGATTCACATTGTTACACTTTGGTTGACTCCTCCAAAGAGCTCATTTTTCCCTCTTCTACATCATGTTGGTAATATTGTTCTTGTTCTCATTTTGAATAATAATGAAGCTCTTCTTTATCATTTGATTCTACATTTCTATTTGGCTAATCTTGGTGTAGACCACCACCCATTTTATCATACACACACTAGGGTATTCTTCCCTGTAGACCAGGGTTGATAATTATAAATTTATTTTATTGTCATTACTCTTAATTCCTAGATACACATAGGATAGGAGCACACACTATTTTTCTATCTTGTTATCATTGGTTTCTATGAAGGTAAAATAACAAAGGAGGGGTTTGACCTAAAGGAAACCCTCCAAACAACCCCAACCTTTTCTCTTGTTTCAACCATGAGTATTTTGGGATGCATTCAAATGCATCGAGGTTTGTTGGTTTCTTCATCCCTCTCATTATTTCAATATTTCACTTGATTTAAATAGCTATTTTAGCTTCATTTTATAATTTCTACATTGTAACATGCCATCTCATATTACTTGGAATTACACACACAATTTACTAAGAATGTAAATGAACATGATAAACATGAAAGTATTTTCTTTTAACATTTGTATAATCACGTAGAAATAAAAGCATATCTTTTCTGAATATTTTTCAACCTAGAAAATCACAATATATTAAAAGATTAATCACAGTGAAATCATTTCACTTTATATTTACAAATATTTTGCACTTAGCAATAACCATAGGTCAAACATGAAGTACACTACATCTAGAATTTTAGTATCTACCACACGAGTCTCAGAAAGTCTTCTGCTATAGAGGGAGAGCATCATCTGAGTGCTTTAGCTTCAACCACAAACTAGTGGTCCCCTGCACACTTTCCTTCATGGAAGTGATCTACCCTTCACGAAGAGTATAGACATAAAGAAACAACAAGTTGCCATCTGAGTTCTAGTGATGTGTCTTATGTAACTCAATCAACCATACAACCCTAGACAAACTTCTAGCTAAGTATGATCATTCTAACAGGGCACGCCATCTAGAAACTGTGAATTGACTAATGTATGCAGAGACAAATGCATCACTTTGGCCAAAGTTTCTTTATAAATAGATGCGTGCAATAAACGTAGTCACACAAATGTTTGTAAACCTATAGATGTTCACACACCTCTAACTTGACTTGGAAACTACCTCATCCTACAATTTGACTTGTTTGACTGAAAACTCCAGACATGAACTATCTTGGCTAAACCTAATTCCTAGTCAATCTGACTTAGAATTTAATCCTTAGTCTAGGATAAATACAATGTATAGGTCTAGAAGATTTTAATCTTTCAGAGAGTCCCTAGTCGCATTCTTGTAAATATTAGGGTCTATGACTTCCTATCATTCAACTCAATGACTCAAAGATTAAACACTCTTGTGCTATATGTCAAGTTTTGACTCTAATAAAAGATTATTTAATTTATCAAAGTGCTACTTAAACTCTTATCTATTTATACTACCTTGATCTATGGTTTATTGACCATTTACTATCGACCATAATTTTCAATAGACTAAAACAATGTTATAACCGACTTAAGAGATTTTAAGTTTTCTAAACCCTTTTGGGTTGATTCTAGGGTTTAACTTCTTTATCCCAAACTCATTATAAACAAATACTCTTGTTTTTCCCAAAAGTAAAAGTTTATAATAATAAAACATAGAATCATAAACCTCTAGTCTTCTCTTGACCACTTGGGCAATGTTAAAATCACATTTCTCATAACATGCTTAAACTAAGAACACGAGGTATATCCTCTTCATATAAGATCTATTATGAATACTATTATATTCATAACTCATCTCATGACCAACTCTATCTTCCAATCTAGATATGTTTGAGTCTACAATAATAATCTTTCTGACCTCTTGGTCTTCTCGAGTCCTTCGACTCTCTACATAGGATAGGTTTTGAATTCACATAGGATATCCTTAAAATATCATGATGATACTTATCATTGTTGTAGAATGCTTATGTGATGATATATCACTATCCTTAAATGTTTTTCGAATGAAATTTATATTGTTTCTATATAATCTACAATAGGTGTATAGCTAACACAAAACCATTTGATTGAGAATAATAAAACTTATACATTCTTACTCCTAACAGCTCCTAAGTTTAATATAGGGTTCTAGTAAGTCTCATTCTATGAAATTACATACATAATTTTATCTAGTTATACATTGCAACCTTACTAAGATATGGCTACAATACCATGTATACAAAAGTAAGAATAAATATTAGTTTATCTCTGCATGAGTATACTAAATGAAATACTTTTTTTATTCAGGTATAACACAGTATCCTCAGTCCAGTGTCTACTAACTACTAAGATAACAATATAATGTCCCTATATGTTTGGTGCCATAGAAATAACATGAAAAAGCTAACATCTGCAGTTATTTCTAATGAAACTATAACATAAAATGCTAAACTTTGAGGTTTCTAAACTACTGTATACATAGTATTACCACTGTCTCCTTCAATCTTCATTTCTCTACTACTTATGCTCTATATATTTAACTCTTAAGGAAACATATTTCTATTTTATTCATACAATAATAAACCTCTACAGTTCAAGAACGAAAACAAATGTTTATCTAAGACATTCTTACCTGCAAATGCCATCGATTTCTAATGCCTAAGCAAGATCCAACCAACTCCTTGCTACCCGAGCTTGACTTATCTCCTCCTTCTGAGTATCTATCTTCTTCCCCCATAGTTTTCTAAATAAGAACAAGCTCACTGAGTTAACACAACTCCTTAACTTATTTATCCCTTGCTTCCTTATTGGAAGCTCTCTGCTCCACTCAACTTTACCGTGCACTATCACCTATCTTTTGCACTATCAAAACCTTGTTTTTATACGATGTGATAACATTGTTCCCTTCATTCTCCTCTCTCCATAATAATATAGCCTTTACAAGGTTTAACTTCTCCCTTACCATGAGGAGATTCCTTTCCAAAATAAAGCCTATTATTGCTCTCCATGGTGCAAGTATTTTGAAGGTGGAGTGACTGGTCATTATGACCACTCCCTATTCTAATTAAGAGTTCCCCCATACTATCATGGAGATAAAGGGATTGATCCTCCATAACCTAACAAGAAGTAGTTGCAATGAAATTTGAAATTATACCACCCTCTTTAAGAAGCTCATCGACCATAAATCTACAGGTTTAAGCTAAAAACTCATATTAAATAAATATATATATAACAATGTAATGTAGATGCATACTAAGTATACTTATGTTACTTCAAGAACTCGAAAAAATACAAGAATTTGGTTGAGATATTCTCCCCCTTTCAATATCACCCAATGTCAAAAATATATAGGTTATCATAATGGAATTTCAATCAGAAATTTTTTATAATGAAATTGTTTAACCACTAATAAATATATTCTCTTGAATATAATCTATATTCATATCACATAAGAATTAGTGACTATTGACCATTCCTCATTGATGGTCTAACTATCTTGACATGGTTTTCAACAAAACCTAAGCTTAAAGGATCTAGTCGATGATTGTCAAGTCGAGACCAAACTTAGACCAATTGGTCAAACACAACTTACCAAACTCGATAAAGGTTCACTAAACTATGAAAACACAAGACTTAGATGACAAAAACCTATTTTTTCCCATACATATATTATGTTCTCTCCGATGATTTTCTCCCTCTTTTTCTCGGAGGGTTGAAACATGTTTAATGGTTACAACTTGCATTCACCAAACTAGGATTAGTGCATCATTAGTCAATCCATAAACCTTATGAATAAATAATCTTGACAGCATATAATCACATGTCTAAATTATAATCATATAAACAATAACTCATGATATCATTTATTTATCCTGACATTTTCACATAATGTCAAATCATTAATTCATGCAAAATTATCTACTAATTACATACAAGTAAAAAGTAAAATGTAGTCAAAATTTGAGGTGTGACATGTCACCCCCATAAGATTCATTGCCCTTGATGATCCAATGTATCCAAAATAATAATAAGATAAATTTTTTGTTTAACTTTGAAAAGCTTAAAATAAATGAGGAAATCTTTGATAAAAATTATGGTAATCCTCCCATGTACATAGCACTATCCTCTGCATACTGGTCCCATTAGACCTTGGATTGAGTAACCTCTTTGTTATGCAGGAGGACCTTGTGAACTTTGAGCACTTTGAGAGGCTCAATCATTACCACTCCTGGGTCCTGTACCTATAAAGTATTCCAATCAAGAATATGATTATCACCTATCATATAATTTTTCAAATATTAAAAAATGAAAAACATTAAGCATCCTAGCAAGAGCTGGTGGTAGAGTGATTCTAAAGAAACTAGATTGATCACTTCAAGAACATCGAAGGATCCTACATAATGCAGAGCTAGTCTAGAAGACTTTCCAAACCTTATGCAACTTGATGAGGGTCAAAGTAGTGTTTGTTAATGCATCATCATTTAATTTTATCAATCCAGAGGTGTCTGGAGTGATCTATGATAAGACTATTAGATATGGGGGGATTTGGTTGGATGGTTCATGGATGGGACTTGATTGGTCAATCTTATGGAAATGAAAGGTCATACAGAAGTGAAAATCTATCTATTTACAGAAAATTAAGCACACATGCATTGAAAGAAACTATCTTGTCTTGCTGGAAAAGAAACACTTTGTTGGAAAAGAAACACACTTTGCTAGAAATAAACACATTTGCAATAAAGGAAACTATTCTAACTTGCTGAAGAATAAACACACTTGCAATGAAGGAAACTATTCTAACTTGCTGCAAAAGTAAACACACTTGCAATGAAGGAAACTATTCTAACTTGCTAGAAAAGTGAATAAAGAGAAACTACTTTTACTTGTTAAGCTACAACAATGAAACACTATGAATATAGCAATGCTGCAGAATAACAAATCTATTTTAAAACTTATAAAATAATCTTGCAAGGAATGACTTAACTCAATATTACACAAAAGTGAAACACACATCACATAAACTCAAGTACAAAGCTAACTGAATAGAATATATAATAGAACTGAACAAACATAAAAATACTAAGAGATCTCCTCTAAAATGGGGAAGCGAGCACTTTCCCAACTAGAGACGATCCTCTTTACTCAACTAAATCTTTCAGAAGAATTCCCCCTTCATTTGCATTCAATCAGAGTCCAAAAGATAGACGAAAGTACATGTCTGAAAATAAGGATTTTTCGTCCTGCTGAAAATATAATCTGGCAAACAACTATCTAAGAAAAACTGGAACTAACTTAGAGAGATCCTATGCTCCTATTTATACATTTGAGCTTTATTGAAAGGAAATAACTAACAGTGATTCTAGCTACATCAAACTAGACTTGAAACCAGTTACTAATTTATTACATTAATTATTCCTTTGTCATTTACTGAAGATCAAGGATTTGCATCAGCTTGGCTATTTGGCAAACTTGAGTGATTTCCCAATATGGCATGGCATTTGGTGGTAGTGACTTCAGTTAGAACTGATGCCAATTTAGTAGCTACTTTGGTTAGTCACTAAAATGGAGTGACATGGAGATTTAGATATAACAGGTACTTTAATTGGGTCATGGGTCATGTTTGCATTGCTGGACCTTTTGGGTAGCCCTAGGATTAGCCAGTAATAGTCATCGACTCAAGGGGAGGATGACTCTATTGGAGGGTAATGGCATCTGGAGTTGTTTGGAGTTCAAGTTCTTCATAGAAAGAGGGGGCTCTGAAGGGATTTGGAGACTAATGGAAGTCTTACTAGCGTAATCCTCATGCAAACACAAACCACTTGTACCATAGTTCATAAGATATGCATTTTGAAAGTATAATTCAAGTAAATAAGTTAAGAGATTTCATCAAAGGAAATGAAAGCCAAACATATGCATAATCTATCCAAAAGACAAACATAATTATAATAATATGTAAATATATGCCATAATGTTTTGTTAAAGTCTTTCAGAATAGGAAATAGCATGAATTAAATGAGTCATAAATTTGACTCATTATTCCCCCCAACTCATAGTATTCTATGTCCTCATGGTTGTGCTCCATCTGCATCATCCAATATGTTTTTTCCCTCAATGATTGTGATGCAGTTATAAACCTCATCATGGTATTGGAACAAATTTCTCCCCTTCAACTGGAACCCATCGTTCTCCTGCACCCTGTTGAACCATGTATTGAACTTCCCTTCTCTCATTGGTTGCCCTTGAGGATGACTCCAATGAGGAGTTGGCATCAGGATTAGTTGTGGTCTGAATCTCATCCCAATCCAGTTTTGTTGCCTTTGCTGGATCAAGGGTATGATTTTTCTGACCTTGTCTATCATCTGCCTTATATTTGCAAGAGACACTAATTCTCTTCTTTTGAAAACATGGCGTAGTTCCTCATATCTTGAAATGCATCTTGAGACTGCTGCGCTGGGGAGATAATTTGCAATGGCAAAGAAATCAGAAATTCAGGAATTCAAATTCCTCACATATTGGTCTATGATACCCTACCTGTAAGCATTTGCTTTGAAAGTGTTGGAAAACCATGTAGTTTTAGGGCACTCATGTCTCATTAGTAGCCCTATGGATCCTGCTGCAACATCATATTCTTCTGCTCTCTCTTCCCATAGCCTATTATTTCAAAGCAGAGATAGATAGCTCCGGGTTTGAAGTTCTCCCACATATAGATTTAGCATTGATGTATTAACATGCCCCATAATGTGGCCATTTTGGAAGAATTCACACAAAAGGTTTTGTTGATCCTTAGGATTTTACATATAACATTCAACAAAGTCTTTATCATTGTCAAAATCATATGGAAGATTGCAGCTTATCCTGAGTAATTTCCATCTTAAAAAT
Organism: Cunninghamia lanceolata; assembly: GCA_027924645.1. Classification (NCBI taxonomy): domain Eukaryota; kingdom Viridiplantae; phylum Streptophyta; class Pinopsida; order Cupressales; family Cupressaceae; genus Cunninghamia; species Cunninghamia lanceolata. Next base: position 10,798,825 of record BSBN01000389.1, read on the forward strand.
TGTTCCCAAAAGAACAGAGCATACACACCTAATGGCGAGCATTGTACTAGCAGGGTTTCTCCTATCTCACAGGCTAGAGCCAAGTTGTTTTCTACTGCCACCTTTTCTTGTTTCAGTGTCTCTATGTCTCTCTGGAGCTGAATGATTTCTCCTCAGAGTTGCCTATTATCCAATGTAAGTTGTAGGTTCTGAGCATAAACATTCAGCAAGGTGGGTGCAGGGGCTTGTTGAGCTACCCATTGTCTGAGTTGAGTTATTTGAATGTCCCTTTGAGCCACCATGGCTTTGTGGTTATCTAGTTCTGTTTTGAAATTATAAATTTTCTTTTCTCTTTCTTTCTTCTCCTTTTCAGCCTCTGCCTTCTACTTTCCTAGCTCCTTATCCTTGGCCTTCAACTATTTGGCTAGGGTCTCCAATTGTGTTCTACACTGCTGCAATTCAAATTTAGCTCTAGATAGAGCTAGGGCATGCCAAGTCTCTTTTGTCGTGGCGTCCTTGGAGCTTTCGTCAAGGGTTTCTTTTCCTATTCGGTATTGCAATGTGTCCTCCCCTATTTCTTCTGGAATACCCTAACTACCATCTTCCTCAAGAATCTCATCACCACCAACTTCCTCAGCCCCCATCTCCTCATGAATATCTTCTTTAGGATGTGTGACAAGGGATGAACGGTGCCTAAGAGAGCATTAGGGTTTTGTTCTACTTCTCCTCTTTCCTCTTCATCTATAGAGATGACTAACTAGTGGTCATGTACGTTTACAAAGGTGGAAGCTATAGCTTCATCTTGCTGACTGCTTTACTTTGTTCATCTCCAGAGTCGTTGGAAGTGGACTTCAGGGGAAGCGGAAGAAACTGCAACAAGGTCTCCTGAAACGAAGATAATATAAGTCTTACATTTTACCTTTTTCCTTTGGGGCTGTAAGGTGAGGAAGTCCTCCCATTTTTGTTGGCCCTCCTCTTGTTGCAGGAAGTGGTGCTTGATAATTACATGAATCAAACCTAGATGACTAATTTGTCCTTCTTTATCCTTCTATTTGGTCAACATTGTAACAAGACTTGCATGCAGAAATGTGGGAACATTTATCAAACATTGGGAATTTTTGGCTTCATGCCTAAGGTGGGTTATTAACCGTATCCTAGGGCCCAAGACTATACCAAACTAGCCATCACATGTGAAAAATTTCATGACCCATAGGACCACAGTCTTCCATGGGTCTGGAAGGCTGGTCTCGTCAATGCCTTTAGTTGATCCTTTACTTACAATGTAACAGGGTAGGGACTCTAGAGCAACATGAAAATTCTGAGCTAGTTCTTCATATGATGGTTTTCTTGCAAACAAATCAACGCCTAATGCAGAAATACTAGAAATTTGACTAATTACTGTACGGTTGATTGGTATCCTTACCCCTTTCACAGTAGTGAAGGTCCTATGGAAGTTTGAAACAAACTCCTTGACCAAATCAGCTTCAAACCCTTCAAATTTCTACAAAAATTCTAACCATCCAGCTTGCTGGAAGATTTGGGCACTAGCGTCATCAAAAATGGCATTTTCAAGTTCAGCCTTCCTTTTGTTGCCCATTTTGTTCAGTAGAATGAATTTGCAAGAAAATGTGATAATGGAGCTCTATGTTTTCTCTGTTTTCTATCGCTGGCTATAAACAAGAAGGAACTTGGAACTCTACGTTGTCAATTGCAAATTTGTGTAAAGGAATGATTGTATGTGAGGCGTACAGAATGGCAGTTGTTGTGCTCATCTTTTCATCAATCATGGCATTAACTTCAGAGTTTTGAACCAGAGTGGCCACGTGTGAAGTGTAATTTCTCAGCCTCCACCTTAACTGCTCTTCCATAATCTTCCAGAGCTGATGCCAGCAATCCTCGTGCTTATGTCTTTTCAAGTGTACTTCCTTTAAATGGCCATAAATGTTGATCATCATTATTCATTAATTCATCTTTTATTTTTGTTTATGGTAGTGATTTGAAATGTCGTGCCATGATGACTCAATACTGTGTATCTCATTGTGAAGCTTGCATGATTGATGCACAAATCTGGGGCTGCCACCTATCAACTGTAATTATCTATGCACTTATTGTGGCATGTGAAGGATGAGGGATGCATGAGAGTAACTTTTGGGGGAATGTGTGGCATATAAAAACATATTAAAATATTTATATAAGTTTTAAGGAAAGAATATACCTTGTAAAGTATCCATCCCCTTGATTATTTCACCTTAACATTTTTACCGAATCACTTTTTTGCAATGCAACGTCACCTAACGCCTGATGATGCTTTGGAAAGTAAACATCCTCCAATGTTTATCTGGAGCAATATGTAGCCATCTAGAGATATCTGTATCTATCTGGAGCTCTTCAAAAAAATTTACACTGAAACCTGTAGAACTGTAACAAGGAATTTTATTGAAGGAAATGGGGAATTTGAAGGAAAGATCGCCATTGCTGGTTTTCAATCTTCCTCTAGGCAAAGCCGCCATTGCTGATTTTCAACATTTACCTGATTTTTTTTCTTCTTTTCTTTTGGCAAGAAAGGCTACCATTTCTAGTTTTCAACCTTTACTACTTTATTTATCTAGAGTCATCACTTAGAACATGAGCCCCATGGAAGAGAGATCTTCCAGGGTGAAATGCTCTATCCGAGACTAGATTTCTATAGAAAACTCCTCTTTGGAAGCTGGTTTGTGGTACAACTTCAAACTATGTCCATTCACCAAAAAAATTCTGCGATCTCCATCAATGGGAACTAGCTAAATAGCCTCATTGCTGAAGGTTTCTTTGGTTTCATAGGGCCCCAACCATCTAGTGTGTAATTTCCCTTTCAAATCTTGATATTTGGAATCATACAACAGGGCCCAATCTTCTTATTTGAACTGCTTACTGATAATGTGCTTGTCATGCCATTCTTTCCTCTGTTGTTGGATCAACTCTGTATGTTGTAGTGCTTCCATCTGCATCTCTTCCAATCTATTTAGCTGCATCATTCTATTTTGTTGTGCTTTAGTTAAATCTATACCCACTTCAAGTGTTGTTCTCAATGTTTCAACCTCATACTCTATAAGCACTAGTGGGTGTTTTCCATAGACTAATTCATATGGTGTGAAATTAGTGGTGGTTCTCCATGTGGTGTTGAAAGTCCAAACAACTTCTATCATTTACTTAGCCCAATATGTTCTTTTACCTAAAATGGTTTTTGTAAGGATTTTCTCTAGTTCTCTGTTTGTTACCTCTACTTGACCATTGCTTTGAGGATGATATGGAGAGGACTTTCTATGACTAGTTTGATATCTTTCCAAGAAGGCTTTGATCATAGTAGACATGAACTATGGTCCTTGATCATAAACAAGAACTCGGGGTGCTCCAAACCTTCACAAAATGTGCTTATACAGAAAATCTGTGATATTCTCCTCCTTTGGTGTTGGCAGTGCTTTTGCTTCAACCCACTTAGTTGCATAGTCGGTGCAAACCAAAATGTAGTGATTTCCTCTGGAAGATGGATCTATCAGCCCCACAAAATATATTCCCACCTTTTCAAATGGTTCAAGAACTACTTCAGGATGGAGTGGCATTTCTGTGGTAGGAGTTGGACGTCCCATCCGCTGACATTGATCATAGTGCTTTACATAATATTGAATATCCTTGGTCATTGTTAGCCAAAAATATCCTACTCCCATAATTTTATGTCCCATCCAGAGGGCTGAAAACTGTTCACCAAAAGGTTCATCATGGCATGCTCGCATTATGTCATACACTTCTGTTTCCTGCACACAACAATGCAATAAATGGTCAGGACAATTTTTAAATAAGAGTCCATTTACCCACTTGTATCTTGAGCTCTCTCAAACCAGTCATTTGGTTTCTTTTGAATTGAAATGTTGTGGGCATCTGCCTGATGCCAAATAGTTTACTAAGTCTACAAACCATGGAGATTATACGAATATGGCAAACATATGTTCATCTAGGAATGCATCATCCACTGGTTCATCATTTCCCTGCACAGTCAATCTGGATAAAAAGTTAGCCACAGCATTATCTTTCCCTGGTTTATCAACAATGGTTATATAGAATTCCTACAATAATAACAACCATCTAATAATTCTACCTCCTACCATGGCTTTATTCATCAGATATCTTATAGTTGCATGATCAGTATGTATGAAAATTTTATAGCCTGTGATGTAGTGGCAGAATTTATTGATAGCATGAACTATTGCCATAAATTCTGTTTCGGTTGTGGTATAATTTTTCTCTGTAGGGTTTAAGTTTTTGCTAATGTAATATATTGCATGCATACCTCCAGATTCATTTAGTTGTCCTAACACTGCTCCAATAGCCTGATTGGATGCATCCATGTGAATGTGGAATGGCTCATTCCAATTTGGTCCTTTAATCATTAGGGCGTCACGAGGGCACTTTTGATGGCTTCAAATAACTATTGGCATTCCAGTGTCCATTTGAATTTAGAATCTTTTTTAAGTAAAGTGAACAAAGGGTTAGCTTTTCGACTAAAGTTTTCAATGAACCTTAAATAATATCAAGTATGTCCCAGAAAGCTTCTTACCTCTGTTTGAGTTTAAAGAGAGGGAATTTGAATAATAATTTCAACCTTTTTTGGACCTACTTTCATTCCCTCCTGTGAGATATGGTGACCAAGTACAATTCCCTCGGTCATCATAAGAAAGCATTTCTCGTGGTTTAGGGATAGTTGGTGTTCTTTGCATCTTTCAAGTACTTTGTTTAGGCTGGTCAAGGCTTCATCAAAAGTTTTCCCATGTACTATAAATTTGTTCATATAAACCTCTACGCATGTATTTGCTAGGTCTACAAAAATTGCCAACACAGCGCATTGAAAAGTGGTTGGTGCATTGCATAATCCAAATGGCAAAACTCTGTAAGAAAATGTACCCCATGGACACATGAAGGTGGTCTTATCCTGATCTTTTGGAGTGACCTAGATCTGATTGTATCCACTGAATCCATCCAGGAAGGAAAAATAGAGACTACCAGCTAGGTTATCTAGCACCTGGTCAATGAAGGGAAGTGGGAAGTAGTCTTTCTTAGTGGCTTTGTTCAATTCTCTATAGTCAATTCATACTCACCACTTGCCATTTTTCTTTGGTACAATAACCAATAGCGATACCCACTGGTTGTAAAAAATGGGGTAGATGAATCCTATCTGCAATAGTTTTTCTATCTCTTCCTTCACTATATCTCTCAAGGCTGGATTGATTCTCCATTGTGGTTTCCTAATAGGATGGACATCTTCTGTGTAGATATGGTGTGTACATACACTAGCGTGAATTCCTTTCATGTCCTTATATTCCCATACAAAATCTTGGGTATGATTTTGCAAAAGTTTTGTCAACCAAATTTCTTCTGCCTCTGTTAACCAACTACTGATGGATATTTGTTTGTTGGTTTGGATAGTGATTTGCTTTGTGCCATTATGAATAGATAGAAGGTCTTTGTATAGACTTAGTAGAGTATTTAATGAACAAAGATGAGGTATAATCTGGTGTAACATTTTTTCTTGTTGATAACTTAAGTGGGAGACAATCTGTTTAGAGTAGGGACAATGGAATGCCTTGAAAGATCCTCTTGGATCTCTCTGGAGCCATCTGGAGACCTCTTGTTGGGTGGGACTATAAAAAGAGGTTTCACTGTTTGATTCCAACTCTTTATATTCCTCATTACACTCTTCGAAATGTTCTGTGATTGTTACCATTGCCAGTGAGGAGGCATCTTCTTCATCAGAATCTATTAGATCATCTATCCATGGCTTATTTTCATATTGTAGGAATGGTTTGGCAGGGGGATAGATGGATAGATCCTTTAGCTTTTTCCCATTTGAAATAGTCATGTTTCCTGATCGACAGTTAATAAGGGCTACTGCGGTATCTAGCCAAGGTCTACCTAGTATTATTGGATACGCTGATCATTTCTTTCTGGTCTGAAGGATGAGGAAATCAACTGAGTAATCCCAGGTATCGATAGTTACAATGATATCTTCTAGAATTCCTTCTGGTTTCATGATGGATAGATTAGCCAATTGTAACACAGTTGATGTAGGCTGAACATGTATCAGCGCCAATGCTTCCACAGTCTCTAATGTCATTACATTAATGGCAGCTCCCAGATCAATTAGAATGTTTGAAACCGAAACCCCTTTTATATCTACTATGATGACAGGACTTCTAGGATCCCCATATTTTTGAGGAATTAACTTTCCTGATAAGACATCGACAAGTTTTCCATCTACTTGAATGGTATTAGGCAATTTGTGTTTTCTTCTTGGCATTTTCAGACACAAACTCTTAATAGTCTAGTTTATCTCAGGGATATGTTTTATTGCCTATAACAAAGGGACTTCAATGTGTATTTTCTTGAGTTCTTTAATTAACTGGGAGTCATTTTGTGAGAGTTAGTTTTCTCCAGATTTTGGAGGGGCTTGTTTTAATCATTTTGGGAATGGAACAGAGGTTTCCTTCAGAATTTCTTCTAAATCCCTTGTTTCAGCCTTCTAATTTGGTTGTGTATTAACTTTGGGGACTACTTCTTCAATGACTTCCCTAGCAGGAATGGTTACAAGAATGTTTCTTGATCAAAGTTGGATGTCATTAATCTCAACTACATTCAGGGTGGTTGTATTTGGGTTAGCATTGTATACCTGTTGTTGTGGCCTATTATTCTTGGGATTTGGAACTGGATGAGAGGGCATTGATGGTTGATTCACCTATTCATTGGATTTTGAATTTGTAGGTTGTGAGGGTCTAGGGAGTAGAGCTTGGGGTTCATTTCCAAATCTCCTCTGGTTATATTGAGGTGCCCACTGTTGCTGATATTGTTGCTAGTTTGACCATTGAGAGTGGGTCCACGATTGATTTGTCTAATCTTGCTAAGGCCATGTTGGTCCCCATTGAATTGGCATTTGCGTTGGGCTTCCCCAAGGTCCATTATAAGAGTTCGTACCCCAACTTGATGGTCTTCTTGGAGCATATTGACTCTGAAACTAATTAAATCCATAATTAGGTTGTTTCTTGCCAATAAAGTTTAGCTCTTCCTCATCTGTCAAAACCTTTTTCAATCTATTTTTAATTTTAGGAAGAAGAACACACTCATTTGTAGTGTGATTTTTCTCAGATATCTTGCACAACTCAGTTCGGTTCAAGGGACATTCCCTAAGTGGATGTTTTTCTCTACAACGAGGGTAGTAAATAACTAAGGGTTTAGTGTTCTTTTTACTAGCTTACATGCCATCCAAAGTGGTATTCAAATGAAGTAGGATGTTAGTTTTGAGGTTTGCTAGTTCTTCCATTACTTGTGTAACATCATTGGTACTACCCCTTTTTAATATTCTTTTACCTGCTCTGGTGCAAGAATAGTTTTTGTAGACTTCTACAATTTCTGCAAAAGTTTGTTTATTAATATCTCACTTACCCATTAGATTTAAAGCCTCTCTGATCTCATCATCAATTGCTCTTAGAAAGATAGTCTTACTTAATTCCTCATATAGATTGTTTTCACACCTCCTATGGACAAATAAAAATCTATCCACATAATCCTCCAAGTTTTCATCTTCCATTTGTTTCATGTGGAAGAGTTCATCTTTTCGATCCCTGACTCTACAATAATCCTGATATTTGTCAAAAAAAATAGTTTCCATTTAATCCCATGTGGTGATAGAGTATGCAGTCAAACCCATGAACCAACCTAATATTGATTCCTTAAGGGTGGAAGGAAATAGTTTTAATTTCTGGTTATCTGTAGAGTAATCATAAGTTTAGTAGAGGACCTTGAATTCGAATAGGAATTGGTATGGATCTTCCAAAGTTTTCCCCTAAAGGTGGGTAGAAATGTAGGACATATATTTTTCATAGGAGGTTCATTTCTCTCAGGAATGATGGAGATCGGATAAGAGAATGTTCTATTATTAGTAGGTTCGTCATGGTTACCACCATTGTCACCCATTGTTGAAGATGTAGAAAATGAATTGGGAGACTTTGATAGTACAGACGATCCTTGATCAATCAAATGATCTGGAGGTTCTTCTAAATAAGCTTCCAGAGATGTATTAACGGTGGTTTGCCTTATGAATCATCCTAAGGAGTCCCTAGGTCTTCTCATAAACTAATGGATTGAAAGTCTTATCAACACCTTAAACCTACAATGATTTGTAGATTTCCTCGGCAATGGCACAAAAAATTATTAGGGTCGAAGTAGTGTTTGTTAATGCATCATCATTTAATTTTATCAATCCGGAAGTGTCTCGAGCGATTTGCAATAAGACTATTGGATATGGGGGGATTTGGGTGGATGGTTTGTGGATGGGACTTGGTTAGTCAATCTTATGGAAATGAAAGGTGATACAAAAATGAAAATCTATCTATTTGCAGAAAATTAAGCACACATGTGCTGAAAGAAACTATCTTATCTTGCTGGAAAAGAAACACACTTTGTTGGAAATAAACACACTTGCAGTAAAGGAAACTATTCTAACTTGCTGAAGAATAAACACACTTGCAATGAAGGAAACTATTCTAACTTGCTAGAAAAGTAAACACACTTGTAATCAAGGAAACTCTTCTAACTTGCTGGAAAGGTGAATAAGGAGAAATTGTTTTTACTTGTTAAGCTACAGCAATGAAACACTCTGAATATAACAATGTTGTGGAATAACAAATCTATTTTAGAACTTATAAAACAATCCTGCAAGGAATGTCTTAACTCACAATTACATAGAAGTGAAACACACATCACATAAACACAAGTACAAAGCTAACTGAACAAAAGATATAACAAAACTGAACAAACATAAAAATATCAAGAGATCTCCTCCAAAATGGGGAAGTGGGCCCTACTTTCTGATGAAGGGAGTAAATCATGAAACACACAATAACAGAAATTGCACATAGAAAATAGAATGATATTTTATTAATATGGGAAAAACATTACATTACAGAAGCTCAAATACAATCAGAGGATGAATCCCCTACAGGCTGCAACACATTACAGCTCCCTCTCTCAAGACTCTGGAATCTTTAGCCTTTTGTAACACCCAAATCAACTAGGGTTTCTATTTTCCTGCCTTTTCTTGACTCTACACCTTACCCCTTTACTCCCCCCCCAAGGGTTCCCAAAAATGGTCATATATAGCCCATTTTTTGCGGCCACCAGCTTAATTTCAAAATTTGCATCTCCCTCCAAAAATAAGTCAACTTCGTGGGGCCATAACTTTCGATCCGACCATTGGACTTTCAATTATAATACCTTTTCGGAAAGCTCTCGAAAAGACGGTTGTGCACAAGTAATACCTAAAGGTAGACTGTTGGGTTTCCCACCAAATTTCAGGGCCATCCGGAGCCTCTAAGTGCCTTAAATTTGACTTTAAATATTTCAATAGGATTTTTGGAATTTAAAATTTTAATATCTCACAAATGACAAATGATATTGAAGTGATTTCTTCACCATTATCTTCAATTCACCATTCTGGAGGTCCGTGTAAGATTTTGTATCCAACCATGCACAAATGCAAACTTACTAAAAATAGTAACCTAGCCAAATTTAGCCCTTATTGAAAAGAAACAACATTTTTTTTTGGTTGATTCAAGATTGCTCTTACACCCTAGATGCTCCTGCATCAGACACCCAGGGTAATTTGGAAAGTGACCCTGTCACTTCTCATGAGTTAGAGGGAAACCAAAACAATTGACCTCAGTCTCAGATAACCATGATGAATCTTCAATAGGCCTTCCTTTCCATTTCACCAAGTATTCTGTATACTGCCTGTTTCTTGTACTATTATCCACATGGCTATCCAAAATGCCATCTATCTCGTCCTTCTCTGAAGTAGATGTTGGAATGTCCCACTGTGTTCCTTTATCAAGTTCATCATCATGATGCTCTGTCAAATCTAAAATGTTGAACACTGGTGAAATATTGATGTCATTAGGCAACTCTACCTCAAATGCATTTCCTGAGTCATGCTTCTTTAGGATTCTACATGGTCCAAATTTCCTCAGCTTCAGCTTATTATATGTACAAGCTAGAAATATTTCTTTTCTCAAGTAAACCATGACTTCATCACCCTCCTGAAACTCCTTATGTCTCCTCTATTGCAAATATGTGCCCAAGCGGTGTTTTCATTGATGTCAACATATTCTTGTTGTCATTGGTATCAACTGTGCCTTATTTTGTTGCCTATTCAGGTGACTGGAATGTTGAGGATATTGAAAAATTTAATGAAGACTTAATGCTCGTGGACCTTATGGCTGTGTAGATGATTGTCAGAGGTTGTTCTAGTTAAGAATTGAGAAGTCCACATGAAGATTTGAAGAAGTTATGGCCATCTGAATAGAACTCAATCTTGCAGTATTCAGAAGAGACAGAGGATAGTAAGTTGGTCTGGATTGCTCCACAGTGAAATATTATGATATGCGGATCTGAAGGCATGTTTGGGAAGTGTTTTGTAGTTACACAACACACCCCATTTTGACTTGACAAAACAGGGACCCAACTTTTGTTTGGATTTGCTTGTGTTTTCTACTTGTTGGCGGTCTGGTAAAAGTAAGTCAATGCAGATGATCCTGCATAAAGGGAACTAGGTAAGTCATCATGATGAGGTCATTTTTTTAAAAAGTTAACATTTCATGTCAATAACCTCATGGGTGGATAGAGTACAAAATTTCATGCAGGTTTGCCTTTTGGATCACCCAGATATTCCTTAGGGAACAAAAGTTATGATGAGTCAAAGATCTGGTCAAACCTGATATTCCGAGGGGAGGATCATATTTCTTAACATCAATCATATTATAAAGGATCACCCCGATCTAATATTATCACCCTATAAAATTATTTGCTCCGAACATTCGGACGTCAACTTTATGTGATAACAATATCTACCCGTCAAACAATGTCATATATTTTGCGAGGGTCATATTCCCAAACATCACCCTAATATTTAAATATCGCCCTGATATTTGAATATCGGCCTGTCGCAAAATATCACCCTGAACCAATATCCTACTGACGTCATCCAAACTTGATAATCGAAGAAATAAACCTGACGATGACGTCACCATTCTTTTTACCTCGAGGAGGTATATTTCCAAACATGACCCTTCCTACATAACATGATGATGATGTCATAAAGCCACAACGCTGAACCAATTCATTATCCCGATGACGTCATCCTGATATTTCAACAAGAGGTCATTTTAGTCTAAGGGGGTGATATTATAAACATCAACAGACATTCTAAACATCCCCTGATATTTTGAGCATCACCGGATATTCTCAACCCAACCTAATGTTTCGACATCGATCCTTCCACTTAAAATAGATGACCATATTATACCAAGGGGGTCATATTCCTGAATATCACCCGATCTTCAGAGATCACCTCGCGCCTTGCTGCCATAGCATTAAATGAACGTAGATGTGGTAGGTGGTTCCCGCCGATTATGAACCCGATACATACACCTGGCAAGATCCAGGAGTTTCATACAAGAAAATCAGATGTTTCAATTAATTCGCCCTAATTTGCCCCAATTTACCTGAAAGAAGAGGTTGAAAGTGATTTACTGAATTATTTTACACTTACCCTACGATAAACAAGTTTTTACAGAATAGAGTTTACAAATCCTCATAAGGCCACCTGTGGATGCATATAGCTTGTACCAGAGCGGGACATGAGAGCACTGTTGGTAATTGAATTCCTTTCACACAGTTGTCAGCATAATCAAGAGGATAAGCGCATCAGGTAGGTAATTTGAAACCCTCTGGTTGTCATCTTTCACATATCCAGGTATCATGGTGTTTACTGGTTTGAAGTTATGCATATCAAGATGCACTAGATGATAAAAACTATAATACGCATGATGATTAATAAAATATAGCGTATATGCATGCATGTGGTATAAAATTGTAAGACAGATCAGTTTTGTTAATTGCAGGCATCCATGGCGGACAAACGATTAGCTAAGTCAGAGGTAGAATTCCTAAAACTGATGTTTGCTCATCCTGAGGGTGTTCAATTCAAATACGAAACCATTACAGACACACACCAAGGGAATATAGATCTTGCTACCTGGTCAGTTAAAATGAGTGATGAGAAGAATAACAGCGCCCTGCTGGATGCAGTTTTTGTATTTGGGATGTGGGATGCAGCTGGTTTCCTGTATTCCATGGAAACCCCTGAGCTAGTTATTGAGTGTGTGAGAAATTATAACCCACAGACAAGGAGGGTAGAGAAGCATGGCAGAATATATATCGATCTATCAATCAAGGGTATTGCTGCCACTTTTAGTTTGTCGTTGGGCAAGAAAGTTGCCAACATAGATTTGAGGAAGTCGGAAGTAGAATATAAGAATAACAAGAAGTCTGCTAGGAAGAAAATGTATCAATGGAGGGCGAAGAATAGTCCTTATCCTACAGCAGCTAAACTTCCTGTACATTTATATAAATTCAACTTTGATGATGAGTACCAATACATGATAGCATTGCTAAGCAGAGTGACAGGCCAGCCTGATGCTGGAAGTTTTAAGGGACTGGATGTATGCAGTCATCCTGATGTGTCTCTACACAAACAGCAAGCCAATGTGGGCCAAGATGATAAGTGATGCTCTGGATGAGCAGTTGATGAACCTAGGAGGTCCGGATTGTTCCTTCTATATGACCTCATATATAGTTTATTCATGTGCCTACAAGGGTACATTTGATGCATTGATTACAGATGGAAAAATTGGAGGCACAACCAATGATGCACACATATGGGATCATCATCCCCAACTACAAAGAGTGAATTACCTCCAGGATTACAAGCTGGTAAATGATGCATTCTCTATGCACCTGGTGAGAACAATGGAAGAAGATAGAACCAAGAGACTGAGCATGGAGGCTCAAGAAGTTATCTACAGGCATGGAGCCTGGTTTATCCAATTTGCTACTTTCTCCTATATCAGGTTTGAAGGTTTTGAGGGGGAGCCTCTCATGCTCCCAAGGTACCCTACAGATGCAGTTGTCTTAATGGAATTTCTAAGACAAATCTCTACAATATTGAATGCCTATAAGGCAAACAACAAGCTTCCACCAGTTTTGTTTCCAATTACAATGGGCTGGTATATGTGCCCAGACTCTGAGAATATCAAAAAGGCCATAGATGGTCTAGCAATGATGAATTTCTAGCCTTTTCCATTAGTAAGATCATATGATCCATATGGGAGGATGCAGAAGATCATGGGGAAACCCATCCATCGAAGGAACCTTGAAGACTTCTGGGTACATTGTGAAGATGAAGCTAAAGCCCAAAGAAGAAGGTATCAAAGGTTAACACTTAACCAAATCAAGACCTTTGATTGCATCTCCATCCCAGCACAACTGAAGAAAGATGATGGAATGATAATGGTTGATGAATATGAAGAGAAAAAGATATATAATGATACCATCTCTGCGCCAGATCTCACTATACAGGAGGATATCTCTTTAGATCCATTCACAAGCAGGATATTACAGCTAACCCAAGCTTGGGTGGATGAGCAGATAAAGGTACTGAAGGAAAAGGGTGTTGTCATCATGGTGGACAATAAGAAGAAAAGACAAGAAATTGCTGAAGATGAGTATGATGACTTCTTAATTGAGAAGAGAAAGACTAAAGGAGAAAGGGTACCACCTCCTGAGAAAAGCAAAAGACCTCCAAGAGGTAAGAAAATTGATGCTGAACCCAAAGGGGTTATAGTGGAAAGGGTGATAGTGCCAGTTGAAGATGCATCAGGATCCAAACAAGCATCAGCATCATCAGCATAACCTCTTCGGGATAAACAAAAGGCTAAACAGATCCAAAGGCCAACTGCACCACCTACTATTTCTTATGAGGAGGATCAAGCCTCACATAAGAATAAAGAGAAGGATATTCCTTTAGAAGAAGAATCTGAAGAAGAGGGAGGCCCTATATCTTTCACAAGGAAAAGAAAAGCACCTCAGGTGGTAGCCACTACGCCTAAGAAACCAAGGACTTCTATGAGGGGTGAAATAAAACAAACTCCCATAATGTTGAGGGGAGCAGGTGGGGAAGTATTTAAGAAGGAATTGCAACATAACGTTCCACTTCCCACCATTGTGAAGTTTAAAACTAAGCAAGCAAAAGAGCAAGTAAAAGGAACCTCTAAAATACTTCAAAGTGGTTTAATCTCATTAGATGAGATAGTCGACCTATCTGATGATGAGGTGGTGAAAGATGTAACTTCACAAAGAATGGAAACCCTTGCTGCTAGCACTTGGATAACTCCTCATGGAATTCCATCAATACAAACAGTGTTAGAGGAGATGAAGCAAGTGGAATCAGGGAAAGAGAAGAGCCCAGAAAAGGTAGCTCAAGAGATGGGGCTTGATACATTGATTGAGCAGGTAACCAGTCCTGCAGTAATTGATCTTACCTAGAGACAAGATGCAAGTCCTGAAAATCAAGGAGATATTCAAGATAAAGAAGAAAATGTTGAGGAAGTAAAGACAACAGAGATAGAGAGCCACACTTTGGATATGGGTGAGCAACAACAAAAGTAAGTACTTGTTGGACCCAAGATAATTGAAGTCCAGGATAAAGAAGAAGAAAGGGATACATCAGATGATCCTACCCTAAAGGTACAAGAGGTAATTGTTACAGCTGCGGAGCAAATTGCAGTTACAGATCAGGTTGGTGTACCTAAGATAGACACAGGGACATCCACAGAAGCTAACATGCCTCATGATGAGGAAATAACCAAGGTGGATGAGAAGCCCATGGAGGAAGCAAAAGATCAAGATCAAGATAAACATGAAGATGATCATCAGGATCACCCTCCAGAAAAGGAAGTTCTTCAACGCGAGGATATACCTAAAGATCACCTTCATGAGGAATGTCATGAGGAAGAAAAGAGAAGATCACCCTCACCATCGAACATGATGGTGGATACCAAAGATCAGGGTGATCATCATGATAATGATGGAGACCAACAGTCAAAGGATCCAATTCCTCGATGGCTCGAAAAGGAAATTGGAGCAGAGTCAGGCATAGGGATACAGGAATTTGATGTATCCACATTATTTACAGAAACCCTGATAAAGCCAAGGAGGAAGGCTAGAATAACTTTTGCAATACGAAGGGATCCTGATACAGGCAGGAGAATAGCCCAGGTAGTTGTTCCTACAGTTGATAAAGAAAAGGGCAAGATCACCCTGGATGAATTCCAGCTTACTACAGTAGATTTGGGATTTACCAATGAGGATCATGAAGGCCAGGAAGGTAAGGACATTATTGATTCATTAACTCAAAGAGTTAAAAGAGAGAAAGAGAAAAATAAACAACACAAGGAGCACATTGCTCAGTTGCATACTTACATAAAAGGCTTAATTGACCCTAACGATACATCTAGTGATCATGCAGTCCCATTGACTGCTATTTCTCAGGATGAAGTAAATAAACTAGATCTCATGAAGCATGAGTCATCCATAATGAGAAAGTGGATGTTATCCACATTTGATGAAACAGAAGAAGTGGTAAAAGCCTCTTTAAAGAGATGGAATTCTTTAAGTGTCTCCAAAAGAAAAGTTGATAAATTGCAGATGGAGATTGGGAAGAGGTCTTTTTAGCTGGAGAAAATTTTGACCATCTTGGAGGAAATAAAGAGAATTGACCCTCAAGTTCTCATAAGCAATCAAGTCCTAAATAACAATAGTGCACTATTGATAGACATATGGTACAAGGACATCAGATTTGAATGTGATGTACTTAAAAGATGCAATAGTAAACTAAGAGATATCAACATGAAACTACATGATATGATGTCATATGAAGCAGAAATTTTAGAAGTACTGGAGGGAAAGGCAGAAGGCAAAATAGAAAATCAAGATGAGGAGTTTGCAATTAAAGCTCTACATAACAACTTCCAACAGGTAGCTAATGATCCCTTAAATCACTTGACAGAAGAAACTATGGATAAGATCATGAGGATCAGGGTCAAGATGGAGAATTATAATGAAACATCCAACAGTAGGAAAATTAAATTAGAGAATCTCTGAGGCAACTATCAAATGCATAGACACACCATCATCAAAGCAAGAACTCAAGATGGCGGGGAGATAGAGAAGATAATACAGTTATATGAAAATATCTGGACATCCATGCAGGTCCATGTACAAAGAGAAGCTCATCAAGATGATGAAGATTTTGAAAGCGAAGATCCTGATGCTCCTGATGACGGAGATGATGACAAAGAACCTAATGAAGATACATCATACAGGGAATATATGCATTAGGTGCAAAATAAAGTAAGTCGCCTAGATGGTTGCCAGCTAGCAACCGGTGCCACATGATAATGTTGACAAAGTCAAAGAGAAATGTGAACCATAGATCTTAAATAGATAAATCCTGATCATAGATCAATTGTAACCACTCCCTCATCTTGTTCTATAAAAGGTGCAAGGATGCCTCATTTTAAAACATTGGAAACTTAATTGAAATCTGTTTGTTGAAATATTTAGGGCTCATTTCAAAGTTGTTGTATACATATATGTTCTTGCATACTTAATGAATGAGAAGACTATTTTGATTACAATCCATAATAAATCTTGAGTAATCAGTGTATGAATTCTTGATACATGCTGTGATTTTGCTGCGTCCCTTGGAGTGCATATCTGCTTACATGTGTTGTTTTCATACCTTTCCTTTGAAGTTAGCATCGACTGTATCTAGCTGTGGAATGTCCTGGTGAACATATGGTTTGATTTCTTCTCTTCGTGACTGTATCTAATTCTATATGTGGCTCAATGGCTAAAGGTTCAACTTTAATTTGAAGTATTTCTTTCAATTTCTTTCAATTTCAGAGTATTTCATCATCACAATTGCAAATAATTGACAATCTTAAGCAAATAATACAAATATGCAGACATCCCGTAGATAACTAAACATATTCAACATATTTAAGGTTAAAACATGTCAAAAATGACAAATATCATGCAAAGATCTAAAGATAGAAGCATTATCTGAAGCATATCTTGTGTAGAGTAACTTTCTGTGCAGCATCATTACAGGAAACATTATCTTACTGATGAGATCTATGTAAGGCCCCAAAATGGAAACAACAACACACATCAACCTCTGAGTAACGCCAGAAGATTAAGAGCTAATCAATGGAGACTTGAGATCATGAATTCTCTAAATTCATTATATCTTTCAAGATGAATAAGGATTATTGTGTACTTTTATTCTATGTTTGTTTATGACTAACATCATGATCAACAGGAAGTTAGTGTGTATCATCAACTCCAGTGGTTCGTGGTTTGGAGGTCCACAAGCCATCCTTCTAGTTTGACAGTCATGGTAGACAGTGTTCTTGAGGTTCTAGAGGAAGATACAAATGATTCTGGTAATTTGGTTTAGAGTGGATGTTATTGGTGAGTTCAATGTGCTTGTTGAAGTCTTTGGATCGTGCGGCTACTATGTTGGAGGTCCGCATTGGAGTTTGAACTTGTTGTTGAAGATTTCCTCTTTGAAGTTGATGTTCTTCCCAGTCTTGGCCGACCGGATGTTCCTAGCATGTTGCGAATGATCTAAAGATCATTTTATGAAGCATGGCATGTTAGTAGAGGAAGATTCAAGTCTCAGCAATGTTTAGCCGATAGTGTAAAGATCCGCATTAAGTTTGGACGACCTTGTTGATCATTACAAGGTTGATGAAGTGTATAAATACTTGTTGAAGAGTTGTTAAAAATCATCCTTGAACAAAATAGATTCAATCCAAATAAAGGATCAAAAGCAGAGTAGAGAAGAAAAGGAGCGAGAGCAGTGTAGAGTGGAAAGTTAGTGAAGAAGAATCTGGGGCAAAGAAAAGCTTTTGTGAGCATTCGTTGAAACCGAACCAGGCATGAAGTAGATGCTATTTCTTAGTTAATTCTTTTTGTTCTAAATAAACTCTGTAGGCAGTGAGCCACTCTTTTGAGCAGTGAAATCTGGGCAATGTACCTGAAGGCATGTACCTGAACTACTTTTCTAAAGTAATTTTAATAGGGTACAAATCTTTGTGGGTTAACCCCCACCGTGGTTTTTCCCTTAATCAGGTTTCCACGTCAAAATCTTGGTGTCAAGTGTGTTGATTATGTTTCTACTCATATGTGGTTGATCTATGCTTTAATGTTTACATCATTAATCTTATAGTAAGTTAATAAAGAAGGTTAAAAGCAGAAAAAGTTTATTTTGTGTGACAACTGATTCACCCCCCCTCTCAGTTGTCCAGTCTAATTACAACAATTGGTATCAGAGCCAGATCCTCTTATAAAGGTTTGACCACTTGAGGAGATCCAGGATGTCGACGTACAAGAAGGATAGTCTGAGATTTGATGGAACAAATTATTCTATTTGGAAGAATCGTGTGGAGTGCCATTTGCAATGCATGGGCGATGCCTATTGGGTGGTAACCAGTGTTGAGTATAAACCTTTGAAGAAAGGTCCTTCAACACTAGATCAAATCAAAGATGTTCAAAATAACATTTGAGCTAAAGAAACCTTGTTAAGTGCCCTGACTGATTCAGAAATGACAAATGTCTTTGGTCTAAAAACTACTTATGAAATCTAGAAAAAGTTGGAGAATCTCTATGAAGGTGATAAATTTGTCAAATGTGCCAAGCTGCAAAGTTGCCAAGAAGGAGAATCAGAGATTGTATCAAAAGTGCTCAGATCTTTACTTGATTCATACAAACATAAAGTTGTTGCTATAGAGGAGATCAGGACTGTCTCAGAAGTTACAAGAGATCAACTGGTTGGCAAAATCTCAGGATTTGAATTAAGTGAGTTTGGTGATTCTCTTCCCAAGTCTAAATCTACATTTAAGGCCAGTGTATATGAAAAACAAAGATATGATCTAGGTGAAATCTATTTTGCAAGATCAAATAGATTCATGAAGACAAGGAAGGATCTTGAAGATGTTGAAATTGAAATTGCAGATCTTGAAGCTCTTCTTGCTAAAAGATTGCTAAGAGGATCCTGTAAGTATGAAGAAAAATTGCCACTCAAATGTTTTTCTTGTAATAAGATTGGTCATTTTGCCTCAAGATGTCCAAAGAGGTTTTCAAAACCAAACCATAACATATACAAAAATTAGAACAAATGTTAGTTTGTCCAAGAAGCTGGAGAAGGAGTCACAGATGATGAATTTGATCATGGAGCTTCCTCTAAAAATGATTGGGTGTTCATTTCCATCAAAGAAGAAGATCTGGTGTCTACTGAATATGCTAGCTATGTAAATATGGAAAGTTCCTTGGCTGCTCAGGTTGTTGAGAAAGATGAATGGCTGATTGATAGTGGATGTTCTCATCATATGACTGGAGACAAGAGTAAGTTTGTGAATTTAGAAAATTATGAAGGAGGGCTTGTGAAATTTGGAGATAACTCAGCTGGTAGAATCCGTGGCAGAGGATCCATCTCTTTTGATGGTAAGAATAGAACCAATGATGTTCTGTATGTGGAAGGACTGAAACATAATCTTCTTAGTGTTGGACAGTTGGTTGATAAAAGTTATGATCTTCGATTCAAGGATAGAAAATGCAGAATCTTGGAGAGTTCCAGGACTGAAATTGCATTCGGTACTCAAACTAGAGGTAACCTTTTTCATTTAAGTAATTCTGGCAAAAGTTGTTTGATTGATCAGATAGATCAAAGTTAGTTATGGCATAGGAGGATGTATCATGTGAATTTTGATAACATTGTCAAAATAAGTACAACTCAGGTTGTAAGAGATCTTCCAAAACTTGTGAAACCTAATAGCATGTGTAGAGAATGTCAATTGGGGAAATAGAGCAAAATTTCATTCAAAAGTAAGGAACAAGCTTCAAGTGGACGATTGGAACTAGTACATACTAATCTCTATGGTCCTACTAGAATTAGGAGTGTGCAAGGAGATAGATATTTCATGTTGCTGATTGATGATTACTCCAGGATGATGTGGGTAACTTTCCTAAAAGAAAAATTAGAAGCTCTTGACAAATTTAAGGTGTTCAAAGTTATGGTGGAAAATGAGATTGGTGAAAAATTGAAATGTCTGAGATCTGACAGAGGTGGAGAATTTACTTCCCATGAGTTTGATGCTTTATGTGAAAAGTATGGCATAAAAAGACACTTATCTTCTCCTAGGACTCCCCAACAAAATGGAGTTGTGGAAAGAAAGAACCAGACCATTCAAGAAGCTGCCAGGACCATGATGATGGAAACAAATGTTCCTCAAGTTTATTGGAGAGAAGTTGTAAGTACTGCTGTCTACACTCTTAACTGGGTGCAGATCAAAGGCAATTCTGGTAAAACCCCTTATGAACTCTGGTTTGGTCATCCTCCTACTGTGAGATATTTCAGATTTTTTGGTAGTAAATGCTATATCAAAAGAGATGAGGATTTAGGCAAGTTTGATACAAGAAGTGATGAGGGAATTTTTTTGGGGTACTCTACTCAAAGTAAGGCTTACCGGTGCTTTAACAAGAGGTTGAAAAAGATTGTTGAAAGTGCTAATGTTAGAGTTGATGAGAGCAAGGAAGGACATTCCAGGTTCTGTGGATATGATTTAGATGATCAAGATGAAAGTCAAAGTCAAGGAAGGTTAGTTCAAACTCTAACTCAGATTCAAATTCATCCACAAACTCCATGAACTCAAGAAAATAATTTATAGATGTTGAGGAACAAGCTCAACAAACTGAACTTCAAGCAATTCACAAAACCCCCAGGTATGTAAGAATGAATCATCCTGAAGATTAAATCAAAGGAGATAGAAATAAAGATGTTCAAACTAGGAGAAGAGTTGTTGAATATCAAGAAGAGATTTGTTTGATTTCAAGGATTGAACCTAAATCAGTAAGTGAAGCCTGCAATGATAAAAATTGGGTAAAAGCAATGGAAGAAGAATTAATGCAAATTGAAAAAAACCACACTTGGATCTTGTTCCTAGACCTGAAGACAAAAATGTGATTGGAACCAAATGGGTCTTCCGGAATAAACTAAATGAAGATGGTGAAGTTGTAAGAAACAAAGCAAGGTTGGTATGCAAAGGCTATTCTCAAGTAGATGGAATTGATTTTGAAGAAACTTTTGCTCCGGTGGCAAGAATAGAGGTAGTTACATTATTTCTTGCATTTACTACTTTCAGATATTTTAAAGTGTATCAGATGGATGTCAAATCAGCATTCCTGAATGGAGATTTGGAGGAAGAAGTCTACATTGAGAAACTGGAAGGCTTTTAGTTGTCTGATTAGGGAGATATGGTTTGTAGACTGAGAAAAGCCTTGTATGGACTCAAACAAGCCCCAAGAGCCTGGTATGCAAGATTGAATAAATATTTGCTTAAGATAGGTTTTAGCAAATGTACTCCTAATAGTAATCTTTACTTCAAGATTAATCATGAGGATATCCTGATTGTTGAGGTCTTTGTTGATGATATAATTTTTGGTAGAAATGAATGTATGTGCAAAACATTTGTTGATCAGATGAAAAGTGAATTTGAGATGTCAATGTTTGGAGAGATGAATTTCTTCCTAGGTCTACAAATTGTTCGGTCAGATAAAGGTATCTTTATATCTTAGTCCAAGTATGTGAAAGAATTCCTGAAGAAGTTTGGAATGGAAGATTCAAAACTAGTAGGTACACCTATGATAACCAAATGCAAGTTAAGTAAAGATGATGATTCCCCCAAGGAAAATCAGAAAAGGTATAGATCAATGATTAGAGGATTGCTCTATCTGACTCAGATTAGACCTGACATCATGAATGCCATTGGAGTTGTTCCTAGATTTCAAGATGATCCAAAAGAATCCCACGTTGTGGCAGTCAAAAGAATTTTCAGATATCTCAAGGGGACAATTAATTATGGATTGTGGTATCCAAAGGACAATGATTTCACTCTTCATGCATATATAAATGCTAATTGGGCAATAGATGTGGATGACAGAAAAAGTATTAGTGGTGGTGCATTTTTCTTGGGAAGAAAATTGGTCTCTTGGATGAGCAAAAAGCAAGAGTCAATATCTCTGTCTACTGCAGAAGCATAATATATAGCAGCAGCAAATAATTGTACTTAGGTTCTGTGGATGAAGCAAATGTTGAAGGACATCAGAGTTTTGTTTGAGGAGCCAGTCACAATCTTTTGTGATAATTCTAGTGCAATAAGCATCTTAAAGAATCCAGTGTTGCATTCAAAGACAAAGCATATATCTATCAAGTTTCATTTCTTGAGAGAGAAGGTAAATGAGAATGAAGTCAAGTTGGAATTTGTGTCTTCCAAAGATCATATTGTAGATATCTTCACTAAGCCTCTTCCCAAGGATACCTGAGTATCTCAGAGAGAAGTTAGGGGTTGTTACTATTGTAAGTATGGGCCCAACTAGTGTTGTCATTGATGTCAACATACTCCTGTTGCATTGATGTCAAGGATTGGATGAGCTGTGTGCTAAGGATATTGAGAAAATTAGTCCTATCATAAATAGAGAAGAATAGTGAAGACAGTGAAGCTCTATGAAGTGAAGATCCCAACTAAGATGAAGATCAGAGAATGCACATCAAAGGGTTTGTAGATATGTGTGTAAAAAAGATCTAGTCAAGATTTGAGAGGTCCGCATGAAGATTTGGAGAAGTTATGGCCATATGAGTAAAACTGGTTCTTGCAGATGTTTAGAGGTGACAAAGTGACACAAATAGGTCTGATGAGATCTAGAAACGCAATATATTGTTCTGCGGATTTGGTGGAATGTTTAGGAATCTAATGTGAATTGACAACTCAATTGGTTCATGATCTGGAGGTCTGTAAGCATTTATTCTAATGTGACACTGATGACATACTCTGTTCTTGAGGTTTTGGATGAAGATGTGAATGATTTTAGTAAGAAGAAGTGGTGTGGATGTTCCTGGTGATTAAGGCAAGCTTGTGGGGGTCTCTAGATTGTGTCCAGTTCATGTTGGCGGTCCGCATTGAAGATTAAGCTCGTAATTGAAGATTTACTCTTGAATGATGGTGTTCTTCCTAATCATGGCTGACTGAATGTTTTACACATCTTGCGGATGATCTTGAAGATGTTCTGTGAAGCATGGCATGTTCCTCAAAGAAGTTTGAAGTCCTAGATATGTGTGGCTGGGTGATACACATGAAGCTCGTGTAACAAATCAAGTTGTATCTTTGTAATTGCTCTGTAATAGAATATGTTGTGCCGACTTTGATGATCATTCCAAAGTTGATGTCTTGTATAAATAAGAGTTGTGAAGTCATTTCAAAATATCTTGGCGGTGATGAGAGAGTGGTAGAGAGGAGAAGAGCGAAAAGTAGAGTAGAAGTGTTGAGCTTAAATGGAACTGACTCAAGCATGGTGAAGATGCTAATCTCTAGTTCAAATATGTAATATTTATATTATTATGTAGACAGTGTCTCTTGTAGGCAGTGGGCCTCTTGTGAGTAGTGTGCTCAGGCAATGATCCCTAATTGGCAAGTGTCATTTTGTTCTTCTTATTCTTTTAACAGAGAATACAATCTTAAGTTAGTCACCCCATGGTTTTTCCCTTAACTGGGTTTTCCATGTTAAAATCTTGGTGTCATATGTGTTAATGTTATTGCATTGTGCTTCCATGATTGAATCATTATTAAGCTATAGAAATATAAGAAGGATTTAATTGTTTAAAGAAAAGAAAGTTTTGAGACAACTGATTCACCCCCCCTCTCAGTTGTCTGTCCTAATACTAACAATTACCCCTCCAAATCAGAACTAAGATGCACTGAGGTACATCAGTCCAGTGGAATTCTCAGTCATATCTTGAGATCCAGATTGATGTTGACAAAATACTACTCTAAGGAGTAGTCATTATGCAAACATTGGAGATCAGTCTGAAATAAAAAGGGGGAGTAAATATTGCAAATATGTGCCCTTTGCCATTGATGTCAAAGGGGGAGAGAAGACATGTGAAAAACTAATTGCTGATGTTAGGGGGAGCAATGAAGGAAGTGGTTGTAGAAGTCAGGGGGAGAAGTTTTTATCATGATGATTGAATCAGTTTTTCACAACATATGTGCAATCAATGACAAAGGGGGAGATTGTTGCAAATATGTTCCTAAGCAGTGTTGTCATTGATGTCAACATATTCTTGTTGTCATTGGTGTCAATTATGCCTTATTTTGTTGCATGTTCAGGAGACTGGAATGTTGAGGATATTGAGAAAATTAATGAAAACTCAATGCTCGCAGACCTTATGGCTGTGTAGAGGATTGTCAGAGGTTGTTCTAGTCAAGAATTGAGAAGTCCGCATGAAGATTTGAAGAAGTTATGGCCATCTGAATAGAACCGAATCTTGCAATATTCAGAAGAGATAGAGGACAGTAAGTTGGTCCGGATTGCTCCACAGTGAAATATTATGATCTGCAGATCTGAAGGGATGTTTGGGAAGTCAGTGTGTATCATCAACTCTAGTGGTTTGTGGTTTGGAGGTCCGCAAGCCATCCTTTTAGTTTGACAATCATGGAAGATAGTGTTCTTGAGGTTTCGGAGGAAGATATAAATGATTCTAGTAATTTGGTTTAGAGTGGATGTTACTGGTGAGTTCAATGTGCTTGTGGAAGTCTCTGGATCATGTGGCTACTATGTTGGAGGTCTGCATTGGAGTTTGAGCTTGTTATTGAAGATTTCCTCTTTAAAGTTGATGTCCTTCCTAGTCTTGGCCGACCGAATGTTCCTAGCATGTTGCGAATGATCTAAAGATCATTTTATGAAGTGTGGCATGTTAGTAGAGGAAGATTCAAGTCTCAACTATGTTTAGCCAACAGTGTAAAGATCTGCATTAAGTTTGGACGACCTTGTTGATCATTACAAGTTTGATGAAGTGTATAAATACTTGTTGAAGAGTTGTTAAAAATCATCCTTGAGCAAAATAGATTAAATCTGAATAAAGGATCAGAACCAGAGTAGAGAAGAAAAGGAGCGAGAGCAGTGTAGAGTGGAAAGTTAGTGAAGAAGAATCTAGGGCAAAGAAAAGGTTTTGTGAGCATTCATTGAAACTAAACCAGGCATGAAGTAGATGCTATTTCTCAATTAATTCTTTCTATTCTAAATAAACTTTGTAGGCAGTGAGCCTCTCTTTTGAGCAGTGAGCTCTAGGCAGTGCGCCTGAAGGCATGTGCCTTCTATTTTTCTAAAGTACTTTTAACAGGGTACAAATCTTTGTGGGTTAACACCCACTGTGGTTTTTCCCTTAACCAGGTTTCCATGTCAAAATCTTGGTGTCAAGTGTGTTGATTATATTTCTGCTCATATGTGGTTGATCTATGCTTTAATGTTTACATCACTAATCTGATAGTAAGTTAATAAAGAAGCTTAAAAGCAGAAAAGTTTATTTTGTGTGACAACTGATTCACCCCCCCTCTTAGTTGTCCAGTCTAATTACAACATCCTCTTCTAATCTGCCTTAGCCTTATATTGAGAATTCATCTTATGGATATGCTTTCTTACCTCTTCATGCAAATTCTTTATGTGCTCAGCAAAATTTTTATCTTCAACACTACTCTTCTCCCCCTTATCCATCCTCCTCAATTCAGAGGTAGTTCTTGGGCTACTCCCATACACAACATGGAATGTAGATTTACCTATGCTCCTATTGACAAAATTGTTGAAAGAAAATTCTTCCTATGGTAAAATCAAATCCCATCCCTTGGGCTTATCTCCTATTAAGCAGCATAGTAGGTTACCCAAACTCATATTCACCACTTCTATCTATACATCAGTTTGTGGATGGTGTACACAACTGAACTTCAAATCTGTCTTCAACTTCTTCCATAATGTCCTCTAGAAATAACCAACAAAATTGGTATCTCAATCTGAAACTATGCTTTTTGGTAGACCGTGTAATCTCACCACCTCCCTAAAAAATAACTCTGCAATATGAACATCATTAGTCTTCTTGCAAGGCATAAAATGGGCCATCTTTGAGAATCTATCCACCACCACAAAAATGGAATCATGTCCTCTCTATGTCCTTGGTAAACCAAGAACAAAATCCATACTAATATCATCACATGGCTTCTCTGGTATAGGTAATGGCTGATATAACCCTATATTCTGAATTATTCCTTTTGCCATCTGACACATTTTGCAACTCTGTACAAATTTTCTCACATCCTGCTACAATTGTGGCTAGTAATAATGTTCACCAACAATAGCAATGGTCTTATCTCAACCAAAATGTTCAGCTAATCCTCCACTATGCTTCTCCTTAATCAGGTTCTCTCTCATGGAACTCTTCGAAATGCACAACTGGTTTTCTCTAAACAACATGCCATCTTGGATTATGTAATCCAACCATTTTGTCATGTCCAAAGTAACAGGTTCCAAACAAGCTTTCCAAGCCTCTATAAAATATAGATCTTCAGGATACAAACTTTTGAGCACATTGAACCCAACAACCTCTATATTCATTTCTGTCAACAAATTTTGCCTTCTGCTCAAGGCATCTGCAACTCTATTGGACTTCCCACTCCTGTGCTTCAAAACAAAAGTATAACTCTACAAAAACTCAACCCATTTTAAGTGCCTTTGATTTAACTTTCCTTGACTATTAAGATACTGCAAAGCCTGATGATCAGTATATAAATCAAAATCTTTTGGCAACAAATAATGTCTCCATTTCTTCAAAGCCTGAACTATTACATAAAACTCCTGATCATAAACAAAATACTTTTTCTTGGCATCATTAAGCTTCTAACTAAAATAGGCAATGAGCTTACCTTCTTGACTCAGAACAGCTCATATACCACTACCACTAGTATCACAATCTACCTAAAATACCTTATTGAAATCTGGAAGTGCCAAGACATGTTGTTCTATGACTTTTTGCTTCAATGTATCAAATCTCTTGTTTGCTCCTTTAGTCCATCTAAACTCTTTTCTATCCCCTCTGATTGTCTCAGTTAGGGGTGTACAAATGCTACTAAAATTCTTGATAAACTTTCTGTAACAACTTGCCAAACCATGAAAAGATCTTACCTCATAAGTACTCCTTGACATAGGCCATTCAATGATAGCCCTCACCTTCTCTGGGTCCATTTTAAGACCTTCCTCTGAGACAACAAATCCTAGGTATACCAACTCCTTCTTTGCAAAACTACATTTCTTTAAATTGATCAACAACTTCTCCTCCCTCAGCTTCTCAAAAACTCTTCTAATATGTATCATATGCTCATCCCAAGTCTTACTGAAAATCAAAATATCATCTAAATAAATAATAACAAACAATTTCCAAAAATTCTTTCAATACCTCATTCATGAGCCACATGAATGTGCTCGGTGCATTGGTTAGCCCAAATGGCATGACTAACCACTCATACAAACCCTCCTTTGTCTTGAAGGTTATCTTCCATTCATCTCCTTCTCTGATTCGAATCTGGTGATACCCACTCTTCAGATCAATCTTCGTGAAGTACTTGGCTCCACTCAAACAATCCATTATGTCATTCATTCTGGGCAATGAAAATTTGTACTTGATTGTGATCTTGTTGATGGCTCGGGAATCTGTACACAGCCTTCACTCTCCATCTTTCTTCAATGCTAGTACTGTAGGTACCACACATGGACTTAGGCTCTCTCTTATCAATCCCTTCCTCAACAACTCCTGCACTTGTATGTTCAACTCTTCACTCTCTGTTGGAGTCATTCTATGGGATGCCTTATTCGGCAAACTAGCTCCTGGTATCAAATCTATTTGATGACTTATCTTCCTCACTGGTGGTAAACCTTCTGGTACATTATTAGAGACAGTATCTTGAAATTCTTCCAACATTTATGAGACTTCTGCTGGTACATCTTCACATTTCTCTTGACTAATCTTGGGAATCAATGCAAAGCAATGACACTCATGCTTCATACCCTCCAAAAATTTCCTACCATCTACCAAGAAAATTCTGGCAGTACTACATACCTTTTCTTTCACCTCCTTCAAGGGCTTCAATTTATGATGAACTCCATCCTTTCTAAGGGAATATGTGTTTACACGGCCATCATGGACAGCACTCCTATCATACTACCATGACCTCCCCAACAACATATGACATGCATCCATTGGTATGATATCACACAGCACCTCATCATGGTAGTCCCCAATCTTGAACTTCACTAAACACTACTCATTGACCAAAGCTCTATGGTCCTTCTGCAACCATGAAATCTGATATGGATGCGGATGCTTTCTTTTTGTCAACCATCTCCTCTGAAACAAGGTTATCAGTGCTTCCACTGTCAATAATAATATCACAACACTTACCTCCACATTTGCACCTTGTACAGAATAAACTCTTCCTCTGATTGAGTTCTTTCTCCTCATTCAACAAAGTTCTTCGGACAACTAGGGTTTCTCCCCTTTCAGCATCTTCAGAGCACTTAGATTGTGCATCTTCATCAACATGTGTGACTCGTGCATTACCTTCAGGTCTCCTATTTATCCTTCCTTGATGTTGTGGACACTCATATGCTCGATGTCCTTCTCCACATTGGAAACAGGTTCCTCTGAAACCTCCTCTTCTAGGTCCTTGCCAGGTCTACCTCTTCCTCTTCCTCTTTGCTCACCATTGCTCTGGTCCTGAGGGTGGTAAGTATTATCTCCTCTTTGATTTCGACTGGTGTCAGCTTCTTCACTTTTATTTGAATCTTCATTTCGGCCCCCATAGGGTCTTCCACCAGTCCTTCCGCCTTGACCTCTTCCTCTTTGCTTGCTGTCAAATTTTTTATTCAGCTTCTCTTCTACCTTCAGGGAAAACTGGTATGCATATTCTATGGTGGTCATTCTAACCAGGCTCATCTCCTCTTGAATACTTGGCCTCAACCCATTAATGTAATGGGCTACCTTCTCCTTGGTGGCCTCTCCATGGCCTATCCTAATAGTGATCTTATAAAAATCTTCTGTATACTCCTTAACAGACTTGTTACCTTGCTTCAATCCTTGCAGCTTCTTCAACAACTCTATCTCATAGTCCACAGGAATTAACTGCTTCTTCAATTTCTCCACCATCCAATCCCATCTGATAATCTTTGCTTTTCCTCTTCTATTTATCTCTAACTAGACCTCCTTCCACTAAATACTGGCATGGCCCTTCAACTTTGTCTTTGCAAATTTGACCCATTCTGGGTCTTCCACATCTTCATACTCAAAATACTCCTCCATATCATTGATCCAATCAATAAGTTGTTCCAGATTCAAATCTCCAGAATAGGTAGAAACTTCAATCCTAGGCCTCTTTCTGATCTTTGAAATGGCCTTCAACAACCTAACTTCTACAGGATCTCCCGCAACTTCTTGTTCTTTCTCAAATAGCTTTTTTTAGCTTCATATTCGCTTTCCTCTCTCCTCATCTCGAACCCTCTTCGCAGCTCCTCTTGCAATGCATCGATTTGTCTTTGCAGGGTTCTAAAACTCTCTTCCATCAAAGCATTCCTCCCACCACGGTTTCTTCGTGGAGGCATCTTGATATCTGCAGCAAACCCACAACCATGGGTCCTGGTACAAACTGCCTCACAGTCGGTGATCTGTCTACACACTCACGAACCTAGCTCTGATACCACTTGATGAAGGGAGTAAATCATGAAACACACAATAACAAAAATTACACACAGAAAATAGAATGATATTTTATTAATATGGGCAAAACATTACATTACAGAAGCTTAAATACAATCAGAGGATGAATCCCCTATAGGTTGCAACACATTACAGCTCCCTCTCTCAAGACTCTAGAATCTTCAGCCTTATGTAACCCCCAAATCAACTAGGGTTTCTATTTTCCTGCCTTTTCTTAACTCTACACATTCCCTCTTAACTCCCCCCCAAGGGTTCCCAAAAATGGTCATATATAGCCCCTTTTTGGTGGCTACCACCTTAATTTTGAAATTTGCATCTCCCTCCAAAAATAGGTCAACTTTGCGGGGCCATAACTTTCGATCCGACCATTGGATTTTTAATTATAATAACTTTTCGGAAAGATCTTGAAAAGACGGTTGTGTGCAAGTAATACCTAAAGATAGGCTGTTTGGGTTTCCCACCAAATTTTAGGCCCATCCAGAGCCTCTAAGTGCCTCAAATTTGCCTTTGAATATTTCAATAAGATTTTTGGAATTTGAAATTTTAATATCTCACAAATGACAAATGATATTGAAGGGATTTCTTCACCATTAGTTCAATTCACCATTCTAGAGGTCCGCATAAGATTTTGTATCCAACCATGCACAAATGCAAACTTACTAAAAATAGTAACCTAGCCAAATTTAGCCCTTATTAAAAAGAAACAACAATTTTTTTTTGGTTGATGCAAGATTGCTCTTACACCCTGGATGCTCCTGCATCACTTTTCCAATTGGAGACGATCCTCTTTGCTCAACTAAATCTTTCAGAAGAATTCTCCCTTCATTTCCATTCAATCAGAGTCCAAAAGATGGATGAAAGTACATGTTTGAAAACAAGGAGTTTTCCTCCTACTAAAAACACAATCTGGCGAACAACTATCTAAGAAAAACTAGAACTAACTTAGAGAGATCCTATGGTCGTATTTATATATTCAAGCTTTATTGAAAGGAAATAACTAACAACGATTCTAGCTACAGTGAACTGGACTTGAAACCAGTTGTTAATTTATTACATTAATTATTCCTCTACCATTTACTGAAGATCAAGGATTTGCATCAGCTTGGCTGTTTGGTGAACTTGAGTGATTTCTTGAAATGGTGTGGCATTTGGTGGAAGTGACTTCAGTTAGAACTGACGCTAATTTAGCAGCTACTTCGATTAGTCACTGAAATGGAGTGACGTGGAGATTTAGATATAATAGCTACTTTAATTTGGTCGTGGGTCATGTTTGCATTCCTAGACCTTTTGGGTAGCCCTAGGATCAACCGGTAATAGTAATCGACTCGAAGGGAGGATGACTCTATTGGAGGGTAACAACATCTGGAGCCGTATGGAGTTCAACTTCTTCACAGAAAGAGGGGGGCTCCAAAGGGATCAGGAGACCACTGGAAGTCTTACTAGCGTAATCCTCATGCAAACACAAACCACGTGTACCACAATTCATAAGATATCCATTTTGAAAGTATAATTCAAGTAAATAAGTTAATAGATTTCATCAAAGGAAATGAAATCAAAACATGTGCATAATCTATCCAAAAGACAAACATAATTATAATAATATGTAAATATATGCCATAATGTTTTGTTAGTCTTTTAGAACAGGAAATAGCATGAAATAAATGAGTCATATATTTGACTCATCACAAATCGTCCAAGGTTTAACTCTCAAAAGAACTTTTTCTCCAACTAAGAATTGCCTTGGTGTGCACTTGGCATCAGCATAACTTTTCTATCTATCATTTTCTTCCACCAATCTATTTCTTATTAGCTTGATTTGATCTTCTATTTCTGATAACATTTCTGGACCAATGCTAATCCTATCTTCTCACTTATCCCAACTTATAAGAGTTTGGCATCTTCTTTTGTATAATTCTTCAAATGGAGCCATCTTGATAGCAGAATGATAGGATTTATTATAAGCAAACTCCACAAGCGGTAGATACTCTTCCCACTTGTATTGTTAATCCATGCAATACGTCCTCAACAAATCTTCTAGAACTTGATTAACCCTCTCATTCTCACGATCTGTCTTAGGGTGATAAGCTGATCTTATATTGAGTTGAGTTCATAGCGCTGAGAACAAAGTTTGCCAAAATCTTGACATCATGCACGCATCTCTGTCTGAGATAATTTTCTGAGAAACTCCATGTAATTTAAACACAAGTTTCTTGCATAAACTTACAAGATAAAACTAGTAAAATCCGTTTAATTCCTAGGTAAAAAGTGAGCTACCTTGGTGAGTTTGTCCACCACCACTAAAATAGCTTCATGTCTATTTCAAAACATTGGAAGACCTTCCACAAAGTCTATAATAATGACTTGCCACTTCCACTCTGGAATATCATGCGAATACAGAAGTCCTTCTAGATGTTGATGCTTAGCCATGACTCTTTGGTACTCGAAGAAACTTGCTACAAATCTTGTAGCATCATTCTTCATTCCTTTCTAGAAATAAAGAGACTTCACATCGACTAGGAGTTTGATTACTCCAAGATGACCTGAATATGGTGTGGAATGAACCTCCTTCCACATAAGGTTTCTTAATTCTACAGAATCTGGAACATAAATCATTTCTCTGTATCTTAAATCCTCATCTTGTTCAAAATAGAACCCATCATACCTCGAGTCTTGAGGATTTACTAAGAGAGCCTGCTTAACTTGCTCATAGTACTCATCACTTGTAGAACTTTGTATCACTAAATCCTTGAATTTTTAGTGGATAGAGACAATTGATGAGATATGCCTCCGTCGAATCAAAGCATCTTCTACTTGATTCTCTTTGCCTTTGATATAACTTATCTCAAAGTCATAGTCTGATAACAATTCTAACCATCTTCTTTGTTGAGCATTCAGATGAGGTTGGGAAAATATAGACTTAAGACCTTGATGGTCTGACTTCAGTTCAAAAGGCTTTCCTAGCAAGTAATGTCACCACAAGTGCAAAGCATGAACAACTGTTGCTAACTCTAAGTCATTAGGAGCATAATTCTGCTCATATTCTCTCAACTTCCTGGATTTATAGGCTACCACTTGCCCCTTCTGCATAAGCACTCCTAAATCTTCTCTTGAGGCATTAAGGATTACAACAAATTAACTTTCTAGATCAGGAACTTTCAATATTGGAGTAGTTGTTAACCTCTCTTTTAACTAATCAAATGTCTCCTGACATTTTTATGACCAGTCAAAATGCTTTCCTTTTCTCTAAAGTGAAGTGATTGGGTTTGCAATCTTAGAAAAGTTTAAAACGAACTTCCTATAATATCCAGCTAATCCCATGAAACTGCACACTTCGTGCACATTCTTTGGCACATGCCACTCTAGTATAGCTTTGATTTTCATAGGATCTACTGAAATTCCATTAGATGATATTATGTGTCCCATATATTGTATCTCTTTCTCAAAGAAAGTACACTTAGAAAGCTTCCCATACAACTTATGTTCTCTTAGCTGTTGCATAATGAACCATAGATGCTACAAGTGCTACTCCTCATTCTTAGAATAAATAAGAATGCCATCTAGAAACACTAGAACAAATTTATCCAAGAAATCTCAAAAAATATTGTTCATCAAATTTATGAATCTTGCAGGGGCATTCGTAAGTCCAAAAGGTAAAACTGTGTACTCATAATGTCTATACCTTGTTCTGAAAGTTGTTTTATGAATGTCTTCATCTTTTATTCTCATTTGATGATATATGGATTGCAAATTGATTTAGAGAATACTATTGCACCATGCATCTGATCAAAAATATCATCAATATGTAGTAGAGGATACTTATTCTTTATTGTTGGTTTATTGAGCATACAATAGTCTATACACATATGCAAGGTTACATCCTTCTTTTTGACAAAGATCATAGGTGCTCCCCAAGGAGAAACACTAGGTCTAATCAACCCTTTAGCCAATAGCTCCTGAAGCTCGGATTTCAATTCCATCAACTCCGTAGTAGTCATACGGTATGGTGCCTTTGAAATCGGATTAGATCCAGGTATTATATCAATAGAGAAATCAAAATCTCTCTTTGGAGGTAACCTTGGAAGTTCATCTAGAAAACATCCTTAAAATCTTAAAGGAAAGGATAGTTCTTGAATGTTACATTTTGTTTACTAGGGTCCCCCTCTACTTGTTCCAAATTGACTGCAAAAAGTTGGCATCCTTTTCACCTAGCCCTCTTCAATTGTATAGAAGAGATAGATTTGATCTTGACTTCTCTTTGAGTGCCTTGCAAATAGGTTTTATTTCCTACATTGTCTAGACACTCAACTATTTTTGCAAAATAGTCAACATTGGCCCTATACCTCCATAGCCAATTTATTCCTAAGATAACATCATAGGAACCTAGGGGGTCTACAAACAAATTCACCTCAGTCAAAAAATTAGGAAGATCAATCTTGGCTTCAAACAGGCATTGCTCTACCTGAGCTTTAGTCTGGTTAACATATTCAACTGACCAAGGTTTAGCCATATATCCATCTCTTCAAGGAAATTTATTCAATACTCTTGGACAAACAAAACTTTTTGTTGCTTTAGTATCAATTAAAATAGAAATAGGAACTCCAAACAAAGTACTTGTCATCTCTATGGAGTAATCTGGTACTCTGCCTGGCGATTGTCCAAAGCCGCATGGATCCTTTATTGAAAAGCTATTTTTTGGGTAGGTAAAGCATTACTGCATTGTTGAACTCCTTGGTTCTTGGTTGGACATTGATTGGCATAATGATCTCCACCACAAAAGAAACATTCTCCGAGAGGTCCTCGCTTCTCAATAGGTTTACTTGAATTATTATCATTCCTCTGAAAATTACTATTGTTCTTCTTCTCATTTCTAGGTCCATCTATATTATTTCCAAATCCCTTGCCATTTTTCTTATTCACATCTTGTTTGGCATTCCTTTCCTTGAAAGGTTGAGAAGTTGATGACTAATTAAACCCCTTGCAATTCTTCTCGTGATATGCAGAAATTAACTTTAGTTTTTACTCTTGTTTGATTGCCTTCTCAAAAACTTGGTCCATAGTGGTAGGACCATGCACATCCACTTCTCCACCTATCCGGGCATTCAGATCCATGATGAATTTCCTAATTCTAAACCTCTCATCCTTTTGATATTGTGGCACATACTTCAAGAGATGGGTGATCTTTTCCTAATATTCAACCATTGACATATCTCCTTGTCACAGATTCTAAAAATATGTTAGATTTTGGTTAAAGAAAAGCTATGGTAACCACCTCTATCAAAATATGACCACAAACTGATCCCAAGTTAAGCTTAAATAACTTAGCCCCAGTTCCACTTTCTTGTTCATACATCACATGGACGTTGCACCTACCAACTAATAGGCACCCCATACTACCTTGGTTATCTCAGAGTAGTTTCTGATCTCAAAATACATTTCCATCTCTGTCAACCAAGCTTCTGCAACATCACCACTTACTATTCTATTGAATTTAGGTGGCGTTGCTTTCTTCATATCTCTTAACAACTCAAATGCAAGTCTACTTCTCTTTTCTTCTTGAGACTTAGTCAAGATAACTCTATACACCATCACACTCAGCCTCTACCATTTGAGCCCTCACCACTACCTAGTCTCACTTTGTGGTGAGAATTACAACCTAGTTTATAGCCTAGTCCCACTTCACAATGAGAGAAAAGACTTGTGTAGTGGCATAGTCTCTTCTAATGCATCTCTCCTCATATACCACTCTAAGCTTGGTTATGGGTTCAAATATGTTGACATTCCAATCTATAGTTTGTTGTGGCTTATAACTAGCCTACACTCCCTATTTTAGCTGCACTATCAAGACCATCTCGATAATGATTTGACCAATATACTTGAGCCACTCTTAGACATGCACTATCAAAGGAAAAGAGTTCTCCATTAGTTCCACAGATCATATTATAATTAAAAAAATAGCACATCTAGTATATTAACAAAATGATGCATCGAAAAATATCTTTCATGCCTAGGTCCCTAACTTGCCAATAAAGATCCATGGGGGCTAGAGTTGTTGTAACTATCGTTACTGTAATTAGGGCTATTGTGAGTCTCACAATAGTTTCACTACTTCACTCTCTTATATGGACCCTTTCTATGGCCCCTAGTTGTGCCACCCAGGTTCAAGACCTTGGCCTCTCCCTTCTCTCACTACCATCGTTGCCTTGTTAGGTGTGCCTCTATAGTCTTCTCCTCCTCCTCTCCTGAATCATCCCCTAAGCCCATGTCATCTACCTATGACTCTGGATCTCTAGTAGGATCATCTACCACATATATTTGACATTAAATATGCTCCTTAGAACCATGTAATAAACTATGGGGTGACTCCCACATCGTCTACATCTGACACAAGAGTTGCATCATCTCCCTCATCCTTATCATCACTAAGAGTGATGTCTATTATGGTGGGGTGAGTAAGGTCCCCAAACTAGGAAACGTTGCGATGCAAACCCAAGTAGGTTAGCAAATCTATAGGTACATCCTACACATACCCAAACTACCATCATACCCTATCACAGTAAAATGTTACCATGATATGCTCTAGGTAACCAATGAACTACATGTTTCTCTACATGTGTTCTAGTTGGTGCATGGTCCCTATCCATCTCTATATTCCTATGTATGGATGTCATATAACATCAATGCTAGGTAGTAAATCAAACATATACCTCCAAAACAACAAATCCCCAGACTACCAAGGCCACCATAATGCATATGTGTGCACCTTCGGCATGTCCCATGTGATCATGGTGGGATATCCCATTGACTAAGTGCAACAAATGTGCTTGAGGACCGACACATATAGAAGTGCATAGGTCATTAGGCTCCCACCCTAATGCCACACCTATCTTCCTATATCATGGTACATGTGTGCCAACATTCTACGTCCCCATAAAACCATAGATTTACTCTCCTCCATCACTCTAATGGTGTGGATGAGTCATTTATGTAGATGTGTACTGTGACCATCCTACACTATGCACATGGACATGACCTTACTATGATGACTCATTATATGAGTGGGATGATAGCCTTCCCTTGCTCCATCTAGCATAGCAGGATGTGTCCTGAGTGATCACCAAGGATCATGCACCCCAACACATACATCTATGTAGCCTATTCATATGCATTACTAATCACTAATCCATGATCGCTACCTAGCAACCCTATAATAGCAATTGAAAAATCCTAAAGACATCCTTGAGGGTGATAGTCATCTCACTAGGATCAGTAATCTAGAAATACATACATCTACATGCCACCTCTAAATCAATTCCATGAAAATCATGTTGTCATATTTTGCCTAGTTTAAAATAGCCTAAAAATCCCTCATCAGAGAATCTGATTTGAGAAAGCCTAAATGGAAGGATGTTTCCCTTAGAAAATCCCAAAAAAAACCCTAAAAAATTCTAAGTATTTTTCCCTTTCTTTTTCCTTAGTCGGTAAAATTTAAGTTTGGCAAACCTTAAGTTCACTAATTGGCAAGTTTTACTGATAAAGGATTCGTCGACCAAATGCAAATGAAAGCGCCAAGGAAAAAGAAAGAAGTCAGCCACAAAGGGAAGTTAGGGAGTCAGAAAAATGTCAAACCCACTAACAGGTTCATGATTTCCAAGGTTCGCCAACACGACGATTGGCTAGTAAAGGGAACCAAAAAGCAAAGAAGAAAAGGCCAAAGGAGGGTGGTTGGGAAATCGGCAAGATGGTGAACTTGCCAAATAGTTTGAATTTTCCTAAGTTCACCGATAAGGTGAATCACTAACAAAAGCAGAGGTAAAGAGGTTTGTTAAAAAGAGAGAACACCAACTAAAGAGAAAAGAAGGCCGACTCAGTGGTTTGCAAAAGGGAAACTTTGCTGACCAAGGAAGATGAGGAGAAATAAGAAGATAGGAAAAGTTTGCAAAAGTGGAACTTTACTGATAAGGCAAAAATAGAAAAGAAAATCGGCTAAGGCATGGTTGGTTCGTAGAAATGTAAAATTGTAGATAAGGTTTAGAAGAAGACTAAGAATCCCAAAGAGAAAAAGAGAGCCCAGTTCTCAAAATAAAGATTTTGTCAATAAGGCAAAAGCAAAAGCTAAGTGGTTCACAAAATAAAGATTTTGCCGATAAGGCAAAATAAAGGTGAAATAAAGTGAAAATCAATGTAACATCAAAGCATGTACTATAATGTATTTCTTTAAAATATTTTAAAATAAGTTTAAAATATTTTAAAGTATTGTAAAGGATTTTAAAAGGCGTGACTTTTCTAGGTGCCTTAAGATGTGCTTCCAGGTGATGTCATTGTTGTTGACTAGGGTCATGCAAGTAGCTAACACGGTGGGGAAATTCAATGTGCAGGGACTAGAAATGAATGAATCAGATGAAGTTTCCCTGCAACCCATGCTTCTACAGGTCCTTCCAAGGACAAATCAATGCCAGGACATGGACTTTCCTCAAATTCTATAGATTTCCTGACAAGGCCTTTGGGCCATAATTCAATGCAACATTGACACATAAATCAAATTGATTTACCAGAATTCAACGCATGTAGCTGCACAATTATTCGTAAAAGCTATATATGCATATGTAAAAGATGTATTAGTTTTCGGCTAGCTATTCTTCTGGGTTGTTATGTTGGCCAG
Source organism: Cunninghamia lanceolata (assembly GCA_027924645.1). NCBI lineage: Eukaryota > Viridiplantae > Streptophyta > Pinopsida > Cupressales > Cupressaceae > Cunninghamia > Cunninghamia lanceolata. The sequence goes on from BSBN01000389.1 coordinate 10,837,095, forward strand.
ATAATTTGTTGTCACAGACCTTATAGCACATCTATAAGAACCAGTCGGATTTGATACATTGTGCTTGAAGCTGAGCCTTTGATGTCTTTGAGTATGGTTCACCAATGAATGTAAATGGTTATTCTGTGTCTACCTTTTCTATAACAAATTGTTTGTCTTTTGTAATGGTTGGTTGACCTCTGTGATTAATACAAACAATTAATTTTTCCTCTCATTTTCTTTTATACTATGTCTATTTGAATTTTGTTCATTTATCCTATGGATAAAACAATCCCTCTATAAATTTCAGCATTTTGTTCTGACCTGTGTTAAATATTGGATGAATTTGTGTTAGTTTATTCATCCTTTGAAATCACTAGTGTTATGTTAGTTCCAGCCAAACATCCTAAATCTGGTATATCACTATTTCCTTTTATGCATTCCTTCTATCCCTTTTCCCCTAGTAAGTGTAGTATTAGATGTACCTTAATTCTCTGAGCCTTAAGCTAAGAAAAAAGAACCAGCCTTCTCTGGAGTTTTGGTCTCAACTGTAAGGTCCCACACCTTGAGACCAATCCCATGTTACTCTGAAATTGTTTAGACTATCAAAGATTCAACAAAAGGGTGCAATTTTAGGTGATAACACATGTCTTTGTACCACATTTTTGGCTTGTGGTACACCTAGGATAAGCTAACCCAGGCCAACAACATAATCTCATCTTGCAACAATGCTACATGATGGCCTCATAGAAATGACAACATGTTGCTCGCTATCACTTGTACATCATCAACAACACCTACTTGAATCAAGTAAACACAAAAAATTAAAATATCCATCATTAATAAATAAATTTATAATAAAAAAATACTCAAAATTGTTTGACTTGTTAAGGATGCTAGTGCATTGGATGCTAGGGCATTAGATGCTAATGCATTGGATGCTAGTACATCTTTTGGACCCTAGCACCCATGTTGGATGCTACCACACCTAGAGGACCCTAAGATTCTTAATGGATGCTATCATGCCCATTGGATGCTTGCATGATCTATTAATGTTTGCATGCTTGGTGTGTTCCACAAGGGGTGAAAAATGCTAAAACATTGACTCAAAATTAATAAATTTCTTGCCTTAGTTGAATGTCTTGCTCCACTCACTCCCTAAGTTTTGGAAAATTGAAAGACTTTTCAACATGAAATTTTGGCTCTCAAACTACCCTAGCTTCTTAGAAATTTCTAAAGTGAATAGTAATTTTATTTTTTTCTATTTATAGAAAAAAATTCAAATTTGTAGCGACTCTTTCACAGCAAAGCTCCTAACTTTTAGCCACGAGCTCATATTTTTATGTCATTTCTTCCATATGGGTCTAGGATTCACTATCTTCCTTATCATGCACTTTTTATTGTGTTTTTATTTCTTGAAATAACCCTTTAGAGACTATTTTCTTCCAAATTTTGAAATGCTAAATTATTTTCCTATTCTTACCTCCTTAAATATCAAGTAACAATAGGAGCATACATAAATTTATGCTTATTCATTTTGTTTCTCCTTTCTCTTCATTGCATTTTTCTCACTATATTAAATTTCTTCTATTACTATTTTTATTTATAGACTAACATACTTGTCTTGTAGGATTAAATGTTTTTCTAACATTGTGATTTTGTAGAATTGGTGTTCCTAACTCTATGGTTTTTAAGGTTCTAAGTTTTAGGGTATAATTCTTCTACTTGAATAATTGTTTTATGTCCTCTACAATATCCATTTGAGTATTTTTTTATGATACATTTCATTTGTGTACTTTAGCATAGCTTATCATTTAGTGTCATCATCTCACTAAAGTAGGGGCAAAATGTAATGTAGAAAATTGTGCACCCTCACAATTACACATTATGCTTTGGACTTTATTTTGTGTTCATTCCTCTAGTACATTTTAAGGATTTCTTTAGCCTTATCTTTGTCCTCCTTCCCTCACCAGATTACCATTTTTGTGTACCACACTCTAATTCTCCTTTTTAATTTGAGACACATGCAAAATTTGAGGACATTTCCTCAAGATGCTAGAGTGATGCATAGAATATTGCATGACACACTAGCATCCTAAAATATTTCAAAAATTTAAACATTAATTTCTCACTCAATGACATGTTGTAAACTTTTGTAATGCTCATGTACCTAGAAAATGCCTCTAAGGGTCAAGTCTAACCCTTTAGCTTCCAAGAAACCCTTTTGGAAAATAATTGTTTTGGGATTTGTCTTGGAAGAAGATCTATCTACACAATACATGTAACTCTGTTGGCTTTCTTGGCTCTATGTTAAATATACTAGCATTGTTGAATCTTACTCAAGGGTTCATGTTGTTGCACTATGATTGACACCTCCAAAAGATTACTTTCCTTCTGCATCACATAAGTAATATTATTTGCATTCTTGTTTAAATAACATTTCTTCAAATTGCTTTATAACACTTCAACATTTCTCATGGCATACCTCTTGGTGGCTGCTAAATCCACACACACACACACACACACACACACCTATTATTAATAGTTTGTCACTATTCTTAGTTCATATACGCACATAGGCCAACAGGACACACTCTTTCAATCTATTTCCTATTTTAGCTACACATGGAGCTCAAAAGACCAAAAATATGGGCTTAACCATTCTTAGAAAGCTCCCAAGAAGTAAAAACTATTTTTATTGTCCTTAGCTATAGGTTTCTTAGAGATCAACTCACATAGTAGTTTGCATCCCTCTCTTTCCTTCTTTTGTCATTTCTATTTTCTATTCCAAACTACATAGATTAAGTTACTTTTTCATGATTTTTATACATTCTGGTGTATCATGGGTCTATTATTTTGTTGTGCATGTTTCTTGGTATGTAGAATCACCTATTTCAAACTAGAAAGTTGCACTTACCAATATTCTAGATGTCAATGCAGGAACTTGACTACAGTGCATTGCATAGTCATCCATGCATTGCACTAGCATCCTAGAAAGTGACTTTCATCCTCTAGTCATAGGTTTCTTTATTTCTATTATTTATCATTCTAAACCTAGTTTATTAAATCTATGTTTCAATTTTCTATAAATTAGCATTCTCTCATTCATATCTATGTTTTGGCTTAGTGAAAAGTATCATTTTGTAAGATTAAATAAGATTTTGATATTCTAGTTTGGTTTTTTTCTTTATACTATAGAAAAGCAACACAATATCTTCTTTCATAGAGCTATTTTTATCGTAGTAGAAGCCTAAATACATTTAACTTCAAAAACAAAGAACATTCTTTGTTAAATTAAGTTTTCAACACTACAAAAGTAATGTCTCCCTTTTGTGATATATGTGTTGGCTTCCTCCACACACCCACCCATTTCCATTAAATAAAATTCTCTTCTTTGAAGGATATGTTGCACCTCTCAACAAAAAGTTCATTTTTCAAGTCAAAATGAAATAATTATAAACTCCTTTAATTATTTTTTGGCATTGAATATGCATGGCCACTTCTATATTTTGAGTCCATTGTTGGATGTTCATGTGGAACATAATCCCATGTTTCATTTTTATTATGCTAGGATTTATGTTTCACAAGTGTTGTAGGGATAGCCATTTCATTAGAAGATAGTCACAAACAAAATCCAAATTTAGATCTATGAATACAATTAGAAAAAAATAGTATTGCAAGTGAAGGAAAAGTTGTCAAGTTATATTGGGTCTTAGAAGCATGTGTAGAGTTCTTCTAAGGGAATGGTATAGTGGCACATGAAATGACTTTGTGTCACATGAATAAGTGGTCTTCAATTTATGTTAACACAAGATAAGACTGAATAAACCAAATGCAAGATTACATTGATTGCTTTGCAATACTAGACATGAAATTATGTTGAGAAAGAATTCATTCACATTATTAGAGATCTAAGAATATCTCAAAAATTAATGATTTAAACTTTTAGACATGAGGCATAGAATTTAACAGGGCTTGCTAAATGGTTTGAAATTTGTGCAATGGGGCGAGACAATTTGGGTGTTGTGTGACAAGCTCTAAGGATGACAAATGGCATAATTTGATAACCTTAGAGACAATGTTATACCAGTGGATGTGAAGATTTTGGTGAACTAGAAATAAGTTGGAATACTTTGTTCTGAGGGAATTTCAAGTGCAAAAGAAGTTTGTATCCCAATGCAAGTTTTTTTTAGTGCAAAATAATGGACCTTTGAATTCTAGTGTTAGAAAAAAGAAGTACATGGAGACTATGAAATAAGAAACATAAAGTTTATGCAAACACTTGAGTGAATTAGAATGAATCAAGAGGACATGCACCTAGGGTCTTATTAAAACACTATAAGAATGGAGATATAAAAGGGGGGCAAATTTTCTAATAGAAATTGGGTGTGTTGTGCAAGTGGCAATAGTTTTAAAATACTTAAATAGCTTAAGTGTTGTGATATGTGAAGGATCATTTTCATGTGACATCTCTTCTATAATATGTTCATTGATTATTATTCTCAACTTACTTCAAATGGTGTAAACTACAAAGTTTGTTGTATTACATGACTAATATATACTAGAAATGATAATTTTATAACAACTACAAAGAATAGTGAGTTAAGCTAATTATATCCATGATATTCTCAGGTGCAAGTATAAAAGATATGACAAATATTGTGTATTGGTGTTTACAAATGTTAAATAAATAAAACATCTAGCTATTCAGAAAATTCCCTTCTTGTAAAATAAGTTCACATGTATTGGAATAGTATTAATTTCATCAATTCATTTACATTTCTCCTATGCTTAAAAATTTCATGGATCCCACATACTAATCATGAAGCTTTAATATAATTGTGATTTTCTATTTTTATTTGAAATAGGTAAGGGACTTAGTATTTTAGGGTGGTGTTCTTGTAGGAAAAACTAATCAATGATATTTATTTTATAAAATGGATAATTTATTTATGAAAATACAAGACCTAAGTGATTTTAAGTAGGTGTGTAATTCTAACTTGAAAAAAAATAGAAAAAAAAAAGATAAAATTTTATATTTTGGCAAAGATATAGTGAGCTAAACTACATACATATCAAAAAAAATCTTTGAATAATACATCCACTTTGAAGTCTCTTTTCTAAATAAAAAATGGTCTTGTGAAGATGAAGAGAATCAATATTTTTCATACACCAAATTCTTCAAAATGTATGAACCTTGAAATACAACTATATATTGTGTTCAAATTTTTATCGATCTTGTAGTTTTAAGATCATATATTTAGAAGAACTAGGTGTGAAAAATATCACTAATTTTCATAAGAGAAACATTGACTTAGACAATATATGCCAAATTCTATAGTGGGTTGTTCAAGTCATCCAATTAATGAGAGGAAAAAACAATAATTATTTTCAACTACTTTTGAACTTAAAATGCATAAATGCATCATATCTTTAACATTTTATGTAACCCTAAAACAACTGTTAGAAAAGTTACATGAGATGTTGAATATTAGGCGTATTTTACAATTTAACAATGATGGTGTAGATGAAATGTTCTAGCACAAATAGCATGCAATATATCAACACACAATGTCAACCTTAATAGAAAATTCATGCTTTTGAAGTGCTCTCAATGAAAATTTGTTGTGGAAGTTGAAGGAAGTAAAAATTTAACAATAAAAACATCTAGAAGAATTTTATCTTTGCATCCAAATTTATTAATAGTATAAATTTATTATCATATTGGAAATGTAAAAGTCAACAAAAAAACATTATAAGGACACTTTGTGTTGGGGGAGATTGGTTCTATTACATCTTAAAAAAATATTTTGAACATTTTTGTAGGAAAGTGTAGTGAGGAACTCGTACACATATACATTCTATTGATGGAAAGAAAAGATGGTTGTTATGTAATCAATTCAACACAATCTTCATTCTTCTCATTATTAAATTTCCATATCTTACAAAGAAGGTTATTTTGTTAACTTCCATCCTTTTAGGCCTTACAACAAACAGTTTATTTCATCCCAGTAATCTCAATTAAATGAAATATGAAGCTTAATTTGTATGTATATATTGTAAGTCTTACTAGCAATAAGGGTTTATCCTTGAAATTTTTGGTTTTTTATGCAATTTTAATGTGAATTATGTATTAGATGGAACAGTCAGTATTCTATATGAAATGAAATATGTCCCAACTAATTGTATTGAATGATTCCAATCTATTTCTTCAATTGCACTTTATATGAACTAATAAATATTTTTTCTTTCTAGGTTTTCTTATGAAATCATAAGAAGATGGAAAATAAAATAGAGAATTTTCTAGAATGTTGTTTGTATGACAAGATACAAATTTCCAAGGAAGACATTATTTCTTAGCCATTGGTATTATAACTTACAAACTCATACCCATCCATGGAATACTCTTGATTAGACTCTTGGATGCCCTCTCCAAGTAAGATTATTAGTTATCCTTCTCTAAAGAATGTCTATAATTGTTATTCGTTACCTTTCTCAAGCCCATATAGGGTTTTTCCACAAAATTCAACCAAGGAAAAGCAATGCCCAAAATTAGAACTCTACTTTACAATGTGACACCAAACCCTAAGTTGATGGCACTCATAAAAGAAAAGTTTTTTCTTAAAGGATATATGAATGTGAAGAAAATGGTTAAGCCTTGGTTGTTTTTGGCTTTTTTACCAATTTATTATAAATTTTGTTTTCAAAGTGGATAGGTAGTTAAACATTTGGTCCAAGTTGCTTTTGCATAGCATGAAAATTGATGAAGTTATGCCTCACTAATCATGAAACTTGAGGTTGTTGGTTTTTCACTTATAGGTTTTTCTATAGTCTCTCCCTACAAATTTTAGTGTTCATAGTCCAAATTGCATGGAGTCCATAGTTTGGAGTTGCCAAGACATTCTGCACATTGCAATGTTTTATTTAAATTTTGAAGTCTAAATTTCATGGCACTTAGAGTTTAGAATTATCTGGACATTTTGTATGGTACAAAATTTGATTTAGACATTGATGTTTGAGTTTTAGGATAGTTAGGGTTCAACTCAGAAGTTAAAGTTAGCACATTATCAAATTCTAATTAGACTCTAAAGTCCAAGATTCACTTTGTTTTTCATCCCTTGACATCCAAGGTGAGACCACACCAGAGTTAGACCAGGGATTTTTTAGTGGCGAATCTTCGCCAATTGGCAAATAGTTGAAATCGGGGCCTCCAAAAATAGCAAATAGTACAAGCTGTACAGGAGACTAAATCACCTAATTTTTATAGAAATTTAATTTAGTCCTGGTTAATTTGCCAATGTATTTTTTTTTAAACTAATAAATCAAGTTGATTCGCTAGGTAAAGTATGTGGCATTGGAGCCGATTCGCCAGTAGTTTATAACGTAATTACAAATCTTTATTATATTCACCATTAATATTATATTCCTTCCATTAATTTTAGGTTAAGATCACCATTAATAATGAATTCCCACTTATTTTTAGGGATATTTTTGCCTCGAAAAGGGGTTTTATTTGTTGCCATCAATTACCTTTTTAATCAAATGGTTGTGGTTTAATTCTGGGGCACTCTATACATATGTCTTTGAAAAGGATTGTTGAGGCCCAGAATTTGTTTTGGGCCATACAATTAGATTTAATTATGTGGCCCAAAACAAATTCTGGCCCTCAACAACCCTTCTCAAAGGAACATGCATAGAGTGCCGCGAAATTGAACCTTGCGAGGGGGTGTTGCCCCTTCAACCCCTGCAAGGGGGCATGCTCCCTTGACCCCCACAAGGGGCGTTGACCCTTAACCCTGCCAGTGGTTGCCACCCCTGGGCCCCTGTTTCAACATTACAAAAAATAAAAAATATATTGGGAGATTGCATCGACCAACTATGAAAATTTTTAAAGGAAAGATTCGCCACTGTAATTAATTTCTTTAGTAATTATTCTCTAGGATTGTCCATTGTAATTATTATTTTTACCAATTATTTATTAGGATTCACTAGGATTTTACAAAAAAATTAATAATTTGTGTAGATTCGCCAAGAAAATTAATATTTTTTTCAAAAAAAAGGAAAGTTTCACCAGGAAAATTATAGCACTTAGCTACGATTCGCTAGGATTTTATAGGTTTTTTTAGGGGGGTTTCCTTAAAGTTATCACTGAGTTGGACTTGGTCCTATATTTTGCATGCCTTTCAAAATGTAGATCAAGTCCCCAAGCCCAAATTTGTAGAGTGTCTAGGTTCGACATTAAGGAAGAAAATGTTAGTTAAAAATTGCAACTTAGACTCCAAAGTCTAAGGGATGCAAGATGTAACCTTCACCTAGGAAAGCTTGAGATTTGAGCCATGTTGATCAAGCTCTAAAGTCAAACCTTCTTAGAGATTAAACCTTGAAGTCTGAACTTTTGTAGTTTATCCCTAGCTTTTTTGAGTCCTACTACGTCAAGGGAGTGGCTTGGTAGGCAATTTTTCGAGGTTCATAGCTTTACTTGGAAACCCTGACTCTCATCCATATCTCATTTTAGTGTTAATCATGGTGTTTGGTTTTGGGTTATTTTTAATCCTTTCACTTGTCCCACCTTGTGTTGTGTATTGGTGTGTGTTCCAAGTGTATCATTGTAGGATGTTGTGAGACCTAATACATGTAAGAGCATAGTGTACCTTGTTTGATGTCACTTTTATATCATGAAATAAATTTTTTCTCCTATTTTTAATTGTTAATATATTTGGCATAAGCTTGGGGCACTACATAAATCATTACTCTGATCTTCTTCCTCTATTAAGCCTTTAACGTATGAGTTTATGTCATCATTCTAGTATAATACAACTTGTATCATTCCTATTGTTGAGGCCATCCATTGGCATACTATTGCCAACTAACACTTGTCAAATTTTAACACAATACTTATCCTTTGTTTGGTCCTATGCCCCTTATTTGGTAGGAATAAGTCTAATTTCTAGGAAATAATAGGATTGATCTAATTTAAATATAGCAAGTCTAGTTTATATGGATGGCACAAGATAATCTCCATCCAAAACATACCTATTCCTATCAAATGTATATTTATGGTCATCATGAATGCCTCCATGACATGCATGATCAATCAAGAAAAAGTTAAAATATCATTTACTTTTAAATAAATGTGTCACTATAGATAGAAACATCATTCTCCACGCAACATAGTTTGTTGATGCATGTACTAATGAAACATAGGTCATGGGTTTAAATCACACCTTGTTTATGTAATCATATGGTCAAAAACATATTATATTTCTCAACAAGTTTGTTGAAAATTGCAGTGTGTTGCTTCAAACATATTCAATTAAAATTTACAAATTTTGAATATCTTCAAAACTAAATAAAAGACAATTTATAACAAAATAAATTTAATTCAATTTTGATATGTCTAACTTATTTAATGTTAAGTCAAGTTTAATGATAATCTAATTGATATAAAATAATACACTAGTTTGATTTAATTTATTTGCTAAGAAGTCTATCCAATTTACTTGAAACAAAGTTCAATTTAGAAACCTAAAATATCTACAAATCTAAATTATTAAAAATAATTCTTAGTGCATTCTTGGCACCCCTTAATTTCACTATACATAAATTATTTAGAGAAAAACTCTTCAAATTATAACTAGTAAAAGCACCAAAGGTGCTATCAAATGGCCCATAGGCACAAATATTTATAAGCCTATCCTTAAATAGTATATATTTATATTTTTTCTAGAAAATCATTAAATGTAATAGTTGGTGGACAAGGTTATAAATACTAAAAGAATATCATTTGCAAATAAAAATAATTAAATAGTATTAAATGAATAACCACATGATCTAAATCATGAATGTATTATTATAAAACTAAATCATAAAAAAATCATATATATAGTAATTGCAAGATCTTTTCATCTTGTTGAAATTTCTTATTCCCCCTTTATGATTGCCTCATTATGTTATATCTACAACTTATATAATATATTTAATACCACAAGAATTTTAAAGAGAAATGAAGACAATAGGAAAATGTATAATAACAACATAAACATATATCAATGTTTTGAATGTAACTTTTAATAAATCACATTGAGATATGATATTAAATAGTAAGCTATATGAAAAAAGATCACATGAAATATTTTATTTTATACAATTATTATTATATGGGCACAATTGAAAGAAAAATTATTATTGCAAATATAAAGGCCATAACATTATTGTTAACAACACAATATTCATTTATGTAAATGAACAACAAATAAATTGAATATTTATTGGATGTTCTCTCAATGATCAACTTAGAGACAACGATTGCAATCGATGCTCTTCATCTTTCCTATTCTTAACATGATTTGCATTTTCTATCTTATTGTATCGTTCAAATGAGAATGGTGGTGATATTCTCAAAGTTTTGAGAGATTTAACTTGAGAGATAACAGTGAATGTTAAACCAGCCCTCTCTACACCAATATTTATTATTGTTCTATCTAATGTTAACCCTTGTAACTTATGTATTGTTAAAGCCCATGCCACTTTGAAGGGGATTTGTGTACGATTGCCTCTTGTAATAGGTGAAATAGGGACAAACTTTGGGTTGTTAACATCCCAAGGCACACCCAAATAATAATCAAATTCCACAATCACACATAATGGCAACTCTGGTGGTTGAGTACCTTTATGATAAACTATATTTTTTATAGTACCAAGTGCTCCATTAACTAATCCAGCATTTACTCACAAATTGCATACCAACATCACATGTTAGCCAACACATAGTAGAACCACCCTACCCAAGTGATCGTCATGAGCATCTTGTGGTTCTATACGTCGGGTGTATGTAGACACACTACATGCAACCGGTATGTTGAGTGACTTTAGCATGTTCTTATTGTGGAGAAGGACCATACTATTTGCAGCATATAAATGCATAGATGCATCAAATATTATAGGCTCCTCAAAACTTATTGAGTCATTTGTTCGACCCATAAGGAGTTTCCAATCATCATATCTTGCAATTGCATTCCTAATGTTTGTTAATATTTCTCTAAATCTAACTTGTTCTAGATCATGCCCTTGTTTATGAAAAATTGTGTCCAAAGTCACAAATATTTGGAATGTAGTCCACAATGCTTTACCATAAGTGCTACCTGTAAACATAGAAAGTACATTTTTTTCAAAATAGATTAAGAAACAAAAAATTTACACCAATAAAGTTTAGTAAGGATAGTAATACAATAAGTGAGACCTGCATATAGTGGTATATCTCGCACAGGAGGTAACTAGGCAAGATCGCCAACAAGGATAATTGACCTTCCACAAAAAAATTTTGTGCCATGTGATGGATCACAATTCAATTTTATGCGCAATTATACTACTTATTATTACATTTACAACACTAATCAAAACAAACCCAAAACATAAGGGAAAAGGACATGGATATTCAATTTTCACCATTACCCATTACTAAATATCAAAACTCATAAGTCATAAATGGTTTGAATGAATGAATGAATGAAAGTTTTTAATGACATCCACGAGACAATACAGTCTATGGGACCCAGAGGCAAAACTAAACTGCTCAAAATAAAACCACCAACTATTTAATGGGGATTTTTCAAATCATGACCACATCCCAAGGAGAAACATAGTATATAAGATAACGGGTAGATGCAAGAAGTTGTGTCCACTTAAGGTGGAAGTTTCGGAGTTAGAAAAAAATCTGAAATCGGGGAATGAAAAACGGGATCCCGTTTTGCCTCGGGATCCCGAGCCTAGAACCAAAAACGCGATCCTGTTTTTCCCGGGATCCCGAACCTAGAGGCCATAAACGCGATCCCGTTTGTGAAAAGTATTAAATTTTTTAAAAAATAGCAGAGACCCCATTTTCAACAGCGACAGGCGACAGAGGAAAACGGGATCCCGAGTTCTCAGAGCATCCAGCCAGGTAAGTGGATTTTTCCACTTGTAAAAATTACCCATCAATTGTTTATACCTTCCATTGTTTGTTTTGATGTAAAATACAATCAAAATTTAAATTTTGAATTGTTATTTAGGGTTTAGGGTTTATAAAATCAATAGTTGATTTTTGACAATTTAGATGTAAAATACAATTGAAATTTTGAAAGACTATATCATATAAAATGTTAGAATTTGAACAAACTGTCAAAATTATGTTTAAAATTGAGAATTGAATAGATATATTTAGGCATTTTAGCTGTAAAATACAATTGAAATTTTGAAAATACTGTATCATATGAAAGGAGAGATTTTGAACAAACTGTCAAAATTTGAGTTCAATTTGAGTGTTGAATAGTTCTATTTAAACATTTTAGCTGTAAAATAGAATTGAAATTTTGAAAATACTGTATCATATGAAAGGAGAGATTTTGAACAAACTGTCAAAATTTGAGTTCAATTTGAGTGTTGAATAGCTGTATTTAAACATTTTAGCTGGAAAATGCAATTGAAATTTTGAAACGATTGTATCATATGAAAGGAGAGATTTTGAACAAACTGTCAAAAATTATATAGCAAATTGGGATGATATGTATATTTGGTTTTTATAAAATTTACTTATAACAATGTATGTCATTGTATTTTAAAGGCATTATTGAATAGCTAACTATCATGTAAAAAAATTACAACAAACCATAATAAAACCAAGTTATCACATCCTTCATAATCAAACATTTAGAGACAACTAGAACTAATCAAGAATTGAGAAAATTTTACAGTTTTTGTGATAGCCAACTAATTAAGAATGAAATGAAGCCAACATTTATGTAACTTTTGATATACTCAAGTAGCTATCCTCACTAGCTAGGTTATGCCCCTGGAATGAACATCGTGATGTTAATTGTGATACGAGCTTGAAACCTCATTGGTAATGCTTTTCCTAATCTTAATGACATTGATGTAGGCTCCACTCATGATCCTTACGAAGATCTTTCCACCACTAACCTCTTTCATGATAGGTCACTATCCTCACCATCTCCTTAGACCTAGAATACCTTGAGCTTATCGATTGGGACCAACATGACCCTTTATGATTTGATGTTTTCCAAAATGATGAATCCATCATGAAACTTATCAAGTGTCAAGACCACATCCCCATTGTAATCATAAGAAAGACTTTTCCACCATACTTAACACCTACATATATGCTTATTTTGGAGAGAAAGAAAGAACCCTTCAGTCCTGAGGCACCCTAGTCTAGGCAGAATAGCAACAATCTATATAAGAAGAAACTTGTGATCGATTAAAATGATATAATAAAAATGGACACTTCCCAAGAGCTCCTCAATTTGACAAACTTCACCTTCCATTAGATACCACTTAGATACAAGACATGACTCCCCTCTCCTTGTTGAGGACATGCTATAAACATCAACCTGTGAATAGAAGCTTGGACCCTAAACTCTCTAAGATAGTAGCTCCATTGGACCTTGACATCAAAGAAGGCATATATAACCATGTCACCATGTTAAATATTACGTTGATTTCTTCATGTGGTCTTATGGTGATATGCCTTGAGACTCCATCTTTAAAGTCATGCATCATCTTGTGGTTCACCTCAATGCCAAACCTATTCAATAAAAGCTACGCAAAATGCACCCCCAAGTAGCCCTCGTGGTCATAGAAGAATTGTATAAACTCTTGGATGTCCAGGGTTCGTTCAGACTATTACTTTTCCTAAATGGGTAGATCTAATGTTGTCTTAGTTAACAAGAAAACTAAGGGAATTCATGTTTGCACTAACTTTTGAGACATCAAAAAAGGATCTACCCCAACTTAGATAACTTTTCTCTACCAAACATTGATATGGTCGTGGATCTTGTGCATAGCCATATATATAAAATTTTATCATTAATCTGGATATAATATGGACCAAGTTGAAACATTTGAGTTAGACATGGAGACACCTAGATTATGGAGCTCGGTCTATGTAAGAAAACACCTCTTATAGACTCAACACAAACTTATCCCTCAACCCTCTAAATTGTGACTTACATCATTTGATTACCCTGGAACACACTATATAGACAACTCTATACAAATTTGGCAAAATATATTTTCTCCTAACAGAAACTTGTATATGTAGAAGTATCTACTACTACATTAGATTTGATATACTTCTTAAAAGGAAAGAGTTGGGACTAACAACTAAATAGAAAACAATAACTAGTTTTGCATTTTCTAGGAAATAGGAAACAAAATTGAGCTAGAACCATCTTGACTAATTTATCTATTTCTAGCTAGATTGAACCCTAATTTTATATGCAATTCCAACCCTAACCCTAACACTAATTCTAACCCTAATCCTAACCCTAATTCTATATGCAATTCAAACCCTAACCCTTATTATAACCCTAATCATAACCCTAACCCTAACTCTACTTGTAATTGTAATTGTAACTCTAACTCTAGCCCTAACCCTAACCCTAACGAGCTACTTGTAATTGTAATTGTAACCCTAACTCTAGCCGTAACCCAAACCATAATTGTAGCTCTAATACTTACCCTAATTTAGCAACCCTTGAATTCTAATTCTAACCCTAACCTCAATTCTAACCCTAAGCCTGATCCTAATTGAAACCCTAACCCTAACTTTAATTAATCACGAGTCATGCTACAGGGATTTCTTCTACATATTTTGTATGCATGTGTTATTCCCTTATTGCATGTGAGTTCACCAATTATTTGGAAGTCTCCTAACTGGGAGGCAGGCTTGTATTCAAGCCCTATAAATTTTGTGTTTATAGGTGTTATGTTTAAAGCTATATGGAGACTTGTAATAGGAGGTCTTGAATTTGGTACCAATGATTGTGAGTTCCTTGTCTAGAATATGATGAACCTTTTGAACAAGAGAACCTTGTAGACCATGATGCATATCTTGAAATTTAAACTTGAACATTATCGTCATGTGAATGCTTTTAGCCATCCTACAACCTCCTATCACCCTTCATCCTCTTATAGGGATATGCCACACAACCTCTCCAAGTTGACCATGCCAAACCCAAAGTCACAATCGTAAGAGGTAAAGAATCTTTTGGCCCCATTCAAGTCCACTCCCTAATAGGAGTGATACAATGCTAATAGGGTTGTGAAGGTAATTAAGTTCTTGATTAGCATGTTGGGTGTATCTAAGCATAATGATGATATAGTTAGTCTTGATTTCATTAATCTTAAGATCATTGAGCTAGAGTACTTAATATATATGGTATAGTTTTGTTCAATCAATAGTGGTAGGGAAAATTAATATACTACAATGACATGAAACATAAACCAATAGGTGTCTTAAGATATATTAGTGGTAGGGAAAATTATAGTGGCCCTAACCCTAGTAGAGTAATAAGTTGAAGTAGTGTTAGAATTACTAATAAACTAAAAAACTTTATCCTAGGGTGGTGGGACAAATTACACAAGCCTTACAAAGCCTCTACCACTTCCTTGACATTTTTAACATTGTTCGAATTTGATAGGAGGGATTTATGTCACCTCCTCCTCATCTTAATTCTCATAGTGGATAGAATCATCCAATTTAGCATCAAGACATGAAGGTTTATCTTCATTATCTTAGAAATATCCTCCAAGGCTTTGTGCATATGCTCATGCCACACATTGAAGATGTGGAATTTATCTAAGTAGCAATATAGATATCCTTAGCCTAACCTTCTACCCCTTCAATATCATTGTATAGAAGGTAGATACAAGTAACATTTGATAGCATGGAGGCACAACTTAGGGATTTCAAGTTGAATGTAAAAAAAATATTCTTCCCAACAAATGCTAGATGTCTAGGAGCAATTTAATGATTTCTTCCATTATCTGCCTAGTCTAGAATATAATTACCTTTTCTTTTGATATGTTTGAAGGAGATAGATTTAAACAAGTATTCACCAAGTTTCTAGGTTCCAATATATAATAGTTTCCAATAACCACAAGCTTCATCTATGCTTTTTCATATGATCAATGTTGATCTTGGAAACTCCTTCCACACTAAGGGATATCTTGTTTAGTTTCCAAGTCATCTTGAGGCCCTGGATATCATGGCCCTAGAATCTACCATATTAGTGTTCTTGACACCAAAATCATAAGCTTTAAGATAGGTAGAGGTTTTCCCTTATCATCTCTTAATAACATACTCCTCCTACTTCACTAGGATTACCCTTGGCTACCTATCAAAATTTCAAGCTTAATCCATCCCAATGTAGGTGTGGACCAAAGGGTGTGAATATCAACATGGGTATCTCCTTGTTTTAACCTTATTCAAAGCAACCTTGGCCAATTATGAGCCTAATCAGTGCCTCTTCTAGCATGATCATATATTCCTCTTTACCCCAACAATCACCAAGTTCCTAAATGCACCATATTTCTTTAAAATAGTCCAAAATTTGGGATGCATATTCACATTTAAGAATTACATGATGATTGTCCAGAGAAGTTTCCTTACTTAAATGCACATTGAAATTTTGAAATATATATTGCCCATTGTATCAATCATTATGGTAGTCCTAATAGCTCGCTTACATTTTGAAATTTGTACATGCATGTATACATTATTTGTATGTTTTTAATTTAAATTTATTTCAAGTGTAATTTCTTGAAACATATATATATATTCTTGATTTAATTTTAAATTTGTACTGAAGTTTGTATGTTTATATGTATATATATGCAGGTTCATATCTAGATTTTTATATATACATCATGAATCTAGATGATATTCACTTTGATGTTGAGGACTTTCTTAATGCACAAGATGATCCAGCCGCACCCCCACCCCCACCCCCACCCCCAGCGCCAAATGCCCCACCTCTAGATGCCCCACCTGCAGATGACCCGCCTCCACCTCCACCTCCACCCCCACCTGGAACTGACCAGGCTCGCTTGCGAGCCATAATAAATGAAAATGTGGATTCGATACAAGAAAAACTGAATTCCATTCACAGTGAACAATTCATGCCACCTCACGTAGTACGTTTTGCATCTTTGAGGCAAAACATTGTAGATTCTGTGAGGTCTATTGACTCAGATTTTGATGGATTCCGGAAATGGAGAGAGGAGAGGCACCAATTTTATGTTGATGGCCTCTCCTATAAGACTATTTTGGATCTTAAAATCACAAAAGCTCATTTAGCACAATATTTTAGACATCCCATTACAAATGAACCTATTCCTGCAAATAAGAAAAGAATATCAATCAGGTGGTGTAGGCATGAAGGAATGTCTGCTAATTTTTGGGATAGATGGTGGATGGTGTTTGATTATCCACCTCATGCTAATTGTGAGGTTCCTTTATATTTTTTGAGAAAATTATATGTAGAGTTTGTTATGAATAAAAAACCCAACTACTTTGATTTTAGATCATTCCAGGGTGTTGGTGGTGGCATGCCACAACAGAGGTTGGGGGCACGGGTTGATCCCCAACGACCAGTGCCTATTCAACCTCTTATTGACCCTCCTGTTGCTGCCATTCCTTCGCCCTTCGAGCATCGTGCAGTGGTATCCACACTAGGCACATTGAGTGCACTCTCAGGTAGCCTACATGAGCAGACTTCTATGATGGTAGCTCAAGTTAGAGAGCATGGAGGAGTTGATGATGGAAGTGGTCCTAGTGCCACTCCACATGTGTCGATGCCTCATACATGTACGAGTTGCAATCAGTTGTGTTATGGACCTGATCAGGCAGTTGCACCCACTTCAGCTACACATGCATCATTTGATAATGTGGGCACTGAATCATTTGTTGATTATCTATTTGCTGAGGATCATCCCACTGATCATTCGACACAGGTATATATAGGTTATGTACACATGTTGAATTTAAAACAATTTTTTAACCACGTGTTTTTAATCAACATATAGATGATCAATTAAATTGTAATATTTTAACAATCGAATTGTTTGGTTTGTTTGGTGTAGATGATGGCAACAGGGGTCACAATTGATCGAATTAATTTTTCATCGACCCCTGTTCATCTCGGGCACCCATTTGGGGTACATTTTCAATGATTTGTAATTTTGTAAAATTCAGTCTTGAATGTGTGTACAATTAAATATTTATGAACTTATTTATGAACTGGTTCAGGGTTCTTCCACATTGAATCCTCCATCTCAGGGTGTCTCGAGCGCTCCTCCATCATTGGGCATCTCACATGACACTCTTACAGTATGTACACATATTGTTTTAAAAAACTGTATATATATACTTAAATTTTTCTATTTTGATATCAGTGTATCTAAAAACGTGCACATGTACTATTTAATATTTTATAAATATGTCTATGCAGGTTGACACAACTATGAGGATGGGCATTGTAGCACACTTGGATAATCCAAGTTTATATCAGGAGTCGACTGCATTTCAGGTTGTTGAAAAACGTATTTAATAACATGTACACTGTAAGTCAATTATATATATGTTTTAAAACCTAATTTGTACACACATGTGCTAACTTAAATATAAATGACATTGTAGGAGCTTGTTAGTGACACGTTTCATGAGCAACACACAGCACATGCAGAGCAGGAGGACAGAGGAGATGGGCAACTTGATACGGTATAATTTAAAATTTAGATTAGATTTAAATTGAACAATTAAAATATACATTGTGAACTTAAAGTAAATTTCTTGATAGATATATATATATATATATATATATGTTGACATGTACATTCAAAAAAAAAAATTCTTAAATTATAGCTCGATACATGTCATGGAGCTAAGCCTGTAGAGACAGGTCCTGGAATAGAGGATTCACAACAAGTTCCTCTTATGGTATAATAATTTTTAAATATGATAGTTCTTATAAATTAAATTCAATTAAATCATTTTTAAAATCGTCAAGTATATCTAATTTCAACTTGAACTTTCTCTTGTATTAAATAGATTGATTCAGAGCATGGAGACACAGGTCCAAGTGCACCAGAGCATGCCTCTCAGCCTCACACGGTAATTTAATTTTATGATATAAATTATAAATTTAAAAATTGTCATTAAATTATCTATTTCCTTATCATCTTACATCTAATTTCATATAAATCTTTCTCTTTTGCAGAGTGATTCAGGTCATCTGAGTAGTTCGCATGGTGTGAAGAGGACTCTTGATGATAGAGATAGTATGTGATAGGTTATTTCAAACATATGCTAGATGTATAATTTGACTATTTCATGGACTATTTGTTATATACTGTTTGTCATGGACTTTATATATATATTGTTGAACACATGGACTTTATATATTTTTTTGAACATGGACCTGGACTTTATATATTTGTCTATTTCATGGACTATTTGTTATATACTGTTTGTCATGGACTTTATATATATATATTGTTGAACATGTGGACTTTATATATTTTTTGAACATGGACCTGGACTTTATATATATATATTGTTGAACCTGGACTATATATTTTTACATGTCACACAATAAATGAAATCTTGTCGTAGTTCAAAATCATACACATGTCAAAGTAATAATCATGTAAAACCATCATGTTAGTTTAGGTGCATCCATATTTATATATATGTTATCCATGCATACATACATTGCATATACATCATAAACTATAAAAGCATAACATCACATACATATGTATATACAAGCACCCCTAAATTTAATCATAAATCAAACACTAATCTAGAACCATGTGCATGAAGGAAAAGAAATGTAAACATTTGAGATCAACCATAATAAGATATATAGATTGACATCAATAGAAATAATCAATTGTCATATATAAATCTACAAGTGTCAGAGTGTTGATCTAGATTTGCGCTTAATGAAGAAATTGCATTGAAAGAATTTATGTAGTGATGAGGTCCTAATAAAGTTCCTCCATTCATTCACGGTATGCATATTTAGGTCCTGGTCAAATTTTAAGCAATAAAATGGTAAGCAAATCAAAACAAAGCATTAAAAAGTGAGATAAGTTCATGAGGATCTCTTGCCTACTAGGAGGGATCAATCTCTCACATCTTCTCATCTAGAGATCAACTAAGTTATATTAAATGATCCTAGCATGGTTATAGTTATATTTATCCAAGTGCCTTGGTGCTTGAACATCTTGTGTTGATCATGTAATTTAAGATGTCTTAAGGGGTCCTAATTTACGATGTCTTAAGTGGACACAACTTCTTCACCAAATGGGTGGAGGAGTGCCTACAAGGATAATTGTTGCTAAAAAGACATGTGAACTATAACTTTGGAACTAGGCCTACAATTTATTAGTGGAGGTGGGAATTTCATTGTAGCATAAATGACACAAATTAGGAATGAAGTTAGTAGAAATCTTCCCCTTTGGTAGCCTACAAAAATTACCTATTTAGAGATCTACAATGATCTCAACTCCCCATAGTTATGAATCATTAGCCTTTCCAAAATCACATGTCTAATAATGACACCCATCTAGCATTTAAATGTATTGAGTCTTTGTTCCCAAATAGTTTGCACATCATAATCATGGCCTCTTTCATTTCACTAGGAAAACTTACAATTGTGTAATCCTCCACATTCCTTAACTTTTTAAATCCACATTAGGACTAGCCCAATCTTTTAACACTTCAATTACATTATACTCTTGAGACCATTACCTTGCAACTATAACATTGTACCTCAAAGTGGGTTCAAGTGAATTCAACATTTATTTGAAAACTACTTCTCTCACCATTATTATAGTCTAATTTTCTACATTATTGATATAGTCTACATTTATGGTACAATGCCTAAAAGTATCTAGCAAGATATCTAAAAAGTTAAACACATCAAATTTTCTATCCAGCCTATGTAAGTAGGATGCTCTAACCTACCAACATTTGTGACTACATCTCCTTTGTCCTCTAGCTAATCTATGAAGAAATATTATATTAAATTAAATCCCAAGGCCTTATGTGGGTATCATGGAGTGTCCTTGCAATCTAGTAACTTAGATTCCATTTATGCTTCTACACAAACTATTTATAGTTGAATAAACTCTCATCACTTTGGTTCTAGTTGACTTCTTATTTTGTTTCACAGTCTTCTCCACAATAAGATTCATATACATGTATTTGAGAAATAATCATGAGAAATCACTTGATTTGATAAGTTGATTAATAAACAACTTAATTTACAAGACAAAAGATTTCATCATAGATTTACTTCATTAATGCAAAGAAAATTGATGGGATATTCCAATATTTTACAAAATGAAACCTTAGTGTAACTTTAATTAGGATTTGTCAACTTTAATTTCAAATCTTAGTGTAACTACTAAAATGAGAACTTCCCTTAGTCCTTTTAATACGATCTTTAGTGTCCATTAGGACTCAAGGAAATCTTGTGCTTGACATGTTTCATCCTATGAACACAAACTCAGGATGTGAATCAAATTTTAAAATAAGTTTAGGTCTGCAGGAACTTATAAGATCTTAATACTTTACATTTTTAGACAAAAGGCCCTGGATCTCATCTATTTCTCCCCTCCACTTCCTAGCTATGGTCCCATATGGTTCTCCCACAATTTATATTCCTTTGTATCTTCCCTTCCCTCCACTTTGTGAAAGCTAGATTAACTTTAGGATATGATTTATCCCATCCCACTTTCTATCCTATTAAAAAAACGGGCAAATAAAAAACGGGATCCCGTTATATAAAACGGGATCCCGTTTACTACGCGATCCCGTTTATTAAACGGGATCCCGTTTTATTCATGACCGATGGAGTAGTAAACGGGATCGCGTTCTATAAACGGGATCCCGTTATTCAAAATTTGAATTTTAGGCTCGGGTTTTTCTTTGTAACCCGCTTCGGAAAATGCTTTGGGGACCCGACCCTGACCTCTGGTCCTAATTTGACCTGCACCTTGAAGGCCCTGTCAATGTTACAACAAAATAGTGACTTTGGGCATATATTTAAAGGTCTATTTTGCAGAATATTTTGACGAAATTAAAACCCATTATAGAGGAGATAATGTAGATTCTAAATATGTAATTTTTTTTACAATTAAATTATTTTTTTTATTTTTTAATCAATTTATGATGAAATAGGTTCATAACCTTGAATTATCAGGGTTTTTTAATATTTTAATAACTTTTTATTAAAATATTTTTTTGTAAAAAAAATAGTATGAAAACGTACTTTAGACAATTCTTTTCAATTTAAAAAAAAAAAATTTCAAAAAATGTTAAGTTTAGGTCATCTTATGCGTGACGTACACGATGATTTTTTAAAAGACAAAAAATGACCAATAAAAAATTCATTAAAAAAAAAATTATTCAATAAAAAATTACAAATAAATATGGAAAACGTGCTTCAATGAGTTACAAAGCTTTTCCCAAAAGGATTTTGAAAAATATGATTATTTAGGTCAAAATATGGATGACGTACACGTACATGGTATAGTAAAAAAAAAGTGACTTTTAAACAATGGTTTTTAGAAACGCCTATTCAAAATCAATTTCTATCATCTGGGTATTGAAAAAAATTACATATTTGGAAACTAGACTCCGAGTACTACATTTCATATTTAGTGACTTTTTCCAAGATTCCACCTTTAAGTGCTTCAAATTTTTAGGTCAAATGTGACAAATTCTGAAAATCAGGAAAAACACTTCACTTTTTGGCCAAAAAGTGGACAACTTCTTGCACACACCCTAACGGTAACAATCTGCGTGCGTTCCATCTACGTTCCATGGCTTTCTAGGGTTTTTTAGGGTTTCTGCTTGCTTTTCTATGATGATGGAGGTTACTGCCTCAGGCAGTGCCTCTGGGAACTAGAACTCGGTGGGTGAGGATCCTTTCACAGGATGGAAAGGGGTGTTAACAGGGAAGAAGACTTCTTCCCCTAAAGGCGCGTCAGGAGTTCCAGTCCAAAAGGATTCGGCAGAAGGAATGGCTTTGGATATTCCTGATGATTTGGTTGAGGAAATAGTGGTGGCCATGGATCTTGCCCTGGTCGGTAAGTATTTCTCACTCCGTCCTAATATTGAAATGGTAAGGAAGTGGGTGGCCAATCGGTGGAGGATAAAAGGCAGTGTGTCGGTCATAGCTATAGCTAGAGGGTTCTTTTTATTCAAGTTTACAAATAGGGAGGATATGTTAGTTGTTCTAGCAGGAGGGTCGTGGCTCTATAGCACCCATTCACTCGCACTGTGCCCGCGGAAACCTAGGTTTGATCCCAGCACAGATCTGAACCAGTCTGTCCCTGTTTGGGTGAGGCTACCGAGATTTCCCTTGGAATATTGGGACGAAAAGATATTTTCTGCTATTGGTAATACCTTTGGTCACTATGTGACGGTGGATAATACCACTCGGACTAAGTCCCGTTGTGTGTATGCTCATTTTTGTGTTAATGTGGAGACTCACCAAACCCTTCCCATGTCCATAGAATTGAACTCTAAATATGGGATTTGGACCCAGCCGATTCTCTATGAGAATGCTACTACTTTCTGCCAAATTTGTAAGAAGAAGGGCCATCTAATGACCCATTGTAAGGCAAAGCAAATGAGAGGCAATGCTGACCTTAACAATGAGGTTGAGGATAACTCACCCAAAGATGATACCCCTGTTGATCAGGGAATGGGGGGTAATGAAGAAAATGTTATCCCAGAAGAATATACTGAGAAGGATATGGAGAAAGATTGTCAGAAATTAGTATCAGATATAGATAACTATCAGTACCTTGATCAACAGAATAACCAGATTGAAGAGGGGGAGATACATTCCCAGTCGGTGGAGGCTGCTATTGAAGGCGACGAGGCCCTGGGTCCAGTCGAACAGAATGCCCAGCTCCCAGAAATGATTTGCAATCATAGGGTTGTAACCTCCCAACCATCCTCTAAGCAGGATCCCCCTCTTGCCACGGTTGATTTCACGAAGGAGGGATTTCTTGTAGACCAGGTAGCTATTCCTTCTTTGACCATTGATATTGGACCGAGTGGCAGTGGTAACGACCATGAGGATTGGATTACCCCTAAGAAAAAGAATCATAGGGCTAAAAAGTCTGCGGATGTTGGAACAGACTCTAAACAAGGAAGACCGACCCTCAGAGAAACAAGGCAAAGAGAGATTGCCAGGGAGATTACCAGTGGTAAGCAAAAAACACTGGAGATCCAATCTCTTAAACCTTCTAAATGAGAATTCTATCTTGGAACTTGAGGGGCTTCAATAGTCCCACCAAACAGTTTGAAGTAAAAAACTGTGATCTGGACAATAAGTTAGATATTTTGTTACTTCAGGAAGTTAAGATGAATGAGGAGAGCTTTAAGAGGATAGCTGATTATATATGGCCCAAGGCTGCTTTCTGTATTAGTCCGGCTATGGGAGCCTCTAGAGGGATTGTCACTATGTGGAATGATGCTAAAATCCAGGGCTCGCTTGTTGTTTCTAGTAAGCATTTTCTAGTTAACTTCTCTTTGCCTTATTTAAATCGGTCCTTAATTAATATTTATGCCCCGAACACTAGAGCCCTAAGGAAACCTTTGTGGACAGACTTGTGCAATACTCTTTCCATTTCCCCTCGTTCCCGTTGGATGTTGGCTAGTAATTTTAATACTCCCTTATATCCTTCTGAGAAATCTGGGGGTATTCTTGATTATACTGATAGCATGTTTGACTTTACAAAATTTATTAATTCCTTTGGGTTGCTGGATGTGGAGCTACAGAATAAGAATTTCACTTGGTCAAACAGAAGAAGAGGAGATCAAATGATTCAAGTTAAATTGGACAAATTTCTTGTTTCTAGGAATTGGGATAACCATCATAATATGAGCCTGCAGGCTCTACCTAGAACCATGTCTGATCATAGTCCTATTTTCTTTAATTGGAAGGAACAGTGTAAGAGAGGTCTTATCCCTTTCAGATTTGAAGCCATGTGGATTAAACATAAAGATTTTAAAAACCTTGTGGCTCAATGGTGGCAAATTTCCATTTAGGGTACTCCTATGTTTAGGCTGGTTATAAAGATCCTTCACATTAAACAGGAAGTTCGTGGGTGGAACAGATATAGTTTTGGCAATGTGTTTATCTAGAAGAAAACTATCTCTAGCAGATTAGATGATCTTCAACAGCTAATGGCTCATGGAGATATTACAGATGATATTATACAGGAGGAATGTGATCTGATTTCTAACAGGAAGAATCTTATGAACAGAGAAGAGATTTTCTGGAAACAGAAGTCCAAGGTTCAATGGCTCAAAGAATGAGATAGGAATACTGCTTTTTTTCATCTCTCTACTATGAAACATAGGAAGGCTAACTCCATCTCAAAATTATGTTTGGAAAATGGCAATATTATCACTGAGCACAATGAGATTGAAGACCAATCTATGATATTTTTTTAGAATTTGATGTCAGAGCAAGCTAATAATGCTAGAAATGGAAGGGGTATGGACCAGTTCATTGATCAGATCCCTTGTTTGGTTATTGAAGAAGACAACACTGAAATGCTAAAACCTATTTCTGAGGAGGAGGTTCGTGCTGTCTTATTTTCTATGGGTCCTTTCAAAGCCCCTAGCCCTGATGGCTTTCCTCCAATATTCTTTCAAGAATATTGGGATATTGTGGGTGTTGATGTCACTACTGCTATTAGGGATTTTTTCAGAACTAGTAAACTTCTAAAGTAGATTAATAATACTTTTATTGTTCTTGTCCCTAAAAAGTCGAAGCCTATTCATCTCTCTGATTTCAGACCCATTAGCTTGTGTAATACCATCTATAAGCTGTGCACTAAAGTGATTGTCCTGAGATTTCACCCTTTTTTGGATAAAATTATTTCCCCTTCTCAGAAAGGCTTTGTCCCTGGTCGTCAAATTCTTGATGCTGTGATCTCCACTCATGAAACTATCCATTCTATGGACAAGAGCAGAATCCCTAGCATGGTTCTAAAGTTAGATATCTCCAAGGCCTATGATAGAGTTTCATAAAAATTCCGGTTTGAAGTCATTAAAAAGCTTGGTTTTAATGATAAAATTTCCCTTCTCATTCGTGAGACTGTTTCTACTGCAAAATTCTCGGTTCTAGTCAATGGGGTCCCTAGGGGTTTTTCCTCTTCCTCGAGAGGGATTAGACAGGGGGGTCCTCTCTCACCATACTTGTTTATTATGATGGCAGAGGCCCTTGGGAGATATGTTCACTCTAAGGTTACTTCTAAAGAAATTGTGGGTATTAAACCCACTTCCTCTGTCATGCCCACTTTTCGTGTCCATTCACCCAACCTTATAATTTGATAAAGCCAATAGATAACAAATACTGTAACAATTCCACAACTCAATTACACACTTAAAGGAGGTTAAATCCTCCACTCCAAGGCTACAATTTTAACAACTATTCCCAGAGAGATTCTCCCCTCTAAAACTTTTACACAATGAATCATTAAAAGACCAAGCTTTCATTACATACAGGAAGATATGACATTTTCTTAACAAGGCAAGACTATCTTCAAATCCTTTTGACATGCTCCTTCCATAGCCTACAAAACAACAAGGGGAAAAATCGGCAACCATCTAGCTCTCCTCCCTACCATCGTCCCGCAAGAGGGACACCCCCGAGCTAGGGAGACCATCCTCATACCAGGGTAAGTAGACAACCCAACACTTCTCAATCATAGATCAACAACAACAAGCAATTAACACACATTCCCCATGGCTTACTCACAGTACTTTGACTCCGCTTAGGTGAGTTCAAGGAGGGTAGGGCAGTAGACAATCTCTATCCCTAGGTGTCATCTCTTGGCTAACATACCAACATGCCTTCAAGGCATTTCTCTTAACAAGAAAACAAGATGACCCAAGGAGGGTCACACCTCCCCTTCCCCATACAAGATGAGCATTGCCTTCCAACTGGAAGGAGCTCTTTCCACAACCAAATCAAACCCCAAAAATAACAGAAGGCACAAAGAAGACACTTGCACATTCATCCATCAAGCAAGAAGCAAACATTCCTATTAAGAAGACTAATTCAGACTCATTCATCAACTCAGAGACAAACTTACATTTCAGACAACAATCACATAGAGAGTAGAATTGTATCACCAACCTTCCAAAGCCCAATTATGGAATGAGAGTTGATGTAGAGCTCCACTCAAGCCTCCTTCTCCCAAGACTCCTTCCTTTCCCCATAATCCAACCTCCCTTCCTCTCCTCCTCCTTTCTCTTTTAAACTAAATCCCTCCATTAAACTAATTTCCCAAGTGGAAATAAACAATTAAACCACAACTCATCCACTATTCTAGTGGCCATAAAACAAATAACCCCCATTCACTAGGTTCCCCACTATAGTCCTTTTAATAACACATGGATAATTTAAAATTCATTAAGTAAAATAAAACACAAATGGAGTGGATGACACACTACCTCAAATAAGGGAAACCCCACCAAAAAAGTGGCACATGGAGACAACACTCCATTATTAGGGAATCATGGAGATATTTTGACTTACAAGTGGCCTGAGTGTGGATTCCACTCATCCCATTGTCCCCATGCTTCCAATTTCGTCACTTTACTTCACCGTGAGGTTTAAGTGACCATATGGAAGTTAACCCAGGGTTAACCTAGCCCAAAAGGTCCCCAGACCCATGGGGTATAACCCAGGGTTGATTTATGCCTAGTTAGAACTCCCAGAGTCAAATCAAACACAAGATAAAGGGTCAAAAAGAAATAAAGTTTCAACAAGATTAAAACAACACTTATCATAATAAAAGTAAATCAGAAGATAACCCCTTTTCCCCTGACCTCATACAACATATTACAACATTACAACATTTTCCAAACACGAGGTTGATCTTAGTTCCTCATTGAACTAGATCGGCTCACAAGGGATACAACATAGGTATGAGATGGTCTCCTGTATATGCGGTTTCATTAGTAATACCTGCACACTCAAACTCAAAGTTAATAACTTATCAAGGTATCATAGCCGAAGCACATATAACATATCATTGCACAATTATTTCCTTAAAATTTAGTTAGGTTTAATAACAAGATACAAGATCAATAATCTCTCAATCATAAACATAACAGAAATAGCACAGCAATTAGTCTCATGAATAGTTGTGTAAAGAGTAGGCCTCACATCCTCCCCCCCTAAAACTGTACTTCCTCCTGGAAGTCGTCGAAGAGGTGAGGGTAAAAAGGTCTTCAATCCTGTTGCATCTTTGCAATGATCTCGTCAAACAACCCTATTGATCCCTATCCAACTTTCGTCCTAGAAGGCTTAGTGTTTTGAAGTTTTAGCTAATGTTTATTTCATCTGGATGAAGATACTAATCATGTATCGGTTAAAGGAACTAACTGGAATTTCTCATGATGAGGCACGGTAGATCAAAAGGTCTATAGTGTACTCATTATCTTAACTGTTTAAGGTTGTTGTAATTTCTAGAGATAAATCTTATGTATGCATGTGCAGAATTCAACCCTTTAGTCAACAATACTATGAATACCAAAGTTATATTTCGCCTTAACTCCAAAGTTATCCAAGAATGACAAATGATTTGTTGATTTAAGGAGTCAATGTAGTTCTTTTGGATGCGAAACAAAAAAGAAGTTGTTTAAATAGATTCAGTCGTTCTCTTTTGGTAAGGTAGATATAGCAAGATAGGTATCCCAAATCGACACTAAAAGTATGCCCTAACCTATGAAAGGAAGGATTAGGGAAACTGTCCAAATAGTTATGAATTACTTATGCTAATATTTTTCCTAGTATTCAAGACCCCAATGACTAGATAATTTTCAAAATGCATATGCTTGTAGATCAAGGTCGACTGTCAAATTCAAAACTGTTAAGCTACCCGTTTGCAACACCCCAAGGTAATCACGAAACTCCACATTAAGATTAGATCATTCATCCTATACCAGGAAAATTTTACATGAATAATAAATTGCATGATAATGAAACTTTACAAAAGTCAAAGAAGCATTAACTGATCCATCTTTTCTATTCTTAGGTTGTAACAACTTTTCTCTTTAGAAGAAAATAAATAACTTGATATATGTTACTTGAAATAAGCAACTTGAACTAAGTAACTTGCATTAACTTGAAATAAGTAAGTTTCCCCTGCATACCTACATGCATTCTTTCTGAAAGATTCAAAATCTATATATCTAATTATATCCCCATCAATGACTAACTTTTACTCGAGAAGCAATAGAGAGTGCAACCACTAACATGCATGGAAATCCACTACTAAATGCTGAAATCTCTACTTGCATATGTTATAGCATTTAAACGATGAAGTACTCCTTAAAATATTATGCAACCTTTCATAAATCACAGAATTAGATTGACCGTTGTTTTTGCTTACCAAACCAATTTCTTACCGTAGATGCTCTGTATGTGGTGCCAGTAGAATACTACGGCAGGGGTTGATATCTTAAGTAAGTTCTGTTGCATCAGTAAAAGTAAGTACGAAAAATACATAATAATGAACTCATCAGATTATAAAGTATGGTAACTCAAGGCATAATTCTCAAAACACACTGCATAAAGAATTCACACATCGTGTAACCTGTTTATATAAACATCAACTCAATACATCAGTTATAGATCTTACATCTAAACACATTTTTCCATTCATCCACATTACAAGGCTTAACTTCACACGGTTCACATAAAGGTTTAGGGGATGCCATAGTTTCATCATAGAACCAAGTAACCAATATCCAGTGCCAAGTAACCAAGTTTCCAAGAACCAGGTGGAATGTTGGTCTCTGGGCCTCGCCATACATCCCAAAACGGCCTACCTCTTGTTTGTATAAGGGGGTTAGCCTCCAAGAGAGCCAAAATAAAAACAAGATCACTAGGAAGGTAGGTGAATTATAACCAGCCCATACTAGTCCACACCTACCCCCATCCTCATAAGTTTCCCACATCTGCTTCCTTATATACACTCTACCAGAGGTCGCTCCAACGACATGGCGAGAAGAACATCACAACACAGGACCAACACTTGCAAACAACAGAAATAATCTAGCTTAGCCACCACAAATAACAATATACCAAAAGAAAAGAGTTTCAAAATTCAACAATAAATTACATAAATGCGCGCCATTCCAACAATAAAACAACCATAACCATAAGGGTTACGTGAAAAATGAAGAGTCAAAGATTTGTGGCTAAGCTACTTTCAGACAAGATTAAATAACATGGTTAACATGGTTGGTCCACACAGGCAAGAGATAAAAAGGTCATCAGACAACCCAAAAGAAAATGATCAAAATCCATGAAAGTGCACATCACATCACTACGTAACTAACATTAAGTCACCAATAAGGAAGGAGGGAAACACGGTCACTACATATGTTATGCAAACACAACCAATGCAATAACATCATGTAGGTAAATGCGCCTTCACGTACTCTGACGTGGAATCGTGCTCCTCTCAAAGGCAGCACGTAAATAAATAACATCGTGTCCTTCTCAAAGGTACACGTTAGTAGTAAATAACATCGTGTCCTTCTCAAAGGTACATGTAATCACAAAATAATGTCTCTAAGATGCCATGCATCCAATAAGATACCAAAGTAAGATTATGTCTGCATCAAGTAACATGGCCTCGAGCAATTCATATGCCCATACCATTCCATAACCAAGATTCCAAGTCAACTGTCAAATAGTACCATCAAGGAAATATAACATGATCGGATAGCACAATGGGCCTCGCAAGGGTCCATATACCAAGGGAAAGTAGGGAGTACTCTTCACTACCTCTCTCCACACATGAAAGGTCTCCAACTCCATGATTGGACCTTACAGGTATACATACAAGCCACCACACAAGAATGAATCCATCATACTTATAGTTACACATTCAACCCATGGATGGATACCCAGTATCACAAGCTCATGAGTACACTTAAGCATGTACGGGATAATCACAACATAAAGCATTCACGTTCTTCTGTAACTCATTTTCACAAGGTAACACATAACACAATTTTCCTCTGCCATACATTACTTAATAACGGAAAAATCAACTTTCATACACAAGGTCACAAAATCATTTACCACAATGAATTTAATAAGGAATCTATCCAACAATATTTACAAATTCACCACTATGAGGTCTAACAAGAATCTAACCATAACTTCGCATTTAAAAACAAGGCAATACATCCCAAATTAAGTTTACCATTTACTAGCATTTGCTTACTAAGTCATAATTGAATCAAGCAACATCAAACACATATATTACTACCTATGAATTAAGAATCAAACATATACTTATCTGTTAACAAGCTTGTAAGAGATTGTATATCTTAAGGGGATTCTAATTAAAAGCTTAAGTTGTTAATTTAGTGTTTTACCAAAGGATGTCAACCTTATCCCCACACAAGGTATGTGCCAATTTATATATTTTACACAAGGAAAATTTATAAAGGAAAATTCATATTAAGGAAATTCTTACATTGTCCAACAAGCCCACTATTTACCCTTGCCTCATTTATTTTATACATTTATAAGCATAAATCACTATTTCTTTCTTGCCCTTAAACTCTCAAGGGCGATGTAAATGTTACTCATTGACTTGCACTCACGGAATTCAAGGTAGATACATTTCACGCAAGCATTCTAGTTAACCATCCCAAGGAAGACAAGGCCAAAACTCACAAGATAACCAAGGTTAAGAGTCAAGAAGATCTACTATTTAAACATCGCAAGTTACACAAGACAAGGATGATTGAAAAGGTCATTAAGACTACATTATTCATTCAAGAAACCAAGTATATCAAGGCACTATCATCTCTTTCATATCCAGATTCACGACATGTATCAAGGTGCAACACAAGACTATCTGTTTCCTAAGATGCTAACTTCTAAATCCCATTACACATAGTGCAAAACTAAAGAACAACATCCCTCTTTACAAGAGGAACTCAAGGCGAGAAGGGACCTAATACCACCTTCTTATTCTTAGACCAACCTACTCAAGAGAAGGGTCAACAAGAAGAATACATCCAACTACTATTTAATTACATTTATATTTATTTATAGCATCCCTTTATTTTTAACGTTGAGTTTTAATCAACACTATTCAGTGTTTTAAGAAGGTCCCTCAAACCATTGACTTCATAATTTCTCAGCTATTAGGTTTAATTTATTTAGATGCCCCTTTTTCTTAACTTTGAAATTTAATTTACATCACTCTGTGTTTCAGTAAGTTTTCTCAACCATCTTCTTATTTCCTAATATTTTCCAAACTCCCTCACATATTTATTCTAGATTATTGCCCGATCAAAGATAATTACCTAAGGAGAATACATTATATTTAACTATATATTTATATATAGAATAGATTAATATAATTATATTCTAAGATAAGAGTACTTAACAGAATCATTATATATCTATACAAATATATGTAGGCATATAATTATTAACTTAATTTCTCCTTCATAAATGCATTCCACCACCAATTGCAATAATTAATTCTATTTTGATATATATATTTATTTAATAAATAATTTTACCTCCTCCTGTGTAAGTGGAAAACAACTAGTGTCCACAATAACATTTAACACTTTTAATATAAATGTGTAAAATGATATACAATAAAATTACAAAATATATATACAATACCCATTATTATATATATTTATATAACATATATCATTTATCTTAATTGTTTATTTGAAGACACAAGTTTTATTTTATCTTTTATTCCACATCTTCTTAAAATAAAAATAGTTTTATAGAAAAACATCATCACTATTGCTTTTATGCATTTCTTAAGTGGGTGCAAATACACCTCACTAACCACACATACTTATAATTTATTGTTATCCTATAAACATATATCTTTAAATAAATAAAATACCCCTTAAATGGATATTACAAGTAACACCACTATTCCCAAAATACATATTTATGTATAAATAAATATAATGACCTGATTATATATTTAATTATAATCTCCGCTCAAAGTTTATATCAATATTAATATGATATAACAACTTAAGCCTTAGGGTTAAATACCATAAATTCTTTACAGTGTGAGTGTTGTATGCAGGGCATGGATGAAGCGGCGGCGGAGGTCGTGGCTTCACACAGGCGTAGATGGGGAGGTGGGCGCGGTAAATGGCAGAGGTCGAGGGTATCGCGCAGGGTGTGGGACGGCGGCGGCATCAGCAGAGCAGAGGGGCCGTGTGGTGGCCAAGCTCGGCGGAGGGCAGGGTCGACGGCGCAGCAAATAAGGAGGTAGCAGCGGAAGAGGCCGCGGAAGGGCAGCGCCGAGGGGAAGTTTTGGGTGGCCACGGAGGGCCTGTGTAGCTCGTGGGAGGGGGTGCGGGGTTTAGAGCCCGCGGGGGCGTTTGTGTCAACGAGGGTGTGGGAGGGGCCGCCCCTCCCCACTCCACTTTGCATTAAACGGTGGGGGGTTAATCCCCCCCCCCCGCCCACCAAAGAATGTTTATTTTAATTTATTTTTATTTTGTTTCATTTTTATTTTTACAACAATGTAGTTAAACAGAAATCTACTCTCACAATGCATCTTTTTAATAAAAGTAAAATCTGTAAAATTTTGGCTTATATAAAAGGTATACAAATTCTTTCAATAACAAAATCCATATATTTATATATATGAATATAATAATATATAATCATGTATTCTTTAACATCATTATATATGTGTAGCATAATTTTAAACTCACTAAACAAATAAATAATTAGTAATATATATATGTATTATTCACAATTCCATGCAATTTTAACTATTATATATATATATATAAAGCAATTTCTCTATTTTATTTTTGAAAACAAAGAATGACGTGGTTATTACAAATGGCCACTCTATATCTAATAAATTATATATCTTGTAAATACATATATATAATTTTATATATATTTATACAATGAAATATAATAGTAGATGGACTATATCTAAATTTTTAATTTACAAAATCAACAATTTTTTCTTGAGAGAAATGAACAAAACAAATCTAAATCCTGACTTATCAAGTAGACATCTTAATTCACATAGATTTTTAAGAGGTGTATGAATTACAGGAACTAATTAATCTTTTACTAAGGTAAATAGACAAGTAAATCAATTTTGAAATATCACAAATAACGACAACAAATAACTTTTTCACTAAGTATTACATTAGATATTTTTAAACATCTTAACCAAATAATACACCACAAATAACTTACAAATAAATCTTTCACTAAATATTTTATTACTATACAATTAACTCTTTCACTATCTATTACAATAGCTATGTTTGAATAACTTGTCCAAATCTACAACAATTTTCTCAATTTACAACTTGGTAAACAAAAACACAACAACTGTAAGGATCCAACAATTCCCTTACACTATAAGGGAGAAACCACTTTACAATTAGTTTAACAAACCAAGTCAATCTTCTTTTATCCATGCTCACACAAATGACAAGAAGATACAATCCCAATAGAGGTTACAACTAAACATAGTAAGGGAGGATTTATTTCTCCATTCCCTAGATCACAACTTTTACATCAATTTTCAAGAGAGAAGTTCTCTCTACATCTTTCACATAATGAATATATAGGGACCAAGCTCTTAATGCAAGAGGAAGATAGACAGTTTCTTAAACAAGGTATACTTCTTCAATTCTTTTCACCAACTAAATACAAGAGGGGAATTTAAACAACTGATCCATTACTAACTCACAAGCAGAAGACTACATAATCATGATGACAACACAAGAGACTAGTTGACGATTCGCAACCACACTTTCTTGCAATTACACGGAGTAGGTCAAGGGTCAACCATACTCAACCCACTCCATGTCAGCCCAACTACACGCTAACCTAAAGATCCCAATGTTGAAACCTGGGCTATGATACCAAATGTCATGCCCACTTTTCATGTCCATTCACCCAACCTTATAATTTGATAAAGCCAACAGATAACAAATACTGTAACAATTCCACAACTCAATTACACACTTAAAGGAGGTTAAATCCTCCACTCCAAGGCTACAATTTTAACAACTATTCCCAGAGAGATTTTCCCCTCTAAAACTTTTACATAATGAATCATTAAAAGACCAAGCTTTCATTACATACAGGAAGATATGACATTTTCTTAACAAGGCAAGACTATCTTCAAATCCTTTTCACATGCTCCTTCCGTAGCCTGCAAAACAACAAGGGGAAAAATCAGCAACCATCTAACTCTCCTCCCTACCATCGTCCCGCAAGAGGGACACCCCCGAGCTAGGGAGACCATCCTCATACCAAGGTAAGTAGACAACCCAACACTTCTCAATCATAGATCAACAACAATAAGCAATTAACACACATTCCCCATGGCTTACTCACAGTACTTTGACTCAGCTTAGGTGAGTTCAAGGAGGGTAGGGGAGTAGACAATCTCTATCCCTAGGTGTCATCTCTTGGCTAACATACCAACATGCCTTCAAGGTATTTCTCTTAACAAGAAAACAAGATGACCCGAGGAGGGTCACACCTCCCCTTCCCCATACAAGATGAGCATTGCCTTCCAACTGGAAGGAGCTCTTTCCACAACCAAATCAAACCTCAAAAATAACAGAAGGCACAAAGAAGACACTTGCACATTCATCCATCAAGCAAGAAGCAAACATTCCTATTAAGAAGACTAATTCAGACTCATTCATCAACTCAGAGACAAACTTACATTTCAGACAACAATCACATAGAGAGTAGAATTGTATCACCAACCTTCCAAAGCCCAATTATGGAATGAGAGTTGATGTAGAGCTCCACTCAAGCCTCCTTCTCCCACGACTCCTTCTTTTCCCCATAATCCAACCTCCCTTCCTCTCCTCCTTCTTTCTCTTTTAAACTAAATCCCTCTATTAAACTAATTTCCCAAGTGGAAATAAACAATTAAACCACAACTCATCCACTATTCTAGTGGCCATAAAACAAATAACCCCCATTCACTAGGTTCCCCAGTATAGTCCTTTTAATAACACATGGATAATTTAAAATTTATTAAGTAAAATAAAACACAAATGGAGTGGATGACGCACTACCTCAAATAAGGGAAACCCCACCAAAAGAGTGGCACATGGAGACAACACTCCATTATTAGGGAATCATGGAGATATTTTATGACTTACAAGTGGCCTGAGTGTGGATTCCACTCATCCCATTGTCCCCATGCTTCCAATTTCGTCACTTTACTTCACCGTGAGGTTTAAGTGACCATATGGAAGTTAACCCAGGGTTAACTTAGCCCAAAAGGTCCTCAGACCCATGGGGTATAACCCAGGGTTGATTTAAGCCTAGTTAGAACTCCCAGAGTCAAATCAAACACAAGATAAAGGGTCAAAAAAAAATAAAGTTTCAACAAGATTAAAACAACACTTATCATAATAAAAATAAATCAGAAGATAACCCCTTTTCCCCTGACCTCATACAACATATTACAACATTACAACATTTTCCAAACACGAGGTTAATCTTAGTTCCTCATTAAACTAGATCGGCTCACAAGGAATACAACATAGGTATGAGATGGTCTCCTGTATATGTGGTTTCGTTAGTAATACCTACACACTCAAACTCGAAGTTAATAACTTATCAAGGTATCATAGCCGAAGCACATATAACATATCATTGCACAATTATTTCCTTATAATTTAGTTAGGTTTAATAACAAGATACAAGATCAATAATCTCTCAATCATAAACATAACAGAAATAGCACAACAATTAGTCTCATGAACAGTTGTGTAAAGAGTAGGCCTCACATCCTCCCTTCCTCCTATGCCTGTGCAGTAGTTTGTGGATGATACCATCCTCTTTAGTATCTCTTATGTGGTCGAAGCTCGTAGTTGGAAGAATATTTTAAATGACTATGCCAAAGCTTCTGGTCAAAACATAAACTTTCAGAAGAGCAATGTGTATTTTTTTAATACTCCGGTTGATCTCCGGCGAAAAATTATTAATATTCTTGGTTGTGTTAAAACTGATCTTCCTGCTATTTATCTTGGCCTCCCTCTTACAGTCAAAGAGGTGTCTTGAGGATTTTGGAATGGAATCCTGGAAAAAACTCAGAAGAAGTTGGTTGGTTGGAAGGGGAAATTACTCAGTAGTGCGGACAAATTACAGTTTTTACGTGCTTCTTTGCAAGGTATTCCTACTTACTTCCTGTCCCTCTTTAAAATACCTAGGTTTTCTGCTAACAAATTGGAGCAGATTCAAAGAAAATTCTTATGGACTGGGGTGGAAGACAAACAGAGAATGTCTTTGGTTAGTTGGGAGAAAGTTTGTCTTCCCAAGTCTCATGGAGGTCTTAATATTAGATCTGTCAAGAATATGAATAAAGCCCTCCTCTCCAAAATAAACTGGAATTTAATCCACAACCATAAAGAGTGGGGGGGACATTATGCAAGCCAAGTATCTTCATGGAACTGATCACTTCAGTTTTCTCCACCAGGAAGGGCTCCCCCAGGGATCTGTTATTTGGAACAAAATGTTGAAGTCTAGAAGTCTACTCAAACATGGGCTTAGATGGAAACTGGGGAATGGAAATTCTATTAACTTCAGGGAAGATATTTGGATGAATGATAAGGCCCTTGTTACTCAAGGAGATTATGGAGCCATTGCTGGCATTGCTACATAGTTTTTTGGGGATAAATTTGCCATTATATGCACAATAATAATGGTATTAGGAGTTGGAAAAACCTCTTGGATTGTTGTACTCATCGCCCTGAACTCACTCCTAGGATGCGGTCTATTCAACATTTAATGCAGGGGTCAGAATTCCTCTTTTCCCTAGGGAAGATGAGTTGTATTGGTGACCGGATAAGAAAGGTCATTTTTCTGTTAAGTCTGCTTACCACCTGTTGATCCCTGATGTTCATAAAAATGAGATCTGGAGGAAAGTTTGGAATCATAAACTTATCCCTAAAATCAACATGTTTTGGTGGGCTGCTGCTCATAACAAAACCCTAACTCAAGATAACTTACAGAGGAGTAGATTCACTTTGGTCAATAGGTGCTTTCTGTGCTTGGAGGAGGAAACAGTCTCTCATTTAATTCTCCACTGTGATTTTGCCAAAGAAATCTAGAATATTATTTTAAAAAATTTTGGCATTCAATGGGTTTGCATTTCTGATATTAGGGAAGTCATTGCCAACTGGTGTCCTACCTTCTCTCATCCATGGCTTGTTGAGCTTTGGAACCAAACTCTGCCCTGTCTTGGTTGGACTTTATGGAAAGAACGTAATAATAGAATATTTAGGGATGCTGCTAGGGATGCTTCTCAAGTTCTTCATTTCTTTTCTAAGATCCTCATGGAAAGTGTGACCAATTCTCACATCAAAATTGTAGAAAAACCTCTTTCTCAAGAAGAGGAGCAAATTGTGACTAATTGGAGAATTCTAAACTAAATTCCAGCTCATAATAATTCCAAACAGTTACAAAGATTAAATATAAGATGGATTCCCCCGAAGCCCTATTGGTTCAAACTAAACTTTGATGGGGCATCTAAGGCAGATGGTAAGGCTAGCGGTGGTGGGATTATAAGGGATGACAAATGGTGGATGGTTGTTGCTTATGCTGGTGGGATAGGCTTTCAAAGCAATAATTATGCTGAAGCTTCTGCTCTTCTATGGGAGGTGAAATTGGCTATTTCTCTTGATATTAGGCAATTGTATATTCAGGGTGATTCAAAACTGGTTATAGATGTTAATAATGTGTCGAATTGTGGCTAGAAACTAAAAGATATTATAGTGGATATCCAAATCCTTCTGCAGCGGATTCCCAGAGTTGATATCACTCATATATATAAAGAGGGCAACGGGATTGCGGATGCTCTTGCTGACCTTGGCCAACAATTTTCAAATTGGCGCCAAGTTAATAACATCCCTTTAAACATAAGGGACTTAATTCAAAAGGAGATGATGTGTTAATGATAATTCAGCATACTAGGAAAGATAGTTTATTCCATCGGCTTGGTTGGAAGATGCTGATGTGTATCTTGAAGTACGTGCTTTTCTGTACTTTGTTGCTCAATGTCATTTCTACATTATTACTCCCTTGTGTTAAGGTGAGTTACTTATTTGCTAATTATAGAGAATGCCTAAAAATTATGTTCGAGCAAGGGAAGAGTAGGCGTCAATTGGTCTTTCGTAAGGCGGCTCTCGTCAATGATAAGGCGTGCAGATTTATTATTATCATAATTCCATGTCAAGCGGTTAATTTTACCTTTCACAATAACTCTGTGAATTTCTGGTTTTGGGGATTCTGTGCTTTTATCTGGAAGGCTAAAATGGGAGGAGATAGGATTAAAACAGAGCTAGTTTCCTGTTGTGAGTTTAAGGACAATGTTGTGGTCTGGCACTACTATAAGGAAGGCGGTATCAACCCTTATTTGGAAAGACTTAATGGCTATAATGAAAATCTGTCTAAGCAATTCGCTAGGTCCTGGCAAAACCGTAGTCACTGTGGGGAGAATTGGGTTTGAGATTTTTGAGAAAGTTATTACTATGGCATCTAGCCTGACGACTAAGGGGACCAAGCTGCAAAGGAAAGCAAAAGTGGTGGACCATTCTAACCAGAAGTTATTCCTTGAGGAAGGTGAAGAACTTGTTCCTTACCAGGGAGGGTTCGAACGGGCCAAGCTGCCAGAGCCGTGGGATGAAATGTGTTTCCTCCTAATGAAATACTTCACTCTAGAGGGGCGTTTTACCAGGTTTTACAATTATCATCTCCCTCTTCTGAATCATTTTAGACGTAATGCTCACATTAGTTTCCCGTTTTATTTATTTTCCTCCCTTGAGCATTCAATTTTTAGGGTTAAAGCTAAGTTGGCTAAAAAACTTTCCAAGAAACCCATTCCCCTGCACCAGGGTCTCATCCTCTGCTTATACAATTTCCACCTTGCCTTGGAGCCGCCTAAGCCTATCCAGACTCATAGCAGTGAAATGTCTGCCAACCCTGATGATACTGTCGTATCTGAAGAGCCTTGCCCTTCCCCTGTTTCTCATAAGTTGAAAGGAGTTTCTTTTTCTCTGTCTAATGAGGAGATTCCCATGGTGACTGCTACCCACACTCTGGTCTCCAAAGGTAGTGTGAAGAGTAAGAAGAGGAAAATAAGGGAGGTGGAAGAGGAAACTGTGGGGGATGCTGTGGGGAGCCCTAAAAATCTTGGCAGTACCCCTATGGGACCGGGTAGTAAATCTAATATGTCTGCTAAGGATATGAAGGAAGGTTTTTTCTCTGGGGTTAGGAGGTCAGGGAGGATTGCTAGAAAACCTGCGCCCAAAGCTAAACTTATAGATTATTCAGAGAGTGTCTGAAGAATCCACTTAGGGTGATGAGGCCAAGGTTCTGAAAGTTCAGGAGATTTTCGAAGATGCCAAGGGTAAGAATGGGAATAAACCGATGGAGGTTTCTGGTGGTGCTGTTCGTGATTCTGAGGATAATACTGACGAAGGGGGAAAAATGTTTGTGGAGGAAGCTACTGATGAATCGGAGGAAGATGTTGATTACAGGAATGACATTGTTGTCCTGAGGGGCCGTGTTGAGACGCTGGAGCAGTCTTTTTCCACTATGCTCAAGCGTACTGTTTTACTTAATATTTCTATGTTGCAGGATCTTGGAACTACTGCTACTGATGACAAAGAAGAGAATTTCAAAAAGTTGGATGAATTT
This sequence comes from Cunninghamia lanceolata, assembly GCA_027924645.1. Lineage (NCBI taxonomy): Eukaryota > Viridiplantae > Streptophyta > Pinopsida > Cupressales > Cupressaceae > Cunninghamia > Cunninghamia lanceolata. The sequence continues at coordinate 10,877,684 of BSBN01000389.1, forward strand.
ATTGAATCCTTGGCTAAAAGATGGGAGAATCTTTCTCCTTAGTTCTAGTTTCTTTTATGCTGTTGATACTCTGCTATTTCATATATACTATTTTTAGACTGGTTATGTTGTCTATGTTGTTTATGCTAGTTAAGCAGGTTATGCTATGACTAGTTCGAGGCTCTTTTGTGCTGGTGCCTCTAGGGTTTTTTTTTTACTATTTTGTAAGGGTTTGGCCCCTTGTTTTAGCCGCCTTATATAATCAAAAACATAGTATATATAGATTGAAAACTATTTAACTCAATAAAGTGTTGCTATACAGTAGTGAAGTCAAATTATTACAATGAAGGACAATTTTGATGTAGAAGCATCATGGGTGAAACAATGCTTTGACGGCCATGAAATTTAAAGCCTGAGCCCTGACAAGGCGCCCGGCTCACATGGGCTTCAATAATGCAACCCGCTGCCCCAAATTTGTTAGGGATCATTGATAATACTACAGAGCTCGACTTCATTAATGTCAGAACAGAAGCAAGCTGAATTTATACGCAACTTGTTCAATGCAGGTTTATTCATCTTTTTGCCTCTTTTCGCCGCTAACCCAGGCGTTCCACAGCGGTCTGGAAGAGGAGAACCGAGACTTTATCAATGGAGAAATACAAAAATCCTCCCACAGAGAAAGTAACGAACAACCCAAAACTGCTTCCCACAAAGCAATGCCATGTCGGCCCATATGCCCTGTCGAACTCCTGAACCAAAAACAGAACAATAACAGGCAGTAATAATATTAGCTAGCAAAGAATTCAGAGGTCTAATGGAGCCAAATTGAATAAAGAGATCAAAACCCAGGAAGAGGAAGAGGAAAAGGAACCTTCTTGAGGGTGAAGACCATATGCTTTGAGCTGAATGTGTGGTGAGCATCACATTCTACCCTGGCACAACAAAACTCATGAGCCTGCCTTTTGAGGCCATGTCCGCTGCTCTGACTCTGGCATTCACTTGCTGTGCTACCAATTCGGCAATGTCAGTTTCCACCTGCACAGATCTGAGTTCAATCACGTGACCTCCCACAGTCCGTTTCTGCACTTCCCAAACACGCTCCTCCATTTTCTTCAAACTCCCATCTTGCCCCAGAATTTCCAACACGGCCAGGTCAAGGCTCTTTCTGTGCGCCACATCAGGTGGAGTAGCAGCCTTCCGGGGATTCGAACTCGGCTTCCCTGCGTCCAAGGAGCAGCCTTTGTTGAAAGCTCTCTCTAGCAAATGAATATCCTTCTTAGAAGCAGTTGCAGAAGAAACCGTGTCACTGACTCTACTAAATTGCAATCCTCGCAATTTTTACAAACTAAAAATAACATGAGCATTAATTCTCGCAGCCTTTACAAACTGCAGTGGCGGTTATGTATGTAAGAAATTATACCTCCTTTAGCAATTGGAATTAATTCAGCTATTATGGCCATTTTTTTTGGATGACTAAAAAAGGAAGGACTAAAAAGAAATTATTTTTTTATTAAAACTACCAAATTTTTTGGCAATTACAAGATGTGTGCACATATAGAATGGCCTATGAGCCAAATTAATTCTTATTTCAAATATTTGATTAAAGGTTGACAGCCATTTATCTAGCTCAACAAATGAAACATGGACTATTGTCCTCCTCTTTGCTATTACATAGTTTACCTAAAAAAAGTTTCATAAAGAAGAATTGACAATAACAAATTACCCATCAACTACACATTACAGCTGAACTATTTTAAGCATTGTAATCTTCTATCCTGCAAGGTAAATCCATAAAAATACTTCCATATGATATCTACTGTAGACAGAGAAACACATATAGGATAAGTAAGAAAGCTTGTTTAGATTATCGTCCATGTCTCATGTGCATAGTTATCAGAAACGCAACGGCGGCACCCCATTTCAAGTTGAAACGAGCGAAACGTTGTTTTCATTTCTTAACAGCGTTTCAGCGTTTCTAGGCATTCGGTGACGGTTTTGTTTTACCAGCATTGCACCCATTAAAAAATATAGATATCGCTATTTTTTTGGCTTTTACATTTGCAGTTCTTTTATTTCTTAGATTTTTATAAAAGCTTTTTTTTAATTTTGTTTTTCAAAAAGTATGATTGTTGGTGAATGTTTTTTTAAGTTGTTTATTATTAGTATTTTTAAATTGTGTAAAATAGTATTTTAAATTGAGTATATAATTTATTTAATAATATATTTTTAATTGTAAATTTAATTTGATATAATTTTTATAATATCAATATTATATAAACTAATATAAATAATTATATATAAAATTTATATTATATTTTGAAAAATATATTTAATATATACATCAGGTTTCTTATACACAACCGTTTCAAATTCCATTTCTGTTTGCACGTTTCTCATTTCTTGTCTCTGGTAACATAGATGCCTTGTAATCTGCACCCACTTTAAGAAAACAAGCTCATAAATTATAGATTCCAACAAATTGAAAAATTTTAGATGAATAATTTAGACACTGGATTATAAAATCAAAATGACCAATCAAAATAAAATTAAAACCAAACACTAATAGAAATGAAAATTTCTTGTCTCATAACACACACTAATATTCTTACCAAAGACGATAATGAACTCGCTCTAATTCAGTTTGTGGCGGTCATTTTCTGATCAGCTTGATTTTTCAGGGAATCCACAGTTCTTGCTTCAGTTAATTTAACCCCAAGCCATGGTTTGTAGAAACGGTACCAGCCTTCAGGCAATTTATTATAAATAAACACCATGTGCTTTTCATGACTTAAAAAATGCAAAACAGAAGTTTACTTGCCCTAACTTCTATTTTCCATCTCTTTTTTCAAGGATTGAAATGGAAATAAAAAAGTTAAAGCAAGTTCAGTTTAGAGACAAAATGTTGATGTTATTGTAGCGTCGGGAGATTTACTTAGGTCAACTCAATGCAAAGTCATATATGAAGAGACACCAAAATATATGAAGAGACACCAAAACATATGAAGAGATGCCAACGCCTATGAAGAGTCACCTTGATTTGTATATATACATCAATTCAATCACTTCATTTATCTCTCCAATAGCAAATCTTCATTTACATTAGCAGCAGATTGATCTTCAAAGAGAAACATATTCATTTGTAACTTTGCATCTAGAAGAGGTGCTATTATTCATTGTATCAAATTCGGCCTTGTGTTGGGCCTGAGTTGTAAGCAGATTTCTGCTCTTATTCCTTCAATATATAAGAGATATATTTGCTAGGTTTTTTCTCCCTCAAGTAGGAGGGTTTTTCCAAGGTACCTGCTGTGTTTATTGTCTCATGTGTTGCATTTTCTGATTGCTTACATTTCGGATCCTAAAAAACTAACATGGTATTAGAGCGAGGCTAAGAAAAGATCTGATCAAATTTGTTTAAGCAGTCAAGTCAACTTTTCATCTAGGGCAGATCTTGAAGGCAAAGTATTCCAGATCTAAGGTTGCAAATTATTTCAGACCTAAGGGCAGATCTTTGAAGGAGAGTTTGTGCAGAAAAAGAAGATGGTGAACAGGTTGTTGTACTAAACCTTTCTGCAGAGATGACTCTTGTAGATAAGGTAATGACTCAAAATCCAAAGTGTGCAACTATAGACACAACAATTGTTGATGCACTGCACATCATGCATGATGGGAAATCTTTTGCATCTTTCAATTGTTGATAAAGATGGATTCGTTGTAGCCTACATAGATGTAGTATTACCTGGTATAAGTCTAGAGTTCAAATTCTCGCGCATAATAAGGGAAGGAAGATGAGATATATCCAGCTCAAGTGTGGATTTGTTTGTACTGAAACTCCAAGCGAGGACACAGTGGTATTCAACGACGGTTCCTGTTGATGCAAGAAACCAATGTATATTTCTTCTTGGAAAATGTTAGACAGAGGTATTTTTAAGAGATATAAGAGGCTTTCTAGGTCGAAGTGAGCCAGCTTGTACTATTGTAACATTCAATTGATGTTGAGTATGATCGTAGTCGATCCAACGCTGAATATTGTGTCCACTATTGAGATCTAGTTGAAGCAACTGGTTGCCAATCCAATACCCCGCAAGTTCAGACTCTACAGACTCTAGGTCATTGAGATCAACACCGACATGATTGTCGTTGATGTCTTGGAACTCCTGGTTGAGGATTATGTCGAACTTGATGGCGAAGAGATGATTGCCAGGTTTCCCATTGGTGGAACTATTCAACAAACCGAGGAACTCACTGGATGAATTTTCCATGGGTGACTTGGTGGGCATTATGATAAAGGCCCTTCCATGACCGCTGTTGTGTGAAGGATCAGAGGATGAAGGAACCATGGCAAATACGAAGGTGGTTCTGAATGACAAGGTTGTAGTATTCGACCTGGGATCTTTCATCTACTCAGGCTAAGCATATAAAGCTCGGCTACACTCGTTGTGTTTGATTGGTGAGGCAGGTGGCACTGGAGCGGATTGGAGAATTTTTGAGCTAATAAAGGGTGGATGTATTGAATTGCTTGAAGCGGAAAGTTGTGTGGGCTTCTGCTGGAAAAATCTTTCACAAACTGCAGGCTTATAGTAAGAGTATTTTTGAATTAGTTGCGAAGATAAATTTGTTAGAAGCTACATTCACAATGGCGTATGGTGCGTCCCACCTGCCCCTCCACTCAAATGTGACACCATCACTTGCACGGTGACCAACGCATACGAAATTTTCCCCGACTGATCGACGTGCAGAGATGCAACAGCCGCTTTTCCTTCATTGGAAGAAGATCTCATGGTGGCGGTGGCAACGGGCAGCCGGAATAAGCAGAAGATGCAAGTGGTCACGCAGTGGTTGCACTCCATTCTAAAATTGGTGTGCCCTGTGGGAGAGAAAGGGCTCATCATAAGCACTTGGGAGTTGAACCGCATGCTTGGCGTGGATGAGGCTTTGGGGGAGATAATCAGCGCAGCTGCGGAATATAATTTGGCGCTGCCACAGACGCTGTATTGAAAGGGCCTCACCATCAAAGGGCTCATCTCAACGAGCGCTTATGGCAGCTCTCTCTTTGGGATGGGAAGTGTTGTTCAGGACTACATTGTGTAGGATAAGTCTAGGATAAGGGCTTCTTGTGGTATTCCACCCCACTTTCTCTGAAAATGCTTCGTTGTTTTCAACACAACACAACTATCAAATCCTGAGAACACAATGGGCGTAATGACTATGGTTGGGAAGAATGTTTGTGTATTGATGACACCCACAACTGATCTTGGAAAAATTCTTGCTTGTATGCATGGTTTAGAAGAAGACATTGGAAGCAATTGGAAAGAAATTACAGGAAAAATTATGTGTTGTTGTCAAACGTATATGCTGCAGCCAATAGGTGGACAAATACAACAAAGGCAGTAGATGAAGATGAAGTGAAAAGAGCATCACACTAAAGAGATAAGTATTTTATGTGTGTACCTTTGAATAATGATATAGTTGATTCATGCACTAACATTGGGAATAGTATCCTTCTAGCATTGGTCTGGATATTTCTCTTTGAGGTAGTTTGATTCTACAAACTATTAGTAATCTCTCTAAAATGCTTCTAGGATGGATCGAGGAGCAAAAGGATGATGAGAGACTACATAAGGAATTCGAAGGGAGGAAGAGCTTGAGGCATCCTGTGAGGAAGGCATGATGGCTAGAGAAATAAACAATCATGGAGTTATAGCTTGCGGCCATGGGACTAAGTTGGTGGCACATAACTTCACTGGAAACATCTCTCGAGGGCACAAGGTTGGGCTAGCCTTGGATGAAGAATTTGCATCAGCAAAGAAGATTGAGAAAGATGAAGACAATAAACAATGGAGAACCCTTACAGATTGTCATTGCGATCAGCTACTTCGAAGAGGAGGAAATGACATTCAGAGGGAGTTAAATTCTGAGAATTCAAGGCACGAGTTGAGAGCATGTCTGGGAGAAGGACTACGGTTATGAGATCAGTTAATGGAGGGGAGTTCACTTCCAGAGGATTTCCTTGCAATCTCTGAGGCAGGGATCAAGAGGGAGTTCTGTGACTCACTAAGAAGTGAAGGTGTCAGCTAAGTGGGATGCAGTGCTTGGAAGACCTCTTCAACTGCTGAGAACATAATGAACAAGACTATCAATCTAAATTTGACATTGGTAACTCCACAAACCTATTCAAAATAAGGTGATCTGGGATGAGATCGAGGACAGTCCTGAACTCTCGCAAGTCAGTAGTGTCGGAGGCATGCGTTGAAAACTATTCCTCTGAGGCAAGCATTGTAGGCAATCTTGGACAAGGAGGTCAGATGGTTGATGCAAGTACTTGGAGCTTCAGAGGGAGTCGCATCATCATGAAGATCTATTGCAATGTATATTTCTCTATGACGAAGAAGTATGAGGTGAAAGCCCTTGTAGTGTATATTTCTCTATGATGGAGAAATATGAGGTGCGAGCCCTTGTCCATCTCTGAGATGGAGATGTGATTCTTTCCACCCTCTGGGAGTAGCCATGGCGGACGTCATGTTGAGTGACTCCATGACGATGTATTTTTCCACTAATGGGAGTAGCCATTGTGGACATCACATTGAGAGACTCCGTGATGATTCTCTTGTACTTGTGTTTATCCACCCTCTGGGAGTAGCCATGGTGGACGTCATGTTGAGACTCCATGATGACATCACGTTGAGTGACTCCATAATGGGCACTTGTACACATGTTTCTTTCCACCCTCTCGGAGTAGCCATGGTGGACGTTATGTTGAGAAACTCCATGATGACATCACGTTGAGTGACTCCGTGATGAGCACTTGTACACATGTTTCTTTCCACCCTTTGGGAGTAGCCATGGTGGACGTCATGTTGAGAAACTCCATAACGACATCACGTTGAGTGACTCCGTGATGGACACTTGTGCACTAGTTTTCTTCCACTCATGGGAGTAGCCATGGTGGACATCATGTTGCGTGACTCCATGATGATATCACGTTGAAAGACTATGATAAATTCTTCTCACTAATGGGTGTAGCCATTGTGGGTGTCATATTGAGAGACTCCATGACATATCTGGAAAGATATCTCCCTAGCTAAGAGGGAGTGTTGATGCTATTGTAGCTTCAAGAGATTTACTCAGGTCCACTCAATGAAAAGTCATATATGAAGAGACACCAAAATGTATGAAGAGACACCAAAACATATGAAGAGACATAAAAGCATATGAAGAGACGCCAACACATATGAAGAGTCACCTTGATTTGTATATATACATCAATTCAATCACTTCATTTATCTCTCCAGTAGCAGATCTTCATTTACATTAGCAGCAGATTGATCTTCAAGGAGAAACATATTCATTTGTATCTTTGCATCTAGAAGAGGTGCTATTATTCATTGTATCAAATTCAGCCTTGTGTCGGGCCTAAGTTGTAAGCAGATTTCTGCTCTTATTCCTTCAATATATAAGAGATATATTTGCTGGGTTTTTTCTCCCTCGAGTAGGAGGGTTTTCTCAAGGTACCTGCTGTGTTTATTGTCTTATGTCTTGCATTTTCTGATTGTTTACATTTCTGATCCTAAAAAAGTAACACAAAAGGCTACCAATTTCGACCATTGAACTTGTCACAACAGTTTTCTTTGCATAGTATTGCATGCTCTTTCCTACGACCAAATCAATTGCTTAGAATATTGCAAATTGACAACATAAGTTAGTTAATAACAACGGTGGTCCCCAAAATCTGATTTTTCTGGTTTGATTTCCTTGCATTTTAAAATCTCACAACATAAAATTCATGAATAGCACGAATCGCTTTCAACTGCTTATTTTTTATGTAATTTTTCTTACATTTGAGATGTTCTACAATAATCTGCTTGCTGCACAAAGCGAAGAACTCAAAAACAAAATTCTCTAAATTCTCAAGGCTTTTTTTGAAGTTTCAACTTTTGAATGCTTTTGTACCCATTAGAGGTGTCATAGCAAGAAAATGTTTGGCCAAGTTCAACATATAAACCAATAAAATAACAATATAAATATAGATATACAACTAGAACAATAGAGCAGATTCAATGTACACACCCATGGAAAAATCCCATATACAAGCTCCACTAAAAAAAGATAAGCAAGAAAAAATAGTAGCTTCATAAATAAGGCGTATCAAATACACTCCAAAAATATGGCTACTTGTCAAGATATAAAATCATTCCTTAAACCTTATTTTCAAGACGTGAGGTAATATATGTTGTATTGTAGCCATGTGATTTTCTCTTTCTACTTGTATATACTTAGCTTTCACATGCCAATCATCTTTTCTCCTCATCAAATCAACGGTTTCAAGAGATTTTACTATTCATATGATTCATTTGTACCCTACTAAATAACTTCTGAAATTTATTTGCATGGTAATACTCTTGAATGCACATAGAACATTATTCATATCAAAAACATTACTTTTCAGAGTTTACTACTTTCTACAGCACTATCCAATCCATTCTAATATTGGTCAAAAAGTCATTATTCATACCAAAGACATTACTTTTCAGAGTTTGTTACTTTCTACAACCCTATCCAATCCCCTGTAATATTGGTCAAAAAAAATTTAGCTATATCAACATTAAAATTCTTATTTACTTATTTAATATTTATATTTAATTTTTTTTTTTTTAAATATTGAAATATTAAAATCAAAGAAAAAACCATTTTTTAGAAAACAGTTTGCTTTAAAATTCATTTCAACATAAGCGGAAGTAGAAACTGTCTATTACAGCTTGTCAGCAATATGCGTTATGTTTTATAAAGTAATTTAAATAATGAAAAATAAAAATAAAGTTATAAAATTATTTAAAAACTAACTTTAACCTTCCGCTTAAATTATGACACAACTTGGTCCTTCTGTCATTTTTTAACGCTTTTCCTATATAAAAATCAAACAGAAAGTTTATGTTTACTTTTGGACCTTTTTCGCTTGCCTTGTTTTGTTTCCAGATGTATTCCTCTCACGGAGACTCCTCCATATTTTCACAGCACGAACAAAAAAATCCTTTTAATCTTAAGTCACAGAGAAGAAAAAGCTTCCATAAGATTGCAGTTACGATTTCAGGAATAAGTTGTCTCAAAATCTAACTCTTCTTCTAATTTCGTTTATTTATAATGTCTATCTGTGAAATTAAAGGTAAGATTTTCAAGGAAATGGATTGAATCGGATCAAAAAACATAATACTACCGTGGATGTGGAAGAGTCTCTGTAGCATCTTATTCCTTTCAACAGAGGAAGTAAAATTATGACTGAAAATGATTAAATGAGACTTAAACCTATAAACCCTAATTTCTGAGAAGACGGTTCTATAGACAACTCTTATCAATCCTCTTATAATACATCAAACGAAAATGATAAATAATGATCCCATTTTATAAAGGAAAATTGTAATTACAGGATGATAAAAAGACCCGCTATTAAGTTGATTCTGGAATTCGAGCAACACCATGGGAAAAAATCAGAAACAATAGCAAGAAAACTTGTCGGATCTCTTTGAGAACAAATAGGCCCAGAATGCACAAAAAACCTAGCAAAACTTTACCTTTCTGTAGAAGGCGAAATTGTTATGGTAAACTGTCTTAGCAGCCTTCTAAGATTAGGCAGCGCTGTCATTAAATCGAAAAAAATCGCTGACAAGGCGATATGCTGCCGATGGTGTACAAAACGAGTTAAGTAATTGGCCTTGACCAAGTTGACTGGCCTGTCGTTTTCGTCCCTGGTTTCGATCACGCGACCTGACTTGCACCGACTTGTGGTAAATAATCACGGGGCGCCAAAACAGAAAATTGGTAAAATGCGGCGCATTTTGTTTTCCGTCGCTTTCGGCGCTTCTAGTTGAGTTATCCAAATGGAAATAAAAAGTAACAGCAAGTAAATTTCTGTTTTCAATCGCTTTTGGTGGATTGAAATGGAAATTACAAAGTTACACCAAGTAAACTTCTGTTTTCCATCTCTTTCTTCAGGGATTGAAATGGAAATAAAAAGTTAAAGCAAGTAATGTTCAGAGATAAAAGGCTACCGGTTTCGACCATTGAACCTTTCAGAGCAGTTTTCTTTGCATAGTATTGCGTGCTCTTTCCTACGACCAAATCAATTGCTCAAAATATTGCAAACTGACAAGGTATGGTCCCAAAATCTGATTTTTCTGGTTTGATTTCCCTGCATTTTAAAATCCCACAACGTGAAATTCTTGAATAGCACGAATCGCTTTCATTACTCTAAATTTTTTTATTTTTTTATTTTTTTAAAGAAAGGTGATAGAACACCCATACCATTATTGACAGTAAATATACATAATCACAAGAGTTCAACGACAAAGAGAGGAAAACATCCAGTTATGTCATGACAAGGTCCCAAACTGGCCAGATAGACAATATACTGAACAAAAGAAACATGCTTTGACAAAATTGGAGATTGCCAGCAAGAGACAAACCCCCAACAAAAGCTCCCAAACCATCACCTCGCCAATTTACCGCACCCGCATCTAGAAAGCCATACCCCAAAAAAACAACCACAACATAGACCAACCAACTAAGAGAAACTAACCCAAACATCCCAGACTAACCCGAATTGGAGTCGTGCTCATCTTCTGGCGGAGGAATGGTGAATGGCATGGCATGAAGAGGAGTGTCAGGTGCCCGAGGAGGCCTAGGTGCTCTATCTGGTGCATGAGAACGTAGGAAATGAATTGCATTGAAGATCTCCTTGGCTCTCCACGCTATTCCTCTCCTTAACAGAAAGATGTGGGCATTCAAATGTCTATTGAATTTGTTAAAGCAATCAAGCCGAAGCCCTCTCTGAAGCCCCGCATACACGCAGGCTACATGGTTTGACGATCGCAGGTACTCCAGGTCGAAAACTCCGCCAATCATCGCGTCATCCTCCCCAAAATCGTAAACTACAACTGCTCTTCGCCATTTGGAAGCAAAGAGATAGGTGGGTTTCACAAACGCAGAGCCTATAACAAATGAATACTCCTGCTCTTGGGTAAGATCAAAGATATTCGAAAGGAAAGTCACCGCTAACACCGAGCCAGAAACCTGACTATTTGCCGGTTGGAAAAGATGATAGCCCAAAACACAGCGAATAGCAAATTCAATTGCATCGCAGTCCACTTGAAAGACCTGCTTAAGATGAATAGAATTAATAGCTCCATGGAACGTTGGATTGCTCTCCACCCGTGGGATAAAGATTCTCTGGTTTGGGAGCCACAGGTCCATTGGAAACCGCTTTGGAGTGTGGGCGAGGAGGCACAAGTAACATAGAAGAAAAGGCAGCCTTACAGAAATGAAATGTGAGATTGGGAGATCGTTGAGGCCACTATAGAGGAAGGAAGGGAGCGAAAACCGAAACCACAATGACGTAGAATGAAAGCAATATTTAAGGCTAGAGGAGGCGGCGTCGCTGCCATTGAATGCCCAGCTCGCCTGTGTACTAGCCAAGCTACGGATGAGGAGGAATGGCACTTGAGGCATCATTGTGCACGTCAAAGGACACGTACTCTGGCTCAAAGATGTGATCCTTAATTAATAATGACAAGGCCCTCGGACTCAAATAGATAGCAGGCAACACCAGCAGAATCAATGCATTTCTTGTCACCTAGGTTATGGAAGCAAATACCACTTGAACATTTAGAAAAAACAACCATTAATACGCCCATAAAAGCTCGTCCCATCTGAGATAGCTTAGGAAAGGTGGCATGGCACCAAGCAATAACAACGGCTCAAGCACAACATTCGAGGGGCTTGTGTGGAGGCGCCACTTGTAGGTACTGAAAGTAGAGTCTCCCGAATACTCTCCTCGTGGAAACCCACCGCCCAGACTGTGTGCCTTATACGACACACAAGAAAGAGATTTCTAAAACAGATATTCCTTAAGTCAAAATAAAATAGCCGTTGTCTGAAAGAGATAGAACGTTCAACCCTCGGTTACAGATTTCTAGATACTATCTTTATCATTGGATAGAATATTTGCCAGCCCAGAGGGCCATAGACTCAGATCTACAAAGAGAATTACTATTTTATCCTTCTGATCGATGGCACGATTGGCAAGAAGATCTGCTACCCTGTTGGCCTCATGATAACAGAGAGATTTTGAATGATTCAAAGCTATCAAGAAGAGACCAAACATGATTAAGGATGTAGGAAAGATGCCAATTTAGAGCCTTTCTTTGCTGCGCTGCTGAGATAATGACTTGGGAGTCCCCTTCGATCCAAATGTTTTTAAATCCATTACCAAAAGCAAATTATACCTAGCAACATAGCACAAGATTCTACTACATTATTCGAAACTTGGGGGAGCTTTGTACTCTTGGCAAGCAACAAGAATCCATCCTGATCTCTTATAATACAACTTGTTCCTGAGAGGTCAGGGTTACCCCTACTAGCTCCATCAAAGTTAATCTTCACGAAAGAGTTTTGTGGCGGGCACCATTTAACACTATTCCTGTCCACCTTTGGGGAGCCCCTCGAGCATTGAGAGTCCGGAGAAGGTCTTTCCAAACCACACCAGTTCTTAACCATGGCATCATCCCAAAAAGTCTATGAAGTATCTTTATAACCGAATCTCCTAAGCTTTGCATTGACCACCTCTATGATGGCAGCCTGCAAGTCCTCCAAGAAAGGTTGTAGTGACTTAGACTTGTGTCTAAAAATTCTAAAATTTATCTCTTTCCACAAGGACCAGATTAAAAGAGAGGGAGAAACTATCTAGAGGCCATATAGCGTTGAATCCTGAAAAGTGTTGGGTCAGCCTTTGAATAATTGAAACAATGTTTGAGGAAGGGGAGAGCACCAATTTAGTTTATTGAATAGCCAACACTAGACATCTCTGCTATAACTGCAGTGAATGAGGAGGTGATCGGCCATTTCTTCCTCTTCTCCGTAGAGAACGCATCTGAAACTCCTACCAATATTCAATCTGTGAATCCTATCGCCCGTGAGAATTTTCTTATTTATGGCAAGCCAAGCAAAGGTCCCTGCTTTCGGTAGAACAACATTCGACCAATAGAGCTCATGAGGCCAATCCACAGCGTCCTTGGAAGTTAGGCATTTGTAACCTTGTTTTACTTTATACTTTCCCGATCCATCACCTAACCAAATCAATTCATCCTCCTCGGAAGTCATGTGTATAATCCTAGACTCGAGAATTGATCTAAGGGTTTTCTTTTGATCTCCTGGGAAGTCACAGGCCCAGAATTCCTTCCAGGGCACTTTGGGTGGAATACACGCTGAATCAATGGAAAGATAGTTGGACACCTTGGTTCCCCAGCAAGCCGAGTTAATTCTGCTTCTTTCAAATCCCTTCTTTTTGCCAAGACCTCACCACCATTCCAAGAGTCATTCCAAAAGCTAGCTTTCCTACCATTATGTATTATCCATGAAAGTTTGCGGAGTAGTACTCTTCTACTGTCAATAATGAAGTTCCACATAGAAGACCCTTTAGGGGGATTGGTGATGGTGAAGATACGTTCAGGCAGATCATTATCTAGATATTTTTCTTGCATCATTTTAGCCCACTTAGAATTGGGATTTTTATACATTTTCCATGCTAGTTTGGCACCTAGTGCCATATTTTGAAGTTCTTGGTTAAGGATACCTGCTCCTCCAACCTAGGTAGGCTTACACACTTGATCCCACGAGACCAAGTGAGTTTTTCTTTCCTTCGCGGTGCCTTGCCATAGGAATCACCTATAGATCTTACCCAATTCCTTAGAAATCCCCTTGGGCATGTGAAGAGAGGATTGCATGTAGACCAGAATTGTAGCCAAAATAACTTTGATCAGAGTTAACCTACCCACCAGCGTTAGCCATTTGCCATTCCAAGTCCCAATTTTTTGATCCACCCTGTCAACTACACTTTTCCAAAGTTCATTCTTGTGTCTTCCATTTAAAAAGGGGTAGCCCTAGATATTTACCAGGCAAAGATTCTACACAGAAATTTAGCACTCTTGAAATGTCCCTTTTTATCTCTTCATTCACAAAAAAGAGATATATTTTTTATTTATTGCCATTCACTCTTTGACCCGAAGCTTGGCAATATTCCTTGATGACTTGTTTAATGATTGCTGCTTCTCTTGGCAAAACCTGGCCAAAAAGGATCATGTCATCCACAAATAAAGCGTAGGAATAGGGCTCACAAACACGCGATAAACTCAGTCCACTCCATCTATGAAGGCAGCGTGCTTGTTTGATAGACTAGGAGAGAGCTTCAATCATCAAAATAAACAAATATGACGAAAGTGGATCACCTTACCTCAAGCCCCTTGAGGTCTGAAAAGTGGTCGTTTCCAAACCATTAAAAAAGCACCGAACATCTAATCTCTGAAAAACAAGCTAAAATCCATTTGATCCAGTATTTTGAAAAGCCTAACTTTGCTAGAATAAACCTTAGGAAAGCCCAATTCACTTTATCATAAGCCTTTGCCATATCAAGTTTTATGACCATACTAGGAACACTTCTATTCTTGATTGAATGAAGAATTTCATGGACCGAAATTGCACCCTCAGATGTTCCCTTACCAGGGACAAATCCTCCTTGCTCCTACGAGATGAGATTTGGTAAGATAGGGGCTAGACAGATGGCTATAGCCTTCGAGATAATCTTATAGACAAAGTTACATAATGGTATTGGTCTGAAATCCTCAAAGGAAGAAGGCAATTTGCATTTGGGGATGAGCATCAAATTTGTCTGGTTCAATTCTTTTAACACATTTTTGAACTTCCTTGATTCCTCTATAGCAAGAAAGATGTCCTGACCAACCACATCCCAGCGCTTTTGAAAAAATATGCCCAACCATCCATCCGAACCCGGTGCTTTGTCTCTTGCCAATGAGAACACTGCAGCTCTGACTTCTTCTAATGAGAATTCCTTCAAAAGCTCCTCATTCTGAAACTCCGTCACCCTTGAAGGGAAGCTATCCAAGTTTAGGAGAAAAACACTCTGAAGATTATCCTCAAAAAGGAGTTTTAAAAAAATATCTGGCTTCCGACTGGATATCATTGACGTTTCCAGTCATGGTTCTGTCTGCCTTTCTAATGAAGGTGATCACATTAAAGTGGTTTCGAATCTTTGAGAATACATGAAAAAATTTTGTGTTGTGATCCCCTTCTTTGAGCCATGTTTCACTGGGTTTTTGATGCCAAAAGACTTCCTCCCTCAAAAGGATTTCCTCTAACTCAGCCCTATGATTTCTCTCCAAACGTGTTGGTTTACAGAATTGTCATATAACTCTATATTCTCTCACCCAAGCAAATGACAAATGTAACCACAGTTGAGTCAGTAATAATAGTATTTTATCACCAACGCTCTGCTAATTTTACAAGGTGGCAGCTACCTTCTATTGATATTCAACGAATCAAAAATCTATGATGCTTTTAACCAAAAAGCAAAGGAAGGAAATGCTTTTAACCAGAAAGCTTTGAAAGGAGATTTTCATATAAATAAACTAACTAATACTCACAGAAACTCAAAGACTTCGAACAATAATAATCGGAAAAGAGAAGATTTTGAATTATAATCACCATAACATATCCATTCAAAGATAGATACCCACAGCAATGAAACCACAAACTGAATTTTTCAACATAAATGAAGAAAACTACAGATATAACATTCAACATAAGCAGAATGGGAATCCAAGCATTATAACACAAAGATCATATATGCCTGAACCAAACCAACTGTGTATCTTTCTATATCTTGAAATAGATTCAAATCGAAAACTGACATATGAGATATCTAACTAAATTGAGAAAAACAAAGTTTGCCCAACCAGAAAGATGGTTCCATTGTTTCCCATTACATATTTATAAGCATAAAATAATAACTGTCTTTTGAAACAGAAATGGTTTCTTGAAGACAACCATTTCTTTCTTTAAAATAAGGTCTTTAAAAAGTTTGAGCCAGATAACTTGAAAAGCATAAAAGAAATAAACTTAATTCACCACCCCTTCACTTTTTGTAGGATCTTCAATGCTCTCCACCACTTGATCTTCCGCCATCTTCTCTCGCACCTTCGACCTGAGCTTGTACTCTCGATACTTTGTGATGATAGCAGTAATACTTTTGCTTCCTAGAACAGTGGTGTTCTGCAATCTGGTTCTGAATTTGCAGAATTCTTAGCTACTCCTGCCAGGGTCTCCTAGATCATCTCATGCCTGTTTCTATAACCATTAAGATAAACCTGCTTATAGCTCAATTTGCTCAGCGATTCTCTAGAAATAGTCTCAGGATCAGTAAGTTCACTACAAAGCATGTCTTTGACTGCTTGGTTGATATCCTTGGGGTCACGCAGGTTTTCTCCGAAATCATCCAAAATATTTATTTCAAGAGCATTACAATCCCTTTGAATACCAACCATTAGATCCAGGTATTCTTGCATAGCCTTGTTGATCTGATCAATGAGATTATCATACATATTGAGCTTCCAGTCCAATGAGTCAACCCAGGATAAATCAATTTCACGAGGGTCACTAGCCAGATTTTCCTTTGTGAGTGTTATGGAGTCCAATGCTGCTAACTCAGCAACTTCCCTCGAAAGCACATAAGTACTTCCTTGTTCCTTTCTTACTTGTTGGAGCTCATTGACCAATTCTTTTATTTTATTGTGTATAAGAGAATAGCTTTGTATCATCTTAGTCAAGAAAAATAAAATATCACAAGAAATTTTTTTGACCCACTCATTGATAGCCTTGGCAAAATTTTGACTCATTTTAATCTGCTTGACAGTGTTTGCATCAATCTCAATGACCTCGAAACTAGGAGCTTCCTGAGAAGAAGGTACCACAATTTATTGGATGAATTGGCTCAAAGACAAAATTTGAGATTGAAGTTTTATGTTTGCTTTCCTTTCTTCCTTAGCCCTTTTAATTAGAACATTGACAGAATAATTTGCATGATATGACTCTCCTTCAAGAGTAGAAGGGCCCAAGTCAATATGACTTATTTTATAATCTGCCTCAGTTATATCATTTTCATCCAAATCTTTTATGGGATCAGCAATTTCCAACACCTGGTGGCCAAAAGCAGTATCATTTATCATTCTAGACATTCTCCTAGCCTTCTTAGGTTTTGAAGTTCCTTGTAGGAGCATAGCTATAGTATCAATTTATTTGGCCGTAGTGGGAACAATTTTTCTCTTTTTCTCTACCACCTTTTTCATCCAACTAGGAGAGGAAGTCACCACAGTAGTATTTATATTGTCAGACACATATTTGTTTCTATCTTTCGATGGGGAAGCAACAAGAATTTCTTCATTATTGGGAGAAGAGGAAACATCAAGAAAATTGGGAAAAGAACTATCATTAACAATTGAGTAAAAAATGGGGTCGGGGTTCACTGCCACTTTATGAACATTCCTTTTTCTTACAAGAGGGCTATCTGCTTCACATCCTGATTTTAATTTGAAAGCATCATTGGGCCTCTCACCATCACCTCCTGACTGTGAATTAGAAACAGATTGTGGCTTGTCATGTGACCGTGTGGAACTCTGAGCAGTAGAATTCTACACCATTTTATGTCTAGTAGCCCTTGAAGTACCTGAATCATGAGGTGAACCTGCATGTCCACGCCACTTACCAACCAACAACTCCTTAGTCCTCTTAATCACTGGTGCAGAGTGAACATTTATATCCACAACCTCCTTCTCAGACCAATTTATACGGGGAAGGTGTTTTGACAGCAAATTCTGGTATTCCACATCAATTACTTCAGAGTCCTCCTCAGTGTTCTCTGGAATACGAATGGGTAAACCAAAAGCCCTAATTTGACTTATGGTAAGTCTCATGTAACTTCTTCTTAGAACTTCATGGTCATCCACACAATCCTCCCAGAAGTCCTCTAGGGCTTGAACGATGCTCATAAGAGCTAGAGTCATAGAAGTTCTGCTTAACATAGTTCTTGCTTGTCAAAGTGTTGCCTTAAAGATAAAGACTGAAGATTAAATTCTGCCATTGCATGCTCGGCTCCTTTAGCGGCATCTTTATTTTTACAAGAATAAACTGATAAAGACAATGGAAATGTGTAGGCCTTCTTTCTCATACTCTGGTATTTAACATTCACAGCATCATCTGTCTACAAACTTCCAAAAAGACAATGTAGTCACTAGGGTATCGAGGCAACTTGGTCGGGGCTGACTCATAACCCCCTAATCTCAGATAGGTGAATCTATCAAATTAGATATAAAAACTCCCAAATTACATGATCAAAGATGCAGCCTCAAGAGAAATCCTTATTTCAGAATCATAGTTCAACTTTCTCACCAGAAACATTAAAAAGCATCATTAACCCGACGAAAATCTTTCATCCCAATATCTTTTGTAAACTGAGGAAAATAATCATACACAAGTGTATCTGAGGTTAAAAACCCACAAGGCCTCAACCCAGCCCAGACAACCTCTTTACTGGCTAGAACATATACCAAATAGGAACACATGTGAAATGCAGAGGTGTCTTGAAACTTCAACAATTGCTCATTCAAGTGACAGATTATTATCTCAGCCCAATCAATAAACTGATTTTCACTACATATCAACAATATAAAGCACATCCAGAATTCAAAAGAACTAGCATTTTTAATACTACCCACCATCTGGTGCAATAGAGTGATAATATCTAAAATTTCGTCTTTAAAATGTGCTCTTTTAAGTGTAAAGGGTAGCTGGGACTTACCTCTTTTCTCCAATTTTAGCCAGTTGCATGCAATAGAATTTCTGCACCAGTCTTCATTCTCCTTGAAAAATTCTGCACCCAAGGCGACCAACATGGCCTCGTATTTCTCTTGCTTTGGAATCTTTAATGCATGCAAGATAGACTCAAAATCAAGCCTCGCGACCACTACACCTTCTTTAGTCTTGATCTCTGAAGTCTCGGGGTTGTATCTTTCCACGCAGGCAACAATTAAATCCTCACAACATACTGAAACAGGGAAACCTGCCACATGAGCCAAGCCACTTTGTAGAATTTTTTCTACAAATGATGTCCTGCCTTCTTGCTGTAGATGACACCAGAATTCTGTTAGGTCTATGTGTCCAAGTTCAGTGTCTCTTATTTTAGACCAATTGCTCTCAATTCCAGAGTGGGAGGAGACACCCTAAAATTTGAATTTCGTTACAGCGACCAAGCACCAAGGACTATGACAGAGAATTGTGGAAGCAACAATTTAGAATAGAAAGAAAGAAACAGAACACTTAGACAATTTTGGCACAAGAAATGAAATGATGTGAAGTTATAGCGCTCTTTCATACTTTTAAATGTTGGGCCATCGTGGTACCATTTCTATGCCTTGAGAAATTAACTCAAAGATTTGCTCATTTTCCAAAAATTCATTGAAGGACATCTCATACCGACGGCATACAACATTTTAAATGATCATTAATTGCCTTGGTTTCCGGTCTGCCACTTAACCATCGCTGAATCGCGAGAAAAGAGAACTTCAGAACCTTAAGTCATGGGTTATAAAGTTTGGAAAACCTATGACATAGCGATAACAAGAGGGAACCAAGCAAGCAACAAACACAACACAAAGAACCTGAAGTCGCAGGATAACGAGGTTTTGGAACTTCAGAACCTAGTAATAAGGTTAGAAAACACAGGGAAGTAGCGACCAGGTTAGGAAACTTGGAGCATCCGTGACTTCAAAAACATTTCTAAGGCATAACAATAGAGAGTCATAACCTTTGGGACTTAGAAACTTGGAGAACCATAAGAACGAACAATAGAGACAAATGAGACTTGGAAATAAAAACGAGGGGTAACAACTGGCTCTAAATGGGGACAAGGACCAATGGGACAGAGGGAATCCATAACAACATGGCACAAAGCCTTATTCATTGGGCAACAGAGTAAAAACAACGAAAATAAAGAAAATAGAAAGAAACTATGTACAAGAAGGAGACTCAAGAATGCTACCAGTTAAACAATTTCAAATCTTTCCCATTATAGGCAAGAGGCAAAGGAGTACCATCTGGATATTTCAAAAGGAAAGAATTATCACCAAAAACCTGTCTGATCAAAAAAGGATCTTTCCATAATGAATCAATTTTTTTATGTGCACCCTTTGGTTCTTTTCTCCTATCCCAGAGAAGCATGGAATCTGCAACCACAAATTTTCTTTGCCTGGCTCTTTTATCAAAGATTTTCTTGACCATCTATTGGTGTCTGGTAATTCTATCCACAACTATTCCTCTTTCTTCTTCCAACTTATTCAGATACATGATTCTTTTCTCTAGTGCCGACTGAAACTCTTCATTCTCTATGGTCTTTTATAAATTTAATGCTAACAGCTCCAAAGAAATAGGAATAGTACTAGCAATGCCATAAATAAGCTAGAAAGGAGACATGCCTATAGCTCTTTTATATGTGATCATGTCTACCCAAAGAGCATCATATAGCATCTTATTCCATCTTCATTGTCCTTCATCTATCAGTTTCTTAATGATGGAAATTAAATTTTTATTGCTGGACTCGGCTTGCCCATTGCCCTGAGGATAGTAATCATACGAATATCCTAAACTAATACCATGTTCATAACATAAAAGAGTAATCTCAAAGGATGAAAAAGAGCTGGTATTGTCTATGATTATCTTTTTTGGGATACCAAATCTTATTATAATGTTTTCTTTCAAGAAATTGCACACCACTTCTGAAGTAGTTTGTCTCACTGGAATGGCCTCCACCCATTTGGTAAAATAATCTATGGCCTAGTAAGGATGTGTGTGTGTCTGACACTTGAGTTAGGATTGACAGGGCTAATAAAATCTAGGCCCCATTGTTGGAATGGCTCATCAACCACCACAGGTTTCAAAGGCAGTGCTGCTAGATGAGGATGACCAGTGAATTTTAAACACTTTTAGAAACACTATCTTAAGATCTTAAAAGCTGTCATAGAGGTAGAAAAATGTCCACCACAAGCTTCATCATGGAAGGCTTTCAGAAGTCTCCTTTGTTGTTCCTTGTCAACACACCTAAGAAATGTCCCATCAATCCCTTTCTTATATAAATTTACTTCCCAAAGAACATACTTACTGGACTTCAGTTTTAGGTACCTTTTCTCTTTGGCAGATAAATGAGCAGGGCAATCACCATAAGTTATAAAGTATGAGACATCTGAAAACCATTCATCAATTGTACTAGTAAAAAGGACCAGCGGTAATTGTTCTTCATCAATGATTTTATTTTCTACAATCATTTTACACAGACCCTTACCCCTTACTAGATTGGTAGGTTTGATGTCTACATCATATTCCTGAACCTTTGCTATCCAATCCCCCCGTTTGTTACATCCAATTTCTTGTTGTGTAAGGATACTTTTAACAGCAGTTTTAGGAACTAAAACGATGGTATGTGAATGCAGAATATAGAACCTAAAACTCTTCAAAGCTTTGACAACAACATAAGCATGTTTTTCAAGTGGTGTGTACTTAAGCTCATAGCTTTTGAGAGGGGTACTCATAAACGAAACAGGGGCTTCAATGCCTTGCTCATTTTTTTGCATTAAAATGGTTGATAAAGTATGTTCTGATGCATAGCAGTATATAATAAAATCTCTATTGAAATCAGGACGTACCGGCGTAGGTCAATTTGCTATAGCAATTTTTATATCCTCAGATGCCTTCTTTCCTTCACTGCTCCATTTGAAAACTGGATGGTTTTTCATCATTTCAGCTATGGGCCTTGTCAACTCAGCGAACTCAGGTACGAATCTCCTCAGGAAGTTTACTTGGCCAAAGAAAGATCTGGTTCTATCCTTATTCACGGGCAACCCCAATTGCATGATTGCTTTCACCCTTTGGGGTCAACCTTAACCCCGTCTTTTGAGACAATGTGTCCCAAAAGCTTACCTTCTGTAACAGAAAAAATGGATTTCTTGGGGTTTAATGAGATTCTTTGTTCTCTACAACGCTGCAATACAACCTCCAAATCCTGTATATGATGTTCCCTTTTTCTCTAGAAAATTGTCAGGTCATCTAGATACAACACAATGACTTTATTTTTCAAATCCCCAAATGAGAAATCCATAGCTCTCTGAAAAGTAGCACCTGCGTTGATGAGTCCAAATGGCATTCTATTGTAAGCAAACACACCAATGGGGGTGGTGAATGTCGTTTTATGTTGATCTTCTGAGGCCACCTCAATTTGATTGTAACCACAGAAACCATCTAACATAGACATCATTTCAAAGCCTGCAACAGTCTGCAAATGTGATCCATAACAAGGAGCGGATAATTGTCCTTTAGTGAAGCCCGATTTAGGTTCCCAAAGTCAACACAAATCTTTATCTCTCCATTTTTCTTCCTGACAGGAACTATGTTTGCTACCCATGTAGAATGATGGATTGGATAGATAATCTTATCTTTCAACATCTTATCTATTTCATTGAAAATGGCCTCTGCTACTTTTGGGTTATAAGTTCGTTGTTTTTGTTTGTAAGGTACAGTGCCAGGCTTCAAAGGTATCTTATGTTGTAATTCTCCATTCCTGAACTTCTTCAGGTCAGCATAAGACCATGCAAAAACATCCTTGTATTTTATCAGCAAGGAAATCAATCTTTCTCTTTCTTGGGGTGAACAACATTTCCCTATGCACACTACTTTGGGATCTTCATTTGTACCAATATTGGCATGGTCATAATCAGCAGATGATTCAATATTAACCTTATTCTTTTGTTTTAAGAACTGATCATGTCTATTGAATAAATCTTCCAAAAAAACTAAACCTTTAGGTATTTTATTTCCTCTCAATTGAATCATTTTAGTATGTTCTTCCCCATGTGCATTGACATATCCATTAGTAACATCATTGCTTACATTATTACTTCCTTCAAAGAAAATGTTAGCAAAAGCTTCAGCCTTCTTGAGAAATGAAATAATTTGTCTATCACTATTGAACCCCTGCCAATGATTTACATTATCAGGGACACTGGGGCGATATATCAACTCAATCCCATAAGGTTTATCCTTAAAATCAGGATGAGGTAATAATAAGGATGCAGAAATAGCCAGTGAATCAACTCTTGTGTTAAGGTCCCTAGGCATTGCTTCAATAGAAAAAGCATCAAAATCTTCAATACAGTCCCAAACACTATTTCTGTAATGTCTTAGTCTACCATTCTTCACAGAATATTGTTTCCTAACCTATTTAACTATCAACTCTGCATCCCCTCTGGCTCTTAATTGTTTTATGCCCCTTTCCTTAGCTAAGGCTAAGCCAAGTAGAAGAGCCTCATATTCAGCAGTATTGCTGGTGTTCTCAAATTCCAGTTTGTAAGCAAAGGGAAAGATATATCCATCAGGAGAAATTAGGACAACTCCTACTCCAGAACTAGCATGGGAACAACTTCCATCAAATTTTAGTGTCCATAACTCATTCTATAAATCAAGGCTAATAAGGATTGAATATTCTTCTTCTGTGGAGGTACACATATAAGTGGCTGGTCCAGTTTCAACAAATAGGATATCTGCCCTAGGATCCCCAGACTTTAATACTATGAACTTGGCCTTAGGCTTTGGGTTAAGACATATCTTCTTTCCTTCTAGTGGTATTAAAGCATGAGACCAATCCATTTGTATCTCCCCTCCCAAATCTCTACAAAAACTCTTGAGTGGGGATATCAGCAACGAGGATACTTAACTTTAATCTTTTTTTGGGGGAAAGCAGCTAAAGCTCAACCTGTGCGTCTTTTATTTGACACAAAATTGGAAACTGTGAGCCATCCATTGAAAAGAATTTACCATGGGAAGGGGTGTAAGATAGTCCTAAAGCTCTAGCCACTTGAGTAGGCATTACATTATCGGAAGCACCAGAGTCAATGACACAATTACTAAATATCTAAAACCAACTATGTAAAGAGACACATAAAACGGTTCTGGCTTAAAGAAAGGATCTTGCTGTCCCAATTCTTTTTCATATAGATTATGGGGAACTTGTTCATTAATAGGTGTCTTGACCTCATTAGATATTTGGGCGTTACTTTGAGATGGGGAGGGTTCCTGTCTTATATATTTCACTACTCGGTCTAGCTCAGATGGGTTGAGTCTAAGATATTCAGCTTGGGAAATCTAAATTTTAGTATTCCTGCATGACTCAATTATATCAAATGCACTAGAAATAATAGCATCAAGGGAAGGAACAGATGGTACTTCGGTAGTCACGTTCTTGGAAGTAGTATTGTTAGGTTTTTTAGGACTGGAAGCAGATTGCTTAGATAGAATGTACTTGGGAGTGAAAGATGAACTACTCATTTGTCCTTTAGAATCTGCTCTTTTCTGGGCCTGCTGCCCTCTAGTGAAGACTGCACAGTTAGGATCAATCTCTGCGTAAACATCTTCCCTAGCTTCAACATTTGATCCATACTCGAAGAAATTAACACTTGCATCATAAGATGGGCTAGGTTCTTCTACATATGGGACTTCAGTTTGTTCATTGGTAGAAAGCATTTGCATGAATCAAACCATCTCTGAGCAAGTGGATCCATCATGATCTGTCGTCAAATGAAAATTGCACATCATGTTACCTTTACTATTAGAGGGAGTATTTTCAATAGCTAGCCTCTGTGTGGCTCCAGTTAAAGGCAAAATTTTGTTATGACCTCCTTGATTGCCATAATCCTTCCTTGGTATATCTTGGTAATGTGGATGAAACTGTCCCTTTGGCATTTGCCTCTTTATGGTGATTATGTCATTGGTTAACCTTTGTATAAATGGGTCAGTAGAATTCACACCAAAAGATTTACCAATTTGTAATTCCTTTTTGCATTTCCCTGCTATGATCAAGTCATCTTCTATGGATATGGCCCTTTCTTGGGCTGCATTTACATCAACTGCCCCTTCTCTTTTGATAGTAAAACTGGCATCTGGTGGAAGAGTATTAATAAAGAAACATTTTAATAGATCATCCCTGGGTCTCATGTTCTTAGGAATCATATTACATAGCTTGTTAAATTTGGCAATAAATTCTATCATTGGCTCATGTATCTCCTTTTTCATGGTGGCTAACTGTGTAACCAAAATTTGTTCATTTTCGGCAGTTTTGAATTTGCTTTCAAACATTGTTTTTAAGGCTTCCCAACCATTAATAGAGCCATTAGGAAGATGATAAAATCAATCAGCGGCAGCATCAGTTAGGGATTCTACAAAAAGCCTTATGTCTACATCTTCATGTTGTACAACAAGGATGGAAGAGGTAGCAAAAAAAGCTTGCATATGTTCTTCTGGGGTGACTTTCCCATCTCCTTTAAATTTAGGTATAATTTTCCCTAACCCCTTAGGTAAATCATGTAATTGGGCTCCAAAATTGAGAGGGCCTATGGTGGCTCCCCATGGAACAGGTGGAGGCTAGGCCATGACAAGTGGATTTTGTATGGGAAAATTTATTTGCAAAGGGAGGGTAACTCCTTGTAACAGTAGAGCTTGACAAGATGTGGACAGAGTACTTGGAGGATTTTGACTAGGTGGAGGGGACAGAGGTCTACTAACAGACCTAACCTTTCAATTAGGTGGGAAGGAACAAAAGTTAATGGATTCTAAAAATGCAAAATCTTCGTCAAGGACTCCTTTCTTTCTATCTCCCCTAGTATATCTTTTGGAAGCCAGATTTAAACAATGAAGCTTAATAAAAATAGAGTCACCAACTTCACTTACTAATTAGCTCGTGGAAGATTTTACTGATTGTTTAACTAGTTCCTTTGATTATCCCCTGGTTTCTGTGCCTATTGTTAGGAAGTGCTGGGACAGGAAACACTCTTTCTCTTCATGGCACAGGTACAACAACTTCAATAAAATAATTTCTTGAGTGTTTTCAAAACGCCTGGCATTCTCTTTCACAACTTCGCCAATTTCTTCTTCTTTTAACACTTCATTAACTTGATGATATTGTAGGTTAGTCCTTCTATGTTGCTAGGCAAGCAACCTTAACCCAGTAATAATATCTTCTAGATCACCTATAAGCCAATCAACATTGGGTTGAAGAATAGGAGTGTTACGTCTCTGAAGAACCATTAGAGCAACTCACAATACATACTTAACAATTACAATGTCCCCAGTAGAGTCGCCAAAAATCTGTTGGTTTACAGATTTGTCATCTAACTCTATATTCTCTTGCCCAGGCAAATGATAAAACATAATCACAGTTGAGTCAGTAATAATAGTATTTTATCACCAACTCTTTGCTTATTTTACAAGGTGGGAGCTACCTTCTACTGATATTCAACGAATCAAAAATCTATGATGCTTTTAACCAAAAAGCAAAGGAAGGAAATGATTTTAACTAGAAAGCTTTGAAAGGAGATTTTCATATAACTAAACTAACACTCACAAAAGCTCAAAGACTTCAAACAATAATAATCAGAAAAGAGAAGATTCTGAATTATAATCACCATAACGTATCCATTCAAAGATAGATACCCACAACAATGAAACCACGAACTAAATTTTTCAACATAAAGGAAGATAACTACAGATATAACATTCAACATAAGCAGAATGATAATCCAAGCATTATAACACAAAGATCATATATGCTTGAACCAAACCAACTGTGTATCTTTCTATATCTTGAAATAGGTTCAAATCCAAAACTGACATATGAGATATCTAACTAAATTGAGAAAAACAAAGTTTACCCAACCAGAAAGATGGTTCCATTATTTCCCATTACATATTTATAAGCATAAAATAATAACTGTCTTTTGAAAGAGAAACAGTTTCTTGAAGACAACCATTTCTTTCTTTAAAATAAGATCTTTAAAAAGTTTGAGCCAGATAAATTGAAAAGCATAAAAGAAATAAACTTAATTCGCCACCCCTTCACTTTCTTTAGGATCTTCAACACTCTCCACCACTTGATCTTCTGCCATCTTCTCTCGCACCTTCAACCCGAGTTTGTACTCTCGATACTTTGTGATGATAGCAGTAATACTTTTGCTTCTTGGAACAGTGGTGTTCTACAATCTAGTTCTGAATTTGGCCAAATTCTTAGCTACTCCTACCATGGTCTCCTGGATCATCTCATCCCTATTTCTATAACCATTAAGATAAACCTGCTTATAGCTCAATTTGCTCAGCAATTCTCCAGAAACAGTCTTAGGATCAGCAAGTTCACAACAGAGCATGTCTTTGACTTCTTCGTTGATATCCTTGGGGTCACGCAGGTTTTCTCCGAAATCATCCAAAATATTTATTTCAAGAGCATTACAATCCCTTTGAATACCAACCATTAGATCCAGGTATTCTTGCAGAACCTTGTTGATCTGATCAATGAGATTATCATACATATTGAGCTTCCAGTCCATTGAGTCAACCCAGGATAAATCAATTTCATGGGGGTCACTAGCCAGATTTTCCTTTATGAGTGTTATGGAGTCCAATGCTGCTAACTCAGCAACTTCCCTCGAAAGCACATAAGTACTTCCTTGTTCCTTTCTTACTTACTGGAGCTCATTAACCAATTCATTTCTTTTATTGTGTATAAGAGAATAGCTTTGTATCATCTTAGTCAAGAAAAATAAAATATCACAAGACAATTTTTCGACCCACTCATTGATAGCCTTGGCAAATTTTTGACATGTTTTAATCTGCTTGACAGTGTTTGCATCAATCCCAATGACCTCTGAATTAGGAGCTTCCTGAGAAGAAGGTGCCACAATTGATTGGATGAATTGGCTCAAAGACAAAATTTGAGATTGAAGTTTTATGTTTCTTTTCCTTTCTTCCTTAGCCCTTTTAATCAGAACATTGACAGAATAATTTGCATGATATGACTCTCCTTCAAGAGTAGAAGGCCCCAAGTCAATATGACTTATTTTATAATCTGCCTCGGTTATATCATTTTCATCCAAATCTTTTATGGGATCAGCAATTTAAAACACCTGGTGGCCAAAAGAAGTATCATTTATCATTCTAGACATTCTCCTAGCCTTCTTAGGTTTTGAAGTTCCTTGCAGGAGCATAGCTACAGTATCAATTTCTTTGGCCCCAGTGGGAACAATTTTTCTCTTTTTCTCTACCACCTTTTTCAACCAGCTAGGAGAGGGAGTCACCACAATAGTATTTATATTGTCATACACATATTTGTTTCTATCTTTCAGTGGGGAAGCAACAAGAATTTCTTCATTATCGAGAGAAGAGGAAACATCAAGAAAATTGGGAAAAGAACTATCATTAACAATTGAGTCAAAAATGGGGTCGGGGTTCACTGCCACTTTATGAACATTCCTTTTTCTCACAAGAGGGCTATTTGCTTCACATCCTGATTTTAATTTGAGAGCATCATTGGGCCTCTCACCATCACCTCCTGACTGTGAATTAGAAATAGATTGTGGATTGTCATGTGACCATGTGAAACTCTGAGTAGCAGAATTTGCACCATTTTCTGTCTAGTAGCCCTTGAACTACCTTATTCATGAAGTGAACCTGCATGTCCACACCACTTACCAACCAACCACTCCTCAGTCCTCTTAATCACTGGTGCAGAGAAAACATTTATATCCACAACCTCCTTCTCAGACCAAGTTATACGGGGAAGGGGTTTTGACAACAAATTCTGGTATTCCACATCAATTACTTTAGAGTCCTCAGCTTTCTCTGGAATACGAATGGGTAAACCAAAAGCCCTGATTTGACTTATCGTAAGTCTCATGTAGCTTCTTCTTAGAACTTCACGGTCATCCACATAATCCTCCCAGAAGTCCTTTAGGCTCGAATGATGCTCATAAGAGCTAGAGCCATAGAAGTTCTGCTTAACATAGTTCTTGCTGTCAAAGTGTTGCCTTAAAGATAAAGAGTGAAGATTAAATTCTGCCAATGCATGCTCGGCTCCTTTAGCGACATCTTTATTTTTACAAGAATAAACTGATAAAGATAATGGAAATGTGTAGGCCTTCTTTCTCATACTCTGGTATTTAACACTCACAATAGTCATCTATCTACAAACTTCCAAAAAGATAATGTAGTCACTAGGGTATCGAGGCAACTTGGTCGGGTTGACTCATAACCCCCTAATCTCAGATAGGTGAATCTATCAAATTGGATATAAAAACTCCCAAATTGCATGACCAGAGATGCAGCCTCAGGAGAAATCCTTATTTCAGAATCACAGTTCAACTTTCTCACCAGAAACATTAAAAAGGCATCATTAACCTGGTGAAAATATTTCATCCCAATATCTTTTGTAAACTAAGGAAAATAATCATACACAAGTGTATTTGGGGTTAAAGACCTGATACCTCAACCCAGCCTAGACTACCTCTTTACTGGCTAGAACATATACCAAATAGGAACACATGTGAAATGCAGAGGTCTCTTAAAACTTTAACAATTACTCATTCAAGTGATAGCTTGTTGTCTCAGCCCAGTCAATAAACTAATTTTCACTACATATCAACAATATAAAGCGGCACATCCAAAATTCAAAAGAACTAGCATTTTCACTACCCACCACCTGGTGCAACAGAGTGATAATATCTAAAATTTTGTCTTTAAAATGTCCTCTTTTAAATGTAGGGGGTAGCTGGGACTTACCTCTTTTCTCCGATTTTGGCCAGTTGCATACAATAGAATTTCTGCACCAGTCTTCATTCTCCTTAAAAAATTCTGCACCCAGGGCTACCAACATGGCTTCATATTTCTCTTGCTTTAGAATCTACAATGCACACAAGATAGACTCAGAATCAAGCCTCGCAACCACTCCACCTTCTTTAGTCTTGATCTCCAAAGTCTCAAGGTCGTATCTTTCCATGCCGGCAACAATTAAATCCTCACAACATACTGAAACAGGGAAACCTGCCGCATGAGCCAAACCACTATGTATAATTTTTTCTGCAAATGATGTCATGTCTTCCTGCTGTAGACGAGACCAGAATTCTGTCAAGTCTATGTGTCCAAGTTTAATGTCTCTTATTTTAGACTAGTTTCTCTCAATTCCAGAGTGGGAGGAGACACCCTGAAATTTGAATTTCATTACAGTGACCAAGCACCAAGGACTATGGTAGAGAATTGTGGAAGCAACAATTCAGAATAGAAAGAAAGAAAGAAATAGAACACTTAGACAATTTTGGCACAACAAATGAAATGATTTGAAGTTATAGCACTCTGTCATGCTTTTAAATGTTGGGCCGTCGTGGTACCATTTCCGTGCCTTGATAAATTAACTCAAAGATTTGCTCATTTTCCAAAAAATTGCTAAAGGACATCTCACACCGGCGGCATCCAACACTTTAAATGATCATTAATTGCCTTGATTTCCAGTCCACTACTTAACCATCGCTAAATCATGAGAAAAGAGAACTTCAGAACCTTAAGTCGCGGGTTATAAAGTTTGGAAAACTTGCGACACAATGATAACAAGAGGGAACCAAGCAAGCAACAAACACAACACAAAGAACCTGAAGTCATGGGATCGCAAGGTTTTAGAACTTCAGAACCTAGCGATAAGGTTAGAAAACATAGGGAAGTAGCGACCAGGTTAGGAAACTTGGAGCATCCATGACTTCAAAGACATTTCTAAGGCATAACAGTAGAGACTCATAACCTTTGGGACTTAGAAACTTGGAGAACCACGAGAACGAACAATAGAGACAAATGAGACTTAGAAATAAAAAGGAGGGGTAACAAGATGATACCTTGATTCATCTATCCTATAATTGATGATAAGAGTTTCAACCTCTTGCAACTCTTTTTGAATTCTAGACTTCTCTGAAAAGATGTTTTTAAAATGCACTTTGTTCCAAAGCTGAATCTTTTCCTTCACAAACCTCATTTTGCTAATAATTTGGAACATCCTGGAACCCCTTACAAAGGGCGCTTATCGCCACCACACCTCAACGTTTTCAATGAAGTTTGGGTCTCTTAGCCACATTTCTTGGAGCTTAAAGTAGCTCCTTTGCTGCAAATGATATGTTCCCAGACATAAAGCTACTGGGAAGTGGTCGGAGCCTGTCAGTGGAAGAATGTTTGAGGAGTAGTTAGAGATGCCCTATAAGTAGAAGGGAGAGATCAAGAACCTGTCTAGTCATTCTACTATCTAAGAGGAGTTCTTCCTTCTGTTGGACCAAGTAAATTGTCCATTGGCTAGCTTGCAGTCAAGATGGTTATTTGATGCTACAAAGTTTCTAAAGTCTATTTGAACTCTTGGGAGACCCACTAGACCATCTGACTTCTCAGAGTAATCTAAAACAACATTAAAATCACCCCCAGAACCACATTCTCTTGGCTGATAAATCTTAACAGGTTACTCAAATGTCGCCACAGCTGCCATTTTTGGAGAGAACCTAAAGGACCATAGATGCACAAGACCCACAAATATTTACCAAGCAATAAGCCTAGGAATCTACCTAAAATTTAATTCTCTCTATTGCCTATTACCTCCATTTTTGGCAAATACTTTTTCCAAAGGATTGCCAATCCTCCCAAACTTCCATTCATAGGATGAGAGACTACTTCCCAATTTGTCCATTTTTGAAAAATTACAAAACCTTGATCAACTGCCAACTTTGTTTCTTGCAAAAATACAATATCTGTGCTCGCCCCATCAATTTGAGATTTGATGAGGCATAACTTGTTAGGGGCATTAATACCCCTAACATTCCACATGAGGAACTTCATGGCTCCCAAGGAGAGCCATTTGCTCTCCTCTTCTTGAGTGTGTTGTCAATGGTGGTTTGAATCCCAATATCAATCTCTCTTTAGGTTTTTGATTTCTTTTGTCTAGCACTTCTCATCGAAACAGGAAAATCAATATCCCTTCTTTGGCCAAAAGGAGTCTGAAATAAACCTAGAGCCTTGCTATTTCTGTCAGAGTATTTTCTTGAACTTCATCTCCTATATCATCAAAGAGGGTATTAGTGACTTTGCTATTTCCTCTTCCAATAAAGTCTACAATTTGATGTCCCCAAAATCTTCTTTGCCTTCATCTACGACTTCCTCCTGAAAGAGGACTTGATTCTTCTAGAGATGGTCACCTTGGTTTTGAAAGTTTTGGAAGCTTTGCACCTTTGGATCAGGTTCATCCCCAAAGTCTTTGCGTTCCCCATGGAGATCTTTTGTCTGAGGGCCCACCATCAATGTGACATTATTAATCCCAGGATATTCTTTTTCCTTTTGGGGCTCAACAGAAACTTCATTGTCCAAAGAATTTTTACTCGGAAGAATAGAGGGGGTGGTTTGTTGTTCAAGATGAGCCAATCCTTCTTCTAGCTCTGAAAGCTAGAGTCTTTGTCTGTGTCAGCCCCATAACTAAAGTACAAATTGAAGCCCCTAAAGGTAACTTCTGAAGAGTCAGAAATAGCTTCATTCCTATTTGCCTCTAAAACCTCATAGATTTATGACCCTATGGATACCTCTTTATCTTGAGGAATAGCAACTGCCTGTGATGTGCTGGAGAGACCTTTGTGGGTCTCAAGTTGTTGAACTTGGGATTCTTTCCAAGGTGGTTTTATTCCAGTACTCTCCCTCTCAGGTAGAAATACATCTTTTTCTATGCCCATCATCCTATTCATTCTAGAAAGATCATCCTTTGTGAGGCCCTCAACCAAGACAATTTCTTGCTTCCATTGACCCTAAGGGGTTTCAATAGAAATACTTGTGGGTAAAAATTCCTTAGCCTCCAGTATTATGCAAATTTTAGCAGAAGGGGAGTTAAAGGTGTCAGAAGAGATTTGAGACTCTTGGAAGAAACCCAATACATTGCCAATAGATTGAAGGGATTCAGGTTCCCTATATTCCACAGGTAGAAAAGGAAGTTCAAGCCAGAATGGAAGATAGGGGATTTTTTCTTTGCATATATCAAAATTTTGTTTCCATGCTTGACAAAAGATTGTTGTCTTTTCAAACTTCCATAGTCTTTTAAGGAGCACCAAATTCCTATCTTCTTGGTTATGGAAGTGAAAAAACCATTTCCCATTGACACAGCCTCCTTAACCTCAGGCCATTCTTTTTTAATCTAGGCTAATAAATCATCATAAGAAAAGTGGGGGGATAACACCTTACCAATGAGAGCCCTGTCTTGATATTAATGGATATCACAATCATAGGTTGCATGCTTGGCAATGTTTTTATTGCCATCAAAATATATATTATCTTATCTGGCGACATCCATTGCCATGCAATGTTAAAGTCAATGCTTTTTTAATGAGAAATTAGATAACATATTATCCAATGCGCTTTGTACAAAGCAGGTTTTGGGAAAATCCATGGTCTGGCAGCCTCCATTGCCATGAAATGTTAACGTCAATGATTTTTATGAGAAATTAGGTAACATATTATCCAATGTGCTTTGTACAAAGCAAGTTTTGGGAAAATTCATGGTCTGGCCCATTGGATTCCACGTTGTGTTACTATGTATGACTAAGCCATTACTGGTTTTCTTGGTAAGATGTATTCAATGGGCCAAAATGCTTTTAAATGTATTCCAAGAAAGAATGATGAATCTACATAGTCTTTATAAAATCCAATAGAATCATTAACAATTTGTTTGCACATGTGTACCATCTATGATAGGTCATCAATTGTTTTCTTTGGTAACTTCGGCCATTTGGAAACTTGCTATGGAAATGGATTTGTGGAAAATACTTTTAAATGCTTGAAAATACCTATTTTTTAAAAGTGAAGAAATAATTTATTTATATATATGTTTTTTAATATTTAGGTTGATTAATTAATTAAATAATAAATAACACTATTGATTTAAATTAAAGAGTTGAGTTTAAATAAAGCATTAAAATATGTATGTGTAAAGGACAATAAACACTTTCCCTTCTCTTAATTTAGGTTAACTAAATAAAATGTATTCAAATAAGAATAAATTTACCTAAATTAAATAATTGAACACTGTAGAAAACCAAGATTGTGGAGTAGAAAAACAAGCACACAAGATTGCAATGAATCAACCCAATTGTATTACCAAATGAGGTGAGTATAAATAGGCAAGTGTGGGTACCCAAATCTCCACAAAACGATGGTAGGACTCCTCTACATGAAGTTGTGGCGAGTAACCACCCACAAAGATAGCGTGAGGTGTCGATGCAAGTTGATGCCTCTCAAAACCGACCAACTACTTTAACATGTTCAAAGTAACATGTGGTAAAACACCTAACTATGATTAAATGCAAATGTGTATATGCCTAGGATTAAAGGTATACACCAACACCTCCCCTTAAGCATAGCTTATGCGAGTTTATGAAAAATGGGTCCCGACTGCAAGCTTGGTGAGGTACCCATGCACAATGAAAAAGAAAAATGAGTCCTGGCCATGAAGTTTGATAAGGTACTCAAGTACAATGCAAATCTTTCAGAAACAGAGAAAGATAGAAAATCTTGTGGGCAAAAACTATCCTCCAAAAGAGAGAAGAAAGAAAGGCTTAGAAAGCCCCCCCAAAAGATTCCCCCATAGGAGAGAAAATGATAGAAGGTCTATGAGACCCCCCCATAATACATGTCCTGTTGCAGTGATGTTGAATAGTTGACAAAGGATGTAGATGTAGATCCAAGAATGTCGAACAATGTTCCTTCCCTTGGGGAGAAAAGAAACCACTTGAAGATGCAGAATATCTTCCCATGCGAGAAGAAGTATGGATGATATTGAATCATGCTAAATCTGATCGAAGGATGATGGTGATGGTGACAGGTTGTCATTGATGTCAAATGTGTTGTTGCAGAAGTACATCATCTTGTGTGTTGTTAAATTATATCAGTTGGAGTTGTGAATATTATGATAAGATTAATTACTTAGGGTGATATAGATGACATACAGTATTCAGTGGCTTGGTCATTTGATCTCAGTATTCAGTTTGTGAGTTGATCATCATACAAACAAGTGTAGTTGCATGGAGGTTGAAATGTTTGAAGTTTCATTGTATGAAGTTCATGATCATATATGCAATTAGTATCTTGTATCAGGAGAATGTTATATGGCACAGGTATGTATTAAGAAGCTATATCTTCCTTGAGTTAATAATGATGTCCTGTGATCAATCTTGGAGTTGATTCTTAGAGAAGATGTTCAAGATATGTGTTGAGTTATCGACAATTCTTAATTCTTCATATAAGGTGCTTGCCAGTTACAATGACAGATTAAAGTATTGTCTTCACTATATGGTTGAGAGGATCTCAGTTGAACAATATATGATGCTTGTGCTTCAAATGTTGAATATTCATAATATAGGAGTTCATGTTGCTTGGAGTTGATTTGAGGAGTTGAGTTGTTGATCATCAAGTATTGGCAAATGATCATCATTCATGGTTTGGATTGTATAGAGGCATCAAATTTTTTATTCTCTGAGGTTTGTTTTTGGAGGCATCTCCTATTTAGGATGTGAGCATAAGAGAACAAAAATAAGTCAGAGGTATGAGCAGATGGCAATAAGAGTGTTACTACTTTAAGGTTCTTGTTGATTAATTTGCAGAATGCTTCATGTCATGATATTTGCCTGCAGATGTTGGTACAGGACATTGACTCTTTTAAAGTGTATGGAGTCATAAAATTTTCACATCCTTATTTGGATCCTATTTACAAAATCCTAAATATCCCATCATAAAACCTATTGCTTTTTGTTTTATTTGTTGTTGACTTGTAATTACAGGTCATCTCATTAAAAACAACCTGCTAGAGGGCTTGTGTTTCATGGGCAATCAGCCCCTTCAAGCTTATCAACCTATTCTATCGGTGGTCGGTGGTAATGTTTGAATTAAAAAAAAAAGAGCCCGAAGGAGATCAAAATTTATTTTGAGACCATGACCTTGGTCGTGATAATCGTTGAAGACCATTGTTTATTTTTGCTTGAGCTTCTTCGAAGGTTGCTATCGTGGGAATGCTTTATGCATAGAAAAAAGGCTTTAATATATTTAGGAGGAACCCGACTACTAAGCCTTTTATGGCTTTGTTTCATATTTTTAGAAGCTTTGTTTAAAGTGGTCGACCTCACTTTTGTGTCATTTTTATGACTTAAAAAAATTAAAAAGTAATTTCTATTTTTGCTTTGAAAAAAAGGTGGGTAAGTGAAGATTTTTTGAGGAGTTTTTTTTTTAGATGAAAAATTTATTTGGAAACAAATAAGATGCTTTTTCCTTTAGAAGGCAGAATATTGTGAAGGAGAAGATTTTTCTTAAAGAGGAGAAATGAAGTTGTTTGAAGAAGATTTTTTAAGGAAGAAGTTAAAAAGATTTTTTATTTGCAGGAGATTATCTTTTGAAGATATTTTTGGGATGAAGTTTAAGGCAGATTGGATACAAATTTTTTTGAAGACAAAAATGACATTGATTGAAGGCATCTTACAGATAAAAGGTTTAGAATGTTTTCTTGGAAAATATTTTTTGAGGAGATGATTTTATTGAAGGAATGTGAAAAGTTTTTGCAGATGGATTTTTGTGGGAAGCTTCAAATTGGAGAGTCATTTTTTTTATTTTATTTTTTTGTTTCATACAAGAATATCAAAGAGAAGACAAAATATGAAAAGTCTTTTGATGCAGGTGAATGGATTACAAGATTGGTTTATTACAGAGCAAGGGGAAGATGAATGGTTATCTGATATTTATTGAGCTTACAGGTGCTTTGATATGCGTGTTGAAGAGCAGAGCATCATACAACTATGAAGATCACTTTATAAATATTCTTTTAAAAGGAAAACACAGAAGAATGCATGCATGAGCTAATTTGTAGTGAAAATGTTCTTGATACAGGATTAGATGTTTTTCAAAATGATATGTAGAGGAAGATATTGATATTGAATTGTAGAGATAAGAGTGTTGAAATTTTGTTCACAGGAAGTTGTTTTCAGAGAGGTGTGTAAAAGGAATTATTTGTATGGTCTTGACTTGAAAATCAAATAGGAGAAATTAGGGTGTATGATGAAACACAGAGTGTAAAAGGTGCAAATCAGATTGAACAAGCAATCATTTCTTGCACATGAGTTTTTGTTTTGATTGATTGAGAAAAGCCAGTGAGGCACAGTATGCCAGTGAGGCTTATGGTCAGTGAGACCTTAATAATTGTCAGTGAGACACATATTGTAGCTAGTGAGGCTTCTTTGTAGCCAGTAAGGCATGTTTTTCAGTTAAGCCAGTGAGGCAGTTCTGGAGTGGTTTTTCTACCCCTGGAGGGTTTTCCACTCATGCAATTTTTGTGTCTTGATTCATATTGATCTTCTCTCTGTGGTTGTATGTTTTACTCATGAGTTTTGTTTTCCATTCTCAATTATATGCACATGTGTTTGACAAATGTTATGTGATGTGTTTGAGAAATCAATGATAGCTTTCTCTCCTTGTGCTCTGCAAGTTTAAGTTTGTAAAAAGATTAGAAAATTCACACAACACTGATTCACCCCCCCTCTCAGTGTTGTCCTTAACTCCTACAGATGGTGCCCATGTTGATGTCTTTGAGGAGTGCTCAGGCATCCCCATGTCGATGCTAAAGGATGCCATAATCAAATCAGGTGCATGTGCAATAGATGGGGATGATGACGATCCAGAACCATGTGTAGGACAATGTAGAGCATGAATATCTGAAGTGGACAATGTTGATGCAGCTTCATTGAAACTATCATTGAAGAGAAGATTGATGTCCTCAATGTGTGCTTCCATGTCAACAATGCAGGACTCTACAAATAGACAAGTGATATCAGGTAGAAATATGTCCCAATCAACAATGCTAGGAAGACTGATATCCTATTGCAAAGTCAGTTCATCCATGGTTAGTTCATCCATTAGCATCATCCATAGTCAGTTCATCCATCGTCTTCCATAATAAAAAACCTCTACCGGAATGGGGGCACTTTTTCCTTAATCTAGGTCTAGGAATGGATCCTTGTTCGCAGTATGACCACATCATCACTCACTATCCTATATCATAACATCAACAAGAATTACATATCATCATCACCCACATCTTAAGGTGCCTTGATTCAGTGGATATAGGGTATGTACGCAGTCTGGAATACAAAGGAAGTATCCAGTACTTAGGTACATAAGATGCACCCATACTCCTTCTCAATGCATAATTAGTTTCTACTTCTCAATTCCTCCATCTATCACTACTCATCCTATCTATCCTTCACTCTCAAAACATCCCACATCATCACCTATCTAGAACTACATATTATCATAATCATCATCGTCATAATGTGCCTTGATCCCATGGATACAGGGTATGTAGGCAGTCTGTAATATGAAGGAAGTATCCAATACCCAGGCACATACGATACACCCCTTTATTCATCTCAATCCTTCAAAATTTCCATCTCTCTCTTCTTCCATCTATCACAATCCGTCTCATCTACCTGACTTGACTAACTCAAGCAGAAAATAAACTATGCATCCTTTGGAAGCTCAAGTACTTATCAAACCAAAAGGCAAAAAAGACTACTCCTGAAACAACACATTGTCCTGCATACCGATTGCCACATCTGCTACAACAATCCATCTATCCTAGATCAACAACCTTTAACGGATATATCATTCCTACAATAAGGCCCAATCTACACTGAGAAACTTCTTTAGCAAGAGAATATGTCAGTTGTGTGTTTGTTTTATCAATCAATCAATTTCTTTTTGGTTTATCTTTTGATCCTTTCTAATACCTATTCAAGACTACCTTGATTTTTCTATATCTTGGTATGTTATGATGCAGTATGGATTGGGGCATAGTCATTGCTTTCGTATGCTGTGTTTGTGGGATGTTCTTATTATCCTACTACGGCTAATATTTATCTTGTTTGTGTTAAACTTAGTATCTTACATATTAATATTCTTTTTACATTTAAGGTTCTACAAAGGCTTTATGTGTGTTAAGATTATTCTATGCTAAGACTATTATTTATTCACATATCCAACAAGGTTATATTATGTCTAATAAATATAAGTTCAAACCATGTGTTTGTAGAGTCAACGTCCCCGCATTGGATGTATCAGAACCTTGGTCTTATATACCTTGGTGTATCTTATCCATATGCTATATCAAAAATAAGGATTGCTCTTTATATATTTAAAGCATAACCATTGCAACTATATATATCCATCCATCCATCCATATATCCTAAAAACACAATATAGCTTTAATACAAAGATCGATCAATTTTTCATCACTCTCTCTATTTCTATCTCATTTCTTCTATCCATGCTAAGATCATCATTTCTTTTCTTCAATTCTGCAAAACCATACATGTTAGGCATCATAATCATAAACATCATTATATATCAACACATAAATCCATGATCCTATTATCTATCATCTCATCCATACATCTACAAGCATATACATATCATCATGATATATCCATAGCATATAAAACATCACATGAATCCATGATCATAATATTTGTCCTCATATCCATAACATCACCATAACATGTCATCAAATATAAGCATCTAAACATCCATAACATATAGAAATAAATCATATCATAAGCATATACATATCCATAACATCATCATGAATCATAGAACATCACAAGTATATCATATATATCTCATCAAGGTCATCAAATATCATGTCTCATATGTACATTAAAATGAATGATATAGTACAAAAAGGCTATCATAAGCCATCAAAAGATACATAAAAGCCCACAGACATCATAGTAACAATCAATATATCACTGATACAAAAGTGGTACAATATATATATATATATATATATATATATATATATATATATATATATATATATATATATATATATATATATGTATGTATGTATTGTACCATATGCTCTAGCCCTGACTGTGCCTAGAGCTCTCTGCAGGATGTTTTCCCTACAATACACCTATGCTAGGTGGAGGTACTCTTGATAATGACCTCCTAGGAGGCCCCATCACAGAAGATCTAGATCGGTGAGACGCTGAAGCTCCAGATCTGCTCCTCTCTTGGAAGCTCAACTGTCTCTGCTCTGCAAGCACCCCCCCATAGTATAAGCCCCGATAATATCTGTCTCTCTCCCTACTGCTGCCAACTTACCTTGTACACTAGTCAACTCTCCAACCAGTGTCATGGTCACTTGATCAGTGCCCAATGCCACTCTAGTTGTGTCTCTCTGTGATCACTCTCTGCAGTGATGCCTCTACACCTAGTCTCGCCTATACGGCGGCATCCCTCTCAATGGTCAATCTAGCTACCATCCCATCATCTACTGCATGTTGGTACTGCCTACGCCTGTAACTACACTTGTGCCTGTCAAGCTTCCACTCTAGCAGTATCTCTCTCCCTCCACACTGTGATAAATCTCAGCTCAATCCGTGTGTGCCACACGATCCCCTCCTGCAAGAGTCACCGTAGCTGCTCTATCTTAGTCTCAACCTGCAGTCCCCCACATCCTACATCTATATATCAGGCTGGTCCTACTCGCCCTGTCCTCCTATGTCCTATCCTAGTGCCTATACCTATGCTAGTACTAGCACCTGTACATGTGCCTATCTCCATCACACTGCTCAACGAGCTCTCACCTCATGGCCTCTCCCAGCCACCTCTCCCACAACTTTTGCGACACCTAGCACTCTAAATCGCATGGGCCTGAGCTATAAACAATATGCATCATAATTAGGTGTTGTCCCGAGATCCGTCTCCCCCAAAATCTAGTCCCAAATCACTCGGACAAGTCTTCTGAGTTATGTTAGCATTGTGGATGATACTATCTCTAGTCCCTAATTAGGAACCTCCCGCCATGTCCATGCATAAATTGCATCGCCTATTGGCATAGGATGGGGAAATCCAAACTAGCATAGAACACGCTCTAGAAAATATCTCTCAATGGTATTAACACTACTACCAAATAAGTACCTAGCCTGTCTACAATACACCAGCTGCTTGGCATCATCTGTCCATGACTCACAATCTCTCCATGGTCTCCATATAAATGTGTCAATCTCATCAATCTGGTGCCTCTAGTATGCCAGTGTGCTAAGTCATCGCTGTGTAAGTATACCATCATTAAAATGAACAAAAGGCTCACCTCCCTCTCATTGGCGAGGTGAAATAAGCCTCATGAAGGGAATGTGCTCCCATGCCCAAACATGTAGCAATGTAACACCTATTAACAAACTGGTCCCATATCTATACATGCAGTTGTGAAGATCATGATATAGCTGCCCTAAAACATAGGGCCCCCATGCATACCTAATCCCATGAGTAAATATGCCCTCCAACACGGTCCCCCATCAAACTAAGAGTCCCCAAGAGTGTCTGTCAAGTACCAAGAAACCACCAATCAGTACAACAACAATCAACTAAATCCTGTCACATAACTTACACACACATCCCCATTGAATCTCATGCTACTCCACACTGAGATCAGGAGTCATGAATACCTCCCTGCATTTGTCCTCACCCTGATCTATGTCATAATAAACTCATGTGCCATAAATGGGGATCCTGAGTATGCGCCACACGTCCTCTAGTGTGATGGTCACCTCTCCAGTCAAGAATAGGAATGAGCTATGCTCCCTACGCCATCGCTCTACTAGTCCTATCATTAGAGATAAAAGAGCTCAAACTAGTTTCATATGGGCCACGTGCCATAAACCCATCACCTCTAGGAAAATATCCTCCTCCCACTCTAGATTGGCCACCATGGCCGCATCAATGAATTGTCACTCCATCGAGATCAAAGGTGGTAGAATGACCTACATCCATACAAGTTTAACTTGTTATCATTTATACATGACTTGGTCAAAACACTTTGCAAAAACCTAAGTCAAAACCCTAGACCAACCAACTCACAATAAGTCAAACACTGTAAAAACCTAAGTCAAACCCTAGTCAGCCTAAGTCAACCCTATCCAACTGGTCAAACTAGTCAAAAACCCTTTCTACGCCAAAGGCGCTTCATCTTGCCAAAAGCGCATCACTACGCGCCAAAGGCACATCACTGCGCTTCATAGGCGCATTTTGGGTACGCCAAAGGCGCATTTCTATTCACTAAAGGTGTATAACTATGCACCGAAGGCGCATTTCTATCCCCCATATGCACTTCAACTACACCAAACCCCAACTAACACTACCAAAGATGCATAAAAAATGCTAAAGGCATAGTTGCGCGTACCATAGGTGCTTAAAGTTTCCAAAACCGTAGATTTAAAGATCAAATGCGTATTTTTACCTATGACTCGCCATTGGCTAAATTATTTTTCTACCTCATTTAATGCACCTAATAAATGTACTAAGGACAAGTTTTAGGGTACATACCTCTGCTGCTGCTCCTATTGGTCACTCATAGGTCCTGACGTGCTCGCCTCGGTGTATGTGGAGTGGAATAGGGGTCATCTCTACTATTGAAGTCTCCTCTAAAGCTTTGAGCTCTCAACTAGCACAAGAAGACAAATAGCTCTGAAAATCCTAAACCCTGAGTGTGTAAATGACTTGAAAATAACCCATTGGGCCCTACTTATAGAGTTCCAACCCTAATCACCCCTCCCATTATCTAGTTTTTCTTCGTGTCAGCCTTATTTCTCCATCGTGTCAGCGTTCAAACTCCAATCCAGTCCTTCTTAGACTATTTATGTCGCGTCGCTATCCCATTCTTCTAGTCGCAAGTCAACCCAGTCCTTCTGCCGCTACCCTGTCTTTCCTCTCAAGGGGGCATCCTACGCCAGTTACATTGGGGTATAGTTGTAAGATTACATCTCCATTACTATTTTCTTTGAAACAACATTGTAAATTGTATTTTATCAAAGAGGGGCAAAATGTAGACACCAAAAAATGACCTTTGCATATCTCACCGTGCATACATCAAATTCGTCTAAATCACATGCATCTACCATTAATTAAATAGTCTAATTATTTAATTAATTTCATCAATTACTTCTTATTCCCCTAATTCCAACATTAATTGAATAAATTCTATTTATTTATCTAATTTTATTATATTCCACTTGATTCTTCTAAATTAAATAATGTTAATTACTTAATTAAATTATCCTCTTTTAAATTCCTCAAATCCATATTAATTAAATAAATCAATTATTTAATTAATTCATCATTCAAAATCCTCTTATCCACAATTAAATAATTTGATTTATTTAATTAACCAACTATTCTTTAAAATTAAATAAATTATTCAAATTTATTTAAGTTGACTTTGTCTTCTAAAAATAAATCAAATTAATATTTTATTTATATCTTACCTCTTCTTCTATCATGCACAACAAATTAAATAAATTTATTTATTTATCTGAATAGTCTTTCAAATCTTCTTATAATAATCTTTCTTCTATATGGATAATCAGTCTTATTTTTAACATTTCAAAAAGCAAATCAAAAGTTGATTTAATTGACTTTTTAATCTTATTTTAATCAAATCAACTCATAAATTAGAAAAAAATATTCTAAATTTATGAAATCAAATCCTATCTTTATCTAAGAAAGTAGTTAACTTATTAAAGCTCTTTTTTGCATGGACACTTGTCGTGTGCATGTTCATCATGATCTCTTGATTTATCTCATCTATTGATATCATTGACTTATCTCCACCATTGATCGATCTTCGCCTGAAACCTATATATACCCCCTTCATCCCAAATCAAAAATCCTCTTTGATCATTAAGCTTTGGGTATTCATACAACACTTTGAGCATACTGATCATACAT
This sequence comes from Cunninghamia lanceolata, assembly GCA_027924645.1. NCBI lineage: Eukaryota > Viridiplantae > Streptophyta > Pinopsida > Cupressales > Cupressaceae > Cunninghamia > Cunninghamia lanceolata. The sequence continues at coordinate 10,921,244 of BSBN01000389.1, forward strand.
CAAACCTTTGAGCACATCACCTATGACTTCTTGTTGCAACCATGGTTATGCAATTTCAAGAGTAATCCACAAAGAACCAAGGAATAAACAAAGTCATGGGTGGTAATGTTCTTCATTTTGTTTAGCTTTGAATCTTGTTATCGTCTTTGATATATTTTTTTAAGGTTATAAGATTGGGTTTAATTGTCATTGGTTGATCTTTATTAATCTAATTTTTACCTATACACACATGTGTTGTGCTAGCATTTCATGAGTTGCAAACATTTAAAACATTGATTTCCCACTAAGCATTGCTATCACCTGCTATAATTCTTGGTTGTCAAAAAAATGCCTTCAACGTATGAATCTAACTCTTCAACTTCCTCACAAACCCTTATGCAGAATTAATGTTTGAATCTTTCTCATGATTTATCATTCTACTCTTCTTTTAGCTATGCTTGGATGCACATACCTCCATTGTTGAACTTGTTGAAGCTTCATGCTATTGAAATAACACTATTAGTGGAATCTCTCTAAAGGATCCACATTGTTACAGTTTGGTTGACTCCTCCAAAGAGTTCATTTTTCCCTCTTCTACAATATTTTGGTAATATTGTTATTGTTCTCATTTTGAATAATAATGAAGCTCTTCTTTAACATTTGATTCTACATTTCTATTTGGCTAATCTTGGTGTAGACCACCACCCATTTTATCATACACACACTAGGGTATTCTTCCCTATAGACCAGAGTTGATACTTATAGATTTATTTTACTATCACTACTCGTAATTCCTAGATGCACATAGGTTAGGAGCACACATTATTTTTCTATCTTGTTATCATTGGTTTCTATGGAGGTAAAATAACAAAGCAGGGGTTTGACCTAAAGGCAAACCCCCAAACAGCCCCAACCTTTTCTCTTGTTTCAACCACATGTATTTTGGGATTCATTCAAATGCATGAAGGTTTGTTGGTTTCTTCATCCCTCTCATTATTTCAATATTTCACTTGATTTAAATAGCCAGTTTAACTTCGTTTTACAATTTCTATATTGTAAGATGTCATCTCATAGTACTTGGAATTACACACACAATTTACTATGAAAGTAAATGAACATGATAAACATGAAAGTATTTTCTTTTAACATTTGCATAATCACATAGAAATAAAAGCATATCTTTTCTGAATATTTTCAACCTTGAAAATCACAATATATTAAAAGATAAATCATAGTGAAATCATTTCCATTTACATTTACAAATATTTTGCAATTAGCAATATGGGAAAGTTTACAAAAGTTTGACAATCATAGGTCAAACATGAAGTACACTGCATCTAGAATTTTAGTATCTATCACACAAGTCTCAGAAAGTCTTTTGCTACAGAGGGAGAGCGTCATCTAAGTGTTTCACCTCTAACCACAGACCGGCAGTCCCCCACACACCTTCCTTCCTAGAAGTAGCCCTACCCTTCATGAAGAGTATAGACATAAAGAACCAACAAGTTTCCATCTGAATTCTAGTGATGTGTCTTACGTAACTCAATCAACTATACAAATCTAGATAAACTTCCAGCTAAGTATGATCATTCTGACAGGTCATGCCATCTACACACTGTGAACCGACTGATGTATGCAGAGACAAATGCATCACTTTGGCCAAAGTTTCTATATAAATAGACATTTGCAATAAATGTAGTCATGTGTTCACACACCTCTAACTTGACTTGGAAACTACCTCATCCTACAGTCTGACTTGTTTGACTAGAAACTACACATGAATTGTCTTGGCTAAACCCAATTCCTAGTCAATCTGACAGAATTTAATCCTTAATTTAGGATAAATACAATGTATAGGTTTAGAAGATTTTAATCTTTTAGAGTCCCTAGTTTCATTCTTGCAAATATCAGGGTCTATGACTTCCTATCATTCAACTCAATGACTCAAAGATTAAACAATCTTATGCTATATGTCAAGTTTTGACTCTAATAAGAGATCATTTAAATTTATCAAAGTGCTACTAAAACTCTTATCTATTTATACTGTCTTGATCTATGGTTTCTTGACCATTTACTATCAACCATAATATTCAATAAACTAAAACAATGTCATAATCGACTGAAGAGCTTTCAAGTTTTCTAAACCCTTCAGGGTTGATTCTAGGGTTTAACTTCTTTATCCCAAACTCATTGTAAACAAATACTCTTGTTTTTCTCAAAAGTAAAAATTTATGATAATAAAACATAGAATCATAAACCTCTAGTCTTCTCTTGACCACTTGGGCAATGTTGAAATCACATTTCTCATAACATGCTTAAACTAAGCACACGAGGTATATCCTCTTCATATAAGATCTAGTATGAATAATTTATTTTCATAACTCATCCCATGACTAAATCTATCTTCCAATCTAGATATGTTTGAGTCTACAATAATAATCTTTCCGACTTCTTGGTCTTCTTGAGTCCTTCGAATCTCTACATAGGATAGGTTTTGAACTCACATAGAATATCCTTCAAATATCATGATGATACTTATCATTGTTGTAGAATGCTTATGTGATGGTTTATCACTATCCTTATATGTTTTTTGAAAGATATTTATATCATTTCTATATAATCTACAATAGGTGTATAACTAACACAAAATCATTTGATTGAAAATAATAAAACTTATATATTCTTACTCCTCATAGCTCCTAGGTTTAATTCAGAATTCTAGTAAGACTCAGTCTCTACAATTACATACATAATTTTATCTAGTTATACATTGCAACCTTAATAAGATATGGCTACAATACCATGTATACAAAAGTAAGAATTGTTACTAAATTATGTTCACACCTAATTTAGCAAAGCCTAAGCTGTAGTTTTCAAAAGAGGGATAAAATAAATTTTTTTAAGCGTATGATCAATCAGTTGAATGCACAACATCTTGGCAAGAGAACAACAAAGATCATTTGTTAGAATAATCTGACAGTCTAATCCGAACTGTCAAACCATCCTGACAAGTGAAGTTATCTGATGACAAGAGATCAGACATTCAATGAATGGCAAGTGGTATCTAACTGGTTTTATCTTTCAGTTATAATTATTCAAATATTACAATTCAGTGTGAAGGAAAGGTATTTACAAATTGTCATTTCATTATCATGTTTTAAACATATGTTTCAAATCATATTCAGTTATTCTATCCTATGCACTTGATTTAGAAAAAAAAAACATACATAAATCATTTGCATAAGGTAAAGTAATTGATCATATTTAAGAGAATGTTTAAATGTGTCTCACACAAGCTGTGGTAGTGACTAAACTGAGCAATGCAAACATTGTGAAAGCTATACATCTGTGGATAAATAAGAAAGAAAGGAACATATGAGGAAAATGGATATCCATCATTGCCTTATCGAAGGTTGATTCTCCTGTTTGGCAGCTTGATCTTCATGCCTTCATCTTTTTGCTCCTGATCAGAGCAGTGTACCTGCAAAATTGAGAAAAGCCCTATTAGAAGCTCCAGATATGCAGGTTCATCATATGCTTTATCAAAATACATAAAACTTACAAACATTATGCATTAAATGTGATTGGATTAAAATCAGAAAAGTGCAACAAATCAGATCATCAAGAGAAATCAATCAACTTCAAGAGGTATGTTTTATGCTAACTTGTTTGTTCACTGTGTAGGTATAGGAAAAGTAATGTTGCTGATTTGAAGACATTTAAGCATGTGGAGAAAATGTGGCTCCCACAAGGATAGAGCCCAATATGTTTCCTTCTTATTCATTCAAGAAGGACATCAGATTGCAATTCAAAAGATGTTATGCATTGGACTAGTCAATGTTGCAAGTATGGGCCTAACCAGTGTTGTCATTGATGTCAACATACTCCTATTGCATTAATGATAAGGATTGGATGAGTTTTGTGCTGAGGATATTGAAAAAATTAGTCTCAATCAGGAACAGTGAAGATCAGTGATGACAGTAAGGTAAAATTTCAAGATAGGATGAGTATCAAAGGATGCGGTTTAAAGGGTTTGTAGATATGTGTCTTAAGGTGGTCTAGTAGAGATTTCAGAGGTCCGCATGAAGATCTGAAGAAGTTGTGGTTGCTCAAGTAAAATCAGTTCTGACAGATGTTTAGTGGTGACAGAGTGTTACAGATAGGTCCGATGAGATCCAGAATTGGATTGTCCTATTCTACGGATTTGAGGGAGTGTTAAGGAAGTCTTTGTGGAGTGTCAACTAGATTGGTTCGTGGTTTGAAGATCCACAAGCATCTATTCCTTTGTGACAGTAATGACAGACTGTATTCTTGATGTTCCGGATGAAGGGGAGATGGATTTCAGTAAGCAGATGAAGTGTAGATGTTCTTGGTGATTTAGGCAAGCTTATGGAGGTCTTTGGATCATGTCTAGTTTGTGTTGGTGATCCGCATTGGAGTTGAAGCTTGCAATTGAAGATTATCTTCCAGATGATAGTGTTCTTCTAAAGATTTGCCAACTGGATCAGTTACACATCCTACGGATGTTCTTGTTGATGTTTGCCGACTTAGATGATCATTCCTAAGTTGATGTCTTATATAAATAAGGGATTACAAAGTCATTTAAAACTTTTCCTTGTGGAGATGAGAGTGTTGTAGCAGGGAGGAGAGCGAAAGGCAGAGAAGAAGTATTGAGCTTAAATGGAACCGATTCAAGCATGGTGAAGATGCTATTCTCTAGTTCATGTATGTGATACTTATTTATTTGTAGACAGTGTATCTCTTGTAGGCAGTGAGCCTCTTTTGAGCAGTGTGTTCGGGCAGTGAGCCCTAATTGGCATGTGTTATTTTATTCTTTCTATCCTTCTAACAAAGAATACATTCTTAGGTTAATCACCCCGTGGTTTTTCCCTTAACCGGGTTTTCCATGTCAAAATCTTGGTGTCTCATGTGTTGATATGTTTCTGCTCTTAATTTGTTGCATTGTGTTTCCTTGATTGATTTATTATTATATTGTTGAATTACAAAGTGGAGTTAAGTGTTTAATTGAAGAAAGTTTTGTACAACTGATTCACCCCCCCTCTCAGTTGTGTGCCCTAAGTCTAACAATTAGTATCAGAGCCAAGTTCCTCTGAAAGGAGCTTAACCGCTTGAGGAGATCCAGGATGTCGTCTTACAAGAAGGATAGTCCGGAGTTTGATGGAACCAATTTTAATCTTTGGAAAGGTCGCATGAAATGTCACTTGCAATGTATGGGAATGGCATACTGGACCATGGATACAACACAGTATGTACCTCCACAGGGTGGTCCGAAAACCCAAAATAAAATCACATATGATGAAAACAATCTGCGGACTATAGAGGCTCTTCTAAGTGCATTATCTGATTCAGAGCTCTCAAATGTTATTGACCTACCAACTGCTTTTGAGATTTGGCAAAAGTTGGAACTTTTGCATGAAGGAGATAAGTATGTTAAATGTGCAAGGTTACAGAGTCTGAAAGGGAAATTTAAAAATCTGAAGATGAGAGATGATGAAAATATTACTACTTTTATGCCAAGAGTAAATGAGATTGTTTGTGGAATTAGAAATGCTAGTGGAGTCCTGGATGAAAATGAGATTGTTGGCAAAATTCTCAGATCCCTACCTGCCTCTTACAAAATCAAGGCTGCTGCCATTGAAGAATTCAGAGCCCATACAACTGTCACAAGAGATCAATTGGCTCGAAAATTGGCTACATTTGAAATGACAAAGTTTGGAGATGACCCCCCCAAGATTGAATCTACATTCAAAGCTAGTGCCTCTGTTAAAGGTAAACAAAGGTTTGATCCGGGAGAGAATTCATCAAGAAAGCTATCATGGTATGAAAAAGCAAGAAAAGATCTAGAAGAAGAAGTAGAAACTGCTCAACTTGAAGCCCTTATTGCAAAGAGGCTGCCAAGAGGATCCAGTAAGTATGAAGGAAAATTACCTTTTAAGTGTTTTAATTGCAATAAGATTGGTCATTTTGCCTCAAAGTGTCCGAAAAGGTTTTTAAGGCAAAATCCTAATAAGTCAAGGTTCCAAAAGAACTGTTACTATGTACATGAAGATGATGACAATGGAGTAACAGATGATGAATCAGAGATAGGAAACAAATCTGAAAATGAATGGGTGTTCATTGCCATCAAGGAAGAAGATCCAATGTCCTCTGTATCTGTCAATCATAAGACTATGGAAAGAGCTCTGGCTGCCCAAGTTGAAGAGAAGGATGATTGGGTCATTGACAGTGGATGCTCTCACCATATGACAGGTGACAAAAATAAGTTTGTAGCTTTGGAAAGGTATGAAGGAGGAGTGGTAAAGTTTGGTGATAATTCTACTGGTAGAATCAGAGGTAGAGGAACTATTTCTCTTGATGGAAGAAACAAAACTGGTAATGTACTGTATGTTGAAGGATTGAAGCACAATCTTCTCAGTGTTGGACAGTTGGTGGACAAAGGCTATGATCTCCAGTTCAAGAATGGAAAATGCAAGATCTTTGAAAGTTCCAGAACAAAGATTGCATCCTGTACTCAAACTAAAGGTAATATCTTTCACTTGGTTGGTACTGGTAAAAGTTGCTTGTTTGTTCAAATTGATCAAAGTTGGTTGTGGCATAGGAGGATGTGTCATATGAATTTTGATAATATCATTAAGATAAGCAATACGCAGGCTGTAAGAGATCTTCCAAAATTGGTGAAACCTACTAACAGCTTGTACAAAGAATGTCAGTTGGGTAAGCTGAGCAGAGTCACATTCAAAAGTAAGGAACTATCTTCTACCAGATTATTAGACTTAGTTCATACTGATCTTTGTGGTTCGGCAAGAATTAGGAGTATTCAAGGTGATAGATACTTCATGCTATTAATTGATGACTATTCCCGGATGATGTGGGTAACCTTTCTAAAAGAGAAATCAGAAGCTCTTGAGAAATTCAAAATATTCAAGGCTATGGTAGAGAATAAAACTAGATTAAAATTGAAGTGTCTGGGGTCTAATAGAGGTGGAGAGTTCACATTCGGAGAGTTCATAGAGTTCTGTGAGAAACATAGAATAAAGAGACAGTTGTCTGCTCCTAGGACTCCACAGCAAAATGGAGTAGTGGAGAGAAAGAACTGGACCATCCAGGAAGCATCTAGGACCATGATGATGGAAGCAAATGTTCCTCAGATCTATTGGAGAGAAGCTGTCAGCACTACAGTCTATACTCTCAATCGAGTTCAAATCAGAAGCAATACCGGTAAGACTCCTTATGAACTTTGGTTTGGTATCACTCCTACTGTAAGGTATTTCAGAGTTTTTGGTAGCAAATGTTACATTAAAAGAGATGAAGATCTAGGAAAGTTTGATGCTAGAAGTGATGAAGGAATATTCTTGGGATACTCTACTCAAAGTAAAGCCTACCTGTGTTATAACAAGAGATTGAGGAAGATGATAGAAAGTACAAATGTGAAGGTTGATGAGGGAATTGAGAAACCCTCAAGGTTTTATGAATATGATGAATATGATCAGAATGGTGTTCTGACTCAAGGAGCCCAAGCTTCCTCTGTAAGTCAAATTCAAATTAATCTGATAAATCAGGAAGAAGAGATGAGTTTCAATGAGCCTAATCAAGAATCAGAATTGCAAGAAATTCCCAAAGTTCCTAGGTATGTAAGACTGAATCACTCTAAAGATCAGATCATAGGTGATATGAGAAAAGGAGTACAAACAAGAAGGAGAATTGCTCAAGATTCAGAAGAGTATTGTCTGATTTCAAAGATTGAGCCTAAGACAGTAAATGAAGCTTGCAATGATGAAAACTGGACGAAAGTAATGGAGGAAGAACTGATGCAAATTGAGAAAAATCACACTTGGGATCTTGTTCCCAGATCTAGAAACAAAAATATGATTGGAACAAAATGGGTCTTCCAGAACAAACTGAATGAAGTTGGTGAAGTAATCAGAAATAAAACTAGATTGGTCTGCAAGGGTTACTCTCAAATAGAAGGAGTTGATTTTGAAGAAACTTTTGCTTTGGTGGAAAGAATTGAAGCAGTCAGATTGTTTTTTGCTTTTGCTTCCTTCAAGGATTTCAAGGTATATCAGATGGATATCAAGTCTGCCTTCCTGAATGGTGACTTGGAAGAAGAAGTGTACATAGAGTAATCGGATGGATTTCAATTGTCTGATCATGGGGATATGGTCTACAAGTTGAAGAAGGCACTATATGGACTGAAGCAAGCCCCAAGAGCCTGGTATGAAAGACTGGACAAACATCTTTTGAAGATTGGTTTCAACAAAGGTACTACTGACAGTAATCTGTATTTCAAAATTGATCATGAAAACATCTTGATTGTTGAAGTGTTTGTTGATGATATCATTTTTGGAGGAAGAGATAGTATGTGTAAAACTTTTGAAAATCAAATGAAAAGTGAGTTTGAGATGTCCATGCTTGGTGAAATGAACTTCTTCTTGGGCCTACAAATTACTCAAACAAAGAAAGGAATCTTCATTTCTCAGACCAAATATGTGAAAGAATTGTTGAAGAAATTTGGGATGGAAGATTCAAAACCAATGAATACTCCCATGGCAACCGGATGTAATTTGAACAAAGATGATGACTCTCCTAAGGTTGATCAGACAAAGTATAGGTCAATGATTGGAGGACTGTTGTATCTCACTCAAACTAGACCAGACATTATGCAGGCTATTGGTCTTGTTGCTAGATTCCAAGCTGATCCTAGAGAATCTCATGTCATGGCAATCAAGAGGATTTTTAGATATCTAAAAGGGACAGTTGAGTATGGTTTGTGGTATCCTAGAGATCATGATTTCTCTCTTCATGCATATATAGATGCAGATTGGGCAGGAGATGTGGATGACCGGAAGAGTACCAGTGGTGGAGCATTCTTTTTGGGGAAGAGATTGGTTTCTTGGCTAAGCAAGAAACAAGAGATAATATCTCTGTTTACAACTGAAGCAGAATATATTGCAACAGTAGGTAGTTGCACTCAAGTTTTGTGGATGAAGCAGATGCTAAGAGATATCAAAGTGGAGTATGAGGAACCTATCACAATCTTCTGTGATAATTCAAGTGCAATAAAAATATCTAAGAATCCGGTGTTGCATTCAAAAACTAAACACATATCCATCAAATTTCACTTTTTGAGAGAGCAAGTGAACAAGAATGAAGTCAGATTAGAGTTTGTGCCTTCCAAGGATCAGATTGTAGACATCTTTACTAAACCTCTACCTAAGGACTCTTTTGAGTATCTCAGGGAGAAGTTAGGGGTTATTGCCCCTTTGGTGATGAACTAAGGTACACTGAGGTGCATTAGTCCAGTGGATATCATAGTCATATCTTGTGACCCAGATTGATGGGGAGCTGCTACTCAGGGGGAGCAGCAGGTATGATTCTGAAGTGTTGGAATTGCAAGTATGTGCCCTTTGCCATTGATGTCAAAGGGGGAGAGAAGACATGTGAAAAACAAGTGGTTGCTGATGAAAGGAGGAGCAGTAAAAGGAGAGAAGACGTGAATGGTTGTTGCTGATAGGGGGAGTTGTGACAGTGAGGAGAAGTTCTTGTCTTGATGGTCAAAACAGTTTTTCACATCATATGTTGCCATCAATGACAAAGGGGGAGATTGTTGCAAGTATGGGCCTAACCAGTGTTGTCATTGATGTCAACATACTCCTGTTGCATTAATGATAAGGATTGGATGAGTTGTGTGCTGAGGATATTGAGAAAATTAATCTCAATCAGGAACAGTGAAGATCAATGATGACAGTAAGGTAAAAGTCCAAGAGAGGATGAGTATCAAAGGATGTGGTTTAAAGGGTTTGTAGATATCTTTCTTAAGGTGGTCTAGTAGAGATTTCAGAGGTCTGCATGAAGATTTGAAGAAGTTGTGGCTGCTCAAGTAAAACTGGTTCCGAGAGATGTTCAGTGGTGACAGAGTGTTACAGATAGGTCCGGTGAGATCCAGAATTGCATTGCCCTGTTCTGCGGATTTGAGGGAGTTTTGAGGAAGTCTTTGTGGAGTGTCAACTAGATTGGTTCATGGTTTGAAGGTCTGCAAGCATCTATTCCTTTGTGACAGTAATGACAGACTATGTTCTTGAGGTTCCGGATGAAGGGGAGATGGATTTCAGTAAGTAGATGAAGTGTAGATGTTCTTGGTGATTTAGGCAAGCTTGTGGAGGTCTTTGGATCATGTCTAGTTTGTGTTGGTGATCTGCATTAGAGTTGGAGCTCGCAATTGAAGATTATCTTCCGGATGATAGTGTTCTTCTAGAGATTGGCCAACCGGATTAGTTACACATCCTGCAGATGTTCTTGTTGATGTTTGCCAACTTAGATGATCATTCCTAAGTTGATGTCTTATATAAATAAGGGATTGCGAAGTCATTTAAAACTTGTCCTTGTGGAGATGAGAGTGTTGTAGCAGGGAGAAGAGCGAAAGGCAGAGAAGAAGTATTGAGTTTAAATGGAACTGATTCAAGCATGGTGAAGATGCTATTCTCCAGTTCATGTATGTGATACTTATTTCTTTGTAGACAGTGTGTCTCTTGTAGGCAATGAGCCTCTTGTGAGCAGTGTGCTCGGGCAGTGAGCCCTAATTGGCATGTGCCATTTTGTTCTTTCTATTCTTCTAATAGAGAATACATTCTTGGGTTAATCACCTCGTGGTTTTTCCCTTAACCGGGTTTTCCACGTCAAAATCTTGGTGTCTCATGTGTTGATATGTTTCTACTCTTAATTTGTTGCATTGTGTTTCCTTGATTGATTTATTATTATACTGCTGAATTGCAAAGTGGAGTTAAGTGTTTAATTGAAGAAAGTTTTGCACAACTGATTCACCCCCCCTCTTAGTTGTGTGGCCTAAGTCTAACAGTCAACACTTCAAATAAAGTGAAGTCATCATAAGAGAAGTGAAGTGAGCAGTTTCTCCTATAAACTATGCTCACTACAGGAAAGAGCTTGTTAAAATCAGATGATCATGTTCAAAATGCTTCATCACATGCTACAGAATGAGTAGTGGTTTTATTCAAAAGTGGTCAATATGTAAAGAACAGAAGTACATTGATCAGAAGAATGGAGTACAACCATATAAGGTATTTTTCCCATCTTCTTGTTGTGATTGAAATATCAATTTGTTGTTAGATATCAACCACAGATAGAAAGGAAATACAAATCAAGAAGACAGTCATCAGATACAACCATGTAAAGGACAATTCATATTACACCAGGTATATGCTTAAAATCAAGAGAGGATACAATACTTCTAAATCAAAGAGGTCATGATAACAATTTAAGAGCATATGGAACAGCCTTAGAAGGAGAGTAGTTACATCCTTTATGAGATGTAGTTACAAGCCATATGCAAAGCCTAAAGTGGAACAACATGAAGTAAATGTATAGAAGGAGATAAAAAGAGACTAGAATAGTGTACATCCATAACATCTTTATGCTAGATTGGAATAGCAATGATAAGATACATCCATGGACAATAAAGCTACAGGAGGTAGCATATACAAAGATTAATTTCTGAGTGTTCATATCGTACAAAAGGTAAAGAATCATAAAGCTACAAGAGGTGACTGCTATATCAGAGGTATTAAATGCAGTGAAGGAGAAGATACAATGTTTAAATTCATGCCTTTTCTTTCATACATCTAGATACAGAAGGAGAAATAAACAAAGAATAAAAGTTCTATATCTTTTTACTTTCTGCATATTCAAATGGATAGGCCTAGTTTTGTCACCAGAATATAGTATTTTTGCAAACTCTTATCATTTTTTGCATAATGAAAATATTTTATACCAGAGATAAAAGATTTAAAACCCTAGGGTTTTGATATCATTTAGATGCATATAAAAATAGCTGGTAAATGAGTAATCACAACCAAATGAAAGAATTATCCATTACATTGTGATTATACTATCTTTTTCATACTGGAAATGACCCATTTAGTGTCATGAAGTTACAGTCAAAGAAGTGATAAAGGAAACTCCAATATAGAGTAAAACCCATATGGGGTTTTCACACAAAAATGCAGATACAGAAAAGAGTTCTAGGCCGTGACCAAGATACAGAGGAAGTATAGCATAGGCTGTAGCCAAAGATATGGTGTTTTTTATAAAACCGTCAACATTTTTCAAACCCTTGTGTATTCATGTTTGCAGAAGAAGGGAATGATATAGAAGAAGATACAGTGATGATAGCCGTAGTTGAAGCAGGTGGTTTTCTTTTAAAAAATGAAAACCCATGTCAACATTTTTTAAACCCTCGAGTTTTTTGAATGTTCATGTTATGCAGAGGTCAAAGAAATCAAGATACAATCATGGCTATAAACAAAGAAGAGTCATTCCTTCAAAAATATCAAAGACCCATATCATTTCTTCAAACCCTTGCCAGAAGTAATGCATACAGTCAAGAGAAATGCAAATGGTGAAACAAGAATAGAAGCTCACCTTGTGCTTTGCAATAGAGGAGAAGCTATAGGCCCCGGGCCTTTGTTTCTTTGAAACCCCTCAAAAATGCAGGAGGTTGATGCACATCCAGAGAGACAAAGAAATAGCAATGAGAAATGGAATACAGAACTCATAGAAATGCTCAGAGAAAACCATGTAGCCATGGCCAAAATGAAGATATAGTCTCAGAAAAATAAGAAAGAAGGCCTAGTTTTCAACACAGAGAACTTACCTTTCAGTTTCATGTAAAAAATGCAGAGTGAATTGACCAAGTGAGCCCAACAGTTGTAGAGGAAAATGAGAATACCATCAAACCCTAGCCGCCGACCAAGAAGTTGCAAAGAGAGAGCTCAAAGTGAACGACAAGATGCAAAATGATTGATTTTAGGGTTTGAAAGCCTCTTTTGATGGATGGTTTTTTTCTTTTTCCTCATTTTCTTTTTGACTTATTAAAACCAAATCATTGTAAACCTTATCTTTGTCGTGGTCAGGACTTTTAGTCTAAGGACCTAATGATAATGTATAGGGGGCCCGTGGGGCCGAGTATCTTTTTGCCTTTTTATTTCTTTATTCTTTGCAAAGTCAAATATAAAAATCATGATAAGATAAGGCTTTAATTTTTTTTCTTCCTTTCCCTAAATGATCGATAGTTTGAAAATAAGGTTGAAATGCCTTATGGTGCATTTCAAAATACATGTGCTATTTAAAGTCAACAAAGGAAGTAATTCAAAGGCATGGAGTAATAAGGTGGATAAGGTAAATGATAATATGCATTATGGAGGCATGCAATGAGAAGTCAAAGGTGGTATTGATGTGATGATGCATGGTGCATGGAGTGATAAGGTGGTATATTTTATACCTTGTATACACATATGATGCACTATGTATTTTTCTTGTTCTTTGCATGGAGGCATAAGGATCATATAATGCAAGATTATGTAAGGTATAAACGCATTTATCATTTTTTTGATGATGCATAATGTAATTTGCATGAGGTGACCTATTCGATGCATGGGAGATATAAGGAGAGGAATACTCTTTATTTTTGTATGCATGATGACCTATTTCTTTTGGCATCATTGATAATGCAATCATGCAAATTATATAACTCAAGATGGAGAGATAAGGTGTTATTTTCTTTTTCATTCATTCTTGCATGATTTTACAACTAAAAATAATTATAAATAATTAAGAAAGTAATATTTTATAAATTACTTTATTATTTTGTCACAAGTTGTAAATCATAGAGATTAGACAAAGTGTAACTCATAATAGAGTAATTATCTCATAATTACTTTATTCCTTGCTCACATCATTGATACATGCAAAATCATGCAAAATAGAGTTGAGTTAACTGAAGACTTTGGAGTCCTTTTGCATGGTTTGGAGGACAAATTGGAGAGTTTTGGTCAAACACATAGAGAGGAGCAGTTTGGAGCTATTTTTGCTCATTTTGGGGCAGTTTTGGCCCTTAATTTTAGGGATTTCATTGTTTGCTCATGGATGAATTTGGAGAGATTATTTTTAGAGACAGTTGATTGCAGTTGACTTTTCTAGGTCTCTTGGAGAGAGAAAACTATATATTGTAAGAAAAACTTAGGTTCTTTCTAGTTCTTGCCTTTTTTCTCTTTACACTTTGAGAGAGAAAGAAGGTTTTGTAACTCACTTTTGCAGATTTATAGAGATTACAACAGGTTACATGTTCTATACTTTGTTTTTATGCAATTATTTCCTTTATTTTTCAGCTTAATCAAGTATCTACCTTTCCATTAATGTAGCTTTTATAAGTAATTTAATGAGATTTTATTGTGTTTTACATCATAACCTTTAAAATCATTGTCTCATTTATACTTGCATGTGTTAGATAGCATTGAAAATTATAGGTCTTAGGCTATGCAAATTGGAGAGTTTTCCTTTTATGTTGTGAAAAACCCCTTTTCCTTCAAAAAGAAATATTTTTCAGCCTTCCTTAGAATCATTTTTGTGATTAAATTGCCGAAAGTGGTTTGTGTGGATAGATTTTTTTGAGATCTATTGTGAGTTAGATTGCCAAGTTTTTTCATCATTTTTAGGTGCATCACCTTACTTTTTACAATTTTATTTCTTTTAGAAAGATCCTTTTTACCCCTTTTCCACATCAAAGTCACAGATCCAATTGAATATTTTAAGGGAACCAACCCATAATCTGGAGGTTCAAGCTCACCATAGGTCACCCACAGCCTGAATTTGATCCCATGTTACATAGGATTGCTGAGCTTCACAGCTCTGCATAATCGGTGCAATCTTGCTCATCAACAAGAATAAATATCAGTTTATCTGTACATGAGTATACTAGCTTTTGACTCATATAGGGTGTTTGTTAACTAAAGGAAATACTATGTTTGTTCAGGTATAACACAATATGAGATATATTTTTGCAAACCCCAAAACCCTCTGATTAAACAAGATTATTCAAATCTATTTATCCTCAGTTCAGTGTCTACCAACTATTAAGATAACAATATAATGTCCCTATGTGTTCAATGCCATAGAAATAACATGAAAAAGCTATCATCTACAGTTATTTCTAATGAAATTATAACATAAAATGCTAAACTCTAAGGTTTCTAAACTACTGTATAAATGGTATTACCATTGTCTCCTTCAATTTTCATTTCTCTAATACATATGCTCTATACATTTAACTCTTAAGGAAACATATTTGTATTTTATTCATACAGTAATAAACCTCTACAGTTTAAGAATGGAAACAAATGTTTATATCTAAGACATTCTTACCTGCAAATGTCATCGGTTTGTAATGCCTAAGCAAGCTCCAACCAATTCCTTACTACCGGAGCTTGACTTATTTCCTCCTTCTAAGTATCTATCTTCTTTCCCCATGGTTTTATAAATAAGAACAAGCTCATTGAGTTAACAGAGCTCCTTAACTTATTCGGCCCTTGCTTCCGTAATCGAAGCTCTCTGCTCTACTCAGATTTACCGTGCACTATCACCTATCTTTTACAGTATCAAAAGCTTGTTTTTATATGATGTGATAACACTGCTACCTTCATTCTCCTCTCTCCATGATAATATAGCCTTTACAAGGCTTAACTTCTCCCTTACTGGGTGGAGATTCCTTTCCAAAATAAGGCCTATTATTGCTCTTCATGGTGCAAGTAATTCGATGGTGGAGTGACTGGTCATTATGACCACTCCCCATTCTAATTAAGAACTCCCCCATACTCTCCAAACTATCATGGAGATAAATGGGTTGAGCCTCCATAACCTAGCAAAGAAGTGGTTGCAATTAAATTTGCAATTATAACACCCTCTTTAAGAAGCTCATCAACCATAAATCTATAGGTTTAAGCTAAAAACTCATTAAATAAATATATATAACAACATAATGTAGATGCATACTAGGTATACTTACGTTGCTTCAAGCACTCGACAAAATATGAGAATGGGGTTGAGATATTCTCCCCCTCTCAATATTGCTCAATGTCAAAAATAGATAGTTTATCATAATGGATTTTCAATCAGAAATTTTTGATAATGAAATTGTTTAACCACTAATAAATATATTCTCTTGAATATAATCTATATTTAGATCACATAAGAATTAATGACTATTGACCATTCCTCATTGACCTTCTAACTATCCTGACTTGGTTTATGACAAAACCTAAGCTTAAAGGATCTAGTCGAGGATTGTCGAGTGAACACCAAACTTAGACCAATTGGTCAAACACAACTTACCAAACTTGATGATGGTTCACTAAACTATGAAAACATGAGACATAGATGGAAACAACCTATTCTTTTCCATACATATATTTTGTTCTCTCTGATGATGCTCTCCCTCATTTTCTTGGAGGGTTGAAACACATTTCATGGTTACAACTTCGATTTACCAAACTAGGATTAGTGCATCATTAGTCAATCCATAAACCTTATGAATAAATCATCTTGACATCATATAATCACATGTCTAAATTCTAATCATATAAACATTAACTCATGATATCATTTATTTATCCTGACATTTTCACATAATGTCAAATCATTAATTCATACAAAATTATCTACTAGTTACATACAAGTAAAAAGTAAAACATAGTCAAAATTTGGGGTGTGACATATCTCCCCCCCATAAGATTCATCGTCCTTGATGATCCAATGTATCCAAAATAATAATAAGATAAAGTTTCTGTTTAACTTTGAAAAGATTAAAATAAATGAGGAAATCTTTGATAAAAATCATGGTAATCTTCCCATGTAGCACTATCCTCTACATATTGTTGGGAATTAAGGTGTCTCAACCTTTGCAAATTCCTAATGTTGTATTTATTTATCCCATGTTTAGTTGGCATAGTTAGCACCTTGTGTATATGTAGGAGGATAAATTTTGGTGACTTTGGCAGCCGCGGTTTCCCCCTTGAATAATTAACGGGGGTTTGGGGGTAGCACCCCCAAGACGGGGTCAAGGGGCGTTATGACATGTTGTATCTTTGCACAAGAGAAAGGCATCTTTGGGCGGTCAAGGGAGGTTATGACATGTTGCAAGAGGAATATGATATTTTTAGTCAGTGTATGACATATTCTCTTACAGCTGTAAGTGCTGTCAGTTATGACGGATTCTATGACAGCTGTAAGGTGCGTAAGAGCATCTGTCGTAACCTATCTTGGGACCAGGTGTCCACTTTGGGATGGGATGTTGGACAAGTGTCCTTAGGCGTGGGTTTTGGGGCATGAGTCCAAGATGGACGCCCATCTCTAGAAGGTTCCATATTTGCCTTGTAAACTCTATATAAACAGGTGCTTGGATGGGAGATAGATAACTTTGGTACAAGTACTGTTATGTTGTCGGAATATCTCTAGATTTGACATTCGAAGACTCCTGAAAGAGCATTGGCTCTGAAACTGTATTGTAATCTATTATTGTTTACTGTAATACATTTAAGCTGTGTTTTGGAGTCTAGGGTTTTTCACCCATAAGGGTTTTCCCCACGTATATCTTGTCTCTCTCTCTCTTCTGTCTACTTTCTGTGTGTATGTGTATTGTTGCAATATCTCTGTTAGATGTCCTATGTTGTTGTAGTTGTAAGAATTAAAGTTGAATTTGCATACATCTCTTCTCATTAGATTAGTGTAGGAAGCGATTTCCGCACACCTAGCTTCCTTTCACATATTGGTCCCACTAGATTTTGCATTGAGTAACCTCTCTGTTATGCAAGTGGAGCTTGCAAACTTTGAGCACTTTGAGAGGCTTGATCATGACCACTCCTGGGTCCTGTACCTATAAAGTATTCCAATCAAGAATATGATTATCATCTGTTATATACTTTTTCAAATATGAAACATGAAAAATATTATGCATCCTAGCAAGAACTGGTGGTAGAGGGATTCTAAAGGAAACCAGATTGATCACTTCGAGAACATTGAAGGATCCTACATAACATGGAGCTAGTTTGCAAGACTTTCCAAACTTTATGAAACTCTTCCAAGGTTTAACTCTCAAAAGAATTTTTTCTCCAACTAAGAATTGTCTTAGCGTGCACATGGCATCAACATAACTTTTTTGTCTATCATTTGATTCTGCTAATCTATTTCTGATCATCTTGATTTGTTTTTCTATTTCTGATAACATTTCTGGACCAATGCTAATCCTATCTTCTATCTTATCCCAGCTTATAGGAGTTTGGCATCTTCTTCTATACAATGCTTCAAATGGAGCCATCTTGATAATAGAATGATAGGAGTTATGATAAGAAAACTCCACAAGTAGTAGATACTCTTCCCACTTGTATTTCTAATCCATGCAATACATCCTCAACAAATCTTCTAGAACTTGATTAACCCTTTCATTCTCACCATCTGTCTTAGGGTGATAAAATGATCTTATATTGAGTTGAGTTCCTATCATTGAGAAGAAAGTTTGCCAAAATCTTGACATCGTGCATGCATTTTTGTCTGAGATAAATTTCTTAAGAAGTCCATGCAATCTAAACACTTCTTGCAAAAACTTACGAGCTAAAACTAGAAAAATCTGTTAAATTCCCAGGCAAAAAGTGAGCTACCTTGGTAAGTTTGTCCACCACCACTAAAATAGCATCATGTGTATTTCGAAGCATTGGAAGACCTTGCACAAAGTCCATAATAATGACCTTCCACTTGCACTCTAGAATATCATATGGATACAAAAGTCTTGTTGGATGTTGATGCTCAACCTTGACTCTCTGGTACTGTAAGAAACTTGCTACAAATCTTGTAGCATCATTCTTCATTCCTTTCCAAAAATAAAGAGAATTCACCTCATCTAGGACTTTGGTTACTCCAGGATGACCTAAATATGGTGTGGAATGAACCTCCTTCCACACAAGGTTTCTTAATTCTATAGAATCTGGAACATACATTCTTCCTCTATATCTTAAAATCCCATCTAGTTCAAAATAGAACCCATCATACCTTGAGTCTTGAGGATTTACTAAGAGAGCGTTCTTAACTTACTCATAGTACTCATAACCTGCAGAACATTGTATCACTAAATCCTTGAAGTTTGAGTGGATAGAGACAATTGATGAGATATGCCTCCATTGACTCAAAGCATCTGTTGCTTGATTTTGTTTGCCTTTGATATAACTTATCTCAAAGTCATAGTTAGATATAAATTATAACCATCTTCTTTGTCGAGGATTCAGATGAGGTTGGGAAAATATATACTTAAGACCTTGACAGTCTGACTTTAGTTCAAAAAGCTTTTCTAGCAAGTAATGTTGCCACACTTGCAAAGCATGAACAACTGCTGCTAACTCTAAGTCATGAGGAGCATAATTCTACTCATATTCTCTAAACTTCCTAGATTTATAGGCTACCACTTGCCCCTTCTACATAAGTACTCCTCCTAAACCTTCTCCTGAGGAATCAATGATTACAACAAATTGACTTTCTAGATCAGGAACTTTCAATATTGGAGCTGTTGTCAACCTCTCTTTTAACTAATCAAATGCCTCCTGACATTTTTATGACCATTCAAAATGCTTTCCTTTTCTCTGAAGTGAAGTGAATGGGTTTGCAATCTTAGAAAAGTTAAAAACAAACTTCCTATAATATTTAGCTAACCCCATGAAATAGTGCACTTCATGCACATTCTTTGACACATGCCACTCTAGCATAGCTTTGATTTTCACAGGATCTACTAAAATTCCATTAGCTGATATTATGTGTCCTAGATATTATATCTATTTCTTAAAGAAAGTACACTTAGAAAGCTTCCCATACAACTTATGTTCTCTTAGCCATTGTAGAATGAACCACAAATGCTGCAAGTGCTCCTCCTCATTCATAGAATAAATAAGAATGTCATCTAGAAACACTAGAACAAATTTATCCAAGCAATCTCATAAAACATTATTCATCAAATTTATGAATGTTGCAGGGGCATTCGTAAGTCCAAAAGGTAAGACTATGTACTCATAATGTCCATACCTTCTTCTAAAAGATTTTTTATGAATGTCTTCATCTTTTATTCTCAGTTGATAATATTTGGATCATAAATCAATTTAGAGAATACTATTGCACCATGCATATGATCAAAAATATCATCAATACACAGTAGAGGATACATATTCTTTATCATTGGTTTATTGAGAATATGATAGTCTATACACAGACGCAAGGTTCCATACTTCTTTTTGACAAAGATCACAGGTGCTCCCCAAAGAGAAACACTGGGTCTAATTGAAACCCTTTAGCCAACAGTTCCTGAAGCTGGGCTTTCAATTCCATCAACTCCATAGTAGTCATATGGTATGGTGCCTATGAAATCAGTTTAGATCTAGGTATTATATCAATAGAGAAATCAAAAGATCTCTTTGGAGGTAACTATAGAAGTTCATCTAGAAAACATCCTGAAAATCTTGAAGGAAAGGATAATTCTCGAAGGTTACATTTTGTTTACTAGGGCCCCCTTCTACTTGTTCCATTTTGAATGCAAAAATTTGGCACCCTTTTCACCTAGCCCTCTTCAATTGCATAGCAGAGATAGGTTTGATCTTGACTTCTCTTTGAGTGCCTTGCAAATAGACTTTGTTTCCTACATTGTCTAGACACTCAACTATTTTTGCAAAATAGTCAACACTGGCCCTATGCCTCCATATCCAATTTATTCCTAGGATAATATCATAGGAACCTAGGGGATACAAACAAATTCACCTTAGTCAAAAAACTAGGAAGATCAAGCTTGGCTTCAAACAGGCATTGCTCTACTTGAGCTAAATAGTCTGGTTAGCATAGTCAACTGACCAAGGTTTAGCCATATATCCATCTCTTCTAGGAAATTTATTCAATACTCTTGGAGAAATAAAACTTTGATTTGCTTTAGTATCAATTAAAATAGAAATAGGAAATCTAAACAAAGTACTTGTCATCTCTATGGGAGTAATTTGGTACTCCAACTGGCGATTGTCCAAAGCCACATGGATCCTTTATTGAAAAGCTACTTGTTGGGTAGGTAAAGTGTAATGCATTGTTGAACTCCTTGGTTCTTTCTTAGACATTGATTCGCATAATGATCTTGACCACAAGAGAAACATTTTCCAGGAGGTCCTCACTTCTCAGTAGGTTTGCTTAAATTATTATCATTCCTTTGGAAATTACTATTATTATTCTTCTCATTTCTGGGTCCATCTCTATTATTTCTGAAGCCCTTGTCATTTTTCTTATTCACATCTTATTTTCCATTCCTTTTCTTGAAAGGTTGAGAAGTTGGTGACTTATTAAACCTCTTGCGATTCTTCTCACGATATGCAAAAATTAATTTCAGTTTTTGCTCTTGTTTGATTGCCTTCTCAAAAACTTGGTTCATAGTGGTAGGACCATGCACATCCACTTGTCTACCTATCTGGACATTCAGATTCATGATGAATTTCCTAATTCTGAACCTCTCATCCTTCTGATATTGTGACACATACTTCAAGAGATGGGCAAACTTTTCCCAATATTCAACCATTGACATATCTCCTTGTCACAAATTGTGAAAATCTATTAGCTTTTAGTTGAAGAAAATATGTGGTAACCACCTCTATTGAAATATGACCACAAACTAATCCCAGGTTAAGCTTAAATAACTTAGCCCCAATTCCATTTTCTTGTTCATCCACCACATTGACACTTCACCAACCAACTGATAGGCACCCCATACTACCTTGGTTATCTTAGAGTAGTTTATGATCTCAAAATGCTTTTCCATCTCTGTCAACCAAGCTTCTACAGCATCACCACTTACTGTTCCATTGAACGTGGGTGGCATTACTTTCTTCATATCTCTTAATAACTCAAAGGCAAGTCTACTTCTCTTTTCTTCTTGAGACTTAGTCAAGCTAACTTTGTACACCATCATACTCAGCCTCTACCATTTGAGCCCTCACCACTACCTAGTCTTGCTTTGTGGTGAGCATTACAACCTAATTTATAGCCTAGTCCCACTTCACAATGAGGGAAAAGAATTGTGTAGTGGCATAGCCTCTTCTAATAAATCTCTCATCATATGCCACTCTAAGCTCAGTAATGGGTTCAAATGTGTTGACATTCCAACTTGTAGTCTGTTGTGGCCTATAACTAGCCTACACTCCCTACTTCAGTTGCACTATTAGGACTATCTCGACTATGATTTGACCAATATACTTGAGCCACTCTCACAAATGCACTATCAAAGGAAAATAGTTCTTCATTAGTTCCATAGATCATATTATAATAAAAAAATAGCACATCTAGTATTCTATATAAACAAAATGATGCATCAAAAAATATGTTTCATGCCTAGGTCCCTAACTTGTCAATCAAACTCCATGGGGGCTAGAGTTGTTGTAACTATCATTACTATTCTTAGAGCTATTATGAGTCTCACAATAGTTTCACTACTTCACTCTCTTATATGGACCCTTTATATGGCCCCTAGTTGTGCCACCCAGGTTCATTAAGACCTTGGCCTCTCCCTTCTCTCACTACCATTGTTGCCTTGTTAGGTGTGCCTCTATAGTCTCCACCTCCTCCCCTGAATCATCCTCTAAGCCCATATCCTCTACCTATGACTCTGGATCTCTAGTAGGATCATCTATCATATATATTTGACATTAAATGTGCTCCTTGGAACCATGCAATAGACTATGGGGTGACTCCCACATCATCTACATCTGACACAAGAGTTGCATCATCTTCCTCATCCTTATCATCACTAAGATTGATGTCTATTATGGTGGGGTGAGTAAGGTCCCTAAACTTGGAAATGTTATGATGCAACCCCAAGTAGGTTAGCACATCTATAGGTACATCCTACACTTGCCCAAACTACCATCGTACCCTATTATAGTAAAATGTTAGGTACATGATATGCTCTAGGTAACCAATGAACTACATGTTTCTCTACATGTATGCTAGTTGGTGCATGCTCCCTATCCATCCCTATATTCCTATATATGGATGTCATATAACATCAATGCTAGATAATAAATCAAACATATACCTCCCAAACAATAAATCCCCAAACTACCAAGGCCTCCATAATGCATATGTGTGCACCTTGGGTATGTCCCATGTGATCATGTTGGGATGTCCCACTAACTAAGTGCAACAAATGTGCTTGAGGACTAACACATATAGAAGTGTTTAGATCATTAGGCTCCCACCCTCATGCCACACATATCTTCCTATATCATGGTATAGGTGTGCCAACATGCTACATCCCCATGCAAACATAGTTTTACTCTCCTCCATCACTCTGATGGTGTGAATGATTCATTTCCATAGATGTCTACTATGACCATCCTACACTATGCACATCGACATGGTTACTATGATGACTCATTAGATGATTGGGATGATAGCCTTCCCCTACTCCATCTAGCATAGCAGGATGTGTCCTAAGTGATCACCAAGGATCATGCACCCCAACACATACATCTATGTAGCCTATTCATATGCACTACTAATCACTAATCCATGATTGCTACCTAGCAACCCTACAATAGCAATTGAAAAATCTTAAAGACATCCTTGAGGATGACAGTCATCTCACCTATCAGTAATCTATAAATAGATACATCTACATACCACCTCTCAATCAATTCCATGAGAATCATGTTGTCATATTTTGCCTAGGTCAAAATAGCATAAAAATCATTCATTCCATCAGAAAATCCGATTTGAGAAAGTCTAAATGGAAGGATGTTTCCCTTAGAAAATCCCAAAACAACCCCTAAAAAATTCTAAGTGTTTTTCCCTTTCTTTTTCCTTAGTCGGCAAAATTTAAGTTTGACAAACCTTAAGTTCACTGGTTGGTAGGTTTTGCCGACAAAGGACTCGCCAACCAAATGCAAAGGAAAGCGTCAAGTCAAAAGAAAGAAGTTGGCTGCAAAGGGAAGTCAGGGAGTCAAAAAAATGTTGAACCCGCTAACTAGTTCATGATTTCTAGGGTTCACTGACATGATGATTGGTTGGTAAAGGGAACCAAAAAGCAAAGAAGAAAAGGCCAAAGGAGGGTGGTTAGGAAATCAACAGGATGGCGAACTTGCCAAATAGTTCAAATTTTCCTAAGTTCACCTATAAGGCGAATCATCGACAAAAGCAAAGGTAAAGAGGTTAACTAAAAAGAGAGAACACAAACTAAAGAGAAAGAGAGCTAGCTCAATGGTTTACAAAAGGGAAACTTTTCTAACCAAGGAAGATGAGGCAAAATAAGAAGATAGGAAAAGTTCGCAAAAGTGGAACTTTGCCAATAAGGCAAAAATAGAAAAGAAAATAGGCTAAGGCATAGTTAGTTTGCAGAAGTGCAAAATTGCCAATAAGGTGTAGAAGAAGACAAGGAATCCCAAAGAGCAAAAGAGACAGCCCAATTCTCAAAATGAAGATTTTGCCGATAAGGCAAAAGCAAAAGCTAAGTTGTTTGCAAAATGAAGATTTTAACAATAAGGCAAAATAAAGGTGAAATAAAGTGAAAATCAATGTAATATCAAAGCATGTACTATAATGTATTTCTTTAAAATATTTTACAGTAATTTTAAAATATTTTAAAGTATTGTAAATCCTTTTAAAAGGTGTGACTTTTCTAGGTGCCTTAAGACGCGCTTCCAGGTGATGCCATTGTTGTAGGCTAGGGTCATCCAAGTAGCTAAAATAGTGGGGAAATTCAATGCACAGGTACCAAAAATGAATGAATCAGATGAAGTGGCCCTGCAACCCATGCTTCTACATGTCCTTCCAAGGACAAATTAGGGCTAGGGCATGGACGTTCCTCAAATTCTATAGATTTCCTAACAAGGCCTCTGGGCCAAAATTGAATGTAGCATGGGCGCATAAATCAAATTGATTGACTAGAATTCAACGGCTATAGCTGCACAATGATTTATAAAAGCTATATATGCATATGTAAAAGATGTATTAGTTGTTGGTTAGTTGTTCTTTTGGGCTATTATGGTGGGTAGATAATTTGTTATTAGAGACCTTGCAGTGCATTTGCAAGAACCATTTGGATTTGATACATTGTGCTTGAAGATGAGCCTTCGATGTCTCTGAGTATGGTTCACCAATGAATGTAAATGGTTATTCTATGATGATTAATACAAGCAACTGATTTTGCCTCTCTCATTTTCTTTTACATTGTGTTTGTTTGAATGCTGTTCATTTATCCTGTGGATAAAACGGTCCCTCTATAAATTTCAGCATTTTTTTCTAGCCTCTGTTAAAGATTAGATGAGTCTGTGTTAGTTTATTCATCCTTTGAAATGACTATTGTGTTTTGTCAATTCCAGCCAAACATCCTAAATCTGGTGCATCACCATTTTTTTTTTTGCATTCCTTCTATCCCTTTTCACCTAGTAAATGTAGCATTAGATTTAGCTTAATTTTCTGAGCCTTAAGCTAAGAAAGAGGAACCAACCTTCTTTGGAGGTGTGGTCTCAACTACAAGGTCCCACACCTTGAGACCAATCCCATGTTACTCTGAAATTGTTGAGACTGTCAAAGCTTCAACAAAAAGGGTACAATTTAAGGTGATAACACATGTCTTTGCACCACATTTTTGGCTTGTGGTAAACCTAGGAAAAGCTAACCTAGGCCAACAACATAATATCATCTTGTGACAATGCTACATGATGGCCTCATAGAAATGACAACATGTTGCTCACACTCACTTGCACATCATCAATGACACCTACTTAAATCAAGTAGACACAAAAAATTAAAATCTTCATCATTAATAAATAAATTTATAATAAAAAATACTTTAAAAAAATTGACTTGTTAAGGATGCTAGTGCATTGGATGCAAGGGAATTATATGTTGACACATTGGATGCTAGTACATCTTTTGGACCCTAGCACCCATTTTGGATGCTACCACACCTAAAGTACCCTAACATTCTTAATGGATGCTAGAGGGTGCTGCCACAATAATGGGTTACACTTTCTGGGACATCCTAATTTTTACTGAAATCGCATATTTTTAGAAAATATAATGATTTAAGCCTTGAAAGGTTCCATTAAAAGTAGTTTAATTGAAGAGGGTTTGATCAAATCCCCTTAGATTCAAACCTCCTTGGATAGAACCCCGCTAGTTTTAAACCATACCTATAATGGAGTCTCCTCTACACCTATCAAAATGCTGATAAAAAACCACTTTTGATTTACCTTTTGGGGGATCAAATGAATTCATTTAAAATTTATGATTTGTAAGTATGTAGTCCTTATTATAAACTTCCCAAAAAGTATAATTTTAAATATATTTAATTTGATTATTATATTTATTTTTTGTTTCTTGTGAATGTAGGTTTTTCAATGAACATCAAGGTCTTTGTTTCACACATACGAAAAAATAGGAAAATAGAGAAAAAAATTCTAAAAAATACATGTCCTCTAGGTATTGATGTCCTTATTCCAACAAAAAAATTTGAATTCTAATACATACAAAAAAAGTTATGCTGGACAGAATACACCTATGTCTAAATTATAATTGGTTTGACTTCAAAACTTAATTAAAAAAATATTCAACAAAACATTATGAAACCAAAAGCATCCTCTAAATATCAGTGTTACCAATCTAAATTCAAAAGAATCTGAATTTTATCCTTTGTAGAAAAAACGTTATGTGCAACAGAATAAACATCACTTTAAAAAAATTATGTTTACCATTAAAAACTAGTTATCAAAGGAGACGCAAAAATTTTACAATCTAACTCCAATTTTTTTTTTAAAATATATATTTAGAATCTACAGACAAAATCTAACAAATCACTAGTTCGCATCATCTTCAAATTCCTAACGGTTTAGCGGCTATAGGTGTTAGAAAGTGAAGATTTAGTTCAAAAAGTTGATTTCAATGTCAAGTTTGGCCAAAAAGTGTAACCCATTATTGTGGGATGACCCTCGAATGCCCCTTGGATGCTTGCATGATCTATTAATGTCTGCATGCTTGGTGGGTTCCACAATGGATGAAAAATGCTAAAACATTGACTCAAAATTAAAAAATTTCTTGCCTCAGTTGAATGACTTGCTCCACACACTCCTTGAGTTTTGGGAAATTGAAAGACTTTTCAGCATGAAAATCTGGCTCTCAAACTACTGTAGCTTCTTAGAAATTTTTTAAGTGAATAGTAAAAATTTCAAATTTTTAGCAACTCCTTCACGAAAAAGCTCCTAACTTTTTGTAACGCCCGCCTTGAACGCCTTAAAGAATACACACTTATGCAATATGAAACAGGAAATTTTTTTTTAAAAAAAATGATAAAGTAACGTTAACACAACTAATTACGACATATTCTCTAAGGGTCCAAGGCTGCATCACTTAACAAATCAACTAACACAAATTAACATACATCAGTAACTGATCCAAATCCATGCTCAAATAAATTACTTGTTCACATTCATTGCAAATCATCAAATAACGGAATCTGCATGATTAAATACATAACTGAAATGCTTTCATATAAGTACATTAAGACATCATTACATTGCCACTTTTAGTCTACATCAAAATTACATACATAAGGAATGTTCTGTTACACAAATCTGGTACAAGGTTGTGCACTTACATCATCATCACTGGAACAAGTACAACTGGAACAAATCCTTTTCTGTATAAGATCTTGACACGAGTAACCAATGGATAAAATAGCTCTTCCACCCGACCATGTGGAACCCTAAGGTCCACCCCCCGAGCTAGGAGTTAACATGAGGTCCCAAACCACTGACAGTCAGGTAGACGAAAGACAAACAAGAACAAAGGACGACCAAACGCCAATACAACACATGGCAATATCAATACAACACAACATAACTTAACTTAACTTTCACTTCCAGAGGCGACACAAAACAAATGAGGAGAGACCGAACAAGGGATGCTAGGTTGTAGTAGGGAGAGTGTCATCGCACGGTCCTAACATGGGTTATCCTGACAGCCTCTCACTAGGCGCCAGCCCCCATCTATGGTTATCCTGACAGCCTCTCACTAGGCACCGGCCCCATAGGGTGACACATGCGGAATCGACCTTCCTTTCATGAGGACAAGGAAGTCAATCATGCCGACCAGGCCTTCTCTACCCATCCTTAGTCTAAACAAGCACTACAGGCCATGGGAGAGGAATCCATTAATCTTATTAATGTGAAATCTACCCTTAACCCCCTAGTTTATTTTTAGGTTATCACTTGATTAATCTACTTCCAACGGGTTATCCTGACTGCCACTTTGGGCGCCGGCCCCACGTTGAAAGCCACTCTCCTTCCTAACACCTAGAAAACCTTTAAACATCATGCAAGACTTAATAACAACACACGTATAAGTACACTGCAAGGCATAAACCTTCTTGCATCAAAATAAAATCATAACATCAATTGTTATCCAACACTTTTAACATCACGATCCTTTATTCTTTACAGATTTCGGGTCTCTCCATACGACAAAACGGTACAATAAGGTCACAAGAGGTTTGATATCTCATCCTGAGATTATTACTTTACAAGACACAACATTCAACCTTGACAGTACCTCATTATACTTCCTACTATGTTTGATACACAAAAACGCTATTACATCGTAATTACAAAAAACAACAATACACAAGTTGCAAATACTTAACAACGACAACTCAGCCTCTGGAATACAAGTTTGAACAACCTCAATACGACTCAATACAACACTCAATCAATTCAATTCAAATTCAGGAGATGAAATACTACAATTCATTCTCAGTTTAATGCAAACAGCTTCTGAAATAAAATCAACATTATATTATAACACTTGCAACTAAATCTCTAACTAATCTTTATTTTGCTTCAAAAGATAAATAAATTGATTAACTAAATCATTACAATAATTGATATAAGAACCACTTAATTTCTGTTTACCATTCGACACTTCATAACGATACGATCTTATATACTTTCCTTCAATCTTGTCCAATTAACTTTATCCTATTAAAGATAATAACGCTAGGAGAGATGTCTTACGGCTGAACGGTAATTACACGAGGAAAGTTCAATCACGAAATGTTTGTTATCCTTCATACGGTCTTGCAGACGTTCTAGTGAGCTCAAACAAATGGATTCTTTTATGATGATTTGAAGATGTTTCTAAAGTTGATCTTATCCGTGGTGATTTATTTCCTCAAGAGAATGATCGTAAATGCGCCCTATGCGAACAGCTTGGGATATTTTACTACTGAGATGTAAAATTGCTATTGACTGTTTTACCATAGAAATGGATGACAATACTTCAATTGATAGCATCAGACCTTAACCAGTTTATTACTGACAGACATTGACCTCACAACACTCTGTAGGTTTCAACAGCTGAACGCTGTATGAGCTCAGTCGAATTCCTTACTGCACTGATCTCCCGAGGGAGCGCCAACTCTATCAGTAAGATATCTGTTAAGTCTGTGAGGTTATGTGGACTGTTTTTACAGTCCGTTAAACTCATGCGGAGGTGTGATCCGGGGGAAGGAAACCTCTCAGATGTCTTAGCAGTACATAGATTCATTGAAATTTACCAGCAATGAGAATACAAATATGGTGAGTTTCCAATGGCAAACCAAGGTCGCTGGTTTTGGCTAATAAAAGAGATTGAACTTCTGAAATAAAGTACAGCTAACTGACAGCAACAGCGTTCAATAAGCATAGAAAAGATTGCAGAATGTATGGGAAACGAAATAGCTTTCAAGGCAGCGTTTCATGCCACTAATTACTCTCAAAGGTGCGCCCAGCCATACTGGTGTGATCTCCCCATTAGATTTGACTAAAATTTAGGTTTTCACCTCCAGCAACTACAGAAAACAAAAGCTTTTAAGACATTACTCCAGTCGTCTAGGGCACATGACTCCATATGGGAGATGTTGATCAATCCCTTGTGAGTTTGCTCACACTACATACCTCCTATCCCACGTCTTACACATATAGCTTGCATCTATAACATCGGTTTTGGAAACCTTAAATCTTATTCTGATTTCTTAGCCATACCAGGTGCAATTCGCAAAAAACCACACTTTCCAGACATGCGCCTAGTCCAGCGGCTTAGGGAGTCAATGGACGAGTGCAGAGTTGTATCCAAACAGAAGAACCATTTAATAATCAAAGATAATAAGAATTCAATCACTCCAGCTGTGGTCAACGGCAACACCGTAGTACTAAGTGAATGGCGAAGAAAAGGGATTCGAACTTTCATACAGACGAATGAAAGCAAGGCAGGGACGAGTGACAGCAAGGCAGAAACGAAATGAAAACAAGCCAGCGGCTATCTAATACCGTCGGTCCATGAAGGAATAATACCAAAGACAATATACATGGGATATCGACACACCATACTGGAGGTAAAACGAAATGAAAAGGCTTCAGAAATTTTCACCAAATCGCAGGACCATAAGACAAAAGCAGCGCTCTACCAATGACGCCCTAGCTTGCAGATATAAATGGCCTGGAAGATGATGAAAGGCAGAGAAACTTAAAATGACTCCTGGTATAGCTAGGCTCACAGCCATAGAATTTTGCACGTGGATTAGAGGTGAAACAGATCTAAGAATTGCTACTGATTTCCAAACCAATTGCTCAAA
Organism: Cunninghamia lanceolata; assembly: GCA_027924645.1. Lineage (NCBI taxonomy): Eukaryota > Viridiplantae > Streptophyta > Pinopsida > Cupressales > Cupressaceae > Cunninghamia > Cunninghamia lanceolata. The sequence continues at coordinate 10,951,758 of BSBN01000389.1, forward strand.
TCGTTATAAGTTACAGCGCTGAATCGTTTGTTGCCAGAATAGTCTAACGGATGAGAGGGTAAGGAAATGGCAAAAAGGTAATTCATGATTGAAACTACGGAAGAAATCTAGACTGAGAGATCTTACGGAAATGTCGTCTTACATCTTCAAACCCTACCTATTTAACGCCGGTCTGAGAGCGCATACATAAGGTATTACTGAAAAACATCCTCTGTGATAAAAAGTAAACCATCAAAAATGAATGATTGCAGGAATGACAAAATGATTCGGCCAAAGCAGTGGACGGAAACAATTGACTTACGGAATCCTTGAGCAGAAACGAAATGTTTAAACCCTAAGAGAAGATGCTGATTACACACTGAGAGGACAGTCTACAGAACTATTTGGAATCGAATAAACTATAACCACATTTGCAGATTGAAATGAAGTTCAGAGATAAGGCATTCGACAGAACTTGATTTCGCAAACCACCTCGACGAACCTGCTCCAATTGTTGCAGTTCCAAGCTGCTTCTTTCCTTTCACCTGTGATGCTGTCCTTGATGCACCTACAGCTCTTTTATAACACAGCCTCTCTCCTCTCCAAGGGCTTGGCACGCGATCCCGTGCATAACTCCTTTAAAGCATATGTATTTTATTTAATTTAATGATCCCCACATATTATTTATTTTATTTTATTATTATATCTCTTTATAGCCGACCCCAAAATATTGTTATAAATAGAATAGTACTATATCGACAATCTATAATTTTGTACTATACTTTAATTTATCTTATTAATCAAGCTGTGAATCACAATTTACAAGCATGATTACATATATTTATTTAGTTAAATATTTATTATAAATAATATTATATCGAATAATACAAATTTCTTACAACTTTATTTAACGACAACACTCCTCATAAAATAACAATTTATTTATAACGATAATCGACAACAACGACTTAATGCCCATATAACAACATTTATACTCTTCCGTAGAATAATACTAATTAAAGCACAACATTACCACACATACTTAGACACCTTCAAACTTGATTTGACTCCAAGGTACAGTATTACCTGACAGCAAGACATGAGCGAACGACAACCAATAACCACAAGGGTAAACTGACGACCAAGGAACACTAACTAGGGACCTCACGTTAGCTCCAACCAACTAATCCATTGGCGAAGGCACGCTTAGACCTGTAATCAGGTGGAGTCGATGCCTAGTACCTGCATCCTGTAGCAATGCACAGTTAACCATAACAAGATATACGTATACATCACATGCAGTCCTATCGTGAATGGAAATTGCAGTGGGGTAGGGTACTCGAGAACGAGTAATACGACACTGTTCCATTCACGTTTATGAATAACAATCAACTATATTGAACAAGGTATCAGATTACTAGTCTACAACATAAAATAATCAACTAACTTCTAATCCCATATAATGAATAACATCAAAGCATCTAAAACATCAGTTCATTTATCAAATTGTAAAGCATAAAGTGACATAATCCAACATCAACATCTGTTATCATAATAATTAGGTTCATACTGAAATAGCAAAATTACTAGAAATCCATCATCAACGATCTAAAAATACTATCAAAATGTCCAGTACTACTAAGCAAACATCAGTCCAAAAGACGATAAGTTGAGGGGCACTACATCCTCCCCCCTAGGATCAGGCTTACTCCTGGAAGCCTACAAACAAATATGGATATAGCTCTTGCATACGGGAAGTATCTTCCCAGGTCGCTGAAGTCTCATCATTAGGATCCCATTGGACCCTTACCTGCTCTATGACTCTGCCCCTGAGAGCGAGTCGCCTGTGCTCCAAAATGCCTACGGGCTCCAAAGCTAGCTGCCCATCCTCTACCTGTAAAGCATTCCAATCAAGGACATGTGAAATATCTGGATGATAAGGTCTAAGCACAGAAACATGAAATACGTCATGGACGCGAGACAAGCTAGGCGGCAAAGCAAGACGGTACGCAACAGGACCGATCCTCTCCAAAACCTTGAATGGCCCTACAAAACGTGGCGCGAGCTTAGAGCCTTTTCCGTAACGGATCGGACTCTTTCGCGGACGCACCCGCAAGAATACCCGATCACCAACTAAAAACTGACGATCAAGTCTGTGAGCATCTGCATATTTCTTCTGTCTATCCTGAGCTGCTACCAGATGCTCTCTGATGCGATCAACCTGCTGCTCCATCTCTTGGAGCATCTGTGGACCTAGGAGAACTCTATCCTCAAGACGATCCCAACTCAATGGGGTACGACAAGGACGACCGTATAGGGCCTGAAAAGGAGACATGCCAATGGAACTGTGGTACCCATTATTGTACGCAAACTCCACCAAATACAAATAATCTTCCCAACGATTTTGCTGATCCATCACATACATTCGGAGCATATCCTCAAGGACCTGATTGACCCTCTCAGTTTGCCCATCAGTCTCTAGATGATAAGCTGAACTGAAGTTCAATTGAGTCCCCAACGCATGCTGAAGAGATGTCCAAAGAGCTGAAGTAAAAACTGGATCACGATCAGAGATAATCTTACGAGGAATCCCGTGCAATCTGACAATATCCTCCATGAAAATTTTGGCCACAGATGGGGCATTATATGAAGATCGGACAGGAGAAAAGTGTGCTACTTTCGTAAGCCTGTCTACAGTGACCATTATCGCATCATGGCGACGAGAAGACATGGGTAAACCAACTATAAAATCTATTGAAATGATGTCCCACTTCCATTCCGGAATAAGATGTGGCTGAAGAAGACCTGCGGGATGCTAATGTTCCGCCTTAACCCTCTGACATTCTAAGCATCTCGAAACAAAATCAGCAATATCCCTCTTCATTCCAGCCCAAAAATATATCTGACGAAGGTCTGCATACATCTTCTTGACACCTGGATGCGCAGAATAAGGTGCCCGATGAGCCTCAGTCATGATTAGGGTGCGGAGACCCTCTGTAGGAGGCACATAAATGCGACCTAAATGTCGCAAGAGACCATCCGACTCGATAGAATACCCAGCATATCTACTCTCCAAGGCTCTACCAGACTCCACTTCAGCTTTCACTTCTTGATACCATCTATCTATGGGGAGTGCTGCAAGAATCTGCCCTCTCAAATCCACTCCAAGAGTGATTGATGAAAGTTCATGTCTTCGACGACTAAGAGCATCCGCCACCACATTCTCCTTACCTTGGATATATTTTACCTCAAAATCGTACTCACAAAGAAACTCCATCCACTGCCTCTGTCTCGCATTCAGGTTTGGCTGAGTAAAGATATACTGTAAACTTCGGTGATCACTGTGCAGCTCAAACCGATGCCCCAACAAGAAGTGTCTCCATCTTACCAATGCATGAACAACTGCAGCTAACTCTAGGTCATGTGTAGGATAGTTTAACTCATGATCTTTGAGTTTACGGGACTCGTAAGCTATCACACGACCCTCCTGCATTAAAACTGCTCCTAAACCTTCCAAAGATGCATCAGTACATACCACAAAATCCCCGGCAGGATCCGGCACTGCTAGAATAGGTGCACTAGTTAACCGCTCCTTAAGACTCTGAAAGGCTGCTTGACACTGTTCTGACCAAATGAACTTCTTTCCTTTTCTCTGAAGAGAAGTTATAGGGTGAGCTATCTTTGAAAATCCTTCCACAAATCAACGATAATAGCCTGCTAAACCCATGAAACTACGAACCTCTGAAACATTGGTAGGAGCCGGCCAATCCATGATGGCTTGAATCTTTGAACGATCCACTGCAATTCCCTTGTCTGAAATAACATGTCCCAAATATTTTACTTCAGTTTGAAAGAAATCACATTTAGCCAGATTGGCATACAGCTGATTTTCTCTTAAACACTGCAGAACCTGACGCAAATGTTCTTCATGCTCCTACATCGACCTTGAATAAATCAATATATCATCTAAGAAGACAAGAACAAATCTATCAAGATAGGTACGAAACACACCATTCATCAGGCTCATAAATACTGATGGCGCATTTATCAATCCAAAAGGTACAACAGTGAACTCATAATGCCCATAGCGAGTGCGAAATGCTGTCTTGTGGATGTCAGTCTCAAAGATGCGTAACTGATGATATCCCGATTTTAGGTCTATCTTGGAGAACACCTTAGCTCCCTTGATCTGGTCAAAGAGGTCATCAATTCATGGCAATGGGTACCTGTTCTTCACCGTCACCTTATTAAGCTGTCGATAGTCGATGCACAAACGCAGAGATCCATCCTTTTTCTTCACAAAAATCATAGGTGCTCCCCATGGAGAGACACTTGGATGAATGAATCCCTTCGCTAATAACTCTTCTAGCTGCAAGCGAAGCTCCTTAAGTTCCTGAGTAGTCATCCGATATGGAGCTCGTGAGATAGGTTCTGCTCCAGGAACAAGGTCTATCTTGAAATCAATATCCCGCTTCGGTGGCATACCTGGAATCTCGCTAGGAAAGACATCTTTATACTCCTTAAGAATAGGATAATCATTAAGGGATGTCTCCCTATTTTCTCCAAAATCTAAGTCATTAACTGTTACAGCAAACAACTTGCATCCTTGACGCAAACATCTCTTCAATTGCATAGCAGAAATCATGCGCAAGGAGATGGGTCTCTGAATCCCAACCACTTCTACTTCTTTGCCCGAATCATCAACACACCTCACTAACTTGTGGCGACAGTCTATCACCACTCGATGAGCATCCAACCAATCCATTCCGAGCACTATGTCATAGGATCCTAATGGTATAATGCGAAGATCCGCTGAGGTAGATAAAGGTCCTATCCTCAACTCGCAACCATACACAAGAGAGTCTACTGATACCCTAGACCCAGAGGCCAATTCCACCTGCCACTTAACATCTTGCTTTGCTGCCACTAATTTGCAACGTTCCACTATAGAAGGGGAAATAAAAGAATCTGAAGCACCAGAGTCAAATAGAATAGAAATGGTAATACCTCGTACAACACCTGTAGCCTCCACAACGGTACCTTGGTGCTCCGCTTGGCGATTATCCACAGCCGCAAACACTCTATGTGACCTGCCTACATCACCAACAGTGGGCTCTGAAACTGCGGGCCTCTATCCAAAACCTGAAGTATTCTTACGCGGGCACTGTCTAGCAATGTGGCCCTGCTGGCCGCAAGAGAAACATCCTATTCCCCTACCAAAACCTCCACCACCTACATGAGCATTAGATTGCTGAAAACTTCCTCTACTTGCAGCAGATTGTGTACTCTGCGCTGGTTGACTGACACGATCACGTTTAACTCTCTGCCAACCTCGATCGTTCCTGGAATGAAATCTGCTACCTTGCTGATACTGAGAGTTTCTTGATTTCGTCTGGGAAAACTGTTGTTGCTGCTGTCCACTCTTAGAAGGTACCTGTTGACTCCGCGAGTTACCTGCTGCATGAGACTGACCACCTCGGAAACCCGAACCTGCTTGAGATGAGCTACCAATCTGTACACTTGTATGACCTCCTAGGGCCATGGTCAAGTTCTCTTCCACCAGTCGAGCCTTCTCAACTGCTACCTCCATGGTCTTCAGCTCGAACACACGAACTCCTCCACTGATGCGTGCATTCAGACCCCTAATAAAATGCTGAACTAACATGGCCTCGTCGTTCCCAATGCCTGCATACTGCTTGAGTTCATAAAACCTGCACTCATACTGTTCCACTATCATGGCCATCTGTCTCAACCCATGGAATTCGTCCGCTCGTCGTTGCCTCCAATGATCAGATAAAAATCGAGCTCTGAACCTTTCCAGAAATAGTTCCCATGAAATTGTCGCAATATCCAGATGCAACTTTTGTTCCTCGAGACGCCACCATGTAGAGGCGAATCCTCTTAGATGCATGATGGCGCATCTTGCCTTAGTGTTGCTGCCATATGGATGCATAGCAAAGCACCTCTCCAAATCAACTAGCCATGTTTCTGCTTCCAAACCGCTACTGGAGCCATCGAATGTAGGAGGACGGGCTCTCATCAAGTCTCTCATGTGGCCCGCAAGAATGGCTTCTTGATCAGCTGTGATTTCTCTCCTTCTAGGAGATCGTTCCCTTTCTCTCTCTTCTGGTTGTGCTACCTCCTACCTTAGACCAAGACGAGCAAGCACCTCCTCAAGGAGCTGGCGTAGTTGAGCACCCTCGGGCTGATCCTGATTCTCTTGATTCTCACTTCCACCTTCTTGTGTACTTCCATGAGGGGAACTAGGAGGAGGGCTAATATCAACACCTCTCCCACGACCCCTACCTCGTCCACGTCCTCGGCCTCGTACTCTAGGCATCTTCCTGGACAACACATCCAAGAACCACTTCAGGTTGTTAGGCAAGGACCATGAATGAATATGTTCTTCAGAGTTTAAGCAACTAGCATAGCTCAATGGGCTAATTATAAAACCAGAGTACCCAGTGTTAGTAACCTGGCTCTGATACCAGATGTAACGCCCGCCTTGAACGCCTTAAAGAATACACACTTATGCAATATGAAACAGGAATTTTTTTTTTTTTTAAAATGATAAAGTAACGTTAACACAACTAATTACGACATATTCTCTAAGGGTCCAAGGCTGCATCACTTAACAAATCAACTAACACAAATTAACATACATCAGTAACTGATCCAAATCCATGCTCAAATAAATAACTTGTTCACATTCATTGCAAATCATCAAATAACGGAATCTGCATGATTAAATACATAACTGAAATGCTTTCATATAAGTACATTAAGACATCATTACATTGCCACTTTTAGTCTACATCAAAATTACATACATAAGGAATGTTCTGTTACACAAATCTGGTACAAGGTTGTGCACTTACATCATCATCACTGGAACAAGTACAACTGGAACAAATCCTTTTCTGCATAAGATCTTGACACGAGTAACCAATGGATAAAATAGCTCTTCCACCCGACCATGTGGAACCCTAAGGTCCACCCCCCGAGCTAGGAGTTAACATGAGGTCCCAAACCACTGACAGTCAGGTAGACGAAAGACAAACAAGAACAAAGGACAACCAAACGGCAATACAACACATGGCAATATCAATACAACACAACATAACTTAACTTAACTTTCACTTCCAGAGGCGACACAAAACAAATGAGGAGAGACCGAACAAGAGATGCTAGGTTGTAGTAGGGAGAGTGTCATCGCACGGTCCTAACATGGGTTATCCTGACAGCCTCTCACTAGGCGCCGGTCCCCATCTATGGTTATCCTGACAGCCTCTCACTAGGCACCGGCCCCATAGGGTGACACATGCGGAATCGACCTTCCTTTCATGAGGACAAGGAAGTCAATCATGCCGACCAGGCCTTCTCTACCCATCCTTAGTCTAAACAAGCACTACAGGCCATGGGAGAGGAATCCATTAATCTTATTAATGTGAAATCTACCCTTAACCCCCTAGTTTATTTTTAGGTTATCACTTGATTAATCTACTTCCAACGGGTTATCCTGACTGCCACTTTGGGCACCGGCCCCACGTTGAAAGCCACTCTCCTTCCTAACACCTAGAAAACCTTTAAACATCATGCAAGACTTAATAACAACACACGTATAAGTACACTGCAAGGCATAAACCTTCTTGCATCAAAATAAAATCATAACATCAATTGTTATCCAACACTTTTAACATCACGATCCTTTATTCTTTACAGATTTCGGGTCTCTCCATACAACAAAACGGTACAATAAGGTCACAAGAGGTTTGATATCTCATCCTGAGATTATTACTTTACAAGACACAACATTCAACCTTGACAGTACCTCATTATACTTCCTACTATGTTTGATACACAAAAACGCTATTACATCGTAATTACAAAAAACAACAATACACAAGTTGCAAATACTTAACAACGACAACTCAGCCTCTGGAATACAAGTTTGAACAACCTCAATACGACTCAATACAACACTCAATCAATTCAATTCAAATTCAGGAGATGAAATACTACAATTCATTCTCAGTTTAATGCAAACAGCTTCTGAAATAAAATCAACATTATATTATAACACTTGCAACTAAATCTCTAACTAATCTTTATTTTGCTTCAAAAGATAAATAAATTGATTAACTAAATCATTACAATAATTGATATAAGAACCACTTAATTTCTGTTTACCATTCGACACTTCATAACGATATGATCTTATATACTTTCCTTCAATCTTGTCCGATTAACTTTATCCTATTAAAGATAATAACGCTAGGAGAGATGTCTTACGGCTGAACGGTAATTACACGAGGAGAGTTCAATCACGAAATGTTTGTTATCCTTCATACGGTCTTGCAGACGTTCTAGTGAGCTCAAACAAATGGATTCTTTTATGATGATTTGAAGATGTTTCTGAAGTTGATCTTATCCGTGGTGATTTATTTCCTCAAGAGAACGATCGTAAATGCGCCCTATGCGAACAGCTTGGGATATTTTACTACTGAGATGTAAAATTGCTATTGACTGTTTTACCATAGAAATGGATGACAATACTTCAATTGATAGCATCAGACCTTAACCAGTTTATTACTGACAGACATTGACCTCACAACACTCTGTAGGTTTCAATAGCTGAATGCTTTATGAGCTTAGTCGAATTCCTTACTGCACTAATCTTCCGAGGGAGCGCCAACTCTATCAGTAAGATATCTGTTAAGTCTGTGAGGTTATGTGGACTGTTTTTACAGTCCGTTAAACTCATGCGGAGGTGTGATCCGGGGGGAGGAAACCTCTCAGATGTCTTAGTAGTACATAGATTCATTGAAATTTACCAGCAATGAGAATACAAATATGGTGAGTTTCTAATGGCAAACCAAGGTCACTGGTTTTGGCTAATAAAAGAGATTAAACTTTTGAAATAAAGTACAGCTAACTGACAGCAACAGCGTTCAATAAGCACAGAAAAGATTGCAGAATGTATGGGAAACGGAATAGCTTTCAAGGCAGCATTTCATGCCACTAATTACTCTCAAAGGTGCGCCCAGCCATACTGGTGTGATCTCCCCATTAGATTTGACTAAAATTTAGGTTTTCACCTCCAGCAACTATAGAAAACAAAAGCTTTTAAGTCATTACTCCAGTCATCTAGGGCACATGACTCCATATGGGAGATGTTGATCAGTCCCTTGTGAGTTTGCTCACACTACATACCTCCTATCCCACGTCTTACACATATAGTTTGCATCTATAACATCAGTTTTGGAAACCTTAAATCTTATTCTGATTTCTTAGCCATACCAGGTGCAATTCGCAAAAAACCACACTTTCCAAACATGCGCCTAGTCCAGCGGCTTAGGGAGTCAATGGACGAGTGCAGAGTTGTATCCATACAGAAGAACCATTTAATAATCGAAGATAATAAGAATTCAATCACTCCAGCTGTGGTCAACGGCAACACTGTAGTACTAAGTGAATGGCGAAGAAAAGGGATTCAAACTTTCATACAGATGAATGAAAGCAAGGCAGGGACGAGTGACAGCAAGGCAGAAACGAAATGAAAACAAGCCAGCGGCTATCTAATACCATCGGTCCACGAAGGAATAATACCAAAGACAATATACATGGGATATCGACACACCATACTGGAGGTAAAACGAAATGAAAAGGCTTCAGAAATTTTCACCAAATCGCAGGACCATAAGACAAAAGCAGCGCTCTACCAATGACGCCCTAGCTTGCAGATATAAATGGCCTGGAAGATGATGAAAGGCAGAGAAACTTAAAACGACTCCTGGTATAGCTAGGCTCACAGCCATAGAATTTTGCACGTGGAGCAGAGGTGAAACAGATCTAAGAATTGCTACTGATTTCCAAACCAATTGCTCAAATCATTATAAGTTACAGCGCTGAATCATTTGTTGCCAGAATAGTCTAACGGATGGGAGGGTAAGGAAATGGCAAAAAGGCAATTCATGATTGAAACTACGCAAGAAATCTAGATTGAGAGATCTTACGGAAATGTCGTCTTACATCTTCAAACCCTACCTATTTAACGCCGGTCTGAGAGCGCATACATAAGTTATTACTAAAAAACATCCTCTGTGATAAAAAGTAAACCATCAAAAATGAATGATTGCAGGAATGACAAAATGATTCGGCCAAAGCAGTGGACGGAAACAATTGACTTACGGAATCCTTGAGCAGAAACGAAATGTTTAAACCCTAAGAGAAGATGCTGATTACACACTGAGAGGACAGTCTACAGAACTATTTGGAATCGAATAAACTATAACCACATTTGCAGATTGAAATGAAGTTCAGAGATAAGGCATTCGACGGAACCTGATTTCGCAAACCACCTCGACGAACCTGCTCCAATTGTTGCAGTTCCAAGCTGCTTCTTTCCTTTCACCTGTGATGCAGTCCTTGATGCACCTACAGCTCTTTTATAACACAACCTCTCTCCTCTCCAAGGGCTTGGCACGCGATCTCGTGCATAACTCCTTTAAAGCATATGTATTTTATTTAATTTAATGATCCCCACATATTATTTATTTTATTTTATTATTATATCTCTTTATAGCCGACCCCAAAATATTGTTATAAATAGAATAGTACTATATCGACAATCTATAATTTTGTACTATACTTTAATTTATCTTATTAATCAAGCTGTGAATCACAATTTACAAGCATGATTACATATATTTATTTATTTAAATATTTATTATAAATAATATTATATCGAATAATACAAATTTCTTACAACTTTATTTAACAACAACACTCCTCATAAAATAACAATTTATTTATAACGATAATCGACAACAACGACTTAATGCCCATATAACAACATTTATACTCTTCCGTAGAATAATACTAATTAAAGCACAACATTACCACACATACTTAGACACCTTCGAACTTGATTTGACTCCAAGGTACAGTATTACCTGATAGCAAGACATGAGCGAACGACAACCAATAACCACAAGGGTAAACTGACGACCAAGGAACACTAACTAGGGACCTCACGTTAACTCCAACCAACTAATCCATTGGTGAAGGCACGCTCAGACCTGTAATCAAGTGGAGTCGATGCCTAGTACCTGCATCCTGCAGCAACGCACAGTTAACCATAACAAGATATACGTATACATCACATGCAGTCCTATTGTGAATGGAAATCGTAGTGGGGTAGGGTACTCGAGAACGAGTAATACGACACTATTCCATTCACGTTTATGAATAACAATCAACTATATTGAACAAGGTATCAGATTACTAGTCTACAACATAAAATAATCAACTAACTTCCAATCCCATATAATGAATAACATCAAAGCATCTAAAACATCAGTTCATTTATCAAATTGTAAAGCATAAAGTGACATAATCCAACATCAACATCTGTTATCATAATAATTAGGTTCATACTGAAATAGCAAAATTACTAGAAATCCATCATCAACGATCTAAAAATACTGTCAAAACGTACAGTACTACTAAGCAAACATCAGTCCAAAAGACGATAAGTTGAGGGGCACTACACTTTTAGCCACAAGCTCATATTTTTATGTCATTTCTTCCATATGGGTCTAGGATTCACTGTCTTTCTTATCATGCACTTTTTATTGTGTTGTTATTTCTTGAAATAACCCTTTAGGAACTATTTTCTTTGAAATTTTGAAATGCTAAATTATTTTCCTTTTCTTACCTCCTTAAATATCAAGTAACAATAGGAGCAGACATAAATTTACCCTTATTCCATTTGTTTCTCCTTTATCTTCATTACATTCTTCTCACTATATTATATAAATCTTCTATTACTATTTTTATTTCTATACTAACATACTTGTCTTGTAGGATTAAATGTTTTCTAACATTGTGATTTTGTAAAATTGTGGTTCCTAACTCTATGGTTTTGAAGGTTCTTAGTTTAGGGGTATAATTCTTTTGCTTGGATAATTGTTCTATGTCCTCTACAATATCCATTTGAGTATTCTTTTTTATGATACATTTCATTTGTGTACTTTAGCATAGCTTATCATTTAGTGTCATCATCTCACTAATGTGGGGACAAAATGTAATGTAGAAAATTGTGCACCCTCATAGTTACACATTATGCTTTGGACTATATTTTGTGTTCACTCCCCTAGCATGTTTTAAGGATTTCTTTAGCCTTATCTTTGTCCTCCTTCCCTCACCGGATTACCATTTTTTTGTATCACACTCTAATTCTCCTTTTTAATCTAAGACATGCAAAATTTGAGGATATTTCCTCAAGATGCTAGAGTGATGCATGGAATATTACATGACACACTAGCATCCTAAAAGATTTCAAAAATTTAAACATTCATTTGTCACCCAATGACATGTTGTAAACTATTATAATGCTCGTGTACCTAGAAAATGCCTCTAAAGTCCAAATCTAACCCTTTAACTTCCAATAAACCCTTTTGGAAAATAATTGTTTTGGGATTTGGCTTGGAAGAAGATCTATCTACACAATACATGTAACTTTGTTGGCTTTCTTGGCTCTATGTTAAATATACTACCATTGTTGAATCTTACTCAAGGTTTCATGTTGTTACACTATGATTGACACCTCCAAAAGATTACTTTCCTTCTACATCACATGAGTAATATTATTCTCATTTATGTTTAAATAACTGTTGTGCAATTTTTGCACACCATACACCATTTCAAAAATTTGGATGCATTTTCTAGTTTCTATTATTTGTCAGTAAGGATTCAGTCAGACAGAGGCATGACCTATCAGCTTATAGTGAAGGAAAGTGCCCAGCCATTCCAAGCCATAGCGAAGACTCAAGAGGCTGGGCCTCTCAAGGAACTACTGGCATTCATAAATGTAAGTCACCAATTCATAGATACCTCTCGCACCACAAGGGTGAGTCTAGTAATAGAGGCACTGCCAATGCCACATAATCATCAAAGGTGGCCAAAGTGTCAGAGGAAAACCATCCAATATGATGCGAAGGTTTATAAAATGTAAGAGAAGAATCACAGTGACTAACTCAGGCACATACCACTAAAGAAATAAAGAGCCACTATAAATACAGCCGTAGCCTCTTAAAAACAACTTAGTAAATAATAAAGCAAAGGAATTATAATGGTACAATCAAGAACATTAATGCAATTGTTTAGGCACACCAGATACAAAGGATCAACTATTATAATATGACAAAAGTATTGCATGAGCATTTGACTATGCAGTAAAGAAAGTACGAATACAATGAGATGGTAGGCATCAGAATGATGGTTCTAGCTTTAAAATTTAGTGCAGCCAACGTTAGAATCAAAATAGGAATGGCAAAACATTCTATAAAGGTTGACGTTGTCATCCACATATATAACATTGTAAGTCTAAATTAATGGCGTGGCTTTGGACACAAGCATTGCTTGATATAAATGTAGGCAACCATTTCAAATAGAATGAAAAGCCTCCCTATGATGAGAGCATTGTCAAAGAGGAAACCGTGGCCCACTAAAGCATGGAAGTGCATTTACAAGGAATGGGGCTCTGTCTTACAATTCAAAATGAGTCAATTAATATTGAAGTTGAAGCCACTGTCAAAGTGTAGAGGATTAGAATGAGCGTAGGTTTCATAAATAAAGGTTCTAATTCGAGTATGAGTTTTTTCATGCCCACATTTTCCATGCGGTCATGACATGAAACACGTGTCATGTCCACATTTGTCATGTGGTCAGGACATGAAATATCAAAAACTTTTCCGCATGTCCCTAGAAACCCCCTCACACACGTCAGCATGCTCGGTGGCAATACGCATAAGGTGTAAACATGTCAATCTTATTTGGGGAATTGCGTCTACCTACGCAATCCCCTACATGATGAAAGCCAACTAGGGGGTTATGCGATGCGATGTGTGCCGCTTCTAGGGTTAGAACGGATCTAACTCAAACCCTAAGTTTCCTAGGCGAAATAGATGATTTTGACATAATCGAACTCAAGTCTTAACTCTAATGCGAAGACAAAATTGAAATAGAAATAACACATCTAATGGTATGCTGGTCGCAAAATAAAATGGGGTGATTATATGAAGTCGTAAAAATGCCATAGCAATAAACTCTAAAATCTGAGAAAAATTCGACAGCATAACGCGTTTTCAGTAATTGAAACAAAAATTTTAAAAAGAAAATCTCCAAGAAGGATTTAATGCAAAAATTAAAATAATTAATCATAAGGAAAATTAAATGAATTTTCCAAGGTCAAATAAATTTGACCACACAACAAAATTATAAAATTCGAATTAAAATAAATGACCAAAAATACAACTCAATACTTGAGTCCATTAATAAATATAATCTCGACAATTACATTTATTAATTAACTCCAGTTAAAATAATTAAGAAGAGGATGAATTAAAATATCCCCTCTGGGATAAAATGAATTAAATTAAAATTAAATTCAATAAAAGGATTTCCCACCACAATTATTTAAAACGCACTAGAAATTAAAATAAATGCCCCAAAATAAATAACTTATCAAGGGATAAAGCATCCCAATTAAAACAAGAACAACCCATTCCCACAAATTAAATTTCCACAAGGAATTAAAATCAAAACCCCAAAATAATATTAAACAACTAAGATGAAGCACAAAGAAAGTCAAAAATTCAAAAAGTCCTGAAAATCAAAAGTGGAGGGAACAAGAATTCCCGTGCACATGGAATAATTAAAAGAAATAAATAAAATAACAATCCTAATATCCTCACACCCTCCACTCAACCCTAATTCCATTATTCTATTATTTTCTCAAAAGGGAACCCTAACCCTATTGTAATCTTATTCTTTTTGTTTTGTTTTCTCACTTGTTTCTTTCCATCTGTTTCTCCATTTTCTTTGTTGCAGGTTGAAGGTTTTGTTTACTCATGGCTGCCATGGAGAAAAGATACAGAGGTATATATACAGTGTAGATATCATGGGTTTCGTTTGTTTATCCTTTTTTTTTGTTAATATATAGAAAATATAGAACGCTGAGGAGGCAAGGAATATATATATATATATTAAAATATAAAATACTATTAAATGTAAAAGTGGATGGACGACCTACAAGTTTTAAGGGGCAAAAGGGCCGGATGAGGGTTTGGCCGACGGCCCATCACCAGGCTTCCTCCTACGGCTTCCATGTTAAACGATGAACAAGGCAAGAGGGGGGGGTTTGGGGGCATCGAAACTGCCCCAAACTTACATGGCTCACGGTGTTTTGAGGAGGGGAAGGGGTGTGGGGAGGAGGCCGTGCCTCCACCCACACCCACAGTGGTAAGTTACAAGCAGCGATGGTAGAGTGGGGGACTGTCGTGGGCGTCGTCGTCCACCATAGCCCATCTAAAATCTTTTTTTTTGTTTCATAAAAGCCTCCCAAAACACAGTTTTATTTTTTTTGTTAAACACTGTAAAATACAGTTTGCATTAAATGTAATTGGATTTCATTACTTATAATATAATCATTTAATATTCAATATATATTGGTATATATATATATACAACTATGTACACTATGCCACTCAGTTTGATAGTGGTCCAAAATGTAACTAAAATCTAGAATGAATATATAATAAATATATACATATATATGTTTATATATATATATATATAATCATTTATACTTTAAACCTCATTACTAAGTGGGGGTTAAAAACCAGATCCATGACTCATATTAATCTAGTAGGCTATTTTTTTTTTGTGAAACTAAAATTTACAGATTATCTTTTTATTTTCATAGCATTGAAAATTCTAGATTTCATTTTTTTTAAAAAAAGAAAACAGAAGCATAATAATGGAAATAAAACACATTTATTTGTTCTAAAACTCATTTCTAACAACACTATTTGTTTACCTTACTATGTTAGCATACAACAATTTTCAACTGCAACCTATACATTTCTGGTAATCTATTCTTTTCTTTTCTTTTTATTACAAAAGCAACAACTATATATTTTCTTAGAATGAGCAAACAACAACTATATATTTTGCCTTTGGCAACTATTCAAACTCATAACACAGCAATGGCCAAATAACCAGATTCTTAACATCACAATGAGAGGCATTTTACAATAATTTCCTTGCAACCACTAGAACAATGGGAAGTAATAATAAATTTTACAGCCAAACAAAAAGGGTAATTCTCATTAAAATTTCTTACAATAGCAAACACAAGGAGAGTAATAATTTTTCTAACAATTACAATAAGACCTCTAAGGCCATGGCTCACAATAGCCAACCAAAAATAATGCAAATAAGGTAAAAATGTCCTCCAAAACTTTATTTCTTCAATAAAACCTGCAATAATACAACACAAAAAATAGGGAACCAAGCCACTAAGGAATGCCCTCCTCCCTACCATAGACCTGCTAGTGGGTCACCCCTGAGTTAGAGAGGTAGGAATCACACGGTTTTACAATCACACCACAACAATGCAACCATAAATCACACAAAAATTACACCCAAGGCTTTACACATAACAAAACTCAATAAAATGAGTTTGGAGGGGGTAGGGGAGTGGACCCCTCAACTCAAGAGGTCACCCCAAGAACTCCAAAAATCACAAAATCTCAAGGCCTCAAGCCATAGCAAAATATACATATCTCCATAAATCTCAAAACCATCATGGCACTCTTGCCATCCAAATTTCTCCCAAACACCATAGAATGCCCTCAAGCCTATAATGAGTACAACAATAAGGAGGTGACCTCGAGGAGGTTCACTCTCCCCCACCCCATACAAGTTGAGCCTTACCTCCAAATGGAGGTGCCCTTACCAACTCCCAACCCACACAAAAATGAAAACAACACCAAACATACATTTCCAACACACTCAAATAAATAAAACATGCATGGGGAAATGGCTATTGCCATGGAGTTTACCTTCGAAAGCCCTACAATGGAAGCATGTTTGAAGAAGAGCTCCAAGCTTCTCCAAAATCTCCAAGCCTCCAAGAATTTCTCAAACACTCCCAAAACCTCCAAAATAGAAAGGAATTGCAAAAAGTAAGAACCCCACACTCCTCTCCAAGAGGAGATAATATAGGCCTTCCAATTTGGCCTTGAGGAATGAGAAGGTGACACTTGTCACCTTCTCCTTCCTCATCCCATGCCACTTGTAAGGGAGGAGTGTGAGGGTGACAAGTGTCACCCTCTAATCCATTCAAACCCTCACCTTATCCACTTGTGCTCTCACACATGTGTGAGAGACCAAGTAGAAAGGTAGCAACTCCCTCCAAGGCTCCATGAGGATAAGGGATGCCACATGGCATCCTCTTATTCTCCAAGAGAGTCATCTCCCTCCAAGATGCTCTCACACGTGTGTGAGAGTCTTTGAGGGAGATCCCACACACTTGGGGGTCTTAAAGGCCTCCCAAGTCTTCTTGGTGAAGGGATTCCCAAACTTTGGGAAGGGAGATGGGTCTTTCCCAAAGCATGACTCATCTCCCATCCTTAGCCATTTTAAAATTCGTCACTTTTACTAAACCCTAGTTTTGAGTGACCAAAAGTGAGTTACCCTAGGGTTTAGTTAGTCAAAATTGACCCTAGACCCTAGGGTTACTACCTAGGGTAAGTTTGGGATACTAGAAAACACTTAGGGAGGTTTAAAATCACTTTAAATGGCCCATAAAATAAAATAACACCAAATGGCGTAAATCAAATATAAATAAATAACATATGATATAAATCAATTTAAAAAGGGGTAACTAGGCAAAATAAATAATTCAAGTATGCACGAAAGCATCATCCGTTCAAACGTGATCCTCATCCCTCTTGGGAATGGATCAGTTTTACAGGGAATAACATATGTGTGAAAACTACCTCTGATTTCCCATGGCCTGTGAATATAATTTGTGAAACTAGATCAAGCGTCAATCACATCATGGATAATCATAGCCAGAGCAACTGAAATTAAAGTCATGTCATTGCATACAACATTAATCATTCACATCATAATTAAGATTAAAACTACATTTTTCTATCTAATGTCTCATAATCATCATCAATTAATAAGTCCACATAATGAACTTATAATCACATCAATAATCACCATCAAATATATCCCACATGTCTAACATCATAATAACATCAAAATATGATCAAATCAAATCACCACATGTCTAATCAATGCCAAACCAAAAATCAAGAGATATAGTCTAAATCTATATAATGGAACAATAGTCTCTAAATGTTTGATAATGTCACTAACTATAATGTAAAATGATCAAAATAGGGAAGTGAAATAAATCAGCCTCACATCCTCCCCCCTAAGACGAAACTTCCTCCTAGAAGTCGTCAAAAAGGTGAGGATAGAGTGCCCTGAAACTAGATGCATCCTCCAAAGTCACTGTGACCTCATCATAACGATCCCATTGGACCCTAACCTGGTCCATCTCTTGACCTTGAAGGCCCAGCATTTGACGAGACAATATGTGAATTGGCTCCAAAGCCAACTGCCCGTCTGCCTCTACCTATAGAGCACTCCAATCTAATATATGAGATAAATTAGATATATATCGCCGCAATACAAAAATATGAAAGACATCGTGGATACACGACAGGCTAGGTGGCAACACTAGACAGTAGGCTAGAGGTCCTATCATCTCCAAGATCTCAAAAGGTCCTACAAACCGTGGTGCGAGCTTAAAGCCCTTTCCATAATGTATTGGACTCTTGTGTGGCCGCATTCTAAGGAATACTCTGTCCCTAATTGAGAAGCTCCGGTCTAGTCTCTTAGCATTAGCATACTTCTTATGTCTATCATGTGCCTCTTGAAGTCTATGCCTAATCAGTGTGACCTGCTACTCCATATCCGGAACCAACTCTGGACCAATGGCAACCCTGTCCTCTATCCGATCTCAACTCAATGGTGTCCTGCATGGTCTGCCGTATAAAGCCTAAAAGGGGGGCATACCCAACGAGCTGTGAGCCCATTATTGTAGGCAAACTCAACCAGATACAGATACTCCTCCCATCTAGACTGATGGTCCATAACATACATATAGAGCATCTCCTCCAACACCTGATTCACCCTCTCTGTCTGTCCATCTGTCTCGAGGTGATAAGCAGAGCTAAAGTTGAGCTGTGTGCCCAATGCCTGCTACAAAGCCCTCCAAAAGGCTGAAGTCAACACTAAATCCCTATCAGAAATGGTGCAGTGAGGTACCCCATGTAATCTCACAATATCGTCCAAGAATACTCTCGCCACTGTTGGTGCATTGTACGTCGTGTGTACAGGTGAGAAATGTGCCACCTTGGTCAACTTGTTGACTGTCACCATGATGGCATCATGGCGACGCAAAGACGTAGGAAGACCAACAATGAAATCCATGGAAATGGTGTCCCATTTCCACTCAAGTATCTTGTGAGGGTATAAAAGACCCGCTGGATGCTGATACTCAGCCTTGACCCTCTGGCACTCAAGGCATTGAGCAACAAACTCTGCAATATCCCGTCTCATACCCGCCCAATGGTACAACTATCATAGGTCAGCATGCATCTTCTTCACCCCTAGATGTGTTGCATATGGTGCTCTATGAGCCTTTGATAACACTATAGTACGTAGGTCGCCTGCACAGAGTACATAGATGTGTTGTCGATGACGAAGTAACCCATCTGCCTCAAGTGAGTATCCCGCAAACTTTCCCACAAGGGCCCTCTGTGACTAGATCTCTTGCTGTACCTCAAGAAACCACTTGTCCTCAGGTAGATGCTGAATAATGCATCCTCTCAAGTCCACACTCAGAGTCAAGGTCAAGATCTCGTGGTGCCTCCGACTCAATGTGTCAACAACCACATTCTCCTTCTCTTTGATGTAGTGGAGATCAAAGTTGTACTTGCAAAGAAACTCCATCCAATGCCACTGACAAGCATTCATATTTAGCTGTGTAAATATGTACTGAAGGCTGTGATGATCTGAATGAAGCTCAAAGCGATGACCCAATAAGAAATGTCTCCAATGAACTAGAGCATGAACCACTGCTGCAAGCTCCAAATTGTGAGTGGAGTAGTTCAGCTCATGGGTCTTGAGCTTTTGTGACTCATACGCGATCGCTCTACCACCCTACATAAGTACGGCTCCCAAACCCTCAAGTGATGCATCTGTGCAAACCATAAAATCTGATGTTGGATCAAGAACCGCTAAAATGGGAGCACTAGTAAGATGCTCCTTGAGGACCCCAAAGGCCCTCTCACACTGCTCAGTCCATAAAAAAATTTTCCCTTTTCGCTGAAGGGAAGTGATGGGGTGCGCTATCCGAGAGAAGCCCTCTAAAAATCTACGGTAATAACCAGCTAACCCCATAAAACTCCTGACCTCTGTCACACTGGTGGGTGCTGGCCAATCTCTGATAGCCCTGATCTTCAATGGATCTATGGAGATTCCATCGCCAGATAGGATGTGCCCCAAATATTGTACCTCTATCCTGAAAAATGCACACTTCGCTAGGTTCCCATAAAGATTCTACTCCCTCAAACACTGCAAAACCTGACGTAGGTGCTCCTCATGCTCCTCAGTCTGCGAATAGATCAATATGTCATTTCAAAAAATAATCACGAACTGATCCAAGTAGGTATGGAACACCCCGTTCATGAGACTCATGAACACTGGAGGGGCGTTCATCAAACCAAAGGGGACCACAGTGAACTCATAGTGGCCATAATGAGTTCAGAAGGTGGTCTTATGGATGTCCGCCTCTGTGATACACAATTGATGGTAACTAGACTTCAGGTCAATCTTAGAGAACACCCTGGCTCCCTGCATCTGGTTGAAGAGGTCATCAATCCTGGGCAGAGGGTAATGATTCTTCACCGTCACCTTATTCAACTACCTATAATCCATGCATAATCGAAGAGACCCATCCTTCTTCTTCACAAAGATGACTGGAGCACCCCAAGGTGAAACGCTCGGTTGGATTTGCCCCTTCTCGAGCAAGTCTTCAAGCTGCAACTTGAGCTCTGTGAGCTCATGAGTGGTCATCTTGTAGGGTACATGAGACACTGGCTCGGCACCTAGCACTAAATCAATATGAAAGTCTACCTTATGACGGGGTGGCATCCCCGGTAACTCTCCTGGAAACACATCAGCAAACCCTCTCAAGATGGGATGGTCATCTAATGATGCCTCAGGCTCATCCTCTGATTTGTCACTCACTGTAATAGTGAACATCTGGCATCCCTTCCGCATGCAGCGCTTAAGCTCTTGAGTAGATATCATATGAACTGTTGTGGGCTTCTGAATGCCCACTATCTCAGCTGATGTACCATGATTGTCTAAGCAGCTAATCGCCTTTCGGCGACAATCTAGCTTGGCTCAATGAGCTGCTTGCCAGTCCATACCCAAAACCACATCGTAGGATCCTAATGTCATAACTCTAAGGTCACAAAATGTGGTAAGGGTCCCAAAGATATCTTGCAGTCATGGACTAGGGCATCTACTATCATCTTGGCCCCTGAGGCCAACTCAACTTCCCACCTATCGCCCTGCCTAGAGGCCACTAGCCTCCAATTCTCCACTAACGATGGAGATATGAAAGAGTTAGTAGCGCTAGAGTCAAAAAGAATAGAAATGGGGACACCCCCTATCATACCTGATGTCTTAATCACTGATGCCTGAAAATCAGCCTGGCGGTTATCAACCACTGCAAACATACAGTGGGACCTACCCACATCTTCAACCATCTACTCTGATCCTCCTATACGAGGCTATCCCCCTACTGTAAAGCCCTGTGGACACTCTAGCTAGATGTCCCTCTCCACCACAAACATAGCATGGGCCCCGAGCCTAAACCTATCCAGTCTGAGTCCTACCTGATTGCTGCTATCCAGATCTACCTGTGGACCCCTGTGAACCCTTGTATGACTGCTGTGACCTTGCAGGTCCTGCAAGTGGTCCCTGCTGCCTCTAATCTCTATGCGGGCCTTGCTACTACCAACCTCAATTATGAACCCCCGTGTGCCCTCTACTGTGGCCTAGATCTCTGCTGCTGCCACGACCGTTGCTATTGTGGGGGCCTAGGAGGTAAGGATGTGGAACTAAATCCTCCTCTTTGAGGTGGAAGTGGTGGTTTGCGGTAACTTTGCTGATGCTGCTGCTGCCCACGATCCTGAAACTAAGGACATGAACTCTACCCTCGTCCCTGTATCTCCTCAGCTATGTATGCCTTCTTGGCAGCATCACTCAATGTCTGGGGATCTGCCATGCATACAAGCCCTGCTATGCTATGGTTCAACCCTCTGATAAAACTTATGAACCAAGAGTTTCTCATCATGGAGATACTCCGCATATCAAGACAACTCGATGAATCTGCCCTCATACTGAGCAATAGTAAGCCCTCTCTGCTAAAGGTCATGAAACTCATCTATGCGACACTATCTATAGTGATTTGATAAATATCGCGCATTGAAGCACTCAATGAAAGTCTCCCATGTGAGTGTGTCTAATGATAGATGACACTTGCACTCCTCAGTGTGCCACCAAGTAGCTGCTACATTTCGTAACAGATGGACTATGACACGTGCCTTCATGTTGCCCTCGTAAGGACGCAACGCGAAGCATCTGTCTAGACTGATGAGCCAAGCCTCAGCTTCAGCTCCCTCTGTGCTCTCGGTGAATGTAGGAGGATTAAACCTCAACAAATCCCTGATGGGGTCTCCACGGTCTCTGTGCCCTCTGATAGGCTCATCCGTATAATAATCATAAGGCTTTTGAACAATCTGATCCACTCGCATTGCCTCCTCACACCTAGCATGACATGGAGGGCTCTTGCTACGGGTCCTGTAGGTCGATCCAACCTCCTCCACCGTCGTATCTGGTATCTCAACATATAGCTCCACACGTGGTGCCTCTTGTGGCTTGACGCGGGGTTCCACACATGACTCTACTCGTGGCTCCACGTGTGGCTCCTCTCCCAGATCAATGCGGGGCTCAGCACGTGGCTCTATATGCGGCGCAACTGTGGCTGGTGGTAGCCTATCTAACACTACCTGTAGTGCCTGCAATATCTGTGGCCCAATATCTGGTATAGGTAGGGCCTGTGGTGCCAGTGGTGTTTGTGGTATCTGTGGGACCGGTGGTGCTTGACCCTCAGTTGAAGAATCACTGTGCACCTTGGCAGACTCAATGTGGCATGAATGCGCTCGCCGAACTCGTCGAGGAGGCATCCTACAAAAATGCGGTAATTACAAATTAATCAAAGTTGCAGAATAATAATGTGCCCAAAACAAGCCCAGTGTTTAAACTTGGCTCTAATACCAAATGTCATGCCCACATTTCCCATGCGGTCATGACACACAACACACGTGTCATATCCACATTTGTCATGTAGTCATGACATGAAATATCAAAAAAATTTCCGCATGTCCCTAGAAACCCCCTCGCACGCATCAGCGTGCTCGGTGGTAATAAGCAGAAGGTGTAAACATGTCAATCTTATTCAGGGAAGTGTGTCTACCTATGCAATCCCCTATGTGATGAAAGCTGACTCGGGGGTTATGCGACGCGATGTGCGCCGCTTCTAGGGTTAGAACGGATCTAATTCAAACCCTAAGTTTCCTAGGCGAAAGAGATGATTTCGACAGAATCGAACTCAAGCCTTAACTCTAAAGCTAAGACAAAATAGAAATAGAAATAACACATCTAATGGTATGATGGTCGTAACATAAAATGGAGTGATTATATGAAGTCGTAAAAATGCCATAGCAATAAAACCCTAAAATCTGGGAAAAATTTGACAGCATAACATGTTTTCAGTAATTGAAACAAAAATTTTAAAAAGAAAATCTCCAAGAAGGATTTAATGCAAAAATTAAAATAATTAATCATAAAGAAAATTAAATAAATTTTCCAAGGTCAAAAAAATATGACCACACAAAAAAATTATAAAATTTGAATTAAAATAAACGACCAAAAATACAACACAATACTTGAGTCCATTAATAAATATAATCTCAACAATTACATTTATTAATTAACTCCAGTTAAAATAATTAAGAAGAGGATGAATTAAAATATCCCCTCTGGGATAAAATGAATTAAATTAAAATTAAATTCAATAAAAGGATTTCCCACCACATTTATTTAAAAAGCACTAAAAATGAAAATAAATGCCCCAAAATAAATAACTTACCAAGGGATAAAGCATCCCAACTAAAACAAGAACAACCCATTCCCACAAATTAAATTTCCACAAGGAATTAAAATCAAAACCCCAAAATAATATTAAACAACTAAGATGAATCACAAAGAAAGTCAAAAATTCAAAAAGGCTTGAAAATCAAAAGTGGAGGGAACAAGAATTCCCGTGCACATGGAATAATTAAAAGAAATAAATAAAATAACAATCCTAATATCCTCACACCCTTCACTCAACCCTAATGCCATTATTCTATTATTTTCTCAAAAGGGAACCCTAACCCTATTGTAATCTTATTCTTTTTGTTTTGTTTTCACTTGTTTCTTTCCATCTGTTTCTCCATTTTCTTTGTTGCAGGTTGAAGGTTTTATTTACTCATGGTTGCCATGGAGAAAAGATACAGAGGTATATATACAGTGTAGATATCATGGGTTTCGTTTGTTTATCCTTTTATATATATATGAGTATATACATATTTATATAAATAAATATATACATGTATTCAAATCTGAAGTTGTATCAAAATCTGTATTTGTTTAGAAAATACAGAACGTTGGGGACGCAAGGAATATATATATTAACATATAAAATACTATTAAATGTAAAAGTGGATGGACGGCCTGCAAGTTTTAATGGGCATAAGGGCTGGATGAGGGTTTGGCCGACGACCCATCACCAGGCTTCCTCCTGTGGCTTCCATGTTAATTGGCAAAAAAGGCAAGGGGGGGGGGGGGGGGTTGGGGGCATAGAAACTGCCCCAAACTTATGCGGCTCATGGTGCTCTGAGGAGGGGAAGGGGTGTGGGGAGGAGGCCGTGCCTCCACCCACACCCACAGTGGTAAGTTACAAGTAGCAACAGTAGAGTGGGGGACTATGGTGGGCATCATCGCCCACCACAGCCCCTCTGAAATCTTTTTTTTGTTTTATAAAAACCTCCCAAAACATAGTTTTATTTTTTTTGTTAAACATTGTAAAAAATACAGTTTGCATTAAATGTAATTTGATTTCATTACTTATAATAGTCATTTAATATATATATATATATATATATATATATATATATATATATATATATATATATATATATATATATATACATACAACTATGTACACTATGCCATTCAATTTGACAGTGGTCCAAAATGTAACTAAAATCTAGAATGAATATATAATAAATATATATACATATATATGTTTATATATATATATATATATATATATATATATATATATATATATTAAATCATTTATGCATTAAACCTCATTACTAAGTGGGGGTTAAAAACCATATCCATAACTCATATTAATCCAGTAGGCTTTTTTTTTGTGAAACTAAAATTTACAGATTATCTTTTTATTTTCATAGCATTGAAAATTGCAGATTTCATTTTTTTTTTATTTAAGAAAACAAAGGCATAATAATAGAAATAAAACACATTTATTTGTTCTAAAACTCATTTCTAACAACACTATTTGTTTACCTTACTATGTTAGCATACAACAATTTTCAACTACAACCTATACATTTCTGGGAATCTATTTTTTTTTTTTTGACTACAAAAGCAACAACTATATATTTCCTTAGAATGAACAAGCAACAACTATATATTTTTCCTTTGGCAATTATTCAAACTCATAACACAACAGTGGCAAAATAACCAGATTCTTAACATCACAATGAGAGGCATTTTACAATAATTTCCCTGCAACCACTAGAACAATGGGAAGTAATAATAAATTTTACAGCTAAACAAAAAGGGTAATTCTCATTAAAATTTCTTACAACAGCAAACACAAGGAGAGTAATAATTTTTCTAACAATTATAATAAGACCTCTAAGGCCATGACTCACAACAACCAACCAAAAATAATGCAAATAAGGTAAAAATGGCCTTCTCCAAAACTTTATTTCGTCAATAAAACCTGCAATAATATAACACCAAAAATGGGGAACCAAGCCACTAAGGAATGCCCTCCTCCCTACCATAGACCCGCTAGTGGGTCACCCCTGAGCTAGGGAGGTAGGAATCACATGGTTTTACAATCACACCACAACAATGAAACCATAAATCACACAAAAATTACACCAAGGCTTTACACATAACAAAACTCAATAAAATGAGTTTGGAGGGGGTAGGGGAGTGGACCCCTCAACTCAAGAGGTCACCCCAAGAACTCCAAAAATCACAAAATCTCAAGGCCTCAAGCCATAGCAAAAATATACATATCTCCATAAATCTCAAAACCATCATGGCACTCTTGCCATCCAAATTTCTCCCAAACACCATAGAATTCCCTCAAGGCTATAATGAGTACAACAATAAGGAGGTGACCTCGAGGAGGTTCACTCTCCCCCACCCCATATGAGTTGAGCCTTACCTCCAAATGGAGGTACTCTTACCAACTCCCAACCTACACAAAAATGAAAACAACACCAAACATAAATTTCCAACACACTCAAATAAATAAAATATGCATGGGGAAATGGCTATTGCCATGGAGCTTACCTTCGAAAGCCCTACAACGGAAGCACATTTGAAGAAGAGCTCTAATCTTCTCCAAAATCTCCAAGCCTCCAAGAATTTCTCAAACACTCCCAAAACCTCCAAAATAGAAAGGAATTGCAAAAAGTAAGAACCCCACAGTCCTCTCTAAGAGGAGATAATATAGGCCTTCCAATTTGGCCTTGAGGAATGAGAAGGTGACACTTGTCACCTTCTCCTTCCTCATCCCATACCACTTGCAAGGAAGGAGTGTGAGGGTGACAAGTGTCACCCTCCAATCCATTCAAACCCTCACCTTATCCACTTGTTCTCTCACACATGTGTGAGAGACCAAGTGGAAAGGTGGCAACTCCCTCCAAGGCTCCATGAGGATAAGGGATGCCACAGGGCATCCTCTTATTCTCCAAGAGAGCCATCTCCCTCCAAGATGCTCTTACATTTGTGTGAGAGTCTTGGAGGGAGATCCCACACACTTGGGGGTCTTGAAGGCCTCCTAAGTCTTATTAATGAAGGGATCCCCAAACTTTGGGAAGGGAGATGGGTCTTTCCCAAAGCATGATTCATCTCCCATTCTTAGCCATTTCAAAATTCGTCACTTTTACTAAACCCCAGTTTAGAGTGACCAAAAGTGAGTTACCCTAGGGTTTAGTTAGTCAAAATTGACTCTAGACCCTAGGGTTACCACCTAGGGTATGTTTGGGATACTAGAAAACACCTAGCAAGGTTTAAAATCACTTTAAATGGCCCATAAAATAAAATAACACCAAATGGTGTAAATCAAATATAAATAAACAACATATGATATAAATCATTTTAAAAAGGGGTAATTAGGCCAAATAAATAATTCAAGCATGCACGAAAGCATCATCTATTCAAATGTGATCCTCATCCCTCTTGGGAATGGATCAGTTTTACAAGGAATAACATATGTGTGAAAACTACCTCTGATTTCCCATGGCCTGGGAATATAACCTGCGCACCTAGATCAAGTGTCAATCACATCCGAAGCAACTGAAATTAAAGTCATGTCATTGCATACAACATTAATCATTCACATCATAATTAAGATTAAAACTATATTTTTCTATCTAATGTCTCATAATCATCATCAATTGATAAATCCACATAATGAACTCATAATCACATCAATAATCACCATCAAATATATCTCACATGTCTAACATCATAATAGCATCAAAATATGATCAAATCAAATCACCACATGTCTAATCAATGCCAAACCAAAAATTAGGAGATATAGTCTAAATCTGTATAATGGAACAATAGTCTCTAAATTTCTAATAATGTCACCAACTATAATGTAAAACGATCAAAATGGGGAAGTGAAATAAATCGGCCTCACAAGTTTCATCCATTCAAGCTCAATGAAGCAGGCCTTTTATGAAGGCACTGCCACAAATCAAAGTCTCAGCAAGGGTAGTCACAAGGTGCAGCAATCTAAAGAATAGTTAATCCATAAACATGAAATCAAACAAGAAAATCGGCCAGGAAAATGTGAAGCGCAGACCATTCTAGACTAAGATGCAACCTTTCAATGGTTTAAAGGCTTATGGAGAGCAACATGGCGCAGAAGGAAGGTGGTGTGAGCACTTGAAATTCTAGTTTCAGTCTATTATTGCAAGCATAGGCCTTTAATAGATGTGTCAGCTATTTTAATCTATGGCGCTCAACCAAACTCCAACGCAACAAATAATCAAGGCTCAAGTATAAGACAGCCAAATGCAAATAAAAGATGGTGCATCATAATAGGAGATATCACTGGTTTTAAGGAAATGGCTTGAACATTTTAAGTAAGAATGGTGTCTAGTAAGGATCGGCCTACCTAATAACGCTCATAGCCATTTAGGTAAAATCTAACATGTTGTTTCAAATAAAATGCATGACTCTATAGAGATGGTGCCCACAGATAGTCAGGTGCAAGGTAGAAACAATGCTCAAGCCACTTCAAACACAGTTTAGGGGGCACAGAATAGGGTTTCGAAATACAAAAGCATAGCCACCATTGATATAGAAGGAGATCTAATGGCTCGCGGGCAGAATGAAAGCAGGGTTTGGGAGGCAACATGTTAGAGAGGGAGAAATTAGAAGCAGCTCAGAAGACACTAGAATACACCACTTGGCAGCTCTACAAAGATTGAAGGAAGCCTTAGAAGGAACCATGTGGGAGCAGCAAAAGCAAAGTTTCTCCCAAAAGAGATGGAAGCCACCATGTGGCTCAAGCCGAAGAGCGAAAAATGAATTCTTTTCATTTTTAATAAATGCATCATATAAGAGTCACGGGAATGAGAAAGCTAAAGTCTACTTTTTAATAAGGAGTCCCTTATTAAATATAATGGTGGGCCCTCCTTTTAAATGCTAAAATAGTCTCATTTTCAGCTAAGCCATGGGAAAAGGAAATCAGGTTTAAATAAATGTAAATCTTTTATTAAAGACTCTCATCGTAAACCATGGGTCCCTCTAGTTGTTAGGTGAAACTTCATTAAGTGAAACTTGATTAAGGAGAATCATTTGACTCTATCCCACCTCACAGGAAATATGCAGCCCTAATTTTTTACACACAACCACTTTTATTTTTACGGAAAGCTACAAGAGATAAAGAAAGGAGTGACAGTAAATTCTTCTCACATAGTCAAAGAGAATAGAAACAAAGATATTTTCTAGCCATGAGCAAGTTGCAGTTTCAGTTATAGTTGCTAGTTCAGTGCCAGATTTTGCGGCAGATTTTATGCAGATAGTTCGGAAAGATTTTCAGTTAGATTTTTCTAAGCAGAGATCTTCAGGGTTTCATTTTTCTTGGCTATAAATATAAATCTGGAGTAGACAAAGGAAGATATACATAGAGTTCCACACACACAGATCAGATTTTTGAGCAGCAGACAGAGATTTTTCTTTTGCCTCAGCAATTGCCTCTCAATGAGGGATTTGAATGTAATATTCTGTGCAAGTTATTTTTGCCTTTGTATTTCATTCTCCTATCAAACAATGAAGAGAGATGGTGTTTTTGTCCATATCTAAGTTTATTTCTATTCTTACTTCTTAGTTTTTGTTTCCTTGCCTTTGTTAGTGTTGAAATAAGGTAGATAACTGAGAGGGGGGGTGAATCAGTTATCTCAAAATTTCCTTAATTTTCTTTTCTTTTTGTATCTTAACAATCAGTGTTGCATCAAAACATGAAAGCATATGTAATCATAAGAACAAAAATAAAATCAACACACATAACACAAGGATTTTTACGTGGAAACCCTGTTAAGGGAAAAACCACGGGGTGACTGACCCAAGATTGTATTCTCTGTTAAAAGAATAGAAGAGTACAAAATGACACTTGCCAATTAGGGCTCACTGCCCAAGCACACTGCTCACAAGAGGTACACTGCCTACAAGAGACTTACTATCTACAAAACTTACAAAAGGTAATCAGGTGTTTGAACTGATGAGAAGCATCTACAAATGCAAGAGTTTAGTTCCAGTTAGGCATAATACATTGATCTGATGCACTTCATTCTTCCTCTGTTTCAATGTTGTTGTTCTGTCACATACCAAACTTGAATAACAGTTCTCACACTTATCCCTGCTTATCTTCACACTTTATTTCTTTACTTGTTTCCCACACTTCACTGCATACTAGAATCTATTTGGTATATATATCCGCATCAAGGATTTCATCAATTTTCTAGTCGGCAACAAGAACACTCAAGATATTGCAAGTTACTAATTTGTCAGTTGAATCCATGCTTGATTTGTGATGCATATCAGAAACATAGGCATAGAAGTCATTAATCATGTTGGCCAATAATGTATAATCCCACATATTGCTTGATCAACACCTTTTACTCATCCGGATTGAAGTTTGGTATTTTGCCGGTCAGTTCTTCCTCTGTCTGCTCTGCCTGACTGAAACCTAACACTCAAATGGTCATATCTTTTCCTTAATTTATCACCGGAGGCTAAATCTCTAGACTACAATAGTTATAGTACCCCTCTTGACTCTCCCAAGTCTGCAACTTACTGAGTTATACCATCTAAGAGATCCAGACTTGATTGTCGAACCTTGTTACATACTCTATTCTTGTTCACCGGATCAAAACAATCTTCAATTTGACTTCCAGTATAGGCAAACTATGTACTGCGGATGTGTGGGATAGACTTTGTTGCCATCAATGACAACACCTATGAATTCACACAGTGTCTCTTGCCAACAATCTCCCCCTTTGGCATTGATGGCAACACTTAGTGAAAAATGGCTAAGTGTCGCAGTAACTCCCCCTTGGCTGATGCTTTGTCTTTTGCACCATTTTACTAGAGCTCCCCCTTAGCTGGATTCCACATTTTTCACTACTCCTCACTCCCCCTTTGACATCAATGGCAAAGGGTAGAATCCACATACAAAATTTTTATAAAAACTATCCTATACATGGACGCATAAGTATATATATATATATATATATGTTATACTTACATATACTTAAGTATATTTGAAAAAGTGGCCTTCACCTGTACAGACTCTGTGGCCTACCTCCACTTCATCCTATCCAAAATGGAGATATGACCACTCAACAAAAATGCATATGCTTCTACCCTTTTTAAATCTGCTAGATCACTGGTCCGGGCTGTGGTCTAAGCATCTGTCAAGGCCTCATGCATTGCTTCTAACTTAGGGATAATTATCCCTCTGAGTTCACCCATTCTATTTATTATGTTCTTCTTTTCTTTGTCTAGCCTCTTTATTTCATTTATGATGACAAGAGCCTGGCATTCTTGATTCATTAAAGAGGTAGTAAGGGGATCAAAATTCTGAGATAAACTTGATAGTTTACCTTCTTGTTCTTTCACTTTCTTTTCAATGTCCTTAGTGACTTTGGGCCAAGATAGACAAAATTTGTATATATCCCCACCATCTTTAAGAGCATTTTCAAGGCTCTTTATTCCAATGTCTAGGGTCCTCCTATCATTAGTAATCAGTCCTTGCACTTCAGTGAACCTTTTTCCTAGAAACTCCTTCTGGACCTTTGCTTCTGCTGATTTCTCTAGAGATTCAAAATGAGTGCTAATAGAATTTACCAAAGTTTTCAGGTTACCATATAGTGAGGCTGAAGGTCCTTTTGGAAGGATGGAATGATCTTCTCTAGCATCCCGGATGCAATCTCCAATAGTTCACAGTCTTCCATGTGAGATTTCAGGAGTTTTTCTTTTGCTTTGGCTTGAGCATAAGATGTTATTTTCATTGTCTGAACTGGGGAGAGAGAGTCAAAATTTAGTGGCCCTTGAAATAGCTCAAGTTCATCTATCTCCATCATTTCTCTATTTAGGAATTTCTTCACTACCTCTGTAGTGTCTCTTGCCGATGATTGAGTCTTCTTTTCTTTTGGGTTATTGGAACAATCATCATTAATCTTTTCTGCTTGTTCTTCTTCTTTTCCCTTAACCTCCTCTTCTTGACTCACTTTCTCCTCTTTTCTTCCTTCTCCTTCAACTTCAGAATCTGGAATATCTGCAGTGGGATCCGAAGGAGAGATGTCATCGGTGTTTATTGCTTCATGAACTTCCTCTTCCAAAACAGAGGAATCCAAGTCCTTACACCTCTCTTCATCTATCTCTTTTGATCCTTCTACATTAGAAGATTCTTCATTGGTTATATTTAATCCTTCAACATCCATGGTAGAAGGTTCTTCTTCTATAATAGGAAGATTGAATCTTTTGAAAGCATTCCAGAGGATGTCTTTTGTTTCTCTTGCTACTTGGTTAGTTTCTCCAAGCATAAGTTTATTCATTATTGCTTTACTTTTGAACTCATCCTTACAATCCTT
Source organism: Cunninghamia lanceolata (assembly GCA_027924645.1). Classification (NCBI taxonomy): domain Eukaryota; kingdom Viridiplantae; phylum Streptophyta; class Pinopsida; order Cupressales; family Cupressaceae; genus Cunninghamia; species Cunninghamia lanceolata. Next base: position 10,984,226 of record BSBN01000389.1, read on the forward strand.
AAAAATCATGTCCATTTGTTTTGGAGTGATAGAAGGATAAAGCTGAATCATTATTTGTTCCCGAATCTCTAGGTCTTTTGATTTTGAATTCTCTTTTCTCAGTTCAAGTACCTTTTCTAGACTCTTAGGAATTAATAATATAATTACAATGAAGGCTTTATTGTAAATGTTTAGGTACCTGATTGTAGCTTCTTCCAAAATCCTCTTGTTAGTATCACTATATTCATCATAGAACTCTTTTACTGGCTGCAAGTTCCCATCCATAGTTACTGCCTTGATGATGTCATCAATGGAAAGAGTGGGCTTTTCAACAAATTCTTCTACCTTTTCTTCCTCAATTTTACTAGCAGAGAATTTCTCAGATGTTTTCTTCTTCTTCATTTTCTTGATTTCCTCATCGAATTATGTTTCTTCATCATCTTTAAGGCTTGTATATGACCTTGTGGCTTTTGTCTTTGTCCTCTTTTCTCCTTTTCTGGATGTCTTGACTTCTAGTTTGGTGGTCCTTGAGCTTTTAGGAGTGACAGGTGCAGAGCTCTTGGAAGATCTAGTCCGGGAGGAGGCTTGTACCGAAACATCTCCTTTCTTTGGTTCTTGTTTTTCTTTCTCAGCCCTTTCCATTTTCTCTCTATTTGCATCTACTGCCTCTTTTGATAAGACAAATCTTTTGGAAATTTCTTCAACTTCCCTTCTTACTTTCCTCTTTATCTCCGGTTGTCTTAACTTGTATTTTTACACTTAGTTCTTGAAAGGTGCCAAACCTTTCTACTTCAGGGTCCTTAGGCTGGCTCAACAGGTGTTGAATATGTAGCTCCAAGATTTTTTCATCAACCTCATATCCCATAGGCATTATCCACACAGTCCTTGACTCAACTGCCTCCATTAGGCATTGGTCAGTGTCAACCATGAAGCACACTGTGTCCTTGTATTTCTTGACTATAGACTGAGAAATTCTTTCTCTGGCTTGCATCATGCTCTAAAAGTTCTTGAAGTAACCCCAGAGAACTGTGTTTTGGGCTTGAGCATCACCAAGTCCATACATATAATCTCTAATCTAAATTGCAACCGGTTTGTCATTTTTCCATACCCAACCATGTGATCCGGGTAGCTCATTTATATAATAAAAGAATAGACACAGTATTAGACATCCATATTTAAAGAAATTCTTCTTATCCTTTTTGATCTTCTGTAGGTTTTCTAACAGTTGATTTAGGAGAAGTTCACACAGGTCATAATCTGCATCTTCCCTTAACATCTGATATGTTGCATAGATTGTTGTCCCAGACACAGAATTCTCCCTGCTAGAATGATAGATCTTGTACCCAATTATCATTGAGGCAAACTTGACATCTGGATCTATGATGTCATCTATGGTCATGGCTCTTTTGTCAAATTTAGATCCGGTGGATTTAGTTACTGTCTGGTTCTTGACATATTTGAGTGCAGGTAAACCATCGGATGAATGCAGTCCAGTCACTGCCCTAATGGCATATTTAGTTATCTTAAAGGGCCTCATTAGCCACATGAAATTATCATGCATTCTGCTTAGGACATACCGGACCCAATCATCTTCCACAAAACATGGAAAGTGTATGCAATGTCCAAAGTGTTTGTCCCAGAGGGCCTTGAATGCAGGTTTGAGTTCAAAACTCTCATCTATTAGTTGTTTGTGATAGATGTCCATCAATTTGGAGTCTCCAAATTCCTCAATGTTGGCATGGATATAGACCCTGACATCTTCTACATGCAATACCCCATGCAGAATGCTAGAAAATGCACCTAAAGGATCAACGTCTAGAGATTTATAAGGGTGTTTCTTGAATTTAGGACACGGCCTATCAGTGATCTTGACAACCATTGGAGTAGCCATTTTTGCAAGAGATTCAAAGAGAGATTTTCAGAATGGAAGTACCTTTTCACGCTTTAGGGTTTGAAATAGGAGCTGGAACAAATCGCTGGTTGAATTTGACTTTCCAGTTTGTCATGAGTGAATTGTAGAAACTTGTTGCAGAGCTCTTCTTTTCTTCTTTGCAAATGTAAATGTGCAAATAATGAGTGAAAGAACCCTTTTTATGCAGAGCTCTTCTTTTCTTCTTTGTAAATGTAAATGTACAAATAATGAGTGAAAGAACCCTTTTATCCTTGCGCAAACCCTAATTTCCTTTTGTAATAAATGCACAACTTAAGTTATCTGGTTGCCCTGTTTTGAGAGAGATCTTCTTGAATCACTGTGCTAAACTTTAGAATAATTGTTAGTGAGGATTGACAATGTATCTTCTTTACTTCAATCATGACATGGGTCCACATATCAAAGTATTTCAATTCTAAATCATACTGGATCTGTATGTGAAAATCCTGCTTTACCAGATAGCTGTCGCAACCGGATTAACTTGAGCGGTTAAAATCTTGCAAAACTCCATGCCAATCTATCATATTTTTACAAAAGGTTATTTAGATGTTTTTCTGAGAACCCTTTAATCCGCAGCATTCCATGTGCCGAATTTAGGCATAATTTGACTGGCTGGGGGAATTTGTTTTTCTCTGTGACTCCCCCTGAGCCAAAGTTCACCTTTTTTAGTTTTCGGAAGGAATATCAACACCAGATTCCAGTGCAGATCCATCCCCAAAATTTTCTATACTATTCTTTACCTAAATCTTGTTCATCTCCTTTTGAACTTATCCACGTTCATTTTACCTTTGCCCTTATCTTGTTTCTGATTATGTTACACCGGACCTTTTTTTATCCTAAATTCTATTTCTGCAAAATTTGGCAATATGACCGGATCTATTGCAATTGTAACAGACAACATTTCTTTGCTTATTTGATTGATATCCTTTTGATCTACATTGATTAGCCATATGTCCCATTCTATTGCATGCAAAGCATATGTCATTGAATGAATTGTTTATTTGCATATTTCTGCATTCATGAGATTTGTGACCATACCTTGTGTAGTTGAAACATTGTCCGGAGAAGGATGGATAATTCTGATTCATTCTCATACTACACTGAGTTGATTTATGTCTGAAATTATTACAATTGAAGTAGTATCCATTGAAGGATGGATATCTTTGAGCATTTGGTTGCCTTACCGGAGGTCTTCTAGGCTCGTTTCTTTGATTTCCTGATCGAAAGTTCTTCGGACTGGATCCGGAGCTTTCACCTTTCTCATATCCCAAGCCACGCTTATCATCTACCCTCTTTTGGATTTCAAGAAGAACTTCAAGTTGGGTTGAGCTTATCTTGAATTTCTCTTTGTATTCATTTGTTGTTTGAAGATCTTGTTTAAGAGTGTCTAACTGATTCTCAAGTTGTTCTTCATTGTCTCTAGCTTCTTCAAGATCAGATTCAAGATGCCTGATTATTCTATCCATTTTGTGGCAGTCCTTTGTTTTCTCCTTGAGGGATTGCTTTAGATTATTTTTAGTCTTTCTTTTTTCTTCAATTTCTTGGGTGAATCTCATAACCCCTGATTCCATTTCATGTCTCACCATAATGACTTCTTTTGACAACTTCTCACATAGCTTATTTTTCTCATCCAGATCTTCATTAGTATCATTGGCTTCACTCTGATTGGCTAATTTTTGAAGTAGTTCCTTTCTCTTTTTCATAGAGATACTAAGTTTTTATTTTAGCTCATTTATGAAATCATCAACTTGTTTGAGTCTTTCTCTCAAATTATTTACTTCAGAGTGGGATTGTTCAAGATCATCCAGGGTAGACTGAAGTTGTTCTTTCATACCATTAACATCCATTGAGATTCCCAGATCTTCCTCAAACTGTTGGGCTTTGTTTAGAGGAACTTAGCTCTGATACCAATTGTTGAAACAAGGTAGATAACTGAGAGGGGGGGTGAATCTGTTATCTCAAAATTTCCTTAATTTTCTTTTCTTTTTGTATCTTAACAATCATTGTTGCATCAAAACATGAAAGCGTATGTAATCATAAGAACATAAATAAAATCAACACACATAACACAAGGATTTTTACATGGAAACCTTGTTAAGGGAAAAACCACGGGGTGACTAACCCAAGATTGTATTCTCTGTTAAAAGAATAGAAGAGTACAAAATGGCACTTGCCAATTAGGGCTCACTACCTGAGCACACTGCTCACAAGAGGCACACTGCCTACAAGAGACTCACTGTCTATAGAACTTACAGAAAGTAATCAAGTGTTTGAAGTGATGAGAAGCATCTACAAATGCTAGAGTTTAGTTCCGGTTAGGCATAATACACTGATCTGATGCACTTTATTCTTCCTCTGTTTCAATGTTGTTGCTCTGTCACATACCAGACTTGAATAGCAGTTCTCACACTTATCCCTATTTATCTTAGCACTTTATTTCTTTACTTGTTTTACACACTTCACTGCATACTAGAATCTATTTGGTATATATATCCGCATTAAGGATTTCATCAATTTTCTAGTCGGCAACAAGAACACTCAAGATATTGCAAGTTACTGATTTGTCAGCTGAATCCATGCTTGATTTGTGATGTGTATCAGAAACATAGGCATAGAAGTCATTAATCATGTCGGCCAACAATGTATAATCCCACATATTGATTGATCAACACCTTTTAGTCATCCAAATTGAAGTCTAGTATTTTGCCAGTTAGTTCTTCCTCTATCTGCTCTGCCCGACTGGAACCTAACACTTAGATGCTCATATCTTTTCCTTGATTTATCACTGGAGGCTAAATCTCTAGAGTACAGTAGCTATGGTACCCCTCTTGACTCTCCCAAGTCCGTAACTTACTAAGTTATACCATTTGAGAGATCCAAACCTGATTGTCAGACCTTATTACATACTCTGTTCTTGTTCACCGAATCAAAACAATCTTCAATCTGAGTTCTGGTATAGGCAAACTATGTACTACGGATTTGTGGGATAGACTTTGTTGCCATCAATGACAACACCTATGAAGCCACATAGTGTCGCTTGCCAACAGTTAGATCTGTTTATCAAACTGGGTATCAATCATGCACTTTTCTCTCTAATTTCTAGTTAAATCTTTTAAGGTTTAATCACTGTACAACTGGGTAGTTATTTTAATCTAGCGCATCACCTTAGGGATTAGATTTATTTCATTGTATCTAAAATCTTGTTTTTCTTCTCCCCTTTTTTTAAAACCCCCACTAAAAAATAGAAGAGCCAACTTCCCTAAAATCTGGAGGTCACTCTGAGAAGCAATCCCAGGTTTTAGAGTTTCCCATGATTGTTGGATTAGACCCACAAATTTATACATCAACAATAACATTTCCTCAAATTGCTTTATAACACTTCATTTCTCTTGGCATATTCCTTTGTGGCTATTTACTCATCAGTAAATTTCACACACGCACGTGCACACACGCACACACGCACACACGCACACACGCACACAAAGAGAGAGAGAGAGAGAGAGAGAGAGAGAGAGAGAGAGAGAGAGAGAGAGAGAGAGAGAGAGAGAGAGAGAGAGAGTAGTTTATTATTGTTTGTAGACCTAATAATAATTTATTCATAACAATTTGTCACTATTCTTAGTTCCTATATGCACATAGGCCAAGAGGACACACTCTTTCAATCAATTTCCTATTCTAGCTACACATAGAGGTCAAAAGACCAAAAATATGGGCTTAACCATTCTCAGAAAGCTCCCAAGAAGTAAAAACCATTTTTCTTCTCCTTAGCTATAGGTTTCTTAGAGATCAACTCACATAGTGGTTTGCATCCCTCTCTTTCCTTCTTTTGTCATTTCTATTTTCTATTCCAAACTACATAGATTAAGTTACTTTTTCATGATTTTTATACATTCTGGTGTATCATGGATCTATTTTTTTGTTGTGCATGTTTCTTGGTATGTAGAATCATCTATTTCAAACTAGAAATTTGCATTTCCCAATATTCTAGATGACAATGCAAGAACTTGACTACAGTGCATTGCACAGTGATCCATGCATTGCATTAGCATTCTAGAAAGAGACTGTCATCCTCTAGTCATAGGTTTCTTTATTTCTATTATTTGTGATTCTAAACCTAGTTTATTAAATCTATGTTTCATTTTTTTATAAATCAGCATTCTCTCATTCATCTCTATGTTTTGGCTTAGTGAAAAGTATCATTTTCTAAGCTTAAATAAGATTTTGATATTCTAGTTTGGTTTTGTTCTTTATACTATAGAGAAGAAACACAATATCTTCTTTCATAGAATAGCGGCCTAAACACATTTAACTTAGAAAACAAAGAACATTCTTAGTTAAATTAATTTTTCAACACTACAAAAGTAATATCTCCCTTTTGTGATATATGTGTTGGCTTCCTCCACACACCCACCCATGTCCATTAAATAAAATTCTCTTCTTTCAAGGATATGTTGCACCTCTCAACAAAAAGTTCATTTTTCAAGTCAAAATGAAATAATTATAAACTCCTTTCGTTATTTTTTGGCATTGAACATACATGGCCGCTTCTATATTTTGAGTCTATTGTGGGATGCTCATGTGGAAAATAATTCGATGTTTCATTTTTATTATGCTAGGATTTATGTTTCACAAGTGTTTTAGGGATAGCCATTTCATTAGAAGATAGTCACGGACAAAATCCACGTTTAGATCTGTGAATACAATTAGAAAAAAATAATGTTGCAAGCCAAGGAAAAGTTGTCAAGTTATATTAGGTCTTAGAAGCATGTGTACTCTTCTAATGGAATGGTATAATGACACATGAAATGACTTTGTGTCGCATGAATAAGTGGTCTTCAATTTATTGTAACACAAGATAAGACTGAATAAACCAGATGCAAGATTACATTGATTGCTTTGTAATACTAGACATGAAATTATGTTGAGAAAGAATTCATTCACATTATTAGAGATCTAAGAATATCTCAAAACTCAATGATTTAAATTTTTAGACACGAGGCATAGAATTTAATAGGGCTTGCCAGATGGTTTGAAATTTGTGCAATGGGGCGAGACAATTTGGGTGATGTGTGACAAGCTCTAAGGACGACAAATGGCATAAGTTGATAACCTTAGAGACAATGTTATACCAGTGCAAAACAAGTTTGCATACTCATGCAAGTTTTTTTAGTGCAAAATAATGGACCTTTGCATTCTAGTGTTAGAAAAAGGAAGTACATGGAGACTATGAAATAAGACATGCAAAATTTATGCAAACACTTGAGTGAATTAGAATGAATCAAGAGGACATGCACCTAGGGTCTTATTAAAACACTATAAGAATGGAGATATAAAAGGGGGGCAAATTTTCTAATAGAAATAGGTTATCTTGTACAAGTGGGAATAGTTTTAAAATACTTAAATAGCTTAAGTGTTGTGATATGTGAAGGATCATTTTCATGTGACATCTCTTCTATAATATTTTTATTGATTATTGTTCTCAACTTATTTCAAAAGATGTAAACTACAAAGTTTGTTGTATTACATGATCAATATATACTAGAAATGATAATTTTATAACAACTACAAAGAATAGTGTGTTAAGATAATTATATCCATGACATTCTTAGGTGCAAGTATAAAAGATATGACAAATGTTGCGGATTGGTGTTTACAAATGTTAAATAAATAAAATATCTAGCTATTCAAAAATTTCTCTTCTTGCAAAATAAGTTTACATGTAGTTGGAATAGTTTTAATTTCATCTATTCATTTACATTTGTGCTATGCTTAAAAATTCCATGGAACACACATACTAATAATGAAACTTTAAAATCAATGCAGTTTTTTGTTTTTATTTGAAATAGATAAGGAACTTAGTATTTTAGGGTGGTGTTCTTGTAGGACAAACCAATCAATGAATGAATCAATGATATCTATTTTATAAAATGGATATTTTATTTATGAAAATACAAGACCTAAGTGATTTTAAGTAGATGTGTAATTCTAACCTGAAAAAAATAGAACAAAAAAGATAAAATTTTATATTTTGGCAAGATATAGTGAGCTAAACTACAAACATATTAAAAAAATCTTTGAATAATACATCCACATTGAAGTCTCTTTTCTAAATAAAAAATGGTCTTGTGAAGATGAAGAGAATCGATATTTTTCATACACCAAATTCTTCAAAATATATGAATCTTGAAATACAACTATATATTGTGTTCAAATTTTTATCACTCTTGTATTTTTAAAGATCATATATTTAGAAGAACTAGGTGTGAAAAATATCACTAATTTTCATAAGATAAACATTGATTTAGACAATATATGCCAAATGCTACAGTGGGTTGTTCAAGTCATCCAATTAATGAGAGGAACACACAATAATTATTTTCAACTACTTTTGATCTTAAAATGCATAAATTCATCCTATCTTTAACATTTTATGTAACCTTGAAACAACAACTAGAAAAGTTACATGAGATGTTGAATGTAAGGTGTATTTTACAATTTGACAATGCTAGTGTAGATGAAATGTTCTAGCACAAATAGCATCCAACTTGTCAGCACACAAAGTCAGCCTTAATAGAAAATTCATGCTTTTGAAGTGCTCTCAATGAAAATTTGTTTTGGAAGTTAAGGAGAGTAAAAATTTAACCAAAAACATCTAAAAGAATTTTATCTTTGCCTACAAATTTATTAATAGTATAAATTTATAATCCTATAGGAACTATAAAACTCAAAATATTTTGAACATTTTTGTAGGAAAGTGTAGTGAGGAACTCATACACATATAAATTCTATTGATCGCAAGAAAAGATGGTTGTTATGTAATCAATTCAACACAATCTTCATTCTTCTCATTATTAAATTTCCATATCTTACAAAGAAGGTTATTTGTTAATTTCCATCATTTTAGGCCTTGCAACAAACAGTTTATTTCATCCCAGTACCCTCAATTAAATGAAATATGAAGCTTAATTTGTATGTATATATTGTAAGTCTTACTAGCAATAAGGGTTTATCCTTGAAATTTGTTGTTTTTATGCAAATTTAATGTGAATTATGTATTATATGGAACATTCATTATTCTATAGGAAATGAAATATGTCCCAACTAATTGTATTGAATGATTCCAATCTATTTCTTCAATTGCACTTTATATAAACGAATAAATATTTTTTCTTTCTAGGTTTTCTCATGAAATCATAAGAATATGGAAATTAAAATAGAGAATTTTCTAGAATGTTGTTTGTATGACAAGATACAAATTCCCAAGGAAGACATATTATTTCTTAGGCATTTGTATTATAACTTACAAACTCATACCCATCCATGGAATACTCTTGATTAGACTCTTGGATGCCCTCTCGAATTAAGATTATTAGTTATACTTCTCTAAAGAATGTCTATAATTGTTATTCATTACCTTTCTCAAGCCCATTTAGGGTTTTTCCACAAAATTCAACCAAGGATAAGCAATGCCAAAAATTAGAACTCTACTTTACAATGTCACACCAAACCTTATGTTGATGGAACTCATAAAAGAAAAGGTTTTACTCAAAGTATATATGAATGTGAAGAAAATGGTTAAGCCTTGGTTGTTTTTGTCTTTTTTACCAATTTATTGTAAATTTTGTTTTCAAATTGGATAGGCAGTCAAACATTTGGTCCAAGTTGCTTTTACATAGCATAAAATTTGATGAAGTTATGCCTCACTATTCATGAAAATTGGGGTTGTTGGTTCTTCACTTATAGGTTTTTCTATAGTCTCTCCCTACAAATTAGTGTTCATAGTCCAAATTGCATGGAGTCCATAGTTTGGAGTTGCCAAAGACATTCTGCACATTGCAAAGTTTCATTCCAATTTTGAAGTCTAAATTTCATGGCACTTAGAGTTTAGAATTATCTGGACATTTTGTATGGTACAAAATCTGATTCAGACATTGATGTTTGAGTTTCAGGTTAGTTTGGGTTTAGCTCAGAAGTTGAAGTTAGTACATTATCAAATGCTAATTAGACTCTAAAGTCCAAGACTCACTTTGTTTTTCATCCCTTGACATCCAAGGTGAGACCACACCAGAGTTGGACTTGGTCCTATATTTTACATGCCTTTCAAAATGTAGATCAAGTCCCCAAGCCCAAATTTGTAGAGTGTCTAGGTTCAACATTAAGGAAGAAAATGTTAGCTAAAATTGCAAGCTAGACTCAAAAGTCTGAGGTGATGGAAGATGTAACCATCACCTAGAAAAGATTGAGATCTTAGCCATGTTGATCAAGCTCTAAAGTCAAACCTTCTTAGAGATTAAACCTTGAAGTCTGAACTTTTGTGGTTTATCCCTAGCTTTTTGGAAACCCTGACTCTCCTCCATATCTCATTTTAGTGCTAATCATGGTGTTTGGTTTTGGGTTATTGTTAAGCCTTTCACTTGTGCCACCTTGTGTTGTGTATTGGTGTGTATTCCAAGTGTATCATTGTAGGATGTTGTGAGACCTAATACATGTAAGAGCATAGTGTACCTTGTTTGATGCCACTTTTGTATCATGAAATAAATTGTTTCTCCTATTTTTAATTGTTAATGTATTTGGCATAAGCTTGAGGCACTGTAGAAATCATTATTCTGATCTCCTTCCTCTATTAAGCCTTTAACGTATGAGTTTATGTCATCATTCTAGTATAATACAACTTGTATCATTCCTATTGTTGAGGCCATCCATTGACATACTATTGCCAACTAACACTTGTCAAATTTTAACACAATACCTATCCTTTGCTTGGGTCCTATGCCCCTTATTTGGTAGGAATAAGTCTAATTTCTAATAAATAATAGGATTGATCTAATTTAAATATAACAAGTCTAGTTTATATGGATGGCACAAGATAATCTCCATCCAAAACATACCTATTCCCATCAAATGTATATTTATGGTTATCATGAATGCCTCCATGATATGCATGATCAATCAAGAAAAAGTTAAAATATCATTTACTTTTAAATAAATGTGTCATTATAGATGGAAGCATCATTCTCCACGCAACATAATTTGTTGATGCATGTACTAATGAAACGTAGGTCATGGGTTTAAATCACACCTTATTTATGTAATCATGTGGTCAAAACATATTGTGTTTTTCAACAAGTTTGTTTAAAATTGTAATGTGTTGCTTCAAACATATTCAATTAAAGTTTACAAATTTTGAGTATCTTCAAAACTAAATAAAATATAATTTATAATAAAATAAATTAAAATCAATTTCGATATGTCTAACTTATTTAAAGCTAAGTCAAGTTTAATGATAATCTAATTGATACAAAATAATACACTAGTTTGATTTAATTTATTTGCCAAGAAGTCTATCCAATTTACTTGAAACAAAGTTCAATTTAGAAACATAAAATATCTATAAATCCAAATTATTAAAATAATTCTAAGTGCATTCTTGGCACCCCTTAATTTCACTATACATAAATTATTTGGAGAAAAACTCTTCAAATTATAATTAATTCTTGTTTCAAATATCTGATTGACAAGTTGATAGTCATTTATCTAGCTTAGCAAATGAAGTGCATTCTTGGCACCTCTTAATTTCACTATACATAAATTATTTGGAGAAAAACTCTTCAAATTATAATTAATTCTTGTTTCAAATATCTGATTGACAGGTTGACAATCATTTATCTAGCTCAGCAAATGGAACGTGGACTATTATCCACCTCTTTGCTATTACATAGCTTACCTAACTTAAAAAGTTTCATAACCAAGAATTGACAATAACAAATTATCCATCAACAACAAATTACAGCTGAACTATTTTAAGGATTATAATCTTCTATCCTACAAGCTAAATCCATAAAAGTACTTCCATATGATATCTATTGTAGACTAAGAAACACATATGGGATAAGTAATAAAGCTTGTTTAGATTATCATTCATGTCTCATATGCCTTGCAATCTCCACCCATTTTCAGAAAGCAAGCTCATAAATTATAGATTCCAACAAATTGACTAATCATAGATAAATCATTCAGACCCTAGCTTTTCATGTCACGTCTCAAACTTTGATACTATCTATGATTTCTTTATGTGGACAATAATTCATAGATAATTATGTGTGGTTAGATGAATGTTCTATTATTTTGAAAGATGAATGATTATCTTATTATAGAAAAGATGAAATGAAATGAATGTTATATTAATGTTATTAAATTTTGATGCTTTGGCTATTGGGTTACTAACCTATTAATGTGAATTTGAGTTTACCATGAGTTGCAGCTTGTCAAAGACAAGGGTGTGGTTGAGGTAAAGGAGATTAGTAGCCTGACAGGGTTAAGATGGAGGGATATCTCCCACACACTTCACATAGATTCATATAGATGCATTTGTTTGCATATTAAATGATTTTATTTTATAGTTTAGTTCAAGATTGCATTTTAAATTAGATGATTTAATTAGTTATTTGTGATTTAATTAGATGACTTAATTCATTGTTATTTAAATAATGTGTGTGCATAGAAAAACAAAATAATGATTTAGTTAGTTATTTGATTTTATTTGAAGAAGGATTTTTATTTTATTATTAGTTTTATAAAAAATTGTGATAATCATGTTGATTATTTTAATATTATTTATTGATAAATTAGAGGATAGAAATAGAAATTAAAACAAGATTTTAGAAACAAAAAAAGAAAACAAGAAAAAAATAATAGAAAAATTAGGAAAAGAAACTTAATTTAGGAAATGAAAGCTCAAAAGAAAGCAAAACATAGGGGAGAAGAAAAATAATAAAGGTAGAATTAAATTCATTCTCTCACACACAGAAAAACTTATTCTCAACTTGTATTATGAAGAAATTTGTTTCCTCATCTCTGAAATTGAATACCAGACCAAAAGAATTGTTAAAGGATTTTTGGGCAAAAGGGAGAACGATTCAGATGAGAGGAGCTTCTGGTAGATTGTGGGTTTCAAGCATTCATTTGAAGTGGAGAGTGAGATCCAGGTTTTTATTCAGTCTATAATCTCAAATTGTATTTGTGTGTGAAAATAAGGCATGAACAAAACCCTGTTATTCTTTGTGAAAAGATTAGTTTATTTGAATTTGTGATAGGATGAGTTCCCATGTACAACATTGGAGTTTTTCAACAATCTCTTGAATGATGATTCCAAGTTTATACATCAATATCAAGCTAAGCGTAAGGATACAAACATCAAGGTAAAAAGAGAGAATTATGTTTTTTTCAAAGACTAGATTTCAGGTTCCTAACACATTGATATCATTATTCATTATTGCATTATGTAATTAGCCATATCTTTTTTCGCAATTACTTCATACCAACCATCCATGAAGACAATATTGCATATGTAGTTGTAACATCAGAAAATGTCCCCTTAGGGGCTTTTCCCTCTTAAGGTTTAGCTCTCGGGTCTTCTGCATGCATTTAGGACATCTTCATAATTTAGCATCCCGATGGAATGAGCCCTAGGTAACATGAAAATTGGGACCTAGGAGGACCCCTTGAGATTAACCCTGCCTGAAATAGGGGTGGAGGACTTGGGCACCTGCGCCCTAGTCCTTCCCTCTTTTGGGGCAATCCCAATTTTTGGATGTCAACTTGTGACCGTTACTTGGGTCCTATGCCGACACGGTAAGTTTGAATTACAAAATCTTGGTAGGCGTGTTTGTAGTTACATATAAAAGCATGTTTAGGTATTCATTTAGAAACTAGATGGTAATTAGATTGCAATTAGATTTCAACTAGCTATCAACTTGTGATTCAAGGCTTTCATTGTGTTGCAAGAGCATATTTGTGTGGTTTATGTGTTTGTGTTGGCAGATTTGAGCATCCATTTAATCATGGAATGAAAAGCATCTTCCTCCCATGAGATCTTCACTACAAGTTGACATTATATTGTGTTTGTGATCATTAATTCATTTGGTTTTTGCATCTGCCTCCCTAGGCATGCACTCTCTATCTGACAAAGGTGTTCAGAGACTTAAGTGTCCTCTGGGACTTGATTGAGGCAAGCCTCTAAACACCACAACCCCCTCCCAAAGTTTTCATGGTTGCAGGTTACAAGCTGAGGAGTTGGACAAAGTGAAGTTGTAGGAAGACATCTTGAGTGTCAGAATTGTAGAACAGGAAGAAAATCTACCCCTTGGACTTAGGCGCCCGCTCATTAGTCCTCAAAGTTCTGTGATGAGAGAATCTTTGATATAGCGGGAAAGAGTTGCAGATTGGGTTCTCAGATCTAAACAACAACCAAGGCCTTGGACTTGGGCACCCACTCCTGTGTCCCTGACTTTTCTACCTCAGAACCTCGAAAATAGGTACTCTATGATTCATCAGTTTACATCCCTCTGCAAGAGCATTTTCTGTTATTCATCTATTTACTATCGTTTTCACATAATTAGGGTTTTAATGGTCAATTGAGCATGAGAGAAGGAAGATTGATAATTAAACACCCTAATCCAAGTTTCCCTCATTTGTAAGTGACCAAGAACCTGTTAGTGCTCTTCCACTCGATCCGAAGGTCCTTGAATGTGTTAGGTGAAAGGAGGATTTAAACACTAAATTAAACAAATCCAATTTTCACTTAAACATTTTGGTGAACCCATGTTTTGGACTTAAATTGCAACTTGTTGAGTGTGTGTCTTTAGATTTGGATCGATTTCATTCATTCATATAGTTGTACATTTTATTGCATTGAAAAAAATTTGAAAAATTCAAAAAAATTGCATTGTTAGGCTTACTAATTTGTATCAATTCTTTCTAATTTTCCCTAATTCATGATTTTTGCATCAGATCTGATATAAATTATAGAAAAACACAAAAATTCAATAATTTGCATTGCATTTTCATCATTAATTTGCTAGGCTTTTATAGAAATTTTGACAAATTTCATTAAACCTAGTAAGTCCAAAATCTAGGGTTAGTAGGCAAAATATTCTTTCATATTTTTCTACTGATTTTAGAGGCTCATTCAAATTTTCATTTGTCTGTAGTCTTGCATTTTGGTGTAAATTTGCATTTAGATTTTAAATATTTGCATTTTTGCATAGAAATTGTCAACAAAAACTAGCAATTTTCATGCATTCTCATTAGATTTGCATTGGTATTTTGCATATTAAAGATTGGAATTCATTTTAAGATCTGAAAGTAATTAATTTTCACCATAAATCAGACTTCAAAACATTCATATAGCATTTGTGCCAAGAACTCAAACCTAGGACTTCAAAAACACCGATTTTCATTAAATTTGGCCTTATCGACTCTCTAAACTTGCACCATAGGCATGTTGTAAAGGATATTTTTTCACTAATTGATTGTTATCAGGGTAATAATTTTCTACTCCTCTTAAAAATCTTCATAACACCCTTTTAACAGGGTCTTGTATTGAAAATTTGGTGAAAAACTACACATTTTGACTATTTTTGCCCTAGGGTTTGACCTAGTTGTCAATCCAAGTGTGTTGTGATCAATTTTATGGATTGAGGTGACTGATATCATTGATTTTATTTTATGTACCTCCTGAAATTCATTACAACACCCCTTTTACTAGGTCTTGGAATTGAAAAACCGTGAAAAATAGCCTATTTTTGCTATATTTTCACTAGGGGCTTACCTTAAGTGGCACTAAAAGTGTGTTGTGTTGGGAATTTTGACATCAAGTGGTTGTTATTACTGATATAATTTTCTTTCTATCATCACTTTCCTCACAACACCCTTTGTTATGCTCTTTTGCATTGAGTTTTGGTGAAAAAAGTACCTATTTTAACGTATCTTCACTATAGTTTGACTTGGCATTATCTTGGATTTGCATCAAGAGTGTGTTGAGAAGGACAATATTGTTGTTTTGGACTAATATCAAACATATAACTTGCTTCCCCTGATCAAAATCCTTACAACACCCTTTGTTCCATTCATTTGCATTGAAAAAGTACAAAAACCAAGAATTTTTGGCCTTCAATCATATCCTTCTCTTAGGATTTGTTCTCTTAGTTTGTACATTGTGTGTTGTATTCTTTTGTATAAGCTTTATGACACTCTATCCTAAAAACAATATCCCTTTGAGAAGAAGTAAAAGGTTAATGGGATCTAGTGCTCTTGAAGAAAACAACATTCCTACCTCTAATAATCCTTTGAACACCTTCTTTACAAAGGGAGAAACTCAAATTGCGCAAGATATTATACATCCTCCAACTACAATGGAAGAACAAACTTTTCATGATGTTGATGATACTATTGAGGCAATAGGATATGTATCTAATGAGCAAATAGAAAAATTGGATAAAGAGCTAGCTGAATTTTAATCATTTATGGAAAATGAGAGAATAGCTGAAGAAGTTGTCCCTAGGATTCATAATATAAGAGAATTAATAAAAGAGGGACAAGATGGTGTTAATGTAATTTGCGGTCTAGCACATATTGTACAAACCAATATCATTCCAGTGACTGAATGTGCACAAGTGATAAATAACACTTTATCACCATCGCATACTCAAGTATCCATACCTATACCGACTATGGGAATATCGACCTTTACATCAACGATCTTAACAATTGATGTGAACGCTTGTAGTAATGCTACCACTAGTATTGGAGTATCTAATGGCACTAATTACAAAGCTGTGGGATTTGATTATCAGAAATTGGTTTCTAAGGGGACCTCCTCTATGCATAATTATTCTCAACCACCTATCTATTCCACTCATTTCCAACCACCTATTACCTACTCACAACCATCTTCCACCTATCATTATGTCCAACCACCATTGACATATTCTTAGCCTCCACCTATCATATCTCAAGTTCATTCACCTCCTCACTTTGGTTCCAATTCCTCACAACAAACTGCATCTCCAAATGATGCCATCCTAAACCAACCTTTACAAGGCATGACTTCTTTACAACAAAAGGTAACAAACTTGACAAATTCTTCACAGCCTAGTCTACCAACATATCATGCCCATAATCCCCTTTCCTATGCAATCTTGAGAACTCCTATGCCTGAGAGGTTTGAGACTCCTTGTTTAAAAAGTATGGTGGAAAAGGTAATCCTAATATTCATGTGGTAGCATTTACAACTATGTGTAGTGATTTTTATTTTGAAGAGGATTTGTTGGCAAAACTTTTCCTGCGATCTCTCAAAGATATTTCTTTAGAATGGTTTTGCTCTTTGCCTCCGAATTCAATACACTCCTTTTCGCAGTTGACTGATCAATTTTTACAACATTTTCAAGCAAATATGGGACCCCAAGTTACTCTAATTGACTTGGTTCAATGCAAACAAGGTTGGAAAGAGAAGTTGACTGAATTCATTAGTTTGTATCAAGGGCTTTATGCACAAATTTAGTATCAAATGAAAGATGAGGATGTTCAGAAGATATTTATTACAAATCTACAACCTAATATTCGTGATAAGATCCTCTTGATGAAGTATAACTCCTTTCAACATTTATGCACCGCCCTTTGTGATTATCAACTTTCATCTAGTCAGTATGAAAATCAACACTCATTGGCTCAAGTTGGTCAATCCATGGGTGGATCCTCACAAAACAAATTTAAGAGGAATAATAATAACAGGAGCTTCATCAAGATTAATGGACCGAATATGAACAACTTTTCAAATGTTTTGGCTATCACCAATCTGAAGAAAGCATCATTTCAACCAAGAAAATTCACTTTGATATTTGAGTCTTATCATTCCATCATGAACCAAGTTGTGAGCAATAACATTCTGAATATTCCCCTGATCAAGCCTGTTGATCCTAGTAAACAAAGACCTTACTTTGATGCTAATGCCTTTTGTCATTATGACCGAATGCAAGGACATGACACTAAATGATGTATGTATCTTAAACATGAGATACAGGACCTTATTGATTCAAATGTCATCCAGGTATTGGGTGTGAATGATAATGGAAACAAGTCGGTTGCTCCACCAAATCAGAACTTACAAATCTTCACTAATCCTTTCGCTAAGCATATTGAAAATATGGTGGAACAAGGTTTAGTGGAAATAGATGAGGATGATTACTTAGACTATGATAGCATCGTGGGAATGATTGAAGTAGATAAGAAACAAGTGGACAATCCACCTCGCCCATGAAGAAATGGAATTTATGCTAAGGTTCCTCCTCCATTATCCTTATATGGATAAGGAGATAATCAAAATACATCTGAAAAGAAAGAACAACAACCGATACAGACAAGTAAGATGGTACAAGATGATTCCTGTTACCGTTCTAGAAAGATTCAATAAAGAAAACTTGATAAAAATTAGAAAAGAGTTAAATGATTGTTAGCAGTTGGAAAAAAAGTGGTTCCCCTCCTCATAAGCAACAAAAAGTCTCATTTCAACAAGAAATTACAAAACAAGTATCACACAATAATCAACAAAACTCTCATAAGAACCACTCAAATTTCACACTTAACATGATCGAGTACCTCTCTAAGAGGTTTGTAAGTTCTAAAATTTGATACGAAGATCCTACAGGTAAGTATCCCTAACCCTTTATCTCTCTCATGATGTACTTTCCCCGTGATGTGTTATATGTTGTTTAGGCCTCCTGGGATGACCTTGGATTGTCCCGTAAGGTCCAGGATACTAGGAGACCACCTCTGTTATGACCTTCTTCTATTTGTATCATCATTCTTCTATATTACCTCTCTCTCTGATTTCATTGTTGTGTGTTGTGTCTTACAGACATAGCATTGCGATTGGTGACCTGGGGACACTCTCTTATGTGACTGTCCTTAAGACACTTGTTTCTCTTCTCTGATTTATTGTTTCCCTTCCTCTAGTGTTTCTATCTAGCAGACGGATGATGAAAAAACATTTATACTGATGCAGACCTAGTGTCCCTTTCAAGAGCAATCAAAAAAATGGACTTAGTTCCTAATATGACGATGGGGTTGTATATCTTATCTAACACTTGGCTAGTGGAAGCACTCATACTTTCTGCATAGTGAATTTCATGATGTCTTTATCTCATTTACAAACCTTAACAATATTGCTGCTCCGTGCACCTTTGTTTGTCTTTGAATCTGGTCTTGATGGTACTTGATTTAGAGAGCTTCGTGATATAGCCCCATGGTTATCCTCGAACTCTAAATTCATAGTATAACCTTGGCTCTTTGTGTGGTTAATCATATGCATTAATGTTGTTGTTTATCATGATTTTATAGACACTAATATGTTTCTTGTAGGGATGTGTTTGTGGGAACATTTGGTGATCGTGAAGTACATGTCACCTCCAGGGGGCATGGGCTTTGCGAGATCTTGTGTTCCCTTGTGTGTTTTCTTCCCATCTTAACGTGCCTAATATCAATGCATGATATCAACCACCTTAAGGTGGGGGAATATAAGGTAAGCTATCTGTTGTAGATGTTAGCTATGTGCTTGTCCTCATATGCAGTTTAAAGACTAGCTTGATGAGTTCTTCCTACATCTCGAGTTTGTTTGCAATCAATCAATCAATCAATCATGTAAGCCCTCTACAGAGGTGGAATATTGCATATATCCTTTTTATCTTAATCCCTCTGTGGAGGCGGGGATGGTGTATTTCTCGAAGCAGGTTGCATCATCCTGTCATTTTTAAAAGTCCTCTGTGGAGGCGGGGAGCAGTTCTGTGACTAACTCAACCCTTAAGCATGTCTTCGGCAATTGTTGTGGTGAAGTCCAATCATCGATGTGTGCCTATAATGTGCCTGAGATGGTGCTGAGCCTAGAAATAGGGAACACACCATCGCTTGTTTGCCATGTTTTCTTCGTGTCTTCAAGTGTCTGTGTTTGGTGTGCTTTCTTTGTTTGACGTGTTTGTTGCCCCATATGCAGTCTAAAGACTAGCTCAATGAGTGCTTCCTACATTTTGGGAGGTTTTGCATGTCTTGCGTGTGTGTTGCCCCATATGCAGTCTAAAGACTAGCTTGATGAGTGCTTCCTTCATTATGGGAGGTTTCTTTACTTTCCAGTACTTGCATTTACATTTCATATATATGAGAAAAAGAAAAGAAAAGAATCATGCATGTCTTCTATGCATTAATGTGTCTTCTATGCATTTATTGTCTTCTTCATGTTCTGTGTGACTATAACTATCTTCTCTGTGTTTTGCGTGCCCCTTACTATCTTCTATGTGATTGGCATGTCTTCTTCGTACTTGGTGTGTTTGTTGTGTTTGTGACCTTACTTTAACGCATGCATTGGCCTTGTATTTATACATACATTAAAGTGGGGGCTAAATGTAACATTTGAAAATGTCCCCTTAGGGGCTTTTCCCTCTTAAGGTTTAGCTCCCAGGTCTTCTGCATGCATTTAGGATATCTCACTTCATAATTTGGCATCCTGATGGAATGAGCCCTAGGTAACATGACAAATGGGACCTAGGAGGACCCTGCCCAAACTATGGGGGGAGGACTTGGGCACCCATGCCCTAGTCCTACCCTATTTTGGGGCAGTCCCAATTTTTGGGTGTTGGCTTCTAACCGTTACTTGGGTCCTATATCGACACGATAAGTTTGAATTACAAAATCTTGGCGGGAGTGTTTGCAGTTACATATAAAAGCATGTTTAGCCATTAATTTAGAAACTAGATGGTAATTAGGTTTCAACTAGCTATCAACTTGTGATTCAAGGCTTTCATTGTGTTGCAAGAGTAGATTTGTTGGTTTATGTATTTTTGTTGGCAGATTTGAGCATCCATTTCATCATGGAATGAAGAGCATCTTCCTCCCATGAGATCTTCACTACAAGGTGACATTATATTGTGTTTGTGATCATTATTTCATTTGGTTTTGCCTCTACCTCCCTAGGCATGCACTCTCTATTTGACAAAGGTGTTAGAAGACTTAAGTGTCCTCCGAGGCTTGACTAAGGCAAGCCTCTAAACACCACAACCCCCTCCCAAAGTTTTCATTGTTGTAGGTTATAGGTTGAGGAGTTGGACAAAGTGAAGTTGCAGGAAGACATCTTGAAGTGTCAAAATTGTAGAACAGGAATAAAATCTACCCCCTGGACTTGGACGCCCACTCATTAGTCCTCAAAGTTCCATGATGGGAGAATATTTGGTACAACAGGAAAGAGTTGCAGACTAAGTTCTCAGATCCAGACAAAAACTAGGGCCTTGGACTTGGGCGCCCGCTCCTGTGTCCCTGACTTTTCCGCCTCGGAACCCCAAAAATAGGTACTCTGTGATTCATCAGTTTACATCCCTCTGTAAGAGCATTTTCTGTTATTGATCCATTTACTATCATTTTCACATAATTAGGGTTTTAATGGTCAATTGAGCATGAGAGAAGGAAGATTGATAATTCAACACCCTGATCCAAGTTTCGCTACATTTGTAAGTGACCAAGGACCTATTAGTGCTCTGCCACTTGATCCGAAGGTCCTTGAATGTGTTAGGTGAAAGGAGGATTTAAACACTAAACTAAACAAATCCAATTTTCCTCTAAATAGTAGTCATGCCTTTTTTTTGGTCAGTTATTGGTTGATTAAAGACACAAAGTAGAAGACATTGTAGTATGACATGTTGAATCATGATGATGAAGCTAGAATTGAAATGGGGTGATGAGCAGAATAGATAATTTACTCAAGTGTTAAGATTATAGTTGTATATATAAGAATCCATTAATAAATTATATCAAACTCACATAAAGAAGCATGAAATGTGTGGAAAGTGATAATCACTAAACCCACAGAAGGGAAAAGCCAAAGTTTGATTGCAAAGTTGGAAAATGTACCTGAAACTTCCTTGCAACAATCCCCCCCAGCACAAGCGAGGGGTTCAAACTTGTGACCCAGGCTTTGATACCAATTGTTAGAAAGATGATTGTCTTTGCACCAAAATATCGACTTGTTAATGTCTGATACAACTGTCAGAGTTAATGAATCCACAGGAGGCGGTTAAACCTTTTCACGAACCCAAGCGTTGTGTTGCACAACACAAGGAGACCAAGGGCACACACCTTGCAATAGTTTTGTATATTTTATTTCTACTAGTTATAGAATATTGCATGTAAATGATAACATACCAAAGACCTATTGTTTTTCAACTTGAGGTTTTATGTAATGTCCCCTTGTCAAGCATAAGCTACTGTACCATTGAAACAGATGGATTAATTTAAAAAGCCTAGATTATGTTATTTATGTCTCTGCCACATCCTCCTTGCAAGAGTTATATCATTCTAGGTTAGGATGCATACAGGAAATAGACACGCATCGAGTGATTCCCTCATGCTTACACTGTTCCAGGTTGCTAGGCTCCTTGTGCAAGGTCGGTGTTTTCTTCAAGTTAGGAAGAAACCCAGGGAAGTCTAGTACTTCATGGTTGGGTGGAAAAAGCACCTCAACCCCACTCTTGGTCTCGTCTTGTGGATGATTGGAGGACCAAGGAGGTCGAGTTCAGAGATTATTATTGACATATGGATATTTGCTTCATATTATTCATTTGTATGGCTAGTATAGCCAAGTTGTAATGTAATCTTACATTCATTATATGTTGATGTATTTATCATTTCTTGCAACATTGAAACAAATGTTTTGTAACACCAAGTTGGGTGTATGTAATTGGATTTGTAACTCATTCTAGTATATGGAATTTTTACTTATTCATGGATCCTTGCCATTTTATATTTATTTATGGATATTTGGAAACTGTTAAAGTTTTATTTTTCCATTTTTGGATTAAGAAATATTTTTGGAATGCTATGATTAGTAAGTAATTTTTTGTACCTTACATTTCAAATCAAAATGACCAATCAAAATAAAATTAAAACCAAACACTAATAGAAATAAAAATTTCTTGTCTCATAATGGCACGCTAATATTCTGACCAAAGACGATAATGAACTCACTCTGATTCAACTTGTGGCTGTCGTTTTCTGATCAGCTTGATTTTTCAGGGAATCCACCATCGTTGCTTCAGCTAATTTAACCCCAGGCCATGGTTTGCAGAAACAACACTCTCCTTCAGGCAATTTATTATAAATAGACACCACGTACTTTCCACAACCTGCTTATGTCTTATTTCCAGCTATTCTTAAATATCATCCACTTCAATAGTCAAAGGTCGAAACCAGTAACTTTTGTCTCTAAACTTTACTTGCTTTAATTTTTATTTCCATTTCAATCCCTAAAAAAAATGAAAAATAGAAGTTTACTTGCCATAACTTTTGTTTTCCATCTCTTTTTTTCACGGATTGAAATGGAAATAAAAAGTTAAAGCAAGTTCAGTTCAAAGACAAAAGGCTACCGGTTTCGACAATTGAACTTGTCACAACAGTTCTCTTTGCATAGTATTATGTGCTCTTTCCTACTACCAAATCAATTGCTCAAAATATTACAAACTGACAAGGTAAGTCAGTTAATAACAATAGTGGTCCCCAAAATCTAATTGTTCTGTTTTGATTTCCCTGCATTTTAAAATCCCACAACGTGAAATTCATGAATAGCATGAATCACTTTCAACTACTTATTTTTTATGTAATTTTTCTTGCATTTGAGATGTTCTACAATAATCTGCTTGCTGCACAAAGCGAAGAACCCAAAAACTAAATTCTCTAAATTCTCAAGGCTTTTTTGAAGTTTCAACTTTTGAATGCTTTTGTACCCATTAGAGGTGCCATAGAAAGAAAATATTTGGCCAAGTTCAACATATAAGCTAATAAAATAGAAATAAAACTATAGATATACAACTAGAACAATAGAGCAGATTCAATGTACACACCCATGGAAAAATCCCATATACAAGCCCCACCAAAAAATTAAGCAAGAAAAAATAGTGGCTTCATAAATAAGGCGTATCAAATATAAACATCACATGGTCCCAATAAAAACATGTACCTCATGATATGTTTGATACACTCCAAAAATATGGCTACTTGTCAAGATATAAAATCATTCCTTAAACCTTATTTTCAAGGCATGAGGTAATATATGTTGTATTTTAGCCATGTGCTTTTCTCTTTCTACTTGCATATACTTAGCTTTCACATGCCAATAATCTTTTCTCCTCATCAAATCAATGGTTTTGAGAGATTTTACTATTCATATGATTCATTTCTACCCCACTGAATAACTTCTAAAATTTATTTACATGATAATACTCTTGAATGCACATAGAACATTATTCATATCAAAAACATTACTTTTCAGAGTTTACTACTTTCTACAGCACCATCCAATCCATTCTAATATTGGTCAAAAAGTCATTATTCATACCAAAGACATTACTTTTCAGAATTTGTTACTTTCTACAACCCTATCCAATCCACTCTAATATTGGTCAAAATTTTTTTACCTATATTAACATTAAAATTCTTATTTAATATTTATATTTAAAAATAAAAAAAAAATTGAAATCCATTAGAAAGACCAATAACTCAAAGCATTACATCATAGTAAAATCAAACAAAAAACCATTTTTTTTTAAAGTTTGCTTTAAAATTCATTTCTGTTGGCAGGCAGGGGAGGAAAGATGGTTGTCTAGACAAATGCTATAGCATAATAAAGGATGGCAAAAATGCAAATACACAAACATAAAAAAAAGAGAGGGCGGATTGAAGACACAAAACATAAATTATATTTATATTTCCTCTTTCCAAAATACATTCAAAAATTTCATACACATGATGCAGAGCTGCTGCTATGTTTTACAGATTCAAAATATGATTTTGCCCTAGTATATGGAGTTGATGTACCTTCACTATGCTACTGCACATTCACTTCTCACTGTTGCAATATTCTTTTGTTGTTTGCTATTCTCTTCTGGAACCTTGAAAACATTCCTTCTTGCTATACTACAGGCTTCTTTCTCTCTATTCTTTCCTTCTGCTGCTGCAGGCTTCTTCACACATTCCTATGGTCAACTCTATTCTTTTTGTCTCATTCACTACCATCCAAAAATGGCACTCAAACTCCATTCAAAATTCAAACTTACCTACCACAATTGAATGTTGGCAGGCCAATGGTTGCTAGGGTCTAATTTTGGAAATCCCCAAGCCTGACGCGGGGGTAATGGAATTAAATGCTGACTGACGAAAGATTAAATATTCCAACACCCCCCCTTAATCTGAAGTCAGATATCATTCAACAATTTTCTTTCTAGAACTGATCTCTGGAGTTATACGTTTGCATTTGCCTTTCTGGAACAGATCTCCAGAGCTGTTTCTGTCATTCTAGATCACCTCCAGAGCTATTTTTTGCATCTCTGGAGCACTCTATTTGCATCTCTAGAGCTGACACCCTTCATCTTTGGAGCTCTATTTCTGCATCTCTAGAGCATGTCCAGAGCTGCACATACTTTCCAAGGTTGAACCTCTAGAGCTCTGTTGTTGTCTTTCTAGAGCTAAACCTCTAGAGCTATCTTCTTTCCAGGGATGCATACCTCCAGAGCTATCAACAATGCCAAGCCTATCTCTTAGGCGTTCAAAAGAATCTTTTGGCAATGCCTTTGTAAAAATATCAGTGAGCTGCTGCTCGAATCTATAATATTATAACTCAATCTCTCCTCGTTCTACCAACTCCCTTATAAAATGATAATGGATCTCAATGTGCTTGCTTCATCCGTGGAAGACTAGATTCTTTTTCAGGGCTATTGATGAAATAATGTCACAATGAATGGTTGTACCATCTTCTTGTTGTTCATTCAAGTCTGCAAGGATCCTTCTCAACCAAATAGACTGACATGTTGCTACATTTGCTACAATAGACTCAGCTTCTACTATAGAGAGAGAGAGAATGGGCTGCTTCTTGGATGTCCATGATATCATGCCTGAACCCATGTGAAATACATAGCTGAATGTGCTCTTCCGGTCATCTACATTACCTGCCCAATCACTATCCATGAAACTAGCCAACTTAAACTCATTAGAAACACCATACAAGATGTCATACCTATTGTGTCATTCACATATCTCAGGATCCTCTTTCCTGCTTGCCAATGTGTGTCTCTAGGCTTCTCCATGAACCTAGAACTCAGGCTTACTGCATACATCAAATCAGGCCTAGTGGCTGTCAAGTACATGAGGCTTCCAACCATGCTCTTGTAGAGGGTTGGGTTTACTTCCTTGTTGTTGTCATCTTTACTCAATTTCAAACCTGTAGCTGTTGGTGTAGGGGCAGGTTTACTATTCTCTATTTTAAATCTCTTCACAATTTGTTTGGCATAGTTAGTTTGCGAAATAAATATGCCATCCTCCATTTGTTTGACCTCAATGCCAAGAATATACTTTAGCATACCTAAGTCTATCATCTCAAACTCATTCTTCATTGCCTCTTTGAAATCAACAATGAAGAGATCACTATTGCCAGTTAAAATCAAATCATCTACATACAAAACAGTAATCAAAATATTACCTTCAGCTGCTTTGATGTAAAGAGTGGGCTCACTATTGCTTTTGCTAAAGCCATTACTCACTAAATATGAGTCTATTTTGTTGTAACATGCCCTAGGTGCTTGTTTCAGCCCATAGAGGGCTTTCCAGAGCCTATATACTTTGTCCTCTTGCCCTAGGACTTCATAGCCAGGTGGCTGCTCTACATTCACTTCCTCTTTCAGTACTCCGTTCAAGAAGGGTGACTTTACATCCATTTGAAACACCTTCCACTTGTGTTGGGCTGCTATTGCTATGACTGCCCAAACTATTTTCAGCCTTGCAACTGGTGCATATGTCTCATCATAATCTCTTCTAGGCTGTTGTTTGTACCCTTTAACAACTAGCCTTGCCTTATGTCTTTCAATCTTTCCTTCAGCAATAGACTTGGTCTTATAGACCCACTTAACTCTAATCACTTCTTTACCCTTGGGTAAATAAGTTAGCTTCCATGTGTCATTCCTCTCTATGGAATCCAACTCTTCATCCATGGCCTTACACCATTTCTCTTCTTCCACATCTTCTTCAAAGTGCATTAGATCACTACAAAAAAATAATGCAAAATCCAAATTATCATCCATATCAGCATACCTTGTGCTGTCATAAATCTCCTTCACACTCCTTGTCCTCCATGGCATCAATGATGCAAGTGTAGGGTCTGAATTGTAACCTCCAGAGATGTTGATGTTTTGACCTCCGGAGCTACTATACTCCTGACCTCTGGAGTTGTTGCTTTACTGAACTCTAGAGCTACAGATCTCTAGAGTTGCAGACCTCTAGAGCTACTAATCTCTAGAGCTGTTGCATTGTTGTCCACTTCTGGAGTTGCTATTCTGCTGAACACCTCTAGAACTACTATTCTCCAATACTCTACGATAGTTTCTCCCTGAGCTGCTACTCTTCATAGTTCCTCCAGAGTTGTTGTCCTCCAGAGCTTCTTCATCTTCAAGGGGTATTGTAACTGAAATACCCTGATCCTGTCAGATTGTCATTGATGTCAAAAAGGTTGATCACATGGGGCTAATACAGATGTCATTATTTTGGGATCATCATGGCTTGCACTATTGTTCATAGGTTTTGCAAGATCATGTCTTTCGCAATTGTTTACTCTATCAGGAACATCAATCAAGAGTTCATGTGGTGTGTTGATTATCAGGTGATGGAGTTCATTATCTTGATAACTTGTGTTGATCTCATAGTTCAAAGTGTTCATGAGTTGTTGATCAAGACACTTGTCAGTTGTTTTGTCATTGCTTCATATGCTTCATTGTTCAGGAGATGGTTGATGAGGTATTCATCATGAACTTCATATGGTTAAGTGGATCTTAGGTTGTGCTCAAGATAAGATATGCAGAGATGTGATCTTCATGGTTATGCAGATATGCAGAGATGTGATCTTCATGGTTATGCAAATATGCAGAGATGTGATCTTCATTCATGGTTTACTTGGTTTACAAAGGTTGTCTTCACAATCACCTTGGAAAGAACATCATGATTGAGTATCATGCTTTCAAAACACTCAGTTGTATAAGTGTTGTTTGAACTTACATGAAGATGTGTTGACATGATGAAAGTAATTAAGGATGTTTGTTGCATTAGTAAGGTTTATATTTTTGAGTTCTGTCTTCAGTATAGCAGAGGTTTATGACAGAGTTTAAGGTCTATCTCTCATGACAGAAATTATTGTGGCATGATAGAGATTAGTGTTAAATCCTATGAACACTATGTACATATTTTAAGCTCTAAATATCCTTACCCTTTAACTGTTTTCAAATAATGCACTTTTCTTTTATTCCTTTGTTGACTTGTTATCACAAGTCATGGTCACTTAAGTGACCGATTGAAGGGTATTTGAAACATTTGAAAACCGGCCCTTTTTACTCTTGACACCGATTGGAGTGGTCTCCACTTTATTTGATGGGCGCAAATGGTATATCAATGGCCATGTTTTAAACTTAGTCGAGCAAGCTTTTTCACATCTAAGGATGAAATTTGAACTGCAGCTCCCACCTTCTGTGTCAACTTTGACGGCCTCGAGAGTGTCAAATTGCCTTTGTCTGTAGTTATTTTATTTTGAAAGCTAATTTTTAGCTGTTTCCTAAAAGGCAATTAGATGTGTTTGTTTTAAAAGCACTTAATTTTAGAAAGATTTTCTTTCTTTCTTAAATCCCTTCGTGGCAGATGAAGACAAAGGATTCCTTCTAATATTTGTTTGAAAAGATTTTTTTGTGGCTTTAATGATTTATAATTTTTTTTTGGTTCAAGCATGAAAGGGCAGATTGGTTGAAGATGTTTTTTTTTGCAGAATATTGTTGAAGATAGGAGATTATTTTATGGGAATTTGAATGGTTTTCGGAGTTTTGAAAAGAATTTTTTATATGTCTAGAATATTGTGAAGGAGAAGATTTTTTTTGAGAGAAGACAAAGAAATTGATTGAAGATAAATTTTTTTTGGATGAAGTGATTAAAGTCTTTATGAAAAAGAATATCATTTATTGAAATTGAATACAGAGACATTCTTTTTACAAATGAATTTTTACAAGAAATTGAAAAGGAGATGAAAGGACATGCAAATGAGCAGAGAGATTTTTGAAGATTTTCTTTTACAGAGAAGATGAATTTTTAAAGGGACAATTTTTTTTTTATTGATTGTCTATTTTGTGAGCAAAAGTTTTTTATGAAGACAATATTTACAGAGAAGAAAATTGAAAAGTTTTTTAATAAAGAGGAATATGAAATATTATTTCATTGTGATTTGATACACAGATTGAAGATATTTTTGCAAGAGAAAACTTTCAAAAAGAAATGTCAGATGATTTTATTGCAGAGAAGTTTGATTGACAAATTGGTGGAGTTATTTTTACAGATTGAATTTGCACAGGAAAAATGATTTTATTTTTGACAAGGGCAATATTGAAGATTTTTTTTTATGCAGGAATTTTATTGAAGACAAATTTGTTTAGGTTGAAATGTCATTGAATATGAAGAGGCATTTACAGATATGAGGGCAAAAATAAGCTATTGAAGATCACTGAATTATCGTTTGCAGAATATGAAAGGTTTTATGCTCACTAAAATGGATTTGTAGGACAGAGAATTTGAAGAGACCGTATTTGTAAATGCAAGAATATCAAGGATTGAAACAATTGTGGAGAGAAGAAAAAATATGAAAAGTCATCTTGTATATAATAGCTTTGCAGGTGGATTGATAAGTGTGTTGTTGAAGTGGATCAGAATTCAGGGTTGTATATATTTTGAATAGCCTCTTGAAAAGAAAATTGAGATGATGAGTTTTGATTTGAGTTGAAGAGAAGAATTGTCATATGACAGACACATGTGAAAGAAGAAGTGTTTTGTATTGAAACAGAGAAACCCTCTGAGTTCTTGTTTTTAATTTGTTCTATATTAGGGGTTGGTGCTCCTTGAAGTTGGTGCTTCTAAAATATTAGGGGTTGGTGCTCTTGGAAGTTGGTGCTTCTAAACATTGTAACCAGTGAGGTTTTCACTTAAGCCAGTGAGGCAATTTTGAGTGGTTTTTCTACCTAAGAAGGGTTTTCCACTCGTGAAAAGCATGTTTCATGTTTAATATTGTTTTCATCTGTATGTGTGTATATATTAGTGCTTTGCTTATTAAGTTTATTTCACATCCTTCATTATTAATCTTGTGCACAAATCATTAATGTATTCCTCTCTATTTGTTCTGTAAGAGAAAGTTTGCAAAAAGTTGTAAAATATTTGAAAACTAATACAACACTAATTCACCCCCCCTCTCAATGTTGTCCTGGACTCCCACAATTGGTATCAGAGCCAGTTTCCCTGTTGAAGCTTAATCAGCTTGGGTAGGTCCTGTGTGTGGAGTTCAATGGGTAAGTGCAGAAGAAATAAGAACATGAGAAATGTCAAGCTTCATTCTGTTCAAAAGACAACAAAGACATCAAATTTAGATGCTAATGTTCAATCAGTTGATAAAGATACTTCACAAGTTGAATCAATGAAAGAGTTTTCTGGAGTTCCTTTGTTTAATGGTTCAGATTTTTTAGTTTGGTGTATGAGAATGCAAGTCTATTTATCCTCTTTAGGATATGATATATGGATGTGTGTTGAGAATGGATATTCTAATTCTGCAAATAATAAAGAGGCTCTTAAATGCAATCATATAGCCAAGAAGGTTATTTTATCTAGTTTATCTAATGATTTTTCTTGCAAAGTTGTGTAGTGTGAAACAGCTCAGGATGTGTGGAAGAAATTGATAAAAATTTATCAAGATGGTGATGAAAAAGAAGACAATTTGGTATCTAAAGAAAGTGGCAATGATGAAAGACATTCACATGAAGAAGTTGAGGTCTAATCTCTTTCAGAAGAAGTTAACATCATAAGTGATGATGATCAGGATTATGACGAACAAGATTGTGAGATTGATTTGGAAGGAGAGCTCATATATGCTCTAACTGAACTCAAGAATTATAAGAAGGAGAACCAGAAATTAATGTTGCAACTACAACAAGAAAGAGACTTCAAAGACAAAGCACCCTCTGATCTTGAAGAAGCAAGTATTCATATTGCAAACTCAAGGACACAAATTGATAACTCAAACAATTTGATTATTAGTCTAAAGATAGAGATTGAGGAAGCTAAGAGGATAGCAGATGTTTCAATATCTGACCTTGAAGTTACAAGGATTGAGAATCTAAAACTAGAAGGTGAAATTATTAATCTAAATTTTTTTATGAAGGTCTCAAGAAATATCAAGTGTTTGCAGATAGCTCAAATAAGTTGCATGAGATGTTGGGCAAACGAAAGTATCATAAGGATACTACTGGTTTAGGATTTGAAGGAGAGTGTTCAAAATCCAGAGAAACTCCCAGAAAGAAAATTGATCTTCATGCTAGTGCTCCTAAAGAAAAAAAGAAGTCAGAAGCTGAACAAAAAACCAGAGATGAATTTGTGCACAATCAAAGAAGGAATTTCAGAAAACCTGCTACTATAAGACAAGAATACATGTACAGGTATAACTATTCATTTAATGGTTATTGTTATACATGCACTCAGTTTGGACACAAAGCAATTGTTTGCAGAAAGAATACTGACATTATTTGTTACAAGTGTAATAATGTTGGACATATACAAAGAAATTGTAAAAGGTATGATTCTGCATGGAAGTCTAACATGAGTTCTCAAAGGTACTATCAGTCATTTGATTATGATTGTAACATAGTTTGTTATAATTGCAACACTCTTGGACACAAAGCACACAATTGCAGAATGTATGCTTCACAGATTTGAAAAAGTTGAAAAGAAAAGAAGGTATAAAGGTTTGGAGAAAGAAAGCACTTGTGAAAATTTGGAAGCAGAAAGAAAATAAAGAGAAGTCAGAATCTAAACTTGTGCATCCTGCACAAGTTACATCATCAGTTGAATAATAGATAGCATGATGTGAGGAGGAGTTGTTATTGTCCTATCATTTATCCCCAAGAAGTTACAGGAGGAGATTAGTTGATGTTTATGATCTTGTTTTATTTATCATGCTTGCCTAATAATGTTTGATATGAAGTTTTTGATGATACTGATTTTCAGTGTATGTCAGTAATACATGTGTTCATGATCAGTGACATGTTTAGTGGTTCATATAAGGTGTTCAAAAGCTCTCTACACAAAGAGGTTGATGATGTTGTGTCTTGATCCTATTTGTATATTGTTCATATCATGTTGATACTTTCATGGTTGAGTTGTCATGATGCTTTAGTTAAGGTGTTCTCAAGGAACTCTTATCAGATGTTTGCATATGTTGGCTAAGGAGGTTGAAATTGGAAGAATTTAATTCTTAACAACTGTCTCTACATTTATTTTTGCAAAGTGTTGTTGCAGGAAGAACTTGGTGTTTAGTCTTGATGGGCTGATTTGAATGATAAAGTCAAGATGTAGGAGTTCTTGTTGATTGCAGTATGTTTTAGATGTGGTTATGTTTATATCAGTTTTGACAGTGTGTTGTAAAAAGATGTGTGGGAACACAGGATGGTCTTCATTCTTTTCATGTCAAAAAGGGTGTGCAAGAATAGATTGGTTGCAGGATGATAGTTCCTGTTGGAAGCCTTTGGCAAGGACATCTCTTGTGTGTTATTCATGTCATCATAGAGTGTGATTCATACTGATTTTTATTGATGAAAAGTGTAGTCTTTGCATGAAATTCAAGTTCATATAATTCATTTCAAGGAGTCAGTTTGATGATCATATCTATTACCTTGTTGAGTTATGTTTTATGACATGTATCTTGGAGCTTTCAGGTGGTTTGAAGATAGTGTAAAAAGAAGATGATAAACTAGAAGATATTAAGGAGTTTTTGGTGTGATAATTTTACATGGTTCATTGATGATCTTCCTCACTAATATGTTTCAGAAAGAATTCTTCAAGCTATGACATCTAGAGATGCTTGTAAAATTGATGGTGGTGCCTTGTTCATCAGTTAATTAGAGGCAAGTAAAGGTCTTGAATCAACTGCTAATGGTAATACTAGTTGGTATTGTGACAAGAAGTGATATTATGTTGAGGTTGACATACATGTTTCATCCTGTCAAGATAGTGGTCAGTGTTGGTTATTCTTGTCAGTGATTACCAGTGATATTTATGAGTAGTGATTTGTTTGTGTACTTCAATACAGGGGGAGCAAATAGATTTGTGTCTTTGTCATCAGATGTCAAAATGGGGGAGAAAGAGAGAATGCTTCATGAAGTTTTTCCATCAATGACAAAGGGGGAGATTGATGGCGTCAATTTGTCATTGATGTCAAAAAGGTTGATCACATGGGGCTAATACAGATGTCATTATTTTGGGATCATTAGGGCTTGCACTATTGTTCATAGGTTTTGCAGGATCATGTCTTTCACAATTGTTCACTCTATCAAGAACATCAATCAGGAGTTCATGTGGTGTGTTGATTATCAGGTGATGGAGTTCATTATCTTGATAACTTGTGTTGATCTCATAGTTCAAAGTGTTCATGAGTTGTTGATCAAGACAGTTGTTAGTTGTTTTGTCATTGCTTCATATGCTTCATTGTTCAGGAGATGTTTGATGAGGTATTCATCATGAACTTCATATGGTTAAGTGGATCTCAGGTTGTACTCAAGACAAGATATGCAGAGATGTGATCTTCATGGTTATGTAGGTATGCAAAGATGTGATCTTCATGGTTATGCAGATATGCAGAAATGTGATCTTCATTCATGGTTTACTTGGTTTACAAAGGTTGTCTTCACAATCACCTTGGAAAGAACATCATGATTGAGTATCATGCTTTCAAAACACTCAGTTGTATAAGTGTTGTTGGAACTTACATGAAGATGTGTTGACATGATGAAAGTAATTAAGGATGTTTGTTGCATTAGCAAGGTTTATATTTCTGAGTTGTCTTCAGTATAACAGAGGTTTATGACAGAGTTTAAGGTCTATCTCTCATGACATAAATTATTGTGGCATGACAGAGATTAGTGTTAAATCCTATGAACACTATGTACATATTTTAAGCTCTAAATATCCTTACCTTGGAAAGAACATCATGATTGAGTATCATGCTTTCAAAACACTCAGTTGTATAAGTGTTGTTGGAACTTACATGAAGATGTGTTGACATGATGAAAGGTTTACAAAGGTTGTCTTCACAATCACCTTGGAAAGAACATCATGATTGAGTATCATGCTTTCAAAACACTCAGTTGTATAAGTGTTGTTTGAACTTACATGAAGATGTGTTGACATGATGAAAGTAATTAAGGATGTTTGTTGCATTAGCAAGGTTTATATTTCTGAGCTGTCTTCAGTATAGCAGAGGTTTATGACAGAGTTTAAGGTTTATCTCTCATGACATAAATTATTGTGGTATGACAGAGATTAGTGTTAAATCCTATGAACACTATGTACATATTTTAAGCTCTAAATATCCTTACCCTTTAACCATTTTCAAAAAATGCACTTTTCTTTTATTCCTTTGTTGACTTGTTATCACAAGTCATGGTCACTTAAGTGACCGATTGAAGGGTATTTGAAACATTTGAAAATCGGCCCTTTTTACCCTTGACACCGGTTGGAGTGGTCTCCACTTTATTTGATGGGCACGAATGGCATATCAATGGCCATGTTTTAAACTTAGTCGAGCGGGCTTTTTCACATCTAAGGATGAAATTTGAACTACATCTCCCACCTTCTGTGTCAAATTTGACTGCCTCGAGAGTGTCAAATTGCCTTTGTCTGCAGTTATTTTGTTTTGAAAGCTAATTTTTAGTTGTTTCCTAAAAGGCAATTAGATGTGTTTGTTTTAAAAGCACTAAATTTTAGAAATATTTTTTTTCTTTCTTAAATCCCTTCGTGGCAGATGAAAACAAAGGATTCCTTCTAATATTTGTTTGAAAAGATTTTTTTTGTGGCTTTAATGCCTTATAATTTTTTTTTGGTCCGAGCATGAAAGGGCAGATTGGTTGAAGATTTTTTTTTTGCAAAATATTGTTGAAGATAGAAGGAGATTATTTTATGGGAATTTGAATGGTTTTTGGAGTTTTGAAAAGATTTTTTTATATGTCTAGAATATTGTGAAGGAGAAGATTTTTTTTGAGAGAAGACAAAGAAAATGATTGAAGATAAATTTTTTTGGATGAAGTGATTAAAGTCTTTATGAAAAAAAATATCATTTATTGAAATTGAATATAGAGACATTCTTTTTACAAATGAATTTTTACAGGAAATTAAAAAGGAGATGAAAGGACATGCAAATGAGCAGAGAGATTTTTGAAGATTTTCTTTTATAGAGAAGATGAATTTTTAAAGGGACAATTTTTTTTATTGATTGTCTATTTTGTGAGCAGAAGTTTTTTATGAATACAATATTTACAGAGAAGAAAATTGAAAATTTTTTTAATAAAGAGGAATATGAAATATTATTTCATTGTGATTTGATACATAGATTGAAGATATTTTTGCAAGAGAAAACTTTCTAAAAGAAATGTCAGATGATTTTATTGCAGAGAAGTTTGATTGACAAATTGGTGGAGTTATTTTTACAGATTGAATTTGCACAGGCAAAATGATTTTATTTTTGATAGGGGCAATATTGAAGATTTTTTTTTATGCAGGAATTTTATTGAAGACAAATTTGTTTAGGTTGAAATGTCATTGAATATGAAGAGGCATTTACAGATATGAGGGCAAAAACAAGCTATTGAAGATCACTGAATTATCTTTTGCAGAATATGAAAGGTTTTATGCTCACTAAAATGGATTTGCAGGACAGAGAATTTGAAGAGACCGTATTTGCAAATGCAAGAATATCAAGGATTGAAACAATTGTGGAGAGAAGAAAAAATATGAAAAGTCATCTTGTATATAATAGCTTTGCAAGTGGATTGATAAGTGTGTTGTTGAAGTGGATCAGAATTCAGGGTTGTATATATTTTAAATATCCTCTTGAAAATAAAATTGAGATGATGAGTTTTGATTTGAGTTGAAGAGAAGAATTGTCATATGACAGACACATGTGAAAGAAGAAGTGTTTTGTATTGAAACAGAGAAACCCTCTGAGTTCTTATTTTTAATTTGTTCTGTATTAGGGGTTAGTGCTCCTTGAATTTGGTGCTTCTAAAATATTAGGGGTTGGTGCTCCTGGAAGTTGGTGCTTCTAAACATTGTAACCAGTGAAGTTTTCACTTAAGCCAGTGAGGCAATTTTGAGTGGGTTTTCTACCTAAGAAGGGTTTTCCACTCATGAAAAGCATGTGTCATGTTTAATATGGTTTTCATCTGTATGTGTGTATATATTAGTGCTTTGCTTATTAAGTTTTGTTCACATTCTTCATTATTAATCTTGTGCACAAATCATTAATGTATTCCTCTCTATTTGTTCTGTAAGAGAAAGTTTGCAAAAAGTTGTAAAATATTTGAAAACTAATACAACACTGATTCACCCCCCCTCTCAGTGTTGTCCTGGACTCCCACATACCCGTGGTGCTATCCACAATTACATCCCATGCTTTATTCTTAATGAAATCAACATCCCTGCTGATCACAACTTTTTTGGTGATGGGATTATACAGTTTGTAGGCTTTTGACTCTTCACTATAGCCTATGAAGATACATTTTTCACCTCTATCATCAAATTTCTGCCTCTTCTCTTTAGGCATGAATGCATATGCCACACACTCGAAGATTCTTAGGTGTTCAACACTCCATTTGTTGTTTGTCCGCACCTCTTGTGGAATCCTATCATGAACAACCTTTGTAAGAAACCTATTCAATAGGTAAACTGATGTTGCTATAGTTTCACCCCAAAAATCATGTGATAGTCTTTTTGCTTTCAGCATGCTTGCTGCCATCTCTTGAATGGTTCTATTTTTCCTTTCAGCCACTCCATTTTTTTGTAGAGTATACCTAGTTGTAAACTGCTTTTCTATGCCTTCATTCCTGCAAAAATTTAGAAATTCCTTAGAGATATACTCCCTCCCCTATTTGTTCTTAGGGCCTTGATATAGTGGCCGCCTTTCTTTTTAGTTGATGCCTTAAACCACTTGAATTTCTTGAAGGCTTCTGATTTGTTCTTCAAAAAATAAACCCAGATTTTTCTGCTGTAATCATCTATGAATGTCATAAAATAAGTATTTCCAGCCAAGGTGTGGGTTTTCATGGGACCACACAAATCTGAGTGCACCAACTCCAATGGTGATTTTGCTCTCCTAGAATACCCTGATTGAAAGGGTTGTCTATGTTGCTTTCCCAAAATGCATGCTTCACATTTTCCATTGGGCTCTACAATGTTTGGTAGCCCTCTAACCATGCCTTTCTTGGATAATAAACTCAAACTAGAAAAACTTAAGTGCCCATACCTCAAATGCCACAATTTGGATGGGTCTTTGATGACTATCCTAAAGGCAGATTATTGTTCCACTACTGTGAGTGTTGGAGATAGTGCCGGAGACTCTATATGTATCTTAAGAGGAAACATTTTGTTTCTTGTCATTTGCACTACTGCAATCACTTTCTTACTGCCTCCTTTGTCAAATATTGTGTACTCTCCATTTTCCATTAGGATTTTATAATCATTTTGGACCATCTGTCCAATGCTCAATAGGTTATGTTTTATGCCAGGGGCATAATAAACATCCTGGATCACCCTCCTTTCACCATTCTTGGACTGAATGTTGACTATACCTTTTCCCATGACGAGAACTTGCTCATTAGCAGGCATGAGTTTTCCACAGTCCATGAAATGAATGCAAGAGTGCTTTTGGATTTAACTGTGTATGTTTTTGCTTCAACGTTTTAGATCATAAACATCCTCTTCCTAATGATGGATCACTGAGTGTGATCCAAAATGTTGAAGCAAAAACATACACAATTAAATCCAGAAGCACTCTTGCATTAACTTGCTCATTGTTTCCCATTTTTATTTTAGTTTGTATGCTGCTATCTATGGAGGTAAAGAAGTTTTTATTTCCACTCATGTGGTTGCTGCAACTGCTGTCTAGATACCATACTTCATTACTACTCCTCTCAGCAAGGTTTCAAACAATAAATGCATTTGATTGTTTTTCATTTTTAGCCTTGTTCTCATTTTCTACATTAGCATTTTGGCCTCCATGATCACATTGTTTCTTTCTACACTCACTAGCATAATGACCAAACTTATGATAGTAATAACATTAAACATTTCTTTTGTCATACCTATGATTAGAACTGTTATTCTTCTTTTCTTGATAGCTTGGTTGTGAGCTGCTTGCCTCTTCTTGGTTGTTTAAAACTCCTCTTCCAGAGTTGCTTCTTCCTCTACTTCTACTATTTCTTCCTCTTCCCCTACCTCTTGCATTGGTTTGAGCCTTGAAGGCTTGTTCAAGGGAAGGAGTGGATCTATTCAACTGTTGCTCATGGGTTTGTAGTGAAACCATCAACTCATCCAGTGTCATCTTGGACAGGTCCTTAGTCTCTCCAATGGTTATGACAATAGGGTCAAATCTAGAAGGTAGACTCCTTATGATTTTCTAAACAATCCTTTAATCATCCATGGTTTCTCCATTTATCCTTAGCTGATTTATCATGGTAGAAACCCTAGTGTGAAAGTCTGAAATAGACTCATTGTCTTTCATCTGGAGGGTCTCAAAATCTCTCCTAAACAGCTGGAGTTTCACTAATCTCACCTTGTCAGTTCCCTTGTAACTGTTCTGCAATATTTCCCATGCCTGTTTTGAGTAGTTTGTTGCTGCAATGTGGGGATAAATAGCCTCTGTCAAGGCTGCCTCAATTAGACTGAGGGCTTTTGCATCCTTCAATCTTGTTTCCTTCAACTGGTTTCTTTGAGCATTAGATAGGGTTGCATATGCTGCTAGGTCTGTGGTGTCTGTGAACCCATTGATGACCAACTCCCATAGGTCATTAGCAACCAGTATTGTCTTCATCTTCTTAGCCTAGATATCATAATTTTGTCCATCAAAATTTGGTGGCTGCTGCCATCCTTTACTGTCCCCACCTACCATGCTTCTCAAATCTAAGAAGGCTGATAATGCCTAGACAAACTAGGGCTTATATAAAACACCCACAAAAAGTTTCTAACTACCCAAAAAAATAGGGCTCTGATACCACTTGTTGGCAGGCATGGGAGGAAAAATGGTTGTCCAGACAAATGCTACAGCATAATAGAGGACAGCAAAAATACAAACACACAAACATAAAAGAAAGAGAGGGCAGATTGAAGACACAAAACAAAAATTATATTTATATTTCCTCTTTCCAAAATACATTCAAAAATTTTATACATATGATGCAGAGCTGTTGCTCTATTTTATAGATTCAAACTATGATTTTGCCCTAGTATCTGGAGTTGCTGTACCTTCACTATGCTTCTGCACATTCCCTTCTCACTACTACAATATTCTTCTATTGTTTATTGTTCTCTTCTGGAACCTTCAAAACATTCCTTCTTGCTGCTACTGCAGGCTTCTTTCTCTCTATTCTTTCCTTCTATTGCTGTATGCTGCTTCACATATTCCTATGGTCAACTCTATTTTTTTTTGTCTCATTCATTACCATCCAAAAATGGTGCTCAAACTCCATTCAAAATTCAAACTTGCCTACCACAATTGAATGCTGGTAGGCCAACGATTACTGGGGTCTGATTTTGGAAATCCCCAAGTTTGACGCAGGGGTAGTGGAATTAAATGCTGACTGACGGAAGATTAAATATTCAAACAATTTCAACATAAGCAGAAGTAGAAACTATCTATTGCATCTTGTCAGCAATATGCCTTATGTTTTATAAAGTAATTTAAATAATGAAAAATAAAAATAAAGTTTTAAAATTATTTAAAAACTAACTTTAACCTTCCACTTAAATTATGACACAACTTGGTCCTTCTGTCATTTTTTAATGCTTTTCCTCTATAAAAATCAAACAGAAAATTTATGTTTACTTTTGGACCTTTTGTTTCATTTCTAGATGTATTCCTCTCATGGAGACTCCTCCATATTTTCACAGCATGAACAAAAAAATCCTTTTAATCTGAAGTCATAGAGAAGAAAAAGCTTCAATAAGATTGCAGTTATGATTTCAGGAATAAGTTGTCTCAGAATCTCTCTTCTTCTAATTTCGTTTATTTATAATGTCTATCTGTGAAATTAAAGGTGATATTTTTGAAATGGATTGAATCAGATAAAAAAACATAATACTACCATGGATGTGGAAGAGTCTCTGTAGCATCTTATTCCTTTCAACATAGGAAGTAAAATTATGACTGAAAATGATAAAATGAGACTTAAACCTATAAACCCTAATTTATGAGAAGATGGTTCTATAGAACACTCTTATCAATCCTCTTATAATACATAAAATGAAAATGATAAATAATGATCCCATTTTATAAAGGAAAATTGCAATTTCATGATGATAAAGAGACCAGTATTAAGTTGATTCTAGAATTCAAGAAACACCAGGGGAAAAAATCAAAAACAATAGCAAGAAAACATGTCGATCTCTTTAAGAATAAATAGGTGTAGAATGCACAAAAACCTAGCAAAACTTTACCTTTCTGTAGAAGGCAAAATTGTTATGGTAAAGTGTTTTAGCAGCATTCCAAGATTAGGCAGCACTATCATTAACAAAAACAGTCGATGTAAGGCTATTTACTGTCATTAATGAGAAATCAAATACCATATTATCCAATGCGCTTTGTACAAAGCAGGTTTTGGGAAAATCCATGGTCTGGCCCATTGGATTCCATGTTGTGTTACTATGTATGACTAAGCCATTACTGGTTTTCTTGGTAAGATATATTCAATGGGCCAAAATGCTTTTAAATGTATTCCAAGAAAGAATGATGAATCTGCATAGTTTTTAAAAAATCTAATAGAATCATTAACAATTTGTTTACACATGTGTACCATCTATGATAGGTCATCAGTTGATTTCTTTGGTAAGTTCAACCATTTGGAAACTTTCTATGGAAATGGATTTGGGGAATATACTTTTAAATGCTTGAAAATACCTATTTTTTAAAAGTGAAGAAATAATTTATTTATATATATGTTTTATAATATTTAGGTTGATCAATTAATTAAATAATAAATAGCACTATTGATTTAAATTAAAGAGTTGAGTTTAAATAAAGCATTAAAATATGTATGTGTAAAGGACAATAAACACTTTCCCTTGTCTTAATTCAGGTTAATTAAATAAAATATATTCAAAGGGTGGGTACAAAAAGATGGGGGGCCAAAAAGTGGCCAAATTCTTAAAACTTTTTAAAAAACCATAGCGCGAATGCGTTATAGCACGCTCGCGTTATAGCGCACTTGCGTTATGGCTTGGTGTTGCCAATCCTTTGGCTCAGCAACATAAAACCATAATGTGCTCGTGCTATAATGTGAGCGCGTTATTATTTTCTTTGCATTTTTTTCTTTTTTGCAAAAGTTTGCCCAATGTTTAAGGGTCGAGGGTTTAATGGTTGAAGGATTAGGGTTTAAGGCATACTATCGAGGGTAGAAGGTTTAGGGTTGAAGGTTTAAGGGATGAGGGTTGAGGATTTAGAGATGAGGGTTAAGGGATTAGGGTTTAAGGTATAGTGTCGAGGGTAGAGGGTTTAGGATTTAAGGTTTAAGGGTTGAGGGTTGAGGCTTTAGGGATAGGGTTTAGGGTTTAAGTTATAGTGTTGAGGGTTGAGGGTTTAGGGATAGGGTTTAGGATTTAAGTTTTAAGGGTTGAGGATTTAGGGATAGGGTTTAGGGTTTAAGGTTAAATGAGAGACCTAGATGGCTAAGGATGGATGGAGAGGTAGACAAGGAGTGACTGAGAAACTTAGAGAGGAGAGAGGTAGAGGTGAGGAGGAGATACAAGTGAGAGATAGAGAGGTGGGGGGAGAGATAGAATAAAATGAGAGAGTGAAGTTGACAACTTGAGGGAAAGATGGGTAATGAGGAGGGAGAGAGGTGGAGAGGAAGGGAAATATCTAGAGAGATCTAAGAGATATACAAGTGAGAGACCTAAAACCTAGGGAGAGAGGGGTAAGAGAGATAGGGGAGAGATGGGAGTGAGGCAGATAGGGGAGGAGAGGGGTGGATAAGGGTTGAGGGTTTAAGGATCAAGGGTTTAGGGTTCAAGGGTTGAGGGTTTAAGGGTCAAGGGTTTAGGGTTTAAGGGTTGAGGTATTAAGGGTCTAAGGGTTGAGGGATTAGGGTTTAAGGTATAGTGTCGAGGGTTGAACCCTAATCCCTCAACCCTTGACACTATACCTTAAACCCCAAGGTTGAGGGATTAGGGTTTTAAGGTATTGTGTCGAGGGTTGAGGGATTAGGGTTCAACCCTCGACACTATACCTTAAACCCTAATCCCTCAACCCTTAGACCCTTAATACCTCAACCCTTAAACCCAAAACCCTTGAGCCTTAAACCCTTAACCCTTATGCACCCCTCTCCTCCCCTATCTACCTCACCCCCATCTCTCCCCTATCTCTCACACCCCTCTCTCCCTAGGTTGTATGTCTCTCACTTGTATATCTCTCAGGGCTCTCTAGATATTTCCCTTCCTCTCCACCTCTCTCCCTCCTCCTTACCCATCTTTCCCTCAAGTTGTCAACTTGACTCTCTCATTTTATTCTATCTCTCCCCTCACCTCTCTATCTCTCACCTCTATGTCCCACTCACCTCTCTACATCTCCCCTCTCTAGGTCTCTCAGTCATTCCTTGTCTACCTCTTCATCTGTCCTTAGTCATCTAGGTGTCTCACTTAACCTAAACACTAAACCCTATCCCTAAAGCCTCAATCCTCAACCCTTAAACCTTAAATCCTAAACCCTCTACCCTCAACACTATACCTTATACCCTAATCCCTTAACCCTCAGCCCTAAAGCCTCAACCCTCAACCCTTAAACCTTCAACCATAAACCTTGTCTCTAAACCCTCTACACTTGACACTATGCCTTAAACCCTAATCCCTCAACTCTTAAACCCTTAATCCCTCAAACCTTAAACCCTTAAACCCTATATACCCTTTACACTTAACCTTGGACACTCAACCTTGAACATTATCCCTCAACCTTCAAACCTCTACCCTATACCCTATACCCTAAACCCTAATCCCTCAATCCTCAAACCTCAACCCTAATCCCTCAACCCTCAACCCTAATTTTGATTTTCTTCCATTGATTCAACATCATTGTTGTTTTCCCCATCAAAAACTAATTCATTCAACAGCTTGTTGCCCATTGGTTGACTTGAACTGCATACTCTGTTAGAAAAAGGGCATCTTTTATTTATATCAATGTTGGTATTCATAAGCTGAAGAGTATTGATATTTTTCACACACCCTGTTCTTTGAAATATCTTAACCTTAAAATATGACTTAGATATGTACTTGAACACAACAAAATCTCCAATCTCCAACCCATGATGATTCACAAAATTTTCCCAACCCTGCCTAAATTCTAGTTTATTTATTGTATACCTCAACCCTAATCCCTCATCCCTAAACCCTAAATGATATCCCTATTCCTAAACCCTCAACTCTCAACATTAAACCCTAATCCCTTAACCCTAAACCCTAATCCCTCAACCCTAAACCCTAAACCCTATCCCTAAACCCAACAAAATTGCTTTGCCTTATGTCAGGTTGTTAAACCCATCATTTTTGACACTCTTCTCTTAAAGATATCTGAGTTGCAAGAATATGTCAGAAAAATGGCTATGAACTTTTTTAATGTTAGTAATGTTATATGACATGTTTTTCTAGCCCATCTGGGGTTCATTATGCCAATAGGTGTACACACTATGAGAAAAGATTTGCGTATGGTACATCCACAATGAGTAATTAATAGTTGAAATCAGAAGGATGATCATTATGAGAAAAGCTTTCTATTGGGGTACATCCACAGTGGGCAATGAATGGTTGAAATTAGAACCCCTAATCAACATTAAGTGAACATTTTTTTATTAAGATTTTTTTAAAAGATTAGCATGCTCTCTCCACCTATTTGCTTGAATTTAAATTGGGGCCATAAAAATGTGCACACATCTGCTCCCAATGTATAACCTGGGTGTAATTAAAACCATCAACTAGATAAAATAAACAACTTTGGCCATAAAAATCAATCAGTCTTTTAAAAATAGATATTACATTTTAGTACCATTTCTTTATTGATTTTCTATTTTTAATTAACTAATTTTTGTTTGTTTTAGACAAAATATTACAATCCTCATGAAGATCTTTTCTTGTATAATTTTCTCCTTTTATCTTTGACCTATATTTTCCCTCCTAGAAGTTCTTTGAGAAGAATCCTTATTTTATCTTTCGATCTATATGAACTCTAAACATAAATCTATGTTTCTTGCTGTCCACCCCGCACTTTGGGGAGGTATATTGTTATGAAATAGGCAAAT
Organism: Cunninghamia lanceolata; assembly: GCA_027924645.1. Taxonomy (NCBI): domain Eukaryota; kingdom Viridiplantae; phylum Streptophyta; class Pinopsida; order Cupressales; family Cupressaceae; genus Cunninghamia; species Cunninghamia lanceolata. The sequence goes on from BSBN01000389.1 coordinate 11,028,389, forward strand.
AATCTCCCATTGTTTACTAACTCTATCCACAAGAACTACTAAACTTTTTTCTCTTGGTAATTGTAGAGGACATTCACCTATTTTTGGCAATTCCTGCATTCCCAAACCATTAAAAAAACACGTTATTTTAACCCAATAAATAGCTGATTGCATTGATTTAATACTCTACTATATTAAAGCTTAGCATTCACACAAATGTAGATGTTCATATTATAGAAGACTACATTATATTAGACTATTAGAGATCCCTCATAAAAATGTAATAACAAAATTGCTTTGCCTTATGTTAGCTTACAATTAAACCCATTCTTTTTGACACTCTTCTCTTAATAAAGTAAGAGTAATAAGAATAGAAGGCAGAGAATTTGATCTTACTAGTATGCATGGTCGGTTTACATTCCGTGACTTCATTTTCATTGAATAAAAAGTTAAATATCTGATTTGAAAGGTAGGGCAGAGTTCACTGCCATGTGCTTTTCTAGATGATAGGGTCCATAATGTCCAGGGTTCTTCAAAGAAAGGCTTGTAACATAATTAAGTTTTTGTTATACCAATCCTCTAGGTAAAGCTACAATTCAAATGCCTGCTTTGAAAGTTGAAATAAATTAAATTAGACTTACAATTTTGATTTTCTTCCATTGCTTAAATAACATCATTGTTTTCTTCATCAGAAACCAATTCAAGATCAACAACTTGTTGTCCATTGGTTGACTTGAATTGCATCCTCTGTTAGAAGAAGGGCATTTTTATCTGTATCAATGTTGGTATTCATAAGCTGAAAGCATTGATATTTTTCACACACCCTGTTCTTTGAAATATCTTAACCTTAAAATATGACTTGGATATGTACTTGAACACAACAAAATTTCCAATCTGCAACCCATGATCTGATTCACAAAATTTTCCCAAACCTACCTAAATTCCAATTTATTTATGGTACCCCCTAATTGTACATCCCACTCCTACCCACCTGGGCCTTGCAACAACATATGTTCATCTGTGTTGTCTATAAATTGTGAAACAAATGCAAGAGGAATGCGCTGCCATAAACACATTACACAATTAGATTTTACAAGTTCTTAACAGTGTAAAGAAAATAAAATAATGAAAAATAATGTATAGAGAACTACCAGTTTTTGTGTAAAGTCTCCAAGCATAACTTTGAAGGAGGCAGGCCCATTAAACCAATTCAATCAACAACTTGCTGCCCATTGGTTGACTTGAATTGCACCCTCTGTTAGAAGAAGGGAATCTTTTATCTGTATCAATGTTGGTATTCACAAGTTGAAGAGCATTGACAATTTTCACACACCCTGTTCTTTGAAATATCTTAACCTTAAAATATGACTTGGATATGTACTTGAACACAAGGAAATCTCCAATCTCTAGCCCATGATGATTCACAAAATTTTCCCAACCCTACCTAAATTCTAGTTTATTTATGGTACCCCTTAATTGTACATCCCACTCCTGCCCACCTGGGCCTAGAAGAAGGAGTCATGCCCATTAAACTAACTCATTCAACAACTTGTTGCCCATCGGTTGACTTGAACTGCATACTCTATTAGAAGAAGAGCATCTTTTATCTGTATCAATGTTGGTATTCATAAGCTAAAGAGCATTGATATTTTTCACACACCCTATTCTTTGAAATATCTTAACCTTAAAATATGACTTGGATATGTACTTGAACATAGTGAAATCTTCAATCTCCAGCCCATGATGATTCACAAAATTTTCCCAACCCTGCCTAAATTCTAATTTATTTATGGTACCCCTTAATTGTACATCCCACTCCTGCCCACTTGGGCCTTGAAGAAGGAGGCATGCCCATTAAACCAACTCATTTGACAACTTGTTGCCCATCGGTTGACTTGAACTACATACTCTGTTAGAAGAAGGGCATTTTTTATCTGTATCAATGTTGGTATTCATAAGCTAAAGAGCATTGATATTTTTCACACACCCTATTCTTTGAAATATCTTAACCTTAAAATATGACTTGGATATGTACTTGAACACAACGAAATCTCCAATCTCCAGCCCATGATGATTCACAAAATTTTTCTAACCTTGCCTAAATTCTAATTTATTTATGGTGCCCCCTAATTGTACATCCCACTCCTATCCACCTGGGCCTTGCAACACCATATGTTCATCTGTGTTGTCTATAAACTGTGAAACAAATGCAGGAGGAATGCGCTGCCATAAACACATTACACAATTAGATTTTACAAGTTCTTAATAGTGTACAAGAAATAAAAGAATGAAAAATAATGTATAGAGTTACCAGTTTTTGTGTAAAGTCTCCAAGAATAACTTTGAAGAAGGAGGCATGCCCATTAAACCAACTCATTCAACAACTTGTTGCCCATCGGTTGACTTGAACTACATACTCTATTAGAAGAAGGGCATCTTTTATCTATATCAATGTTGGTATTCATAAGCCAAAGAGCATTGATATTTTTCACACACCCTATTCTTTGAAATATCTTAACCTTAAATTATGACTTGGATATGTACTTGAACACAACAAAATCTCTAATCTCCAGCCCATGATGATTCACAAAATTTTCCCAACCCTTCTTAAATTCTAGTTTATTTATGGTACCCCTTAATTGCACATCCATAAACCCTAAACCCTAATCCCTAGTCCCTAAACCATAAACCCTAATCCCTAAAACCTAAACCCTAATCCCTTATCCCTAAACCATAAACCCTATCCCTAAATCCTCAACCCTCAACACTTAAACCTTAAATCCTAAAACCTATCCCTAAACTCTCAACCCTCAAAACTATACCTTAAACCTTAATCCCTCAACCCTAAACTCTATCCCTAATCCCTCTACCCTCAACACTCTACCTTAACCCTAATCCTTTAACCCTCAACCCTAAACGCTATCCCTAAAGCCTCAACCCTAAACCCTAATCCCTCAAGGTCCTAAACTCTAATCCCTTATCCTTAAACTCTAAATCCTATCCCTAAAACCTCAACCTTAAACCTTAATCACTCAATCCTTATCCACCCCTCTCCTCCCCTATCTGGCTCACCCCCATCTCTACCCTCCTCTACCCTCGACACTATACATACATACATATAGGCATACGTAGATACATACATACATATAGGCATACATACATACATGATTAATAACCTTGAACATAAAAAAATTTAAGGGGGACATAACGTGAGCGCATTATAACACGAGCATGTTATAACGCACTCGCGTTATGTCAAACATGACAAACAGTGCACTAACTTTTGTGGAAAAGGAAAAAATACAAAGTAAAACATAATGCACTCACGTTATGTTTTGATTTGGGAATCTCAAGCCTTAGGCTTGGGATTTACTTTGGATTTCCAACCCAAAGGCCTAGAGTGCCATCCCAATGTTCAGAGACGTGTTTTTCCATATTCTACAGGATTTCACATAATTTCGTTCGTGTTAACCCTCAAATTTGCACATGTTTCAAGGTCAAACAAATCAAACACCTGGGTAATGTTAGGCTTTCTCTTAGCTATTTGACGATGTGATTTTTTTCACATTTTGACAATGTTAAGCCTTTCATCTTTAATTTCTTTTGTTTGTGTGTCTGTTTTTGGGCAAAAACCATTGTTTGGTTTTTTTTCATTGTAAATTAACCATTCATTGAAATTTAAAAAAAAATTACATATTTAGAAACTAGACTCCATTCTACACATATTAAAAAAAGAAAAAAATGATTTTCAATTAGTTTTCAAAATTTATAGGGGTAGCATGACCAAAATTCTATTTTTTAGGATGTGTCCACTTTGAAAATTAGTAAAAAATCAAATATTCATCAAAAAACTATTAGAAAAATTAGGCATAAACTACATGCTGTTAGCTAATTTCTCACTGAAGCAATTTTAAAAATACCAAAAAAAAGTTAACCTTTTGAGGGATCTACAAAACATGTTATGTTATGTTTTTTTGACAGAAACAACACCAATTTCTATGGCTCCCTCTTTTGAACCCCTTAATCTATACCATTTTCAAAAAAAAATAGTAGTTTAGAAAGTAGACTCGGAGTACTATGAACATTGTTTTGGTTGCGTCTCCAAATTTTGAGTGTAACTATGCTCAATTTCTCATCCAAGGCCAACATTTCCTGATTTCAGAAAAAAAGTGGCCACACCCCTTTGTGGCCCCCCATCTTTTTGCACTTGCCCCAAATAAGAATAAATTTACCTAAATTAAATAATTGAACAGTAAGGTCAATGAAAATATAAAATAAAATGTTGAAGCACAGCAAGTATATGCAATAAATGAAAGTACATGCCTTCATAATCACATCATTGCATGCCTAATTACACTTGCACACTTATCTATCAACATGATTATCTATCACTAGTCACCATATACCATTTATCAATCCAATCAAGTCTCTCTTACTTTATCATTTGGGTGGTTAAATATTATCATGATCCTCACCCATTACACATCTATGCATCTCATTGCTTGAGTAAGAAGAATAATCTTGATATACAGATTGAACTATCTATGTCTTGAGACTCAAAACTAATCATCTATGTATGTACACTTCTACTCTTTAATTCACTTGGTTCACCTCTGTTTGCTTTGCTATCTAGATTGGTGTTATTCAAAAATTTCATTTGGAGGGCTATCAAAATTTCTAGGGTTCATGTTCACTAGGTCAACCCCCCCAAAAATACCATCTTTATAGACATGCCAATGATAAAAAAACAACAAACTTTAAGCATGCAAGTTCTTGAGGATGAATGTGTAGGTCTAGATTTATTTTAGTGCACCAATGGAAGTGTCCAGGCATATTCCTTTAATACAAATTATCAAATGAGATTGGATGAGATAAAATGATAAATGAATGCAATTGAATCTCTTAAATTACAAGGACATAGTAATAAATCAAGAAAATATATATTTAGTCGGCTCTTGGTTGGAGAGGAATGGGCAAGAGTCAACCAAAATTTGAATTTAAATTTTAAGATCATAGGAGTCAAGTCTAGAACCATGGGATTGATTTGTACCCATAAAAGTGTCCCAGTTTAAAAATGATAAAATCAAGGTGGATGATGCATGCATGGGGACGGGTGCATGGATAGCATAATAAATACATAATCTAGATGAATATATCAAATACATGTTTATATAGATAAGGTAGGAGATAAATGTGTAGGAATGTGTGTAAATGGATAATTAGAGGGATGGAGGAAGGAGGTAGACTTCACACAAGATTATGTTATTTGTCAATATGTAAATGTATTATGCCAGTCTATAAAAATGGGGAAGGAGGTAGACTTCACACAAGATTGTGTTATTTATCAATATATAAATGTATCATGCCACTCTATAAATTTTAATGGGGACAAAACTAAATGGAAATTGACATAAGTGTTAAAATGTTTCACCTTTACATTTTTAGACCCTACTAAATTTTATTGTGTAAGTTCATCCTTTAGCATGCACACTTGATGGGAACTCAAACATAGAGAAAAAATATGCCATTACTAGCTTATGTACACAAGTAAAAGTGAATACAATAGAAAACTAAATTTTACTTTCATCAATTATAAGTAACAAAAGATAGCTTCAAGTATCTGATGACCCTTATCCAAAATATCTATAAAATACCCAGATCAAATATTTATCTTAAAATGTTCAAAGCTAGAACACCCATAAATTATATTCATGTAAAATGCTTGAATTTGAAAACCCATAAATTGATAAAATAAACTTGCAAATATAGAACTTGCTAGAACTAGTATATTTCATTCATATATTTTTATTCAAACACATTTCTATTCCAACCTTACAAAAGATCTACTGAAATGTTGTTGATAACAGATATTACAATGATTCATAATTATTTTATCAAAATACCCATAATGATGAGATAGATAAAATCTTACTCAAATCTTTCACATCTAAAATGCAGTTGTAGCATTTGGATGAAGCTACCTATGAGAACTCAATAGTTTTTATCCTTCAAACTCAAGGGAAACCAATGAGGTTTCATCCACTAATATCCAAAACCTAAGATTTTTCATCCTTAGATTCATTATATGAACACAAGTGCTCAATTCTTGAGGTTTGATATGGTTGAAAAAGATCTAAAAATGATGGATTTGATTACCCTAAATAGGACTTAGAGGTTTTGGCATGTGGCCCACACGTACTTGTAGGAATTTGAGAGTTTCCCTCTAATTTTTCATGGTCAAAGGAAGTTATTGATGATATTTTAGGTCAGACATTATGGCAGGTGGAGTCCCCTATTCAAACGACAAGGTTTCATGGAAAGGTATGCCTAGGAGTGGGTGTCTAGTGAAATGACTAACTAAGGATATGGATCTACAGAGTCAACATGCTCTAAAATTTCTTTGCACTTAGTAGGTTGGCATTAAGATCCCTAGAAGGGAATCAAATGCAAAGATATATGGACCTAATAAAGTGGAGTGACAAGATCTTAAGGATTGGGCTTCAAGGGTACCTATTGCAATATGGATCAAGGATTGGTGTTCTAGAAGATATCCACTATAGGAGGTGTTAAGAATGTTGAACACCTGGAATACTAAGAGGGGGGGTGAATCGGTATTCTCTTAAACCATACACTTATTAAACCATTAATCCATGTGCCCATTCAACAACAGTAAAGCAAATTAAACATAGAATAAACAACCACAAAACATAACACATGAATACCAAGATTTTTACATGGAAAACCCAAAAAGGGAAAAACCATGGTCAGTGTTAGCTCAAAATATATTATGTAGTAACAAGATCGAATTACAAAGAGGCTCACTGCCTTAGGGCTCACTGCCTAGGTCTCACTGCCCTTAAGGACTCACTGTCCAAATGCTCACTACATACAAGCTCACTGCCAAGAAAGGAGAAAGAAAGAAAGGGTGGCTCACTGCCAAAATGAATTGCTATTGTTGCATCTATAATTACATGGATGAAACTCTAATGTAGATTAGAATACTATCTCAAAACTCTTCATCTTTGACTCCTCTATCACACTGCTCTACTCTTCATATACCTCCTTCACAAATACTTGTCACACTAATCAAATAACAAAACTTCATACATCTCACACATCTTCATTCAAATTCGCACATCATCCCTCAAACATCGAATTGGATCTCATACATATATCTGCAACACTTGCAATCTTCAAATTAGGGCGGCCTACTAAGATGAAGCGTTTAGTTAACCAACATGTAGCTCGTCGGCCAAATTAATTCACCAAAATACTTTGCAGACCCAATTAACACTTGAAGCACACTCTCATATTGTAAGTTCTAATTATAGAACCACTTAGGATAAATTTCCAAATAATAGATCTTACGTACACAACTCAAATTATCAAGTCGGCCTTAAACACAGACTATCATTGTTTCAGTCCATCTGTCAGATTACAACTTTTACTGCAGACCACAAGACTTTCTCAATTCCATATCAAAGATTCTTTGACATCCCCAAGCTTACCTTTAGAACTATACATCATAATATCAACTTGCGGAAAAATGCAGACCACAAGAACACAAACCCTATTACAGTCAAACACTGTCAAACTAAGTAGTGATATACAGATGCTCATAACTATCTTTCTGATGAACTTCAAACTCTACAAATTTTCATTTAGAGACTTCATATATGTGTTTACAAGACCTCAAAACCATGTAACGAGATATTTAATACCGAAGGAATGCAAACCAAAATAATTGTATGTTCTGCTCTGATTACTGTTGTTCTTTGTCATGCCAAACTTGTGCTACTTGAAGATATATTTTTGGGGATGATCAAGAGTTGAAACTTTGGCTATAAGATCATCTAAGAAATATAAACATCTTATCAGAACTGCAAGACCAGATCTTCAACTACGAACCAATGTCAATCAAAATACTATCTTTCTATCGCTATCTCTGTACTCTGCCAACACTTAACCAATTTCCTTAGGTCTCGCTTTGCCGAACCAAAATCTATGTTCCAACCTTGTTGAATCTTAGTTCCTTTTCTTGTTGCCATCAATGACAACACCATCAAACATCATGCTCAACCAAACCAACTCATACTAGTAGTGTCTCTATCACTGATGTTTGCCAAGTTGCCAACAATCTCCCCCTTTGGCATTGATGGCAACACTTGTGAAGAACTATTACACTGCTCCCCTAACTTCATTGTTCTCTCCTTATTTTTTCAGTTATTTTTCTTTTGTATTTTTCACATGCTTTATTCTCCCCCTTTGACATCAATGACAATGGTGTATGATACAGAAATATGTAAAAGTGACCAAAACTTCAAAAATGTTTGTACTATCCACATATATACAAGTGAAGTCAAATACCTTACTGGCTTGCAAGGCGAATATCTTGGTAGAGTTTCTTTAGTTGCACCACATCTTCATCCCATCTAACCTTAGCATCGTTCAAAACTAATATATACCCATTAACATGGGATACCAACTCTTCTGCCTTCTTCACGATAGCATGGGCCTCAGTGATTTGCTTTGTCTGATCTACAACTACTACAAGTTTTTCCATGGATGCATTCTTGAAGCTCACTATCTCCCAGAGCTGACTCATTCTATGTTTAATGACCTCCTTCTGGGTCTGCAACTTATGTATGACAGAATGAATAGTCTCAACTTTTGCTCTTTGATTTCCAATGGCATCCTTCACCAGATCATAACTTCTAGAGATCTTCATTATTTGAGCTTCCCATCCATCTAGTTTCTCTTTTACGTCCTTAGTCTTCTCAAGCCATGTAAGACAAAATTGATATAGTTCACTAGCTTCTTTAATGGCAATCTGTACATACTCTATGCTCTTATCTAACAAAATTTTATCTTGAGAAAATTTGTCATTAAGCTCAACTAATCTCTTGATATCAATCTCTACCCTTACCTTCTTTTCTGTAGCTTGTTCAAGGGACTCAAAATGAGAGTTGACTGATTCAATGAGATTCTTCAACTGTGTATTAGGATCCAAGGATGTATCTTTCTTTATTTCGAGAATAATCTTTTCAAAAATTACCATTGCATCTCCTATGAACTCATAGTCTTCTATATGAGACTTCAATATTTCTTCTTGGGTTGTTGCTTGAAAAATTGACCCAAGCTTTAATTTTTGCAAGGGAGACATTGTGGCTAGGTTTATTGGACCTTGTAACAACTCAGGTGCGGAAAAAATCTGAGTCTCCTTTTGTTTCTCCAAAAACTCTCTTAAAGAGTCAATTGAATCTTTTCCAGTAGTGTCCCTTTTGTCTTCATCAAAATACATCTCAGCATCATGTCTTTCCAAAGGGTCTTTTTGAATAAGCTCTTGATCATTTCCCTCTATTTCTAGAGTAGGATTGTTAACCATTTGTTCATTTGCTTCTTCCCTCTGCTCACCTTATCCTTCAGAGGTAGTTTCCTCATATGCTACTTTTGCTTCCTCATAGTTCTTTTGCTCCACAGACTCTTTCATCTCTTCATCTAGCCCAGAGCTTACTGGAGGAGTTGTTCCACTTTGATCCATACTCTATTTTGTATTCACTTCTGGAACATTTTGTTCCTCTCCATTGGTGTCTACCACGGTTGAGATTTGCAGTTCATGTAGCACACTTAGTGTTATCTCCTCAATCTCTTTAACTAGTTTCTCAATGTCACCAAACATTAGAGTATTGATCCTTTTATTTGTTCTAAATTTTTTACTCAACTTCTTAGTGACTTTGATATTTTCCTCACTGGTGATATTTGGGCAAAGTTTCAATAAAACATACTCCTTTATCTTAGCATCTTTGGCCATGGCCCCTTCTTTTCTTGTTGTCATGATGCTAGCTAGACTATATGGTAAGTCATCTATGACTTCAATTAGGGCTTTATTAAACATATCAAAAAATATTACAACTAATGTTTCAATAATTACCTTGTTAGCATCAGGACTTTCATCATACATATCACTAATGGGTTTCAAGTTCCCATGTTGAGCCATTGCATTGACTGTGGCTTCCAAAGTCATTGTGCCTTCATCTTCTTTGGCTTTAGTCTTCTTTCCTTTCTTCTTCTTCTTGTCCTTATTCTTTCCGAAATGCTTCTCCTTTTTGTTTGCAGTGGCCTTATCTATTTTTTCCCTCTTTGTCTTAATTTCTTTATTAGTCTCTATTTTGTCTTCTTCTTCTCCATCCCCAAGGCTCACATACACTCTATTTGTGGCCATTGTTTTCTTTCTTTTGTGCTTTTTATCTGCAGGTTCTATCTTTTCTTTCTCAACCTCAGTGGTAGGGAGTGGTCCTAAGCTCTTAGAGGTATCTGTAGTAGAGGAGGAGGCTCTTGTTCTTCTTCTTGAGCTAGAAGCAACCTTTTCTTGTTCGTATTTGTCTTCTTCCTTCTCTAGATCTTTTCTTGTTTATCCTTTTAGAGCACTTACAGGCTTAGAGGCCTCAGACTTGGCTCTTGCTTCATTTATTTGTTCTTTTTGTAAACTCGTTGCTCATTGCACAATCAGCTACCCATTTTCTTACATTTCTTTTGATCTCTAGTTGTTTCTATTCTATATACACTTTGAGAGACTTTTCTTCAAAAGTCCCAAATCTTTCCTCCCTAGGATCCTTTGGTTTTCTCAACATCAAATCTACCAAACCAATCAAGATGTCCTCTATGACTTTATATCCCATTGCTAGGACCCACACTATTCTTGGTTCCACTACCTCCATGAGGCATTGATCTTAAGCTACCATGAATAAAAAATCATTCTTATACTTTTCTACTACACTCCTAGGGATTCTGACCCTAGACTGCATTTTCTTCTGGAAGTTTTTGATGTAACCACATAAGGCTGCATTTTGTGCATCAACATTTCATAAACTCTAAAGATGATTTCTAATTTGTGTTTCTATAGGAGAGTGATTGAACCAAAAAATATTACTCATACCTAGTAATTCCTTTAGAAAATAGAACAACAGACAAATGACTAGAGTACCATATTTGAATGGGTACTTTGTATCTTTAGTCCTTTTCAAATTCTCCATCAATTGTTGCCAAAGCAACTCACACAAGTCATAATCAACATTCTTCTTCACCATCTCATAAGCTGTGTAGATGGCCATTGCAGAGATAGAGTTTTCCCTGTTGGAGAAGTATACCTTGTAGCCAATCACCATTGATGCAAATCTTACTACCATAAGATCTTCAATATCATTCACAATTAGTGCCCTTTTATCAAATTTGGCACCAATCAGCTTCATCATTGTTTCATTCTTCATAGATTTCAATGATGAAATTGTTCCAGAGGAGTATAGACCTGTGATTGCCTTAATGGCATCTTTGGTTATCATATGTGCCATATCCAACCACATGAATTAGTCATGAATCCTACTTAGGGTATACCTAACTTAGGGCATACCTAACGCAAGCATCTTTAGAGAAAATAGAGAAATCAATCCATACATCTAACTTATTCTCATGCAAAGCACTATATTCTTCTTTCAATTCAAACTTATCACTCATCAATTTATCCAAATAAAGTTGCCCTAATTTCACATTCAATCATATTCTTCTAGATTTGCATAAGTATATGCCCTAATGTCTTTCATATGCATAACACCATATGGAACCTCAAAGAATACACCATCTAGATCTGTTTCTAAGGATTTGAAAGGGTGCTTCTTAAACTTAGGTCAGGGCCTCTTTGTGATCTCAATTACTTGTGGGGTTGACATCTTTTATAGTTTAACAAAGACTTTACAAGAATAAGAACTGTAAATACGTTTTTCTTCCGGTTAGGGTTTCTTTACACCAAATGCTTGAATTTGTTTTAGCTTCTTTGCTTGTATCTCCTTAGTCTCTTGAGTGTTCACATGCAATGTGAATTTCCTTTAACTAAGATTGCTTATAAACCCTTTTCATCAAAACCTAATCGCCATAAATGCTTGTTTTAAAAAAGTTGTCAAGCACTTTCTCTGTCACTCACAGTCAAACCATTTTTCTCCACAATCTTCTCATTGAGTTCTTTTCTACTAGAATTTTCTTTAAAAGATTAGTCATGTTGTTTTCCAACTCATATCTTCATGTTGGATGTTAGTACCACTTTTATGGCTAGGGGAATAAAATATTTCATTAAAGCTCCCCCTGAGCTAGAGCTCCCAATTGACTTCTCAGAGGAAGTTTCTACACCAAAGTTTGGCACTGACTCATTTTTGGCTTCAACAACCTCCTTCTTAACCCACACTTTGTTCATCTCCTTCTTGATTTATGTCACATCAAATTTTTGTATTGGTTTCTTCATATCTACCTAATTATCCTTCTTCATGTTCTTGCTTCTGCAGAATCTTGCAATATGTCCGGGCCTACATTGCAATTGAAACATACAACGTTTCTCTAACCATTGTTCATTTCATTCATCCTTGATATGCATTGGTTAGCCTTATGTCCAAATCTATTGCATGTAAAATAGTTACCATCGAAAGATTCAACATTCCTTCCATTGTTATATTCATTCCTTATCTGACTTCTACATTCACTAGCTTTATGACCAATTCTCTTGCATGTAAAGTAGTTACCTCTGAAGGATTGAGAATTCCTTCCATTGTTATAACCATTCCTTATCTAGATTCTACATTCACTAGCTTTGTGACCAACTCTCTTGCATGTAAAGCATTGACTAGAAAAAGATGAAACATTTTGATTTACTCTGCTCCTACATTGAGTAGCCTTATGATCGAACTTATTGCATGAATTACAATAATCATTGAAAGATGGGTACCTTTGTGCATTTGGTTGCCTGACTAGCGGCCTTCTAGGTCTATTCCTTTGTTCATGGATCTACTCACCTTTGTCCTTCTTAATCTCAGCATTCATTTCTTGACCTACTTTAGAACTTTCACCTTTCTCAAATCCCAAGCCTTCTTTGTCAGATCAGAGTTCTTCTAGTTAGCAAGCATCTCATCAAGTTTTTCAGAACTTATCTTGAACTTTTCTTCATAACTTTTTGCCTTCTCAAAATCTGATTTCAGGTTCACAACTTCTTTTTTAATCTTTGCACATTCTTCTAATTTGCCTTTCACTAATTGTTTTAGGTCTTCTTCTTCTTTTTATTTATCTTCAATTTGTACTTTCAAATCATCCAAGATTTCATTTGTTGATCTCAACTATTCACTAACTTCCTTATATTTTTCTTTAAATTACTTGACTTGCTCCCTCAACTTCTTGATTCACTCATCTGCTTCCTTGATATTTTCTTTCAAATCCCTATTTTCCTCTTCAGTCTTTTCACGATCTTCAAGGGCAACTTTCAGTTCTTCTTCATTGACATATATGCACTCTTCTTCTATAATTCCAGTTGAGTCAATTTCTTCAGGAGGAGTAGGATACTTTCTACCTGCCATATGTTCAATCTCCAAGATCTTCCTCAAGCTGTTAGAGTTCTTCCAAGGAACCAGGCTCTGATACCAATTGTTGAACACCTAGAATACTGAGAGGGGGACTGAATCAGTATTATCCTAAACCATACACTTATTAAACTATTAATTTCCATGTGCCCATTCAACAACAGTAAAGCAAATTAAACATAGAATGAACAACCATAAAACATATCACATTAACACTAGGATTTTTACGTGGAAAACCAAAAAAGGGAAAAACCACGATGAGTGTTAGCTCAAAATATATTATGTAGTAACAATACTGAATTACAAAGAGGCTCACTATCTCAGGTCTCACTGCCCTTAGGGACTCACTGTCTAAATGCTCACTACATACAAGCTCACTGCCAAGAAAGAAGAAAGAAAGAAAGGGTGGCTCACTTCCAAAATGAACTGCTATTGTTTCATCTGCAAATGCATGGATGCATCTCCAATGTAGCTCAAAATACTGTCTCAAAAATCTTCATCTTTGACTGCTCTGTCACACTGCTCTGCTCTTCATATACCTCCTTCACAAATACTTGTCACACTAATTAGATCACAAAACTTCATACATGTTGCACATCTTCATTCACTTTCACACATCATCCCTCAAACATCAAATTAGATCTCATATATATATCCGCAACACTTGAAATCTTCAAATTAAGTCGGCCTACTAAGATGAAGCATGTAGTTAACCAACATGTAGCTTGTCGGCCAAATTCATTCACCAAAATACTTTATGGACCCAATTAACACTTGAAACACACTCTCATATGTTGGTTCCAATTATATAACCACTTAGGATAAAGTTCCAAACAATAGATCTTACGCACACAACTCAAATTATCAGGTCAACCTTAAACATAGACTATCACTGGTTCAGTCCATTTGTCAGATTACAACTTTCACTACAGACCACAAGACTTTCTCAAATTCATATGAAAGATTCTTTAGACATCTCCAAGCTTACCTTTAGTACTATAGAGCATAATATCAATTTGCGGCAAAATACGGACCACAAGAACACAAACCCTATTACAGTCAAACACTGTCAAACCAAGTAGTGATATACAAATGCTCATAACTATATTTTTGGTGGACTTCAGACTCTACAAATTTGGATTTAGAGACTTCATATATGTGTTTACAACACCTCAAAATGACATAACAAAATATTCAATGCTAGAGGAATGCGGACCAAAACAATTGTATGTTCTGCTTTGATTACTGTTGTCCTTTGTCATGCCGAACTTGTACTACTTGAAGTTGTATTTTCAGAGATGATCAAGAGCTGAAACTTTAAATATAAGATCATCTAAGGACTATAAACACCTTACCAGAACCACAAGACCAGATCTTCAACTACGGACCAATGCCAATCAAAATATTGTCTTTCTGTCACTATCGATGTACTCTGCCAACACTTAACCAAATTCCTTAGGTCTTTTTTTGCCGGACCAAAATCCTTGTTCCAACCTTGTTGAATCTTAGTTCCTTTTCTTATTTCCATCAATGACAACACCATCAAACATCATGCTCAGCCAAACCAACTCATACTAGTAGTGTCTCTATCACTGATGTTTTTCAAGTTGCCAATAAAGGATTAGGATTCAAGTGTAGGCATTACAAGGAGTGAGGATAGGGGTTAGGAGATACATGTTATAGAAGCTATCAAAGATCAAGCTTCAGGAGTACCCACTACATGAGAGAGGAGGGATCAAGGTTAGGAGATACCCATTAGAAGAGGTGATGAGTATCAAGGTCAAGAGATATCCACTATAGGAGGTGTCAAAGATAAAGATTTAGGGGTACTTGTTACAGGAGGGAGCAGGAATTGGGGTTAAGAGATTCCTGCTACTAGATAGAGTGAGGATCAAAATTGTGACATAGTTGATACCAATATTGATCAAGGATAGATGATACCACATAACAATTACTAGTGCAATAAAGGAATGGAAGATGCAAAAACTCGCATACCCAAGAGTGATGAATGAGTTGGAGTTGAAGTTCAAGATTATTAAATACCACATACCTTTTCTAGTATGTCAATAGTAGAATGTTTGGGAGCCCACAATATAGTGAGGGTTAAGGCTCATTGATATTTGATACCTTGGCGACTAGGGATAAATAATACATCTTACCCATTACTAATGTAGATCAAAATAAGAGAGGAGTAAAACACTACATGAGTGACCCCATTGACACTACTATATGTGCATGTGATTCTCTACAAAGGTACCAAAGTCTCATGGATACTGATTAGTTGAATAAGATAAAAGGTTAGCTCCATAAATTAGAATACAAGAGTGTCTATATGGTACATGTTCTATCTCACTAAAATTCATGGGTAACTAGCTATTACATCTACCTAGCATATAGGAATAAAAACTAGATACATAGCTCACTTCAACATGAAACCAACGAATCATTAGCATAACCATGTAATACCCCCCATAATGCTAACAAGGGAGAGATATTGGAAGATCAACTAAAATGTGAAACAAAGGTGTACAAAGGGATGAATTAGTAACATTAGGTCCAATATGATGTACATGCAATAGAAAAGGGTGTGGAACTAACAATGCACACACACATGAGGGTAGAATCTTGAATTCTTCATTATCATGGAAGGATTCTCACTAGACAAAGTTGTGGTGGCTAATAACAAGGAACACACACAACCACCCGTTGATCTTTATAAAATAAAGTGAGTACAAAATGGCACAATATGATGTGCAATAATTCCCCCAAGGAATATAAAATTAGTTGTGACACGTTACTTTAGTGTGTTTACAAATAAATGTATTGATATAGACTTCTTACAATTGTCCAAAAAGGATGACTTGTGTATTTTATTTCATGAGGTGACCACAAGAAGACATAGTTAAAAAATTCCTTACAACCCTCAAAAATTGATAAAAACTAAAATTCAAAGAACCCCAAAATAAATAATGTTGTAAAGATGCCCCCAAAAAATTACAAGGTTTAACATACAATTTTTCAAGTTGGAAGCCTAAACTAACCATTTATAACACATGGTAATTTTGCAAATTTCTAGAAAAATAGGTGTTCCAAAGAAAATATTACATGTACCATTGAATTCCTTGTATTTTTCTAATAATTTGTTTTAAATGTTTGCTAAATTTTGAGAACGTGGGAAAAGTTCTACCTCATAAAAAAAGGTCAAAAAAGGAGTGAAAATCAAAAGTTTAGAGGTAAATCCTATAAAAGTACAATAAAATGGGAGAAAAAATATACACCACTGCATGGTAGATGGAACCAACTTTTTGTAAACTATACGATCTTGAAAAATGGAGCTTGTATGCAAAAGTTATGGAAAAAAGAATAAATTCAACCTAGTAGCATTATACAGGCCTTGATCATAGTAGGGTGGCACCACCCATTGTGGAAGAGAAATGATAGTGGGACTGCATAGCTTCAATGGCACCGAGGTGGTGAGGATGCTAGGAAGTGTCTGGGTGGTGAGGCTATGTAGAAGACTCCCCTTGGTGAGGTGGCAGTGTTAAAATCTAATTGCGGTGGCCAAAATGGGTGGAAGACTCTAGTGAAGGTGGTGGTAGGAGGTGGCAAGTTCAATTCTCCCACCCACTAGAGAAACCCTCTTGATGGATAAACAATTAAAACCCTGTAGGAAAACCTTTGAACAAGTATAGAAACCTACCAAATAAAAAACTTATATGTAGTGTAAAAAATGATGTAGACATTGACCCTACATAAGATGAAATATGACATCAACCCTATGCAAGATGACATTTGATGTCAACCCTATGTAGTAGTTATATCCTAGATAAAAAATAATTTTTTAAAAATAATTTTTTTTCTCTCTCTACAATGGCACAAAACTTGCACAAACTTGACATAGGCACATAAATTGATGTAACCCAAGAAAATATGATAATATGGTAGTATGGTATCCATACAATAGTATGTCCATACATATCCATATAGGTAGTATGAAATTCTAAACATCCTCCAATGGAGACCCTCCAAAAACCTTTGTATGTGATAGTATCCAAACTCTATTGAGTTTATTATCAATCCATATGTTTTTGGACCTTTTAGATGCAAGGATAAGGTCAATTTTTCTTTAGGATGAACCGTATAAAAGAAGCTACCTAAAATGTTGGAGTAGCCAAGAACAACTTGTAACATCAAACTATTCCACAAAAAAATATGCAAGATAATGAAACTATCATACAAAAGTGTGTCAAAATATACATAGAAGGCCTTGCATATAAATGCAAGGGTGAGGAGGACAGAAGGTGGGACTAAAAGAATAACCACCCAGGCCAAAGGTATGACACATGTGGGCACACTTGGGACAAGTGTGAGGACACATGTAGAGTACACATGAGATCAGACCAAAAGGTAAAAAGTCCTTAAGTGATCTTAAGATACTAGTGTGAATAGGACCAACTAGGTATATGTAAACTAGTTAGGTAAAACCACTTTCCAAACTACCAATTACTATGTCTTCCTTGTGTGTTTTGGTTGGAGTCTGTAAACCTTCTATTATATTGTGTACTTCATTTGCAATGTGTATGTTTTGGTATATGTGATGCAATGCTTGTACCATTCTGGGCATACTTGTATTATGTGTGTGTATGATTGTTGATCAAGATTCCCTTAGTTTAGAGGGAGAGACCTAAGGGTTCCACATGGTTGGGTGGAACTATTTGACTATTAGGGATAACTAGATTTTTGGATATTGTTGGAAAGTATGTCAAGTTCTTTACTTCTTGTAATAGGTTAGTCCTTCTTATACATTTATTTTGAAATGTATATTAAGGACTTGTGTCACTCATTGGCTTAATGTGTATTAGAGCTATAATTGAACTTGTAATACAAGGTGAGTCATCTTCTTAGGATGAAGGCATCATTTGTATTCTTTTAGTTTATTGTTCCATGCGTAGATAATACATGTTGAAATGGAATCACTTGATTATGCTCATATTGGTATGTTGTATGGATGTAATATACCTTCCATACTTGAAGATAGCTCTATCATGTTGTTCTCACCTTGTATGTTATAACAAGAGTTCATGTTTACCTCATTTCTTGGGAACCATGTCCCTTTCAAAGGTCCTTGTCCAACTAATGTAGAGTCCATAGGTGCTCAAACATTTGGTCCAAGTTTTTTTTACATAGCATGAAATTTGATGAATTTATGCCTCATTATTCATGAAAATTAATCTCGTTGGTTTTTCACTTGGAAGTTTTTATGTATTCTTTCCCTACAAATCAGTGTCCATATTCCAAATTGTATAGAGTCCATAGTTTCGATTTGCCAACACATTTTGTACATTACAGAGTGTCATTCAAACTTCGAAGTCCAAATCTCATGGCACCCAAAGTTTTGAATTATCTAGACATTTTGCATGGTATAGAATGT
The DNA here is from genome assembly GCA_027924645.1 of Cunninghamia lanceolata. Taxonomy (NCBI): domain Eukaryota; kingdom Viridiplantae; phylum Streptophyta; class Pinopsida; order Cupressales; family Cupressaceae; genus Cunninghamia; species Cunninghamia lanceolata. The sequence goes on from BSBN01000389.1 coordinate 11,047,190, forward strand.
GATTCAAACATAGAAGTTCCAGTTTCAAATTAGTAAGGTTCAGCCCAAGAGTTAAAGTTTGTACATTATCAAATGCTAATAGTCCAAGATGCACATTACTTTTGTGCCTCTGAAGTCCAAGTTGAGACCACAGTATAGTTGGACTTGGTCCTATATTTTACATGTCTTTTGAAATGTAGATCAAGGCCCAAAGCCCAAATTTGTAGAGTATCTAAGCTTGACATTAAGAAAGCGATTGTCAATTAAAAATTTTAACTTAGACTCCAAAGTCTAAGGGTTTTTAAGATGTAACCTACACCTAGAAAAATTTGAGATCCAAGCCATGTTGATCAAACTCTAAAGTCTAACCTTCTTATATATTAAACCTTGAAGTCTAGACTTTTGTAATTTTCTCCTATCTTTTTTGAGTCCTGAGATGTCAAGGGAGTGGCTTCGTAGGAAAGATGTAGGGATTCATAGGTTTCTTTGGAAACCCTAACTCTCCTCCATATCTCATTTTAGTGCTAATCATGGTGTTTGGTTTTGGGTTATTTTTAATCCTTTCACTTGTGCCACCTTGTGGTGTCTATTGGTGTGTGCACCAAGTGTGTCATTGTAGGATGTTGTGAGACTTGAGACATGTAAGAGCATAGTTTAGCTTAGTTGATGCCACTTTTATATCATGAAAAAAAAAATTTCCTATTTTAAACTGTTAATGTCTTTGGCATAAGCTTGGGGCACTACAAAAATTATTACTCTAATCTTCTTCCTCTATTGATCCTTCAAGGTATGAGTTTACCTCATCCTTCTAGCATAATACAACTTGTTCCATTCCTATTGTTGTGGCCATCCACTGGCATACACATCTTAACACAACACCTATCCTTTGTTCAGTCCTATGCCCCTTATTTGGTAGGAGTAAGTCTAATTTATAATAAATAATAGGATTGATCCAATTTAAATATAACAAGTCTAGTTTATATGGATGGAACAAGATAATCTCCATCCAAAACATACCTATTCCCATCAAATGTATATTTATGGTTATCACGAATGCCTCCATGACATGCATGATCAGTCAAGAAAAAGTTGAAATAACATTTACTTTCAAATAAATGTGTCACTATAGCTAGAATCGTCCTTCACCACACAACACAGTTGGTTGATACATGCACTAATGAAATGTAGCTCATGGGGGTAAATCACGCTTTATTTAAATAATCATGCATTCAAAAACATATTGTGTTTTTCAACGAGTTTGTTGAAAATTGCACTGTGTTTTTCAACATGCTTCAAGTATATTTTAAGTATTTCTCAAAGTGACAAAATAGCCATGCATGTAGAACATGTAAAAAGAATATCTTAGGCATGGACACAAGTCCAATTTATATAGATCTTATTAAAATAATTCAATTTAAGTTACAAATTCTCAATATCTTCAAAACTAAATCAAATCTAATTTGTAAGAAAATAATATAATAATTTAATTCAATTTTAATATCTCTTTAAATTTATATAACATTAACTCCGATTTAATGATAGTCTAATTTATATAAAATAATATATTAGTTTGATTTAATTTATCTGACCAGAAGTCTAGCTTATTTAAAATGGAATCCAATTTACTTAAAACAAAGTTCAATTTACAATCCTAAAATATTTATAAATCCAAATTATTTAAAATAATTTTTAGTGCATTCTTGGCACCCCTTAATTTCACTATACATAAATTATTTGGAGAAAAACTCTTCAAATTATAATTAATACTTGTTTCAAATATCTGATTGAAAGGCTGACAGTCATTTATCTAGCTCAGCAAATGAAAGGTGGACGATTGTCCACCTCTTTGCTATTACATAGGTGACCTAACTTACAAGTTTCATAGCCAAGAACTGACAATAACAAACTCTTCAAATTATAATTAATACTTGTTTCAAATATCTGATTGAAAGGTTGACAGTCATTTATCTAGCTCAGCAAATGAAAGGTGGACGATTGTCCACCTCTTTGCTATTACATAGGTTACCTAACTTACAAGTTTCATAGCCAAGGACTGACAATAACAAATTACCCATCAACTACATGTTACAGCTGAACTATTTTAAGGATTATAATCTTCTATCCTGCAAGCTAAACCCATAAAAATACTTCCTTATGAATCTATGATATCTACTGTAGACTGAGAAACACATATAGGATAAGTAACAAAGCTTGTTTAGATTATCGTCCATGTCTCATATGCCTTGCAATCTGCACCCACGTTAAGAAAAAAAGCTCATAAATTATAGATTCCAACAAATTGAATAATTTTAGATGAATAATTCAGACCCTGGCTTTTCAAATCAAAACGACCAATCAAAATAAAATTAAAACCAAACACTAATAGAAATGAAAATTTCTTGTCTCGTAACAAACCCTAGAATTCTTACCAAAGGCGATAATGAACTCACTCTGATTTAGCTTGTGGCAGTCGTTTTCTGATCAGCTTGATTTTTCAGGGAATCCACGGTCGTTGCTTCAGTTAATTTAACCCCAGGCCATGGTTTGCAGAAACAGCGGTCGCCTTCAGGCAGCTTATTATAAACAGACACTACGTGCTTTCCACAGCCTGCCCATGTGTTCTTTCCACACTCACTACACTTCACTGCATAACACATCTTTATTCCTTCTTATGCAACACAAAAGCTCTACAGAAGAAACCAGAAACAACTGGTAAACAACAGAGTGCCCAAACTATTGCAAGGAGATAGAATTTATAATAGAGCGAGCACACTAAAGACGAGTTCTGCCTTGACGAAGACCTTGTTATCTTATCTGGCGGCTTCCATTGTTATGAAATGTTAACGTCATTGCTTTTTATGAGAAATCAGATAACATATTATCCAATGTGCTTTGTACAAAGCAGGTTTTGGGAAAATCCATGGTCTGGCGGCCTCCATTGCCATGAAATGTTAACGTCGATGGTTTTTATGAGAAATCAGATAACATATTATCCAATGTGCTTTGTACAAAGCAGGTTTTGGGAAAATCCACGGTCTGGCCCATTGGATTCTACGCTATGTTACTATGTGTGACTAAGCCATCACTGGTTTTCTTGTTAAGATATATTCAATGGGCCAAAATACTTTTAAGTGTATTCCAAGAAAGAATGATGAATCTGCAATAGTCTTTAAAAAATCCAATAAAATCATTAACAATTTGTTTGCACATGTGTACCATCTATGACAGGTCATCAGTTGTTTGCTTGGGTAAGTTCAGCAATTTCGAAACTTATGTGGAAATGGATTTGTGGAAAATATTTTTAAATGTTTGAAAATATCTATTTTTTAAAAGGGAAGAAATACAATTTTTTTTTTAATATTTAGGTTGATCAATTAATTAAATAATAAACAGCACTATGAATTTCAATTAAAGAGTTGAGTTTAAATAAAGCATTAAAATTTGTATGTGTAAAGGACAATAAACACTTTAGTTTCTCTTAGTTTAGGTTAATTAAATAAATTGTATTCACATGGGATTAAATTTACCTAAACTTAATAATTAAATACTAAGGGCAATGAAAATATAAAATAAAATGTTGAAGTATTGAAAGTATATTCCAATAAATGAAAGTACATGTCTTCATAGTCACACCATTGCATGCCTAATTACACTTGCACACTTATCTATCAACATGATTATCTATCACTAGTCACCATATAACATTTATCAAGCCAATCAAGGCTCTCTTACTTCATCACTTGGGTGGTTATACATTACCATGATCCTCACCCATTACACATCTATGCATCTCATTGCTTGAGTAAAAAGAATAATCTTGATATACTATTTGAACTATCTATGTCTTGAGACACAAAACTAATCATCTATGTTTGTACAGTTCTACTCTTTAATTCACTTGGTTCACCATTGCTTTGTTGTCTAGATTGGTGTTATTCAAAATTTACCTTTAGAGGGCTATCAAAATTGCTAGGGTTCATGTTCACTAGGTCAACCCCCAAAAAAGTACCATCTTTATAGTCATCCAATGATTAAAAACAAAAAACTTTAGTCATGCAAATTCATGAGGATGAATGTGTAGGTCTAGATTCATTTTAGTGCACCAATGGAAGTGTCCTAGCATATTCCTTTAATGCAAATGATCGAATGAGATTGGATGAGAGAACATGATAAATCAATGCAATTGAATCTCTGTAATTACAAGGACATAGCAATAAATCAAGCAAATCTATGTTTAGTTGGCTCTAGGTCGGAAAGGAATAGGCAAAAGTACACCAAAATTTAAATTTAAATTTTAAAATCTTAGGAGTCGAGTCCACAATCATGGGATTGATTTGCACCCATAGAAGTGTCCCAGTTTAAAAAATGATAAAATCAAGGTGGATGGTGCATGCATGGGGATGGGTGCATGGATAGCATAATAAATACATAATCTAGTTGAACTTATATTGGAATACATATTTATAGAGATAAGCTAGGAGATAAATGTGTAGGAATGTGTGTAAATGGATGAGTAAGGGAACGGAGGAAGGAGGTAGACTTCACACAAGATTGTGTTATTTGTCAGTATATAAATGTGTCATGCCACTCTATCAAAATGAGCAAAAAAATAAATGGGAATTGACATAAGTGTTCAAAAATCTCACCTTTACATTTTTCCCCCACTTCAAGATGCATGTGAATCCTAGAATGATCATATATCACAAAGTATATAGCACTCACAAACATGGAAGTAAAGTAAATATTTAGATATAAAAGGATGTGCGAGGGTCCATATAAAGTAATAGACCCTACTAAATTTTATTGTGTAAGTTCATCCTTTAGCATGCACACTCGATGGGAACTCAGAAATAGAGGAAAAATATGCCATTACTAGCTTATGTCACACAAGTAAAAGTGAAAACAATAGAAAACTAAATTTTACTTTCATTAATTATAAGCAATAAAAGGTAGCTTCAGGATGAAGTATGTGATGACCCCTAGCCAAAATATCTATAAAATACCCAAATCAAATATTTATCTTAAAATGTCCAAAGCTAAAACACCCATAAATTATATTCATGTAAAATGCTTGAATTTGAAAACCCACAAACTGATAGAATAAACTTACACATATAGAACTTGCAAGAACTGGTATATTTCATTCATATATTTAAATTATTCAAATACATTTCTATTCCAACATTACAAAGGATCTACTAAAATGTTGTTGACAATAGATATTACAATGATTCATAATTATTTTATGAAAATACCCATAATGATGAGATAGACAAAATCTTACTAAAATCTTTCACATCTGAAATGCAGTTGCAACATTTGGATGAAGCTACCCATGAGAACTCAATGGTTTTTATCCTTCAAACTCAAGGAAAACCAATGAGGTTTCGTCCACTAATCTCCAGAACCTAAGAGTTTTCATCCTCAGATTCATTATATGAACACAAGTACTCAATTCTATGAGTCAAGGTTTGATATGATTGGAAAAGAGCTAAAAAGGATGGAGTTGATTACCTTAAATAGGACTTAGACGTTTTGGCATGTCGCCCACACATGCTGGTAGGAATTTGAGAGTTTCCCTCCAATTTGTCATGGTCAAAGGAGGCTATTGATGGTATTCTAGTTCACACATTGTGGGAGGTGGAGTCTCTTATTCAAACGACAAGGTTTCATGGAAAGGTATGCCTAGGACTAGGAGTCTAGTGAAATGACTATCTAAGGGCAAGGATCTACAGAGTGAACATGCTCTTTAATTTCTTTCCACTGAGTAGGTTGGCATTAAGATCCCTAGAAGCTCAGAAATAAATCAAATGCGGAGCTCTATGTACCTAAGAAAATAGAGCAACAAGGTCTTGGGGATTGGGATTCAAGGGTACCCATTGCAATAGGGAGTAAGGATCAGTGTTAGGAGATATCCACTATAGAAGGTGTTAAGGATTAGGATTCAAGTGTAGTCATTACAAGAAGGAGTGATGATAGGGGTTAGGAGATACCTATTATAGGAGCTATCAAAGATCAACCTTCAGGAATACCCATTGCATGAGGGAGGAGGGATCAAGGTTAGGAGATACCCATCATAAGAGGTGATGAGTATCAAGGTCAAGAGATAGCCACTATAGGAGGTTTCAGAGATCAAGCTTTAGGCATACTTGTTACAGGAGGAAGCATGAATTAGGGTTTTGAGATACTTTCTACTAGATAGAGTGAGGATAAAAATTGTGACATAGTCGATAATGATAGGGATCAAGGATAGATGATACCACATAACAACTACTAATGCAATAAAAGAAATGTAGATGCAAAAACCCACATACCAACAGTGATGAATGAGTGGGTGTTGAAGTTCAAGATTCTTAAGATACCACATACCTTTCTAGTATGTCGATAGTAGAAAGTTTGGGAGCCCACAATATAGTTAGGGTCAAGGCTCATGGATATTTGGTACCTTGGTGACTAGGGATCAAGAATACATCTTACCTATTACTAATGTAGATGAAGATAAGAGAGGCACAAAACACTACATGAGCAACCCCATTGACACTACTATATGTGCATGTGATTCTCTACAAAGGTACCAAAGACTCATGGATATTGATTAGTTAAATAAGATAAAAGGTCAGGTACATAAATAAGAATACACGAGTGTCTATATGGTACGTGTTCTATCTCACTTAAATTTATGGGTAAGTAGCTCTTACATCTACCTACCATATAGGAATAAAAACTAGATACATAGCTCACTCCAAATTGAAATCAAGGAATCATTAGCATAACCATGTGATACCCCCCATAATACTAACATGGGAGAGGTATTGGAAGATCAACTAAAATGTGACACAAATGTGTGCAAAGGGATGAATTAGTAACATTAGGTCCAATATGATGTACATGCAACAAAAAAAGGGTGTACAACTAACAAGGCACACACACATGAGGCTAGAATCTTGAATTCTTCATTATCATGGAAGGATTCTCACTAGAAAAAGTTGTGATGGAAATAACAAGGCACACACACAACCAATCATTGAGATTTATATTTAATAGAGTGAGTACAAAATGGCATAATATGATGTGCAATAATTCCCCCAAGGAACATAAAATTAGTTGTTGCACTTTACTTTACTGTGTTTACAAATAAATATGTTGATATAGAGTTCTTATAATTGTCCAAAAAGGGTGATTTATGTAGTTTATTTCATGAGGTGACCACAAGAAGACACAGTTCAAAAATTTCTTACAACCCTCAAAAATTGATAAAAACTAGAAATCAAGGCACCCCAAAATAAATAATGTTGTAAAGATGCCCCCCAAAAATTACAAGGTTTCAAGTACAATTGTGCAAGTTGGAAGCCTAAACTGACCATTTATAACACGTGGTAATTTTGTAAATTTCTAGCAAAATAGGTGTTCCAAGGAAAAAATTACATGTACCATTTAATTCCTTGCATATTCTTAATAATTTATTTTAAAAGTAGGCTAAATTTTGAGACCGTGGGAAAAAGTTATGCCCCATCAAAAAAGGTCAAAACAGGAGTGAAAATCAAAAGTTTAGAGGTAAATCCTAGAAAAGTACAATAAAATGGGAGAAAAAATTTACACCACTACATGGTAGATGGAACCAACTTTTTGTTAACTATACGAGCTTGAAAAATAGATCTCATATGCAAAATTTATGGAAGAAAGAAAAAATCCTCCCTAGTAGCATTGTACAGGCCTTGATCATAGTAGGGTGGCACCACTCATTGTGGTAGAGAAATGACAGTGGGACTGCATAGCTTCAATGGTACCCAGGTGGTGAGGAGGCTAGGAAGTGTCTGGGTGGTGACACTAAGTAGTAGACATCCCTTGGTGAGGTGGCAATGTTAAAATCTATTATGGTGGCCTAAATGGGTGGTAGACTCTAGCGAAGGTAGTGGCAAGAGGTGGCAAGTTCAATTCTCCCACCCACTAGAGAAACCCTCTCAATGGATCAACAATTAAAACCCTATGGGAAAACCTTTCAACAAGTCTAGAAACCTACCAAATAAAAAACTTAAATGTAGTGTTAAAAATAATGTAGACATTGGCCTTACATAAGATGAAATCTAACATTAACCCTATGCAAGTTGAGATTTGAGGTCATCCCTATGTAGCAGTTATACCTAGATAAAAAAAGGTATTAAATTTTAAAAATAAAAAATTTTCTCTCTGTACAATGACAGATAACCTGCACAAACCTGACATAGGCACATAAATTGATGTAACCCAGGAAGAATTTGATAGTATGGTAGTATGGTAGCCATACAATAGTATGGTCATTTATGTACATATATCCATATAGGTAGAATGAAATTCTAAACATCCTCGAATGAATACCCTCCAAAAACCTTTGTATGTGATAATGTCCAAAATCTATTGAGTTTATTATGAATCCATATGCTTTTGGACCTTTTAGGTGCAAGGATGAGATCATTTTTTCTTTATAATGAACCGTATAAAAGTAGCTACGTAAAACCCCCTAGACAAGAGAAGGGGCTCACAAATTCAAAACAATGGGAAGGAATGTGTAAGATGTCTCTGATACCATGTTTGAGTAGCCAAGATCAACTTGCAACATAAAACCATTCCACAAAAGAATATCCAAGATAATAAAACTATCATACAAAAGTGTGTCAAAATGTACATAGAAGGCCTTGCATATAAATGTAAGGGTGAGGAGGACAGAAAGTAGGACTAAAAGACTAACCACCCAGGCCAAAGGTATGACACATGTGGGCACACTTGGGACAAGTGTGAGGACACATGTAGAATACACATGAGATGAGACCAAAAGGTAAAAAGTCCTTAAGTGATCTTAAGATACTAGTCTGAATATGACCAACAGGTACATGTAAACTAGTTAGGTAAAACCACTTTTTAAACTACTAATTACAATGTCTTCCTATATGTGTTTTGGTTGGAGTCTATAAACCTTCTTTTACATTATGTACTTCATTAGCAATGTGTATGTTCTGGTATGTGTGATGCAATGCTTGTACCATTCCCCATACTTGTATTATGTGTGTGTATGATTGTTGATCAAGCTTCTCTTTGTTTAGAGGGATATACTTGAGGGTTCCACATAGTTGGGTGGCACTATTTGACTATTGGGGCTAACTAGACTTTTGGTTATTCTTGGAGAGCATGTCAAGTTCTTTACTTCTTGTAATAGGGTAGGCCTTCTTGTACATAATTTATTTTGAAATGTATATTAAGGACTTGTGTCACTCATTGGCTTTGTGTGTTGTAGAGCCATAATTGAACTTGTAATCCAAGGTGAGTCATCTTCTTAGGATGAAGGCATCATTTTTATTCTTTTACTTTATTGTTCCATGTGTAGATAATACGTTTTGAAATGGAATCACTTGATTATGCTCATATTGATATGTTGTAGATGTAATTTACCTTCCATACTTGAAGATATTGATATCATGTTCTCACCTTGTATGTTATAACAAGAGTTCATGTTTACCTCATTTCTTGGGAACCATGTCCCTTTCAAAGGTTCTTGTCCAACTAATGTAGATTCCATAGGTTCTCAAACATTTGGCCCAAGTTTTCTTTATATAGCATGAAATTTCATGAATTTATGCCTCGCTATTCATGAAAATTAATTTTGTTGGTTTTTCACTTGCAAGTTTTAGTGTAGTCTATCCCTACAAATTAGTGTCCCTAGTCCAAATTGCATGGAGTTCATAGTTTGGAGTTCCCAAGACATTTTGCACATTACCTAGAGTGTCATTTAAACTTTGAATTCTGAATCTCATGGCACTCAAAGTTTTGAATTATCTAGACATTTTGCTTGGTATAGAATTTGATTCAAACATAGAAGTTCTAGTTTCAAATTAGTTATGGTTCATCCTGAGATTTAAGTTTGTGCATTATCAAATGTTAATAGTCTAGGATGCATATTACTTTTGTGCCTCTAAAGTCCAAGGTGAGACCACACTAGAGTTGGACTTGGTCCTATATTTTACATGCCTTTTGAAATGTAGATCAAGGCCGAAAGCCCAAATTTGTACAGTATCTAAGATCGACATTAAGAAAGCAATTGTCAATTACAAATTTTAACTTAGACTCTAAAGTCTAAGAGGTTGCAAGATGTAACCTACACCTAGAAAAACTTGAGATCCAAGCCATGTTGATCAAGCTCTAAAGTCTAACCTTCTTATATATTAAACCTTGAAGTATGTACTTTTGTAACTTTTTCCTATCTTTTTTGAGTCGTGAGAGGTCAAGGGAGTGGCTTGGTAGGCAAGATGTAGGGGTTCATAGGTTTGTTTTGAAACCCTGATTCTCCTCCATGTCTCTTTTAGTGCTAATCATGGTGTTTGGTTTTAGGTTATTTTTAAGCCTTTCACTTGTGCCACATTGTGGTGTGTATTGGTGTGTGTGCCAAGTGTGTCATTGTAGGATGTTGTGAGACCTGAGACATGTAAGAGCATAGTGTAGATTGGTTGATGCCACTTTTATATCATGAAAAAAATGTTTTTCCTATTTTTAACTATTAATGTCTTTGGCATAAGCTTCAGGAACTACAAAAATCATTACTCTAATCTCCTTCCTCTATTGATCCTTAAAGGTATGAGTTTACCTCATCATTCTAGCATAATAAAACTTGTGCCATTCCCATCCATTGGCATACTATTGCCAACTAACACTTCTCACATCTTAAAACAATACCTATCCTTTGTTCAATCCTATGCCCCTTATTTGGTAGGAATAAGTCTAATTTAGAAGAAATAATAGGATTGATCCAATTTAAATATAACAAGTCTAGTTTATATGGATGGCACAAGATAATCTCCATCCAAAACATACATATTCCCATCAAATGTATATTTATGGTCGTCATGATTGCCTCCATGACATGCATGATCAATCAAGAAAAAGTTGAAATATCTTTTACATTTAAATAAATGTTTCACTATGGTTAGAATTATCGTTCTCCACACAACATAGTTGGTTGACACATGCACTAATGAAATGTAGCTCATGGGGGTAAATCACAACTTATTTACATAATCATGCATTCAGAAACATATTGTGTTTTTCAACATGCTTCAAACATATTCTAAGTATTTCTCAAAGTGACAAAATAGACATGCATGTAAAAAATGTAAAAAGAATATCTTAGACATGGCCACAAGTCCGATTTATATGAACCTTATTGAAATAATTCAATTTAAGTTTAAAAATTTTCAATATCTTCAAAAGTAAATCAAATCTAATTTATAAGAAAATAAAATAATAATTTATTTCAATTTTGATAGGTCTAATTATTTAACATTAAGTAGAGTTTTATGATAGTCTAATTTATGTAAAATAATATATTAGTTTGATTTGATTTATCTGACGAGAAGTCTAGCTTATTTAAAATGGAATCCAATTTACAATTTAAAATCCTAAAATATTTATAAATCCAAATTATTTAAAATAATTCTTAGTGCATTCTTGGCACCCCTTAATTTCACTATACATAAATTATTTGGAGAAGAACTCTTCAAATTATAATTAATACTTGTTTCAAATATCTGTTCGAAAGGTTGACAGTGATTTATCTAGCTCAGCAAATGAAAGGTGGACGATTGTCCACATCTTTGCTATTACATAGCTTAGCCAACTTACAAAGATTCATAACCAAGAATTCACAATAACAAATTACACATCAACTACAAATTACAGCTGAACTATTTCAAGGATTATAATCTTTTATTCTGCAAGCTAAATCCATAAAAATACTTCCATACGATATCTACTGTAGACTTAAAAACCTGTTTAGATTATCCTCCATGTCTCATATGACTTGCAATCTGCACCCACGTTAAGAAAACAAGATCAGAAATTATAGATGTCTACAAATTCAATAATTTTAGATGAATAATTCATTCCCTGGTTTTTGAAATCAAAACGATCAATCAAAATAAAATTAAAACCAAATACTAATAGAAATGAAAAATTCTTCTATGAACCGTCTCATAGCAAAGCCTACAATTCTTACCAAATAATGAACTCACTCTGATTCAGCTTGTGGCGGTCGTTTTCTGATCAGCTTGATTTTTCAGGGAATCCACGGTCGTTGCTTCAGTTTAGTTAACCCCAGGCCATGGTTTGCAGAAACAGCGGTCGCCTTCAGGCAGCTTATTATAAACAGACAGTACGTGCTTTCCACAGCCTGCCCATGTGTTCTTTCGACACTCACTGCACTTCACTGCATAACACATTTTTATTCCTTATTATGCAACGCAAAAGCTCTACAGAAAAAACCAGAAACAACTGGTAAACAACAGAGTGCCCAAACTATTGCAAGGAGATTCAATTTATAACAGAGAGAGCACACTAAAGACGAGTTCTGTCTCGACGAAGACCTTGTTAATTATCCAATGCGCTTTGTACAAAGCTGGTTTTGGGAAAATCCATGGTCTGGCCCATTGGATTCCACGTTGTGTTACTATGTGTGACTAAGCCATTACTGGTTTTCTTGGTAAGATATATTCAATGGGCCAAAATGCTTTTAAATGAATTCCAAGAAAGAATGATGAGTCTGCATAGTCTTTAAAAAATCCAATAAAATCATTTACAATTTGTTTGCACATGTGTATATGACAGGTCATCAGTTATTTTCTTGGGTAAGTTTGAAGCAAGTTGGAAACTTCTGTGGAAATGGATTTGAAAATACTTTTAAATGTTTGAAAATACCTTTTTTCTAAAGTGAAGAAATAATTATAATAAATAATATATATAGAGGTTGATCAATTAATTATAATAAATAACAATATTAATTTAAATTAAAGAGTTGAGTTTAAATAAAGCATTAAAATATGCATGTGTAAATGTCAATAAACACTTTCTCAAATTAATTAAATAAAATGTATTTATATAATTACCTGAATTAAATAATTGAATGTTAAGGACAGCAGAAATATAAAATAAAATGTTAAACTAGACATAGAAATTATATGTGATAAATGAAAGTACGCCTTCACAATCACATCATTACATGCCTAATTATACTTGCACACTTATCTATTAATATGATTATCTATCACTAATCATCATATAACATTTATAAGGCCAATCAAGGCTAGCTTCATCATTTGGGTGGTTATACATTGTTCATGATCCTCACCCATTACACATCTATGCATCATGTTTCTTGAGGAAGAAGAATAAACTTGATACAATATTGAAATATGGATGTCCTAGGACTCATAACTAATCATCTGTGTCTATACACTTCTACTCTTTAATTCACTTGGTTCACCTCTTTTTGTTTTTCTATCTAGATTGGTGTTATTTAGAAACACCTTTAGAGGGCCTTCAAAATTGCTAGAGCTCATATTTTCTAGGTCAACCCCCAGAAATGTATTGGCTTTATAGTTATGCCAACAATAAAAACAACAAACTTCACTCGTGCAAATTCTTGAGGATGAATGTGCAAGTCTATATTCATTTTAGTGCACCAATGGAAGTGTCCTATCAAACTCCTTTAATGCAAATGATCGAATGAGATTGGGTGAGACAACATGATAAATAAAGGCAATTGAATTTCTTTAATTACAAGGACATAGCAATAAATCAAGAAAATATGTGTTTTGTTGGCTCTAGGTTCAAAAGGAAGGGGCAAGAGTCAAATAAAATTTTAATTTTAATTTTAAAATCTTAGGGGTCAAGTCCACAACCATGGGATCGATTTGCACCCATAGAAGTGTCTAAGTTAACAAAAAAGATAAAATCAAGGTGGATGATGCATGCATGGGGATGGGTCAAGTCCACAACCGTGGGATCGATTTGCACCCATAGAAGTGTAAGTTCCTTCATCATCTTGATAAGTTATTATGGCAAGGCAAGGCGACATAGTTAAACTTCAAACTCATGCTTAATCGTATGTTCTCTCATCCTCCTTTTTGAACTTATTTTGAACTTATCATGTATTGAACTTACAGTTGAACTATCTTGTTGAACTCTAGGTCTAGATACGATACAACAACTAGGGTATGTATAGGTAGTGGGTCCCACAAGACCATACTTCAAGAATGGTACCTACCTTCTATGTAGACTACTATTCCCAAGGGGGAAAACATGTAATCACTAAAAGAGCACATGGGCCTAGATGGAATTCCAATGATGATATGGAGGTCTATCTCATATCCCATGAAGGCATGAATTACACTCCTCTCAATAATCTCACACTTGATGATGTGCCCCCTAGTGTGTCTACCTTGACTATCTTTGCTAGCCTCCAAACTAAGTTCCAAGACTTCACAATTCCAAGACAACCCTTTTCAAATCCTCAAAAGGAGGGTCACTTGAGAGACCCTAAGGTCACCCGAGAAACCTATCATTAAGTTATAGGGTTTTCTCAGGTGACCTACCTTAGAGAAAGGGGTGAACCAATTCTTGTAAGGGGTGACATTATTGTGTTTTTGTATGTGTTATTTCTTCCAGTTCTACCCAATTTACTTCCATTTTTAGTTTTCATTGAGGGTTCCTTCATGCACAATTGAGTCATCACATCCACTAACTATTTGTTAACACCTAATCAACATTTTCGTAACTCCCAACCAATCCATGTAGTAATCTTCCAGTCAATCTCTTGTCCTCTCCTCTTCAACTTCTATAATCTTCCAAATAATTCTCCAATTTACTCCCCAATCACCCCTCCATTGTTTTTTTTTATTTTCTACCTATAAATACCCCCCCACCTCTATTGTTTTAGGGGAAGTTGAGAAGTATTCATGCATTCTTGTTTTTCTTCTATAGGATCTAATTCATCTCTTGAGGATTCAAGCTTATGCATAGAATCCCCCATAGAATTCTTATGCTTGAATATGATCTTGTGACCCTTTTACCTATGTTTTTCTTTTTCTTCTATGCCATAATCAATTCAAATTCCCTCATATCCCTATCTTTATCACTATCATCAAAAAGACCCCATTGCTACAAAGGAGGAGATAGTTGTTATTGGATCTCTAAGGACACGAGCCTAGCACTAGCACCCTTCATATATTCAAAAGTTCTTTTCAATTGTTTTCAATAGTAATTAGCACATTCTCTCACCCTTGGGAAAGTAACAATTTGTATTTTCTCTTGGTTAGTTTAGATTTACTACTTACTAGATTTAGATTTACTTTCTATTGTACTTAGAGTAATTACATTTCATTTTCTTAGAATAATTATCATTCAAAAATAGAATCACAAACAAAAAAACATAACAAAACTACATTTGTGAAAAGTCATTTAGATCTATATTCAAGAAATATTGTCATTTTCATTTTCAATAGCAATTAGATCATACTCAAAAATTAGGAAAAAGAACAAAAATAAGATTGCATTCATTTAAAGTAATTACACTTAGAAATTCATATAACTTTCAAAAACAAACATTCAAAACAAGAATGAAATCTCTCAATCCCACCATGAGGCACATATTTTAACTTTCAATTAAACAAACAAACATTTAAAACAAGAAGGAAAGCCCTTAATTCCATCACAAGGCATGCAATTTGCAACTTGCAATTAAACAAACAAAGGAAAGCCCTTGATTCTATAATGAGGCACACAACACATCACTCTCAAATGAAAACAAAAGATCCTTGATGTGCCCTAGAGTGAGGGAAAATTGGATAAAAATAATATATTAAAAGTGACAAAGCAAAGCCCACCAATTTAGGAAAACCCTACAAGCTTGAAAAATTGGAGCTCATATGAAAAGTTAATGGCAACAAGAAAAAATTCCCCCTAGTAGCATTGTATAGGCCTTGATCAAAGTAGGGTGGCACCACTCATTGTGGTGGAGAAATGATGGTGCAATTGCATAGCTTCAATGGCACCAGGAGGTGAGGAGGCTTGGAAGTGTCTAGGTGGTGAGGCTAAGTAGTAGAGTCCCTTGGCGAGGTGGCCATGTTAAAATATAACTATGGTGGCCAAAATGGGTGGTAGACTCTAGAAAAGGTAGTGGAAAGAGGCGGTGGGTTTAATTTTCCCACCCACTAGAGAAACCCTCTCAATGGATCAATAATTAAAAACCTATGGGAAAACCCTTGAGCAAGTCTAGAAACCTACCGAAGAAAACACTTATCTATAGTGTAAAAAATAATGTAGACATTAGCCCTGCATAAGATGAAATCTGACATCAACCCTATGCAAGTTGACATCTAATGTCAACCCTACATAGGGGTTATACCCTAGATAAAAAATGTTTTTCAAAAATATTTTTTCTCTACATACAAAGATGTAGAACCTATACAAACCTGTCATAGGCACACAAATTGATGTATCCCAGGAAGGATATGATAGTATGGTGGTATGGTAGGCATATAATAGTATGAGCATACATATCCATATAGATAGTATGGAATTCTAAACAACCTCTAATGGATACCCTCCAGAAACCTATGTGTGTTATAGTATCCTAACTCTATTGAGATTAGTATCAATCCATATGTTTTTAGACATTTTAGATGTAAGGATGAGGTCAATTTTGCTCTACAAATGTATAAAAGTAGCTACCTAAACCCCCTAGACAAGAGAAGGGGCTCGCAAATTCAAAACAATGGGAAGGAATTTGCAAGATGTCTTTGACACCATGTTGGAGTAGCCAAGATCAACTTGCAACATCAAACAGTTCCACAAAAGAATATGCAAGATAACAAAACTATCATACAACAGTGTGTCAAAATGTACATAGAAGGTCTTGAATATAAATGTAAGGGTGAGGAAGACAGAAGTTAGGATTAAAAGACTAACCACCCCTACAAAGGTATGACACATGTGGGCACACATGGGACAAGTTTGAGGACACATGTAGAGTAAACATGAGACTAGACCAAAAGGTAAAAAGTCTCTAAGTGATCTTAAGATACTAGTGTGAATAGGACCAACTAGGTACATGTAAACTAGTTACCTACTTTTCAAAAGAATAATTACCATATCTTCCTATGTGTGTTTTGGTTGGAGGCCGTAAACCTTATTTAACATTATATAGTTTCATTGGAAATGCGTATGTTTTGGTATGTGTGACGCAATGCTTGTACCTATACACTCAAAAACATGACTCAGTTGCATGGGGTGGTCGAGTCACCTTTTACAAGAACATGGACCCTTCTCCTAGCCATGGGGTGAACCTTCGTGTCACTCTCACTCTCATGGAAGTAGCCAGTTGAGATGAGGCGAGACACAAGGGCAGTCTTGCTCGCTTGAGAGCTGGACTTCGTGGAGAGAGGTCAATCGGTCCTGGGGCCTTTCTTGGGTATTGATTGTGATATGGTGCTTTGTGACCATTGTAGTTGAAATAACTATATGACCCGAATGGTCACTAGTTACTATTCTCCTATTGGATTCTTAAGATTCCAATGTTGAGTGGGTTTTTGATTGTTTTCATTTATGTTTCTGTTAAGTTTAGAGTCGCTCTTCAAATTTTTGTATGATGACTCATGTTTGAAGTATCCTTATCCTATGTTGTTGTTTGTGGATCATCAATTGATTGTATTGTGGCCTTGGGTATATCTCCTCAATCTCTTCAAGGATCATCCTCACCCACTCGCCTCTAAGCCTAGGGCACATTTGTGAGCCCAAACTAAGAGAGAGTTGGTTGGATTTGACCTTGATTTGACTTAGGTTTGACGTAGGGTTTATGACCTAAGGTTTAATTTTATTTTCTTTGCATTGGTTGACTGGTGGTGACTAGTGTTAATCTCGCGATGCAATCGATAGTTTGCTTGAGTTTTCAGCTTGTTTTGACTTTGGTTGACCTCATGATGAAACCGAGGGTTTATAATCTTCATGTGATGCTTATGTTTTTCTTGTTTTTTTTTATTGTATGCAGTCTATATGTATGCAATACAATATTTTTGTGCTCTTTGTGGATTTTTATGAAATGAAAGTACTTTTTTAATCTAGAATTTGAAATATGTATGCAATCTAAAATAGGTTTACCTAATGCAGTTTGATCTATGGTTTTTTTTTCTTGATATTTTGGATCTAATCGCTCTAAGAAATAAAATTGATTTAAAATAAACTAGACTTTAATAATGCAAAATACTTGAAGTAAAATAATCTAACAAAAGAATTATATTTATCCTATCAAGGAAATTGCAACATCCAATTACTATTCCCAAAAGCAATTTTAAGATTAGTTAATTACTATCACAATGAAAAAAAAGAACTAAAGAACCTGGAATGTGAGACACATGAGCCTCTACTACCCTTAGGAATCCTGGTGTTAGCAACCTCTTCATCCTCTTATAGCAGCAGGGATCTCCTCTTTGCAACAATAGGGAAGGGATGCAAAATAGCTTTAGAAAGCTTGAAATGTGAGCTCAATGTGAGCTAAAAGAGCACTATGATTTAAAAACAAGCAGTGTAAAGACGCAATGAGAAGCTTTTATAAAATCTTTGGCAAAACAACAATGAAATTGTTAGGGTTAGCTGGCAGAAGATATTAATTAAATGCAAACAAAGAATAAACAGACGAATGAAAAATACACAGAAATAATAATAGCGAGAGACAATTTTAACGTGGTTCACCCAAACTTGGGCTACATCCACCAAACAGAGAGTCCAATATTATTACCCAGTAAATCCAACCGATTACAATCAGCAATCCCTGCAACTCAATAATGTTGCAAATGCTACAATACAATATCAATAGAAACCCTAACCCTTAGCTACTTTTATCAAGCTTTTTGTCAGTTACAAAAATAGGGTTTTCTTATGTCGGCCAATGAAAAAATAACTCCCAATGCCTTTATAAAATAATAAAAAAACCATGTGAGGTTTTGGGGGCGCTGCCCCTTGACCCCATAGGAATTTGGGGGGAAATCGCACTGATAAAAGTGGGGTAAATTTAACCTCCGAGTCTGATTAGGCTCCATATAACAATAGAAATAAATGGCTCGTAAGTCTTGTATGAGCATATGGATGCTATGTGGAGAGCAAAAACTTGCAAAGATTGGATGCACAAATGAAATTGCCTCCCTTTGTGCTTGAGGAAGGGGTGTATTTATAGGCTGAAAGGGGTCATGAAATGTGGGAGAGATTGAAGAGTTAACTCCCTTGATTGGAGAATTAACTGGGCTGATTAGGGAGTGAACAAGCCAAGATAGCTTATCACTAAAGTAAAAATGGAGTCCTCAAGAGTGCATGAGATGAAAAGTATACATTAAAAGGAGCTAATTATGCATGCTTGAAGGCTTGGAATAGTTAACTCTATGTGGGTTCCCACAAGAAGTTGGGTCCACATATAAGGGGAAGTCACGGGAAAATAAAAAATCCTGATAGAAACGGGTGCCCGAACCTAAACGAGTACCCGTTTCTAGATAGGTATTTGAATTTTTTAAAAAGCCCTGCGCACTTCTTTTTCCCACACAAAAGGTATAGGTACTCGTTTTAAAATGGGCACCCACTTATAATAGGTACACGTTTTAGAACAGGTACCCATTCCTAAAATCTCAGGCTTGGGAAAGGCATGGTAAGCCAACCCATTACCTTGGACCTACAAGTACAAGTCTATGTTCAGAGCAAGAGAAAAGACCAACTTTACTAATATGGCTGACAATGTTTTTTTTTGAAATTTTTTATAAAATTAAAACCCATTACAGATGACAATGTGTAGCTTTCAAATATGTTTTTTTTTTTTTGTACTTGTTTTTCTATTTATTATTTAATTTATGAGTAAACTGGTCCAAAAACTTGAAATGATAAGTGTTTGTATTTTTTTATAACTTTTAATTTCTAAAGTTTTTGTAAAAAAATTATGTCATCAATCTACACATCATTCTTTACATAATGAAAAAAATTATTTTATGATTAGTTGTGCTCAAATTATGTTGGTCGTACACGAGGGGTTTTCAAAAACAATAATTAGGGCCAATAAAAAATTAATTAAAAAAAATATTTGGAAAAAAATTATAAAAAAATATCCTCATCAAACTTCACTATACTACACATATTTTCCTAAAAAGATTTAGAAAAACACTTTTATTTAGGTCAAATTATGTTGGTCGTACACTGCATGGTATGGTAAAAAAAGTGACTTTTAAACAGTGGTTTTTAGAAATGCCTATTGAAAATCAATTTGTATCATTTGGGTATTAAAATAAATTACATATTTGGAAACTAGACTCTAAGTAATACATTTCATATTACTAACTTTTTTTAAGATTCAATCTTTAAGTGCCTCAAATTTTTAGGTCAAATGTGACAAATTTTGAAAATCAGGGAAAACACTTCCACTTTTTGGCCAAAAAGTGGACCCAAATTCTTGCACTGACCCATATTTAGGCTAAAAACTCATGCAAATAGGAAGGAAAATAGGTCAAAACAAAGCTTTTTTACATCCAAAACTTGAGTTTTTTCATGGCTGAAAATGACAGCTGGGTCGCCCCTTTTTCCAGTTTAAATCTCATGGGGTCAACCCATGGATGACCCATAGAGGAGTGGGCCTGGGTTAAAATGCATGATGGGAGATGGTTGTTTAGGTGATGAGGAGGTGAACTACCTCTCAAAACTAGTCAAAAGGTGGTCAAAAATTAAATCTCCACTTACAAATTTTAAATCTCCCAAGGGAGGTCCTAAAATAATAGAGGGAGATTTGTCCTGGTTGAACATAACTGAAAATTGAAAGTTGGAGATGGCTTGGGAGGTCCTCTAGAGGGATCCTATGGGTTGGGTTGGATGAAAACACTAGGGAAAGGTCAATTTACAACAATTAGATGATTAAAAGGCTTAGAGACGGAGTCACAAGCATAAAAAGTGAAAATTGACAAGTGTCGAAAAGTGTCGAAAGTGGGGGAAAGGTTAGTACAACAAAAGGGGAAACAAAAATAGAAGTGAAAACCCATTTGTTGCCAAGAGAATTGTTGTTGAGAGGGCATTATTTCATACTTAAACGTATGTGACAAGGATTATGGGTCATCGCAAGGTCCTTGTGGAGGTTGTGCGTGTTTTTGGTGCTTACATATTTGCCCCCTCAGGGATAGTGGTCTACATGAAGTGTAGGTACCATTCCCAAAATAGGCATTACCTATTGTCAATTTCTTGCAATAGTACCTACTATAACTAGAATTAGTTCAACATTTAGATATATCAAAACAAGTAATGAAAACTAAAATGACTGAACATACCATAGATCGGTGAGTTCACCTAGTTGTTTGCTTTTGTTGAGGAGACCTATAGGGATAAAAGAACATAAAATGAGACCACAAAAGATGCATAAAAGCAACAACTAGACTCTAAAACACATAAAAAATACTAAGATAAGAGAGGAAAAGAGTGGAGAAATCAAAGTGAACGGAGAAAAATGCTGACGTAATTGGTCATGTAAGCAGTCGTTGGAAATTTATTGTTGAGGAGATCACAAAGATGGCTGCTACTTCTTCTATTGTTGAGAATCAGGTGCACAATCCATCAAAAACCCTCCTCTAAACCCTAGTTTTATTTTTATGAAAAATCACGTGAATGTGTCTATTTTTGTCAATTTTTCTTGTTGCATTGTGTTTGTCTTGTCATTTAGAGTAGAATAGGTCTTTCATTCATCAAAATCAGTAGAAATTTGTAGTTTTTAGAGCATTTTTAGCATGACGGGATTGAAATAGGGTCACCCCTTTTACAAGTCCAAATTTCCTGAGGGAGATTTGGCTTTGCAACAGGGTCTCTCGGTGGAGATCTAACTGTGCAACAAGGTCGCCCGAGGGAGATCCTATTGTACATCTGGGTTGCTTAGGGGAAATTTGACCTGATGAAATGGGTGACCCAACCAGTTTGATTTTGACTAAAATTTGAATTTTTCTGACATTTATAACACTCCGTTTTGGTCCAATTTGAACACTAAATTCATCAATGTATTGCAAATTTGTAGGTTTTATATGCTTTTTTATGAAATTTTCGCAAGTTATATGATTTTTTTGGATTTTTTGAGTTTGAAGAGATCTAACAAAAGTTATTTCTAATGAAAGGATATGCACATTTGTTGGAATGCAAATTGTGAGTAGTTTTGGTTATTCAAGATGTATGATTTTCTATCTCCTGGTGATCTTGTTGTCTTGAAGAGGGAGGCTTAGAGAGGATTTGTCAGGTTCCTATTGTTCACCCTACCTCTCACATCTACTATGATATCCTAACCTATTGGGATGTCGATAGGAACACCTTCAAGTTCCCCCAAGTGTCAAGGGAGTGGACCATTACATTGTACAATGTGATATCACATCCTAGGAGTCCTGTGAGAGGACACCCACTTGTTCTTCCTACAAGCAAGTCCATTGAGGACAAGGCATCTTGGGCTTTGATCATGGGGTAAGTCATCCTGATGAGAAGTCTAGAGTTTAGCTCACTATAGTACCTCAACTTCGTATTCCTCTCTTGAGGAAGTTTCTTATTGGCTTGATTGCATCGAGGTTGTATGGATACAAGGACTCGGCTCATCTTAGATGGTGTTGGGCACCCATCATTTAGTGCATAGAGAAGGGTACAATTTTCACATGGGGTGTCGACATCCTTGCTATGATCTATCATGATTTATGATTTCTATTGCATTTCTCGTCGTGGGGCTCTTGCATTCATCCACTCCACTCTGATCATGACATGGATTTATGAGCACATCAGGCCATATTAGAAGGAGCTTCTAGTTTTTGATCCTAGACTCCTGAGAGCTACTAGATGGGCTCAAGTCAGACACTTTGATACTTCATTACATGCAGTGGCCACTCTTACCGATGTATACATGATCTTTGATCCTTATGTTTATATGGAGGGCACTTGGTCTCATGACAGACAGATCCAAGATTACTATTGTAGTGTTCTTGAGATTTTTATCGAAATGGAATTTTCAAGGCTCACCATGTTGAGTGAGTCCTTCAGCAGCTAGGAGGTGATTTTCTAGAGAACTTGCCCTTGATTCCTACTTGCTACCAGTATGTCCAAGAGATGGGTGAGATCGACCAGAGGATTGTCATTTGGACTCCCTTGACTCTTGGGTTTTGATTACCAAATCTTCTAGGACCCCTAGAGGTGAATATAGGGGAGGGATGATCAGTCAGATGATAGTTTAGCTAGAGATGACCAGGTGGTTGATTTAGATTAGGAGGAGGTGCCAGGGGCCACTTCTTTAGGTCTTAGACTTGCTCTTTCTAATGATGACATGTGGCACATTTATTCCACTTGGCAGTCTGGAGATCCTCGTAAGTTTATCTTGTTTTCATATTTTGCAGTGTATTCTTAGTTGACTCTTGAATTGACATTCCTTTTCTTTATATCTTTCAGGTAGTGTTGAGGAATGGAGAACATTTGTTCATGACACTTCTATTGATTTAGTTGGTCCTTTTACTAGTCTATCATGAGAGCAACTCTCATTACTGCATCCCAATGTACCCATCTAGGATTAGCCATAAATTGACTAAGGACTCCCACTGCTTGGGCAATGTCTAGTCTTGTATAGACCATAGCATACATCAAGCTGTCAACTGCACTAGCATAAGGAACTCTTCTCATATCCTCCATCTCTAAAGGAGACTTTGGACAATCTGCAATAGCTAACTTTGTCCCCATCATAATAGGAATAGTCAATGGTTTACAATATGCCATGTTGAATCTCTCCAACACAGTGTTCACATACTTACTCTAGCCTAACCAAAGTTTTCTATTAGTTCTATCTCTTCTGATTTCCATTCCCAAAATGTACCTGCCTCCCCCTAGATCTTTCATCTCAAACTATGCTGACAACTAAGACTTCAAATCAGAAATCAAAGTTTTACCATTCCCAATGATCAACATATAATGCAATAATGAGAATGTGATCATTATCCATCTTAAAGTAAACACATTGATCTGATTTCAATCTCAGAAATCCCAAACTCAACACAAAGGCATCAAATTTCTGGTACCACATCCTAGGAGATTGCTTCAAACCATACAATGACTTTTTCAACTTTCAAACCAAATTTTATTTACCTTTAATCACATAGTGCTCTGGCTGTGACATATATATTTCTTCCTCCAAGTTTCCATGAAGGAAAGTTCTCTTCACATCCATCTATTCAACTTCTAAATCATATGCTACAACAAGTGATAACAGATGGATAATGATTTTATCTCACCATAATTTATTCCCTCAACCTAGGAATAACCCTTCACAACCAACCTTTCCTTAAAACTTCTCAACACTACCATCTGAACCAAATTTCTTCTTGAACATCCATTTACATGTAATAGGTTTACATCCATCAGGTAAGGGCACCAGATCCCAAGTATTATTTTTCTTCAAGGAAGCCATCTCTTCTTCCATGGACTCTTTCTAGGAATCTACATCACTCATACCCATAGCCTCTCTTATGGTCCTAGGCTCATCAGTGTTAGAAATCAAAGCAAAAATACAACTGGAATCATGCAATGAATAACCAAACCTATCAGGTTGTCTCCTTATCCTTGTGGACCTCCTCAAAGGTTGAGGTTGAGGTTCTTCATCTTCTTCTGAACTTTCAGAGCTACCAGAGTTCTCCTCATTATCAAGTCCAACATATGTCTTCGGTTCAACTTTCTTAGGGGTGGAAGGAAGTTGAACCACATCCTCTTTCTTTTTTCTTTCTTTGGCTATATAACAACAAAAGAATGATTGAGCTCTCTGAAGATCACACTTCTGCTATACAGAACTCTCTCAGCCAATGGATCCCAAAGCTTGTAACCTTTCACACCAATGTTGTAACCGATGAAGATACACTTCACAGCCTTGTTCTCCAACTTAGACCTCTATGAGACTTGGATCTACCAACGGATTTGGATCTTCCTTTTTCTTCTTTCTTCTTATTCTTTTTCTTCCCTTTCTCTTTAGATCTACCATGAAACACAAGAGCCTCCTTAGCTGACTTGGAAGATTTTCTTTGCATCTCTTCAGACAACAATGAAGAAACCACTTCATCCATCTTGAAGGTGGTAGTGTTACTCCTAATGGTCATAACAACGTGGTCCCATGAATCTAGTAAGAAACATAGTACTAGCATACATCGATCCTCCTCCTCCATATTCACACCAACAGAGGTCAACTGGGCAACAAGCATATTGAAAGTATTCAAGTGATCAACGATAGATCCTCCATCTTCCATCCTCAGAGAATACAATTTCTTTCATAGGAATAACTTGTTCACCAAGGGTTTAGCCTGATAAACATCTCCAAGTTTCTTCCAAGGATCTTTTGCAATCTTCTCTTCATGGATATTCAGGAGCACTAAATCAGCCAAACAGAGTCTTATCAAACCCTTAGCATTTCGATCCATTAGATCCCAATCTTCTTGTTTCATGCCCGATGGCATGGTTCTGGATATTGCGAGCCATAAGTGCTCCATCTTGAGTTTCCACAACTCAAAGTTGCCTCCATTAAACTTCTCCATATCGAACCTCCCAAATGAGTTGGCCATCTCTTTCCTACAACAAAGATTTCAAAATCCTCTGCACAAGCTCCCACTCAAACGAAGATCATCTCAAAAAACCCTCTACCCAATGACTAGAACCAAAGGTGATCAAGCTCTGATACCAACTGAAAGGAAGCAAGGTATGCAAAAATGCTTCCTACATTGATCTATTGAGGAAATATTTATGCAAGTTTTAACTTTTATTGTGCTAGGGAAAAACTGGTTAAACATGCAGAAATAAAACTATAGCTAACCCTAACTGCAATGAAGAGCAATCTAGCTTAGAAAACTAATCAAACAAGCATATAAACAAGTAAAAGTCTAAGCTAACATTGTCTAATCTTCATTGTCCTCCTCCCTCTTACATTATGTTCTTAGATTTTGTAGGTTCATACAACATCTTGAGAAGCTCATGGGTATGGAAAACAAGACATTGGAGAGAAAGAGCTAAGAGATCATGAAAAAAATGAATCAAGAGAGAAAATGAGAGTGTAAGAGATGAAAATGAAGCTGAAAGAGGTGTTTTATAGAACACCTGATTTGAATGAATGGACATGATTCGATGTTGACTTTGAGGCCAAATGGAAGGCTAGGATGAGTTAGGGTTTCCTCACCACTAGAGGACAAAAGTGAATTTAAAATTCACAAATATGATGGGTTGGAGGATGTTTAAATTAAGTAAACTTGGTTAGTTTATTTAATTCATTTAAGGAAGGGGACATGTGAAAGGGGATTTTGGATAATTAGATAATGGAATTTGATTTATTTGTTTGAAAAAATCAAGTGAAGGGAACATTATGAATAATTAAATAATCAATTAGGATTAATTATTTAATTATAGAAGACACATGGATAAATGATTAGAAATGATGAAATTGAATTAGATGAATTATGGAAATGGAAGGAGAAATTGTCCTATCACATTTGTAACATGAGGACATTTTTCAATGTCTACATTTTAGCCCTCTTTGAGATGATGTTCGAGATGATGAGAATTATGTTGAGCAACATCATTTCAAAGAATTTAAGGAAATGGATAGAGGAAAAAGATGATGAAAGAAAGATAGGGTGATGATGCCCCCTCGAGAGGATAGGCGAGTTGGACAAACACGGGTAGGCTCTCGAAATGAAAGGGATTGGTTAAGGAAGAAAGATAAGAGAATGGATAGAAGAAATGAATGATATGTTAAGCTGCAATGATCATGGAGGGATGAAAATGCGAGAGAGAGATGGTGGAGGAATGAAAGATTAGCTAGAAGAATGGAAATGAGATCTTGCTTTGATAGATTTTTGAGCTTCTCACTTGCAATTTTTATGCTTATCATCATAGAACTTATTATGTCAAAAGACGACAATCATCGTGGAATGTCAAGGGCCAAGGTGGAAAGTGTAGTCCCTTGCAAAAGACACATGACAGACAAGGAATGCTCGACTCAGACTAAGTAACTGTGATACCTTGTTGGAACATGCGATGAGATAACTATGAGGTGTGCAAGTCCTTATGCAAGGAAGCAATTATTCTTTCCAGTGCATATGATGTATGTGATTCACACCTAATGGAATCCCGATCACACACAAGGCACCAAATTGCCCTAGTCATTTTGCCAAGACAAACTGCAAACAACAATCAAAGAAAAAGGTCTCGCCCTATCCTTGCTTCTGTTCATCACTTAGGGATTGCCTCGAGAAGCATAAGAACGAGACTGCAAAACAATCCAGTAAAATAAGATAGACTAGACCAATAGCTAGTTGGAAAATTTGCCAAGTCATATGTGTTTAATTGATTATGATGAGATGAAGAAGGCTTGGTTTTAGGATATTAAGCATGTTCTATAAGACGCCTGGTCTGGTTTCGACAATGTCCCTACATGTCTAAGGCAATTGATTGATTGATTGACACTAGTTTTGTTGGTCATGCGAGCAACACCAAGGTTTGAATGATGATGTTTGATAAATGACACATGTCGTATAAGGAACAGAATCTTGTTTTCGATGATGCCCCATTCCATGTAGAGATATGTGATAGTTGATAAGGATAGTGACATATGATTATCACAAGGAGATTGATTGATTTGACTGATTGGATAGTTGTCTTATTGGTGTTTGAGATTGGTTTGAGTGCACATTTCTTGAAAGATTGATTGTTTGATCAAAGTGTCCATTTCATGAAAGGACGACTTATTATGATGGTTGACAAGATGGGCCCTAAGGGGCTAACCTAATGCTTTGGGGGCATATCGAAGATGGCCTTGCCTATGTGAAAGCTCAAAGGCGTCATAGTTCGACCATGCGGATTGTGGATGATTTGAAGAATTGATTTGACTTGGAATGAATTGCTTGAGTTCGATGTATTGATGAATGATGAGTTGATTGATTGAGGAATTGAATGATTTGAAGGATTGATTGAAGAATTGACTTGGTTGGAATGATGTGATGAATTGAATGATTTATTGCTTGGATTTTTTGTAGGCTATTTGATTTGTTTGTGATTTTTGAGGAATATTTGATGTTTTTGGTTTTTTGGGGATATTTGGATTTTTTTGGATTTTTGACATGTTTCAATTTTTTTGGATTTTGATATGTTTTGGTTTTTTTTGTGTTTTTGGAATGTTTCAATTTTTTAGTGTTTTTGAACATATTTGATTTTTTTTTTGGATTTTGAATGTTATAATTTTTTTGGGTTTTGGAAATATTTGATTTTTTTGGTATTTTTGAAAATGTTTCAATTTTTTTGGATTTTGAAATGTTTTGATTTTTTTGTATTTTGATATGTTGTGGTTTTTTGGATTTTGATATGTTTTGGTTTTTTTGGATTTTTGACATGTTTTGATTTTTTTGCATTCTTGAGATGTTTTGGATTTTTTGGATTTTTGAAATATTTGAGATGGCATTGGATGACGATGGGGATAGCCTTTGCACTAGATATCAATGATGAGGGGAACCAAGTCTAGGTGCGAGGATAATGGATGGGTGAATGGATAAAACGGGTGGGTGATAGTGGATGGGAGGAACGTATGTGTAAGACAGTAAGGATGTGATCTCCAAGGACTATGTCTAATAGGAATAACATGCCCCATTGTAGGTAGTATGCTTAGGATTTGACATGATAAAGCTTATGACAATAGGATGGTGGTAGAATGGATTGGAAGGGATGAGGTATATCAAGAGATATCCCAAAAGCATGTGTCAACATTTTGCCCCCAATCTTCATCAAGATCAAAAGGAAGAAGGGTGGATGAACGGATGCAATAGGATAGGTTTGTGTATGTAATTGATAGGATATGATAAGAAGGAAATGATAGGGTGGATGAGATATTGTGCCCCCAAGTGTAGGTGACATAGAAGATCATCTTATGCATGATGCCTGTTTGCCAGGTTTTCATCATGGTACTTATCCAAGGTGCCTGTTTACTAGGTTTTCACCGTTGGATGAAGGGATTTCTCTTTACTGTTTTGATTTTTTGATTTTTTGACTTTTGACTTTTTTGACTTTTTGAATGGGAGAAGGTGAATATGGACAAGAGGGACTCAAGTGTCTAGTGCCATGAAAGTTGATAGTCCCATGAGAGATGGTTGTAACAAATGGACCATGCCAAGTCATTATGCTCATCGATGTTGGTAAGGAGATTACATGAAAGTGAGATGTGTTGTCATATTTTTCCTGGCCCAAAATATTCCTGTTTCCCTCCTTCTGTCAAAGAGATTTGATTAGAGAAAACCTAAATAGAAGGAGGAAAATCCTAAATCCACCATTTCCTGATGTTATGCCTTGAAGAAAATCCTAAAATATTGTCTGGATATTCCTTGCAGAAAACCTAGAAAAACCCAAAAATCTTTTGTCTTCAAGTGTCTTCCTTCACCAAGTTTTCTCAGTTTTATACTTAGTCATTTTTGTATGCATCTTTGCATGTATTTTTGTATGTATCTCTATTTGTATATTTGCATATACATTCGTAGATACAAAGTTAGATACAAAGGGAATATACAAAAGTCACATGCAAAGTCCCATGCAGGCCGATATACAAAAGGATATACAAGGTTGCATACAAAACTGAACATACAGTCAAGACCCGAAGGAAAGATACAATCGGTTCAAGATGCAAAGGCATATGTATGCAATTCTATTTGTATGAAAGACTGCATGTGTGCAATATACAAAGATACATACAATTCCAGATACAAAGAGAGATACAAAGTCAAGATGCAGTTGTGGTTGCATATCAGATATACAAAAGGCAAGGCAAAAGGAAAGCCGATATACAAGTCGCACCCGAACCCAGTTTCAAATCTATTTTATAAACAATTTGGGGTCCATTTTTGTATATTGAAGATGTTTGTATATGCTGATATGCAAGAAAGGTGACATACAAAGGCATATACAAAACCCAATTGGGGTTTCTTTGCATATCTTTATGCAGCGGTGGGTCCCAGTTCATTCAATGACCTATTTTGCAGTAATAAAGGCACATCTCAGCGGCCAATGGAATGGTGACATGTGTCAAGCGATTCAAAGGTAGATTCAAAGGCAAATTGAAAAGGTGATATAAAAATCAATGCTCGCTTTTGTATGTTGGCAATTGTATTGTATATACATTTGCATATACAAAAGCAAATACAAAGGAAGATGCAATTTCATATGCAAAGTTCAGTGAATGGAGAAATTGCATAAGTACATAATCAAATAGTTTGAAGGACCCAATTTTCTGATGGCGTCGTCTAGATCTCTTCCTCAACTAGGTTCTTTAGAATGATGATGTCATCATGTTTTTTCAAGAAACATTCATTTTTGTATGTCTGAATGCATACAAGCGACTGTCCTTTGCAGCAAAGGTAAAATTTAATAGTTTTCAACAGAGCGGCCACTGACTCAGAAATGTATATGCAAGTTTGAGCGACAAGACATCTCAACGGCCAAATTAAATTTTTGTGGAGTTTCCCCAAATACAGAGACCATGCAATCCAATCCTTCAACGCAAATATTTGTTGCATTTATGGGTGTAGATGGATGATTCAGTTGTTCACATTGAAAACCCAAAATATCTTTCACCTACCCCTGCTCCAAATATTTCCTGCCATAACTTCTTGCAGGTCGACATCTCTTATGTAGATATTTTCTGACAGAGCCCATTG
Source organism: Cunninghamia lanceolata (assembly GCA_027924645.1). Classification (NCBI taxonomy): domain Eukaryota; kingdom Viridiplantae; phylum Streptophyta; class Pinopsida; order Cupressales; family Cupressaceae; genus Cunninghamia; species Cunninghamia lanceolata. The sequence continues at coordinate 11,077,717 of BSBN01000389.1, forward strand.
GGCAGATTGATTGTAACTAACCATAGGTCAAGATGCAATGCTATATATACATGTAAAATAGATGTATTGCAATTTTTTTTGGTTTTTTCTTCTGGGATACTATAAGATTGAGGATTTTTGTAACCAAACCTCTGTAATACAATTGTAAGAGCAACTAGATTTGATGGATTGTGCTCTTATGTTGAGCCTCTCATGTCTCTAGTTTTGTTTGTCAATGAATGTAATTGGTTATTCTATGTCTGTCTCTTTGCATTATTCTCTCTTTTGTAATGGCTACTTGACCTCTATAATTAATATAAATTGGTATTTTGCCTCTCTTTTATTATTTTAGCACTGTGTCTATTCTTTGGATTAGTGTAGGCTGTGTATTGTAGATAAAATAGTCCCTTTCATTCCTCCATTATTCTATCTTGACCTCTGTTAGAATCAATATGAGTCTGTGTAAGTCTTTCTAGCTATGAGATTATTACTGTGTCGATTCAGTTGCAGCCAAACACATTTAAATCCGGTGTATCACCCCTTTCCCTTTCAGTTTCCTTCTAACCCTTTCCCCCTGTAAGTATTAACACTAGGTTTAGATATATTTCTCTAAGCGTTAGGCTTAGAAAGATGAACCAGCCTTCTCTGGAGGTCTGATCTTAATTTGCAAAGTCCCACACTTTCAAGATCATTCCCATTGTATCATTGGAATGCTTGGACTTCTCCAAGCAGGGTGGAATTCTATATGACAACAGTTTCTGGCATGCCTGATGGGACTACTCTACTCTGAGTAAAAGCTAGACTGTTGATTTGGTGTCACTCTTGGTCTACACATTGTTGTGAAAGCACAAACAGATACCTGACGAATCTACTGATCCAATTCCTTCAAACAACTTTCAAAATTTCATGCCTGTGCAGACAAGATCTTCTTCTAGAGGTAACTTCCAATTTGTTGAACTCTCATTTACTGATAGAAGGAGAAGAACAAGATTATCTAGGTCCCCTGTGAGGGAAAATATAAACCAGCATGCAAATCATTCAAGGAGACAATCCAATCCTCCTCCATTAGATTTTTAGGTTAGGTCACAACATTCAGTTAAACATTTTCATATCCCCTTTGTTATCAACCTGAACATACTTAACATGGCGAGAAATCTGCCATTTGTTGCATTTCAAGGAGATAGCCCTCTGGCCCTAACCCAATATGATGACATCCCTACATCAGCCTTGAAGGCTATACCATTTTTTAGCAGTGATAACTCTATCACCCCTGTCGAGCACATACAAGATGTTGCCAGTGTCTGTTCAGTCCACCATGTCACTACTGACAATGTGGTTGTGATATTGCTGGCCTCTTCTTTCAAAGGTAAGGCCTTACAATGGTATAGAGGCCTCCAATCTAACTCAATAAACAACTAGGATGACTTGGGCACTAAATTGTGCCAACATTTTGAAGATAGAAGTGACCATTTGTCACTTATGGAGTAGTTGGCTTCAATCAAAAGGGCTCCACATGAGTACATGGTAGATTTTAACTACCATTTTTAGAAGACATGGAACAGGATCCCTCAGCTTGTGAAACCCTCTCCAAATACTGTATTTATATATTATTTAAGGTCTTTAAATCCAAATATTGCAGTTATGATTCAATCTACGGGCGGAGTTGTCTTGCCTGATGCTTATGATACAGTCATTAGGGAAGAAAATTGCCTAATTCAAGCAGGGAAGATTGCTCCGAGGCCACCTATGCCTCTATTTCCAGAGATCCCTATCATACAACCTGCTACTATTGCTCCAATTCCTACTGTAGTCAACCCTATTCCATCTCTAGCTTCACCTACATTTGAACAAATAGAGGAGAGAGATGCTCAGATCAGAAAGTTAACTAATGAGTTGACATTGGCGGGGAGACAAAATGCTCAACCAAGCCAGCCATATCAGCAACCTAATCAGTCCTATCAACCCTTCAATTAGGGTTATCAACAGAATAGGCCGTCATATCATAATAATATGCAAAGACAAGAACAACCTTTTGCTCAATGGGGTTTAGACTTCATTGGGGTAATTAATCCTCCTTCTAGTGCAGGTTATAAGTGGACTTTAATAGCCACCAATTATTTCACTAGATGGACAGAGGCAGTTGCATTAAGGGATGCTACAGAGGCATCTATTGTGGAATTTCTTGAAGATATAGCCACAAGGTTTGGTGTGCCATCCACTATCATTTCTGATAATGCTAAGGCCTTTACAGGCACAAAGGTGAGTGAATGGGCACTGAAGCATGGAGTGTACATGAAAACTTCATCTAATTACTATCCTTAGGGCAATGGTTTGGCTGAGTCCACTAACAAGAATTTGATCAAAATCATCAAGACAACAATAGAAGATAGTCAAAGGACTTGGCATTCTAAGTCAAAGACTACTCTTTGGGCTAATAGAATCACTCACAAAAGAGCCATAGGTAATTCCCCTTTCATGTTGGTATATGGAAGGGAAGCAAGAGTGCCATTATCGCTGGAGTTGCCTTCTCTTGAGTTAGCACAGCAGCTTGAATTAATAGAAAATGATGCTATGACAATTAGGCTTGCAGAGCTGATGGAACTTGTAGAAAAAAGAGATGCTTCTATGAGAACTCTTGAGGCTCATCAAGATCAGGTTAAGAGGACTTTTGACAGGTTAAGAGCTGACAAAACATTCAATGAAGGAGATATATTTCTAAAGTGGGATGCAGATAGAGCCAAAGCTGGAAGACATTCAAAGTTTGATGTTCTATGGAGTGGTCCTTACATCATCAACGGTTGCAAGCAGGCTAATGTATTTTAAATTTCTAGGCTGAATGGCGAAGTTCTGCCCATCCCAATCAATGGGATCCATCTCAAACCTTACCATTGAGGCTGGTATGAAAGTTATATATATATATATATATACTATTTTTAGTTTTGTCTTGGGTTTAGGTTTCCCATTTTCCTAAGTGCTTCTGCATAGGTTGCATTGTCATTAGGAGAATGCAGGCCTTTCCCCTTTTGTGTTTTGGAGGCAGGTTGCAGTTTTCCCAGCATGTTTTAGACTTGACTCTTGCCTAATGGACGCATAAGGCCACTAATCAATTTGTTTAGTAGTCTAACATCCTCAAGAGGTCACCAAAATGTTGTCATATTTTATCTGTCCCAAAATATTCATGTTTCCCTCCTTCTATCAAAGAGATTCAATTAGAGAAAACCTAAATAGAAAGAGGAAAATCCTAAATCCACCATTTCCTCATGTTATGCCTTGAAGAAAATCATAAAATCTTGTTTGGATATTCCTTGCAGAAAACCCAAAAAAACCCAGAAATCTTTTGTCTTCAAGTGTCTTCCTTCACCGATTTTTCTCAGTTTTATACTTAGTCATTTTTGTATGCATCTTTGCATGTATTTTTGTATGTATCTCTATTTGTATATTTGCATATACATTTGTAGATACAAAGTTAGATACAAAGGGAATATACAAAAGTCACATGTAAAGTCTGATGCAGGCCGATATACAAAAGGATATACAAGGTTGCATACAAAACTGAACATACAGTCTGAACCCTAAGGAAAGATACAATCGGCTCAAGATGTGAAGGCATATGTATGCGGTTCTATTTGTATGAAAGACTGCATGTGTGTGATATATAAAGATACATACAATGCCAGATACAAAGAGAGATACAAAGTCAAGATGCAGTCATGGTTGCATATCAGATATACAAAAGGCAAGGTAAAAGGAAAGCCGATATACAAGTTGGACCCGAACCCAGTTTCAAATCTATTTTATAAATAGTTTGGGGTCCACTTTTGTATATTGAATATGTTTGTATATGCCGATATGCAAGAGAGGTGACATACAAAGGCATATACAAAACCCGATTGGGGTTTCTTTGCATATCTTTTATGCAGCAATGGGTCCCAGTTCATTCAACGGTTTATTTTGCAGTGATAGAGGCGCATCTTAGCGGCCAATGGAATGGTGACATGTGTCAGGCAATTCAAAGGCAGATTCAAAGGCAAATTCAAAAGGCAATATAAATATTAATGCTCACTTTTGTATGTTGGCAATTGTATTATATATATATTTGCATATACAAAAGCATATACAAAGGAAGATACAATTTCATATGCAAAGTTCAACGAATGGAGAAATCGCATAAGTACAAAATCAAATAGTTTGAAGGACCCGATTTGCTGATGATGTCATCCAAATCTCTTCCTTGACCAGGTTCTTCAGAATGATGACATCATCATGTTTTTTCAAGATACATTCATTTTTGTATGTCTGAATGCATACAAGTGACTATCCTTTGCAGCAAAGGTTAAATTCGAGGGTTTTCAACAGAGCGGCCACCGACTCAGAAATGTATATGCAAGTTTGAGTGACAAGACATCTCAGTAGCTGAATTAAATTTTTGTGGAGTTTCCCCAAATACAGAGACCATGCAATCCAATCCTTCAATGCATATATTTGTTGTATTTATGGGTGCAGATGGATGATTCAGCTATTCACATTGAAAACCCAAAATATCTTTCACCTGCCCCTGCTCCAGATATTTCCTACCATAACTTCTTGTAGGTCAACATCTCTTCTTATGCAGATATTTTTCTAACATGGCCCATTGGACAGATTGATTGTAACCGACCATAGGTCAAGACGTAATGCTATATATACATGTAAAATAGATGTATTGCAGTTTTTTTTGGTTTTTTCTTCTGGGATACTATAAGATTAAGGATTTTTGTAACCAGACCTCTATAATACAATTGCAAGAGCAACCAGATTTGATGGACTATGCTCTTATGTTGAGCCTCTCATGTCTCTAGTTTTGTTCGTCAATGAATGTAATTGGTTATTCTGTGTCTATCTCTTTACATTATTCTCTCTTTTGTAATAGCTACTTGACCTCTATAATTAATATAAACTAGTATTTTGCCTCTCTCTTATTATTTTAGCACTGTGTCTATTCTTTGGATTAGTGTAGGCTATGTATTGTGGACAAAACGGTCCCTTTCATTCCTCCATTATTTTGTCTTGACCTCTGTTAGAATCAATATGAGTCTGTGTAAGTCTTTCCAACTGTGAGATTGTTACTGTGTCGATTCAGTTGCAGCCAAACACATTTAAATCTGGTGTATCACCCCTTTCCCTTTCAGTTTCCTTCTAACCCTTTCCCCCTATAAGCATTAACACTAGGTTTAGATATATTTTTCTAAGCATTAGGCTTAGTGGTGCAGGCGTACCTTGGCAAATTAATATTGCCCTAGACAAATCTTTGAGTTTGATTAAATTTGTATGCTTCCACATTGTAATGAGGTTTATCAAGTCATTTTTATGTGTTTAGGTCAATAGGAGTTTCAAATATGCAAAATATTGCAAACCATGCAAAGGTTGTCAATGTAAAGTTGGAAAAAAGATGTAGAATGAGGGAAGGTGAAGAGTCATTTATCTCTTAGTTCATTCCAAAGAAGTTATAAACTGAAAGGTCATGTTTTAATGCCTTTAAAAGGCCTTGTATCCATTTGTGAAATCGTGGGTGATTGGAGATTTGAACATGGAATGATAAAAGACACTGTTTTCTGTATTCTACTTCAGAAATTTGTTGTTTTCTTGCATGGTATGACCCAGTATGGGTAGGAGGACTTTATTTTTGATTTCAAATGAAAGTATATTCAATCAACCTCCCTTTCCTTTTTGTCTCATCGAATTTGGTGCAATATTGAGGAAGTTATGACTGTTTTAGTGACTGCAATTTCTAGAATTCTCCTATAATAGTCTTGTTACAGCATTTGGTACGGTTCTGTATGGACATATACAAGGGAAATCCATATATGGTTGGAAAGAGGATTGAGTTACCTTTCAAATGCATCTAGTTTGAGGTCTTAACTTGATTCCTAGAGGAAGATATCACATTTTTTCTAAAACTTCTCTGTTAACTAGGTTAACTAGGGTTTTGGTAGGAAAAATGTCATAAAACCTCATTCCAATGTGGAAGCATACAAATTTAATCAAAATCAAAGATTTGTCTAGGGCAATATTAATTTTCCAAGGTGCTCCTGCACCACTTAGAAAGAGAAACCAGCCTTCTCTGGAGGTCTGATCTTAATTTGCAAAGTCCCACACTTTCAAGATCATTCCCATTGTATCATTGGAATGCTTGGACTTCTCCAAGCAGGGTGCAATTCTACATGACAACAAGATGGAGTGGGTAGATAGTTGATTATGAAAGAAAAGATAGTGTATTATGATGTGGATTATGTAGGAAAGGTAGTGGATTAGGTAGGGCCGATAGTGGATTATGGAAGGAACGATAGTGGATTATGGTGTGGATTATGTAAGGTCGATAGTGGATTATGATGTGGATTATGTAAGTCAAGATAGTGGATTATGATGTGGATTATGTAGGACTTATGCAGGGAAGATGGATGAAATGTTTATGCAAAAGCATGGACCATAGGAAGGTGATGGGTGAAATATGTAGGATAATGGCTGAATGATGGGTGATGGAGATATGGAAAGGCATCATCACCAATGGTTGCACACACCGTGTTAAACATGGAATCTTTTAGTTGGATGGTGGTGTAGGAAGCAATGGTGATGTTTGCTTCGGAGATGGATTGTGTAAGCATTTAGGTACCCACATAGACTTAGTGTTCTTATGATTTTTGTTTGACTTGTGGGTTGAAGGAATTTGATATTTTTGAATGGAATGGATGAAGGAGGATGGTTGGGATTTTTGAGATGTGGATGCCTCATTTGACTTGCTTGATTTTTGCTTAGGGATCCATTCCATTTTATTTTTTGCCTTTTCTTGTGAAGGTATGGGCTTGGATAACGTTTTGGATGGATTTTCCTTTGACTTTTTGAATTGATTTCCTAAGGTGTTAGGGCCCTTAGGATTTTTGACTTTATGAAAGGAGGCATCCAAATGTTTGTTTTGGAATCCCATGTGGCAGGTGGAATGAAGGGAAGCTTCATGTTTAGACAATGCATGCATAAATTGGTCATGATTAAGAATGTGAGAGAATGTATGGATGATAGGAATGTTAGGTATTAGAAGTAGTGGAGGTAAAGTGGATGGTGGAAGGTGAATGGTCACATGCTTTTGACATTTGTAGGATGATGGATGTGGAATGGCAACATATGTTTTGGGAAAATGATAGAATGTGCGATGGAAAGTGGACTTAGGAGGAATGGAGGTGGTACCAACATCATTAGATTGTTGACCTTGAGGTGTGTATCCAAGGCCATATGAGCAAGGGGGAACTTTGATATGGATTGGCTCCAAAATTCCTTGTTCATGAAGGCCTAGGCCTTTACCTTGGTGGTTCATGTTTTGGAGCATGTGATGGACGATAGGACTATGTGTAGTTTGGACACTAGACACGAGTTCTTTATTGGATGGAGAAGGCAAAGTGTTGGAAAAAGGTTGGTGTGTTCCTAAGGAAGAATACTCATGGATGAAGGTGGATAAACTGACAAGATATGATGGTAGACTTGAAGTGGGATCGATAGTGGATGTGCAAGGACCATTAGGATCTTTATTATGTTCATGTAGATCCAAGTTATTTGTTTGATCTTCTATGTTTATGTGTTCTTGGGAGGCACAGGTCTCATCATGACAAGTGGATGTTTGAATCATGGATGGGTGAGGTGGCAAGCTCTTGACCATGGAATGCATAGAGTTGACTAGTGGATCATCATTCACCTTCTTGATCATAAGTGGGATCGTGATCATAAAGGGGACCTTGATCATTGAAAGGAGTAAGTGTGTTATGGATGGGTGCAATGGAAGGGGTTTGATCCTGATGTGGATGAGGGGGTAATGTCTCCTCATGTTTAGGATTGTACTCTTGACATAGCTCTTGACTTTGAGTGGAAATGGAAGGCTCTAGGAGAGGCTTGGTATGTTCTAGATGGTTAATGACATAACGGCATGATGGGTCTTGACCACAACATGTAGGCTCAATAGGTTGTGGATCACATGGTTGGTTTGAAAGACTTGGCATGGTGTTTGAGGACTCTTTGGTAGGCTCAATCATATGTGTTGGATGACATGGAGATAGTTGATCCCTTTCTAGTAACCCTTGGATCACATCCTTGGTAGGTAGGTGGGTGATGGAAGTTGAAGGCTTAGTATTAGGTGAAGCAGAAAGTTCCCATGGTGGAGGGATAAGAGGGATGGATGGTGTTGTCTTAGGGTTTGGATTTTGATTGGATGAAAAGTCAAAGGGGTTGGATGAATTGGTGGATTTGGGTTTGCTTTTGTAATGTTTGATTCTAGGACGTGGGGTTGATGTAGGATTAGAGTGTGGTGGTAGAATGTACTTATAGGGTGGATGAGGTAGACTTATGTTCCCCTTGTCATAGGTAGCATTGGAATTTGAAGGAATTTTGTCTTGTTTCCAAGGTGGACTTGGATAGACTCGTGAATGGGCTTAGGGTGCTAGAACCTTGTTCACTAGGATTGTCATGGAATGATGCATGTCTTCATATCGTCATATGTCATCTTGTGGGATTAGGACCATGTTGACAAGTGCTTGATTAGGATGAATGATGATGTGTAATGACTATGATTGATAGGATGAGATGATTGGGGTATGATTAGGATAGGTTGAATGATGATGACTTGGATATGATTAGGGTATGATATGGAATGATTAGGGGTGAGGTGATTATGATGAATTTGATTGAATGATGTGATTAGAATGGGTGATTAGGATGTGAAGGTTGGATGATGAAGATATGAATAGGATGTGATTATGATGATATGAAATGACAAGGATGAATTTGTTGGAAGGAATGTTTAGAATTTTATGTTGATGTGTTCACTATAGGGATGACTAGGAGGGTCTACTCCCTTTTCTCTTCCTTTTGCAGCCATGTCTTTACCAAATGACACTCATGAATTTTGGGATGCTATGTAGATGTTAATGTAAGGTGATGAGGCCCTGACCATGATGGAGGCTAATGATATTAGTCTTTGAAAAGTCTAGCTCCAATAGGGTACTCTCATCTACTAATGACCTTTCAAAGCACAAATTGGTTTTGTCAAGACCTTGAGGTATGGAAGAGATGATTGATTAGAGTGAACCCATGAGTTTCAGAATTCACCTGTAAGGATGGACTTAAACTAGCCATGGAGTATTAAGCCCAAGTTTTGATTGATGTGAAAAGGTGTCAAGGTCTCTTGGTCCATAGATTTGTACTTGTGATACAGTCAAGCTTCGACAGTTTCTCCCTATGTTTCAACCTTAGGAAGACTAGGTTTAGGGTCCTCTATAGATGTCAAAGGCCAAATGAAATTGAGTATGTAGTGAAATGAGGTCGAATATGTAGTGGAATGAAATTGATTATGTGGTAGGTGAATAGAACCAATAGGTCTATAAGGTTTTGACACAGTTGCAATCAGATTTGATAGGGAGAGTAGATACTCAAAGTTTTCCCTACGGTTGTGGTGTATTGTGATTGGGAATGATGAAAGGTGAAATGGATTGGATAATGAACGAATGGTTATGATATAATTGGGATGTGATCGATTGGATTAGAATGAAGATGATGATGTGTAATGATAAGATGTAGATGACATGGATGGATTAGGAAGAAGTTGATTGGATTATGAATGAACATGATTAGGGTTTTGACTAGGATGATTAGGATGATGTGGATTAGATGAACGAGGTGATTAAGGTTTGATAAGGATGACTAAGATGATGACTAGAAGAATGATTAGGGTGAAATGGATTGGATTACGATGATGATGTGTAATGGTTATGCACGATGAATTGGATATGATTATGATGCTTAGGATATAATTGGGATGAGGTGGAATGATTTGGATTGATGAATAGAATATGATTAGGATATGGTGTAATGATTAGGTTTGATGAATAGGACATGATTGGGATAATGTGGAATGATTAGGATGAAGAGGATATGATTATGATGAGGTGTAATGATGATTAGGAAATGTGATTTGGATGAAATGGGTTGGCTTAGGAGGGTGATTAGGAATGATGAACAGGATATGGTTATGATGAGTTGGATTGATTAGGATGAAAATGGATTAGCACATGTGGAATGACAATATTGGGTGACTTGGATTGATTAGGGTGATGATTGGGATGATTAGGATATGATGAATAGGATAAGGTTAAGATGAAGTGTAATGATGAGGATATGATAAGAATGTGATTAGGATATGATTAGGGATGAGGTGAAATGATTTGGAATGATGGATAGGATATGATTTGGATGATGGTTAGATGTTGGTTCAACTTGGAATGGTGTTGATTGGATTAGAAAGAGGATGATGTGGAAGGATGATAATGTAATTAGGAGGTGATTAGGATAGAACAAGGATGATGTGGATCATGTGAATGATAAGGGTGATTAGATGACGAAGAGGATGTGGTTAGGAAGAATGATTAGGATACAAGGGTTGAATGGTAAGGATATGATAAGAATGCAATTAGGATAGGGTTATGATGACTTAGATGTGGCTAGGATGTGACATGAAATGATTAGGGTTTGATTCAGAAGAAAGTGATTTGGAATGATTAGGGTTTGAATTATGATGACTTGGATATGACTAGGATATGAAGTGGCTAAGGATGGTGATTAGGATGTGAAGGTTGAATGATGGAAGATATGAGTAGGAATGTGATTAGGATAGGATGACTTGGCATGATGTGAATATGATGATGACATGGAATGAATGTGTGGTCAAGAATGTTTAGGGTGATGATTAGGCAAGCACACACATCAATCAAAGAAGACACTTGGCAATCAATTGGTTGTTTTTGACGACTTGTGATGTTTTGTAAACATTTGTAGACATGCATAATCCTAGGCTAGGAAAGGACAATACTTGTTGAGTTCCCACTTGGATTTCTCCAGCCATACCTATTTAAAGTGGATAGCTCCAAAAACTTGGTGGCACGGGCTCCCCCTTACATTGCACTCACTTCTCAGGCACACCAAGTTCCAAGTCCTCAAGATGTGTAGATCTTAAGGTACTTTGCTATCTCTGCTTTAAACCATGAAAGTGTGGGATGGCTCTAGGGATCTATCATCCAACCCCCTTGCATCAAACAAGTAGAGGGTTTTTTACCACTAAACAATGGTTCGTAGTGAATATCTTGGGAACCGGCACCCCATGAGCATCCAGCAAGCCACTAAAGGCTTTGACTAACCCTACTAGGAATTTTAATATACATAAAGGCACACCTCCTTTCGATCTAGCGATATATGGTGAGCGCTCATACCGGTTTGGACTTGTCTTTCACCTTATCCTAATTTGTATAGTGGACCGGATGAAAGTACCGCTTGGGGTCGCAAATGAGTTCTCCTTACGGATGTGTCTCAAGAGCAGGCCCACTCTAAAGGGTAACAAAAGCAAGACAAGTACATGTTTTTGATCTCCAGGCTCATACTAAGATGCAAGGAGAGAGCATACACATGCACTTGCTCACACTCACACATGTTCATTGACCTTTAGAAAACTAGATGTGTGAAAACCAAGCATAGCAAGCAGTGATTCATTTTAAACCCCCAAAAGACAAGTGTGAAAACAATAAGAGATGTTCATTTTATTGCCCAAAACCAAGTGTTCCTATGATAACCAAGCACATGCATATGAAAGAAATCGAATCCCTGCATCAAATGTATTAGTAGTTTCAAATTGAAAGTCTTTGACCAACAAATGCCAAATGCTGCAAACAGAAATCAGTAACATAAACAATCTGCTAAAAATGTGAAAAACGTGAAAGCACGTGCATTTACCCCTTTTTTGCAAGCCCGCAAGACAAAGAGGTCAAAAAGTGGATTCTGAAAATTCTTAGAAAATTATGATTAGTAATAGGCAAACTAATGACATAATCAGAAAATTTAGAGAATTCTAAGCACTTTTAAAAAAAATTGCATTGAAATCTGATAAAATTTGCTCAAGTTATGCTCAGTCAAAGTTTAAAATGTGGTCTGACTTTGACCATAAATTTACCTGATAAAACTATATCATTACCTATCAAAACTAGCACCATCATGAAGTTTGCAGAATCCTCTTTCCAACGCCACCAAATTTATGAAATTTTGATATGTTATGCAAAATTTATGGTCAAAAGAAAAAAATACCCTAGTTAGGGCATGTGAAGGACAAGGGGTCATCTGATTGTTAGGGATTAACCACTAGTGGTTAATGTGAGCGTGGTCACATGCTGACCGTTTGCACCTGGCGGTCATGTTAATTGTTATATGTTGGCAGTTATGCGTCGACTGCTAACAATTTCAAAGTAATTGGTCACATGTGTCGCTTGGTCACCGGTGGTTTATCTAGCAGTTAGCTGTTTAAAGGGGCCTCCTAGTCACCCATGTGACTAGGACTAAATCGTAGCCAAAATAAAAAAGAAAACTAAAGAGGGCATTGGATTTTTTACCCCACCCCCTGGTATACCTGTGCACCAAATTTAAATGCTAGTGCCACGTAGATTTGAATGTTAGGGAAGTTTGCACCACGTAGGTTTCAATGATAAGGTTTTCTTCTTTTGAGTGGCCAAAGGAGGGTTGGGATCAATGGGGATTAGGATTTTTGGCCAAGGGCCAAACAATGGACAAACTAGGGGTGACAAGGTCGCCTGGTGGTGATGCCTAAAACTCCAATAGATGGGTAATTTGATAGAGGTTGTGACAAGGTTACTGAGAAACTTATGAGGAGTGGCGATGGAGAGAAAATGGGGGGGGGCAACAAGATAAATCCACAGGGTAAAACTGCAACTAGATGGCAATGAGAAGTAGTTGTGGTTTCAATGCCACCAATGGTGGCTAAGACAGTAGAGGTCAGCATCAGGAGGTGGTGGCTACAGGGCTGCGACCAAGAGGATTTGAAGGTAGCTAGGGTTTGACTGAGTGGAAAGATGGAGACGACAGGGTAAGTCTAATGGCGATCGGTGAAGGATTTGTGAACGGCGACCAAGGTGGAGAGCGGGCGGTGTTGGAATTTACAGGCAGAGCTTTACGGTTACAATTTGTTGTTAGTTTGACCAGCATGCCATGGTTAAGCCAATGGCGTGAAGGCATAGAGTCCCCCCAATCTGGGATGAGTCTATGTAACTCCTGCTTGCACAGATCATTATATTTTAAACCTCTTGACCAATAATGTTGTTCTTATATTTAATTCCAAAATCCTACTCCACGAATGTGGCATTGGCATATGTTTGAGGTCAAAGTCTTCTAGGCAATGTTATTCAACAATGGATTGTATTTTATTGTAAGTGGTCATCGAATGCGATTTGGGAGGAGTGGCAGACCTGTACAGAGGGTGTCGACTAGGATCCTAAAGGTTGCGATCGGATCTATGCTGAGGTCAAGTGGGGGTTGAATGAAGGTCGGCAGAGGTAAAATGCAACATGGGTTTCTTGGCGTGGGTTTTTCGACCTGGTTTAGAGTTTAGGTCAACCGATGTGCGGGAGGCAGAGAATGTATGGCATGGGTTTATCTTTTTATAGGTCGACAGAGGACTACAACCAATAGGCAACAAAGGCAATCTGCAAATAAAGGATTACACCTACAATACCAACATAAAACCTGCAACAGTGATTTTCAAAATTTGAAACCTGCAACTTCAAAACTAACGAACATCCACTACACAGAATCTGTATGGCCAGTCCATACCATAGGGATTCGTACAGTATGGACTGGCTGCTAAAAAAAATTAAAAAAATTGCAGAGACCAAAACCTATCAAATTTTATGTCATTTTTCACCAAAAGGGCCTCCCAGACTCAACGGTGAGGTCTGTTTGAGCTCGGGAGGTCACCTGCAAATTTTTCCTTTCAAAAGTTGACAAAAACTGATCCGTTCATGTTGGGTTCACCATTTGTGCTAGGGAAAAATTGGTTAAACATGCAGAAATAAAACTATAGCTAACCTTAACTGCAATGAAGAGCAATCTGGCTTAGAAAACCAATCAAACAAGCATATTATCATTGCATATTGACATATGTATTACATATTGTATTTTATTGTGTCTTCTCAAGTGGGTTACCTCGTTTATGTTATCCTTGTTGCTTTTTCTCTGCCTATTATTGGTATCTCACATCTTCTTGGTTTGCTTCCCTTTTGTCCGTTTGTGCTTTTCCTGGACTTCTTTTTAATTTATTATAGTTATTAATTGCAATTTATTGGGGATTTTTGGCTATATTGATTGTTATTGTTTATAACTTATTTCGCATTATTATTTGCTTGATTCATTATATTTCACTTCTTGTTATATTGGTTTTTTTACATCTCTTTCTTTACACTAAGGCCTTAACTACCTTTTTTATCATTTCATTAATTTATTATAATTTGTTTATAGCTTCTATTTATACATTTTGTCATGTATTTAGATATTTGTTATACTATTTGACATTTATTGCATTTTCACTCTAGTTGTATTGTTCTTATTATCATATTTTATCTTATTTCTTATATTATTATAGCATAAGCCTTTTATGATATAATGTGGTATACTTGGTTTCTTGCCCCTATTCTCATTGTTTTGCCTCATTATATAATTTTAGTTTCTTTCTTGGCCATACTTACCAGTTTTTGTCCTTTTTAGTTTTCTAATTTATCATATATATTAACCCTTTTTATATATTGCTATTCATTATTTTTTCAATAGCGTTTATATAGCTATGCATTAGATAGCTATTCAATATTTTTTACCCTTTTTTGTTTTACTTTCTTTACGATAATTTGATGTCTTAATTTATCTTTCTTTGTTTCTTTCATTTGTTTACCTTTTAGGTACTTTTTCATCTATAATTATTGATTATATATTATTTATTTTATTTTCGGTGTGCCTTCTATTATACATTTTGTTCCTTCTTAAATGTTTTCACATCATTTATTTCCTTATCATAGTTTTTTACCTTATTCTCTCTTGAGTTATGTTAAATTAATTTTAACGTGTTCCTTTTTACATATTTAGTTTTATTATATATTGCTATTTATACTCTTGGCTCTAATTGTATTACTACACATTATGTTATTTTAATTCATTATATCTTCTTCCTCTATATTGTGCTTTGTTCAACCGTATTATACAACATACTATATATATCCATTGTTATAGTTTATTGAGTCATTCTATTTGATGTTATTTTTTTAGATCTATTGGGTTCATTTTTACCATTCTAATGATATTATAATGTGACTTAACTCTTTGGTCTTCCATCTTTGACTTTATAGGAATTCTTGGGTTGGTAATCATTGAATTACTTTCCCTACTTCATTGTCAACCCTAATCCCCCTCTCTCCCTTTTTATAAGGCTAAACTCTGCAATCATATTTCATTGTATCCTCTTCCTGATGATGGATCACTGAGTGTGATCTGAAACGTTGAGACAAAAACACACACAGTGTAATCCAAAAGCAAATTCTCACAAGCATATAAACAAGTAAAAATCTAAGATAACATTGTCTAATCTTCATTGTCCTCCTCCCTCTTGCATAGTTTCTTAATTGCAGGTTTATGCAACATCTTGAGAAGCTCATAGGTATGGACAGCAATACATTGGAGAGAAAGAGCTAAGAGATCATGAAAAAATTGAATCAAGAGAGAAAATGAGAGTGTAAGAGGTGAAAATGAAGCTGAAAGAGGTGTTTTATAGAACACCTGATTTGAATGAATGGACAGGATTTGATGTTGACTTTGAGGCCAAATGGAGGGCTAGGATGAGTTAGTGTTTCCTCACCACTAGAGGACAAAAGTGAATTTAAAATTCACAAATATGATGGGGTGGAGGATGTTTAAATTAAGTAAACTTGGTTAGTTTATTTAATTCATTTGAGGAAGGGGACATGTGAAAGGGGATTTTGAATAATTAGGTTATGGAATTTGATTTATTTGTTTGAATAAATCAAGTGAAGGGAACATTATGAATAATTAAATAATCAATTAGGAGTAATTATTTAATTATAGAAGACACATGGATAAATGATTAGAAATGATGAAATTAAATTAGATGAATTATGGAAATGGAAGGAGAAATTGTCCTGTCACATTTGTGACATGAGGACATTTTCCAGTATCTACATTTACAATTATAGGTTATTAGATGCACATTAACAGAAAGATAATAACATCCAAATGCAAATACAAAACTCACAACATAAGATATATGTGGGGTAAACCCTTTCAGGTAAAAAACCCCACACTCCAAAACCTACATTGATGTATTATCAAATCAAAAGATGATTACAACACACTTGCAATGCAAGTTCTTTCAGGAGTACACAATGTCAATTCTCATTCGCATCCCGTGACCTTTCACATTCTCTAGCCACTTATTTATCAATCCTCTTTATCACTTATCTAATGTCAATTTATCCATGTCGGCCAATAACAAAACAATTATCAATGTCTTTATTAAATATAGGGCATTTTTTGCTTTGGGGGCACTGTCCCCGGCAACCCCCATTGTGGGCGTTGCCCCAAGACCCGTACCATGGGCTCTGCCCCCGATCCCTCATTGGGGGGGGGTAAACCCCCCAGGCCTTGTAGGAGGGGCTCTACCCCCTGCACTCCCCCGTTAATTACTTTAGGGAGAAACCACAGCTGACAAAGTCACCAAAATTTACAAGGTGTAGACTATGGGATTCTACAACATAATGTTGAATAAATAAATACAACATTAATAACTTGCAAAGGTTGAGACACCTTAATTCCCAACATTTTTAACTCCTTTTTTTTTCTTTTTCTCTCTTTTTTTGTATTTTTTAGAATGCCTCACTTAATTTTCTCGCTTTTTTTAATTTTTGACTTTTATGGAAATGAATGCTTTTGAGATTTGTATATACAATAACTTTGATCTCTCTATTCTCACTTTTCTCATCACTCTTATTTTTTTCACTCATTTTTGTATTCACTCATATTTTAGATTGCTTCCTTCAGAGTTTTGATCCTTGGCATTTTTTGCTAGGAAAAATAAGGGGCTGAGTGCCAGCAAAAGTTTTCATAATCTAGTCAAACTTCTTTTTTACTAGGGAAAAATTAGGAAGGTCTACTTGCAAGCTTCCTTTGAACACTATGGGTTTGAATAATAACTTTGCTTAGACTCGACAACATGAATCATTAATCTACCAAGATTAGTGTAAAGCTAAGAGCTAGGATTTGATTAGAATCACTGGGAATGAAGGGGAAGAATGGAGATCGTGAACATAGGGGAATCTCAAAACCTAAAAGGATCACTCTACACTTAGGCAACCTTAGACTCTTTACTGAAATGAAAATGATACAAGAGCAAGTCATTCACTAAAGTGCAAGATGGACAAAATGATGTTGAAATGCAATAAATAAATTTTGATCCTTTTGGAGATTTTTGTAATTTTTTTTATTTTTGGAATTTATTTGGATTTTTTTATGTTTTATGATTTTTATGGTTTTTAGACATAATACTTTTAAGGTGAAAAGTATTGATTGTTTCACCAAATTCCTCACCTTCCATTGTGCACAAGAGATAGGCACCATTACCAACATCTTCTTTAACCATGTAGGGACCTATCCAGTTGGGTCTGAACTTACGTCCTTCACTAGATCTTTTGTCGATTAAATTGTCAATCCTAAATACTAAGTCTCCCACTTGAAACGGTATTGGGATAACTTTTTCCTTCTAAATTACTTCTTCACCCTTGCAAGAGTCATGTCTTTGTACAACTCTCAACCGTCTTTCATCCATCATTTCTAATTTAGCCAATCTTATAGCATAATATTCTTCATTGTCTAATAATCCCTATAATGACACTCTTAGGATAGGTAACTCCACCTCCAATAGCAGGGCTACTTCTGACCCAAAAGTGAGGGCATAAGGAGTAGTTCCAATCGGAGTTCACACACTAGTCCTATAAGCCCAGAGAGTTGGATATAATTGCAAAGGTTAGTCTCTTTTGGAGTCTTTCACAATCTTGACCAAGATTTATTTTAATGTTTTATTTGTTTCTTCTACGTGTCCAGTCCCTTAAGGATAGTATATTGATGTTGAGTTGTGATTAATGTGGAATCTTTCACACAATTCCCACACTTGTGGATTTTTGAATGATGATACATTGTCTATTACTATCACTTAAGGAATTCTAAACATACTTATGATTTTATTCAAAATAAACTTTTCTATCACTGTCTGTGAGACTGTGGTCAGAGGCATGGCCTCCACCCATTTGGTAAAATATTCCATTGTTGTGATGATATATAGATGTTCTTTAGTTGATGGTGGGGAGATCTTTCCTACTAGGTCTAATCCCCATGTAGAGAATGGCCAAGGGGTGACTATGGGTTGTAAATCTCTTGTTGGTGTGTGATGAACATGTGCATAATCTTGACATTTTGGGCATCTTTTTATGAATATGATTACGTCTCCTTCTAGACATGGCCAGAAATATCCTAACCGATGTATCTTCCTTGCCATGGTGTGACCACCAAAATATTCTTCCAAAATCTTTGTACTTATTCTTTATCAACACAACGAAGAAATATGCCATCCAATGCTCTCCTATTTAACATGTCATTGATAATACATATCTTGCAGCGAGGACTTGTAAGCACCTTTTCCCCAAAGGATTCATGTTTTCTAAGTAAGTTTTGTTTTCTAGATATCTCACAACATCTCTATACCAATTATACGAGGCAACATAGTTTCGATATCAATTGTATAAATCTCCTCATCTAGGAAGTCTTTGTTTATTGGTTCTTCTTGAGGAGTTGGGTTTTCAGCTAATCAATTGGCTATTACTTGTCCTTTGATTGATTTTTGATTGACATAATTCAAACTCACTTAATAATGTTAGAAATTGTCTTGCCCTCCTGGATGACATTGTTTGGTTTAGGAATATTCTCAACTATTTAGATCATATTATAACTCTGGTTTCTTGGTTTAGCATATATTGTCATAGTCTTCGAGTAACGAAAACTATGGCCAAACATTTTTTATCAACTTGAGTATAGTTCTCATATTCCAATAAGGTTTGACTGATGAAGTATATCACTCTTTCCCTTCATCATCATCTTCTTGGGCCAACAGGCAAGCTATGGAAATGTCAGTGGCCCTAATATATAAGATGAAAGGCTTATCATGCCTAGATGGCATTAACATGGGTGGAGTCAACAAAAATGTATTTACTTGTTCAAAAGCATTTGACAATCTATTGTCCAAATTATCCCAACTTGTTTCTTCAATAGCTAATTAATTGGGTGAATTTTAAAAGTCATATCCGGTATGAAATACCTGATTGTGCCCAATTGTCCTAACAAGGTCCTTACCACTATCTCACTAGTAAGTGGAGTTGCATTTAGGACTACTTTAAATTTGGTTGGGTCTACGTCTATCCCTCTTTGTGAAACAATGAAACCCAATAACTTACCTACTGTTATTCCAAGAAGGTCCTTACTGTTGTCTCACAACTCGGTGGACTTGCATTTAGGACTATTTTAGCTTTGGTTGGGTCTATGTCTATCCCTCTTCATGAGACAATGAAACCCAATAACTTACCTACTATTATTCCAAAGACACACTTCTCAAGATTCAATCTTACTTTATATTCTCTAGCAAAGATTTTGCGAAGATCATCTACATGTGTCGGTCGTTGTTTAGATTTGGCCAAGAGATCATCAACATATGTTTCCACCATTTTGTGAATGAGATTATGGAAGATGTGTGTCATAGCTCTTTGATAGGTAGCCCCTGCATTTTTCAATCCAAATGGCATAACCAAATAGAAAAAGGTTCCCCAAGGGGTTGTAAATGTTATTTTGTTTCGATCAAATTTTGAGATTTTGATTTGGTTGTATCCTGAGAACCCATCCATGAGGGAAAGTACTTCATACCTATTGTTGAATTGATAATTTGATCAATAGATGGTAAGGGGAAGTCATCTTTTGGGCAATCTTGATTTATGTCTTTAAAATTGAGACACATTCAAGTTTTTCCATTCTTCTTTAGAACCAGGATAATTTTTTATACCTAATTTGAATAGTCCACCAGTTTGATAAATCCTACATTCAATAACTTCTTCAATTCTTCATTCACATTCTCAGCTACCTGAGGTTTTATGGGCCTCAACTTTTTCTTTATGGGTTTTGCGTCAGGTTTCATCACTAAGTTATGCACTACAATTTTTGGGTCCAACCCGAGCATGTATAAATATGTCCAAGTGAAGACATTAGAGAATTCAATAAAAACTTGGTGTACTCTTCTAATTCTTCATCATCTAGATCTCCACCTAGTTTTAACATTCTTGGTTTTTTAGGGGTTCCTACATTGATATCGATGGTGTCACATGTTAATGACAGATGTCCTTTAAATTTTTGAGGTGTAGGTGGTAAGTCAAAATTTCTATCCACCTAGAGGATTTCCTTCTTATCTCTGAAATAATCGGCTGGATAAGGGAGGAGCATGTATCCCTTCTTATGGTATACCTTTGGGAGCCCATAATAAGTGTGTAAGTAATCCAATATGGCTTTGTCATTTTCAACATAATCTCTATATGGTTTTTCCATTCAATCTACTGCATATTCTAAAATGTTTGGTAATTCTTCACTTTCGAAAAGTGGTTCTCCTTGGATTGACACATTGAATTCTAAATTTTGGAGGTGAGCGTGAGGTGAAAACTAGGTGGCCGAGGTGGCGATTGAATCTGCCACTTAGATTTCTTCTCTAGGTATGGCTTTTATGGAAAAGAAGTCAAAGAATTGAACCAACTTTCTAATGGTTTCTTTGTACCGTCATAGTCATTCTGATTTTGTTTCATAGTTCTTTGTGACTTGGTTGATTACAATCTGGGAGTCTCCAAAGGTGGAGACATTCTTGATTCCCATTCTCATGGATAGAATAATCCATAGAGATAAAGCTTCATATTTGGTGATGTTATTCATGCAGAAGAAGTTGAGTCTAAATACAAAGGGAAGATTTTCCCCCACTAGTGAGGTGAGGATTATCCCTGCCCCTGCCCCTTTTTTACAACATGCTCCATCAAAGTGAAGAGTCCATAAATCTTGAATATCTTGTGATTTCAACATTTCTCCAATTTCATAAGTTGATTTTAAGTTTTCTTCCCTCTCCTCCCCTTCTTCAATGATTTCTACTATCCCAATCAAAATATTCTTGATGCCATAATCATCCATGCACAGAATGGTTGCTAAACCAAACAAAGTATGAGACTTTGTAGTGTGGGGATCAAAGGGAAATACTTTGAGGTGATCCAAGTTTTGATATGATATGTCAAGGGTATTTGCAATTTCCTGAGGAGCATGTGTTTCTCTATGGTTTTCTCTTGCATGTTTGACTTTTTATCCTTTTCTTCCTTTTCCTTCCTATAGACACTAAAATGATCAGGATCCAGCCTTACGATATGTTATTTTCCCAAGTGATGAAAGTGGATTTCTTGAAACAATGTTGAGGCAATGGCCTTCACTTCACGAACCCAGGGTCTTCGAAGGATCATGTTGTAATTGGTTTCCTTGTTGATGACATAGAAATCCATTAGAATTGTCTTGGGTCCTAAATTAATTGGTAAACTAATTTTTCCAATTGTTTGGATATCTTGACTATCATATATCCTTAAGGTAGTAGTTTGTTGTTTTATGTACCTATTTTACTATGCCCCAATCTTCGTAAAAAGGAAATTGGTATGATGTTGACCGTTGATCCTTCATCCACTATTACCCTCTTGATGGTGACTTCGTCATCCTAGACTTGCATATGTTCATATTTCCATCATCTCTTAAAATTCTTGTGATGTCAAATATAAACAAGGTTGGTTCTTCTTGTGTTTAACATCATACTTCTAACACTTCCAAGAAGGTTTTTTGATGTGATGGGAAGTCTTTAAATGTTTACTACTTGCAACAAAAAATTTTCCATTTGATCGGCTTGTTTTGTTTCTTGAATCACAAACACTTCTTGATTTAGTTCCACATGGTTTGAATATCTTTGATCCAATTGGTGTTCCCTTTTCCATGTGGAGTATCTTTCTCCTTTCTTTTGGATTGCAAGAAAATAAGGAATTGTTGTTGTTGTTAAGAGGTGAGTTTTGAAATGCCTTTGTTGTACCCGTAACAAGTCTTCATATCATGACTTTTTGTTCCATGGAACCAATAGTATGTGTCAAGATCATAGGAGAAATGACTTGGTCCCTAATTTCCTTTTTGGCATCATTTATCATTGTTGGGTGAATTTCTCATGACATTGATGTCTTTGTATATCTAAATTTTTGAGGCAATATTTTTAATGCTTTTCGAGACTTTGAATTTTCCATTTGTGTCATATATTCTTCGACCACTGTCGATGGCTTCTTGTTCAATCTATAAGGCACTTTCCAAAGCCTCTTCATAGGACTTGTAAGGCAATTTTTGAACTTCTTCCCTTGTTTCTTGTTGGCAAAAAAGTTAGTGTCCCCCTTCAAGATTCGTGACATGGCTTAACCACTTCCTGTCGGTCCTTGTCTGGGATGGAAGTGATTTTCTGATAGGTGCACCTTTTGGGAGAAATAACTAGCTCAACACCCTACAAGTGATATCAGAGCCGAGTTACAGGTTTGAATCCCCTCGGGTAACATTGAGGGGGGATTGTTGGCAAAAAAGTCAGTGTCCCCCTTTGGGATTCGTTACATGGCTTAACCGCCTCCCATTGGTCCTTATCTGGGATGGTAGCAATTTCCTGATAGGTGCACCTTTTGGGAGAAATGGCTAGCTCAATGCCCTACATTTCTCTGTTTAAAGCATGTAAGAAGAGATTGCATAACTCGCAGTGATCCATATTTGGAGCATTTGTTGAAGAGTAGAGAACATGTCTCCACCAAGTGATGAAATGGGCCACTCACTCATTAAGTTCTTGCTTCATAGTTAGAAACTCTCAAATTCCTATCTTTACGAGTTTATTCATGTCAAAATCCATGAAAAACTCTCCTATTAATTGTTTGAACAAATGTATAGAAGCCTCTAGCATGTGATAATACCAATCCAGGGCTATTCCTTCTAACATTTTGGGAAGATTTTCGTGACGACCCCATCCCAAGGGAGGAGTTCCCTTATAGCCATTGTAAATGCTTTGATGTGTGAATTAGGATCTCCTTCTCCATTAAACTTTGGGAGATCTAGAAAAGGTCATGGTACCATTACACTTCCTATAGCCATGTCGAATGGCTCTTTTAGATACTCCAAGTATGCATGTGCTTAAACATGTACTTTGTGATTGTGGATTTGATAACATTAACCCCATGGGTGGGCTTTGATATCCCAATACTACAGCTTGATATGCTTGATTTCCGTGTATTGTTTGAGTGTTCTCTATTGGAGGATTCCCATTTGGGAATGTGTCATTACTCCCATTTTGAAAGTAGTAGTTTAGGTAAGGGGGCTTTTGAGATTCCACCTGGTCTTGTTCAACTCTAACATGTTCCTATGACTTTTTCCTTCTCTATAGGATGTGTTGTTCTACTTCCAGAGTCCTAATCCTTTGTACTAATGTTGCGATGAGATATGCAGGTGTAGGGCCTCTCAACACTTCCTCATTTCTAGGGATATCATTTCTAGTATTATTATGGTTTACCGCTTCTTCTCGAATGGTATTCTCACATTCATCTTCCTGTAAACTAACCTTTGAGGCCTCTTGAGCATCCTTGGCTTCTTGTAAATTTATCTCTAGTCATCTTACCTCATCATCTAGATGAGTACTTAAATTTCTTGTAACTAGGGTTGTACCATACGATGGATTTCTAACCTTATTTGTACTCTTCTTTCCTTATAAGGCGTGTTTAGAATTATAGGATTGTGTTCCCATGTGAGATTGTTGAATGATAGAGAATGTCTAGGTTGTGTTTTGTATTGTTCATAATATGAATCTTCATAGTCGTAATAGTTAGAGACTAGTGCATTTGGGTCAAGCGGCACATACCTATCAAAAGAGGCAGTTTTGGGATCCCTTGAGGGAATGTTCCCTAAGATCAAATCTAGTTCTGTCATATTTTGGGGTGTCATAAACACCTTAGAATAAATGGAATGATCAAAGGAGAGGATGGCAAGAGCGAAGATGTAAGTAGCAAAGACAATGAAGATGGTCATCAAAGAAAGAATGGTTATTGGATCTTTGCACTTCATGTGATGAATGACCTTTGAAGTTGAAACGCAAACCACTCATCCTAGAAGTATTTGTAATTTCATGTCGGGTTCACCAAAATATGTACACTCAAAAACATGAATCGATTGCATGGGGTAGTTGACTTAGCCTTGACGAGCACATGGACCCTTCTCCTTGCCACGAAATGAACCTAGACATCACTCTCCCTATCATGGAAGTGTTAACTTATTTGTGTTCCTTTGACCCAAATAGTCATTAGAAGTGTCTTTGGGATGTTTTGCAAGTCTTAAGTGTATGGTTTTGTGTCTTGTTCTAGAGGCCTCGGGAAGGTTTTCCTAGTGCAAGGGTGTATCATGTGTCTTGTTTCTATCATAGAAATAGAAAATTCTTTATAAGGTCCAAAAATCAACTTTAAAGCCTCCAAAAACATGCACTTTAGAGTCAGTGCTTATTGGAAATTACCTTAACCTTGCCAAAGTCCCTGTACATACTTTAGAGGGAATTTCATTTTGAAAATAAGAGTCATGGTCTAGCAAACTCAACAAAGGATCTTTGAGTTGAGGTTAGGGTTTTTTAGGTTTGAGTCTTTGTCTCTATGGTTACATCTCTTCTAGGGTTTCTTTAACATGCTTTTGCAGGTTCATGAATTTGAGGGCCAAAGACTATGGTCAAGAATCTAGAGACAACATGAGAATTAGAGAACAGGATACAAGGATGCATAGAGGCAGCCTTC
This sequence comes from Cunninghamia lanceolata, assembly GCA_027924645.1. NCBI lineage: Eukaryota > Viridiplantae > Streptophyta > Pinopsida > Cupressales > Cupressaceae > Cunninghamia > Cunninghamia lanceolata. The sequence continues at coordinate 11,102,550 of BSBN01000389.1, forward strand.
TCCTTGCTCATGGTGTGAAAGGAGATTGTAGATAAACAACATGCAGATAGAGGACAAAAATTTAGAGAGAACACTGAGAATGCAAGGTTTAGAAGATAAGGATGTAGTTTTGGTGAGAATATGAGCCTATGAACAATCAAAAGGAGTCTGAATAGTCCTTGAAAACTGATCAAATCATAAGGGTGCATATAAGACTTCAAGTATAGCACTACATTTAATTTCAAGAGAAAAAAAAATACGTTTTACCAGGGACACTAAAGGTTAGCTACTCCAAGGGTTTTCAAGGTAAAAGGATACTCATCAAAGTGTCTCAAAGTTCTCTATAGTGTCATTTTAAGATTTTCATGTGGGTTTCAACAAAGTTTATGGTCTATGTAACCCTATAATGACATTAACTTGGAGACGAGGTACCTATAAGTTTTGCAAATTAGAGCAGTGATATAGGACGAGGACAATCAAAACCCTACAAGAAAGGATTGAAACTCCTGCCACATTTTTGACCTCTGTCAAGAGGAGTTAAACCCTACAAGTTGTCAATTATTCTAGAGGCCTCATGAAACCACATTCTCAAAGATAGTAGGTTAGAGGAAGGAATTAGATAAAGAACACAATGACTGATGTAACTTTTTTTAGGTTTGCACAGTAAGTAGGTGAGCATGATAGAGGTTCAAGGTGGAGCAATCACTCCACAAGCATACATAATCCTAATACAATGTTGCCTTCAACATGTGAATCATGTGTTTGATCTTGAGGGTTAACCTTCAACTGAGCCATCCAAGAGTAAAAAATTAGTGCACAGTGATATGTAAAGACAACATGAAGAATAGATCAATTTTGTGGAATATAACAAGGGTTTTGAAGACTCCATTTGTAATTCAATGGAGGAAACCTACATAATCCCAAGCCTGCACGAAAACCTAAAAGATACCAAGAGTAAAGCGAAGACATGAGATTAAGTGCAAGGTACCTTGGATGTTCACATCCACAGAGGAAAGCATTTAATAAGATTCCCAAACATTGACTAGGCTAGATTACAACATGATAGAGATCAAGGCACTGCCAAATAGTTTAAAATCACCAATGCAAAGACAATCATAGAGGTGCTCATGTCTGTGAATTCTCATCAAGATTGTATGAGCATTAAATAATTTTAGATCTATGTAAAAGTATCTTGGAAGATATACATGAAACAGTAATTAAAAGGACTGTCATAATGTATAGAAATGTCTACATAATGGGTCTGTAATAGTGGTAAGGCAAGAGGACAAAGCCTTTACAAAATAGTGATCAAATACTTTTGAAAAGAGATAGATGTAAAGGAGACATAGATCTTCTGGTCAATGAAAGAGGTATTAAACCTAAAAAAGGACAAAGGTAAGACTGTGGTACTAAAATACATGATAGTTGAGGGACTATTAGACAATGATAGTTAATAAGAAGTTTTTTGAGACAACATGGAGATCCAAATGCAAAGGTCCATATGATTTAAGAGGCAAAGATATAGAGATCTAAGAATAAGACTATCGGATGTCTCAAAACAAGAGACAGTAGACACTAAGTCCATGTAAGACTTACAAGCACATCAGTATGACTGAGTTACAGTGTTAAGTGAATCACAAGAGTACAGTAGGGCAGCAATGCATAACTGTTGATCGACATGGATCATTGTCCAAGTGTGGAAGTAGCAAGAGCCTCACTTTCTCATTACAAGTGAACACAAGGCTAAAATAACATACGAGGTATAGTCAAATGCTAAGATGAAGCTTATAACAATAGACACAATCTTTTTAGTAGTTTGTTTTGTCTATGATTTCTGGTTTTGAAATCAGTTAGGAAACCATAAGAATCTTTTTGAGACACATTAAGTTATTTCAAGACTATGATACTTTTAAAAAGGTTATAGTTAAATCCTATAAAGGCTTGTGTTTTCTAATAGGTTAGGTATAGTCAAATAGATATCACTATGCCAGCATTTGAAAGATGAATGTAGATGGAAGAGATAGGGTCTCAAGGATTTTTAGAGCCTATCAACTTCACCATAATTTTACAAATCCTAAACTTTCAAGAAATGAATATAAAAACAAAGGTTTGACTGCCCAGCTAGTACCACAAAATTGGTATGGACACAAGCTTTTGTGAATAGTGAGTACATGAAGAACTTGACATTCTAGTAGGTCGAGGGACAGTGTGACTATGACAGTGTTAGTTAGGATAGAACAGAGGTCAAAAAATAATAGACAGTGGGCAATAGTAACAAGACTAGGATATCTGCATGTTGTGAAGAGGAAATGATGTCCATCGGGGAAACAAGTGTATAGTATGGCAGTCATGAGAACAGTCATAGCAAACAATGAAGGAACAATGAACAATGCAGAGGTATAGAAGCTTATGAAAGTGATCATAAGAGTCTTTAGAGTAGTTAGAAAAGGGAAGAGATGTTCCATACAGGGGTAGTTCATAGGCAAGTCATAGTGGCACTAACAAAGGGAAGTGAATACAATGAAGAGTCATTGAAAGCTTAGTCAAAACCCAAATTCTATGAGTACACAGAGATACACACATTTGGAGAGGTCTGCTAGGATAGTTATCAAAAAGGTCTATCAAAAAGACTATGGAGAGTCCATATGACATTGAGCCCTACAAGATGCCTTATACCTCAAGAGTTATGAGAAAAGATTCATCGTGGCACTACCAACTATCTTAACAAGCCTGTGAAGTGTTCTAGAGGACTATCAAACAATGGAAAGAGGACTGAGTCACTGTGAAGAAGGAGTAGTCACTGTTAAGAAGGATGTGATCGCCCTTGGGAAAACTCTACAAACTACCATGCACTGAGAGACATGAAACTGATATGAGTAGAGATCTATGTAGGACTGTTAGAGATCTTTAAGGGACAGTCATCAACAATTAAAAGATGACTTGGAGAATCTAGTCAATGAGGAAGACTACCCTAAGCCTTGTGAAGGACTATCACCATCTGGGATAGTCATGGGTATCACTAGTTTAACAGTGAAGAGAGAAAGAACACAGTAAAAAGACTATGAAGAGATTTATGTGGAAAGGAATATGCAGTCAAAAATAGACCAGTGACAAAATGACTGGAGTGACAATGATAACATCCTACTTATAGTGGACATGAAGCATACTATAGTCATTAGGTGTTTTAAAGTTTAGGCAAGGATGATAAATGATAGTGATAAGAACTTGGTACTTGAGAATGGGAAAAGAAGACAGCAATCATGTAACTGCTTAGATATACTTATCATATCAAGACACTGACAGGACATTTAAGGAGATTGGCAGGGTCACCAATACCATTACCATGCATTTGGTCATACCAATAAGTTGCAGACCTGAAGAAAACTTATCAGAAACAACATAATAGGAAGAAATGTTGAAATACACACTATGTATTTCAACTAAGGTAGCGATGGGAAGATGAATGTTTTCCATTCACAGTTGAGGCTTTTTACTTAGCTCATGAGTTATTTAAGCGTAAAAATAGATGACAAAGACCCAACAGGAGTCATAAATGCAATATGGAGTGTTTTCAAGCCATGAATGCATAATTTGGAGTAGTTTAGAGCCCAAAAAGGCAGATTTCTTGTTTTAGACACCCTCAAAGAGTCCAAATCATATCAAACACATCAATACCACATGTCATATTATCATGCAAGTGATGTTTGAAAGCATTCAAGGTCGCTGGAGTAGCATCCAAGCATCTAGGAAGATAAGGGAAGCTGTTGTAGCCTTTCAAGGAGTAGTTCCACCTTTCAAGTTGTACAACCCAACCACCTCCTCTTTTCATGCACAGTGGAGCTCTTCAAGGAGATAAATCAGCTAGATGTTCCTACAGCAGCAACAAGGAAGGTTTGACTAAACCTCTTCAAGGACAAGTTTCCTATTCTCATTCCAAGGAGGTGTTTTTCCTTCTCTAGCTATTGGAGTTCAAAAAAGAAGCCTAGGATTAGTTTTAAGGAGTTATTCCTAGTTTTAGAGAGAGTTATTTCAGTAAGGGATTGGTATTGTAACTTTTTCTTTAGTTCTTTCTATTCTAAACTAGGTATTGTAACTCAGAAACATCATTGTAATCTCATATTTTTTAGAAAAGCACTATATTTCATACTTATATCAGCTGTATATGTACCTTTTGATCAGCAATAAAGGCCATGTTTTACCTCTTCATGAGTTGTGCACTATGTAAGCTTTAAATATTTGATGTTTTTCTTGTGATATTGTCATTTATCCTTGAAATTAGTCCTATTCTCATTACCTTTCATGCAAAAAACTTGTTTAAATGTAGGTCATTGTCTGTGAAAACTAATATAGGCTTGTTTTAATTGTGAAAACCTTTGAACTTTCCTTCTAAGCACTGTCATATATTCAACATCCTTGCTATGAAATATTATATATGAAAACTTGTCAAAATCATGAACTGTGTATGTCATAAGTCCTAATACTAATCAAGGTGTATGTAAACAGCAGTATATGTCTTTTATCATTTGGTGCATCACCTTTCTAGCTAGATTAGGTTCATTTTATGTCTTTTCCTCACTCTTTTCTTAGTGAGCAATAGTACGTAGTCTTGTTTAGGTGATAGAATCCAAGGGAAATAGCCCTCTCTGGAGGTTCTTTCCCATTATAGATGACCCACAAACCTAGAAAAGTTCCCATGTTTCACTAGTAAGTTGAGTTATACAACTTAGCAAGGGTGCATTATTTAGTGATAATATTTTACCTCTTCATTAGTTGTGCACTCTGTAAGCTTTAAATAGTTGATGTTTTTCTTGTGATAATGTCATTTATCCTTGAAAATTTGTCCTATTCTCATTACATTTCATGCAGAAAACTTGTTTAAATGTAGGTCATAGTTTGTGAAAACCAATATAGGCTTGTTTTAGTTGTGAAAACCTTTGAACTTTCCTTCTAAGCACTGTCATATATTCAAGATCCTTGCTATGAGATATTATGTCTAAAAACTTGTCAAAATCATGAACTGTGTATGTCATAATTCCTAATACTGATCAAGGTGTGTGTGTAAATAGCAGTTTAAGTCCTTTATCATTTGGTACATCACCTTTCCAGCTAGATTAGGTTTATTTGATATCTTTTCCTCACTCTTTTCTTAGTGAACAACAGTAAGTAGTCTAGTTTAGGTGATAGAATGCAAGGGAACCAACCCTTTCTGGAGGTTCTTTTCCATTATCGGTGACCCACAAACATGGAAAAGTTCCCATGTTTCACTAGTAAGATGAGTTATACAACTTAGCAAGGGTGCATTATTCAGTGATAACAAGAAGTAGTCAGTCGAGAGGAGGTGAGACACGAGGGTGGTCCTACTCGCTTGAGAGTTGGACTTCACGGAGAGCGGTCAGCCAATCCTAGGGCCTTTCTTGGGTATTGATTCTTATATGGTGCTCTTTGACCATTGTAGTTGAAATAACTATATATGACCTGAAGGATCACTAGTTATTATTCTCTTCTTTGGAATCTAAAAAAATAATGTTGAGTGGGTTGTCGATTATTTTCATTTATGTTTCTGTCAAGCTGGAGTCACTCTTCAAAATTTTGTATGATGACTCATGTTTGAAGTAACCTTAGCCTATGTTGTTTTTTGTGGATCATCAATTGATTATGTTGTGGCCTTGGGTGTATCTCCTCAATTTCTTTGAGGATCACCCTCACCCACTCACCTCTAACCTTAGGGCACGTTCGTGAGCCCAAACCTAGAGAGAGTTGATTGGAGTTGACCTCGATTTGACTTAGATTTGACTTAGGGTTTATGACCTAAAGTTTAACTTTATTTTCTTTGCATTTGTTGACTAATGTTGATAAGTGTTGACCTCACGATGAAATTGAGGGTTTGCTTGAGTTTCACTTTGTTTTGACTTTGGTTGGCCTCGTGATGAAATCGAGGGTTTGTAATCTTCATGTGATGCTTGTATTTTTGTTGTTTTCTATTTTTGAATGTATGCAAGACAAATTTTTTGTGATTTTTGTGGATTTTTATGAAAGGAAAGTGTTTTTTTAATCTAGAATTTGAAATATGTATGCAATCTAAAATGGGTTTACCTAATGCAATCTGATATGTGCTTTTTTTTATTGATATTTTAGATCTAATCACTCTAAGAAATGAAATTACTTTAAAACAAACTAAACTAATGATGCAAAGTACTTAAAGTAAACTAATCTAACAAAATAATTATATTTATCCTATCAAGGAGATTGCAACATCCAATTACTATTCCCAAGAGCAATTTTAAGATTAGTTAATTACTATCACAATGAAAAAATCGCTAAAGAACCTGGAATGTGAGACACATGAGCCTCCACTATCCTCAGGAATCCTTGTGTTGGCAACCTCTTCATCCTCTTGTAGCAGCAGGGTTCTCCTCTTAACAATGATAGGGAAGGGATGCAAAATAACTTTAGAAAGCTTGAAATTCAAGCTTAATGTGAGCTAAAAGAGCACTGTGGCTTGCAAACCTGCAACATAATGACATGATGAGAATCTTTTATCAAAGCTTTGGAGAAACAACAATGAAATAAAAGGCTCGTAAGTCCTATATGAGCATATAGATGCTATGTGGAGAGCCAAAACCTGCAAAGATTGGATGCACACACTACAACAAAATAGGCAATTAGCGCCTAAAATAGTGCCAAAATTTAGTGCATTTGAGTTCATGAATTGGACACTTCTATTAGCACCAAACTTAGCGCCCAATTGCATTTAACTTTTGTGCCAGATTTAGCACCAGGTTTAGTGTCAGGTTTACACCGGATTTAGTGTCAGGTTTTAGTGCTAGGTTTAGCGCTGAATTTAGTGCCAATTTTTTTTGCTTCCAGTTTGGCTTCCGATTCTACTTCTAGTTTTGCTTCTTGTGTTGCTTCCAGTTTTGCTTCCAGGTTTGCCTTCGGTTTTGCTTCCACTTTGTCTTCTAGTTTTACTTCCAATGTTGCTTCTGGTTTTGCTTCCACTTTTGCTTCCAATTTTGCTTCTCGTTTTGCTTCCAGTTTTACTTCCAGTTTTGCTTCCAATTTTGCTTCCAGTTTTGCTTCCAGGTTTGCTTCTAGTTTTGCTTCCAATTTTGCTTCCACTTTTACTTCCACTTTTGCTTCCAATTTTGTTTCCAATTTTGCTTCCAGGTTTGCTTCTGGTTTTGCTTCCAATTGTGCGTCCAGTTTTGCTTCCAATTTTGCTTCTAGTTTTGCTTCCGGTTTTGCTTCTGGTTTTGCTTCCAAGTTTGTTTCTGGTTTTGCTTCCAATTTTGCTTCCACTTTTTCTTCCACTTTTGCTTCCGATTTTGTTTCCAATTTTGCTTCCACTATAACGTCGCTTGTTGCTTCCAATTTTGCTTCTATTTTTGTGTCTTTTGTTGCTTCTAATATGGCTTCTATTATTGTATCTTTTGTTTCTTCTAAAATTACTTCCATTATTACTTATTTGTTTGCTACCTGAATTACTTTTATTTTTGCTTCCTAGATAATACCAAGTTTTTCTTCCAAGATTACTTCTGGTTTGCTTCCATTGTTGCTTCCTTTTTTGCTTCTTAAAATGCTTCTTGTTTTTCTTACATTTATTAATTTAATATGTTTTATTTGTATTTAATTAGTTAAATATATCATGCATCTTAAATAACTCATATGATTATAAAGTAAGTAAATTAAATAATATGTTTTATTTCAATTTAATTAGTTAAATATACCATGCCTCTTAAATAACTCATATGATTATAGAGTAAGTAATTTAATTATTTAACTCATATGAAAAATTAACAAGATAATCATTATAAGCTATCATCATCTATAATTAAAACAAGTAAGTCAAATATCTATAATTTAATTGAATTTGACAACATCCATCATGAGCTGTAAATTAAAATCATCATACGTAATAAATATCTATCCAAAAATCATCGACCACTTTCAATATATATAAATTGACTAGTCAATACTAATAAGATCATCATCATATATAACTAAAACAAGTGAAAGACAAATATGCCAGTAGATCAATAACATGTCAAAATGATACATGTCCAACAGTCGACATAAGTCAAAATGATACATGTACAAATGATATAAGTACAAATGATATAAGTACAAATGATATAAGTACAAATAATAAATTATGTAACTCAAAATGATACAAGTCAAGATGATACATGTCCAAATGATATAAGTCAAAATGATACATAAATTTATGATACAACTCATTAATATGGTACTACAGGTCGTGAAAATGATACATATGATAGTAACCATGAAAAGAGGCATCATAACAATATATCAACAATGATCCATGATGCAGTCTATATGATCATGAATGTCACTGGCTACTACCAGCAACTGTCTCATCATAATCATCACAATCGTGATCATCATCATCCTGATCATCATTGTCGTCATCATCATCGTCATCGGCCTTGGTGTCTTCTATATTTATGTCATCATCATCCTCTTCCATGTGATCTGTACCAAAACCAACATAATCTGGATCTATATCATGAGGATCATCTTGATCTTCTAGAAGACCCGTGTTCTGCAAAAAAAACATTTAAAATGAAAAGTTATTATTTATTTCATGCAATAATTTATTGTTCTGTTATATATCTAATATTACAACATATGAAACAAAACCATAATCGTATTACATCATATCAAAGTGCACATACCATAATAAAATTTCAAAAAAGTTACAGCTAATATGTCATTCCAATGATATAAAATATGCAACAATTCTAATAAACGTTAGTAAAGATCATAAAAAAAATTTCTATACAATTTAACTATCAACTGTAAATTCTATTACATAACCTTAAGTGCCACAAATTGCTTGGTCTATGTATGTTCTTTTTCACTATTAATCTAATAACCTGCATTAGACAGAAACATTAAAGAGTTTTTAAGTAGCAGTTGATTAAATTCTCTTACATGTCATTAAGGAATGCACAATTTTTTTTCAATAATTATTTATCTTAAGGTTCATGAGTAACCTTAAGATAAAGGTCTATTTTGTTTGAAAAAAAAATGAAGTTAGTAATATGGCTTTATCCGGCCAATTTTAGAAACAAAAAATGTTAGCCCTATTCCTGCTCACAGGTCTTCAATATGAGTGGGAATAGGGCAAATTTGGGGATTTAGAAAGAAAGATAAAGTTTAGGGTGTCTTCAAGATAGCTAGCACGGGCAAGGAGGTCAACCATGCACACATAATGATTAAATGTAGGTGTAATGCAATAAGGGTTACAAATGTGATTGAAGTATGTACAGCTCTTATCCACTAAACCTACATGGTTGCATGCACCTAGAATACAAGCAAAGCTTGCAATGTTAGGATATGTTCCAAAGTGCTTAATTAATTCAAAGATTTTGAGAGCATCCTTGCAAAATCTATTTTTTGCATATCCTGTAATCATTGCATTCCATGAGATGACATCTCTTTGAGGAATTATGTCAAACAACTCACATTTTTTTGTCTATGATTCCATATTTTGTGCATATCCTGCAATCATTGCAATCCATGAGACCACATTTCTTTGAGGCATTCTGTCAAACAGTTCATGTGCCTTATCTATGCTTCCACATTTTGCATACATGTCTAACAAGGCAGTTGCAACTATGACATCTAACAAAATTCCTCTATCATTTATGTTTATGATGAACAAAGTGCCACACTAAGGGGCATACAACTACAAACTATCTAGTGGTGGGAGCACAAGCTATTAATGCCACATAGTTCCCTCTTGCTCAACACATACCTAATTGCACCATATGTCATGAGACTCATGAAATTGTCCACTACTACAAAATTGAAAGGATGTTCCTATCAATTACTAGTGCAAGGTTTGTCACACATCAATCTCTTGAAGGCATGGACGGAAGTGAGTCCGAATGGAGGTAGGTGGAATGAGCGCAGAATTACTATTAAAGTGCAAATCAGTTGCAGGCTCGACATTGTCTGTCCACTCATTTGCTAGCCTTGGGATCTACAGGCTTTGATGAAGCCTCTCAAGGCTTCTATAAAACAAGAGGTCATCATAGGAGAAGCAGGAGAATCCTCAAGCAGGATACGATGGCAGACTCTAAGAATGAACCTACAAATGGAGGTAGTCCAGTGAGATGCGAATGTACCACCTTCCCATAGGTGGAAAAATCTTGCGCATGGAATGGTGATCCTCAGGATTGGAGGTCAGGGGAGAATTTTCCCATAGGCTTCTTTTTAAGCTAAGGTGAGATTGAAGCAGATTATGTTATTTGTTCTCAAGAATGGTCCAAACGAAGTGATGCCTCATCATTTCAGAGTGGAGTGCCAGTGCGAGGAGGATGAAACCAGAGGGCAACAGATTACGTACCTGTTCAACAAAGCCTCTGATGAAGAAAAAGTGGCCATCCTGAAAGTGATCAGGGCTAGTTTCTGGTCAAGAGGGCACACGCATGACAGACAAGTGTTGGAACATTTTTTCTAGAACTATGTACAGGTTATGGGAGCAAGGCTCTGGGGGCTAAGAGCTGTAATAAGATTGGTGAGGGAAGATCTGATGGACATTGGTGAGGGAAGATCTGATGGACATGGTCAAGATTGCCATGGATGGTGTGGCATTGGAGCCCGAACAGGGATTTGCTCTTGCCACCCTCAGCCTGAATGAGGAGAAGAAGAAGGTGAAGCTGCACAAAGCCTAGGCCCTCTACAAAAAGGGCTTGGAGAAAGAAAATAACATAGGACAGTTCTTGAAATTCTTGGAAGCCAACCCGGGTCTGATTGATGAAAATATAATAGCTAGGATGGTGAATATTGTTGAAGACATAGGTTATGTACATCACTAGATGTAATGCCTTAGCTTTCTATGTAACTTTTTTTCTAATATTTTAATATAGGGAGCTACCCCCATATCTGGTAGTGCTTACCAAAAAGTAAACATTTCTTTGAGGCATTCTGTCAAATAGTTCACGTGACTTGTCTATGCTTCCACATTTTGCATACATGTCTAACAAGGCAATTGCAACTACAACATCTGACAAAATTCCTCTATCCTTTATGTATTGATGGATGTCCATATCCTATTCCAAAGCTCCCATTTTGACACAGGAAGGGAGGATGCTGGTAAAGGTTGTGGAAATTGGCTTTACACTAGCCAATTGCATTTGCTTTAAAATTTCTAAAGCCTTTTCAACAAATCCATCTTGTGCATATCCTGCAATCATTGCAGTCCATGAGACCACATTTCTTTGAGGCATTTTGTCAAACGGTTCATGTGCCTTGTCTATGCTTCCACATTTTGCATACATGTCTAATAGGGCAGTTGCAACTACAACATCTGACAAAGGAAGACTTAAGCATTCAGAAACCTGACCATGCCACCTTGTGTGGATTTGATGAATGGCTTGTAGCCATCAAATCCAGTGAACTCTTAAATCATGTCTTCCTTAATCTAGACCAGCAATGTAGAGACGGTCCTCCATATCCATCCCCTTGGTAGTCTCAAGGGCCACCTTGAGACAAAAAATGCTAATGTACTATTATGACAGTTATGATTATCCTCCATCATTTCATTGTGCATTTGAAACTTGAGATGAGGATTGGGGAAGTCTCCATTGGTGTTTTGTCATAGAAAATTTGGGAATAGCAGACCCCCATCTTATCAATAATGAAGATTATATAAATCTTGAATAAAACAAGAAAAACCTCATGATTGTCTTGCATGTTAGTTGTGACAAAGTTTTTACACCATTTCAAAAATTTAATGTATCAGTCCTCCTATTCATAGTACAGTTGAATAGTCACCGTAAGATGCAAAGAGATCTAATGGCAGCGGAGGATTGAAAGGAGAAAGAGGTCTTTGATAAGGAGACACCAGAGTCTTCCACGTGGAGGCATCCGAGCATGTTTGAGAGAGACTCAGGATGTAGCGAAATGAGCCACGTGGGGGTAGCGGAGGAGAGGAAATAAAGTTATTTTATTTTATTTCATAAGGCATGGAATGTGTCACAAAGCTAAAGTATATTTTGTTAGGATAAAATGTGGATTAATCAATTTAATAATAATAAACCCAAACATCAATAGAATAATGAAACTAAGAAAGATTGAATGAAATGAAGCAATGAATAATACAGTGCAAACCTTCCTTAAATCAAAGCTTCTATTGTTTGCCTATTAAAACCGTCCTTGTTGTAATGAAGTTGGGCCCTCAGTGAGTGCACTCCTTTTGCTGTGTTGTAGGATCTCGGTAGCAAATGGTTGTGTTGATAGATATTGCTATGAAGAGGAGCTTCAAAGCAAATGGTGAACTCAAGTAGATTGTATTGAGGGTGCCAAAGCGGCTGGTGAATTTCTGCAGAATGACAATACAAATAATCCTGGATGAATAGAATGGAAGAATAAGGTTCATTTATAGATTCAGAAGAATGGGAATCAAGGGTTGAGGAGAAATATGATGATCAATGGCTGAGAATGGTTGAGGAATGTGCAACTAATAGGAATATGACAAGTGTCCCACCTCCATCATGAAAGAGGGGATTTGACAAAATTGATTGGAGAGTTAACTCCATTGACTAATCAGTTAACAAACTTGATTAGTCAGTTGGAAGAATGGATTGAGGGATTGACTGAATTGATTGATCAGTTACCCGAATAGATTAAGGAGCTGACAGAATTGATTGGTTAGTTAACAGTTTTGATTGAGATAAGAAATAGGACATGTGGGTGAGGGAATATTAGGTAATTAAATATTTAATATATTTAATTACATGTGCAACATGGTGAGGTGGAAAGATGAGGTGGATTGGTGAGGTGGATTTATGGAATTAGGACTTAGGATAGAGGGATTTAGGATTAATTAAATAATGTAGGATTATTTAATTTATGTGAGACATTAGAAGAATTTAGGGAATTTAATTAAATAAATTGATTTTATTTAATTATGGGATAATGAACCAATCAAATAACCTAGAATATTTATTTAATTGATAGAAGAAAATAAGAATTAAGATAAATATTAAAAATATTTATTTAGAATGAATCGTGTCATTTTTAGGCGTATACATTTTGCCCCTCTTTGATGCAATGCAATTTACAGCGTTGCTTCAAAGAAATCAATAGTCTGATAGTGATACATGCCCCAGTTTGCCCCTGGTACAAGTTTAATGATGATCGGATGCCCCCTCGAGAGATTGGGTGGGAAAAAGGTAGAAGGCATGAAACGGACAATCTCATGAAGACAAAGGGGTGTAGGTTAGGTTTGAAGAAAAAGGACATGTTTCAGAGAAACGAGAATAAAACTAGAAAAAAAAATAGGTGAGGGAAGTAGTCACAGTCATCACCGAGCCAGATTTAGGGTTTGCAAGTTATAAATAGGAGCTGGGTCCACAAGATAATTCATTTGTACACTTGGTTGATCTGGATTTGATTTGGAGAGCTTAGAGCAAACTTGGAGCAGCATGGCAGCGAGAGAGGCAGACATTCCACATGAGGAGCACCGATTTGAGCGAGTCCGTCGATTCAGGCAGCCAGCAGAGGCAGGACCCCTGGTATGTGCTTCAAAAAATTTCCCCTGGGTCAATTTAGGGTGTCATAAATGCTAGGGATAAATAGTGCAAACAGATACGCTGAATTGCAGAATGGCACATATGCAGCACAAAATGGCGCATATGTGATTTTGCGGTGCATATGCCAAATTTGGTGGCGTATACGTTAAAGCTGTGCATGCGTGGACTTTAGTGGTGCATATGTGATTCCACGGCGCATATGTCAAATGTAGCAGCGCATACACTGAAGCTGCGCATATGTGGGTTTTAGTGGTGCATCCATGATTTGGCGGCGGTTTTGCTGAATGTAGTGATGCATTTGCCAGAAGTGGCGCATGTGTCAAGAAATGGCACATTTACCACCTGTAGTGGCGTATTTGCTTTAGATAGCAAATTATTTAGCAAAATTGACTCGATGAGCATCTTGTTTGATGCATCAATTGATGAGCTATCTCTAAGATTGCAAGAATCTAGTCAAGAGATGTGGTGTGCTATTTTGATCAATTTGAAATGCTAAGTTTAGTTGATATAGGTCTATAGATATGTTGAGTATGGTATTGGCAGCTTTAGATTGACGCCTTGCTTTGCGTGCTTGCAGGAGGAGATACGAGAGACATTGCAGTCAAGGGAGACGTTTCCCATGCCCCTATTGCAAAGATACATGCTCATGGAGATTGACAGAGAGGCGCTTGGTGCCATGGGATTGGACTATGTATGCTTCATGCCCGAGGTTCAGGTGAACCGCGGATTGCTGATGGCTGCAGTGGAGAGATTTCACAGCAAGGATGGGACTTTCCACCTCCCTACTGGCGAGATGACCATCACCCTGGAGGATGTCTATTAGATTCTACACCTGGCCATTGATGGTGAGCTTGTGGAGTACGACCCATAGAGAGGTGTGGGACTCACTGAGTGTAGGCGAGTATTTGATGATCTGGGGTTGGTAGGATAGGTCATCCCGTGGCATGATATTTATGACTGTTACGACTACTTCCCTGGGATTGTGGCAGGATTGATCGGAGGCATTGTGTGCCCCAACAAGAGATCGCATGGATTCCCCATTGGATGGGGTAGGATCATGGAGAGGATGGTGATAGAGGGCACCCGATATGCGTTGGGTGTCTGTGTATTGGCCCACTTGTATCATGACATGCACCAGGTAGTATACCACCGGAGCACGAGTCTTTTAGCCGGTGTGTCACTTTTACAGTTTTGGCTATGGGAGCACATAGCGATCACAAGACTGATTTGTGTGTTTTCTAGACAGAGAGGGGAGCCATACAGCTATGGCTACACAGGGGTGATTTCCCAGCATAGGCTGGGGAAGCTGGAGTACTGGAGGCATGCCTTGGATGGGGTAGATGTGGTCGTCTGGTGACCATATCTAGATTGCAAGCTATGGGACGATGAGGCAAATGAGTTACCATACTACTTTCAGACGAGATGGCTAATAGGATGGACCCGTCACATGCTAGAGAGATAGATGACATGTAGGGTACAGAGATAGTTCGGTAGGAGGCAGGGCATGCCACAAGGGCAGGCTTATTTTGCACGGACACATGCAGAGAGGGTCAGATGTGGGCCGATGGCATCCTACGAGGAGGCTCTAGTAGAGTTCCGGCAGACACCCTATGTCACCTGGGATATGAGGACATAGATAGCAAATGCAGGGATGACGCAGGATTACAAGGACTAGATTACTGCACACCCCTTTTTGAGATATTCAGGGCCTGGGATGCTGGTGCCTCGCATAGATGAGGCAGACTCAGATGACGAGGGTCAGGTGGGCCGAAGGAGGACAAGGGGGAGGAGAGGAGGATGAGGGGGAGGTTGAGATGGAGGAGATGACAGAGATGATGGAGATGACGAAGGTTGACAGAGACAGAGGAGGAGAGTTGAGCAGGTAGTGCCATCACAGGTTGCGCAGCAGGTGCCACAGTAGGCGCAGATGCTGCCACCCCAGTAGGGACTACAGCAGTAGGGACCCCAGCCAGAGGGGCAGAGACAGGCAGAGGCCGTACAGGGTCCTACACAGCCAGATGTGCAGGAGAGGGTGATAGCCACCCTGAGGGGAGAGATTAGATAGCTGAGGGCACAGCTCAGGAGAGCCGACAACCAGTGAGAGACAGACGCAGAGGTGATTGTGGGACTGGCCAAAGAGAGAGATATGGCAGACGCACGGATACGAGTCATCTGTGTAGAGTGGGATACCACAGTGGCATCCCTAGGGATAGATGCAGCGAGCACCTTCTTGGTTGGACAGATGTAGCAGGCACAGGCACAGTTAGGCCAGACACAGACATAGCTAGCACAAGTGCAGGCTGAGCTTGCTAGAGCGTAGGCTTAGGTTCACTACTATCAAGGTTTATATCATGGTGCCATGTCGGTGAGCCAGAGGGCCTCCAGCTACAGGAGCCAGTCTGAGGCCTCCCAGATAGCAAGTCCATCGAGGTCAGGAGCTTCTATGATGGGCCCACAGCAGTCAGAGGTTGGCAGAGGGGGAGACACTGTTGGCAGTGGTGGTCCACCGCAGGGGTAGACTTGTATCACACTGGCATTTTTGAGACATGTATCACCATCCATTGGGATGTATTTTTGTATATGACATTGATTCAAAGATAGACAGTATGACATTTGTACATTTGGACTCATTTTATGTGTATGAGGATGCAGTTATGGGATTTGCTCTATATGTTATGAGA
This sequence comes from Cunninghamia lanceolata, assembly GCA_027924645.1. Classification (NCBI taxonomy): domain Eukaryota; kingdom Viridiplantae; phylum Streptophyta; class Pinopsida; order Cupressales; family Cupressaceae; genus Cunninghamia; species Cunninghamia lanceolata. Next base: position 11,118,775 of record BSBN01000389.1, read on the forward strand.
TAATGATTTCGCTCTTATTGTATGATGTGATGCATGTGCAAACTTAGATGCTCTATCTGATGTTATGTGATGTTTATATGATTCAAATGCAGTCTTTAAAATGAGTGTTTTGATCTGATATGTTTCGAATGTATGCAAATGCAACATGATGTCTATATGATTGTGCAACTTTTATGAGATGTACTTAGCTATGTTTTTTATCCCTTTTCTATTGAGACTATATGAGGATGATATATGGATGATCTAATGCATGTTATTATGTATGCAACTAATTTAATTATGTTTATGACTATCTCAAATGTGATATGATATGCACCTATATGCTTTTTGCTTTTTTGTGATGTCCAAATGTACTCTATCGATACAAAAATGCCAGAATGAATGGATAGAAGAATTGACTTGAAAGAATGACTTGATTAGACAGACTTAGAAGTTTTATTTGATACTGTTACTCTACATAGTTTAGGTATTGTTTATTGTATGGGATATGGATGCATGGAAATGTGTATGGATACATAATGGATGCTTTGCTTTTGGAGTGCTTTATTTCATCATTGGGCAATTTATTTTTGGTACTTTTTCTAAAATGTTGTAAGTTAATACAAGCATCTAGGTATAATTGAACTGAGATGACCTGAGTACTGCTTACATAGATTTTGATTTAGCAAGCTAGTACAAGCATCTAGTCAAAATTGAATCTAGATGACCTAAGTACTTCTTGCATTCCAATAAACAAGGATTGCCTCCATTCATGTTAGACCTTTGATGTCCTCGATGATCTTTTGTTGATCATGTCTTTAGACAAGGCTTCACATTACTAAAGTTTAATCCACAAACAACAAACAAAGAAAATAATCATGCCCCCATCATAGCATCTCTAGCTTTTGGCATCCTTGAGTAGCATAGAAAGACATGATAACAAAAATCAAGACTCTGTAGCTTAACCATGATTCCAATCCATAAAACATTCTTGCATTTAGATGTGTTTATTTCTTGTTGTAATTCGAATAAAATCATTTAGAAGGCCTTGGGTATTTTGCTTTGCGTTTGAATAGGTTAAACTGCGTAGAGTCAAGATTCTTGTTTGGAGCGCGGGTTCTGCTTGCACTTGCTTGTTTGGTGAGAAGATTTTTGCAATCCTTATTGGGGAGACAGACCCTAAGGGACTGACCTAGTGCCTCGGGGGCGCATTGCTAAATTGCCTTGCCTACGTGACGACATAGAGGCAACGTAGTTTGGGGTAAACTCGAATGGACCATGGATGGACTAGAAGAAAGCCGACAAGAAAGATGGCAAGGAATGGGATGGATGGGACTGTGGGAGCCTCGGGGGCGCATGGGAATATGGCCTTGCCTACATGATGACACAGAGGCAACATAGTTCATGGATTTGGACCATGGATGGACTAGAGGATAGACGACAAGATACGGGATGGATAAGAAGGCCTCGGGGGCGCATTTGAAAGAAATGGCCTTGCCTACGTGACGACGCAGAGGCAACATAGTTCACAGACTTGGACTATGGACATCGACGAGGGACACTGTGTCAGGCTCACACTGAGGAGACGATATGGGACAAAACCTTGGTTGACAAGGCCACAAAGAGGGAGAGTACCAAGCCATGATAGGTAACTATCAGGTGTTTATTATGGGACAGATATGGGTTGGATGGGAAACAAGTGAAGGAAGAATGGACTCAAGGTGATTGGATCCCAAAGATGGAGAAGGCGGTTTATCACAAGTAATGCCTGTTTACCAAGTTTTCATCGCTTGCTTTTATTTGCACAAGAAGCTAGAAAGTAAACATGACGCCTGTTTGCCAAGTTTTCATCATGATACCTATCCCAAGTGCCTATTTGCTAGGTTTTCACCAAAGGATGATTTTTTTATTTTGTACTTTTCTGATTTTCTAATTTTTTTAATTTTTTTGTCATTTTTGATTTTCTTTTTGTATTTTGTGCCTCTCTTGCATTTGGGCTCTCCTAGGTGTAAAACTGGCAAAGATGCATGCTGTTGATTGGGTCATCGAAGAGTTCACCCTCTGATGTTGCCAACTGATATGCCCCCGATCCGTAAGTAGCTACAATCACATAGGGCCCAAGCTAGTTGGGTTCGAACTTGCCTTTCTTTTCTCTATCTTGTTGGTTGCGAGGATTCTCCTTAAGAATGAGATCACCAACCTTAAAGATTCTTGGGCAAATTCTGGGGTTATAGCTTCTTGACATCATTTGTTGATATGCTTTGAGATGATCAAAAGCTTTATGCCACCTCTCTTCCAGCAACTCTAGTTCTTGTAACCTAGAGACTTTGTATTCTTCATCTAATATGAGGCCTTTTAACGACACCCTGAGAGATGGTAATTCAACCTTAATGGGGAGGATAGCTTCTGAGCCATAGACAAGGGTGTAGGGTGTAGCACATGTGGGAGTGCGTATACTGGTTCTGTAGGCCCACAAGGCGGGATTGAGTTGGATATGCCAATCACAGCCAGCATCATTGACTATCTTCTTGAGATTTTTCAAGATGGTCTTGTTGGATGCTTCAGCTTGACTGTTACCTTAGGGGTAGTATGGACTAGAGAAATGATGTTGGATTTTGAAACATTCATAGAGTTCTTAGACATCCTAGTTTTTGAATGGTCTTCCATTATCCGTGATAATGGATGAAGGAATGCCATATCTGCAAATAATGTAATTCAGGATGAATGAGGAAATTTGCTTACCTGTGACGGTGGTGAGGGGAACGGCTTCAATCCACTTTGTGAAATACTCAGTGGCAGTTATGATGAATTTGTGGCCATTGGATGAGGGTGGATGGATCTTTCCTACAAGGTTAAGTCCCCATTGGCAAAAGGGCCAAGGTGTCGTTAAAGGTCTCAACTCTTGAGCCGGTGCATGTATCAGGTTCCCATGTATTTGACACTGTTTGCACTTCTTGACAAATTGATATGAATCCATTTCCATGTTTGGCTAGTAATAACCCAAATGCATGAGTTTCTTGGCTAAGGAAGGACTACTAGAGTGTGTTCCGCAGATCCCCTCGTGTACATCTTGCAAGGCAGTAATGGATTCTTCTCGTTCTAAACAACAGAGCAAAGTACCATCGAGACCACATCGGTATAGGGTATCAGCTATGATGGTGTAGCGAGAGGTTTGTCATATAAAGGTTCACCTTTGGTTAGACGATAGGTTAGGTGGGAGAATGTTGTCCTTGAGGTAGGTGTAAATCTTACCATACCAAGGTGATTCAGATCCAACTAGAAGGCATATGGAATGGGTCTTAGGAAGATCATAAGCTGGTTGCTGGATAGTTTCCACTAAGAACTCATACTGTGACTCATTTTCAGGTATTTCTAGAAGAGAGGCGATGGTTACCATTGCATCGGCTGCTTTATTCTCAATCCTAGGTATTTGCTTGAAGGAAATGGTCCCAAAGTGTTCTTTGAAGTCATCGACCATCTGTTTGTATGATTTAAGCTTTTCATCTTTGGTTTGGTATTCATCGTTGACCTGATTGACTATTAGTTGGGAATCACCGTAGAAATGCAGCTCTTCGTTTTTCCACTCAATTGCCATCTTGAGACCAATTACTAAGGCTTCATATTCTGCTAAGTTGTTGGTGCATGGAAATAACAAACGGTGAGACTTCAGAATTGTGTTGCCTTGCGGAGTTATGAACAGGATGCTGCCCCCAATCCATGGTTTGTGTAAGACCTGTCGAAGTAGAGTTTCCAAGAAGATGTTGATATAGTGAATAAGGACTCATCTGAAAACTCAAACTGCATTGGTGTGGTGTCTTGTAATGGTGCATCCACTAGTTGATCAGCTATGATTTGTCCCTTGATGGCTTTTCTATCTACATATTCAATGTCATACTCACTTAGAAGCATTACCCATTTTGCTAGGTGACCTGTGAGAGCTGCTTTGCTGAGGAGATACTTTAGTGGGTCTATTTTTTGCAATGAGTTTAACTGGATGTGCAAGCATGTAATGTCAAAGTTTTTGTGAAGCAAAAAGTACTGCAAGGCATGATCTTTCGATCTGCGAATATTGCAACTCATAGCCCACTAAGGTTCAACTGATGTAGTAGACAACTCTTTCTTTGTTCTCATCATCTTATTATGCTAGAAGAGTCCCAAGAGCAGTAGGTGCAGCAGATATGTAGAGAATTATCAGTTTTCCTTGAATAGGAGGCATGAGAATGAGTGGATTCATAAGGTATTCTTTTAGTTTGTTGAATGCTTCTTCACACTGCTCATCCCATCTAAATGGAATGTTCTTGTGCAGGAGATGACTGAATGGTTGGCACTTGTCTGCCAGCTGTGATATGAATCTGCGGATTGCTTGCAGCTTGCCCTGTAGTGATCTTAATTGAGTTAGAGTCTTGGGTGGTGGCATGTCCATTATAGCTTTGACCTTGGCGGGGTCCACCTCTATTCCGTTTGCCGACATGATGAAGCCTAGCAACTTGCCTGAAGTGACTCCAAATACACATTTCTTTGGGTTTAGCTTGACTTGGAATTGGTCTAATCTTTGAAATACTTTTTCTAATACATCCAGGTGTGAGTCCCTTGTGAGTGATTTTGCTAGGATATCGTCGACATAGTCCTCCATTGTTACATGCATCATATCATGGAATATGGTTGTCATAACCCATTGATATGTGGCTCCTACATTTTTCAACCCAAATGGCATGACATTCCAGCAAAAAGTACCCCATGGACAAGTAAAAGTTGTCTTGTGTTGGTCCTCTGGTGCTATTTTGATTTGATTATATCCCAAGAATCCATCCATGAGAGATAATATGGTATGTCCTACAGTTAGGTCGACTATGATATCGATATTGGGCAATGGGAAATCATCCTTGCGGCATGCTTTGTTTAGGTCTCAAAAATCATTGCATAGTCTGACTTGGCCATCTGGTTTAGACACTGGCACAATGTTGGATATCCATTCCAGGTAATCTATAGCTCTGATGAACCCTACATCCAGTAATTTCTTGAGTTCTTCTTTGACCAAAAGTGCTATGTGAGGATGCATCTTTCTAAGCTTCTGCTTTACTGGTTTTACTCCTAGATCCAATGGAAGATGATGTAGAATCAAGTTTGGGTCTAGACCCGGCATGTCTGCATACGACCAAGTGAAGCTGCCTCTCTTTTTCTTAAAGAACGGTACAAACCTAGTTTTCTCTGGTGGGGTAAGAGATTTAGCAAAGTGGATAACCTTGGGTTGTTCCTCTGTTCCAATATTAACAGGCTCTATCTGTTCTACAACAATCTATGACCTTTCCTGGTACATATCATTAGGGAGAGTGTCAAGCCTTCCATCGTCAGGTGCCATAGTTGGGTTTTCACCTTCGGATGCGTCCTTTCTTTTTACTGTTTTGGGATCTGACACTGCCGCAAGGTAGTTTTCACCATCAGATCCAGTTTTGATTTTGATATTTTTGCGACTGGAAGGCTTGGCACCCTCCCCGAAGTAAGCCATGGTATTCAGTTCAATAGCAAAACTAGCTTTATGATCTTCCTTGGGTAGGTGGTCTCTAAGTTCCATATAATCAATGTAAGCATCGTCATTTTGGAACATATCCAGTTTGGGAGTTCCTCGCAGATCCCAATCAATAAGCTCAGGGTGCACGAGGGGGAGGGAGTCGGATGATAGACCTGATTCATTGATGGTGTGAATGGAAATGTTAGGAGAATTGGTAGGGGTGGTACTTTCCTCCAAGTTGTTTATTGCGATGGAATTTAAACTTTCCTCAAAAGCCATAATCTCAGGGATGGGCAAATCATACTCTAGTGGTCTGTTCCGTTGTGTTTGTCCCTCATGGTAGGGACTAAAAGTTTGGATGCTATCAACCTCTTTGTCATCATAGGAATGCTCTGTTAGCTCATCCCACTCATATTCATTAGAATCTATGTCGCTGTCCTCCTGGAGTGTTTGAATCATTTCTACAAGACAAGCATTTTCTTTAGCCTTGCCCTTGCCTTTGTATCCTAGGCCACTTGTGTTTCTAGCCAATGAGGATGAAGAAGGTTGGATAGGTTCAATGATTCCTTCTTTTCTGAGGCCAATGGGGCCTTGTCCTTCGTATCCCATTCTATGTAGGATAGTCTTGCCTCACCCATAGAGTTCTATTGGGAATCTAGGTGGATCTTGCGTTGTGTTCTCTTCTTCAGCATAAAGCCATTGTAGGAGATCTCTCTCCTCTGTTTCATCAGATAAGGTCCCCTATTTTACAAAGGGAGTTGCTGGAGCTACAGGAGGAGCAGATGGCTTTAAAAAATGTTTGGATTGGCCAAAAGATCAAGGAGACAAAGGCATCTTGGCAAGATTAAGGTTGTACTCAATGGAGTATTCCCCCACTCCACTTTCTTTTATGGTAATTTTCTGCTCTTTGGGCCTTGATGAGGAGGCTTCAACAGTATGATCATACTGCAAGGTAGGGGATATATATGCTCTGTTATTTGGGATGATGCATTCGGGTTTTGCAATGAAAGAGTTGCAATGCTAATAGGGGTTGGGGTCACCTTGAATGGTGACTTGCTTGCCATTGTGCAGGAACTTTATGCATTGGTGATAAGTAGAGGGAACAGCCTTCATGGCGTGAATCCATGGTCTCCCTAGAAGAATATTATAAGCGAGCTCCCTATCTAGGACTTGACACACAACATCTTTTATTACTGGTCCCACTTGAATGGGTAGGACTACTGTTCCCTTTGTGGTTCTTTCTTCCTCGTCATATGCTTTGATAGTAATTTTCCTCCTTGGATCAACTGCCTGTTCGAAGAACCCCAATGCAAGGACTAGCTTTAATGTGCAAATATTTAAACTGGCACCCCCATCAATGAGAACCCTCTTGATGCGGTGTTTGTGGATAAAGGCGACGATATGCACAGGGGTGTTATGGGGTTGAGACACAGAGAGGTCATCTTGCTTGGTAAATGATATGGTGTTGGATGAGGTCAGGTTACCTACCATTGTCTGAAACTTCTCTTGGGCCAAGTTAGTGGGGACAGTGATTTCCACTAAGGCTTTCTCGAGGATCTCCTTATGGGAAGGAGATAGACGCAACAACTCCAAGATAGAAATGTGAGTCAGAGTTTTCTGTAATTGGTCGATGACATTGTACTAATGGAAGCTGGATGGAGAAGGTGACAACCTAGGAGGGGCGGTATTGAGCGTGACTTTACCACTGCAGGTAATTATACTACAACCAGTTCTGTTAGGTCCTAATTGTTGGTTGGGTGTGATGACATTTATTTGTGGGACATGCTCAGAAATGTAGTTTATGGTATAGTCAAATGGCACACTTGCATAGTTGGCATTACTATTCCTGCTACTCTGATTTGGCCTGTTACAATTGTTGTTGTTGTTGTCGTTATTGTTATTGCCATTGAAATTATTGCCGTTGTGGTTAATGCCATTGTTGTTATTGTTGTTGCCATTGTAATTATTGCCATTGTGGTTGTTGCTGTTGTTGTTATTGTTGTTGTACGGCCTGTTGTGATTCAGAAGTGGATCCCTGTAGGCCACATGAGTTTCATTGGAGGTATGTTGTTGGGTTCCTCCCTGGTTCTGATCTAGTACATCTTGTATGACATTTTTGAGATAGATACAATTGTTGGTTGTATGCCCTCTTCCTCGATGATATTCACAATAGTCCATGTCTTTCCAATAGGGAGGTTTGACTATAGGCACGTAATCACTTGTTGGCGGTAGAGAGATTTCATTGTTAGCTAACAACTTTCTTAATGCGGACTCTTGAGACTCACCCAACAGTGTGAACTTTAGCCTTGGATTTGAACTGAACCAAGGTCTTGGCTCCCAAGAGAATGGTTTGTTGGGCATACCGTTGTTTGTTTCTCCTTTGAGAGTGAATATGGGTTGTTGCTTGGGAGCTGCCGCCTTGGCATCCACTACCCCATCATTGACCACATTCTTATTCTTGGTCCAAAACTTTGATTTATCCATTGTGTAATTTGAAGTAGGTGTGTCCTTGTATAACTTGATTAGCCCTCTGGTGACCATAGCTTTTTCGATGAACAGTCCCATTTCAATGACTTTTGAGAATGACGTAGGGCATTGTATCTGTATTTGATAGCTAAGGTCAGTATTGAGGTTATGGACAAACATCTCCAATAGTTGTTTCTTAGATATATCGTAAGAACACTTACTTGCTAGTTGTCTCCATCATTGTAAGAAGGTGGCGAATGACTCACCACTCTTTTGTTTGGTGTTGCATAGATCTAGCATAGATACCTCATGTTCGATGTTGTAAGAGAAGTGCGTGATAAATTTGTTGACTAATTCATCAAAAGTTTTGATTCCTGGAGGAAGGCGTGAGAACCACTCCATAGCTTGACTGCCTAAAGATCTTGGGAATAGTCTCATTAAGTAGGTCTCATCATGAGCTACTTCCAAACATGCTGCGTTGAATTCCCTGATATGATCTCTAGGGTCCCCTTTCCCTTTGTATTTGTCAAATTTAGGGACTTCGAACCGATATGGAAATGGTTTCATAATCAATCTTTTAGAAAAGGGGTATGGTGGGATATCTTCCAAGGAGTAGTTTTTTGTGTTTGTTCCCGTCTTGAGATCTGAGATTTGTTGCGTTAGATTCTCAAGTTGTTTTCTCATTTCTTCCATAGGAGCATTTTGGTCTATGGTTCTCTTTCCTCTATCATTTGCATTTTGGTCTATGGCATTCTTTTCCTTATCGTGATCATTTTCCATGGTTTCCATGATTGAGGTTATATCAAAATCTATGGGGAGTTTAATTCCAAGACTAGCAAGATGATAGAAATACTTATGGGGGTCTTCATGGAGTGCCTTCTCTATTAGGCATTGGAATTTCTAATTTTAGATGTTTTCCTGATAATCTTCGTAAGAGATATCTTCGTCACTATCATGAAGTGTGACGATGCAGTTGGAGGAGTTAGCCATTTCAAGTTGCTTCTTGTACTGAGATCTGGTGAGGACCATGCAAGATGACATGGGATGAAGTGGACTAGGATTAGAAATTTTAGTGCCGACTGAGACTGTTGTGGATAGGATACCTAGGACAAGACTTGGACAAAGGACTTTCTCGCTCAATGACTTCAAGTAAGACATTTGACACAAGACGGTAGCCACTAGTAAGGGTAGTCGATACCTGTCTTACTATGTAGGGACTAGTCGTGCAACAAGGCTACTAGTAAAGTTTTGCGACCTACCAGACTTACGTGAATTCACAAAGGATAGGAAAAGGGAACCTATGTCGAGCTGATATGGAATAATCTGACTTTGGGACAAGAAAGGTTTTGATAGAAGGTGAATGGGATGATTGATGGAAGAGAGACACTTGGACGAATTGGATGAAGATTGACTGCAAGGTAGAACCTGATCTCTGATTGTGAAGCTAGGCTGAAATGGGTACTCCAAACAGGTAAATTTTTTCTCTCGAAAATAGTGCAAGTACTCACTGTCGTGGATGCGCTGAAACAGATGCGCAGCAGAAATCCACAGATGTGTAGGAAGTCAGTGTATATGCGCTGTACTAGTAAAATATGAATGCGCAGCAACAGTTAGCAAATGCGCAGCAAGTCTAAACAGATGCGCTGCTAGTCGACACAAATGCACAAAAACAGATGATGGATGCGCCGCTCTGGCTTTTCTCAGTGTTTTTGCAACTTTTTAGAGTTTTCTGTTGTTTTGGCATTTTTGGCTGGAAAAAGGTCTTCTTGATCTAATTTTATGAATTAACAGCAAGAAAACACAATAAGCACAAAGAATATTTAATAGTTTTTCAATTTTTTTGTGGTTTTTTTGACTCTATTTTGGACTAAAAGGAACAAAAGCAAGTACAAAAATCTTAGGCTAGAAATGGATTACAAGGGTTTTTGGCCGCTAGAACAAGAGGTGTTTAATGCGGGCAACCATTCAAGTGCTTACACATGCAGCGGTACTACTCTCCATTATGGAGTCTCCCAGCCTCAAAGGGTTGTGCCTTAGAGGGTTTTGGGGGAGGTTGGTTGTCGGTGTAACATAGCAGCACTTGTTGCAGAAGGTTTTCACCTCAAGCACATTTATTTTAAGTGGATTGGTAGGGCTTGGCGTCTATCCTATTTCCACTCAGGGTCGTTCCCACTTGGACCGACGTGCATCCAAGGGCAGGCCCCTCTTAAAGGTTAAATAGATGGAATAACAAGTCTGGCATTTTGGTCACCCAGTAAAGGGGAGAGCATAGACCTGTTGTTATTCAATAAGCACGGAAGACACTGATTAATCCATCCTAGTTAAAAGTAGAAAAACTAAATGAGCTAATCTACTTGGGCAAACACAGAACTTTGAAGTGATTTAGCGAGATAGCAATGGTTCAATTTTTAACCCAGAAAGCAATGGTGAGTTCAGTTTTAATCCACGTAGCACGAATTGTTAACTTTGAAATGTTAGTCAATTGAGATAGCAGTGGTTCAGTTTTAACCCCAAATATCAGTGATGAGTTTAGTTTTATACCACGATAGCACGAGTTGTTAACTTTGAAATGTTGGTCAATCGAGATAGCAGTGGTTCAGTTTTAACCCAGATATCAGTGATGAGTTTAGTTTTATACCAGATAGCAATAACTTTGAAAAGATAGCAATGTTGCAATGTAAGATATCAAATGGTACAGTTACCAGCTTCCTAATTAAAAGCTATGTGAGATTTTGCATGAGTATCTATTTTACTATCCTTTTAGAAAGTGAAGTGTGAACTATCAAAATGCAACTATATGAAACTAAACCCGAACCTATCTTGCAAAACAACTCTAGCGAATACCTGCAAAGATGTTAGCATTAGCAAATTCTCTTAGAAAAACCCTAAAATCATTGCCCACTACAAAAGTGCAACTTCAGTGACTAAATGCGTAGAAGTAGTCAACAGAAGCGCAGTAATAACATATGCACCGTAACAATACTCAAAAGTGCAGCAGAAAGAACATATGCGTAGTAACAACATATGCACCATAACAGTACTCAAAAGCGTAGCAATAAAGGATGGAGGCGCAAGAATAACATATGCGCCGTAGAAATGGATTATGCGTCGTAACAGTGTTTAAATGCACCGTAAGAGTATAATCGTTGGAACAAAGGACAGAAGCGCTGTGGAATTGTTCAAATGCATCAAATTAGCCTATGCGTTGCCTGTACGGAACTTGTCTTCAAAAAAAGCTTAGATTTTGATGAGATAAAGGGGCAAAGGCCCCACGGTGGGTGCCAAAAATGTTAGGGTAAAATGTGGATTAATCAATTTAACAATAATAAACCCAAACATCAATAGAATAATGAAACTAAGAAAGATTGAATGAAATGAAGCAATGAATAATACAGTGCAAACCTTCCTTAAATCAAAGCTTCTATTGTTTGCCTATTAAAACTGTCCTTGTTGTAATGAAGTTGGGCCCTTAGTGAGTGCACTCCTTTTGCTGTGTTGTAGGATGTCAGTAGTAAATGGCTGTGTTGATAGATATTTCTATGAAGAGAAGCTTCAAAGCAAATGGTGATCTCAAGTAGATTATATTAAGGGTGCCAAAGGCGCGCTGGTGAATTTCTACAGAGTAACAATACAAATAATCCTGGATGAATAGAATGGAAGAATAAGGTTCCATTTATAGATTCAGAAGAATGAGAATCAATGGTTGAGGAGAAATATGATGATCAATGGCTGAGAATGGTTGAGGAATGTGCAACCAGTAGGAATATGACAAGTGTCCCACCTCCATCATGAAAGAGGGGATTTGACAAAATTGATTGGAGAGTTAACTCCATTGACTGATCAGTTAACAAACTTGATTAGTCAGTTGGAAGAATGGATTGAGGGATTGACTGAATTGATTGATCAGTTACCCGAATAGATTAAGGAGCTGACAGAATTGATTGGTTAGTAAACAGTTTTGATTGAGAGAAGAAATAGGACATGTGGGTGAGGGAATATTAGGTAATTAAATATTTAATATATTTAATTACATGTGCAACATGGTGAGGTGGAAAAGGTGAGGTGGAAAGATGAGGTGGATTGGTGAGGTGGATTTATGGAATTAGGACTTAGGATAGAGGGATTTAGGATTAATTAAATAATGTAGGATTATTTAATTTATGTGAGACATTAGAAGAATTTAGGGAATTTAATTAAATAAATTGATTTTATTTAATTATGGGATAATGAACCAATCAAATAACCTAGAATATTTATTTAATTGATAGAAGAAAATAAGAATTAAGATAAATATTAAAAATATTTATTTAGAATGAATCGTGTCATTTTTAGGCGTATACATATTTTAATAAAGAGTTTCATTTAACCAAGTGGGCCCCTTTCATAAAGCTAATGCTTTATTTTAGTTTCAAATATTAATGTCTCAAACGTTCACGGGAAGAGATTCAGTTTTAAAATAAAGATTAAAATCTTTATTAAAGTTGAAACATGATGCGGGTCCCTCCAGCTAAAAGTTATGAAGCAAGCCACAGTTAATAATGAAGTAAAGTTTCATTAAAATAAGATTTTTGACTCCTCACCGTAAATAAAAGCTACAATAAAAGTTTCTAAAAGGGCTCTGGAGAGCACCAGATGGAGGCACCCAAGAATGTTTCAAGGAAGCTAAAATACAAGGATGCAGAAGTGATACATGTGGCTCAAGCGGTGAAGAGAAAAGCAAGAATGCATCAGAGTAAACCACGTGGAACAGCCCAAAGAGGGAAATTAAATGTTTCATTTAATTTTATTAATGCAAATGTGTCACGAGAAGACTAGAAAATGCTAAAATATAATGAAGAGTCTCATTTTGAATAGTGGGCCCATTATATAAAGCTAAATACTTTATTAAATAAAAGGGAAAGAGTCTCTTGGTTTTAAAAGACACGGCAAATAATAAAGTGAAACTTTATTAAAATATAAATTTTGATTCCTCACGGGAAGTAAAAGGATGCAACCCTAAAATTATTCACGCCATTTTTATTTTTCACGCTGCGGTAAAGAAGAGAGCGGTGGGAATTATTTTTTCATGCTGGTAAAGAATAGAGGCAAGGAAATATCTTGCAGCCATGAAAGACTCAGTTCAGTTGCAGATATAGTCACTGCCAGATTTTGTGTCAGATTTTGGGAAAATTTTCAATTTCAAATATTTTAACAGTTGGGAAGGATTTTCAGTTACAAAAGATCTTCAGAGGGTTTCATTTTTTAGGCTATAAATGCAAATCCGAGAGATAGATACAAGGGAGTTCTTCATACATTCAGACTTCTACATACAGTTGATCGGATCAAAGATTTTATGCAGCTAGCAGACAGAGTTTCTTCTTGCCTTAGCAATTATTTCTTTTATAAGAATGTAATAGTTATTTTGTGCAGCAACTTTTGCCTCTGTAACTTGTTACTATTCAAATAATAAGATGGTGTTCTATGCATATTTATATATCTTTGTTTCTTGCTTTTAATTTCTCTATTTCTTTTACCTCTATTAAAATATGCTCACAAACTGGGTATTAACTATGCATCAGTGCTTTTTGGTTCTCAGTAAATCTTTCAAGGTTTAATCATTGTGCAAACTATTCATTTCAAATCTAGCGCATCTCCATAGATTAGGAATTTATTTTATTATCTGCAAATCTCTTATATCCCTCCTCTTTTTTCTCAAACCCCATTGAAAGAATGGAAGAGCCAGCTTCCCTAAAATCTGGAGGTTAATTCTGGGGTCAATCCCACATCTTAGAAACCTCCCATGTTGCTGTTGGATTAGACCCACAAATTTACGTATCAATAGTTAGAAAATTGACTGTGACAGTAGTAAGGTTAGTCAATAATTTCCACACCTTTATATTCAATCTTCGGATCATTAGGGGGTAAAAACATGGAAAATACTCATGGCAAGATCTTTAAAATAGGCATATTCAACTTTAGGCATTTTTGCAGACCCTAGGAAGGTGGATGTAAACTTAGTGACTATAATTACCACTACAAAGACTATCCCCTTTGTGACTATGATAAGGTAACACTGTCATGCTCTTTATGAAAATCCCTTCTCCAATGGGTGATGACCTAATAACATTTATCTCCTTTGTGATTTCAATGCCTCTTTAATGCACTATCATAGGAGTCTTGGTAGCCCTTATGTATCAATGAAGAAGGCTTCCAACAAATCCAAAAGGAGGTCTTAAGATTACATACAAAGTCCTAGCTTTCATACCCTAGTCACATATCACCCCTCTAAGAAGACCTCAAGACTTTATGGGTTCCAAACATAACACAAACCTCATCCTATATGACTGTCACTACCCTAGGTCCCTCAAAAAATTTATATCAACCTTCCCTTGGCTGGCAAGGGTCTTGAAACTCTATTGTCCCTACTAGTCCAAACTTGGAATGGTCAATATAATGATTCCATTACAATCCATAGTTAGGGCTACACTAAGGAAGTCCTACCTACCCTAAGGAAGTCCTACCCACACCTAAACTATGATGTATCCGTGTTCTTATCAAGCATGATCTTATGATAGTGTTTGGACTGAACTTGTATAGTTTTAGGGCATTCACACATCTCAATTACAATGTGGTGTGTGAGGAATTATTACTAAATGGTTGCTACCATGCACATAAACTATACACATATTTGAAGACTGTAATATGACATTATTGTGATGGAATCCTAGGTTGGAATGAAAGCTAGGCCTTAGACCATTTTAAATTGATTCCTTGCAAAAAAATCTGATATGAGAGCCATTGTGTCCTTGAATACCATTCCACCAACCTGTGGACCTAGTGCAAGGTGTGCAACAAGTCTAAGAAGCAACAACATCCTTCTTTATGTCATACTAAGAACCACAAAATAATGGATTTAAATCATGGAACATATATAATTGATACCTTTAATGCATCTTCCATGCAAGTGAGTTTAAAACTAAAGATTTGGGTGTAGGAAAGGGCTTCTGAATAAATGTTCATTAGAAAAGAAAGAAAACAAATGAGTAAAACTTTGATCTACTTGGAGTGCAACTTTGATCTTCCTTCAAATCACCCTGACTTCATAAGGAATCCAAAAATGGGATCTTAAGTCCATTAGTTGGAGGCAAGCAAACAAGGGTTTTCTGTTCATTATTAGCCAATTAAACTTAAGCATATCAGATAGCATGGCACACACAAAAGGTTGTGGATAATGACCAGAGGATTAGGTTAATTGCAACCACTTTTTGTAAGAAAGCACAAGACTATTATACTCATTATGATCCTAATGGTACCAAGAAGGGTCCCCAAAGATATAAGAGTAATCATTTTTTATCTAAGAGAAATCTTACATTTAAGGGCGCTGACTATGCCTCAAGAACCATATTTTTGGTATGGTGTAGAGCTAGTAAAAAAAATGCAATGGATGAGAATTTAATTAACCAATCCCTTATACCCTAATTACGGTGGAAGAGACATTTACCCACACAACCATTTAATATGTTTAATAAGTTATACTACTGATTCATGCACGACTTTCTTAACCCCTTGATTTTGCAAGGCTTATTGTGGGTTCATCCTTAGTGAGTATATCCATACATACAAGAAAACAAATATTGAGAAGTGGTGCTTCAATCCCATAGAGGAAATGCTTACTATGTCACTTGTCTGTGTATGGCTCTTACTTTTCCTTAAGAACTTTGGAGTACATACAATCTAAAGGCAATAGACAACTCTGGTGGAGAGTTCTGTAATTACTGACACCCCCATTGAATCCTCTGAACAATCCCTATTGCATACAAATGATGAAGGATACCTTCTACAATTTGATGGGAAAACAATGGGAAAAGATGCATGTTGATTAAAGCCTAGTTGAAATGATAGTTTGAAGACTTGGAAGCATAGAGACAAAATGCACACTTATATGATTGTTTTGTAAAGGTAAAAAGGTGCATTCATAATGAGAGTGACTAAATTTCAAATCTCAACACTACAATAAGGTAACTAGGAGGACATGTGCACATGTCCAGGACTGCAAATAATGGGATGATTGAGTGGATCTAGGGCCAATAGAGAAGCACTTTAGAGCTCATCCTATGCATCAATAAACAACTCAACACAAGAAATGTAGATTGACATATTAACACAACAATATCCAACTAAGTTATTGAAATTCAACTATTGATACCTCATTCTCCATCTAGATTACAAAATCGGTCCACTTTTTTCTTTGTAACATTTCCTTTTCAAATTGGCTTAGATGTCGTCCATATTTCTCCTCCTGTCAAAACATGGCACATGGACTAGTTAAACTAATTAATATGCAATCATTTACTTTTTCCTAGGAAATAAAAAAAATATCATTTAACTTAATTAAATATGCTTATAAATGTACATATCAAGGCCTGTAAACCTTTCTAGCCACTGTGATGTGTGGCACGAAGTTTATCAAGCCTAGCCTTGGTGGCCTTGTCCTGAAACATATACTAATTGCAGGTGCATGGGTATCTTTGAGAATGGAAAATGTAGATGGTCTTTGAACCGTTGAAGGCATGATTCCTTCAACCTATTCACAAATGTTTTTTCTAGCATCTATCATTCAAAATTCCCCTAAAACCATATCATATCCTATCTTGGTATCATAGGTACAAATGCAAGATGCAAAACATGGCATGGGGGTCGAAGAAGTCTGTGCCCCAGGAGTGGGTGGGACATTGGAAGCCTCTGTTCCCTGTTCCACATTCTTAGAGGTTATTGTTATTGATTTCCTCCTAGATCCTTTGCTCGATCCAGGACTAGTTGGGGAATCAATTGATTCCCTTTGACACTGTTAATTTGGTTGTAATGTTTTAGGGGCTTTACCAGATCATTTTTCTATGTATCTAGTAAGCATTGTCAAGTCCACACCATCCAATTTGTTCACTGCCTCTACCCCCAATATGGAAGCCAATGCCTCTTGATCTTTATCAGTCTCATGTCCCTATATATATATAATAAATTTCTTCTTTTAAATTTACAAATAAAAAACTAAAAACTAAAAATCAAAGAAACAATGGAAACATTTACAAATCTATAAATTGATAATGAATTACCTCATTGTGGCTAGAGTCTGCTCCCTTTGCTCTCTTCCCTCTATTGCTTGACATTTTGAGGCGACCTAGGGCAAATTATTTTTGTTCAGTCTGTGGAGGCAAATGAAGTACACACTGCCAGGTATGAAATTTTTCATCCAGTTTTTTTGTATTCCTCAAGGTTTTTGACGTTTACTTTGTAGAGCAAATCATGAAGTTATTTTCCTATGAATCAATTGCTGCCTTGGGAGGGAATCTATAGTTCTGGGCCTAATTTTAGTTTTCTCACCCTCGTCTCAAAAGCCCTATCTCCTCGTATTGTCTTGACCAGCCTCTATTTTAGTTTGCTCACCCTCATCTCAAAAGCCCTAATTTTAGTCTGCTCACACTCAACTTGTCTTAAAGCACTCGACTACTTTTTTAGGAAGGAAGTGAGAAAGTTGTCTTCATAGAAATATATTGATGAGAATGATAAGCAAACCTGGGTTTGAAAAATGCGTTCACTGCTCTTAGATGTAGAGGAAATAATACAATGTCTACAATTTTACCCTCCTCCTTTGCAACCACATGAGAATTGAACAATTCACCTGTAAACAAAACAATATTTACAATCCTCTCCATTTAATAGAAATAAAAATATTTTTGGGAACGAAAAAATTATATTGTAACCTTACCTATGGTGTCACAAACTAAATCAAATTTCTCATCTACTTGCTTGTTTTTCCCTTTTTTCTCCTCTCTTCATGCTGTGTTTTTCTGCTTTTTTCTCCTCTAATTCACACGGCATTTTTCTCCTATAATTATCAAATTTCTCATATAATTCAAGCGAGAAGTTTTTATTTTTTATTTTTGATTTACTACTCGGTGCTATACTTGGCATAGTTAATGCCAACTTTAGAGCCTACTTTTAGGCCTAAATGTAATCGTTTTGAATTGTCAAAGGTGGCGCAAAGGGTGCCTAATTTAGCACCAATCAGTGTGTTTTGGTTATGTCCTTGTGACATTACTCTCTAGATATATATCTCCTCTTTATAGTGACAAGGTTTCAAGAACATGACAACTTAGGTAAGGTATCAACTTGTCTCTTTAACCTCTGGATTATCATTTTTCAAGAATTGATCTCATTGAAATGTAAAGACAACATGTTGATTGATGACTAACTACATTGTTACTATGATAGTGACTTTACTTGGTCACAAGATTAATGAGACAATCTTATAGTAATAACTCTATGGATGCATACCTAGCTATCCTAGGTGTACTATGACAATAATTTAATGTTGCTAGTGTTGCTTTTAAACCTCCTATGGTTGTTACCTATGCCTCATGATATGACAACCTCTATAATGTTAATTATGATATTCATATGATGGTGAATATTGGAGCAATGGTTTGGATGGCCTGATAACATTTGTGATATTCCTTTGGGGTTGTGATAGACCTTTTGGGTTGTAACAATACTTAGGACAATTGTCCATCAACTATAACAAGGCATAATGATGGTCCTTGATATCATCCCCCTATAATGATAGTAATCTACCATATACCAATAATTATATAAGTTATAACAATCCTAATGGTCGAAAGATGATCTTTGATACCCCTATTAATAGTCAAGGCAAAATTTTAAGGTGGTTTCTATAATAGCATTTTTTAATAATAAATGATTACCTAACTTATAATGTTAGAAATGCCTTTTCTTATTTTTGTTAGTCACAGTCCTATATCATATGGTGGCTTCCCTTTATTCCAATATCAGTCCATTAACTTGCTAATAAAGATTTTAAATCATTCTTAGTACAACATTAGGTGGTATTTGGATGATAGCAATGATATGACAACCTTTGAATCCTCATGATTACACTACAATAGTAGATCAACACTATGATGGTCAAATATGAAATAAATGTCAAATATGAGAGTCAAATATGAAATAAATGTCTTTTTGATGTGAATTTGTAGTCATCTTGTAATCTTAAGACTTGAGCTCTAGTTGTCAAGATTCCACGTGTAAACTTTTTTTGAAGAGCAAAATGTTGCAATGTCCTATTTTGTTTTTCATAGTGTGTCTTAATGAAAAGCGGGTGTATTAACAAGATAAATTCAAGAATATTCTCTTAGTGCACAATTGTTATGTGACTATTGTCATTGTTGTGTATTACAGGATCTAGAGGATGCCATGGAGAGACGACGTGGATGGGGTAGAACTACTAAATCGCAGAGAGGAAAGTGGGTGGAAATAGATATGACAATGGAATCTATAGATACAATAGAGGTAAGAAGAGAAAGCAACCTCAACCAAAGGAGGAAGGTGTTTATGATTCACAAATGCTACAACATAGAGGAGATAAAGTCATTTTTTACTATGTTGTGTACTAAAAATTATTTACTATGTTGTGTATTATAGGGGCCAGACGAGGCCATGGCAACAGATCATGTCATATCAAATGAGGACACAATGGATGAAGCGGGACATCAGGTACTCAAATCCAATTTCCTTAGGAAAAAATGATCTGATGGCATTTTGTGATACGTCCATCTTTTTTCACAGTATTATTGAAATTTATAATGTATTATCCAATCTTGACATAAATTAATGCATGTTGTTGATTATTTTAGATGGAGATTGGAGCAAATATAGAGCCTGAGCGTTCAACTAGAAAACAAAAAAGATATGTATGTGGACGTGGACCTAAAACTGTTAAATCACGTAGACAATAGTGGGTGGAAGAGGATATGACAATGGATCCTGTAGACACAACAAATGATTGCACTGAACAAGAGGTTGGTCAAGACTATAGTACATGGGATGAATACTTTGAGAAAATTGTTGTTTGTGGACGTATGTCGTGGAAAGAAATAATTCAAATGAGATATTGTACAAAGACATTACATATACGATGAGCTTCCAATCAGTAGTATGCCTCCTACAATCAATTCAAATCCAATAGGAATTGTGGTAAGGAATTTTCCAAATTGATATAAATAACATGTATACTTCGTTTAAACATTGTTTTATATTATTTAAATAACTAATTTTTCTCTTAATGGATACTTGCAAGATAAAGTTCTTGGTTTAAAGTTTCCTGGATCATCGACTTCCAGCCTAGAGGGTAATGATTATTTATTAGATGATACATCTAATAAAAATAGGTACCACTATACTAGCTCGGAAGATGAGGAATTGATGAAAACAAGCAACAGAACAAGAATCAGTTTAAAGATGCATAATTTGCTTAAAGACAAGGGGAAGGTGGACTACATACCCTATGAGAATGAATGTGACGGAGATGATGACTTGCCCCTAAGTTTGAGATCAATTTACAAAGAGACATTTGATCGTCGACTATATTGTGCTTGACCTAGTGATCAACAACTACCTAGAGTGTACGAGGTGTTTTGATTTTGGGGATACAGCTACATGATACGACCCTCCAATATTCATGGAGTGAATCTAGGCCTTTTTATTGTCCAAAATGTACATGTGGGATCTAAACATAGAAACAATTTAGAACAAACCACTAGGAGATTAATGCCATATTATGGTCCATCATATTATAGTGGTGAATGGAGAAGGCTAGCAGAATATAAGCCTAGCATGTTAGCATATGGTCTAAATTTGAATATGTATACACATCATCTCCAATTGGAAAGTGGAAAAGAAATGAATAGAGGTCATCTTATATATATATATAGATGGAAGTGCATACACACGCAAAAATATTGCAGGATTTATAAATAGTAATAAGGGAAGGGACCCTACTATAAGACTGAAATGTCAATTTGTTGAGGTTATAAATGGTAAAGATGGAGATATGGAAAGAGAGGTTGATAGATTGATAATGGTTGAGGTTATTATGGACCTTACCATTGGGGATGAGTTATTGATTGATTACCCCTTCTTAAAATGCACTTCTGTACGAAAGAAGAGGGAAGAACAAGGTCTCCCTAAGGATGTTCTTAAGGGTAGAAAACTAAAGAATGATAAATGAGTGTGGAATGATGTTTTATAAACTATGTTGTCAAAATTGTGTTTTATTTAAATTATTGTATAAAAAATGTAGTCTATAAAATAATGTTCTATTATTCAATTAATGTATATATATTCATACAATTTATATTTTTATTTTTTTAGCCATATTTGATTATATTTCTTTGA
Organism: Cunninghamia lanceolata; assembly: GCA_027924645.1. NCBI lineage: Eukaryota > Viridiplantae > Streptophyta > Pinopsida > Cupressales > Cupressaceae > Cunninghamia > Cunninghamia lanceolata. Next base: position 11,139,956 of record BSBN01000389.1, read on the forward strand.
AATTGATACATTTATGATTTATCCAATTGTTTCCAAACATTATATAATGCTTGTGTTTGTTGATAGGTAGAAGATGTTGATGAAACACATACTAATACCCAAGATCCAACTGGGTTATTAAGATTTTGACAGGATGATCCAAACCATCCTTTAAACCATACCAAGGTGAAAAGAGCAACATTGAAGAGAATACTACTAGCTGAGAAATTTGAAGAACTGATGAGATCTGCATACATTGATCACATGCCACCTAGCCTTAATGATCATGATCATGATAGTGAAAATGCAATGCATGAAGAAGGATTGAATGAAATGCTTAAAGATTGCTTTGGGGATGAAAATAATGATGACAATAATGATCATATGGTTGACAGTAAGGATGATAGCAGGGGTAATTACCATCAACATAATGTTGATGATAACAACCTAAAAGACTCCATCAAGCAAGCAGCGAAGACACCCGTGTTCAAATCGAGTGCAAGTAGAACCTCAAAAGTGGCATGCACATTAATATTATTAGAAATCAAGTCACTATTTGGTTGTTCAGACAAAGGATTCACTACCCTACTGAAGTGAGTTGAAATATATTTCTTACTTTGCAATTGTCAATTGGTGTACATAATTTGTAAACATTCATCAACTTCATTTATATTTCTTTAAGGGGATTTTAAAGCCATATATTGTATATAAATAGTCCTAGTATAGATTGACATATCAAACATGTTCATCATAAGTCAAACATTCAATTGATCTAATCTCTGGCAATCTTACAGGGTGCACTAAAAACTAAAATATTCCCTGAAGAGAATGTGTTGCCATCAACTTACAAAGAGGCGCGTCTGTTGTTAGTTGAGTTGGGGATTGAATATAAGAAAATTCATTCATGTAAAAATGATTGCATTTTATATAGAGATGAATATCAAAACAAGGTAGAATGCTTTGTATGCAAAGAGAAGAGATATCGTATAGATGTACAAGGTCCTACAATTCCAAAGAAGGTTTTACGTCACATGCCAATTATACCTAGACTTCAACGAATGTTTCATTGCAAGTCACTTGCACAATTGATGGACTAGCATGCAAAGAATAGGAGTAAAGATGGATTCATGTGAATTCCAGCTGACTCCAAAGCAATGAAATACATAGAGGAAAAATGGCCAAGAAAATTCAAAGATGAACCCGTAGTATCAAGTTTGGTCTTGCAATTGATGGAGTGTACCCATTCTCTTTCCTAAGCTCAAATTATAGTGTTTGGCCAGTCGGATTGATAGTATACAATATTCCCCCATGGATGAGTGTTAGAAAGGAGCACCTTATGCTAACTCTCATTGTTCTAGGAAAACATCAAGTTAAAAACATGGATTTTAATCTTGCACCTTTTATTGATGAGATGCAACTAGTATGGAAAGGCATAAGAATTTATGACATATCACGTCCCCCATCAAATAGGTCTTTCATGTTGTATGATGTGCTATGTTGGACTATTCATGATTTCCCAAGACTTGGTGTTTGTTTTGGTAAGATAAAATATTTACGTATTTACACTCATAATTTATTTTCATCCCAACTTTCATACTTAGTTTTATACTACTTTTTTGATGTTATTAACATTACTTATTGAATTGCAAGGCTTCAAAAAAAGGAGATATTTGCATGACCAAGATGTGCAGAACAATTTCAAGGGCGGTATTCTAAAGATCTACATAAATTTATTTACGCAAACAACGGGGTTTTTGTACCACTAGATCATAAGTTTAGAAATCACCTGAAGATTCAATTTGATGGAAAAGTTGAAAATAGAGGCCCTCCCTTGATTATGGGTCCAAGTGATTAGCTTAAGAAGTATGAAGATGCTGAATTGAAAGGTTGGGAGGATTTTTTTGATCGAGGTGATTTAATTGAAGAACCAGAACAAGTTGTAGTTAATATGCCAGAAGGAATGAAAAGGAAATCCATATTTTATGATCTCCTTTACTGCAAGGATCTATTAATATCTCACCTATTAGATCTTATGCACGTCTTCAAAAATTTCCTAGATTCTATATTTCAACATATATTAGGCAAAGAGAAGGACACCTTGTCTTTGAGGAGAGATATTGCTCTTTCGCGTACCAAAATTGATAGAAAATATTTGTGGCCAAACAGGAAAAATGAAACATATGCAGAAGCTCCATGGATTTTGAAAAAAAAGAGCTAGACCAACTAAAAATGTCATCCATTCAATAAGGACACCTACTAGCTATGGGTCATCATTGGCTAAAGCTTTTGCAGTTGATGGACATATCACAGGATTTAAAACACATGATTTTCTTAATTTTATGAAGGTATTATATACCATCATTTAACATTTACTGGTAACATTGATTAAGTACTAAATATATTTTGATATTTTGTTGTGTGAGAAAAAATTACTAATGACCTTTTCATAAATGTGTTTGATAGCATATCATGCCATTGGCAATTAGGGGGGATTCTTGTCTTACAGTTGACTTAAGGAATGCCATAAGTCAATTGTTAGCACTTACAAGGTATGTGGTTATATGAAATGTTCATGTGTGAGAGACATAGAGATATTATATTGCATTTTAATTTTTGACTAAAGGTTCATACTAATTTACTATTCTTATATTAGGTGGGTGACCTCCAAGGAGATCCACAAATGTGAAGTGTCAAAATAGAAGAAGGAAATTGCAGAAATTATGTGTATTTGAGAAGGAGCTCCCTACAAGTTTCATGGACCTACAAGTCCATTTACTTATACACCTAGTCGATGACATTGAATTGGCGGGTGTCGTATCAATGAGGTGGATGTTTTTCTTTGAGAGATATATGAAAACTCTAAAAAGATATGTCCGACAAAAGGCACATCCAAAGGGTTGCATGGCTGAAGGGTATGTATTGAATGAAGCATTTCTCTTCCTGTGTGAATTCCTTGGTAAGGATTTTGAAGATGGGCCATGCTTCTAGGATGAAGAATGAGCATCAGATATTATTGATGGAGAAAAAAGATAATCTAATGGTGTTCAAGTAGAAATTAGTAAGTAAATTCATGATCAGTGTGGTTGTTTTTCTTGCAAACATTAATTTACTCTGTAATTTCTTTGTCAAATTAACAGCATGACATTTGGAGTTTGAAATAAACATGTTGACATGTAATAGGTGTAGACGAAAGTGCTATACTCAACAAGTTCATTATGTACCACATGGACTTTATGAACAAATGGATTGATCTGTATGATAAAAAGAGAGAAGAAGTGTTAGAAGCAAGGAGACAATTTAAGAGATCAAACCCAATGAATACTCCACTTCCCACTGATCTACTTGGGAAATGGGGCAAAGATTGCACACTACAATGGGTTACTAAAAAAATTCAAAATCAAATAGAAGATGCAGGTATAGATTCAAACATAACAGAAGATGAAATCAACATGTCTAGAGGATGTGAAAGAAAGGTACAGTTGGAATTTTACAAAATGTTGTTTCCTTATAGTTTTGACACTATTAACTATTTTAATATTCGTCATTATATTTGTTTTCACTGAAATAAATGGTCTTTCATAGGCGAGGAAATATCCAGCAATGTGGGCATATGGTCGACATTATCATGTAGAAAGTGTAGATGTAAAGAGACGATCCTTTGATTGTGGCATCATGGTTGACTTCAAGAAATCCAGTCAATCAAGCTCAAAAGATGAGAATATAATTGAAAGGAATCTACAATATATGTTGGGAAAATACAAGAAATCATTGAGTTGGATTACCGCTCTTTTAAATGTTGTATTTTTAAGTGTAGATGGTATGAAGCATTTGAGAGGACACAAAACATGATACCCATAGTGGATTGTTTTCTATAGATTCCTCATGTTTCCTACCGGAGGATAAGGAGCCTTATGTTCTACCAATTCATTGTGAGCAGGTATTTCTTTAACTCAAACAAGAAGCAGTAGTGATCATTAATCTATTAGTTCATAGTTTATTGCAAATATATACTTGTGTTTATTAATCAACAAAATTGTTATACCATACGTCTAATATATGTATGTCGTTCATGTGCAAGTATTTTTCTATGAAGATATTTTGGACCTGAAATGGATCTTTGTCATACATTATGATCTAAGATTAAGGCGTGTATTTGACGATGCATTAGTGGATACTGAGAAAAATAATGATTGCCAACAAAATGAGAGAGAGGGATTAGATAACATCGAATAATTGACATCCATGATGATGTTGAAGATGGTTATGTTCAAGCACAAGAAGACAAGAATCCAAAGTTGGATGATGTTATGAAAGACAACAATATGGATGGTATACAAAATGATGATCCAAATACATCTGATAACAATATAGATGGTCTATAGTCAGATTTCAATGATGATGAAGATGATGCAGGTCAAGATGAGGATGATGATAATATTAAATACTTGAAATAACATATGACCATTGACAATGATACACTGGATGACATTGTAGAAGGCAATAATGTTAATGACCAAGACTTCTAAATTTTCAAAGTTATTTGCAATCCATGTTTAAAAAAGGATGATTAAATTGTTGGCAATAATGTTAATTAAATGGACTATTCAATTGTTGACAAATTACCTATTGCAATATCCTTAAATTGTTCAATCTTTGGTATGAATTGTTGGAAATAATGTTAATTAAATGGATTGATTGATGTTCTTCATAACTTGTTAATGGATAATCCTTATGTGATGGAAGTATTAAGTGATATAGGTCAAAGGATAAGCTCATCAATGGATTGATTGATGTTCTTCATAACTTGTTAATGGATAATCCTTATGTGATGGAAGTATTAAGTGATATAGGTCAAAGGATAAGCTCATCAAGTTCCTTAAATAGTGGGTGTTACCTTGTTTCACCAATGACAATTTACTTTCAAGTTTGCCGATGACTTCAAAATAGATTAAGGAGCTTACCTAATTTTGTCAATTAAATCATCCACTTCACTTAACCCAATCTGGCATATGATTTGGATTAATGTTTTCTATAAATCTTTAGACCCTGCTCCTAAAACAGAAAAACAAATTTGGATTTTGAAAATATATACAAGGGAATGATTTTCAAAAGAGAAAGACCGGTGCCTACCACATGAGGAGTTTGTTTATCTTTAATTATTTTTCATATATATCCTTAATTGTATCTATGCCATGTTATCTTGTGATAAGTACTTGAGTAAGACCATCAATGAAAAATGAAGTGGACATATTATCATCTAATTAGCTAATTGATTGCACAAATATTTCAATTTATCAACGATTTCATGTTTCTATTAATTTTCAACACTTTTAATAAAGACATCATGATCATAATATTCTTCATCATTAGAATGCAACATGTGATCATCATAGGAAGTAGGAGAAAGAGGTAATCATGTTTGCAAGGTGAGGGTTTGACCTAGTACTTTTTTGAAGGGGACAAAAGGATCCTAGATGTTTCTTAGGAATGCAAAATTAAAGGCATTGGGTTGTTTCCAACAAATGCAAACCACAAAAATCTCAAAATAAAAAATCAAATTTTTTTTATCCTAAACATAGGCATGGAAATTACGAGTTCAAAAAAATGTAGGGAAATAAATCATACCCTATAATATAAGATTTAAGTCCAATCCTAGATTTAATTAAACTTTAAAGTACAAGAAGTTGAGAGTAGAATAAAATATTGAGATATTAAGTAATTAAGATAGAGAAATGAAATAGTTGAGACTTATATGATCTTTTTAATGATGTCAAATATGAAGTGTGTGATTAACTAATGCATTATTAAAAAAGAATGAAAACTAGGATTTTCTACTAGAATAATGATCATGAGATTGTGGCAGTGATTAACTGATTTTTTGCATTCCTTCTTCACTTGTCCTCTTTTTCCATATTTCCAAAACGTTACTCTTATCTTCCTAGGGATTCTAGATTTTCCTCTTGACTTGGATTGATATTTATACCATTCCCCTTTAGATCCACTTTTGTCCTTGGGCCTTTGTGGAACATGTAAGGCATCCTTAGAACCTTCATCATTGAACTTTATCCTCATATCTCCATTGAGCATTGTAACAATAAAGGATTCCATAGTCACATTTGCAACACTACCATTTATAACAAGCATTATGTTCTAATTTTTGGGTAAAAAAAAAGTGAGAAGATACATTTGTCTTCCTCATCAATTTTAACATTTATTGAGCCTATTTGACTCAAAATCATATTTAAGGTGTCAAAATGTTCTACAGTAGAATATCCTTCCTTCATTTTTTAATAATATAAACATCTTTTGAGATATAACTTATTACTTTATAATTTTAGTTTGATAAATATCACCTATCCTCTTTTGTAATGTGAATGCAAGGGTCTCCTTTGATTTGAATAACAAAGAAAAAGTAAATTGGAGACAACCAGATAAATTATTAGCAATCCAATTCAACAAACAAATGAGAACCAAAAATTAACCACCAGAGAATAGCATATTTTATATAGATTTGCTTCAAAGTACAGGCAGTACAATGTCTCTTTCAAAAAATCAAAATCCCAGATAGATTCCAAGCCATAAGGTCTTGGTTTCCTTTTATAAAGGAAGCAACAAGCTTCAAACCTTTCACATTCAAAATGGCTCTTTGTATTCCTAACCCTTGATATTGCAATATTTGTCTTTTATAAATCCAATTTAGAGTTTCAAATATATTTGAATACATTTTGAAAACATAAAGAAAACATAAAGAGATAAAAAGAGAGCATTCAAGATGTGGTGGTGCTATTTAATGCCAGCATATGGCTCATTTCTCCTTTGCACCTGAACCTGTGTTGTTGTTGATTCATCTCTAAGATATTTCTCCTCCCATTTATATATTGTAAAATCACCAGGCCATTGGTAAGCCTGAATCTGAAGCAAGTTCTCCTAGTGATCTTTCCATCTTTTATCAAGCAAAGATCTGACATCCATCACAAATTTTGCATACCCAGCATCCAAGGCAATTACTCAGTCCAATATCATGTTGAAACTGAGAATGCTGACATCTCCATCCTTCTTCAAAAAATCAATAACTTGGAATATTGTTTGGCCGAATTCCATCTTCCATGTGTCAAGACTTTTGATTTTCTCTTCTTCTGTCAGTATGAAAGGAATAAATTTTTGCTTGAACGTAGTAAAAGATTCAACCTTTGCTTGTATCTTCTGGCTTTCCCCATTCAAATACTGGTATTCATCAATGATCATTTTGACTATTTTCTCAGTGGGCTTCAAAGCTGTAGGGGCATCAAGATTTCTTTGCACTACTAAGCACATCGTAACCGAATTGTGATGATAGGGTTGCGATTTTTTAAACAACAAATCCAAAATAGAAAAGTTTATCTTCAATTACTCAATGGCCTGAGATAAAGAAGAGTAGCAATCATGTACACTCTCAAGCTTATCGACAACTAATTTTACTCTATGCTCCAAAATTTTCTCAAAAATTTCAAAAACTTTCATCTTTGCCTCATTCTTTGTCATTTCATTTTGTTTATTCAAACTTTCAATTTCCTTTTCAAATTTCAATCTTGTTGCATTAAATTCTTCAGTAGACATTGTGACATCACTGGCTATTTGTGGCATAGGGGGCTGATAGGGTACAATGGCTTGACCTTGAAAAGAATTCATAGCTTGCAATTATTTCTTTAATTTCACATTTTCAAAATACAATTTGTTTACAAACATCATTCATTACTTTCTGAGTTTTCTCATAATCTATTAGCCTTTGTTCTAACCTCTTCACAACAACATGAGTAAACATAGCAGTATAAACATTAAGAGCTGTTGCTTCTATTGCTGATGTATCTTGTAAAGTCTTTACCATAGTTGTACCCCTCATTTCTTGAACAATATCAAGCAATCTTGGTTTACTTGTATTCTTCTGAGTAGTCCAGATTGCAAGGGTCTCTGTCTTTGGATTAAAACCACATCCACTTATGCCATCTTCATAATCAAACTCTGAAACAAGTTATGGATCATCCTAACTTATAACTTGGTCAAGAAAAAATACATTTTTCAATTCAAGGCAAGGGATGATGAGCATATTACTTTTCAACACCATTTGGCTTGCCTCCTCTGGACTCGCATCAATTCCATCTACTTTCAATTCTTTGAATGTTTGTGTAATGATTTGATCATGTTGTGCTTCATCAGCACCCATTTTATTTATTGCCACTTTTTCATTATATTCTTTCATTTTCATTTTCAGCCAAAAATCCTTAAACTCTGGAGTTTTGATGAAGTCGTCATCTTTTATGAACCTCATGGATGCTATAATCCTTTCATCCTCCTCCAACTCTGGTTTATCTTGAGTTTTCTCACCCTTCCTAGCCTCAAGCTTATGTGCATCAATGGGTTGACCAACCAATGGTTGATCAACCTCTTTCTCATCTCCCATGTGCCTCAAGATGTTAGTTGTTATCAGAAAAATGTGGGACTCAACAGTATTAAACTATTAATAATCCAATAATCTCAATGAAATTGAAATAAATAAGATCCAACACATAGAACACAATACCTTGCAAACCCTTCTATTCTATGACTTCCATTGGTCACCTATCTCAAATTGATCTCGTATATGAATAGAGCCCTCAGAAAGTGCACTTCCTTGCTTTTTTTTCCAAAATGACAATGGAGAATGGCTGTTGATAGGTTTTGCAAATGAAGAGGATCTTCACAATACAAAGATAATGGTGATAATGGTGACAATTTATCTCAATCTATGAAGGGATTTTGTGCCAAAGGCGCACTGTGATTCCTGCAAAGTAAGTTTATAAAAATCTTGGATGATTCAAATGGAGGAATAGGGGTTGTATTTATAGATTTGTGAGAAAGGAGATCAATGGTGTAGAATGAATAAGAAGATCAACGGTTGAGGAAATTTGAGTGGATGTACGTGAACAGGGAGAGGACAAGTGTCCTACTCCTTCATGCATTAGGGGAGTTAACAGAATAGATTGAGGAGTTAACTGAGATGATTGATCAGTTAACAGAATTGATTAGAGAGATAAGTGGACTAATTGGGGAATTGACTGAGATGATTGAACAATGAACTCAGATGACTAATTAGTTAACTATTTTGATTGATGAGTTAACAGATTGGACTGGAGGAGAAATAGGACATGTGGGTGAGGGAATATTAGCTAATTAAATATTTAAAATATTTAATTACATGTGCACATGGATCAATTGAATTATTTTTGGTATTAATTCAATTTTGGAGGAAATAGACAATTTAAATAAATATTTGGATTTATTTAAATAAAGAGAATGATTTGAATTAATTAAATAATTTGCTATTATTTAATTTAGAATGATTTTAGAAGAATTTGGATGATTTAATTAAATAAATGATTTTATTAAATTTTTGGAGAAATATGAATCAAATAAATAAATTGATTTATTTATTTATTGATAGAGGAATTAAAAATGAAATAAATATTTAAAATATTTATTTAGCTAGAGTTGTGTCATTTTTAGGTGTATACATTTTGCCCCTCTTTGATGCAATGTGTTTTATCACGTTGTTTCAAAGAATAAAAATTTATGCGATTGATGCATGCCCCAGTTTGCCCCTAGTAGAGGTTTAATGATGAGAGGATGCCCCCTTGGGAGATTGGATGGGAAGAAAATTTCTAGGGCGTGAGACGGACAATATCATGATGAAGAAGGTGAAAGGATACGTGAAATGGTGGGGAAAATAGGTTCCAGCTTGGAAAAATAGAGGAGAAAGGGCATGGAGAGCAGGCAAGGTAGCCACACAGCTAGGTAGGGTTGCATGTCTATATGTAGAAGTTGGGTCCACAATCCTAGTCATTTGCACACTTGTCATTTCGTGAGAGCTATTAGGAGCTTTGTAGAGTGCAGGAGCCAGAGCAGTTAGCGAAGAGATGGATATTCTGGTCGAGGAGCATCGTTTAGAGTGGGTTCAATGATTTGGATGGGTAGCAGATGCAGGACCCCCAGTACCTATGTCAAAAATTTTAGGCTAGGTGCATTTATTAGTGTAATAAATGCTTCTTAAAGTTACCAAAGCAAATGCGCAACTTTAAGTTTCGGTGCATATGTGCCCCGAAACCACTCATTTGTAGCGTTTTAGTGCATTTAGGTCATTTTGTTGTGCATTTGTAGGTTTGGCGCATTCACCATAGGGTTATGCAGATGTGCTTAGTTACTGCACATCTACTGGGAAGATGTGCATATGTGCCATGTGTCAGCGCATATGCTAGGTTCAGTGCATTTGTTATAGAACTGCACATCTACACCTTTGTGCAGTGTATGCATAGTGAAGCTATGTTTTTGCTCTAATACTGCACAAATGCCACTTGGAACGGCGCATTTTCTTAGGATACTCAGTTTACTTAGCGAAATTGACTCAATTGGCATCTTGATCAATGTGACAATTGATAAGCAATCTCTAAGATTGATAGAATCTAGACAAGAGATGATATACTTGGTTTTATCAATTTGATATGTTAAGTGATGTTGATAGGTTTGATAGTTGAGAAGGTTTGCATTGATACGATTATGGTTAACGCTTTGCTTTGTTGATGGCAAGAAGATATTTATGATTGTCTCATGTCTCGAGAGCAGTTCCCGGTTACCATGCAGCAATGACACATGCTCATAGAGGTGGATCGTCTAGTGCTTGGAGTATTAGCTTGTACTATGTTTGTTATATGCCTGAGGTTCGTGTGAACCTCAGTCTACTGACTTCTCTGGTAGAGTGCTTTCATAGTGAGGATGGGACATTCCACCTCCCCACCGGCGAGATCACCGTGACTTTGGAGGATGTTTACAGGATCCTAAGACTTCCTATAGTAAGGGAGCAGGTAGAGTATGACTCTCAATGTGACGCCGATCTAGCTAAGTGCAGGAGTTTTTGACGATCCTGACATAGAGGGATTAGAGATTAGCTGGCAGGTTATGTATGATTGCTACAATTACTTCCCAGGGATTGTAGTGAGCCTAATTAGAGGTGTTGTATGCCCCAATTAGAGATCACATGGTTTTACAGTTGGCTGGGGTTAGACCTTAGAGAGGATGTTGACTGAGGGCACCCATTTTGCTTGGGGTGTCTATGTACTGGCCCACCTCTATCATGATATGCATCAGGTTGTGTACCGTATAGCGTCAAGTCTGTCTGTAGGTGTTTCTTTATTACAGTTCTGGGCTTGGAAGCACATTGTAGTTACACGGCCTATAGTCAAGTTTCACCGATAGTCAGATGAGCCATACTCCTATGGATGTGCCGGTGTACTTACTCAGCATAGGCGAGGTAAGCTGGAGTACTAGCGGCATTAGTTGGATAATGTGGATGTAGTTGTGTGGCGACCATATATGGAGTGCGAGGTATGGGATGATGAGGATGATGAGCTATCATATGTGTTTCAGACATGGTGGCTGATTGGCCAGACCCATCACATTTGGAGGCAGATAGTGAGCCATGTCTTCCAACAGTTTGGGCGTATACAGGGTATGCCACAGGGGCAGGCACTATTTGCAAGGACATGGGCAGAGCGGCGATGATGGGGTCATGTGTCTTTGTATGAGGAGGCCTAGGCAGATTTTCTATAGATTCCTTATTAGGTGTGGCCGATGAGGCGGGAGGTGGTGGACATAGGGATGACATAGGATTTTGAGGAGTGGTTTACAGCACACCATTCCCTAGGTAATCAGGATTGGGAGAGTTAGCTCCTCATCTAGAGGAGGTTGAGTCAGAGGAGGAGGATGATGGAGGTAGACGAAGGAGGAGGTGGAGGAGAGGAGGAGATAGTGGAGGCCAAGGAGATGGTGGAAGAGGAGGCCAAGGAGATGGAGGAGATGGTGGGGATGGTGGAGATGACAGTTGGCCGAGATAGTGGCAGAGAGTGGGGTAGGCCCCACTCCAGCAGGTGGCACAGCAGGTAGCACCAACAGTTGTTCCGTAGGTACCGTAAGCACTTGATCAACCTGACCCACAACAACATGTGCAGGGGGACGTAGTAGCCTTATTACGAGGCTGGCTAAGGCAGGTGAGAGTATAGCTGAGATCTACAGAGGCTTGAATAGATGGAGACACAGGGATCATAGCTGGCATCACTATAGAGTGGGATGTCGCACTGGCCAGGGTACAGGCTCTGGCAAGGGAGAGGGATGTAGCCATAGCCTCCCTAGGTACTAACGCAGCTACAGTACTGCTTGTGACACAATTGACACAGGCCCAGGCCCAGGTTACCTAGGTGCTAGGAGAGTTGTCTTCATCTCGAGCACAAACACAATATTATAGAGGACTATACCATGGGGCGATGCCAGCAGATCAGAGGGCACTGAGTTACAGGAGCCAGTTAGTGGTTGTGTCCTCACGGAGGGCAAGCAATTCACAATCGGTGGCTTCAGGCATGGGTCCACAGTAGTCTGGGACAAGCTGAGGTGGAGGAGGGGGAGGGGACAGTGCTAGGAGTAGCATCCCATGGCAACAAAGTTACCTACAATTTTGTAAAGATTTGTGCCTTGTACACATTTTTTTGATGGCTCATGGATAGCCAGATTATGTATATATAACTTTTATTGTATAGCTACTAAGACATGTATCATTATTATTTTGATGTTTGTATACACCTTTTGTGATTTGACTCATGGATGATGGATTGATATTGTACACGTGGACATTTTTATGTTTTATGATTATATATGATGATGCAGTTATGATGGCCTACATGCATTTTGTATTATGCGATGATCATGGATGCACTCTATTTGTTATGGACACTTACATTTTATGTTTATATATGATGATGCAATTATGATGGCCTACATGCATTTTTATCTTTATGCAATGATCATGGATGCACTCTATTTGTTATGTTTATATGTTATGCAAATGTTATGATATCTAATGTGCAACACCTATTATGCAAATGAAATGGTATGAGATGATTACTGACAGCTATGTTTTTTATGGTTTTCTGATGCTCGATACTATGTATGCATCTATGTTATGTTGTTACAAATGTATATGGATGATTGAATGCACCTATATGTATGCAAAATGATTTAATCAATTTAATGACTACCTCACCTAATATGAAATGCAATATGATGATATGTGTGATTTAGTGCACCTATATGTATGCAAATGATCTAATCAATTGAATGACTATCTCACCTAATATCAAATGCAAAATGATACTATGTTTTTGTTATATCCAAGTGTACTCAATCAATGTAGAAGAGACTCGATGACAGACACAACGATAGATAGAAAGGTGGTTGATAGAAGAAACGTGAATGAAGGAATCACAAACTTTTATTGATTTGCAAACACTGACACTGTGAACAAAAAGCTTTATTTACAGATGGTATATCAAATGTAATTGGACAGGTTATGGATGTGGATAATTGTCACCTTGATATTGCAAGTATTTTGAAGTGCTTGATTCATCATTGGGCATTTTTTTATTTCTTTTCTCTTTAAATGTTGTAAGAAAATACAAGCATCTAGGTATAATTAAACTGAGATGACCTGAGTATCCCTGACATAGATTGTGATATAGCAAGCTAATACAAGCATCTAAGTATAATCAAACCTAGATGACCTGAGTGTTTCTTGCGTATCAATAGACAAGGATTATACCTATTTCATGTTTAGACCTCTGATGTCCTCGATGATCATTATGTTAATCATGTCTTTAGACAAGGCTTCACGTTACTAAAGATAAACCTACAAGCAGTAAACAAATAAAATAATCATGCCCCCATCATAGCATCTCTAGTTTTTAGGCATCCTTGAGTAGCATAGGAGACATGATAACAAAAAGTTAAAATTCTAAGGCAGAACCAATCAAAACAAAACATTCTTGCATTTAGATGTGTCTTCTTGCCATAATTTAGATAAGATCATTTTGAGTGTTGAGGCACTTGTTTGTTTTGTTTAGGATAGGTTGATGTCTTGCGTCAAAATTTCTATTTGGAAGTTTACTTTGTTGCGCATATGTGTCTAGTGAAAGGTATCTCAATCTTTATTGGTGCCCTCTTAGAACATGTGGCATTGCAGAATCCAACTCCATAACCAGATCGAGGACTTTCCCCCAGTCAGGTAAAGGATTGATTTATTATGGATGAAAGACTGTGAGATGCTTATGGTAGACTCAATGGGACAAGCCCTAAGGGACTGACCTAGTGCCTCGGGGCTCATTGATAAATGGCCTTGCCTACGTGACGACGCAGAGGCAATGTAGTTCAGGGTGAACTTTGTGGGCCCAAGACCTAGGTGATGGGAATAGGTGTGGATGCGGATGGACCAGAGGATGGGTGATAAGGTATGGAATGGATGGGCAGCCTTAGGGGCACATCAATGATAGCCTTGCCTACGTGATGATGCAGAGGCAACATAGTTCAGGATGACAAGATACTGACGATGAATCCTATGACAGGCTGACACTATGGATAGGGTACTGGATAAACCTTAGGTAGTAAAGCGACAATGGTGATAGAGTATCAAGCCATGATAGGTTATCGTTAGGTGGTTTTGTGAAATGGATATGATCAGATAATGGATAATGGTAGGAAGAATGGATGTAAGGTGATGGTTTCCCAAAGATGGAGGAAGTGGTTTTCATCGCAAAGAGCACATGTTTGCCAGGTTTTCACTACTTTGCTTTTATTACAACATTTTAGAAATACACATGACTCTTGTTTTTCAGGTTTTCATCATGGTATCTATCCAAGGCACCTATTTACCAAGTTTTCACCGGAGGATGATGTTTTTGTTGTTTTCCACTTTTTGATTTTTTTGCTATTTTTTCATTTTTTGATTTTTTTTGCCATTTTTTTTTTTATTTTTTTGCTATTTTTGACTCCCTTACATTGGGGTTCTCTAGGTATAGAACCGGTGAAGATGCATATTGTTGATTAGGTCATCGAACAGCTCACCTTCTGATGTAGCTAACTGGTATGCTTCTGATCCATAGGCAGCAATGATTACATAAGGACCAAGCCAATTAGGTTCAAACTTTCCTTTCTTCTCCCGATCCTGCTAATTATGGGGATTTTCTTTGAGCACTAGATCACCAACATTAAAGACCCTTGGACAGACTCTGTGATTACAGATTCTTTCCATTCTTTGTTGGTAGGATTTGAGATGGTTGAAAGCATCCTATCATTTCTCCTCCAACAATTCTAACTCTTGTAGTCTGGAAACTCTGCAGTCCTCATCAGTTATAAGACCTTTTAATGACACCTGCAAAAATGGTAACTCGAGCTCAATGGGCAAAATGGCTTCAGAACCATAGATAAGGGCATATGGTGTGGCACTTGTGGGAATGCGTATGCTCATTCGATAGGCCCACAGAGCAGGATTTAGTTGCATGTGCCAATCACGGCTGGCGTCGTTGACAATTTTCTTGAGGATTTTCAAGATGGTTTGGTTGGATGCCTCTACCTGACCATTGCCTTGTGGGTAATATGGGGTGGAGAAGTGGTGTTGGATTTGGAATTTGTCATAGAGCTCTTGGACATCCTAGTTTTTGAAGGGTCTTCCATTATCCATGATTATAGATGAGGGAATTCCGTATCAACAAATGAGGTAATTAAGGATGAAGGATGCAATTTGTTTACCTGTGACATTGGTGAGTGGGACAGCTTCAATCCACTTGGTAAAATACTCAATGGTGGTGATAATGAACTTGTGGCCATTGGATGATGGAGGGTGGATTTTGCCCACAAGGTCGAGTCCCCACTGACAAAAGGTCCAAGGTGTCATTAAAGGCTGCAGTTCCTGAGCTGGTGCATGGATGAGGTTACCATGAATCTGACACTACTTGCATTTCTTGACAAACTGATATGAATCTATCTCCATGTTCATCCAATAGTATCCCAAATGCATGAGTTTCTTAGCTAAGGTAGGACCACTAGAGTGTGTTCCACAAATCCCTTCGTGTACTTCTCGTAAGGCAATTTGAGATTCATCACGTTCAAGACATCTGAGTAGAGTACCATCCAGACCTCGGCAGTAGAGGGTGTCGGAGATAATGGTATAACGAGATGTTGGGTAGATAAAGGTTTGGCATTGGTTGTTGGATAAGTCAGCTGGTAAGGTGTTATCCTTGAGGTAAGTGTAAATTTTACCATACATGGGTGAATCAAATCCTACTAGGAGGCAAATAGATTGTGTTTCAGGGATATCATAAGCTAGTTGTGCGACTGTCTCCACCAAGAACTCAAAACATGACTTATTCTCTGGTATATGAGAAGTGAGGCAATGGTTGCCATGGCATCTTCTGCTTTGTTCTCTATATGAGGAATCTGCTCAAAGGAGATTGTCACAAAGTATCCTTTAAAGTCATCTACCATACACTTGTATGGTATTAGCTTGTCATCTTTCATCTGATAATCATCATTTACTTGGTTGATGACGAGTTGTGAATCTTTGTAGACATGTAGCTCTTTCACTTTCCACTCTGCCACCATCTTAAGACCAATGAGTAAAGCCTCATACTCTGCTATGTTGTTTGTGCAAGGAAAAAGCAGACTATAGGACTTAGGTATTGTGTCACCTTGAGGAGTGACTAACAAGATTCTTGCCCCCAATCCATGGCTTGTATAAGATCCATCAAAGTCGAGCTTCCATGAATGTGTTGCGATACTGAAAATTGATTCATCAGGGAACTCGAATGTCATTGGAGTAGTATCTTGCAATGGTGCCTCTACCAACTGATCTGCAATGATCTGACCTTTGATAGCTTTCCTTTTCACATATTCTATGTCATACTCACTTAGTAGCATTACCCATTTAGCTAGGCAGTCTGTTAGAGTTGCTTTGCTTAACAAGTACTTTAATGGATCGATCTTTGCAATTAGCTTGATGGAATGTGGAAGCATGTAATGGCGTATTTTTTGGCAAGCAAAAACCATAGCAAGACAAGATCTTTAGATTTGAGAATATTGTGATTCATACCCCACCAATGTGTGACTGATGTAGTATATTGCTTGATCCTTGCCTTCATAGTCTTGTTGTGCTAAAAGGGCTCCAAGAGTGGTTGGTGTTGTAGATATGTAAAGATATAGTGGCTTGCCTTGGATAGGTGGCATCAAGATAGGTGGATTCATGAGATACTCCTTCAATTTGCAAAATCCATTTTCACACTTCTCATCCCATCTAAATGGGATGTTCTTATACAAGAGATGAGTGAAAGGTTGGCACTTGTCTACCAGTTGTGAGATAAACTGACAGATTGCCTAATTGTAGTTAGGTGATGTTCCTTAGTGGTGGCATCTCCATGATATCTTTTACCTTCGCAGGATCTACTTCAATCCCATTGGCCGATACTATGAAACCCAAGAGTTTTCCAGAGGTGACTCCAAACACACATTTTTTTGGATTCAATCAAACCTTGAAGTGTTCTAGCCACTGAAAGATTTTCTCTAGGACATCTAAGTGAGATTCCCTTGTAAGTGACTTGGCAAGGATGTTATCCACATAGTCTTCCATAGTGACGTGCATCATGTCATGGAAGATAGTAGTCATTGCCCTTTGGTATGTGTTTTTTAACCCAAATGGCATGACGTTCCAGCAGAAGGTTCCCCATGGACATGTGAATGTTGTCTTATGCTGATCCTCTAGCGCTATTCTGATTTGGTTGTATCCAGAGAAACCATCCATAAGAGAGAGCATAGTGTGTCCAACTGTCAAGTCTATGATGATGTCAATGTTGGGCAATGGGAAATCATCTTTGCGACAGGCCTTGTTGAGATCTCTGAAGTCATTGCACAATTTGACTCTTCTGTCAAGTTTTGATACTGGTATAATGTTTGATACCCACTTCAGATAATTGATTGCTCTGATGAACCCTGAATCCAGTAGATTTTTGAGTTCCTCTTTAACTAGCAATGCGATATGTGGATGCATTTTCCTGAGTTTTTGTTTAATAGGTTTAACTCCAGGATCTAGTGGTAGGTGATGCAAGATCAAGTTTGGATCTAACCCGAGCATATCTGCATAGGACCAAGCAAAGTTAACTTGTTTCTTTTTGAAGAAGGGCACAAATTTCATCTTTTCCACCGGAGATAGATATTTGGCAAAGTGTATGATCTTTGGATTACCTTCTGTACCAATGTCAACAGGTTCTGTAGGTTCTACCACAATTTGTGACTTCTCTTGATACATGTTGTTGGGGAGAGTGTCAAGCTTTCAATCATCTGGTACCTCAGAGAGTTTTTCACCATCAGATGCGTCCTTTATTTTTACTTTTTTGGGATCTGACACTATCACAAAGCGATTTTCACCATCAGATCCATGTTTGATTTTTATATTTCTACGACTGGAAGGCTTGGCACCCTCTTCAAAATAAGCTATGGTATTGAGTTCTATGGCGAAGCCAGTTTTATGATCTCCTACAGGTAGGTGGTCTCTTAGTTCCATGTAATCAATGTAGGCATCATCATTCTGGAACATGTCTAGTTGGGGGGTTCCTTGTAGATCCCAATTGATAAGCTTGGGATGTACCAGGGGTAGGGGATCGATAGGTTGATCTGATTCTGTGGGTGTGATGGTAAGGATGGATATATGATCAGGATTGGGAGTGATAGGAATAAGATTTGTGATGGTACTTTCTTCAAGATTATTTATCTCGTGGGAACTCCAACCTTCCTCGTAAGTTGTTCTCTCCGGAATGGGTGAATCACACTCTATTAGTCTAGGCCTTAGAGTTTGTCCCTCACGGTAGGGGCTATAGGTGTGAACGGTATCGATTCCTTTGTCCTCATAGGAATGTTCTGAAAGGTCATCCCATTCCTATTCATTAGAGGGATGATCTTTTGTGCCCACATGATTTTGATCTAGTAAGTCTTGCATGATGTTTTTCAAGCAGATACAGTCACCAGTTTTATGGCCTTTGCCTCTATGGTACTCACAAAAATCGGTATCCTTCCACCAAGAAGGTTTGATAGCAGGTTCATAGTCTCTTGTGGTGGGAAGGGTGATCTCATTGTTTGCCACCAACTTTCTCAAAGCAGACTCATATGACTCCCCCAGTGGTGTAAATTTTTGTCTAGGAGGAAAATTGTATGGTTGTCTTGGTTCATTTGATGAAGGTTTTCTTGATGTTGCATTGTTTGATGCTCCTTTGAGATTGAAAATTGGTTACTTAGGAGCCACTACTTTAGCATCAACCACTCCATCATTGATGATGTTCTTGATTTTGGTCTAGAATTTTTACTTATCTATGGTATAGTTTGAGTTAGGAGTGTCTTTGAACAATTTTATTCATCCCTTAGTGATCATAGCTTTTTCGATGAATAACCCTATCTCAATGACTTTTGTGAATGAGGTAGGGCATTGGATTTGAATTTGATAGCTTAGATCAAGATTGAGATTATGGAAAAACATTTCAAGCATTTATTTTTTTGGTGTATGATGAGGACATTTGTTGGCAAGTTGCCTCCACCTCTGTAAGAAAGCAGTGAAGGATTCACTACTCTTTTGTTTTGTGTTACAAAGATCAAGCATGGATACGTCATGTTCGATATTATATGAGAAATGCATGAAAAATTTGTTCACTAACTCATCAAAGGTACAGATACCCGGAGGAGTCGAGAGAACCACTCCGTGGATTACCCTCCTAGAGATCTAGGGAAGAGTCTCATGAGAAAAGTTTCATTGTGGGCAACCTCTAGACATGTGACGCTGAATTCTCTGATATGGTCTCTAGGGTCACCCTTTCCTCTATACTTGTCAAATTTTGGAACTTCAACTCTAAGGGGAAAGGGGATCATGTTCAAGCTCTTGTCAAAGGGATATGGTGAGATTTCCTCCAACAAATAGTGTTTAGTGGATGTCCCTATTTGTAGGTCCACTAATTGTTGTTGTAGCGTTTGAACTTTTTTGTCAAGATGTCTAAAGGTGTGGTTGAGTTTGTAGTTTTTTTTATTTTGTCTGTGCCAAGGGTTCTTTCCTCACATGTGCTATCTTCATGAGTTCTTTCTTCTTTGGTTTCTTTCAACCTTGTGATATCAAAGTCAGTGGGGAGCTTAACTCCTTGGGTTGCTAAGTGGAGAAAGAACTTTGTAGGGTCTTGGTGGAGTACTTTGTCCATCATTCGTTAAAATTTTCTATCTTGGAGAGCTTCCTGTAAGTCCTCGTGAGATATCTCCTCATCACTGTCGTGAGGGGAGGGGACAATTTTGTCAAATGTTTCGGCCATTTCAATTTTCTTTTGCTTCTGTGATCTAGTTAGTACCATGCAATGTGATTTGGAATAGAGTGGTGTGAAATTGGATGCTCTGGTAAGACGTGTTTGGAGGTTGTAGTGAAGGGGATATTGGTGGTGATAAGATTTGAACAAGGGTTTTCTTTGATCAATGGTGTCAAACAAGTCGGTCGATACAAAACGGTAGCCAAAAGTAAGGATGGTTGGAATCCAATTACTTGGTAGAGACTAGTTTTGCACCAAAACAAACTAGTGAAGTTTCAAGATAGAAGGATGATAGATCCTGTTAGTGGAGACTTACTAGGGATGCTTGAGGCTGATATGATCAAAAATTGGCTTGTAGTAGCCTAGTGTTGATAGTTTGATCTGTTCTTGGGAAGTTTTGTGAAATTTTGACGAGGTGAATGATGGAAAAGAGGGTACACTACAAAAATGAAAGGGAGAAATGACTACATGATTAATTTGATCTCAGAAACAGATACAAGACTGAAATGGGTGCTCAAAAAGGTATGTGTTTTTCTGACAAACTGTACGGAAGTGTTCACTGTGACAGATGCATAGGAACATAGCATATATGCCCAGGAATAGAGCATATATGAACAGCAATAGGAAATAAAAGCGTAGATCTGGTGGAAAAGTGGATGCGCCAGAACAAAGTATAAATGCACAGCTTCAGGAAATAAAAGCACAAGTCTGGTGAAAAGAAGATGCGTAATAGAACTGAATAAATGCACAGCAGAAATGAGTAAATGTGTAGCAAAAAGCATATGCGTAGCAGGGTGAAGCAAATGCGCAGCAGGATGAAGCAGATGCGTAGATCTATTTGTTTTGCTTGATTTTGACTAATTTTTGACTTCGTAAAGGCACGTTTTTCAAATTTTTGAATGTTTTTGGGTTCTTTGTCTAAATGTTGCTCTTTTTTTATTTATTTCTTCGATTATGGAAAGAAAGAAACATCACACACAATGTCTATTTTCATGATTGTTTGATTTTTGTTTTTTTATTACAATGCAAGCACAATACTAAGGTTGGTAAGGACAGTATTCAATGAGTTCCAACTTGGTTTTTGCACCAGCCACTTGCATAAAGGCGGACAGCTAATAACTTGGTAGCATTGGCTCCCCTCCATGGCACTCACTTCTCACGCACACCAAGTTATAGTTCCTCTGAAGAGTTGAACTTTCCTGTCTCTACACTAAATGAGTGTATGACGTTGGATAGCTCTAGAGAATGTTTTCCTCCTGTGTCACTAAATAGGGGATTTTGGTCTTCTACGACAAGAGGATTTTAGTCAAGGCATCCGTTCGGGTGATTACATGTGTAGCCATTCGCTTCGATAAGAAGGCTTCCTAGCCTGCAGAGGTTATGCTCCATAGAGTTTTGGGGGAAACATTGGTCAGTGTAATACAACAACACTCCTCGCTTGTAACTTTCGTCATAAACATAATTTATTTATAGTGACTTGGAGGTACTTGGCTTTAGCCATTATCACTTAAGGTCATCCCACTTGGAAGGAAGGAATTCCAAGGGAAGGCCTCTCTAAAGGTAACACATGTGAAATGATGATTTTGGCATTTTGGTCACCCAGTTAAGGGGAGAGCATAGTCCTATCATCATTCCAAAATCACAGAAAACATTGGTTCTTTCCTCCTAGTTAGAAAGAGAAAAACTAAATGAGTTACTCTATCAGGCACACAATATTTGTTAACTTTGAAAAAGATTTTTGAAGCAATTGTTTAATTTTAATCCTCCTAGTTGGGACTATGTTCAAGTTGTGATGCAACAAGTACAAATTACTTCCCTTCTATTTAGATCTAAGTGAAATTTGCATGAACAATCTCAATTACTTCCTTTGCTATTTAGATCTAGATGAGAGTTAACCATGACACTGTATGCCTAACCAGCTCTTAACCTGTAAGGTGGATCAGAGAATATTCTTGCAAATGATGTTAGCATTAGAGATTTCCCAAGAAATAGCCCAAAAACCCTAGCAAAATAAATGCACAGATACAGTGAATGAATGCGCAGAAATAGATGCGTTGTAATAGAGAATGTATGCACAGATATAGAGAATATATGCACAGATACAGAGAATATATGTGCAGATACAATGAATGAATGCGCATAGACAGATGTGCATTAACAGAGAATATATGCACTGAAATAGTGAATAAATGCGCAAATCTGACAAATGCGCGGCAACAAAGAGTAGATGCACCGATTGGATAGATGTGCAGTATCAGTGAGTAGATGCGTCATAATAGTGAGTGTATGTGCAGATCTGATAGATGCGTAGCAATAGAGAGTAGATGCATAGCAAAATATGATGGATGCATAGAAACATCTTGTGTACAGATTCTAACACAAAAACTCAATTTTGAAGTTAAATTGGGGCAAGCGCCCCATGGTGGGTGCCAAAAATGTTATCATAAAAATGTGGTCAATAGTATTAAACTATTAATAATCCAATAATCTCAATGAAATTGAAATAAATAATATCAAACACAAAGAACACAATACCTTGCAGACCTTTCCATTTCGTTGCTTCCATTGGTCACCTATCTCAAATTGATCTCATATATGAATAGAGCCCTCAAAAGGTGTACTTCCTTGCTTTTTTTCTAAGATGACAATGGAGAATGGTTGTTGATAGGTTTTGCAAATGAAGAGGATCTTCACAATACAAAGATAATGGTGATAATTGATCTCAAGCTATGGAGAGATTTTGTGCCAAAGGCGTGCTGTGATTCTTACAGAGTAAGTTTATAAAAAGCTTGGATGATTCAAATGGAGGAATAGGGGTTGTATTTATAGATTTGTGAGAAAGGAGATCAATGGTGTAGAATGAATAAGAAGATCAATGGTTGAGGAAATTTAAGAGGATGTGCACGAATAGGGAGAGGACAAGTGTCCTACTCCTTCATGCATTAGGGGATTTAACCAAATAGATTGAGGAGTTAACTGAGATGATTGACCAGTTAACATAATTGATTGGAGAGATAAGTGGACTGATTAGGGAATTGACTGAGATGATTGACCAGTGAACTCAGATGACTAATTAGTTAACTGTTTTGATTGATGAGTTAACTGATTTGACTGGAAGAGAAATAGGACATGTGGCTGAGGGAATATTAGCTAATTAAATATTTAATTACATGTGCATGTGGATTAATTGAATTATTTTTTGTATTAATTAAATTTTGGAGGAAATAGACAATTTAAATAAATATTTGGATTTATTTAAATAAAGAGAATGATTTGAATTAATTAAATAATTTGGTATTATTTAATTTAGAATGATTTTAGAAGAATTTGGATGATTTAATTAAATAAAAGATTTTATTTAATTTTTGGAGAAATATGAATCAAATGAATAAATTGATTTATTTATTTATTGATAGAGGAATTAAAAATGAAATTAATATTTAAAATATTTATTTAGCTAGAGTCTGATACATAAACTCCATGAACACAATTATGTCTGATACAAATTCTGGCAATATGTGAGGTGGCTAGGGGCAACCATACACTCTAATTATAGTATGATCTGACATAAAAAACTAATCAGCAAAATTATGGTTGTGGCCCTGCTCTGGTTTGTGTGCAAGCGGCCTCAGCATTACCCTGACTTCCTCAGTCAACCTAGGAAACCAAATACTAAGAGAATTCAATATCTTGACAACAAACAATTCATGAAATACAATGTAGTCACTATTCTGGCAACAGGAATCCCACTTATAACACCAAAATTAAGTCGATAATCTTTGTCCTTTCTCATCAACCATACTCAAATCCATTTTGCTTGACCATCTTCCTCTGTTTTGATACAGAATCAAGTGACACAATAAAGAATAGAATTTGAAATCTAAGGGTTTCTTGTTCTCCTTCACATAGAAGAATCCTTCATGCAGTTTTTTCTCAATATGAGATGCAAAGTCTTATTCAGTGTTCACCTCTGGATGTTATATTTTCATAGCCATCATCATTAGGCTAGTTGGCATTCTTCCTTGTGCATCAATTCCCAAGACCTGGCACAGTGCAAAATAGGTTCTCTTGAAATATATAGCAAATTCTTCTACAAGGAAAGGCTCAATAGCATTTGATGGAATCTCAATTTTTCTGTTGTTGGCCTCCCTTCTCATATATATTGGCAATTCATCTCTCCTAAGTGTTTTCCTTAGGCTTGTGTAATCTTGTTCAAATCTCTACAAATCCAATTGAGTGAGAGCTTGCTTGTTCAACATAAAACAGTCAATAGTTGCATTCCTATCTACTGTCACCAATGGTAATCCATTTGGTATTCTGACTATTTTAGTGGTAAGATGGTAAAATTATCATAGCGGCCTAATCAATTCCACATCCACAAATATAGTGAGCACCACCAACTTTGCCAAATCTAATTTCCATGGATTTCCCACTGGTCCCTCGCCACCCCTTTTTGCATAAAAATACCAAAATAAATCCCACCTGGAGATAGGGATTGTAGCATCCTGACACCCTTCTGATGCATCTCTAAACATCTTCTTTGGACCCTTGTCTATGGACTGAGGCAATACTTATAGTAGAGATTGTTGAAGTGGTCTTTTCTTGGGAACTATAGGCTCATTACCTTTACTGGTAAACTCAGACCTCTTGGGTGCCATGTTTAATGACTTGAATAGGCTAGGGTTTTTCAAAATTCAACTTACTATACTAGCAACTGAAAAACAGAGCGAAATAGCAAATGAACTTGACATGGCCAATTAATGTAGGTAGACATAGGAATAAAAGAATAGTATTTAAAATTAAAAATAAACCCATTCAAGAATGGATAAAAATAGGATTTGTATCTTCGGTCAACATCACAGTCAAATTGGGGAACTTTGCAAGTAGTAGAGATAGAACAGACTACAGCCCCCTACTGTATACCACAAAAGTTTAGCCCCAGCCTTTTTTATAAGAGAAATTTTATATTAACAAAAGATGTAATTACAAGAACCCCCAGTACCAACAACTGAAAAGTAGAGCAAAATATATGCCAACTTCTAATCAGAGAGTGCAAGAATGAACTTACCTGGTCAATTGCAGTTGGCAGGAAACACATTGAGCTGAGTTTTGCCTTCTTCAAGTTATGTCTGAATTCTCTGAAATGTGAAAATGCCAAGAAATCTTCAAAATCTTATTCAGCCAAGGAGTTCATCATATCACCATTACTCTGGTTCGTGCCACGAGATCATGAAATCTCAGCATTCAATTCCTTTCTCAAGATTTGACAACAATTCTTGATAACCATGACCCCGCATTGAATGTGCTTGCCATTTATTTCTTTTACTGCGTCACCGCAAGGCTCGCCCAGACTAGCTACGAGATCATGAGGGCTTACAGCCATTACACTTCTATTTCATCCTTTACTGCCAGACCGCAAATGCTTAGATTGACCCCTGCGGGACCGCGGGAGATTATTACCTGATGTCCTTCTATTTACCACCCACCCAAAACTGTTATGAATGACCGTCGCAAGATAGTGATGGCTTACATCCACTACACTTCTATTTCATCCTTTACCGCCAAACTGCAAATGCTTAGATTGACCCCTGCAAGACCACGGGAGATTATTACATGACGTCCTTCAGTTTACCGCCCACCTGTAAATGTTATGAATGGTCATCACAGGATAGTGGTGGCTTACAGCCACTAGACTTCTATTTCATCCTTTACTGCCAAACCACAAATGCTTAGATTGACCCCTATGGGATAGTGGGAAATTATTACCTGATGTCCTTCTCTTTACCGCCCACCTACAAATGTTATGAATGACCATCATGGGATAGTGGAATGAAAACCCATTACATTCTCCTCTTGCCGCTCTACCGCGGGCCTCAGTTGAAACTCTTGCGGGGACGCGGTAAGTGATACCTCATGATGCTATTACCGCAATATCGTCGGTTACTTTTTAAACCTTCGCAGGACCGCGGGAAGAGAATATCTGCACCCGAACACCGCCAAGCCGCAAGCATGAGATGAACTGTCCACGGGGTAGTGGTAGCTTCTTCATATCAACTGTTTCCTACCACCAAGCCACAACCTATTCTTTTATGCTCTATGGGAATGCGGTATGTGCCATATTTCACTCCTCTTGTTCCCGCAAAACTGCAAAAGATAATCAATTAACCTGCAGGACAGCGGTAATAAACAAAAACACTCATATAGTCAAAAATAGTCAAGATTGTTTCAGAATGGCCATGATATATATGTATTTATTTAATTGTGGAGGAATGTTGGGGTGATTGATTTAATTAAATAAATGTGGATTTATTTAATTAAGAATGAGACTTTAGAGGAAGGGTTAATATTTAATTAATGTCAGAAGAACAGTTAGATTTATTAATTAAATAGTGTGACTTATTAAAATGATATTAGGAGGAATGATCAAAGTGGTTAATTAAATAAATATGATTTATTTAATTAACATTTTAAGAGGAGATGTGGGATAGATCTGGTGTGATGTTAGGCCATGGTAAGATTTAGGTGTCTACATTTCTAACAATGCGTTAGTTTTTGGGTCGATGAATAATGATCACAATTTATCTTTGGTAATTTTTTCCTTCACCATATCATGAGACAATTTTGAGGAAGAAAATTGATGACAAATTTCTCTATGGGTTGCCCATGTATTTATTTTCCTTCACTATTAAGATAGATTGAATTAGGAATAGGAGAGCATCAAACAAGGATCAAATTAATGAGTGCAATCATGATTATTTTATTGGATTTCAAACTTTGTCAACAAAGATACACTATC
Organism: Cunninghamia lanceolata; assembly: GCA_027924645.1. Taxonomy (NCBI): domain Eukaryota; kingdom Viridiplantae; phylum Streptophyta; class Pinopsida; order Cupressales; family Cupressaceae; genus Cunninghamia; species Cunninghamia lanceolata. The sequence goes on from BSBN01000389.1 coordinate 11,166,941, forward strand.
AAATTCCTAATGATGAATTTGATACACTATCAAATTCTTAAGTCTAATGCACTAGTTAAATATCGATCTCATCCTTCAAAATTTCAATAGGAAAATTTAGTTTTCAAAAGGGTGAAAATAAGCAAGAAAATCAACAAAATGCTCACCATGTTGTTAATTTACAGTCAACTTCAGATGTTATTTAATCTAATTCCCAAGGTGAATTGAGGGACAATCCTATATTATCTATTAATGTAATAAGATCATAGAATACATAAAGGAAAATAGATATGTAAACCAAAACACATTCAAATATAGAAGGGTTCTAACATATATGTCACTTCTATTCAAAATGAAAAAAGGAAATATACCAAGAGGTAAGATGAAAATTTGTTATATATACCTCACTTTTACTCTACAAAATGTACAGAGTAGGCATTTGTTCAAGAATACCATCAGTTATTCTCCATGTAGATGTTGACAAGTATCCAACATATTGTATGGTGCATTTCTTATATGGATGGGATGAGAACAAATGTACTCAAACTTGTATGGTGCCAACTAGTAGATCATTGTGGCATGTGGCGTACATGGACATCACCATGTGTCAGACGCATACAGTGCCAATTATATGATCATGTTTTATAGTACAAATGTCATTAGGTGGCATACGTGTATATTGGAAACATAACATGTGGTTGTTGATGTTCCATATTGTGTCTAACTAGCCACCAACATGTGTAGCAATATGTATAGCCACACTATCTAGATCCTTGAAGATCTGTAAACCTTGAATAATGCCCCTAATAACCCTAACCCCTAACCCTCCATAAACCCTAAATAATGCCCCTAAGCCCTAACCCTTGACCGCCATAAACCCTAAACCCCTAAACCCTAAACACTAAACCCAAGCAACCCTAAATCTTTATCTCCCTATCTCTATCATTCCTCTACCTCTCAATATCTCTCCCTATGTCTCTAGCCATGTGCCTCACTCTCTATATCTCCCTATTGGTTCTCTCTCTCTAAACAGTAAACCCTAAATAATGCCCCTAAACCTTAACCCCACCTAAACCCAAAACCCGAGCAACCCTAAACCTCTCTCTCTGAACCTAAGAAACCCTAAACCCCTAAACCCCAATTAACCCCTAAACTCTAAATCCAATCAACTGATCTAAACCTCTATCTCCATATATCTCCCTATCTCTATATATCATCCCTAGCCACCTCTCAATCTCTCTCCCTATGTCCCTGGCCATGTACTGCTATTAAACCCTAGTAAACTCTAAACCCTAAACTTGAGCAACGCTAAACTCATAAATGCTAAATAATGCCCCTAAACCCTGACTGCTAACCCCAAGCAACTCTCAGTCTCTGTCTCTCTCTCTGACCTATATATTATCTACCAGCTCCTATCTAGTTAAATCCTTTTCCTAGTTTTCCTAGTTTTCTTGTTCATTTCCTTCATCGATAAGGGAGAGGGAGAATTAATAGAAGGGAGAGATAGGAAGATATAATAGGAATGATAGGGGGAGAGAGGCAAGAGATAGAGAGATAGGGAGAGATAGCTAGGTAGAGAGAGATAGAGAGAAGACAGATACGGAGAGATAGAGGAGACAGAGGGGAGAGATAGGGAGATAGAGAGTGAACACTAGAGAGATGTCTAGAGAGATAAGGAGATAGAGGAATGATAGGGGAGAGAAAGGCAAGAGATAGGGAGAGATAAATAGGTAGAGAGAGGAGATAGATTGGGAGAGATCGATAGAGGAGACAGAGCGAGATATAGGGAGAAAGAGAGTGAGTGAGATGTCTAGAGAGATAGGGAGAGAAATTGAGAGGTAGAGGGTGTTAGTTGCCATTGCACCAAAAGATCAACCTATCAATGCCTGATACAACCACTTGACTTAACAAGCACGGGAGGCGGTTAAGCCCTTGTCGCAAACCACCACAGCCCAGCGCTGAATAAGGAGACCAAGGGCCACACCTTGCAACAATCCCCCCAGCGTAAGCGCAAGGTTTGAACCCATGACCTCAGCTCTAATACCAATTGTTAATAACTGAGAGGGGGGGTGAATCAGTTATCCTAATAATTTAACTTTATGTGCTTTCTTAACAGTTAATGCAACATCAAATTAAATAAGCAAGCATAATCATGAAATGGAAATAACACCAATACACATGACACAATGATTTTGACATGGAAACCCTGTTAAGGGAAAAAACCACGGGGTGATTAACCCAAGATATTATTCTCTGTTAGAAGAATAGAAGATACAAAATGGCACTTGCCAATTAGGGCTCACTGCCCAAGCACACTGCTCACAAGAGGCTCACTACCTACAACAGACTTACTGAATACACGAAGAAAACTTGAATTGATGAGAAGCATCCACACATGTTGAAGTTTAGTTCTGGTTAAGCTCAATAGACTGATCTGCTACACTTCATTCTTACTCTCCTTTAGTACTTCTGTCCTTTTACATTCTGAACCTATTTTTTTGCCTTTTATACTATTCTGCTTTTATTCACACTTTGATTCTTACACAACACACACCTTCACATCTAAATCCATCTTGTATATATATCTGCACAAGTGATTTCAACACTTTTCTAGTCAACATCCGGAATAGTCAATATTATCTCAAACTCCGGTCTGTCAGCTGAATCCTTGCATACTAAGTAAAGCGGATCAAAAAGAAACTTATAGAAGTCATCTAATAAGTTGGCCAATCATGAAAGATACCTTAGGAATCTTTATCACCATCAACATCTCATCCGGAATAACTTCTGATGCTCTGCCTATCAGTTCTTCCTCTATCTATTCTATCAAACCAGACCCTAATACTTGAATGCTTATATCTCTTTACTCTTTCATCACCGGAGGCTCAATTCCTAGAATCTATCAGTCAAGGTACTCCTCTTAACTTCCCCAAGTCCGCACTTTCCAAAGATACTTCCTCTAAGAGATCCAGACCTGACTGTCGAACCTTTCCACATACTCTATTCTTGCTTACCGGACCACAACATTCTTCAATCGGACTTCCGGTATAGACACACCATGTCTAGCAGATGTGTGGGATGAACTATGTTGCCATCAATGACAACTATCATGAAGCTCCAATGTGTCTCTTGCCAACAATCTCCCCCTTTGGCATTGATGGCAACACTTAGTGAAAAAATGACTAAGTGTCACGCTATACTCCCCCTTAGTTGATGCTCTGTCTCTATGTACATTTTCTGGAGCTCCCCCTTAGATGAATTCCTCACTTTTCACTACTCTTCACCCCCCTTTGACATCAATGGCAAAGGGTAGGATCCGCATACCAAAATTTTCAAAATTTCAACTATACTTGGCCACATAAGTATATACATATGGCATACTTACATATACTAAAGAATGTCTACAAAAGTTGTCTTCAATTGGACAAATTCTGTTGCCCAACTTTGCTTCATTCTATCCAAAATTGATATATGACCACTTAACTGGAATGCAAACACATCTGTCCTTTTTAGATCTATCAGATCACTAGTCTAGGCTGTGATCTGGGCTTCTTCTTTAATGGCCTCATGCATGGCCTCTAACTTAGGGATAATTATCTCTCTAAGTGCACCCAACATGCTTATTCTATTTTTCTTTTCCTTCTCCAGCTTCCTGATTTCATTCAAGACTGTAATAATCTGACATTCTTGATTTATTATGGAAGATGAGAGAAGATCAAAATTCTTTGATAGATTTGTCAGTTTGTCCTCCTGTTCTTTTACTTTCTTCTCAATATCCGTTGTTACTGTGGTCCAGGATATACAAAATTTGTATACATCTCCTCCATCCTTAAGAGCATTTTCCAAGCTCTTTATCCCAATATTCATATTTCTCCTATCATTAGCTAATAACCCTTGTACCTCTGATAATCTTTTTGCCAAGAATTCCTTTCAGACCTTATCTTCTGCTGACTTCTCTAGGGAATCAAAATGTGTGCTAACACTATTGACTAGAGATTTGAGATTACCGGATGAGGAGGCTGAGGGATCCTTTTGAAAAGATGGCATGATCTTTTCTAAAATGTTGGATGCAGCTTCTATTAGCTCATAGTCTTCCATGTGAGACTTCAGGAGTTTTTATTTTGCCTTTGCATTGGCAAATGAAGCTATCTTCATTGTTTGAACCGGGGAGAGAGAGTCAAAGTTAAATGGACCTTGAAGTAACTCTGGTTCATCAATCTCCAACATTTCTTTTGTCAATAAGTCCTTGACAGTTTCAACAGTGTCTCTTACCAGAGACAGAGATTTCTTCTCTTCTGCACTACCACTTATATTCTTCTCAGCTTGACTTTCTTCTCTTCCTTTCGCTTCTTCTTCTTTCTCCTATATTCTTTCTTCTCCTTTAGATCCAGAGACTGTAGGGGAAACTGGAGGAGAGATATTTGTTTGTTCATGTGCCACCTCTTCTGGAGTAGAGAATTCCAAGCCCTTGTCTTTACCTTCACCAGAGTCCATTACTTCTTCTGTCATTGCATCAGTAGATTCTTTTTCAACACTTGTAGCTGAGGGATCAACACCCAAGTCCTCTATAATAGGAATGTTGAATCTTGAGTATGCCTTCCACAAGATTTCTTCTGTTTCTTTTGCCACTTTATCAGTCTCTCCAAGCATGAGCTCATTCATTCTAGTCTTACTCCGAAACTCATCCTTGCAATCTTTGAAGATCATATCCATTTGTTTTGGAGTAATTGAAGGGTAGAGCTAAATAGCTATCTATTCTCTGATTTCTAAGTCCTTAGCCTTACCATTTTCTTTTCTCATTTCAAGTGCCTTTTCCAAACTTTTAGGAATTAGAGAAATTATTTCAATCAAGGCTTTATTGTATATGTTCAAGTACTTAATTGTGGCTTCCTCCAAGATTTTTCTATCTGCATCATTATATGCATCATAGAATTCTGTTATTGGTTGCAGGTTTCCATCCATAGTAAAAGCTTTGACTACTTCATCTGGGGACAGAGTGGGCTTTTCAACAAATTCTTCTACCTCTACCATCTTATCTGCACCGGATACTTTCTTCTTTTTCTTCATCTTCTTGATTTCTTCATCAGATTCTGTCTCTTCTTCATCTTTCTGACTAATATAAGACCTTGTGGCCTTTGTCTTAGTTCTTTTCTCTACTTTACCGGATGATTTTGCTTCTAATTTTGATGTCTTTGAGCTCTTGTCAATGGTAGGAGTGGACCTCTTAGAGGATCTTGTCTGGGTGGGGGCTTCTACCAGACCACTTTCCTTTTTAGCACCTTCCTTCTCTTTCTCTGCTCTTTCCATCTTCTCCCTATTGGCATCAAGTGCCTCTTTTGAGATGCCAAAGCTTTTGGCCATGTTTTCTACTTCTTTTCTTACCTTTCTTTTCATCTCTAGTTGCCTTAGATCAATATGGATCTTCACACTCAATTCTTCAAAGGTTCCAAACCTTTCTGTCTTGGGATCCTTTGGTTTACTAAGCATGTGCTGAACATGTAGCTCTACGATTTTCTCATCCACTTCATACACCAATGGCATGATCCACACTATTCTTGGTTCCACTGCCTCCATTAGGCATTGATCAGTCTCTACCATAAAGCATACGGTGTCTTTGTATTTCTCAACTAGAGATTGGGGAATTCTCTCTCTAGCTTGCATCATATTCTGAAAGTTTTTAAAGAAACCCCAGAGAGCTGTGTTTTGTGCTTTGTCATCACCAAGTCCATGTAAATAATCCCTAATTTGTATGGCAACCAGTCTGTCATTCTGCCATACCCATCTACTAGATCTGGGTAGCTCATTCATAAAGTAGAAGAATAGATAGAATATTAGGCCACCAAATTTGAAGGAATTCTTCTTGTCCTTTATCTTATGTAGTTTCTCCAAGAGTTGGTTTAGAAGGAGCTCACAAAGGTCATATTCTGTATTTTTTCTCAACATTTCATAGGCAGTGTAGATAGCAGTTCCAGGTACTAAATTCTCCCAGCTAGAATGATATATCTTGTAGCCGATGATCATGGATGCAAACTTGACATCCGGATCAGTGATGTCATCTACTGTCATTGCTCTTTTATCAAACCTAGATCTGGAGTAGCCTCACTTACATTCAGATTCTTGATCGATTTGAGAATAGGTATTGTAGACACCGAAAATTGGATTGCTCTGCAAACCAATTTCCTGTACCTCTACACTAATCCACTCTCCTCATCTGCATATCCCTGGTGATCAATTAATTCACCTAATTAATCCATTTAATCTTACAACCCTATCCTATTAATTGAATGAATATTCCTAATATTTATTTAGTTGATTTATCCATTTCCCTAATCCTTGTTAATTAGATAAATTATGCTTATCTGATTAACCTAGGCTTAAGTTAATTAAGATAATACCTAATTAACCTTGCTTACCTCATCATCCACTCACTGAATTTAAAATTCAGTTGTCCCCCACTATCCTCCACTCACTGAATTTAAAATTTAGTTGTCCTCCACTAATTCAATTTTTAATTCAATTGTCCTCCACTAATTGAATTAAAAAATTCAATTGTCATAACCCACTCTTCTCAAAAAAGAATTTTTAATTCATCCATTATGAATTAAAGATTCACAAAAAATAAGAGCCATTGATCTCATCTTTTGATCCTCACCCTCCATTCCTTTTTCAAAAATATATAAATGAAACCCTCACCCAAACCATTCAAAACAACTTCTTCTTGCATCAAAACCATGCTCAAATTTCTTTCAAATCTCTAATCTATCTATCCTCTAATCCTTCATCTATGTTTGTGTTGAAAGAAAGAGCAATCCATATTTGAATCAAATAGGGTTATCTAATCTAGGAGCTCTTGGGTGCAAGCTTCCTCCTCCCTTGATGAGATTGGGTCTTCATGTGAGGTATAACTTTGTATTTATTGTATTTAGTTATCATTTTACCTTGTTTGTATTATCTAATCTACATTGGCACGCATAGTGGGACTCGAACCCACAATCACCTGATTAGAAGTAATCCACTCTCCCCATCTGCATATCCCTAGTGATCAATTAATTCACCTAATTAATCCATTTAATCTTGCAACCCTATCCTATTAATTGAATGAATATTCCTAATATTTATTTAGTTGATTTATCCATTTCCCTAATCCCTGTTAATTAGATAAATCATGCTTATCTGATTAACCTAGGATTAAGTTAATTAAGATAATACTTAATTGACCTTGTTTACCTCATCATCCACTCACTGAATTTAAAATTCAGTTGTCCCCCACTATCCTCCACTCTTCCCAAAAATGAAATATTAATTCATCCACTATCCTCCACTCTTCCCAAAATGTGAATTATTAATTCATCCACTAGGAATAAAAGATTCACTTTTATTCCTAGCCCTTGATCTCATCAACTAAATCCTCACCCTCCATCCTCATCTCCAAAATTCTATAAATTGGACCCCTCTCTAAGCCATTGGAGAGGGACCTCTTCATGCATCAGACCTTTGCCCAAATCACTCCACAAATCTCCTAATCCTACCATCCTAATGTCAAAATCTTGTCTCAATCCCATCTAATCTATCAATCCCCATCTCATTCACATTGTGTTGAGCATTTGAGCAATCCACATCAGTCATCTACATGGGTACAATCTGAGGAGCTCTCTTGGGTGCAACTCCTTCCCGCATGGATCTGTGAGTTAGAAGGAAGGTAAAATTGTGTTATTTACATTTGATTTACATATTCACCTTCGTTTTGATTTCATTGATTACATTGACACGCCTGGTCTTGGATCTCATCGTCAGTTTCTGAAGGTTTCTTGTCAAAAATCTTCATTTTTCTAATAGTTTTGTCAAGTTTTGGAGGTAAAGTGTTGCAGGTTGTGTCTTGGGCAAAAACGGACTGCTTTATTGTGCTCAGGACGCTGTTTATGTGAATTTTGATAGTAAACTTGCCTAGGTTTAGTGAAATTTTTTTTTGAAAATTTTGAATAATTTTAAGGGTACAGTCCGTACTGTACGGAACCGTACCCTACTATACTATTATGTGCATCCTCCATTGGCTATTTTTGTTGTTTTTCTCTGTGGGACAAATACATTTTGCAGGTTTACTGTTTATCATTGAAGGAAACTCATTTGTGGAAGGTTTGAAAACCCTTATATCTCCCATCCTCCGCCGCAGCCACCTCTCCGCTTCCCCCCCGTGCCACTCCTCCCTTCTCCCGCCACCTCCGTCGAACCCTTTCTCACTCCAAACTCCCGCCACTCCCGCGCCATCTTGATCCCCTCTCTGCCATCCGCGCACCTCCCACCGCCCACCTTAGCCACCGCTCCCTACGCGCCTTCCCCAAGCCATCTCCCACGCCTCCTGCACTCCCCACTCCCGCGCCATCCCGTCCCCTCTGCTCCCGCGCGCCACCCGATCCCCTCTTTGTCGTCCGCACACCTCTGCCGACCACCGCGAATCTGCCTCCCCTTCTCCCACACTCTCCAGCGCTGCTTCCTCCTTCCCGCCTCCTGCGCCACCCTCCCTCGCCTTCCCTACAAACCCTAATGCCGACCAACAGCTATGGCGTTTAGGTTTTTTAGCTCACTCAAAGGGGAAGGGTTATAAACCCCTTCTCGTAATTTTTTTTTGTTATTTTGGATCTAGCCCCTGGTCATATGGGCGACTAGGGGCTTGACTGAGGATTTAACCATAACTTTGATTGCCAGCATAAACTATTAACTGCCAGGTGGCATGTGACTAGAAGCCTGATAACCGCAAACAGTAACATCAAATAGTCATGGCAACCTCTAGTGCCTCCTACATACCAAAATCGGCTGTTTTTTCAAACTCGTACAACTTTCGTATACGATGGCAAAATCAAACAAATGAATAGTCATTGGAAAGAGGACTCTAAGCACTTGGTAGTTGTGAGGATTTTATCAGGTGATAGTACAATTTTTTAGTCTTTTTTCACAGTCAAAGTCAAACCTGTCTGAAAACTTTGAAAGCTCATATCTTTTGCATTTTGTATCAAATTTTCGTGAAATTTTTTTTCCAATCATATAGAATTTCTTGAATTTTCTGTTCATGCAATCTATTTTTCTGTATCAATTCATTTCTCATTAGATTTTATCAGATTATCAATTTTTGAATAATAATCCCCTTGGCTAGTCTACTTGCTCCGTTTTCGTTCTTGTGACTTGCAGGTAATCATACGAAGCTGGAACAACATCAGGATCAAAAAACACAGTAGTTTGGATAGTGAAAACAATTTAGGTACATCCATTTTCATCCTTTATCTCTCAATCATTGCTTGCAAACACACTTCAGTTTGGGCATAAAATGAACATTGTTTGATCATCACATCATTGAAATTAAGCATAAAATCAACTAGTGTCTTCAATCACACCTTGAAATTGGGCTAAAAAGAACCATTGATTGACGTGTCTTTCACACATTTCACTTTCTAAGGGTCAATTAATCAACTACGAGTGTGAATCAAGTGGGTGTGTGTATGCTCTCTCCTTGCACTGCAAGGTGATCTTGGAGATCAAAAACACCTCACTTGATTCACTTTTGTCAATCCCTTTCCTAGGAGGCCTGCTAGGGGATTTCATCACCCCTAGGGATGACCTCATCCGAGGCTGAATCGAAAGACACCCTCTTTGAAATCAAAATCTTGTCACTCTTGGCTAAGCCCCAAAGAACTTTCTACCTTTGGGAAATGAAGGTGAAGGGTGGGTTACCCCCTTCTCCCGGCTGTGTGATAGGATTTCCCTTTCAATTCTTAGTCCACCTTGTATAAACATTGCCCAAACCTAATTGGTCATACCTTACATCAAACTAGACATTAGGGCATGTTGACTTGTTTTGCAAGTGTGCTTGTCTAATCATTAGCATATTCTTCAAATTCAAAATTCAAAATTGCTTGTGTCTTGTGTGAGTGATTCATGTTTGTACAAGTGTGATCATTTCATTGAATATTGCCAAATCAAGATAAACATCAAACACATAAGACAAGTCATTCACCTCATTCTTCCAACACATTCAAACCCAATCACTCATCTATCCTAATCATCCTAATCACCTACCTTATCCACATCATCATCCATATCATTCAATCTAATCTTATCCTAATCACTCTCATCACCCTTAATCCAATTCATCAACAGCATTCTAATCCCATCTCATCCAAATCCAACCAACATCAATCCATAATCTTCCAAACCATATTCCAAATCTAATCCAAAATCAACATCAAATCAAAAATCAAGACCTTAATTGATCACCTAATCAAATCAACCCAATCAACCCTCTTGCTTAAGATCATTAGTCTATCAAAAGCATAGAGAACCATTCATCAAAACAAATCAAATCATCCTAAGGTCTTGAAATTTTGATTCCCAACATCACAATCATCCATCATCCCCCATCATCCCATACTATCTCCCACAGAATGGATCTTTATGAATCAATACAACAAATACAAAGAATTAGAAAAGTCTATGAGCACATGGATCCTAATGCTAAGGAACAATTCAAAAATGACATTAAAAAGATACCCTTAGCACACCTCATCATTGGAGAATCCCAAACCCCTACCCCATCTTCATCATATCAACCCTCATCATATCAACCTTCAACATCTTACATATCCACACCATTAACATCATACCAACCTTCATTATACCAACAAACACCCTACACCTCATCCCCATCCACATCATATCAATCATCATTCTTTCAACCTTCATACCAATCTACATCTTACATATCCACACCATCAACCTCCCATCAACCTTCATCATACCAACTTCCATCATATCAACCTCCATCATCCTCATATCAACCTTCAACCTCATACCAACTTCCATCATATCAACCTTTACCCTCATATCAATCTTCATCCCCTTACACATCCATGCCATCATACTTATCCAATCAATCCATACCTCCACCTTATCAATCCCCCAACCTTTGTCATGCTAACTTTGATCAAGGGAACACCAATCTAGCACACCTTATATCCAAAATCCAAACCTCATATCAACAACCAAATCCCCCATCTCCTAATCCCCATCCTCCAATCCCCCCATCACAATATCCCTCCAACCTTAACAACCTTAATCCATCACCTTATGTATCTTCCAATCCACCAATCCCTATCACCCATCCACCATCTAATCCACCATCAAACCTTCCAAGTCCCAACACTATCACATCAAAAGAATCCTTGTGGGATTTCCTCCAAAGAACATCACCTAACAATGAAAGCAAAGCAAAGGAACCCCCCCAATCCCCCACCCCTCCAACACCACCATCTAATCCAACACCTATCCTTGAACCCATCTATGAACCATCATTACCTAATCACGTCACCCACCTATCCAATCCCCATTCTAATCCTACACCAACCACCATCATTATCCATCCATTATATTGCTCTTCAACCCATAAACTCATGAAGGATACCATCCATTGGCTATTAGCAAGGAATCAAACACCCTCATGCAATCCAACATCCACCAAACCTCTTGAACAACCCCCTATCATAAGTCAAGAACCACCATGTAGCCATGTTCATGAACACATAAGTCAAACACCTATCACATCCATCCAAACACCTATAACATCCATCCAAGCACCCACCACATCTATCCAAGTCAATCCCACTTCTACCCAACCACATTAGCTATGCCAAGAATCAAATCCAAAGCATGTTGAAACATCAACCCCTTCTCCTAATCAAGATCTAACATCCCATCCAATCCCATCCTCGATCCCCTCCCATCTATGGATCCCTTTATTCATCCCACATCAACCTCTAACAGCCCTTTACCATCCCCCATGAATCCTTTACCTCCATCCACCAATCCCATCCCAAATCCATCCTCCTATTCACCTGGAACAAGCACTTTCATCCGTGGTGACTCCCTTGTAGGAGGTGAACAATTTCTATCCACCCCCTAGCTATCTCCAACAAATAATGGACTCGCGTCTTGTTTCCGAAGCAACAAACATCCCATTGCATGTCGCATGCTCCAACTTATGAACTATCAAGGCAAAGGCTTAGGCCTTCATGAACAAGGCATTTTGGAGCCCATTCACACACATTCCATCCATCCTCGCATGGCCTTGGCTATACATCTCAAGGCAAACAACCTACACATGTTGATACCATCCACCCACCTTCCAAAATCCATTCATCCAATCCCAAACATGGTGCATCTCATCGCACTCCCAAAACATATGTCACCATCCCTCCTCCATCATCCTACCATTTGCAAAAGCATGTGACCATCCATCTCCCTCCATCCAATTTACCTCCACTACTTCCAACTCCAAAGAGCCCTATCAAATCCACTCTACCTCCTATACTACCAACTCCCAACATCCCTATCCACAAATCCACTTTACCTCCTATCCTACCAACTCCCAATATCCCAATCATCTAATCACTTCACCCATCTATCCAAAAATCTACTTTTTACCCCTCCATCCATAAGTCCACTAAAATCCTGAATCAAGACCAACAAAAGCACACATCTTTCAAATATGAAGCTTCCACCAAATCCATGGGATTCAAATATTTGAATGCCTCAACTCATAAAGCACAAAAGCCTAAGGATATTATCCTTTCCAATCAACCTAAAAAATCAAAAAGGCTATCAAATCCCACACCATCACAAGAAAAAGCAAAAACAAAAATGGTGTGGATCCCTAAACGAAAAGCACCAAACTCTAATGAGGCATTCACATCCCAATCCACCCCAAAATCCCAAATATCCCCCTCCCCATCTAAAAATCCCATAATTCCTAAGTCCATTTGGGTACCTAAAACCCCAAATTGACCATCCACAAATCTCCCATCCTGATCCCCCTTACTACCCACCCCCCATCCAAAACATAGGTTTCAAAATCCAACACAGTGTGTGCCACCATTCATCTTGGTTCCCTTCCACCACTTGCAATTCCCACATACCCCCGTTTCTCCATCTTTCATCCACTATCCTACATATCTTCCCCATCACATGATTCCTTGCAACCTAGCCCTTGGAGAAAATCCTTATCCCCATCTCCCATCCATTTATCTTGCAATCCATCTATCATGAATCTCCTCTCTATCACCTTCCACTAACAATCCCTCCACCTACTTATCATGTCTCCCTACTAGATCCTTCATCCCCCATCCTACACCTTATCTGCATTTATCTATCCATTTATCAAAGACTCCTATCCATTATCCGTTCATTGCCAATCCCCCTATCCAACCCCATCACCTTCACCTCTAGACTTGGTGTTCCCTTGTCATTGGTATTTAGCACAAAGGTTATCCACACGAAATCCAAGGCAACCATCATAATAAATCATGCCCTTTCCAAAAAAATCAAAACATCAAAAAAAATCACAAAATCAAAAAATCCAAAAACATCACAAAAAAAAACAAAATCAAAACATCAAAAAACATCACAAAATCAAAAATCCAAAAATATCACAAATATCAAAAAATCCCAAAACAATAGAAAACACACAAAATTCCAAAAATAATCTATCCATCACACAAATAAAACTTTCTCCATCACACTCTCATCATCATCGCATTCATCATCATCCCACATCATCATCACATCTATTCTTAATCAGCTTACACTAGATCCAAGCATCACATCACCTATCAAAGCATCATCCCTTATCAAAAATCATCAACTATCAAATTAGCATCAACCATAACTTGTCACCATCATATCTTGAGCCAATCTTACATCAACAAAACATGATCCAATCATCAATCGATTCTTGCCTTAGGATATGTCGTTCCTACGATAAGCAGAATCTATCCAATCATCACAACATCATCAAATCATCTATCAATCCCTACCTTAGGATATATCTTTCCTACGATAGGCAACATCTATCACATCATCATCCATTTTGGCAAAAGATACAATGGTTACTTGTTTGGTTCGTTGGTCTTTTGGTTTTTTATTTTTATCTTTTGTCCTTTTCGAAGATCACATCAAAGCTACCTTGATCTTACTATATCATGGTATGTGGCGAAAACATCTAGAATGGGGCATAGTCTTGCTTTTGTATGTTGTGGTTGTGGGTTGGTCTCATTACTCCAAGCTAGTATTCATATCTTGTTGATCATAGGGTCGGTTCTAGCATATTGATCTCCTTATGCATCTAAGGTTCATCATACCTTTTGTGTACTAAGGGCTTATGCTATGAGTCCCCTTCCCTCGTCTAGACAAGGTTGTACTACATTGGGAATGCATGGGATCATCCCTTTGTCTGCGTGTCTCATCCATGCAAATGTTGGATAAACATCATCACCCTAGTCTTCTATACCTTGGTGAACATATCCACTTTGCTATACAAACCTAGGATTGCTCTAAATCAGTTTTAGCACAATGATCATCCACCAATCATCTCCGAACATCATCATCCTTTCATCTCACCACTTATCCTCTGACCAGTTCAACCAATATGTTCCATCCATTTCGAGAGCACAACCGTGTTCTTGCAACCTACCTATCCTCTCGAGGGGGCATCACCCTTACCAATTATCCCCAAACCTTACCCTATTCTTCCAAACCAAAATCTTTTTTCTATCCAATACATCTCTATGTTCTAACTTCTTTGAAATGATGTTACTTAGCCGCAACACCATCTCAAAGAGGGGCAAATGTAGACACTGAAAATTGGATTGCTCTGCAAACCAATTTCCCGTACCTCTACACTAATCCACTCTCCCCATCTGCATATCCCTGGTGATCAATTAATTCACCTAATTAATCCATTTAATCTTACAACCCTATCCTATTAATTGAATGAATATTCCTAATATTTATTTAGTTGATTTATCCATTTCCCTAATCCCTGTTAATTAGATAAATCATGCTTATCTGATTAACCTAGGCTTAAGTTAATTAAGATAATACTTAATTAACCTTGCTTACCTCATCATCCACTCACTGAATTTAAAATTCAGTTGTCCCCCACTATCCTCCACTCACTGAATTTGAAATTCAATTGTCCTCCACTAATTCAATTTTTAATTTAATTATCCTCCACTAATTGAATTAGAAAATTCAATTGTCATAACCCACTCTTCTCAAAAAAGAATTTTTAATTCATCCATTATGAATTAATGATTCACAAAAAATAAGAGCCATTGATCTCATCTTTTGATCCTCACCCTCCATTCCTTTTTCAAAAATATATAAATGAAACCCTCACCCAAGCCATTCAAAACAACTTCTTCTTGCATCAAAACCATGCTCAAATTTCTCTCAAATCTCTAATAAATCTATCCTCTAATCCTTCATCTATATTTGTGTTGAAAGCAAGACCAATCCACATTTGAATCAAATAGGGTTATCTAATCTAGGAGCTCTTGGGTGCAAGCTTCCTCCTCCCTTGATGAGATTGGGTCTTCATGTGAGGTATAACTTTGTATTTATTGTATTTAGTTAGCATTTTACCTTGTTTGCATTATCTAATCTACAGGTATACCACCGGATGAGTGCAAATCGGTAACTGCCCTAATGGCATCTTTTGTGATCTTGAATGGTCCATTCAACCACATGAAGTTGTCATGTATTCTGCTCAAGACATACCAGACCCATTCATCCTCAGCAAAGTAAGGGAAATGTATACATTGTGCAAAGTGCTTCTCCCGGATGGCCTTGTATTGGGGTTTGAGCTCAAATGAATCATCTATTAGTTGTTTGTGGTAGATATCCCTCAATTTGGACTCTCTGAATTCTTCAATGTTTGCGTGAATGTAAACCCTAATATCTTCTGTATGCAAGACACCATGCGGAACACTAGAAAAAGCTCCTAGGGGATCTACCTCCAAGGATTTGTAGGGATGTTTCTTGAATTTGGGGCGAGGCCTATCAATGATCTTCACAATATTCAGAGTAGACATCTTTTTAAAAAGATTTGCAGAGAGATATTTTAAGAACAGAAAATACCTTTTGCGCCTTTAGTTTTCACGGAGTTAGCTGGATCGATTTCTAGATGAATTGACTTCTACAAATGATCTTTGATGGGCTTGAGGAAATTTGTTGCAGAGCTTCTCTTTTCTCCTTAAATGCAAAATGAGAAAATGTTTAATAGGAAGAACCCTTATATTACTCCACTAACCCTAATACCAAGTTGCAATAAATGCTCGACCTAAGTTATTCCGGTTTGCCTTATTCAGATGACTTGAACAACCGGATCAATCTTGATCTTAAACATCTTGCGGGCCTTCCAAATCTTAACCATAGTTTATTTAGATGTTTCTCTTATGAACCCTTTAATCCGCAACTCTCTTTGTTCCAGTTCCAGCACCAATTGACTGGCTGGGGGAACAAGGTTTTCTTTGTGTCTCCCCCTGAGCCAGAGCTCACTTTTTAATTTTTGGAAGGAATGTCAGCACCAGAGTCTGGTGCGGATCCATCCTCTACATTCTCTGTACTTTTCTTCACCCAAATCTTGTTCATCTCACTTTGAACTTCATCCGCATTCACTTTTTGTTTTCCCTTAGCTTGATTCTGATTATGATATACCGGACCTCTTTTGTCCTGATTCTTGCTTCTACAGAATTTTACAATATGACCAGATCTATTGCAAATTTGGCAAACAACATTTCTTTGCATATTTGATTGATATCCTCTTGATTTGCATTGATTAGCCATATGACCCATTCTATTGCATGTAAAGCATCTACCATTGAATGGATTGTTCATTTGCATATTTCTACATTCATGAGATTTGTGACCATACCTTTTGCAGTTGAAACACTATCCGGAGAAGGATATATTAGTTTGATTCATTCTCTTTCTACACTGATTAGCTTTATGACCAAAGTTATTGTAGTTGTGGCAGTATCCATTGAAGGATGGATATCTTTCAGCATTAGGCTACCTTACTGGAGGTCTTCTAGGCCTGTTCCTTAGATTTTCTGATCCAAAATTCTTCTACCCAGATCCAGAGCTTTCACCCTTTTCATACCCCAGGCCACACTTGTCATCTACTCTCTTTTGGCTTTCAAGAAGAACTTCAAGTTGAGCAGAGCTTATCTTGAATTTCTCTTTGTATTCATTTGCTGCTTGAAGATCCCTTTTAAGAGAGATAATTTGATCCTCAAGTTTTTCTTCATTATCTTTAGCATCTTCAAGATCAGATTCAAGATGTTTGATTATTCTATCCATTTCGTGGCAGTCTTCTGATTTTTCCTTGAGAGATTGTCTTAGATCATCTTCAAATTTTCTTCTTTCTTCGATTTCTTGGGTGAACTTCATAACTCCTGATTCCATTTCATGTCTTACCATGATGATTTCTTTTGATAACTTTTCACATAACTTGGTTTTCTCTTTCAGATCTCCATTTGTATCATTGGCTTCACCTTGACTTATCAATTGCTGAAGTAGCTCCTTTCTCTTTTTCATAGAGAGACTCAATTTCTCTTTGAGTTCTTTTATGAAATCATCAGCCTGTTTGAGTCTTTCCTTCAATTCATTGACTTAAGAGTTTGACTGCTCAAGATCATCAAAGGCAGACTTGAGTTGCTCCCTTATACCATATACATCCATTTGAATTCCCAGATCTTCCTCAAGTTGTTAGGCTCTTTTAGGAGGAACTTAGCTCTGATACCAATTGTTAGCTATCCTTGCCCCAAAAGATCAACCTATTAATGCCTGATACAACCACTTGACTTAACAAGCACAGGAGGCGGTTAAGCCCTTGTCGCAAACCACTGCAGCCTAGCGCTGAACAAGGAGACCAAGGGCCACACCTTGCAACAGAGGGATGATAGAGAGAGGGAGATAAGGGAGAGATAGGAAGATAGAGGTTTAGGGTTTAGGGGTTAGGGGTTAGGGGTTAGGGATTAGGGGTGTTAAGGGAAAATTGGAGTAAACATGAATAATCAATATAGTATATCAATAATACCCAAAAGTCAACGAAAAGGGAAGTAATCAAGATCAAACAAACAAAAGATGAAAAAACCTTTGCAAACCTCAATACTTCATAGCTTTCGTTGGTTGCCTATCTCAATTGATCTTGTATGTATGAATAAGACCCTTAGAGAGTGCACTTCCTTGCTATTCCAAGATTGTCAATGGAGAATGGCTATGATAATGCTTTGTAACAAAGATGAGCTTCACAACAATGGTAGTGATATGGTAACAAGTTGATCACAAGCAAAAGAAATGATGTGGGTGCCAAAGGCGCACTATAATTCTTGCAGAGTAACAATACTGAAGACTTGGATGATAGAAATGGAAGAACAGGGTTCAATTTATAGACTTGAGAGAGAGAAGATCAATGGTATAGAGAGAATGAGAAGATCAATGGTTGAGAACGGTTGAGGGATGTGTGCAAATAGAAAGAAGACAAGTGTCTTGCTCTATTTTGCATGAGAGGAATTAATAAAATAGAAGAATGAGTTAACTGAAGAGATTAATCAATTAAAAGAATAGACTAATCAGTTAAGTGAATAGAACTAGAGAATAGAAATTGCATGAGGATGAGAAGATATTTTAGCTCAATTAAATATTTAGAATATTCAATTGCATGTGCACAAGGATTGAATTATATTTAGAGATAACTCAATTTAGAAGAAATGGACAACTTAAATAAATATTTGATTTATTTAAATTTAGAGAAGATATTTTTGGAAGAAACAATTAAATAGTTGATATTATTTAATTTAGAATAAATTTGGGAGAACTAATTAAATAATTGGTATTATTTAATTTGTTGGAGGAATTAGAAGAATTTTAAGAATTCTAATTAAATAAATTGATTTTATTTAATTGTTGGGAGAATATGAATCAAATAAATAAATTGGTTTATTTATTTATTGATAGAGGAATTCGACTTAAATAAATATTAAGAATATTTATTTGGGCAGAGTAGTGTCATTTTTAGGCGTATACATTTTGCCCCTCTTTGATATGATGTTCGAGATGACGAGATTTGCATCAAGTAACATCATTTCAAAGAAGCTGAGGTATGGATAGAAGAAAAAGATGATAATGGAAAGATATGATGAGGATGCCCGCTCAGGAGATTAGATGGGGAGAGAGTTTCGAGGGAGCGAGACGGACAATCTCACAATGAAGGAGGTGGAAGAACAAGGTTAGGGTGAAGAAAATGGTTGGAGAAAGAGTTGAAGGATACGCGATGCAAAATAGAATGATAACACACACAAGCAAGTAAGCAAGTATGCACAAATGATACAAGAACAAACAAGGGATTGCCCTTGTGAAGTGGTAAACCAATGATTAAATGATATAGATCAACGATGTCTGGTTTCAGGAATGAAACATGTCGTGTAAGACGCCGGGTCTAGTTTCGACAATGCAACATCTTGTCTAAGACAATTGATATGATAACGATATACGATAGTGTTGTCATGGCGGGGAACGATAGATCCCTAGAGCAACACGAAGGATAGTTATGATTGATTGACATGGTTTACGACCAGACAAGGATCAAGACCACTGATTGCGATTGAATCATTTGACAAGATTGACTTGACTCGATTGATATGGGTTAAGGATGGACTTGCATTTGAATCATCACTCAGATTGACCGGATTGGGAAGAATGAACCACAATGATAGATAGAATTTTGATTGATAGAAGAATGACTCGATAGAAGGACTCACAAGCTTTTAATTGTAAACATTGATACTCTACATTTTGAATCTTTATTGTATGGGATATGGATGTAAATGGATATGACATGGATGCGAAATAGTTTTGCCATCTTGATTTTGCAAGTATTTTGAAGTGCTTATTTCATCATTGGGCAATTTTTTGGTACTTTTTCCAAATGTTGTAATAAAATACAAGCATCTAGGTATAATTGAACCGAGATGACCTGAGTATCGCTTACATGGATTTTGATTTAGTAATTTAATACAAGCATCGAGGTATAATTGAACCGAGATGACCTGAGTATTTCTTGCGTACCAACAAATAAGGATTGCCCCCGTTCATGTTAGGCCTCTGAAGTCCTTGATGATCTTTTTTCGATCATGTCTTTAGACAAGGTTTCACATTACTAAAGATTAATCCACAAATAGCAGACAAAGAAAATGATTATGCCCCCATCATAGCATCTCTAGTTTTTGACACCCTCGAGTAGCATATGAATACATAATAACAAAAATCAAGACTTTGTAAGTTAACCTGATCACAAACACAAAACATTCTTGCATTTAGATGTGTTTTTCTTGCCATAATTTTGATAGAATTAGTTTGAGTGCATAGGTACTTGTTTTCTTTGCTTTGGACAAGTTGATGTCTTGCATCAAAATTTCTGCTTTGGAAGCAGGCCTTTGCTTGTGCTTGCATGCATGCCTGGTGAAACGGACCCTAAGGGACTGACCTAGTGCCTCGGGGGTGCATTGCAAAATGGACTTGCCTATGTGATGACGCAGAGGCAACATAGTTCAGGGACCTGGACCATGGATGGACTAGAGGATAGATGAAAAGATATGGGATGGACGAAAAAGTGGAGCCTTGGGGGCTCATTAATAATGGCCTTGCCTACATGATGACATAGAGGTAGCGTAGTTTGAGATGGACCCTATGATACTGACGACAGACGCTATGCCAGGCTGACACTGTGGATAGGATACTGGATAAGACCTTAGTTGGTAAGGCGACAAAAGAGATAGAGTATCAAGCTATGATAGGTTAAGATGACATTATGGATAGCCTTAATGCTAGATATTGATGACAAAGAAACACCACGGATAGGAAGATGGATGGGTGACAATAGATACGGATGGTTAGGAAGAAGGAAACAAGGATGTGATCTCCAAGGACTATGTCACATAAGAATAACGTGCCCCATTGTAGGTAAAATACTTAAGATTTTTCATGACAATGCTTAAGACGAAGGTGGATGAGAGGATTGGATTGCTTGGAGGGATAAGGTATGTCAAGAGACATCTAAAACATTTATGAACATTATGCCCCCAATCTTTATCAAGATCAAAAAAAATAGAGGAATGGAAGGACTCGACAGGATAGGTATGTAATGGACAGAAGGATAGGAGATAGAAAATGGTATGGAAGGAAACTGATAGGAGAAGAGTGATATGCCAATAAGACAAGGTGCCTCCAAGTGTAGGTGACGTAGAAGATCAACTTACACACGACACCTATTTTCCAGGTTTTCATCATGGTACTTATCCAAGGCGCCTGTTTGCCAGATTTTCACCATTGGACGAAGGGATTTCTCTTTACTTTTTTCTTTTTTTTCTTTTTTTTTTGAATATTTGGATAGGATAGGAGGAATACGAACGAGAAGGACTCAAGAGTCTATCTCCATGAAAAGTGACAATCCCACCAGAGATGCATGTCGTCACACGGATCATGCCAAATGTCGCTATACTCATAGATGTTGGTAAGGATCGCACGAAAGTGAAACGGAGTAGGTACATAGCGGATTATGGAAGGTGTGATAGTGTATTATGATGCGGATAATGTAGGCCTTTATGTATGGATGGAGGAAAAGCTTATGCAAAAGTATGGACCATGGGAGTAGGATAGGGAAGATATGTGGGATAATAGTGGAAGGAAGGGGAGATGGAGGTATGTGGGAATGTTGTGTGATGGAAGGGAATCATGACCAACGGTTGCACATACCATGATAAACATTGAAGCATATGATGGGAAACTGGTGTAGGAAGCAATGGCAATTTTTTCTTGGTGGATGAATGATTTAGGCATTTAGGGACCCACATAGATTGAGTATACTTCTAATTTTTCCTTGTCATATGCGATGGAAGGAGTTGAAACTTTTGGATGGAATCAGATTTTTGGATGGAAAAGCAGAAAGTGGGTGGTTGGGATGCTTGAGAGGTGGATGCCTCATTTGACTTGATGGATTTTTTCTTAGGTACCCAAATCATTTTGCTTTTAGACTTCACTTGTGAAGGTATGGGATTGGGTATATGTGGCTTGTGTGTAGCTTCAAAGATAATTACTTTTTGCTTGGGGACCCACACCTTTTCAATTTGGCATTGGGGTGTGTGGGTGTATGTAGCTTTTGAGATGGATAACTCTTTGATTCTTGGCTTTTGTATCCATAGGCATGAGGACCTTTAGGATTTTTTACTGTATAGGTAGAGGCATCCAGATTTTTGTTGTTGAATTCCCTTAGAATGGTGAAAATGGGGTTGGTGGAAGCTCGTTGTTTAGACAACATGTGCATTTGTTGGCCATGACTGGGATTTTTAGAGGTTTTATAGATGGATGAATAAGGTGTTTGAAGAAGTGGTGGTAAAATGCATGGAGGGATATTAGGAGTTGGAAGTAGCAGAGGTAGATTGGATGGTGCAAGGTGTATGGTCACATGCTTTTGACAATTGTATGATGATGGAGGTGGAATGGCAACATACGTTTTGGGGATAGGATAGGATGTACAATGGAAAGTGGTGGATTTAGAAGGCATGGAGGAAGTACCAGCATCTTGAGTTTGTTCACCTTGGGGTATGTATCCAAGGCCGTATGAATGAGGATGAACATTGACATGGACAGGCTCCAAAATTCCTCGTTCATGAAGGCCTAAGCCTTTACCTTGATAGTTCATATGTTGGAGTATGTGGTGGACAGTGGGATTATGTGTAGGTGGAACACTAGACATGAGTTCCTTATTGGATAGAGAAGGAAAGATAGGGGATGATGGTTGCTGGTGTTTTAAGGAGGAACACTCATGAACGAAAGCGATAAGACCAAGGATATATGGTGGGGGATTTGTAGCATGGTCGATAATGGATGGTTGAGGATTATTATTGCTTTGATTTTCTATGCTTGGTTGGGAGGCAAGTGTCTCATCAAGGGAAGTGGAAGTTGTTGTATCATGGATAAACTCAGGACCATGGAATGCATAAAGTGGGCTAAGAGGATCATCATGGTCTGCTTGATCATAGATAGGCTCTCCATCGTAGATGGGATCTTGATCATAGATAGGCTCTTGATCGTAGATGGGATCTTGATCATAGATAGGATTAAGTGTGATGGGATTAATGTGCTCTTGTATAGGTTTGTCATCAACAATAATATCCTGATCTTAGAAATGATAGAAGTTATGGAGAGGTTGAAATTGGCTCTCTTGCTCATGCATAGGCTCAAGTTGCTCATGGATAGCTTCTTCATCAAAGGTAGTATCTTGATCATGGAAAACATATAGGTTATGCATGGTTAGAAATTGGATCTCTTGCTAATGTATAGGTATAGGATCATCAAAAAGATAAAGGTTATGCATGGGTCGGATGGGGGTGCTTTGATCTTGATTTAGACAAAGGTCGAATGTTTCCACATGTTCTAAAGTGAGCTCTTGACATAACGCTTGAGGTGTTTGAATTGAAGTGGAGGTAGAAGTGTCTTGGATAGGAACTTGGTCAACAATATGGAGGTGTGATGGACCTTGACTCTAGTTCATGGTAGTAGTATTTTCAACATGCTCGAGGGGTTGCCGATTACATGACGAAGTTGGGGCAATGGAAATTTTGGAAGGCTCTTTGATAAGGTCAAGGACTGGAATTTGGGGACGTGGTTGACTCTTTGCTGGTAATCCTTGGATCACATCCTTTGTAGATGTTTGGGTAGATGAATGAGGTAAGGAATGGGTGGATTTGGAGTTCTCCCTAGATTTTCTTTTGTTGTATAAATCTAGAAAACATTTTTCCCAAAACTCATCTGAGGCTTTTTTGGTTGTCCATTTAGAGTTTGGAGAACTCGATGGTGGTGTTGGCATAGGAATGGCATGCTTTGGGATATGTGTCTTAGAAGATGGTGAAGGAGGACTAGTAGACAGAGTGGTATACGATTTTCCACATGAGGTGGTGTTTGCCTTCTCAAGAGTATCATTAAGACAGGATAAGAATGTATGACTTTGGGGCATACTGTAGCTAGTACTGGCCTGCTCAGCTTCTACGATTGCAAATTATTGTTGTATAGCTTGGAGTTCTTAAGCAATTGTTATACAACCTTGGGGGGGGTGTCTAAGTTTAACTACAACTTCTGGTACTTGAGTTCTTGAGCCAGTTCTTCTAATTCAATTGTCATCTCCATAGAAACTGACACAAGACCGAAATGGGTACTCAAAAAGGTGGAAAATTTTCTCACAAAAGAGGTGGAGATGCTCACTGTCACAGACGCACAAAAATAGAAGTATAGAAGCTGAGGGTATAAGTACAGCAAGTCATTATGAATGCATAGTACTAGTAAAAAGCAAACGTGCAGCAACAGGTGATATATGCGCAGGAAGTCGCAGCAAATGTGCAATAGGTCGAAACAAAAAAATAGCTTCATAAGATAAATGTGCAGCTCTGGTCTTTTTGAATGTTTTTGCAAAGTTTAACATGCTTTTTAGTGTTGTTTTGGTTTCTTAGTTGCCAGATGGTCTTTTTGATCTGATTTTCTTAATTATGGCAAGAAGACATAGCAAACACAAAGAATGTTTTCATGGTTTTTGAATTTTTTTTTGTAATTTTTTGGACTCTTTTTGACACAAAAACAAGTACAATCCTAGGCTTCAAACCTAGGCTTCAAAGGACAATATAAACTAAATTCTCACTATCTCTAGTGAAGCATCTTCGGGAGGTGATAATCATCTTTCCCTGCACCGGCTTATAGGGGTTTTTGTCTACTAAGAACAAATGTGTTTAATAAGTGCAACCGTTCGAGTGGTTATACATGCAATAGCACTACTCTCCATTATGAAGTCTCCTAGCCTGCAAGGGTTGCACCTTGGAGGGTTTTGGGGGAGGTTGGTTGTCAGTATAACACAACTTCACTCGTTGTTTTAATCTTTCTCTCCAAACACAATTTATTTATAGTGGCTTGGCAAAGCTTGGCTTTAGCTTGTTACCACTTAAGGTCGTTCCCCAAGGACAGACAGGTATCCAAGGGTAGGCCTCTCTAAAGGTTAAACACATGCGAAAATGATATGTTTGGCATTTTGGTCACCCAAGATAAGGGAGATCATAGGCCTAGTATCATTCCCAAAAACATGAAAGATAGTGGTTCTTTTCCCCTAATTAAAATTAAAAAAACTAAATGAGCTATCTACTTGGGCACACACGTGATTGTAGTTGTCAATTGTCCCTTATGAAATTGAAGTGTTTGGCATTCATGTCCATTGTCCCTTAAGAAAGCAATATGTTCCTAAGACTTAGATTGCAAATATGATGTGTTCAATTGTCCCTTAAGAAAGTAATTTGTTCCTAAGACTTAGTGTGATAGGTTTTTAATTCTTCAATGCTCATCCTAGTACCCATTTCAACCTAATTCCAAATTTTGAGATCAGATCTTACCTTGCAGTCACTTTCCCATCCGTTTCACATCAAACCCTCTCTTTCGTCGGTTGTCTCATCCACCTTCCACTAGGTCTCCCTAAAGCAAAATCAAAATATTCTTTATCATATTAGCACAAGACCTTTTTTAGATCATTTCAGATTCAAGTAACCCTAGTAGGTTGTAGAACCTCGCTAGTGGTCTTGGTGCATGACTAGTCTCTACATAGTAAATGGGTATCAAGTACCCTTACTTGTGGCTATCATCTTGTATCGACCATCTTACTTGGAATCATTGATCAAAAGAGTCCCTTGTTCAAATCTCGTTACAAGTACCCCCTTCTTAGCAATCTCTGCCTACACCTTACCAAAGTCTCTAGTTTCATCTCATCGCTTCCCACGTCACCTTGCATGGTTTTAACTAGATCTCAATACAAAACGCAACTTGAAATGGCTAGATCGTCGAACCGCATTGTCACCCCTCATGATAGTGATGAGGAAATCTCTCATGAAGAGTACCAAGGAACCCTCCAAGATCAAAAGTTTCAACGCTTACTAGAAAAAGTGCTCCATGAGGACCCTCACAAGTACTTTATGCATCTTGCAAATCTAGGGCTTAAACTCCCTACTAACTTTGATCTCAACAAACTGAAGGAGACTGTAGAGGAAACTCATGAAAACCACACTAAGGGGGAAAATAAAGGAAAGAAAGTCATAGACTCGAACGTACCTATGGAAGAAATGAGGAAACAAATCAAGGAGCCTAACGCAACAAATGACGGATCTCAAAATAGGAACGAACACTAAAACTTACTCTTTAGAAGACATCACACCATACCCCTTTGACAAAAGTTTAAACATGGTGCCCTTCCCCTTTCGGTTTGAAGTTCCTAAGTTTGACAAGTACAAAGGGAAAGGAGACCCAAGAGATCACATTAGGGAATTTACCACCACATGCATGGAAGTAGATCACAATGAAACTTTCTTAATGAGACTATTCCCTAGATCTCTAGGTAGTCAAGCCATGGAGTGGTTCTCACAACTTCCTCCAGGTATCAAAACTTTTGATGAGTTAGTCAACAAGTTCATCACGCACTTCTCGTACAACATTGAACACGAAGTCTCCATGCTTGACCTATGCAATACAAAGCAGAAGAGTGGTGAGTCCTTCACCTCCTTCTTACAAAGGTGGAGGCAACTCACGAGCAAATGCTCATATGACGTACCTGAGAAACAATTGACAGAGTTGTTTGTCCATAACCTTAACTCCCATCTTAGCTACCAGATCCAAATTCAATGCCCTACCTCATTTTTTAAGGTCATTGAGATGGGATTATTTATTGAAAAAGCTATGATCGCCAAGGGACAAATAAAGTTATACAAGGACACCCCTAACTCTACCTACACTACGGACAAGTCAAAATTTTGGACAAAGAATAAAAATGTCGTCAATGATGGAGTAGTTATTGCCAAAGTGGCGGCTCCCAAAAAGCAATCAATCTTCACCCTCAAAGGAGAGCCAAGAAATGTTACGCCCAACAAAACATTCTCTCGGGAGCCAAAGCTATGGTTCAACTCCAACCCTAGGTGAAAGTTCACACCATTGGGTGAGTCCCAAGAATCTACATTAAGAAAGGTATTGGCCAACAATGAGATCACTCTTCTACCAACTAGCGACTATGAGCCTCAAATAAAACCTCACTATTGGAAAGACACCGATTTCTGTGAGTATCATAGAGGAAGAGGCCATACAACCAACAATTGTATCCATCTCAAACATGTCATTCAAGACATACTTGACCAAAATCAAGTAGGTGCTCAACAACATACCTCTAACAAGACGCATGTGGCATACAAGGATCTGCTTCTCAACCACGACAGGCCGTACAACAACAATAACAACCGCAATAGGAAAAATCAAAATAACAAGAATAATAATGCTAACTATGCAAGTGTGCAGTTTGATTATACAATCAACTGCATATCAGAGCACATCCCACAAATTAATGTGGTCATGCCCAACCAACAATTACAACCCAACAAAACTAATTGCAGCATCATCACCCGCAGTGGTAAGGTCACATTGAACACCCTCCCTCCAAGGTCGTCACATTCTCAGTCCAACTTCCATCAATATAGTGTCATAGACCAACTTTGAAAAACTCCTGCCCACATATCTATCTTAGAGTTGTTACGTCTATCTCCTTCCCACAAAGAGATTCTTGAGAAATCCTTAGTGGAAATGACTGTGCCCAAGAACTTGGCCCAAGAGAAGTTTCAAGCCATGGTAGGAAATCTAACCTCCTCCAGTACCATATCATTCACCGAGCAGGATGACCTCTCAATGTCTCAGCCTCATAACACCCCCTTACATATCGTCGCTTTCATCCATAAGCACCGCATCAAAAGAGTCCTCATTGATGAGGGGCAATTTAAATATTTGCACACTCAAGCTAGTGCTTACATTGGGGTTCTCTAAAAATACAGCGGATCCAAGGAAAAAGATCACTATTAAAGCCTATGATGAAGAGGAAAGAACTACTAAAGGAACAGTGGTGCTACCAATCCAAGTGGGACCAGTAATAAAGGACGTTATTTGTCAAGTCCTAGATAGGGATCTAACCTATAACATTCTCCTAGGTAGACCATGGATTCATGCCATGAAAGTTGTGCCTTCTACCTACCACCAATGCATAAAATTCCCTCCTAACGGCAAACAAGTCACCATCAGGGTGATCCCAACAATAGAGCTTGTACATCCCCTACCCCACAGTATGATTCTAGCTCCGAAGCTTCCTCGTCTATGCCCAAAGAGCAAAAAATTACCATCAAAGAAACAGAACTAGGGGAATACTCCATCGAGCACAACCTCAATTTAGCCAAAATGCCTCTATCTCCTAGAACCTTTGGGCAACCCAAACATTTTCCAAAGCCATCTGCTCCTTTTACACCTACAACTCCCTTTGTAAAATGGGGGATCCTATCAGATGAAATAGAGGAGAGAGATATCTTACACTGGCTATATACAGAAGAAGAGAACAAGAACCACCTAAGCTCCCAATGGAAATCTATGGGCGAGGTGAGACTATCTTACACAAAATGGGTTATGAAGGCCAAGGTCCCATTGGCCTAAGAAAAGAAGGAATAATAGGACCCATTCAACCTTCTTCATCCTCATTGGCAAGAAATACAAAAGGTCTAGGATACAAGGACAAGGGCAAAGCAAAAGCAAATGCTTGCCTTGTGGAAATGATCCATGACCTTCAAGAGGACAGTGACACAGATTCCAATGAATATGAGTGGGATGAGCTAACAGAGCACTCCTATGATGACAAGTTGACACCATTCAAACTTATAGCCCCTATCGTGAGGGACAAATGCTAACGCATGGACCATTAGAGTGTGATTCACCAATTCCTGAGAATACAACTTTCGAGGAAGGTTCAAGTTGTATCGCAGTAAACAATTTGGAGGAAAGTACCATCTCAAACCCTATCCCTACCAATACCCCTTGCATATCCATTCAAACTATCAACGAATCAGATCTATCCTCACTCCCTCCCCCTTGTGCATCCTGAACTTATCGACTGGGATCTACAAGGAACCCCGCAACTAGACATGTTCCAAAATGATGATGCCTACATTGACTACATGGAACTTAGGGACCACCTACCTACAGGAGATCACAAAGCTGGCTTCGCCATTGAGCTTAATACCATGGCTTATTTCAGAGAGGGTGCCAAGCCTTCCAGTCACAAAAATATCAAAATAAAAATTGGATCTGGTGGTGAAAACTACTCTGCGGCAGTATCAGATCCTAAAATAGTAAAAAGAGAGAATGCTTCCAATGGTGAAAACCCAACTGTGGCACCTAACGATGGAAGGCTTGACACTCTCCCCGACGACATGCACCAGGAGAAGTCTCAAATTGTTGTGGAACCTACAGAACCTATTAACATTGGAACAGAGGAACAACCTAAGATCATTCACTTTGCTAAGTCTTTAACTCCACCAGAAAAGACTAAGTTTGTACCATTCTTTAAGAAAAAGCAAGACAACTTTGCTTGGTCATATGCAGATATGCTAGGATTGGATCCAGATTTGATTCTACATCATCTTCCACTAGACCTGGGAGTGAAACCAGTCAAACAGAAACTTAGAAAGATGCATCCACACATTGCACTACTAGTGAAGGAAGAACTCAAGAAACTATTGGATGTAGGATTCATCAGAGCAATAGACTATCTAGAGTGGGTCTCCAACATAGTGCCAGTATCCAAACCTGATGGCCAGGTCAGATTATGCAATGATTTCTGAGATCTAAACAAAGCTTACTGCAAGGATGACTTTCCATGGCCAAATATAGATATCATAGTCAACTTAACAGCTGGGCATACCATGTTATCTCTCATGGATGGCTTCTCAGGATACAACCAAATCAGGATAGCACCAGAAGACCAACATAAGACAGCTTTCACTTGTCCATGGGGCACTTTCTACTAGAATGTCATGCCATTTGGGCTAAAGAACGCAGGAGCCACATATCAATGTGCTATGACCACTATCTTCCATGATATGATGCATGTCACAATGGAGGACTATGTAGATGATATCCTTGAAAAGTCACTCACAAGAGAATCACACCTGGCTATGCTAGAGAAAGTCTTTTAGAGACTAGAACAATTCAAAGTCAGGTTGAACCCAAAGAAATGTGTGTTTGGAGTCACCTCGGGCAAGCTCTTAGGCTTCATTGTATCTGCAAATGGGATTGAAGTGGATCCAGACAAAGTCAAAGCCATCATGGAAATGCCACCTCCAAAGAATCTTACTCAACTACGATCTCTACAAGGCAAGATGCAAGCAATCTGTTGGTTCATATCACAACTGGCAGACAAGTGTCAACCTTTCATTCATCTCCTACATAAGAACATTCCATTTAGGTGGGATGAGAAATGTGAAGAGGCATTTGGCAAACTAAAGGAATATCTTATGAACCCACCTATCTTGATGCATCCTATCCAAGGAAATCCACTGTTACTTTACATATCTGCCACACCAACAGCTCTCGGGGCCCTTCTAGTACAACAAGATTATGAAGGTAAAGAAAGAGTTGTCTACTACATCAGTCGTACATTGGTGGGCTACAAACTGTAATACTCTCAAATAGAAAGATCGTGCCTTGCTATGGTTTTTGCTTACCAAAAACTATGACATTACATGCTAGCACATCCAGTCAAGCTTATTACAAAGATAGATCCACCGAAATACCTATTAAGCAAAGCAGCTCTAACAGATCACCTAGCTAAGTGGGTTATGCTCCTAAGTGAATATGACATTGAGTACGTAGATAGAAAAGTTATCAAGGGGCAAATCATTGTTGATCAATTAGCAGAGGCACCATTATAGGATACCACACCAATGACATTTGAGTTTCTAGATGAATCCTTATTCAATATCACAACACACTCATGGAAGCTCTACTTTGATGGTTCCTATATGAACCATGGATCGGGGGCAGGAATCTTGTTGGTCACTCCTCATGGAGACACCATACCTAAGTCTTATCATCTATTATTCCCATGCACAAACAATATAGCAGAGTATGAGGCCTTGGTCATTGGTCTCAAAATGGCAACAGAATGGAAAATCAAAGAGCTACATGTCTATGGTGACTCTCAGTTGGTGATCAACCAAGTCAATGATGACTACCAAACCAAAGATGAGAAGCTTATCCCATACAAGCACATAGTCGATGACTTTAAAGAGTACTTTATGATCATCTCCTTTGAGCAGATACCTCACATTAAAAATAAAACTGCAGATGCCATGGCAACCATTACCTTACTCCTCGAGATCCCAGAGAATGAGTCACGATACGAGATCTTGGTGGAGTCAATTCAGCAACCAACTTATGATCATCCTAAAACCCACTCCATATGCCTATTAGTCAGATTTGATTCACCTTGGTACGGTAAGATTTACACTTACCTCAAGGATAACACCCTCCCACCTGACTTATCTTCAAACCAATGTCGAACCTTCATCCGCCAAACCTCTCTTTATACCATTATTGCTGACACCCTATACCGATGTGGTCTAGATGGTACTTTACTCCATTTTTTAGAACGAGAAGAATCTCAAACCGCCTTACAAGACGTGCATGAAGGGATTTGCGAAACACAATCTAGTGGTCCTTCCTTAGCTAAGAAACTCATGCGTTTGGGATACTATTGGTTGAACATGGAAACAAATTCATATCTGTTTGTGAAGAAGTGCAAGCAGTGCCAAATACACGGAAACCTGATACATGCACTAACCCAAGAGCTGAGACCTTTAACGATGCCTTGGCCCTTTTGTCAATGGGGACTCGATCTCATAGGAAAAATCCACCCGCCCTCATCCAATGGCCACAAGTTCATAATAACTGCCACTGAATACTTTACTAAGTAGATTGAATCCGTTCCACTCACCACTATCACAGGTAAATAGATTCCCTCATTCATCCTCAATTACCTCATCTGCCGATACGAAATTCCCTCATCCATTATCACAGATAATGGAAGACCTTTCAAGAACCAAGATGTACAAGATCTTTGTGACAAATTCAAAATCCAACACCTTTTCTCCACACCCTATTACCCCCAAGGCAATGGCCAAGCAGAAGCATCCAATAAAATAATCTTGAAACTCCTCAAGAAGATAGTCAATGATGTTGGCCGTGATTGGCACATCCAACTCAATCCCACTCTGTGGGCCTATCGAACCAGTATACGCACTCCCACAGGTGCTAACCCATACGCCCTTGTCTATGGCTCAGAAGCCATTTTTCCCATCAAGGTCAAGTTACCATCTCTAAGGGTGTCGTTAAAAGGTCTCATAACTGATGAAGAGTATCGAGTTTCCAGATTGCAAGAGCTAGAGTTGCTAGAGGAAAAGAGACAGAAGGCCTTTAATCATCTCAAGGCATATCAACAAATGATGTCACAAAGCTACAACCACAGAGTCCGTCCAAGAGTCTTTAAGGTTGGAGATCTAGTACTTAAGGAAAATCCCCACAATCAATAGGATCAGGGAAAGAAAGGCAAGTTTGAACCCAACTGGCTTGGGCCTTACGTGATCGTTGTTGCCTATGGATCGAGGGCATATCAGTTGGCAACATCATAGGGTGAGTTGTTTGATGACCCAATCAACAGTATGCATCTTCACCAGTTCTATACCTGAGAGAACCCTAGTATAAGGGGGGCATAAAATACAAAAAATAAAATAAATAAATAAATAATTGAAAAAATGAAAAAAACAAAAAAAATCATCCTTTGGTGAAAACCCGGTAAACAAGTGCCTTAGATAGGTACCATGATGAAAACCTAGTAAACAGGCGTCATGTGTACTTCTAGATTTCATGGAAATAAAAGCAAGTGGTGAAAACCTGGTAAACAAGCACTACTTGTGATAAATTGCCTTCTCCATCTTTGGTAAAACAATCACATTGTGTCTATTCTTCCTACTATCATTTCTCATCCGATCCATATCTATTCCATAATAAAGCACCCTTAAGCAACCTAGTGATAACCTATCATGGCTTGATACTCTATCTCTTTTGTCACCTTGTAAAACAAGGTCTTATCCAGTATCCTATCCACAGTGTCAGCCTAGCATAGCGACTGTCGTCAGTATCATAGGGTCCACCCCGAACTATGTTGCCTCTACGTTGTCACGTAGGCAAGGCCATTTTCAATGCACCCTCGAGGCTCCACCTTTCCATCCATCCCATTTCTTGTCGTCTATCCTTTAGTCCATTCATGGTCCAGGTCCCTGAACTATGTTGCCTCTGCATCGTCACGTAGGCAAGGCTATTTAGCAATGAGCCCCTGGGGAACTAGGTCAGTCCCTTAGGGTCCGTTTTACCAAGCATGCATACAAGCACAAGCAAAGGCCCACTTCCAAAGCAAAAATCTTGACGCAAGGCATCAACCTATCCAACGCAAAGCAAGAAAGTACCTAAAAACACTCTAAATGATTATATCTAACTTATGGCAAGAAAAACACATCTAAATGCAAGAATGTTTTGTGTTGTTTAGGTTAAACTTACGGAGTCTTGATTTTTGTTATTATGTCTTCCTATGCTACTTAAGGATGTCAAAAACTAGAGATGCTATGATGGAGGCATAATCATTTTCTTTGTCTGATGTTTGTGGATTAATCTTTAGTAATGTGAAGCCTTGTCTCATGACATGATCGACAAAAGATCATCGAGGACATCAAAGGTCTAACACGAAAGGGGGCAATCCTTGTCTGTTTGACACGCAAGAAATATTTAGGTCATCTCGGTTCAATTATACCTCGATGCTTGTATTAACTTGCTAAATCAAAATCCATGTAAGCAATACTTAGGTCATCTCAGTTCAATCATATCTAGATGCTTGTATTAACTTACAACATTTCAAAAAAGTACCAAAAAAATCACCCAATGATGAAATAAGCAATTCAAATACTTGCACCGTCAAGATGTCAAAAGCAAGCACCATTCGCATCCATTATACATCCATAGAAGCATCCATGGCCCATCCAATAAGGATCCAAAAGCACAGAGTATCAAAACAAATGAAAGCTTGTGAGTCTTTCTACCAAATCAGTCTTCAATCAATCTTCTATCTCTCATTGTGTCATCTCTGTGTCGATTGAGTACATTTAGACATAACAAAAACATAGCATAGGTTGCATATCATATCACATGAGATAGTCATTAACATGATTAAATCATTTGCATACCTAAATAAATGCATTAGATCATCCATATACATTTGCATCATACATAGCATAGTATCCACAGAAAAAATCAAAAACATAGGCAAAGACATGTAGAACATCGTATAAGTTGCATCATCATATAGATCGCATAAACACATTTAGCATGTAAAAACATCACATAGCATCATATAACATCTAAGTCTGCATTAGATGAACATCACATAGCATCATATAACATCTAAGTTTGCATTAGATAAACATCACATAGTATCATATAAATCATCTAAAGTTTGCATTAGATAAACATCACATAAACACAATCATAGTCTGCATCACATATATGCCATTGTCAAATAGACATGCATCCATAACATATAGTATAAACAAACTACACATAGAGATCATCAATAAGCTGCATCATCAATATAACATAAAACATGTCCAAATGTACAAAATCACAGTCCCTCTCTGAGTCAAGGTCATAAAATGTATACATCTCAAAAATAATGATACATGTCTCAGGTCTATACATTTTAGGCTATCTGAGCCATCAAAAAGTGTGCATAAAAGCCAAAATCTGTACGGAGTGTCAGCCAGCCCTGTTGCCATGGACCACTGCTCGTAATGCTACCCTCTCTGTCCCCTCGTCTGTTGGCCCCAGACTGCTATGGGCCCATCACAGAGGCTCCTGATTGTGATCCCACTGCCCTCTGCATTGTACCTGCCACAGACTGACTCCTGTAGCTAGGTGCCCTCTGCTCTGCTGGCATTGCCCCATGATATAGTCCTTTGTAAATTTGTGTCTAAGCCTGCACTCTGGCAAGCTCACCCTGCACCTGTACCAACTGTACCTGTACTTGCACCAACTATGCATGTGCCTGTGCAAGCTGTGATTGTGCCTGTTGCACTTGCCCAACTAGAAAACTATTGGTCCTATCTGTGCCCAGGGCTACCACTGCCGCATCTCTCTCTACTCTAATAGCCCACACCCTCGCCAAGGTTGAGTCTCACTCTCTGGAGATCTCCGACACCCGGCCTACATCTGTCTCTCTTCGGGCCTTAACCATCTTGAGTTGTGCCCTCAGCTATCTAACCTGTCCTCTCAACATGGTGATAGCCTACTCCTGACACCTAGTTGGACCAGACCCTAAGGAGCCTGTCCCTAAACATGTCCCTGTCCCTGAACCTGCTGCTGGGGCACCTGCTATTGGGGCACCTGCTGCTGGGCCACCTGCTGTGGTGGTGGCATCTGAGCCTATTGTGTAACCTGTGGTTGCACTACCTGCTGCTGTTGGGAGGGTCCCTCCCTATCTCTCCTCCTTTGCCTCTGTCTACCTCCTCCCCCATCTTCTCCATCTCCCCCATCCCCTCCATCCCGTCTGCCTCTGCCCCTCCTCCCACCGGCCCCATCCTCGTCGTCTGAGTCCTCCTCGTCTATATGAGGAATCAACTCTCTAGGCCCTAAGTATCTCAAAAAAGGGTGCGCTACAAACCACTCCTCATAATCTAGAGTCATCCTTGCATCTACCACCTCTCTCCTCATAGGTCAAGAAACATAAGGAGTCTGTCGGAACTCTGCCAAGGCCTCCTTGTATGAAGCCACTGGACCCCACCGGAACCTCTCTGCGTGTGTTCGTGCAAACTGGGCCTGCCCCTGTGGCATGCCTTGTCTCCTCTAAAACTACCTCTACACTCTACTGATAATCTGTCTCTCCAATATAAAGCGAGTCCTGCCAATCAGCCATCACGTTTGAAAGTAGTAGGACAGCTCCTCATCCTCGTCCTCCCAATGCTCACACTCTAGGTAGCGGCACCAGATAACTCTATCCACATTATCCAGCGTGTGCCTCTAGTACTCTAGCTTCCCCATCTTGTGCTGGGAAATCACACTTGCATACCCATAGCTATATGGCTCGCCTCTCTGTCTAGAGAAGAAGCATATCGGCCGCGTGATCGCTATATGCTCCCATAGCCAAAATTGCATAGTGAAACGCCTGCTGATAGACTAGCCCCCCTATGATATACCACCTGATGCATGTCGTGGTATAGGTGCACTAGTACATAGACACCCCATGCATAATGGGTGCGCTCTATAATCATCCTCTCCATAATCTGTCCCCAACCAATAGGGAACCCATGCGATCTCCTATCAGGGCATACAATGCCTCCGATCAATCCTACTACTATACCAGGGAAGTAGTCATAGTAATTGTGTATATCATGCCAGGAGATAACCTGACAGTCTAGGTCAGGGTCATCAAACACCCATCTGCACTCTGCAAGTCATGTGTCCCACTGAGGATCGTACTCTACAAGCTCACCCTGTATCGGCAAGTGTAAAATCCTATAGACGTCCTCAAGAGTAACCATCATCTCGCCAGTCAGGAAGTGAAAAGTCCCATCCTCATTGTGGAATCTCTCCACTGCTGCAGTCAGTAAACTGAGGTTTGCACAAACCTCAGGCATGAACCAAACGTAATCAAAGCCCATAGCGTCGAGAGCCTCTCGATCTATCTCCATAAGCATATAGCACTGCAACATCAGTAGGGGAAACTGTTTCCTCGACATAAGTATATCTTGAATGTCGTCTTACAAAGCACGCAAGGCAATGCGTCAACCTAAAGCTGCCAAAAACCTGCTCAACATATCTAAAGAATCATATCAACTAACTTAGCATATCAAATTGATCAAAACAGCATACATCTCTTGACTAGATTCCTACAATCTCAGAGATAGCTTATCGATTGACGCATCGAGCAAGATGCCAATTGAATCAATTTTGTTAAGTAAACTGACTATCCTATGCATATGCGCTAATTCAGAAGGTAAATGCACCATTTCTTAGCAAATGTGCCACTTCTGGCAGATGCGCCGCAGCATTTCTTAAATGCATCGATCCATATCAAAAGTGCAGCTATACCTTGTATATACGCAGCCTATTCAAATGCACCAGAAGACATCATGCATGCGTGAGATCTTCATGCATGCGCTGACCTATAACATGCATGCGCAAAACTCATACATGCGCAGTTTCTTAGCTCAAATGCGCCATAGGAAATTACGTGCGCAGTTCTACGTGTCATATGCGCCGAACTGCCTTCCTGTGCTTTTGCTTTGCCTATTTTTCCCTAGCATTTATTGCACTCATAAATGACCCTAGGTTGAAGTTTTTCAAGTTACATACTGGTGGTCTTGCCTTAGCTGGCTGATCGAATTGACAAACTTGCTCAAAGCGGTGCTCCTCACGCAGAATATCCATCTCAGTGCCAAATGCTCTGTGCTCTATGCTCTCCTAAGCTCTCAAGGACAAATCAACTAAAGCTAAGTGTGCAAATGACTTGTCTTGTGGACCCAGGTCCTATATATAGTGTGCAAACCCTAACTAGCTGTGTGATGACTATGACTACTTCCCGTCCCTGTTTCTTCCTGTTTCTTTAAAACACATTCAGTTTTCTTCAATCCTAACCTAGTTTTCCCTCCTTCTTCGTGAGATTGTCTGTCTCTCATCCTTCTACCTTCTTTCCATCCAATCTCTTGAGGGTGCATCCTATCATCATAACCTGTACCAGGGGCAAACTGGGGCATGTATCATTATCAGAAATTCTTATTCTTTGAAGCAACGTCGTAAACTGCATTGCATCAAAGAGCGGCAAAATGTATATGCCTAAAAATGACACGACTCTGTCCAAATAAATATTCTTAATATTTATTTAAGTCAAATTCCTCTATCAATAAATAAACTAACAAATTTATTTATTTGATTCATATTCTTCCAACAATTAAATAAAATCAATTTATTTAATTAAAATTCTTGAAATTCTTCTAATTCCTCCAACAAATTAAATAATACCAATTATTTAATTAGTTCTTCCAAATCCATTCTAAATTAAATAATATCAATTATTTAATTATTTCTTCCAATAATATCTTCTCTGAATTTAAATAAATCAAATATTTATTTAAGTTGTCTATTTCTTCTAAATTGAGTTATCTCTAAATATAATTCAATCCTTGTGCACATGCAATTGAATATTCTAAATATTTAATTGAGTTAAAATATCTTCTCATCCTCATGCAATTTCCATTCTCTAGTTCTATTCAGTTAACTCTTCTATTTGTTTTGTTAATTGATTTATCTCTTTAGTTAACTCATTCTTCTATTTTATTAATTCCTCTCATGCAAAATAGAGCAAGACACTTGTCTTCTTCTTATTCGCACACATTCCTCAACCGTTCTCAATCATTGATCTTCTTATTCTCTCTATATCATTGATCTTCTCTCTCCTGAGTCTATAAATTGAACCTTGTTCTTCCATTTCATTCATCCAAGCTTTTAGTATTGTTACTCTGCTGGAATTATAGCACACCTTTGGCACCCACATCATTTCTTTTTCTTGCGATCAACTTGTTACCATATCACTACCATTGTTGTAAATCTCATCTTCGTTACAAAGCATTATCATAGCCATTCTCCATTGACAATCTTGGAATAGCAAGGAAGTGCACTCTTTGAGGGCCTTATTCATACATACAAGATCGATTGAGATAGGCAACCAACGGAAGCTATGAAGTATTGAGGTTTGCAAAGGTTTTTCATCTTTTGTTTGTTTGATCTTGATTATTTCCCTTTTCATTGAGTTTTGGGTATTATTGATATACTATATTGATTATTCATGTTTACTCCAATTTTCCCTTAACATTTTTGGTGCATTATTTAGGGTTGAGGGATTTAGAGAGAGAGAGAGAGAGACTTCTTTTAACATGCAACCATAAACCCTGAATAATGCCCCTAAACCCTAAACCTGAGCAACCCTAAACCTCTAAACCTTAAATAATGCCCCTAAACCCTAAACCCTAACCCCTAACCCATAAAACATTTATAAACCCTAAATAATGCCCCTAAGCCCTAACCCCTAAACCTTAAACCCTAAACCCCTAAATCCTAAACCCCAAACCCCTAAACACTAAACACTAAACCCAAGCAATGCTAAACCTCTATCTCCCTATCTCTCTATCTCTAATATCATTCCTCTACCTCTCAATCTCTCTCCCTGTGTCTCTGGCCATGTCCCTCACTCTCCATATCCCTATCTCTTATGGCTGTCTTTGGCCATGTACCTGACTCTCTATATCTCCCAGCTATTGGTCCTCTCTCTAAACACTAAACCCCTAAACCCTAAACCATAAACCCTAAATAATGCTCCTAAACCTTAACCCCTAACCCCTAAACCCTAAACCCGAGAAACCCTAAACCCATATCTCCCTATCTCTATCATCCCTCTACCTCTCAATCCTTCTCCCTATCTCTGATATGGATCTCTCTCTCTCTCTCTCTCTCTCTCTCTCTCTCTCTCTCTCTCTCTCTCTCTCTCTCTCTCTCTCTCTCTCTCTCTCTAGCTATCTCCAAACTCGAGCAACCCTAAACCCCAAACCCCTAAACCCTAAATCCAAGCAACTCTAAACCTCTATCTCCCTATCTCTAGCATCCCTCTACCTCTCAATCTCTCTCCCTATGTCCCTAGCCATGTCCCTCACTCTCTATCTCCCTATCTCTCTCCACAGTCTCCTCTATATCTCCCTATCATTCCTCTCTCTTTATAAACCCTAAACCCTAAACCTCTAAACCTAAACCCCTAAACCCTAAAAAATGCCCCTAAACCCTAACCCCTAACCCGTAAACCCTAAACCTCTATCTCCCTATCTCTCCCCTCTCTCCCTATCGCCTTTGTCCCTCTACCTCTCAATCTCTCTCCCTATGTCTCTGGCCATGTCCCTCACTCTCTATCTCCCTATCCCTCTCCTCGGTCTCCTCTATATCTCCCTATTGGTCCTTTATCTCTCTCTAAACACTAAACCTCTAAACCTTAACCCCTAACCCCAAAACCATAAACCCTAAACCCTAAATAATACTCCTAAACCCAAGTAACCATAAATTAGGCACTCAATTAGGCGATAAATTAGGTGCTAAATTTAGGCGCTAAATCAGGCGCTAAATCAGGTGCTCAATCAGGTGCTAAATCAGGCACTAAATCAAGCGCTAAATGTGGTGCTAAATAAAGTGCTAAAGTAGGAGCTAAAGTAGGTGCTAAATTAGGCGCTACTTTGTGCCTTATTTAGCGTCGACTTGTTCTGGTTGGCGAAAAAAATGCCAAAAATAGTGCCATCCTGATAAATAGTGCCAACTTTTCAAAAAAATAGAGAAAAATACGTTAAAACAGTGGGTGGAAGCAAAAAAAGGAGCTAATCACAGGGATTTGTTGTAGTGACAAATGAAATTGCCTCCCTTTGTGCTTGAGGAAGGAGGGTATTTATAGGTTGAAAGGGGTCATGAAAGGTGGGAGAGATTGAAGAGTTAACTCCCTTGATTGGAGAGTTAACTCATTTGATGGGTCATCCCACAATAATGGGTTACACTTTTTGGCCAAACGTGACATTGAAATCAACATTTTGAACTAAATCTTCACTTTCTGACACCTATAGCTGCTAAACCGTTAGGAATTTGAAGATGATGCGAACTAGTGAATTGTGAGATTTTGTTTGTAGATTCTAAATATTTTTTTTTACAAAAATTTGGAGTTAAATTGTAAATTTTTTTGCATCTCCTTTGATAACTAGTTTTTAATAGTAAACAACATTTTTTTAAAGTGATGTGTATTCTGTAGCACATAAATTCTTTTCTACAAAGGATAAAATTCTGATTCTTTTGAATTTAGATTGGTAACACCGATATATAGGGCATGCATTTGGTTTCATAATGTTTTGTTGAATATTTTTTAAATTAAGTTTTGAAGTCAAACCAATTATAATTTAGACATAGGCGTATTCCGTAAAATATAACTTTTTCTATATGTATCGAAATTAAAAAAAATATATTTTATTGAAACAAGGACACCAATACCTAGGGTATAGATATTTTTCAAAAAAAATCACTAATTTACTAATTTTCCAATGTGTGTAGAACAGAGAACTTGATGTTCGGTGAAAAACCTACATTCATAAGAAATAAAAAATAAATATAATAATCAAATTAAACATATTTAAAATTATACTTTTTGGGAAGCTTATAATAAGGAATACATACTTACAAAATATAAATTTTAAATGAATTCATTTGATCTCCCAAAAGGTAGATCAAAAGTGTTTTTTTTACAGCATTTTGATAGGAGTAGAAGACTCCATTATAGGTATGGTTTAAAACTAGTGGGGTTCTATCCAAGGGGGTTTGAATCTAAGAGGGTTTGATCAAACCCTCTTCAACGAAAATCCTTTAAATGGAACCTTTCAAGGTTTAAATCATTATATTTTCTAAAAATATGTGATTTCAGCAAAAATTAGGATGTCCCAAAAAGTGTAACCCATTATTGTGGCAGCACGCTAATTAGGGAGTGAACAAGCCAAGATAGCTTATCACTTTAAAAAAATGGAGTCCTCAAGAGTGCATGAGATGATAAGTATGGATTAATAGGAGCTAATTATGCATTCTTGAAGGCTTGGAATAGTTAACTCTATGTTTAGGCCAAAAACTCATGCAAACAGGAAGAAAAATGGGTTAAAACATAGCTTTTTCGCATCCAAAACATGAGTTTTTCTGCAACTGGAAATGATGGAAGGGTCACCTATGGGTCACCCCTTTTTCCAATCCAAATTGCCTAGGGGTGATCCATAGAGGAGTGGAC
Source organism: Cunninghamia lanceolata (assembly GCA_027924645.1). NCBI lineage: Eukaryota > Viridiplantae > Streptophyta > Pinopsida > Cupressales > Cupressaceae > Cunninghamia > Cunninghamia lanceolata. The sequence goes on from BSBN01000389.1 coordinate 11,208,636, forward strand.
TTGGGTTGAAATGCATGATGGAAGATGGTTAGTTAGGTGATGAGGAGGTGAACTACCTTCGAAAACTTGTTGAAAAATGGTCAAAAACCAAATCTCCACATGTAAATGTCAAATCTCCCAGGGGAGATCCTAAAATAATAGGGGGAAATTTGTCCTAGTTGAACATAACTAAAAAATGAAAGTTAGAGATGGCTTGGGAGGTCCTCTAAAGGGCTCCTATGGGTTGGATTGGATGAAAAACACTAGGAAAAGGTCAAATTAGAACAAATAGATAAATAAAATGCTTAGAGACGAAGACGCAAGCACAGAAAGAGAAAATTGACAAGTGTCGAAAAGTGTCGAAAGCGAGGGAAAGGTTTGTACAATAAAGGGGAAACAAAAAGAGAAGTCAAAACCCATATGTTACCAAGAGAATTGTTGTTGAGAGGGTGTTATTTCACACTTACATGTACATGAAAAGGATCACGAGTCATCATGGGGTCCTCGTGGAGGTTGTGCGTGATTTTGGTGCTTATAGTACCATTCCCCATACTTGTATTATGTGTGTGTATGATTGTTTATCAAGCTTCCCTTAGTTTAGAGGGATGGACCTAAGGATTCCACATGATTGGGTGGCACTATTCCACTATTGGGGCTAACTAGACTTCTAGATATGCTTGTAGAGCATGTCAAGTTCTTTACTTGTTGTAATAGGGTAGGCCTTCTTGTACATTTATTTTGAAATGTATATTAAGGACTTGTGTCACTCATTAGCATAGTGTGTTTTAGATCCATAATTGAACTTGTCATCTAAGGTGAGTCATCTTCTTAGGATGAAGGTATAATTTGTATTCCTTTAGTTTATTATTCTATGTGTAGATAATACGTGTTGAAATAGAATGACTTGATTATGCTCATATTGATATGTTGTATAGATGTAATTTACCTTCCATTATTGAAGATATTGATAATCATGTTGTTCTCACCTTGTATGTTAGAAAAAGAGTTCATGTTTACCTCATTTCTTAGGAACCATGTCCCTTTTGAAGGTCCTTGTCTAGCTAATGTAGAGCCCATAGGTGCTCAAACATTTGGTCCAAGTTTTCTTTACATAAAATGAAATTTCATGAAGTTATGCCTCGCTTTCATGAAAATTAAGCTTGTTGGTTTTTCGTTTATAATTTTTTATGCAATCTATCCCTACAAACTAGTATTCATAGTCCAAACTACATGGAGTCCATAGATTGGAGTTGCCAAGACATTTTGCACATTGTAGAGTGTCATTCAAATTTTGAAGTCTAAATCTCATTGCTCTCAATGTTTTAAATTATCTAGACATTTTTCATGATATAGAATGTGATTCAAACATAGAAGTTTGAGTTTCAAGTTAGTTACGATTTGGTCCAAGAGTTAAAGTTTGTACATTATCAAATTCTAATAGTCCAAGATGCACAATACTTTTTAGCCTCTAAAGTCCAAGGTGAGATCATACTAGAGTTTGACTTGGTCCTATATTTTAGATGCCTTTTGAAATGTAGATTAGGACCCAAAGCCTAAATTTGTAGAGTATCTAAGCTCAATGTTAAGGAAGTGATTGTCAATTACAAAATTGTAACTTAGAATCCAAAGTCTGAGGGGTTGCAAGATGTAACCTACACCTAGAAAAACTTGAGATGTGAGCCATGTTGATCAAGCTCTAAAGTCTAACCTTCTTATAGATTAAAACTTGAAGTCTAAACTTTTGTAATTTTTCCCTCACTTTTTTGAGTCCTAAGACGTCAAGGGAGTGGCTTGGTAGGCAAGATGTAGGGGTTCATAGGTTTGTTTGGAAACCCTGATTCTCCTCCATATCTCATTTTAGTGCTAATCACGGTGTTTGGTTTTGGGTTATTTTTAAGCCTTTCACTTGTGCCACCTTATGTTGTGTATTGATGTGTGTGCCAAGTGTGTCATTGTAGGATGTTGTGAGACCTAAGACATGTAAGAGCACAATGTAGCTTATTTGATGCCACTTTTTCATCATGAAAAAATTGTTTGTCCTATTTTAACTGTTAATGTCTTAGGCATAAGCTTTGGGCACTATAGAAATCATTACTCTGATCTCTTCCTCTATTGATCCTTCAAGGTATGAGTTTACCTCATCATTATAGCATAATACAAATTGTGGCATTCCTATTGTTGAGGCCATCCATTGGCATACTCTTGCCAACTCACACTTGTCACATCTTAACACAATACATATCCTTTGTTCAATCATATGTCCCTTGTTTGGTAGGAATAAGTCTAATTTATAATAGATAATAGGATTGATCCAATTTAAATATAACACGTCTACTTTATATGGATGACATGAGATGATATCCATCCAAAACATACCTATTCGCATAAAATGTATATTTATGGTCATCATGAATGCCTCCATGACATGCATGATTAGTCAAGAAAAAGGATAAAATATCATTTACTTTTAAATAAATGTGTCACTATAGTTAGAAGCGTCATTCTCCACACAACATGGTTGACACATGCACTAATGAAATGTAGTTCATGGGTTTAAATCATTCCTTATTTACATAATCATGTGCTCAAAAACATAGTGTGTTTTTCATCAAGTTTGTTGAAAATTACAATGTTTTTTCAACATGCTTCAAACATATTCTAAGTATTTCTCAAAGTGACAAGATAGAAATGAATGTAAAGCATGTAAAAAGAATATCTTAGGCACAACCAAAGGTACGATTTATATGGAGCCTATTGAAATAATTTCATTAAAGTTTACAAATTTTTTTTATGAATATGCAAATCTATTACTGAAAAAGTATAATAAAGTACATATTCACAAAAAAATTTGATGGACACAAGGTCACCCCACAAAGTCTAGCGTCACATGGGCAGAGCCCAAAGAGAAACAAAATCAAGTAAACAACATAAGTCGTCTAAGCAGTAAGAGCAATCCCAGCAGGTGGTGGAGGAGGATCCTTATCCTTCAAATTGCCCCAGATATCATTGGGGTCCATGGTATTCTCAGGAATAGACCAACCATCCTCAGCTTCTCCTTCTCCTTTGTCATCATGCACCAGGGAAATAGCCAAGGCCAAAGTGGGGAACACTTTGGAAGAACCCAGCCAACTAGAATCTTGCGAGCCACTAGCATCTCCAATATGCTACTCATCTCTTCCAACGTCCCACACAGAGCCACCATGCGGAGGGGAGGCAAAGTGCCGCCGAGTAGCACCAACCCATAGGGGAGAGGTAGAGCACCGCCTCAGAATACCACTGTCGCCAGACTGGGAACAGGGGTTCTAAGAATGATGGTTGAGAGAACTCCTGCCACGCCTTCATCCCTGAGAGGGGGAATAACCCTAGGAAGTGGAAGCATCAGGAGGGACCCAGGCCATAGTGCAAGGGGCATTGCCCCAGTGGTCCAAGAGCTCCTAGAGGTGAGGTACTTCCAAAGCCACTTTGTTGGCTTGAACTAGAATCTGAAGAAGCACATTATTGCAAATACAAGCTTTAGTAAACATAGAAATATCAGTTGTTATAGTATGATGAGAAAAAATAGTAGAATTCCTATCCTTCCATAAAGAAAACAAAATCTCCCCTCAAAAAACATGCCAAATTTGGGTAAATCTGGAAGCAAGATGAGGCTAATCTCCCAAAAGAATCATATGCCAGGAAAAAGGTTCTAGATGGAAAGGCCTAAAAAAGTCATGAATCTACTTCCAAAGGTTCTGGGCACATCGGCAGAACCAGAAGATATGCATAAAAGTCTCTAGTTGGCCACAAAATGGGCATCGAGGATCAGCAACACCTAAATGGTGGAAGTGAGATCCAATTGGCAACCCTTGAAAAATCACATACCATGCAAAATGAGCAAACTTGGGTTCAAAAATTGTAGACCAATTAGTCTGGAATCACTTTTACCAAACAGAAGGTGAAGACTACAAATGCCACCGGTTGTTCAAAGAAGATACCATTGGTATATGTGGAGATAACAAACAATATCCAAGCTACAACTTGTACCAACAAAAAGTGGTCTCAAGAGACCACAACCAATCCTTCCACCAAGGTTTAGCAGAGAAAATACCAATCCTATGAATCATATTCAATGGGAGAGATGACATCACAACATCAAACATTTCACAATCCAATATGTTAAGATTAAATTGGACCCTTATATCATCCCATGAGCGTAAATTCATTGAGGCTCTATAAAATTAGTCTTTGGGAGTGTGAATGCCCCGCTTATGAAAATGCAAAGCATGAACCCAAGGAAGCTTAGCGAGAGGGCACCACTAGAGGTTGTAACAATTAAATGAAAGGCCTTCATGAAAACTAGAACCATTCCAGTGAAGCCATGGTTTAATGGCTTCCCAAGCCCACCAAATGATTTTGGCAACAAAAGTACCTTCAATATGAACAACTACTTTCATAAAAAGAAGGGTTTGAAATCCAATCTCCTTCCAAGCTAGGCGATGAACAGGGTAGCCTAAAGAAATACAGTATCGAAGCAACACTTTCCAGGCCTCGTTACCAGAGATCACCCACACAATCCATTTGGCACAAAGAGCCATACCCTGGTGATGAGTGGAAAGGAGTCCAAGCCCTCCAGAGACTCTTGGGAGGCAGCCAAATTCCCAGGCCACTTTGTGAAATCCTCTATGCTCCTCTAAGGAGGCCCATAAAAAATCCCTAAGAAGCTTTTCCAACTTCATGTATGAAGCTTTAGACGGGGCCCAACAAGAAGAGTAATAAACATGAGTAGCTACAAGAATTTTGGAGCAAACCTAAAATTTACCAGCCAAAGAAAGTGGCTTGGTAATCCAGAATGAAAGCTTTTTCTCAATTTGAGAGAGCACAGCATTCCAAAGATCCACAGAGGAGGCTTGGAAAGCAAAAGGAATGCCCAAAAAGAAAAAAATTTCTCCATGATTGATCCACTTCCATTGAAATTGAAGGAGCCATTGAGGAGTCAAAAGGATATATTACCTATAACATTGAGTTTTATGCCATTGAATTGCAGAGCCAGAAGCTAGACAAAACGTGACAAGGCAGCGAAGAGCTTCTTTGATATTTTCCTCTTCTTCAATCAGCATAAGAAAGGAGTCATCTGCAAAGTGACCATTTACAAGCTAAGCAGAAGAATCATGGAGAGAAATCGCTCTAACCCTTCCAAGAGAAATGGAATGGGCCAGAAGATAACCAAAACCTTCAGCAGCCAAGATATATAAAGAAGGAGCAAGCGGGCAGCCATGCCTGATAGAATGATGAAGACCAAAAGATTGAGATTGGTGACTGTTAATGGTAATGCATGCAGAAGCATCTCCAAAAAGCATTTTGATAGATTGAATAAAATGGGGGCCAAAACCCAGAGCCTTAAGCATGGCAAGAATAAAAGGCCACTCAATGTGATCATAAGCTTTAGTAAAGTCAATTTTGAGGAAAAGGGCATGTTGTTGAGACTGGCGAGCCCATTCCATACCTTCCCAAATAGCAATAATATTATCCAGAATGAATTTGGATTTAATGAAACCTGTTTGTTCTGGGTGAACAATTGGCAGAAGCAAATGACAAATTTTTAAGGCTAACGCTTTGGCAATGATATTATAGGAAACATTGAGCAGAATGATAGGACGCCAATTGCAGATACCTTCAGGGTCGCTAGCCTTAGGTATGAATTTGATATTTCCTTTGTTAATTAAATTACCTAAGGATTGATTATGAAAGGCTTCCAGGTAATATTTGTGCAAGTCAGGACCCACACAATGCCACAATGCTTTATAAAATTCACAAGGAAAGCCATCACATCCCGGAGCTTTATCATCCACCATGGAAAAAGCAGCTTCCTTAATGTCTTCAATAGTGAGCAATTGCTCACAGAAGGCATGTTGAGATTCTGAGAGCTTAGAAGGAACAACTTGAAGGCATTCCTGCAAGGCTCTATCGCACTCTGGAGAAACCTCTTGTGCTATGAAAACTTTCTCATAATGCTAGACAAAAGCTTGAATAATATCTAGCAACTCAGAAAGCACAATTTTTTAGTATCTTCAAAACTAAATAAAATCTAATTTATAAGAAAATAATATAGTTATTTAATTCAATTTTAATCTTCTATCCTGCAAGCTAAACCCATAAAAATACTTCCATATGATATCTAATGTAGACTAAGAAACACCTATAGGATAAGTAACAAAGCTTTTTTAGATTATTGTCCATGTCTCATATGTTGAGTATAAAGAGCAGCAAGAGGATTAAATCAATTGAACAGAACAACAAACAAAGGAATGACAAACATTAAACAATCAGAGAGAGAGAGAGACAACATGAATTACGTAGTTCATCATTAATGGCTATGTCCATGGGAAAAGCAAGGGAAACTCTATTTTGTTATATTCACAGTAGCATATACAATGTATTTTCATCAATCATATCACACATGAGAAATGAAATCTCATTCTATAGATATATGGAATAATGAATAGAAAAGGAGCAAAATGTGAAGGGTCGCAGGTCAAAGAGACCGTTGGACTTCACAAATCAACATCATATGCCTTGCAATCTGTATCCACGTTAAGAAAACAAGCTCATAAATTATAGATTCCAACAAATTGAATAATTTTAGATGAATAATTCAAACCTTGGCTTTTCAAATAAAAATGACCAATCAAAATAAAATTAAAACCAAACACTAATAGAAATAAAAATTTCTTGTCTCATAAAAAACCCTAGAATTTGTTGAAATATGAAATTAGTTTTACTTATTCCAATAGTGACGAGCAATCAACAAAAAGTACCTAGCTAGTGAGGTCATTAGGCCAAGCCAGAAATTTTTTGGCCATGTGCCACGTGTACACCATGCAAAATTGCATGTGGAAGTGCCACTCACACTTTTATACATTAAAATCTATCTTTAGATTTGATTTTTTTTTGCATGTTCTTTTTTGTGATTATTTAAGTTCATCAAGCTTGAATGCCAAGGCATGAGAAAAATGTTTTTGTACCTATGAATTTTCTTCTGAGAATAAAATTGAGAGATCTTTGCCCGTGGTTTTTTTCCTGGCACATTACCAGGTTTTGCACATAAATCTATGTTGTCTATTTTGTGCTTTTATTGCTAATTCACTATTATTTCAATTCTGCACTGCTTATTTTTCTAACAATTGGTATCAAAGCACATGGTTTTGTGCATAAATTATTTTGTCAATTTTTCATCTTTGTGAAAAGCAATGACAGGAGGCACAGTTACCAGATTTGAGGTTAAAAAATTATATGGTTCCAATTTTTCTTTGTGGAAACTAAAGGTTCAAGCCTTATTGGTGAAAGATGGATACACCTTGGCTCTCAAGGGGATAGCGTTAATACCTACAGCCATGAAGCAAGAGGATTGGGATGAACAGGATAACATGGATAGAGCTACAATTCAGTTATCTCTGGCTGATTTAGTTTTATTCAATGTTGCAAAGGAGAAAACGGCACATGACTTGTGGACTAAGCTCGAAAATCTATATGAGACCAAGTCATTAGAAAATAAAATTCTCTTATGATGGAAGTTGTATAATTTGAGGATGCATGATAGTTCTTCGGTCACAGATCATCTCAATAATTTCAACACACTGATTAGCAAGTTGGCTTCAGTGGAGGTGAAAATTGAAGAAGAGGATAAAGCGGCTATACTATTGTACTCTTTTCCTAAAACTTGGGATCAACTATTTATGGTGCTCAGTAACTCAGCATCAAAGGGGAAACTTATATTTGAAGATGTGGTAGCCACAGTAATTTCTGAAGATTCAAGGCAAAAGACATCTCAAGGGACTTCTTCTTCCTTTGATGCCCTTGTTGCAAGGGGCAAAACTTTAGAAAGAGAGAAAGCTAAGCATGGAAAAGATAAGTCAAATCCAAGGGGTGGAAAAGAGTTAAATGTTGGAATTGTGGAAAAACAGGGCATGTGAAAAAGGATCGCAAGTTGCCCAAAGAAAACAAAGAAAATCTTATCTCGTAGCCATCGGAGGCAAACACGGCAAAAGTTGAAGCACTATTGGAAGATGGAGAGGTTTTGCCTTAAAATATGAGAGGTTCATTTTATCATGTTTGGATCATTGATTCTAGTGCCTCTTTTCACATGATTCCTCACAAGGATTGGTTTTCTTCTTACCGATCATGTGATGGAGGTATGGTTTAAATGGGAAATGACAACCCGTGTGAAGCTATTGGTGAAGGAGAGGTCAAAATCAAAATGTTTGATGGGATTGTAAGGACTCTTTAGCATATAAGACATGTACCAAGATTGAAGAAAATTATGTTGTCACTTGGAGTATTTGATGATCAAGGTTACCGATTCAGTGTTCAGAAAATAGTTGTCTCAAGGTAACAAAGGGAGAGTTGGTGGTGCTTAATAGAGAAAAGGTTGGCAATCTCTACATGATAGTTGGATAAACTTGTAGTGGATAGGCTACAATGGTATCAGATGCAGAAATGGATTCATTATCTACATGGCATCAAAGGCTAGGCTACATGAGTGAATGTGATCTCAAGGTACTGCTAGATAGAAATCTTCTCCTAGGTGCTAAATCTAGTGATTTGATTTTTTGTGAGAATTGTTTGTTTAGAAAGCATAATAGGTTGAGTTTTTCTAGTTGCACTACTAGAAGTAAAGAAATTCTAGATTAAATCCATTTAGATACTTGGCAAGCACCTGTTACATCAATTGGGGCTTCATCATATTTTGTTTCATTTATAGATGATTATTCCCATAAGGTGTGGATTTATCTGTTGAAGAAGAAATCTGATGTATTTTCTTATTTTAAGAAGTTTAAGGCTTTGGTAGAGAATCAAAAAGGTAAGACAATTAAGTGTCTTAGAACAGATAATGGAGGGGAATTTTGTTTAAGTGAGTTTAATTAGTTTTGCAATGAGCATGGTATTGCAAGGCAGTTGACGGTTCCTAGAACACCACAAAAAAATGGTGTTGCTAAAAGGATGAACCATACAATTATGGAAAGAGCTAGATGTATGTTGAGCACTACTGGATTGGAGAAAATTTTTTGGGCTGAGGCTATTAATACAACATGTTTCTTGATTAATAGATCACCCACTATAGTTATAGATTGTCAAATTCTTGAATAATTTTTGACAGGTAAACTTGTTGATTATTCCTTTCTTCATGTTTTTGGTTCTGATGCTTATGCTCATATTCCCAAAGAGGATAGGAATAAGTTGGACGTGAAGTCCATGAAACGTATGTTTCTTGGCTATGCATAAGGTACAAAGGGGTACATGTTGTGGGATATTGCTTCCCGTAAGATTATTATTAGTCGAGATGTTTATTTTAATGAAAAATCATTGCAAAGAAGTAAAGAACATAAAAGTACATAAACTATTCCAGTAGAGGTGGAAAAGTATGATGCTAATATGGAGGTGCTAGATTAAAATCAACCACTTATTCATGAAAATAAGAAAGATGATAATCATAATTAGTTATATGATGACGTTGAACAGCAACCAAATGAGCCACAAGGTAACACATTACCCCTTCTAAGGAGATCCACTAGAGTTATCAAACCACTAGCAAAGTATTCTCTTAATTGTAATTCAGCTTATGCTTTACTTACTGATGTTGGTGAGCCTAGCTCATACAAGGAGGCTTGCAAAGATGAAGAAGCAATAAGTGGAGAGAAGCCATGGATGAGGAGATGAGAGCTCTACATAAAAATACAGCATGGGAGCTTGTGTAATTGCCTAAGGGGAGAACAAACTTTGGCAACAAGTGGGTCTTCAAACTGAAAAGGGATATAAATGATAATGTGGGGTGATATAAAGATCGGTTGGTGGCCAAGGGGTATGCACAAAAAATTGGTATTGGTTTTGATGAAATCTTTTCACCTGTGGTGTGGTTAAGTACAGTTAGAGTTGTTTTGGCTCTTGTTGGTAGTCTTGATTTGGAGTTACAACAGTTAGATGTTAAAACAACTTTTTTGCATGGCAATCTTTCTAAGGAAATTTAAATGCAACAACCTTCTCTTAAATAAAGCATTAAAATATTTATGTATAAAGGACAATAAACACTTCACCTTCTCTTAATTTAGGTTAATTAAATAAATTGCATTCACATGGGATTAAATTTACCTAAATTTAATAACTAAACACTAAGGGCAATGAAAATATAAAATAAATGTTGAAGTATAGAAAGTATATGCAATAAATGAAAGTACGTGTCTTCATAATCACACCATTCCATGTGTCATCACACTTGCACACTTATCTATCAACATGATTATCTATATCACTAATCACCATATAACATTTTTCAAGTCAATCAAGGCTCTCTTACTTCATCATTTGGGTGGTTATACATTATCATGATCATCACCCATTACACATCTATGCATCTCATTGCTTGAGTAAGAAGAATAATCTTGATATAGCGATTAGACTATCCATGTCTTGAGACTCAATACTAATCATCTATGTCTATACACTTCTACTCTTTAATTCACTTAGTTCACCTCTATTTGCTTTGTTGTCTAGATTGGTGTTATTCAAAAATTACCTTTGGAGGGCTATCAAGATTGCTAGGGTTCATGTTCACTAGGTCAACCCTCCAAAAAGTACCATCTTTATAGACATGCCAACAATAAAAAACAACAAACTTCAGCCATGCAAATTCTTGAGGATGAATGTGTAGGTCTAGATTCATTTTAGTATACCAATGGAAGTGTCCTAGCATATTCATTTAATGCAAATGATTGAACGAGATTGGATGAGACAAGATAATAAATGAATGCAATTGAATCCCTTTAATTATAAGGACAACAATAAATCAAGAAAATCTATGTTTAGTTGGCTCTACATTGGAGAGGAATGAGCAAGAGTCAACCAAAATTTAAATTTAAATATTAAAATCTTAGGAGTCAAGTCCACAACCATGGGACTGATTTGTACCCATAGAAGTGTCCCAGTTTAAAAATAATAAAATCAAGGTGGATGATGCATGCATGGGGATGGGTGCATGGATAGCATAATAAATACATAATTTAGATGAATATATTAGAATACATGTTTATACAGATAAGGTAGGAGATAAATGTGTAGGAATGTGTGTGAATGGATGAGTACAGGGATGGAGGAAGGAGGTAGACTTCTCACAAGATTGTGATATTTGTCAATATATAAATGTATCATGATACTCTATCAAAATGGGCACAAAACAAAATGGGAATTGACGTAAGTGTTCAAAAATTTCACCTTTACATTTTCCCCCACTACAAGATGCATGTGAATTCTAGAATGATCATATATCACAAAGTATGTAGCACTCACAAACATGGGTGTAAAGTAAATATTTAGATATAAAAGGATATGTGAGGGTCCATATAAACTAAGAGATCCTACTAAATTTTATTGTATAAGTTCATCCTTTAGCATGCACACTCGATGGGAACTCAGAAATAGAGGAAAAAGATGCCATTACTAGCTTATGTCACACAAATAAAAGTGAAAACAATAGAAAACTAAATTTTACGTTCATCAATTATAAGCAACAAAAGATAGCTCCAAGATGAAGTATGTGATGACCCTTAGCCAAAATATCTATAAAATACCCAAATCAAATATTTATCTTAAAATGTCCAAAGCTAAAACACCCATAAATTATATTCATGTAAAATACTTGAATTTGAAAACCCAACTTATAGAGTAAACTTGCACATATAAAACTTGATGGAACTGGTATATTCTATTCATATAATTTTATTCAAATACATTTCTATTCCAACATTACAAAGGATATACTAAAATATTGTTGGCAATAGATATTACAATGGTTCATAATCATTTTATTAAAATACCCATAATGATGAGATAGACAAAATCTTACTAAAATTTTTCACATCTAAAATGCAGTTGCAACATTTGGATGAAGCTACCCATGAAAACTCAATGGTTTGTATCCTTCAAACTCAAGGGAAACCAATGAGGTTTCATCCACTAATCTTGAGAAACTAAGAGTTTTCATCCTCATATTCATTATATGAACACAAATGCTCAATTCTATGAATCAAGGTTTGATATGGTTGGAAAAGATCTAAAAATGATGGAGTTAATTACCATAAATAAGACTTAGAGGTTTTGGCATGTGGCCTACACGTTTGGGTAGGAATTTGAGAGTTTCCCTACAATTTTTCATGGTCAAAGGAGGCTATTGATAGTATTCTAGGTCACACATCATGGGAGGTGGAGTCCCCTAGGATGTTTTGTTGTACTAGGATTTGTTCTTAGAGTGATTGTTCAAGATCTTGATTTTCTATGTTCTTAGGAACTTATGTTTCAAGGATATTCTCTTTAATCTCCCCTAATTCTTGCCATATCCAATTCCCCCTCACACCAAGATACATCAAATACTTGGTGGAGAGAATATGGATGTTTACAAAGTTTGGTGTTTACACAAGAAGAAATGGAAAAAAGAATGGAACTTGAAATGCAGCAGCGTCTTGAGAGAGCTAAACAAGAAAATAGTTGGCATTTTCCAATAAGAACTTGAGGCTCAAATGGCCTATCAAGCAGATTATTTTGAAGAGGAGAAGGCAAGAGGAGACAATAGAACATTTGTTGATGGAGGAAGATAATGAACAAATCAAGCAAGTTAAGATGATGATGGTTGGTAGGGAAGAGTTCATCAAAGTAGAAGAAAAGCACATGGAGGTTGCAGCCATTTCAGAACTTGAAGGTACCAAGATAGCAAGCCTAAAGAATTATCTGATTTTAGAGGGAAATGACATTGAGTTGGTGTCAAGATTTGATTTATTGCAGGTCAAGGATGAATTGATTCAAGGTTGGCTTCAAAGGTATGTTGGTATGGTGATGGAAGGGATGTTTTCTTCATTGTTTTCAGAGGAGGATAGTGGTCATTCAGTATTTGTCATGTCAGAGGTTAGTGAACCTGATAAAGCATCCATAGGGGCAGAGCATCATATGGGAGAGGTGAAAAATAGAGGTGAAGAGATCACAATTACACTACAAAGGAAAAGTAATAAGGAAGGAATACACAAATTTCTTGGTGAGATTTCAAGGAGGGATAGACCTAAGTTCAAAATGAAGCAAGCTATGGAAGGAGAACAAGGTTTTGTGGTAGAGTATGTAGTCCATCAGGGCAAAAAGGATCAATTACAAGGTAGCAAGACAGATGGGAAACAAGTTTGCATTGACAAGATGAAACACCTTTGCCAAGTGTTCAAGAAACCTAAGGTGAAAATGAAGACAACATGGAATTGTTCCTAGGAAGACAAAGTGCAGAGGCTAGAAGGCATTGAGTAGAAGAGTTCAAAGGTGGATCCCTGTTACTACCCTCAATTCAAGGGGGGCGTGAATTTTGCTTTCTCCAGGAGTATGGTACAGGAGCACCTGGTTGAGTTCATGCCTCCATGAGGCAACTTTGGCTTTTTTATTTAAGTTTGATTTTTTTTTCTTGTAATAAGGTCTTTAGACCATTTTGAACTTGTTTGAGTCTATTTTAAGTCCTAGGAGTTCATTTTGGAATCATATTGTAAATATTGTAAAAGTTGTCATGTTGTAAAATGTAAAAATGCAACAAAAGGAAGATGAAGGGTCAAAGTCAGTTGGAATTAAAAGAATTTGGTTTGTAAATATTGAAGCTAGTTGGGAAAGGTTTAAAAGATGTGGTTCCATTGTTGTTTTTGGGATTTGAAGGTTTGGAGAATATTTTGATGATCAAACAGTAGTAATACTCTATTTTCTATGCAATTTTCTGTATTTTTTTGTTGCTACACAAGACTATACGGCCCTGTACGGCCAGGAAATAATGTGAAACTGACTTGGTTCAATAGTGATTTGAATCTTCTCTCATTTTCAATTGGTTTGACTTGTTTTCATTAAGTTTGAAGGATTTTATTGCATTTTTACTGAAAACTATCATATAACCCCAGTTTTGAGGGTTTTGATTGAGAAAAAATGAAGTTTTGAGCAATTCCACTGGTGAAATGGCTTGAGAACCAACGGAATGGAGGTAATTAGGTTGGGTTTTGTGTTAAATGTGTTTTCAGGAGTAGGGGTTGAGGATTTGGGCAAATGGGTTGATGCCCTAGTTGATTAAACTCATGTTTTTAAGCACTTGAAGTGTATAGGTGATAGGGTTTGTGAAAAAAGCTTTGGAGAAATTGTTTTGGGTGATGGAAAGTGTTTGTGCAGATCATATTTGATATGTCTGGGCTGGTGGTATGAGAGTTTGAGGTCTGGGTTGTGGAAATCACAAAGTGACCAATCAAGATAAGCCTAATTAGGCCTCTTTTCAAGTAGAACAGTCAATTTTAGGACCTTATGTTACAAAACAACCCCATATGATTTTGAGATATGTTATGTAAGAGGGAAAAGGGTATCCATAACTATAATTATATTTTGGATATGAGCCCTGGTTTGGAAATTATGTCAAAAAAACTCTTTTACTGTCTTAATTAGGCCTAGTTGAAACGGTAGTAGTCAAAATTTGAAAGTTGTGTTCTAAAGTGACCCCACATGAAAATTATATATGTTCCAAAGGGACATAAAGGGTATCTCAAATGATTTTTATTTTTTTTGGTTTCGAGTTCTCCTCTGAAAGTTATCCTTGAAAAACCTGTTTTGAAGGGCTACTAGACTAGACGGGCAGTTGTGAAGGGATGCCTATTGTTTGATGGTTCAAGACTTAAGAAGTGGATTGGTTGAGTTGGTTTAGTGATTTTACACCCTTCTTTGCATCATTCTTTGATCTGGATTGATGTTCTAAGAGCTACATCTTAGGGGGAGTAGCTGAATGATGTCAAAAGAGTTGGGTGCAGAAGTTCAACTTGATTAGAACTGCAGTGTGCAAGTATGTGCCCTTTTCCATTGATGTCAAAGATGTGAAAAAATAAAGGGAAGAAAGAATGTAGATGAGTAAAGAGAAAGGGGGAGAATCTTGTCTTGATGGTGGTCTTTTCAGTTTTTCACATCATATGTTGCCATCAATGACAAAGGGGGAGATTGTTGCAAGTATGTGCCTAATTTCGATGTTGTCATTGATGTCAACATATCTTTGTTGTCATTGGTGTCAATTGTATCCATATATTGTTACTTTCTTATTCTTTTAATACACTCATGTAATTGACTCTCATGTTGAGGATATTGAGAAAATTAGTCCTCCGGTAAAAACGGTGAGGTGCAGTGGAAACAGTGTGCTGAATACAGAAGAATAGTCCAGAAGATTGCTCCGCATTTCCTATAGGATGAATATCTTTACCTGTGGATTGGAATTTATTTAGAAGCCTATCTGAAGATTCTATACTCTGAGTTTGAGCCTCCAGTATAAATATTTGAGGAAGTTGTGTTCACCAGAGTAAAACCTATTTTTTCTGTTCATTCACTGGTGTCCGGGAGAAAGTATTTTGCTCCACATTCCTCTACATTGAAGTATTTTGCTCTGCGGTTTCAGAGGGAATTCTGGGATGATGATAAGTACCTACAAGTCCAATGGTTTGTGATTTGGTGGTCTGCAAGCTATCTTTCTTTTATGACAGTTGAAGACAGTGAAGTTGATGTGCTCCGGTGTGAAGAATCTCATGGATGAAGTTGTTAGATTTTGTACGGTTGCTCCTAGTGATTACAACATACTTATGGAGGCCTCCTAATCATGTTCCTACCTTTACATTGGTCCGCGAGGAGTATTTCAGATCAAAATTGAAGATTGTTCCCAGATAGCATAGCGTGTAACCAGTCTGAGCTGACTTGGTTAATTCTAGTGATTATAGAAGCGTGTTGTGGCATGGAAGATTGTGTTTGAGTCCATGCTAAGGCATGATGTGATCCACTCATAATTTTATGTCTTCTCCTTAGCATAATTTGTATTAGGTCCAGACCTATTTTGATGTAACGTATGTTTGCCGACCTTGGAGTTTGCTCCAATGGTAGATGATTGTAATGCCGACCTTGATTATTATTCCAAGGTTGATGTAGTGTATAAATATTTGTAATTGAGTCATGAAAATGTGTCCCAAGTGTCGAAGATGTGAAAATAAGCTGGAAGTAAAGTAAAGAGCAGAGCAGAGGTGTTTGTGCTTCAATGGAACTAAACCTTGGCATGGAGTAGATGTTGTTATCTCAGTTCAACCCTTTGGTAATGATCCTTCTTGTAGTGAGCATTCTAGGCAGTGAGCCCTATATGCAGTGAGCCCTATATGCAGTGAGCCTCCTTTTGCAGTGAGCAATTTGGGCAGTGAGCCTTTGATTTTTGGTATTGATATAACATATATATTTCTGCAGGCTAACACCCACTGTGGTTTTTCCCTGTTAGGGTTTTCCACATAAAAATCCGGTGTCTTATGTGTTGATTGTGCTTTTGTGTTATGCTTCGCATTCTATGCTTTCATGGTTATATCTGAATATAAGTGATTGATAAGTTAAGGATTGAAATTGGTTAAAAGTTTTAGGACAACTGATTGCGCCCCCCCTCTTAGTTGTCCAGTGCAGTTCAACAAGGAGAAGATAGATGAGGAAGCATTAGAGGATTAGGAGGATGAGGTAGTGACAACAATTATCTCTCCTAGACATTAATATACCTTTCAAAAATGATGGAGGATGAGATGAAATGAGCAAATCCATCATGGCAGTCTAGTGATCCTACTAAGTACTAACTAATCTACTCCTTACACTTTCCTTTGATACTTTTCTCTATTACGCTCTAACTTCTTCTTTCTTTTTCTTGTAGGCAATGTTGATGAGCAAAGATATTTTGTGAGACATACTTCCTTAGATATTGAAGTTCCTTTCATTAGACACACTCGAGAGGCACTTCTTGTTGATGTTGGGATGTAATCTTGAGCAAGTTGTCACACTCATGGTTTTTCTCTTATTTTACATGTGGGACATGGCTTAGCTTCTCAGCATACTAAAGTTGTTGCCTTAGAGGCTAAAAACTCTTTGCTTCGATAGATGGCACATCTTGGCATTCAGAGGGATTCTTCAATTTATCAAGCCTCTTCTCTTGTAGGACCATCAAGGCCATGAATGTGTAGTCACATTCCATCACCATGTCACACTCATAGGACTTCTAGACCTTTAGATTTTGCAGATATCAAGAGACATTGCTAGACCAAGAGCCCTAGTGACTTTGTTAGTCAGAGATGTCCTTGAGGGACCTTCTTTATTGCTTCATTTTGAGATAGTTGCCCTCTTGTATAAGGAAGATTCAACACTCATATGTACATTGTTGTTACAACTTTTTTGAACTCCCTTGATGGAGTAGATTGTACTTGAAACTTCTTTAACTTACTAGCACTACATTGGTCTATATGTTCTCTCAATTAATGTTGTCCACTTTTCTATCTTCTTTGTGCACATGGTTGGGTAATACTTTTATTTATATTTGATGTAGATGTCTATGTCTATGCTCACTTATGATGATTACATATGATAGCACAAATGATATTGTTTTTGTTATCTTTTTCCTCTATGATGTATGCAATGGATGTATTTGACATGATTCACATATATGAGGATGCAAAGGTACTATGTGATATTTGATGCTTATGAACTCCATGATGAAATGATATGTTTTATTGTATGTTTTTTTTTTAAAATGGGACAAAATAGTATGAATGCTCTTAAGTGGGATTTTTAACTTAGGGGATTGCAATTTGACCTAATATAGGATGACCTACTTAAACTTTTTGAGATGGGATAAGGGAATCAAGTGGGATTTGGGAAGGAGATGAAACAAATTCAAAATGCAGTTTTGTAGAAGGATAAATACTGATTCTTATCTAGACAATAATTTGACTAGTTTTCACTTAGATGAGTAACAAACTTTGTAGGTACCTTCTAGACTTAGATCAAAGATGGCCAACAAGATAGACCTTCCAAATTCTCCTAAAAGATAACTAAACTCTTGGTTTTGTCAAACTAGTATGTGTGTGTTCTTTTTACCTCTCTTTTTTTCTTTTTTCTAATAGATAACACCCTCATAGATTTGAGCTTAGATTTATCTCCACCCGAGAGTATGGACATCAACAATCCTCTCTTTTTCTATTGTTTTTTTCTTTTTCACTCTATTTTTTATAAAAAAAATTGTATCTCTTTTTTTATCGCACACTTATTTTTTTAATTTTTTTGTGGTAATTTTTGTAACTCTCTTTCTTTTATACATTTTTTCTACTTTTTTTTTTACTCTCTTTTTTTATTGCATCCTGTAGGACCTCCCCTTTCCTAAGGAGGATTAGTGAAGGTCTACTTCCAAGCTTCTATTGGGTATTGTAGGGTTATGTACTTTCTATGCTTGGACTCGATAGCATGTGTTGTTAAGACTGGGATCGGTGTAAAGCTAAAAGTTTGACTTCACTTTGAGTTTGTTGGAAATGTAAAAGGGAATATAGATTTTGTGATTTTTAAGGGAAACTCTAGAGTTTATAAGGGACAAACTATATTAGACAATTTTTAAGACTCCTTGCTAAGGTAAAAACTAATAGGAGCATGTCATGAACAATAATGCATGATGGACAAAATGAAGATGCATAATTTTTTATATTTTTATATTTTATGATTTTTATGACTTTTTTAGATATAATATTTTTAAGGTGAAAAACATTAACTGTTTCACCAAAGTCTTGCCCTTCCATGGTGCTAAGAAGGTATGCATCATTTCCAACATATTCTTTGATACGTATGGGCCTTTCCAGTCCTCTTGAAACTTTATTTCTTCTTCTTTTATTCTTAGTACTTCCTGTTCTAAGCACTAGCTCTCCAACTCTAAAAGGACCTATCGATTCTTGATGTGCTATAGGGATATCTTCTTGTTCAAGTTGAATAGTTAGTAGATGAGATAGGTATTGGTATGTCTGGTGATGAGATGGAGTCCAATATAGGGCTCCATCATTAGATAATAAATTTGTGAGAAGATAAATTGATCCTGCATATAGATTCTTACTTCAGGTCTTTCTTGAATACGTTGCAAAAATTAAAATAATTTGAAAGTACTTTTCAGCTCTCTACATTCTTCAAGAGGAACAAAGGTTAAGGTTGTCTTTCCATTTTGTTTTGTTCTTAAATTCATTGAATACCCAATATATGCCTCAAGAAATTTAAGAATTATAGGGTGTTCTTCTATAATAATTGATGTAGGAGCATCCTAGGTTGAAGAGCAATCTTGTATCAACCAAAAAAAACATTTGCTTTCTTTTCTTTTCTTGCATTTCAGTTGCAGTTCAATCATTTGCAGTTTCAACATTTTCTACTACATCTTCATTTTAGAGCTCGTGAAGTAGGATTTAGAATCTATACTATTGCATCTATATCATATTAATATTTCATGAGATTTGGATTCATTTGTATCTTGAGTTATCGCTATCAGAAGATCACCAGCATTCACAGAGTAGAGCAGTCAACCTTCAGTTGAAGCATACAAGGTTTGCAGAGCAATCCCATGACTTGTGAAGCCAAATGAAATATCCCATAAGGTAGTTTGGGACCAGATAGACCTTTGTGGAGAACCACATCAAATTTCATTCATTTGCGGATCATTACCAAGAGTTGTAGGCTAACCTATAAGTTTCCTACACGTTTCATCATTCATTGGAGTTTGAGATCTCTTAAGGCCAACATGAAGGATTCTTTGAGATGGAGAATGATATATATATACATCTCTTAGATGCATTCTAAAAGTTAGTTGATATGATAGATTAGAGTGGAGAAATAGTTCTTTTCCAGAGGCGCTCCATTACTATATCTTTCATGTATGTTGTAATCCAGAAAGCAGGCTTGTGAGCCTTAGATTGTAGCCCGCATGTTGCTGGCATATAAACATTGTAATTATTTGATATATTAAGCATATGAATCTTCCATTGCATTCTATTCTTGTGTTGTTTCCATTGTGTTTACTCTAGTTGCATGGTTGGACAGTTCATTTCTTGGACCCTCCATCCATGACTGCATCAAGTGGTATCAGAGCAAAGTTTGTGAATCCTTTGGGAGTGAAGGCATTCTAGAAGATCTTGTGGTGAAAAAATCACCGAACTAAGTTAGTGTACTTGTATTTGTCAATAGAGCGTTGATTGTGAGGCAGTTGCTACCTTGTAGTCAGATCGCCGAATTGAGACAGTTGCACTAGATCTTAGGAAGAGATGCCGCCAAGGAGGATGCCTGCTATGGCCAATGTTGCTGGAAGAATGGAAGAAATGATAGAGATGGTGAGAACAATGAAAGTTAGATTGGATGTTGTACAATAAGATAGAAGCAGAGGACTAAACCCTAGACATGAAGATGAAAGTGATGATGAAAATTTTCAATCAGTTGACCAAAATGAAGAAACCCTAGAAGAAGAGTAATCATATTAGGTAAAGATGTTAAAAGCTATTTCTAAGATGGGTAAGAGATCTAGAATGGAGATATAAAACTATACCAAAAATTTAAACCCTAAGGAATTAATTGATTGGATAAATGACATGGAGGAATACTTTGAATATGAGGAAATTGCAGATCCAAAGAGAGTAAGATTTTCAAAAACTAGTTGAAAGGACATGTTGCTATTTGGTGGAAACAAGTTCAATTGGAGAGAAATAGGAGAGGAAAGGAGAAAATTGTAAAATGGGATAGGATGGTGACAAAGTTGAAGAATCAGTTCATACCTCTGACTATGAATTGGAATTATTGAAGAGATTGCAAAACCTAAGGCAAAAGGAGAAATCTGTGAAGGAATACACTAAAGAATTTCATAAGATGATTATTAGGAATTGACATAGTGAGGCAAGAAAAGAGAAAGTGGTGTAGAACGTAAATGGATTGACGATAAGCATTCAAGAACTAAGTTTGGTGAGGATGACAACAGTAGAAGAAACATACCAATTTGCACTGAATGTTGAAGAAAAGTTGAATAAGAGACATGAGCAAAGGCAGAGAGGTAGAGGAGGAAAATTTCAAAGAGGTAGAACATATTCTGGAGGAGAAAGATCATATATAGAGCAAAACAAGGAGAATAGCACATATCTGAAGGAAGAAAGAGATAGCCATTCATATCGGAGAGATGATAGAAATTTCTACTGCAGTAACAGAGGGAATCATAATTCTTACCGCAATGAAGGATAGCGAAGAGATGAAAGACAATTTGATATGAGATCATTCAGAGGAATTTCAAGTGTGGAGGTGAAGGACACAGAGCATTTGAATGTCATCAAAAAAGCACAAGCAAGAGGATAGAGAACAATACAAGAGCATCCTATGTGGAGGAAGAACCTATTGGATCACCTAGTCCAGTGGGAAAAATAGAGAAAGGAGAATCATTAGTCATGAGGAGAGCCTTATTTCAAGCTAAAACAACTGAGGAACCATCACAAAGGAAAAGTTTGTTTTGGACAAGATGCAAATTAGGAGGTAAATGATGTAAAGTTATCATTGATAGTGGTAGTACAAATAATATAGTTTCAAAAGAGATGGTAACAAAGCTGAATTTAAAAAGATTGAAACATCTGAAGCCCTACAAGATAGCATGGATTCAAGATGAACACAAGTACTGGTGAGTGAACAATGTTTGGTGAAATTTCATATAGGATCTTATGTTGATGAGGTATTGTGTGATATTATGCCAATGAATGTATGTCATATATTATTGAGGAGACCATGGTAGTATTATAGAAAAGAAATACATGATGGGAGGAAGAATACTTATACTATAATATCAAATGGAAAGAGACGTATCTTGATACCTTTGGAAGAAGAGAAAAGTGAAGTATGTGGGAACACTAGAATCTGTTTAGTAGATGGAAGGAATTTTTTGGATGGATTGAGACATGAGAACATGTGTTTTTCTTTGATTCCTAAGAGGTTTGGAGCCCTAAGTGTAGAGACTATTACTGCAAAGAAAGAAGAACCACCACTGGAGGAAATAACTGAATTATTGACAGAGTACCAGGATATCATTTCAAAAAATGTACCTAAAGGATTGCCACCAATCTAGAGTATCAGTCATCATATGGACCATATACAGGTGGAGCTAGTTTACCAAACAAAGTGGCACACCTGATGACACCAACAGAAAATGCAAAGCTAAATAGACAGATATAGGAGTTGTTGAGGAAAGTATTAATCAGAGAAAGTTTAAGCCCATGTGCGGTACCTAAAGTACTAGCATCAAAGAAATATGGAGAATGGGGATGTGTATAGACTCTAGAGAAATGAATAAAATCATTGTCAAGTATTTATTTCCATTGCCAAGGATGGATGACATTACGAACTATTTGAGTGGAGCAAAATATTTCATAAAGATAGGCCTAAAGAGTGGATACCAACAGATCGGGATAGGGAAGGAGATGAGCGGAAGACTACATTCAAGACAAATGAAGGATTATATGAGTTGTTAGTCATGCCTTTTGGATTAACTAATGCACCAAGTACTTTCATGAGGTTGATGAATGAGGTTTTGAAGAAATTCTTGGGTAAGTTTGTTATTGTATACTTGGATGATATTATGATTTTCAGTAAGACAAAGGAGGAACATTTGTGGCATATTAGACAAGTATTTCAGAGGTTGAAAGAAGATAAATTGTTAATAAACATCAATAAGTGTAGTTTGATGAAGGAAGAGTTAGTATATTTGAGATTTGTGATTTATGCGGAAGGATTGAAGATGGACCCTAAGAAAGTTGGAGCAATTGTTGAGTGGCCAACACCTGTGAACATTAGAGACGTAAGATGTTTTCATGGACTAGCAATTTTCTACCAGAAGTTCATCAGAAATTTTAGTATTGTATGCACAACAATGACAGATACAATGAGAGGTGATAGGAAGGATTTTAAGTGGACATCAGAAGCACAAAGGAGTTTTCAATTGTTAAAGTAGAAAGTGATAGAGGAACCAATGTTAGCATTACCGTATTTTGATAAAGTATTTCAAGTTGATTATGATGCCAGTGGGAATGCAATAGGAGTAGTGTTAAGTCAAGAAGGGAGACCAATAGCATATTTCATTGAAAAGTTGAATGATGCAAGGAGGATATATTCAGTTTATGATTAGGAGTTCTCTGCCATAATTCAAACTTTGAAGAAGTGGAGACATTACTTGTTGCCAAAGGAATATGTGTTGTATATTGATCATCAAGCTTTGCAATATTTGAATAGTCAAGGAAAGATAAATCAGAGACATATGAGATGGGTAGAGTTCATGCAGAGTTACACATTTGTATTGAAGCACAGGAGTGGAAAGTCAAACAAAGTTGTAGATGCATCGAGAAGAAGAAAGAACTTGTTGATAGAGATGAAAGTAGAAGTATTAGGTTTTGAAGAACTTAAGCATATGTATGAAGAGGATCTTGATTTTGTAGAAGCATAGAAAGCATGTAAGAAACCTATTGTAATAGATAGAAGCAAGTGGTTAGATTATTTCATTTAGGAGGATATGTTGTTTAAGGGAAATCAATTGTGTATACTAGGAGTTCAATGAGAGACAATTTGATCAAGGAGAATCATAGTGGTGGATTAGTAGGACATTTTGGAATTGAAAAGACAGTAGTTTTGGTAAGTGAACATTATTTTTGGCCTCAGATATATAAGGATGTAAGGAATTTTGTGTAGAGTTGCAGAATATGTCAAGTTGCAAAGGGGAGTAGTCAAAATACTGGTTTGTACAAATCTTTGACAATACCAGAGAGACCTTGGGAAGATATAATGGTGGATTTCATATTAGGTTTGCCAAGAACACAGAGAGGACATGATTCTATATTTGTAGTAGTGGACATAATTTCAAAGATGGCACATTTCATTCCTTGCAAGAAGACAAATGATGTAGTGCATGTTGTTGGCCTATTTTTTAAGGAGACTGTGAGATTGCATGGATTACCTAAGAGTATAGTTTTAGAAAGGGATACAAGATTCATTAGATTCTTTTGGAGGACATTATGGAAGAATATGAAGACAAACCTAAAGTTCAATTCAACATTTCACCCACAAACAGATGGATAGACAGAAGTGGTAAATAGGAGTTTGGGTAATTTGTTGATATGTTTAGTAGGAGATAAGACAAGAAATTGGGATATAATTCTACCGCAAGTAAAATTTGCATACAATAACTCAATGAATAGAAGTACAGGGAAGACACCATTTGAAATTGTGATAGGATTACAACCTAGAGGAGTTGTGGAGTTGAGAGACATTAGTATGGATAACAAGAGAAGTATAGAGGTAGAAGAATTTGCAAGATACATGGAGACAACACACAATCAGGTCTGGAAACAATTGGAAGAGATGAATAGAAAGTATAAGGAACAAGTAGATGAGAAGAGGAGACAAAAAGAATTTTTAGTTGGAGATGAAATTATGATATATCTAAGAAATGAGAGATTTCTAGTGGGGACATACAATAAGTTGAAGATGAGGAAGTTTGGACCATGTAAGATTCTTAAGAAGTTTGATTCAGGGAATGCATATGAAGTGGAGCTACCGAAGACACTTGGTATATCAGCTATATTCAACATTGCAGATCTATATCAATATCATGAGGGAGAAACAAGTGACAACATTGAAGATGGATTGAAAGATCAGTTACCACAACAACAACTAGAGAAGATAGAGTAGATTTTGGATAGCAGAATTGGATGTAGTACTAGAGAAAAATAGTACAAAGAGTATTTGATTAAATGGAAAGGAAGACCGGAAGAAGATTCATCGTAGATTTCTTAGGCTAAGGTAGACCACCTTGGTTTTCCTCTAGCCCCAGCAAAGTGAGGGACTCACTTTTTCAACAACCCTGGGTGTCTAATGTAGGAGCATCCTAGGTTTAAGAGCAATCTTGCATCAACCAAAAAAAATATTTGCTTTCTTTTATTTTCTTGCATTTCAGTTACAATTCAGTCATTTGCAGTTTCAGCATTTTCTACCGCATTCTACTGTAACTTCATTTCAGAGCTCACGGAGCAGGATTTAAGATCTATACTATGTCATCTACATCATATTAAGATTTCATGAGATTTGGATTCATTTGCAGAGAGTTATTTCTATCAAAAGATCAACAACTTTCACAAAGCAGAGCAGTCAGCGTTTAGTTGAAGCATACAAGGTTTGTAGAGAAATCCCATGACTTGTGGAGCCAAATGAAACATCCCACAAGGTATTTTGAGACCAGATAGACCTTTGTGGAGAATCGCATCAAGTTTCATTCATTTTCAGAGCATTACTGAGAGTTGTAGGCTGACCTACTAGTTTCCTACACGTTTCATCATTCATTAGAGTTTGAGATCTCTTAAGGCTGATGCAGAGGATTTTTTGAGCTGGAGAATGATATATATACATCTCTTAGATGCATTCTGAAAGTTACTTAGTTGATATGATATATTAGATTGGAGAAACAGTTCTTTTCTGGAGGCACTCCATTGCCATATCTTTCATGTATGATGTAATCTGGAAAGTAGACCTTTGAGCCCTAGATTGTAGCCCGCATGTTGCCGGCATATAAGCATTGTAATTATCTAACATATTGAGCATATGAATCTTCCATTACATTCCATTCTTGTGTTGTTTTTGTTGTGTTTACTCTAGCTGCATGGTTGGACAGTTCATTCCTTGGACCCTCCATCCATGACTGCACCAATAATTACCCATAACTTCTCTTTTTTGAATTTTCCTTCACTTACTTCATCTTCATCTAGTAAATTTTCAACCAGCTCTATATGGACTTTAGGTATCTACCAAGAAGCACAAGATTGTACTAAAATAGCTAGTAATGTTTGATTATTAGGAGTTCTAAAGGGTCTCAATGAAATCCTTGGATTGTTGGTTGATTCATTATCAACATAATGCATATAGAGATGATCTTTCAAGTTTATTTGTATTAGCAAAGCTAAAGGAGTGTAAGACTCACTAGGGGTTGTGAGTGGCATGTACAATTCATGTTCTAAAGGGATATATGAATCACTCATCATTTCTTCTCTTGATGGCGTTATTGGAGAATATCCCTCTGTCATATCTTCATCAACATCCATAAAAGAATGGTGATAAATCCTTTTTAAATCTATACTTCAATTTGAATGAGAGGAGGGCATTCTTGTGATTGACTTGTTTCTTTTGGTTGTCGTTCCCTCTCTTTGTCTATTTTTCCAATTTTAAAGATGTCAATGGGAAATTACAAAGGACTATCTTCTTCAAGTAATTTCATAATCTTAACCATCATTTCTTTGGAAACTATTGATTTCTACTTCAATAGTTCTTTATTTTCGATGTTCTTAATCTCTACATTTGTTATTGTCCCTTTTCTGTTAACATCATGTTTCATTGGTAACACTTGTGGTGTCGGTTCTAGTATCATAACTTTATTTGTTGGTAATTCATAGTCTATCGAGACATGAATTTTTCTTTTACTTTAATCCACATTAAGCATGCTAAATGACACCAGATCTCCTTTTGTGACAGACTCTTTCAAGATGAAGAAAATGTACTTCTTGGAATAGTGAGGAAGGGATTGCTTTCATCTTATGAATCCACATTCTTTCAAGAAGTTATATCCAATGTCTTTATTGATAATGTAAAACATTGTTGGGGTAGTCTTTGGTCCTAGAGAAACTAAAAAATTAATTTTCCCAATCGCGGTAGCTTTCATATTGTCATAACCTATTAACGTATCTCGATACGCTGTGATATTTGTATGTTTGTATCTCATTCTTTCAAGGAGAGAAAATGGAATTATGTTCACAGTCACACCATTGTCAACTAAATTCCTCTTGATACATGTGTCGTAGATCCACACTTGCAAGTATAAAGTTAGATCTCCCTTTTTCATAATTTTTGCCTTTGTTGGCATTTGTTTTAGATCGAAGAAAAATCCTTGATCTTTTAGTTGAGTGTTGGGAGGATTTAAGACTAAATCTACTTTATTTATCTATTCGTTTGGTGGTGGAGTGATTTTTTCAAGATTTTTTAGACTTCTGACTTCTAAAAGCACTACATAATGTGAGGATGAGTTTTTCAAGAGGTATATAAAGGGAATCTTAGCATAAGTTGTTTTAAGATCTTAAATCAGATCATACGGTCCAACTAGCGGTGGAGTGGGATCAACTATTGATATGGCCCTTCTATAATAATATGTTTCTTGGACCACATCATTATCTATTTCAACTTCATCATGGATAATCTCTACTACACTTAACATCTGTGTTTCTTCTTTGTGGCCTAATTGAGCCACTAAAGGCCATGTTATGTAGAGAAAATGTAGGGTCTTCTATAGGAAGGATAAAAGAACAAATTGAGACATTTTTATGAAGATTATATTTTTTTGCAGATGGATTTTTTTAATGAGGAAGTTGATTTTTGCAGAGAAGATGAATTTTTTTTAAGAGGATGAAGAAATGTTTTATTTTTCAAAGGCAGATTGAGAGATTGTTTTTGTTATAATCAGGACAGACAACTGAGAGGGGGGGTGAGTCAGTTGTCAAAACTTTCTTTCCAATTACATACTTAAATTCTTCTTGTGATTTAGTAGCATATCAATAAATCAATCATGAAGACATAATGCATTAAATCAAGAGCAAAAATACATCAACACATAAGACACCAAGATTTTGATGTGGAAAACCTAGTTAAGGGAAAAACCACGAGGTGATTAACCCAAGATTGTATTCTCTATTAGAAGAATAGAAAGAACAAAATGGCACATGCCAATTAGGGCTCACTTCCTGAGCACACTTCTCACAAGAGGCTCACTGCCTACAATAGACTCACTGTCTATAGAATGATAAGTATCACATACTTGAACTAGAGAATAGCATCTTCACCATGCTTGAATCAATTCCATTTAAGCCCAAAACTTCTGCTCTACCTTTCGCTCTCTTCCTCGCTACCACACTCACATCTCCACAAGACACACTTTGAAATGACTTCACAATCCCTTATTTATACAAGGCATCGACTTAGGAATAATCATCTAAGTTGGTAAACATCCACAAGAAGATCCGCAAGACGTGTAATTCATCCGGTCGGCCAGTCTCGGGAAGAACACCATCATCCGGGAGTTATTCTTCAATTGCGAGCTCCAACTCTAATGCAAGCCACCAACATGAACTGGACACGATCCAAAGACCTCCACAAGATTGCCTAAATCACCAAGAACATCTGCACTTCATCTTCTTACTGAAATCCTTCTCTCCTTCATCTGGAACCTCAAGAACATAGTCTATTATTACTGTCACAAAGGAATAGATACTTGTTGATCTTCAAACCACAAACCAATCAAGTTAACACTTCACAAAGACTTCCTCAACACTCCCTCAAATCCGCAGAATAGGATAATGCATTTCCAGATCTCACCGGACCTAACTGTGACACTCTGTCACCTCTAAACACCTGTAGGAACCTATTTTACTTGAGTGGCCACAACTCCTTCAGATCTTCATGCAGACCTCTAAAATCTTTGCTAGATCATCTCAAGACTCATATCTACAAACCCTTTGAACCACATCCTCTGATAGTCATCTTATCTTGGATCTTTACCTTATTGTCTTCACTATTCTTCTCTGTTCCTGATTAAGACTAATTTTCTCAATATCCTTAGCACTCAGCTCATCCAATCTTTTACATTAATGCAATAGGAGTATGTTGACATCAATGACAACACTAGTTAGGCCCATACTTGCAACAATCTCTCCCTTTGTCATTGATGGCAACATATGATGTGAAAAACTATTTTAACCATCAAGACAAAAACTTCTCCTTACTGTCACAACTCCCCCTATCAGCAACAACCATTCACATGTCTTCTCTTCTTTTACTACTCCCCCTCTGATCATCAACCACTTGTTTTTCACATGTCTTCTCTCCCTCTTTGACATCAATGGCAAAGGGCTCATACTTGCAACTTTAACACTTCAAAATCGTACCAGCTGCTCCCCTTGAGTGGCAGCTCCCTATCATCAATCTGGACCACAAGATATGACTGTGATATCTACCAGACTGATGCACTCCAGTGCACCTTAGTTCATCACTGGAGGGGCAATAACCCCTAACTTCTCCCTGAGATACTCAAAAGAGTCCTTAGGAAGAGGTTTCGTAAAGATGTCTACAATCTGATCCTTGGAAGGCACAAACTCCAATCTGACTTCATTCTTGTTCACTTGCTCTCTCAGAAAGTGAAACTTGATAGATATATGCTTAGTCTTTGAATGCAACACCAGATTCTTAGAAATATTTATTGCACTTGAATTATCACAGAAGATTGTGATAGGCTTCTCATACTCCACTCTTATGTCTCTTAGCATTTGCTTCATCCACAAAACTTGAGTGCAACTACCTACTGCTGCAATATATTTTGCTTCTGCAGTGAACAGAGATATTGCCTCTTGTTTCTTGCTCAGCTAAGAAACCAATCTCTTCCCCAAAAAGAATGCTCCACTACTGGTACTCTTCCGGTCATCCACATCTCCTGCCCAATCTGCATCTGTATATGCATGAAGAGAGAAATTATGATCTCTGGGATACCACAATCCATACTCAACTGTTCCTTTTAGATATCTAAAGATCATCTTGATTGCCATGACATGAGATTCTCTAGGATCAGCTTGAAATCTAGCAACAAGACCCATAGCATTTATAATGTCAGGTCTGGTTTGAGTGAGATACAACAATCCTCCAATCATTGACCTGTACTTTTTTTATCAGTCTTAGGAGAGTCATCATCTTTGCCCAATTTACATCTGGTTGCCATGGGAGTATTCATTGGTTTTGAGTCTTCCATCCCAAATTTCTTCAACAATTCTTTCACATATTTGGTCTGAGAAATGAAGATTCCTTTCTTTGTTTGAGTGATTTGTAGACCCAAGAAGAAATTCATTTCCCCAAGATGGACATCTCAAATTCACTTTTCATTTGATTTGCAAAAGTTTTACACATGTTATCTCTTCCTCCAAAAATGATATCATCAACAAACACTTCAACAATCAAGATGTTTTCATGATCAATTTTGAAATACAAATTACTGTCAGCAGTACCTTTGTTGAAACCAATCTTCAAAAGATGCTTATCCAATCTTTCATACTAGGCTCTTGGGGCTTGCTTTAGACCATACAGGGCTTTCTTCAATTTGCAGACCATATCATCATGATCAGACAATTGAAATCCATCCAGTTGCTCAATGTATACTTCTTCTTCCAAGTCACCATTCAGGAAGGCGGACTTGACATCCATCTGATATACTTTGAAGTCCTTGAAGGTAGCAAAAGCAAGAAATAATTTGACTACTTCAATTCTTGCCACCGGAGCAAAAGTCTCTTCAAAATCAACTCCTTCTATTTGAGAGTAACCCTTACAGACCAATCTGGCTTTATTTCTGATTACTTCACCAACTTCATTCAGTTTGTTCCTGAAGACCCATTTTGTTCCAATCACATTCTTGTTTCTAGGTTTGGGAACAAGATCCCAAGTGTGATTTTTCTCAATTTGCATCAGCTCTTCCTCCATTTCTTTAGTCTAATTTTCATCATTGCAAGCTTCATTTACTGTCTTAGGTTCAATCTTTGAAATCAGACAATACTCATCTAAATCTTGAGCAATTCTCCTTCTTGTTTGTACACCTTTGCTTTTATCACCTATGATCTGATCTTTAGAGTGGTTCAGTCTTACATACCTGGGAACTTTGGGAATTTCTTGCACTTCTGATTTTTGATCAGGCTCATTGAAACTCATCTCTTCTTCCTGATTTACTGGATCAATTTGAATCTGAGTTATAGAAGGGGCTTGCGCTCCTTGAATCAGAATACCATTCTGATCATCTTCATCATATTCATATAACTTTGAGGGTTTTTCAATTCCTTCATGAACCTTCACATTTGTACTTTCTATAATCTTTCTCAATCTCTTATTATAACACTGGTATGCTTTGCTTTGAGTAGAGTAACCCAATAATATTCCTTCATCACTTCTAGCATCAAACTTGCCTAATTATTCATCTCTTTTGATGTAACATTTGCTACCAAAAACTCTGAAATACCTCATAGTAGGAGTGATGTCAAACCAAAGTTCATAAGGAGTCTTACCGATATTGCTTCTGATTTGAACTTGATTTAGGGTGTAGACTATAGTGTTGACAGCTTCTCTCCAATAGATCTGAGGGACAATTGCTTCCATCATCATTGTCCTAGATGCTTCCTGGATGGTCTGGTTCTTTCTCTCCACTACTCCATTCTGCTATGGAGTCCTAGGAGCAGACAATTGCCTCTTTATTCCACGTTTCTCATAGAATTCTATGAACTCACTGGATGTGAATTCTCCACCTCTATCAGACCTTAGACACATTAATTTTAATCCAGTTTCATTCTCTACCATAGCCTTGAATATTTTGAATTTCTCAAAAGCTTCTGATTTCTCTTTTAGAAAAGTTACCCACATCATCCGGAAGTAGTCATCAATTAGTAACATGAAGTATCTATCACCTTGCACACTCCTGATTCTTGCCGGACCACATAGGTCAGTATGAACCAAGTCCAATATTCTGGTAGAAGATTGTTCTTTTCTTTTAAATGAGACTCTGCTTTGTTTTCCCAACTAACATTCTTTGCACAAACTATTTGTAGGTTTCACCAGTTTTGGAAGATCTCTCACAGCCTGAGTGTTGCTTATCTTGATGATATTATCAAAATTCACATGACACATCCTCCTATGCCATAGCCAACTCTGATCAACTTGCACAAATAGACAACTCTTACTAGCACCAACTAAATGGAAGATATTACCTTTTGTCTAAGTACCGGATGCAATCTCTATTCTGAAACTTTTAAAGATCTTGCATTTTCCATTCTTGATTTGGAGATCATAGCCTTTGTCCACCAACTGTCCAACACTGAGAAGATTGTGCTTCAATCCTTCAACATATAGTACATTACCAGTTTTGTTCTTTCTATCAAAAGAAATAGTTCCTCTACCTCTGATTCTGCCAACAGAATTATCACCAAACTTTACCACTCCTCCTTCATACCTTTCCAAATCTAAGAACTTATTTTTGTCACCTGTCATGTGATGAGAGCATCCACTGTCAATGACCCAATCATCCTTTTCTTCAATTTGGGCAGCCAGAGCTCTTTCTACAACTTTATGATTGACAGATTCAGAGGGCATTGGATCTTCTTCCTTGATGACAATAAACACCCAATCACTTCCAGATTTGTTTCATGTCTCTGATTCATCATCTGTTAGTCCTTCATTATCATCCTCTTCATGAACATAGTAATAATTCTTTTGGAACCTTGATCTGTTAGGATTTGGCCTTGAAAATCTTTCTGAACACTTTGAGGCAAAGTGACCAATCTTGTTGCAGTTAAAACACTTAAAAGGTAATTTTCCTTCATACTTACTGGATCCTCTTGGCAGACTTTTTGCAATAAGAGCTTCAAGCTGAGCAGTTTCAATTTCTTCTTCTTCCAAGTCCCTTTTTACTTTTTCATGCCATGAAAGTTTCCTTGAAGAGTTCTCTCCTGGATCAAACCTTTGTTTTCCTTTTACAGAGGCATTGGCTTTGAAATTAGATTCAATCTTGGGGGGTCATCTCCAAACTTGGTCATTTCAAATGCAGCCAATTTACCAGCTAATTGACCTCTTGTGACAGTTGTATGGGCTCTAAATTCTTCAATGGCAACAGCCTTGATTTTATAAGAAGCAGTAAGGGATCTAAGAATTTTGCCAACAATCTCATCTTCATCCAAGACTCCACCAGCATTTCTAATTCCACAAACAAGCTCATTTACTCTTGGCATAAAAGGAGTGATATTTTCATCTTCTCTCATCTTCAGATTTTCAAATTTTCCTTTTAGACTTTGTAGCCTTGCACATTTAACATACTTGTCTCATTCATGCAGAAGTTCTAGTTTTTCCCAAATCTCAAAAGAAGTTGGTAGGTCAACAACATTTGAAAGCTCTGAATCAGATAATGCGCTTAGAAGAACTTCTATATTCTGCAAATTGTTTTTAGCATCTGTGATTTCATTTGGGGCTTTCAGGCCACCCTGTGGAGGAGTATACTTTGTTGAAGCCATGTTCCAATACTGCATTCCCATACATTGCAAGTGACATTTCATGCGACTTTTCTAGAGATTAAAATTGGTTCCTTCAAACTTCGGACTATCTTTCTTGTAGGACAACATCTTGGATCTCCTCAGGTGATTAAGCTCCTTTTAGAGGAACTTGGCTCTGATAACAATTGTTATAATCAGGACAAACAACTGAGAAGGGGGGTGTGAATCAGTTGTCAAAACTTTCTTTCCAATTACACACTTAAATTCTTCTTGTGATTTAGCAGCATATTAATAAATCAATCATGAAGACATAATGCATTAAATCAAGAGCAAAAACACATCAACACATAAGACACCAAGATTTTGACGTGGAAAACCTGGTTAAGGGAAAAACCATGGGGTGATTAACCCAAGATTGTATTCTCTGTTAGAAGAATAGAAAGAACAAAATGGCACATGCCAATTAGGGCTCACTGCCTGAGCACACTGCTCACAAGAGGCTCACTGCCTACAATAGACTCACTGTCTATAGAATGATAAGTATCACATACTTGAACTGGAGAATAGCATCTTCACCATGCTTGAATCAGTTCCATTTAAGTCCAAAACTTCTGCTCTGTCTTTCTCTCTCTTCCTCGCTACCACACTCACATCTCCACAAGACACACTTTGAAATGACTTCACAATCCCTTATTTATACAAGGCATCGACTTAGGAATAATCATTTAAGTCCGAAAACATCCACAAGAACATCTGCAAGACATGTAATTCATCTGGTCGGCCAGTCTCAGGAAGAACACCATCATTTGGGAGTTATTCTTCAATTGTGAGCTCCAACTCCAATGCGGACCACCAACATGAACTGGACATGATCCAAAGACCTCCACAAGATTGCCTAAATCACCAAGAACATCTACACTTCATCTTCTTACTGAAATCCTTCTCTCCTTCATCTGGAACCTCAAGAACACAGTCTGTTATTACTGTCACAAAGGAATAGATACTTGTGGAGCTTCAAACCATGAACCAATCAAGTTAACACTTCACAAAGACTTCCTCAACACTCCCTCAAATCTATAGAATAGGATAATGCATTTCTGGATCTCACCGGACCTAACTGTGACACTCTGTCACCTCTGAACACCTGCCAAAACCAGTTTTACTTGAGTGGCCACAACTCCTTCAGATCTTCATGCGGACCTCTGAAATCTTTGCTGGATCATCTCAAGACTCATATCTACAAACCCTTTGAACTACATCCTTTGATAGTCATCTTATCTTGGATCTTTACCTTACTGTCTTCACTGTTCTTCTCAGTTCCTAATTAAGACTAATTTTCTCAATATCCTCAGCACTCAGCTCATCCAATCTTTTACATTAATGCAACAGGAGTATGTTGACATCAATGACAACACCAGTTAAACCCATACTTGCAATAGTTTTATGCAAGGAAGATGAAGCATTGAAGCCATGAAAAAGAATTATTTTTTTATTTCCTCTCATAGAGAGTGTTTAATAAAAAATATATATTATTGAAGTTTCTTTTTGCAAGAGGAATATGAAAAGTATTCTTGTAGGTGAATTAATTTTATTCTTGAAGATATTATTATTGCAGATTGAATTTATGAAGAAGAAGAAGAAATTGAAAGGGTCTTTGTAGTGTATAGAGGGAAATGAAAGATTTTTATTTATAACAATTTTGCAGATAAGAGGAATATCAAGGGTCTTTTCATTCATAATAATATTTTAGGTGCATTGAATGGGTGTGTGTGAATTAATATATGCAGTGTAAAAGACATATTTTGTGAGATGTTCTTCATAGAGGAATTACGGGTGTATCAGAGTGAATAAAGACACTTGCAAAGGCTTCTAATGTTTTGATTGCAGGGAATCATCAAGCATTGATTGCAGAATATTGTAAATAAGTTGCATATGATTGGTGAAGGATTGTTTTACAGTGATTGATGAAAGATTGTTTGCATAGATTGATAGAGACAATTTGCAGAGATAAGAGTGTTGTTGTGTGGATCAGCATATAGGGTTGATTATATTTTGAATATCCTCTTGAAGAGAAAATACAGATGATAAGTTTTGTATGTGATTTGAGTTGATGAGAAGTATGGTGATATGACAGACACGTGTAAAAGAAGAAGTGATTTGTATTGAAACAGAGAAACCCTCTGAATTCTTGGTTTTAATTTGAGTATGTATTAGGGGTTGGTGCTCCTTGAAGTTGGTGCTTCTAAACATTGTAACCAGTGAGGTTTTTTCTTAAGCTAGTGAGGCATTTTGAGTGGTTTTTCTACCCTAAGAGAGTTTTCCACTCTGTAATTTTCTTGTGTCATAATCTCATGTCTTGATGTCTTCCATAGCTTCATTTACTGTATGTGATTTATGTGATTGATCATTTTGTTGATTAATTGTTCAAGTAATTAGTTCAAATTTGATAAACCTTATTATCAATTTTGAAAATTGTAAAAATAATACAACACTGATTCACCCCCCCTCTCAGTGTTGTCCTAGACTCCTACAATTGGTATCAGAGCACAGGTTCCCTGTTATAGTCTAATCGGCTTGGGTAGATCTTGTGGGTGGAGTATAATGGGTAAGTGCAAAAGAAATAAGAACATGAGAAATGTCAAGTCTCATTCTGATGAGAAGGTGCAGTCTATATCAATTCTAGATGTTGATACATTATCAGTTGATAGAAATGTCTCACAGGTTGAAGAGTAAGTGTTTTTAGATGTTCCCTTCTTTGATGGTTCAAATTTTCCTATTTGGTGTTTTAGGATGCAAGCATATCTATTTTCATTAGGATATGGTGTATGGATGTCTGTAGAGAATGGCTATTTTATTTCTTCTCTATCACCTAATGATACAAGTCATAAAGAGGCTCATGAATACAATGACATTGCAAAGAAGGCTATTTTATCTGGATTATCTAATCATGTTCTCTGTAAAGTTATGAATTGTGTTACAGCTCAGGATATATGGAGAGAATTGAAAAGAATTTAGCAAGGTGATGATAAAGAAGAGGATAGTCTGGGGTGTGAAGAAAGTGGCAATGAAAGGAGACTTTCAAATGAAGGAGATGAGACTCAATCAGATCCAGAAGAAGATCACATTATAAGTGATGATGAACAAGAGTTTGAAGTTAATGTTCAAGGAGAGCTCATATGTGCTCTAAGTGAACTCAAGAAATATAAAAAGGAGAACCAGAAATTACAATTGCAGCTACAACAAGAAAAAGACTTCAAAGACAAAGCATTTTCTAAACTTGAAGAGGCAAGAAGTCAAATTGTGAGTTTAAAGACACAAATTGATGATTCAAGCAAATTAATTGTTAGATTAAAGACTGAAATTGAGGAAGCTAAGAGGATAGCTGATGTTTCAAAATCTGACATTAAAGTTAGAAGGATTGAGAATCTGAAATTAGAGGGTGAAATTATTAATCTGAGCAAAAATTATGAAGGTATCAAGATTATGTCCAAGAAATATCAAGTGTTTGAAGATAGCTCAAACAAGTTGCATGAGATGTTGGGCAAAGAGAAGCATCATAAGGACACTATTGGTTTAGGATTTGAAGAAGGAGAGTGTTCAAAAGCCAGAGAAACTCCTAGAAAGAAAATTGATCTTCATTCTAGTGTTCCTGAAGACAAAAAGAAGTCAGAAGCTGAAATAAATACCAAAGATGATTTTGTTAAAATGCATAATCAAAGGAGAAGAAATTCCAAAAGAAATGCTCCTATAAGACAAGCATACATATACAGGTATAACTATTCATTTAATGGTTTTTGTTATACTTGTAATCATTTTGGACACAAAGCAATTAAGTGCAGAAGGAATATTGATATTGTTTGTTACAAGTGCAATAATGTTGGTCACATACAAAGAAATTGCAAAATGAATGGAAGGTATGATCCTGCATGGAAGCATAACATAAATGCTCAAGGAATGTCAAAAAGGTATTATCAATTATTTTATTATGATTACAATATAATTTGTTATTTGTGCAACTCTTTTGGTCACAAAGCACATAGTTGCAGAAAAGCATCACCTGATTTGATGGGTTGGAAATGGAAAGAGGCAGAAAATGTTTGGAGGAAGAAAGAACCTATGAAAGTGTGGAAGCAGAAACAAAGTCAAGAGAAGAAAAATCCTAAACTTGTACATCTTGCACAAGTTACATCATCAATTGAATAATTGAGAGCATGAAGTAAGGGGGAGTTGTTCATGTCCTATCAATAATCCCCAAGAAGTTTTAGGAAGGAGATTGTTTGAGGTTTGTCAATATG
The DNA here is from genome assembly GCA_027924645.1 of Cunninghamia lanceolata. Classification (NCBI taxonomy): domain Eukaryota; kingdom Viridiplantae; phylum Streptophyta; class Pinopsida; order Cupressales; family Cupressaceae; genus Cunninghamia; species Cunninghamia lanceolata. Next base: position 11,245,897 of record BSBN01000389.1, read on the forward strand.
TGTATGTAAGTGCCACAGGTGATTAGTGTTCAAAGTAATCTTGAGAAGTATTGGTTGTCATCAGATATTAGCATGTGTTGGCTAAGGTGGCTGAAAATAAAAAATTCAATTCATAGCACTTATCTCTGCATTTGTTTTGCAAAGTGGTGTTGCAAGAAGTACTTGATGGTGAAATTAGTTTGTTGATGAACAGTCTTGTTGGGCTTATTTGAATAATGGATCTTGGGTATTCTCAAGAAGTTCTCTTCAGATGTTAGCATGTGTTGGTTGAGGAAATTGCAAATGAAAAAAAGTCAATTGATTTATTTTTGCAAAGGATATGTGCCTTCAAATGTGTACTTCATGATGGCTTGTTGCATTCAAGTTGTTCAATGTGCAGATATACATGGACAGAGCTTTCAGAATAAGTTTTGGACAACAAATTGCAAAAATGATCAGTGCCTTCAATTTTTCAGAGACTAGTGGTATCAAAGGTTTGGGTAAGTGATATTTCAATTCTTGGTTGGTTTGAAAGATAACAAGGTCAGTGATTGTGTCTGTGATTCAAGAAATAAGTAAGCATTTGGTTGATATCAGCATACTTTGCTAGTCTTTTGCTAATGTTATTTATGAGTTATTTTTCGTAGGGGGAGACAATTGCCTTTGTCATTAGATGTCAAAAAGGGGGAGAAAGAAAAATGTATCAGGTAGTTTTGCCATCAATGACAAAGGGGGAGATTGATGAAAGTAATTGTCATTGATGTCAAAAAGGTGTTGGAGATTGATTGTCATTGATGTCAAAAGGTGTTGCAGGTTCACAAGGTATTGATATTGATCATACAGGTGTTCCATATGGCTTCATATATATTCATGGTAAGGTATTCTCAGTTGATGTTGTTTGTTCTCAGTGGTTAGTGGTTGCTTGAGACCTATTTGGTAAAGTTGTACATCATCAGGAGTTTGTTTCAGTTCATCAATCAGGATAAGTATGATGCAATGCATATGTCTTGTGATCAATCTTGGAATGCAGTGGTTTTCATCTTCTTTCATAAACTTGACAATAGTTTGAAGCTTGTGTTCAAAGAGGCTATTTATTGCATACTTATGGTAGATCATCTAAGAAATGCAGGATGTAAGTGATGATACAAGGTTGGACACAAGAAAGTTTGAGGTTTGTTGAGTTGATGATAAGACTTGTTATAGTTCCATTAATTCATGGTCAGGACTGATAGGATGCAGATCATGGTCAATTTGGTATAATAAGATCACCATTTTTTTAAAGGCTTAAGGTTTATTAAAGGTCTAAAATCTCAAAGTCTAAAACCCTTTACTTTTTGTTTTAATTTTAAAGTGACCTGCACTCACAGGTAATGTCATTTAAAGTGACCTGTAGAAGGGGTTTTATAAGCATGAGCACCAAAAAGGAAAATCAAAGATTGCATTAAAGATAAGATTTTATAAGACTACTTTTAGTCTTTTTAAAAGGAGATTTTTAAGGAGATTCTTGTTGTCTCTCAGATTTGCACCCTAGCCGAGTTGTGAAACTGGGCAATTTGGAGAAACATGGGATCTTTCCTAGGTCTGTGGGTTGCCTGTGTTGGAAAGAACCTCCGGAGAAGGCCGGCTTCCTCTTGGTACTCCACCTAAACTACCTAGACTAAAGCCTGTGCTGAGAATAGGGTAAGAAGGCTTGCATAAAAAGAAACCTACTATCTAAGGTGATGCACCAAATGATCATCAACAAATACACAGAAAATGACACACTACAGAACCAGTAATAATCAGGATTACTTACACAACCCAGCAAATCATATTCCTTGCATCATTACTTTGTGAGGAGGCCAAATAACAGCAATCTTGTTAAGGAGAAATAGATTTTCTCACTACCCAAAAACTGATGATTATCCCTTGCACATCTCACAACCTGCAAATAATATGTAACCCCTGCATAAAGGATCCAACGTGCACTATAGCTCCAAGGACAAAGAACATCACAAAGACCTGCACTAACACTAAGGACACACAATATCAAGAGAAAATGGGAAGGTATAGACTGCTTATTACTGCCAAAGAGGTGTTACAATGCTGCATATCTCTGAAAATGGGTTACAAAACTCTTCACTTCTGCAAAAGAACTCATAAAATTACAATATACAGAGCTGTGAAGAGCCAGAACCTCCTAAAACATATCAAGGAAGAAGATTAAATACAGCTCAAACAACTGTAAACAGCTCATGCTCCACTCAAAAAAGATCAACCTCCACCAACTCCACTAGCTCCATTCCCGTGCATCTCATGAATAGTGAAAAAATATCCCCTTAAAATGCTCCAAAAAGAGGTCCCAATGCAGAAATGGTGGAGGCATGTCATCCACTATCATGAAGGCACTTAAAAAAATTATAAAATATCTTTTAGTGCTCTCTAATGCTTCTGACATATGTCAGATTTGTGTCATCATCCTCTGCAGCATTAAAAATATCATAATAACACATTTTCTGCATCTAATTAACATTTAACTAAGAGGCTTATAATTATACCACCTCAGTAAATGTTTTACAATTCAAAATTAAACAACCCTATGCAGAAAACAATGATATTTATGACATTTAATCTAAATCCCTGATTTTGCATGATTTAGGGACTAATTAAATGTTGTAAAAAGAAAGAAGACATCTTCTGACTTCTTGGAAAAATAACATGATGTATCACATCTGTGCCATATCGCATCTCAAGGCTATGTCAAAACACCTCACAAACCCGAGCCATCTCTATTTTCGCACACATCCTACCATGATTGGAGGTTCAATGCAAGATGTTTCAAACCAACCCTTATAACTCCCATACACATCACTATTTACGGCTTTCACCTCTTACTTCTATACCACCTTGCAACTCTTAGCTATGAGACTTAGCAAAATATACACTCGGCCCTTGTCATTTTTACAATACATTTGGACTTGGCAAGAAAAAGGCATTCTCCACCTTATATCTCCTAGCCCACATGCCTTAGCCAAAACATGCTAGTCGACCTTGTCTTGCCCAGCCCATAATACATTTTATTTGGTTTTGAAAAGGAAACAAAGGGCATAAAAACCACGACCCCCTCTTGCATCCCTAGGTTCGAACACATGAAGTTGTTTTCCTCAAACATGAAGTTGAGTCTCTTCGACCCAAACAAGAAGGAAAAATAAAACCCTAAAACTCATTTTATTTTGCATTGTCCTCTGGCCGTTTTGCTTGGCCGCCGCCATGAGGGTTTGCAGGGAAAACGTCATGCAAATGGGTCATTTTTTTAGCCAATACTAGTCGATGCTTTGGCGAAATGCAAGGTATGTCACATTTCTTGATGTTTAACTCCATGTTGTGGTCAATTTTGGGCGATTTGGGCTGATTTTGACTGTGTATTGTTGGATTTTTCGTTGTTTCTCTTGGCCAACCATCTTCACATCTGTTGCTGGCTGTGTTGAGGCCGTCATCTAAGAGGAAGAATGAAGAAATATCTGTGGTTTTAGCACAACATTTGGTAGACACAAAGGTAAATCCTTCATTGTCGAACATTTTCTCCATTTTTCTGAGTCTTTCGTTGTATTTTCGCTGCCAGAAGCACACGATTTTTACATTTCTGAGGATTATTTCTTGAAATAAGTTGAAAACTTTGTGTATTCTGATAGTGCTGAGGCACGATTTTATCAAAAACTGAGCATGTTGTTCCTGCAAAACTACAAAAACCTTATTTTTTTGAATTTTTTTCCTCATCTTGCTGCCTGGGGCAGCGATTTTGACATTTCTGAGGGTTTTTTCTCTTTTGTAGTTTGAATCGCCATATTCTTCACCATCACCAGTTTGGTCTCAATGTCTTCATTGCTTGTCAATATATTACTGTACTGTATGTCTTCTATTAGTTTGCCCCCTGTCATTATTATCACTTTCTATGCCATTGACATGTTCAAAAGCCTTCTATTTCCTCAACCACTGATCTCCATTTTATGTCTTTGAGTATGTCTTTGAGCATGTATGGTACATCTTCTGTGATATTGACAAAAACCCTTGGAGGTATGAGAGAGTGATCTTAGCATGACTTTGACATTCTATCAACCTGGCAAGAGCCTTAAACTGATGCATGCTCGAAAGCACTAGCAATGATAACCTCCGTCGCATGGTTGTACCTTCACAATGCTGCACTCTTTTGCTCAGATGACTACTTTGCTAATTATCCTCATTGGTGACTGTTATGCAAGACTTAATAAGGAATCCATACGGCCTTGTTGCCTTATGAAATGAAGTGTTCTCAAACTACTGACAGTCTCCAGCTTGCATGTCATTGTCTACATGGATTTTGCTGTTCCATTTATCCTACATGATTATTTTCTTACTGCTGTGTATAAAACCAGTTTGCTGTTCATTTTTTGATATTTAACTGTTGTTAGCATGAAGTTTTCTTAACCGTTGATGATTATTACTTCATCATACTTGCTGCTCCGTTGATCATGTCATTAGTCCCTGGTGGTTTGTTATCCTAAAGTTGGCTGTCCTTGTATGACTGACACCTCTTGACAACTATATCTGCCTTCTGAATGCGCTCTTAGAGTTATGCTTTTGCATTTGTTCATTGCATCTGAAATGTTCTGTAAGGTCTATGAGCTGGGCTCAACCCTTGTGAGAGCAACATTTCCTCCACTCATAACGGAATTGATGAATCAAACAGAAACATAATTACATCTGTATCTGCACATGAAGCAAACTTGTTAGAAAATAAATGCATGCTTGTAGTCGATATTCTTGATTTGTCTTCTCAAAAGCTTTTGTGACACTAACTAGTTTACTGCATCTGAAAACACAAATTGTATGTTTATAAAATGTATATCATATGATGTATGATGCCTCGCCATTGCTCTAACATCAGTTTTCCAACATTTGATGTAGGTAACCAAGGATAGCAAGGAGACAGCGGCTAGATGCAGGACACGTCGACGATCTAGGATGACACAAGACGGAGCAACAGCATGAAGGCTCGTCATTCAGGCAATGACGAGTCACTCTACCTTATATGCATATTTGTCTTTCAGTTTTATAAATGTATAGTTTGTCTTTTCATTTTGCATTGAAACAGTTAGTCTCACGGCTTGTGTGAGATCTTATACACTTATTTTTTCAATACAAATTGCTAGTCTTTTAACAGATTTGTACAATCTCTTAAGTTCTGAAAACATCTGAATGCAACAATACAATTTTATCTTGATTTGTATCAAATGTGCTTGGGTTTAACACAGCAGAAGTAAAATGTACCTTTTCCTTTTTCACAAACTGAAAAGCTCTACCTGATTGAGCTAGTAGTGAAATCTAGGTAACAATTCTTATGGCCCACATTTAAACTACAAATTCTCCTCTTAGTGCATAAAGATTAATGTGCAATCAATTGTCCTTTTGATATGACTAAAGATGAGTTTTTATAGGCTATTTTTAGCCTTCCAAAAAGGGGAGTTTTTTTAGTGTTTTTAAATGCTCAGATTTTTATAAGTTAAAAAAAACAAATTTTTGGTGGGGAACATGAATAAGCCATATTAATGCCTTTGTTTTAAGTTTAGAATTTTTGTTTTAAAATTCTAATTTGTGGGCCCTCAAAATGTCATATCTTTATGACATCAAATAAAGTGTTTTTTATAAGATATTTGTAAAGAGAATTTTTTGGATTTTAAAAGGAGATATAAGGCAGATTTTTTGTGAGATATTTTTGGAAGATTATTTTTGTTCTCCTAACTTGTGGGGGAGAATATTAAGAAAGAGATATTTATTGCATTTTTAAATTGGATTTTTTTTAAAGGCCATGTTATGTGGAGAAAATGTAGGGTCTTCTATAGGAAGGATAAAAGAACAAATTGAGACATTTTTATGAAGATTATATTTTTTTGCAGATGGATTTTTTTAATGAGGAAGTTGATTTTTGTAGAGAAGATGAATTTGTTTTAAGAGGATGAAGAAATGTTTTATTTTTCAAAGGCAGACTGAGAGATTGTTTTATGCAGGGAAGATGAAGCATTGAAGCCATGAAAAAGATTTTTTTTTATTTCCTCTCACAGAGAGTGTTTAATAAAAAATATATATTATTGAAGTTTCTTTTTGCAAGAGGAATATGAAAAGTATTCTTGCAGGTGAATTAATTTTATTCTTGAAGATATTATTATTGCAGATTGAATTTATGAAGAAGAAGAAATTGAAAGGGCCTTTGAAATGCATAGAGGGAAATGAAAGATTTTTATTTATAACAATTTTGTAGAGAAGAGGAATATCAAGGGTCTTTTCATTCATAATAATATTTCAAGTGCATTGAATGGGTGTGTGTGAATTAATATATGCAGTGTAAAAGACATATTTTGTGAGATGTTCTTCATAGAGGAATTACGGGTGTATCAGAGTGAATAAAGGCACTTGCAGACGCTTCTAATGTTTTGATTGCAGGGAATTATCAAGCATTGATTGTAGAATATTGTAAATAAGTTGCATATGATTGGTGAAGGATTATTTTGCAGTGATTGATAAAAGATTGTTTGCATAGATTGATAGAGACAATTTGCAGAGATAAGAGTGTTGTTGTGTGGATCAACATATAGGGTTGATTATATTTTGAATATCCTCTTGAAGAGAAAATACAAATGATAAGTTTTGTATGTGATTTGAGTTGATGAGAAGTATGGTGATATGATAGACACATGTAAAAGAAGAAGTGTTTTGTATTGAAACAGAGAAACCCTCTGAATTCTTGGTTTTAATTTGAGTATGTATTAGGGGTTGGTGCTTCTAAATGAATTAGGGGTTGGTGCTCCTTGAAGTTGGTGCTTCTAAATGTATTAGGGGTTGGTGCTCCTTGAAGTTGGTGCTTCTAAACATTGTAACCAATGAGGTTTTTTTTTAAGCCAGTGAGACATTTTGAGTGGTTTTTCTACCCTGAGAGGGTTTTCCACTCTGTAATTTTCTTGTGTCGTAATCTCATGTCTTGATGTCTTCCATAGCTTCATTTACTGTATGTGATTTATGTGATTGATCATTTTGCTGATTAATTGTTCAAGTAATTATTTCAAATTTGATAAACCTCATTATCAATTTTGAAAATTGTAAAAATAATACAACACCGATTCACCCCCCCTCTCAGTGTTGTCCTGGACTCCTACAATGATGACCTAGAGAATCAGAAAAACTTGATAGAAATATTAGTTTCTGGGGAGGGTTTTGTATGTGGCTTTGTGTTGCAGGTTCTTTCGGAGCTTCTTAGAGACTTTTTGAGCTCAAATCTGACAATCGGCTTGCATATTCTATGTTTTGATCAATCTTGCAGGTTGTAGCATGCCTTTTCTTGTCTTAGGTAGCTGATTCAATCTTTGTATGTCATTTTTTGGTTGCTGGGGTCATTTTTTGTTGCTAAAAGCATTTTTTTACATTAGATCCACATCTTTTGTACATCTGAAAGAAAAACACCTTGGTTTTGTTTGCAACATGGAAAAACCATCTGGGTATCTGATACTTTTTGCATGTAGCTTATATATTTTGCAGAAATAAAATTAGAAAGCTATAACAGACCCCCTCACCATTATAGTTTTTAGTTTTGTACCTAAACTTCGAGAGGCCTGTTCTCAGTCATACGGAGGTATTTTTCAGTGCAATTTTATTTTTACAAAGGCTATAATTTCATGCTCTTCATAGTAGTGTGACCCATTTTTTCTCAGGTGATCCCATTTTTCGATAAATTCTATTTTCTCATCAGATCTAACAGGCAGTTTTAGTTTTTAGAAATTTAAATGGCTATAACTTTCACATATGATCTCGAATCGAGGTTATTCTTTCTTTGAAAGTTGATATTTTCTGAGCACTACACATTGGTGCTATTTTGAGGTTCTGATTCTGAGATATTTCTATACTTTCAGTATTTGGGTCCATTTTGGACATTGTAGAACTTTGGAAAACTCAACTCCAACATTGTAAACACACTAATCTATAAAGTACCAAATCATTTTTTTGGGGGGATTCTTGATTGAGTAATTTAGAGGATCTCTTGGTGTTCTTTCTTTTGTTGGATTTAGTCTCTTAATTGGTCTTATGCGATTAAATTTAAGGAGTAATCATGGGTATCACAAAGCATCCAGTTGTAATTGAACTAAAAAGAGGTAACTATAAGTCTTGGTGAGATGGTATGCTGAAAAATTTTAGATGGCTTAATCTTCTGCCCTATCTCTACGAACTTGTTCCTCAACTGGTATCATTTCAGAAAAGCATGGTATGGCATCAAAAGAATGGTTATGTAGCAACATTTTTTGGTTCAAATGTCAAATTTGACACAATGAGTGCATTAACATGGGTTTCTTCCCCTCGTGCTCATTGGACAAAACTTTACCCGAGATGTATGGTGACTTGGATGAGTCTCCATTTCCAAAGGATCCTGTTGCAGATTGTTTAAAACCACTTGATGTTTTTCTACCATATGATTTTAAGACAGCTATGAAGCTTGATGAATGGAAAGCACTTGAATGTCCAGATGACATAAAGACTTTTCCTGATGCTCCTCCTTTAGAGACTTCATGAAATCCAACATTAGCAGATATTTCACATGTTCATACTAAGCTATCTTCTGTGGACACATCATTTGGGGATGAACAATGTAGTCCAATGACATGCGTTGAGATCTCATCTCCTCCTTCATTACTTGTTGCTCTATCTGAGTCCAATGTAGCTCCTTTCATGACTTCTAGTGATTATGTGCAGCAGGCTCATATCATTCTTCCAGAAGTAGTTCCTTGGGATATATTCCTACTAGACATCTCATCCTTGTTTGTAGAGTCCCACATTGTAGATTTGGGAGACACTATTGATTTCATTCATCTTCTCTTTAATGGAGTTGATTCTTCTTCATATGTTTTGAGGACACATTCAAACCCTTCCATTCCTTCTTTGCCTATATTTGCTTCTGCAGTGATAGTTTCTGCAGATACTCATGAGTCCACACATTCGACTCAATCATCATTCATGTTGACATCCTTTGCAGAGTACTAGCATCTTCTATGGTACCTGATCCATATAAGTATTTGTCATAGTTTGGCATTGGCTTAGAGATCATTGAGAAGCATTTGGAGGAGGCATCCTTGTCTTTAGAGGAGCTATCTTCATCTTTGGATCCTATTCTATTTCAGTTTCCACTTGGTTCTAGTTTGTCACTTTCTCCTGATTTGGTCATGGCATCCTTCAGCATCGACATGGAGACACATGAGCAATTTTCAGAGACTTCATACATCTTGAGATTTCTTCCTTCATATTACTTTCATGAATGGGAAAACATTCTTCATACACCTTTGGTTTTGTTTCTTCCCAAGGGGCTCGAAATGTTGTTTGGTGAGCATGGATCATCTTCTCCATCCAGTTCCAAGCATCCACCATTAGCACATTTACTTCACTTCAAGGGGGCTGAACTTAGTCCTTCTATTCTCTCTCTCTATTCTGGGGGGGTGTTCTCTCTCAATTTGTGGGAGGGGGCTTCTATTCCTTTGTTTTGGGGGGGCTTCTTCTCTTTTGAGGGGATATCATTGTACATGGGTACCTCATTAGGCTTCATTTGTTGGGACCCATATTTTCACCCACCTAAGCTATGCTTAAGGGGGGGTGTTAGTTTAGGTTTTTTATTCCTTTTTCATAAGATTTTTCCTACACATATTATTAAGCTTGCTTAGGTTAATAAAGTGAGTTTAATTAGGTGAGTAGGTTATGAGGTGTCACCTTCCTACAAGTGAACATCCATTAGCTATCTTGGGAAGATGCTTTTCCTATCTTTACTCTGATTGATGGTTTCTTCTTATTGGTTGGTGTTGCCACCTCCACCCCTCTCTGTAGTCTATTTAAACTCACTACCTAGCTTTTATTTTGTAATTTCCATCTGTTGTTTTCTTTTTTGTGAGCAATCTATTTAGACTATTCTGATATGGTCTCTTTTACAATCTTCTCTTTGTGCTTGCCTTTAGCTTTCTAGATTTTGGGTTGTGATTTCATAACAAAATCTAACATCATTGATATACCTTGCGTTACATGAGGCCAAAATCTGTCATACAAGTGTGCTCGCTGAGGCCTGGGTATTGGTGGGATGAAATCTCCTCACTTCATGGTGCGCTTAAACACACAACCGCTTAGCCAAAAAACAACAGCTCCTCCTTGGAATTTATATAGCCTATTGGAACACAAGCTTTGGCCAAGCACTTGGTGATGAAATCCAAGTCGCTTAAACCTCTAAAAAATAAAAATAAAAATCTACGTCGTTTCTATTTGCAAGATCATCTTACAACGCGAGGAAAGAGCATATGTGGATATGGACTGGGGAAGTTCACATAAACCACACTATTTCTATTTTCCAAGATCGTCTTATGACGCGAGGAAAGATCATACGTGGATATGCACTAGGAAATTTCACATAAACCACACCATTTCTGATTTCCAAGATCGTCTTACAACGTGAGGAAAGAGCATACACGGATATGGATGGGAAAGTTCATATAAACACACAAGGATTATGTAGATCTAAGATTGTTAATTACATTTTTAAGTTTATTTTTTGTTAATTTGTATTGCCTTTTGTTTATTATTAATCTAGGAGTCTTTTTGTATAGTATTTATTAATTTTTATAAACCCTAATTAACAAAAAATCAATCAAACCCTACTTTAAAAAATAAACTCTACTTTAAATCAATTAAACCCTAATAAACAAATTCAATTAAACCCTACTTTAAATCATTTAAACCCTAATAAAAATTCAGCTAAACCCTAAAATATAATTTAAAAAAAATTAAACCCTACTTAAATAAAAAATTAAACCATAATTAAATTAAATCAATTCTAAAATAATAAACTTTATTATTGTTCACAAAAAAAATTACCTCTGCCTTGTAAATTTTTTAATCTTGTCTCTGCCCTGCCTTGTAAATTTTTTTAATCTTGTCTCTGCCCTGTCGTTGTCATGTCGTTGTCCTGTCGCTATCATGTTGATGTTGTACTATACAAAATCTACATTAAAAAATAATTATTTCAAAAAATTAATTATATTAAGTAGTTCCAGGTGGAACCTTATCGGTCGATAAGGTCTTGCCCCTATAGAACTTGGAACCTTACCAGGCAGAACCATACTACCTGGTACCGTTCCGAGAGGAACTACCTATGTGGCATCTTCCCCACAATTTTTAAAAACTTTCATCTTCTGCTACTAATTTCTGCCATTAAAATATATTTTTTTAAAAATTGACGAATACCCTTTTGTAGTACTTAGAACGTAGATTGCAGAAATATTATTTTTTCATATTTCATTTTTTTTATTATATGTTTTTTAATATTTATTGTAAGTAGGATTTTACCATCGAACATGAAGCTGATTAGAAAATAGATATTAATAGGCAAAACATATTCAAAAAATTTGAAAATTATATGGTTCACTACAGAATGGAATAATCTCCAAGAGGGTATTTTTTAAATTTATAATGTAAAAACGTTGATGTCCCATGGAAACTACTATGTTCTGATTAAAATTGACTTTAAAAAAAATTAAAAAACCATTTTTATCAAAAATTAAAATTACCATGCACTAGATATTTGAGTTGACTAATTAGGAAAAAAATTTAAAGAAAAAAATTGATTTTGCTACATTTTTCTTGATGTCTCATCGATGTCACTTTTTTTGAAAAATATCAGCATTTAAAATTCATCACTTAAATTTATAAAAAATAATATTCACCTATATTAAAAAAAATTAAAAAATTATAAGCATAAACTACATTAAAAATTCTACATTTCATTAGTTTATGTCATTTTAAAATTCATAACATACATATGACTTTTTTGACATCTAAGTTGGAAAAATATGTTTGTGTTGGGTGTTCCCTTTATAAAAGTGTGACACAGTTCTAAACTTTCACCCTTAGAGGGTGAGAATAAAAATATTTGTGGAAGTATGCTCTGTTTTGCAACAAGTTGGTTGCAATTTGCAGATCATTGTGACTATTCTTTGTATTACATGATTATAAGCAACACTTTTATGCAAGTGTTGATTTCTAGACTATGAGTTGCTTTGGTTAGCATTACTCATGTAGTATGATTCATAGGATGTATGTATGTTTTTGGCAACTTGTCTTTCATTGGACTGCAGTATCAAGGATCTTCAAATTTTTTACACATTAATGGTCTTGGTGTGTTTGTTATCATGGGAGATGGTAAATTTGAGTAGGAGAGTGGATTATATAGGGATGAGAGCTTGTTGGATATGTAATGTTCATAAGTTCTTTCAATGGTGGATTTTTAGTTGGATGTAAACAACTACATGTGGTTGTTGTTCTAACTATTTTGGAGCATTCATGCTCGATCCTGTTTTGGAGGAAGTTTGGACTTCAGAGTTGTGTTCTGGTAATGGGTTTGAAGTTGGATACATTGGTGTGTCTATGTGACATTTAGTGTTTCATCATGTTTTTGGAATTCTAATCTTTTTTTCATGTTGGTGATCACTTGGAAGATGTTGCAAATACTTTTGTAAAGCTCGTGACCATAGTGGAGTTCAGTTCAGACAGTATGCTAGCCTTGGTGGTTCATAGATTGCTTGTGTTTCTATTGGCTCTTGAAAGGTTTCAACAAGTGGGAGAATGTTAGGAATTAAGGTGTCTCAACCTTTGCAATTTCTTAATGTTGTATTAAATTAATTATTCATTATTTGCCTGAATATTTAATTAAGTGTGCAAAATTATTATGTCATCTTGTGGGAATGGCACAATGAGGTGTCACTCTGTGCAGAAGGTGAAATGGATGCATACTTGGCATTACATATGGATTTGGGCATCTTGTTGATGTGTGTTTAGTCACATGCACATGAATAAAATTTCTTACAACAAACCTCTATTCATCTTGAAAGACAACATGATCCGTCAGGATATGAAGTCCCAAGTATCCGATTGTCAGGTCTTGATCATCTGATTATCACTCTGGGTTCATTGTGAGATGTTATTTTCCATTTTGGGGACTTACACACTTCCAGTCATGTTCATCCAAAAATCTTGTCATGATTCATTAATATCCTATATATTTAGCTTAGTCTGCGCATATCTTGTCATTTTATGTCAAATTCTTAAGTAATAACCAGATTTCAAAGGACACTATTACAAATTTGACATAACTTTGATCAATTTTTTAGGAATTGTCATTAACTTTGATTGGTTCTTCTAAAATGATCTTAGCTTTGATTAGTTCTTTTGAAACTATCTCTGTCTGAACTAATCTTTGCATGTAAACTATGAATTTACCTAAAGATATTCTTTAAAGCACATAATTCATCAGTATTTATGGTTATCTACGTATGATTTATCATTATTTGTGATTCTTTACCACAATTTGTGAAATAAAAGTCAAAAGATCAGGTTAGGAGGAAAGAGTTATGAGAATTCTAAATTTTATCAGCTATCCACATGTATATCTAGACATAGTCATGAAATGGAGTGAACCTACTCATACTTCATCAAAAACATTCACAGTTACGCATAAGAGGTGTGAATCTTCAAGGAACTTGACAATCATAAAGCAATTGGTTGAATGCACTTCCAAAGAACACAGCAATTCAACATCACATACTAAAAATCAACAAATATTACTCAAGATGTATGATGGGATTGTAATCCGCAACTTCATATTCATTATATGCTCAAAAGATATACAAATGTACAATTGATATGAGAAAGAACCATGAGAATAAGTCACAAAGTTGTTGAATCAACAAACTTAGTGCTCAATGAAATTCATCAATTTAGTCCCTCCTTTCACAAGAATGATCTAGGTCTTTTTATAGAACAAGGATCTGAGATCAGTTACAATAGACCAATGGTCAGGATCTCTTCCAAAATATCAACGTTCTGAAAATGTGGCATGTGATTGCCAGTTGGCAATCAAGGGTGGAGGACAACTGACAATAGAATATTCTCCAACATCTTTACCTTCGCATCTTCTTGAATATTCTATTTTGCGTCAGATTCAAATCTTCTCCGACTATCATCCCTCTAGAATCCAACCTCTTGTACTATTCATATACCTTGATAGTTGTATCTATCTCTGTCTTATCAAACTATTGCGCCTTGACCTTTGCATAATCTTGCATCTGCAGTTGATCACTTATGGACACCCACGTGCTTGTCCCGTTATCTAACTTTCCCTTGTATGCCTTCATCTTCATAGATAAGACCATTACCTATTCTATAGTAGCCTCTGAAAAATGTTGCATGAGATGCTTCAAAATAGGATCAAATCTAGCTTTAAATGCTCCCATGGACACTTGTTCATCATATGTTTCTTTCTCGTCCATTAGAGCACCAAGTAACTCTTCCAAGATTTATATTTCATTTGTTAGAAGGTCATGTGCTTTTACACTTATATCCACTGCCTTAAGCCTAGATCCCTTTAGGATGTATGCTTCAAACTTTAGATCTTTTATCCATATTGATATTTTTGACATAGTTTGAATTGTTAGTATGTTATGCTTCAACAACACCTAATAATCTAACTTACGAAAACCCTTCAACTTACTAATGTCTTGATCATTTTGATCAAGCCTTGTAGCACATTCCTTTTTCAGGATGTCTTCCCTTGTCTTGATATGTGCCAAGGTGTCCCATTTGGACAATGCAATCTGAATTATCTCTTCTCCTTCTGCCATGAACTTGGAGAACCAATTCTGCATCACTTGTGCTTGATGCTCCTTTACATCAAGATCATTTATTTCATCTTGAGTTACTAATGTTAAAGCAATTGGTGCTTCTGTTATTTTTGTTCCAGGGGCAACCAATCCCTTGACAAAATGCCTGAAGTTGGGCAATGCTCCCCTTCAACTCTTTATTCTTCAGTTTGGTCTTGTGGATGAAAGCTGTTGTTGCCTCCACGTTGCCTTTGAGCTCTTCAATCTATTGCTCGGCGGTTGCATGTCCAAGGTCCAAGGTGGTTATCTAATATTCACTAGATGAAATCTCCCCTTTGGCCTTGTCTATTGTAGGTACAACTAAATGTGTTGTCCTACATCTAGTCATGTCTTTCTCGATGGCAGACATAGCCCTTGCCTTGTGTTTGGACTTTATTCCTTCAATAGAAAACAATGATTTGAAGTCAAAAGGAATAATATTAGTAGGAGGCTCTATTACCTCAAATGCTAGCCATTCAGAGAAGTCTTTGTACTGGTCCTTCATGACCTGTTTTCTCAATTTGAGCATCTTTGATAGTCATATTTGCGTCCTTATGATGCTGGAGCATCCAGTGGTGTAAGGGCAATCTTGCATCACCCAAAAAGAAGTTAATTCAAAATCATTGTAGTTGTTTTCATTTCTTTCCATAATTAGTGTTTCTGGTTCCATAATATCCAGAATAATAATGTAGGACTTTCAATTTTTTCCAAAACTGCTAAAAATAGCAACCTGCCTATTTTGGAAAGTGTACTTGCTATTATTAGAAAGTTTGCATTTGGGCACGTAACGAAGCAAAAACTTCTAGAACGTTACATAATGGAAATATAAGACCTTTGGTGAAGGAATCAGGAAAAGATCATTTGTGAGCTGAAAGATATTAAAGTTTTTGTTTTCTGAAAAGCCCCTGAAAATTTTTGAAATGAGATATGAGGCACTAAAACTTCCCATAACGTCTCAAAAAGTTGACAAAAATCTATTTACAGATTTTGACGTGATAGTTCACATTGCGAGCTTTCCGGCGCTTAAAACGGTTCGTCAATCGGACACCCGGATCAAAAGTTATGCTTCCCGGAAGTTGACCTACTTTTGGAGGGAGTTGCAAATTTTGAAATTTAGCTAGAGGCCGCCAAAAAGTGCTATTTATGACTATTTTAGGAACCCTGAGTGGTAGTGGAGTTAAGGGGGCCAGTGTAGAGTCAAGAAAAGGTGGGAAAATAGAAACCCTAGCTGATTTGGGGTTACAAAAGGCTGAATATTCTAGAGTCTTGAGGTTGGGAAAGCTGTAATGTGTTGCAGCCAGTAGAGGATTCATCCTCTGATTGTAATTGAGCTTTTGTGATGTAATGAGTTGCCCAGTTCAATAAAAGAAAGTTCTATTTGCTATGTTCAATATCTGTTATTGTGTGTTTTTTGACTTACCCCCCTTCATCACCTTATCAGGACCTCCTTCTTGCTATAGCACCTCCTCTTGAGGAATCTCCTCTTGTTGTGGCACTTCTTCTTGAGGGACTTCTTGTTGGGGAACTTCCTCTTGATGCTTCTCCTATTGAGGAACCTCAAGAACCTCCAATTGAGGGATATCAAGATTTTTACCTGCATCAACCATTTCTTCATCCCCTTTATTATGTGGAAACTGATCTTCTTATTGCTCAAGCCTTTTAGATCCTTCATCTACCTGCTCTTTTGTTTTCTTAATTTCACCTTCAACAGGGATATTCTAAGACGTTTCTTCGTGAACATCCACAAGAGAGACATCCTCAACAAATGTATTTGTCACTTCAAGTCAGGATGTATCCATCCCTTCTTCACCTGTTGTTATTCTATTTAATAGGTCATCTAACTGACCTTGGCCCAATGGCTCTTGAGGCGATCTTGAGCTCTCTGTCTATGATATGTCTTGCACTTTAGGATCTTTTGGTGGATCTAGATTTTCAATCATTTCAATGTCCTTTTCTTGTTGAGGCTCTTGTTGGGTTGCCTTTAAATATGCTAGAAAAGAACCTACTAGATCATTGGTCACATCCCTAGTGACCTCATCATCAGTTAGGTCGATTACACTATTTAATAGCATATGCATTTCTTCAGCCATGGCTTGTTCTTTTACCCTTGATTCCTTGGCTAACTCTTGTTTTACCTACATGATTTTCTGAGCCGGTATGCCATGTTGTAACTCTCTCACCAAGTTCCTCCAGTTGGAGCAAGATAATCTTCCACCTACCATGCTAGATATATTTGAAGTGTAGCGAGTAGTGATAATGGGACTCCTTCAGGCTAATCCTATGTAAACATTAGTTCCATTTTTGTGGGTCCCTCTACTGCAGCTTGAGCATCCACAGGTTTGGATATGGTTCTCCTCATTGGTGTAAGGCCCCCTCTCTTATGCTTAGGGATAATTAAACCCCCTAGTAGGTATGTCATGTGGCGCTCTTAGGTAGCCGTAGTGGAGATGGGAATTGCTGGCAATGACTGACCCCTTGGAGATGATGGCCTTGTGGCAATAGTAATCCCTTCTATTGTCAACTCCTCCCCAGATGTCGAGGGCCCTAGCTTCGTTAACTTTGCCTCCATTATTCTTCTCTTCTTGATGAGAAAATCATCATACTCTAAATCCTCCATATCTTTCATCTTTCTTTTCTTATCATAGGTGATGGCTACACCCTTTGCCTTCATCTCATCCAATCTTTTCTCAACCTACTTCTGGGTGGCAATCATGACCTTCCTGGTTATGACATCGATGGAGGTCTCCTTTAGTTATGTCCAGTCTGGAAGGGATAAAACTTCCTTATATACTTGTTTCTCCTCATACTTGGGATCCATGACTTGGCCATCATCTGATTTTACTTGAGGAGGTACTTCAAAGCATCCCAACATCCTGATCTAGTTCAGAGTCAATCTTTGGCACCCTCTCTTTCTCACATCCTCCTCATTTATGCAATTAGCCCAAAAGTCTTCTAGGTGAGGAATGTGTTGTAACTTCTTGTCGACATACCTCTCCATCCTGTGCTAAGGGTCAAAACTCCTTGTAAGAGGGAATAATTGTAAATATAACATCTGCAACTCGACCTCTAAGTGATTAGCATTATTGATATTCAAGCAAGTGTACCAATTGATGGCTATTGAGAACTTTATATTTCCCCTGTTATTCTTCTATACATATGCTTCATAAGAAGGTATGATTTGCCTCGTGATCTCCAATAGTAATACCCTGTCTGTAGGGCACCGCGGTAACATATAAGGGTTCCCTTCAAATCCCTCCATCCTAATATATGCAAAGGTGGGGAACTAGATGAACCAGGCCCCATGTGGTTGTATTAGGTCACCTGGGCATCTTTGGAGAGCCTTTTGGCTTGATCTCCCTCCATCAACCGAACTAGGTGCATGATGAAGCAATCGTTTACAATCTTGTAATGTTGGACAAAATGCTTCCTCTCCAACTATGGGTAATATTCCAACACTAATTGATCTGTTGGTTGATGCCCTAGTCTTCTGACTGTCTGCAACCTAGTGAATTGGTACTTGTAAGCACATGCATACACCAGATAGGATGTCATGTAGAACATCCAGTTTTTAGTCCTCCATGCTATCATTTTGTCATGGAGTTTGTCACTAATGAGCTTGGCCCAATGTACTACCTTGCCCTTATCTTTCACGAAGTGGATCAAACCAAACATCCATAGCTCAAAATCCCCTGAGTCTACCCTTCCAACCATCCTGCTCAGCAAAGTTATCATGTATTGCACCTCAAGATTAAAATAAAATTTGTACAGGTTTTGGGGCATTTTAGCAACTGCCTTAGCCCTAGTTGCAGGATCCATCCATGACATATACCTAACCTTCCTACACTCTGCAAGGTTGTTGTTAAACTCTACGGACAAGGCATTTAGGTCTATTTCAAATGCATCTCGGTGTCTGGGCAATCAGAATGCGTCAGTAATGCCCTTGATGGAAAGATTTGCATACACAGTCCCTTGATGTTCTACCCTTCTATTCATTGGGTTATATTTTTGAGAGCACTCTATGACCAACTTGAAGGCTTCTGTTGTTGCATGGTACATCCCGCTCTTTACAATCTTATTCAATATCACATCATCCTCCCGAGATTGTATCCTTGCCTTGAAGGCCTCAAGGTCTATATTTCCGCATTGAGTGTCCAACACATAGCCTATCATGTTCCACACACTACCAGAGGTGGGGAACATTGGTAGTTTGAATTCTTGTAGGTGCATTTAATGTTAACAGGTGGCAAAGGCATGCACTTTGAATTTAAAATATTAATAGCTGGGAGCAAGCTTCCACATGATATTTAAGATATGATATGGATATGGATGTTTAAATTTTAACATCCGATGCAAAATATCCATTTGACTTTGACTAGAGGTGAGGTGAAAATCTTGGCGCGCAATTGGTTCGGTGATGTCACTAATAGGGTGGTCAAACTCCTTTGACTGAGGATACAAGTGGGGGGTTCTCATTTGATCATGAAGGTTAGGATATTTGAAATATCCATTGTAAGATATCCAGTTGAAAAGTCAATGATTTGGGCGTCTAGGTGAGGATCTTCAGGACAAGATATGGATATGGATATGGACATGGACATTTCAAATTTAACATCTAGTGCAATATATCCATGCATTGGAGAGTTTGAAAGCTATGGTAAATTTGATCGTTGGCACTGGATCTGGACATGGATATTTCAAATTTAACATCAGGTGCAATATATCCATGCATTGGAGAGTTTGAAAGCTATGGGAAATTTAACGGCTGGCATTGGAGCTGGACATGGATATAGATATTTGTTCAATTTATCATGTCCTGTTGAAATATCTAGTTTAGTAGACGGTTTCACAACTTGATGTGACAAATTTGACGGTTTGAGCCTGGACACAGATATGGATATTTACCTTGGGATATTGGCTCAATATCGGGTCAAGATGCATAGTTGAATTAATAATGTTTAATCCCATTTTCGAGTCTAGATACTGTTGCAATTCATATGACTTAACTCGAGGACTGGACATGATATTTAGGATTGGATATGATATTGTGCATTAGTAATAGCCATAGCCCATTGATCGAGATATCCAGTTGACTAAAAATTTAAATGAGTATAACTTGTTCATAACAACGAATTTCAACATGATTCAAAAGGCAAAGTTGATCAAAATTTCATCCTCTATCTATTTATGGCCTTCACATGGGAAAATTATCAACTTGAATTTTGGGCTAGACTCGACCTGGAGGAGGATGTCCATTTTACCATTACTGCTCGAAGCGGAAAACACATAGACAAGAGGAAAAATAGTTGGGTCCCCATTTTGTCTAGGCAGAATGGGCCGTGTTGTGAGACTACACAACACATCCCCTATTGTGGTAGAGGCATTTTTCCATGTGTCGACTTTTTTTGGTGTTGTAAGAGGTTTATGACGTGTAAGATTTATGATGGATTCTATGACAGTGTAAGAGCTAGAAATAGAGGGAAGTATGACAAGTGTTATGACGCATATGACATTGTCATAAAGCATCTTTGACTTATTCTTTTGGAGTGCCAAAGTTGGCCTATGACGTGAGATGTAAGAGAATCAACTAGTAATAGTTAGTTATGATAGATTCTCTTACAACTATAAGTGTTGTCAATTATGACATATTCTATGACAATTGTAAGATGTGTAAGAGCATTTGTCATAGTCAAATTTAGTAAATTTGGGGTGCCCATGTAGAGAAGATTCCTATGACATGTTTGGACAAGTGTCGGTGATGGTTGTAAGTGTTGAAAAAGTGGCACTAGGCAATGTGGGTTGTATGGACTTTTACCATCTAGTATTTTTGGACCTTGTTTTGACACATGGTAATGTCATATAGTAGTTTTTGGGCCCCCATGAGTCTATATATTGAACGCTTGAGATGGAGGCATTGAGGAGAGTTTTATGTAGGGTTATGCTATCAATTTCTTCTGGAGGAGTAAGATGTAAATCTCCATGTTAAGGCTTTGAGCCTGCAAGTGTATTGTAACATGTTTGTTGTTGCAGATTAATGCATTGGTTTGATGCTTTGGAGTGTGGGGTTTTTTACTCGAAAGGGTTTTCCCCACATATATTGGTGTCTCTTCTCTTCTATCTTTCTTCTAACTTCTTCTTTAATGTTCTTAAAGTGTTAATTTACATGCCGTTATGCTATCAAAATTTACTTAGATCTGTAAGCTACATTGTCGTTCCTCTAAGGGTTAATATTATGGGAAATCAACTATGTCTATTTCTGCTTTAAGGGCATAGTAGTATGTGCTTGTATCAACTTATTAAATATCTGTTTAAGAAAATCATAGGATACTGAAAGACGCATACTGGGTTCTCTTTCCCTTTCATTTACATCCTAAAAAAATGAATGATAATTTAGTACATGTTCTTTTCTTGATTTATGTGGTCATGTACAATCCCTTTCAAAAAGTTAGTTAGTACAAGTATTTGTCCTTTCTAATATTTATTTGGAGACCAAGCATATACAATATTGTCTGTAAAGACATATTTGGTACTTCATAACAAATTCCCTTCTTCTATTGTAATCATTAAAAACATTCATTAAAAAGACTTATAATAACTTAGAAATATATGTTAGACTCTTATAACCATAAAGTTGTCAAATGCATTTGCATGAGATGAAGAATTAAAGTTCATCATTCTAGATTCTTTCCAAAGAACTATTTTGCTTGCCTTCATTGTATACAAACATGTATGCTTATGGTAATATTCCATTTTCAAATCAACTAAACAAAAACTGCTCTAGCCACAACTGACATTATGAAATGAATCCCCCATTATAAAATTTTGACACAAATCAAGTACAAGAATCCAAGATTCTTAATATATAGTTGTGATTTAAGGATTGTAAACAAACATTAGATGTGGCATATGGAATTTAGTCTTCATTAGCATTTGCTAGGTGTGTGACTAATGCAAAATCATTTAGTTCCTATCTTACCAAATGGAATTTAACTTTAGTGTCATTTGTTAGGTTTACCACAAGTGAATAAAGTAGTCAATTTGACCATATTATGAATATAATTATAATATTCTTTTCAAACCTATGATGTGTCCCATTGTGTTTCTCTAAAATTCCTCTCATCATTTTTGAGTTCCTCTTATTTTAAGTCCCATTGTCACTCTAAACACTTATGAAGTTCCCTATTTAGCTCTCTCCTAACCACCTTGAAACCCTCATCTCATTAGTATTAATTAATAAATCTCACCAAGCACAATTTTGTAATACCACAAATGTGCAATTATAATGCAATATAAATCGTGATTTTTTCTCTTCTCTCTAACATCAATCTATAAACCTCATTATGCAAGTTTTTCAAGTGTTATGCATAACCACTAATTTCAATATTAAGATACTTGTAATTTTTTTACTTCATTATAAATTATATTGGTTTATTTCTAACTAAAACCAAATATATTGAAATAAAATAAAATTAAAAAAAATCTACGAATTTACAAATTTATTAGCTATTTCACCAAGCAAAGGGATGTGAAACAACATTAAAAATATCTAACCATTAATGACACAAAATCTACATACACTTATATAAAATTAAATATTGAATCTAGAATGTGTAATTAAATGGTTAACCTAACATAGGCAAAAGATAATACAATTAATCAAAACAAAAGAACTATACAAAATGGCAAGGGTAATTGTGAGCCCTCCTCTCCCATTTCGTATTGGTCAAACACCTTTCCATTTACTTGAAGTGTTCCTCACCTTTTGTCTTTCTCTTTCTCCACCTCCTCTAGCTTTTCATTTCATACATATGTAGGTTTTATGAAAATAATTCAATTAAATGTCCATGTTATCATAAAACAAGTCTTTGACATATACCCCAACAGTGAATATAAGTAGTGATCTCCATTGCACTCTATGCATCTAATTTTACAAAGCTAACATCATATTCTAGATTGCCAAATACTCAAAACAAAAACAAAACCCAAAAAAAATTCTAGAAACTAAAAATAAAACCTTGTTCCTTCACTATTAGTGCAAGTCTGACATGGTGCACATTATTATAGTGCACGCCTATTTCTTAGATCACTTCATTTAGCATCACCAATAATCTCCACAAGAACATTCTCCTTTTTAAAATGATGGAAACAGATCACATCTCTCACAACAAGTTCTCTTGCAACAATCTTGGAGATAAATTTCGTTGTAGTGTGCAATCAACACATACTCGAAGGTTCTTCACAACTCTAATAGTTGTTCTAGGGGATGTATTTAACAAACCAAAAACAATTGCCAACTTTTCACTGTGGTGGCAGAGAAATAATTATTTTTACTCCTTTTCCACATCACTAAGTAAATGTCTTGAATCTAGAAAATACCTTGTTGCCTTCATCTCCTAAGCCAATTTCTCCAACTTTGCATAGATCGCCTATGTTTGTGGATGTGATTTGTCTCCTACACAAAAAGCACGTACCGTTTTATGGCCTTCAATCCAACTACATCCAGGGGTCTTTTTAAATCCTTTATCTTTCATCAATCTCCTTACCATTTGAACCTTACACCACCTGCCCACTTTTGCAAATATATTTGAGAGAAGAAAATTAGTCACAACATTTTCGTTGTAAATACTCCTAAGCCTATATTCATATGTGATTTGCGGGCACTAAGAAAACACATCCACACAACCACCACAAGTTTAACTAGCATCTTAATGATAAGTTTAGGGTGCCCTCAACATAGCTAGCACGGGCAAGAAGGTCAACCATGCAGACATAATGATCAATTGTAGGTGTTATGCAATAAGGGTTACTTGTGTAATTGAAGTATGTACAATCCTTATCCACTAAACCTGCATGGCTACATGCACATAAAACACAAGCAAAGCTTATAATGTTAGAATATGTTCCAAAGTGCTTCATTAATTCAAAGATTTTGAGAACATCCTCGCAAAATCCATTTTGTGCATATCATGCAATCATCTCATTCCATGAGACCGCATCTCTTTGAGGCATTTTGTCAAACAGTTCACATTCCTTATCGATGCTTCCACATTTTCCATACATGTCTACTAGAGCATTTCCAACTATAATATCTGACAAACTTCCCCCTTCCATTATGCTTTGATGGATTACCTCTTCCAAAGCCCCCATTTTGGCACAGGCGGGGAGGATGCTGGCTTTAGCTGCCAATTTCATTTGCTTGACAGTTTCTAAAGGGTTGTCAAATCCATTTTGTGCATATCCTCCAATCATGACATTCTATGAGATCACATTTCTTTGAGGCATTTTGTCAAACAGTTCACGTGCCTTCTTGTCTATGCCTACCAGAGCAGTTGCAACTACAACATCTGACAAAATTCCTCTATCCTTTATGCTTTGATGGATGTCCATACCCTGTTCCAAAGCTCCCATTTGGCACAGTATGGGAGGATGCTGGCTAAGGTTGTAGAGTTTGTCTTTACGCCTGCCCATTGCATTTGCTTGAAAGTTTCTAAAGCCTTTTCAACAAATCCATTTTGTGAATATCCTGCAATCAAGGCATTCCATGACAGCACGTCTCTTTGAGGCATTCTGTCAAACAATTCACGGGCCTTGTCTATGCTTCCACATTTTGCGTATCCTGCAATCATGGCATTCCATGAGACGACATCTCTTTGAGGCATTCTGTCAAACAGTTCACGTGCCATGTCTATGCTTCCACATTTTGCTACTGGGGTAGTTGCAGCAACATCTGACAAAATTCCTCTATCCTTTTTCCTGTGATGGATGTCCATACCCTGTTCCAAAGCTCCCATTTTGGCACAGGCAGGGAGGATGCAGACAAATGTTGCGGAGTTTGGCTTTACACCTGCCAATTGCATTTGCTTGAAAGTTTCTGAAGCTTTTTCAACAAACCCATTTCGTGCATATTCTGCAACCGTAGCATTCCTGTTCTGCAGTCTCATCCCATCTCTGAAAAATCAGAGGAAGTGTTTCCAGGTGTTCATTTAATTGATTGGCGGGAGAAACAGTTTCAAACTTCACCGTAACGGCGAGTGGCGAAGCCCAACGGAAAACGGGAACGGGAGAGTGGATCCCACATTGCCACGTCGGACAATCAGCGCTTAGATAGAGTGAGGGATAAGCCCAACCCTATATTACTTCCTCTCCTCTACCGCTTCACATCCCACCCACGAGAGCCTGCTTTCTTTATTTCTTTGTGTTCAGTTAAATCAGATTCCATGGCTTCTACTTCTACCACTGATCGTCAATCAATGATTGAGATCACAAATGCTTTTGAAGAAATTGCTCCACCATCTGCATCTACTTCTGCTACATTCTCAGCACCATTACAAAAGCTGCCGTGCGATATATTTATTAATCATCGTGGACCCGATGTGAAACACACTGTGGCCACAGCAATCTACAAAGCCCTCCACGCAATGGGTTTTAGGGTTTTTCTTGATTCGGAAGAGCTTGAGTTGGAGACTTCTTGCCTGCAGCACTGCAAGAAGCAATGCGTAGAGCTTCCCTTCATGTAGCAATTTTCTCTCCCGGCTATGCACAATCACCATGGTGTCTTGCGGAGCTATCCTTTATGCTCAAATCCGGCACACCTATTATTCCTGTTTTCTACCGTGTTCAGCCTACCGATCTGCGATGGGTGGCTCAAGGAAAAGGAATGTATGTGAATGCTTTCTCAGAGCGCCTAGAAAAGGGTAGATACAGCTTAGAAAAGCTCCAGGAGTGGAAGACGGCACTCTATAACGTCTCATTTTATAAGGGTGAAATCATCAATAGTAATGAGTAAGCAAAACATAATCTCTCTTCTGCACATCTTTTATCACACATTCCGTTTCATGCAATATTTCTATTTTCTATTTATATTTCACTTCAATATAGTCATCATTATTGTTTAGTGAGGCTTCTTCCGTCTTTTAAAAACTGTGTTTCAAATATGTCCAGTGATGAGCAAAGGGTGTTGAAGAATATTGTAAATCATGCATTGAAGGTAATGAAAACAGTACCATTAGAGGTAGCAAAATATCCAGTGGGTCCTGAAGAAGCTGTAGCAGACTTTGAAATGATTCTTAGTGAATCTGTGAAAGCTCATCCTAATGTCCAAATTGTGGGAATTTGGGGTATGGGTGGATCTGGGAAAACCACTCTGGCAAAAGAATTATATAATCAGAAATGTTCATCTGTACAAAAATCCAGTTTTCTTTTCGATGTAAGAGACGCTGCGGCTAAAAGTGAGCTTCATAAGAAGCAGATGAAACTCCTTCAAGACCTTGGTTTTGAAGATAAACCATATGACAGTATGGAACAGGGTAAGAGGATTCTTTCCAACCATTTGAGATCTGTTAGTGTACTCATCATTTTGGATGACATAGATCATATGGATCAACTAGAGGCTTTACTACCTGCAAAGGATAACCTTGGATGGGGTAGTTTGATCATTGTTACAACACGAGAAAAGGAAATCCTTATATGTTCAGGGATCTCTTCGATTTATAAAATGAAAACAATGAATCCATCCCATGCCAAGCAACTTTTCTGTTGGCATGCATTCTTGCAATCCTCTCCACTAATAGGATTGGAGGAACTTGTTGAAAAGTTCTTAAGTGTTTGCAATGGATCACCTTTGTCTTTAAAGGTACTTGGAGGCCAGCTTTATGGCTGCTCTAGAAAAGATTTATGGGAAGATCTATTGCAGAAGATTTCTAAAATATTGCCCAACGATATTAAAAATAGGTTGAGAGTGAGCTATGATGCTTTAGATGAAGAAGAGAAACAACTGTTCTTGGACGTAGCTTGTTTCTTCATTGGCAAAGACAAGATGACCGCCATTGCAGTCTGGGATGGATCAGGGTGGAGTGGTCTGTACGGTTGGGAAAGGCTTGTAAATAAGTGTTTAGTTGACTTCGATGACAACAATGGCATAAGAATGCATGACCACCTAAGAGATTTAGGAAGGGAAATTGCAAAAACTCAGCCACCCGGCCGTCTATGGTTTCCAGATCAAATTACGGGCATTCAGAAACAAACAGAGGTGTGGTTAATACTTTATTTTCTATGCTGTCACAAATCATGCCTTGGAAACTTTTTTTATTTTCTCTTTTTGTCCATTTGTATGCATATCTCCTTTTATTTTGAGTTTGTCGCTTTCGCTGTTGTCTATCCAGATTAGAGGAATGCTATTGAATGCAGCAAGTAACGGCGTTCGCAAGTTTCCTGCACAACTTAATGGATTAAAAGTTTTTGTGGTTGGAGAAGACTATGGGAACAATTTACACATTGTCAAATTTTCAAAAGAGTTGGCGTGGCTTAGCTGTACTGGAATTCTTCATAGAGATCTTCCATCATGGCTACCATTCAAAAATTTGAGAGTTTTAGAACTTCATTGCTGCCAGAACATAGTAGGGTTGTGGAAGGATGGGGCGGAAGTAAGTATTTTTGCTCTACGGCCCTGTGCAATATTTAATTCTAGTTAAATATAATTGTTTTATATCTGTCCCTGTAACTAAATTCAAAATTGGCTTCAGGCTCCGGTGCAGTTAAGAGTGTTGATTGTTGATGGTTGCCATAGTTTAGCGAGAGTTCCAAATTCCATAGGATATCTCCAGAATTTGAAAAAGATATCTGTGTCTGGTTGCAATGTGGAGGGTCTGCCAAAGCAATTTTGCCGTCTTCAATCACTGGAGCACCTACAGTTGGATCGTTGTCGAATGCTATCATCACTTCCTAGCTGTTTTGGCCATTTGACAAACCTGCGGCATCTAGATTTGAGTTTTTCCCATCAATTGAAAATGTTGCCTGATTCTTTTAAGAAGCTGAAGCTTCTGCAATATCTCAGTTTAAAGGAATGTAAGATGCTCACCTTCAAGTCAGACATCCTAGAAAACATGACAAAGCTCCAGTATTTGAATCTTTATAGGTGCACGCAATTGGAAGAATTGCCTTGTCACATCACAAATCAGGCTTCCTTGAGTGAGCTCTATTTAAAGGAGACCAGGTTAAGAGAGTTCCCAATTAACATCGGTCAACTCAGCAAGTTGAGAGTGTTGAAGATATCTTCAGAGGAAAGGTGCTTCCAGATTCAATCTTTACCGGACTCTATGAGGAGTCTCAAACTTTTAGAGCGGTTGGAATTAGAGAATTTAGAAGTGGAATCTTTACCAAAATCATTGAAGCAACTGACTAATCTTCAAACTCTGAAAATAATCGGTTGCCCGATCACCGAATTGGATTTTGGGCGGGGGCCATTTACTTCATCCTTGTGCAACCTCAAAAAAGTAGAAATAGCGAAGACAAGAATGTCAAAGATTTCAATATCTGAAGATTGCTGTCCTGGCCTTAAAACTCTCTCATTTTGGAATAATGACCATTTAACAGAGGTCGACAGCCTACCAACAACAGTGGAGGATATAGTGGTGGACATGTGTATATCGCTAAGGAACATAAGTGGTATTGGTGGCCTGGTAAACCTTCGAGAGCTGACACTAAGTAACTGTCCAGAGCTGAAAACACTTCCAAGTTTTGATAAATTAGCTTCTCTGCAACAATGTGTACTGTACGGTGGCAACAAAGTAGAGAAGATACAGGGTTTACAACAGTGTACATCAATGGAGAGGCTAAATTGTACATTTTGGGAGGTGCCCCACATAGGAAGTTTGGAGCAGATGCAAAGATTGAAGAGGCTGGTACTCGTAGCAAAGAAGAGAACAGCTGTTGAGCATTGTATTCAAACGCTTCAGGTAATAATTGTTTCCCGAAATATAAAAATTCTATTTTTTTTAAAAATTTCATCGCGAATGTTTACTTTGTTTTTTGGGCAGAATTGGCCAGAAGAAATAGTAATATGTACACACGCAGTCCCTGGTGCGAGGTCACTTTTAAACTCTTCAGCCTTTCCGAATCTTTCCGTCCTCCACTCTTTTGCTCACATGGCAATCAGCTGCGAGTTTTCCCACTTAGTAAGAATGCCGCAGAAGCGTTCCTCCAATGCCAAAGCCATTATGCTATGTTTGCTTATAAATTGTATCACTCCTCGTATGCCATTGTTTATTTCGGGGGAGTATTCCAATACACTATTTGCAACAGAGGTGAATGAGGGTAAATGGATATGGATAGGTGTCTTCACCCAACATTCTAGATGCCTCATTGCACAGGATTTGTGCATAAGTCAGATGGGGCCGACAGAATCGGACTTGTGTAACAATCACATGGAGAAAGGATTCCTTGTGAAGGGCGAAGAACATAGCGTCATGGAGGCTTTCCATCGCTTATTGGCACTTTTAGGCAACGCAAACAGTGTCGGGATGGCTTTTCACAGTTCATTGGAATTCTTCGAAAAAGAAAATAGCGTGGTGAAGGCTTTCCATCAGTTATTCGACCGCTTATTGTCACTTCAGTTCGGAGAAGATGCTGCACTGGAAGCTTTACACCATTTATTGGCACTTCTAGGCAAACAAATCGTGGAAGCTTTCCACCGAGTATTGGCACCTCTAAACATAGATGATGATATTCAATTCATGGTGGAAACAGAGGATTTCCACCGCTTAATGGCACTTTTAAGCAAAGAAGATATCAATCGTTTGTTGGCACTTACTGATAAAAATATCTATCAATTGTCGGCACTTGATGATGAAGATATTTACCGTTTGTTGGCACTTAATGATGGAGATATCGACCGTTTTTTGGCACTTGATCATGAAGATATCTGCCGTTTATTGGCACTTCAGAGAAGCTGATGCTGCTGTGATGACCTTGTAGCATTATATTTTTGCCTTTTCCCCTATCAATAGCAGAACAATGTGAGTTCAAAGGCCATTGTTAGGCTATTGTTATATTTGTTAAATGTGAAGTCTCACTGTTCATTTCATCTTCCCTACTTTGTCTCTTCTTCTTCCTTGAAGATTATTGTATATATATGAGGGAAAACTTTATGTAAATTGCTGCAAATAATAAGAATACTATGCCCTGCTTTCCGGTGGATATAACTACATTGGTGAACCACGTTAAATCTTTTGTCTATGTGTGTTACTTTATATGTTATTTAGTTATCTAATTACTCAACAATTGGTATCAGAGCATGTGAAATTCAGGGAGAGCAGGTTGGGCAAAGGGTTTTACAAAGAAGGAAGGCTCTAAAGAGATGAATGAAATTGCCCAGGAGAGAGATGAAGAACGTGAAGGAAAACAAGATGGTGTGGATGAAACTTATACTGGCTGCAAGGGTTATAGGTGCAATATGCCCCGTCTTGAGGATTTTAGGAGCGTGCCTCTGTTCCAGTGTTTTACAGAGATTGAAGGCTTTGAAGAGGTGAATGAAATAGATTCTTTGGGGGAGTCAAATGAAGCGGATTGACTTAACAGAAGAGAATGGGTGTGAGGTAAAACATGTATGCGAACCAAGACATGGCGTCATTGCAGATGAAGACATGCCTGGCAGTTGCTTCTCTGCCGAACTGGTCATGCCTGAAGAAGAAGTCCTGTGTAAATCAAGTAATTCTGCACTTGAGCTAAACTTAGATGTTGTTGAAGAGAGTAATGTTAATGGAGGAGTGGAGGGAAGTCTAAGATGGGCTTGTTCCATAAGAAATGTTGTGAACTTGACTTTAGTGGCGCTCTTTGTGTCTATTGCCGTTGTGGCATCTGGTAGTCCAGGGCTTCTTCCTTCTGTATTGCTTAATAATCCTTTTGCATTTAGTTAAGTATTCGAACAACAAGTGATAAGTCATGCCTTTTGGATTGCTGGGAGTAATTTGAAGAGAAGAAAAGAGAAATGGATATTGAGACGGCGCCGGCGCGAGGAGCAGCTGTGAAGGAGATTTATGGAAAAAAGGCTTCATATGCGACGGCTTTGCCTTTGGCGTATCAGAGTTTGGGAGTGGTGTACGGAGATTTCAGCACATCACCTCTGTATGTTTACATATCATTTTTACTTATGTCAGTTCGCATTACTCTCAGCCCATTCCATAAATTTCAAGATTTGCCTTTTCTTTTGATTTTTGAAAGGTAAGCTCCTCAAATATATTTTTCTGTGTTACCAAAATGTTTTTCCCTGTCGCCTGTCTCTTTTTAACCGTAATCCTTGTGGGATTGAAAGATTGAGGTGGATTTTGAGTTTCAACCATACCAAAATAAACCAATTATTTTCTCGCATGGGATGGATCTTTAACAACTTTGTTTATACATATATCTTTATGTATTCATTTTGTTGAGTAATTTTGCTTTTATTCCAGAAAGTATTTGTTAGGATATAAGGAGGCAAAAGAAAAAAAAAAACAGAGCAGGAAGGAGTTTCACACAATGGAACTACAACCCAAAACAGAGCTCTTTTCTGACACACAAAAGAGATTTTATATATTATGAAAACATCAGTATAATAGAGCTGCTCTCTTTTCATATATTTTCTAATAGAGTATACTTTCATACGTTTTAACTCAAAACAGCAGGCTGATTATACAGGAAAAATAGTTTACACAGAAAAACAGAGCATATATATTATCTTCTTAAAACAGAGCTGCTGCTTACATACCAATTAAAACAGAGCATTCTACCTTCTTGGTACTTTCAGGACACAAGAAAAACAGCACTTTTATAAAATTGACTTGACTGCATTTTGATTATAGACAAAATGCTGCCTTCTTCCATATGCTGGAGAAGATAGGCCATACTTTCGAGACAACATCCCTGCAGAAATTAATGAAAACAGGACGGAAAACAAGTCATATTCATTAAATGAAGCCATGGTTGGGATTACTTTTCCAACAATTCTTTCTTAGATTATTAAACTGCAAAAATATTCGTTGAAAGTTTGATGTTCAGAACCATCCAATATGGTTCAGGATTTGAATTAACGACTTCTGGAAGCTAGACACTGATGAGAAAAGTGTGTAGATATAATAGAGGGCTGTAGACATTGTAAAATCATAAGGCTTATTATTGCCAGTTTTGTCACGAGTTTTCCAATAGGACACTAGTGACATTAGGTTTATATTTCTGTGATTGTTCAATACTGTCAGCAGCCATTGGTAAATTTATTCAAATAGACTCAAGAATTATTATTTCCTTGAAAGTTTATAAATCCAGTCATAGATATGGTACTATCTTTTGTTAATTTATAGCTTGTAGTTGGAATGGAGATTGTTGTGATGCTATGTTCGCATCACAGCATTTCAGTTTATAGGTGAAATTTCTGTTTCTGACAATGTATTTTTTTTCTTTTTCTTTTCAAATTGATAATCTCTGTTGTCAAATATAACTATTATGATAGGTGGTTTAGTAAGTTAAGAATGTTCTTTTGGATTTTTTATTTTAAATTTTTTTACCCAGGCGGCGTGTCTACAATAGTTTGAACATTTTTGGTTTGGATTTATGTATGTATATAACTATTATAGAATTCTATACAAAATTCATAAAACCTGATATATTATGGAATCATGTAGGGCATTTTTATTTCTGCTTTGAAGTCTCTAAACCAATACTCAGGTATAGGCCCACATTTTCATGGCACTAGGTGCCCTCCCTTACCCTGCTGAATATGTATTCTCAATTGTTGGAAATGTAATCACAAAGAATTCTTGGTGATCAAGGAAACATAACAAAAGTGACCATCGTTTTCCATTTTGCTAGAGTCTAGATTTTCAAAGATTTATGTTCAACCATATATTGTTGAAATGACATATAAGGCCCTTATAGTTAAGCATGTCTAGACCAATATCATTGTTTACATTTTTTAGCTTAATCCTCAAGTTGTTTTTGGCTATTGTGAAGATGGAACATTGTACTTTCTATGGGTTCCTTTTAACCACTCCAAATTTCCTATCAATTCACTTGAGTTATGCCAATTCATAAATAGTTTTTAACCACATAATATTATCTTCATTATTTTTTTCTCTTCATAATTATTGGGGACAAAATTAAAGATTATAGTTACATATATGAATGGATGTTTTTTCATTTCTATTTGGATAAAACTAAAGTAGAAGAGTTAAATCTCAAACTTTGTTTAGGATGTTGCAACTTTTAGCTCTACTTTGCTCAGAAAATAAAATGTTCTTGACAAAAAAAATTAGTTTCTACTTTTTTTTCTTCTTATTTATGCCTTATAATAGCTTGGATAAAATTATAAAAATAAATGAAACACAAAAGATTTATTACTAATTGAAACACAATGTACCTCGGGGACGCGTCCCCCGGGTTTTTTAGGCATTTCCTCAAAGGGGGACGTCCCGGAGACAGGGGGACGGGGACAAAACGTCCCCCTGCCGTCCCAAAAAAGCAGAGAAAAATGGGGACGTCCCAGGGATGCCCCCTCTTGTGCAAAGCCGTCCCCCTAATAATTTTAAGATTTTTCACAGTCAAAGATCTGTCCATTTCTCGGCTTCCGCGGGCTTCTGGCTTCCGCGGGGATCCTATCATGGACCCGTGCCCTCCATTGTCGGCAGCGTATGTAATGGACCTATATATTTTGCTAGCATTTGCACCCATAGGAGGTTCAAGGAAAATGCTGATAGGAACAACTGACGAGTTTCAAAAAATTTCTGGTGTGAATTTTTTTTACGGCGTAGACAAATTCGGAGCGCTATAATGCTCACGTATAAAAGACTATTGCTTAATAATTTATTAATTAGTATATTATAATAATATATAATATATATAAGTTATAACTCTATTTCTATTTTTATTATAATATATATACTATAATAATAATATATATATATATTATTATTTAATATTTATATTAATATATTATATACCAGTATATAATATAATATATTATTATTTACTATTTATATTTATATGTTAATATTTATAACAAATAAGTTTATTATAACATTATTATATTATTATTATATATATAGACACAAACGTCCCCTTGCCGTCCCCTAGCCGTCCCCTAAATTTTTGAAAAAAAACTGCCATCCCGGAAACCCGTCCCCACGTCCCCCACGTCCCCTCGTTCCGGAAACTCGGAGAAACAATGTTGAAACACAAAAGATTTATTACTAATGTATGGTATTGTTTTTTCTTATGGAAACAATGCCATCCACCATAGAAAAGGAACATATAATACCTTTGATATACCACGTGACTTGATTTTATGTCCTTTGCTCAATGTCATTTGTAGCATACATTCTACAAATTATTATTACCATGGAAGGGTTATAAATAGTTTCTCCTTGCTATTAATAATGTTCTTATAAAATGTTGATATAGGTTTTCCTTTTAAAGAAATATATAGAATGAACATAGTTAGATAACATGAATCAACATTTTTCTTTAGGTTTGATGGTTGGAATGCCACACTTTTCATTTGCTGAGAACAATTTATTTCCATTACAATTTATTGTTTATGGAAAGTTTTGGATTTCTCTAGTGATTAAATAGATTCAAAGAAAAGATTTGGTTCAAATTATTTATTTATTATTTTTGATGTTTCAACATAGGTATAATTTATGATATTATTATGAGTTGAATACCTGATAAATTATTATATATTAGTCAAAAGCAATAGAACTTAGAAACAAGGAGAAGGCCCCAAAGGTGGCACAAGACATAGATTGTCTTTTGGTATGTAGAATTACTCTAAAGTAACAGCTAAGAATTATAATGTAAATGCAATCATGTTTAATGGTTTGACACCATTATTGTCATTTGGTTTTAAAAGTTTTTGGAAGTGATCTAGTCTATGTTAATTTCCCTAATGAGTTTATTGTTTTCACTTCTTCATTTTCTTTCATGTTGAATTTTCCAGCCATTGGAGGGAAAGAATACCAGCCATATTCAACCCCTTTCTATTAAGAGAAAAGTGCCAAAGGTCAAATGGTAGTGATGGAAAGAAATCTACCCTTCGTTATATTGGCTATATACCACATGGATTTTATGAAGAGCAAATGAGACGTAAGGACTATTTGTAATAAGATACTATTAATAAGTTGGTCCTCATTTTATTTTAAATTATTAGGGACAACTTATTTATTATTATTTTAAGTAAATAGCTAGCCACTTAAAAGGGCAATTATGGCCATATCTTAATTTTTTTGAAGGAGTGGAGCTACAATCTAAATCAGGAGAGAATCTTTGGTAGTGGATGAGAAAAATTAGGGTTTTGACTGGGTCCCATTAAATATTTTCCTACTTTTCCCTCAAAACCCTAAGTCTTGCGGTCTTAGCTTTACTTTATCTTCTATTTCTTTGTTGACCACTTAGCCTAGCTTGTCGGTCGTCTAAGTTACAACCTTAAGCCTTATAGGTCGTGAAGTAATCGGCCCCTTTTTACCTAATGTTACCGTTTGGAGCCCATTATGTCATACAGTCTAAGCCTTAAGTCTTTATAGGGGCTAAAGGTGCCACATGGCAGTGTGTCGCATGCCTGCAGAGCATTGAAGGTGACGTCATAGTCCTACTACGGGGCTGCGAGATAGCGACAACTGTAAGGTATGTTGTGGCCTTTGGCCATGTGATCAATGACCCGGCTACGAAGAAGGTCGCTCCAGGTGTCATAAGATGAAAGGAGGTGGGGTTGAGGAAGATCCAATGGTAGCGCAAAGGAATCCTATCAGAAGTGAAGATTCGACACGCGGCCACGAGATGATGCCACGTGGCCGGTTCCCCGGATGAAAGAAAAAGGCTACGAAGTAGGGGGCCACGTGGAGGCTTAGCGCGCACTTGTAGAGCCTAAAGGTGGTGGCCCACTTTCTCCTGTGCGGTTGCGAGATGAGGGCACGTGGTTGGCTTTTGAAGGAAGAATAAAGACTTGCAAAGGGGGGGCACGTGGAAGGCTTAGCTCGCTTCTGGGGAGCCAAAAGAGAAATGGCTCACTTTCTACCGCCCGACCATGATATGATGCCATGTGTCGAGGACGCTTGGGCTTACAGCCATAGGATCGAGGATTCCGAATCAACAAAGGTGTTGATAACTGAGAGGGGGGGGGGTGAATCAGTTATCCTAATTATTTTCCTTATTGAACTTTCTTTTTAATTGATGCAGTATAGAATCAAACACAAAACATTAATCATGAAATAAGAAACACATGACACAATATTTTTGACGTGGAAACCCTGTTAAGGGAGAAAACCACGGGGTGATTAACCCAAAATTATTCTCTGTTAGAAGAATAGGAAATTACAAAAATGGCACTTGCCAATTAGGGCTCACTGCCCGAGCACACTGCTCACAAGAGGCCCACTGCCTACAAGAAGACACACTGTCTACAAAGTGATAAGAATCACAGTCTTGAACTGATTGGAAGCATCTGCATATGCTGGAGTTCAGTTCCGGTTAGGCTCAATACACTGATTTGCTGCACTTCATCTTTCCTTTGTTCTTTATTCTGCTATCTTTCACATACCGGATCCTTTTTGCTACCTCTGCTCTGTTCTGGACTTATTCGCATATATCTTCACACAATCACACCCTTCACAACTAAATCCATCCTCTATATATATCCGCATAAGTAATTTCATCACTTTTCTAGTCAGCATCCGGAACAGTCTAGTTTCTTACAAACTCTCATTCTGTCGGCTGAATCCTTCCTCACCAAGCAATGCGGATCAAGCATATACTTGTAGATATCATTAATCATGTCGGCCAAACATGATTCATGCCTTCACAACCTCTGTTATCAACAGTAACACATCCGGAAAGCAGTCTGATACTCTGCCAGTCAGTTCTTCCTCTGTTTTCACTGTCTCTCAGGAATCCGGTACTCAACCATTCATATCTTTTTCCTTGTCCATCACCGGAGGCTAAATCCTTGGAATATACCACTCAAGGTAGTCCTCTTGACTTCCCCAAATCCGCACTACACCAAGACACTTCCTCTGAGAGATCCGGACCAATCTGTCGGACCTTGCCACATGCTCTGTTCTTCTTCACCGGACCACAACATTCTTTATTCTGACTTCCGGTAGAGACACATCATGACTTGCGGATATGTGGGATGACCTTTGTTGCCATCAATGACAACAACCATGAATCCATATAGTGTCTCTTGCCAACAAAAGGAAGCTCTGCCAGGTGTCAGGTAGAGAAGAGAGCCGTAGGGATAAAAGATCTAATGGTAGCGCGGCCTCACAGAAGAATCTTGTCAAAGGCAAAGATCCCCTGCGCTGCTGCGAGATGAAGGCACATGGCGTATTGACACTTGGGGCCTCAATGCAAAATCAAAAGGGAACTTTGGCGGCCGTCGATCTTAAAGCAATTTCATCCACGGTTGATATTTGAAGGAAGACTATTAGGCATCCTGAGGGTGGGAAATGTGCAGGTTCAATAGGCAAAGGCATTCAAAGGTCAGATTTCAAAGGTTTTCAAAGCCGATAAAGCACAGAACCAAGGGGTTCGAATTTTAAAGTGTTGTAAAAGCTTTGCTCAAGGATTTTTTTTGTCTCATTTGCCATCAATGAAGAATCTAATCTTCTCAGCTGTCCCCTTCCAAATGTTTGTTGTATCAGCTACTCGCATTAAAGAAGGGAAAATATCCCCCATCTGCCCTAGGATCCAGATCTTTGTTGTAGTTATTTTTGGCAGATAAACATCCCTTCTGGCTAAGATATTTTCTGACATGGCCCATAGGAGGGAATTTATTGTAACCTGGATTAGGTCAAGTGGAATCATAGGCTATATATGCATGAATGTAAGATGTAATAAGGGTTGGTTGTTGAACCAATTGTCTGGTCTGGAAAACGCCTAAGGAAGATTTTAGGGCATCAAGCAGAGAAAAATGTTTGGGTAGTGAATGAAATAATGTGTCTAATACAGTGTAGGAAGGTTTGTAATGTGCATTCTCATGCATTGGTATGTCTCCATAGTTGTTTGTAATAATTCAGGGGAATGCTTTGTTGCAACTTTGTATTTTGCCTTCACCACATTTGCTGGTGTGATTGTAATGGGATTTGATAATGTATGACATCATTTAAATCAATGCAAGTTTTGTGTTGTGTCATTTCTCTATTGCAAGTGGGTTATTATAGTTTGGCTTTGGATAAATAAGTATGTCTAGTGCATGAAGTGTAATATGAGAAATGTATGAGTATATTTTAGTTTTCTATTAATGTTGGTTCAACCCCATTCTTTCCTCTTTATTGTTTAGGACTCAGTTGCCCAATGGAATAGGCACTGGTCCATATTGGGGATAGATCAATCATCATTTTAATCAAACTATCATCCTGTTAGCTGTAGGAGTAGGAGTAGGTTTAGTTTAGGGTTTCCTCATGTTGTTCATGGTTTTGTTTTATAACCAGGGATATATTTGAAGTGAAGCCAAAGTGTTTTAATCATTTGTGAATCATGAACATGTATGTCTGCACTATGTATCTTGTGTATGAGAAGTTAGGTGGATCCATTTCAAGGAATATAGTATTGCCATGATTGGATGCAAATGCATAGTGCAGTAGTCAGCTATATAGGGGTTATTAATGACAACTAGTTGTTTTAGGTCCAGTGACAGTCTTTGGGGCCTAGAAGGCAGTTTGGGTTTGGTTGTCTTGTTATTTTTAGTTGTTCATCTGGTTTGAACCAAATACATGTTCAGGTATCCCCCTAGGAATATCTCACCCGAGTCTAAGCTGAGCTCAAAGTGCAGAGGAGTTAACCCACTCCTATAGGTTGCCCAAAATAACCTTGAACTTGTTGATAAACCTTTTCCATTCATCTAGAATGACTATCCCTGGCTTAGATGATTTAGGAATGTTTTAGGGTTTAGTGTTGTAGTTATTTTGGGAGTCAACATTATTAAAGAGGGGGAAAAGCCGAAGAAGATTATCCCACATGATTTTATCAATTTCTTTCAATTTCTGAACACCAATGTTTAAAATACAATCCAAGGATGAAACCCCTTGTGGTTGCATATCTAAGAATAAAATCCCTTGTGGTCTTGGGATTAAGGAATCAAAACCCTCAAACTCTGTGGATGATTCTAGACAGGGATGGCATAGAGCTCCATCAGTAATTTCAGTTTCAATGGTTTGAAGATTTTCCAATTTGGAGGTTTGATATCATAAATATTTCTGATTTTGGTTTGGGTGTGGTTTGTTCCAATATGGTTGCTTTGTTTTTTTTTTTTAATGATTTTAGAAGTGTTTTCGGTTTCGAGTGTGGTATGGAGATTTGACCAGATGTATGGACAATGTTCCTATTAAATATTGCAAATTAATATAGTGATGATTGGTTTGATTCACATTTCTGTGGTGTTGTCATTATCATTATTCATATTTAATCTGTCTGCATATCTATTCTCTTAGGGATATGAATCTGCTGTTATGTGTGATAAATTCGTCACTATATTATATTTCTTTTCCTCTTTGAATGGAATCAAATAAGATCAGGCCTCATAAGTAGCCATTCTGGATGGGCGTTAACATTGGGACTTAATTACAACTGTTATTATCGGGCACAACCTCTATTATTGTCTCCACCAATTGTTGAAAATTCTGTCCTAGAAAGAGGCGCCTTTTCTTGTATCCTTGGATCATTATTTCTGGACATAATTGTTGTAAATTAATAATTGAGTGGAACCTTGAAGAGAGTGGCGTTTATGCTGCTAATCTGGTCTATCCTCATTAAAACTTCTTTCAAATCATGCCACCAGGCCTAGATGGGTCGATGATCATTATCATTGTGGCATCCAACCATATCCGTTGTGATTAAATGGAGTAGTAATTATCATTGGGGTTTTTAATGTTTCCTTTTTGTGAATGGTGCCACCACTGTTGTGAGCTGTTGGGTTATTTATAGATTTAAGACCGCCATACATATTGGGGACTAGAGCGTACAGGGTTTAAATTTGATGGCCGTATGGACGTATTTAGTGATTTTAGCCGTAAAATACAATTAGAATTTTAGGAAGACTGTATCACTCGAAAGGCAAGATTTCAAGTAAACTGTCAAATTTTCTATGTAATTATTCTATATATATTTTTAGTCTATATATATATTTTTCCTAAAATAGATAGGCTTTAATATCTGAAAGGTAACTTCAAATAAATAACCGTCACAAAAAAATTGCTTGATAGGTAGGGTCTGTTGGGCACGTGGCTGTTGAAGCCCAATGTAACTGTCCTGCAGGATTCTTCTACAGACCCTATCTTCCTCCTCTGGCAACCGTTTCTGGTAATTGCCATCTTCTTGGCATGCGGTTGCACCTATTTGTCTGAGGATGGAAACATATGAGGTAGTTTTTTCGATAGCATATAGAGTAAGAAGAATTACTGCTGTTCTACAGTGAAATACTATGGTGTATGTAATACAGGAAGAGAGAGATGTATTCAAATAATAAAATGCCCTTCGTTGTGGATGTAGCCAACAATTGGTGAACCACATTAAATAGTTGTCTTTCTGTGAATGCTGTTTTATATTTTTCATTCTGAGCATTGTTTTGGATTTGCTGTTCTTTTATCTTGGTTCTGTGATTCTGTTTTTGAATTTACAATTGGTATCAGAGCTCTGTGTGTAGCTTAGTTCAGGAGATAGCCTGTGAAGTTTTTTTTTTTTGGGAACCTGTACAACAATCAAAATGGATGACTCGGAGAAATGGAAAATAGAGAAATTTACAGGCCAAAACTTTGGTCTTTGGAAAGTGCATATGAAGTCTCTTATCAAACACGACTTGTCACTCGCCTTACTAGGGAAAGCCAAAGGACAAGGTACTATGAAGGATGAAGACTGGGACATACTAGACATGAAATCAAAGGCAACTATTTTTCTCTCATTGTCCAGCAATGTATTATTTAATGTCTCAAATGAGAGTACTACGAAAGCACTTTGGGAAAAGCTCTCCAGTATGTATGCGATTGCTTCGGCTTATTTATTATGAAGAAATTATATAACCTAAAAATGAAAGGTGGAGTTATGTCCAATCATCTGAATGAATTTAACACCTTAGTTACTCAATTAGCTTCAGTGGGTATCAAGTTAGATCCTGAGATTAAAGCAATTTTGCTGTTGTGTTCATTACCAATAGCTGGGAAGGTGTTGTCATGGCTGTGAGCACTTCTGTAGCAGCCAAGAGTACATTGGTTTTTGATGACGTTGCAGCTATTCTTCTCAGTGAAGACATGAGAAGGAAACATCAGGAACCCTCATCCGGCGATGCTCTAACAGCTGTAAGTATAAACAATAGGGGAAGAAGCCATGATAGAGGTAGAAACAACAACCGGAGAAGGTCACAATCTGATCCGTGGTCAAAGTCTAGGGGCAAAACCGGTGCGTGTTGGTTTTGTGGAAAACCCGGACACAATAAGAACTGTTGGAACTATAAGAAAGCTCAAGGCAACGTGAGCACAAATAATCAAGCAAACACTGCAAGTGATGGTGTTTTGGTTCTATCAGCTAGTGAGGCAAATGCAGATTCGTGGGTCCTTGATTTCGGCGCTTCATTTCATGCCACTTCATGCCATCAAGCTTTCACAAATTTTCAAGAAGGCACATTTGGTAAGGTGTTTCTTGGTGACAATAAAGAATGTGACATTTTAGGAAAATGTGATATAATATTGAATCTGAAAAATGGAGACAAACTAACTTTGACGGATGTTAGATATGTACCCATGCTAAAGAAATTTAATTTCTGTTAGTCAGCTTATAGGCACTGGATGCAATGTTAAATTTTCTCTTGATTCATAGAAAATTACAAAGGGGCTTTTAGTAATGGCAAGAGGAAAGAAGCAAGGTAATCTCTATATTCTGGACTGTTTTGATGAAGTGGGAGCTGCCTTGCCGGCTATGGACAGTGGGTCTGAAATATGGCACAAAAGGCTTGGTCATATGAGCCAAAAAGGTCTTCAAGTTATGCTTCAGCGCAATTAGCTTCCAGGCCTCACTTCTGTCGATTTAGAATTATGTGAACATTGCCTTTATGGCAAACAATGCTGGACCAGTTTCGTGAGAATGGGGCATGACAAGAAAACTACTCCGTTGGAACTTGTTCATTCCGATGTATTCGGTCCAACTCAGGTAACTTCTTTCAGTGGAGCAAATTATTTTGTAACCTTTTTAGATGACTACACTCGAAAAATCTGGATTTATATGTTGAACAGAAAATCTAAGGTATTTTCAAAATTTAAGATTTTTAAAGCTTCTGTTGAAAACTAGATTGGGCATAAAATTAAATGCCTACTAACAGACAATGGTGGAGAATATTGCTCTTTGGAGTTTGATTCTTTTTGTGTAGGCCATGGTATTCGATGGATCAAGACCGTCCCTTATACACCTCAGGAGAACTGTGCAACTGAGAGGCTAAATCACACTATACTTGAGAGAGCTAGATGCATGCTTTCCAATGCCGGATTGGGCAAAGAGTTTTGGGCAGAGGCATGTAATCTTGCTATGTATTTAATCAATCGAGCTCCTTCGTCTAGGATGGATTTTGACATCCCTGAGGAGACATGGCTTGGCAAACGAATTTCCTATAATCATTTGAGGGTGTTTGGCTGTGCCGCTTTTGTTCACATTCTGA
Organism: Cunninghamia lanceolata; assembly: GCA_027924645.1. Classification (NCBI taxonomy): domain Eukaryota; kingdom Viridiplantae; phylum Streptophyta; class Pinopsida; order Cupressales; family Cupressaceae; genus Cunninghamia; species Cunninghamia lanceolata. The sequence continues at coordinate 11,288,032 of BSBN01000389.1, forward strand.
AAGAGCAGAGAACTAAGTTAGACTTCAAGTCAAAATGGTGTGTTTTTCTCGGCTATGGTGAAGATCAGTTTGGCTTTCGTCTTTGGGATCCTATTGCAAAGACCATAATCCATAGCCGCGATGTTGTGTTTGATGAGAAGCATTTTCCAGGTTTGCAACCGTGCAACTCATCTCCGACAGAGTATGTTGATGTGGATTTGTTTGATAATGGTGCAGTAAAGCAATCCACCATCTCTTTCTCTCAGCCAATTGTTACATCTATACACTCTTATATCTCAGGAGCTTATATTTCCAACACTACTATTCCTTCAGTTGTGTTGGGTGAATATTTTGTCGTTTATGTATTTGACAGTGCTTTCAAGTGGAAGTGTATGGGTGGCGAAATTCGCCGCCCTTACACGAAAACCTTGCAACTTATACCATATGCATTGTTGGCGAAAATTGCCGCTCAAGCATCAAACTTGCATTTTCTTCATTACCTGCAATAGCGGCAGAATTAACCGCCCTTACACTGTCAAGCGTTACTCCGACATGCAGGAGCGGCGATTTTTGCCGCCCGTGCACTCACTCCCTAAAAAATTTCTAACATTGGGAAATTTTTCAAGTTGTTAACTTTAGCCCACTTTCACTCAGTTTTTCGCTCTAATCGCACTTTAGCCCTTCAAAGCCCATGCAAATGCTCAATTCTCCCTCGCTACTGTAATTTCTAGTCAGAGAGACCAAAAAGTTTCTTTCCACAGATAAAATGATACACGGATTCAATAACATGATCCAAAGGAGTTCGAAGATCAAGCTTTCTTAGTGGCTCCTATGGATAAGTTGTCAGATACACAATTGACCTTGGACATTCTCAAGGTAGTTCTCGGTAAACATGTGAAGGTTGTTACCTCCCTGAAAGTTTCAGTAACAAGAACTTGTGTCATTTCCAAGGACACTTTTGGACCAGACAACCTAGAGATATAAATGGTGATAACAATAGATGAAAGTTTATCCCAACAAGGATGCTAATGGGAGTTGATAAATGTGGTCTTTGCCTTAATATATTTTCTATTTTTCATATGTACTTTTCAATTAGTTTTGGACATATTTACATGTACTTTTCTCGTATGTAATTACATGTAAAAACATAGGAAGTCCCAAGTCAAAAAGGACTCCTTTGTTAAATAAGTCAAAGTAGTTGTAAATTTCCTATTTTTGCTCCAGGCTCCTCCCTATAAATAAAGAGGGCCTCTATTGTAATAGATATCTTTTTAATCTTATGCAACAAAGTGCTGCCAAAATTGAGACTCAACTTTGAGACTTTGTGTTCAAATTGTATGATCAATTCCAATCAATAAAGAGGGTGAGTTTTGATATCAAACTTTGTGTTGAATCGGGTTTGTATGAGGATGTACATATGGCATTTTTGCTGATTTCTCTTGTTGATTGATTGCAGAAAATGGTGCTTGGTTATTACGATTGGAGGATGTTCAAGATAAGTTATATAAACTTTGTGTTATATTATTTCCTTGAATCTATGCGTGTTGAAAGCATTTCTTGGTGAAGGATTATAAAGACTTTGAGCTTGTAATTGTTCATTGTATATGAATCGTGTTGAGAACTTATAGACTTTGTGCTATGATTTTCAATCACATTCGCGTGAATCAATGGTGTTGTTAGTTGACAGACTTTGTGCTCCAACTGGTGATACGGTTACTTTAAAAATCTTTCTGGAGATAATTTGAAGACTTTGTACTTGAGATTATTCACTTGGTTCATGAATCTTTTTGTGAAGTAAGTTGAAAGACTTTTGTGCTTCAACTTACAAGAATATTGTTGATTATTGTTTAAGTGTACAAGCATTATTGAATATTACCGTGAAACATTGCAAACATCTTTTTTGAAAGAAGAGAAAAGGATGAATGTAACACTGATAAATTTTCAGATCAGGTTTGAATATTTTCTGAAGGTTGGATATTCGTATTGCAGAGTTTAATTTATTACTGTCCAGATGCAATTTCTACTTCTCATACACTTTCGATTTTTGTGTCAATGCATAGAATTGCTGGGCAAAGACATTGATATATATATGTTAGTGACTGTAGGAGTCACATCTGTGATAGACGTGACTCCTCAAGGAGTCATGCCTATCACAGGTGTGATTTCTTCACAGTTTCTAATGAAGTCGGTTTCACCGATGTTAACAATTATTAATCGTTGTTTAGAATGCAGACGATGTTTATGCTTGGGTAATATATCATTCGATCATGCTATTGATATTTATTTTAACACACCTTATATATTAAGTATGTTATCTGAATGAAGCTACAAACAACTCAACACTCCCTCTTAGCTCGGGAAGATAACAATATCACAATAATCTCTGTGAATATCAATTATCTGATCTGTAATGAATTACTCAAAGTAATTTAATATCACATAACTCATGATATATAGTATCACCTATCTCGTGATATGTAGCATCACCTACCTTGTGATACTAAAGGATATACTATACTCGAGAACATTACATTCTCCTTATATATCCCAGTTATGGTATGTGCACTGACATTAAGTCACATAATGTCTACCATAACTTAATCATGATAACTCTATGATTCATACCAATATCAAGTCACATGATATCAGTCTAATGAACATTATAAGATCATCACCTTATAATGTTAGGTACAAGTGTAGATTATCCAAAAGATCATCACCTTTTAGAAATAAACACAGAATGGGTAGGCCCATAAAGTCATAGAGTCACACATATGACACAAGAAGTTTACACATTAAACATCTTTAATATTTTAGTACAGATCAATTAGAATCTTACTTTTCAATCATACCAAGATTTTTCCTGAAGTATTCAACTTTCACCTTGAGGAGTGGTTTGGTAAGAATATCTGTAGTTTGATCTCCTGTATTGATATACTCCAATTGAAACACATTCCTTTCCACCATATCATGCACATAGTGATGAGGAATCTTAATATATTTAGATCTATCATGGAATACTGGATTCACAGATAGCTTAATACAGCTTTGATTGTCGTAGTGGATGATAGTTGGTTTCAGAGGTTTACCAAATAATCCCACAGGCAGTTTTCTAAGCCATACTGCCTCTCTAGCAGCCATAGAAGTTGCAATATATTCGGCTTCTGTAGAACTCTGAGCAACTGAAGACTATTTTCTGTTGATCCACGATATCATTGTTAACCCTAAACTGAAACAACATCGGGAGGTATAGCAAAGTCTTCCTTGAGTTCTTATGTGCCTTGAAGGGTTGCTTTCTTAAATCGGTTTTCCATATACAATAATAGTTATTATCACTAACTATTGTCATTGGAGTGCATAAGGAGAGAGTTGGCCAATGGATTGTTGGTGTTGGAAATAATCCACACCCAGACCGACGATGGACTAGTTCAAGAGGGGCCAGTAGCTCAGTGGTAGAGCACTCCAGCAGTGTATGAAAGGTCCTAGGTTTGAGTCCTAGCTGCTCCATGTCTCAACATGGATGTATTGTTTTCTCTAGTGCTAGAACCATTCGGCCATGAAATCTGTAACCTCCCTAAGCTACAAACATTAACACTCCCTCTTAGCTAGGGAGGTATCCTTTCAAGAATCCATGTCATGGAGTCTTTCAACATGACATCCACAATGGCTACACCCATTTGTGAAATAGTTCATCATGGAGTCACTCAACATGACGTCCACCATGGCTACTCCCATTAGTGAAAAAATACATTTTCATGGAGTCACTCAACATGATGTCCACCATAGCTACTCCTAGAGGGTGGAAAGAAACACATCTCCATCTCAGAGATTGACAAGGGCTTTCACCTAAATTTTCTCCGTCTCAGAGAAAAATGCATTATATCAGATAACACAAATCACTGATGCTGAGACTCCCTCTCAGCAAGGGCTTCATTCTCCACAACTCCAAGCTTGTCTCGAAAATGCACAAACTTTATTTTGGAGAGAGGCTTGGTGAGAATATCAGCCATCTGATCATCAATGCAAATGTACCTCAGTTGAATAGCTTTCCTTAATACCATATCTCTAATGTAATGGTATTTGATTTGAACATGTGTTGTTCGGTCATGGGACATCGGCCTCTTCTGGTTTAGTAGACTCCCTCTGAATCTCAGAAGTTAGATCAGGAGAAATGTCTATATCCTGAGGTGTCTCCTATTCTTCATCGTCTATCTCCATATCAGCACTCCACCTGATGATATTAGGGACAATACTGCTATCTCCAATTCACTTCATAAGCTGACGTGCCCAGTCCTGTCTACTAGAGAGATGAGGTGCAATCAATAGTGATGTTATAGTTACCATATCAGATACCAGCCCAGATACCAGCCCTCTGGATTCCATTTCTTCTAACAAACTTAGAGAATCCTCGATTCTCCCCATCTTGTAGAAATTATGAGATAACTATGCTATATGTGATTCTATCTACACATTTCTTTTCTTTTTCAACTCATCAAAGAGCATGTAGGCAGCTTCTGCCCTACTTTTCTTGAATAAGCCATCAAATTTGCACTCATTTTGCACTCGTCTTCAACATAGACAGTCCACCCCTCTCAGTTGCTGAGGGTTGTCTTGATAATATACTCAACGTCGGCCATGATAAACTCCTCAAGTTTTGTTGTGTTAATGAAGCTCATAACTACATTATGAATCCTCTTGTGCAGGTTGCCGTAAGTGCTGACAATGGCCCCTTCATCAAACAGATTTCGGACCGACCTCAGATAGTTGCTCAGAAAATATTTACCTTCATTCTGCAATATGAATTTATTGACTTATGGGTCTATAGACAGCTTTGTAGGGTAGCTCATGTGATGGGTAGTATAAACATCCTGCCCATACTTAGCCTTCCTTTTCTCTGCATAAACATGAGGAGTCTTGGATCTGCTATCTATAACAATTGGTGTGTTTCACCAATCACAAGCAATCCAAAACTTCCAGGTGGAGCACATTTAGGCTTATGTAACTGGCCTGCCCACAGCATAGCTAGCCGCAAACATCCTAATATTCTTGCAACTACTGCACCAAAAATCTGCAAAACAGCCATTATGATTCTTTAAAATTTGTAGAGAAGCCATGAATGCATATGCACATACAAAGTGTTTTCCTTAGGCCAATTAATCAACATATTGTAAGAGAAGCAATTTGGCACCATGCCCTACTACACCATCATCTCAAAGAGTTTACATGCATCTTCTTAACTTTCCAACCTTTAACAAACCATTGAGGATACCATTGTACACAATGAGATCAGGATTGCAATTTTCATGAACCATGTCATTGAAAGGTTTAAGTGCATCACTGATCTTATTCACTTTGCACAGTCCATGGATCAGTGATCCATAACTAATGGCATTAGGGTCATGTCCTTGACCCTTGAAGTCGCTCAAATAGATGGCGCACTTAGAACCCTTGGCCTCCGCTTTGAGGCCCTTCACCAGATTGTAGCTAAAAACCGAGAAGCTCTCAATGACCGTCTGCTCTAGGCCCTAAGTCACTTTGCCATTATCAATATTTACACCCACCCATGTAGAAGAGCCTGCTCCGTCGTCCTCCATGATGAAGCATCGAATGTATATGGAGAAAACCCCTTAGTAGTTATAAGTCTGAACGCGGCACAACGGAAGGCTAAGTCGAGAGTTCACAATTACCTCACTTTCCGTCATCTCTCTCTTCGACCTCCCGCATGGCATCTCACAACCATCTAAAGCAACCTGAAAGCTAGACGCACGCTACAGAGGTATCCCAGTATCGGGTCATGGCATTGGAATGTGAAGGGACCGTTGCAAGCGTGCATCCAATGACGATTTTGTTCCAACTGTGATGCCCACAGAGCCTCGGCATAGCATCTGGGTCACTTCCGCATGTCCCCGTAGCGCGGAAAATATAGTGCACGAAGGAGCCCGAGCTGTCACCTCACAAGACTTACCCATTCGTAAACAGCTCTTATACCTTGTCACAGCACATTGTTCCATCCTACGGAGGCATGCGGGGGGGAGGTCAGCGTGGACATGCCATGAAATGCCCAAACACCTTCCCCCATGAAGAAGAGGATGCTCAGCAGCACCATGATGACAATTGCGACAATCTGAACACACCCGGGTTTGAATCGCATAAAGTGGCTACCCACAGCCTGATCAGATCTTTTCTTAAACTTGGCTCTGATACCATGATAAATTTTCAGATTAGGTTTGAATATTTTCTGAAGGTTGGATATTCGTATTGCAGAGTTTAATTTATTACTGTCCAGATGCAATTTCTACTTCTCATACACTTCCGATTTTTGTGTCGATGCATAGAATTGTTGGGCAAAGACATTGATATATATATGTTAGTGACTGTAGGAGTCACATCTGTGATAGACGTGACTCCTCAAGGAGTCATGCCTATCACAGGTGTGATTTCTTCACAATTTCTAATGAAGTCGGTTTCACTGATGTTAACAATTATTAATCATCGTTTAGAATGCAGATGATGTTTATGCTTGGATAATATATTATTCGATCATGCTATTGATATTTATTTTAACACACCTTATCTATTAAGTATGTTATCTGATCAAAGCTACAAACAACTCAACAAACACACCCCCAAAGCTAGTATTTAGTGTAAATAAGTTTGTAATAGTTAGAAGGGAACCTCCCCTTGCTGAGAGGAGAGATTTATCTCATCACATTGTAGTTGATATAACCATTTTGCCATTAGTTAGGTAAACGACAAAATATTCACCCAACAAGTTGGATGCACTTTACCAATGCAAACTTCTCACATTTCAAATATGCCTCCAATGTATCAAACACAACCCCCTTTGGATGCATTAAACAGTCCATCTTCCCAAGTGGCATCGCTGCCCCCAACGCAACATTTGTTTCCTCATCCGCTGCCTTCTCAAAGCATTCTGCTGCTCTCATCCCATCATACACTGCCATCACAAAGTGATTTACTGCCTTCACAATAGTCTACGCCGCCTTTGCTGCCTTCACAAAGTCTAATGCTGCCTTTTGCCTCCCCAACGCAGCTTTTGCTTGGTCAACCGCTACCTGTCTTTTGTCCAATGCAGCCATCATTTGGTTTTACGCTGCCAACAAATACTTTAACATAGCCACTCCCCTCCAATTCGCAGCCTCTAACAAATGAACTATCTTCTTTTAAACAAATACAAGGTTTATTGCCTGAACAAGATAGTGTGACTGGGCAGAGCACTCTAGGTGCACAACTACAGAGACAGGGGAGTTTTCCTCAGGGGCCTCTACAATCAGAGGTAGATGATGTTCAGAATTTATTACAGAGACTAAATCTGGACCCCAATATCCAGCCAGAGCAAGGTACACAATTGCGAAGGTCTACCCTTGAGAAGAGGAGACCTGCAAAATTCGATGACTACGAGTTATTGCTCTCTGATTATGCAGAGCTGGCAACATATAAACAAGCCTGCAAGCATGCAAATGCACATAATTGGATGGCAGCCATGAACGAAGAAATGGAGTCATTGAGAGTCAATCATACCTGGGATTTGGTTCATCTTCCGCCAAATCAAAAACCTCTCAAGAACAAATGGGTTTATCGCTTGAAAGACGAAGACAGAGGTAGTAAAAGATACAGGGCCAGATTAGTCATCAAGGGGTTTGATCAGCAAAAAGGTATTGATTTTTTTGAAATTTTTTCTCTAGTTGTTAGAATGGACACAATCCATGCTGTGTTGGGTTTGGTAGCCATTTGGGATTTAGAACTTGAGCAACTCGATGTGAAAACAACATTTTTACATGGAGACATTGATGAGGATTTATACATGGAGCAACCTGAAGGCTTTGCTCAACTAGGTAAGGAGCATTTATTTTGCAAGTTGAAGTGGAGTTTGTATGGGCTGAAACAAGCTCCAAGACAATGGTATTTAAAATTTGACCGTTTCATGACTGATAACAACTTTATTCGGTGCAAATCAGATCCTTGTGTTTACCACAAGAAGCTCAATACTGGTGAGTTTGTTATACTTTTGCTCTATGTTGACGATATGTTAGTAGCTGGTACTAGTGTTAAGATTATTGCTCAGCTGAAGCAACAATTGGCTCTTCATTTTGCCATGAAAGACCTAGGACCAACCAAAAGAATACTTGGGATATATATATTTAGAAACAGAAATAAAAGAGAACTCAGGTTGTCCCAAGCCAACTACATTGCCAAAGTGTTGGACAGATTTAATCTGTCTCATGCTAAACCGGTATCTACTCCTTTGGCTGATCATTTCCACCTATCCTCCGCTATGTGTCCGAAAAATCAGGAAGAGGAAGAACAGATGAGGTCTATTCCATATACATCTGTAGTTGGCAGCATAATGTACGCAATGGTATGCACTCGTCCGGACATTGCACAAGCAGTTGCAGTTGTGAGCAGATTCATGAGTCATCCGGGCAAACAACACTAGCAGGCAGTTCAGTGGATTCTACGGTACTTGAAAGGTACTTCACATTTCTGTTTATGTTTTGGAGGTACTGAATTTTAGCTCCGTGGTTATGTTGATTCAGATATGGCTGGAGACTTAGACAAACGCCGGTCTACCACTGGTTATGTCTTTACATTTGCCAGGGCAGCCATTAGTTGGGTTTCTCGGTTGCAACAAGTTGTAGCTCTGTCATCAACCGAGGCTGAATACATTGCGCTCTCAGAAGGAGCCAAAGAAATGATATGGCTTGAGCGTTTGTTGACCGAACTGGGCTGTCCAAAATTAGTATTTCCATTATATTGTGATAGCCAAAGTGCTATTCACTTGGCAAGAAATTCAGCTTTCCACAGTCGAACCAAGCACATTGACCTTCGATACCACTTTATCCGCCATGTTATTGACGAAGGCAAGTTGTAGGTCACAAAAATTGACACAAAGGTTAATCCGGTGGTTGCATTAACCAAGGTTGTTCCTCAAGAGAAGTTCGAGTTCTGTAGATCTTCTCTCGGTCTTGTTCCTCTGTGACACTAAATTTCACGAAGGGGATCTCTCTTAAAGCAGCTTCATTGCCGATCCCATTGGTCTTCAAGTGGGAGATTGTTGGGCATGTGGTTGTTGAAGCCCAATGTAACTGTCCTGCAGGATTCTTCTACAGACCCTATCTTCCTCCTTTGGCAACCGTTTCTGGTAACTGCCATCTTCTTAGCATGCGGTTGCACCTATTTGTCTGAGGATGGAAACATATGAGGTAGTTTTTTGGATAGCATACAGAGTAAGAAGAATTGCTGCTGTTCTACAATGAAATACTGTGATGTATGTAATACAGGAAGAGAGAGATGTATTCAGATAATAAAATGCCCTTTGTTGTGGATGTAGCCAACAATTGGTGAACCACGTTAAATAGTTTTGTCTTTCTGTGAATGCTGTTTTATATTTTTCATTCTGAGCATTGTTTTGGATTTGCTATTCTTTTATCTTGGTTCTGTGATTCTATTTTTGAATTTATATGGTCACCAGTCGAATTTAAGCCATGAGGGCGTATGATGGTTCCAGCTAGTCCATTCCCCTGAAACTTGGTTGCAGCCTTATCCTCATCTTAATTGCTTAACTTCTTTCATTTCTTTGGTGCCAATTAATCTGTAGGGGGGCGCGACTTAGGAATACATTATTTTAAGGGGCGATTGGATGTCGAGGTCACAGCATTAGAATCTACGAATCATTCGTAGAGAATCTTGATGAGCAAATAAACTGTAGTAGCCTATTAGAGGATCTTTAATATATCATATATACCAAGTCACACTTTGGAAGCCGCCCCAAAATAGAGTCTTAGCTTTTGAAGTTGTACTGTGTGGAAATCAATTTGGAGATTCTCAATAAATGAATAATATTTTTATGGAGTGGATCTGTGCGGATTGGAAGAGTATTGTTTAATGCATTAAATTGCAATTTTCCGATGAGGGACAATAATTTTTTGTTTTGGTTGCATAATTTGAGATTCATTTTTTAACTTCAATATCAGTCAAATTTGATGCTATTTTTATTAACCTTGTTAAAATCTTCTACATGTCCATACTTGTTTCCACCCTATCTTTTAGAAAGAAGTTAGTATTTCATTTTTTAAAATATAGTTGGTGTCTTTTGTGACATTGTCATGGTTTTTATGTTTGGTTTTCTAGTTAGTTTGGGACCATCAAATGACTTTGAATTTTAAGGAATAAAAAGGTTTGTGTTGAAATTTCTTTCAAGTAAATATAATTTAAATAGATTTTAGGTGTGAATAGGATTTTATGGATAGACATTTAGATTAATATTTAAAGGGTAACTATGTAGTGTCGTGAGGTAATCTGTAATTCATGGGACTTGATAGTCTTTCATATCATTAATAGATTTTGTATGTCTTTGTTTTCTACTTTGTAGCCCAAGTAAAAACTAAAAAAAATATATTAGAAAACTATTTTTTGATATCGTTGATAAACTATGCCTTTATTCTTCTTTTAAATAAAAGAATTAAAAAGCTAAACTATTACATTGATATCTAATCATTATCCACAATTACTTATGTTCCTAATTGCATTTTCTTCAAGGAAAACTATCAAACATGTATTCCTTTAAAATCGCTCATAACCATTAATAAGAGAAAAGTAGAAGTAGAAAATCACTTATAATACATAACGGTTGTATTTCCCACGAGTTTCACAATGCTAAAGTTTTGGAGCAATTGAGAGGATAAAAATTAAGATTTTTGTATTCCAAAAATACTACTTGCTACACTACGAGGAATCTTGAAAATAAAGGGATAGTTTGAAGGCGTTCTTTTATTATTTGGACATGCCCCCTAAAGAAAATCATCCGAGCCTTTTCAAGATACCAACTTGGCCTGGGATATTAATTATTGGTTTTACTAGTCAACAGGGCATGCCTAGTGAGGAGATGGGGAGGTTAACAATTTCAAAATCTTTAACTTCTGACATTTTACTATAGAGATAGGGTGGCAATTAAAAAGAAGATTTTAGATTCGGAGAAGTTGATCTTTTTTCCCTGCAGTAAGTTTATATTGTCCAAAATTGGTTTCAATTTGCTAGCCTCTTCTAACGTAGATTCACGAGCAAGGATGGTGCCATCTCAAATTATAGGTGGGAAATAGATTCTATCCACAAAGAATCATATAAGCCTTTTATAGCTCCTACTGAGTGCTTTTTCCAAGACTTGTACCTAGGGACTCTGTCATTAGTTAAAAGATAAAATGAAATATGGCATCCTGCTTCTAAAAGGCTTGAAAAAGCCCCCACTATCTCATCTATCAGAACTGTGTGGAAGTCGAGGAAATACAACTATGAAAGCTAATACCTCTAGTCTTATGAAAAACCAATCTTTTCCTAAACTTGGTACTAATAAGCAGCAATTTGCTTGATTGTAGGCCATGTTTCTCTCAACTTCAATTATCACAACACTTTTGTCTTATAGTTAGAGTGAAGCAGTTCATGGGCTTCTGATTTACAATTCATAATTTGTCGGCCTGCTGCAAATTCCCTTGCTTTCCAAAAAATCAATTTTGATAAAGGAGCTCTTAACTTGTTAGCCATGAATTTGGTTACAAATTTATATTTGGAGTTCCAAGGTGTAATTTGTCTATAGGCATCAAAATATGTAGCATCTTCCTTTTATGGAATTAGTTCTATGAAAGTGGCATTTCCTTCTATTGCTACTTACCTCTTCCCTTTAGATTCCTGAAATGTTGTAGTCACATGCTTCCCCACTGTATGCCAATACTTGTGAAGGACACCAGCTTGGAATCCATCAGGACCAAGAGATTCATCTCCTCCCAAACTAATCACTTCTATTCTCAAAAAGTCATCTTGGAGATATTTTTAAACAGGGAAATCTAGACTTGTCCCTCTTTACTTAACCTCTCCTAACAGGGATGCTTCATAAAAGTTTATAGCCTCATATTTGATATTTTTGGAGTAGGTTTATGATCTTTCTGAATCTATTCTGGTTTCTAGGACAACCATAAAATGTGGAAGAATTTAGTGTTTCAGTCGCCTTCCTTATGCTAGTTGATTGCTGATTTCTTCAAGAAAATGTCAAGATAGACGAATTAAAACTTATACAAAGGGACATGGTTTTAGGAGCTGCTAATGATGATATTCGCGATTGCCTTATTGATTGAAAATGTACAAGTCTTCAAAAACTAGCACCTATAAATCTTATTAATTGAAAAATATACAATTCTTTAGTCACCTTCTTGTTGTCACATGAAATTGCACCCTGCTTGAATGGGATTCCAAGCATTCCAATGACACAATGGGATCAATCTCTAAGTGTGGGACTTTGGTAAATGAGATCAAACCTCTGGAGAAGACCGGCTTCCTTGTCTAGTTATCACCTAAAACTATTGTATTTTGGGGGGAAAAGGGGAAGAAACGTGCTAAAATGAAAGCAACAATACTTAAAAGCATGAAAGGGTGATGCACCAGACAGTTCTAAAGAACCTTTGCAAAGATGAAGCATGCACAATATAATCAGATATAGCAAGCAAATATACATAGAATAGATGATTCTGGCAGAGGTAAGTAGCAAAATGATTGAGAGGAACAAGAAATATTCACAGACAACCATATGCAGATTTACACAGAGATAGAAAAATCATCAAGAGGCATGATAGCTTTCATATATCTAAAGAAAGGCAAGGTTACAGTATGAAAAGTTCTGTTTGGAGACAGGGAGAACAGAAATGTTTCCCAAACTTTTCCAACCCTTAATACAACATAAGCTTCAGCTTATATAGCTATACAAAAATGATCTAGGTCGGTTACAAAAATCCCCTCAGGGAGCTGCAATCAGAAATATCTTCCTGAAGGGACGTCCACCTGCCAAGAGTAATGGCGCAAAAGATCAGGAATAGGGGCAGGTGGGAGATATTTGGGTCTTCAATGCAAACAGCCGCGTGATCAATCTGATCCTCAGAATGGCAGAGGATAACCTAGCATTGAATGCTGACAGCTGCTCGCCATATCTGCTGTAATGAATACCCCAAAAAAAATCCTCATCTGTTGAAAAAGTGTCACAAAAACTCTCGAAAAGCCTGCAAAATGAAAGAGGGGATGAAAATACACAACTTTGCCTCTTATAGCATGCAAAAATTTGCTAAAACGGAGGAGATACAGGCGGTCAAAGTTTGGTCAATCGCCTGTGTATATCGCTTCTGCATTTGTGTGTATATCACCTCAATATCTTTTATTGTGTCTCGGCACACACAACCCTAAATGTAAGCTGCGGACCTGAAGCTCCTTATGAAACTGTTAAAAAAAATGCTGTCGGGTCTGGGCTATGTCTATATAAGAAACCGGGCGCCAAAAGACCCTGTATATTTTGGATCCCACTGTCTGCGTGAACATACGAGCTGCGGACCCGAAAACCACCCTTAGCTGCATTTTATTTTGCTTGCCGGATCCGACCTGTATCACCTCCCCCTTTGAGAAGCCCCTGCTGGAAACTTACGTGGAGGCCGCCACTTGGCAGTTTCCGCGGAAGCGTGAAACATTATTGAAACCTTTTTGAGACCCATTAAGACTCATGCAGAAATCGACATGTGGTGTCCTCCGCTTCATTTTAGAAACAATAAAGGGACCCGCTACCTCCTTTGGCCTCGCGTCGAAACAAAACAGAAACTCACGCGGAAGCTGACACGCGTCAGCTTCCGCAGTAACTGCAAGGGACACGTGGAGCATTCCGCCCCATCTAGAAACAATAAAGGGTCCTCGGCGGAAAGCGACACGCGTCGGCATCCGCAGGGATTCTGAGAAACCTAAAGGGGCTCACGAAACTTGCTACGGATGCCGATAAACTTTTAGAAACACAGCGGAGGCTGCCACTTGTCTCCGTCCGCGGGGCTCTTGAGTTACCATTTATGTGTCCCTCGGGTGGCTCCACGTGGTGCCACCCGCGCCACTTCTCAGAAACAATAAGAAACTGCAAGGAAACTTTAAGGAAGCTGTGACTTAGAAACTTTTTAGAAACCTGATGAAACGCTGGCGGAAGCCGACACGTGTTGCCCTCCGCGGCAATATTGATACTTTTAGAAACAGCGCTCGGTCGTTGACACGTGTCGTGATCCGCAGCGACCATTTTCAAAAGGCTAATGGAAACTTGCAAGCCTGCCAAAATGCCCATTTGAACTGTCAGTTGACTGAAACTTTGACCATGCATAACTTCTTCATTTGGACGAATTTCCAGGTGCTGTAAAAAGCAAACCTGCCTATTTTTTTGAGCTCTTTCCAATGGTAAGGTTTGTTAGGCAAGGCCTCTGGGAAATTTGGCACTTTGCTTTATAGGGATCTTTTCAAAGAGACTTTCAAGGAAAATACCAGGTTAACTGTTTGGCTCTGGATAGAGGAAAAAAGGTCAACATTTTTGGCGACCTCTATGGGATGTTTGCCTGCTAAACATGAGATCAGTGGCCTCAAGCATCCATTGGGCATGGAGTCAAGTCTAAAATACGCTGGGAAACTCAGACTTGCCTCTCAAAACACAAAAAAGGGGAAAAGGCCTGCCTTCTCCTAATGACAAAGCAGCCTGTGTAGCAGCACTTAGGGAAATAAAAGAATCTAAACTACTGTGCAACAACAGTTATTGAAAATAGAAGTCTAATCTATGAATTTATAGGGTGCTCATACCCCAAAACATCTTTTCAAATGTATCCCATTAACTAAGATATGTAGATTTTCTCCATTCATATTGGACAACTGAAATGCATTGTGCTCCTTGCATTCAGTGATGAGAAAGGGGCCACTCCACATGATGTCAAATTTGGAATGCTTTCCTGGTCTACTCCTCAGCTCATCCCATTTGAGCACCATATCACCCACTCTAAAATGTTTGGGGGTGGCCTTCTTGTCGAAATTTCTCTTTGTTTACAGCTGATGATGTTCCATGGCTACCATAGCTTTATCTCTGCCTTCTTCCAGCTCCATAAGCTGAGCATACCTTACAGCCATGGGTCCCTCTGCTTCAAGCATTTCTAGATAATGCATGATGTCCAATGCTGGCAGCTCCACAGACATAGGCAACCTTGCCTCTTTTCCATACACTAGCAGATAAGGGGAGTTCCCAATAGACCTCTTAGGAGTTATCCTATCAGCCCACAGAGCAAACTTCAAATGGGTGTGCCAGGTCTTCTGATTATTCTCCATTCCCCTCTTAATAATCCTGATGAGATTTTTGTTTGTGGATTCAGCCAAACCATTGCCCTGTGGGTAATAATTGGATGAAGTATTTAAATAAATCCCATTCTTGACAGCCTAGTCAGTTATTCTTAGGCTAACAAAAGCTAGAGCATTATCGGAGATGATTGATTCAGGTACTCCAAATCTGGGGACCAAATCACAATAAAAATTCAAAACAACACTCTCATTAGATTCTTTCAAAGCCACTGCTTCAGTCCATCTTGTGAAGTAGTCTGTGGCTGTGAGTATCCACCTGTGGCCTGCACTTGATGGTGGGTTGATAGGTCCAATAAAATCAATGCCCCATTTCATAAAGGGTTGTTCTACCTAGATTGGGTGTAGAGGCAATGCTGACAGCCTCTCTTTTCCTGCAAAAAGGGCACACTTAACACACTTTCTAGCCCATGCATGGGCATCCTTAAATAAGCTAGGCCAATAATAGCCAGCTCTCATTACTTTCCAAGCAGTAGTTCTTGGGGCAAAATGTCCTCCCGCTGTTCCATCATGAAATTCATGTAGCACCCTGTCAGTTTGATCAGTATCAATGCATCTAAGCAATACACCATTAAAGTCCTTTCTGAAAAGGATGCCTTCAATTAAAACATATGGAATGGATTGTAGCCTGAAGTATCTTCTTTTAGCTTTATCTAAGCCTGCAGGACATCTACCAACTTGTAGAAATTGGGTCATATTATTAATCCAACTTGTACCTACTGCTGTTGTATCATCTTGATGCTCCTCCTCTATGATCAGGAGCACCTCTTCTTCCTCTTCTACCTCATCCTTAGAACTAGTGACAAGCTATTCACTGAGTCCTCTGCCTCTGACCAATTTGGTTATCTTGATCTCCACATCATATTCCATGACCTTGGTGATCCAACCAGCCCTTTTCTCATTAACCTCTTTACTCAGCTGGAACTCCTTCACACTAGGATGAGCCACCATCAGGTGTATCTTGTTATTTGAAACAAGATGCCTAAACTTTTTTAGGCTCCTGACTGCTGCCAGGACATACTTTTCAACGAAGCTATACTTTTGCTGATACTCCTCCAACCCTTGGCTGAAGAAGGCGATCGGTTGCTCAAAACTCTCGCTCTGTTGCTGTACTAGAATGGCGAAAATGGTATCCAGGCCGCCTTAAGCATACAGGATGAAATCCTTAGAGAAATTAGGATTAATCAAGGTTGGCACAGCTGCTAATGCCTCCTTTATGGACTGGAAGCTAAGTCTGGCTTCTGACATCCAACTGAAAGTTATGTTCTTTTTCAACATAGACGTCAAGGGCTTTAAGAGATTCGCAATGTCAGGTATAAACCTTCTCAGAAAGTTAATTTTGCCAATGAAGCACTGCAGTCCCTTCTTATGGCTAGGTAAGGGCAACTGTAAAATGGCCTGTATTCTCTCTTTATCAATGGTAATACCCTCCTTTGACACAATATGCCCCAACAACTTGCCCTCATGTACCGCAAAAATGCATTTCTTTGGATTGAGGGATATCCCAAACTCTCTGCATCTTTCAAAGACCAGCCTTAGGTGGGATAAATGCTCAGATGCATTTATTGAGAAAACTGTCATATCATCCAGGTATACCAGCACAAGCTTATACATCAGACCCCTAAAGGCCATGTCCATGGATCTTTGAAAAGTAGAGCCAGCATTTGAAAGACCAAAAGGCATCCTCTTGTATGCCATAGTACCCCACTTAGTTGTGAAAGCAGTCTTGAATTGGTCTTCCTCCTTGACTAGCACCTGATTATAACCAGAAAATCCATCAAACAAAGAAAACCTTTCTAAACCAGCCACCACCTGCAGAATTTGTTCCATTGAAGGCAATGGGTAGTGGTCTTTTAGGGAGGCTCTATTGAGGTCTCTGAAGTCAACACACAACCTGATCTCCGCATTTTTCTTCCTCACAGGCACAAGGTTAGAAACCCAAGAAGTGTGTTTGATTAGAAAGATGATCTTCCCCTCAATCAGCTTGGTTAGTTCTTTGATCATCAGGGGTTCTAGCTTTGGATTCAGAGGTCTTTGTTTCTGCCTCACAAGTTTTATACCCAGCTCTAGCTCTATGGTGTGTTGGGCAATATGAGGATCAAATCCCTTTAAGTCTGCATAGTCCCAAGCAAACACCTCTTCAAATTCTTTACAAAGAGCAATGAAAGCTCTTCTATCTTCAGCTGAGCAGATTTTACCAATTTTAAGGAGTCTACCCTTGAAAACTTCTAGCTCTTCATAATGCTCCTCCTTTACTTGCATACTGGTTTTTGTCTTCTTCTTTTGGTCATCAGTGCCGAAAATAGCTTCTAAGGTGACCAATCCCTTGGGCAGCTTATTTGTTCTCAGCTGAATGATTTGATCATTGTCATATTGCTGTTTGAGTTTATCCTAATTCATCATGGAAAACTCATCTTCCTCTAATAGGAATCTCAGGACCTGTTCATCACTGTCAAAAACTTGCCAGTGAATATTATTATCAGGGATAGAAGGCCTAGAAATTATTTTTACATGAGGCTGAACCTTCTCCCTCTAAATGTCATTGGGGATGTCGAAATGAGCCCCAATTGAAGCTAATCTGTCAGCATGATGGTTCTGACTTCTTGGAATGGAGATCAGATTGAAAGCATCAAATTCTTCAATCAAATTCCATACCCTATGTTTGTAGCACTTCAGGGCATCATTTTTTGTAAGGTGCAATCCCCTCACCTAATTCACAATGAGCTCACTATCTCCGAACACCTGTAAACAGCCAATCTTCCTCCTTCTTGCCCACTGCAGACCTTGGATCAGCCCTTCATACTCAGCAGTGTTGTTAGTACAAGAAAAGACAAAACAAAAAGCAGCATAATAGTTTTCACCTTGTGGTGACACAAGCATTGCACCACCAACAGATCCATTTCTGCCCCTAGAGCCATCAAAGTACATTTTCCATACTTCATCATGATGCTCTACCTTCTTCAGAAGACGTGGAATTGCTATTTCATGCTCATGCAACATGTACACTCCCATGCCAGCTTCTTGGATATGTCCCTCAAGATCATCTACAATATTTTCAGAAGCCCACTCCCTCAAGAGTACCTCTGGTATGCTCTCAGCTTGTAGTTCCTGAGCAGCAACTAGTTCAGGGTCATCAGAGAAAATGCAATTTGTGTTAACAACACTAGGTGTGTAAGGTTCTATGTGATAGTCTGAAAGTAACTCGGATTTCAAAGTTACTTTGGTGCCGTACCTGGTCCTAAAAAACATGTGGGACCAGTCAGAAGACAAATATCCTCCTATTTTGGCTGTAAATTCCCTCGATAAGCACATGGCAAAATCAGGAGGCAAATCTATTATGAACACCTCCTGTGAAATAGAGACATTGGGGCAGGCATGTAGGGTGAGGCCTAGGCTTTTTATGACACCGATAGTATTAACAGATGTTCCATCCAACTGGAGTACACCTTTCTCAAGTGGCTGATACTTAAGCCCTAATTGATCCGCAATCTGCTTAGGCATGACAGAACTGCTTACTCCACTATCTACCATGCAATTGTGTACTAGTTTGTCTCCAATTATCAATGATACATAAAAGGGAAGAGGCTTGGCACTTGGTTAGGCTGCTTGATATCATCTTGGGATGAATTAGTAAGGACAGTCTTATCAGGGTCAATAGTGGCATCATTGGGTACCTTCAAATCAGACAAGGCAGACTGCAACATCTTCTTTTGGCCAGGGATCTCTAAAGAATCCCACATAGACATGGTTACACTCATCTTTTTCATGTTTTCAATAATATTGAAAGGTGGAGAGGCACCTACCTTCTGACTTGACTTTGTAGCAGCATTATCAGCCTGCAAACAAGGTATCTCCCTTGTTGTGGCTGGTGCACTTCTTTGCAGGATGCGAGGAATGCGGGACGTGGAAGCATCGGTATGTTCTCTACCTTTGTTTGCTGCTGGCTCAACCTCATAGCCCCTCTTCTTAGCCCTTGTATTGGCAGCAACTGGACTAGTATCACTGTTTACCCCACAGAATTCTCCTTGCCAATTCATGAAAGCAGAATCATTCTGAGGTTGCTCTTGTTGTTGTGTAGCTCCATCATTTTGCATGAATGGCTGTGTAGGTGCCACGTTTTGTGCCATCAGAGCCTGATTTGGGACTCCAATTGAACAGGGTGCCTGATTGTGTGGCATATGGCATGGGTCACACCAATCATAATCAGCTGCAATGTTATTTTGGACAGGGACAAGGTCCCTAGCCTGATTAACAGGTGCTGGATGGTAAGGCTGAAAAGGCCTTTGGTTCATATTTTGCTTGACACCTTGGTAGTTATTCTGATAAGGTGGCCTATTGGCCTGGTAAGGTTGACCTTGCCCCTAATATGCTTGGTTCTGCCCCTGATATTGTTGTTGATAAGGCTGTCTACCTTGAGACTGCTGCTTCTTAATGTTTACTAAATCATTCCCAAAGGTCTGCAGAAGGTTTTCTATTTTTTGTTGGCCACTTTTTATCTCTTTCAGCACTTGAGATGAACTAGAAGGAGCAGGCTCAGAAGTAGAGGTACTTGCTAATGCTGCCACAATAGGTGTAGGGACAAAATATGGGGTGGGTAAAGGCATAGAAGCTTGGATCTCAGTTAAAATAGGCATAGGGGGCCTAGGTGCTATTTTAAAAGCCTGAATTAGACTGTTCTCTGCTCTAATGGTAATTTCATAGGCATCAGGTAAGCTTACACCTCCCAGTGATTGTATCATTACTAAAATATCACTATTTAAAGCTTTCAAGAAATATAAGAATGCATACTCAGCTGGAGGCCTTACAGTGGCAGGGATTTGGTCCCATGTCTTCTAAAATCTGAAGTTGAAGTCCATCATTGGTTCCTGAGGAGCCCTCTTTATAGTGGTCATCTGTTCTACCAATGATAGATTATCTGATTTATCCTAGAACTGCTTATTCAGCTTCTCTCCTAGTTCATCCCAGGTCCCTATAGTCTGTACTGGTAGACTTCTGAACCATTGTAATGCCTTTCCTTTGAATGAGGCAGCTAATAATCTGATGGCCACATTTTCTTGTGTTACATGATGCACTCCACATAGAGAAGCCACATCTCTTATGTGTTCAATAGGTGTAGTTTGGGTCTCCCCTGTGAAATAGGGCAAGCTTTTCAAGGCTGCCATAGGTATGGCATCATGCACCGTTAAGTTCAAAGGGCTTCCCCCATCAAAAGCTACAAATGGCTGATTTCTTGCCATCTGAGCAGCTGGAAGTGTGTTTGCTTGAGTTGCTAGAAGGACAACAGAGGCAACGGGTCTGAAATTTGGAGGAGTTGACAAGGTCCTCTTAGAATAGGGAGTTCTTACTACAATTCTACTCTGCCTCCTAGGTGGGGAAAGCTGTAGATATTCAAATGAGCTGGAACTTGAACTCCTAGTTTGTATCCTTCTCATAAAAGTATATCAGCAAAACTGGTTTGCCTGATCTTCCTCAGTATGAGTCGCCAGATATGCAATTTTTAACCTCTTATAGGTTAGAGAAATCACCGGTTGCATATCAAAACTAGTAATAAGAGTTTGTATAGTCCCACCGGGCGTGCCAGAAGCTATTGTCACATGAAATTGCACCCTGCTTGAATGGGATTCCAAGCATTCCAATGACACAATGGGATCGATCTCTAAGTGTGGGACTTTGCTAAATGAGATCAAACCTCCGGAGAAGGCCGGCTTCCTTGTCTAGTTATCACCTAAAACTATTGTATTTTGGGGGGAAAAGGGGAAGAAACGTGCTAAAATGAAAGCAACAATACTTAACAGCATGAAAGGGTGATGCATCAGACAGTTCTAAAGAACCTTTGCAAAGATGAAGCATGCACAATATAATTAGATACAGCAAGCAAATATACACAGAATAGATGATTCTGGCAGAGGTAAGTAGCAAAATGATTGAGAGGAACAAGAAATATTGACAGACAACCATATGCAGATTTACACAGAGATAGAAAAATCATCAAGAGGCATGATAGCTTTCATATATCTAAAGAAAGGCAAGGTTACAGTATGAAAAGTTCTGTTTGGAGACAGGGAGAACAGAAATGTTTCCCAAACTTTTCCAACCCTTAATACAACATAAGCTTCAGCTTATATAGCTATACAAAAATGATCTGGGTCGGTTACAAAAATCCCCTCAGGGAGCTGCAATCAGAAATATCTTCCTGAAGGGACGTCCACCTACCAAGAGTAATGGCGCAAATGATCAGGAACAGGGGCAGGTGGGAGATATTTGGGTCTTCAATGCAAACAGCCGCGTGATCGATTTGATCCTCAG
The DNA here is from genome assembly GCA_027924645.1 of Cunninghamia lanceolata. NCBI lineage: Eukaryota > Viridiplantae > Streptophyta > Pinopsida > Cupressales > Cupressaceae > Cunninghamia > Cunninghamia lanceolata. The sequence continues at coordinate 11,309,512 of BSBN01000389.1, forward strand.
AATGGCAGAGGATAACCTAGCATTGAATGTTGACAGCTGCTCGCCATATCTGCTGTAATGAATGCCCCAAAAAAAAATCCTCATCTGTTGAAAAAGTGTCACAAAAACTCTCGAAAAGCCTGCAAAATGAAAGAGGGGATGAAAATACACAACTTTACCTCTTACAGCATGTGAAAATTCGCTAAAACGGAGGAGATACAGGCGGTCAAAGTTTGGTCAATCGCTTGTGTATATCACTTCTGCATTTGTGTGTATATTGCCTCAATATCTTTTACTGTGTCTCGGCACACACAACCCTAAATGTAAGTTGTGGACCCGAAACTCCTTATGAAACTGTTAAAAAAAATGCCGTCGGGTCTGGGCTGTGTCTATATAAGAAACCGGGCGCCAAAGACCTTGTATATTGTGGATCCCATTGTCTGCGTGAACATACGAGCTGTGGACCCAAAAACCACCCTTAGCTGCATTTTATTTTGCTTGCCGGGTCCGACCTGTATCCCCTCCCCCTTTGAGAAGCCCCTGCCGGAAACTTACGCGGAGGCCGCCACTTGGTAGTTTCTGCGGAAGCGTGAAACATTATTGAAACCTTTTTGAGACCCATTAAGACTCATGCGGAAATCGACATGTGGTGTCCTCCGCTTCACTTTAGAAACAATAAAGGGGCCTGCTACCTCCTTTGGCCTCAGGCCGAAACAAAATAGAAACTCACGCGGAAGCTGACACATGTCAGCTTCCGCAGCAACTACAAGGGACACATGGAGCGTTCCGCCCCATCTAGAAACAATAAAGGGTCCTCAGCGGAAAGCGACACGCGTCGGCATCCGCAGGGATTCTGAGAAACCTAAAGGGGCTCACGAAACTTGCTACGGATGCTGAGAAACTTTTAGAAACACAGCGGAGGCTGCCACTTGTCTCCGTCCGCGGGGCTCTTGAATTACCATTTATGTGTCCCTCGGGTGGCTCCACGTGGTGCCACCCGCACCACTTCTCAGAAACAATAAGAAACTGCGAGGAAACTTTAAGGAAGCTGTGACTTAGAAACTTTTTAGAAACCTGATGAAACGCTGGCGGAAGCCGACACGTGTTGCCCTCCGCAGCAATATTAAAACTTTTAGAAACTGCGCTCGGTCGTTGACACGTGTCGCGATCCACGGCGACCATTTTCAAAAGGCTAATGGAAACTTGCAAGCCCGCCAAAATGCCCATTTGAACTGTCAGTTGACTGAAACTTTGACCATGCATAACTTCTTCATTTGGATGAATTTTCAGGTGCTGTAAAAAGCAAACCTGCCTATTTTTTCGAGCTCTTTCCAATGGTAAGGTTTGTTAGGCAAGGCCTCTGGGAAATTTGGCACTTTGTTTTATAGGGATCTTTTGAAAGAGACTTTCAATGAAAATACCAGGTTCACTGTTTGGCTCTGGACAGAGGAAAAAAGGTCAACACTTCCTTAAGCTAGCTTTTCTGCAGTGAACTTTTCTCCCCACCTATGGCTTGACCAAGTGAAAATTCTTTCTTTTGGTTCAGCATCTAGCAAAGCATGTTCATGGCAGAAGTGGGGAAGTTTCCAAAGTTTATGATGCTTTGCGAGTCCTATCTAAAGCTCCTTTCTTTTGTAAGAGATGCAGAGGTGCATTAAAGTATTCTCCCAGAATCCAAGGGAAGCCTATGAAATTTTCTATAGATCTGTTAAACTTTATCCAGCAACCCTCACCTCTCCTCAAAGGCACACATGCTGATTAACACAAATTTGCTATGATCACTAAGATCTGTAATTTGTATTCAAGAAGTAATTCTTTCAGGACATGGTTGAGCACGAGAAAAATCTTGTGTTCCACAGAATTTTCATGCCTCCTATTGTACCTGATGCACTCATAACCATATTTTCTATGCTTTTCTATAGTAGGTTGTTCGCCTGTTATAATATCAGAGAATCTCTTTTGGGTTCCCAATTCAATTTCATTCTATCACATAATCTGCCTCTTCTCTTGAAAGGGTTGTTATTTCCATCTTCCCTTTTGTTCATGCGTACGGAAGTGTTTTGTCTATAGGGTTTTGGATGATCTTTCTAGAATGTCTTCTAATTTTTCTAAGCGACAGTGTGTCCTGATTCAGCTCTTCTATGATGGGAGACATCCTCCTTATGAAACTATGGCCCTTTACCCTGTGAATCTCCCTCTTTGTTTTCAATAAAAAGCTCCCCTCTTTTTACTGATCATACTCAAAATCCTATACCACATATTAAAGGAATACATGATCTAGCTCCAGAACTGAACCTATCATGGGGTCTACGATATATTTATCTTCCTAACTATTTTTGAAGATTGTGAGAATGGAAGCTTTTCCTTTTATTTGTAGAATACTTCTCTTTTCTACTCCCATCGGATGTTCGAACATATCCTTGGTAATATACTTCAGAATCTAAACTTGTCGCTTCCATTGTTGCCTGACCTGCCATTGGATTTTGAGCTTTTTGGTATTGAAAAGTCAATATTACTCATACGCAATTTCTGTGTAGGTCCGGGCTATTTGTCTACAAAGAAAGTACCTGAAGGACAAGGATTCGAAGTGAATTTAGTGCCTCCAAATTCCACATGAAGTTGATGACTATACTGCTTCCCAAATGAAGTTTACTGAGATCATTCGAACAAATAAGAGCTGTGTTTTGTGCAGTGTCTAAATTTGTTTTCAACCTATCCCAAATGGGTTGAAATTTTTCTTCATACCAAAATTCTGACGGAAGGTTATACAACTGAACCCATATTGTAACATCAGCGATTAGCTCCATCTTAGGGTTGACGAAGGGAAACATAAACAAAGGAAAGAATGCATGTGTTGCAAAAGGTAACCATGCTTTAATTTGAACTGACTAAGTTCACAACATAATAAACAAACCATAATTTTACTTAACAATACAGGTAATGATGGCCAATTATTATAATTTAGACCCACTTCTGAGAGCATGCAATATTAATGTGGATAGGCAGTTGATGTTCATAGATGGCCACATCATTGAAGGATAGAAGGTAAGCTACCTTGAATAGTCAATTCTATTCGAAATATTTTTCCCAACTAATTAACACAACATGGAGAAGAATGGTAGTTAGATAAAGTAGATAACAATGCATGCATGATTGTATATTTTAGTGATTAGTCCTTTTATTGGGTGGATTCAAAGGTTACTTTTGAAGTGACACGAGTCTTGAGAAATGTATGTTTTTCCAATCTAACTATTTCATAACACATGAATTGTGCCACATCCACTTAAAATTTCAGACCTGAAAGGGACCTGAGTTACTAGTTTCACTATTCTTTGCTTTTGGCTAAAGCTCCCAGCTCTTCCCAAGAATAAGGCAGAATTTTTGCTTATTTCTAAGGTTTAACTTGCGTCCAACATTAAATTGCCAAAGCCACATTTTCATGTATGACATGTTAGCATGTGAAGTCAGTTTCTTATTCCAGCATTGATTAAGCAGTTGATGACGAGTACCATGGTAGTGAATCTTACCCACTAGGCAAGGCCCAAGGCCTTAAAGTTCAATTGAAGGTTGAAGTGCAAGAGGTCGCAGGGGAGCTGTGTGTAGCCCCCTTGCTACATCGAAGGCATTTTGGAGAGGCCATTAGGTCGAGCTAGAGATTTTTTGTAAATATGACATGTGTGCAACATGCAAAAGTGCATGTGGAAGTGCCACTCGCATGATTTATGCATGGAAATCTTTTCTTAGATTTTTCATGATTAATTGCATGTTATTTTTGAGGCCTTTTTAAGTCAATCAAGCTTGTACGCGAATATATGTTTGTAATAGCGAAATACTTCTAAGATTACTAAAATTATTGAGAGATCTTTGTCCATGGTTTTTCTTGCTACAAACTAGGTTTTCTATGTAAATCTATGTTGTCTATTTTGTGTGTTTTATTGTTATTTCATTGTTTATTTCAATTCTGCACTACTTATTTTTCTAACAGTTGGTATCCAAGCTCATGCTTTTATGCAAACATTATTTTGTGGGTTTTTTAATCTTTGTGAAAAGTAATGACAAGAAGCTCGGTTTCTAGATTTGAGGTTAAAAAATTTGATGGTTCCAATTGTACTTTGTGGAAACTAAAGGTTCAAGCCTTATTGGTGCATGATGGATGCACCTTGGCTCTCAAAGGGGCAGTGTCAAAACTTACAACCATGAAGCAAGAGGAGTGGGATTGAATGGATAACATGGCTAGAGCTACAATCTAGTTGTCTTTGGTTGATTTAGTTTTATTCAATGTTGCAAAGGATAAAATGGCACATGACTTGTGGACTAAACTCAAAAAGTTGTATGAGACGAAGTCATTGGCAAACAAAATTCTATTACGAAGGCAACTGCATAACTTGAGGATGAATGATAGTTTATTAATCACAAATCATCTCAACAATTTCATCACACTGATTAGCAAGTTGCCTTTTAGTTGAGGTGAAAATTGAAGAAGAGGATAAGGTAGTTATACTATTGTGCTCTTTGCTTGAAAATTGGGATGAACTAGTTATGGTGCTTAGTAACTTAGCACCTAAGGGGTAACTTGTCTTTGGAGATGTGGGAGCTGTAGTAATTTAATAAGATTCAAGGTGGAAGTCATCTCAAGGGTCTTCTTATAATGATCCCCTAGTAACAAGGGGTAGAACACAAGAAAGAGAAAATTATTGATGAAAAATAAGTAATTGAACAACTATGCATGTAAAACTTATTTTTTTTGTGGAAAAAAATAACTTGTGATCAAACTTTATTTGTAAGTAATTATTAGTACCACTTGTACCTTACAGAGATTCAATGCTTACACCAATAGCATTCTACATGTTAAGTAATATGTCTGAGAGTACAAAACAATGAATGAATTACAAGATATGTTAGTTTATCTACCAATTTTATTTACCTAGTAAACATCTAAATATAAGTGCATTAATTTACTTTATCAATCAACATGTTCACATTTCCCCATATATTGAAGTAATCCTTTAAATGTATAAATGCAATGTAAACACTATTCAGTGTTGGACAACCAACTTTTACAAAATCCATGGCATTATAATCGAATATCTTATCCATCACTTCAATAAAGACTAAAATATCTCTACATGGAGTTTTAGCACTTATCACACGACATAAATCATGGCAGGTATAAAGAAATCTAACAATTCAAAACCCCTTACTATTTAAGTTATCTTATATTTTATTTCATTAAATCAAGATAGTATTTCATAATGAAATATATCTACTAGTATATTTATATTTAAAAAAAATATCTACAATACACCGAGATATCTTCCAATTTGTTGGCATTTATAAATTACTTGCAGTTAGAATATTTGATATGCTCACATGAGTTAATTTAAAGAGACTATGTTGTGAGACTTTTCATATTCTTCAAACATAATAAAGATTTCACTCCATAACTGCCCAAGTTTTTCTATTTTTCTATCCATTTGGCTTTCACGAATTTATTTATTTATTGTTTAACACGATAATAAAGATTTCACTCCATAACTGCCCAAGTTTTTCTATTTTTCTATCCATTTGGCTTCCACGAATTTATTTATTTACACATTTTATGAATTTTGTTTACTTAGGAATCTGAATCTTAATTGTTTACGGGAATCTGAATCTTTCAGCCCTTGCTGTGAGTGTAAAACGCCTCGCGGCATAATTAATATTTCTTCAAAGATTAAAGAAACTCTAAAAATAAAAGGTCATGTAAAGCAAACACTGTTAAGTGCTTAACACCCAAGTCATCCTACACAAGTTGTAGCATAATCTCAAAGATCTTGTATCCACCACATGTGAATAAAGAACAAAAGATCTCTATGCAATTTTCTGCAATTTATAACAAAAGTTGCAAATGTCAAGAAACCAAAGAGAAAATCCTTGAAGTTTTGGCCTATTTTATTTTCATAAGATAAAAAATAATCAATTGCAATAAAACGTGTGTTAATATTTTCCCAAAGGCTAGGGTAAACCATGAATTGTATAGTGATATAATACAACTTCTACCAAGTGTTGGACCATGGCATAATCTTAGAACTCATATCCATCACTTTAATTGAAAGACTAAAAGATCTAATGCATAATCTCAAGAGATAAATTCAATTACAAATGTTATAATTTCATACAAATAAATACATGTCTAAGGACATATTCAATATTTTCTCCTTTATAGTAGCTCAATTGAAATATTATGTATCAATCCTAGATCTACACTAAAATATAAGAATTGAAATTTTCTAGAGCTCTTCACATAGATCAATTGCCTAGGTTAATGGTGTAAATAGAAAAGACCCATCCATTTTTTCAAAAGACCCAATTCTATTTCTTTGCTACTAACCAGTTAGATTGACTCCATTTAAGAAATGTTGCCACTATGTAAATGGGTGAGTGTAGGATCATGATAGGCCAAACAATACTCCTAAGTAGCCATGAAAATGCTAAAAATAGACTTAAGAAAAAAATGTTACTTATAATTCTTTGAGCTATGGAGCAGACATTTTTGAACCTTGTGTAGGGTGGGAATTGGAGCAGACTATGTGATGAGGAGGAGGATGAAGATGAAGATGATGATTATGGAAATGATCAGGAGGAGTGGGATATTCATGACTTTGTTGACAAAGATGAGAGCCTTTTGGAGCTATGGATGCAGGACCAACACTCTATCTCTCACTCACAAAAGATCTTGCCTAGCTTGCAATGGAATGAGGATGTTTTTGTCCTTTCATAGGACTTACAAAAAGGGTTCCTCGCCTCCTCCATGTTGAAGGTTTAAGATTTGCTAGGAAAGCATTATTGTCGGGATTGGTGCATGCTGAATCACCATCTAATTTGGTTAAGGGGTATCCTAGCCTCTACTCACGATTGGAGGATGTAACTTCCTCTTTGGTTGTGAATATTAGCCTAAGGGTGGATGGCCATGCTTTGGTGTTGGCTCTCCAATGGTAAAGGCTCTCCTAGTTGCGGTGGTGCCCTCGATTGATTGGGGAGATAGTGACCCCTTATTGCTATAGAGATAATAGGGAGGATTGGTCTAATGTGGCTTAGAGTGTGTGTCTGAAAGAGAATCCTTCTTTTGGTGGAGGTATTAAGGAAGCTCCCTCTAAGGGTATTCCTGATGAATTAGGTTTGGAGGGCCCTTCCTTGGGTGTTGTTTCCCTTGTTGCTACAAGGATGAGTGTGTAGAGTGATCTTCATTCTATGCATGTTGTTGGGAACCAAGTAATGGTTCCAGATTGGATGGTAGATGGAGCCACCCAATGATACATGAACTCTCTCATTCGGAGGTTCATGGGACCTAGGTCTCACATCGATGTTGTTAGGGGTTGGGAAAAAAAAAGTGGACACATTGCAAACACGTGGAGATTGTAGCCTCGGCTTGGAAGAATAGGGCTTGTCTTGTAAAAATGGACCTCGAGGTTTGACCCATGGAAGGAACGCTTTAGAAAAGTCCATGTGTGGGTTAAATTTCTAGGCTTACCATTGAAATATTTGGAGGAGGATATTTTGAGAGGTATTTCTTCTATTTGTGGTCAATTTGTTTCCTTTGGTTCAGTTAAAATTTCTAGAAAGCATTTATTGTTTGATAGGTTTTCTGTTTATGTGGATATGGGTAGAGAGATTCCTTTGTCTATTACCTTTTCCTTCAAGTGGGCTAAGTGGAAGTAGAATGTTTCTTTTAAGGAGTCTTCGGTTATGTGTGGATGGTCATCCCTCTAATTGTTACTAGGAGAAACAGACACATGAGGAGACTAACCACTCAATGCTCAACAATTCTCAAGATGAGGAGGAGGTTTTGGATACTATAAAGGATGGATCTAGTGAGCTTCCACCCTAGGATGACTATACAATGCATGGTATCATATATGTGGAACTTCAGACTATGCCTGTAGGCTCCTATGTTGGTTCTATGAATAGTTTTGATCAACCAATCTTGGATGGTGGTGGTAAGGACCGGATCAAGCTAAAAGGTTCTTTGGAGAATATGAAAGGGAAGTTTCAAGGCTTGCTTGAGCACTTTGGATTTAGGCCGCCATGAGTCCCTTGTTTTGTTTTTTGTTATAGTTTTGAGCCACCTATTTTTAAACTATTGTTTCTTGTTGTAGCACTACTGCTATTTTTTGTTGGTTAGCATAGAATTTGTTGACACCTCACTATTTGTAATAGGGTTCTAGAGATTGCCTTCAAAATCTATTTTACCTCCTTTTTAATTAAAACTTTGCATAAAAAATTGATCGACTTAACAACATAATGTAAAAATAAATTAGTAATAGAATTTATAGGAAATTGAATGTAGTTTATGGGGTACTACTTTTTTTAATAATTTTGTGAATATTGGATATTTCAATGAGGTAGTACTTAATTTTATAGAAAAATGTAAGAAGTAGGTGTCATTCTGGCCAACCTAAGTATGATCAAAACAAACTATTTTTCCTCCAAATTTTGGATTTAAGTAAACAACAAATGAGAGGATGTGATGCAATTTTTTTTGAATTTTTCAGTAAATAAATAATTATTTATGATTTTTTTAATCTGACTTTTTTAAAATATTAAAAAATATTTTTTCGGCCAACCTAACTTGGTCAAAAATATATGTAATCCAAAACTTTTTATTAAAAAACCTATAGGCAATAAATCCCAAAGAGTGAGGCATCTTTTCGATTTGAGAAATGATAAATAGTTTGAAAGTTATAGATTTTTTTTCTATAGGAAATTAGAGATAGTGTATGTAGAAATTTTAATAATAATTACCTATTAAAATTATAATGAGGCTTATATTATATCTTTGGAATTTTGATAGTTTCCTCCACAAACTATTTTTGTTTGTTATATTTAATTACAAAAGAGTCCATTAGCTTCAAGGATGAAATCAAGAAAAATACCAGGATAACATTAAACAAGTGGTATTGCAAGTTTTTTTTGGGAATTTTTAGGAGTCCCACTTTCCTAAATCTAAGGTAATCCCAAAGAAATTTGGGAGGAAATCCATATTTGAGCTAGAAATATTAACAGTTTTTCCATCCAAATCTAAATATGTTTGAATGTTAGCACTTGTTCATCTAGCAGGATTTTTTTTTAACATTGCCACTATTTGCTCCATCATGATCTCACACTAACCCAAATTGTTAGAAAAGTCCAATGTGTTGATTACACCCATTACACCCTAGTACAAATCCTACTATTACAAAAAATAATTATTTTAGGCTTCTTCATCATATTGCCCTCTAAAACTAAATATTGGCATGACACAACTAACACTAGTACTCATCATCCAAATACAAATCCAAACCCCTATTAATCATTGTGAGCTCAACTAGAGCTTTGGGTGCCAAATCAAGTGAAACAATCTAATAAATCCACCCAAAACTCTAGACTCCCAAACAACCAACCTCCTCTAACAAAAACCCTCCATTTAAAGCCTACCTTGCGACAACTGAAAGACACCCAAATAAGCCATTGCATATCAGTATCAAAAAAATCTACATGCTACAAAATCAAATAGAAATAATGATATTCGTGCTATTCAAATCCATTGTTTGTCATAGTGAAAAGAACCACAGAAAAATATAGAAATCTTGAATATGCAGCATAACACTTACCATTACTCTGTGTTTGCCCTTTTAATTGAGAGTAGTTTCCTCAATCATTATTCAGCTTTCCCCTGCTATATCTTAAGTATAATTTATAATTTGAAATTTGTTTTATAAAAAAATTTGTTTGTACAAATTAATTGTGGATATATTTGGAACATGCAATTTTGATTTGAAGAATGTTATTATATGATTAAAAAAATTTAAAAATATGATTTTTAGAGGGGACCCATTGTTTATATCATTATATTTTTTCAGTTATGATTACTATTAATAACTTATTTAAAGAGTTTTCATTGCAGATGAATTAAATAAAAAAAATTGTAAAATAAGTCTATCCCTCCATTTTTGAATGACCAAAAAATAAAAAAATTGAATTTTCTAAGATTAAAGACTAAATTTTTCAGAGTTACAAGATGAGTTACAAGACGTGCTCATCAGCTTAAAAAATAAACTATGGGCCAAATTATTTTACTAATAAGTTGCCAATTGTTCACACTCACACTCTTAGATACCATCACCAATACTATATTCTACACTAAGAATCTGAATGACCAATGGCAGTGTTATTCTGTCAATAGGGCCTGAAGTCAATATAGTTACCCGGTGGGTAATAATTGCAAATTTGAGTTGCTTTAAACATGAGAAAAATTGGGGATGACTCTGAGGCCACACACTAGTCTACTCTTATTAAAATTAACTATCGAAACCTGACAAGTATGGTCAGCCATATCTTATTAACGCTTCTTTGATTTCACAATTGCTTGATTAGCATGCCTAAAAAATACATGCATTTCCCTATTTTAAGCATATTTAGGGTCATGCATATTTTATTCACAAAGTATGGGTGAAGACAAATTGCATTATTACACTTGCCTGTTTAAATTTTAATTTGACTCCCACAGCAACGTATAAAGCAAAGTTTTGAAGTTTAAAAACACAGGAAGCAGAACGTTTATTTATAAATAATATTGCAATGGTGAAATTTCAATTGTGCCAATTGCCATTTAGTTTGCTTCATGATTCTATGTCTATTTTTATTTGTTTTATTCACTTATTTTTATGTATTTGATCTTATCTTATTTTTATTTATGCAAGTTCTTACTATCTATCATTTATATATTATTTATTATCCTGAATTTGCACTCAAATCTACATATCTGTTTATTGCTTTGAAATTAGTATTTTTTAATTGGACAAATCCTACTGTCTTAGGATTGATTCCAAAAATTTAAAATTTGAATTTTATCTTTCCCAACTATTTTTACTAACCATTGTAAACCAACATAAGACACTTTTTACAAATTGTAGCCATGTCTTTGTATTTAGAAACATTAAAATGTGCACTTTTTTTTTTTAATAAAATTAAAAATATACTAATAAAAAAAGATGCAGCAAGCCAAGATTACCAACAACACAAGAGATTAAGACTAAGAAGATATGGAAAGCTATACTTTTAAAGACATGTCAAGAGAAAAAATTTATTAGCACCAAAGGACAATAAGGTGTTTAGGGGACAAATGCTGAAAGAAAAGAGAGAAACAACTAAGGTTCTACAAAGATTGAATAATATAAAATAACTTATAGCTAAATTGTTTTCCTTCAATAACTCCCAATCAAAAATTTAAGGTGAGTGAGTAATATGAAAAGGCCAAAAATTAGAATCCTACTCTAGCTCAAAATAGAAAACATTCAAATCAGCATGAGAAAACTAACAGTTGCAGCCATAATAGAGGAGCAAGAAACCAAAGATATTTTAACTAAAGTAAGAAAGTTGTAGAACTAATTTAAAATTGAAATACTTTATCTAAAGTAAGAAAGTTATAGAATTAATTTAAAATTGAAGGAAAAATGTGCAAATAACTCGAGTCTAAATGCCAAAATAGAAAGCATAAAATATTCTTCATCCACATACATATAAATATTAGAAAATAGTTTAATTTTTTGATAGATGACATTTCATTGGCTCTACATTTTTTCCTTTTTCTTAATCAATAAATTAAAAAGTCTCCTAGCAAAGATAGCATGGACCAATCAACATGCCACAAACCTACTATATTTGAAAATTAAATTATAAAAAAACATCAACATTAGAAAATTTGATTAATTTTTACATTTGCACAAATTCCTAGGTAAATCAGTGAAAAAAATGAAACCAATATATCCCTTCCTATAACAAGAACCAACTAATAAATATTTTTAAATAAAATGACTTAAACATTTATGGTGTTACCACTAACATTAAGGCTATACATTCTACTTCAATATTCAATCATCACTTATTTTAAAAATTAATTGTATTAAAAATTCATAACAAGGTACAGATAAAAAATTTCCATCGACAAAATTTCTTAAGTTCATGACAAGTCAAATGACAACAAGTTACATGTTGGGAAAACTCAATACCTAACTCTCAAGGGGTCTCGCAACAACTTACAACCTAGGAGCTAGCATTAGTTACAACGCAAACATGACAACATACAACAATCACATTTCTAATTTACAACATTGCTTTACCTTATATTCACATCAAAAGGAGTAGTAAGAGAGGGGAACGGTTCCACCTTAATATTACATTTCCCACTGCTCATATCCCCACCCATGATTCTAGGAATTTGACTCATCCCATATAACATATGCACATCTTAATGAGAGGGATGAAAAGTAACCAAATGTTGAGGTGCACCAATGTTAAAGATTCTTGGACTAGTAATTAGGGAACTAGATAAACTCAAGGTACCATGAATGATGAATAATAGAGTAGTAGAAGCCTAAGAAAAATTCACGAGCATAATAGTAAGCATACCAAAAACATAAGATATTAAGAAGATTGACAAGATATGGAATGGTATACTATCAATGACATGTCAAGAGAGAAAATCTAGGACCACCAAAGGAGGACAAGTTGTTGATAGGACAAATGCTGAAAGAAAAGAGAGAAATGACCAAGATTCTACAAACAATGAAGAATATAAAAAATCTTGTAGCTACATCTTTTTCCTTCGGTAACTCCCAATTTAAAATGAAGGGTGAGTGAGTAATATAAAAAGACCAAAAATTAGAAGCCTACTCTAGCTTAGAATAGGAAACATTGAAATCCTCTTGAGAAAACTAACATAGCTGCATCTGTAATAAAGGATCAAGAAACCAAAGATACACTATCTAAAGGAATAAATTCATTGAACTAATTTAAAATTGAAGGAAAAATACAAATACTCTTCATTCACATATATAAATATTTGAAAATAGTTTAATTTTTTTATACATGGAATATAATTGGATCTACATTTATTTCTTTTTTTTAAATCAATAAAAAAAAAGTCTACTAGAAAAAATTAGCATGGACCAATCAACATGCCACAAACCTACTATATTTGAAAACTAAATTAAAAAAAATTATCAACATTAGAAAATTTGATTAACTTTTACTTTTGCACAAATTCCTAAGTAGGTTAATACAAAAAAGTGAAACTAGTATATCCCTTCCTATAACAAAAATGAATAAATAATTTATTTTTATGACAAAGTCTTAATTAAACATTTATGTTAGTACCACTTACATTAAGCCTATGTTCTACTTCAATATTTAATCATCATTTATGTTAAAAAATATATTAAGAATTGATAATAAAACATGGATAAAAAATTTCATCCACAAAATTTTATAAGTTCATGTCAAGTCAAATGATAGCAAGTTACATCTTGGGAAAACTCTATACCTAACTCTCAAGGGGTCTTGGAGCAACCTACAACAACTAGAAATAGATACAACACAAACATGGCAACATAAGACAATCATATTTTAAAGTTACAATATGCCTCTATCTTCTACAATAGTCTCCAACACTATATAGCTCTAGGATTACTTCATACAACACTAAAACTTCTTTTGTTAGCATTCTAGGGAAAGAATTGTTGTGGAACAATCTGTTATGAGATTGTTTTTCCTAGGATAATTTTTTGATGATTTTTTGTTCATTGTTAGCTATCAAAAGTTTATGTTTAGTGCTTTCTAGTAGATGTTTGTTCCATATAATGTTGACAGACTTATGTTCAGCTTTTTTCCATGAACTTATATTCAAAGATGTTGATGAACTTCTATTTAGTGCTTGCTGACATAAAAATTGTTTTGTAACAAATTGTTTTACAAATAATTTGACTAGTTTCAAAGGGGTCATCTCAGGCCTATTTTGGATTTGAATTTGAATTTCAAAAGTTTAAGAGCTGAATTGTGCTTATATAGTTAGGTTTATTTTTACACCTCAAAGAATAAATAGGTAAATTGTAGATTGAGTCTGAACCTTGAGATGAGTCAAAATATTCAAAATTCAAGTAATTTGCCAACATTTACATAAAAATATACCAGTTATATGTTAATCATTGCATTTAGACAAACAAGTCAAAGTGAGTAAAAAAATATAAAAGCGTTAAATATACACTCTTCACCACTACACTCTCAAACCTTGTGCCCTTCCTTATATGCTTTAAAATATTAACATTTTGATATGTGAAACTTATGGTTTTTGTGGAATAAAATAAGTTGTGATCAAACTTTATTTGTAAGTAATTATTAGTAGCACTTACACCTTACAGAGATGCAATGCTTACACTAATAGCATATTACATGTTAAGTAATATGTTAGAGTACAAAATAATGAATGTATTACAAGATATGTTAGTTTATCTAACAATTTTATATACATAGTATAACATCTAAAAATAAACACATTAGAATCAAGCCTAATAATTATTGGATTTTTTTGAAGTTTAATTATTTTTGCAAATCCTATACAAAATGATCACAAATAAAGGTGGATATCTATTATTTAATTTACAACTGTTATACCAACATTAGATATAAGATATGCATAGTAAATATGATTAGTCAATATCATGTCTTAATGGATAGGGGGTAGTATGAATTCTATACATTTTAAATTGACTTTTAAGAGTTGAAGTATATACATTAGAGAAGTAATCAATATTTGTAGTGAACCTTTCAATTTTCCTTATTATACTATTATAGAGGTTGATATTAAAATGTCTATTTTGGAATTGTTATTTGTTTATAAGCTTCCCCTTCATCGTTACGCTATTGGGGTATTGTGTTTTTCTCTTACTTTTCTTGTTGAATCTCTTCTTCATCTAGCATACTTGTAGTTGTGTACCATGGTTGTGAATTCTATTAATGTTCAAAGATTAAAAATTGCATACTATCCATTAGGCCAACCTTAATAGATTGTATCCAGTTAAGGTCTAGAAGAAATGCTTGTTGCACTTGGTTTTTAGTCATGATTCAATTGCACATTTGGTAATAAAATAATTATAGATGGAGTTAAATACATTCATTATACTATTGGAGTGATGTAACATAGATGCTAACAAATACAAGGTCATTTTTAGGAAGTAGGATACTAATATTGGAAATTGGACATTATAACTTTATGGTAATTTTCTATAGTATAAGGTTAGAAGTAAAATCTCTCACAAATATAATAGTTTATGGTAACTTCTATATGTAAATAACTAGTGGTTTCTAACTTTAAGAAAAAATTTCAAAGGAATTCAAACAATGTGCTTATCGATTAAAATACTATGCAATAGAAATATACAAATATTAGCGAAGAAATCTTGGTAATGTATTTCAAAAATGAAATAAGTTACCAATATTGTAAATTATGGTAGGTGGTGACCTCATAAGTGCACTAGGACCTTGTAATCAAAGGTATTTAAAAAATAATAGATTGAATAAGTGATCAAAGAAAAAACGAAAATCCTAATTATTAAGTAATTGATTTGTGTTTTATTGTGTAATTAAGAGTGATAATAACTTAACAAATATAGAGGCCATTGCAAAAGCTAGAATAAGGAAAACTATATTAGTTTAGAGATTGACAAGTGAAGTAGGAGTCCACTTAAAATAAAATAGACTAAATAAAATGGTAAAAGTAAATTAATTATTATAAGACGTGAAGTTCAAAGTGAATTTCAATACATAAAAATATTAAAAAAAGATAAATAAGAAAATTGACAAGTAAACTAAGAAGGCTTTTATTTAGTCTTAAAATTCTGGGTAAATTTTGTCTTTAGAGTAGTTGTAATGGTCGGTTGGACCTAGACTTTGATATACTCTCATCACCAAAAGAGCTAATGATAATAGGATAAAGAAAAATTAGATTATAAATATAAAAATTGATAATTTATCTTTTGGTATTGCAGTGCCAGTCTCGATTTATCTAGAAACTCTTTCCTTCTTTGGCTCTTTCTTTTGTTGCAGGTTTCTATTCTTGGCATTTCCAATGAAGTATTGGATTAAAAAACTTGCAAATTTGTCTCCCTCCCATGGATTGGGAATTAACAGTTAGGGATACCTTTGATTGGATTCAGTTGTGGCAAGGTCTTTGACATCAATTGTCCTCACGTCGAATTTTTTATGAGGATCATTGTCAGGCATCAATTGTTCAGAGCTGTTGATTAGGTGTTAAGATGGTCCGAAGTGGCATTGACCCTATTGTCTAACATTATGGATATTGTCCACGACACCGACTATGTGCAGTCAATTGGCTTCAGTTTCATATTTATATATTTATTAAATTTAGAAAGGTGGAAGATTGTTCTAGAGGGAAATAATTTGTAGTCTAGGGATGCTCTTGTGAGAGGCCTCTTACCATTGGAGGTTCTCCGCTCTTCCCCGGTGGTGGTGTGCGTATATAATGCTATGCAAAAAGGCCTCAAAGACGGGCACACCAACACTTTTAATTGCACCTTCGAAGCCCACCAATTCAAACTTTCTACTGGATTAGATGTTAGGGCTAAGGAGCTATTTGGAGGGCTGTTCTTAAATATCATCCACTTCAACAGTCAAAAATTAATTTGGGCCAATAAAAATAAAACGAATATTTACCACTTTTTGTTATGAATGAGGTGTAAAATCGCTATTGATTGTTTGATCGTTGAAGTGGATGATATTTAAGGAGAGTGTATTTGGACCCATTCACTTCTTTGGCTCCATGCTCTAGATTTGGTACCAAAATCCTTGAGTTTGTCTCCTATGAAAATACCAGCTCCAACTGATCCTATGCCTTCCTCCAAAGAAAAGTGTGACTCTAGCTCCGAGTAATGGTCTTTTATTATTGTCCTGTATCATGGTTTCGTTTTTGGTTGTTTTGCTGATTGGTGTTGGCTACTACAACAACCTATGTTATCTCCTTTTGGCTTTACATTTTTTTTGGGTGAGGGCTTCTCCCTGTACCTATTTCTGAACTCTTTTATTTCTAATATAGTATGGGTGCTCATACACCTTTTTATTTTTTAAAAAATAATAATTTAAACAAAAATATATTATTTATTTATGGCACAATTAAAACACTTAAAATTATTCATATTTATTCAAAATATCAACAATTTATAATCTTTCTTAGGAACAAAAGTTTCATAATTAAAATAAATTACTTTGAAATAGACCTAACTAAATAATTTAGCGGAAACAACTTCCTACGCCAATCTTGAGGCGAGATATTATGCAAAACTTTAAAATCTGATTTAACATGTATAGGAATTCTAGAAACACATTCATAACAGAAAATAAACAATGAATACAAACACCAGATATACATGGGGAAAACCTTTTCAGGTGAAAAAATCCACACTCCAAAAGCCTTCTCAATGTATTCCAAATCCAACAACAAGATTGCATACACTTGCAGAGCAAGTTTATTACAAGAGTATCATCAGTAAACAATTTTGGAAGAATTCCGGTAGCATAACAGTACCTGCAAAATCACACACACAAACTACTCTTCAAGCCTTCAATTTATAGATCTCTCACTGCCTGGAAACCATTCTATGGTTTACAAAACCATGTGCAAAACCTCTCATGAGGTGTAGTGCCCAAGAAATCAAGATTTCGGTCTAAAAGTAGGCTCTCACGTCCAAAGTATTCTCCCCTATTTTTGACCCTTATAGATGTCATAAAAACTGTCATAATGTGCCCAAAAACAGGCCTTCCATAACATACCACTATGTGGGAATCTTTTTGACACCTAATAAAACAATTTTCAAAGCACCGACAATATGTAACAACTGTGAGAAAATATTAAATACAAAATAAATGCTATAGGAAATATGCAAGGTTGAGACACCTCATTTTCCAACATTCTGCCACTTGTCGAATACCTTGTAAGAGCCAGGGGAAACATACCATCATAGATCATTTGCTAAGGGCCAAAAGGCCCATAGACTTGGAAGACCACCTAAATTTCGATGTCCTCACAGGCTTAGTTAATGCATCTGCAACATTCACCACTGTCTCTACTTTTTCCAGCTTCACCATACCATCCTCGACCATATCTCTCACGAAGTGATACTGAACATCAATGCGTTTGGTCCTGGCATGAAATGTTGGGTTCCTTGTAAGGCAGAATTCACTCTGACTATCACAATAAATGGTAACTACACCCTATTTCAATCCAATATCTAAACACAAATTCTTCAGCTAAATGGCTTCTTTACAGGTATGAGTAGCTGCCATATACTCAGCCTCAGTAGTGGACAAAGTGACCACATCCTGTTGCTTTCTCATCCAACTGATTGCACCACCATTAAGAGTAAACACATATGCACTGGTGGACCTTCTGCTATCGACATCACTAGCCCAGTTTGAATCCACAAAACCACAAATAGTCAAGGAATGCTGATCTCCTATACCATGAAAACATATAGAGTACTTTGTTGTACCCCACAAATATTTGAAGACCCTCTTAACTGCATCCTAATGCACTCTTCCAGGATTAGACATAAAACAAGAAAGAACTCCCATTGCTTGGGCAATGTCTAGTCTTGTACACACCATAGCATACATTAAGCTTTCAAGTACATTTTGGTAAGGCACTCTTCTCATGTCTTCCATCTTCGATGGGGATGTAGGACATTGTGAAATAAAGAGCTTCATTCCCAATGTAACAGGAACACAAAGTTGTTTATAATCTTACATGTTAAACCTTTGCAAAACTAAACAAACATACTTACTCTAGCCAAGCTATAGCTTTCTATTCTCACAATCTCTTCTGACCTCCAGCCCATGTATGTGTTTTGTTTCACCAAGATCTTTCATTTCAAATTTCGTAGAGAGCTGAGATTTCAATTCTGTAATCAAACCTTTACCTTTCCCAATAAACATGTCATCAACATATAAAGAAATTACCAGGAAACAATCACCATCAGATTTAAAATATACATAGAGATCAGATTTAGACTGCACAAATCCTAAACTCAACACATTTGTATCAAACTTATGGTACCACATCCTAGGATTTTTCTTAAGGCCATACATAGATTTCATTAACTTACAATATAACTTGCTTTTACCTCTCACCACATAGTGCTCTAGCTATGTCATATAGATTTCTTTCTCCAAATCACCACGAAGGTAGTTTTCACATCCATTTGTTCATAAACTGCTACAATAGATAATAAAAACTGAATGGATGTCATTTTAGCAACACGAGAAAAGATCTCACTGTAATCAATACGCTCAACATAAGAGTATCCCTTCATAACCAATTGTGCCTTATACTTTTCAACATTTCCATTTGAACCGATCTTTTTCTTAAACACCCATTTACATCCAACAGGTTTGCGTCCTTCAGGCAATGGTATAAGGTCCCATGTATAATTCCTTTTAAGAGCTATCATCTCTTCATCCATGGCTATTTTCTAGGACTCTTCATCATTCATATCCAAAGCCTCTTGCACAGATATCGGTTCATCAATGTTACTACTCAAAGAAAATATACATTTCCAATCATCAGGTGAATACCCATACCTTTCTAGTGGTTGCCTATGCCTTGTGGACCTTCGAACAAGCTCAGGTAGAGGTTCTGAACCTCTTCTTCCTCCCCTTCTTCTTTTGAAGATTCAGAGCTTGATGAGCTCTCCTCAACTTCTGGTCTATCTTAGGGTCTCGATTCAACTTTCTTAGGCATAGAAGGAAGTTGAATCACATCCTTTTTTTAATCAATTTTGTTTTGCTATTGTGGATAAAAAGTAACAGGAGAAGATTTAGTCTCTCTAAAAATAACACTTATGGAATAAATTATCTTTTGTGCAGCAGGGTCCCAAAGCTTTTATCCTTTCACACCATAGCTGTAGCTGATGAAGATACATTTGACAACCTTAGAATCCAACTTTGTTCTCTTCTCCTTAGGCACATGTGCATATGCCTCACAACCAAAAACTCTCAAATGTCTAAGTGAAATCTTTTTCCCTGACCACGCCTCCATTGGTGTTTTATCAACAAGCGCTGATGTAGGAGAGCTATTGATAAAATAACAAGCAGTGGCAATAGCTTTAGCCTAAAACTTATGTTCTAGACCAACTCCACTCAACATGCTCCTAGCCTTCTCTGTCAATGTTCTGTTCATTCTTTTTGCAACTCCATTCTACTGAGGAGAACACAGAGTTGTCTTTTATCTTTTAATCCAACAATCTGTACAAAATCTATCAAAATCTGTAGAACAATACTCACTGCCATTGTCAGTCCTCAAACATTTAATTTTCTTTCCAGTCTGCGGGTCTGTGCAGGATCATGGGGGTCCAAAACGTGGCGATGTGGTGACCAAAATTTTGGCCTTGTGGTTGGTGACTTTTTTTATCCGAATTTGATGAAATAAAAAGGTTTATTGAAAAAATTGTCAGCTTTCCACCATAATAAGATATGCCTTATTTTGAATTTAATATATAATTATTATTAATTTTCTACATATATTACAAGTAAAGTCCTGATTGAAAAACTTCTATAATTTTCAAACTATTACACATTTTTTGAATCTAAAGGATGCATCACATTCTATGCTTTGCATACTATAGGATAAAACAAAATTGAATTTCATAAATTTTTGACCAAGTTATGGTGGTCAGACAAACACGTTTTAATAATTTTGAAAAGTTCTAATAAAAAATCATAACTAACTATTTACTTGCAAAAAAATTACAAAAAAAATGTGGCACATCCAAGCATGTGTCCTCTACTTATATTGAAAGTTTCAGAAAAAATATTATTTTTTTCTTTTACTTAGGTTGGTCAGACATACACCCGCTTTTTATCTTTTTCTTGAAAATTTAGTAGTTTTCTTT
Source organism: Cunninghamia lanceolata (assembly GCA_027924645.1). Taxonomy (NCBI): domain Eukaryota; kingdom Viridiplantae; phylum Streptophyta; class Pinopsida; order Cupressales; family Cupressaceae; genus Cunninghamia; species Cunninghamia lanceolata. Next base: position 11,330,244 of record BSBN01000389.1, read on the forward strand.
TGAAATTTCAAATTTTTGCAAAATAGATTTACTTTTTTCCAAAAAAGGACTAGTAGCCTAGAAACTACATTCAATTTGCTACAAATTCTATTCTTACATATTTTCCAAATTATGTTAATAACCTATTCAAATTTTCATGTCAATTTTCCTAACTCTGTTTTTTTGAATTTTCATTGCCACTTAGGGGCCTAGTTTGGACCCCCATGATTCTGCATTGACCTCTGAGTTTCTACCATAGCTTTGAACTCCTTAAAATGACTAAAACTTCAGATTTACTCTTTAAAAAATATACCCATGTTCTCCTACTGAAATCATCAATGAAAGTAACATAATAAACTGATTTACCAATAGAAGCAACATCAATAGGACCAAATACATCCGAAGGGATTAGATCCAAGATACATGAAGACTTATGATAAGACAAGTAAAACTAAACGTGGTTCTATTTGGCATAAATATAATGTCACAGAAATCAAACTCTAGATTGCAACCATTCAACCCCTCAACAAGGTTCTTATTTTTCAGGGCTTTGAACCCTTCTCTCCAATGTGGCCAAGCCTTTGGTTCCATAATATGGTCTTCTCTGCAGGAAACATTGATTTGGTAGACAGAGCACCCATGGGTACCTAGAAGCCATGTCCATCTGCAAAAGAGGAAACCATCTCTTTTTTCAGCGAAGTAGTTTCTAGCTTAATTTTATCAGAAGTACTATTAGACTCAATTGTTCATGCATCAGGATGGTACAATGTAACCAATATGCTTCCTCTTGCTATCACCATAGCACCTCTCACCATTTTCACACCTACTTCAGAAAACTGTATATGCACACCCACATATATTAGCTTGCTAACAAATAATAAATTTCTTGCTAGTCCTGGGATATGCAAGACACCATCAAATCGTCTAGCTCTACCATCAAAAAATTTCACATGAACACTACCATGACCAACAATGTCAAGGAAAGAATGATCACCCAAATACACCTTACCACTATCAGAGTTTTCATACTTACTAAACCACTTTTTGTTAGGAGTCATGTGGAAAGATGCACCTGAGTCTATCAACCATGCATTATCACCTGCACAAGTGGCCAGGGCTACAATATAGGCATCTCCATCTTCCTTTTCGGACTCAGGATCAGAATCCTTCTTCTTCTTCTTCTTTTTCTTCTCTTCTTGACAGTCCTTTTGTAAGTGTGTGGATTTGTTACAGTTCCAACATATTGCCTTGGACTTACTAGGAGATTTTGATCTCCCCTTATTCTTGGACTTGGAATGGCCACACTGCTTCTCATCTTTGCCTCATTCTTTTGGTCTTCCTCGAACACTCAAAGCTTCTTTGGCATTCAAAGAGATCTTCCTTCTCATCTTTTCAGAGAGTAGAGAACCAACAACATCGTCCATCTTCAAGGTGATGGAAGTGGTCCCAATGACCATGACTAGGCTGTCACATGATTTTGGTAGCAAACACAACAAAGTTTGACACCTTTCTTCTTCATCCATATTAACCCCAACCAAGGTCAACTGAGTCACCAACATGTTAAATGTTTCCAGATGCTCAAAAATTTGTCCACCTTCTTCCATTCTCAAGGAATACAACTACTTCCTCATGAAAATATTATTTACTAGAGATTTGGCTTGGTATATCTCACCCAACTTCTTCTTCGAAGTGGATTCTTCATCAACATTTATCAGGATTGAATCTGCAATACATAGTCTAATAAGACCTTTAGCTTTTCTATCTGTTACATCATATTTTTCAGCCAAAGTTGGATCCGTAGGCCTCTAGACATTTTCATCCACCACATCACATAGATCCTGATCAATCAACAGATCTTCCATCTTTAGATTCAACATTTAAAAGTTTGTGCCAGAAAACTTATGAACCTCAATCCTCCTAGATGTGCTTGCCATCTAAAAAATATCTGCAACAAGATCACAAAGTATCCTCTGCACAAGCTCCCACTCAAACCTTGATTAGCACATAAAATCCAACAACCCACAACTGAAACCAAAGGTCATCAGGCTCTAATACCACTTGTAAGGAAGTTAAAGTTGCGAAAACAAATTCCTACACCAATCTTGAGGAGAGATATGCTAAACTTTAAAATCTGATCTAACAGTTATAGGAATTCTAGAAACACATTCATAACAAAAAGTAAACAATGAACACAAAACACAAGATATACATGGGGAAAACCCTTTTCAGGTGAAAAAACCAACACTCTAAAAGCCTGCTCAATGTATTCCAAATCCAACAACAAGATTGTATACACTTGCAGAGCAAGTTTATTATAGGAGTATCATCAGTAAACAATTTTGGAAGAATTCTAGCAGCATTCCGGTAGCATAACCGTACTTGCAAACTCACACACACAAACTACTCTTCAAGGTTTCAATTTATAGACATCTCACAACTAGGAAATCATTCTGTGGTTTACAAAACCATGTTTGAAACCTCTCATGAGCTGTAGTGCCCAAGAAAACAAGATTCTATTCTAAAATTAGGCTCTCACGTCCAAAGTATTCTCCCCTATTTTTGACCCTTACCGATGTCATAAAAACTATCATAATGTGCCCAAAAATAGGCCTTCCATAACATACCACTATGTGGGAATCTTTTTGACACCTAATAAAACAATTTTCAAAGCATCGACAATATGTAACAGTTGTGAGAAAATATTAAATACAAAATAAATGCTACGGGAAATATGCAAGGTTGCGATACCTCATTTCCCAACATAACAGTCACAAGGTTCGATATAAAATGTGTAGAACTGTACTAGTAACAGTTCAAAATCTGGCCCATGAGATTTTAATAGAATTTTCTCTTTTTAAACAATTCGATATTAAAAGACTTTTGAGATCAGTCATGTATTAATAGATTTCAAAATTCACCAATCATATTTAGATATTGATAGCCACTCATAATCATTGTGTCAAACATTATTAATACTGCAGATAAATTTGTTATCTCTAAATTCCACGTTATATAATAATAAAGTTAAAGATAATTTGGCATACACAGAAAAGAATGAAAAATTATCATTATGCCATAGACTTTTATACACATCATATGAATAATTGGTAACACATTTAAAATAGAAAGAAATTGAAACTGTAATTTTTTTTGTATATTTAAAACAAATAAAAATAAAAATAAGACATATTGGTGGGATTTCTTCTACAAATTGAGGACGACTTCCAATAAATCCTTGCAGTGAAAAGAAGCAAAAATTATGCTTTATGATAATTATGTTTGATGTTTTTTATATACAATTTAAGTGGTTGAATAAACATTAAATAACTCCTAGCTATTTTGCAATCATACACTATATTAAATACCAATTGTCTCATTAATGAGACTAAGGATGGTAATGTGACTAATAATGCGATTTTGTCAAGGAGGTTGACTAATGAATGCATTAAGATCTTGGAAGGTCTTGGTAATGATAATCGTGAGGGTTGATATCATTTGTCTTCCTCGAAAGGAAAGCAGAAGGCTAGAATTGAGGACCCTCTTCTAGGTAAGAAAGACCATATCTTGAGGGATCCATTGCATAGGAATACTATTCATCATTCCTCCTCTTCTATGCTTTAGGTCTGAGAATGATAGCTCTCAGAACTCCATGATTGTTATTGTGCCTATTATTCACAATCTATCTAGCATTGGAAATGGGCATGTCCAGGAAACCAAATTAGAAAGAATAAACCTCCAAGACCTTACCTTAGCCATTAAGGATCTACTATAGAATGGAGATACTCAATTATTTGATTTGAGAATAGAAGGTGACAAGAGATTGTGCATAATGGATGAGCAAATGGACATTTTGAATGCTAATTAGGAGATCTCTAGGAGATATGTTACTACCTCAAAATCAATTCAAAAAACTAAATCCTTGGTTTATTAGGTTCATCATAGGATACATCATAATTTCCAGGATCTAAATATGACAATTGATAATCAAAACATCAAGCAAAAAGAGGATTCTAATGATGGTATATGTGCATTGATACCACTATGTTGGAAGAGGAAAGAATGGAAGAAAGAAATACACACACGAGAGTAATAGAAAATATTTATATTTGTGTTTATGTTCAAAAGTTTATATTCAAAAAGTTTTATAATTAAAAATTTGGAGAGATGCTACTCTTCTACAATGATTGCATACCTTTTTGGAGCTGACTAAACATTGTTTTGTGTTATCCCTCTTCTTTTTGTAGTTTTTACATGACTTTGTAGTTGCCTATGTGCTTCCATAGTTGGCTACTGAGTGTACCCCTTTTGGAGCTCTACAATGTTCTTCTCTCCATAGTTATTCTCTCTACGTTCTCTACTGCTACTGCTATGAATGTTCTTCCCACTCTCACACTCTCAACGGTTTTCTATTTTTTTATTTTGCCTTTTCTAACCTTTTACATTCTCACTCACACTATAAATTCAAACGTATCTACCAAAAATAAATGCACTTTGAATAGCTAGCTAATATTAATTGTTTTTAGTCAGATCGGTAGAATAAAGTGATCTTCAAAAAATATCTTCTTATGGGAATTAATTGAAGTCTAACTTTGGATTAATATTTCCAACACTCCCCCTTTAATCTAGAGTTACATATCATGCACACATAATCATTTTTATCGCTGAAGTTATCTCCATAGTTACCTAAAGATTTTTGTAGTTGTCCTTCTAGAGCCATCTATGTCTATATAGAGCTAGGTCCAAAGTTGTCCCCTCTTTCTGAAGCTCATATTTCAGAGCCGTCGTATCCTTCCAAAGCAGGTCTACAATTGTCTTATCCTTCTAAAGCTAGGTCTAGAGGTATCCTATCTTTTCGGAGCTAGCCTTTTGGAGTTGTCTTGTTTCCTTCTTAAGATAGGCTTCTAGAGTTATTCTTCTACAACTATCTTTTTAGAGTTATAGACGATGCCCAAGTTTTCTCTTTTGTGCTCAAGGCACTCTTTTAACAATGCTTTATTCAAGATATCAATGAGCTATTGCTTGGATCTATAGAACTATAGTTCAATCTCTCCATGCACCACTAGTTCCCTTATAAAATGATAGTGGATCTCAATATGCTTTCTTTGCCCATAAAAGATTGGATTCTTTGTTAAGGCTATTAAAAAAATATTATCACAATATATGGTTGTACCATCTTCTTCTCCTCATTCAAGTCTACTAGAATTATCTTAAGAAAAATATCCTAACATGTAGCTACATTTGTTGCTATATAATAATCTTCTACTGTGGAGAGAGAAGCAATGGGTTGTTTCTTAGATGCCTATGAAATTGCTCCTAATCCCATGTGGAACACATATCTTGATGTTCTCTTCCTATCATCTGTCCTGCCTACCCAATCACTATCAGTGTAACCAATCATCTCAAACTCACTAGATGCGATATACAAAATACCATAGCCTTTGGTGCCATTGACATATCTCTGGATTTTCTTTCCTATTTGCTAGAGTGTGTCTTTAGGTTTCTCCATGAACCTAAACATCAGACTTACTGCATACATTTTATTGGGCCTAGTAGTTATCAAATACATTAGACTTCCAACCATGCTTTTATATAATTTTGGGGTTACTTCATTGATGTTGTCCTCCTTACCTAAGTTCAGACCTATAGCTATTAGTGTTGGTGCAAGCTTGTTGTTCAACATTCTAAACCTCTTCAAAATTTGTGTGGCGTAGTTAGATTATGAAATAAATATTCCATGAGCCATTTGTTTTACCTCAATATCAAGGAAATATTTAGCACACCTAAGTCTATCATATCAAATTCTATTTTCATTACCTTTTTGAAATTAGCAATGAAGAGGTCACTATTTTTGGTAAAAATTAGATCATCTACATATAGAACAACAAGTAATATCTCACCACGAGTTCTTTCATGTAGAGTTTAGGCTCACTGTCTCTTTTTCTAAAGCCATTACTTAGAAGATATGAATCAATTTTGTTGTACCATGATTGAGGTGATTTTTTTAACCTATATAAAGCTTTTTTCAACCTGTATACTTCATCTTTATGTACTGGGACTTCATAGCCAAGTGGTTGTTCAACATATAGCTCTTTTTGAATACTCCATTCAAGAAGGTTGACTTCATATCCATTTGGTATACCTTCTAGTTGTGTTGGAGTACTATTACTAGGGCTTCCCACACTATTTCTAGCCTTGCAAGTAGTTTGTTGTTTGTATCCCTTCTAGGATATTTTTTGTATCCCTTAACAACAAGCTTTTCTTTATACCTTTCAATTTTTCCTTCAGTGCTACTCTTGGTCTTATAGACCAACTTGACTCTAATCACATGTTTACCCCTAGATAATGCAGTTAGCTCCCATGTTTTATTTATTTCTATTGCATCTAAATCCTCATCCATGAACTAACATTATTTTTATTCTTTCACAACCTCTTCAAAATATGTTAGATCACCATGGAAAAATAATGCAAAGTTTCAAATTTCATCAAATTCATCAAATCTTGTCTTTTCATAAATCTTGCTCACTTTCTTGGTCTTTCTTGGCATTAAAGAAGTGAGTATGGGATCTACAATAATTTTGGAGCTACATTCTAGAGTGTTCCAAGATTGATTTTTCTACTATATTCCTAAGCTCCTTGATTCCAAAGATATCTAGAGCTAGATTTTGGTGTTGAATCTATAATTGATCCTTCTTGATTGCTAGGAATTCCTTTTTCATTTCTATTATCTTCAGCATATATGAACATCATTACTGAGATGCCCTAGGAGGTGTTAACCATGCCATCCCATGACTCATTCTCAATGAAATCTACATCCCTTCTAATGATAACATTATTGGTAATAGAGTTATACAATTTGTATGATTTTGATTCTTCACTATAGCCTATGAAGACACACTTTTCTCCTTTGTCATAAAAACTCAACTTTTTCTCCTTTGGAACAAATGCATATGCCACACACCCAAACATTCTTAGGTGATCTACACCCCATTTACTATTTATCCATGATTCTTGTGGAATCAACTCCGTTACATCCTTTGTGTGACTTCTAGTCAATAGGTATATGTTGTTGAAAAAACTGCACCCCAAAATTCCTTTAACAGTCCCTTGGCCTTCAACATGCTTGCTGTCATATCTTGGATGGTTCTAATTTTCCTCTTAGAAACTCCATTTTACTATGGAGTATACCTAGTTATGAATTGTTTCTTGATGCCTTCATTATTGTAGAAATTCAAAATTCTTTAGAGATGTACTCTCCCACTCTATTGATATTGACGACCTTTTTAAACTGGCCACTTTGATTATGAACTAACACCTTGAACAACTTGAATCTCTCAAAGGATTTAATTTATAATTTAGGAAATATACCCATGTCTTCCAATTGTGGTCATCTATAAATGTCATCAAGTATACATTCTCAGATATGTTGGGAGTTTTCATGGGGCCACATAAATGTGATTGCACTAGCTCCAATGGTGCTTTTCCCTCCTAGATATCCATAACTAAAAGGTATGCCTATGCTTCTTTCCTAGGATACATGCCTCACACTTTCTATTGGGCTCTAGTATTTTTGGTAGCCCCCTAACCATATATTTATTTGACAAAAGATTCAAAGCAAAATAACTTAAATGCCCATACCTTAAATTCCAAAGTTTTGATGGGTCTTTGATGATTGTCTTGAAGGAATATTGATGTCCCATTTTCTATATCCATCATGTGCTTTGAAGTTGCAGCTCAAGACTGTGCTAGATAATCAATTTGCATTCCAAGGGGAAACATTGGATTTCTTGTCATTTGGATTGTTGCAATCTTGTTCTTACTACCATTCTTGTTAAAGATTATGCACTCTCTATTTTCCATAAGGACTCTATATCCTTTTCAGACCAACTATCTAATTCTCAAAAGGTTGTGTTTTATGCCAGGGGCATAATAGACATCATAGATTGCTCTTTTATCACCTTGCTTGGTTTGAATAATGATTCTGGCTCTTCCCATGATTGGAACCTTTTTATTATTCCCAATCTTAATTTGAGACTTGATGTTCTTTTCAATGGATGAAAATAAATTTACATTACCACTCATGTGGTTGCTACAAGCATTGTCTAAATATCAAACCTCGATGCTAGTCTACTCAACAATGTTACACATAATGAACATGTTTGTGGAAAGTTCATTTTTAACTATGTTTTCATTGGCTACATTTGCTTTTTGTTTCCCTTGGTCACACTGCCTCTTTCTACATTCTCTTATAAAATGACCATACTTGTGACAACAATAGCACCGAACATTACTCTCACCATACCTTTGATTTGAGTTGCTACTATTTTTCATGTCTTTGAAGTCTAGCTATGAGCTTCTTGCTTACTCTTGGCTATTTGAGATTTCTCTTCTAGAGTAGCCTCTTCCTCTTCCTCTTTGACCTTTATCTCTACTATTTCTTCCTCTTCCCCTACCTCTCACACTACACTGAGCCTTGAAGGCTTTCTCTAGGGAAGGAGCATATTTATTCAATCATGTTGCTCATGGGTTTGTAGTGAACCCATCAACCCATGTACTATCATCTTTGAGAGGTCTTTGGTATCTTTTATTGCAACTACAATTAGGTCAAATCTTAAGGGAAGACTCCTAAGGATTTTCTCAATAATCCTTTACTCTTCTATATCTTCACCATTAATTCTTAACAAATTTATTAGGTTGGAAACTCTTGTATGGAAGTCTAGAATGGACTCCCCATCTATCATTTGAAGAATCTGAAAATCTCTTCTAAGTAGTTTGAGGTTTACTAACGCCATCTTTTCAATCCATTTGTAGGATTTTTGAAGAATCTCCCAAGCTTCCTTTGAGTAATTTTCTATTTCTATATAGGGAAATATAGATTTTTCCATTGTTGCCTCTATTAGACTTAGGGATTTTGTACCTTTCCTTGTATTTTTCTTCTACTGGTTCTTTTGGGAAATTTTCAATGCTACATAGGCCATTTGGTCAGTCACATCTATAAATCCATTGACCACAAGCTCTAACAAATAATTTTCTAGCATTGTTGTCTTCATCTTCTTTCCCTAGATATCATAGTTTTATTTGTCAAATGTAGGTGGTTGTTTCCATCTCCTACTATCACCTCCAACCATTTTATGAAATTAAGAGAAAGGCTCTTAATACCCAGAAAATAAATTAGGGATCTTGCTCTAATACCATGTGATGGTATATGCACTGATACCACTATGTAGGAATAGGAAAGAATGGAAGAGAGAAATACACACATAATAATAACAATAGAAATTTCTATTTCTATTTATATTCAAAAGTTTACATTTAAAAATATTTACAATGAAACTATATAGTTATTGCTTTTTATTACACTTCTATAATGTTTAACTTTTTAGAGCTTTCAGAGTTGATTGGACATTACTATGTGTTATCCCTCTTCATTTTGTAGTTTCTATATGATTATGTAATTGCCTATGTGCTTCTGTAGTTGGCTACTGAGTGTGCCCTTTCTGGAGCTCTACAATGTTCTTCTCTTAGTTAATCTCTCTACTTTCTCTACTACGTCTTCTATGAATGTTCTTCCCACTCTCACACCCTCAACAATCCTCTATTTTTCTTTTTATCCTTTTTGAATTCTTTACTTTCCTACTCACACTAGAAATTCAAACATATCTACCAAAAATAAATGCACTCTAAATAGCTAGCCAATATTAATAGTTTTCGGTCAGATTATCAGAATAAATGGATCTTTGGAAAATATTTTCTAATGAGAATTAATTGAATTCCAAATCTAGATTAATATTATCTAATATAAATTTTCAAGATCTCGATTGAGATCTTTATTTTGATAGTTTTCCTTTATTGTCTCTTTGTAAAGAGTCTTTGGCCTTGTTTATGACTGAATAATTTATTTTTAGACTATGTAATCCCAACCATTGTTTCTTAATATTGTAATGTCCATGCTCTAGTATTTAGTTTTCTACATGTGTATATCCCTAAGATATTTGGGTGCACCTTTATATATATTTTTTTATGTACTGTCATGTATATAAAAATAGGGGATTAATCTTTTCATGCAGAAGAATATGGGTATGAGCCAGGTAGGAGTAAATGCTTAATTTATAAAATCTATATTATGAAAAACTCTATCTCATGTTTCAATGACTTAGAAAAATACTAATGTGTGGGAGAAATATACAACACTAGAAAAAATGAAAAAAAAAAACTGTGTGTGAAGAGTAAAGAGCTAGAGCTCTCTAGGTTTAGTTTCTATAAGAAGCTAGTTTTTATCAGTAGATGGGAGTAATAGCTTTGTGCTTATCATCTTTCATTTCTTCTCTCTATTTCCTTCATCTAGTATCAAAGCCAACAATGACAACTTCCTCTAGAACAAGTCTTACTAATCTCCAAATTCCTTAATTTACTAGAAAGAATTATAAATATTGGTCAATCATAATGAAGGCTTTGTTTAGATCTCAAGATATATGGCAGCTCGTGAGAAATGAAAACATACAGTGCATTATCTCAGGTAGAGAACTATTTTCTTAAGGATAATAGAAAAAGGGATTTCAAGGGTCTCCTCTACATGTTTTAAGAAATACATAAAAGTTTCTTCCAAAGGGTTGCAATAACAAAAATAAATCAAGCTTGGAATATCCTCCAAAATGCATACCAAGAAATGGTTAAAGTAAAAACTTCAGAGTAGAGAATGTTGAAAAGAGATTTTCAGACCATGTTTTTGGAGGTTTTTGAATATGTCGATTCAATTTTTACTTAGGTTATTAGTTTAGTTTATCAAATGAAGTCTCATGGTGACACCCTTGAAGACGAGAATTATAGAAAGGATTTTGAGGAGCCTACCCACAAAGTTTGAGTCTATTGTTGTGGCTATTTATGATAAAAAAAATCTTTCATAGATTTCTATAGATGAGCTTCATGCATCTCTAATTTCCCATGAGCATTGGTTAAGTCACTCTTCTATATCTTATTTGGAACATTCTTTAAAGTTGAACAAGTTTCTATTAGTCATGGTATAGGTACAGGAATATCTAACTGTTTAGTGGAAAAATGGATTCTTTAATCTTTTGTGGGTTAGATGTTTAAATCCGTCTCTCCACTATACATTGAAGGATCTAGGGTCGAATGGCAAGAATGATCATACCCTAGAGTCACTTTCAGATGTAGGGAAATTTGGAATTAGGAATTAATTATCAATTTTTTCCTTCTCCTATGTTCAATTGACCATTAAAACCCTAATTAAGCAAATATGACAACAAATTAATGAATTACGGAAAAAGCTTTTGCAGACAGGAGTAAAATGCCAAATCACAGAATACCTATTTTCAGGGTTTTGAAGTAGAATAGTTGGGGACACTGGAGTGGGTGCCCAAGTCCAAGGTACCTACTTTTTCAGGGAATCTGGACCTCTTTCAGATACTGATCAACCCTGTAACTTCTATTTTTAGGAATCAGACTGCGAAGGACATTGGAGTGAGTGCCCTAGTCTTAGAAGTGCTCCTTTGTCTGTCTTTCCTTCAGATCCTGAATCCCTGATGTCTTTCCAGCCTTCCTGCAACTCCACTTTTCTTGGATGTGACCCCTGTAACCTACAATCACAAGACTTGGTTTGGAGGTTGTGGTGTTTAGAGGTTTGCCTCAGTCAAACCCCGGAGGACATTCAAGTCTCTGAACACCATTGTCAAATAAAGAGGGCGTGCCCTTGTGAGGAAGAGGCCACAAACCAAAGGAATCAATGATAAAAACACAATGATATGTCACCTTGTAGTGAAGCTTTCATGGAGGAAGATGCTCTTCATGCCATGAAGGAATTGATGCTCAAATCTACAAATATCAACACACAAAACACACAAGTCTGCTCTTGCAACACCATAGAAGGCCCTGAATCATCTTGAGAATGCCTAGAGTTCATAGTAACAATCTAGTTTACAAATGAATGCCTACATATATTTATATATGCATCTACAAGCACTCCCTCCAATATATTTAAAATTCAAACTTACCGTGTCGGCAAAGGGACCTAATAACGGTCACTAACTGACACCCAGAAATTTAGGCTGCCCTAAAATAGGGAAGGACTAGGGCATGGGCGTCCAAGTCCTCCCCCTATTTTAGGTAGGGTACAACTCAAGGGGTCCACCTAAGTCCTATTTGCCATGGGACTTAGGTCTCATTCCATCAGGATGCTAAAATATGAACTAAAATGTCCTAAATGCACTCTAAAGACTTAGGAGCTAAACCTTATGAGGGAAAAGCCCCCAAGGGGACATTTTCTGATGTTACATTTAGCCCCCACTTTAATGTATGTATAAATGCAAGGCCAATACATGCATTAAAGTAAGGTCACAAACACAACAAACACACCAAACATAGAGAAGACACGCCAATCACATAGAAGACAGTAATAGGAATGCAAAACATGGAGAATATAGTTACAGTCATGCAGAGCACATAGCAGACAGTTAATGCATAGAAGACAGATTAATGCATGGAAGACATAAATGATATCTTTTCTTTTCTTTTTCTCATATATATGAAATGTAAATGCAAGTACTGGAAAGTAAACAAACGTCCCATAATACACGATGCACCACTTAAGGGTGTAGGACTCTGTATATGGGGCAAAACACACACAAGACATGAAAAACCTCCCAAAATGCATGAAGCACTCCCCAAGAGCATTGGTCACTGCATATGGGGCAACAAACACACCATACAAAATAAGCACACCAAAACACACACACTTGAAGACATAGAGAAAACACGACAGACAAGTGATGGTGTGTTCCCTATTTCTAGGCTCATCACCATCTTAGGCACATTACAGGAACACACTGACGATTGGGCTTCGCCACAACAATCACTGAAAACACGCTTAAGGGTTGAGTTAGTCACAGAACCGCTCCCGCCTCCATAGAGGACTTTTGAAAATGATAGGATGATGCAATCTGCTCTGAGAAATACACCATCCCCGCCTCCGTAGAGGGCTTAAGAAAAAAGATATGCTCTATATCCTGCCTCCACAGAGGGCTTACATGATTGATTGATTGATTGCAAACAAACTTAGGATGCATGATGCACTACTCAAGAGTGTAGGTCGCTGCATCTGAGGTCAAACACATTGCTAACATCTATAACATATAGCTTACCTTATATTCCCCCCACCTTAAGGTGGTTGATATTAGTTATCGATATCAAGCACATTAAGGTAGGAAGAAAACACACAAGGGAACACCAACTTTCACAAAGCCCATGCCCCCCGAAGGTGACATGTACTTTACAATCACCAAATGTTCCCACAAACACATCCCTGCAAGAAACATGTTAGTGTCTACAACATCATGATAATCAACAACATCAATGCATATGATTAACCACACAAAGAGCCAAGGTTATACAACAAATTCAGAGTTCAAGGATAACCAGGGGCTATATCATGAAGCTCTCTGAATCGAGTATTGCCAAGGCCAGATTCAAAGGCGAACAAAGGTGCACGGAGCAACAATATTGTTAAGGTTTGTAAATGCAATAGAGACATCATAACATTCACTACATGGAAAGCACGAGTGCTTCCACTAGCCAAGCGTCAGATAAAATATATAACCCCATCATCATATTAGGAACTATAGTCCATTTTTTGATTGGTCTCGAAAGGGACACTAGGTCCGCATCAGTATAAATGTTTGTCATCATCCACCTGCTAGGTGGAAACACTAGAGGAAAAGAAACAATAAATAAGAGAGGAGAAAAACAAGTGTCTTAGGGACAGTCACATAGGAGGGTGCCCCCAAGTCACCAACCACGATGCTATGTCCGTCAGACACAACACACAACAATGAAATCAGAGAGAGGCAATATAGAAGAATGATGATACAAATGGAAGAAGGTCACAACAAAAGTGGTCTCCTAGTATCCTGAACCTTACGAGAGAATCCAATGTCATCCTGGGGAGGTCTAAAAAACACATAACACATTACGGGGGAAGCACATCATGAGAGAGATACAAGTGTTAGAGATACTTACCTGTAGGGCCCCTTCTCGGCTAGAAATTGTCTATGATCAAATCGTCGTCGTCATCATCCCATTCCCTAATGATGGAGGACAGTGGGACATAAGGTACCATAGCCATATTCATATCTTGTTCATCATGTTGTTCATCGTTACGATCATCTTTGTTTGATTGAATATTAGGATCAATGTTTTCTTGTTGAGAGGCAAGGTTTATAGCATATTCTTATCTTCTTCTCCTTCTTTCTCTTTCTTTTCTATTTCATTTTGTTTTACCACTTATCTTTTGTAAGATAGGGATATTCTCTTTCATACGTTTGTGCAAATTAGAAGATGAAGCGCCGGGATCAAACCTCATTTGTCATGGTGGAACACTTTGTTGTTGACAACGATCTCCTGATCCTTGTAAGGATTTCGGGGGAGGAACCTCAGCATAGGGACTTTGTCCTTTTGGTCTAAAGTTCTCTTCACATGCGGGTTGTTTCTCTTTTTTCATTTCTTGTGTAGGAGGACTAAGTATTTTGGTTTTATCCCAGAAGCAATTCAACTTGTAATATTTTTCTTGAACCAAAGGTTTATACTTGTTTCGAGGGACGGTGATTATATGGCCATCCAGAGGGAATTTCAAACAATGGTGTATTGTTGAAGGGACAGCTTTCATTTCTTTTAGCCACGGGTGTCCCAATTTAATACAAAAGAGGTCAGAAATAGGGACAACATCAAACCATTGTTCAACATGTTTTTCGGATAATGTTACTAACAAAGATATCTTACCCAAAGGCTTGATAAAGGTTCCCTTATGCATCTTAATCATCATGCTTGAGAGGTCATAAGAACCTTGCATTAGTTGATGTGAAAAGAGGAACTCCTCAGTGGCAACATTAGTCATGCAATTAGGATCGATAAGAGTTCCATTCATGGGGTTTCCCATTATTTTCACACTAATGTAAAGAGGTCCTTTTTCTCCAGTTGTTTTATCATGAGGAGTGAAGATAATTTCAGGTTCAGGAGACTTTCTTTTCATGTAAGGTCTAGGAGGGAACCTATTTTTGCTGTTATGATTAGAGACCATGCTTTTATGTTCAAACTAATGCCAAATCAGATATTGAAAGCTTTTCAAAATTGGTGCAAAATTCCCATGCAAATTTAATGAAAATACACCAAAATTGCTAGTTTTTGTTGAAATTTTCAATGCAAAAATGCAAATAAATTAAATTTAAATGCACATTCAAATGCAAGACTAAAGCCAAATGAAAATGTGAATGAGCCTCTAAAATCAGTAGAAAATCTGATAAAAGATTTTGCCTACAAACCCTAGATTTTGGAATTACTAGGTTATATAAAAATTGACAAAATTTCCACAAAACCCTAGCAATTAAATGATGAAAATGCAATGCAAGATCTTGAATTTTTGTATTTTACTATAATTTATATCAGATCTGATGCAACAATCATGAATTAGGAAAATTTAGGAAGAATTGACACAATTTAGTAAGCCCAACAATGCAATTTTTTTGTATTTTTCTAATTTTTAATTTTTAATTTTTTAAATTTTCTCAATGCAATAAGGTAAATAACCAAATGAATGAATGAAATCACATCAAATCTACAGACAAACACTCATCAAGTTGCAATTTCATTTCAAAGACACGGGTTCACCAAAATGTTTAGTGGAAAAATAGATTCTTTAATCTTTTGTGGGTTAGATGTTTAAATCCGTCTCTCCACTATACATTGAAGGATCTAGGGTCGAATGGCAAGAATTATCATACCCTAGAGTCACTTTCAGATGTAGGAAAATTTGGATTAGGGAATTAATTATCAATTTTTTCCTTCTCCTATGCTCAATTGACCATTAAAACCCTAATTAAGCAAATACGACAACAAATTAATGAATTATGGAAAAAGCTCTTGTAGACGGGAGTAAAATGCCAAATCACAGAATACCTATTTTTGGGGTTCTGAAGCGGAATAGTCAGTGACACTGGAGTGGGTGCCCAAGTCCAAGGTACCTACTTTTTCGGGGAATCTGGACCTCTTCCGGATACTGATCAGCCCTGTAACTTCTATTTTCAGGAATCAAACTGCAGAGGACATTAGAGAGAGCACCCTAGTCCCAGAAGTGCTCCTTTGTCCATCTTTCCTTTAGATCCTGAATCCCTGATGTCTTCCCAGCCTTCTTGTAACTCCACTTTTCCCAGATGCGACACCTATAACCTATAATCACAAGACTTGGTTTGGGGGTTGTGGTGTTTAGAGGTTTGCCTCAGTCAAACCTCGGAGGACATTTAAGTCTCTAAACACTGTTGTCAGATAAAGAGGGCGTGCCCTTGTGAGGTAGAGGCCAAAAACACAATGATATGTCACCTTGCAGTGAAGCTTTCATGGAGGAAGATGCTCTTCATGCCATGAAGGAATTTATGCTTAAATGTGCAAATATGAACACACAAAACACACAAGTTTGCTCTTGCAACACAATAGAAAGCCTTGAATCACCTTGAGAATGCCTAGAGTTCACAATAACAATCTAGTTTACAAATGAATGCCTACATATGTTTATATATGCATCTACAAGCACTCCTGCCAAGATATTTGAAATTTAAACTTACCGTGTCGGTAAAGGGACCTAATAACAGTCACTAACTGACACCTAGAAATTGAGGCTGCCCTAAAATAGGGCAGGACTAGGGCACGAGTACCCAAGTCCTCCCCCCTATTTTAGGCAGGGTATAGTTGAAGGGGTCCACCTAAGTCCTATTTTCCATGGGACTTAGGTCTCATTCCATCAGGATGCTAATGTTAGTCTTAGGGCAGACAACTGAGAGGGGGGGTGAATTAGTTGTCCAAAACTTTCTCCCAATTACACACTTAAATCTTCTTAGTGATTAGCAGTATATCAATCATGAAACATAATGCATTTAAATCAAAACTAAAAACACATCAACACATAAGACACCAAGATTTTGACGTGGAAAGCCCGGTTAAGGGAAAAACCACGGGGTGATTAACCCAAGATTGTATTCTCTGTTAGAAGAATAGAAAGAACAAAATGGCACATGCCAATTAGGGCTCACTGCCTGAGCACACTACTCACAAGAGGCTCACTGCCTACAAGAGACACACTGTCTACAAAAGAATGAGTATCACATACTTGAATTGGAAAATAGCATCTTCACCATGCTTGAGTCAGTTCCATTTAAGCCTAATGCTTCTACCCTGCCTTTCTCTCTCCTCCTTGCTACCACACACTCATCTCTACAAGGACACCTTTGAAATGACTTCACAACCCCTTATTTATACAAGACATTAACTTAGGAATAATCATCTAAGTCGACAAACATCTACAAGAACATCCGCAAGACGTGTAACTCATCTGGTCAGCCAGTCTCAGGAAGAACACCATCATCCGGAAGTTATTTTTAATTATGGGCTCCAACTCCAATGTGGACCACCAACATGAATTGGACAAGTTCCAAGGACCTTCGTAAGATAGCCTGAATCACCAAGAACATCCGCACTTCATCTACATACTGAAATCCTTCTCTCCTTCATTCGGAACCTCAAGAACACAGTCTGTCACCACTGTCACAAAGGAATGGATGCTTCCGGACCTTCAACCCATGAACCAAACTAGTTAACACTTCACAAGGACTTTCTCAAGACTCCCTCAAATCTGTAGAATAGGATAATACTATTCCGGATCACACCGTACCTGTCTGTATCATTCTGTCACCATTGAACACTTGCCAGAACTGGTTTAACTTGAACAACCATAACTTCTACAGATCTTCATGTGGACCTCTAAAATCTCTACTGGACCTCCTTAAGACACATATCTACAAACCCTTTAATCCGCATTCTCTGATCCTCATCTTGTCTTGGACTTTTACCTTACTGTCATCACTGTTCCTGATTGAGACTAATTTTCTCAATATCCTCAACACACAGTTCATCCAATCCTTATCATTAATGCAACAAGAGTATGTTGACATCAATGACAACATCGGTTAGGCCCATACTTGCAACAATCTCCCCCTTTGTCATTGATGGCAACATATGATGTGAAAAACTATTTTGACCATCAAGACAAGAACTTCTCCTTACTGTCAGAACTCCCCCTATCAGCAACAACCATTCACATGTCTTCTCTCCCTTTACTGCTCCCCCTTTGATCAGCAACCACTTGTTTTTCACATGTCTTCTCTCCCCCTTTAACATCAATGGCAAAGGGCACATACTTTCAATTCCACCATTTCAGAATCATACCTGCTGCTCCCCCTGAGTAGCAGCTCCCCATCATCAATCTGGACCACAAGATGTGACTATGATATCCACCAGACTGATGCACATCAGTGCACCTTAGTTCATCACTGGAGGGGCAATAACCCCTAACTTCTCCCTGAGAGACTCAAAAGAGTCCTTAGGAAGAGGTTTAGTAAAGATGTCTATAATCTGATCCTTGGAAGGCACAAACTCCAATTTGACTTCATTCTTGTTTACTTGCTCTCTCAAAAAGGGAAACTTGATGGATATATGTTTAGTCTTTGAATTCAACACCGGATTCTTAGATATGTTTATTGCAATTGAATTATCATAAAAAATTGTGATAGGCTCCTCATATTCCACTTTGATATCTCTTAGCATCTGCTTCATCCACAAAACTTGAGTGCAACTACCTGCTGCTGCAATATATTTTGCTTCAGTTGTGGATAGAGATATTGCCTCTTGTTTCTTGCTTAGCCAAGAAACCAATCTCTTTCCCAAAAAGAATGCTCCACCACTGGTACTCTTCCGGTCATCCACATCTCCTGCCCAATCAGCATCTGTATATGCATGAAGAGAGAAATCATGATCTCTAGGATACCACAGACCATACTAAACTGTCCCTTTTAGATATCTATAAATCCTCTTGATTGCCATGACATGAGATTCTCTAGGATCAGCCTGAAATCTAGCAACAAGACCAACAGCCTACATAATGTCTGGTCTAGTTTGAGTAAGATACAACAATCCTCTAATCATTGACCTATACTTTTTCTAATTAGCCTTGGGAGAGTCATCATCCTTTCTCAACTTACATCCGATTGCCATGGGAGTATTCATTGGTTTTGAGTCTTCCATCCCAAATTTCCTCAACAATTCTTTCACATATTTGGTCTGAGAAATGAAGATTCCTTTCTTTGTTTGAGTGATTTGCAGACCCAAGAAGAAATTCATTTCACCAAGCATGGACATCTCAAACTCACTTTTCATTTGATTTGCAAAAGTTTTACACATACTATACCTTCCTCCAAAAATGATATCATCAACAAACACTTCAACAATCAAGATGTTTTCATGATCAATTTTGAAATACAAATTACTGTCGGTAGTACCTTTGTTAAAACCAATCTTCAAAAGATGCTTATCCAATCTTTCATACCAGGCTCTTGGGGCTTGCTTCAGTCCATTCAGTGCTTTCTTCAACTTGTAGACCATGTCATCATGATCAGACAATTAAAATCCATTTGGTTGCTCAATGTACTCTTCTTCTTCCAAGTCACCATTTAGGAAGGCAGACTTGACATCCATCTGATATACTTTGAAATCCTTGAAAGTAGCAAAAGCAAGAAATAATCTAACTACTTCAATTCTTGCCATCGGAGCAAAAGTTTCTTCAAAATCAACTCCTATTTGAGAGTAACCCTTGCAAACTAATCTGGCTTTATTTCTGATTACTTCACCAACTTCATTCAATTTGTTCCGGAAGACCCATTTGGTTCCAATCATATTCTTGTTTCTAGGTCTGGGAACAAGATCCCAAGTGTGATTTTTCTCAATTTGCATCAGCTCTTCCTTCATTGCTTTGGTCCAGTTTTCATCATTGTAGGCTTCATTTATTGTCTTAGGTTCAATCTTTGAAATCATACAGTACTCATCTGAATTTTGAGAAATTCTCCTTCTAGTTTGCACACCTTTGCTTTTTGTCACCTATGATCTGATCTTTAGAGTGGTTCAGTCTTACATACCTTGGAACTTTGGGAGTTTCTTGCACTTCTGATTCTTGATCAGGTTCATTAAAACTCATCTCTTCTTCCTAATTTACCAGATCAGTTTGAATCTGTCTTTCAGAAGAGGTTTGGGCTTCTTGAATCAAAACACCATTCTGATCATCTTCATCATATTCATAAAACCTTGAGGGTTTCTCAATTCCCTCATCAACCTTCACATTTGTACTTTCTATTATCTTTCTCAGTCTCTTGTTATAACACCGATATGCTTTGCTTTGAGTAGAGTAACCCAAGAATATTCCTTCATCACTTCTAGCATCAAACTTTCCTAGATCTTCATCTCTTTTAATGTAACATTTGCTACCAAAAACTCTAAAATACCTCACAATAGGAGTGATGCCAAACCAAAGTTCATAAGGAGTCTTACCGGTATTGCTTTTGATTTGAACTCGATTGAGAGTATAGACTGCAGTGCTGACAACTTCTCTCCAATAGACCTGAGGAACATTTGCTTCCATCATCATTGTCCTAGATGCTTCCTAGATAGTCTGGTTCTTTCTTTCCACTACTCCATTTTGTTGTGGAGTCTTAGGAGCAGACAACTGTCTCTTTATTCCATGTTTCTCACAGAATTCTATGAACTCACCGGATGTGAATTCTCCACCTCTATTAGACCTTAGACATTTCAAATTTAATCCGGTTTCATTCTCTACCATAGCGTTGAATATTTTGAATTTCTCAAGAGCCTTTGATTTATCTTTTAGAAAGGTTACCCACATCATCCGGGAATAGTCATCAATTAGTAACATGAAGTATCTATCACCTTGCACACTCCTGATTCTGGCTGGACCACAAAGATCAGTATGAACTAAGTCCAATAATCTGGTAGAAGATAGTTCCTTGCTCTTGAATGTGACTCTGCTCAGCTTACCCAATTGACATTCTTTACACAAGCTATTTGTAGGTTTCACCAATTTTGGAAGATCTCTTACAACTTGAGTATTACTTATCTTGATGATATTATCAAAATTTACATGACACATTCTTTTATGCCATAACCAACTCTGATCAACTTGAACAAATAAGCAACTTTTACTAGTACCAACCAAGTGGAAGATATTACCTTTAGTTTGGGTATCGGATGCAACCTCTATTCTGGAACTTTCAAAGATCTTGCATTTTCCATTCTTGAACCGGAGATCATAGCCTTTGTCCACCAACTGTCCAACACTGAGAAGATTGTGCTTCAAAGCTTCAACATAAAGTACATTACTAGCTTTGTTCCTTCCATCAAAAGAAATAGTTCCTCTTCCTCTGATTCTACCAGTAGAATTATCACCAAACTTTACCACTCCTCCTTCATACCTTTCCAAATCTATGAATTTGTTTTTGTAACCTGTCATATGGTGAGAGCATCCACTGTCAATGACCTAGTCATCCTTTTCTTCAACTTGGGCAGCCAGAGCTCTTTCTACAACTTTTTGATTGACAGATATAGAGGATATTGGTTCTTCTTCCTTGATGGCAATAAACACCCATTCACTTCCTCATTTGTTTCATGTCTCTGATTCGTCATCTGTTACTCCTTCATTATCATCTTCTTCATGAACATAATAACAATTCTTTTGGAACCTTGATCTGTTAGGATTTGGCCTTGAAAATTTTTTCGAACATCTTGAGGCAAAATGACCAATCTTATTGCAGTTAAAACACTTAAAAGGCAATTTTCCTTCATACTTACCAGATCCTCTTAGCAACCTTTTTGCAATAAGGGCTTCAAGTTGAGTAGTCTCTACTTCTTCTTCTTCCAGGTCTTTTCTTGCTTTTTCATACCATGACAGTTTCCTTGATGAGTTCTCTCCCAGATCAAGCCTTTGTTTACCTTTTATAGAGGCACTTGCTTTGAATGCAGATTCAGTCTTGAGGGGATCATCTCCAAACTCGGTCATTTCAAATGCAACCAATTTGCCAGCCAATTGATCTCTCGTGATAGTTGTATGAGCTCTGAATTCCTCAATGGAAACAACCTTGATTTTGTAAGACGCAGGAAGGGATCTGAGAATTTTGCCAACAATTTTATTTTCATCCAATACTCCATCAGCATTTCTAATTCCACAAACAAGCTCATTTACTCTTGGCATAAAAGATGTGATATTTTCATCTTCTCTCATCTTCAGATTTTTAAATTTCCCTTTCAGACTCTGTAACCTTGCACATTTAACATATTTGTCTCCTTCATGCAGAAGTTCTAGTTTTTACCAAATCTTAAAAGGAGTTGGTAGATCAATAACATTTGAAAGTTATGAATCAGATAAAGTGCTTAAAAGAGCCTCTATAGTCTGCATATTGTTTTCAGCATCTGTGATTTCATTTTGGGATTTCGGACCACCCTATGGAGGTGTATACTGTGTTGTAGCCATGGTCCAGTACGCCATTCTCATACATTGCAAGTGACATTTCATGCAACCTTTCCAAAGATTAAAATTGGTTCCATCAAACTTCAGACTATCCTTCTTGTAAGACGACATCCTGGATCTCCTCAAGCGGTTAAGCTCCTTTTAGAGGAACTTGGCTCTGATACCAATTGTTAGTCTTAGGGAAGACAACTGAGAGGGGGGGTGAATCAGTTGTCCAAAACTTTCTCCCAATTACACACTTAAATCTTCTTAGTGATTAGCAGTATATCAATCATGAAACATAATGCATTTAAATCAAAACTAGAAACACATCAACACATAAGACACCAAGATTTTGATGTGGAAAACCTGGTTAAGGGAAAAACCACGAGGTGATTAAACCAAGATTGTATTCTCTGTTAGAAGAATAGAAAGAACAAAATGGCACATGCCAATTAGGGCTCACTACCTGAGCACACTGTTCACAAGAGGCTCACTGCCTACAAGAGACACACTGTCTACAAAAGAATGAGTATCACATACTTGAACTGGAAAATAGCATCTTCACCATGCTTGAGTCAGTTCCATTTAAGCCCAATGCTTCTGCACTGCCTTTCGCTCTCCTCCTTGCTACCACACACTCATCTCTACAAGGACACCTTTGAAATGAATTTGCAACCCCTTATTTATACAAGACATCAACTTAGTAATAATCATCTAAGTCAGCAAACATCTACAAGAACATCCGCAAGACATGTAACTCATCCGGTCGGCCAGTCTCAGGAAGAACACCATCATCTGGAAGTTATTCTTCAATTAAGGGCTCCAATTCCAATGCGGACCACCAACATGAACTGGACAAGTTCCAAGGACCTTCACAAGATAGCCTAAATCACCAAGAACATCCACACTTCATATGTATACTGAAATCCTTCTCTCCTTCATCTGAAACCTCAAGAACATAGTCTGTAACCACTATCACAAAGGAATGGATGCTTCCGGACCTTCAACCCATGAACCAAACTAGTTAACACTTCACAAGGACTTCCTCAACACTCCCTCAAATTTGTAGAATAGGATAATACTATTCTGGATCACACCGGACCTGTCTGTATCATTTTGTCACCACTGAACACCTGCCAGAACTGGTTTAACATGAACAACCATAACTTCTACAGATCTTCATGCAGACCTCTGAAATCTCTACTGGATCTCCTTAAGACACATATCTACAAACCCTTTAATCTGCATTCTCTGATCCTCATCCTGTCTTGGACTTTTACCTTACTATTATCACTGTTCTTCACTATTCCTGATTGAGACTAATTTTCTCAATATCCTCAGCACACAGTTCATCCAATCCTTATCATTAATGCAACAGGAGTATGTTGACATCAATGACAACACCGGTTAGAACCATACTTGCAACACCTAAAATATGAACTAAAATGTCCTAAATGCACTCTAAAGACTCGGGAGCTAAACCTTATGAGGGAAAAGCCTCTAAGGGGACATTTTCTAATGTTACACTAACTTCTTAGGCAAGGGAGGAAATTCATCACAAGGTGGAATAACTACTTTAGAAAATTTTAGTGGAAGTATTAGTAGCTATTTAATCGAAGTCAAAATTAGTCACATAGCCAAAGGTAAGACAAATCTCAAGTTCAATGTCATTACCACAAAAAGGTATGGATATTATGCATATGAGTATAGAAAAAGATAACTTGATTTCAACATGCAAATTGTAAACTTTTCTAAAGAAAATTAGAATCATAGCAATATGTTTTTTGCATGCAATGTTTCTCAAGACAATCTAAAAGATGTCTAGTTTCTATTTTTAGGTTTTGGTAATTACGTGACAAATAATTTAGAAATGTTTTTCAATCTAGATAAGCTAGTAAAATCAGATGTTACTTTGGGCAATGATAATAGAGTGTTAATCATGGGAAAAGACAATATCAATATTCTAGCTAAGTAGGGGGAGAAAAAACACACTTTATATGTTTACTATGTTCTAGGTTTAAAGCATATCTTGACGAGAATTAGACATCTTGTTTAGAACGGGTATAGAGTTTTTTTCAAAAATAATGAATGTGTAATTTTAAACCAATTTCAAAGAATTTAACTAATAGGAAAAGTCCAAATGACCAACTATCAAATGTTTCCTTTGAGGTTGGAACCAAATTTGAGGGTGAAATTTTCTCAAGCTTGCCCCTTAATGAGAAGTCAAGTGGTTCAAGAAAAAACTCAAAAAAAAATTAGCAGTCCCATATTCAACCTAACATGATATCACTTAGATAGCTTTTCAGTAATAACTAAAAGATGAGACTTGTCTTTTGCATTTACAACTTGGACACATGAGTTTTGGAGGTCTAAATTTGCTACAAAATAAACATATGATAAAAGGTTTTCCATTGATAAAAACAGCATAGAGCATGTGAAGGGTTCATTTTGGGAGAGTAGTACAAAGAGTCGTTCCAAAATGGTAAGTTAGTTAGATTAAAGACACCATTAAAAATTATTCATTGAATGATTTGTGTTGACATATGAAGACACCTTCAATTGATGGATGCTTTTTTTTTACATTTATTTATGACTACACTAGGAAGACATGGGTGTATTTATTGAAGATAAGTCGAATGTTTTCAAGATCTTTTTTCCCTTCAAGGCCCTAGTTGAGAAGTAAAGTATGCACTATAGCAAAGTTCTAATAACAAACACAGGTGGCAAATATTTCTAATATGCTTTTTTGAATTTTCACAAAGATCATAGAATCCACAAGTAGTCTACTTTGAGGTATACACCTTAGTAGAATGGTGTAGCAGTCAAAAGGAATAGGACAATCATGAAAATGGCTAGGAGTATGTTGAAGGCCAAACATTTCTCAATGAATATTGGGTAGAGGCTATAGTATGTGCATCACAAATAATGAATAGATACGTAACCAAGAATATCAAGAACATGATTGTATAAGAGGCATGTGGGGACGAAAGCACAATGTTTCTCATATGAGAGTGTTTAGATGCATGGCATATGTACATGTCCAAAGTGATTTGAGAAAGAAATTGGATAATAAGTGAGGAAAATGTATCTTTGTAGGAAACAACGAGGATACAAAAGATTACAAATTGTATAATATAAATAACTAGAAGGTCAAAGTTAGTTGAGATGTGCAACTCAGATCTTAAAGAATAAGTATAGAAAGGTGCAAGAAATGACGGGTTCACCAAAATGTTAGGTAGAAAAGAGTGACCTAGCCTAAAGAGATAAACTAGGTCAAACCCTCTTCTACAAACATTAGGGCACAAACAGAGCTAGGTGTAGACACCTAAAATTGTCCCATTTCATTCTTTATGCATTAAACTCATATTGCATAGCATACATTAATGTTGTCTAACACAAATCCCATTTTCTTCTATATCTCCATAATTAATTAAATAAATTTATTAATTTATTTAATTAACTTTCTTATTTCTTCTATTTCACATTAATAATTAAATAATCTTAAATTATTTAATTATGTCACATTTCTTCTAAAAAATAAATAAAATCTATATTTTATTTGTTTGCCCATCATACAAATAAATTAAATAAATTTTAATTTATTTAATTTATGCTTTTATCTCTCCAACATTAATAATAAATTAAATAAACATATTTATTTAATTTATTATCCACTTTCCCACTTTGTATTATCATTATCTAAATAATAAATTAAATAAACACATTTATTTAATTTATTTTCCCACCTTCTATTTTCCTCTCAACGTGCACATGACTTTCAACTTGGCAACAAATCAAAAAGCAATATATGGGAAACTTTCAAAATAGAAAAATCTTTTATCTCCACCAAAAAGATAGAAATATCTTATTTTCGAAAAGGCAATTTTATCTCTAATGAGGAACTTTCCTAAAATCTCTAAATAGATGCCTTTTTCAAGGACACTTGTCGCATGCACATTCATCCATGCCTTTCCACCGTCGATCTTTCCTTTTATCCTCCACTGTTGATCATTTATCTGAAAAGTCTATAAAAACCCTCTCATTCTTCCATTTTGGGGAGGTTTGAAATCCTTAACATTTACATTATCTTTTATTTGAATCCATTAGCTTTCTCACCATCTTTTGCAACGTATACTATCTCTTGAACATTTCATCGCATCATGGCAGCTTCATTCAACGTGGTTGTTAATTTAGAGAAGCAATCCACATTCAAACCAAGAAATTAAGTACATCTGGGTGATCTTGTTTCTATTGCATGTCTTTTTAATCACTTAGATTTGAATTTCTTGAAGGTCCTAGGGTTTAATTTTGTTTGTCATTATTTGTTCTCGTTATAATGGATTTTTCCGTGGTACACACTAGGCTTCTACCCAAGAAGGAGAGTCTAACTACATGGGTTAATCCCTTTCATTATATATAGATGGATCAACCAAGTTCAACAAAAGTTAGGCAAGCAAGATAAGACTAGTGATCAAACCCTAGAAGATGAAGAACAGACTATAACTAACTATCAGAAGCATATCACAACAAATAGAAAGTATAATAGAGGTCAAAGAAAGAATCAGAACCTGGATCCTATAGAAGAAATGCCTAGGACTAGGGTACTTGGGTTCCCTAGGCTTTTTCTAGGGTTTAGCAGAAACTTAGATATCACTAGACCTGTACTTGCCTGCTTTGCCTTCTTCCCAAAAATTAGCTCCCAAAACCTGGTCCTCTAACCTGCACACAAGGAAAGAGGGAAAAGGTTATGTTGTGTTTAAGGGTTTTCCTTAGTAAAACCTTGTGTTGGTGTTCCCACCTCCACTACAATGATGATTAGATCCAAGAGTGTGTGCCCTAGGAGGGTAGAGGCTAGATCTATAATAATACGACGAATAATGATGATGAAAACCACAAGATATATGACCATTGTTGATGAAGATGACTGAAGATCCTACACCAACAAAGAAGAGTGATGAGGAGGGATTCGAACTTCCTTCAAAGCCTACAAATAAACTTCAATAGCGTCCACAAGGAGATAACACTTCAAACATGAAGAGCACTTTAGCATAGAACACAATATGAGAGCAATATTTGAACTAATCCTTTAGATGTCATCTATTGTATAAAATGAACTACAACCCTCACTTAAATATGCATTCTCGCTCACTTACAAAAATAAAACTTCATTAGGACAACAAATAAAAAACAAAGGAGTGTCCCAAGCTGACACCACAAAGTGGGGCTAAAAATCCCAAGTGGGACTAAGGCGCTTGGGCACCCTGGACCTTTAGCCTACAGACTCCAGAAAGTGTCTAATTTAGTAGGGTTAGTCCAGTACTAAGTTGATTATGTTAGGTTTTTTCATCCTTTCAAGCTTAGAAAGGTGTTAAAATAGGTCCTGATTGACAAAGGCAACAAAATAAGTTTATCGAGGTGCTAAATTAAGTGTAAAATGCTAGTGTGCCCATTTTACGACTCAACATGGGTATGTGAAATATAGAAATCCTACATTCCTTCAAATTAATTTATAATCCTTCAGTTTAAAAATTTTCAATCTTGGGATTTAGGGTTGAGGGTTTACAAGCATGTTTGCCACCACTACCATACCAATGATTGGGAAATGCAAAGCAATACACAAAATAAACTACGCCGGACTTCTTAAAACCCCAGGTTTCACTGATGAATACCATGATATTTATGATCTTGTAATCTCTGGTAGTCTTATCTCAGAACTTAGATTTTCATGTGAGAATAAGGTTGTAATACAAATGTAAGATAACCTATAATATCCATTACCAATTAATAGTTTCACTACATTGTGGGTGGTTGGATTGGGACACCTTATGCTCCCTAATGTTTTCCCTTGCCCATAATTTATCATGGTCTGTGCCTAGAATTATGATGAAAATAGAAAAGAAATTGATAATAAAGATAGCCATAATGAAATGCTAACCATTATTGCAAGAGAAATTAGAAGACTGTGGGGGATTACAGCTAGAGATTTTTGAAATGTCCACATTGACCTAGAAAAGTTACCTAGAGATTATGAAGCAGTCAGTCTAAATTCCAAAGTTTCTTTTCTCAGAAAAATAACAATGGATGGTTCCATACTCAGCTAGAATCATAAGCCTCCTTATCAAATTGAAAATTTTAAACCATAAGTTGAAGATACTATTTCCATGGTAGCATTTTTCCTTGGTTTGGATAGTAATAGGCAAGTGGATGCAAGCTTCCTTGAAATGGTATACAATATCCATTTTTGTAATCCCATTGTTAAATATGGATTTGTAGAGCACATTGTAGAGTCCATGCAGAAATAATTTTTAATGATTAAATGAGGTTCCACTTCTAGTTCCAACACTAAGACCTTTAGGTTCAAAACCTACTTGTGCAATTAATTTAGACTAGTGTAGTTTAGTGGAACATTTATGGCCATCAAGGTTAAGATTCAACACTTCCTAAATGATGAGGTGAAAAGATCACTTCCACTACATGATTAGACCCATACAATAAGGATGCATGATGCTCAAAGGAACTACACTCATTTTGTGGACTAGTTTTCAACTCCATTGTATTATGCAATTACAAGTACTTAAATATCTAGATTACTTGAGTCTTGTAGAGATTCCATTCAACTAGGATCAGAAATACAATTGGTTGACTAGTACTTAATGGAGGAATATATTTTGCTAAGATTTTATGGATCAGGAGTAGAGCCCCACAAACTTCCAATACATGTGACAGAGGGCTTTTGCATTGGATTACATATAGTAGGTGGATAGTACAGATCAACTATACTTTGTTAGTTAGAAAAACAAGAGAATATTTATTTCCTTACCTTTTTCATGTGGAGGGCTCACATTCAAGAGAAAAAAATTCACTGTGACAAACCAAATTTTACAAATTTTGAAATTTTATGTTGACTTTCATTAGCAATATGAACCATGCAACATGATTAATTAAAGTTTTTTGGCCAATAAGAATGCTAGAAGTAGAATTCAACATCGAAGTAAACCCCTCCTAGACATATTAAGAAGGAATAATTCATGGGATGAGGTAAAAAAGTAAAGGATTAAACTACTACTGAGAAAGGTATTACTTTTAAACAATTGTCAATAGAAATAATGGCATTGCATCCACAGAGAGAGAAAGAGATGCCAATCACTATCAGGAGGTCAAATAATTTTTATAAAAGAGCTAATCAACCATCTAGTTTAAAAAAATACTACTCTCTTAGAAAAGTTTTTACAGAGGAACAGTAGACGCAAACAAAAATAAATGTCTTTTGGTCTATGTGGAAGGATCTAGGTGATCCAAAAACTACAGTAAAATTTGACAAGATCTCAGAAGATGAGTTTAGCAAATTATGGAATATACAACACCCCTCTGAAGCACCTAATCCTGAATCTGATGATGATACTGATAGGGAAAATCAACCCTTTGATCCCACTAAGACTACGCATACAAACCTGGTTTGAGTGATACCACAAAACAAACATATGTTTCAAGGGAAGTCATAGCAGAAAACATGGGTTATGAAGGTGGTGGTTTGGGGCCCAAAGGAAAAGGTAGTGCTTGGGTGGAAACATAGGTATACTCTAGAAGACTTGGTGATTTTTAAAGCATTGGAGTTGATAAACAAGCGCAAAGACATATAAGGACAAATAATATCATTGAATTTGTTATATCTTCAAATCTTGACAGTCAGATATAATCACAAGTACAACTGGTACCACAAGGGTTTTCAGATCATCAAGATACTCATTCGATTGGTAAAGGAGATGGTGGAGAATCTAGTGCTACTTGTGGTGATGGTATGGGTAGTAGCGTTCAGTAAGTGCTACAACAAGAAAATACTCAGAAGAGGCCAATACTAGAAGATACTATACAAAAACTTAGTGAACAAGGCATCGTTAAGAGGAAAAATATTATGATAGTTCCAAGTCCAACTAACTCCATTTCCACCTCAATAGAACTATTTATAGAAGGAATCCCTCCTATTGTTAATGTGACTGGGATAGGAATGACTAATCGTCAACCTTAAATATTTATAGATTCTCCGTACACTATAATTACTCCTTCACCATTCAAGCATTTTATTGTGTCAGGAGTCCCAGGTTTTGATTACAAAGCCAAGTTTAAAAAGAAAGATGAAAAATCTAAAAGGCACAAGAAGAAAGTGTTAGAGAGTACATCCATTGTACCTTCATAGCTTGCAAGAACCAACATATTTCCTACATATGAGCTAGATACAAAAACCATGGAGTACATATTTATTGTGCCCAAAGTTCAAAATAAACTAGAGAATCAGACGCAATGATTTGACTTTGAGGTGAGCATTGTCCAAGTGGAATTTTTGGAATGAAAAATGTTGGAAAAATTAATGTATAAAAAAGGAACAATAATGTGGAGTAAACATCGTTGCTAAAGCAAGAGAGAGACATAAAAAAGTCACAGAATCAAATATAAAAGTTACAGGAAAACCTAGCAAATGAGAAAGCAAAGAGGAAAGAAGTAGATAACAAGAGCAATGAATTAGAGAAAAGGATAAAAAAATATGCCTCTACATCTACAAGCAAAGAGGATGAACAAACAAAGGTGGAACTGAATGAACTAAAGAAAAGGTTAGATAAAATCATAAAGAATTATGATAATGAAAGAATTAATTCACAAAAGTTACAACAAAAGCTAACGGAAGCTAAGGCCTTAGAAAATAAATTACTAGATAAAACTAGACAAACATACACAAAAATAAGATCTGTGGGAACATAAAATGGAGGAAGAGAGAAGAACTGCTGAAAAACTATAGCTACAACTAAAGAATGTTGAAAATGAAATAAAGTCTTCCCAAATAGAGTATCTAAATTTTATAGAAAAATAGTGAGGCATATAAAAAAAATTGGAAGGAAATAATGTAGAGGACTGATGATTGGTTTGAATTGTTTGAATTGATTGATGATCTGTTAGTATAGAATGTGAAATTCAAACAATACATTCTTGACAATAGAAAGGTGACTTCAAGTTAGAAAATTAAAAAGTAAATTTTTCAAACAATCTACGAAATCAGTGACAATGAATTGGAACCCAAATGAATTCAACACTAGATTGATGCCTCGGTAAAGACATCATCTATCATTCAGAATTGTACGAAGCTAGGTGAAGCACAAGAATTTTTGGATTAGGTTGTAAAATTGTTGCAAAAGCTACATAAAAAGGTAGAATACTTGAAAGAGCTATGTTTTTCATGGGCTTTTGACAAAACATAGTGATACATTAGAAAAGGTACTCTCAAAAATAAGATGGAGGATACAATGAAGTTAGATTTGGTCTAGTTTCCTTAGAAGCTAGATGAGGCAAACTATTTGGATTCCATCAAATTAGTCATAAGCTTGAATGAAAGTTTGATTAATACATTAAAGTTACCAATCAGTTATGAATTGTTAAAAAATTTACAAGTCATATACAATGAGTTAGAACATATTGCACTTCCATTAGATGAACAATGGAGCATGCTACAAAAGCTAATAGAATGATTTGATAATTTGATAATAGTTCTATATACATTGTATTCCTTCATTTGAAAATTGATATAAGACTCTTTTCCATTTTTTTCATTCAAATTATCTGTATTATTTAATTTCTTAATTCAGGGAAACTTTGGTTTCTAGATACACATTAAACATTTTCTAATGATGTATATGCTACTATTAGTGTTATTAGTATGCATTTAGTTGAATGCATGTAACACTTATCAGTATCACACAATAATAATATGAAATTACTAATAATATGTTAATTAATAAATGGAAATTAAAAATGTGTAAAATTTTAATGCTAAAATAAAATAAAATTTGGAAACAAAGTTTAAAATTTAGATTGTAAAATAGAACATTGGAAAATAGTAGTATGTTAATCTATTAATTTTTAAATAGAAAATAAATAATGTATATCAAGATTCGGTGATAGAAAAAAAAACTATCATCAACAATAGTTTGGAGTTTAGAATATGAAATACATATTAAATACCTAGTAAGTTCTAAATCTCTTCCATTTTCTAAATCATCTCCTCACTTTGACTATGAGATTGAGAACCATCATGATCCTATTCTTCATTTTCTTCACTATGCATACATCATCTTAAGTGCACCTCATCACTACCACTATATGTTATTCATTGTGTCACTGTCATATTTGCCAATATGGTTTGAAGTGTTTTAGAATCCTCTTCTTTCACATATGCACCTCCATATTGCAAGTGTCCTTTCAAAAGGAAAAGTTTAGATATCATATCTATTTGTATACATCCTCAAGAAAATTTCCAAATTCTTGTCAAGTTTGATTTTTATGTTTGATTTTGAGAACCCCAATACACTAAAAACTCTCTCATCCTCCACCAACCCAATATCATAGTTTTACATAAATCAACAAGTTTGAAATATTCTGATATTGAATAATGCCAATATTTCTCTTTGACATAAGGTCACCCAAATATTTGTTATCGATCCACCTTTGAAGGGACTCTCCATGAGTTTAGATTGTTTCATCATTTATGTTCCAAAATGGGCTGGTTTCCCTGTAAGATTAGATTTATGTATAATTCCTTCTCTTTGTTGTCCATTGAATTTTAAACTTTTGGAAAGATGATTGACCAGGATCTTTATCTTGTTATGAAAATCTATTGGTTAACAATTTTCCAATATTGAGGATACAAAATATACATGGATTCAAGTAGTTCATCATGAGGGAATCAATCTCTAATCTCTGAGGAAAGACATCTCGTAATATCCTTTAAATTAGTCCTTACAGAATTAACAATGTTGTTAGAAGCTTTCCTTGCAACATGTACTTCTTTGATAGTGCACCTGACCCTAGTAAAATGGTGCAATGGTATCTCATATCCCCATACAAAGACACATAACTCCCCGCATCCACTAAACTGTAAAAATTTAGCAGGATTGTTCACATTTGTCATCAAGTTCCAACTACTAAATTTTGGACTTATAAATGACGGCTCTCATAGATATAGATTATCAAGGGTTATGTATATCATTTTACATAGTTTAGTATATTCTGAAATATACATAGTTATTTATTGGAATTTTTTCATAAGAATGTTCATTTCCTCTAGCATGGGAATAATACGAAATAAATGCAATAGTGTCTCTATGTCACTTAACCTATGTAAGAGGTAAGAAACTTTGTCTACTATGATGCAATGTTCGTACATTACTCCAATCAAGGATTGATATTCTATAAAAATGTGCTGCACTGATCCATACAAGGAGATCCACGTGGTATGAACATCCTTAAGAAGCTTGTTTCCTATATTTATTCCATTAGCAAATTGTTGAAATTCCATAAATAGTTTGGGACTTAGCTATAAGTATGAGTAGAGCTCATGGATTAGATCTTCAACTTTTGATACTGTAGAAATCTTTCTCACAATTTTAAATTCTAAATTCATTTTGTGGGCCATGCAGTGAATGGAAATCATGTATGGTGAAAAAGAAGTTTGTATCTTTATGCAAAGACCATTCTGATGACCTTGCATTACTGAAGCTCTATAATCCCTACACACACCAAATTTTTGGCAATTGTGTAGTCATCCATACCTCCAATTTCATTTAAAGATTTCTTAACTAGTTCAAATAGATTTTTCGATGTCGCATTCTCTTTCATTTTATAAACAAAGAGTAGATGAAGTTGCGGACATATTTTTCTACAGTATACACATGCATACATACCCAATAAGTATTATCTACTATTGTAACTTCATCTAAAGATATGGAAATAAAGGTTGACTATTTTATTTTTCCTATAAATCTTATTTTTCCACCTTAGAAAGATGACTTGTCCATTCCCATTCACTATTTACTAACCAATGTGTATTAGGAAAGTTAGGAATGCCCATAAAATATAATAAACTATTATATTCTAGGTGGTCTATCATAGGAGGCCCTTTGGTCAAAATATGAAAAAAACACTCAACTAAACAATTGCTACCATTTTTGCATGTCCCATCATCTTTCCAAATTCAGCTTCAATTGAACCTCCACATGCAACAAGCTTCACCTTTCTTTGCATATATGCATCATATTCGAGGGAATTCTTAACATCAAGACATTCTTCCTTTGTTTTCCATCTTATCATGGATTTTTCCTTTCCATCTATGATTTGTTTTTCATAACCTTTACCAATACATTTTTCTATAGTGTCAAGTTTTAGCTGCAACTTCTTGTCCACATTTCCAACTACAAATCTTACACTTGCATTGTTTTGCAAGTTCATCTTTGTTTGCATTCTACACTAGTTCAATGAATGGGTGCTTTGACACCTAATCAATCTGAAAAATACTTTTCATATCCCACTCGTGCCCCATTGTTTATTTGGCTTGTCTTTTACCCTTCTATGCAGGATCTATATCTTCCTTATCACTTGTTGAGGTTGATTTAATCATTTTACCATTCACGCTACACTAGGTACCACTTGATACATCATCTGTGTAATGTCATCCAAGTCAAGGAACTCATTTCGTCTACCCTGGGTATCCCTTGGAACATTATATTGGCATTATCACCCTGATCTAAGTCAATTAACTCATTCAAATCTTCCTCTGAGGTATTGCCTTATTCATTTATATATGGTACAAGTGCTAATATTGTAGCTCCATTTGATGGAATACAAACATTACCAAAGTATGACATTATGTTTTTGTATTTTGGTGACCTCCCTTAGCCGCTTTCATCAAACTTGTTCATACTCAACATCTCTCACAAAATAAAAGCTACAAAAAAATGTCTTTTGTTTAAAAAGGAATCATAGTGAAGATGATGAAATGTTAGAAGACATAAGAACACAAGGAACACATAAAACTAATGATTTTACCTCAAATCTTCAAGAGTTCCATTCTCCTTGATAAGGTGGAGGAAAGCATGCAATCAAAAAGCAATTTCTAGCTATACCCAATGTGAATAAATGTGGATTGCTCTATTCTAACCAACACAAATGGAGGTAGGGATTTTGCAAGGATATGAGGGAAATTGGATAAGGTTTTTGCATAAATTGGATACTTGAAGACTTGTTCTAAAAATGATTGGAGAGGGCTTGTATTTATAGATTTTTTGAGGATTTTTATCAATGGTGGACGTTTGAAACATAAATCCAAGGGTGGAGATTTCATAGTGCAATCAAGGGCTATGGTTGCATCATCAATATTAGATGACTCACAATATTTTGGAATTTTAAATTCCACTTTTGTAAGGATTTGCATTAATTAAGATAATGACACATGAATGAATTAAAAATTCATTTATGTGGGAGAGGGTGTATTAAAAATTGGATTTCATGGATGAATGGGATGAGAATTGACCAATGCATGGATTTGGAATGGTGAGGTGGAGACATTTGTGAGCTTTATTATTTAAATAATGCTCTTGCATGAATGAGGAAATATGAGGTGGAGACACATGTGACTCCCCTTAATTAAATAATTTTATTTAATAAAGTGTGAGGAGATGGGATAATGAGGGTTTAAGTTAATTAATATGGTTGTTGGAAATTAAGAGATGGATTAACTAGTAGCATAAATTAATTAAGGGTTTAATTAATTTGGGTCTAGGGGCTAGGTAGGGTATGGTATCTAATTAAATAAATGATATTTATTTAATTATCCAAGGTTTAGTCATGGGCTAGCTAGATTAATTAAATAAGTGGACTTCATTTAATTAATTTAGGTTAGTGGTAAAGGACGGGATAATTAATTAAATAAATTGTAATATTTATATAATCAATTATGGACAATGGACTATGGGGAATTGTTAAATTAAATAAATAAATAAATTTTATTTAATTAATTATAGGTGATGGCTAGGGGTAAGTAATTAATTAAATTTGGCATATATTAATTAATTATGGATAAGTGACTATGGGGATTGATAAATTAATTAAATGAATTGATTTTATTTAATTAATTATGGAAAGGGGGATAAATTAGTGCAAGCATGCTGGGAAATGGTAGCATGGGTTATGTCACTTTCAGATGTCTACATTTTTTCCTTCTTTGATGTGGTGTCATGACCAAGTGGGAGTGGCGTAGATCAAAGAAATTTAAATTTTTTCCCCAGCTGATGGGAAGAGGAAGAATGGACGAGTGATTCCCCCTCGAGAGATAGAGCAAATTTTTTTTAGGTGAACTCTCAAAAAGGAGGAAACAATGATAAAAAGGGGTTGAGGATGAAAATTGGGTTCAATTGGAGAAAAACATGTGTCAAACGAATATGTTTTGTGGCTAAGGGTGAAAAAATAGGGTTAGGGCTTACGTGGCAAGTATAGATAAGCTATGGGGGGCCCATCATGCCACATTTGCACACTTAAGATTGCTGACTAGGAGAGAGAGAAGAGCGATGGAGATGGCACAAAAGGGGATTCCATGTGAGGTACAACAAGTTGACAGGGTCCAAGAGTACCAACGTCCTCTGCAAGCCGGCGAGCTAGTATATCACCTATAGTTGAATTTATCATTTGGGGTTTCAAGTATTTTTTTGGTATTGAATGCGGGTAGGGTAGATATTGTAGCACCTACACATTTGCGTGTAATGCTAGAAGCTAGGTGATTAGTGCCTACATCTCATTCAATGCTTTAGGCATGAACAACATAGTTAGCACTTTCTTAGCTCTTAGGGTAGGTAAAATAGCACTTGGGGTTGTGTCAGTGCCAACGATTTGTTTTTTAGTGGTTATGTATAGTTCAGTGCTTGCATAAAGGGGTGTAGTGAGTGCATACATATTGATGCTTGCGAGGTAGCTCGTAGCACTTTCATGCCAAATGGCACTGGCGTAAGGTCAAGTAGCACTTTCATGCTAAATGACACTAGCACAAGTTCAGGTAGCACTTTCATCCCGAATGGCACTAGCGTGAGGTCAAGTAGCACTTTCATGCCAAATGGAACTAGGGGTCATTTTATTAGTACAAGCACACCAAATGACAGTTGTGGTTGGTTTGTTAGCACCTTTGCACCTATTGGCACTTTAGCATAGACTGTAAACGCTTCCATGCCTGTTGGCACTTTAGCGAGAATTGTTAGCACCTCTAAACAGTTTATAGAAAAAAGTTTAACTTAATGGCTTGGTGGATGTAGGATGACCTTCCTTCACTTTAGTCAAGGGAGCATTGACTAACAATGTTAGCATTGAGGGCAATATTGTCGCAGACAAAGTGTGGTCGACTCAAGGCGATCGAATTATTGTATATTGCGGAGATGCCAGCAATTTGGGCTCATCGAGCCATGATGATGGCTTTGATAGAGTGGTGGCACATTGAGAGCCATGCGTTTGTACTACCGATAGGGGAGATTACGATCACCCTTGAGGATTTTTGGAGGATTCTTCAGATTCGCATCCGTGGAGAGCAGGTGGTTTATGATCAAGCTAGCAGATTGGCAACATTGTGAGGTGTGTTTTCCCCTACTCAGGTACCTACAAACTGGCAGGGGAAGGAGATGCTATGGGAAAATGTATGGGGAGACTAGGAGGTTTGGAGCTATACACTTGTTGAGTGATAGCTAAGTTACTATTACTAGATTAGTGTCATGTGGAATCCCTGTAGGGTGGGGGATGTCTTGGAGAAGATGATGGCAGGTAGTACTATGTATGCTTGGGGGCCATGTCTACTCACCCAGTTGTCTCAAGATATGCATATGATCATGTATTAGTGCGGAGCAAGCATTAGTTGTGGGGTAAAACTCTAATCATATGTGGGCTTCAGAGCATATTGTGGTTACCTAGCTAGTGTGTGTGCATGTACAACCACAGTTCATACCATATGTATATGCTTACATGGGTATATTACAACATCGATCAATAGGGGGATAGCAATATTGGAGGCATGTATTAGATGATATGAATACAGTGATATGGCAGACATGGGCAGGCTGTGAGATGTGGATTGATGATGATGTATGTCTACCTTTTACCTGAAAGCCTCAGTATGGCCAGACTAAATATATCCTGGATCAATTCCTCCCTGAGTGAGTATTTTGGTAGTTTGGTTTGCGACAGATTGTGGCTTAGGTAGAGGTAATTTTTTCTTGAGTCAGGTGAGAGACCTAGAGGTGGGGATCTAGTTTGGATGTAGCTACAATGATTATAGAGTTTTAGTGCTTGGTTGTAGTGTCTTGGGAGTAGGGGTTAGTCATGATTGATGTTGGCACAATTACTGAGTATGATGCCTGGTGGGTGAGGTTTAGACCTATACGACTGACCATTCTATAGGATCAACTAGTGGTGGTGGAGAAGGATAGTGAGGATGATGAGGAGGAGGATGATCCTAGAGATGGTGATGATGGATGTGATAGTGGTGGTGGTGGTGTTGGTGGGGATCAAATGCAGATTCTAGCAGCTGTTGTGGCAGGGGGACTAGGTATGGGGCATCGAGTATGCCCTACAATAGATGTGTAGGCAGGAGGAGATGAGGAAGAAGACATGGATACATTGAGGGATCTGTGGTTATCCTGGAAGAGGAGGTGAGCTAGCTACGGTTGGAGTGAGACTCCCTATGTGGAGAGAGAGAGAGAGAGAGAGAGAGAGAGAGAGAGAGAGAGAGAGAGAGAGGCTACAGGGTTTGTTGGATGGGGGTGGTGCTGGTGATGGGTTTGAGATAGAGAAGGTAGCAGTTGAGTGAGATCAGGAGAGGGTACTTCAGTAGAGTGTCGAGGCTATGAGATAGCAGGCTGCAACACAAATATCTCAGTTGTAGCAGTAGGTGAGCTATTTGTAAGGGCTTGTTGATGGTAGTGGGATGTCTTATACGTGGGGTGATTATACCCATGTTCAGGCAAAGTTTGTGGAGGCTACAGGGCAGACAAAGTATTATCACATCCTATATCATACAACAGTGCTGGTAGATTAGATGCATGCTAGCTATAGTTAGTAGAGCCAATCAGGGATGAGTAGGTCAATGAGGACCTAAACATTGTTGGTGATAGGACCAATTAGACATCCACTTTCGATAATGCCTCCACCAGTTGTGAAGCCATGGGATATATGGGCAAGGCCTTCAAGAGTATCGTAGATATCACCTCCTCATTCTCCCACTCCTTCTCATCAGAGGATCTTAGCTCAGTGATTTTGTATATGCATATGGGCTTATTGATTGTTGGATTTAGCCCTTTCAACACATTTTTGTATCATGACCATTGATGCATATATGAGATGTACTTGCGTATATATGGATGTACATATTTGTGTATATATATGAGATGATCATTTCATTGGTGATTTTATTATGTAATGATGGTTTATGGATGTGTTTTGATTTTTATTTTGGTTATGGTTTATGATGTTGATGGATGGATGCATTTTGATTTATGTTTAAGTTATGGTTTATGATGTAGATGGATGGATGCATTATGATTTATGTATGTGTGATGTGGATTATATGTTCTATGGATATGGATGCATTTTGATTTATGGATGTATGATTTGGATTATATGGTCTATGGATATGGATTCATTTTGATTTATTGATGGGTGTTGCCACAATAATGGGTTACACTTTCTGGGACATCCTGATTTTTGTTGAAATCACATATTTTTAGAAAATATAATGATTTAAGCCTTGAAAGGTTCAATTTAAAGGATTTTAAATGAAGAGGGTTTGATAAAACCCCCTTAGATTCAAACCCCCTTGGATAGAACCCTGCTAGTTTTAAACCATACCTATAATGGAGTCTCCTCTACACCTATCAAAATGTTGATAAAAAACTACTTTTGATTTACCTTTTGGGGGATCAAATGAGTTCATTTAAAATTTATGTTTTTTAAGTATGTAGTCATTATTATAAGCTTCCCAAAAAGTACAATTTTAAATATATTTAATTTGATTATTATATTTATTTTTTATTTCTTGTGAATGTAAGTTTTTCATCAAACATCAAGTTCTATGTTCTACACACATGGAAAATTACTAAATTAGTGAAAAAAAAAATTCTGAAAAATATCTATGCCCTAGGTATTGATGTCCTTGTTTCAACAAAAAAAATTGAATTTCGATATATATAGAAAAAGTTATGTTTTTGGAATACATCTATGTCTATATTATAATTGGTTTGACTCCAAAACTTTATTAAAAAAAATAGTCAACAAAACATTATGAAACCAAATGCATGCCCTATATATCGGTGTTACCAATCTAAATTCAAAAGAATCAAAATTTTATCCTTTGTAGGAAAAAAATTATGTGCTACAAAATACACATCACTTTAAAAAAATGTTGTTTACTATTAAAAATTAGTTATCAAAGGAGACGTAAAAAAATTTACAATTTAACACTAAATTTTTTGAAAAATATGTATTTAGAATCTAGAAATAAAATCTCACAAATCACTAGTTCATATCATCTTCAAATTCCTAACGGTTTAGTGGCTATAGGTGTCAAAAAGTGAAGATTTATTTCAAAATGTTGATTTCAATGTCAAGTTTGGCCAAAAAGTGTAACCCATTATTGTGGGATGACCTGGATGTATGATGTGGATTATATGTTCTATTGATATGGATGCATTATGAATTATGGATGCATGATGGTGGTTATATTGTTAATGGTATTTTGGATGTTTGTTATCGATATGATATGATGTTATGGTTATGATTTGGAAATGAAATGATTATGATTATGATTAGGATTACGATTATGATTATATAATAAAATGATTATGATGTTATTAATAATGTAATGATTATGATGTTAATGATGTAATGATTGTGTAATGCAATGATTATGATGTTGATGATGCAATGATTATGATGTTGATGATGCAATGAATATAATGATGATTATGATTATGTAATGTAATGATTATGATGTTGATGATGTACTGATTATAATATTGTTGATGCAATGATTGTGACGATGAAGATTATGATTATGATATCGTATTATGATGATTATGATTATGATTATGTAATGCACTGATTATGATGTTGATTATGCAATGATTATAAATAAGATGACTATGATTATGTAATGCAATGATTATGATGTTCATGTTGCAAGGATTATGATATTGATGACTATGATTATGTAATGCAATGATTATGATGTTGATGATGCAATGATTATGATATTGATGATGCAATGATTGTAATGATGATGATTACGATTATGTAATGAAATGATTATGATGTTCATGTTGCAAGGATTATGATATTGATGACTACGATTATGTAATGCAATGATTATGATATTGATGATGCAATGATTGTAATGATGATGATTATGATTATGTAATGAAATGATTATGATGTTGATGATGCAATGATTATGATATTGATGATGTAATGGTTGTAATGATGATGATTATTGTTATGATATGGTTATATGCTGATGATGATGTTGATGATGCATGTGGATGTAGATGCAACAACAATGGATGATCCTGGTCATGATACAAAATATCCTTGATGGGGAATAGGTAGATGGGTTGGTGGAGGGGATACACGCTTGTTGGGGGAGGGATGGTAGTTGGTTGGTAAAGGTTATGGGTGTTATGTTAGAAAATGTCCCCTTGGGGGCTTTTCCCTCTTAAGGTTTAGCTCCCAAGTCCTATTATTGCATTTAGAGCATCTTGCATGTTATTTCTAACTCCTAATGAGAAAACCCTTGGGTCTTGTGACAAATAGGACCTAGGGGGCTGCACTTTAATGAATCTTAAGAAAAAATGGCAGGGTGGACTTGGGTGCTAGTGCCCTAGTCCAGCCCTATTTTGGGTCTACCCTAATTTCAAATATCAGTTTAGTGACTGTTATTTGGGTTCTATGTTGACATCTAAAGTTTGAATTACGAAATTCTTAGTAGGAATCTTTGTAGTTGCATATATAAGCATGATTAGGTTTCATTTGCAAACAAGATGGACATTTTGATTGACAAGCTTATGTGAAAGTGATTCAAGGCATTCATTGTGTTGCAAAGCAGTACTTTGTTGTTATTGTGTTTGTATTTGTAGATTTGACATCCATCTCCTCATGGCATGAAGAGCATCTTCCTTCCATGAGATCTTCACTACAAGGTGATATCTATTATTTTTTCAATCATTTATCAGTTGGATTTTTGCCTCTATCCCATCGGGATACACACTCTCATCTGACAACAGTGTTTAGAAGACTTGAATGTCTCTCTGGGGCT
Source organism: Cunninghamia lanceolata (assembly GCA_027924645.1). Taxonomy (NCBI): domain Eukaryota; kingdom Viridiplantae; phylum Streptophyta; class Pinopsida; order Cupressales; family Cupressaceae; genus Cunninghamia; species Cunninghamia lanceolata. The sequence goes on from BSBN01000389.1 coordinate 11,372,780, forward strand.
TGACCGAGGTAAGCCTCTAAACACCACAACCCCCTCCCACACTCCTTGTAATTGCAGGTTATAGGAGTTGAGTCTCGTGGAGTGGAGTTGCAGAGAGGAGTGGTAGACATTGAGGATTTAGGATCTGGAAAGAAGCAGGACACTGGAGCTTTTCCTGGACTAGGGCGCTAGTCCCCGTCTCCTCCGTAGTTGAATTCTCAGAAATGGAAGTTACAATGCAGATCAATGTCGGAAGGAGATCAGGATCTCGCAAAGAAATATATACCTTGGACTTGGGCACTAGTCCCCATGTCCTTGACTTCCCTGCCTTCCAAAATTTGAAAAATAGTGAATTAAATATCTCTGTCCCCTATCTCAGTCTGAAAGGATTTGTTGTAATTTAAAAATTTGCTTACAAATTTGCATATTTAGGGTTTCTAAGTACAATTGAGCATTAGATAGAGACATTGTTTGATACATCCAAGAATCCATAGCTTCCCAAGTGGCAACCCAACCTAGTAGGTGATTGCTCCCACTTAGTGGAGATTCAACTTAGTTGATAAGCCCTTGGAATGTTTGTAGTGAAAGAAGGATTTTGCATAAACCCCTTGTAACAAAAAAACACTACAAAAAATTTTGGTGAACCTATGTTTTTGGAATTTTTTGCACCTTTATAAGTGTTGTTTGATATATTTGCATTCACTCATCTTATTGTATTCTAAAGATTACAAAAAAATTGAAAAATTTGGCATCTTAGGCTTGAATTTTAGCATAATTTGAATTAAGTGGCATTCAATTTCATTAAAGTTATGTCTTTTTAATTATATGTGATTAAAAATTACATAAATTCATCATTTAGAATTCACTTGCATTGCATTTTTGTGCTTAATTTGACAAAAAATGCTTGCAATTGTGCATTTTTCATAAAAACCTAGTTTTGCATTAACTAGGGTTTGTAGTCAAAATATTGTTTCAGATTTTACTACCATTTTCAAACACTCATTAGGACTGATTTATAATAGTAGTATTGCATCATAGTGGTTCTCTTGCAAAATTTCATGTCTAGGATTTGAAAACCTTGCTTTTTCACTAGATTTGGCCTTATTGTCTCTCTAGATTCACATCACAAGTGTGTTGTAAGGGATTTTGCTGAATTAATTGGCTGTCATTAGGATTATTATCTACTTCCCCTCCTCAATTTCCTTACAACACCCCTTTTACTAGGCCTTTGCATGGAAAATTGTTGAAAAATTACATATTTTAGCACATTTTCACTAAATTTTGACTTGTCATCACTCTAGGTTTGCATAAAAAGCATGTTGTGAAAGATATTGCTGCATAATTGGACTGATATTAGGCATATTATTCACTATCCCTCTTGAAAATTTCCACAACACCTTTTGTCCTAGTGATTTGCATTGAAAAAAGTTGAAAAATCAAGCATTTTAGGTCATATTCATCCATAGTTTTACATTTGTATACCATGGATTCTTCTCATCATCCATATTTGGAAGATTTATTTGAGTACATTATGAATTATGATAACTTTTTCAAATTTACTGATAAACATCCTCAAGTCTTGCATCAAATAGCATACATCTATGGTATTGACATGAATGTGAGCACTACCTGTGATATCCTTCGAACAATAGCCTACTTTGAAAGCTTTCTCACTATCGTGGGTGTCTTCCTTTCAATCTTGGAAAATATCACTAATTTTAGTTCTAAAAATAATCATGGGGAAAGTAGTAGTGAAAACATCATTCCCTCTCTCCTCTCATTTCATGACGACATAATGGACATTCTTTTTGAGACCTATGAAAATGATATAGCACTGGGTGATTCATCTAACAAAAAAACTTGTCCCAACATTACCCCACTCAGTGAGGATATCTTGGCACAAGAAGAAGATATTATGTACACATTCCTTGATACTACTCTGCCATACCTTCCTCCTCGACCTAGCCAAGATGATGATTTGGATGATGTAGATTCCCTTTGTGAACATTTGTTTCAACTTGCTGAAAATGAAAATTTACCATCTAATGTTCAATAACTTCTCAATTACATCTTAAACAAAGAATCAAATTAGGCACATTTACCTGAACCTTCACATACCTTGGAAAACAATAAAATTTCACATGATATTGAAGAACAAACTATCCCTCAAACCCAAGGTATTCCAACACCCTATATATGGACTAAAATGGGCACTTTTCGGGTTCCTCAACAACCTCATTCAACTAGAAATGGAATTATAAGAGATTCTATAACTGACATAGAAAATTACAATATCCCTTCTCTACCATCATTAATGGATACCTTTCCTACAAGGATACCCTCACAAACTCGTGAACATATGGAAGAGAGAAGAAGAGATAAAGCTTTAACCGTTGAAGTAAAGATCAAAATCTGCGATGACCACTAGCCTGGTTGTCCCTATAGGTAAGTATTTCTAACCCTTTACCTCCATGTTGTGTTTCCCCCGTGATGTGTTATGTGTTGTTTAGGCCTCCTAGGATGACCCTTGATTCTCTTGTAAGGTCCAAGATATTGGGAGACTACCTCTGTCATGACCCTTCTTCTATTTGTATCATCATTCTACTATATTGCTTCTCCTCTATTTTCATTGTTGTGTGTTGTGTCTTATGGACATAGCGTTGTGGTTGGTGACTTGGGGGCACCCTCCTACGTGACTGTCCCTAAGGCACTTGTTTCTCCTCTCTTGATCTATTGTTTCCCTTCCTCTAGTGGTTCTATCTAGCAAGCGGATGACAAAAAACACATAATACTGATACGGACCTAGTGTCCCTTCAGCGAGAAATCAAAAAATGAACCTAGTCCATACATGACAATGGGGTTGATATATATTATCTGATGCTTGGCTAGTAGAATCACTCTATGTGCTATCTTGATGTTATCTTATCACACTTACAAAACATAACAATACTGCTGCTCCGTGAACTTTGTCTATCTTGGATCTTGCATTCCTCGGCTTTCTATGTGAATGATTACATGCATTATTATTTATCATGATTATATGGACACTAACACTTTTCTTGCAAGAATGTGTTTGTGGGAACATTTGGCGATCGTAAAGTACATGTCACCTCCAGGGGGCATGGACTTTGTGAGAGCTTGTGTTCCCTTGTGTGTTTTCTTCCTACCTTAACATGCTTGATATCAGTACATGACATCAGCCGCCTTAAGGTGGGGGCATATATAAGGTAAGTTTTCTGTTGTAGATGCTAGCAATGTGTGTTTGTGAATCTTGAGTCTATTACAATCACTTAAGCCCTTTGTGTGAGGCGGGGATGGTGTATTTCTCAAGGAGAGTGCACAATCCTGTCATTTTCAAAAAGTCCTCCGAGTAGGTGGGGAGCGGATTTGAGATTATCCTAACCCTTAAGCGTGTCTTCGGCAATTGTTGTGGCAAAGCCTAATATTCGGTGTGTGCCTATAATGTGTCTAAGATAGTGATGAACCTAGAAATAGGTACACTCCATCGCTTTTCTACCGTGTTTTCTCCATGTCTTCTATGTGTGTGTGTATGGCGTGTTTGTTCCCAAGCATAGTCTAAAGACCGATGGCAATGAGTCCCTCCTATGCTTTGGGATTTGTATGACATGCTTATTTTGTATGGCGTGTTTGTTCTCAAGAGTAGTCTAAATACTGGTGGCGATGAGTCCCTCCTGTACTCTGAGATTTGTATTGCATGTCTGTTGCCCCATGTGCAGTCTAAAGACTGGTGCCGATGAGTCCCTCTTGCACTATGGGTTGCGTGTTTACTTTCCTTGTACTTGCATTGTACTTGCATTCTACATTTCATATATATATGAAAATGATAAAAAAATTAATCACCTGCATTCACTGTGTTTTGTGTGTCTTCAATGTTGTCTTCTCCGTGTTTTACGTGACTGTAATTGTCTTCTTCATGTTTTGTGTGTATGTTATTCTCTTCAATATGTTTGGCATGTCTTCTCTGTGCTTGGCGTGTTTGCTATGTTTGTTGATCGTACTTTAATGCATGTATTGGCCTTGCGTTTATACATACATTAAAGTGGGGGCTAAATGTTATGTCAGAAAATGTCCCCTTGGGAGCTTTTCCATCTTAAGGTTTAGCTCCTAAATCCTATTATTGCATTTAAAGCATCTTGCATGTTATTTCTGACTCCCATGAGAAAACCCTTGGGTCTTGTGACAAATAGGACCTAGGGGGCTGCGCTTTAATGAATCCTGAGCAAAAATGGTAGGGTGGACTTGGGCGCTAGTGCCCTAGTGTAGCCCTATTTTGGGTCTACCCTAATTTAAAATGTCAGTTTAGTGACTATTATTTGGGTTCTATGCTGACATCTAAAGTTTGAATTGCAAAATTCATAGCAGGAATCTTTGTAGTTGCATATATAAGCATGATTAGGTTTTAATTTGCAAACTAGATGGACATTTTGATTGACAAGCTTATGTGAAAGTGATTCAAGGCATTCATTGTGTTATAGAGTAGTACTTTGTTGTTATTATGTTTGTATTTGTAGATTTGACATCCATCTCCTCATGGCATGAAGAGCATCTTCCTTCCATGAGATCTTCACTACAAGGTGATATCTATTTGTTTTAATCATTTATCATTTGGACTTTTGCCTCTATCCCACCAGGATACACACTCTCATCTAACAATGGTGTTTGGAAGACTTGAATGTCTCTTTGGGGCTTGACCAAGGCAAGCCTGTAAACACCACAACCCCCTCCCACACTCCTTGTGATTGTAGGTTACAGGTGTCAAGTCCATGGAGTGGAGTTGCAGAGAGGAGTGGTAGACATTGAGGATTTAGGATATGGAAAGAAGCAAGACTACAGTGCAGATCAGTGTCAGAAGGAGATTAGGATCCCGCAAAGAAACATGTACCTTAGACTTGGGTGCTAGTCCCCGTGTCCCCAACTTCTCCGCCTTCCGAACTTCAAAAAATAGTGAGTTAAATATAAAGGATTTGTCATAATTTGATAATGTGCTTACATATTTGCATATTTAGGGTTTCTAAGTACAATTGAGCATTAGATAGAGACATTGTTTGATACATCCGAGAATTCACAGTTTCCCAAGTGGCAGCCCAACCTGGTAGGTGATTGCTCCCGCTTAGTGGAGATTCAACTTGGTTGATAAGCCCTTGGAATGTTTGTAGTGAAAGGAGGATTTTGCATAAACCCTTTTTAACAAAAAACACTACAAAATAATGGGTATGTTGGTTATGGATGTTAGGGTGGGTTTCAGTCATTGTCCTTATTAATGCAAAGCCATACATAGTGGTGTTATGGGTAGATATGGGTTTTGCTAGGTTGGATGGGTAGTGATGTATGATTGGGTGTTAGTGGCAGAAAATGTCACATCAGTTCTATAAAAAGAACGTGATATGTGTGTATAGGTGTTGGTGGGCATTGGGTGGCTATGTGGAAGTTTACTAGGTAGTTGTGTGGATAAGTGGGGTGGGTATGTTGTGAACCCTTTTGATTTTGAAGATGTAGGTAGGGGGTGATGGTTTGATTTGTGTATAAGATATATTTGAGTAGATTGTGTTGGTATGTTTTAGAGAAATCCTAAATTTTATTATAGAAAAGAGGATATTTTCAGTAAGGTATAAAGGACCAGGGTGATGATTTATATCCAATTTTTCTGCATGGACTTGACACTCAAATAAAATAGTGTCCTTAGACATGCCTAACTTAGTACAATCTTGTCTAGACATGAGGGAGATAACTTAGAGAATTAAAGTCCTAACACATAGAAGATATAAGCCTTAGATTGCAAAGGAGGTGTCTATAATGAAATTGAGATACTAAATGGAGAGCTAACTATCTTAATTAACTCCCAATCCCAAGTCCAAGGGACCTCAAGATTGGACTAACTACTAATGCACTAATTACATGAATTGCACCCTATCTAGGCACACTAGTAGTGATTTGTCCTAAAGATGAGGATACTAAGCTAATCTAAACTATGAATTTAGCCTAAATTGATTGATATGTGAGTACTCAAACTAGAAGAATTTCTTTGCATACAATTGTTTATGAAAAATGGAGGTGAGGGCCTCAATTTATAGATTTTTGGGGATGGAAATGGAGGGTTAGGATTGAATTGAAGGATCAAGGGTTGAGATTACTTGAGGATCCTCAAGCAAGGAGAATTGGACAAATGACATGATGAGGTTGGATGAGAGAATTTCTCCAAGATTCAAGGGATGATCAATGGATGAGATTGAAGGTTTGAAGGGATGGATGGCTAGGATTGGGTAGGTATATGACATGTAAGGCCTCATTTATGTAAAGGCATGGCTTGAATGTTGTGAGGAATTAAAAATTGTAGGGAGAGGACAAGTGGAATTAAAAATTAAGTGAATAGCACATGAAGAGTGACACATGGAATTAAAATTCCATGCATAGTGGCACTCGGAGTGGGGTGGAAGAAATATGACAAATGTATGCTTTATAGGAGATTTGGCCATGCTTCCAAAGTACCACTTGTCATGTACATGCATGCACATTGTATGACAAGTGGAATTCTAGAAACATGGGGGTTTGTAATCGAGAACTAATTAAAATTAGTTCTTGTGCACATGTTTTAGAAGAAATTAATGATACTTACTAAAAGTAATCAAAAGTGGACAAAATAAGGAATTAAGTAAATATGGATTTTTATTTAATTTTTTATGAATAGAATGTGAACTATAGTTGTCAAATATTTAATTTTTGGAATATAGTAGAGGAATTTGGATTTTGTGTGAGGGGGTAAGATGCAAAATATATTAATTAAATAATTAGAAATTATTTAATTAACGTATGGATTGAATAAAATGATGTGGATGATTATGTTTGGAATGCGTTAATGGATGGAAATGGTTGTGACCATTTTCAGGTGTCTACATTTTGCCCATCTTTGATATGGCGTCATTATTGTCAAGGTTGATGGGATATTAAAGAATTTTTGATAAACATGCCCTAGTTGATAGATGAGAGAGAAACGGGTGACTAGGTCATGCCCCCCTCGAGAGATCGATAGAAAAAAATAAAATTCTGGCAATGTCTCGAAAGAGAGAAAAATCATGGAGGAAGAAAAAGAGGGTGAATGGGGAACCCAAGACTAGGCAAGGAAGACAAAAAAGTAGGGAAGGAAATTAGGGTTGGTGGGGACTACTTATAAGGTGGGAGGGCCCATAATCCTTATTTGTCTTCTTGTGCTTAACAAACTTTAAGTAGAGGAGAGAATAGCCTAGAGAGGAGAGATGGCACACATTCCATGAGAGGAGTACCATGTGAAGTGAGTTTGAGAGTACCTGTTACTGACAATAGTTGGTGATCCGGTAGGTTTCGACACCTTCCTTATGATTTGGGTTTTAGGTAGGTTAGGTGCAATAAATGCGGGTCAAGAAAGGGTAGAAGATAGGTGCTAGGAGGGTGGTTTAGTGTCTAGGGGGTTAAAGTAGCATCGCGACAAGGAATTGTAGTGCCAAGACTGGGGATTAGCGCTTGGTTTGGCGATCAGCGTCCCACTAGGGTGGATCATCACCTAGGGAAAATGGGTCAGTTAGGTTAAAGTAACACATGAAATGAACATTTTAGCACTTAGGAAAGGATGGTGGCACCCAAAATGAAAATTGTAGCACTAGGTTTTAGCGCCTAATCAGGTGATTAGCACCTAGGGTTTAGGTGTATCGCCCAAAAATGGGTAGGATTAGCACTGAAAATGAAAATATCAGTGCCTAGGTCTAGAAAGTCACGTCAGGTCTGGCAATTAGTGCCCAGCCCCAGGGATTAGCGCCCATCTGAGGGGATCAACACCCAAAAAGAGGAAATTGACACTTAATTTTTTTAGCTAACGAGGTTCATTTGTGATTGTGCAGGATGACAAGGACATTCTAGAGTCTGAGAGCATCAGCCACTGACATTTGCATTGTGGGAGCATCTGGATGTGACCATCATGTTTTTATTGAGGATGGTGGGATTTAGATTCATCACAAAGATGCTGTCGATCAAGGCCGACAGGGCAATGATGACAGCACTGATAGAGTGGTGGTAGACGGAGAGATACATCTTCCTATTATCCATAGGAGAGGCCACCATTACATTGGATGACATGTGGAGGATCCTTAGGATCCCAATTCATGAAGAGTGGGCGGTTTATGACCATGGTCGCGAAGCACAGTATGTAGACTAGGTGTTTGCCCCAAGCCAAGTTCCCTATGGTGATCATTGATCACAGATGCAATACAAGTAGGCTATGGAGAAGGGATTGTATTGGCTTCCCCTATTTCTTGTTGGATTGATAGTAGGGACCTTGGTCCTAGATACAAGGTTGAGAGGATTCCCAATTGGTTGGGGACTCATGTTGATGCATATAATTTAGGACGGTGTGGTGTATGCATGGGGACCATATGTGTTGGCACACTTATACCATGATATGGACGTTGTGGTGTACAAGAGGTTGACGATCTTGGGATGTGGACTCATACTACTCCATGTTTGGGCCTAGGAGCATATAACTGTTACCAGGCCAGTGATGGTTTGGGATAGGCTGATGCATCAACCATTACTAGTATATGCATACAAAGGTTAGCTGGTACATCACCATGTCAGGGATTTTAGGTATTGGAGGTGAGTGATAGATGATATACATGTTTTTGTTTGGAGACCATGGAGGGAGGTGGAGACATGGTCTGAGGACCATGTACAGTTGAGTTGTGTACTGCGGCCCTGATGTTTGATGGGATGATGCAACTAATTATTGACTGGTATATGTCGGATAGAGTGTAGAGACAGTTCAGGCTTGTACAATATGTGCCTTAGGAGGAGGCCACATTTGCGAGGATACATGTGGATGCTCCTCAATGGGGACCACCGCTTGATCCACAGGCGGTGATTTTAGAGTTCAACGGGTTGCATGGTAAATCCTGGCATGCCAGGTGATAGGTGTTGGATACTAGAACTACATCACAGTATGATCAGTGGTGGGATCGAGAGAGGCCAATCAGACTGACTATTCCAGCAGGGCAAGTGGCAACATGAGTGGTAGTAGCAGAGGAGGAGGATGATGATGATGACGAGGATGAGGAGGAGGAGGATGAGGAGGTGGATTACATAGAGGAGATGGAGATAGATGACAGAGATGTAGAAGGAGAGGGAGGTGACTGGGATGACAAAGGGGAAAAGATGGTGAGATTACATGCTTTGATTCAGTAGCAGCAAGCCCAGATAGCCCAGCTACAGTGATAGTACGAAGATGGATAGGTGGCAACCCTACAAGCACAGATAGTGGCCTTGCAGGCACTGATGGTTCAGCTACAGGGATGACTAGGATAGGCACAGGGACTGGTATAGCGCTACTAGTAAGAGAGACTAGGACATATAGGAATTGGGGCCCAATATGGTGGATGTGGTCCAGACCATGCAGTAGGTGGCAAAGAGTGCTAGGGAGGTCCAACACTATAGGACATTGTATGAGAGGTTAGTCCATGTACACCAAAGGGAGAGTTACCAAAGTCTGTTAGCAAAATTTGGGTCCAAACAGACAAGCTGATCAAAGAGGTTAGTGCAGCAACCACCTCCAGTACAGGTACTGATGGCAGGACAAGTGTCATCTCCACAGGTACAGGGACATGCAGGGCAGCAGGGGAAGCGGCCACCTCCTTAGAGGGGTCCGGGACTAGCCTAGTTAGGGGCTTTAGCTAGAGACAGCTCTGCCTAGGGGAAATAAATATTTTTATTTGTATATTGTTGTGTGGTTACACAACACGCCCCATTTTGACTTGGCAAAATAGGGACCCAACTGTTGGGCTTGGTTTGTGTTGTCTGTTTTTTGGCGGTTTGGTAAAAGTAAGTCATGTGCATCATCATGTAGAACCAAGATGAGGTAAGTCATCATCACGAGGTCAGTTTGTCAAAATTCACATTTCATTTCTGTGACCTCATATTTTGAAAGAGCATTAAATTCCATGCAGGTTTGCCTTTTACATCACCCTGATATTCCTTAGGATGTGAAAGTTATGAATAGTCAAAGTTTTAGTCAAACTTGATATTCGCAGGAGGAGGATCATATTCTTATAACCTCAGTCATGTTGTCGAAGATCATCTGGATCTTGGTACATCACCCGATAAGTCATGCGGTCTAGATATCCAGACGTCAACTTTAAATGGTAATACATCTTTCCCGTCAAATAGTCTTATATATCGCGAGCGTCATTTTCCAAAGGTAACCCTATATTTCTTAATATCGTCCTACTGCGAAATATCACCCTAAGCCAATATCCTAATGACGTCATCCAAATGTGATAAGCGAAGAAACAAACATGACGATGACATCATCATCACATTTACATTTCGACAGGATATTTTCTAAATATGATCATGTTCACCTAATATGACAATGACGTCATTATGCCCTCCTATACAAAGAAAGAATATCAGGATGACGTCATCCTGATATTCCAAAAGGGAGACATGTAAGTTTGTCTCGTCATCATCATATTTGAAACATCACCTGATACATCGAAATATCCTCCTAATGTACTAAACATAACCAAAAGGTGCTTTCGTAACCTGAATCTAGTCGCGATAACTATTCCAACTTGAGGGAGGAGGATGACATTGAAACTAGACCCGATATTTGCGAATATCATCCTGCCTTCATGATATCCTGTCATATGGATATCCCCCCACTCCCATTGCCGCCATTATCATTTAATGCGCGCAAACATGGTAGGTGGTTCCCGCCGACCCCGGAACTCAATGAAACACCTGGCAAGATCCTACATTTTTGCGTAGATAATCAATGACTATAATCTAATATGTTAGAGTTGCCCTAAATTTACCCTAATTGCAAGGTTAAAAGGTAATTCAACCATCATTTTTACATTTACCTTGCGATAAAATTGTTTTTACAGAGTACCAGCTTCCATATCCTCATACAGGTGATTGTTGCACAATTTGAGCTCACAGACAGAAGGAAAGAAGTGATCATCAGCTGAATTAAGAGCGTCGTTAGCAGTTCACTGGTATAAAAAGGTCTGCATAACTAGGTAAGTAAATGAAACCCTCATCATGTTGTTTTTATTCAGGTATGATGGTGTAAGTTTTGGTTTATGCATCCATATGATTAAGTAATGTTGTACAGATACAGTAGGCATGGTGATTTATAAAGTTAATTGTAATATGCATACATGTGTATACCCATTGTGAGATAGGATTTTGTTAATTGTAGGTACTCATGGTGGACAAGTGGTTAGTTAAGTGTCAAGAGGAATTTAGTAGGCCCATGTTCTCTTCTCAGAGGGACGTCCTGTTTAAATACGGAGCAATTACAGATACCCATCAGGGGAGTACCAATTTGGAAGCCTGGTCAGCTAGGTTGAATGATGGGAATGACAAAAGTCCTGTGCTGGACGCAGTGTTCGTATCTGGAATGTGGAATGCCATAGGTTTTCCATATTCCATGGAATCTCTAGAGCTCGTCATCGAGTGTGCCCGGAATTATAACCCTGAGACAAGGCAAGTGATGAAACATGGGAGGATATATGCAGATCTCTCCATCAAGGGTCTCTCCTGGACATTTAGATTGCCACTGGGCAGTAAAGTTAAGAGCGTAGACTTGAGGAAGTCAGAAAAGGAGTATGAAGCCAACAAGAAATCAGCCAGGAAGAACATGTATCAATGGCGGGCCGAGAACAGCACATATCCTGTAGCAGCCAAACTTCCTGTGCACCTATTCAAATATGATTACACTCCTGAACAGAGTAACAGGCCAACCTGATGCTGGTAGTTTCAGGGATTGGATGTATGGAATAATAATGATGTGTCTGTATTCAGATATCAAGCCACTATGGGGCCAGATAATAAGTGATGCTCTGCATGAGCAACTGATGAACCTGGGAGGTTCAAATTGTGTATTCTATATGTCATCTTACATTGTTTATTCTTGTGCTTACAAAGGCACTTTTGATGCTTTAGTTACAGACGGAAAGCTTACAAGCACAAATGCTGTGTATATCTGGGATCATCATCCCTAGCTGCAAAGAGCTAATTACCTCAAAGACTACAAGCTAGTCAATGATGCATTCTCTATGCATCTGGTGAGGACTATGGAAGAGGACAGAACAAAGAGATTGAGCATGGAGGCTCAAGAAATAGTTTACAGGCATGGAGCCTGGTATATATAGTTTGCCACCTTCTCTTACATAAGAATTAAAGGTTTTGAGGGACATCCTCTGATGCTGCCGAGGTATCCTACTGATGCAGTGATACTAATGGAATTTATCCGGTAGGGCTCCACAATGATAAAAATGTACAAGGATGCCAAGAAGCTGCCACCAATTTTGTTTCCAGTCAGCATTGGCTACTATATGTGCCCTGATTCAGATAATATAAAGAAGGTGATGGTCACCCTAAATGAAATGAATCTGTAGCCTTTTCCACTAACAAGACCATATGATCCTTACGGCTAAATGCAGAAAATATTAGGAAAGCCTATTCATCAGAGGCACCTAGAGGATTTTTGGGCCGATTGTGAGGATGAAGTAGAAGCTAGAAGAAGGAGATATCAAAGGTTAACTTTGAACTAGATTAGAACCTTTGATTGCATCTCCATTCCCTAATAATTGACGAAGGATGATGGCAGGATAATTGCAGATGAATATGAGCAAAAGAAGATATATAATGACACCATCTCTGCACCTGACCTCACCATGCAAGAAGATCTATCCTTGGACCCTTTCATTGCCAGGACCATACAACTAACTCAAGCTTGGGTTGATGAGCAGGTGGAGGCATTGAAGAAGAAAGGTGTTGCCATTACGGTGGACAACAAGAAGAAGGGACAGGATAGTCCTGGGGATGAATATGACAACTTCTTGAATGAGAAGAGGAAGACCAAGGGAGATAGAATCCCTCCACCACAACAACAAAGAAAAAGACCCCCAAGGGGCAAGAAGGTGGATAAAGAGCCCAAAGGGGTTATTATTGAGAGAGCAGTGTTTGTAGCTGAGGAGGCAGCAGCATTAGGATTTGGATCAGAATCAACATCCCCTCCAAGGACAAAGAAAGAAAAGTCCAAGAAGAGTCAGATAGTAGAGGCTGGAATCACTGAGGACCTAGAAGAGGGTCAATCCTCAAGAAAACCAAGAGAAGAGGATATCCTCATGGAGGAAGAGCCTGAAGAAGAAGAGGCTCCATTGATAATAAGGAGGAAAAGAAAAGCTCCACAGGTGCTGGTGTCCACCCCACCTAAGAAACAAAGAACCTCTATGAGAGGTGAAATAAAACAAACCCCTACACTATTACAAGGGGCAGGTAGTGAAGTACCTAAGGAACTTCAGCATAATGTTCCACTTCCTACCATCGTCAAGTTCAAAATTGAACTTGCAGAAGAACAAATGAAAGAAACTGCTCAGACACAAGCAGAAGGTCATGTCTCGCTAGACGAGACAATAAACTTGTCTGATGATGAGGTCATGCAGGATGTGGCTGCACAAAAGATGGAAACACTTGCTGCTGGTACAAGCATGACCCCTCACAAGCCTCCACCAGTTCAAACTGTATTTGAGGAGATGAAGCAAGTGGAAAAAGAGCAAGAAAAGAGCCCAGAGCAGGTAGCTCAAGAAATAAGGCTAGAAACATTAATTGCAGAGGTGACAAGTCCTGTAGTGGTAGGCCTGACAGAGAAACAGGATGCAAGTCTTGAACATCCAGCAGGATCACCTAACAAAGGGCACCTAGCAGAAGAAATAGAGATGGCAGAATCAGAAGGCCATACTCTTGAATTAGGCCAACAAAGCCCACATGATACATCAGCAGAACTTGCTATAGTAGAGGTTCAGGAAGCGAAGGCTGATGAAAAGGAGAAAACAATAGAGGATCCTGCTACCAAAACACAAGAAGTTGATAGTGCAGGCCCGGAACAAATAATGGCTGCAGAACAAACGCCAGCACTTCAGGCAGAATCCACAGTATCCAGTACGGTAGAAATGCAACAAGAAACAGAAAAGCCGAAGGAGGATGATAAACCTCAACAAGGGGAAGAGTTGAGAACAGACGAAATAATGACGGAGAAAGATCATGATCATCATGATCAACATACAGATGCACCACAGGATTCCCCACACCAAGAAGATGCTCCCCCAGAAAAGGAAATTCCTCAATAGGAGGATGTGCCGCAGGATCAACAACAAGGTGAGCATCAAGAGGAAGAAATGAGAAAATCACCATCTCCCCCGCATCTTTTGACAGAAACGGGAGATACGGGTGAACAACATGATGATGCCGAGAAACATGATCAGGTGCCTCTGTGGTTGGCGAAAGAGGTAAATATAGAGGAAGAACTTGAAATTCAGGAATTTGATGTCTCCACCTTGTTCTTCGCGGATATAATGAAGCCTAGGAGGAAGGCCAGAATGACCTCGGCCATCAAGAGAGATCCAACGACTGGAAGAAGGACTGCACAAATTGCAGTACCTACTGTAGAGAAAGAAAAGGGTAAAATCACCCTAGATGAATTTCAAATTAGCACAGTGGATCTCAGTTTTGCTAATGAGGACCAAGAAGGTCAAGAGGGCAAGGACATTATTGATTCTTTGATTCTAAAGGTAAAAAGAGAAAAGGAGAAAAATAAGCAACATAAAGAGCACATTGCTCAGTTGCATGCCTACATAAAGAGGTTGATTAATCCTGATGATACTACAACTAAACATGCAGTCCCATTGACTGTTATTTCTTAGGAGGAGGTAAATAAGTTAGACCTCATGAAACATGAGGCATCTATGATCAGAAAATGGATGTTGTCCACATTGAATGATGCTGAGGAGATGGTAAAGGCCTCCTTGAAGAGGTGGAGCATTCTCAGTGACTCCAGGACCAAAGTGGACAAATTGCAAATGCAGACAGGGAAAAGGTCTTATAAATTGGACAAAGTCCTAAGCATCTTGGGAGAAATAAAGGGGATAAATCCTCAACTGCTTATTAATAAATAGATATTGAATAGTAATACCGCATTGTTAATTGACATCTGGTATAAAGACATTCAATTTGAATGTGGAGTGATCAGGAGATGTAATAATAAGCTAAGAGAGGTTAGCATGAAGTTGCACGATTTAATGGCTGTTGAGGCAGATATATTAGAAACGTTGGAAGGAAAAGTGGAAGGGAAAATAGAAAATCAAGATGAAGAGTCTGCCATCAAAGCTCTACACAGTAACTTCCAATCAGAAGCAGATGGTCCACCTGTCCACTTGACAGAGGAACTTATAGATAAAATAATGAGGATCAAGGTCAAGATGGAGAGATACAATGAAACACTGCAGGACAGGAAAGATAACCTGGATAACAGCAGAGATAAGTATGAAGCACATATCATCAAAACAAAGACTCAAGATGGCGGAGGAATAGATTAGGTTGTGCAGTCATGTGAGCAGATCCGGAACAACATGCAGCCCCATATGCGGCATCATCATCATCAGGATAGCGAAAGTTCAGGAAGTGATGCACATGATGATGATCCACATGAATCAGCTGAGGAACATGATGAAGATACATCATAAAGGGGATATAAGCATAGGTAATATAGATAGTTGCCAGCTGGCAACTTGTGCCATTTTTGTAAAGATTGACAAAGTCAAGAAAATGTGACCGTAGATGTGCATTGATAAATCAAGATCATGGATCTTTGTAATGGATTCCTCACCTTACTCTATAAAAGGTGGTGGAATGCCTTATTGTAAACATTCAAAACTTAATTGAAATCCGTCTGCTGAAACATTCAGAGCTCATTTCAAAGTTTTTGTATACATTTATATTTTTGCATGCTTAATGAATGAGAAGACTGTGTTGATTACAATTCATAGTAAATCTTGAGTAATCAGTGTATGAATTCTGGATATATGTGGTGATTTGCTACGTCCCTTGGAGTGCATGTCTACTTACATGTGTTGTCTTCATATAAGTTCCTTTGAAGTTAGCACCAACTATATCTAGCTGTGGAATGTCCTGGTGAAAATATGGTTTGGTTTTCTTCTCTTCATGACAGTATCTAATATACATGTGGTTCAAAAGCTAAAGGTTCAACTTTAATTAGAAGCATTTCTTCAATTTCTTTTAAATTTCATGGCATTTCATCTCCATAATTGCAAATAATTGATGATCTTAAGCGAATAGCACAGATATGCAGACATCTCATGGATAATTGCAAATATTTAGCATATTTGAATACAAAGCATGCACAATTGAAAATATCATGCAAAGATTGAAGTATTTCTACATCTTTTCACCAAATGACTGTATAATATGACTTCTCTGTAAAGAATTTCTGCATGAGTGTCATGATGACGTTGAACTTTCATGTAAGGCCCCAAAATGGAAACAACAATTCACATTAAACTCTGAGTAACGTCAGACGATTAAGACCTAATCACCAGAGACTTGGGATCATGAATTCTTCAAGTTCATAGTATCTTTCAAGATGAATAAAGGTTAATGTGTACTTTTATTCTATGCTTGTTTGTGACTAACATGATAACCAACATATATGCATGACATTTTGATAGGTATTGCAGACCTTACTTGTATCATGATCATTTTTGTGTATATATGAGATGGACATTTGGATCGATGGATTGTGTACTTTGATTTATTGATGTATATATGGATGTATTTATGATGGTCTTATGATATAGTTTACGATATGATGATGTGGACATATGTATGATGTATATGTTTATGATGCTATGCATAATGATGAATGTGATAGACTAACCTATGTGTGATACAGGATGCGTATGTGGACATGTTACACGGTTTTTATGAGTGGATGTTTATGTATTATGTGGTTGATGATTATGGTGTTTCAAAATAACACGTGTGTGATGTAGGATGTGTATGTGATTTATGGTTGTTGATGTTATGATGTATGGATTATATGTCGTGGCAGTGAGTTTATGTCCAACATGTATTGTATTGTCCACTGACAGTATCATGTATAGAAGTTATTTCAGCCACTTTAAATCATTTCCCTGTAGTTTATGAGCCTAGGATGTAGGATGATTATGTATGGACTGTAATGGATTAATGTATGTATGTGATGTAATGGTAGATTCTTAGATTTTTATTGTGGATAATGGATAATGTAGAGTAATTAAATGGATGCTATATATATGAATGAATGGATAAGGTGTAATGGATAGTATATGCTTAGATTAATATATACATGCAAAGTGATGAAATGAATAATATATGTTCAAACTAATAAACACATATTATAAATGGATGAATGAGATGCGAAGTGATGAAGTGAATAATATATGTTAATAAACACATATTATAAATGGACTAATGAAAATGCAAAGTGATAAAATAATATATGTTCAAATTATCAAACACATATTATGAATGATGGGAAATAATTAATGCAACAGTATGATGATGAGGTGTTGTGATTATTTTTGTTTATCAAGATACCATGATCTTGAAAATGGTCACGGGATGGGGGAAAGAAAGTGGAAGTATGTAGACGAAATTAGATGGGAAGGAAGTGTGGTTTGATGAAACTTGGAGCAATTGATATGGGATAGGGTGATGGTGGTAGGGATGTATATGTAGGATAAAAGGGATGATACATGTATTAAGAAAATCTGGAAATAAATATTGAGTACTACTATTGATATAGCATAAGATGTTATGCACAGGGTATGTGGAACCAAGCTGACAAGGCATCCATGCATAGGACTTGACACTACAAACAATAGGGTGAACCCATGCATGTCCACAATAGTACAACCTTGTCCAACTGAATGTGGGGGATTCAAAGCATAGGCCCTCAGTACATAAAACATATGAGGAACCTATTGTCACGAAGGATTGCGCCTTGAATGCTAAGCCTTTACAAGCTTTACAATCTTGTGCAACATGGAAACATTCTTAGACTATGGGTTTGTCTGTTACAAGAATGGACCTTCAGAATAGCTGGCTCCCTTTAAAATGCCCCTTTAGATGTATACACTTGTGAGGAAAAGAGATAGAAGAATATTGAAATAAAATGAACTGAACTAAAATCTATCCAAAAGGGGGTGATGTACCAATGCTTAATTCTACTCTGCAATCTGATTCACAATTAATTTCCAATACATCTGTTCTTACAAATCAAAATGGTCAAATCTACCACAAAAATGTTTCACAAAAAGGCATGAAAAGACTTGCATAACTTGTAACCTGTGATAAACTTGTAATTTTGTGTACTTGCATCCAATAAATGAGATAGAAAATTCAAAGGTTTTAAAGAAAAACATAGTAAATTCCTATCAAATCACTCAAAATGAGATAAGACACATGAATTTGAATAGAGGAACACCTGATTGTATTGATAATAGAAGGAATCTCTGCAAAATAACAATGAAAATGCTGAAAATCAACTACTGCTACTGCATAAAACTATAAAAAATGGATGAGTTACAAGACCATCTCTCTCTCTACAATGTGCAAAGCAACAAAAAAGTAAGAACTAAGAAAAAAACATGAGCTTTTTTTCCTATAATACAAAATCTATCCCAAAAAGTGAAGGAGAAGTCAACTCTAGCTCAACTGGAGTCAAAAATATGCATGAAGGAGTCTAAAAAAGCAACTCCAAGTTGTTGGGCGAGCACAAGAGAAAAGCCTAAAAATTAGGCCCCAAAACTGCTAGCAAAAATAGCTCAGAACTCCACCTCCAAAGATAGTTGACCAAAAAAGATGCCAAAATTAGCCAAGTTTAACCCCAAGGCAAAACTAGAAAAAGATAACCTCTCTTGCATGAGTTTGCACTCCAGTTCAACTCCTCCTCTATTTTTGCATTACTAGAGGGTAAAAAATAACCCATTTTAACAATTATTAAATGCAATCAATGTGATTTGCATTAATAAGTGTTGTGCAATGCTTATTTCTCCTTTAGGCTATTACATAACAAGTATTAAGGCAATTTATAACATTATTGCACTTAGTAATTGTTAAATTACATTATTTTAGTCTTTAATTTATGCAAAAAACAAAAGGGGGTTTATTTAGTCTTCATTAGCTCTTAAGGAAAAAATAAACTCCTCCTCTCATCTACATGCAAAAATATCACCCTATTCTTCCCTTAGGCTTATAAAAACCCACATCCCTGTGCAAAATGTCTAAGTCAAAGAATAAGGTCAAAAGACCCTTATTTCCTTCATCAAACCTTCCACCTAAAATTCCTAATCATTTGATTAGATTATAAGGTCAAAAGGAAACATTAGAATTCACAAAAACATCATTAAACCCCTTATGACTCCCTTGGCCACCTTTAAACTCACTAGGTCCTCATGACTTAGTAGTCTTGAGCATGGGCATCTTTTGGAGATAATGATTTTTCTTTAAAAAAAGTCAAAAGACTTAAAAAAGCCACGAGCTAGGGCTTCTTGGCATTGAACAAAACAAGTTTGAAACCCTAACTTTTCATCATTTTACTTTTTTTACTTCCCAAACTGTTGTTGAAGCATTGACGCCATCACGAGGGTTTGAGGGTCTATTGAAGGCAAAGGGTTTCAATGGCCATTTCTCTACCATTATAGAGCAAACTTGTCATTCACTTGCTCATTGTAAGTAAATCTATGTATTTTCACCATGTTTTTGCAAGAAAAATGATAAAAAAATGCTTCTTGTTTCGTTGTTTTTGCTACTTCCTAGCATGTTCTTTGCTATTACAATGATTTCTATCATTTTTATGTATTTATTTTCAAAAAAGGTGAAAGAAAATGAGGAATCTCTAGAAATTTCTATCTTATATTCCTTTGGCTTTGGCTCTTTGACTAGCATAGTGTATATATCTTTATTCCTCAAGAAACTACATCTCATGATGAAAACGTTGAAAGCAATTTGAAGCCCCTTTTCACTTCATACTACTTTATCAAGTAAACCTTAGACTTTGTCTTCCTTTTTAATGGGCCTATATGACAATAGAGTTTGAAAGTAAAGTGTTGTCCTTTGATATATGAGGCCTCTTCTAGGCTTCTCTTCTAAAAAAAATGCATCTGGTTTTCCTATGTGTGCTCCTCATATAACATACCCCTATGTTGCATCTCCTTTGATGAAATATGCTACTCTTCGTTGAACTTTTGTAGAAAATGCTCGAGGGTTTCCTTTTATGTGCCTCTTTTGACAAACCCTAGCTAGGGTTTCTTTCCACTATGCTCAGGTAACTTGTGCTACCATGCCTTTGAGGTTCTTGTAGGCTTCTTTTATCATTTAAAATTTATCAAACAAAAAGGTGTAAAAGGCTTTGTATGCTACTTCCTTTCTTCTCTATTTCCTTCTCTTTCTGCTCTGGTATTCTTCTTTTCTAAGAAATGATGAAGAAGAAACAAAACCCTCATTTTTTCCTTTGTTGTTTCCTTTGGTAAACAATGCCTTCATGTGGCTATGTAATCTCTTATTTGCTGGCAAATGTAGTTTTGAAGAGATGATTTCTCTGTATGCTTCCTTTAGACATTGTAATTTAAACTATTTGATAGTCACACTCCTTTTGCTCATTCTTCAAAAGTTCTAAAACAAAATTATCTTTTTAAGGCCTCCTTCAGGTAAGCATTTTCCCTCTTGAGAACAAAAGTGATAAAGCTTATTTCTTCATGAAAAGTGTATTTTTTATACTCTACAGTGGAGATAAATTTGTAACTTCTTGATGCTGATCCATTAACTATTTTATGGTTGCTACTGTATCTCCTCATCTCTGCATTCTTATATGCTCCTATAGCATGATGAAAAAGCTTCATCTTGTAATAATATAAAAATGATGAAAGTTGTGCATGCACTTCATTATATAGCTGTTCTTTTGTCTATGACTTTCATCACACATTTGAAACCCTTTTCCTGTCTTTAGAATGTTTATTCTATTGTTATCAAAGGTTGTTTCATAATTGTGTTGGCTTTTCTACAATTTTATATGTTGATGTGATGCTTGATGATTGTATGCTTGCTAGTCTTCATTCCACAATATACATTGTTCACTGTTGACTATCCTCTAGGCCATTGCGGTAGTCTTCTGTCATGTCTGGTACACTACATATCCCTCTTTGGCACTGGTGTTGTAATTGATGCTTCCTTCTATGGTTTAGATAGGCTCCTTCTCTTCTACATCCCCTTATCTCTTCACTGAGCAATCATTGTTGTGTTCATTTATTATACCTTTGCATGACTTGTCCTCACTTTCACACTCCTACAAAGGTATTAAAACTTATATGCAAAGTGAATATAGTAAGTGTATTTGGATCTTCTCAGGGCATACAAACTTGATACGTACTACTATTCCGCCCCCGCTATTATAGTAATTAGGACTGTATTCTTGTATACAATTATTTATTTCTTGTCTTGATGTATGTGCAATCATGGGACTGCTTCTCTTTTGTGTGCATTGTCCTCTAGTCATCATGACTATCTCTTATTAGTTGGCTGCTCCCTAAGAGCTGGTCTTCCATCCATAATGAATGCTCTATACAATTATAGATCTTTCAACTCCTTCAATGGTATAGTCACATTGATGTGGCTCTTATGCTTTACTATGCTTTGTCTGATTATTCCTCTGAAACATTTTCCAACATTGTAATCATTATCTCCAAACTGGGAAGAGACTGTTATCATACCAGGTGTTATTCATCCCCTCCTTGCTTGTTCACACTGTCATGCAGGTTTCTTCTATCAATTTGCCTTGGAAACATACATAACTTGTCTAGTTTTGTGGACTTCCTCCTAACAGAGATGGTTGTACCCTCTATCTTAGTTTGACTATTTCCTCTCTAGGATGACTGTTGTAATCATTGTGTCTACTACTGTCCTAATCATTGCATTTGTTTTGTCAAACTTTTTCACCACCAAACAATGATTGCCCTTTGAGTCTTGTGTAGAGTCCTAATCCACTATCATGGCTATAGAATATTATGTTTTATTCTTGATTTGGAAACATACATAACTTGTCTATTTTTATGGACTGTACCCTCAATAATGTTCCTTATTATCTGGCATGACTATCCTTTGATGTGATCTCCTTTTCCTTTTAGGGTGCACTGCTACTCCTTTATCTTTTTATGACACTTGATTGCACCTCTTCATGATTGTACCATCATTTATGGTTGTTGTAACAAGTGACATGACATTAATGAATGATCTTGATGTACCTATACCTACATAATGAAAAAACATGCTAGATAAAACACTGACGCTAAAGGCTGTCTTTTGATTTTTTGATCAAATTTTCTCCTTCTTGCTTCATCTTATGCATCTGATTCTCTATTTATTTGTTCCATTTTTTTGATCAGATGTAAAATAATAAGTACATTTTGAGTTACTGCATATAGAAGTAGAGATGAAACCCTGAGCTCTAACATCACGTTTTACTTCCTCTTGCAAGTTCAATTGGAGCTACCACTAGGACAACTGGAGATGCTGGTGTAGACCATGATATTTGTCATTCACTAAGGCAATGGCGGGTCCCATCTTTCCATTATATGCTTTCCTTTAGTTCAGATGTACTTGTTGTTGTGCACTGAATCACATATAGTTACTCCCACGGTTTGTGTGGGACCATATAAACATTTCTCCTTTGAATATAAATAGTTGTTTCATGCAATGACTTGTGTATAATTTCTCTTTCTTGTAAATCAATTGCATAACAAAAACTAAACATTATTACATGCAATAGGTGTTTATAATCATGAAAAACTCAACAAAGTTATATGTACCTTTCTGAACTGCAATGAATGAACTATAATGAACACAACTAAAACATGATTTGCGATGACTTAGTTTATCTTTTAACTTCACCTGCCAGTCCCTAAATACCTCCTACCTTGCTGGGGCACTCTTCATCTTATCTGGCTCATGTCACAGCTCTATTTGAGCTGTTACATAATCTTGGTAACATGATTATTGAAAATTCCTCCATAAGGACAATAGCTATTCTAGGATGGCCTATGAACTTGAGTTTTTTCTTAACCCTTCCTTTGAACCTCCCTGCTTCTTCAAAGCAAAAATAGAAACTATTGTTACAGCCTAACCAAATTGGCTGCAAAGCACAATTTGGTAACATTTTTGGCAACCTCTATGCCAGTTTTGCCTGCTAAAACTCTCAAGCCCAGTTGCCTAGTTTATCTATTGGGCAATAGAGTCTTTCCTTAGCCTTTACAACTCATAAAACTTCTTGACAACTCAGTTGCTAGAAACAGAACAACAGTAGAAAACAAAAGTGAAAATAAAACATTGCTGGCTTGATTGAGGACCAACCAACTATGCATCAACACTTCTTGGAAAATAAAAACTAAAATGATACTACTGTGCATCCAAAAATTATTGACTGAAAAACCTACTCTACTATGATACATTAGTAACTTTTATTTCTTAGAAATAGTGCTTGAGGTGAATTCTATTGAATGGGATAGATAACACCTCTCCTTCTATAGTGGCCAGCTAGAAAGCATTGCGTTGTTTGCATTCAACAATCATGAATGGGCCTATCCACATAACATCAAATGTATTGTGCTTACTAGGTCTACTTTTTTGCTCATTCCACTTAAAAGCAATATCTCCTTCTTTGAAAACTTTGAAAGTTGCTCTCCTATCAAATGTCTGCTTCATTTGCATTTAGTATATCTCCAACTGTTGTGTTGTTCACTCCCTTGTCTCTTCCAATTCTAATAGCTCAGCTAGTCATACCTCCATAGGATAGTCCTCCATGAATTCCATCTCTTTCATGAGGCTAAGAGTTGGTAGTTCAGTTGAAATAGGTAGCTTAGCTTCCCTGTCATAAACTAGCATATATGGAGGATTAGTTGACCTTTCAAGAGTCACTCTATCAACCCATAGGGCTGATTTCAACTTTGAATTCTAGGTTCTCTGATTATCTTCTATTGTCCACTTGATGATCTTGATGTGGTTTTTTATTAGTGGATTCAGCCTGCCCATTCCCCTAAGGGTAGTAATTTGATGAAGTGCTTAGATAAACACCATGTTTGATAGACCAATCGGTTATTTTCATGCCAATGATGTAACAACACTTTCCATAATGCTCAAGAATTAACATAAAACATGTAACTTAATCAAGTCATTAATTAAGAATTGATAGAGATAATCAATTTTGAAACAAGGATCAATAATATTTTCCTTCCATTATGCATGCTAACCAAATCAAGATATAACATAACTTAAATCCAGTAAACCATTACAATTTTTAGTGAGTAACCATCACTAATCAAATACACAATATGCTCTAGGCATTACAATAAGTTTTTACATCACAATAGACCAACTGGTCACAATATGTAATTACTGTATATGGAACCAATGACATCTATCTCCATAAGTCTCAGCTTGTCTCATGCTTGGGAGGGAGAGCATCATCCTGGTGCTTTTCCTCCAACCACGGACCTGCCGTCCCCTGCTCATCATTCTAATTGGAAGAGGCCCTACCCTTCACAGAAAGGTTAGACATTAGAACCCCAATAAGTTAGCCATCTGAGTATTTGGTGTTGTGTCCTTCCTAATGTCACACGGTCACACACTGTATATCCCCTATAACATGTATGACACTACTAGAGACACTAGGCTATTTGGATCACTATGGACCGATGATACATGTAGAGACGGATGTTGGCAAGAGACACTGCTAGGCATGTCGGGTGTTGTCATTGATGGCAACTGAATCTATCTTACACATCCGCATTGTATCATTTGATCATACCAGAAGTCAAATTTGTCTAATTCTAGATAGACAGGAATAAAGCATATGATAGGGTTCAACAGTTTGCTCTACATTTCTCTACATGTAATCATACTATACTGCAGATTTGAGGGAATGTTAAGGGATGTCAGGGCTACCTAAATCCAAATTTTTAGCCTCCAGTAATGAAGGGATTGAAATTTACAAGCATTTGAGTATTAGGTTTTAGTTAGACAATTTAGTCCAGTGAAGAATAGGCCGATTTGATGTTTGATTCTTGTGCAGATTATGAGAAATGGTTGGTTAAGTAATCTATGAGATCTAGTGGTATTGGCCGACATGTGTGGTGACTTGAATACATAGATTTTGGTCTACATTGATGTTTGTGCATGGATACAACCGACAAAACAATGATCTTGAAAAGTTTCTAAGTTTTCTTGAGGCTAACTGCAATTGATGAAATTTCATGTTGTGGATATATATGATAGATGGGTGCGAGCTTTTTTATGTATGGTTGTGAGAATATGAGGTGAGAGATGCAAAGTGTGGAAGTATCAAATGTGAAGCAAGAGATCTAAGCCTTGGATCATGGCAAAACAATGAAACATGATAGTGAGAGATGAAGTGTGTGAAGTCAGTATATTGAGCCTAACTGGAACTGTAATCTTGTATTGTTAGATGCTATTCTTCAGTTCAAGTATTTTAGTAAACTTCTTGTAATTAATCATGTAGGCAGCCAACCTCCTTTAAGCAGTGAGCTCTTGGCAATGTGCCTTCCCATTTTGTAATACTTTTAACAGAGTATAAACTCTTGTGGGTTAACCCCCACCGTGGTTTTTCCCTTAACTAGTTTTCCACGTAAAAATCTTGGTGTTCATATGTGATGATCTTGTTGTTGTTGTTCTTGAGTTCATGTTTCTTTCTTTTGAATGTATGTGGTAAATTAATAAAGGAACATAATAATAAGTTTTATAGAACACTGATTCACCCCCCCTCTCAGTGTTCCTTAATTTCAACAATTGGTATCAGAGCCTGGTTCCTTGGAAGAAGTTTAACAGCTTAGGAAGATTTGGGAAGGCATTTCAATGGGTTCATTTAGGTATTCTGATGGCATCAATGAACAACTTCAAGTTGCTTTAGAAGATCTTGATCAGTCCAGAGCAAAAGTCAAAGAACTAAAAGAGAACCTTAAAGATGCTGAGGATTTCATTTAGACTTTAAAAGGGCAACTGAGCAAATCTATGGAAAAGAGGAAGAAGCTACTTCAACAGTTAGAAGATCAGAATGAAGACAATGGCATGGAGGAGGCTCTGAAGGAGAAAACAAAGGAATGTGGGAAGCTAGAAAAATAAGTTGTCCTAAAACATGAGATGGAATCCAGGGTGATGAGGCTAACCAAGGAAATCAAGGAAAGGAAGAAGACTAAAGAAAACTTGAATCAGTCTCTGAAAGAAAGAATAGAAGAGTGCCGTAGATTGGACATAATAATTGGCCATCTAGAGTCTGATCTTCAAGAAACCAGGTATAATGAGGAACAACTTGGAAGGCAAATTGTTATTCTCAAACATGACCTAGAAGCTGCAAATGAATACAAAGAGAAGTTCAAGATAAGATCAGCTAAACTTGAGGTGTTGCTTGATAGTCAGAAGAAGGTAGATGATAAGCATGGTCTGGGATATGAGAAAGATGAAAGCTCTAGATCTAGTCAAAGAAATCCTGAAGGAAGAAATCCAAGAAGGAATCCTAGAAGGCCTCTGGTAAGACAACCCAATGCTTAAAGGTATCCATCTTTCAATGGAAATTGTTTCAATTGCACTAAGTTTGGTCATAGAGCTACTCAGTGTAGAAGTAGAATTAATCAAAGTGGTCCATCCTTCTTTGGTCAATGCTTCAATTGTAAAAGGTATGGTCATAGATCCAATGAATGCAGAAGTATGATGATGAATAACTCTAACAACAGAGGAAATGTCAATTCTTTCAATGGCAAATGTTTTGCATGCAATAGATTTGGACACATGGCTAATCAATGCAAATCAAGAGGAAATCAAGTAAATGAGCAAAGAAATGTTGTGTGCTTTAATTGCAATAGATCCAGTCATATTGCAAGATTCTACAGAAGTAGAAATAATGATAGAAAAGGTCCTATAAACAGAAACTAGGATGTGCAGAGACAAGATAAAGGCAAGGGCAAAGTAGATGTGAATAAGATCTAGAATGAAATGAACAAAACATGGGTGAAGAAAGGTGAAATGAATGACGGTGATGGGTCTGCACCAGAATCTGGTGCTGATAATTCCTCCAGGAATTGAAATAGGAACTCTGGCTCAGGGGGAGCTGCATTGAAAATCTAATTCCCCTTGCTAGTAAGTGGGTGCTTGAATCTGCCATAATGAATGAAGATAAAGAAGCCTATTGCAGATCTATTGAAGCAAATTCTGGAAGAAAAGAAGCTAATGTGATTGATTGCAGAGTAATTGAAGATTGACTGTATTCAAAAATAGGGTAATCAGATGAATTAGGGAAAAGCATTTATTACAATGGTGAATTAGGTTTTGCAGAGCATAAAAGGTCATCCACTCAACATTTGAATCACTTTGTATTCAAAGAGAACAAGAGGAAGAGCGTCTGAGCTGAGATTTCAAAGATTTGGAGTGTAAAAGGTGAATTCGACAGCTAACCCTAATTTTGTGGAGAAAAAGGTATTTTTCTGTGAAGCTTTGAACTTGTGATCTTTTGAAATGGCTACTCCATTGGTTGTTGACATCACTGAAAGGCCTTGACCCAAATTTAAAAGGCATCCATACAAATCTATAGAGGTCGATCTATTAGGTGCCCTTTCTAGTGTTTCGCATGGTGTGTTACACGTAGAAGATATTAGGGCTTACATTCATGCTAGCATAGATGAGTTTGGGGATTCAATGTTAGTTGATTTGTTTAAGAATCACCTAAGGGGTGAGATTTATGGTCTTAAACATGAGTATAAGGCACTGCAAGACAAACATTTCATTCAGGTTATTGGGTTCCCATCCTTTGATGAGGACAAATGGGTCCGGTATGTATTGAGTCGGATGCATGTTGAATTCATGTGGTTAATGAAACCCTTTAAGATCACCAAGGATGCCATCAAGGCCATGATAGGATTGAACTCATCTAATGGACTGCCGATGTTAAAGTCAGTGAAGAATCAGACTGTAACTGATGCTACAGTCTCAAAGTTTGATAAGAGGGCAATGACAATAAATGATATAACTAATCCAGATGTTAAGTTTGCATCTATGGTGATTGGGTATAAGATATACCACTCCAGCAGGGAAAACTTAGTGTTCGGTATAGCCATTTATGCTTCTTATCAGATGTTAAGAGAAAATGCTAACTATGACTTGTGTGAGCTATTGTAAAACTAGCTAATGGAGAATCTGTACAAGATCAAGAAAGATAAGAAGAATACAGTCAAGTATAGTACATTGGTCTTGTGCTTGTTCTTCTATTTCATGAATGAGATGCCCGGGATGAAAATCTTGCATTGGACCAGTGACAAGCCTGTTGCCATACAAATAAAAGAGCACTTGCACAATATTGGTGACTCTAATGCCCAAAGGACTGCTCTTTGGGGATATTTCAAGAATTTTCAAAATATGATGCAATCAAGGGAAAGAATCCCTAAGTCTGTGGTGGAACAGTACAAGGATACAATTTGTTTCATGGTGGAAAAAAATCAATGCTTGATGGAAGTAGTTGAACCAAGGACTGTATGGATCATGCCCATGGGGTATGAAGTTGATGAACAAATATAGGAAATGTATGCTCAACACCTTCTGAGCAAACTAAAAGATACCTCAGTTGAGAGATTTTGTACATATGGTGAACTTAGTTTGAAATTGCATGTTGAGCTCCAGAAACCTAAATCTAAGAGAAAGGTCCAAAGGCAAGTTGAGATGTATGCAGAAAGTATTGGAATAACCAAAGAAGCTGTGAGACAAAATAGGGAAAGGATAGAGAAAGCTGAGAAGGAGAAGCAAGACAGGGAATAGGGAAGTGTTCTGGTAGAATTCCCTTCTAAATCAAGGACTACTAGGAGTTCTGGTACAACCTTCAGTGCATCACCCTCTCCTATTGCAGAGAAATTCAAAGAAAAACTTGCCGGTAAGGAAGGAAAAAGGACAAAAGTAAAGGGCAAAAGGTCATATGTTAGTGTGGAGGACGATGAAGAAGAGACTGAGTCAGATGGTGAGGTTAAAGAGTTGAAGGCCTTAGGCACTAAGGCTGCTAAAGTGTCTAAGGAGAATCTCTCTAGAAGCATAAAGTCAGAGAAAGCAGAAGCATCAAGGGTTGCCAAAGACAAGCCCTCTGGAAGTATAAGGGTGAGCAAAAGACAAAATACTGAGACTCATGTTGAAAAATCCACCTTGTCAGTTGAAGATATTGTGAATGCAGTAACTGTTCATGGGAATTTGAAGCCCATAACAAAATATTATGACAACTTTGATAATGTCAACAAGAAAATTTTGGAGGATGCTACTGTTAAGTACTTGAATACATTCAACAGAGCACTTGTGGAAATTTTGTCAGAAATCCCTAAGAGTCTAAGTGACATTTTGGAGATGAGAAAAGAAGCTGCTAAAGCAAAGGATTTGGAGCTAAGAGAACATGTGTTGTCCAGTCTATGTCCGGTAATCTCTAGGAAGGAAGAAAATCAAATTTTTAAAGAAGTTAAAGATGAATTCATAAGCAAGAAAAGGATGAATAAGCTAATGATTGGAGACATTGATGAAGTAGTCAAAGAAACAGAACAAATTCTGAGGAAAGCCCTGGACAAGAATAATTTTTATGTGGTCACTGAAGAGCCTATTGATGTTGATGATACATCCATTCTAAATAATGAAGAGTTGAAGAAAAATGAGCAACAAGCTGAGGAAGATGATTTTTCTATTCCGGAAGAAGAATTATGGAATAAAGGAGATGAAGAGATGATGAAAGAAGATAATGTTGATAGTGCAGAGGATACTCAAATTCCTCTGGACCAATCTAGTGAAGAAAATACAGAGATGAACATGGAAATAAATGCTCCTACTAAAAGTGATTCTAAGAAAAATAAAGAGCAGAAAGTAGAAGAAGTTAAGGACAAGGAAGATCAAGAAGAAGAAACTGATGATGGAATTGATTCCTCTATTTTGGACATTGAGGAATTTGATAAAAATGATGATAATGTTGCTACTAAGGATACACAAAATCCTTCAGAAAAGAATGTAGAAGACATTTTTGATAAAGATAAAAAGAAGGATGCCTCTATTGTTGACGCAGAAAGAGCAGAAGCAGAGAAAAAGAATGAAAATGATAAGCAAGACAATGTGGTTGACTCTATAAAGGGAGAAGATGCAGGCCCTAATGAGCATTAAACTGAAACATCATATTGGGCAAGAAACACTGCAGAAGCAGTGAAAGAAATTTTGGAGAAAGACAAACAAGTTGTAGAAGATTCGGATATAATACAAGGTCCAATCAATTTTGATACTCTATCACCGGTATAGAAGATGAAGCTGGCCTCTTTTGCATAAGCTAAGGCCAGAGAGGAAATCTTGAAATTCCATATAGAAGACAGTGAGTTGCTTGGTCTTGCATCCAACATTTTGGAGAAAATCATGCCTACATTTTAGAAGGATTCATCAGCATCCCCCTCCGGTCAATTGAAGAGTCTGATAAATTTTATAAGTACTCAATTTGAGAAGTTAGTAGAAGTTAAAGTTCGAAATGAATTTAATGATAAAAGATTTAGTGAACTAAAAAGAATAATTGGAAATGATAGAATTATGCTGGATATTAGTGTAAAGAGTATTCAAAATGCCCTCACTGAAGGAGGAGATGTGTACGAATTTTGTTTATCTTGGCCAAAATTTGTAGATGATATTGAGAAGAAAATAAAGGAGTCTGAGCAAAAATTGTCAAATGTATCTCAATCCTTTGATCCTTTGACAGTATATGCGGTGAGTCAAGAATGTCAAGTAATTAGCTTGATTGATGACATAAAGAAATTGGTGAAAGAAAAAGAAAACATTGTGGCAAGGATGTGTGAACTCCGGGGACTAATTTTCCCTAAGTTTAAAACAATGTTCAATGCATTGACAGAAGCTCAAGTTGCTGCTCTAATAAGTGATCCCATTGATCTACAGAAGGTAGAGTCATAGGCATTTTTATTCAATGGTCATATTTCATTTTTGGGTAGCATGAAGAAAAGCTGGGATAGTGAATTGGCACTATTGAAAAACATTTTTGGTGATGTGTTTAAGTTCATGTAGACAAGACATAAGGATTGTTTGTATATATGCGCCCATGTACATAGAGTTTTTGCGTGAATTTTGGTATGCGGCTCTCGACCTTTGCCATTGATGTCAAAGACAGAGTGGAAAGTAGTGAAAAATGAGGAATTCATCTAAGGGGGAGCATTAGAAATCACAAGTGTACATAGTAAGGGGGAGCTGTTCTAACACTTAGCTATTTTTCACTAAGTGTTGCCATCAATGCCAAAGGGGGAGATTGTTGGCAAGAGACACTGCTAGGCATGTCAGGTGTTGTCATTGATGGCAATTGAATCTATCTTACACATCTACATTGTATCATTTAATGATACCGGAAATCAGATTACAGATTTATCTAAGTTCAGATAGATAGGAACAGAGCATATGACAGGGTTCAACAGTTTGGTCTGCATTTCTCCACAGGTAATCATATATTACTGTAGATTTGAGGGAATGTTAAGGGATGTCAGATCTACCTAAATCCAAAGTTTTAGCCTCCGGTGATGAAGGGATTGAAATTTACAAACATTTGAGTATTGGGTTTTAGTTAGACAGTTCAGTCCGATGAAGAACAAGCCGACTTGGTGTTTGATTCTTGTGTGGATTATGAGAAATGGTTGGTTAAGTAATCTATTAGATTCATTGGTATTGACCGATATGTGTGGTGACTTGAATACATAGGTTTTGGTGTGCATGGATTCAGTCGAGATAATAGTGATCTTGAAAAGTTTCTAAGTTTTCTTGAGGCCGACTGCAGTTGATGAAATTTCATGTTGCGGATATATATGATCAATGGGTGCGAGCTTTTTGATGTATGGTTGTGTGAATATGAGGTGAGAGATGCGAAGTGTGGAAGTATCAAGTGTGAAGCAAGAGATCTGAGCCTTGGATCATGGCAAAACAGTGAAACAAGGCAGTGAGAGATGAAGTGTGTGAAGTCAGTATATTGAGCCTAACTAGAATTGTATTCTTGCATTGTTAGATGCTATTCTTCAGTTCAAGTATTTTAGTAAACTTCTTGTAATTAATCCTATAGGCAGTGAGCCTCCTTTGAGCAGTGAACTCTGGGCAGTGTGCCTGAAGGCATGTGCCTTCCCATTTTGTAATACTTTTAATAGAGTATAAAATCTTGTGGGTTAACCCCCACCGTGGTTTTTCCCTTAACCGGGTTTCCACGTAAAAATCCTGGTGTTCATATGTGATGATCTTGTTGTTACTGTTCTTGAGTTCATGTTTCTTTCTTTTGAATGTATGTGGTAAATTAATAAAGGAACATAATAATAAATTTTGCAGAACACTGATTCACCCCCCCTCTCAGTGTTCCTTAATTTCAACAATGGATGCATCACTTTGGCCAAAGTTTTCATACAAATATGTTACACCATGAACGTCGTCGTATGCCCACCACCCTAACTCGACTTATGAGTTACCATGTCCTATAGTTGTTTATAACAACCTAATTCTATAGGTCTTGAATAAGTAGGATCAATTCAAATCATTATCCATGCTTGGACATTCGACCCCCTCCATAGGTTGGTTATAAGTTTCCAGTGACTCCTCATCACATGATTTGTTCATTGCACATTAGTTGACCATTTGACCCCTAGGTCAAACATGGTTCACATTTTCGGAAACAAGTCATTTCATATGAGGAAATGGTATACATGTACCCAAGGCATGCCCTATCCTTGATAGAGTAAAAGTATACTATTAGTAACTTATATCATTAACAAAAGGTCTTACATGCAGACTCATAATGATTGAATGAATATTCTGTTATAAAATCATTTCAGTGATTTCATATCGAAGCCATGTTCATAATGGTTCATCCTCCTCTATGTTTGAGAATATAAGTATACAATTTTGATAATCAAGATAACACAGAAAGTGTTTCACAATTAGATTATCATATAAGCTCGATTGGTATTAATTTTGGTGTTGTCAACACACTATTATTCACAACGTTAACCTAACTTTCATCATAGTTGGATAACCATATCATGAATCAATAATGCCTTCGTGGCTATAACCACAGTCTTAAGATTGTATCATTATGTTTAGTTAATAGTTGATAAGGAGCTATTGCCTACTCCACTCAAGAGTTTATACTCTATTCAAGTCAGAATATGATGAGAGATATCATTTCTTCACCAACCCAACTGATACAAATCAGGGTCTGGTTATCATTTGCATAATATATGATATAAAAGTGTTACAGTCAAGTCGTGCGATCCTAACAATGACACAAAAAGAATTCTTATCAAGGCTCGGCCACCCAACCTTGAGCATGAATACAATCATCCCAAAAAACTCACCCTTACAGCCTTGAGTATGAATCACAGACTTTATAAATAACTCGACCTTATGGCCTAGAGTATATAACATAGTCTTTTTAATTAACTCAGTCTCACGGCCTTGAGTATGAATCATAGACTTTATAAATAACTCTACCTTACAGTCTTGTGTATAATACAGTCTTTTCAAAGGTAGTCGTAGCTTGGCTTCCAGCCACGAGCCTTCCCATCGATAGAAAAAAGACATAATACTGCTTCAAGCTCATGGCCTGGAATGCAATTTAAACAGAATTTCAAAGATATATAATCAGCCATATGGGCTTGAGAAATATATAAAGATTTCTAAAAGATCAAAACTCAGCTCAATAGCTAATGACAAGCTAGTAAATATGGCTCAGCCATTAAGACTACGAGCTCATTCATGATAAAGGGATAATTTCAAAATCTCTGCCTTAAGGCCTGGAGCCATAGGATGTTAACATTTAGAAATCAAATGCTTAGCTGTAACAACCTCAAGCTTCATTCATATAGAGATTTTAAATAGTAATAAACTTAGTTCTTTGTTTAAATGTTTAAATCATTAATGACGAATAGGATTACAACCTTGTAATACCTAAGCAAGGATAGTATATGAGTCGTCACACCAGTCCCACACTCTTGCAAGTGTACTCGGTTCTATATCCAGCTTTCCACTCTTTTTATTGTTCTATCCCATGAAGAAAAACCAAAACTTCCCAAAACAACAATTAACTCCCTTACTGCAAAAGCACTTTTCCTAATTTTGGTTTCTAGCCTCCCTTGATTCCATGCATTCCAAAAAGAAAGGTAACCACCTTTCCTCACCTGATCGGTTCCTCAAAAGGTGGCTAACATTGAGCATCATGCTCGAAGGTGGATGAGCTAAAAGCTCTCCACCCTTCACTAAACTGACCAATAGGTTAAAAGGATTCGACTAATATCAAATATAATGACATAAGAGATAATAATATGATTATTATCATGGCAATTTATCCTACAAAAGGGTTTGAAATCCTTACTAATAGGATTAAAATGAAAATAAGGTATCACACAAGAACACATCTAGTTTGTCGAATGTCATCAAGAGATTCTTCTCCGAATTTGACTATCATCCTTAGTCGAGAGACTAAGGAATACTATCCTAGAGAACAAAAGATTACGAGAGACTTCCATCACTCTCTACATGATTGTCTCCTTAACATGAGATGATGCTTCCAGAACATCGACTGGTCTCCACGACTAGTCTAATGGCATCAAGGACATAACAATTCTCAGAGAACAAGAGAACTAAGGAAAGAGGCATGACATGTGTCAACTTATGTATAGAGAGGAAGAAGAACATAGTAGTCGTCACTCAGATGGCTATTTGACCCTTTTCTTTCACAACGTCTAATGTTCCCTCTAGGATGATACTCTCCTTCCTTCTTCAAAGGACGTTCATTTTCTTGTTCACACTTAGGACCACAAGATCATGATCAGTGTATCATCATCATTATATTTCATAGCTTAATTTAATCAATTTATAAAGTAGATCATCATCAATAACTTTTTCATAATCAGGAGTTAGATCAGATATTTCCACAATATCAAATCAATTAACTATGTCTAATCCTCCTGATTATCATACCAAATTAATGATTAAGTTTAGTTGTAAGTTGGGGATGTAACATATCTGCCCCCATAAGAATCATCGTCCTCGATGATTAATTATCT
Organism: Cunninghamia lanceolata; assembly: GCA_027924645.1. Classification (NCBI taxonomy): domain Eukaryota; kingdom Viridiplantae; phylum Streptophyta; class Pinopsida; order Cupressales; family Cupressaceae; genus Cunninghamia; species Cunninghamia lanceolata. The sequence goes on from BSBN01000389.1 coordinate 11,407,798, forward strand.
TTAAATAAATCAACATAACATGAAAATGTTTCCAAAAGCATAATAACAAATGTCTTAGAAAAGATGAGGAAATCTAGCATGGAAGTCATCATAATTTTCCCAGATGGCATTTTCCACTGAATATTGGTCCCACTGGACCTTGAACTGTTTTATTTCCTTATTACGTAAGCGTAGCTTATACGTTTCAAGCACCTTCATGGGCTTGATTATCAGCACTCCTGAGTCTTTCACCTATAAAAGGTTCCAATCAAGTATAGGAATTTGATTATCAGTAGAATTAAACTTTTTCAAATAAGAAACATGAAACACATTATGCATCATGAAAAGTGCTGGTGGTAGAGCAATTCTGTATGCCACTGGGTTGACTTCCTCAAGAACTTCAAATGGAACCACATATCTTGGTGCCAATTTAGACATTTTTCCAAATTTGATGGAAGTTTTCTAGGGTTTTACCCTTAGGAGAACTTCATCTGCCACAATGAAATGCCTTTCAACACACTTAGCATCTGTGTAACTCTTTTATATATTGTTGGCTTCCACTAGCCTCTTTTTAATTAAATGGACTTGTTCTTCCATTTCAGATAGCATTTCTGGACCAAGGCTAACCCTATCTTCAAGCTTATCCCAGCTTATAGGGGTTCAACACTTCTATCCATACAATGCCTCAAACAGTGCCATCTTAATAGCTGAATGGTAAGAGTTATTGTAGGAAAATTCCACTAAAGGAAGATAATCCTCTCACTTGTATTGCTGATCCATACAATACATCCTTAGTAAATCCTCCAATACTTGCTTCACCCTTTTAGTTTGTCCATCCATTTCAGGATGATAAGTAGAGCTTATGTTCAACTGTGTTCCAAGTGAAGAGAATAAGGTTTGCCAAAACCTAGATGTCATCTGTGCATCCCTATCTGAGATAATCTTCTCAGGAATGTTGTGGAGCTTGAAAATCTCTTGAACAAATTTTTGAGCAATGATGGGTGCCCCATCTGTCAATTTTCCCAAAATAAAATGGGCTGCTTTGGTGAGTCTATCCACCACAACTAAAATAACATTGTGCTTGTTCCTTGACATAGGAAGCCCTTGCACAAAGTCCATGCTTATAATCTACCATTTTCGCTCCAAAATTTTATGAGGGTATAATAATCCCGCTGGGTGTTGGTGTTCTACCTTCACCCTTTGGCATTCAATACAAGTAGCTACAAAATTTGCAGCATCCCTCTTCATTCCTTTCTAAAAGTATAAAGGTTTCACATCAGCGAGTAACTTGGTTACTCCAGGATGCCCAAAATATGGTGTAGAATGAACCTATTTCCAAACCATATTCCTTAACTCTGCTAAGTTAGGTACATACATCCTTCCTTTGAACCATAATAACCCATCTGGTTCAAGGTTGAATCCTTCATATTTTGGATTCTGTGAATCTTTCTCAAGAGCCTATTTTACCTACTCATAAAACTCATATCCCTTAGATTATAGTAACACCTGATTTCTAAAATTAGAATGTATAGAGACCATAGAGGAGATATGCCTTCTCCTACTTAAAGCATCTGCCACTCGGTTCTCTTTTCCCTGAATATATGTAATCTTAAAATCATAATCCAAGATAAATTCTAACCATCTTCTTTGGTAACCATTAAGATGTGGTTGAGTGAATAGATATTTAAGTCCCTGATGATCCGTTTTCAACTCAAAAGGTTTTCAAAGTAGATAATGTCTCCACATTTGGAGTGCATGTATGACTGCTGCCAATTCTAATTCATGTGGGGCATAGTTCTGTTCATAGTTTTTAGTTTGCGTGATTCATACACAATAACATGTCCATCTTGGACCAGTACACCACATAAGCCTTCCCCTGAGGCATCAGTAATGACTTCAAATTGACCTTCCTGGTCAGGTACTTTCAAAATCAGAGGTGAAGTCTCAATAGGTCAAAGGCCTCTGGGCACTTTTTTGACCATTCAAACTTCTTTCCCTTTCCTTGCAAGGAAGTTATAGGATGTGCAGTTTTAGAGAAGTTTTTCACAAACTTCCTGTAATATCCAACAAGGCCCATAAAGCTTCGGACCTCATGAACATTTCTTGGTTCAGGCCATTCAGATATAGCCTTAATCTTGGCTGTGTCTATAGCTATTCCCTTAGCTGAAATTATATGACACATATACTATAAATCTTTTTGAAAGAAGGTACACTTAGAGAGCTTTCCATAAAGTTTATGCTTTCTTAGTCTCTAAAGAACAATTCTCAAATTTTGTAAATGTTCCTCTTCATTCTTAGAGTAGATTAAAATGTCATCAAGAAATACCAAGACAAACTTGTCTAGGCAGTCTCTGAACACACTGTTCATAAGATTCATAAATGCTACAGGTGCATTTGTCAACCCAAAAGGTAGAATAGTGAATTCATAGTGTCCATATCTAGTTCTAAAAGTTGTCTTATGAATGTCTTCATCCTTCACCCTCAATTGGTGATATCCTGATTGAAGATCAATCTTGGAAAATACTGCCACACCTCTCATCTGATCAAAAAGATCATTGATGTGGAGTAGAGGATACTTGTTCTTGATGATTGCTTTATTAGCATGCGATAATCTATACACAACCGCAAAGTTCCATCTTTCTTTTTCACAAAAATGACAGGTGCTCCCCATGGTGACACACTGGGTCTAATCAACCCTTTATCCAACAGATCTTGTAGTTAAGCCTTTAACTCCATTAGTTTAGTTGTGGTCATCCTATAAGGGGCTTTAGAAATAGGTTCTAACCTAGGTATTATATCAATGGCAAAATCAAAATCTCTCTTAGGGGCTAATCCTGGGAGATCATCTGGAAAGACATCCTTAAATTCTATGAGGAGGGGATACTTGTCAATATTTGGTCTTTCCTGACTCCTTCATCCCTACTTTGTTAAGTTTTTGGGATTCATAAAACATCAAGTCATCTTGGAAGTAGTTTTCCTTAGATTCATCTATTTTATCCATCTTGACATTAAAAAGTTGGCATCCTTTCCTCTGTGCTCTTTTTATTTGTAAGGTGAAAATTTGCCTCAGTTTAATTTCCCTAGGTTTCCCTTGAATATGAACTTGGTTTCATAGATCATCCAAACAATCTACTTTCTTGGCATAATAGTCTACTTTGGCTTGATGTCTCCATAGCCAATTTATTCCTAGGATGACATCATACGAGCCAAGTGGGGCTACATATAGATTTACTTCTGTGGAAAAGTTTGGAAGTTCAACCCAAGCTTCAAACAGGCATTGCTCTACCTGAGCCTTGGCGTGACTTGCATACTCTACAGACCAAGTATTTGCCATGAATCCTACTTTTCTAGGTATCTTATTTGCAATTTTGGAAGAAATGAAACATTCTGTGGCTCTTGTATCAATTAAAACTGAAATTGGAACTCCAAATAAAATGCCTGTTGTTTCTACTGGGGTAATTTGATACTTAGCTTGACGGTTGTCCAAGGCTGCATGGATACATTGCTGGAACGCCACTTGTTGGAAAGTTAGAGAATTCCCTCTTGGTTGAACTCCCTATGATTTGTTGGGACATTGATTGGCGTAGTGATCTCCACCGCATGTGAAACATCCCCCAACTGGTCCTCACCTCTCCTGAGGTTTGCCAAAATTGTTCCCATTCTTCTTGGAGTGGTTGTTCCCCTTTTTCTCTCCCCTAGACTCATTTTGTTTATTTTTGGCCACTTTATCATTCTTCTTAGTGTAATCCTATTTCATCCCCTTTTCTTTGAGGGTTGAGAAGATTGAGACCAATTGTATCTCTTTCTATTTCTTTCCCTATATGCTGATATAGCCTTCAGGTTCTGTTCTTGTCTAACGGCCTTCTCGTAAACGTGTTCCATGGTTGTAGGACCATGAACATTAACCTCACCCCCAATCTAGGAGTTCAACCCCATGATAAACTTCTAAACATGGAATTTCTCATCATGCTGATACTGTGGCACATATTTCAACAGTTGGGTGAATTTTTCCCAATACTCATTTACAATCATAGCTGCTTGTTTCAAGTTTTGGAAGTCTATGAATTTCTAATCACAGAATAGTTGAGGCAATCATCTTTGCCTAAATAGTTCTACGAACCTGTCCCAAGTAAGGCTTGTAGATCTCAATCCTAGCTCCATCTTTTTGTTCATCCACCATGTGGATGCTTCACCCGCTAGCTGAAATGCTCCCTAGACAGCTTTGGTAACCTCATTATAATTTCTAGTTTCAAAATACTTCTCCATCTCCGTAAGCCATGCCTCCACAGAATCTCCACCTACGGATCTATCAAATTTAGGTGGCATGACCATTTTCATGTCATGAGGCACTTCCATAGCCATCAGGATCCTCTTATCCCCATCATGCTTAGCCGCAGAGTTATTTTCTCCGTGCTGGCTTTGGGTGGTGTCATTATGGCGTTCCTTGCCATCACCCCCATCATAATTATCTTGTTTGTCTTTTGACTGGACTTCCACTTTGTGTTTGAGAGTTTCCACCCTCTCAATTGTTTCTCTCAACAAGGTCAAAATTTGGTCTAATTTAGACTCGGATTGCCCTGAAGGTGCTCCTTCATCTCGGCTATCCTCCATTTTGGTTCTAACTCGAACCTTTACTGCAATCTACTTCTTCCTAAAGTTTGCAGATTAATCAAGGATTAGTTTTCCATGCTATGCAACTTATTCATTACAAATCTATTCACATTCATGTAATCTTTAACAAGAAAGGAAATATTGTCAAATTTGCCAGTGCATTTCAGTTTTCCATTGGATTATATATAATCCACAAAATTACAAAATTGTGTTTACATTTTGTTCCTGCAAATCATTTACAATGTGGGATAACTTCTCATAATCGTGTTTTCTTTTTAGTCTCAGGAGATGAGGAAACACTCTGGTATTCCTTCACATCCTTCTTAATTACATTACATTCCTTAGGGATATTTCTCTTAGCTGATGTTTTAGGGGTAGAGGGTGTCACTGATGCTCCAGTAGAGTTAGGGGCAGCCATCTGTTCAGCTTTCCTTAACTCCCGCTTGATGCATTTCACGACATCAATGAAAGTTTCCTCATCAGATAACCATGCACCTACCAAGCATCCAGTCTGTTCTAGTTTCTCTTTCATGAAGTCTCGTGCCTTCAAAATCTTTTGTTGGCATAGGTAATGTCCATGTTCTGTTACCTTCTTGCGAGGTGTGGTTCTAATTTTTACCATGCTGGCATAGAAAAACCAAACATTAGCATACTTAATGTTGGATACATTAATCATCAAGTAGTGAACTCATTAGGTCCATGTGTTGAACTTGGTAGCTCTGATACCATATGTAACAACACTTTCCATAATGCTCAAGAATTAACTTAAAACATGTAACTTAATCAAGTCATTAATTAAGAATTGAAACAGATAATCAAATTTGAAACAAGGATTAATAATATTTTCCATCCATTAAGCATGTTAACCAAATCAAGATATAACATAACTTACAATCTAGTAAACTATTACTATTTTTAGTGAGTAACCATCACTAATCAAATACAAAATATACTCTAGGCATTACAATAAGTTTTTACATCACAATAGACCAACTGGTCACAATATGTAATTATTGTATCTGGAACCAATGCCATTTGTCTCCATAAGCCTCGGCTTGTCTCATGCTTGGGAAGGAGTGTCCCCCACTCATCTTCCTAACTAGAAGAGGCCCTACACTTCGTGGAAAGGTTAGACATTAGAACCCTAATAGGTTAGCCATCTGAGTATCTGGTGTTGTGTCCTTCCTAATGTCTCATGGTCACACACTATAGATCCCCTCTAACTTGTATGACACTACTGGAGACATTGGGCCATCTGGATCATTGTGGACCAATGATACATGCAGATACATATGCATCACTTTGGCCAAAGTTTTTATACAAATACATTACACCATGAATGTCGTCATATGTCCACCACCCTAACTTGACTTATGAGTTGCCATGTCCTACAGTTGTTTATAACAACCCAATTCCTTAGGTCTTGAATAAGTGGGATCAATTCTAATCATTATCCATGCTTGGACATTTGACTCCCTCCATAGGTTGGTTATAAGTTTCCAGTGACTCCTTGTCACATGGTTTGTTCATTGCACATTAGTTGACGATTTGACCCCTAGGTCAAACATGGTTCACATTTTTGGAAACAAGTCATTTCATATGACGAAATGGTATACATGTACCCAAGGCATGCCCTGCCCTTGATAGAGTAAACATATACTATTCATAACTTATATCATTAACAAAAGGTCTTACATGCAGACTCATAATAATTGAATGAATATTCTATTATAAATTCATTTCAATGATTTCATATCAAGACCATGTTCGCAATGGTTCATCCTCCTCTATGTTTGAGAATATAAATATACAATTTTGATAATCAAGATAACACAGAAAGTGTTTCACAATTGGCTTATCATATAAGCTCGATTGGTATTAATTGTGGTGTTGTCAACACACTATTATTCACAACATTAACCTGACTTTCATCACAGTCAAATAACCATATCATGAATCAATAATGCCTTCGTGGCTGTAACCACAATCTTAAGACTGTATCATTATCTTTAGTTAATAGTTGATAGGGAGCTATTGCCTGCTCCACTCAAGAGTTTATACTCTATTCAAGTCAGAATATGATGAGAGATATCATTTCTTCACCAACCCAGCTGATATAGCTCGGGCTCTAGTTATCATTTGCATAGTATATGATATAAAAGTGTTACAGTCAGGTCATGCAACCCTAACACTGACATAGAAAGAATTCTTATCAAGGCTCAGCCACCTGACCTTGAGCATGAATACAGTCATCCCAAAAAACTCAGCCTTACGACCTTGAGTATGAATCACAAACTTTATAAACAACTCGACCTTAAGGCATGGAGTATATAACACAATCTTTTTAATTAACTTGGCCTCATGGCCTTGAGTATGAATCACATACTTTATAAATAACTCAACCTTATGGCCTTGTGTATAATACACAGTCTTTTCAAAGGCAGTCGTAGCTCAGATTCTAGCCACGAGCCTTCCCATCTATAGAAAAAAGACATAATATTTCTTCAGCCTCACAGCCTGGAATGTAGTTTAAATAGAGTTTCAAAGATACATAATTGGTTGTATGGCCTTGAGCAATATATAAAGATTTCTAAAAGATCAAAACTCAGCTCAATAGCTGACGACAAGCTGGTAAAGATGGATCAACCATTAAGGCTACGAGCTCATTCATGATAAAGGGATAATTTGGAAAGCTCAGCCTTAAGACCTGGAGCCACCAGATGTTAACATTTAAAAATCAAATGCTCAGCTGTAACAGCCTCGAGCTTCATTCAGATAAAGATTTTAAATAGTAATAAACTTAATTCTTTGTTTAAATGTTTAAATCATTAATGAAGAATAGGATTAGAACCTTATAATACCTAAGCAAGGATAGTTTACGAGTCATCACACTAGTCCCACACTCTTGTAAGTGCACTTGGCTCTATATTGAGTTCCCCACTCTTTTTCCTATTCTATCCCATGAAGAAAAACCAAAACTTCCCAAAACAACAACTAACTCCCTTACTACGAAAGCACTTTTCCTAATTTTAGTTTCCAACCTCCCTCGATTCCATGCATGCCAAAAATAAAGGTAACCTCCTTTCCTCACCTGATTGGTTCCTCAAAAGGTGGCTACCATCAAGCATCATGCTCGAAGGTGGATGAGCTAAAAGCTCTCCATCCTTCACTAAACCGACCAACAGGTTGAAAGCATTAGACTAATATCAAATATAATGACATAAGAGATAATAATATGATTATTATCATGGCAATTTATCCTACAAAAGGGTTTGAAATCCTTACTAATAGGATTAAAATGAAAACAAGGAAGCATAAAAGAACACATCTAGTTTATCGAATGTCATCGAGAGATTCTTCTCCGAATTTGACTATCATCCTTAGTCAAGAGACTAAGGAATACTATCCTAGAGAACAAAAGATTACGAGAGACTTCCATCACTCTCTACATGATTGTCTCCTCAACATGAGATGATGCTTCCAAAACATCAACTGGTGTCCATGACTAGTCTAATTGCATGAAGGACATAACAATTCTCAGAGAACAAGAGAACTAAGGAAAGAGACATGACACATGTCAACATACGCATAGAGAGGAAGGACATAATAGTCGACACTCAGATGGCTATTCGACCCTTTGCTTTCACAATGTCCAACCTTCCCTCCAGAATGATACTCTCCTTCCTTCTTGAAAGGATGTTCATTTTCCTATTCACACTCAGGACCACAAGATCATGAACAGTGTATCATCATCATTATATTTCATAGCTTAATTTAGTCAATATATAAAGCAGATCATCATCAATAACTTTTTTGTAATCAAGAGTTAGATCAAATATTTCCACAATATCAAATCAATTAACTATGTTTAATCCTCCTAATTATCATACTGAGTTAATGATTAAGTCTAGTTGTAAGTTGGGGATGTAATAAACAAAAGCCAAGGCATTACCTGAAATGATTGTATCTGGTACACCAACCTTGGCCACTAAATCTTCATAGAAGTTCAAAAGAACACTCTCATTAGCTTCTTTCAAAGCTACTGCCTCTGTCCACTTAGTAAAATAATCTGTGGCTATTAATATCCACTTGTGACAAGAACTTGAAGATGGGTTAATTGCTCCAATGAAATCAAGGCCCCACTTGGTGAAGGGCTGATTAGTTGTGATGGGTTGTAGTGGAAAGGCTGCCAACTTCTGCTTGCCTGCAAATACAACATATTTCACACAATTTCTTACCTAGGTATGCACATCTTTGAAAAGAGATGACCAGTAATATCTAGCCTTGATGATTTTTAAGGCTGTTGTACAAGCTACAAAGTGACCACCAGCTAGTCCATCATGGAACTCTTGTAAAACTTTATCGATCTGATTGGTTTCAATGCATCTTAAAAGCACTTCATTGTAGTCTTTTCTAAATAAAATATCATTGAAAATGACATATGGAATGGTCTGCAGCCTATAATACCTTCTTTTTGTTGCACTTAGCCCTGTTGGGCACTCCTCAGTCTGCAAACAGTGAATCATCTCTAGTGTCCAGCTTGTATTATTGGCCAAAACAACAAGTACAATAGCATTATGAGCCATTAAAACTACCTCTTCTTGCATTTTTACATCATTTTCTATTATTTCAGCTAGTTGTTTGTACAGTCCTTTGCCCCTAATCATCTTAGTGGTTTTAATATCAACATTGTACTCCATCACTTTGGTAACCCAACCAGCTCTTTTATCTGCCAGATCCTTGTTCAACAAGAATTCTTTCACACTTGGATGGGCAACCATCAGCTAAATTTTATTATTTAATAATATGTGCCTAAATTTTTAAGACTTCTTATTACAGTAAGTACATGCTTTTCAACAAATGTGAACCTTTTCTCATAGCCTTCTAACCCCTAGTTGAAAAAGGCTATTGGTTGCTCCTGGCCTTCCTTGTTCTATTGAGTTAGCATAGCAAAGATGGTGTCAACTCCTCCATGGGCATATAGAATGAAATCTTTTGAAAAGTTTGGGTTTATTAATGTTGGAGCTCCTGCTATAGCTACTTTGATGTCTTCAAAGTTGTCCTTTCCTTCTTTAGTATAGTTGAAACCAATATTCTTTTTCAACATGGATGTTAGAGGCTTTAATAAACTTGCAATATTTGGAATAAACTGTCTAACAAAATTGATTCTTTATAAGAAACTTTTGCAGTCCCTTTTTGTGGGTAGGCAAGGGTAAGGCTGAAAAAACACTTACTCTTTCTGGATCAATTGTAATCCCATGTTTGGAAATAGTGTGACCCAGTAGCTTACCTTCATTAACAACAAATATGCACTTTTTGGGGTTTAGTGAGACTCCATATTCTCTACATATTTCAAAGACCTGCCTAAGATGAGAAAAGTGATCTTTTGCATCCCTAGAGAAAACAATTATGTCATCTAGATAAACCAAAACAAACTTGTTCATGATGCCTTGAAAAGCCATATCCATGGCTCTCTGAAAGGTTGCTCTAGCATTTGATAACCCAAATGGCATCTTTTGATAAGCCATAGTTCCCCGCTTGGTTGTAAATGTTGTTTTATACTAGTCTTCTTCTTTAACCAAAATCTGGTTATACCTTGAAAAGCCATCCAGCAAAGAAAATCTTTCAAAAACTTAAACCACCTACAAAATCTACTCCATTGAGGGCAACAGATAGTGATCCTTCAATTATGCCCTGTTCAGGTCTCTAAAATCAATGCACAACCTGATTTCTCAATTTTTCTTTCAATGTTGCTTTGAATCATCTTGTTTAGTTAAGTCTTCATCAAAATTTCTAGCTTGGGGTTAAGAGGCCTTTGCTTCTGCCTCACTAGTTTTGCACCTAGTTCTAGCTCTATTGTATGTTGAGCTAGCTCAAGGTTAAAACATTTGAGGTCTTTGTACTCCCAGGAAAAAATATCATCAAATTCCTTACATAATAACACAAATGCATGCTTATCTTCAGTTGTACACACCTTGCCTAACTTGAGAAGCTTGGACTTGAAAATTTCAATTGATTCATAGTGCTCCTCCTTGATCAATATGTTGGCTTTCTCTTTTCTCAGCTGCTCATTTGAATTGAAAATTGATTCTAAAGTCACAATACCTTTGGGAACTTATTTTTCCTAAGTTGTACAATCTAGTCTTCAAACTGTTGCTATAATTTCTGTTGATTACCAGCTAAAAACTCAGCTTCTTCAATGAGAAAAATTTGCTATCTGATCATCACTTTCAAATACCTGCCAATGTATGTTGTTGTCAAGGACTGATGGTCTCACAACTACCTTCACATACTACTGTTGCTCAATATTTCTGATTTCTTATGGTATATCAAATTCAGCCCCCATGGTTGCAAGCTTATTAGCTTGTTTGTTTTGGTTCCTAGGCCAAACAGTAGGTTAAATGCATCAAAATCTTCAATTAAGTTCAATAATCTATGCTTATAAGACTTTAATAGTCATTTTTAGTGACATTAATGTTCCTTACCTAATTTGCAACTAACTCACTATCACCGAATACCTGCATACACTTAATGTTCTTTTTCCTTGTCCATTCCAAGCCATGAATGAGTGCCTCATATCCTGTTGTGTTGTTTGTACAAATGAATGCAAATCTGAATGCTGCATAGTACTTCTCATTATTAGGTGAAATGAGCATAGCTCCACCACTAGAACCAACTTTGCTTCTTGCTCCATCAAAGTACAACTGCCATAAATCATTATTTTATTATCCCTCTTATTGTTTCTTCTCATTTTCTCCTTTCATAAGATTAGGAACAGGGTGATTCTGCTCATGAATCATGTAGATGCCTAACCCAACTTCCTCTAATTGCTTGTAGGGGTCATCTTCATGGTTTTTAGATGCCCATTCATCTAAAAATGGGTCTGTTATGTTCTCAATTGGGGTGTTACTCTCATGAACAACAAACTGTTCCTCCTCATGATAGGTCAAATTAGCATTAACAACACTAGGAACATAAGGTTCAATGTGGTCCTTGGCAATATTTTCAGACTTTACAGTCACTCTTGTACCATACCTTGTCTTAAAACACATATGGGACCAATCAGCTGATAGATAACCTCCCAACTTTACTGTGAAATCCCTGGAAAGGCACAAGGCAAAGTATGGGGGCAGATCTATATGACATATATATCTTGTGGGATTGCAAAATTTGGGCAAGCATGCAAGGTAAGATCCAAGTTTTTGATTACTCCAAGGGTATTGATGGATGAGCCATCTTGTGTCATAGGTTTGGACATTGGTTCATAAGTCAGTCCTAACTTATCCACTATCTATTTTGGCATTACTAATGCTCTAGCACTTGAATCGATCATACAATTATGCACAAGGTTTTTACCAATGATTAGTGAAACATAAAATGGTGTGGGTTTGAGATCTTTGGCTTGCTGTTCATTCTAAACTAGTGGATCATTTGCAAGCACTACCCTAGGCTGGTCTCTTGGCTGGTCATGATTGGTCTCATTGTTCACAGAAGTATTAGATAAGGCATTTTGTAATAAATCTTTTTAGCCTGGAAGAGACAATGATTCCCACATAGACATGCTTATGTTTGCCTTTTTCATATAATCAATAATATTAAAAGGAAATGAACCAACCTTTGGCTATTCCCTTGAAGCAACATGATCTTCTTACTATTGTACTTGCTATGGCTACCCTCTTGGCTGATTTTCACTTGGAACAGGCTGTCCCCTTCGTAAAACATGAACATTTGACTGGTTTGATGGACCAACAACACCTTGCCGACTTGATTAAGCCTAATTTTGGCCTCTTCCAGCTCGTTGTCCTATATCAATGGCTCTCTTTTTGGCTCTCATGTTAGCTACTATGGACTAGGTAGATTGGTTTTTCCCCTGTGTATGATTAACCCCGCAAAAATCCTCACCTTGTCAATTCATGAATGCTACATCAGGATGCTCCTGTTCGGGATTATAAACTTGTTGTTTTGAAACTTGTATAGTACTTTGCTAGACAATGACATTATTTTGCACAATTAAGGCCTGCTTAATCATGCCATTTGAGCAGGTTGATTGGTTGTGCAGTTGGTTACATGGCTAACACCAATCGTACTCATGTGCCATATTGTTTTGCACTAGTATTAACTCTCTAGCTGAGCTAGCAGCATGCTGGTTGTAAGGCTAATAAGGCCTTGTGTTGAAACTCCTTTTTTGGCCTTGGTTTTCAGGATGATATGAAGGTCTGTTCTGTTGGTTACTTTGCTGGTTATTTTCCTACTTATTTTGGTATGGGGGTTGATAAGGCCTGTAAACCTAGTTCTACTACTATTTCTCTATACTCACTAATTTATTGCTAACTATTTTTAACATCCCTTCTTGATCTTGGAACATGCCTTTAAGTTCTTGCAAGTCATGGGATGGGGCTGGGATAGCATTTGTTTGAGTAGAAACTTGATAATTGAGGGCTGGTACAATAGGTACAACAATAAGAGGTGAAATTTGCAAAGGGATTGATCATTGTATCTCTAGAAAAATAGGTATTGACAGCCTTGGGGATATTTTACCAGCCTGAATTAGGCTTTTTTCAGCTCTTATGTCAACCTCATAAGCGCCTGGCAATGTGGTACCACCCATTGATTGGACCATTACTGTAATATCACTATTTATAGCTCTAAGAAAGTACAAAAATGCATGTTCAGCAGTAGGTCTTACTACTGCTGGTATTCTATCCCATGTCCGTTGAAAATGGAAGTTGAATTTAGCCATATGCTCCTGTGGAGCTCTCTTTATTGTGCTGAGTTGTTCAACTAACGATAGATTATCTGACTTGTCTTCGAATTGCTTCTTCAAAGTGTCCCCTAATAGATCCAATGATGTAATTGAGCCAACAACCAATCCTCTAAACCATTGAAGGGCCTTACCCTTTAGAGATGCAGCCAACAATCTCACTGCAACATTCTCCTGCGTTATGTGATGGACTGAACATAATGTAGCAACATCTTTTATATGTTCAATTGGAGTAGTTTGGTATTCACATGTGAAGAATGGTAAGCCTCTTAGGGCTGCCACTGAAATGTCATCATGTGCTGCAAGCAACAATGGGCTACCATCATCGAATTACACAAAAAGATATCTTCTCACCATTGGTGAAGGTTGAGGGGTTTGTGGAGTTTGTATTTAAAGATCTATCACCAAATTTCTTTGATCAAACTCTGCAGTCCTGATACTTGGAGGAGTAGATTGAGTTCTCCCTACTGGATTGGGTGTTCTTATTGTTGTTCTACCTCTTCTTCTGGGAGGTGACAGTTGTAGATACTCAAACAGAGTTGAACTACCTCTCGTTTGGACCTTTCTCATGTGCTATATTCACTGGATCTCCAAAAAATTAGAATTTTGAGTCACCAAGTATGCTATTTTTTTTACCTCTAAAAGACTGAAACTCTATTGTGCATACCAAATAGCAAAGAAAAATGTGTCTAAGTGGCCTGAAACTCTATTCAGAGTCTCACTGGGTGTGCCAAAAACTATTTTCATGAAGGATTACGTCCTGAATGCTAAGCCTTTACAAGCTTGACAATCCCATGTAACATGGGAACATTCTTAGACTGTGGTTTTATCTATTACGAGAATGGACCTCCAGAAGAGTTGGCTCCCTTTAAAATGCCCCTTTGTATTTGTAAACTTGTGAGGAAAAGAGATAGAAGAATATTGAAATAAAATGAACTGAACTGAAATCTATCCTAAAGGGGGTGATGCACCAATGTTTAATTCTTCTATGCAATCTGATTCACAAATACTTTCCAATATATCTATTCTTACAACTCAAACTAATCAAATCTACCACAAAAATGTTTCACAAAAAGACATGAAAAGACTTGGACAATTTGTAACCTGTGAAAAACTTGTAATTTTGTGTACTTGCATCCAATAAATGAGATAGAAAATTCAAAGGTTTTAAAGCAAAAGACGGTAAATTCCTATCAAATCACTCAAAATGAGACAAGACACCTGAATCTGAATAGAGGAACAAATGATTGTATTGATAATAGAAGGAATATCTACAAAATAACAATGAAATGCTAAAAATCAACTACTGCTACTGCATAAAATTGTAAAAAATGGTTGATTTACAAGACAATCTCTCTCTCTACAATGTACAAAGCAAGGAAAAAGCAAGAACTAAGAAAAAAGCATGAGCTTTTTTCCCTATAATACAAAATCTGTCCCAAAAAGTGAAAGAGAAGTTAACTCCAACTCAACTGGACTCCAAAATATGCATGAATGACTCTGAAAAGGAACCCCAAGTTGTTGGGTGAGCACAAGAGAAAATCCTAAAAATTAGGCCCCAAAATTGCTCCAAGATGAGCAAAAATAGCTCAGAACTCCATCTCCAAAGATAGTTGACCAAAAAAGATGCCAAAATTAGCCAAGTTTGACCCCAAGGCAAAAATAAAAAAAAGATACCTCTCCTGCATGAGTTTGCACTCTAGTTCAACTCCTCTATTTTTGCATGATTAGAGGGCAAAAAATAACCTATTTTAACAATTATTAAATGCAATCAATGTGATTTGCATTAATAAGTGTTGTGCAATACTTTTTTCTCCTCTAGGTTATTACATAACAAACATTAAGGCAATTTATAACATTATTGCACTTAATAATTATTAAATTACATTATTTTAGTCTTCAATTAATGCAAAAAACAAAAGGGGGTTTATTTAGTCTTTATTAGCTCTTAAGGCAAAAATTAATTCCTCCTCTCATCTACATGCAAAAATATCACCCTATGCTTCCCTTAGGCTTATAAAAACCCACATCCCTATGCAAAATGTCAAAGTCAAAGAATAAGGTCAAAAGACCCTTATTGCCTTCATCAAACCTTCCACCTAAAATTCCTAATCATTTGATTAGATTATAAGGTTAAAAGGAAACATTAGAATTCACAAAAAGCATCATTAAACCCCTTATGACTCCCTCGGCCACCTTCAAACTCACTAGGTCCTCATGACTTAATAGTCTTGACCACGAGCATCTTTTGGAGATAATGTTTTTTCTTTAAAAAAAGTCAAAAGACTTCAAACAACCATGAGCTAGGGCTTCTTGGTGTTGAACAAAACAAGTTTGAAACCCTAACATTTCATCATTTTGCTTTTTTTTACATTCCCAAACTTATGTTGAAGCACCACCACCATTACGAGGGTTTGAGGGTCTGTTGAAGACATTCCTAAGCTCTCTAAAGGGTTTCAATGGCCATTTCTCTACCATTATAGAGAAAACTTGCCGTTCACTTTTTTGTTGTAAGTAAATCTCTGCATTTTCAACATGTTTTTGCAAGAAAAATGATTAAAAAAATGCTCCCTATTTTGTTGTTTCTACTACTTCCTAGCATGTTCTATGCTATTACAGTGATTTCTATCATTTTGATGTATTTTTTTTCAAAAAAGGTGAAAGAAAATGAGGAATCTCTAGAAATTTCTGTCTTATATTCATTTAGCTTTGGCTCTTTGACTAGCATAGTGTATATGTCTTTATTCTTCAGGAAACTACCTCTCATGATGAAAACACTGAAAGCATTATGAAGCCCATTTTCACTTCATACTAATTTATCAAGAAAACCTGAGACTCTATCTTCCTTTTTAATGGGTGTATATGACAATAGAGTTTGAAAGAAGAGTGTTGTCCTTTGATAGCTAAGACCTCTGCTAGGTATCTCTTCACAAAAAAATGCATCCAGTTTTCCTGTGTGTGCTCCTCATATAACATACCCCTATGTTGCACCTACTTTGATGAAATATGCTGCTATTCATTGAACTTTTGCAGAAAATGCTTGAGGGTTTCCTTTTCTATGCCTCTTTTGACAAACCCTGGCTAGAGTTTTTTTCCATTGTGCTCAGGTAGCTTGTTCTACCATGCCTTTGAGGTTCCTATAGGTTTCTTTTATCATTTGACATTTATGAAACAAAAAGGTGTAAAAGGCTTTGTATGCTACTTCCTTTCTTCTCTATTTTCTTCTCATGTTGCTTTGGTATTCTGCTTCCCAAAGAAATAATGAAGAAGAAACAAAACCCTTGTTTTTTCCTCTATTGTTTCCTCTGGTAAACAATGACTTCATGTGGCTATGTAGTCTCTTATTTTCTAGCAAATATAGCTTTGAGGAGATGATTTCTTTGTATACTTCCTTTAGACATTCTAATTTAAACTATATGACAATCACACTCCTTTTGCTCATTCTTCAGAAGTTTTGAAACAAAACTATCATTTTAAGGGCTCCTTTAGGTAAGCATTTTCCCTCTTGAGAACAAAAGTGATAAAGCTTATTTCTTCATGAAAATTGTATTTTTTATACTCTGTAGTGGAGACAAATTTGTAGCTCCTTGATGCTAATCCATTAACTATTTTATGGCTGCTACTACATCTCCTCATCTCTACATTCTTAAATGCTCCTGTAGCATTATGAAAAAGCTTCATATTGTAACAATATAAAAATGATGAAAGTTGTGCATGAACTTCATTATATAACTACTCTTTTGTCTATGACTGTCATCACAGATTTGAAACCCTTTTCATGTCTTGTAAAATGTTTATTCTATTGTTATCAAACATTGTTTCATAATTGTGTTGTCTTCTTTGTAGTTTAATATGCTCCTATGATGCTTGATGACTGTATGCTTTCTAGTCTTCATTCCACAATATACATTGTTCACTGTTGACTATCCTCTAGGCCATTGAGGCAGTCTTCTATCATGTTTGGTACACGACATATTCCTCTCTAGAACTGTTGTTGTAATTGATGCTTCCTTCTATGGTTTGGATAGGCTCCTTTCCTTCTATATCCCCTTATCTCTACATTGAGCAATCATTGCTATGTTCATTTATCATACCTTTGCATGAATTGTCCTCACTTTCACACTCCTACAAGGGTCTTAAAATTTATATGCAAAGTGAATATAGTAAGTATATTTGGGTCTTCTTAGGGCATACAAACTTCATACTTACTGCCATTCTACCCCTGGTGTTACAGTAATTAGGACTGTATTCTTGTATACAATTATTTATTGCTTATCTAGATGTATGTGCAATCATGGGACTGCTTTTCTTCTGTGTGCAGTGTCCTTTGATCATCATGATTGTCTCTTATTAGTTGGTTGCTCCCTAATAGTTGGTCTGCCATCCATAATGAATGCTCTATACACTTACAGATCTTTCAACTCCTTCAATGGTATAGTCATTTTGATGTGGCTCTTATGCTTTACTGTGCTTTGTATGACTATTCCTCTAAAACATTTTCCAACATTGTAATCATTATCTCCAAACTGGGAAGAGACTATTATCATACTAGGTGTTGTCCATCCCCTCCTTGCTTGTTCATACTGTCATGCAGGTGTCTTCTATCAATTTGCCTTGGAAACATACATAACTTGTCTAGTTTTGTGGATTGCCTCTTGATAGAGATGGATGTACCCTCTATCTTAGTCTGACTATTTTCTCTCTAGGATGATTGTTGTAATCACTGTGTCTACTACTATCCTAATCATTGCATTTATTTTGTCAAACTTCTTCACCACCAAACAATAACTACTCTTTGACCCTTGTGCAGAGTCCTAATCCACTATCATTGCTACAGACTTTATGTTTTATTCTTGCTTTGGAAACATACATAACTTGTCTAGTTTTGTGGACTGTACCCTCAATACTATTCCTTATTATCTGGCATGAGTGTCCTTTCATGTGATCTCTTGTTGCTTTTAGGGTACTCTACTGCTCCTTTGTCTTTTTATGACACTTGATTGCACCTCTTCATGATTTTACCATCATTTATGGTTGTTGCAACAAGTGACATGACATTAATGAATGATCTTGATGTACTTGTACCTACACAATGAACAAACATGTTAGATAAAAAACTAAGGCTAAATCCTCTCTTTTGATTGTTTGATCAGATTTTCTCCTTCCTACTTCATCTTATACAGCTGATGCTCTATTTATCTGTTCCATTTTGTTGATCAAATGTAAAATAATAAGTACATTTTGAGTTACTACATATAGAAGTAGAGATGAAACCTTGAGCTCTAACATCATGTTTTACTTCCTCCTCTAGGTTCAATTAGAGCTACCACTAGGACAACTAGAGATGTTGGTGCAGACAACAGGATTCGTCATTCACTCAGGCAATGGCTGTGTTGGGTCTTTTCCTGAATCTGCAGAGGGTTTGCCAGTTCCAATGCATAGGCAGATTCGGCCAACTAATACAGGAGGTTGCGTGAGCTGCCTCCCCTTCACTTCTAGTTTTGCCGCACCAAGGGGGGTATCCCTATAGCTAAAGATTTGAACTTTGACTTGACCAACAGAAATATTTAGCTTTACAGCAACAGGCAGAATACTCTCATGTATGGACCAAGGTTTTCATGATAAGTCACTAGGCTGGCAATGTTCTTGGACATATCTAACTGGTTAGGAATGAGAGTATGCAGGGGTCCTATTTCTACTTCTACAAACTAACAGGTTTGAATTTTGAAATGGTTTGTATTTGTGTTTTAGATGCAAGACAAGGGGTTTTGGGTCATAACTACTTCACAAGGGCAGACCGGTACCTATCTCAGGGCAAGGAGTCAACTAGACGTATACAAGTGAATGGTTTGCACTGGCACTCAAGTTTCAAGGGGTTAGGACTGGTATTTGCCTTACAAATACCACCCAAGACTGAGTATTTAGTTGCCTCTACTTACAAACATCCCTGCTGACATACACTCTTCTTCATACTTAACCTAAAATAGTTTAATCCACTCCTTGAATAGAAATCACAGATCAAGCATGCAATACAACAAATATATATTCTAGAATCTAAGGAACCCTTAGCAACTAGATTTAGAAGAAGCAATGCGTACAGCAAATGGAGACAAACAACTAAACACATGCACAAAGCATTTTTCATATAAAAATAACATGAAACTGAATAGATTTGCAACATGCATTCAAAATGTAACTCATAAACTCCAAAATGAGATAGAACAGCCAAGAAATACTCTGTTCTTTATTATTTCCTCCAAAAATGCCCAAGTCGTCAACTTATGCAAACAACCTTCAGCATCAGGCAACATGTGAATGTCATATTTATCAAACAATGCATTGTCATATGAAATAAAACACCTATTATCATCTGTATCAGCAATATGCATTGTAAAATGGTCTCCTAGTTGGACTAAAAATTGAAAGCACTCAAAGTCCACCATATAGCTAGGATCATCAGGCCTTATTTTATCATAAGCTGGCATATCAAAGAAGAAGCTTTCACATTCACAATTGTGCACCTCGTGCAAACAATCATCAGCTGCACCAAATTAGAAAGGATCAGACTCAGGCACCTCTCTATAATAACCTTCATTATATATGTTGGTCTCTCTTTCATCAGGATGAAAATCAGAATCCCTATCAATAATAGTGCCTTGACTTTCACCATACTCAAACAGATCCTCCTCAGCATATGTATCAAAAAGGGTTGATCTAAGCATCACAATTTCATTATAGTATGCCGTTGGTTCATGGGCAACCAAACATGTATTTTCATTACCAATGAATTCCTTGTGTGGAGGAGTATCAGCCTGTGTGTCATAAACAAAACTATAATCAAATAAAGAACAATCATGCTCAGCACTACTACTTGTTTCAATCTATGATTGCTCTTCATCATCTCCATGTGTCTGAATAAAAGGCAATGATTTCTTCTCTATCTTGTGCACAATACTCACAATCATCTCCACAAACCCATTCAAACAAGTATTCATTACTGTCCATAACCTCATCATTGTTTCCAAAACCAGATACCTCAACCATGGAATGGGAGTCACCACTAATTCTCTCATTGGCATCCTTCACTGGTGAATAATCCAATTGAGCATTATCATCAACATTATGTTCAAACATAGCAGCATTGTCAACTTCTATATTTTCATTTTCATATTTATCTTCAAATGATGCCATGATCACTTGGTCATTTGCAGCCTTACAACTATTATTCACACCAAAGCCTGTAGACAAGGAATTTTGTATGTGCTCATTCCTCATTTTTTTTGTGTTTTCTAAAAACTTGTATGCCATTTGCACATCTGTTATCCTGAATTCCCTCAACATTGCACTAGAGCCCATCTCAAAAGCTTCAAAATACATATTAATGCATGCTAGAATATCAGGTCTGAAGGCTTCAGGGATTTGTGAAAGGGCAATTACAAATCTATGATTGAAATCAATACTGGGCTCTTCATCTTGTCTTCTAATTTCCATTAACTTTACAACAAGATCAGTAGGGCAAATTCTTTTCTAAAACAATCAACAAGTTCATCCCAGCAGGCAAAGGATCTCTTAGGGAAGCTCAAATACCAATCTCTAGCTCTAGCACCAAAGGATCTAAAAAAAAACCTCATCCACATATCCTCATCTCTGAATGAGTGTTTCTCTATGAAGCTGTGAAAATTTTGGATATGTGTACCCCCATCACACACACTGTGTCCACTAAATCTAGGCATCTGATTATAAATCTGAGTAGGCATACTTTCAAATTCATAATCAACCCATGACAAATCTAATTGGTCATACAGAGGATCAAAAGAGCTGATAAGAGGTTTAGCATTTTGGCTAGTAGACACAACATGGTTATTATCTAACTGAGCTTGCCTAGCCTCTAAGGATATCAACCTATTCTTTATCTCTTCAATTTTTTTACATAACACTTCATCCCCCTCTTAGCTGAGTATGGATGAATACATATTTGGATTCATGAAATTTTCAATCTCAGACATCTTATGTCTACCTAAGACCTAAGGCTTCCCCTTGGCATCTAACTTTTGCAATAAAACAACAAATACAAGTGGGAAGACACTGTGTACCTTTTCTCATCTAGATGCTGAAGTCGTGAATAGAAGATTCTTTAGATCACAACAACATACATTGGCCTTTCATGTGCACTGAAATTTTTGCAGAGTCGCCACCTCTCCAAAGAGGATAAAATTTTCAAACAACTAAAAGCTCATCAAAGAACAAATATTTTTCTGAGTTCATTCTGCCAGCAGAGCACCATTCTTCACATGAAAGATCCAGATATCAACTCCCTAGCAGAGTCACCACTTTGTTGGGTCTTCTCCCAAATCTGCAGAGGGTTTGCTAGTTCCAATGCATAGGCAGATTCAGCCAACTAATACCGGAGGTTGCGTGAGCTGCCTCCCCTTCACTTCTGGTTCTGCCGCACCAAGGGGGGTATCCCTATAGCTAAAGATTTGAACTTTGACTTGCCCAATAGAAAGATTTAGCTTTACAACAACAGGCAGAATACTCTCATGTATGGACTAAGGTTTTCATGATAAGTCACTAGGCTGGCAATGTTCTTGGACATATCTAACTAGTTAGGAATGAGAGTATGCAGGGTCCTATTTCTACTCCTACAAATTAACAGGTTTGAATTTTGAAATGGTTTGTATTTGTGTTTTGGATGCAAGACAAGGGGTTTTGGGTCATAACTACTTCACAAGGGCAGACCGGTGCCTATCTTAGGGCAAGGAGTCAACTAGACATATACAAGTGAATGGTTTGCACTGGCACTCAAGTTTCAAGGGGTTAGGATTGGTATTTGCCTTACAAATACCACCCAAGACTGAGTATTTAGTTGCCTCTACTTACAAACATCCCTGCTAACATACACTCTTCTTCATACTTAACCTAAAATAGTTTAATCCACTCCTTGAATGGAAGTCACAGATCAAGCATGCAATACAACAAATATATATTCTAGAATCTGAGGAACCCTTAGCAACCAGATTCAGAAGAAGTGATGCATACAACAAATGGAGACAAACAACTAAACACATGCACAAAGCATTTTTCATATAAAAATAACATGAAACTGAATAGATGTGCAACATGCATTCAAAATGCAACTCATAAACTCCAAAATGAGATAGAATAGCCAAGAAATGCTCTGTTCTTTGTTATTTCCTCCAAAAATGCCCAAGTCTTCAACAACTGAAAAAATGAGTGACACAATTCGCTATATAGCAAGAACGTGTACTCAACAATTAATTACATGGTCATTTCAAAATGCTGTTAGATACAATGCACCATCTGAATGGTGCCTAAAGCAATCAATGCAGCATGAAGAAGAAGGAAGAGGAGGTAAGATTGGAAAATGTGCAGCCGTTTGAGAAATTTTCATTAAAATGGTAGCTAGCTTGTCCCTTCAGACCCATACCCCTCCAATTTCTCCATTAACGACCAACCTACCCGCAACTTCGTGCTTTGCAATGCTTTCCCACCTAGAATGTAGCTGTGAATGCACAGGAAATCCTTCACTGAAATTTGAAATAGGGCCGTCGATTCCTTCCTCTTCACCAAGATCTACGGCCTCAAATTGCTTTGAAAAGTCGTTGACCAATAGAGTCACGCCACACAGGCAGCTTTTTTCCATTGCTGACTTTTCCCTCTTCCATTTTACCTTTTTCGCCCAATTTTGCCTTTGTATATGCAAAATGGATATACATACAACTGCCCTTTGTATCAACCTTTATATCTGCAGTTGTAAATGAGATTGCATAAGGCGGACCCCAAATCATTGTGAAATAAATTGAAACTGCAATCGGGTCTGGCTTGCATTCTCATTCCTTGTATCATCGCTTTGTATATTGCACATACATTCATACATACAACACAGATTCCAGCATAGTTGTCAATCGGATTGAAATTACCTTTGAAATCTGGCATGTATCTTTTCCTCTGCATCTCGTGTTGTATATCGCATATACAACGCGCTATATACAACCCGTGGACCCCAACCACTTATCTGCCATAACACATTCTCCTTTCGCATCTGGGTTGTATCTACGCCTTTGCATCTTCTTTTGTATATGCACACATACATACAACCACGGGATATACAACTGCGGGTTCCACCAGGTTCATGGAAGCTTTGTTGACTTTGACCACACCTGCTTTGCATATTTCCTTGTATCTATTCGTTGTATATCCGAATGTATATTGGGAACATACAATCCCAATATACAATGGCGGACTTCAACCATTTCACAAATACAATTAATTCCTCAGCCGTGTCCAGCTTATACATCGCCTACTTGTATATTCGCTTGCATGTTCGATTGCATGTGCAAACATACAATCACCTATGTGCAATCGGTGGGTCCCAGGCTTTGCATCTTTTGCGTGTGCGACTTGTATATTCATCAGCCGATGTATCATTTTATTTGTATATCTGCTTGCATCCCTCCTCTTTGCATCGTTGGCCATCGGAAAGGCTATTAGTTGAGTTGTCGATGCATATTGTTTCACCAATGATCCTTTTGCATATCCTCCTTGTATGTGGCGAATGTATATGACCCTTGCATCTTTGCGATGTACATTTGCGCTTGTATCTTGGTGATGTATGTTTCCTTTGCATATCACCATTGTATTTTCCCATTGTATATCAAACATATATGCAAAATATACATGCAAACCCTTACATACAAGTACAGAATCTGCGATAGAATATGTGTCATGCCCGCGACAAGCCCTCATGTATGTCACCATACAAGAGGGCTAAAAAGATGGAAATATATATATTTTTTAAAGTTTGAATGCATCAATGAGTGACTTGCAAAGAATAAGTGCACGTATAGTCGTAGTTGACGACACGAAAATGGAAATGTTAAGATGTTGAAGGTCCTTGGGTTGCAGAATTTGGGGGCCTTGATCCCCAGGTATATCCTGATGAGGTGACTCTGACTGAGCACTCAAATGAGTGCGTCTGCGTCTAGGTGGCATCCTAATAAACCAAACAGTTACAAAGATTTTAGTTTCACATGTTACAATCCCCAGAGTTCCCAAAGTGTGGAAACCTGCACACACATACAGAAGGCCAAAATAGGTGGCCAAGTCCTGCTCTCCACCCTACCATAGGGATTGCCTCAGCATATCCCACCCCCGAGCAGGAGAACTCCAAATAACTTGGTGACTCTTAAGCAAACTTACAGAAACAAACCACAATTTTGAAAAACACATTAAAAATCCCATGGTTGACTCACACACGAGGATCTTTTCTGAGATCCAAAAAGAAGGAGAGAGGGGATTAACATCCCTCTTAGGGAATAAAACCAAACATAACCATAAATCTTCACATAACATCATCTGATACTCCACACCTCATAAGTCATCCACACCCATATCTCCTTATGCCTCCATATTCCTATCACCAATAGTAAACACAAATTTCTTTCTCAACACAAACCCATACCTCCCAAATACCATTACCCACATACTAATCATAAAATATCATTATCACTGTCTGAATCATGAAACAAAAAACTTCCCCAAGAGAGGCTCCATGCCTCTCTCTACCCCAAACACGTGGGAGGCTCTCAACAAGTTGGAAGGTCGCTCCCATACAACCCAATCCCAAACAAAATGCAACAACCAACACAGACAAAACCCAACACCCATAAAAATGATATTTCTCAAACATATACAAAGTTTTTACCAAATTCAAAAAGCAAGAAACTCTCAGAAAATTTACCTCAGCTCCCCAAGTTAGGGTGAGCCCAAAAATTGAAACCAAATTAATTTCCCAACTATTTGCTCATGAATCCAATGCCTTCAATTAACAGAACTTCTTCCAACTCAAAACCCAAAATCCCTATCTTCTCACCATTTTCTCCATTCATAAAACTTCACACATAAATAAGAATAATCAATCAAAAGTGTCAAAACCCTCTCCAAATTTCCCATAAATAAAAACTCCAAAAACTTTCCAAAAGAAAGAAAGCAAAAAAGAAAAGCAACTTTCCTTCTTTTATTTTTTTATTTTTTTAAACTCCTCTTTTTCTAAAAATAAAACAAGGAGATAAATCTTCTCCAAATTTTAAAATATTAAAATAAAATTAAAATATTTATCCTCATCCCACAAATAAATAAATTAAAATAAAATAAATATGAGTTTTCCCCAAAAGATTAATTTAAATAAAATTGAATAATAATAAAATGACAATATCGACAAAATACTATTATAAAATAAAAAAAATTAATTTAATTTAACACTCTCATAAATCAAATAAATGAAATTTATAAAATAACAAAAATTACCACAACTATACAAAAATTAAAATAACGTCAAACAATAACTTATTAGCCTTAACCCATTCCCTGGGTTAGGCTAGGCTTAACTGGATGACCTAGGGTTTATGGAGCCTCCGAATTCCACTTAAGGGATCTTGACCACCCACCTGCACACTTGAATTTCGAATATTAGTTTATCATGGTAATAATAGCCGAAGCAACATAATGTATAATAAAATCATTTAAATAATCAATTTTTTATCAATTTCACATGATTAACAATTTAAAATAATTTATTTAATTCACTAACATAAAAAAAAATATCCATTTCTTTCTCACACAAGGTAAATCTGAAAAATCATTTAAATTAACTAAATCAAAATATAGTTCAACCACATTAATCCTAAAATATTTAATCATAATAACTATCCAAGGTATCATCAATATAATGTCCAATAAAATAACATAAATGTCTATAATTATCCAAACCAAACCCAGTAAATAGTCCATCTAGCATAATCAAATAGTCTAAGTCATGAGAACCAAAATAGTGTAAAAAGAATGGCCTCACATCCTCCCCCTCTTGTATTAGGCTTCCTCCTAGAAGCCTTCAAAGAGGTGAGGGTACAAGGACCTCATCTGAGTGGTCTCCTCCCAAGTAGTAGTGACCTCACCTAGCTGGTCCCATTGGACCTTAACTTGGTCCAGCATTCGCCCTCGGAGGGCCAAAGTTCGACGATCCAATATTCAAATGGGCTCTAGAGACATTTGCTCATCCTGCGTGACCTGGAGGGCACCCCAATCCAAAACATGAGAAAGATCAGACATATATTTTCTAAGAACAGAAACGTGAAAAACATCATGTATGCGCGATAGGCTGGGTGGCAACGCTAGACGGTATGCAACCGGGCCAATCCTCTCAAGAATCTCGAAGGGTCCAACAAATTTGGGTGCAAGTTTAGAACCCTTTCCATAGCGAATCGGGCTCTTGTGTGGCCGAACTCTCAGAAAAACCTTGTCACCAACCTCAAAGGTCCTATCTATCCTCTTGGCATCCGCAAACTGCTTCTGCCTATCCTAAGCTATCTGTAACTATTCATGAATTTGAGTTACTTGTCTTTCCATTTCCTGTACTAGGTCTGGGCCTACTGCCACTCTATCTTCTATCTTGTCCCAACTCAAGGGTGTTTTGCAAGGTCTACCATAAAGGGCCTCGAAAGGGGCCATGCCTAAGGAGCTGTGATGGCCGTTATTATATGCAAATTCTACTAAATAAAGGTAATCTTCCCATTTGGACTGCTGGTCCATCACATACATCCTTAGCATATCCTCAAGTACCTGATTTACTCTCTCAGTTTGACCATCAGTCTCTGGATGGTATGTGGTGCTAAATTGAGCTGTGTACCTAGAGCCTACTGCAGGGCTCTCCAAAAGGATGAAGTGAATACTGGGTCTCTATCAGAAATGATTTTTTGAGGAATACCATGCAATCTAACAATGTCATCAAGGAAAACTTTTGCTACAGAGGCTGCATTATAAGAGGATCTCATGGGAGAGAAGTGTGCTACCTTAGTCAATTTGTCCACAGTAACCATAATTGCATCATACCTGTGAGATGACATCGGGAGACCCACAATGAAATCCATTGATATTATGTCCCATTTCCACTCAGGAATGGCATGAGGATATAAAATCCCCGCTGGGTGCTGGTGCTCAGCCTTAACCCGCTGACATTCGAGGCATTTAGCTACAAACTTAGCTATATCTTTTCGCATCCCAACCCAAAAGTATAATTTCTGGAGGTCTGCGTGCATCTTCTTAACCCCTGGGTGAGCTGTATAGGGAGCTCTATGGGCCTCCACTAACACCAAAGCTCTAAGATCCCCCATAGCAGGAACATAAATACGACCATAATGTCACAACAAACCATCTGAATCTAGGGAGTAACCCTCAAATTTGTCCTTTAAGGACCCATGTGATCTAGACTCCTGAAAAACCTCATTGTACCATGAATCCTGAGGCAAAACATCTAAGATGCATCCCCGCAAATCAGTCTGCAAGATCAAAGAGGACACTCCATGCTTCCTTCTACTCAAAGCATCTGCTACAACATTTTCCTTGCCCTTGATATATTGAACATCAAAATCATATTCACAGAGGAACTCCATCCATCGCCGTTGCCTTGCATTAAGATTTGGCTGAGTAAATATATATTGTAGGCTTCGGTGATCTGAGTGAAGTTCAAACTGGTGACCTAAAAGAAAATGTCGCCACCTCATTAGAGCATGAATGATAGCTACTAACTCCAAATCATGAGTCGGGTAATTAAGCTCATGCACTTTCAATTTGCGTGACTCATATGCTATGACACGTCCTTCTTGCATAAGGACAGCACCCAAACCCTCAATAGAAGCATCGGTACATACTACAAAATCTACTGTAGGGTCTGGTATGGCTAGGATGGGAGCACTAGTTAGCTTCTCTTTCAGGAACTGAAAGGCCCTTTCACACTGTTCTGTCCAAACAAACTTCTTTCCCTGTTTCTAAAGGGAAGTAATCGGATGAGCAATTCTTGAAAAGCCCTCTATAAACCTCCTGTAGTACCCATCCAACCCCATGAAACTCCTAACCTCAGTTACATTCGTTGGAGCAGGCCATTCCAAAATAGCCTTGATTTTAGCCGGGTCCACTGCAATACCATCACCAGATATGATATGACCTAAGTATTGAATCTCCTTTTGAAAGAAGTCACATTTTGCTAGGTTTGCATACAATTAATTATCCCTTAAACACTGCAATACCATTCTCAAGTGCTCTTCATGCTCTTTCTCTGTCTGTGAATAGATCAGTATGTCATCGAGGAAAATAACTACGAACTTGTTAAGGAAAGTTCGGAACACCCCATTCATGAGGCTCATAAATACTGCTGGGGCATTGGTAAGCCCGAAGGGAACTACAGTGAATTCATAATGGCCATAACAGGTGCGAAAAGCTATCTTATGTATAACTGCTTCTGTAATTCTTAGTTGATGGTAACCTGATTTTAGGTCGATCTTGGAAAACACCTTGGCTCCTTGAATCTGATCGAACAAGTCATCTATCCTAGGCAGAGGATAATGATTCTTAACTATAAGCTTGTTTAGTTGTCTGTAGTCAATGCAAAGGCAGAGTGACCCATCCTTCTTCTTAACGAAGATGACAGGTGCACCCCAAGGTGATACGCTAGGGCGTATGTGGCCCTTTTCCAAAAGTTCTTCTAACTGGACCTTGAGATCTTGAAGCTCTTGTGTGGTCACGCGATATGGGGCCCTAGAAAGAGGTTGAGCCCTAGGCACAAGATCTATATGAAAGTCTATTTCTTGCTTAGGTGGCATTCCTATAAGCTCTAAGGGGAACACGTTAGTGAACTCTCGCAAGATCAGATGATCATCTAAAGTGGTATCTAATTTTTCCTCTGATCTGTCACTAATAGATATGGCAAACATTTAGCAACCTTTGCGCATGCTACGCTTAAGTTGCTTTGCATAAATAATTCTTAATGACACCAGCCTCTGAACCCCTGAAATACTAACTAGATTTCCCTCACTGTCGAGATAGGCAATCACCTTAGTTCGACAATGCAACTTGGCACTATGTGCATTGAGCCAATCCATGGCTAGAACAATATCGTAAGATCCCAATGGAAGGACTCGAAGGTCCACCATCGTAGTGAAGGATCTAATATCTAATTGATAGCCCTAAACTAAAGAACTAACTAACATCTTGGCTCCTGTGGCCAACTCTACATCCCAATCATCCTGCTGCCTAGTTGCCACCAAACCACATCGCTTCACTAAAGGAGGGGATGTGAAAGAATTCATTGCCCCAGAATCAAAAAGTATAGAAACAGGAATGTTACCAATTTTACCTTGGGTTTTGATTACTGTAGCCTAGTGCTCTGCCTAGCAGTTATCAACTACAGCAAAAACCCTGTGGGATTTACCCACATCCCCAACTGTCGATTCTAAAAAAGCTGGCTGCTGAGCTCCTGCGGAGGAGCGATTATGAGGACAATCTCGTGCAATGTGGCCCATGCCACCACAAGTGTAGCAAGGACCCCTAGTGGGAGCCTGAGACTACTGCTGGAAGGGTGGTCTACTAGAGCTAGCTTGACTGCCCCTGAAGTTCTGCTGAGTACAGGCTGGTCCCGCATTTTGAGTCTAAGGCCTCTGATCTCTACGTTGAGGTTGAGGCTGCGTACATGCAAACCCTTACATACAAGTACAGAATCTGCAATGGAATATGCCTACAATGTACAACCCGATATGCATACAAAAATGCATACAACTATTTTTTCCACTTTTCAAAGGCCGATTGAACATTATTTTCATGCTCGCCAATGTATATCTGCACTTGTACATTCAAATGTACATACAAACACCCATGCATATACAAAGATACATGCATGAAAAAGGAGGCTGAGAGACTTAGAATTTTTTGAGGGTTTAAATAACAAGACCAGTAGATTTTCAAGCTTGAAACCCTAACCCTAGGTGCAGGCACCAACAGGCCAATCCCATCTTTCCTTTATATGCTTTCGTTTAGTTTAGATCTACTTGTTGTTGTGCATTGAATCACATACACTTACTCCCACTGCTTGTGTGGGACCATATAAACATTTCTCCTTTGAATATAAACAGTTGTTTCATGCAATGACTTGTGTAAAATTTTCATTTCTTGTAAATCAATTGCATAAAGAAATGAACATTATTGCATGCAATAGGTGTTTATAATCATGAAAAACTTGGCAAAGTTATATGTACCTTTCTAAACTACATCAAATTGCAATGAATGAATTGTATTGAAAAGAACTAAAACATGATCTAAGATGACTTAGTTTAGCTTTTAACTTCACCTATCAATCCCTGAATACCTCCTTCCTTGTTGGGACACTATTCATCTTATCTGGCTCATGTAGTAGCTCTCTTTGAGCTGCTACATGATCTTGGTAACATGATCATTGAAAAGTCCTCCATCAGGACAGTAGCTATTCTAGGATGGCCTATGAACTTGAGTTTTTTCTTAACCCTTCCTTTGAACCTCCCTGCTTCTTCAAAGTAGTAATAGAAACTGTTCTTACAGCCTAACCAAATTGGCTGCAAAGCACAATTCGGTAACATAACCTTAGATGCAAAAGGGGAATAATATGCTAGAACCAACCCTACTATTCACAAGATATGAATACTATGGTGGAGTAATGAGAACCTCCCACAAGAATAGCATATGAAAGCAATGACTATGCCCCATTTTAGATTGTTTTCCACATACCATGATATAGTGAGATTAGGGTAGCTTTGAAGTAATCCAAGAATAAGACACAAGATAAAAATTAGAAACCAAAATACCGACTAACCCAAAACACACAGCCATTATATCTCTTATCAAAATGGATAGAGGGTTGGTGATTCTGTCCATTGTAGGAAGGATGCATCCATAGGAAAGGAATGATAGATGATTAAAATAAACTAAAGGATAAGCGGGGGGATACAGGCCTAAGTCAGGGTGATGTTTATCTCGTAGTTGATAATTTTTCATGAAAGTGTTATGCTTTGATAGGATGCTTAGCGAGTGTATTGTGTGTAGATCAAGTGTAATCAACAAGATTAAGAGAGTGGGACCATCCAAATGGGGTTAGATGGGTGCATCATATGTACCTACGTACTTGATACTTCCTTCATATTCTAGATTGCCTACATACCCTGTATCCACAGGATCAAGGCACATAACAATGTAGGTGTTGATGATATGTAGTTATGGGTGACTTGATGAAATGAGGATAGGGATAGGATCATTTGAATGGATGAGGATTGATTTAGAGGTTGGGAATGTCAATTTTCAAATTGTACCATGTATTAAAACCATATGGTAGGAATGAATGGGATAGATAGGATGATAGGCTAGTGGTGCAAGGGAAGAGAGTGCGAGGAAACTGTATTCAAGCTATAAGAACCACGATTTGGGGGATGAGTGATGGTTAGAGATGGTGTGTGGTTAAGTGGGGTATGGTGATTGGCTGAGTGAAGTAGCAGTGCAAAGTCATGATGGTTATGCAAAAACCACTAAAGGGACCAAGGTCTCAGGTGGATGAGGTAACCCGCTAGGTGACATGGTATTGCAAAGATGTGATATCTATGCAAGACCACAAGAGGATGTGAGTGATGGGAAGACCATGCGGATGGAGGAACTAGCTAGGTGAAGTGGCAGTGCGTAGATGTAATTCTTATGCAAACCATAAGAGGAACTGAAGGCTGGAAAGTTGTGGTGGGTGAGGGAAAGTGGCAGTGCATAGACATGATGTTTATGCAAAACCACAAAAGGAACTAGGAGGGGGAGCTTGGGCGAGAGAGAATGATGATGAGTGTTAGGGAAGGTGGGAGTTCTACTTTGCATAGGTGATGAATGCTCAGTTAGGGGATGGGGGAATGGATTGTGGTGGAGGATAGTGGTAGGCAAATGGTTCAGAATGTTGTTTTTCTCTTACTAAGTTGTTGTACCACATATGGAAGGATGGAGGGATATTTTGGGAATGATGGATAATATAAGCTCAAGCAGTGAGATTGTTCTGAAGCTCTGATGATGGGATTGATGGATGAGGTGGATGATGTGGATCATAATGAGAAGGTGGTTTGAACAATGGATCCAGGTTAACCTACACATGATGCTTGCAAATAGGTTTTCATCATGGTACTTTCCCAAGGTGCCATAAGAAGTGGTTCTCACCAGAGGATGAATTATTTATCTTTACTTTTTTTTATTTTTTTTATTTTTGATATTTTTTATTTATTTGTATTTTTGACTTGGGGTATTTAGTGGGCTAACTATGGAACTGCTTCAAGTGGATGATGTTCATAGGCTCATCAAGCTATTTTCCCTCAAGGGTGAAGAGGCGATATGGTCTGAAACCATACTTAGCAGTGATGATATAGGGGCCTAGCCAATTAGGCTCAAATTTCCCTTTCTTGTCCCATTCTGACAAATTCCTTTGATTTTATTTTAGGACCAAGTCTCCTACTGAAAACTCTCTAGCACCAATTTTCTTGTTATAGGATCTAGAAGTTGATTCTGGTATGTTTGGAGGTGATCCAGGGTGTTGATGCATCATTCATCCAATAGCTCTAGCTCGTGGAGGTGTACAACACAGTATTCTTCATCAATGATAACATTATGCAAAGAGATGCATAATGAGGGCAACTCGGTCTCTATTGGAAGGATGGCTTTGGCTCTGAAGACTAGGGAATATGGAGTGGCTCCAATTGGAGTGCGGATGCTAGTGCGATAGGCCCAGAGGGCAAGATGGATGTGGAGATGCTAATCATGACCAGTTTTATTGACAACATTCTTGAGGATTTTAAGTAGGGTTTTATTAGTTACCTCAGCCTAGCCATTACCTTGGGGATAGTATGGGGTGGACCAATGATGTTGTATGTGGAATTGTTCACAAAGGGCATGAACATCATGGTTTTTGAATGGTTTGCCATTATCTGTGATAACAATGGATAGGATACCATAATGACAGATGATATGGTAAAGGATGAACTTGGCGATTTGGTTTCCTGTGGTGAAAGTGAGAGGAATGACTTCAACCCACCTAGTGAAATATTTAATGGTGGTAATGATGAACTTATGTCCATTGGAGGAGGGTGGATGGATTTTGCCAGCAAGATCTAGGCCCCACTGAGAGAAAGGCCATGGTGTTGTGATGGAATGCAATACCTGAGAGGGAGCATGGATGAGATCTCCATGCTGCTGACAGGGCTTAAACTTCTTCACATACTCACATGCACCATGCTCCATAGTAGGCC
The DNA here is from genome assembly GCA_027924645.1 of Cunninghamia lanceolata. Lineage (NCBI taxonomy): Eukaryota > Viridiplantae > Streptophyta > Pinopsida > Cupressales > Cupressaceae > Cunninghamia > Cunninghamia lanceolata. The sequence goes on from BSBN01000389.1 coordinate 11,441,290, forward strand.
AATAATATCCTATACGCAAGAGCTCCTTAGCTAGAACAATACCACTTGTGTTAGCACTGCAGTTACCTACATGGACTTCATGTAGGGTGAGGGGAACTTCTTCCGTGTTGAAACATTAGATAAGAGTGCCATTATAGCTTTGATGATAGAGGATATCACCAAGGACAGTGTAGTGAGCAGCTTGATGGATGAGGGATCGTTGTTGTTTATGAGTGGATTTGGGTGGGAAAGTGTTATGTTCGAGGTAGATGTAGATGTCATGATACCAAGAATATTTAGGACCAACAATCTCACAGATGAATTCTGACTTGAAAGAATGGTATGATGGCATAAGGAGTTGTTCCACAAGGAATTCACACTGGTGGATGTCATGAGGCATATCCAGGAGGGAACCAATAGTGGCCATGACATCAGCGACTTTGTTGTGAAGGTGAGGTACCTGTTCAAACTAGATGTAGGTGAAGAATAGTTTTTATTCATCAACCATTTTCTTGTAGGGTACTAGTTTGTCATCCTTAGTGAGATATTCATCATTAACCTTCTTGATAATCAATGGGGAGTCACCATAGACTTGTATTTGTTGGATGTTCCACTGAACTACTGTTTTGAGACCAATTATCAAAGGTTCATACTCGATCACATTTTTTTTGCATGGGAAGGCAAGCCTATATGCTTTAGGAATGTAGTCACCTTGCGGGGTCACCAATAGTATTCCTTCCCCTGAACTGTGATTGGTTAAGGATCCATCAAAGTATAGTTTCCAATTTGCTAATTTTGTCATGGTCAGGACGGACTCATTTGGAAAATCAATGGAGAGTGGTTGATAATATGTGAGGGGTGCTTCAGCCAATTGATCTATGACAAGTTTTCCTCTAATGGCCCTTCGGTCAACATATTCAATGTCAAATTTGGTTAGTAACATTACCCATTTTGCCATTCTTTTTGTGAGAGAGGTCCTAGAAAGTAGGTACTTGAGAGGGTCAACTTTAGAGATGACCTTGATATAGTGACTTAGCATGTAGTGTCATAACTTTTGAGAACAGAAATTGACAACTAGGCATGTACGTTCCATGGGTGTGTAGTTAAGCTCATAGGTAACGAGGGTCCTACTGATATAGTATATAGCCCTTTCATGGCCGTTGTCATCATTTTGTACTAGAAGTGCCCCCAACACTATTGAAGTCACTGATATATACAATAATAGGGGTTTTCCAGTGATAGGTTCCATTAGGACCGGTGGTGAAGCTAAATATTCCTTGATGCGGTCAAATTCTTGTTGGCAATTTCGGTCCCATTTGAAATGTACATCCTTGCAAAGAAAATGGGTGAAGGGATGGCATTTATCTGCGAGTTGAGCAATGAATCTGTGGATAGCCTAGAGTTTTCATTGGAGATTTTGAAGCAACTTGAGCATCTTAGGAGGAGGCATTTCTGTTATAGTAGTGACTTTAGTAGGATCTACCTTGATGCCTCTGTGGGAAACAATGAATCCCAAGAGCTTTCCTGATGTGACACCAAAGAAACATTTCTTGGGATTGAGGTGAAGATTCTACTCCCTAAGGTGTGAAAATATCTTTTGTAGAACCTTAGGGTGTTCCTCTCTTGTTTTTTTACTTTCCAAGGAGATCGCCCACATAGTCCTCCATTATTGTATGTAGCATATCATGGAAAATAGTAGTCATAGCTCATTGACAGGTTACACCAGCATTCTCTAGACCAAAGGGCATGACTTGCCAGCAATATGTACCCTAAGCACAAGTGAAAGTAGTCTTATGTTGATCTTTAGGGGTGATTCTAATTTGGTTTTATATGGAGAAACCATCCACGAGGGAGAGCATCTCGTGTCCTGCTGTGAGATCCACAATAATGTCCATGTTGGGGAGCGGAAAATCACCTTTTGGACATGCTTTTTGAGGTCTCAAAAATTTGTACATACTTAGATGCCCCAGGCTTCTTAGTAACTGGAACAATGTTGGAGACCCATTCTAGATAGTCAATAGGCTAAATAAAGTTGACCTCTAGTAGTTTCTATAGTTCTTCTTTGATAAGCAAGGTGACTTGATGATGCATCTTACAAAGTTTCTGCTTGACGGGTCTTTCTTCTGGATGTACCACAAGATGAAGGAATCAATCCTGGCATGTCTACATAAGACCAAGAAAAAACATCAGGTGCCTCATGGAGAACGATTGAAAGGTTGGATTCTTCTTTACCAACAAGGTTTTCTGTGATATGGATGAGCTTAGGTTGTTCTTCTGTGCTGAGACTAATTTCTTCGGTGCCTTCAATCAGGATGTTAGAACGTTCCTACCTTTAGGATGGTATTGGGGGAAGATGGAGATCCTCATATCCTAGTGCCTTAGAGAGGTTTTCAATAGGAGATACGTCTTTATTTTTCTCTTTTGTGTCTGAAAGTGCCTCCAAGAGGTTTTCACTAGGGGAGGATTGTCTATTTTTTTATTTTTTCCTTTTTTGGACTAAGGATCTCCTCTTCTCCAAAGTAGGAATGAGTGTGCAAGCATATGTCATACCGTGAGGTGTTGTGGAGCTCTAGGAATGCTGAGAGAGCCTCATCATGTGGGAACATGTCGAGAGGTGGTGGTGCTTGATAATCCAAGGTGATTAGCTTAGAATGAATGAGAGGAAGGTCAATGATGAAGATGAAGTTATTAGGGAAGATGCATGAAAGATCAAGATCTTCACATGAAGCTATGATGACACTCGGAGTAATGTTTTCAACAATAGAAGAGGATTCAGTCACTTCTACTAAAGTTTTAATGGGTTCATGGATTGTCATAGTCGGTGGTGCATATCCTAAACTAAAGTATTAGGCATATTTCTTAGGACATGTGGGATCAATTGGGAGCGGTTATGTAGCCCCTTGTTCATTGATGCCAAGTCCTTCCCATGGTAAGACATTTCGGTGCAAATTTGGAATGGTATAAGATATTTTTATTTGAAGTACTCAATGTTTGTTGGTACTGGAGGGGTTTCATCATGGTATAACCAATTACTCAAATCTATTTCTTCAGCTTCCTCTTCTTGAGAGATCTGTGCTCAGACAAAGGGAATCTTTTCATTGATCCTACATTGTTAATCTAGATCTTTCTTTCATAGATGATGACCATGAGAGTGGGGATCTACAAAGTCAATTGTCCCACATGGAAGGCATTGTGAAGCTCATATTCACCACACCCTTTGTCTATATTCTTGACCTGGATGCCTGAGGTGTAGGAGTGGAAGATGAGGTGGAAGTGTGTGATGAATTAATGGTGACCTATGTAGATGATGACGTGGGTGGAATGGATGAGGGGTCTTTGAGATGTTCCCCATAGGTGCTTGGATAATGAAATTGTCTATCATGAACAACCTCTAAGGCTTTGCGATATTCAAATGGTTGTTGATTGGTGGAAACAATGACTTGCATGCCATAATGAGGGAACTTAAGACATTGATGATAGTTGGAGGGAACGGCTTGCATGGCATATAACCATGGTCAGCTTAAAAGGAGATTGTATGGTAGATCAAGATCAATCACATGACATAGGGTGGGTAGTGTGTATGGGCCCACCTTGATAGGGAGGCATATGGTACCTTTAGATTCTCTTTATGTGTTGTCGTATGCTTTGATGGAGATGACCAAAGACTCTAAGTCATCTTCTGAATACCCCAAGAGTTTTATGAATTTTAATGTACATATATTCAAACCAGATCCATTACCCAATAGGACAGTCCTCTTGATTTTGTGATTGCCAATTTGGACTTTGATATGAAGTGCTTTATTGAGTGGGATCAATGGGTGCCATGTTGGGTTGGCTAAAACTGAGATGGTAGGATGGTTACAATTGAGCCATCAGATTTTGGAGTTGAGAGGGAGGAATGTTAGTTGGGACATGGGAATCTTGGAGAGTTTTGTCAAGGATTTTGCAGTAGATGTTGGATGTCTTAAGGAGTTCTAGGATGGAGATTTTTGTGGGGGTCTTCCCAAGATGGTCAAGGAGATTATATTTGAAAGTGGTAGTGGTGGAGGATAGGGATGGTCCCTTTATGGTTACATGTCCACATTGGGTAGTAACAACACATTCGGGAGTGGTGTTATTGAGTTTGATGGTGGAAAAACAAGTAGAGTCAAAATAAATCTGGCCTACTACATTGTCATAAGGAGGTGGAGCGTTATTATAGTTGATGTTGTTGGTTTGGTTGTTGGGATTGGTGTTGGAGGATGATGGTTTGGATGTGGATGAATTCTTATGGTGGGGATGAGGGTCTTGGTAGACTCTTAGGCCATCATTAGGTGAGGCATTATTGTTTCCTTCTATTTGGATGTCACCGCGATCGATGAGGTCTTGGATGTAATTCTTCAATTTCATACACTTACTCATGGCATGACCTTTGATGCAATCATAGTCACAATATTCATTTTCCTTATACCATGCAAGTTTAGGTTTGTTTTCATCAAATGGTTTCATTGTGGGGAACTTAACCATGTTTTATTGGACTCATTTTTGGAACACAACCTCGAGTAGTTCACCCAAGGGAGTATACATGCATTTTGGATTGTTGGGAGGATTCCACTTTAGAGGAGCGGATGGGACCAAGACATTGTTTGAAACATTTTGCACTACATTTGTCTCTTTAGGTTTATGAGTGGCGATTTGGATATACTTGGAATCAATAGCACCATCTCCTATGATGTTTTTTGTTTTTAGCCAAAAACTTAGGTTTGTCATTGGTTGGTTTATCATTGTCATTCTTGTTGCAGATTTCGACCAAACCTTTTGCAATAAGGGCCTTCTCAATGGTAACCCCCTTTTCTATGATTTCATCAAAGGTAGATGCACAATGCACTTGGAGATGGAAGGCCATTTCTTGATTCAAGTTTTGGATAAAAATATGGATGAGTTGTTTTTTGGGGGTTGTCCAAGGTAGCCTATTAGTAAGGGCTCTCCATCTTTGTAGGTATGGGACAAAACTTTCGCCACTTCATTGTTTGGTGTTACAAAGGTCGAGCATAGTGATTTAATGCTCTACATTATATGAAAAGTGGTCGACAAATTTTTCTGAAAGATTGACGAAAGCTGAGATGGAGCCATAAGGTAAGTGCATGAACCATTCTAGGGCTTGTCCTCCTACGCTTTGTTGGAAAAGACAAAGGTGCAATTGATCATCATAGGCTACTTCTTGGCATGCCATGAAGAATTCCTTGATGTGGTCACGTGGATCTCCTTTTCCTTTGTACTTATCAAATTTAGGCATTTAAAAGTGTTGAGGAAAAGGTATGGTTGTCATGTTTCTATCGAATGGATAGGGACATAAGTCTTCGAACTTATAGTATTTCTCTTGGGTCCCTATGTTTTTAAGTGTGCTTTTCATCTCTTTCCATTATTGATCAAAAGTATTAGCAAGAGGTGGTTACGACATGGTTTAAAGTGGAGGTTGTTGTGTTGATGATTGTTGTTGTTGAGGGATGGGGTGTTGTTGTTGGATGTATGGAGGGAGACCTATAGTTTGTGAGTAAACATGAGACCCATTTGTTTGTTGTTGTGGGATGGTTTGTGCGCATGCATGGTGTGCATGTTGTGTTTGGAAGGGTGGTTGTTGATATTGTATGGTATGTTGATGTTGCATGGAAGCACTATGTAGAGCTTTTTGGTGGGTGGATGAATGGCATGTTTGTGTGGGATTTGTATAGCTCATTAGGTGATTTTGGTGTTGATGTTGTGATTGGGATGTGAACGTATTTCGGATTGATGATAGGCATGTGATGGCATGGTATGGGCTAATATTGTTTGTGTGATGATTTTCCTTTGAGGAATATTCAATGGAGGAAGGGCTTGTGGGACAGAAATGACATTGGATATGTTTGAGGTATGTTGGAGATATTTTGAGTAACATTGGGTGTGTTTTGTGGGATATTAGATGCATTTTGAGGAAGGGCGACTTAGGGATTTGTGGGCATGTTTGATCTTGGCATTAAATGTGATGGAATGCCATAAGGCTATTCTGATACTTGAGGTTGTGAAGGTATGTTACCACCTACATGTTGATCAAGGGTATGGACAGTAGTGGAATTCGAGGTGTAGTTGGCACATGGATTATCATAGGTGGGATTGTTGGGATTAGGGACACAGCCCCATGGTTGATCAAGGTGATGGTGGTTTATCATGGAAAATGGTTTTAAGTTTGTCTTGGTCATATGAATGGGGGAGGCGTGCTCCATGTTCAATGAGGTGTTCAAGGAATTCATCTTTATGATTGTCAAGGAATTGGTCAAATTTTTCATGTAATCCCCTCTCATTAAGGAAATAAATGAAGGTGGGTGAATATATGTGGTGATGTGTGGATTCTTCACCCATTTCAGGTTGGTTGACATATTCCTCCATGTTACTCATGGTAGAGTCATGTAGAGAGAGGGGTTGATAGTGATAGTCCATTCTCTACCTAGCTTGTGATCACATGATGGGAGACATAAAAGGAGAAATTTGATTGGATTTGGATGATGAGGTCCCAATGATTAGGGATGGGGATTTTTCTAAGTTCAAATCCTAGATCAAGATAGTTAAGGATCAAAGATTATCCCTATTTACATAGGGTGGAAAAAGAGCCTAAGAAAAAAGGACAATAGGATTATCTTACTTGAGGTAGACAAGATGCACCAAGCAAGATGGGATTTCTTGGAGTCCACTAACTTAGGAGTTGTCTAAGTTCCCAAGCTAATTTATCCAAGAGGGTTGATGATTTCAAGTTTTCACTAAACTTAAGATAGACAAATTCTTAAGCCTAATGTAAACAAGGGGATGATTTATCTATACTGTAACCTTAGAAACTTGGATTTAGTTTGATTGATTTTAGGATGGAGGTTGAGTTAGACTTGGATGATAAGCATTTGATTGGTTTTGGTTCAAGGATGATGATTAATTGGATTTGATTGATGTTGGATCACAAGCTAGAAGGGATGAAAGGGTATGGATGATGACTGTGAGGCTGAAAGACTATGGAATGGTGTTGACAAAGTGGTTTTGACAATTAAAAAAAAGGAAACACTTGATTTTTGTAGGCCCCTGAATCTAGGTGCTAAAACAGTCTGTTTAGGCACTAACAGACAAGGGTTGGGTGCTAATGTATATGGAGTCAGGCGTGGTTTTATAGAATTGAATTCTAAAGATGATAGGACAGGTGCTAACAATAGACACCTAGGCACTAACAGAGAAATGACTAAGTGCTAAGAGGTGACAAATAGTCAGAGAATGTGGATTTGATTGGGCGCGGATACAGAATGGATGGGTGCTAATATACGTGAGCTAGGTGCTGATATGCAATATGCATACTAATATAATGTCAGTGAAGTGGTAAGCCTAGCCTAGTCCAAGTGCTAATTTAGATAGTCTAAGCACTGACAGATAGAGGCTAGGTGTTATTTTACAAAAATTAGGTGTTGATGTGGATTGGTTTGATTTAAAAGGTGTTTGGTTGGAAATTTCAGCAAGATTTTGCAAACATCAAACACAATGGTTGTTGGACTAACTTTAGAATTGGGTGTGAGAGGTTGTTAGCCTTTGCAGATTACAAATGGCTTGTACAGGTATAACATAATTGAAGACACACCAAACACTTGTATACAACCTAGAAACTATTCAAGTGGGAGTGACATATCATGTGGACCACACAAAGCGGTCGTGGGTCAATCTCAACTCAAAGTGAACCAAGATTCCCACCCCCACTAATACCGTTGTGCTATAGCTTGGACATATAGGGAAAATAAGGTCTTGGACCACCTTGCCCCCTCACCTTGGAGACTTTTGTCTTGCCCAAAGCATATCCTATCTCAATTATAGCGGTACGATGAGCATCTTCCCCTCCTGCTGCAACGATGCACAACAAGATATGATGGTCGAAGGTCTTATCTAGGCTTCACAAGGCTTCTAGGGGATGTCCCAATATACACTAGGTATGGGGGATGAGTCTGTGAATGGGGGTATCCCAACTTCTGACCTCACACAAACCAAATCAAGTCTTGGCGGACCAAGGATCTTGAGGATTTTTTTGGCAAGAAGGGGTCCTTCCTTTAAAGCAATTCTTTCGATACTTGTTATATTTATATCCTATGTCAGAACACGTGGTTGAGGTATTCCCTAGGAGGGATGAAATCCCCTAGTAGGCCCCTTAAGAAGAAACTACTTCCACTTTTGATCACCCAAGGTCGCACAAAGCGCAAGGGGAGAGCATACATGAAAAGTAGCCCCTTCGGGATGGAAAGAAAATAAAAGAGTTTGTGAGTGGAATTTTGATCCCCAAGATCACCCTAAGTCGTGAGGGGAGAGAATACATCCACTAACAAAATAAAACATGGCAAACAATTTGGTTAATCCCCTCTAATCTACTTTAATTTGCAACTACTTTAGTATAAAAATGGATTCTTTGACTGCGGGGCTACATAAAACAAGATAATAGTTGGATTAAGAGGCCTTGGATTGATGTAGGAAGCTGAAAAAACAAGATTAGACCACGCAAAATGATTAAAACATGAACTTTTATCAATCACATAATAGGGCACTAAAACAGTTAGTCCAGGTGCTAAAAAACTAAAGCGCTAAAAAAGTAGATGTAGCGCTACTATACAGAGACTAAGCACTACACTATCAAAATCTGGTGCTAAAATATAGACTGGTATACATGAGGTTTGGGCACTACTGTAGATTGTCTCGGTGCGATTGTGCTAGGTTTGGGTATTGATCTGACAAAGGAAAATGATGGATGTGAGTTTGATCTTTCCTACAATCACACAACACAAAACAACTGCCAACAATGTCAGGGGGTTAGAAATTCAAGAAACCCACAATGTGCTTAGTTTTAAACCTTCAAAAGCAATGAAAATGTGAGTTAATTATGTCTAAGAAACCAAGTGTGAATCTGTACATATTGGGTGCTAATGCACACAGACTAGGCGTTGATTCGATCCAAGTAGCGCCTCCCCCTATACCTGTGCTATTTTCTGACAAACCCAAGAGCTAAAGAGACCAAAAAGTCATTAGAAAGCACATTTAAAGCATGTTCATGAAAAGGATTGACAAAATGATGGAGATAGCTTAGAAAAACCCAAAATTTACCTTCCATGTCTTCAGGCATGAATGTAGGAATTTGAGCACTGATATACTAAAACTAGGCACTGAAAGGCAAAAATCAAGCACTGAAAGGGGCTTTGACAGTCCTCAGGTCTAGGAACTAAAATAGAGCCTATGGGCACTAACAGAGGGAAGATGGGTGCTAGTCTGCTGAAATTCGATGCTACTCCAACTTGTCAACATAAAACACATGCAAAATACAATGTAGACTAATGGTTAGAAGGGGTGGGAGTCCCACCAGGTGTGCCAAGAGTGTCTAAAATGAAAGTGGGATCCTAAATGGAGAGCTAACTATCTTAATTAACTCCCAATCCCAAGTCCAAAAGACCTCAAGATTGGACTAACTACTAATACACCAATTACATGAATTGCACCCTATCTAGGCACACTGGGAGTGATTTGTCCTAAAGATGATGATACTAAGCTAATCTAAATAATGAATTTGGCCTAAATTGATTGATACGTGAGTACTCAAACTAGTAGAATTTCTTTACATACAATTGCTTATGAAAAATGGAGGTGAGGTCCTTAATTTATAGATTTTTGGGGATGGAAATGGAGGGTTAGGATTGAATTGAAAGATCAAGGGTTGAGGTTGCTTAAGGATCCTCAAGCAAGGAGAATTGGACAAATGGCATGATGAGGTTGGATGAGAGAATTGCTCCAAGATTCAAGGGATGATCAATGGATGAGATTGAAGGTTTGATTGAGTGGATGGCTAGGATTGGGTAGGTGTATGACATGTAAGGCCTCATTTATGTAAAGGCATGGCTCAGATTTTGTGAGGAATTAAGAATTACAAGGAGAGGACAAGTGGAATTAAAATTTGGGTGAATCGTGCATGAACAATGCCACATGGAATTAAAAATTTCATGCATATTGGCACTTGGAGTGGGGTGGACGAAATAGGACAAATGTATATTTTTTAGAAGATTTGCCCATGCTTCCAAAGTACCACTTGTCATGTACATGCATGTACATTGAATGACAAGTGGACTTCTAGAAACATGGGGGTTTGTAATTGAGAATTAATTAAAATTAATTCTTGTGCACATGTTTTAGAAGAAATTAATGATGCTTATTAAAAGTAATCAAATGTGGATAAAGTAGGGAATTAAATAAATATGGATATTTATTTAATTTTTGATGAATAGAATGTGAACTATAGTTGTCAAATATTTGATTTTTGGACTATAGTAGAGGAATTTGTATTTTTGGTGAGGGGGAAGATGTAAAATATATTAATTAAATAATTAGAAATTATTTAATTAACATATGGATTGAATAGAATGATGTGGATGATTATGTTGGGAAAGTGGGAATGGATGGAAATGGTTGTGACTATTTTCAGGTGTCTATAGAAGGTATGCAAAAGGCTATCTTGTTGTAATATGGTGAAATGGGGAGACTAGCTTGATAGATCCAACTAGGTCAAACCCTCTCCTATATTACATTCGGGGCACAAACTAAGCTTGGCTACTACCTTGGAAGGAGAGCCAAACTATAGGGGTCTTGCCCTTTTTCTATATAGAGAAGTGATTAACCCAAATCTAATCAATCAAGATAGGATAAAGACACAAAACCCTAGCTAACAAAGATCTGAGTACAAAAGATTGTCAGTACCTGAAATGCAATAGCCAAAGTAATAGCAGAGATCAACATACAATTCATAAACCTTTCTTAGAGGTTAGAAACCCTAAGATAGGGGCGCTTGGGTGCCCTGGTCCCGAATTAGAGCTTTTAAAAACTGCAAACACTGTTAGGTATATACTAGCAAGCTTTTCATTCTTCCTGGATTTCACCTTTTGAAACTTGTTTGTCTAGCCTACACTCATACAAGAAGGAAAATGGTTGGGTGCTATTTAGGAGCTTACCTCAGTCAAGCCCTATGAATGGTGTTTCCACCTCCATAATAGTAGAGATTTTTAATGGGAGTGCATTCCCTTGAAGGACAGAGGCAAATCTAAAGTACAATGGAATGCTAACACAAGGTGCCAAGGTGATCCCATAATAGTGGGTTACACTTTTTGGCCAAAGTTGACATTGAAATGAACATTTTGAAAAAAATCTTCACTTTCGGACACCTATAGTTTCTAAACCGTGAGGAATTTGAAGATGATGTAAACTATTGATTTGTCACATTTTGTCTGTAGATTCTAAATATATTTTTTCAAATTTTTTTGGAATCAAATTGCATTTCTTTTTCCATCTCCTTCAATAACTAGTTTTTAATAGTAAACACCATTTTTAAAGAGTGATGTGTACTATAATGCACATAACATTTTTCTATGAAGGATAAAATTCTAATTTTTTGGAATTTAGATTTTTAACTATGATATCTAGAGAATGCATTTGGTTTCATAATATTTTATTAAATTTTTTTCTTTTAATTAACTTTTGAAGTTAAACCAATTACAATTTAGACATAGGTGTACTATGTAAAGCATAACTTTTTTTGTATGTATCAGAATTCAATATTTTTTTTGTTGGATCAAGGACATGAATACCAAGAGGATAGATATTTTTCATAATTTTTTTGGGTAATATACTATTTTTCCACATGTGCAGAATAGAGAGCTTGATTTTTGGTGAAAAACCTATGTTTAATTAAACTAAAAAATGTATAATAAAACCAACATATATTAAAATTATACTTGATAGAAAGCTCATTTTGAGGACTATAATCCTCTAGCTGGGTTTGTCAAGATGATTCCATTTTGATCCTTAACCTGAGCCTCAAAATCCAAAAATCTGCTTAAAATTGCAGCTGGGGGGGGGGCAAGGGCAAACTAAGGGGGTTTGAATGAACCCTCTTTCATTAGAACCCTATAAAAATAACATTAAAAAAAATGAAATAATATTGAGGGGGGTTCGATCGAACCCATTATTTTATTAAAAAAATTGGCCGACAAAAAGTGGGTTCATTCGAATGGGGGGGTTCGAACAAACCCATCTTTGGGTTCTAATGAACACCCCCATTTGATCGAACCCTCCAAATTTTTTTGATGCACGGACAATTTTCCTTCCTCAATGCAATTGTAACCTAGTTATGTGGGATCACTTGGCATGTAGTAAGGAAGTCACCATGAGCATGGAAACCCTTCTATGCTTGTAGATGACGTCTCAACTTGACTCAAGAATTTTATGTAGGCTTCAAAGATCTTCACAAGACCTGCAAGATGTTAGTGCCACAACAATAATCCACAATGGAGAGCATGAAAGATAAAGAGGGAGTGCTAATATTCTCTCAATAGAGTTCTTATTACTTAAAGATGTTAGAGATATCTAAATGAATGATTTAATTTACTTTTATATGCATTCCTAGTGGATTTCGAAGAATTAAACCACATATGGATGACATTAGGAATGTCCTAGAGGGCCAAAGATGACAAGGCACAAATTTCAGGCAAGGCTAAAGGAGGGCCCAGGGCACTTAGGTACCCTCATCCTTTAGCCAGACACCTCCTAAAAAGGGGTACTTAGAGCATACTTAGTCCTACCTTATTTTTATTTTTTGAGTTTCATGCATCGGGATCAAGAATTACATGCTTAATGTTTAAAAAGGTAATAAAATAGGTCCTAATAAATAAATACAAATATTTGGGGCCCATCTAGGAGCTAAACTAAGGGGTAAAATAGTGGTGTGGACAGTTTACAACATTACATTTAGCACCCACTTTAGTGTGGGTATGAACTTACATTCGCACTCATACTAAAGGAATGGAGAAGACACAATTCAAACACGACAACATAGATATCCTAGAATGACACTACAGTTGAGGGGTGATCAAACTCCCAAGTTTAGGATTCTAGGAGTCTATGATGATTGGCATATACAAAAGACATATAACTTAATTGATTCACATACATGAAGCACATAGAAGACATGATATATACATGAGGCATATGCAAGGCATACATTTAAGAAATTACAACCCATACATGCAATACACAAAGTATACATAGAGCATACACATAGAAGACACAAAGTATATGTAGACACCCAAAAATGTCCACCTTGTCATAACATTACATCTTGTAGCATTTTTGCCGTAGATACCCCTTCTCCATCCTAATCTAGAATTTTCCTCTAATTAAATAAAATAAATATAACATTTATTTATTTTGTCCCCATCCCCTTAACATCATTAAATAAATAAATTATATTTATTTATTTAGTCCACTTTCCTCTTAAATTAAATTAAATAAATATTTTATTTTATTTAATTTATCATTTGATCCTCATATTCCTCATAATTTAAATAATATTAAATTATTTAAATTATTAAGCCCACCTTCTATCTTTGTCTCTCGAGATGACTCTAACTATCTCTCGAGTTAACTCTTTTACCTTCCAATTTCCTCTCAACTCATCTCTTACATATTGCTAATTCCATCTCCCAAATCACTCATCCACTTTCCATTTTTCTCTCCCAAGTTGCATAAGCAACTTTCTAATCTGATTATCACTCACCAAATTGGAAGGTTTATCCCTCCATTTTCTCATCTTGCCTATAAATTGATCCATTTCCAAGCCATTTGGCATGGATGAATCTTCTAAGCACCGTTACACTACCGGAATTTCTCCTCATCCATCACCTACCTACTTTCTTCTCATTAAATCTTTCTCCATTTTCTCCCATTAATCTAATCTCATCGTTATGCTGTGAACGTGAAGCGATCAACATCCAATCAGATACATCAATTTGACATGCATGCATCAATTATTCAAGGTATCAAGTATGTAGAAGGTTTGGATTGAAAGGTAATTGTATGCATTGTTTTATCTTTGTTTTTATCCAAATTTTACCATCTACAAAATGGCACGCCCGGTGGGACCAAATCATTAGTTTTTATAGGTTTTTTGCTTTAAAAATTTGCTTTTGCTTAACCCTCGTTGTCAAGTTTTGAAGGTAATCTACTGTAGGTGATCTCTGGGGCAAAAATTGACTCCGCCATCGCGTCTAGGAGGTTGTTTACACGATCTTTGACTATAAATTTACATATACTTTGTCACTGCGAAATTTTTGAAAAAACTCTAATTTTTTTTAGTTTGCAGACCGTACAATACGGAATCCATACCATATGGCCTGGTTGTACCTTGCAGACTATGTCTCATCTGATTTTGAGGTTGTGATTTTAAATCGCAGGTTTGACCATGTCTTTGTGGGATTTTTGCAGGTTTTAAATCATTTGTTGTAGGTGTTATAAGTTTTTGGGTTGCAGACTCATATTTGTAAAACCATGAACAAAACCCTAGGCTGATCTTTCTAAGATTCCTATCTATCACCACTTGAAAAAACATCTCCTCACCACTGCTGTGCTTAACTAACCATCGAAGTGCCACCCATTCTACATGAAATCCTCTCTTGTCATTTTTAAACCCTAAGTGTTATATTAAGCTGTCGCCAACAAGGAATTGTGGCTGCCACCATAGGCAACACCCTGTCGCCATTGCTGTCCACTGAGAATCACCTTGTCACCACCACAAAAACCTAATCCATTGGTCTACGTTTAATGCCCCCACTCATTGTCGCCAAAGATCTTATGGTCACAACCACTTTTGGTTTGGTCAATGCTCATAACATGGTCCATCGCTTGATCTGTTAGTCGTCATCATTCAAGTTTTAACTTTAACAGTGTTTAAAAAACTTGGTTAAAATCCTAGTAGATCCTTGTCAAACTCTTTGAATCCACAGTTGCCACCTATTTTACACCATTTGACACCCTGAAAGTAACTCGCTACCGCTTCTGTTCTGATAGGCATCCCATGCTCACCACTCCTGTTATGCTCCGTCGCCACCCATAGTTGATCATTAAAGTCAAAGCTTGGTCAAATTCTATGTTCCAATCAAAAGGTTAAACCATCCTCTATGAGCACGGTCGCCATCATTTGTTCTTATTATCTTCGACTTCCTATTGCCAACAATGAAATTCTGTCGTCTGCAGTCTCTCAGTCTAGGGTCAGTATCATAAACTCCAAGGTTAGTTTTTAGTCACAGGTCGGTGTTTAACTCTTAAGATCACATTCAGTGTGAGTCCTTGGTTGCACTCCAAACCTATATCGACCTTACATTCTGTGTGTGGTTGGAGTCTCAGCCATGGGCATTTGGTCGACATCCGGGTCATATGAATAAACATTTAGGGTTTCTTTTTAGCATTAGATGATTACTTTTTAGGGACTTCATTCAACATTTAGCTTTAACAGTAGGGTTTAGATTTAGCTTTAATGCCTAACACTTAGTGTTTAGTGCTAACTTCAAAACATTGTACCACTGGAAAACCATTGGCATGAAATCACATCAAAGTCAGCAGTCCAACCTCAAAGTCAACCTCTAGTCAAACTAGTCAACCCTATTTTCTTCATATGCCATAACTCGTTCGTACGAACTCAAAAACTCACACGGGAGGACTCATCAGAAAGGTAAGAAGATGAACTTCATATTTGTGAAGGTTTTGGTAGGTAATTTTATCATCTTGTTAGGTAATTTCTCTGTCAAACATCAGCTTCATCTTAAACTTCAATTGATCATATTTTGAGTAAAACACATCCAAATTTAACAATTTTTTTAAAAAAATGCATAGAATCGTCTAAATTTTCTATTTATGCACTTTGTTTTGCTGTATCAGATCATTTGTTTCAGATTTTTAACAGATTACTTTTTCTGGAAACTAATAATTTATTTGTACAGCTTGTCAAAACATGCTTGTCAAAGAATGGAGAAAACAAACTACTAATCTATCTTCTACAGGTTCGAGTGGCCAAAGAACAATAACTTATCACTAAAGTAGGCACACTTCATTTTGGTTATGTAAAATAAACAATCTATTTTCATTGTGTCTACTTTTCATTTCTTTGCTTGCTTACTAAGTCTGTGTGTTACCTGATTTAGCAATAGAAGTATCCTCTCCCCTCGCCTATCCAATGGATCTGGGGTGCATGAGAAACTATTGCTAACTCTAGAGGGTCTGCCTTCCCATTGTGAGAAGGGGTACAACCCAAGCAGAAATGGGCTAAAGCTAAGCCATTCTATATAAATAACGCATTTGTGCCAAAAGTCACAAATGACGGGTGTTCTTCCACTATACCAACTAATGTTTCCCCCAAAACCCTATAGAGCCTAACCTCTGTAGGCTGGGAAGCCTCCTTGATGGAGTGAATTATCACATGTATAGCCACCTGAATGCTAACCCTAACTAAAAACTAGGTTTAGAAGCCAAAAACCCCTATCTGATCGTACAAGAGGACAACTGATTAGGCCTCTAATAGTCATCCCACATTTTTGTGGCTTATGGAAAAGATAGAAAGGTACCTTAAGATCTGTGCGTCTTGAGGACTTGGAACTTGGTGTGCCTGACAAGTGAGTGCATTATAAGGGGGAGCCCATGCCCCAAGTTCCTAGAGCTATACACCATAAGTAGATGTGGCTATGGAAACCCAAGTGGGAACCCAACAGATACTATCCTTGCCTAGCCTAGGGTGTACACATTGATCATTGTGTTTGATGTACATGCATGTTCATTTAAGATCTTGTGTCTGATATTGCCACATCATCCTTAACCTACTTGTCATAACACATTTCCCAATCATTACACCTCATCCAGTCACATCATCCCATCATCCTATGAATCTGATCAATCCACCCCAAGCAATCACATCCCAATCATTTAAAGTCTTTATCATAACCCTAATCAAACATCTACCAAAAGTTACACCATGCCAACCTTAGAGGACATATCACAAGAGATCGTTCACATCCTTCACCAGGCACCAAAACCTCAAAGCCAACAAATGATTCAGAGGGTCCATCACATAATTCAACAACTTCAACTTCAAGCAGGCCAATCACCTCACATGCAACATCTCATAGCACAGACCCAACACCTCATAGCCATTTGCCAATCACAGACCCAACAAGTACATCATCATCCCTTATCCATTCAACACCAAACAATTCCACCTCATTCCTATGTGGCATCTCCTTCCGTTTCACACCAATCTAATCCATCTATATATCATAACAATTCCACATCACCTTCTCTTATTCCTTATCAATCTAACCCGTCTGCATTTCAAATCACTTCCACGTCACCTTATCCTACATTTTACCATAACAATGTCACATCACCTTATCCTACATCTTTCCACAACAATTCCACATCACTTAATCCTATACCTTCCCATAACAATGCCACATCACCATACCCTACTTTTTCCAATATCAACCATGTGATCGTACTCCTATTCCTACCCCATCTACTCCCATTATCCCTTCATCCAATCCAAATCCCAATCCATCTAACCACGTTATCCCTCCCTCCAATCCTATTCCTACTGGTGAGCCTCCAACACCATCTACTCTTATTATCCATCCCCTATATTGTCCCTTCACACAAACCCTAATGAAGGATGTGATTCATTGGCTACTAGCTAGGAACAACTTGTCACCATGTGAAACACCTATCTTAGCACCTAGCAACGAGCCTTCTAATGATATGCCTAGCCCTTCAAGCCTATCATGTGACCCACAAGCTATTGAGCCATTCAAGAGCCTTCTATCATGAGCCTAAGTCAAATTCCATCATACGCCCTCATGGATGAATATCTAGAACCCATCAAACTTAGCCAAGAGTCACCCCCTTCTACTCAAGTAACCCAAGAGGTATGTCAAGAACATTATCCTAAGCATGTGGAAACATCAAGCCTTCATTCAAATCAAGATCAAATCCTTCCTAGTCACCCCATTCATAACATTTATCTCTTCCATGATCAAGATGAACTTACCCATGAAGAAGCTATCCATGAGCACCTTGATCTTACTCATAATCATATACCCATCCCTGAGCAAGATATCCAAATTTCTCCTATCCACCCTCCATCTAACCCTAATGAGATAACATCTGATTCTCATAATAAGACCTATGCCTCCCAAGAACACATAAACATAGAAGATCAAATCAATACCTTGGATCATAATGAGCAAAAGCAAGATCCTAATGATCCTCCATCACCTACTATCGACCCTATCGCAACTCCATCATCATGTCCTATTAGTCTATCCACCTTTATCCATGAGTGTTCCTCCTTAGAACACCAACAACCTTTGTCCACCACCTCATCTTCTCCATCCACTAAGGAACTCATGTCTAGGGTTCCATCTACACATAGTCCAATAGTCAATCACATCCTCCAAAACATGAACTGTCAAGGTAAAGGCCTAGGCCTTCTTGAACAAGGTATTTTTGAGCCCATCCATGTCAAGGGCCCTCTGTGCTCATTTGGCTTTGGATACACACCTCAAGGTCAACAATCTAATGATGTTGGTACTTCCACCATCCCTCCTAAGTTTACCTTCCATCGCCAATCCCATCATACTCCAAAAACATATGTCGCCATTCCACCTCCATCATCCTATAAAAGTCAAAAGCATGTGACTATTCACCTTCCACCATCCAATTTACCTCCGCTGCTTCCAACTCCTAAAATCCTGCCATCGAATTTACCTCCACTACTTCCAACACCTTATACACCTATCCATAAATCCTCTCAAAATCCCAATCATGACCAACAAATGCACATATTGTCTAAACATGGAGCTTTCACCAACCCCACTCCCACCATACCCATGGGATTCCAAAGCAAAAATTTGGATGCCTCTACCAAAGAATCAAAGAAAAATCCATCTCAAAAGTTGTATACACTCATACACCTCCAAGAAAAAATGAAAAAGGTGTGGGTCCTCAAGCAACAAACAATTACCTCAAAAGATGCACAAAAGCCGCATATATCCCAACCCATACCTCCACAAGCAAAGTCAAAAATTAAAATGGTATGGGTCCCTAAGCAACAAGCCATCAAGTCAAATGAGGTATCCACCTCTCGTGAATCCCAACCATATCCTTCCATCCATTCCATCCAAAAGTAGCAAAATCCTCCATCCCACATGAAAAGAAAAAATCATAAAAATACTAAGTCTATGTGGGTCCCTAAATGCTTACGTCATCCATATCCTAAACAAACATCCCCATTGCTTCCTACATCACCATCCAACCAAAAGCTTCAATGTTTATCATGGTGTGTGCAACCGTTGGTCATGATTTCTTTCCATCCCGCAAAACTTCCACATACTTCCATCTCCCCACCTTTCATTTATTATCCTACATATCTTCCACATCACCTTCCTATGGTCCATGCTTTTGCATAAGCCCTCCATCCATAAGTCCTACATGATCCATAATCCACTATTTCCCTTCATAATCCACATCATAATCCATTATCTTTCCTACATAATCCACATCATGATCCACTATTGCACCTTTCATAATCCACCATCTACATAATCTATCTTTCATGAAATCCCCTACCAACATCTCTGAGCATACTTGACACAGTCCATGCAATGACATCTTTCTAGAAAGACTATCACCTTTCATGGAGCTAGACACTTGAGTCCCTTTCGTCTATATCCACCTATCCCAGTCAAATAAGTAAAAAAAAATCAAAAAAAGTAAAGAGAAATCCCTTGATCCAATGGTGAAAACCTAGCAAACAGGCACCCTAGATAAGTACCATGATGAAAACCTGGCAAATAGGTGCCATGCATAAGTTGATCTTCTATGTCACCTACACTTGGGGGCACCTTGTCTCATCCTACCTATCATTTCCCATCCTATCATATCCTACCATACCATTTCCTACCATCCTTATCCATTACATTTATACACCTACCCTACTGAGTCCATTCATCCTTCTTCTTCATCTTGATAAAGATTGGGGGCAAAAATGTTGAAACATGCTTAGGAAAAACTCTTGATGTACCTTATCCCTTCCAATCCATCTTGTCATCCTATCATAATCCCATTGTCATCAACCCAATCCTATCACTATCCTATCGTCCTGAGCCTTGTCATGAAAAATCCCAAGCATACTATCTAGAATGGGGAATGTTATTTCCTATGCGACATAGTCTTTGAGATCACATCCTAGCTCTCTTATGCATACATCCGATGTTGCCTATCCTTTTGTCCAATCATTTACCATGAGTCTTCCTTTCCATCCCTTACCACCCATCCTTTTATCCATTCATCCTAATCGATCTTATATCCTTTCTTGCACCTAAACTTATTTTTCTCCCTTGTCATTGGCATTTTGCATAAAGGTTGTATAAATTGTAAATCCATTGACATCCCAAAACATTTAAAAATCAAAATATTATCAAAAAATCCATAAAAATTAGAAAAAGCCCTAAAAAATTCCAAAAAATCATCCCAAATATCCCAAAAAATCATAAACTGTCCTAAAAAAATCCAAAAAAATCATAAAATGTCGTCAAAAAGAAAATACAAAAAAAAATTAAATATTCCCATAATACAAAAAAATGATAAAATCCAACAAAAATCCAAACAATTATCAAGGTCAATCATTAAAATCAATCAAATCATTCAATCACCAAATCCAATTCAATCAATCAAATCGAATCAAGTCAATCTATCAATCCATCAAATCAATTCCTCTAATCCAATCATCAAATCATCAAATCAATCATCAAACCCTGATCAAATCAAGTCACTTCCTCGAGTCATCAATCCATCACATCAAATCTAATCAAATCATTAAATCAATCATCAAACTCTAATCAAATCAAATCACTTCCTTGAATCATCAATCCATCACATCAAATCTAATCAAATTATCAAATCAAATCAAGCCAAACTTCTAATCAAATCAGTAATCAAATCAAATCAGCAATCAAATCAGCAATCAAATCATCAATCAAATCATTAATCCAATCATTAGTCCAATCATCAAATTCAATCATCAAAATCAAATCATCAAATCAAGCCAATCTCTCAAACAATCAAAATCACATCAACATCATATATCAATCAATCAATCAATCTAATCAATCAATGAAAATCAAATCAATCATCATCACCATCAATAAAACACCAATCAGAACTAAATCCCATCTCTATCATTACGTGCCTTGATCCCATGGACACGGGTATGTAGGTAGTCTAGAGTACGAAGGAAGTGCCCAAATTCAGGCACATACGATATTCCTCTTTCTTCTCTCATCATCTTCTTCTCTCATCTATCTTCATCAATTCATCAATCTTTCAAAACAATTCTTCCAATCAATCTTCATCAATCAATTCTTCAATCACTTCTTCATCCTCAGCAAATCAATTCCAAGCAATAAACTCAAATGCAAGTCATTCTTAAATCCATACCAATCAAGTCAATCAAGCTTGTCAAATTATCCAATCACAATCCTTGGTCTTTATCCTAATCTTTTTGTAAACCCAATAAATCAATTAATCAATCATCAGTCAATCAATCAATCATCAATCATCCTTGTGTTGATCTAGGGATATATTGTTCTCCGCCATGACAACACTATCATCATCAATCAATCATCAGTTTACAGCTTGACAGGGGCAATACCTTGTTTGTTTTTGTATCATTTGTACATGCTTGCTTGCTTGCTTGTGTGTGTTATCATTTTTATCTTGCATTTGCATCTGTATCTTCCCAGTTAATATTCATATCTATTATCTAGACAAGGTTGTACTATGCTGGGGCACGAGACACATCATCGCCTTAGTCTTTATACCCTAGTGCATAACGTCTTGTGCTATATCAAACATATGGTTGCTCACTTTCATTGTAGTATAATGTATCCTTCATCTCTTTCTTCCATTTCCTATCTTGCATTAGTCATTCTTCTTCGACCAATCCATTCCATTTCGAGAGCATACTCGTGTTCTTCCAACCCACCTATCCTCTTGAGGGGCATCATCATCCTATCATTCCATTCTCATCCTATATTTTCACCATCATTCTGCCTTTTTCTCCATCCATATCTTAGCTTCTTTGACATGATGTTACTCGACACAAATCTCATTATCTTGAACATCATCTCAAAGAAGGGCAAAATGTAGACACCCAAAAATGTCCACCTTGTCATAACATTACATCTTGTAGTATTTTAGCCGTAGATACCCCTTTGCCATCCTAATCTAGCATTTTCCTCTAATTAAATTAAATAAATATAACATTTATTTAATTTGTCCCCATCCCCTTAACATCATTAAATAAATAAATTATATTTATTTATTTAGTCCACTTTCCTCTTAAATTAAATTAAATAAATATTTTATTTTATTTTATTTATCATTTTATCATCATATTCCTCATAATTTAAATAATATTGAATTATTTAAATTATTAAGCCCACCTTCCATCTTTGTCTCTCGAGATGACTCGAACTATCTCTTGAGTTAACTCTTTTACCTTCCAATTTCCTCTCAACTCAACTCTTACACCTTGCTAATTCCATCTCCCAAATCACTCATCCACTTTCCATTTTTCTCTCCCAAGTTGCATAAGCAACTTTCTAATCCGATTATCACTCACCAAATTGGAAGGTTTATCCCTCCATTTTTTTCATCTTGCCTATAAATTGATCCATTTCCAAGCCATTTGCATGGATGAATCTTCTAAGTGTCGTTACTCTACCATAATTCCTCCTCATCCATCACCTACCTACTTTCTTTTCATTAAATCTTTATCCATTTTCTCCCATTAATCTCATCTCATCGTTATGTTGCGAATGTGAAGTGATCAACATCCAATCAGATACATCAATTTGACATGCATGCATCAATTTTTCAAGGTATCAAGTATGCGAAACGTTTGGATTTAAAGGTAATTGCATGCATTGTTTTATCTTTGTTCTTTTCTGAATTTTACCGTCTATAGTATACATAGAGTACACATAGAATACACACATATAGAATAAAAATATGAAAACATAATGCAAAAGTCCTTGAGACAACACGACAAAGGAGACCTCGATCTAAGTGATGTCTCGATCACCATGCATCATTTTTCAAGATGTAATAAAGAAGAATGCTAAGGGGTTAGATAGAAAAGAGGAGAAGCAAGAGTAGAAGTACAAACACATCAAACACACCATATCCAAAGGAAAGTGTTTATGCTCAACATAATGCACCAAGATACCACTGGCAAGAAGAATTAGACAAAGCATTGTAGAATAAGAAGGCAGAGTGACCTTACTACCAAACTCAAGTTGGTGGTGCAACCCTTCTCTCAAACATACAAGGGAAGTCTTGCAGAATAAGAAGGCAATGTGACCTTACTACCAGGCTGAAGTTGGTGGCGCAAGCCTTCTCCCAATCATGCAAGGAATTTCAACTTAGGAGAAACAAGATGACTCAAGATCTTGCTTCTAGGTTTCAACCTAGGAGAGCAAGATCGATTCAAGATATTATTTCCAAGCTTTCCATAATCCTTTCCATGAGAGAGTAGATTTAGTAACCACGATGATCAATAAGTGTTTAGATAGAAAGAAGAAGGTCAGGTTCATAGCCCGATACATGCCCCCACCTTAAAGTGATTGCTAACTCATTTTAGGGAGCAATTTCCTTTAAGATGGATTGAGAAAGAAGAATGAACCAAGCACAAGAGCTTTTGAAAAGCACATGCTCACCTGAGATGTGTTTATAAAAATCTACATCACAACAAGGGGTTGCTCCCAAGATGAGGAAACCAAGGTGATGCTTACAAGCATGATACACAATGGCTTGCGTAGTCATGATGTGATTTCAAGCATTGCTTCAAGGTGCCACATGAATAGAAGAAAGATAAGGTGCTCTAGGGATTACATGAAGTATTGTGAGAAGTGCTAGATCCAAACCTCATTTGAAGTTCTTTAATTTTTCTATTGAAGAGCCAATATTCATTAGTGGAATGGCCAAGTGCTTGATAATACACACAATATTGATTTAAATTACTCTTTATGAATTTTTCTATGTGTAATAGGAGGAAGAGTGATTAAGCCATCTTTAAGAACACTTGACAATACATACTCTTGTTGAAATAACATATAAGATATAGGGGGAGTGGGAAGCAATCCTTTTTTATTAGATTCAATGAGAGACCTAACTAGAGTTGGCGATCTTTTAATTTCTTGAGATGCAGACAATAACTATTTTTTGTTTTTCTTGAGGACATGGTGGAGAGCACACAAGAGAAGGCCAAAAATCCAAACCCACTTTAAACAAGTGTGGTGTCGGTTCCACGGGTACCTTAATTCCTTGTTCTTTATGTCCTAACCCATTTCCTTTATATCTGAGTTTTACAAGAACTTTGTGTCCATGCCCATAACACTTCACTAAGACTAAAGGACGAAGAGCGGTCATAAGGCCAACTTTGTTTTTAGAAGCATGATTATACGTTGAATATGAAGGATCATTAGTTTTTCTATCATCATGAGGAGGGTCACACTTTTTTTCAACCATCCTATGGGATATAAAGAGACCACTTCATTACCATGACATTCATTATAACTATATGATTCATTTGAATGAGATGATACCTTATCACAAGCAGACACAATTCTTGTAGCAGAAGGTGGATGAGATTGTGTTGAAGAAATTGTATTTACCTTCGAGGTCTTAGGGTTTGAGGGTGGGATTTTATACTCACCCACGAAGGAGGGTGTAAAATCTAATGAACCCAAATCATCACCAAAAAATGCATTCGAAGGGCCAACACTATCCTGACCAAAACTATTGTTAGAAGCAGAGGGTAGTGTTGAAGAAGGGATCAAACTATACAAGAGAGTTTGATGTATCACTTCTATTTTTAAGAAACTATCCAAAGTTGTGTTAGGTTCAATTGTATGTACTTTATTTTAAAAAATGAACTTTATTGAATGATGAAGGGTAGATAGGACCAGCCCCATGGCATGAACCCACAGTCTACCAAGAAGAATATTATATGAAAGAGTGTTAGGCATAACATGGATAAGGGCAGGCAATGCCATGAGTCCAGCCTTAAGAGGTAAGGTAATAGTAACTAATGATTTCCTATTGACATTAATAAATTTGTGGAGTGTCATTTTATCTTTTTGGATTGAAGATTCATCAATGTTAATTTTATACAATAAATCTATTCCACAAACATTAAGACCAGATCCACCATCAATCATTGTTTTCCTTATCCTTTTTTTATTAAAGAACACATATATCATAAGAGGCTTATTTTCTTTTTGAATATCTATAGGAGGTAACTCATGTTGTTGAAATAATATATCAGATGTTGTTGCGTGCACACAACTAAATAGATATGCTGCATCATTCAACTGAACAACGGGTGGAACAATCACATTTTGTAAAGCTTCTTGGAGCATTCTGTGGTATGCAGGTGATGTTTGTTTTAATTCCCATAGAGAGATCTTAGCTAGAGTAGCACAAATATCCTTGACAAGATCATATTCTTTACTAATATCCATAGGTCAGTGAGGTGCTTGAGGTAGGATAGGTTGAGAAGGTGGAAGAGAGACCGGCACCTGTGGTGCTTGTTTACTTTGCTAGTGATGAAGGGGGTAAATCATAAAACACACAACAATAGAAATGACATATAGAAAATAGAATATTTATTTATTGATTTGGATAACTCATTACATTACAGAAGCTCAATTACAATCAGAGAAATCAATCCTCCATAGGCTGTAACACACTACAACTACACATCACCAGGCTCTAGAATCTTTTGCCTTCTGTAACCCCAAATCAGCTAGGGTTTTTGTTTTCCCACCTATTCTTGACTCTACAATTTTCCCCTTAACTCTACTACTACCCAGGGTTCCCAAAATAATTATAAATATCACGTTTTGGCAGCCTCCAACTAAAATTTGAAATCTGCAACTCCCTCCAAAAGTAGGTCAACTTCTGGGAAGCATAAATTTTGATCCAGGTGTTTGATTGATGAACCGTTTTAAGCACTGGAAAGCTCGCCATGTGAACTATCACGCCAAAAATTTGTAAATAGATTTTTGTCAACTTTTCAGAATGCTATGGGATATTTTAGTGCCTCATATCTTGTTTTAGAAAATTTTAAGGGCTTTTCAAAAAACAAAAAATATTAATATCTTTCAACTCACAAATGATCTTTGCCTGATTCCTTTGCCAAAGGTCTTATATTTTAGTTATGAAGATTTTTGTAAATTTTTGCTTTAATCTGTGCCCAAATGCAAACTTTCCTAATATGGTAGTTAAACTTTCCAAAACTGGCAGTTTGCTATTTTTAGCAATTTGGAAAAACTGAAAGTCCTACATCATTATTCAACAGATTATGGAACTAGAAACACTACTTATGGAAAGAAATGAAAACAACTGCAATGATTTTGAATCAACTTCTTTTTGGGTGATGCAAGATTGCCCTTACACCATTGGATGCTCTTGCATCAGACACCTAGGGTAATTTGACAAGTGACCCTGTCACATCTCAGGTGTTTGTTTGAGGAAAACCCATATGGTCAACCTCTGCCTTAGATAGCCAAGAAGAATCCTCAATAGGCCTTCCTTTCCATTTCACCAGATATTCTTCATATTGCTCGTTCTGAGTACTTCTTCCCACACAGCTATCCAAGATCTCTTCTATCTCCTCCATTGAAGTAGATGCTAGAATACTCCACTGTTCTTCTATTGGTCCATCCTCTATGCCACCTTCATGATATTCTGTTAAACCAAAAATGTTGAACATAGGGGAAATATTGATCCCACTCGGTAGCTCTACCTCATATGGATTTCCTGAATCATGCTTCTTCAGGATTCTGCACGGTCCAAATTTCTTCATTTTCAACTTATTGTATGTTCCAATTGGGAACCTTTCTTTTCTCAAGTGAACCATGACTTCATCTCCTACTTGGAACTCCTTATATCTCCTCTTCTGATCTGCCTTAGCCTTGTACTAAATATTCATCTTATTAATGTGCTTTCTCACCTCTTCATGCAAATTCTTCAAATGTTCTGCAAAGTCTTTGGCTTCAGCAATTGTCTTTTCTCCTTTGTCCATCTTCCTTAACTTAGAAACATTTCTTAGGCTATTGCCATATATAATCTGGAATGGTGATTTACCAGTACTCCTATTGATAGAATTGTTGTAAGTGTAAGGGTAAAATGGTGATCAATCAAATGAATTAAATAAGACCCAAACATCAACAGAATAGTGAAAATAAGAAGGATTCAATAAACAAAGCAATGAACAAACACAGTGCAAACATCTCCTGTTTCGATGCTTCTGTTGTTCGCCTATCACAATCGTCCTTTTGCTGATAAGTGAGCCCTCAGAGAGTGCACTCTTTTTAGCTGTTCGTAGGAAGTCGATGGTGAATGGCTACGGTGATATGCAATGAAGATGAGCTCCAATGCAAGTATGTGATCTCAAGCTTGTGAATGGTCAAAGGGTGCCAAAGGCGCGCTGGTGATATTTCTGCAGAGTAACGATGTCAAAATCCTAGATGATTAGAATGGAAGAATGAGGTTTCAGTTATAGACTTGGAAGAATGAGAATCAACGGTTGAGAGAAGATATGAAGATCAATCGCTGAGAATGGTTGAGGAATGTGCAACCAGTAGAAATGTGACAAGTGTCCCAGCTCCATCATGAAAGAGGGGATGTGACAAAATTGATTGGAGAGTTAACTCCATTGACTGAACAGTTAACAGACTTGATTGATCAGTTAGAAGAGTGGATTATGGGATTGACTGAATTGATTGACCAGTGAACTGGGTTGATTGAGGAGTCAACATAATAGATTGACCAGTGAACTCAAATGACTAATTAGTTAACAGATTTGATTGATTAGTTAACTAACTTCTGATTTGAGAAGAAATAGGCCATGTGGGTGAGAGAAAAATAGGTAATTAAATATTAAATATATTTAATTACATGTGCAACCTGATGAGGTGGACAAGGTGAGGTGGAAAGGTGAGGTGTAAAGGTGAGGTGGATTTTTGGAATTTAGAACTTAGGATAGAGGAATTTAGATTAATTAAATGATTTATGATTATTTAATTGTGTAGGACATTTAGAAGAATTTTAATTAAATAAATTGAATTTATTTAATTATGGAACAGTGAATCGATTAAATAAATTTAGAATATTTATTTAATTGGTAGAAGAATGGAATAAATATTTAGAATATTTATTTAGGATGATTTCAGAAGGGAAATAAATATTTAGAATATTTATTTAGAATAAATCGTGCCATTTTTAGGCGTATACATTTTGCCCCTCTTTGATGCAATGCAGTTTACAGCATTGCTTCAAAGAAATCGATAGTTTGAATGATGATATATGCCCCAGTTTGCCCTTGGTACAAGTTTGATGACAGGATGCCCCTTCGGGAGATTGGACGAGGAGGAGGCAGAAGGCATGAGACGGACAATCTCACGAAGACGAAGGGAAGCTAGGTTAGAATGAAGAAATCAGTTGAAGAAAGAGTCGAATGATACGCGATGCAAGATGGAATGATGACACACACAAGCAGGCAAGTAAGTATGCACAAATGACACAAGAACAAACAAGGTATTGCCCCTGTCAAGCGGTAAACCAATGATATACTAATAACGATATACAACAATGTTGTCATGGCGGGGAACGATGTATCCCTAGACCAACACGACAGGCGTGTTGTCATGGCAGGGAATGATGGATCCCTAGAGCAACATGAAGGATAGTGTCTAGTTCTAGGAAATGAAGCATGTCGTGTAAGATGCGTGTATTGGTCTGATTTCGACAATGCAACATCCTGTATAAGACAATTGATTGATTAACTGATCGAGTTGGTTTACGACCAGACAAGGATCAAGACCACTGATTGTGATTAGATCATTTGTGCAAGATTGACTTGACATGATTGATATGGATTAAGGATGGACCTGCATTTGGATCATTGCTCAGACTGACTGGACAAGGATGAAAGATCTGATGATAGATAGAAATCTGATTGATAGAAGAAAGACTCGATAGAAGGACTCGTAGGCTTTTGTAAACATTGATACTCTGCATTGTTGGATCTTTATTGCATGGGGTATGGTATGGATGTATAAATGGATATAGGATGGATTCTTTGCTATTGGAGTGCTTTATTTCATCATTGGGCATTGTGGTTTTGGTACATTTTCTGAAATGTTGTAAGTGAATACAAGCATCGAGGTATAATTGAACCGAGATGACCTGAGTACTGCTTACATGGATTTTGATTTAGTAAGTTGATACAAGCATCGAGGTATAATTGAACTGAGATGACCTGAGTATTTCTTGCGTTTCAACAAACAAGGATTGCCCCCGTTCATATTTGACCTTTGATGTCCTTGATGATCTTTTGCCGATCATGTCCTTAGACAAGGTGTCACACTACTAAAGCTTAAGCCACAGATAGCAAACAAAGAAAATAATCATGCTCCCATCATAGCATCTCTAGCCTTTGGCATCCTTGAGTAGCGTAGAAAGACATGATAACAAAAATCCAGACTTTGTAACTTAACCATGGTTCCAATCCACAAAACATTCTTGCATTTAGATGTGTTTTGCTTGCCATAATTTAGATAGAATCAGTTAGAAGACCTTGGGTATTTTCTTTGCTTTAGATAGGTTAAGATGCTCATAGTCAAGATTTCTGCTTGAAGTGCGGGTTTTGCTTGCATTTGCTTGTTTGGTGAGAAGATTGTACAATCCTTATTGGGGAGACGGACCCTAAGGGACTGACCTAGTGCCTCGGGGGCTCATTGCTAAATGGCCTTGCCTACGTGACGACGTAGAGGCAACGTAGTTCAGGGTAAACCCTAATGGACTATGGATGGACTAGAAGAAAGATGACAAGAATGAAGACAAGAAAGGGCACGAATGGGACCATGGAAGAAATGGAAGCCTCGGGGGCGCATTAGAATAATGGCCTTGCCTACGTGACGGTGCAGAGGCAACGTAGTTCACGGACTTGGACCATGGACCTAAGATATGGATCAGATGAGACGATATGGAATAGATATGGATCAAACAAGACATGAAATGGAACAGATGATACCGATGACAAGGAAACACCACGGATAGGTAGATGTATGGGTGATAAAGAATGGAATGGGTAGGTATGAGGATGGGCAATAGTGGATAGAAGGAATAAGGATGTGATCTCCAAGGACTATGTTGCATAAGAATAACATGCCCCATTGTAGGTAGAGTACCTAGGATTTTTCATGACAATGCTAATGACGATCGGAGGATGAGAGGGTAATGAATGATTTGCATGGTTTGGAGGGGTAAGGTATGCCAAGAGACATCTAAAACATTTGTCAACATTGTACCCCCAATCTTTATCAAGACCAAAGAATAGAGGAAAGGAAGATTAGATGGATGGATGGGATAGTATAGTTATGCAATGGATAGAGGATATGATAGTAAATGGTATGAAAGGAAACTGGTAGGAGAAAAGTGATATGCTGATGAGACAAGGTGCCCCCAAGTGTAGGGGACATAGAAGATCAACTTACACATGACGCCTGTTTGCCAGGTTTTCATCATGGTACTTATCTAAGGTGCCTGTTTGCCAGGTTTTCACCATTGGATGAAAGGGATTTTTCTTTACTTTTTTTCATTCTTTTTTTTTTTGAATAGGATAAGATGAATGTAGAAGGGAGAGACTCAAGTATGTAGTTCCTTGAAAGGTGATAGTCCCGCCAGAAGGATGTTGTCGAATGGACTATGTCAAGTGTGCTCATAGATGTTGGTAAGGGAGTGCATGAAAGTGAGATATGAGTATGTAGATAGCGGATTATGTGTAGGTGGAACATTAGACACAAGTTCCTTATTGGATGGAGAAAACGAGATAGAGGATAATGGTTGTTGGTGTTCTAAGAAAGAATGTTCATGCATGAAGGTAGTGGGACCAAGGATATAGGATAATGGATTTGTAGCTTGGTCAATAATGGATGGTGAAGGATCACTAGAATCTTGATCATCATTATGCTCTTTAGGATCTAAGTTATTAGGTTGATCATTCATGTGCACTTGGGAGGCAAGTGTCTCATCAGAGGAAGTGAAAGTTGTTAGATCATGGATGGGATTAGATGGAAGAGGGATAGAAGAAATGGAGGCTTCTTGCTAATGAATGGGTATGGGATCAAGTTGCTCAAGGACATCTTCATAGGGAATATCTTGATCATAGAACAAATAAAGGTTATGCATGGGATGGAATTGGATTTCCTTCTCATGTATAGGTGTTGGGAGATGGATAGGATCAATTGGCTCATGGAGAGGTTCATTATTATGGATATCATCTTGATCATGGAAAAGATACATGTTATGGATAGGTTGCAAGAAAGTGATTTGATCTTGACTTAGACTAGGGATTAATGTTTCCTCATGCTTAGGATTAGACTCTTGACATACCTCTTAGGTTGTTTGAATGGAAGTGGATAGCTTTTGGATAGCTTCTTGGTTGACAACATAGATGTTTGATGGACCTTGACTTTGGTTTATGGTAGGAGGTTATTCGATAAGCTCAAGGGGTTGTGAATGACATGAAGGATTTTTAGTAAGGTCAAGGACTAGAATTTGGGGACATGGTTGACTCTCTGCCAGTAGCCCTTGGATCACATCATTGGTAGGTGTATGGATAGGTGAATGAGGGGATTTAGCTTTCTCTCTAGCTTTTCTCCAGTTGTATAAATTTGGAAAAACTCTTTCCCACCACTCATCTGATTCTTTTTGGGTCATCCATTTAGTGTTTGAGGAACTAGAGGGTGGTGTTGGTGTAGAACTGGTATGCTTTGGGATAGGTGTCTTAGAAGGTGGCGAAGGAGGACCAGTAGATGGGGTGGTATAGGATTTCCAACTTAAGGTGGTGCTTGCCTTGTCATGAGCATCATTAAGATGGGAAACAGATGTATGAGTTCAAGGCGAGGCGTAGCTAGTGCTGACACGTTTGGCTTTCAAGATTGCCATTTCTTGTTGTAAGACTTGGATTTGTTGAGAAATTGCTATACACTCTTGGGGTGAGGGACCTGAGTTTATTTGCAATTGCAGATATTGGACTTTTTGAGCAAATGCTTATAATTAGTTTCTCATCTTGACAGAAACTGGCAAAAGGCCGAAAAAGCCTACTATTTTGGATATGCAGCTTCAGAGGCACAATTTCAGAAGGTAAATGCACAACAAGTCGAGGTAAATGCACAATTCGGGCAGAGGACAAATGCGCAACTCTAGTTTCTTTGAATGATTTTGCAAAGTTTTTGACACGTTGTTTTAGTGATTTTTGGTTTCTTGGTTGCAAGTCAGTCTTTTAATCTGATTTTTCTCAATTATGGCAAGAAGACACAACAAACACAAAGATATTTTTATGGTTTTTTTTTTTTAATTTTTTTTTTTGAGATTTTGAATTAAACTGAACAAAAGCAAGCACAAAGATCCTAGGTTAGAAATGGCTTACAAGGGATTTTGGCCACTAGAACAAGAGGTGTTTAATGAGGGCAACCGTTCGAGTGGTTACACATGCGGCGGCACTACTCTCCGTTATGGAGTTTCCCAGCCTCAAAGGGTTACGCCTTAGAGGGTTTTGGGGGAGGTTGGTCGTTAGTGTAACACAGCAGCACTCGTTGCAGGAGGTTTTCACCTCAAGCACAATTTATTTTATGTGGCTTGGTAGGGCTTGGCTTTAGCCTGTTACCACTCAGGGTCGTTCCCACTTGGACAGGCGTGCATCCAAGGGCAAGCCCCTCCTAAAGGTTAAACAAATAGAATGACAAGTCTGGCACTCTGATCACCCAGAAAAGGGGAGAGCATAAGCCTATTGTCATTTGCAAGCACATAATACACTAGTTAATCCAATCTAGTGAAAATTAGAAAAAACTAAATGGGCTACTCTACTTGTGCACTCACACAGTTGTTAACTTTCAAGTGATTAGGAGATAGCAATGATTCTTTCCTTTGCAAGATAGCAATATTCTTAACTAAAAGAGATATCCATATAGCAATGATCAATGAAACCAAGATTGCAATAATTTAGTTATCACCCTCCTAATTAGAAACTATGTGAGATTGGCATGCATGTTGTTACTTTCCTAATTAGAGTTGGATTAAAATTGTATGCAAGTTGCATAAACAATGGATTACTCCTTCCTAATTAGAACTAGATGAAAGTTGTATGCAAGTTGCATGAACAATGGGTTACTCCTTCCTAATTAGAACTAGATGAAAATTGTATGTAAGTTGCATGAACAATGGGTTACTCCTTCCTAATTAGTACTAGATGAAAATTGTATGCAAGTTGCATGAACAATGGTTTACTCCTTCCTAATTAGAACTAGATGGAAATTGTATGCAAGTTTTTTTACTTTCCCCCTAGTTAAACTATGATGTGTGTGTTAAGGAAAATAAAACTATCCAGCTCTCAACCCTGTAGAAGATATATCAAAATTTTCTTTTCTCCTTTCTTTGACAAGTGTTTAAGTCAAGCTGCACAGATAAATCATTAGTTTTCAAGAAAAAATGCTAGATTTAAGCTTAGAAAGATATCTAAACTTTGACTGTAAAAATAGCTAACAAATGATAAAATCACTTGATCAAACCTACTCCATTGTGAAGTTCACAGAATTACCTTTCCAACGAGTGTTTATTTGTGAGATTACGAGTTCGTATGCTCCTGTTATGGCAAAAAGAAAAAGATACCACCCTTATGACATGTAGAAGAAGGCAGGATAGAGGATTGTTGGATAAAACGATGCACCCTACAGAAGCACCCTTTGGACCATTGGATAAAAGGATGTGGAAGCACCCTTCCGACCACTGGATAAAATGATGCACCTTGTGGGAGCACCCTTCGGACCACTGGATAAAACGATGCACCTTGTGGGAGCACCCTTCGGACCGCTGGATAAAAGGATGTACCCTGCAAAAAAGCTATTAGGACAGTTGGATAAAAGGATGCGGGAGCACCCTTTGGACCGCTGGATAAAGCGATGCACCCTACGGAAGCACCCTTTAGACCACTGGATAAAAGGATGCACCCTACAGAAGCACTCTTCAGACCGTTAGATAAAAGGATGCACCCTGCAAAAAACCTCTTCGCACAGTTGGATAAAAAGACACGGAAGCACCCTTTGGACTGCTGGATAAAGTGATGCACCTTGCGGAAGCACCCTTTGGACCGCTGGATAAAGTGATGCACCCTGTGGAAGCACCCTTTGGACCGCTGGATAAAGCGATGCACCCTGTGGAAGCACCCTTTGGACCGCTGGATAAAAGGATGCACCCTTAAAAAAATCACAGAGGTTTTTTTCAGTCTCTGATTTTTGTGAATTAACAGGTGATTCTAAGGTTTTCGACCCTTTTGAGCACGTTGGTGATGTCAGTTTCAGCCTAGGAGGTCACCTTTTGATAGATCCTTGCAAAACTCAACAATGGGGTTTAGAGAAACACAAATTTTTACTACAAAAATTTGTAAAAAACATAAAATTAAACGGTGGGTGCCAAAAATGTAAGGGTAAAACGTGAATCAATCAAATGAATTATATAAGACCCAAACATCAATAGAATAGAGAAACAAGAAGGATTCAATAAACGAAGCAATGAACAAACACAGTGCAAACCTCTCCCATTTCGATGCTTCTATTGTTCGCCTATCACAATCGGCCTTTTGTAGATGAAGTGAGCCCTCAGAGAGTGCACTCTTTTTAGCTGTTCATAGGAAGTTGATGGTGAATGGCTATAGTGATATGCAATGAAGATGAGCTCCAATGCAATTATGTGATCTCAAGCTTGTGAATGGTCAAAGGGTGCCAAAGGTGCGCTGGTGATATTTCTGCAGAGTAACGATGTCAAAAGCCTGGATGATTAGAATGGAAGAATGAGGTTTCATTTATAGACTTGGAAGAATGAGAATCAACGGTTGAGAGAAGATATGAAGATCAATGGCTGAGAATGGTTGAGGAATGTGCAACAGTAGAAATGTGACAAGTGTCCCAGCTCCATCATGAAAGAGGGGATGTGACAAAATTGATTAGAGAGTTAACTCCATTGACTGAACAGTTAACAGACTTGATTGATCAGTTAGAAGAGTGGATTATGGGATTGACTGAATTGATTGACCAGTGAACTGGGTTGATTGAGGAGTCAACAGAATAGATTGACCAGTGAACTCAAATGACTAATTAGTTAACATATTTGATTGATTAGTTAACTAACTTCTGATTTGAGAAGAAATAGGCCATGTGGGTGAGAGAAAAATAGGTAATTAAATATTAAATATATTTAATTACATGTGCAACCTGATGAGGTGGACAAGGTGAGGTGGAAAGGTGAGGTGGATTTTTGGAATTTAGAACTTAGGATAGAGGAATTTGGATTAATTAAATAATTTATGATTATTTAATTGTGTAGGACATTTAGAAGAATTTTAATTAAATAAATTGAATTTATTTAATTATGGAACAATGAATCGATTAAATAAATTTAGAATATTTATTTAATTGGTAGAAGAATGGAATAAATATTTAGAATATTTATTTAGGATGATTTTAGAAAGGAAATAAATATTTAGAATATTTATTTAGAATAAATCGTGCCATTTTTAGGCGTATACAGTAAGTAAATTCTGCCTATGGTAAAATCAAATCCCATCCCTTGGGCTTATCTCCTACTAAGCATTGTAGCAGGTTACAGTCTGTGGATGGTGTGTAGAACTAAACTTCAAATCTATCTTCAACTTATTCCACAATGTCCTCTAGAAATAACCAACAAACTTGGTATCTCGATCTGAAACTATGCTCTTTGGTAGACCGTGTAATCTCACCACTTCTCTAAAAAATAATTCAGCAATATGAACAACATAATT
Source organism: Cunninghamia lanceolata (assembly GCA_027924645.1). Lineage (NCBI taxonomy): Eukaryota > Viridiplantae > Streptophyta > Pinopsida > Cupressales > Cupressaceae > Cunninghamia > Cunninghamia lanceolata. Next base: position 11,477,111 of record BSBN01000389.1, read on the forward strand.
AGTCTTCTTGCAAGGAATGAAATGTGCCATCTTCGAGAATATATCCACCACCACAAAAATAGAATCATGTCCTCTCTATGTCCTTGGTAAACCAAGAATAAAATCTATACTAATATCATCCCATGGCTTCTCCGGTACAGGTAATTGTTAATATAGCCCTGTATTCTAACTTGTTCCTTTTGCCATCTGACACACTCTGCAACTCTACATAAATTTCATCACATCTTGTTGCAACTGTGGCCAATAATAATTTTCACCAACAATAGCAATGGTCTTATCTTGACCAAAGTGTCCAGCTAATCCCCCAGTATGCTTCTCCTTAATTAGGTTGTCTAATGGAACTCCTTAGAATGCAAAAATGGCTTCCTTTAAACAACATTCTATTTTGGATTATGAAATCCAACCATTTTGTCATGTCCAAAGTAATAGGTTCTAAACAATCTTTCCAAGCCTCTATAAAATCTAGATCTTTTGGATACAAACTCTTGATCTCATTGAACCCAACAACCTCTATCTTCATTTCTGTCAACAAATTTTGCCTTCTGCTCAAGACATCTACAACTCTATTAGACTTCCCACTCCTATGCTTCAAAACAAAAGTATAAATCTGCAAAAACTCAACCCATTTTAAGTACCTCTGATTTAATTTTCCTTGACTATTAAGGTACTACAAAGCCTGATGATCAGTATATAAAACAAACTCTTTTGGCAACAAATAATGTCTTCATTTCTTTAAATCCTGAACTATTGTATAAAACTCTTGGTCATAAATAGAATACTTTTTCTTGGCATCATTAAGCTTCTCACTAAAATAGGCAATGGGCTTACCTTCTTGACTGAAAACAACTCCTATAGCACTACCACTAGCATCACAATCTACCTAAAATACCTTATTAAAATCTAGAAGTGCCAAAATAGGTTGCTCTGTGACTTTTTGCTTCAATGTATCAAATCTTTTGTCTGCTCCTTTAGTCCATTTAAACTATTTTATATCCCCTCTCATTGTCTCCGTTAGGGGTGCACAAATGCTACTAAATTTGTTGATAAACTTTCTATAAAAACTTGCCAAACCATGAAAATATCGTACCTCTGTGGCACTCCCTAGCATAGGCCATTCAAGGATAGCTCTCACCTTCTCTAGGTCCATCTTAAGACCTTCCTCTGAGACAACAAATCCCAGGTATACTAACTCCTTCTTTGCAAAACTACACTTCTTTAGATTAATCAGCAACTTTTCCTCCCTCAGCTTCTCTAAAACTCTTCTGATATGCATCAGATGCTCATCCCAAGTCTTACTAAAAATTAAAATATCATCTAAATAAACAATAACAAAACTTCCCAAAAAATTCTTTCAATACCTCGTTCATGAGCCGCATGAATGTGCTCGGTGCATTGGTTAGCCCAAATGGCATGACTAACCACTCATACAAACCTTCCTTTGTCTTGAATGTTGTCTTCCATTTAGCTCCTTCTCTAAAATGGATCTGGTGATACCCACTCTTCAGGTCAATCTTCGTGAAGTACTTGGCTCCACTCAAACAATCCATTATGTCATCCATTCTCAGCAATGGAAATCTGTACTTGATTGTGATCTTATTGATGGCCCAAGAATCTATACACATTCTCCACTCTCCATCTTTCTTCGGTGCTAGTACTGTAGGTACCGCACATGGACTCAGGCTCTCCCTTATCAATCCCTTCCTCAACAACTTGTGAACTTGTCTATTCAGCTCTTCATTCTCTGCAGGGGTCATTCTATGGGATGCCTTGTTTGGTAAATTGGCTCTTGGTATCAAATCCATTTGATGACTTATCTTCCTTACTGGTGGTAAACCTTCTAGTACATTATTAGAGATAATGTCCTAAAATTCTTCCAACATATCTGAAACTTCAACTGGTAGATCTTCACATTTCTCTTAACTAATCTTAGGAATCAATGGAAAGCAATGATGCTTATGCTTCATACCCTCCAAAAATTTTCTACCATCTACCAAGCAAATTCTGGTAGTACTACATACCTTTTCTTCCACATCTTTCAAGGACTTCAACTTGTGATGAACTCCATTCTTTGTTAGGGAATATGTGTTTGCACGAACATCATGGACAATGCTCCTATCATACTGCCACAGCCTCCCCAACAGCATATGACATGCATCCATTGGTATGATATCACACAACACCTCATCATGGTAGTCCCCAATCTTGAACTTTACTAAACACTACTCATCAACCAAAGCTCTATGATCCTTTTGCAACCATGCAATCCAATATGGATGTGAATGCTTTCTTCTTGTCAACTTCAACTTGTCAACCATCTCCTCTAAAACAAGATTGTTAATGCTTCCATTGTCAATAATAATATCACAACACTTACCTTCACATTTGCACCTTGTGTGGAATAAACTCTTCCTCTAATTGGGTTCTTTCTCCTCATTCAACAAAGTTCTTCTGACAACTAGGGTCTCTCCCCTTTTAGCATCTTCAGAATGCTCAAACTGCGCATCTTCATCTACATGTGCAACTCGTGCATTACCTTCAGGTCTTCTATTTGTCCTTCCTTGATGTTGTGAATACTCGTATTCTCAATACCCTTCTCTTCACATTGGAAACAAGTTCCTCTGAAACCTCCTCTTCTAGGTCCTTGCCCAGGTCAGCCTCTTCCTCTTCCTCTTTGCTCACCATTGTTCTGGTCATGAGGGCGGTAGGTATTATCCCCTCTCTGATTTCAACTAGTGCCAGCTTCTTTCAATTTTCTTTTGATCTTCATTATGGCCTCCATAGGGTCTTCCACCAGTCCTTCCACCTTGACCTCTTCCCCTTTGCTTGCTATCTAATCTTTTATTTAGCTTCTCTTCCACCTTCAGGGAAAACTAGTACGCATCTTCTATGGTGGTCATTTTGACCAGGCTCACCTCCTCTTGAATACTTGGCCTCAACCCGTTAATGTAATAGGATACCTTCTCCTTGTTGGCCTCTGCATGGCTTGTGTTGATGGTAATCTTATAAAAATCTTCTATATACTCCTTAACAGACTTGTTACCTTGCTTCAATCCTTGTAGCTTCTTCAGCAACTCCATCTCATAGTCCACAGGAGGGTCATCCCACAATAGTGGGTTACACTTTTGTGGACGAAGAAAAATTTAAGGTGCCAAAAAACTATAGCATGCACCTTCATTCGAAGGTATTTCCTTTGCTCGAAGGTCTTGTCATCCTTTTTAAATCTTAAAATAATGAGGCCTTCATTTGAAGGTGTTCTCCATTCGAAGGTCTTTGGGTGCCAAATTAAAACATGAAAATGATACCTTCAATTGAAGACCCTCATTATTTATAATGCAAAGAACCTTTGTTCGAAGGTGGTTGTTATAGGGATATATGCGCCATCTTTGGACCTTCATTTGAAGGTGTCTAAACTTCGAATGAAGGATGTCACCCACCTTCGTTCACAGGTGTCTTCGAACAAAGACCCCCGCTAGACACCTTCCCTCCTTCCCTTCCCTTTTCTTCTACAAAATTTTGGCTTTTGAAGCCCAGTTGAAGGTCCAAATGGATTCACCTTGCCAAACCAAATTGAAGGATCGCAGTCCTCGAAATGAGCTTTCCAACGAGTAAAGTTTTGATATATTTTGATTTTATTATGATTTTTTTTAGTTTTACTAAACATAGGTTTTTCACCAAACATCAAGTTCTCTATTCTACACACATGGAAAATTAGTAAATTAATGAAAAAAAATTCTGAAAAATATGTATGCCCTAGGTATTGAAGTCCTTGTTTCAATCAAAAAAAAATTGAATTTCGATACATATAGAAAAAGTTATGTTTTATGGAATGCGCCTATGTCTAAATTATAATCGGTTTGACTTCAAAACTTAATTCAAAAAAATTCAAAAAAACATTATGAAACCAAATGCATGCCCTAGATATTGGTGTTACTAATCTAAACTCAAAAGAATCATAATTTTATCCTTTGTAGAAAAAAAATTATGTGTCATGGAATACACATCACTTTAAAAAATTGTTGTTTACTATTAAAAACTAGTTATCAAAGGAGACACAAAAAAATTTAAAATTTAACTCCAATTTTTTTTAAAAAAATATTTTTAGAATCTACAGACAAAATCTCACAAATCACTAGTTAGCATCATCTTCAAATTCATAATGGTTTAGCAGTTATTGGTGTCAGAAAGTGAAGATTTAGTTCAAAATGTTGATTTCAATGTCAAGTTTGGCAAAAATGTGTAACCCACTATTATGGGATCACCCAGGAATGAACTGCTTCTTTAGTTTCTCCACCATTTGATCCCATCTGGTAATCTTTCCTTTTCCTCTCCTATTTCTCTCTAACTAGACCTCCCTCCACCAAATACTGGCATGGCCCTTCAGCTTTGTTTTTGCAAACTTGACCTGATCTGGGTCCTACACATCTTCATACTCGAAATATTCCTCCCTATCATTGATCCAATCAATGACCTGTTCTAGATTCAAATCTCTAGAATACGTAGAAACTTCAATCCTAGGCCTCTTTCCAATCTTCAAAATAGCCCTCAACAACCTAACTTCTGCAGGATCTCCTGCAGCTTCTTGTTTTTCCTCAGATAACTCTTCTTCAGCTTCATCCTCACTTCCTTCTCTTGTTCTCAGCTCAAACCCTCTTTATAGCTCCTCTTGTAATGCATCAATTTGCCTTTGCAGGGCTCTAAAACCCTCTTCCATCAAAGCATTCCTCCCATTATGATTTCTTCATGGAGGCATCTTGATCTCCGCAGCAAACTGACAACCTTAGGTCCTGGTGAAAACTACCTCACGGTCGGTGATCTGTCTACACACTCAGGAACCCTTGCTCTGATAACACTTGATGAAGGGGGTAAATCATAAAACATACAACAAAAAAAATGGCATACAGAAAATAGAATATTTATTTATTGATTTGGATAACTCATTACATTACAGAAGCTCAATTACAATCAGAGAAATCAATCCTCCATAGGCTGCAACACACTACAACTACACATCACCAGGCTCTGGAATCTTCTACCTTCCATAACCCCAAATCAGCTAGAGTTTTTGTTTTCCCACCTATTCTTGACTCTAAACTTTCCCCCTTAACTCTACTACTGCCCAGGGTTCCCAAAATAGTCATAAATAGCACTTTTTGGCAGCCTCCAGCTAAATTTTGAAATTTGCAACTCCCTCAAAAAGTAGGTCAACTTTTGGGAAGCATAACTTTTGATCCAGGTGTCCAATTGACGAACCGTTTTAAGCACCAGAAAGCTTGTGATCTGAAATATCATGCCAAAAATTTGTAAATAGATTTTTATCAACTTTTTAGGACGTTATGGGATGTTTTAGTGCCTCATATCTAGTTTCAAAATTTTTCAGGGGCTTTTCAGAAAACAAAAACTTTAATATGTTTTAGCTCACAAATGATCTTTGCCTAATTCCTTCGCCAAAGGTCTTATATTTTAGTTATGAAGATTTCTATAAATTTTTTCTTCAATCTGTGCCCAAATGCAAACTTTCCTAAAATGGCAGTTAAACTTTCCAAAACTGGCATTTTGCTATTTTTAGCAGTTTGGAAAAACTGAAAGTCCTACATCATTATTCAAGAGATTATGGAACCAGAAACACTAATTATGGAAAGAAATAAAAATAACTGCAATGATTTTGAATCAACTTCTTTTTGGGTAATGCAAGAATGCCCTTACACCAGTGGATGCTCCTACATCAGCTTGTTATTACGTGTGTTATATATGTGAGCAACAACATTATAGTGAGATTGCTGCAATACACCTTGAACTATAATCACTGGTTTGAAGAGATTATTTGTATTAGGTGCCTCATGCCTAATAATATTAGGAACATTAGTACACTTATCCATTATCCCCTTAGTGGGTGGAATAAGTCTATTAATAATGACTGAATTGATATTGTTTTTACTTTTATGAAGGTCAACATCCATCCCCAATGGATTTAATGTGAGAGACCTCCCCTCATCTTCCAATGCTTCACCTTTTGAAGGGAAAGCATTGGAATGAGAGGAGGGTATATTGTTGTTAAGGAAGTTGTTGATGATTGTATCTTCGATAGTGTCCAAGGGCTTTGAACATGCAACCAAAGGAGACATACCAAGGGTCTTCACATCCATAGTGATATCCAAGGTACTTGAACATTCAATCAAAGGAGGAATATTAAAGGTCTTCACATCCTTAGTGATGTACAATGTACTTGAATATTCGAGCAAAGTTGGAAGATCCTTAGGATGAGCCATAAGAACCTCATGTACTATGGTAGAGATAGGAGAAGACCTATCACCATCATCTTTCTCATGACTATTCATACAGATGAATTTGGTTAGATCTTCTAATATTGAAGGGTAATCGTCCATGAGGGTTATGAAGCTATCAAACTCAAACATGCAACCAAGGATTTCATATAAAGAGTAGGTTTAAAGACATCAATATTTAATACATAAGGATGTTTATTAATGAATTTTTAAAAGTGTTCAATATCTTTGATGTATGCATGAAAAGGAACTAAAGAGAAATAACATGAAGATTCCATAATTAATTGTCTTATTTACCAAGTGCAACCAATATCCCAATAAGATTGCAATTAAAGACCTACACCTACAAGTGCAACAGAAGTGGGTCTTCTAAAAATTGTGATATTCTTGGTAACCACAACAACTAAGTATTGCAAGTGTAGTATGTGAAGTAAGTGCAAAAGGAGTGGCTTAAATAATATATCCACTTAGATGAATTAAATGATTACAACTCTTTTCTTTGAGAAAGATGCACTAAATGCAAATCTAGCTAGGGTTTTAGCACCAAACCCTAGATCTTAAATATTCACTTCTAAACCAAAATTTTTTGATGCAAGCCTTATTATTAAACACAAATGAAATATATGACATGAAATAGAAATGAAAGATCATATTTGCAAAATTTATAATAACAAAAAGATCTGAAACAAGATTTTAATTACAAATCCTAGGTTTTTTTAATTTGACTAGGTTTTCAAAAATGCAAGTTTTTCACCAAAATCCTAGAAAATGGGAGCTTCAAATGCAAGGTACAATACCATGAGATGATTATTTAATGCAATATGAATCAGATATGATGCAAAAATTAGATACTTAAAACTTTCAATGATGATCTATAGCACATACAATGAAAAAACTGCACATATATGGCTTTTTCTACGCTTAAAATGCTTAATTTTTTCACTTTTTTTCAATGCAAATATGAAAATGAAAGCCTTACAATAAAGAGCACGATAAATTACAACAAATTAAAACCATTTAAACAATCCAATAATGTAATCAATAAAGCTAGGATCAAGACACAAAACCCTAGCTAACAAAAATCAGAGTACAAAAACTGTCAGTACCTGAAACATAGTAGCCAAAGTAATAGTAGAGATTAGCAGACAATCTAGAAATAGTTCCTAGAGGTCAAAAACCCTAGGATAGAGCCAATTGGGTGCCCTAGTCATGAATTAGGGCTTTCAGAAACTATAAACACTATCAGGTCTTTACCAACAAGCTTTTCATTCTTCTTGGATGTCACCTTCTAAAACATGTTCATCTAACCTGCACACACAAGAAGGAAAATGGTTGGGTGTCTTTATGAATTTGCCTAAGTCAAGCCCCATGAATGGTGTTTCCACCTCCACAATAGCAAATATGTTTGATGAGAGTGCATGCCCTTGGAGGACAGAGGCAAATCCAAAATAGAATGGAATGCTAACATAAGGCATGTAGGAAGGAAGTTTCCATGAGCATGGAAACCCTTGTATGATTACAGATAGTGTCTCAACTTAACTTGAGAAGTTGATGTAGCCTTCAAAGATCTTCACTAGACCTACAAGATGTTAGTGTTGTAGCAATAATATGTTGCATCTTGATAAGATTAGTTGTAATTGATGTCAAAAGTATGTGCTTCAGAGATAATTAATATGCAATATCAGATGGTGCGAGTCAGTAGTATGAGGAAGAATGGTGATCAACAAGATGTCTAAGTGTGATGTAGAGGTGAGTAAACTTGTTCTAATATATTTCCTATATGTCTGCATTGATATCTTACCAATTTGGTATACCTCACTTAGATATAAGTTGCAAAAGGTTCGCTAAGGCATTCACAATGAATACTCTATGACATAGTCATGGTATTCTGGTATGCATTCCTCGGAAGAGCAAAATTTAGTCTTGCAGTTTAGAAGTTAAGTTTATTGGCATATGAATGTGTTATATCCAAGAGATTAAGTCTTTATACCTTTAGCAATGAAATTTTTAGGTAATAGAGTCTCGGTTAGTGCTCTGATAGAGTAAAGCAATGATGAAGACTTGTTGGAATGCTCGGTATTCCTTCGGAAATGAATATTTGTTCATGCAGTGTTGAGGACATGCTTAGAGATGTTTAATGCATGCTTCTTTGTAGTATCAAGTGATTTAGTGGTCTACAAGTTTAGTTTTCAAATGACAGAAGTGCTATAGATGACTTTGGGTGCCTAATTGTTCTCAAAATATATGTTTGGATACTTACGTTATTTAGAGAGTGTATAGATCAGAAATATGGGTTTATGTGGATATTCTACACGTCTCAACACATCTCATATTTGAAGCACATGCAATTCCTTCTTCTTTCCAGTGTCACATAAAATATTCATGTCACTTTGAGTCATATATGAATGTAGATTATAGTACAACTAAGTTAAATGTCTCTAAAATCCTTTGAAAGTAATAGATATGGTTGTGTGGCTTTGGGGATATGTTCATAATGGTGTATGGGTTCTTTTATAAGAGTTTCAATTAATTTAGTAAACTACAATGCAATATCTTAAGTTTTGATGTGTTACATCTAGTTTGGAATGATCTGTTTTCATTAGTTTGATATGTTTCTTGTCTTGCGGCGAAACATGATGATTAGATACTTTAGGAGAAGGTTGTAAGGATATTATTGATATAATATATTGCTTACTTTTTGGTCTGAATGATGTTTATGGTCTCTCCCCAGTGGTGTGAAGAAAAATAGTTGGTAATGTTGATGTTGTTTGGACTGACAACTTGGTTCCCTTCATTTGCGGTTGATCCTGATTAACTAATGTTGCCTTGAAGGATATGCTGTGATGTATTTGGCCCTTTTATATCGTGTGTTGTGATCTGCAACTCATATTGTACTTGTTTGGAGCCGACCAATATAGTATCACACATTTCATCTAAGAGTCATCCTGATGCTAACATGATTGAGGTTTTGAATTGTTGTGAGGTGTATTTATAGAAGATCAAAATCATTCTTGAAGAGAAGAAGATAAATTGATAAGAGTGTTAAGCATGAAGTGTGTGAAGTCAGAGTGATGGAGTAATTCAGCGAAGTAAGGGACTACAACATCAGTATATGACAAATATCTTCTTTATAGTAGTTCATGTTCATGTTTCTATAATTTTCATGTATCATGCTATTAGATAGTGAGTCTCTTCAACAGGTTATTGTATCTTGCCCTAAGGTTGCAACCTTAGTTTAGAAGTCCAACAAGGAGTAGTACCTTCCTTGGGTTGTAGCCCTAAAACAATGTTGTAATCTTTTATAGTAGTGAGCTTCATATATTGTGAGTTAATCCTCATCGTGGTTTACCCTCACTGGGTTTTCCACATAAAAATTATGGTATCTTTGTGTGGTGTATATTTTACTATTTCGTTCTTCTTCTTTTTGTTAAACTAAATTTATAGTTAAGCTGCAAATGGAATTGATTTAAATTTTAAGGATAGACTGATTCACCCCCTCTCTCAGTCTCCTGATGTGTTCAACATCTAGTATTAGAGCCAAGTACCTTTGAGAAGCCTAACAACTGAGGTAGATCATGCATTTGAGTACATGGAATTTGAAGCTATGTCTAATGATATGTTTACTCCAGAACTGGATCTAGAGTCAATGGAACTTAAAGGTTGGGACTTAAATCTAGATGATTGTGAGTTAGACTTTGAAGGAGAACTCCGGTTAGCTATTGAAGATCTAGATGAATCAAGAGAACTAAATCTAAAATATGAGGTCATGCTTGAAAAATCAAAGGAGACAATTGTAACATGGAAGACACAAGCCAGAGAATCAAAAGAAGAAATTGGCAAACTGAAAGCTCGAATAGAAGGAGATAAATAATGTGACATTAAACTTAAAGAGGTAGAAGATGTGATCTCTAGTTTGAAATTCATGGTTGAAGAACGCAAGAGGATTAAAGACTTCTAAAATATGAAGCTCAATGAGAAAGCAACTAAATGTTAAAACTTGAGGAAGAAGTTGTCAATCTAAGAAAAGAACTGAAAGAAGCAAGAGGGCATATAGACAAAACCCTAAAGCTCAAAGGTGGCAGTGATCTCCTTAATGAAATACTTAGTTATCAAAAACCACATAAGGATAAAGGTGGTCATGGTTTTTGAATAGGAGATGACTCTAAAACAAACATGCTTGAAGACAAGAATAAGGAGGAAAAAGAAAAGTCACATGATGAATCCAAGAAGATAGAAGGAAAGTCTAAAATAAAGAAGGAAAAAGATTGTACTAAAGATCTTAAGAAGAATGCCTTTGGAGATGCAAAAAAAGATGGATTCATTCCTATCTAAAGACAAAGAAAGAATAACATCACACAAGTCTAGAACAAGAACTTCAGAAAGTCTACTCCTAAACAAACTACTCCTACTAGGTATCCTCAAGATTTCAATGGTAATTGCTATGCTTGTAATAACTTTGGTCACAAGGCTATTGAATGTAGAAGCAAGATGAATCAAAATTTATTTAGGCCTCCAAGGTACAATGATGTGAACTCTCATTCATTTCATGGTTAGTGCCATGCTTTCAAAAAGGTTGGTCATAAGGCTAATGAATACAAAAGTAAAGTAATGAGGAATGGTCTCATGAATAAGAACAATGCTATGACTCCTCAATCCTTCCATGGTTACTACTATACATGCAACAAGGTTGGTCATAAGGCTACTAATTGTAGATCTAATGTGAGAAGAGGTGGTTATGCTCCGCAATCCAATATCACCTACTACAATTGTAATAAATCAGGACACATTGCATGATTCTGCAAGGAAAAGAATGTAAGACCTGCTCTCCAAAAGAAGATTGAAATTGGTCATAAAAAGAAGAAAATGAACAAGATGTGGAAGAAGAAGGAAGAAAGTGAAGTAAAGGAAGGGTTTGTACCTCTTTTTGGTGCAAATGGATCTTTCGGTAACTAAAATGGAAGTATTGGCTTAGGGGGAGTTGAAATTGCAAATCTTTTTCAAACCCTTAAATGCATAAGATGTTGAAATCTTCAGCATAATGGCTAATAATGACATAAATATGTTTGGCTAGTAATTTTATGATATTTGATTAAAATCCAAAGAAAATACACTCTCTGTGGAAGTTTACTGAATTATAATGGATCCTTGTGATAGTAAAAACTGATTAGGTCAAGAACAGAGAATTGCATTTAATGCAGAGTAGATAGGGAAGGTGTGAAGCATATTTAATCGATACTTGATCAAAATTGATCTCATTTAAACAATATCAAGTGTGTCTAAGAGCTAAGAAGAGAAGAAGGTTTTTAGTGAAGCTCGCTTGCAAACCCTAATGACAAGATTCTCAAGTATTTCTCAAATTTGTTGGTAAAACCTTAGTTCTCTGAAAGAGTTATCATGGATACACTTGTGGTTATTGATGTTGTAGAAATACCAAGACTGAAATTCAAGAAACATTCATATAAATCCACTGAGACCGACAAGGATGGAGCATTTTCCTGTGTTCCCATCAATGTACTGCATACAAAGGATGTCCTCATATACATTCACTCACAGCTAAATGAATACAACCATTTGAAGTTAGAATAGTTCAGAAGCAATAATCTCCTAGGTCATGATTTCCAAATCAAACCAGAGTACACAAATGTAGATGGAAAATGTTTGGATGTATGGAAGGGTTTTCCCAATTTTTTATATGAGGATGATTGCGTCAGAATTGTTTTGGTCAGATTCATGAAGAATTATTTTGTGTTGATCAACCCTACATGATTACAAAAGAAGCCATCAAAAATCTGACAGGATTATGCTCCTCCAGACCTGTGCCAATATTAAAGCTCATAAAGAATGAGGTGGTTATGAAGCTTACTAGTGCAAAATTTGACAAAAGTACCCTAATAGTGGATGATATCACTGACTAAGGGGTTTGGTATGTCGCAATGGGCATTGTATACAAAGTATATTACATAAATAGAGAATGATATGCTACTTCAATTTTCATCTACACTACTCATCAGATGGTTAAGGAAAGGACTATGACTTGTGTGAGCTATTGTAGCAGCAATTGTTAGACAATCTGAAGAAAACAAAGGAGACATGTTATAAATTTTGATATGGATGTCTGATAATTTGTCTCATGTTTTTTTTCTTGAGAGAATTACCTAGCATGAAGAATGTAGTCTGGAGAAGAGATATCCATGTGGTACAATAGATTAGGGATAATATGTAGAGTTTTACAGACACCAAACAATGCAACACAATGTATTGGGGATTTTTTAAGACCTTCTAAGATGAAAGGAAAATGAGGGAGAGAATACCATCAAATATTGTAGAGAAATACAAGAATGGCATAAATTTTATGGTGGATAAGGACAATTGTTATATGGAGGTAGTTGAACCAAGGACTGTCTAGATAACTACTTTTCCCTATGAGGTCTTTGGAACTGATTTGATTAGATATACTGATATCTTTCTTAGCAAGCCTAAGCATCCCATTGTTGAGAAATTTGGTACATCTGATGAAATAACTAGAAAGATAATCATGAAGAAGGTAGAGGAAGAAAAGATAGAACAGAAGGTAGAGAAGATGAAATCAAAGTTAGAAGATATGCTTGATACTCCTGAGGGTCTTGTAGAAGAACCTCAAACTACCTCTCCCTCACAAAATTATAGAAAGACAAGTAGGTCTACCACTGTAACTGCTTCTAAATGTTTTGTACCTACTCAAACACCTCCTAATAGGAGAAGGGCTACTGTTGATATCCCGGTACAAACCAAGACTATAGAAAAGAAGAAACCAATGCCTAAGGTACAGGAAAAGAGGGGGATGGTTAATCTAGTGAATATAGAGGGTGATGAAGAGGATGAAGAAGAAGAAAAAGAAGCCTTTGTTTTGAAGAAAAGAACTAGACAAGGAGAAGAGGAAGGAACATCCAAAGGAAAAGGCTAAGAAAAGACAAAGAAAGAAAAGAAGACTCCTCCAAAAGCAGCTAAGCATTAGCCTCTACAACTTGAGGCTACCATTAATGCAATTGCATAGTATGGGGTACTAAAAGGAGTTGCATACCTTTATGATGAGATGTCATCTATTGACAAATCTACCGTTGAAAAGGCCATAGTTATGTATATGATGGGCTTCAATGTGGATTTAAATGAAATCATTGATAAGCTTCCAATAAGTCTTTCAGAGATACTTAGCAATAAGAGGAATGAAGCTATGGTGGAAGAAACTAAAATGAGGAAACAAGCACTAGAGAAAGTCAGTGCATCTATCTCTAATGAGGAAAGGGTTAAATTAACCCAAAGACAAGCCCAAGAATTTAGAACCAAGCACAAAACAAACACTCTAATAGGCAAAGACAAAGAAGAGATAGAAAGAATGGAGAGACAAACTAAGGAAAAGACTACCAAAATCCTTGAAGAAATGAAGAATGCTAAGGTGTCTGCTGAGGAACTAGTTCCTTTGGATATACATGATATGTCTGCCCAAGACATAGATTTTCTAGCCTTTGAAGGTAAAGTGATAGGTGATGATGTGACTAAGAAGAATGATAAGAAGAATGAGGAGACTGCTCCTCTAGAGAACACTAAGCCTGAAGTAGAACAAAACATTCATCCTCCAAAAAATCTAGGGAAAGATGAGCAAAAGAAAGAGGATAACCTTGAGAAAATTTAGAATGAAATAGAGAAGATTGAGGAGAAGCAAGATGAGAAGGTTCAAGATGCTTCCATGGATATAGGTTAGGATTCCTTATCCTCATATTCATTTAAGGACCTACTAGGATTGCAGATGTAGTTTCAACTGATGGTTACACCTTAGCTTTTGCAAATTCCTACTCATGAAGGGCAAGTTGACTTATCAAGTATTTCTTCCCTTCATAAGTTACAACTTAGTGATATCCTGCATGCTTCTGCAAGGAAGGAGTTCATGCAATAAAATTTGAAGAAGACTAGCTTGGTTTAGGATGCAGTAAATTTGATTTAGGAAGGCTTACCAGGGGTAAACATTGATCCTTCATTGCCTCTAGAGAAAAATTGAAGCTTTTGATAGACTCCTTCAAAGATCACTCCTCTCATATTGAATAAAAGGTAGAATAAGAGACCTTAAGGAAGATAAATGATAAAAGACTGGCTGAGGTATTTGACTGGTGTGCCAATGTACATAATAAATTGCAAGAAAATATAAAGATATTTAAGGAATGTATTGATGAAGTTACTTCCTTATATCTATTTTTCTTGAAATGGCCAAATTACACCAAGAATATCAAAACTCAGATTGACTCCATTGAGTCACAAATCACTAAATTGTCTGAGATATATGACTTGCCAAAAGACAAGGATGGATTAACTAGGGCACAAATTGAAAATCTTCATTCAAAGATGTCACAGCTTCAATACCAAGAGAACAAATAAAGAAACAATTTGGTTAGCTGAGGGAAGTAGTCAATTTGAGACTTCCTCCATCATCCGGGTTGCTTACTGAAGTAGAATTGGTTGATCTAAAATGAAGACTTCAAGCAGTGTGGAGAAGGATGAGGACCTATGCATATAATTTGAATGTTAGAGTCACATTCTATCCTTAGATAAAGCAAACTAGGTAGTCCACCCTTGCTCAACTCAAGGTAATCTACAAAAGCATTCTACCTTCTAAGTGAGTTGTAAGAGAATTAAAGATAAGACAATTTTGACTTTGTATAGACTTGCGGAGGCTTGTAGTTTCATTTTTGGATGAAAAACTATGTACATAGCATCATTTTTTGGACATCTTCATCTCAAGGGGGTATTATTTGTAAAATTCATAGAGTAAGGGGGAGTACATATAGTTTTGTTTTGGGATGTTATATAGAAGACATTATACCCTTTTTCCTTTATGTCAAAGGGGGAGAGAGAGAAATGTACATCTAAGGGGGAGTGTTTGTGAATATCATTTTGGTTTTCCATCAATGACAAAGGGGGAGATTGTTGCATCTTGATAAGATTAGTTGTCATTGATGTCAAAAGAATGTGCTCCGAAGATAGTTAATATGCAGTATCAAATGGTGCAAGTCAATAGTATGAGGAAGAATGGTAATCATCATGAAGTCTAAGTGTGATGCAGAGGTAAGTACACTTGTTCTAATATGTTTCCTATATGTCTACATTGATATCTTACTAGTTTGGTATACCGCACTTAGAGATAAGTTGCAAAAGGTTTGCTAAGGAATTCACAATGTATACTCTAAGACAGAGTCATGGTATTTGGTCCACATTCCTCTGCAGAGCAAAATTCAGTCTTCTAGTTCAGAAGATAAGTTTATTGGCATATGAATGTGTTATATCCAAGATGCTAAGTCTTTATACCTTCAGCAGTGAACGTTGTAGGTAACAGAGTCTTGGTTAGTGCTTTGACAGAGTAAAGTAATGATGAAGACTTGTTGGAATGCTCTGCATTCCTCTAGAAATGAATATTTGTTCATACAGTGTTGAGGACATGATTAGAGATGTTTAATGCATGCTTCTTTGCAGTATCAGGTGATTAAGTGGTCTGCAAGTTTAGTTTTCAAATGATAGAAGTGCTATAGATGACTCTGGATGCCTAACTATTCTTAGAATATATGTTTGTATACTTGTGTCAGTTAGAGTGTACAAATCAGAAATATGGGTTTATGTGTAGATTCTACACATCTCAACACATCTCAAATTTGAAGCACATGCAATTCCTTCTTGTTTCTAGTACCGCATAAAATGTTCAAGTCACTTTGAGTCATATATGAATGCTGATTATAGTGTACAATTGAGTTAAATGTCTCTGAATTCCTCTAGAAGTGATAGATATGGTTGTGCAGCTCTGGGGATATGTTCAGAATGGTGTATGGGTTCTTTCATAAGAGTTTTAGTTAATTTGGTAAACCACGATGCAATATCCCAAGTTTTGATGTGTTATAGCCAGTTTGGAATGATCTATTTGTTGATATTCCCCAGACAACTGAGAGGGGGGGTGAATCAGTTATCACAAAAACTTAAACACTTTTACAATTAAACATCAATCACTTATCCACAATTATTATGATTTAACAATAAATGCATGAAGTCAAAAACTTAACCACAAATACAACATCAAATACAAGAGACACTAGTTACGTGGAAAACCCCAAGGTGGGGAAAAACCACGGAGAAGATTAGCTCTCAATATATATTGTAAACTTGAAATAATGATGTTCAGGCTTGGTCACTCCATGGGCCTAAACATACTGTCTTACTGCCATGAAGAACAACTAGGTCTAGTAGGCTCACTGCCTCAACCCTAAACCTAGCAAGATTACAATAAGGGTTGTTAAACCCCGAGGGCTATTAAACCCTACTAGCAGCTCACTGCCAGACTTACTGCCACAATCAACATCCTTTTATGTCTATGTTTGAAGTACAATAATTCCTCTACTCCGCTCTGCCTCTACTCTACTCTACCTCTTCTCAGCTCTGCCTCTTCTCAGCTCTGCCTCTTCTCAGCTCTACCTTTTCTCATCTTTGCCTCTTCTCAGCTCTACCTTTTCTCATCTCTACCTCTTCTCTGCTCTGTCTTTTGGACCTTTCTAATTATCTTTCCATTTCCACTCAAGGACACCTTTTCCATGACTCAAGTAGAAGTATTTATACACTTCATCAACCTTGGAATGATCATCAAGGTTGGCATCACAATCATCAACCATTAGAACAATCTCTAAGGTCGGCATTACAAACATTTACAAAATAAGTCCTAACTTATTACAACATTATGCAAAGGAAATGAAATGCGGATCATGCCATGCCTTAGTTAGGACTCAAACATGATCTTCCATGCTACAACACACTTCCACAATCTTCCAGAGATCTCCGCAATCACTGGGATTAACTAGGTCGGCCAAAACTGGTTACACGTTACACTATCTGGGAACACTCTTCGAACACGATCTCAAATCCTTAATGTAGACCAATATCATGATAGGAACATGATTAGGATACATCCATAATCACGTTATAAGTATCAAGAACAACTGTACGATCCTTAGCCACTTTATCCATAGGAATCTTCTCACCGAAACACATGAACTTCATTATCTTCAATTGTCATAAAAGAAAGATAGCTTACAGACCACCAAAACATGAACCACTACAATTGTAGGCACTTATCATTATCCTAGACTTCCCTCTAGAACCATAGAGAAAAATACTTTATTGTGAAGGAATGCGGAGCATAATACTTTCTCCCCATCACCAAAGAATAATCAGAATGAGCAGGCTTTATTCTGGTGAATGCAACTTTCTCACAACTTCACACCGGAGGCTCAAATTTGGGATTTAGCATCTTCAAACATCTCTTTGAATGACTTCCAATCTGTGGACCCAGATCTATAAGTAGAAGGAAATGTGGAGTAATCTACCAGACTATTCTTCAGCATACAACTCACTGTCTACAATGCACTCCATTGTAACTCACTTGATTCTTTTGGAGAGGCTAATTTTCTCAATATCCTCAACATACAAAGCTTCTAAACAAGTAATAGAATAAGATATAGTTGACACCAATGACAACAAAGATATATTGACATCAATGACAACAAAGATATGTTGACATCAATGACAACAATGATTAGGCACATACTTGCAACAATCTCCCCCTTTGTCATTGATGGCAACATATGATGTGAAAAAATGCAACAGCCATCAAGACAAGATTCTCTCCCTTTCTCTTTACACATATGCACTCCTTCCCTCTAAGTTTTTCACATGACTTCTCTCCCCCTTTAACATCAATGGAAAAGGGCACATACTTGCACTCTTCTGCTCTGATCCAATCTCTCTTCTAAACTTTCTTCAACTGACTGCTCCCCCTTACTTGATGCTTTCCCTGATTGCAACTTTGGTTCTTCATGTGAAGTTCTCTCCTTCTTGGTTTGTCAATTCTCACCTTAGGATCTTGTTGCTATTGCACTATTTCCTTTGTTAGCAACTGTGAGGTTGATTATTTTACCTCCCTTATTTTGATCATTATGCTATTCAGTCGATGACATTATCAGACTTTTAGTGACTATGCTTCATTATGCGGACTTGATTTTTATCTCCTGATTTTGATAGGACATTGATTAGACATATGTGATTCAATTTGATCAGAGTTGGTGCTATTTTGTGATTCAACTTATGAGATATATGTGATGATGTTTTGTGATGAGATTTTAGTTAAGTAGACTATTTGACATGAGATTTGGAAAATGCAGTTTTAATTAGAATTATGTCTTGATGATTATTGATGTATTTGATTGCGTGAATTTAATTCCAGTTGCTTCGGCTATGAATTTTCATGATATGATTGACACTTGATTGAGATGTGCAGGTTTTACATTCCCTAGCCACGAGAAAATTGGAGGTAGAATTCACACTATGTTATCCCCTGTAAACTGATCCATTCCCAAGAGGGATAAGGATCACGTTTGAATTTGAATGTTGATTTAAGTGCTCGATTTAATTTTATTATTTTGACCTTAGTACCCTTCTGTTTAATTTGATTAATAATAAGTGTTGTATGAATTTTATTTGAATTACACCATTTGGTATTTATTTTATTTTGGGCCATTTAAAAGTGGATTTTAACCCCCTTTGTGAACCCTAGAGTCCCAAAAGTTACCCTAGGTGGTTACCCATGAGTCTAGGGTCAACTTGGACTATCTAACCCTAGTTTTGACTCATGTTTGGTCACTCTAAACAATGATTTAGTAAAAGTGACGAAATTTTGAAATAAGGGAAGGTGGGAGATGAGTCATGCCTTGGGAAAGACTCATCTCCCTTCCCAAAGTTTGGGAACCCTTTCCCAAGGAAGACTTGGGAGGTCTCCAAGACTCCCAAGTGTGTGGGAGCTTCCCCCAAGACTCTCACACACATGTGAGAGCATCTTGGAGGAAGATGGCTCCTTGAGAGAATAAGAGGATGCCATATGGCATCCCTTATCCTCTTGAAGGTGTGAGTGGGATTGCCACCTCACCACTTGTCACACATGTGTGAGAGCACAAGTGGATAAGGTGAGGATTGAGAGGGAATGGGAGGATGACACTTGTCATCCTCACACTTCCTCTCCCTTGCAAGTGGCATGGGAGGAGGAAGGAGAAGGTGACAAGTGTCACCTTCTCATTCCTCAAGACCAAATTGATGGCCTATATTATCTCCTCTTGTTGAGGAGTGTGGGGTTCTGGCAATCTTATTCTTCATTACTATTTTGGAGGAGTTTAGGAAAGTTAGAGGATTTTCTTGAAGGATTGGAAGGCTTGGGAAGGCTTGGAGCTCTTCACCAACTTGCTTCCATTATAAGGGCTTTTGAGGTAGGCCTCTTAAATTTGTTTCCTCACCCTTTCTATTTAATGTATTGTGTTATAGTTTTTTTTGGTTGTTCTGTTGTTTGTATTGCTTTTGTGGGGATGGGAGTTATGGTGAGAGCACCTCCAATGGAGGTAATGCTCAACTTGTTTGGGTAGGGGAAAGGAACCTCCTTGAGGGCTTTTATTTGTGGAGGAGATTATTAAATGGCAAGAGTGCCATGGAGTTTACTTGTGATTATTGTGGAGAGTGGTTTTTTTTTTTTGGAGATTTTGTTTGGCTTGAGGCCATGAGCTGGATATTGTATCATTTGGGAGCCCTTTGAAGTTGAGGGGTCCATTCCCTATGCTCATAAAACTCATTTTTATGAGTTGAGTTTTGTGTTAAACCTATGGGCTGATTTTTGTGTTGTTGATTTTTTTGTTGTGGAATGGTGCACCTGTGTGAATTCCCTACCTTCCCAGCTTAGGGGTGACCCATTTGCGGGTCTACAGTGGGGAGGAGAGCTTTTCAAAGTAGCTGGTTTTATTGTTCTTGTGGTTGTGTTTATTGCAAGTTTTTGAGTGGAGAAATGAAGTGGAAGAGAGCTCCTCTTTGTGTGGTTTTGTAGTACTATCAATGGCTGTTGAAGCCATGGCCATTGTGGCCTCATTGTATTTTATTTTGTAAAAGATTGTTTGGTTATCCTTGCCATGGGTTGGCTGTAATAAATGTTGTATGCGAAGTATTGTTTTTTATTTAATAAAAAGGTTGTCTATCTTCCCTATTTATGTGAGTAAGATTTGAGAAATGTATGGGAGTTGTTATTTATACTTCTGTCATTAATCTTTTGAAAGGAAAATATGCAAGAGTTGTAATATTGTTGAATAAAGTTCTTTTATCCCATGGAAGAAAGAGAAAACTTGAGATTTGTTATCTATTTGTGTTTGAAAATTTCACCGTAATTGTTGTTGTTGGAAAGAAAATAAAATTAGGTTAAAATGAAATTTCTACCTTAATGCTGTTCAAAAAGAAAATATAATGTATTTCTGTATATTCTAGCTATTTTCAAACAAACACATGTATTTATGTTATTCTATGTGTTCAAGCAAAAAGGGGCTAATACTAAGTATCCATTTATTTTGTTGAAAAGAAGTATTAGTATTCATCAAGGGAAGAGAAATACATATAGTTAAATCTGAATGTAACTTTCGGTTTTATGATAGTGTCGGAGAATATGAGAGATATGTGTAAGTATATATATTTATACATATATATATATATGAGTATATATATATATAAATACACTGTGATGTCTATTGTTTTAAGAACTTAGTTGCTGATCTTTTCTTTTATAGAATATTGTGTTTACATGGAGTTGTAGGGAAAATACTGAAGTTATTCATTACAGTATATATTAGTAGAGATTTTAAAATAACCAACCTATGGTCTAGAGCAAAATACTGTTTTAAACCTGAATATAAATTAATTTACATATATAAATAAATTTATACACACACACACACACACATATATATATAAATATATCAAACATACTGTATTTACCAAAATGCCTACACAGAAAAATGTGCACAGTGAACAAATTTTCCCACAGCGAACGGGTCGGCAGAGGGGTTCATATTATACGAAGTGAAACAAAAAAAAAATTAATAACAAATGAAGATTGAATGTGGGACTATGGGCGGTAATGCCCACAGCCCCACCTTCCCCACACTCCATCTACCGCCGTGCCTTACGCACTTCCTTCCTCTGCTCCTCCTTTGGCGAAGCTCCCCTAAACTCCAGCCGCAGCGTTGGCTCTGCCACGCATTACCCCTCCCTACTCCGAAATCCCATGGTGCCAAGGCACCCCTCATAGCTTTATCCCCCCCTCGGTCGTCCATCCCTTGGATCCCCCTTTGATCCTTCTACCCTCTCTTCCGATTCCTTGCGACGGTGATGGTGGCGGCTCCGCCTCCCTTCTTTCATCCCTTCTCTATAGATCTTTGACAGCAAGTTTTCATTACGTTGCAGTGTAATATATATTTATATCACAAAACATCTATATCTAGAAAAATAATATGTAAACATCTATGAATCCTTAAGACTGTTGTGTATACCTCTGGTTAATGGAGCAGCAAGCTCCATTCATGGCTGCCCATTTTCTTCACAAACCCTACACCTGCATAGAAAAGAGGCAAACACAAAGAGGAGAAGAGAAAACATGATAAAGAAAATTAGGTCAAGAGAGAAAACTTAGAAAATAAAAATAGGGTTGTTTATTTGAAAGCTTAGTGTTATTTGCAAATTAGGGCTTTTCTTATTTTGTTTATAAGAGGATATTTTTTTTTGGGAGGATTTTATTTTGTGGGGTTTTTATTTGATTCTTTTCAAAACCTCATTTTCCTTTATTGTTTAATTTTAACTCTTGGTATTTTTGTCTTTATTATTGAGATTTAAGTTGGAATAAGCTGATTTTTGGCATTATGATTTTGTCTTGTATTTTTGAATTTAATTTTTGATTAAGGGTATTTCCCTCTTCCCTTGTTTATAGAATTATTTAAATGGGATAATGAATTTCTTTTCGACAGAATTTTATCTTTTCAATTTCATCTATTTTCATTATTATTTTATGGGGAGAGTCATTTTAACTCTCCTCCTCCCTCTATTAAATTTTGAGTTAGTTACTAAATATAATTGCCAAATTGTATTTAATAATGAACTCAATTTTCCCCTTGGGTTTATTGACGTCTTGTCATTTAGCTTTGTTTTATTAATTTATTTTAAATCATTCTGAACTTATTCTTTAGTTTGATTTAAATTTATTATTAATTTTTACTTAATTCCCTAAGGGTGATTTGTTTTTAAATTTTATTTTGCGTTTATCAAAAACGCGTTATGCTGCTAAAATTTTGCTAGATTCCTAGGGTTCATTTTATGAGATGTTTTATTTTATTCCTTTCCATCATTCCATTTGAATCACACACCATCGTACCATTGTTCTACTTATCATTTTTTTTGATCTGAACTAAGTTAGTTTCTGATGTTGTATTCATCTTCACCTAGGTAACTTAGGGTACAGATTTGAAACGGTCTAACCCTAGAAGCGACACACTTCGTGTCGCATACCCCCTAGACGGCCTTCACCATCACGGTTACGTTGTCATGTCTACACCTTTGCGTATTTCCACCAAGCATGTAGACACGTATGAGGGGGTTCCTAGGGATAGGTAGAAAAGTTTTTTGTAGTTCGTGTCATGACCACATGGCAAATGTGGACATGACACGTGTGTTGTGTGTCGTGACCGCATGGGAAATGCGGGCATGACAGCAACACTACAATACTTACTGCTTTTTATCAAAAATTCATATTAGCATCATCTACCTGCTTCCCCTGAGAAGTAACTTCATAATCCTCTTGACTTCAGCAACCATCTCTAATTACTTCCTACACTGCTACACCTTTTTCCTTTTATTGCTCTGACTACTCCCCCTTAGGAGTACACATCAGACTGTATCTAGCTCACATTAGAACCTTCACATGCTATCACTTCTGGAGTAACATATCTTGTCTTCTCAAAGCTTCATACTTGACTCTGTTTGCAAGTTTTCTTCTGCAGGCTTCCCTTATCATCAGTCTAGTTGAAACAATGTCTTCTTCAACCTGGCATTCAAGTAGGTAGTCTTCACATCTGATTTGAAGTCCTTATGTGCTACAAAGGCTAGAAACAACTTAATAGCCTCCATTTGTGCCACTGGAGCAACATTTTCTACTTGTGAGTACCTTTTACACACAACGTTGCCTTATTTCTCACCACTTCTCTATTCTCATTCAATTTAATCTCTGATCTTGAGACAAGTTCCCAAGTTTGATTCTTCATATTCTGCATTAGTTCCTTTTTCCATTGCCTTGATTGAAAACTTATCCTTGCATACCTCATCCATAGATTCAATAGAGATTTACCTGTTCATTTGCAATTCTTTTTCTTTGCTAATGCACCTTTTCTCTTTTTTACCCAAGAATTGGTCTTTAGTGTGGTACTTCTGCACAATCTCTAGGGATCTTAGGGATTCTTTCTGGAACTTCTTCTTCTTCAACTTGACTGTCTTCTTGTTCAATAGGTCCATTTGATTCATAGCTACTCAGATCTGATATTCTTTCTCTGACTTCATCAACCTTCACATTAGCACTCTCAATGATCTTTCCTAGACTCTTATTGTAGCACTTTTGACTTGAACTCTATTTTGAATGTAGATAGCAGTATGTATATCTTTTCTCTAGTATACATTCGGTAGGTCAACTTTCTTCATAATTGGTCTAGAAGCCTCTTGGACTATCCTATACTTCTTTTTAACAACTTCATTCTACTGAGGAGTCCTAGCAGACAATTGTCTCTTTATCCCTTGGTCTTTACAGAAAATATTGAATTCATTTGATGTGAACTCACCTCCTCTATCAGACCTTAACCATTAGATCCTCAATTATATCTCATTCCCAATCATTGCCTTGAAATCTCATCTAATTCATAATCATTCAACTGTAAGTTCATCTACAAATTTTCAAACCATTTCAAAAGAAAACTACTCTGTACTGAAAACAATCTTGAACTTCTATTACTCATTATTCTCAAGCCAATAATCAAGAGCAGACAAACTTATGGATGTAGGTATAATCACTAATCAATAACCATATGCCAGAACTGCAGAGCATTATCTTCAACAGTGGACCCAAGCAGACCAGAATACCAGAGCCCTGCCACTTGATTTTATTAGTTAGATACTTAGCCAAAATTCATGATCTATTAGCTTGTCCCTTAAGTACATACTTGATCAATTCATTTGTCACATCATAACTCCCAATGCGGACCATATGAGACTCTAGAATTCATATCCAACAATCATCATTGACCTCTTAACATACCTTTAGAACCGCAAATCAAAATACTCAATAGCGGAAGAATGTGAACCAAAATGCTCAGATGCTTTACACTGTTTCAGGCTTAACTCTATTCATCCAGACTTGGACAATTCACTATGTGACTTTAAGAGGAAGTTAGAACTTGAACACTGAAAAATATGTTCACCAGATATTTATGAACAACATACCTGAACCACATATAATGATCTTCAACTGTGGAGGCATACTGATCCAATCTCTGTCACTTACTTTGTATACTGCTCATACTTAGTCATTTTGGGCTTCTGGACTAGAATCCTTTTATGCCTTGATCTATAGAGTTCCTTTCAATCAATCTACCATATAAATCTTTACATCATATCTTTGTACTGAATCTTAGCACTTACTATTTGGTTAGGGGATTTAGAATTTTTAATACAGCTCCCCCTGAGCTAGAGTTCCCAGTTTACTTCTTGGAGGGTGTATCTGTTCCAAAATCTAGTGTAGACTCATCTCTGACTTCATTTACTTCTTTCTTGACCCAGACCTTGTTCATCTCCTTCTTGACTTCTACCAGATCAACCTTTTCCACTGATTTCTTCAATTCTTCTTGATTATCCTTCTTCATGTTCTTACTTTAAAATCTTGCAATATGTCCAAGCTTGTTGCAATTAAAGCACATAGTATTTTTCTGACCATTGTTCCTTCCATTCATCCTTGACCTACATAGGTTAGCCTTATGCCCAAATTTATTGCATATATAATAGTAGCCACTGAAGAATTCAATTATCCTATTCTTGCCATAGTCATTTCTCACTTGACTTCTACACTCATTAGCCTTGTGTCCCATTTTATAGCATGCATAGCACCTAATAGAATTCTAACTCACTTTACTTCTGCAGACAACAACTCTATGACCAACTTTATTGCATGTGAAACACTAATTAGAGAATGATGGAACATTTTGATTCATTATGTTCCTACATTGAGTAGCCTTATGACCAAACTTATTGCATGAATTACAATTACCATTGAAAGATGGGTACCTTTGAGCATTTGGTTGCTCGACTGGTGGTCTTCTAGGTCTATTCCTTTGATTTGGGGTCTATTTTTCTTTGTTCTTCTTGATTTTAGCATTCCTTTCTTGTTTTGTTTTAGAACTTTCACCTTTCTCAAAACCTAGGCCTTCTTTGTTATCAGGACTCTTCTGACTAGTAATCATCTCATCAAGTTTTGCAAAGGTGATTTTAAACTTTTCTTCAAAATTTTTTGTTTTCTCTAATTCTAATTTTTGGATCAAAATTTCCTCTTCAAGCTTTGCACATTTTTCTGATTTGCCTTCCACCAACAGATTTAGGTCTTCTTCTACTTTTGCTCTTTCAACAACTTCCACTTTCAAATCATTCAAGGTTTCACTTTCTAATATCAGTTGTTCAGTAGCCTCATTATATTTTTCTTTAAGCTTCTCGACTTGCTCTCTTAATTTTATTATACATGCATCTACTTCTTTAACATTCTACTTTAGATCTCTAATTTCTTCTTTAGTTCTTTCTAGGTCTTCAAGAGCAACCTTGATGTACATCATCCTAGATCTACCTCAAGTTGTTAAGCTTGTTTCCAAGGAACTTGGCTTTGATACCAATTGTTGATATTCCCCAGACAATTGAGAGGGGGGAGGTGAATCAATTGTCACAAAAACTTAAACACTTTTGCCATTAAACATCAATCACTTATCCATAATTATTATGATTTAACAATAAATGCATGAAGTTAAAAACTTAACCACATATACAACATCAAATACAAGAGACAAGATTTTACGTGGAAAACCCCAAGGTGGGAAAAACCACGGAGAGGATTAGATCTCAATATATATTGCAATCTTGAAATAATGATGTTCAGGCTTGGTCACTCCATGGGCCTAAACATACTAGCTTACTACCACGAAGAACAACTAGGTCTAGCAGGCTCACTGCCTCAACCCTAAACCTAGCAAGATTACAATAAGGGTTGTTAAACCCTGAGGGCTATTAAACCCTACTGGTGGCTCATTGCCACAATCAAAATCCTTTTATGTCTATGATTGAAATACAATAATTCCTCTTCTCTGCTCTATTTCAAATATGTTCCTAAGTGGTGTTGTCATTGATGTCAACATATCCTTGTTGCCATTGGTGTCAACTATATCCTATTTTGCTGCCTATGTAGAAGACTGGATTGTTGAAGATATTGAGAAAATTAATGAGGATCAATGTATGCAGACCATATGGATAAGTAGAGCATTGTCTGAAGAAGCCCCAGTTAAGCTTTGAAGGGTTCACATGAAGATTTGAAGAAGCTATGGCCATCTGAGTAGAACCATTTTTGCAGTGTTCAGAAGAGATAGAGTGATAGGAAAGAGGTCCAAATTGTTCCAGATATGTCAAATGATGATCTACAGATTTGGAGGCATGTTTGGGAAGTTAGTGTGTATCATCCATTCAAGTGGTTTGTGGTTTGGGGCTCCGCAAGCAATCTTTCTAAAATGATAGTCATGGCAGACAGTGTTCTTGAAGTTCCAGAGGAAGATGCAAGTGATTCTGATGATTTGGAAGAGTGCGGATGTTTTTGTTAAATTCAATGTGCTTGTGGAAGTCTCTGGATTGTTGTTGTGATGTTCACAACACGCCCCATTATGCTCCTTAGCAAAATGGGGACCCCTGCTGATGTTTTGCTTTTTGCTTCTGCTGTGTTTGTCTGCTTTCTGGCGGTTTGGCAAAAATGAGTCAGGGGCATCATCATCATGAAGATGAGGTAGGTCATCATCATGAGGTCAGTTTGTCAAAGTTCATATTTTGTTTCTATGAACTCATATTTAGAAAGAGCTTGAAATTCCATGCAGGTTTGCCTTTTACTTCACTTGAAAATTCGTCCATATGTGGAAGTTATACACGGTCAAAGTTTTGGTCAAACCTGATATTCGCAGGAGGATCATCATATTTTTATATCCTAAGTCATGTTGTCAAGGTCATCATGATCTTGGTCTATCACCGGATAAAAATCATGCAGTCGCAATATCCGGACGTCAATCTTAGGTGGTAGTGCCCTTTACCCGTCAAAAGGCCTTATGCGCATCGCGAGCATCATCATCATATTTGAACCCCCCCCCCCGATAATATCCTAAGGTTCAAATATCTGGATATCATGATGACGTCAACTTTAAGTCACGGTAAGTTTCCCCCGTCGAGCGGTCTTTCGCATCGCGAGCATCATGATATTATAACATCACCCGATATTATAATATCATGCTGATATTAAGATCACCCTGACTTAGAAAATCCGCCATCAGCATATTTGCATGCGCATGTTCAAATCCTATCGGAGGGTCATCATCTTGATATTTGCTGAAGTTCGCTAAGATGACGACGACGACTTCATATCCTCCTAATCTCCTTTTGCATGATCATGATCATCATCCTGATCTTTCACAAGAGGGTCATATTCGCTGAAATTCACTAAGTGATGGAGACGTCATCATGATATTCGATAAAGAGGATCGTCATATTCATATCCTCCTGATCTCCTTTTGCATGATCATGATGATCACCCTATCTTTCAATGAAGAAGGTGATATTCCATTCCTCAACAGCATGATCATATTTTAAATATCACCCTAGCGCGAATATGATGATGACCTCAACTCATCCTCATGCTCCGAAGATCGAATATGATGGTTATGTCATCATGATAATTCGATGAGGAGGATCATCATATTTTTATCCTATCATATTGTCAAGATCATCATGATCTTGTTTGTTCACCCGACATTCCGTTAAGTCCTCCTACCGAGAAATACAACCTTTTGCAAATATCCTGATGATCATCATCATCACATTTCCCTTCGGCAGGATATTTTCTAAAACATGATCCGGTTAGCGAAATATCATGATGACATCATGTTCTAAGTTTAACAAAGGCTCCGGATATCATGATGATGTCATCCCGATCTGATAAATGAAGAAGCTAATATCCTCATGATCATCATCATCACATTTCCCTTCGGCAGGATATTTTCCAAAGCACGATCCCGTTCGCGAATATGATGATGACGTCTTATTCTAAGTTCGACAAAAGCCCCAAATATCCTGATGATCATCATCATCCTGATCTTTCGAGGGGGTTGCCTTGGCTGCAAAGGGGTCGTATTACATTCATCATCCTGATCATGCTCCTTAGGTGACCTGATATCACAATTATCCCCTGATCTTAACTGAACATGATGATGACGTCATCTTTTGCATTTTAATGAAGCCCGAATATGACGATGACGTCACCATCATTTTCCTTTCCTCATGCAGCAGGATCATATTCCATATCCTCCTATTCTCCTTCAAACATGATGATGATGATGATGATGATGTTGTTCTTTTCTCCAATATACAGAAGCGAAACATCATGATGACGTCATCTGGACCTTCAGAAGGGAGAGCATCATATTTCCAGAATATCATGGAGATGAAGTGAATATCGACCAACATGTTTTTTGGCACGCCGATAGCGATAGTCATGCCGATGGGCGGGAAATGAAGCGGTGGAGTTTTAAACCATTTTTTTGGCACCCGTGGCATTTTTTCGGTCAGCGGTGGTTGACCCGATGGGTTTTAAGCAGTCTGAATGCGTTTTGAACGCATTTTGAGAGTATTCTGGATCCGATTTCCACAATTTTGCGCAGTCACCTGGATTTGAGCGATTATTTTAATTTCCTGTTGTTTATGTGATAAATGAAATACTTATTGCTTGTCTTGTCTTGCAGGCTTGCAGTTGAGGAAGCAGCTGGAAAGTCAACACAGTGACCTCATGGAGGAAGGAAATCCAATCTCAGGAGCAGGAAGATAAGGATGAAGTGCGAAAAAGTCAAGCCCATTCAAGTGAAGGACAGAGTTGCAGCTGAAGGTATTACTGCAACAGACAAATAGAAGTTATTGCCTAACTGCCGGAACTTCTCAGAAGGGGCAATATTTCACCCAGATTTGACACTGCTCAGAGATATTTTGAAGGGCTGGTTCACCTGTATTTATTGCTGTAACCAGGGGTTTGAACCAGGGGTTCAGTTAGGTTTTTGCTGTGGTGAGGACAATCAGAATGTCTTTATATTGTGCCTCTACACTGTAATACTTTACAACAGGGATTTTAGGAAAACAACAGTGGTTACAACAGATTTTTTTCTTAGGAACATACAGCAAGTTAGCATAGTTTAGTGTAGAAGAAGGAGGTCGCCTGTTTGTCTGCAGTAAGGTGCGCGTGGAATGTCTAGCTGCCTTACTGTATCTGTAAAGCTTGTAAGTTCTCTGTAGTATGATCAATGAAACTAAGAGTCATTCCTACATTGTAAATCATGTATGACTATTCGTTTCTAAAATAATAGAATCTGGAGTTTTGCATCTATCTTCTGAGTGTTCTCCTGCTCTTCTTTGTGTTTTGAAATATTTTCTTTGAGAGCTTGCAATTTTAAATGTATGTTTGTGAAAATGCTCAGAACTTACATTTAAGGTTTTTACTGTGGATTTGATCAAATTACTGTGGTATTTACATAGTGCATAACAGAAACAATTAGATCCTTCGGTAGATTAAATGAGGTATAGATTAGATCTTTCTAACTTTTCCCAACCCATCTGAAATATTTAGCTGAAAACGTAGAGATCTAAAGGAAATTGTCTCAAATTTGAAGAAGCATACATAACAGAGCTATAAGTAGATAGTTTTCATAAATAGATAAAGAAGAAAGCTGCAAAAAAATTCAAGAAAACCATCTAAAGCTTGCAGCACAGTAACACTTTTATGCAAAGGAATGAAAAGTATTGACATATCTCATGACCTTTTTGCATATTCTTAGTCCAGTAAACCACCAAACAAACCTAAACTACGTAAGGCCCCTTGAACATTACAGCTTCACATTGACCAACTGAACTTGACCAACCGAACCATTGTAGACTTGGGATTAGTTGAATCTCAAATGATTCCTTCTTATCTTTCAAGTATAGTTTCAGTTCATTATATGTGAATTTTAACTTATTGTTATGATTGCATCAAAACAGTCATCAACAGTTTTCTGGCGCTAGAAGGAGGGCCTGATTTGGTTTAGGGTTAAAATTTTGATCTCATAAAATTTCAAAGGCCTAAAAAGTTGAAAGAAGGTCCCATTTTTTAATGGACTCATATAGGGACAGTTTTCAAGTTGACATTCCTTCATTTCAGAAAGCTTTGAATAACCAGCTTTATCCTAAAAATTTATATAGCTATGGTTTATTTGGAAGGTGTAGGATACATAAGTCCACAGAGCATGGTGAGCTTCATTGTATAGCTTTCCTTACAAGATTAGATTTATATTTGAAAGGACTAATCTCTCTCTCAGATGTGTATAAGGCTGAAAGTTGGCAGGGAAATGAAGAGATTATTGAGCGACAGGAGGATGCAGCATCAACGGTCATTAAATGTGCAGAGGATACAAAGATGGAACCAATGCTAGGAATAAAGGATAATAAGATCTCTTGGCAGGAATCATGTGATGGTAAGAAAAAAAATCTGTCTTGTCGTCAGGATCCGGCTGTGATTAAAGTTAGTGAAAAGTATAAATATCCTAAAAAATGCAGAGAAGGAATCACAGCTCATGTCCCTTTTCTAGATAATAAGCAAAAAGGATTTAATGAAAAAGAAAAGGAAAGTGAGGTTCATCTTGATACATTTGATAAATATATAGAACTACTAAGGAATATTTGTCAAGAAGAAACCTCTGGGTCTGACCTGAAAAGTTTTAACGAACATGATTTGGCAAAGAAATGTAAACAAGCATTGGCAAAATTAAAATACACTAAAACTGATAAGATCCCTACTGTAGAAACTAGTGAAGTCATAGAAAAGAAAGTAAATCCTAGTGTTACAACTGACTTCTTTGAATTAAATGATCAAAATCAAGATTGTTGCAGGTCAATAGGATTAGACTCTTCACTGAATGACAAATATGAGTCATCTGATGAACAATTCTTGAAAAAAAAGGATACAGAGGATTATGTAGCTGCTGTGCACAATCAGACATCACCCCCATGCTATGTTGAAAATAAAACAGGGGAGTACTCCTGTCAATCAAAAGATGTTGTCCCACCTTTACTCTCAAGTGATTTAGAAATGATTAGTTTCTGTATATCAGATTATGATGATCAAGATACTTACTTAAGTACTGATGTGCAGGAAGCTAATGAGAACATTGAGAGGTTTGCTAAATTTGAGGATAAACTGAACATCCAGAATGAAGGAACAAAGCTGGATGAAGATGAAGAAATGATACATCTAGAGTCATTCATCTTTCAACTTGAAAAAGGACTAGACATAGAGCTGGGCAATGAAAATGTAGAGTTAAATAAAGAGCCAGCTATCAATGAACAAGTGTGTTCCACAGAGCTAAAGGCACATCAGGTTATCTCTTTCCTTTCCTTAGTAAACAATGATAAAGGCTATTTTGATTATGGAAATTCAAGAGATAGGACATGCATATGGATTAATCATAACCCTGATGAGCTGCCTCAGTTACTAGTCATTAAGAGCTATTCTGATAAATACAATGAATCTAGAATACCAGATTTTTTTTCAGAATTCAAAGATAAATCTGCTATGATGAGGACCATAACTAGTACCCTGTTACTCCTGCACAACCTAAAGAAATATGCAAGTAGGGGTGTTTTTGGGTCTTTTTCCTGGGTTTCTAATTGCCTTGTAGAGGCTTGTATATAGTCTGGTAGGGTAGCTGTTTTTGTTTTTGTGTTCTTCTTTTGCTGTTTTCTTTTGGGTTGGCTGTTTGTATAGTTCCTCTCTATTTGTTTTTGCTTTTGGTTTCTTTCTGTTTGTACAGTTCTTTCTTTTGTTGTGTTGTTTGTATAGCCTGTTTGTTTGGTTTGTTTGTTGTCTCCTCAGCAGGGATCTTTATTTTACTTTAGAGTATTAAGGAGCAAAACTAGCAACCATTCAAAACAGTATAAAATTTAGGATATTCAGGTTAACCATTTGCAATTTACACATAATTTGTCACTGTCATGAATGTAGAGAGTTGTTCATCTTCTGAAGTTTTGTATTCAATAAATGTGATTGAGAATTCGAAGCAGGTTTCTCACGATGACACACCTAAAATCCTTGGGTTTGTTGAACATACCAGTGTAGATATTAGGTGAAAAATCAGAGGTCACCCTTTCTACCATTACAATTCTCAGCTTAATTTCAGCAAGTGTCCACTCCTTGCATCATGAAGTTACAAATTGCTATATCTTATGAAATCTTTCAAAATTAGAAAACAAAATAAATAAATAAATAAATAAAGCGGATTATACTGAAAATCCAGATTAAGCCATCTAAGTAACTCTACCGGGGCTATGGACGCTCGTTGGCAGTGGGGCTCTACTTAGGAGAATTGTAACGATAACCTTGCCGGGGCTATAGACGCTCGCTGGCAGCAAGGCTCTATCCGGTCGGCTATGAGGGAATATCCTCACCTATGTAGGCTAATGTCAGTCACTGGTTTGTTCAACCGATCTTCAAGATGAGGATAATTAATCACGTGCACACAACTAAACTGAAAATGGAAATTCATGCATCTTTATTGAATACTTTGAGTCTCAAGCTGAATAGTAATTTGCAGGAAAGATAGTTGGAAGTTATGAGTTCATTTCATCTAGTTTCCTTGAACACTCTGAATTTAATTGTTTTGTTTTGGTTGCTAGTTGTTGTGATGTTCACAACACGCCCCATTATGCTCCTTAGCAAAATGGGGACCCCTGCTGATGTTTTGCTTTTTGCTTCTGCTTGTGTTTGTCTGCTTTCTGGCAGTTTGGCAAAAATGAGTCAGGTGCATCATCATCATGAAGATGAGGTAGGTCATCATCATGAGGTCAGTTTGTCAAAGTTCATATTTTGTTTCTATGACCTCATATTTAGAAAGAGCTTGAAATTCCATGCAGGTTTGCCTTTTACTTCACTTGAAAATTCGTCCATATGTGGAAGTTATGCACGGTCAAAGTTTTGGTCAAACCTGATATTCGCAGGAGGATCATCATATTTTTATATCCTAAGTCATGTTGTCAAGGTCATCATGATCTTGGTCTATCACCGGATAAAAATCATGCAGTCGCAATATCCAGACGTCAATCTTAGGTGGTAGTGCCCTTTACCCGTCAAAAGGCCTTATGCGCATCGCGAGCATCATCATCATATTTGAAGCCCCCCCCCCCCCCCCCCCCCCCCCCCGATAATATCCTAAGGTTCAAATATCCGGATATCATGATGACATCAACTTTAAGTCATGGTAAGTTTCCCCCGTCGGGCGGTCTTTCGCATCGCTAGCATCATGATATTATAACATCACCCGATATTATAATATCATGCTGATATTAAGATCACCCTGACTTAGAAAATCTGCCATCGGCATATTTGCATGCGCATGTTCAAATCCTATCGGAGGGTCATCATCCTGATATTTGCTGAAGTTCGCTAAGATGATGATGACGACTTCATATCCTCCTGATCTCCTTTTGCATGATCATGATCATCATCCTGATCTTTCACAAGAGGGTCATATTTGCTGAAATTTGCTAAGTGATGGAGACATCATCATGATATTCGATAAAGAGGATCGTCATATTCATATCCTCCTGATCTCCTTTTGCATGATCATGATGATCACCCTATCTTTCAAGGAAGAAGGTGATATTCCATTCCTCAACAGCATGATCATATTTTAAATATCACCCTAGCGCGAATATGATGATGAACTCAACTCATCCTCATGCTCCGAAGATCGAATATGATGGTTACGTCATCATGATAATTCGATGAGGAGGATCATCATATTTTTATCCTATCATATTGTCAAGATCATCATGATCTTGTTTGTTCACCCGACATTCCGTTAAGTCCTCCTGCCGAGAAATACAACCTTTTGCAAATATCCTGATGATCATCATCATCACATTTCCCTTCGGCAGGATATTTTCTAAAACATGATCCGGTTAGCGAAATATCATGATGACGTCATGTTCTAAGTTTAACAAAGGCTCCGGATATCATGATGACATCATCCTGATCTGATAAATGAAGAAGCTAATATCCTCATGATCATCATCATCACATTTCCCTTCGGCAGGATATTTTCCAAAGCACGATCCCGTTCGCGAATATGATGATGACGTCTTATTCTAAGTTCGACAAAAGCCCCAAATATCCTGATGATCATCATCCTGATCTTTCGAGGGCGTTGCCTTGGCTGCAAAGGGGTCGTATTACATTCATCATCCTGATCATGCTCCTTAGGTGACCCGATATCACAATTATCCCCTGATCTTAACTGAACATGATGATGACGTCATCTTTTGCATTTTAATGAAGCCCGAATATGATGATGACGTCACCATCATTTTCCTTTCCTCATGCAGCAGGATCATATTCCATATCCTCCTATTCTCCTTCAAACATGATGATGATGATGATGATGATGATGTTGTTCTTTTCTCCAATATACAGAAGCGAAACATCATGATGACGTCATCTGGACCTTCAGAAGGGAGAGCATCATATTTCCAGAATATCATGGAGATGAAGTGAATATCGACCAACATGTTTTTTGGCATGCCGATAGCGATAGTCATGCCGATGGGCAGGAAATGAAGCGGTGGAGTTTTAAACCATTTTTTTGGCGCCCGTGGCATTTTTTCGGTCATCGATGGTTGACCCGATGGGTTTTAAGCGGTCTGAATGCGTTTTGAACGCATTTTGAGAGTATTCTGGATCCGATTTCCACAATTTTGCGCAGTCACCTAGATTTGAGCGATTATTTTAATTTCCTGCTGTTTATGTGATAAATGAAATACTTATTGCTTGTCTTGTCTTGCAGGCTTGCAGTTGAGGAAGCAGCTGGAAAGTCAACACAGTGACCTCATGGAGGAAGGAAATCCAATCTCAGGAGCAGGAAGATAAGGATGAAGTGCGAAAAAGTCAAGCCCATTCAAGTGAAGGACAGAGTTGCAGCTGAAGGTATTACTGCAACAGACAAACAGAAGTTATTGCCTCACTGCCGGAACTTCTCAGAAGGGGCAATATTTCGCCCAGATTTGACACTGCTCAGAGATATTTTGAAGGGCTGGTTCACCTGTATTTATTGCTGTAACCAGGGGTTTGAACCAGGGGTTCAGTTAGGTTTTTGCTGTGGTGAGGACAATCAGAATGTCTTTATATTGTGCCTCTCTACACTGTAATACTTTACAATAGGGATTTTAGGAAAACAACAGTGGTTACAACAGATTTTTTTCTTAGGAACATATAGCAAGTTAGCATAGTTTAGTGTAGAAGAAGGAGGTCGCCTGTTTGTCTGCAGTAAGGTGCGCGTGGAATGTCTAGCTGCCTTACTGTATCTGTAAAGCTTGTAAGTTCTCTGTAGTATGATCAATGAAACTAAGAGTCATTCCTACATTGTAAATCATGTATGACTATTCGTTTCTAAAACAATAGAATCTAGAGTTCTGCATCTATCTTCTGAGTGTTCTCCTGCTCTTCTTTGTGTTTTGAAATATTTTCTTTGAGAGCTTGCAATTTTAAATGTATGTTTGTGAAAATGCTCAGAACTTACATTTAAGGTTTTTACTGTGGATTTGATCAAATTACTGTGGTATTTACATAGTGCATAACAGAAACAATTAGATCCTTCGGTAGATTAAATGAGGTATAGATTAGATCTTTCTAACTTTTCCCAACCCATCTGAAATATTTAGCTGAAAATGTAGAGATCTAAAGGAAATTGTCTCAAATTTGAAGAAGCATACATAACAGAGCTATAAGTAGACAGTTTTCATAAATAGATAAAGAAGAAAGCTGCAAAAAAATTCAAGAAAACCATCTAAAGCTTGCAGCACAGTAACACTTTTATGCAAAGGAATGAAAAGTATTGACATATCTCATGACCTTTTTGCATATTCTTAGTCCAGTAAACCACCAAACAAACCTAAACTACGTAAGGCCCCTTGAACATTACAGCTTCACATTGACCAACTGAACTTGACCAACCGAACCATTGTAGACTTGGGATTAGTTGAATCTCAAATGATTCCTTCTTATCTTTCAAGTATAGTTTCAGTTCATTATATGTGAATTTTAACTTATTGTTATGATTGCATCAAAACAGTCATCAACAATTGTGTGACTACTATGTTGGAGGTCCGCATTGAAGTTTGAGCTTGTCAATGAAGATTTCCTTCTTAGTGTTGTTGTTCTTCCCAGTCTTGGCTGACCGGATGATTCAAGTGTGTTGTGGATGATCTAAGAGCATTTCTATGAAGTATGGCATGTTGATTAATGAAGATTTGAGTCCCAATTATGTTTGACTGACAACTTAGTTATTCACATTAAGTTAGATGTTTGTAGTGCTGACCTTGATGTTCATTCCAAGGTTGATGAAGTGTACAAATACTTGTTGATGAGTTGTGGAAAATCATCCTTGTGCGAAAAAAATATAATCTGAAAAAAGGATCAAAAGGCATAGTAGAGTAGAGTAGATTAGAGGAGAAGTAGAAGAACAAGAGCTATTTTGATGAAGAGTTAGAGAAGAAGTATTTGGAGCAGAGCTAAAGTTCTGTGAGCATTCAATAAAACTAAACCAAGCATGAAGTAGATACTATTTCTCAGTTAATTCCTTCTGTACTAAAAATAAATTTTGTAGGCAGTGAGCCTCTCTTTTGAGTAGTGAGCTCTGGGCAATGTGCCCGAAGGCATGTGCCATCTATTTTTCTAAAGTACTTTTAACAAGGTACAAATCTTTGTGGGTTAACCCCCACCGTGGTTTTTCCCTTAACCGGGTTTCCACGTCAAAATCTTGGTGTCAAGTGTGTTGCTTATGTTTATGCTCATATGTTGTTGATCCATGCTTTAATGTTTACATCATTAATCTGATAGTATGTTAATAAAGAAGGTTAAAAGTAGAAAAAGTTTATTTTGTGTGACAACTGATTCACCCCCCCTCTCAGTTGTCTGGTCTAATTCTAACAATTGGTATCAGAGCCAAATCCTCTAAAAGAAGCTTGACCACTTGAAGAGATTCAGGATGTCAACCTACAAGAAGGATAGTCTGAGATTTGATGGAACAAATTACTCTATTTGGAAGAGTCACACGGAGTGCCATTTGCGATGCACGGGTGATGCTTTTTGGGTGATAACCAATGATGAGTATAAACCTCTGGAGAAAGGGCCTTCAACTTTAGATCAACTCAAAGATGTTAAAAATAAACTTCGAGCAAAAGAAGCCTTGTTGAGTGCCTTGACTGATTCAGAAATGACAAATGTCTTTGGACCAAAAACTACTCATGAAATCTGGAAGAAGTTGGAGAATCTGTATGAAGGCAATGAATATGTCAAATATTCCAAGCTACAAAGTCTGAGAGGAAAATTTGAAAATCTGAGGATGAGTGAAGATGAAAACATCACAATCTACATGCAAAAGATAAATGAGCTTGTGTGTGGTATTAGGTGTGCTGGTGGAACTTTGGAAGAATCAGAGATTGTGGCAAAAGTGCTCAGATATTGACCTAATTCATACAAACATAAGGTTGTTGCTATAGAGGAGATCATTTGGTTGGCAAAATTTTAGCTTTTGAATTAAGTGAGTTTGGTGATTCTCTTCTTAAGCCTAAATCTGCATTTAAGGCCAATGTATATGGAAAACAAAGATATGATCCAGGTGAAAGCTCTTCAACAAGATCAAACAGATTTGTGAAAGCAAGGAAGGATCTTGAAGATGATGAAATTGAGACTGCAGATCTTGAAGCTCTTATTGCCAAAAGAATGCCAAGATGATCGATAAGTATGAAGGAAAGTTGCCACTTAAATGTTTTTCTTGTAATAAGATAGGTCATTCTGCCTCAAGATGTCCGGAGAGGTTTTCAAAACAAAACCCTAACAAATATAAAGGTTAGAAGAAATGTTACTATGTCCAAGAAGTTGGAGAAGGAGTCACAGATGATGAATCTGATTATGGAGGTTCCACTAAAAAATGATTGGGTGTTCATTGCTATCAAAGATGAAGATTTGATGTCTACTGAATCTGCTAGCTGTGAAAATGTGGAAAGTACCTTGGCTGCTCAGGTTGTTCAAAACGATGAATGGGTGATTGATAGTGGATGTTCTCATCATATGTCTGGTGATAAAATTAAGTTTGTAAGCCTTGAAAAATATGAGGGTGGGATTGTAAAATTTGGAGACAACTCAGCTAGTAGAATCTGTGGCAGAGGATCCATCTCTTTTGATGGTAAGAATAACACAAATGATGTTTTGTATGTGGAAGGACTAAAGCATAATCTTCTCTGTGTCGGATAGTTGGTTGACAAGGGTTATGATCTCTGATTCAAGGATGGCAAATGCAGAATCTTGGAAAGCTCCAGAATTGAAATTGCATCTGGTACACAAACTAGAGGTAGCATCTTTCAATTAAGTAGTTCTGGTAAAAGTTGTTTGATTGCTCAGATAGATCAAAGTTGGTTGTGGCATAGGAGAATGTGTCATGTGAATTTTTATAACATTGTCAAGATAAGTTCTACTCAGGCTATGAGAGATCTTCCAAGACTTGTGAAACCTGATAGCATGTGTAGAGAATGTCAATTGGGTAAACAGAACAAAACATCATTCAAAAGTAAAGAAAAATTTTCAAGTGGGCGATTGGAACTTGTCCATACTAATCTATGTGGTCCTGCTAGAATTAGGAGTGTGCAAGGAGATAGATATTTTATGTTGCTGATTGATGCTTACTCCCAGATGATGTGGGTAACTTTCTTAAAAGAAAAATTAGAAGCTCTTGACAAATTTAAAGTGTTCAAAGTTATGGTGGAAAATGAGATTGGTGTGAAGATAAAGTGTCTGAGATTTGACAGAGGTGGAGAATTTACCTCTGGTGAGTTTGATACATTCTGTGAAAATCATGGAACAAAAAGATAGTTATCTGCTCCTAGGACTCCTCAGCAAAATGGAGTTGTGGAAAGAAAGAACCAGACCATTCAAGAAACTGCTAGGACCATGATGATGGAAACAAATGTTCCACAAGTTTATTGGAGAGAAGCTATGAGTACTGTTGTCTACACTCTTAACTGGGTGTAGATCAAAGGCAATTCTGGTAAGACTCCTTATGAACTTTGGTTTGGTCATCCTCCTACTGTGAGATATTTCAAAGTTTTTGGTAGTAAATGCTATATCAAAAGAGATGAGGATCTAGGAAAGTTTGAAGAAAGAAGTGATGAAGGAATTTTTCTGGGTTACTCTACTCAAAGCAAAGCATACCGGTGCTTTAACAAAAGGTTGAAAAAGATTGTTGAAAGTACTAATGTTAGAGTTGATGAGAGTAAGGAAGCACATTCCAAGTCTTGTGGATATGATTTAGATGATCAAGATGAAAATCCAAGTTAAAAAGGGCAAGTGCAAACTCAGATTTAGATCCTGACTGATCTAGAAAAGCTAGTAACTCAAGAGGATAGTGCAAAAGTTGAGAAACAAGCTCAAGAAACAAAATTTCAAACAAATCCCAAAACTCCCAGGTATGTAAGGATGAATCATCCTGAAGATCAAATCATAGGAGATAAAAATAAAGGTGTTTAAACTAGGAGAAGAATTGTTGAAGATCAAGAAGAGATTTGTCTAATTTTAAAGATTGAACCAAAAATAGTAAGTGAAGCCTACAAATATGAAAACTGGGTAAAGACAATGGAAGAAGAATTAATGCAAATTGAAAAGAATCACACTTGGGATCTTGTTTCTAGACTTGAGGTCAAAAATGTGATTGGAACTAAATGGGTCTTTCAGAATAAACTAAATGAAGATGGTGAAGTTGTAAGAAATAAAGCAAGGTTGGTATGCAAAGGATATTCTCAAGTGGAAGGAATTGAATTTGAAGAAACTTTTGCTCTGGTGGCAAGAATAGAGGCAGTCAGATTGTTTCTTGCTTTTGTTGCTTATAAAGATTTCAAAGTCTATCAGATGGATGTCAAGTCAACATTTCTAAATGGAGAGTTAGAAGAAGAAGTCTACATTGAGCAACTAGAAGGATTTCAATTGTCTGATTAGAGAGATATGGTCTGTAGGTTAAGGAAAGCATTGTATGGACTCAAACAATCTCTAATAGCCTGGTATGCAAGATTAGATAAGTATCTACTAAAGATAGGATATAACAAAGGCACTACTGACAGTAATCTTTACTTCAAGATTGATCATGAGAATATTCTAATTGTTGAATTATTTGTTGATTATATCATTTTTGGTGGAAATGAGAGCATGTGCAAAACATTTGTTGATCAAATGCAAAGTGAATTTGAGATGTCCATGTTTGGTGAGATAAATTTCTTCTTAGGTCTACAAATCACTAAGTCAGATAAAGGTATCTTTATATCTCAGTCTAAGTATGTGAAAGAATTGTTGAAGAAGTTTGGAATGGAAAATTCAAAGCCATTAGGTACGCCTATGGTAACTGGATGTAAGTTGAGTAAAGAAGATGACTCCCCTAAGGCAAATTAGAAAAGGTATAGATCAATGATTGGAGGACTGCTCGATCTAACTCAGACCAGACCTGATATCATGAATGAGTAGGGCTTGTTGCTAGATTCCAAGCTAATCCTAAAGAATCCCATGTTGTAGCAATCAAAAGAATCTTCAAATATCTCAAAGGAACACTTGATTATGGCTTGTGGTATCCAAAAGATAATGACTTTTCTCTTCATGCATATACAGATGCTAATTGGGCAGGAGATGTAGATGACAGGAAAAGCACGAGTGGTGGTGCATTCTTCTTGGGAAGTAGATTGGTTTCTTGACTGAGCAAAAAGTAGGAGGCAATATCCCTATCTACAGCAAAGGCAAAATATATAGCAGTAGCAAACAATTGTACTCAAGTTCTATAAATGAAGTAAATGCTAAAGGACATCAGAATTGTGTTTCAGAAGCCTATCACAATCTTCTGTGATAATTCAAGTACAATAAGCATCTCAAAGAATCTAGTGTTGCATTCAAAGACAAAGCATATGTCCATCAAGTTTCATTTCTTGAGAGAGAAGGTAAATG
Organism: Cunninghamia lanceolata; assembly: GCA_027924645.1. NCBI lineage: Eukaryota > Viridiplantae > Streptophyta > Pinopsida > Cupressales > Cupressaceae > Cunninghamia > Cunninghamia lanceolata. Next base: position 11,518,682 of record BSBN01000389.1, read on the forward strand.
AGAATGAAGTCAAGTTGGAGTTTGTATCTTCAAAGGATCAAATTGTGGATATTTTCACTGAGACTCTTCCCAAGGATAATTTTGAGTATCTTAGAGAGAAGTTGGGGGTTATTACCCCTCCTGATCAGAATTAAGATGCACTAGAGTGCATCAGTCTAGTAAAATTCATAGTCACATCTTGTGATCTGAATTGATGTCAAGGAGGCATTACTCAAGGGGAGTAGTCTACATGTAATTTTTGAGTCTGGTATGAAACATAAATAAGGAGAAAAGATTGCAAATATGTGCCTTTTTCCATTGATGTCAAAGGGGGAGAAAAGTTCACGTGAAAAACTAGTTGCGAATGAAAGGGAGAGCAATGAAGAAAGTGATTACAGAAGTGATAAGAGAAAGGGGGAGAAGGTCTTGTCTTGATGGTCAAATCAATTTTTCACATCATATGTTGCCATTAATAACAAAGGGGGAGATTGTTGCAAATATGTGCCTAAGCGGTGTTGTCATTGATGTCAGAATATCCTTGTTGCCATTGGTGTCAAATGTATCCTATTTTGCATCCTGTGTAGAAGACTGGATTGTTGAGCATATTGAGAAAATTAATGAGGATCAATGTATGTAGACCATATGGCTGAGTAGAGGATTGTCTAAAGAAGTTCCAGTTAAGCTTTGATGGGTTCGCATGAAGATTTGAAGAAGCTATGGCCATCTGAGTAGAACCAATTTTGTAGTGTTCAGAAGAGATAGACTGACAGGAAAGAGGTTTGGATTGCTCCAGATATGTCAAATGATGATCTATGGATCTGGAGGCATGTTTGGGAAGTCAGTGTGTATCATCCATTCAAGTGGTTCATGGTTTGGAGGTCCGCAAGCAATCTTTCTAAAGTGACAGTCATGGCAGACAGTGTTCTTGAAGTTCTGGAGGAAGATGCAAGTGATTCAGATGATTTGGAAGAGTGTGAATGTTTTTGTTAAATTCAATGTACTTGTGGAAGTCTTTGGATTGTGTGATTGCTATGTTGGAGGTCCGCATTGAAGTTTGAGCTTGTCAATGAAGATTTCCTTCTTGGTGTTCCTATTCTTCCCAGTCTTGGCCAACCAGATGATTCAAGCGTGTTGTGGATAATCTACGAGCATTTCTATGAAGCATGGCATGTTGATTAATGAAGATTTGAGTGTTAGTTATGTTTGGCTAACAACTTAGTGATTCGCATTAAGTCAAATGTTTGTAGTGCCGACCTTGATGTTCATTCCAAGGTTGATGAAGCATACAAATACTTGTTGATGAGTTGTGGAAAATTATCCTTGTGTGAAAATAATATAATTTAAAGAAAGGATCAAAAGGCAGAGCAGAGGAGAGGAGAAGTAGAAGAACAAGAGCTATTTTGATGAAGAGTTAGAGAAGAAGTATTTGGGATAGAGAAGAAGTTCTGTGAGCATTCAATGAAACTGAACCAGGCATGAAGTAGATTCTATTTCTCAGTTAATTCCTTATGTACTAAAAATAAATTCTGTAGGTAGTGAGCCTCTCTTTTGAGCAGTGAGCTCTGGGAAGTGCGCCTGAAGGCATGTGCCTTCTATTTTTCTAAAGTAATTTTAATAGGGTACAAATCTTTGTGGGTTAACCCCCACCATGGTTTTTCCCTTAACTGGGCTTCCACGTCAAAATCTTGGTGTCAAGTGTGTTGCTTATGTTTCTGCTCATATGTTGTTGATCCATGCTTTAATGTTTACATCATTAATCTGATAGTAAGTTAATAAATAAGATTAAAAGCAAAAAAAGTTTATTTTGTGTGACAACTGATTCACCCCCCCTCTCAGTTGTCTAGTCTAATTCCAACACGCTCTGCATCTACTCTACTCTACCTCTTGTCACCTCTGCTCTTCTTTGCTCTGCCTTTTCTCATCTCTACCTCTTCTCTACTCTATCTTTTGGACCTTTCTTATTATCTTTCCATTTCCACTCAAGGACATCTTTTCCATGACTCAACTACAAGTATTTATACACTTCATCAACCTTGGAATGATCATCAAGGTCAGCATCACAATCATCAACCATTGGAACAATCTCCAAGGTCAACATTACAAACATTTACAAAATAAGTCCTGACCTATTACAACATTATGCAAAGGAAATGAAATGTGGATCATGACATGCCTTAGCTGGGACTCAAAAGTGATCTTCCACATCACAACATGCTTCCACAATCTTCCAGAGATCTCCGCAATCACTGGGATTAACCAGGTCGGCCAAAACTGGTTACACGTTACACTATCTAGGAACAATCTTCGAACATGATCTCAAATCCTTAATGCAGACCAATATCAAGATAGGAACATGATTAGGAGACATCCACAAGCATGTTATAATCATCAGGAGCAATCACATGAACCTTAGCTACTTTATCCATAGGAATCTTCTCACCAGAACACATGAACTTCACTATCTTCAACTGTCATAAAAGAAAGATAGCTTGCGGACCACCAAAACATGAACCACTGCAATTGTAGGCACTTATCATCATCATCCCAGGCTTCCCTCTAGAACTGTAGAGCAAAATACTTTATTACAGATGAATACAGAGCATAATACTTTCTCCCCATCACCAAAGAATAATCAGAATGAGTAGGCTTTATTCTAGTGAATGCAACTTTCTCACAACTTCACACCGGAGGCTCAAACTCAGGATTTAGCATCTTCAGGCATCCCTTTGAATGAATTCTAATCCATAGACCTAGATCTTTAAGCATAAGGAAATGTGGAGCAATCTACCGGACTATTCTTCAGCATACAACTCACTGTCTACACTGAAGTCCACTATAACTCACTTGATTCTTCCAGAGGATAATTTTCTCAATATCCTCAACATACAAAGCTTCTAAACAAGTAATAGAATAAGATATAGTTGACACCAATGACAACAAAGATATGTTGACATCAATGACAACACTGATTAGGCACATACTTGCAGCACTATTTTCATCAGTTCAATATGTTTCTTGTCTTGTGGCAGCACATAATGATTAGATACTTAAGGAGAAGTTTGTAATTATATTATTGATATAATACATTTCTTACTTCCCTTCATTTGCAATTGATCCTAATTAACTAATATTGCCTCTAAGGTTATGTTGTGATGTATTTGGTCTTATTATGCCATGTGTTGTGATCCAAAACTTATAATGTACTTGTTTTGAACCGACCAATACAATATCACACGTTTCATCTAAGAGTCATCCTGATGCTTACTTGATTGAGGTTTTCAATTGTTGCAAAGGGTATTTATAGAAGATAAAACTCATTTGTGAAGGGAAGAAGATAGATTGATGAGAGTGTTAAGCATGAAGTGTGTGAAGTCAGAGTGATGGAGTAATTGAGTGATTTAAGGGATTGCAACATCAACATATGACAGATGCCTTCTTTACAATAGTTCATGTTGATGTTTTTGTAATTTTCATGTATCCTGCTATTAGGCAATGAGTCTCTTTAGCAAGTCATTGGATCTTTCCCTAAGCTTGCAGCCTTAGTTTACAATCCAATAGGGAGTAGTAGCTTCCTTGTGTTGTAGGATAAAAACAAAGTTGTAATCTTTTATAGTAGTGAGCTTTGTATATTGTGAGTTAAACCTCATTGTGGTTTTCCCTCATTGGATTTTCCATTTAAAAATTCTTGTGTCTTTGTGTGGTGCATGTTTTACTATTTTGTTCTTCTTCTTTTTGTTAAAATGAATTTATCGTTAAGCTACAAATGGAATTGATTTAAATTTTAAGGATAGACTAATTCACCCCCCCTCTCAGTCTCCTAATGTGTTAAACATAATCCACAATGGAGAGCATGAAAGATAAAGAGAGAGTGCTAATATTTGCTAGATAGAGTTATTATTGCTTAGAGATGTTAGAGATATCCAAATGAATGATTTAACTTACTTTTATATGCATTCTCGCTAGATTTTGGAGAATTAAACCACATAAGGATGACATTAGGAATGTCCTAGAGGTTCGAAGCTGACAAGGCACAAATTCCAGGCAAGGCTAAAGGAGGGCCTAGGGCGCTTGGGTTCCCTGGTCCTTTAGCCAGACACCTCTCAGAAAAGGGCACTTATAGAATGCTTAGTCCTACCTTATTGTTATTTTCTAAGTTTCATGCATCGAGATCAAGTATTACATGCTTAATGTTTAAAAAGGTATTAAAATAGGTCCTAATAAACAAGTACAAATATTTGAGGCCCATCTAGGAGCTAAACTAAGGGGTAAAATAGTGGCATACACATTTTACGATGTTACACCTATCACATACAAGATATGAATACTAGTTGGAGTAATAAGAACATCCAACAAACATGACATACAACAACAACTAACTCTTACCTCATTATATACCATCCATTTACGCACCAAGATATGGAAGATCAAGGTGGTGTTTTTGATAAGCGTAGAAGAGGTATAAAAAAAGACTGACCAACGAAAGAACCAAGAACCATTGATTCTCTTGCCAAGAGAATAGATGTATGTGATTGGACCATGCCTATTGTAGGAACAATATATCCTAAGGCATGGGTTGTGATGATATATTTTTGAAAGATAGGCTTAAGATCAAATTGTGGTATGGCAATTTGGAAGGTTCATCAAGTATGTTGTTTTTTCCAGCTTTGTTTATGTGCAATCGCTTTGACATGTTGTCCCCATATTTATTGCTTTGGGATTTTTGAGATATTTTGTTTTTTTGTGTGTTTTTGATGAGATTGTGATTTTTTTATGTTTTTGATGAATTTTTAATAGTTGTAATGGATTAATTACTTTCCCTATTTAGTACATAGAAATCGTATTTTAAGTTGTTCTTGAGGCTTTTCTTATTGCCTTACAAAATATAAGTTTTTTGTCCCAAGTATTTTTGGTGTTTGGAGAATTTTTTATTGTTTTTGTGTTTTTTCTGGATATTTGGATGTTTTTGTGTTTTTCTAGATATTTGGATGCTTTTGCATTTTATAGATATTTGAATATTTTTGTGTTTTTCTGGATATTCTGTTTGTACAAGGGGTCGATAGTATGCATACAAAGATCCAATTCTTTAGGGATTTTCTTTTAGCATGGGATGATAGTGGGTGGGTCATGATGGGAGGAATTTCGACACTTAATTTTTACAATATCAAGCCACGGTGTGTTAGGTATGCAGTGATAGAGGATGAAGTATGGATTGGCTATGCGAACAAGGACTTAGTAGATGCTGGATGTGGCCGCTACGCATGGCTTCTGAGATAGGTTTTCACCATGGTACTTATCCAAGGTGCCACCAAAGTGGTTTCCACCATTGGATGACTTTATTGCACTCAATTTTTTGTATTTTTTTTTTTATTTTATTATTTTTTTTGGGATATTTGATGGGTTAGGCGTAAAAATTCTTAAGGTGCATGATGTTGATATGCTCCTAATCCTAATTGGTTGTTATAGCAAAAGTTCCCAACCAATTTGGTTCGAACTTTCCTTTTTTTTTAAAGATCTTGCAAGTTCCTTTGGTTTTCCATTAATACAAGATCACCTATTTCAAAGTGGTGGGTCTTGATTTTATTATTGTAGCTTTTGCAGAGGTGATTTTGATATGCTTGCAAGTGGTTGAGATCATTGAGGAATTTTTAATCCAAGAGTTCCAACTCATATAGTCGTACAACCCAATACTCCTCCTCATTAATGAGATTTTTTAATGATATTATTAGAGAGGGGAGATCGACCTGGATGGATAAGATGGATTCAAAACCAAAGATGAGGGAATATAGAGTGGCTCCTATGGGGGTATGGATTCTGGTACGATAGGCCCAAAGTGTGGGGTTAAGTTGTATGTTCCAATCACAGCCAACTTCATTAACTATTTTCTTTAAAATTCTCAAGATGGTTTTGTTTGAAAATTCAGATTGACCATTTCCTTGAGGGTAGTAGGGGTGGAAAAGTGATATTGGATATGGAGTTTTTGACAAAGGGTACAAACTTCTTGATTTCTAAAAGCTTTCCCATTATCAGTATTTATAGCAAGGGGTAACCATAGTGGTAGATGATATAATAGAGTATGAATTTGGATATTTGTGTATCTGTAGTATATGTGAATGGAATGGCTTCAACACATTTTGTAAAGTATTCAGTAGAGGTAATAATGAATTTATGGCCATTAGAGGAGGGTGGATGGATTTTCTCAATGAGATTGATCCCCCATCGTGCAAAGGGCCATGGAGTACTGATGGGTTGCAATTCCTTAGATGGAGCATGAATTAAGTCACTGTGTTGCTTGCAAGGAAGGAATTTTTTAACAAATTGGTGAGCATCTTGTTCCAAAGTCAGCCAATAATATCATGTTCTTAAAATTTTCTTTGCTAGGGTAGGTCCACTAGAGTGTGCCCCACAGATACCTTCATGTACCTCTTTTAAGGTGGTTTGGGCTTTTCTTGAATCAAGACACCTTAAAAGGGTATTGTTAAGAATGTTTCAATATAGATTGTCCTTGATGATGATGAAACAAGTGGTTCGGTGGATGAATGTTTAGTGTTGGGTGGATGATAGGTCTGGTGGAATGATGTCATGATGGAGATAGTGGTAGATGTTTTGGTACCAATGGGATAGGGGACCAACAATGTCAGAAACTAGCTTGAACTATGGGAGATCATATGCTGGCATTGCTAATTCTTCAAGAGAAATATGGTATCCATCACATTTGCTTCTTTGTTGTTAAGTCTAGGGACTTACACAAACTAGATTTCATAGAAGTATTCCTTAAAGTCTTATACTATCTTCTTATAGGGCAAAAGCTTGTCGTCTTTTGTTTTGTACTCATTATTTACCTGTTTTATTACCAATTGGGAGTCATCGTAGACTATTAGTTTCTCTATTCTCCATTGGATGGCCATGTAGAGTCCAGTGATGAGTGCTTCATACTCTACTACATTATTACTATAGGTGAATGTTATCTTGTAGGACTTATGGATGCAATCTCCTTGATGAGTGACAAATAGGATCTGCGATGTGTATTTGATCCATCAAAGTATATTTTCCATCTTAGTGTAGGTGCGACTGTGATGATGGATTCATCTAGGAAGTAAAAAATAAGTGGATGTTTTATTAGGATAGGTGCATCTTCTAGTTGATCCTCTTTGATTTGTCCTTTTATAGATTTTCTCTCTGTGTATTCAATGTCAAATTCACTTAGGATCATTATCCACTTAGGCACATGACCTATCAGAGATGCTTTTGACAAAAGGTACTTTAGCGGGTCTATTTTTACAATGAGCTTAGTTTTGTGATTAAACATGTAGTGTCACAGTTTCTAAGATGAAAAGATGACTGCAATACATGCCCTTTAATTTTGTAAGGCCACATTTAAGCCCACTCAAACTTTCCCTAGTGATATTGCTACGATAGGATTTTTTTTCACCAATATCGGGTAGATGGCCTAGATAATTGTTAGTCAATCTATGATTATCAATTATATTTTGTTATGGAATCAATATCTTGATTACAGGAATACATAACAATTGAAAAATACTTACCTATGTGCCTCAATCTATCTAAATGAGATTCAGGTTCTCTTTGGTAACCACTCTTTCTTCTACATAAATTGATACATCTTTTAGCATAGATTCTTATAGGTTATTGTTCTTAGTCTGTACTCTTGCCTATAGTACATGTTGGAATAAATGCTTCTACTTCGTAGCACCCAATCCCTGCATCTTTGATGTTATCATGTGTTTTATCCTATGGATGGGAATGCCTTTTCTATAAAGGAGCTTTGAACTAATTATAAATCAACTTCTAGTCCATATTCTATAAATTATGGGCCTTGGTGTATTGAGGTACTTAGTTAAGAATTGGTGATGTTAGTCATTGCTCTCTTTCATGGTGAAGATAAGAAGTTCTAGTTCCTTAATGAATTGCTTGTGAAGCACATCTCTTTATATGCATACAGTGTCTATAATATGTTTCTATAAAGATAAATTAGGAAAAAGTTATATATAATATCATACATCTTCTCTACAACAATGGGTGTGAAACACCTTGTTTTATCAAAAAACATACTATACTATTATCTTATCATTTTGTATTACCTGGAGACATTATATATTGTGTCTTAGTATCCTACTTTAGATTATAGTTTTGATATAATTACTTTACTTTTCTGATACTCATATGTGTATGACTATTTTTGGTCATAGGAGAGTTGTGCATTAGTATTGTTGTGATCATGAATATGTGTGCTTTAGGATTAATTTTATGGTATGACAGCTATGGGTTACTAACAGGTGAAAAATGATGATTGGAATCTGTTACAAATTGAAATATTATGATTTTTAATTAAGAAATACAACTGAATGAGTATGTTAGTGAGTTGTGTGGATGATTAGAATGATTAAATCAATGATGATTTATGTGCCTTCTTACCATTGCTTCGGCTGTTATTATTATGTTGATTACAACTAACAATTTTAAAACAAGTGTGTAGGATATCTCTAACCAGTGGAAATGTGGGGAAAACACTTGGAGACCCTTTCGTGATCCACTAGTTAAGCTAACCTGGTCTATTTGGAGAGACCTAGGTTTATTGTGTTATGTGTTGCTTTGCCATTGTTATAATCATTATGTTATGTGATGGTCACTTATGTTATGTAATGTTGTGTTATGTAAATGTTCTCATTGTATGTTTCGGTTGTGAGTATGCATAAATGAGATATATTATGGGATGGTTAATTTGGCTGTATGTGTAATTAAAATGTTCTAATATAAATTTACTTACCCTAGTTAAGGGTTTTGTACCTATTTTAAATACAAATTTACCTCATAGGTTGCACCTTTATAAGCCTAGATCATTAGGATAGGGTCTTAGCCCTTATTGAGAGGCATAAATTTGAAATTTAAGAAAATAAAGATATTTTATTTTCATTCTTTTAAGGGTGACAAAAATTTTAAAAAATGGAATCATAAAGCAAATTGTGGTGTAATTCCCCTCAGAAGACACTTGTTAACCCCACAAATAGATATGTGTAGGTTGGAAAATCATTTTGGGGAAAAAATGATTTTAAGGGGGACTATTGCTGGATATATTTTTTGGGGGGAACTGGGCAATTGTACCTCACTTCTCACCATTTTTCTCTCTGAAGGAAAGATTGTTGCTATTGTTTGTGTAGAAGGGGGTTGTAGGAAAGGGAAAAGATGGAGAAGAGGTGGTGGATTTTGGGTTTTAATCAGTCTACATCATTCCATTAGAGCCAGCAAGGTAGGCTCTTAAAGTCTTTAAAAATCTAAAGGAAGATTTTACTGTTTGTTAAAGGGTTTTATTGGATTTTATTTTTTGCTATGTTGTATATTGTGTGCTAAGCTGTATGTTGTAAATCTAAGTCTGTGTTGTCAAGAATTATTTTTTTATGGTAAGCATTCCTTGTCAAATCTGAGTGTTTTCAACATGTGTGAAAGTAGTGTGTTAAAACTAGAGTAATATTTCTGATTGTTTCAATCTATGTGAGGCGTGTGTGTTTTCAGCTGTTACCGTGTCAAGTTATGTATTGTCAAGCTATGTATTTCTAGTTTTTGGCAATATGGTTGTATAGATGTGATACCTTGGTCTCCTTCTGTCTTCCCCTAGCTCAAGGGTGGACAGTTCCTATCCTAGGCTAGGAGCTGAGCTTCCACTGGTTATGCAAGGAGATTTGTTTTATGATGCAGAATATGTGCAAGTCAAGGAAAAGGAGAATGGATGTTGTGTCTTCTAAATTATAGAGTTTTAGAGGAAGGTTATGCTCTAAAAAGAGATTGACAAGCACATCCATTCAGTTTCTCTGTTGAAATATCCTCAAAAGTTGGGTTTTTCATTCCCTTTAAATTCTTCAATCATACATAGAAGGTTAATCTATCCGCCAGACTAATTATGGGACTAAAACCTTGAGGGAAGTTAATTCTTAAAATTATTTGTAATATCTCAACAGTGATGATCGTTAATAGCCATTTCATTTGCATGAATGCCCAAATATTTTATGTTTTACCCAATGTGTGGTGGCTACAAGAATTTCTTCTTATAATGGCTAATATTATTAGGAAAACTAGATTGCTTTACATTGTATTCAAATTGGCCCAGCAATATTGATTTCTTTTTTTATCCTAGTTTGAACTATGAATAGTAAAATAAGGTTATTTTGCACTCTTCTTTTGTTGGCTGGGTAAAAATGAACATACAACCACATTTAACAAGCATACAACTGAAAAGTAGAAGTGAAAATCATGAACAAGGAATTTAGGGGTGATGCTAACACCAAAAATAATAGAACTATTGTAAGCATTTGGTTCCTTGATATTATTTTCAGTTGCTTTAAATTATCAGAAAACTATTTTCTTGACTATAGCATTTGGGGAATAAGGAAGAAATTAGTAAAGCATTAAATGGTAGATTTCTAGGTTGCTTGAGATGGAGATTCTGCAACCTATGGCATGCTCAATCCTTAGTTCTTATGGAGACTTTGATATACATAATGACAATAGGGTGTACAATATCTAATTTATTTTAAGTCCGGGTACCACCCTGCATTGGAATGAATTGTAACCTTATATGACCTAGTTAACTATACTTAGTGTCTTTTAGTTTTATTCTTTCTTTTAGTTTGGTTTTGTGTTATGTTTGTATCAAAATTATGTTTCATCCTATCCAAAAATAAGGGCTATGATTTATATCTTTTATCACTAATATAAACACCATAATATTTGGATGAATATCTACTGTTACTAGTCCAACTCCATCATTCATAAAAGAATAAATAATATGCAAGTCATTCATAATAATAAAAATAATAATATAAACAACTTAAGAAGGTCATTCATAATAATTGTTCCCTTGCAATATTGAATGGGATAATATTCATGAAAGAACCATGTTGTTTTGAAAAGTTGAGAAGGCTTTACTATCTATGGTTGAGGTATGAAGTAGGCCACTCCATTTTATCCAAAGCATCTTCTTCATGTGACTGTCCAAACATCTAATAATTTTGCAGAGCTTAAATATATATACTAGACCCCTTGTGGCTGGAATGTTGATTTTTAAACACAGTAGGGGCAAAACCACAAAGATTATAGTTTCTACCTTTTTGGGTATGTCAAAAGTGGATCTACAGTCACAGATATCACAACAAAAGATAAAGATAAATAATAATAATAATAATGCGACAAAATAATGAGGTCTTTTATAGAAGACCTTTGCGTTCACAGCAGAGTTTGTTTTTTGAAGCATTGAGGGTGAGAAGGTGACCATCCTTTCAGGAATCAAGAGGATTAGGGTTTCAAAGATCATTCTGAAATAACGGGTAGTATCATTTCTAGTCTTGATATGGTTCTTTTGGTTTTCATCATAATGGTTCTTTTGGTTTTTGTAACAACAAAAGGTTTAATGCACAGAAGTCGTTCTTTGCAACTAATCATGGTATGGTTTCAGGAAAGGTGGAATCTGGAACTGGCATTCGTCAAGTGTGGAGGGAAAAATAGTTCCTCTTAAAGATAATACTCTTGAAGAAGCTTCAAAAAGTGATGCTAGGGCTTCCACGAAAATTGTTAATATCCAAATTCCTGATGATATGGTGAATCCCTATATCCAAGATCTTGCTACAAGGGCAATCATCGATAAGGTGTGGAATTCCAAATTTAATTTTGATATCTTTCTTAACTGGGTTAGGGTTTCTTGGAAAGGGGTTTTAGATGTTTTTTTTCTTGCAAAAGGATTTATGTGTTTTTACGGTAATTTTTGAGAATGGCTTTTTTCGTGATGAAACCCTAAAACAAAAGTTGTGGTTTTACCAAGGAAAAGGGATTTGTATTCAGAAATGGGAGCCTAATTTTGATCCAATTAAAGCTAACATGAATTTTGTCCCATTTTGGATTAATTTGCCAAATTTACCTCTTGAATACAGAGATCTCAACATTATTGAATTCTGTCCTAAGAAAATGGGTTTCTTTATTAAGCATGATATGTCTAATTTCCAAAAACCAGAGTCACCAATAAGGTTTTCCTTAATTCTTAATACTTCATTTCCTTTTCCTAAATTTATGGAATTCTGTTCTAAATTTGGGTCCTAGAAGCAAGTAGTTGTTTTTGAAAACCCTATGACCATGGAAAAACTAGAGCTTTTTGAATCAAAATGGGTTTGTGAGGATTCGAACAAAGATAAATTTTTAAGGGAAGATCTTGATTCTGTTAATTTAGGGGAAGCATCTTTGAATCATTTAGTCGATTCCCCTGCCTTGGATGAGGGGCAATATTCTGTTAACAATCTTTCAGAGGAGTGTTCTTTTGAGTTTGATATTGGTAAAAATGAAGAATCAAATACCCCTAATTTTTCTCACAAAGATATAGTAAAGAAGAATTTACTCTCAACTTTTAATAAGGAGGAAGATAATTTCATTCCAAATGGTAATCAACAAGATGTTTCAAGCTTGGTCAACTTTCCTTTTTTTGAGGAGGAAGCAAAAGCTTTTGTTGATAAGACCCTTCAAAAAGTTGCTTCTGATCTCATTGATGAACTTGTGGATGAGGTAATTACAGAAGACTCTCATATAGTTGAAGGTATTTCTAATGTTAATAACATTTTTGATTCAAGTTTGGTAAGTGACAATCAATTAAATCTGGGGAAGTCAAACTGGAAGGTTTTGCTAGGTGATGGGATTGACAGTGAGGTTTTTGATTTTGCTACAAAAATGTCTATTTCCCAATCCTTAAGTTAGGATTCTCCTACAAAATCTAGGTCTATTTCTCCTTCCAAGAGAGGTCGCAAACCAAAATCTTTCAAAACTCAAGAAGAAATTAAAGCTAGGTTACAGGCTACCCTTGAAACCTATTTGAGATCGGGGAGAGTGAGAAACTCTCCTCGAGAACAATGAAGATCCTATCTTGGAATGTTAGGGGCATTAATGCCCCTAACAAGAGATGCTTAGTAAAGTGTTAGATTGATTCTTCAGGTATGGACATTATTTTGCTTTAGGAGTCAAAGTTATCCCAAACTCAAGCTGATATTATTTTTCCAAATTGGTTCAAATGGAAGTTTCATCATTTTCCTTCTTAGGGGGCTTCAGGAGGTTTGGTTATTCTCTGGGATAGTAAAAGCTGTGATGCAGAACTAATTTGTTCTACTCCAAACTTTTTATTAGTTAAGACAATATCCCCTTCGCTAAATTTTTGGTTATTCAATATTTATGGACCAATCTCGACTAGTGGAAAAAAAAGGTGTTGGGATATTTTAAATGCACTTTTGGAAAAGTTATCTGGAGAAAAAGTTATCTTAGGGGGAGATTTTAATGCTATCACTTGTTTATCAGAGAAATTAGGAGGGATTTGCCCTCCTCAAAGGGTAATTAAAGATTTTAATGATTTTATTTCAGATAATGCATTGGTTGATAGCCCTTTATTGAACGGGAGTTTCACTTGTTCTAATAGAAGAAAGGATTTTTTAAATATTGCATAAAGGTTGGATAGATTTCTGTTCTCTTCTTAATGGTGTTTTGACTCTAAAATTTCTGGTACTTTTGTTGTCCCTTTCTCTACATCAGATCATTTTCCCATTTCTCTTCATCTGGATTTGGCTATGATTAGAAAGAAATTTAGATCTTTTAAGTTTCAAGCTATGTGGATTAGAGATAATAACTTATTACTCCTATTGGAATCTTGGTGGAAGAGTGCCCCTTTTATGAAAGGTTCTTGCATGTTCTGGCTTAATGAGAAGTTGAAATTTATAAGGGGGAAAATTAAGGATTGGAATAAGTTTACGTTTGGTAACAATTTTTCTCAAAAAGCAGCATTACAATCTCAACTAGAACAGATGAATTCAGTCATTATAAGAGAGGGCATGGATACCGCTTCCTTTGAATGTGTAAAAGCTCTTCAATCTAATTTAGAGGAAGTTTTAGCTCAAGAAGAAATCTTTTGGAGACAAAAATCAAGGGAGACTTGGTTGAGAGAAGGAGACTGAAACACTAAATTCTTTCATGTATCGGCTATGGTAAGAAGACATAAGAATTCCATTTATGCAATTAAAGACTCTTTGGGGAACATTTTGCAAGATGATGTTCTTATTCAAAAAGGAGTTAATTTTTTTCAGAAGCTCCTTTCTAAAGAAAATATTACAGTCCCCATTTCGACTGTGTGAGAAGTCTTAAATCATATCCCTACTTTGATCTCACAAGAAGATAATTTGGAATTGATGAAACACTTTTCTTTAGAAGAAATTAAGGCAGTGGTTTTTTCCTTAGACCCAGACAAATCTCCTGGTTCGGATGACTTTACCCCACTTTTCTTTCAAAAATGTTGGGATTTTGTAGGTAAGGATGTATGGTTGGCAGTAGAAGAAGCCCACAGAAATCGAATTGTTTTGAAAGAGATCAATTCTACCTTCATTGCTTTGATTCCTAAAGTTGCTACTCCCTCCTCCTTTGCTGATTTTAGACCTATTTCTTTTTGTAATACTTTATATAAGATCATTTCTAAAGAAATTACATTAAGACTTGCTATTTTTATTCCAAAAATTATTTCCGATGAACAAGGAGGTTTTGTTCCAGGTAAGGAAACATCTGAAGGTGCTCTGGTGGCTCATGAGGTTTTGCATTCAATTCATGAACATAAACTTCCTACTATGTTGGTTAAACTGGATATATGTTAAAAGCATATGACAGTGTATCTTGGGACTTTTTGTTCCAAGTTCTCCTTAAGTTTGGATTCTCTCCTAAATGGTGTAAGTGGATTTCATCATGTATTTCTGGTGTAAGCTTTTCTGTTCTAATTAATGGCTCTCAAGCTAAATTCTTCAAGACATCTCAAGGGATAAGGAAAGGTGACCCTTTGTCCCCTTTTCTTTTTATAATAATGGCTGAAGGTTTGAGTCATTTGATTTTGAGGCAAAATTCCTTGGGTAATTGGAAGGGGATTAAAATTCCTAGAGTTCTCTTTGCTGTTACTCATGCTTTGTTTGCAGATGATACTTTGTTGTTTGGGCATCTTGTGATGTTAGAAGCTAAATTTATGAAGGATGTAATTTCTAAGTACTGTTTAGTTTTGGGACAAAAAGTGAATCAGGACAAATCTAATATCTTTTTCTTCTTTTCTTCTAATTTAGTGCAAGAAAGGGTTGCAAAATTTCTGGGTTTTCAAGCGGATGTCCTCCCCTCAAGATATTTGGGAATCCCTCTTTTCTCGAGGTCTATTAAAAATATGTTTTGGGATAATCTTATTACAAGTATCAAATCTAAAATTTCTTCTTGGAAAGGTAAATGGTTAACTTTGGCTGGGAAAATTCTTATGATTAAAATAGTTTTATCAACAGTGCGTGTATATATGCTTTCAGTGCTTATGGTTCCCAAGTCTATCCTTTCTTGCCTTGTGCGTATTTTGAAAATTTTTTTGTGGAATGGCTCTAATATGAATGGGAAAAAGATCCCTTTAATCTCTTGGGACAAAATTTGTATTCCGAAGAAAAAAGGAGGAACTGGGATCCATAACATTGAAGCACATAATAAGGCTCTTGGAGCCAAATTGGTTTGGAATTTATATGAAAAGCAAGAATCAAAATGGGGAAAAATTAAGTTTGCTAAATATTTAGATTTTTTTTCTCCTAAAAGGATCTTTACTATTCTTAATCCAAAGGTGGGTTCTCATATTTGGAATTTTTTCATAAAATGTAGAGAGGTGATTTCCCCTTTTCTATCTTAGGTTATTCATGATGGAAATTCTACTCTCTTTTGGGATGATTCTTGGAATAGTCATCAACCTTTGTCTAAAATAGAAGGCCTTCAAGAAATTAAGCTATTTTTGTGCCAAGCTTGGGGAGCAAAAGTTAAAGATTATATTGAAATTGATTATAACTCAGATATTAATAAAATTATGCAGAGAAATTTTGACGATTTTCCGATTCCCCAAGAGCAAAAGGTCCTACTTAAAGATATCTTGAAGGAAAGAAGAATTTTTATGTCAGGAGGAAAGGATAAACTTATTTGGGTCCCCTCAAAGTCTGGGCATTAGATGGTTAAACAAGGATATCTAAGTATCATTAGTAAGGATTCTAATTCACTTTTTAATTAGCCTTATAAGCTTTGTTGGAGTGGTCCTTGCCTACCTAAAGTAGGAGCTTTTTCCTGGTTAGCTCTGAATTATAGAATCCTTACTAGTGATAGGTTAGTCAGGCTTGGGGTTGCTAACCCTTTCTTATTTCCTTTTTGTTCTGAAGTTGAGAAAACAGTGGATCATTTGCTACTAAGTTGTAATCTTTCTTCAAAATTTTGGTATTGGCTCCTTTCAAAATTGTTTTGGCATGGCCCCTTCCTTTCTCTCTCCTTCAAGTGTTTCAAAGCTAGCCCATCTTATTCTCAAATTCTACCTTTTCTACACTATGGTTGGTCTCACCAAGTATTGTTATTTGGTCTTTGTGGCTAGAAAGAAATAGTAGAATTTTTAAAAATATTAGCAATCCTTTTGATGTAATTATTGGAAAAATTGAGAAATCCATTTTAGAAGTAGTTTCAGCCTCACTATTTTCTAGAAAGGTAGGTTCTTTAGTTTTTATGTCTTGGGATGATTTGATGTTAAAAAGTTGGAAGTTATTAAAATTGCTTAATTCAAACTATTTTAGTGTTGATATCAAGATAGATAGATCCTCTATCAAATGGATTCCACCGCCTGTATCTTTTATAAAACTAAACTTTGACGGTGCGAGCAGAGGTAATCCTGGTAATTCTAGTGCTAGTTGTGTTTTGAGAGATCATAAAGGTTTAGTTCTAAGAGATTTGTCAGTTAAGCTTGGTTTGTGTACAAACAATGAGGCAGAAGCATTGGCATTAATAGCTGGCTTAAACCTAGCTTTAAAATGTGGCATTACAAATCTTATAGTGGAAGGGGATTCATTGAATATTATTAGAGCTTTTTCAACTAAATCTTCTCCTAACTAGAAAATTGATTATATTTTAAAATTTGGAAGGAATCTACTTGACCTCTTCCAATCTTTTAAAATAATCCATACATACAGGGAAGGCAACTTATTAGCAGATTTCTTGGCTAACTTTGCTTTTGGCATTATTGACTCTTCTAAAGAATGGGACTCTAATTCTTTTTTGTTGATCCCTGGAGTAAGTAACATCTTGGCTAAGGAAAGTATTAAATAATTTGGTTGGTATTTGTTGCAATTTTTTAGGGGAATTTTTGCTTGTTATAACCTTGATCCATATCTATAGTGCTAGATTGCTTTCTATTATGTACGATTTAGTTGTTTCTGTATGAACTGTTCAGTTACAAGTATCACAGAGGATTATATCAAGGGTGTCCAAGAAAAGGGTCTGTGTAGCTGCAGAGGTTGCAGAGGATGTTGTTAGCATGAATTTTGTGTTGCTTCACCAAATATACAATTTGTGTATATATCACTAATATATGTTGAAAACATTTCATGTGTATATCTCAAATGTATGTTGTCAGTGTGATTTTTGTGTTGTTTCACCGAGAACATTTCATGTGTATATCACAAATGTATGTGAGTATCATTTCGTGTGTATCCTACAATTGTATGTCGAGGTTGTATGTTGCAAATGTACATTGTGAAGATACATTGAGTTAGTTACAAAGGATGATCGGCTGTATCAGTGTCATCGGGGAAAGATACTTTAAATTACCAGTTGTAGTAAGTCAAGTCTTGCATATACAAGGTTAGATCATTGGTGTATCGGTGAAGGAAGTCTTTGGGTGGCCAACGGAAGTATGTCACAGTGAAGAAGGGATCGTGGACACATCGGCATGAAGTATGTCCGCGATAAGAGTTGGGAAGTCTTTCCGACTGTATTTTCAAATAACATCTAAACACATGCATTCTTTATGACAGCTGACGATTGTGTGCCTCGAGGATTATTTTTTCTAGTGTGTAGTACTTTGGTTTATTTCTTGATTGTAGGGTGGCAGTGCTCGCACAATGGTAAATTTGACAAGAATTATTTCATTCTTTGAATTCGATCTTACTTACCTCTTTTTTCTTGTTTTCTTTAAGAGGCACATTTTCTTGTAGACACTTTTAATGATGTTTTAGAGGTTTATGATTTGCATTCGGGTACTACTCTTGTGGGAAGTTTGTTTGAGTGCAGGGATCTCTTTCACTGCCGCCCTGCAATTCACTGCATTTTCAAGGCAATTTCGCATGGCTTCCAAAACAATTCCGGTAGAAGAAGAGGCTCGTGATCTGCAGGGTCTTGATGTTTGAAGATTTGCAGGAGGGCAATTAAATTATCAGTTGGTTAGTTTGTAATAGTGTTGTTTTGACAAAGATTTAATCTTGTAAGGTTTTAAGCCACAGACTTTTTTTGGGTTGACTCATCCTTCTGAGTCAATTTTGTATTGTATATGTTTTAAAGGGCTACAACCGATTCTTTGCCGATTCTTTTATTGTATTGTAAATTTCATTATATAATTAATATAATTTTAGTGGCTCTACCACTTTTTCTCAAAATAATAATAATAATAATATAATAATAATAAACCTATATAGAAACCAGTTCATATGGGCAGAGACTCTAGTTCTTGCTAAAGATTCTCTGACTGTGGATGCCTATTTATGGCTACCGCCCTACAATATCAAGATTGCCAGAACACAAAAATAAAATAACCCCAGTTTAACCAAACAAAAAAGGGATATAGGAATACATTAGTGAGATAGTATTTCATCTAAGATCAAGGATGAAATCTGAATCAAACCCGTGTTAAACCCCTGCAAAAGAAAATAAATACTTACAATGTTATCTAGCAATGTAGAGGTAAATAGGAAAAGAAAGAGGAACTCTTAAAATTTATTTGGAAGGATTGGAAACAATAAGAGGAGAAATAAGAAAAGAAAAAAATTCAACAGATAAGTAAGATTCAAACCTAGTCTTCATCCATGCACCCAACCACTCTGTAGACGGTAAATGTCAGCCATGAAACTACTGGTGAAGATGGGAGAAGCAGCTCCTAGTTCTTTTAGAGATCTTTCTCTCTTCCTTAAGAAGTTAGGTTTCTAGGAGGATGCGTGGGAGATTATGGTGCAGGAGCACCTACCTGACAGCTGGCCTCCATGAGGCAATTAGTTAGTTATAGGTCTTGTTAATGTTTCCAAGAAGGTCTTATAAGACCAATGCATGTAATAAGGTCCAAGTTGACCGTGCTTTTCTATTTTTAGGTAGTTTGTTATGACAGCTGATGACAGCTGTATAGTTTGTTAGTTCAGTTGGATCCTCCCAGCCGCTTGGAAGCTCCCAGCCGCTGGGAATCGAGTGGTAGTACTCGCAAGCAGTTCCTATTTATGCAGTAGGATCGGTTGGTCTTAGGACAGATTGAGAGAGATAGATACAGATTGAGGAGTTAGATTTCAGAGTGAGACAGAGTGCTGTATTTGCATCCTTTGAAATCAATAAAGAGATCCTGTTTGTGTCAATTTTCTGTTTGGATTCCATTGTGTAATCAAGTTGCTGTTCTGGTGGTTACATGGATTCACTGATCCATTCCACTGGTTGATTCATCGAATCGGTGGAATGGCTATGTACAATAGTTTAGGATTTAGTTTGCATTTTCTGTTTGTTCACATGTATGTTTGCAGGATCGCAGTCGAGAGGTGTTGAGAACCCTAGCATGGGTATGTGCTAGGTCGTGCTAGTAGTTCGAGTCTGGAAAGTTGTCCAGGAAGCAGATCGGGTCACCTCAGGAGGTTCGGCGGATCGAAATTTGCTAAGGTTGGAAATTCGTCACAACGGCATCATCAGGATATTTCTGTGTATATCCTGTAGTTACTTCAGGTGTCATCTGAGTAGATGGAGGTGAGCATGATGCAGTAGTTTGCATAAGGTGAATGCGCATTGGGGTGATGATCGCAAGGTGTTGCCGAGGAAGAGTATATCGGCATAAGTTAGTCGATCGGGTTGATAAAATCATCGCGGGCCGATAATGTTAAGTTTGGCCGACAACAGGATATTGAAGGAACTGCATATGACGTCATCGTCATCAGGATAATCATCATCAGGACATTCTGAAATATCACCCGATAAAGGTTTATCCTGCTGACCCTAAGTGTTTTGGCATAGGCATAAGGCATCAAGGAGTTAAGTGGATCGGGAGGAGGATATTCGGCAGAATATTCGTCATTAGTTTAAAGTTGAGTATCATCATCAAGATGTTTCAATATGACCGGATAAGTCATATCCTGATGCTATTGTTTAAGTAGTCAGATATCGGGGTGACGTAAGCATCAGAGGAAGGGTGCATGAAGTTGTCGTCATCAGGATATATGGGAGGAACCTGATATTTTATATCCTGCTGATGAAGATGATGTCGAACATCATGATGCTACAGAAAGCATTTGGTGGTAAGATGAACAGTGAACATCAGGAGGATGTTTGCGCTTGCCGAATATGATGATGCTGCCGATAGCCGGATATGATGATGCTGCTGATAGATGAAGGGTCGAAGGTTTGTCTGCAGGAGGATATCGGTCGGCAGAGAAAATATGATGATGCTGACAGTGTTAACAGAAATATGATGATGATGAAGGGTTGTAGACATATAGGCTGTATGTCAAGGTTTTAGTGTGGATGCCTCTGCATCATAGTGGATTAATGGCTTTTCCATCCTATTTGTAAGCTTCTGTTGCGTTTCCTCTGCATCATAGTGGTATCAGAGCAAAGGAAGGATCTTCTGGAAAAGATCAGGATATAGCAGGATGTCAGATGAAGAAGGAACATCTGAGATTCCGGCAAGGATGACCAACGTTGAGTTGGCAGTTCTGGTAAAGAAACAGATTGCAGAGAGCAAGGCCGTGAAGGCTCAAAATCAAGAATTGAAGGATGAGTTAGAGAAGTTGAGGAGCAGAGTAGGTTTTGGTAGAGAAGAAGATAGGGAAGAAGAAGAGATCCCTAGTTGGAATGAGGAGGTCGTTCCTGCAGACCAGAGACCACTGTTGAACGCCCTCAAGGCCATGGAGAGGAGAACCATGGATGTGAAATTGGATTTGCCAGTGTTTATAGGAAAGATGGAACCTGATTCAGTGATGGAGTGGATAGACTCCTTGAACAATTTCTTTGAAACAGAGGAGATACCAGAACAACAGAAGGTGAAAATAGCCCAGTCAAAAATGAAAGAAGCTACCTTGACATGGTGGAATTTCGTCCAAGATGATAGAGTACAGGAAGGAAAGCGTAGAGTCACTACATGGAAGAAAATGATGGTATTAGTAAAGGAAGCTTATGTCCCATTGGATTACAATATCCAATTACACAAGAGGAAGCAAAACCTGAAGCAGAAGGAGCTAGATGTCAGCTCATATACAGAAGAATTCATGAAACTTTGTGTGAAAACAAAGGTAAAGGAAAGTGAAGAAGAGAAGGTAGCCAGATACCTTAATGGATTGAGGTTCAACATTCAGGAAGATTTAAGTCTGCATAATCTAGATACAGTTCAGAAATGCTTTCAGTTGGCATTGAAAGTGGAAGAGAAGTTAAAGAGAAAACAAGAACAACATAATAGAGGAAGAGGAAACAATATGAGGGGAAGAGGATCAGCCCCTACAACAAGGCAAACCAATGAGGGTCAAGAAGACACTGGTAAAGGACAGGGACAGTCTGATTTCAGAGGTGGATGGAAAGGTAATAGAGGCAGATTTGGAAGTGGTAGAGGTTCTACTACATTTTCAGGAAAGTGTTACACCTGTGGTGAGTTTGGTCATCCATTTTTCAAATGTCCAGAAAGCAAAGGTTCATCATCCATAAATGATAGAACGAATGACAAGAGAGTACAACTTGTGCAAGAAGAGAAAGTAGAGCAAAGTGTGCAAAGTTTAAACACTTATCAAGATAGAGTTCCTGACAATTATGGATATCCTGAGGAGGGAGAAGCATTGATGCTTAGGAGAATTAGTTTGCAGGCATCAAAGGATATGATGCAAAGAAGAGCTCTTTTCAAGACCACATGCAAGAGCAAAGGTAAGGTATGTAAGGTTGTCATTGATACTGGTTCAACAGACAACATGGTATCTCAGGAAATGGTGGATAAACTAAATTTGGAAAGGATTCCACACCAACACCCTTACAAGGCATCTTGGGTGAGTGATAGTCAATCACTTTTTGTCTATGAACAGGCATATGTGGATTTTCAGATTGGAGCATATCAGGATAGAGTTTTGTGTGACATTTTGCCCATGGAATGTTGTCACCTACTGTTGGGTAGACCATGGCAATTTGATAGGAAGGTACTGTATGATGGGTATGCTAATACCTACACCATCAAGAAAGATGGGAAAACTATTATGTTGATGCCATTGTAGGAAGATGCTGCAGCACAGGGGGCAGCCAAAATCATTTTAGTGGGAAAGAAGGAATTTGTGCAGAAGCCTATAGGAGCAGGCATACAGGCAGTTGAGGACATTGCAGGGAAAGAAGTTGTTAAGGACAACAATTTGAAGACAGTTTCAGTTTTGACTGACAGAGGTCAGCAGCAAGTTCAGCAACAAGTTTGCAAACAACAACCAGTTGAGAGGAATGACAAGGATGTTGTCATAGTTGGGACTATTGTTTGTCCTATAAAAGTTGAAAGGAAGACAGATTTGAACATTGCTGAAGTTCAAGAGGCAATTCCTAAGGTTATTCAACCAGGTATTCAGACAGAGGTTCTGGTAAGACAACCTGACAAACACATGGTATGTGTGAGAAGGGCCTACATTGACAGGCATGAGGATTTACTTGCAAGAAAGCAAGTTATAGTTCAGAAGTCTTGGAGCAGCTGAGAGCCAACAGAGGACAAAGCTGGAACAGGTCAAGACACTGCAAAGGCAAAGTGTAAAGGTGGAATTCTTCCACAACCTAACTCATGGGACATGAGTTCTTTTCTGTTGGGGAGTATGGTGCAGGAGCACCTACCTGACAGCTGGCCTCCATGAGGCAATTAGTTAGTTATAGGTCTTGTTAATGTTTCCAAGAAGGTCTTATAAGACCAATGCATGTAATAAGGTCCAAGTTGACCGTGCTTTTCTATTTTTAGGTAGTTTGTTATGACAGCTGATGACAGCTGTATAGTTTGTTAGTTCAGTTGGATCCTCCCAGCCGCTTGGAAGCTCCCAGCTGCTGGGAATCGAGTGGTAGTACTCGCAAGCAATTCCTATTTATGCAGTAGGATTGGTTGGTCTTAGGACAGATTGAGAGAGATAGATACAGATTGAGGAGTTAGATTTCAGAGTGAGACAGAGTATTGTATTTGCATCCTTTGAAATCAATAAAGAGATCCTGTTTGTGTCAATTTTCTGTTTGGATTCCATTGTGTAATCGAGTTGCTATTCTGGTGGTTACATGGATTCACTGATCCATTCCACCGGTTGATTCATCGAATCGGTGGAATGGCTATGTACAATAGTTTAGGATTTAGTTTGCATTTTCTGTTTGTTCACATGTATGTTTGCAGGATCGCAGTCGAGAGGTGTTGAGAACCCTAGCATGGGTATGTGCTAGGTCGTGCTGGTAGTTCGAGTCTAGAAAGTTGTCCAGGAAGCAGATCGGGTCACCTCAGGAGGTTCGGCGGATCGAAATTTGCTAAGGTTGGAAATTCGTCACAACGGCATCATCAGGATATTTCTGTGTATATCCTGTAGTTACTTCAGGTGTCATCTGAGTAGATGGAGGTGAGCATGATGCAGTAGTTTGCATAAGGTGAATGCGCATTGGGGTGATGATCGCAAGGTGTTGCCGAGGAAGAGTATATCGGCATAAGTTAGTCGATCGGGTTGATAAAATCATCGCAGGCCAATAATGTTAAGTTTGGCCGATAGCAGGATATTGAAGGAACTGCATATGACGTCATCGTCATCAGGATAATCGTCATCAGGACATTCTGAAATATCACCCGATAAAGGTTTATCCTATTGACCCTTAGTGTTTTGGCATAGGCGTAAGGCATCAAGGAGTTAAGTGGATCGGGAGGAGGATATTCGGCAGAATATTCGTCATCAGTTTAAAGTTGAGTATCATCATTAGGATGTTTCAATATGACCAGATAAGTCATATCCTGATGCTATTGTTTAAGTAGTCAGATATCGGGGTGACGTAAGCATCAGAGGAAGGGTGCATGAAGTTGTCGTCATCAGGATATATGGGAGGAACCTGATATTTTATATCCTGCTGATGAAGATGATGTCGAACATCATGATGCTGCAGAAAGCGTTTGGTGGTAAGATGAACAGTGAACATCAGGAGGATGTTTGCGCTTGCCGAATATGATGATGCTGCCGATAGCCGGATATGATGATGCTGCTGACAGACGAAGGGTCGAAGGTTTGTCTGCAGGAGGATATCGGTCGGCAGAGAAAATATGATGATGCTGACAGTGTTAACAGAAATATGATGATGATGAAGGGTTGTAGACATACAGGCTGTATGTCAAGGTTTTAGTGTGGATGCCTCTACATCATAGTGGATTAATGGCTTTTCCATCCTATTTGTAAGCTTCTGTTGCGTTTCCTCTGCATCAGATTAGGGCATTTTCTTTCCTTTAGGGTTCCACGTGGTATCTCTTCCCATCCTTTAAAAAAAACATATATAAACCAAATATAAGTTACTCTCCTCACATTATATTTTAATTCCTTAGGGTCATGCGAGCTCTTCTTAATCTGTTAACAATTCCATTTTACCTTATCTTACCTTCCAGCTATGAGAAAAGTGTTTTAGTAGTAAGCAATATATATAGCTAATGCATCTTCTCCGTAAGCTTTTCTTTATTAAAACAAAAAAAATATTATAATTATAGTAATAATAACTTTTTTGTAATATTTTAATTATTTTCAACAGTTTCTACATTATCAGTGTAACTTTCTTATGTAATATTGAATTTTTTTGGTATGTTCATATGATGTGTTATGTGGGCTTTACATTATGTAAGTTATAAGAAATGGGGTAAAGTTTTATTTTCAGGTAAGTAATATGAAATGGGGTAAAGTTTTGTTTTCAAGTAATATGAAATCGGGTAAAGTTTTATTTTTAGGTAAGTTATATGAAATGGGGTAAAGTTTTATTTTTATAGTACGGTATATGAAATGGGGTAAAGTTTTATTTTTTACGTAAGTTATATGAAATGGGGTAAAGTTTTGTTTTTTTATATAAGTGAATAATTGTTCCTTCATAGTTGCTTTGTGTATTTTGTAGATTTTAGAAGTTCATAATTATTTTTAGTATGTTCCATTACTAAACAAAAAAATATAGAACTAGTCCAAATTTTAAGATTATTATAGAAGTACAGTATGATTATAGTTTTAGAAAATAGTATCTATTGGTAGTTGAAATAGTGATTGAACTATCCTAAGCCTAACCTTCTTTCAAAAAAAGAGAGAAACAAAACAATCCTAGACCTAAGTCATGTTAGGATATCTTTATCTTTCTTCTTCAAATAAAGCTCTAACTTCTTTTATAAGATGTATATTGAGCTTAAGCAAACAATGATCAATCCATTCATTTATCTTTAAGAAAAGAATTTATATAATTTTTTTGGAGTTTATGTCAGTGTCTTATGATGTCATATTTGTGGGCATTACATAGGCATCAGAGCATCCAGGTTTTACAACACTGGGAACTCTAGGAAGTGCTTAATGAGTCTAACACTTCATGTGCACCAGTCTTGAAAACTAATAGTTTTTTTGTAAGTTCCAACCTATTAGTTGCAAACTTTATTATTATGATGATGGATGATAAATGACCATTTATGGTACTATGCAATCTTCC
This sequence comes from Cunninghamia lanceolata, assembly GCA_027924645.1. Taxonomy (NCBI): domain Eukaryota; kingdom Viridiplantae; phylum Streptophyta; class Pinopsida; order Cupressales; family Cupressaceae; genus Cunninghamia; species Cunninghamia lanceolata. Next base: position 11,544,425 of record BSBN01000389.1, read on the forward strand.
CCTTATATTGATTAGGATGAAGGTCTATCGTCTCATGTATGGTGATTATGTTTTTGGGTAGTATGTGAACCCTAACATGCGAGTGGATGAGGCCTGTTGCTTTCCTATGGCTTGTGCATCCTCTAGGTATGACAAAGGTAAGATGGTAATTAGAGAAAACATAATTGTTACTTTATATATATCTTGAGATCCTTACATGATATTGGGGGTAGTTGTATGGTTCCACATTTATGTCTTATATTAAGTATTGTATAAAATTCATTTGAAAATTACATTGTGAATTAAAACTCTAGTGAAGGTTACAAGGATAATTCTAGTTGACGTGATAAAATCATAAGGTAATCTTTTAACATTCAAATTTTACAGTGATAGATTAGAGAATTGATAAAAGAATGGAAATCATTTTTGATTAGTTATTAAATGGTAAAATAGAGAAGCAACAAGATTTTCATATAAGTATTATGTTTAGCATCATTATGAATGAATTGTCCTCATGAATATAGAAAGGCTTTAATTATACTTTGTGATGCCTTAGATAGCTTATAAGAATTCAATTGTTAAGTAATGTATACCAATATGAGTGCCATTGTAAATGGTTTTTGTAGAACTCTTAAGATAAGTTTATTATATTGTATAGTGATTAGAAATTGGATGTCTTGGAAGAGTTTTGTTATGTGATTAGATGATATTGCATTATGACCTATTGAAATTTCATGAAATGAGTACCAATTGCATAATAGATTGCATGTAAAAAAATTATGTTTCTTGTAATATGTTGTGAATGTTAATGACCACCGAAGAAATTATCTTAGATGATGTTGTGATGTTGTAATGTTGTATGTAGGTAATGTGGATATGTGTTGTGATGTGAAAATAATATAAAATGTTGAGGTCATACCTCAAGTGTGTGATATAGGGTATCCAGCTTAGGGGGAAGGGTTTTGTGGACATAATGTGCAAACCATTTACACATGCCCTTTTGCAATAATTATTTATCTATGTGAGTGACTGTGTTGGTCTAGTATAGATATGTTATAAAAATATGTTTCACATGTGATATTTATATATGTGTGAGTTACCTTTCAAAATTCTTGTGTTGTGATGTTTTAGTTTCACCCCTAGCATCGACCCTCTTCTCCTCCATAGTAGAACCACACTAGTTGGTTCGTAGTGCAAACCCACTCCTTGCTATTTGTTCCATGGGTTTAGGATGGACCCTAATGTGCACTAAGCCTATAATATTTTCTAGCTACAGACATTTGACAATTTAGATGGGATGAATACTAGAGACAAATATTGACTTTTCAGAAAATTGATGTCATCACGAACTCCTAGTTGGGAAGCTACTACCAGTTATGGGATGTTAGCACTACATTTGGACACAGATAGTTATTGTAGCCCTTGATTTCAAGAATTTGAGAATTATTGTGAACAAGTGGGATTGATAACTTTTAGCACTAGCACATAATGTGTTATCGAGATGTTCGAGAAGATGATAGTTGTAACGCCCCGCTAGGAAACCCCAGAGGACAACACAACTATGCTAAATAAACAGGACAATTTTTTTTTCTTTTTTTTTAAAAGATAGAATACCAAAGTAATGTCAACCACATCAATACATATCATTAAACTATCTTGTCCTCTAAGGTTTCCACAGCTGCATTACTTACTAAACTATTTACAAGATCAAGAATTAACTAACATCAATAATTCAATTCTAATCTATTGCTTCACATGTGAGAACACATACATTTCCATGAAATAACATTAAATGAGAAATTGACAAGATCATATAATTAGAATTACAAGTACATATACAATTTCCCATACATAAGGGTACGTCATTACATCATTCACACTATCACTTTCTGAATTACCTTGGAATACTTACAATATGATAAATCTGATACACTAAACTAGCACATGAGTACAAATAGTTGTCTCATCAAACTGGAACATGATCTAGAAACTACAACACAAGGTCCATCCTTCACGTACATGAACCGGGGAAAGGAAAAACCAATGGAATAAGCTCTTCCACTAGACCATGTGGAACCCTGAGGTCCACCCCCCGAGCTAGGAGATAACATAAGGTTTCGCAACAACAACCAGACAAGGAGACGAAGACTAACAACTACAAGGACTACACAGGACTCAAGTACAACACAGGTCAACAAGACAACACAAGCAGCATAAACAACACTTCCACACTTAACAGGACTTCCAGAGGCATTCACACAACATAAGAAAGAACAACAAAGAGGGAATGCTAGACTATAGTAGGGATGAGTGTCATCGCATGGTCCTAGCATGGGTTACCCTGACAGTCTCTAGCTAGATGTCAGCCCCCATCCATGGGTTACCCTGACAGTCTCTCGCTAGGCGCCAACCCCCATCTATGGCTACCCTGATAGTCTCTCACTAGACACTGGCCCCATAGGGTGACATATGCAGAATCAACATCCCTTTCATGAGGACAAGGAAGTTGATTTTGCCAACCATGACCTTCTCATCTCATCCTTAACCTAAACGAGCACTACAGGCATGAGTGAAGCATCCAATTATCTTGATTAATGTGAAAGCTCTCCAACCCTCCAAATTTGATTATTAAGTTATCACTGGATTAAGAACTTCCAATGGGTTACACTAATAGCCACTTTGGGCACCAGCCCCACATTAGAAGCCACTTCCCTTCCTGCATCTAGAAGACCCTTAACCAACAAACATAACAACAAGTATCCACATACTGTGCAAGGCATTTGCCTTCTTGCATACAAATCTCAACAAAAGTATCTAGAGCAAGGCATGGGTTCTCTTGCTCAAAAAATTTCAACTAAAACAAAGTGTAATCTAGAGCAAGGCATGGGTCCTCTTGCTCAAAAAATTTCAACTGAAACAAAGTGTAATCTAGAGCAAGGCATGGGTCCTCTTGCTCCCAAAATCTCAACCATAAAATGAACCAACACAGAAATTTATTACAAGCCTAATACAATAATGAACCACAACAATAAAGAAGGACTCTACCACCTCATCACGAAAAAAACATCAACATGAGTTTACACATAACTGCACGAATTAGGAACATTGAATAAGGTATTATCCTTCTTGCTCAGTCATCATAACCACATGAATCCATAAACAGAGGGAAGTAAACACTACATAAAACCACTAGAGTCATACAAATGACTCCCCCTCTAGGCCTCTGGAATCAATTTCCCTAATGACACAGACACATGACACCTCTATAACACAATGTTTCCATTCGACTTTCACTTCCAAATGCACAACATAGACTAAGAACTTTAACCAATAATTCACTTACAACACATAATGGAAACACGTGAAATATTATACCAAGCATGGGACTAAAAGAATGTAACATTAATTCCAAACATGGTCAAACATTTAACAAACATAAGGTGGATCTATCTCTACAGTGCAGGACTTAATATTCTAGCACTTACATCATAACTAGTCACCCCTTTAATATCTTCTAAAGTTATATACCTCATGTCTACTAGATTGGCATGATTCATGTTCGCATTACCTACACACTTAATAACATTCATTAAGGCACTAGATTTCAAGAATGGTATAAGATATCATGTCCTTCAAATAGATCAAGGAGAAAACATAAGATTAGGATTATAATTTCCCAAATGATGATCATAATGACATTATTCTAACTTATTTAATTAATATAATAAAACCTTAACAAGATCATTATTTTAGACAATGGTATTAATGACCAAGACGATAACCAACATTACTTTTCGAAGTAGAACAACTCCTAAACTGACCTATTCCAACCATAGATTAGGGTTTCTAACAAGTAAGATCTTAACTCAAACCGGTTATCAAAATACTTCAACAATATCACTTGCAACACGACTCAGATAAAATGATGATTTAAAACTAATGACAAATAACACATCTATAATCTAATTCAATACCATACAATGTTCTCTCAACATAGCCAAATTCATATAACATTAATAATAAAATTCTAATACCAAACTAATTACATTAATCTAAAACTCTTATTTTCAAACCTATAAAAAATATTCAATACATTAAATTACCTTTATTCCATTCCCTCACAATACACAAATTAATAGGCATAATTACATGTCTTAATTTCATATACTAATTACATATCTTAATTTCATACACTAGTAAATTAAAGAGACCCGCTCTAATAATAATTAGATTAATACACATATAATAATAATCTAGATAATTGTAAATACTATTAAATATAACTGTAAAAGCAAGGCTAAAAGCCTATAATATTAGAATGCTATAAATATCTTACATTAGTTAGAATCACAAAATACCAAACCCGAAGCTACAATGAAAGAACATTGTTCTAAGGTTAGCTTGAGAGGAAAGGAATACAGAACAATAAAACATTCCTATAGATCTAACATCTTCATCAAATCTACCACACTCTTAACCACATACATAAGATAGAATTATCACAAAATGAATTTGTTAAGAAGGCTTTAGAAGCTAATAACAATGTAAAATGTGAAAGCATAGACAGAGCATGCAGACTAGTTGATGGAATACCTCAAAGAGAGTCATATGATGGAAAGCAATGATCATAGGATATGCACAAAATGAATTTGTTGAAAAGTCTTAGAGAAACCCAATTCAAAAATATAGAGTTATTGGTGACTCAACTAACTGTTTTAAGACAGACGAAATCGGTGAGAGGTAGATAGTCAAAAAATATTCATATCTCAAAAATGACAAATTGGGTATGAACAATTTTTAGATATGATTTATATAACTAGGTCATTCACCATATATCAATAATGTGGAGGAACCCAGTTCGTAAAACAAAAGTTATGGCTGCCACAATAGACTATAAAAACAGAGATGAAATGGGCGAGAGATAGATAGTCACAAAACATTAATATCTCCAACATGACGAACTGGGTATGAACGAATTTTGGATATGATTTAGATAACTAGGTCATACACCATATATCAAAACTTTAGAGGAACTCAGTTCATAAAACAAAAGTTATGGCTGCTGCAATAGACTATAAAAATAGAGATGAAATGGGCAAGAGATAGACAGTCACATCAAACGGTGATTCCCAGAAATGCAATGATACAAACATGCACAATTGGATCTGACAACAAGGTTTCTAACCTCTCAAGCAAATTACAATCAATAGGAAAAATTATAAATCAAACATTTGCTTCAACAGAAAAATGAGACAAAAATTAGAACCAAAGGAACCTAATTTCGCTTGCTTGACTGGCTGAAGATTCGATGCCGGATTCAACTGTTGCAGCCACAAACCATTATCTCCCCCCCAAAAAGTTCCATATGTTGAAGATGCTTATGAGAAAGAAATCTCCCCCCTAAATACAGCCCAAAAACTCCCTATTTTTAGTGAAAGAAATCCCCTAAAATCTTCCAGAAGATTCCCCCCACAAGAGGCAATAACTCTTGTATGAACAATATCTTACAGTTTGCTATTTTTAACATTTTACAACCAGACCAAGATAAATATATTTTATGGCAACACATAAATATTATTTATTTATTTAACTCTAGTTGTAATTACATTTATTACTATTATTATTATTATTTATTAACTTAACTTCTAGAATAATATATTTTTCATAAACTAAATTTACATAAGGACATTTATATATTTATTTATTCAGCAAAAATGCTTCATAACTAATTTTTTTTTTAAAGGAAACAATAACCAAAACAATACCAACAAAATAACCCAACTATCAAACCATACTTGACTACTATATAAGATCAGAAAGCAAGACCACCACAACAATGATTGACTATCATGACCAAACTGACAACACTGACAGGGTACACAACCAGATACTCATCCTCTTCAATGATGATGGCTAGGCTAGGGGACCATATGTTATCTCCATTCAACAACTTCCATTGGTAAGAAAGCACGCTCAGACCTACCAATTCAAGTGGAGTCGATGCCTGGTACCTACAACCTGTAGTAAACAAAAGTGTCGAATACATACATATAATCATCCAAGCAGGCACATAGTGACAGGGAATCGCAACATAGTAGGGTACTCATTATGAGTAATACTACACTGTCCCTTCACAAAATACATCACAAGTATCCACATTAAACAAATTCATTAGTAACTAGGTAGATAATTGCATTAATTACGTAGTAAAACTAATTTACATAATCAATTAGCCTATAACTGATCACAAAATAAGCATAATGTATTAATCATAAAGTATCAACAATGTCATCATAATAAACATCAATGAGTGTCATCAACTATATCATAACAGTAAGCTTATCATCAACATGTCTATCATACCCTACATATTCTGATTATTTTACTTTCTTCTTCATGTTCTTTAGCCCAACCACTTGCTCATCTAGGGTGAGAATGGAGGGGCACTACATCCTTCCCCCATAAAACTTGACTTCCTCCTGGAAGTTACAGACTAGGGTAGAAACATAACATATTAGTATTGCAATTTTCTATTGCCTGCATACGCATCCATATTAAGCAATTGTTCATAAGACAGACACAATCATTCCTTAACAACAAAAAGAACATCAATTCTTTACCTCTAAGGCCATCACACATATTTTGAGAATTTCATCCAATTTAGAGAATTGTATTCACATAGAATCAAGGAAAAATACATCTCATATCTTATTTCCACTAAGCTTTCGACTATTACCAACATACAAAGTACAATTCTCTGCAGAGTCCTCCCTTGAACATACTATCAGAGGTTCGAAATGAACATGATAGAAACATCGCTTAACACAAAATGGGGCCAACAGAAACAAACATTCGGAATAGCCACCATAGAGATTTTAAAAATAAATGCAAACCCAAGTGGGAAATAATCAAATCCAACTTTAAGTCACAGAGTACCAGCAATTTCCAATAATAAATCAAGTAAAAAGAAAAGAGTTTTGGTGACCACTCCTGTCATAAGAAAGTTCAAAGAAATAAAATTCACTGCTAACCCCCAACAACACATGAAACAACTATTAAAAATTTCAAAACAACCAAATTATACAACAAATTCACATCATGATGTGACTAATTTTAGTCACAAAAAGGGAGTATCCGCTACACAACACTCAAGGACACAAGGTCCAGAATGTGTTAGAGAATGTACACCAACACTCAAATGATTTAGTTAACTACATCCTCTTATCTAAGCAACTTTTATACAAGGATTTAAGGTAACACAGTTGCTACTTATATACAAACAACTTCTATCTTTAATATAGTACAATTTCTTTTTACTAAGCTATGAACGTACGCAAGTACTTCCTTATGCAAGAAAATATTAAGGGAATGTATGATGTCACATAGGAATAATTTAAAGCTATAATTGACTTACAGTATCACATTCATGATCTTATGGGTCCAATGCAAGCTCCAATTTGATCCCTGCACATGGTTCTCACACAGGCATACAAAACGATAATTTTCATAAATCACAACAATTCTTCCATATGAGGTCATGACCAGCTAGGTGATAAATGTCAGGTTATCAACAACCACGTTAAGATACTCCACACATGACAACATCACATAACCACATGACTCACCAAATGAACCATGCTTCTTTCTTCTAAAGCACAAGAGACCACAAGAGGAACTCAAAGCCTCAACAACTCAGCAAACTCTACATTCAAAAAACTCATATTGCCAGATATATCATCACATTTAAGAAAAGAGGAAGAGAGGAAACATAGCAGACATATAAGTAAAACAAGCATAAAGAATTTATTTCTTCTAGAATCAAAGAACAAGTCTGTAAATTTTTTTCAACCATGTAACATCATACTATGGCACAAATGTGAGAGATACTATTACCAGCTCACTACAAAGAGAAAATCACTGAACTTAGAGTAATAACAACAATCCAGAGGTCTCAGTGTTGCAACCTGGCTCTGATACCAAATGTAACGCTCCGCTAGGAAACCCCAGAGGACAACACAACTATGCTAAATAAACAGGACAAAAAAAAATTCTTTTTTTTTTAAAGATAGAATAACAAAGTAATGTCAACCACATCAATACATATCATTAAACCATCTTATCCTCTAAGGTTTCCACAACTGCATTACTTAGTAAACTATTTACAAGATCAAGAATTAACTAACATCAATAATTCAATTCTAATCTATTGCTTCACATGTGAGAACACATACATTTCCATGAAATAACATTAAATGAGAAATTGACAAGATCATATAATTAGAATTACAAGTACATATACAATTTCCCATACATAAGGGTACGTCATTACATCATTCACACTATCACTTTCTGAATTACTTTGGAATACTTACAATATGATATATCTGATACACCAAACTAGCACATGAGCACAAATAGTTGTCTCATCAAACTGGAACATGATATGGAAACTGCAACACAAGGCCCATCCTTCTCGCACATGAACCGGGGCAAGGGAAAACCAATGGAATAAGATTTTCCACCTGACCATGTGGAACCTTGAGGTCCACCCCCCGAGCTAGGAGATAACATAAGGTTTCACAGCAACAACCAAACAAGGAGATGAAGACTAACAACTGCAAGGACTACATAGGACTCAAGTACAACACGGGTCAATAAGACAACACAAGTAGCATAAACAACACTTCCACACTTAACAGGACTTCCAGAGGCATTCAAACAACATAAGAAAGAACAACGAAGAGGGAATGCTAGACTATAGTAGGGATGAGTGTCATCGCATGGTCCTAGCATGGGTTACCCTGACAGTCTCTAGCTACACACCGGTCCCCATCCATGGGTTACCCTGACAGTCTCTCGCTAGGCGCCGACACCCATCTATGGTTACCCTGACAGTCTCTCACTAGATGCCAGCCCCATAGGGTGACATATGCAGAATCAACATCCCTTTCATGAGGACAAGGAAGTTGATTTCGCCAACCACGACCTTCTCATCTCATCCTTAACCTGAACAAGCACTACAGGCATGAGTGAAGCATCCAATTATCTTGATTAATGTGAAAGCTCTCCAACCCTCCAAATTTGATTATTAAGTTATCATTGGATTAAGAACTTCCAATGGGTTACCCTGACAGCCACTTTGGGCACCAGCCCAACATTAGAAGCCACTTCCCTTCCTGCATCTAGAAAACCCTTAACTAACAAGCATAACAAGAAGTATCCACATACCATGCAAGGCATTTACCTTCTTGCATACAAATCTCAACAAAAGTATCCAGAGTAAGGCATGGGTCCTCTTGCTCCAAAAATTTCAACCAAAACAAAGTGTAATTCAGAGCAAGGCATGGGTCCTCTTGCTCCCAAAATCTCAACCATAAAATGAACCAACATAGAAATTTATTACATGCCTAATACAATAATGAACCACAACAATAAAGGACTCTACCACCTCATCATGAAAACAACATCAACATGAGTTTAAACATAACTGAACAAATTAGGAACACTGAACAAGGTATTATCCTTCTTGCTCAGTCGTCATAACCACATGAATCCATAAACAGAGGGAAGTAAACACTACATAAAACCACTAGAGTCATACACACAACTCCCCCTCTAGGCCTCTGGAATCAATTTCCCTAATGACACAAACACATGACACCTCTGTAACACAATGGTTGCATTCAATGTTCACTTCCAAATGCACAACATAGACTAAGAACTTTAACCAATAATTCACTTACAACACATAATGGAAACACATGAAATATTATACCAAGCATGGGACTAAAAGAATGTAACATTAATTCCAAACATGGTCATACATTTAACAAACATAAGGTGGATCTATCTCTATAGTGCAAGACTTAATATTCTAGCACTTACATCATAACTAGTCACCCCTTTAATATCTTCTAAAGTTATATACCTCATGTCTACTAGATTGGCATGATTCATGTTTGCATTACCTACACACTTAATAACATTCATTAAGGCACTAGATTTCAAGAATGGTATAAGATATCATGTCCTTCAAATAGATCAAGGAGAAAACATAAGATTAGGATTATAATTTCCCAAATGATGATCATAATGACATTATTCTAACTTATTTAATTAATAGAATAAAATCTTAACAAGATCATTATTCTAGACAATGGTATTAATGACCAAGACGATAACCAACATTACTTTTTGAAGTAGAACAACTCCTAAACTGACCTATTCCAACCATAGATTAGGGTTTCTAACAAGTAAGATCTTAACTCAAACCGGTTATCAAAATACTTCAACAATATCACTTTCAACACGACTTAGATAAAATGATGATTTAAAACTAATGACAAATAACACATCTATAATCTAATTCAATACCATACAATGTTCTCTCAACATAGCCAAATTCATAGAACATTAATAATAAAATTCTAATACCAAACTAATTACATTAATCTAAAACTCTTATTTTCAAACCTATAAAAAAATATTCAATACATTAAATTACCTTTATTCCATTCCCTCACAATACATAAATTAATAGGCATAATTACATGTCTTAATTTCATATACTAATTACATATATTAATTTCATACACTAGTAAATTAAAGAGACCCGCTCTAATAATAATTAGATTATTACACATATAATAATAATCTAGATAATTGTAAATACTATTAAATATAACTGTAAAAGCAAGGCTAAAAGCCTATAATATTAGAATGCTATAAATATCTTACACTAGTTAGAATCACAAAATACCAAACCCAAAGCTACAATGAAAGAACATTGTTCTAAGGTTAGCTTGAGAGGAAAGGAATACATAACAATAAAACATTCCTATAGATCTAACATCTTCATCAAATCTACCACACTTTTAACCACATACATAAGATAGGATTATCACAAAATGAATTTGTTAAGAAGGCTTTAGAAGCTAACAACAATGTAAAATGTGAAACCTCAAAGAGAGTCATATGATGGAAAGCAATGATCATAGGATATGCACAAAATGAATTTGTTGAAAAATCTTAGAGAAACCCAATTCAAAAATATAGAGCTATTGGTGACGCAACTAACTGTTTTAAGACAGACGAAATAGGTGAAAGGTAGACAGTCACAAAATATTCATATCTCAAAAACAACAAACTGGGTATAAACAATTTTGTGATATGATTTAGATAACTAGGTCATGCACCATATATCCAAAATTTAAAGGAACCCAGTTTGTAAAAACAAATTTATGGTTGCCACAATAGACCATAAAAACATAGATGAAATGGGTGAGAGATAGACAGTCACAAAACATTCATCTCGCCAACATAACAAACTGGGTATGAACACATTTTGGATATGATTTAGATAACTAGGTTGTAAACCATATATCAAAACGTTAAAAGAACCCAGTTCGTAAAACAAAAGTTATGGTTGACGTAATAGACCATTAAAATAGAGATGAAATGGGCGAGAGATAGACAGTCACATCAATCGGTGATTCCTAGAAATGCAATGATACAGACATGCACAATTAGATCTGACAACAAGGTTTCTAACCTCAAGAAAATTACAATCAATAGGAAAAATTATAAATCAAACATTTGTTTCAACAGAAAAATGAGACAGAAATTAGAACCAAAGGAACATGATTTCGCTTGCTTGATTGGCTGAAGATTCGATGCTAGATTCAACTGTTGCAGCCACAAACCATTCTCTCCCCCCCCCCCCCCCCCCCAAAAGGTTCCATCTGCTGAAGATGCTTATGAGAAAGAAATCTCCCCCCTAAATACAACCCAAAAACTCCCTATTTTTAGCAAAAAAAATCCCCTAAAATCTTCCAGAGGATTCCCCCCACAAGAGGCAATAACTCTTGTATGAACAATATCTTACAATTTGCTATTTTTAACATTTTACAACCAGACCAAGATAAATATATTTTATGGCAACACATAAATATTATGTATTTATTTAACTCTAGTTGCAATTACATTTATTACTATTATTATTATTATTTATTAACTTAACTTCTAGAATAATATATTTTTCATAAACTAAATTTACATAAGGACATTTATATATTTATTTATTCAACAAAAATGCTTCATAACTATTTTTTTTTTTTAAGACAATAATAACCAAAACAATACCAACAAAATAACCCAACTATCAAACCATACTTGACTACTATGCAAAATCAGAAAGTAAGACCACCACAACAATGACTGACTATCATGACCAAACTGACAACACTGACAGGGTACACAACCAGATACTCATCCTCTTCAATGATGATGGCTAGGCTAGGGGACAATATGTTATCTCCATTCAACAACTTCCATTGGTATGAAGGCACGCTCAGATCTGCCAATTCAGGTGGAGTCGATGCCTGGTACCTACAACCTGTAGCAAACAAAAATGTCGAATACATCATCCAAGTAGGTACATAGTGACAGGGAATCGTAGCATAGTAGGGTACTCATTATGAGTAATACTACACTGTCCCTTCACAAAACACATCACAAGTGTCCACATTAAACAGATTCATTAGTAACTAGGTAGATAATTGCATTAATTACATAGTAAAACTAATTTACATAATCAATTAACCTGTAACTGATCACAAAATAAGCATAATGTATTAATCATAAAGTATCAACAATGTCATCATAATAAACATCAATAAGTGTCATCAACTATATCATAATAGTAAACTTATCATCAACATGTCTATCATACCCTACATATTCTGAGTATTTTACCTTCTTCTTCATGCTCCCTAGCCCGACCACCTGCTTATCTAGGGTGAGAATGGAGGGGCACTACAATAGTTATGACTTGAGATGGTGTAAAATGGTAATTTGGGAAGCTTGATATCAGGGATAGTGTGACAGTATGTGTGTAATGAGACAATAGAAGTTTGAAACCTTGTTACATGGATGAATAGACTTTTGATATGGCTATTGGTGTATGCATGGTGTGTATTATTCTCTAGTTGGGATAGATGCAGATGATTTTATATATATCTATGTGTGTGTGTGAGATATTTTAGACACATGGTACATGACAGTCATGCAGACTTGTGGTTTCTCTTTTGCGGGGTGGATATCATATTCAGTGGCTAATTCCTTTTGTGACATATCTTAATGGATCTTTTCATAAAGGTTGTCTCGAGTTGTGTGAGACATGCTTATTGTGCCATGGTGATTTGTTATTGATCTTTATCTGGTTTAAGACCACCATATTATGATTTTCTCATGTGGTTTGAGACCACCATATTATCTCATGTGGTTTGAGACCACCATATTATCTTATGTTATTTGATACCACCATGACATGGCATGCTATTATCTTATGTGGTTGAGACCACAGTATGATTTATCTATTTCAGTGGTAGCAAGTCCACCCAATTCTCCTCCTCCCCTTAGGTGGCCTTGTTGGTCACATGGTGATCATAATGTGCAATTTTTGAGATACTATTGGATTATTTATTTATGGGTTGAATATTGTTGCTTATGTATAATTAAAGCTAGCAGTGTTTTGTTATTTTGGGCTAATTAGCCATCTTAATGTTGAAATAGTCCTTTTGCCTCAAAGACATATTCTTGAATAAACTTAGGATGATGCAATGATTGTTATTTGATCTCCACTTCTTCTATGATTTGTTATATTTGGGTCTTCCCACAATAATGGGTTACACTTTTTTGGCCAAACTTGACATTGAAATCAACATTTTGTACTAAATCTTCACTTTCTGACACCTATAGCCACTAAACTGTTAGGAATTTAAAAATGATGTGAACTAGTGATTTGTGAGATTTTGTTTGTAGATTTTAAATATATATTTTTTAAAAAAATTAGAGTTAAATTGTAAAATTTTTTGTGTCTCCTTTGATAACTAGTTTTTAATAGTAAACAACATTTTTTAAAGTGATGTGTATTCTGTAGCAAATAACTTTTTTTATATAAAGGATAAAATTATGATTCTTTTGAATTTAGATTGGTAACACCGATATATAGGGCATGCATTTGGTTTCATAATGTTTTATTGAATATTTTTTTTAAGTTTTGAAGTCAAACCAATTATAATTTAGACATAGGCATATTCCGTAAAACATAACTTTTTCTGTATGTATCGAAACACAAATATTTTTTGTTGAAACAAGGACATCAATACCTAGGGCATAGATATTTTTCAAAAAAAATTCACTAATTTACTAATTTTCCTTGTGTGTAGAACAAAGAACTTGATGTTCGGTGAAAAACCTACATTCACAGGAAATAAAAAATAAATATAATAATCAAATTAAATATATTTAAAATTATACTTTTTGGGAAGCTTATAATAAGGACTACATACTTACAAAACATAAATTTTAAATGAATTCATTTGATCCCCCAAAAGGTAAATCAAAAGTAATTTTTTTTCAGCATTTTGATAGGTATAGAGGAGACTCCATTATAGGTATGGTTTAAAACTAGCAGGGTTCTATCCAAGGTGGTTTAAATCTAAGGGGGTTTGATCAAACCATCTTCAATTAAAATCTTTTAAATAGAACCGTTCAAGGCTTAAATCATTATATTTTCTAAAAATATGTGTTTTCAGCAAAAATCAGGATGTCCCAGAAAGTGTAACCCATTATTGTGGTAGCACACATTTGCATTTCTTTTATCTTATTAATGTTTAATTTATGAGTTTTCTTTACTCCTTTAACTTTCTTGTTTTGAGGCACTAAAATGATTGCAATTGCTGGTATGTGTGGAATAATGTGATTACTATTTACTGTCATATCCTAGAGGAATCATTGATAGGTTGTAAAGGGGAATAGATGGCCTAGGAAATTTTGTTCATACTAAGAAATGTATGGTGGGCTCCTTGAGAGGACTCTGAGACCATCTTTCCTAATCTGTTACTTGGCACTATGGTATGGATGATACTGGTTTCCTTTGGAGGTGAGATTATATGATGTTACACTAAATTGGATAGTGGCACAGTGATTTCTACATGGCATGGTTATTCATTATTAGTTATTTGGCTCCATGGCACTGTAGATTACTCAGTGGTATATTAGTGTTTGTCCTCATCATAATACCTATTCTTGTTGAGCCTTGTGATGTGAGTCATGTGATGCCTTTCTGATAAGTATAGATTGATACATGTGAGTATGTTCTTCATTATGTGTTTCATTTAGGAGAGGTATGTGATGTAAAAATGATCCAAATTGAGTGATGTGTTATATGTGGAGTTAAACTTATGTAACATGTGTGTCATTGAGAGTTGTTGAGAATCATTTTTTAGAAATTATTGACTAGAACAAGATATGGTGACTTGATTCAATTCCTTAGTTATAAATTGATATATTCATGTTAGTAGTGATGATTAAAAGACATGTTTAGCTATCTAAAATGAAGTATGTGGACTAACTTACATTGATATGACTTGAGATAATATGGTTGTTCATTGTTATATGATGTGGTAAAGTAAATGATTGATTGTAAATGGGTAGCTCTCTGCTCTTAAGGACTTCCAGAAGGAAGTCTATGCAAGGGGGGAGAGTGTAAGGCCACATGTAATCCCAGTCAAACTTTCCCTAGTGATATTGCTGTGATAGGATTTTTTTTCACCAATATCGGGTAGATGGCCTAGACAATTGTTAGTCAATCTATGATTATCAATTATATTTTGTTATGGAATTGATATCTTGATTACAAGAATACATAACAACTAAAAAATACTTAACTATGTGCCTCAAGCTATCTAAATGAGATTCGGGTTCTCTTTAGTAACCACTCTTTCTTCTACATAAATTGATACATCTTTTAGCGTAGATTCTTATAGGGTATTGTTCTTAGCCTCTACTCTTGCCTATAGTACATGTTGGAATAAATTCTTCTACCTCATAGCACCCAATCCTTGCATTTTCGATGTTATCATGTATTTTATCCTATGGATGGGAATGCCTTTTCTATAAAGGAGCTTTGAACTAATTAGAAATCAACTTCTAGTCCATATTCTGAAACTTGCGGGTCTTGGTGTATTGAAGTACTTAGTTAAGAATTGGTGATGTTAGTCGTTGCTCTTTTTCATGGTGAAGACAAGAATTTCTAGTTCCTTAATGAATTTCTTGTGAAGCACATTTCTTTATATGCATACAGTGTATATAATATGTTGCTATATAAATTAGGAAAATGTTGTATATATTATCACACATCTTGTCTATTACAATTGGTGTGAAACACCTTGTTTTATCAAAAAACATACTATACTATTTTCTTATCATTTTGTATTATCTGGAGACATTATATACTGTGTATTAGTATCCTACTTTAGATTATGGATTTGATATAATTAGTTTGCTTTTGCTATACTCATATGTGTATGACTAATTTTGTTCATAGCAAAGTTGTGCATTAGTATTGTTGTGATCATGAATATGTGTGCTTTAGGATTAATTTTATCATATGATGGCTATGGGTTACTAACAGGTCAAAAATGATGATTGGAATCCGTTACAAGTTGAATTATTATGATTTTTCATTGAGAAATACAATTGAATGAGTATGTTAGTAAGTTGTGTTGATGATTAGAATGATTAAATCAATGATGATCTATGTGCCTTCTTACCGTTTAATTGGCTATTATTATTCTATTGATTACAACTAAGAATTTGAAAACAAGTGTGCAGGATATCTCTAACCAGTGGAAATGTGGGGAAAACACTTAGAGACCCTTTCGTGATCCACCAATTAAGCTAACCTGGTCTATTTGGAGAGACCTAGGTTTATTGTGTTGTGTGTTGCTTTTCTACTATTATAATCGTTATGTTATGTGATGTTGTGTTATGTAATTGTTCTCATTTTATGTTTTGGTTGTGAGTATGCGTAAATGAGATATATTATGGGATGGTCAATTTGGTTGTGAGTATGTGTAATTAAAATGTTCTAATATAAATTTACTTACCCTAGTTAAGGGTTTTGTACCTATTTTAAATAGAAATTTACCTCATAGGTTGCATCTTTACAAGCCTAGGTCATTAGGCTGGGGTCTTAGCCCTTTTTGAGAGGCATAAATTTGAAATTTAAGAAAATAAAGACATTTTATTTTCATTATTTTAAGGGTGACGAAAATTTAAAAAAATAGAGTCATAAAGCAAATTGTGGTGTAAGCCTCCTCAGAAGACACTTGTTAACCCCACAAATAGATATGTGTAGCTTGGAAAATCATTTTGGGGAAAAAAAGTTTTTTAAGGGGGACTATTGCTGGATATATTTTTTGGGGGGAACTAGGCAATTGTATCTCACTTCTCGCCATTTTTCTCTCTAAAGGAAATATTGATGTTGCTGTGTGTGTGGAAGGGGGCTGTAGGAAAGGAAAAAGATGGAGAAGAGGTGGTGGATTTTGGGTTTTAATCAGTCTACATCATTCCATTAGAGCTAGCAAGGTAGGCTCTTAAATTCTTTAAAAATCTAAAGGAAGATTTTACTGTTTGGTAATGTGTTTTATTGGATTTTATTTTCTGCTATATTGTATCTTGTGTGCTAAGCTTTATGATGTAAATATGAGTATGTGTTTTCAAGAATTGTCTCCTTATGTTAAGAATTCCTTGTGAAATTTGAGTGTTTTCAACATATGTGAAAGTATTGTGTTAAAACTAGAGTAATGTTTCTGAGTGTTTCAATCTATGTGAGGTGTGTGTGTGTGTGTTTTTAGCTATTACTGTCTCAAGTTGTGTATTGTCAAGCTGTGTGTTTCTATTTTGTGGAAATATGGTTCTATATATGTGATACCTTGGTCTCCCTATCATTTCCCCTAGCTCGAGGGTAGACAGTTCATGTCCTAGGCTGGGAGATGAGCTTCCATTGGTTATACAAGGAGATTTGTTTTATGATGTATAATATTTGCAGGTCAAGGTAAAGGAGAATTGATGTTGTGTCTTCTAAATTACAAAGTTTTGGAGGAAGGTGGTGCTCTAAACAGAGACTAACAGGCACATCCATTCGGTCTCTCTCTTGAAATATCCTCAAAAGCTAGGTTTTCCATTCCCTTTAAATTCTTCAATCATACATAGAAGGTTAATCTATCTACTAGACTAATTATGGGACTAAAACATTCTAGGAAGTTAATTCTTAAAATTATTTGTAATATCTCAACAGTGATGATCCTTAATAGCCATTTCATTTGTATGAATGCCCAAATATTTGATGTTTTGCCTAATGTGTGGTGGCTGAAAGAATTTCTTATTGTAATAGCTGATATTATTAGGAAAACTAGAGTGCTTTACATTGTATTCAAATTGGCCCAGCAATATTGATTTCTTTTTTTATCCAAGTTTGAACTATGAACAATAAAATAAGGTTACTTTGCACTCTTCTTCTGTTGACTGGGTAAAAATGAACATACAACCACATTTAACAACTATATAGTGTAAACTAGAAGTGAAAATCATTAACCAAGAATTCAGGGGTGATGCTAACCCTAGAAACAGTAGAACTATTGTAAGCATCTGGTTCCTTGATATTATTTTTAGTTTCTTTAAATTACCAGAAAACTATTTTCTTGACAATAGCATTTGGGGAATAAGGAAGAGATTAGTAAAGCAGTAAATGGTAGATTTCTAGGTTGCTTGAGATGGAGATTATGCCACCTATGGCATGCTCAATCCTTAGTGCTTAAGGAGACTTTGATATACATAATGAAAATAGGGTGTACAATATCTAATTTATTTTAAGTCTAGGTACCAACCTGCATTGGAATGAATTGTAACCTTATGTGACCTAGTTAACTATAGTTAGTGTCTTTTAGTTTTATTCTTATTTTTTAGTTTGGTTTTGTGTTATGTTTGTATCAAAATTATGTTTCATCCTATCCAAAAATAAGGGCTATGATTTGTATCTTTTATCACTAATATAAACACCATAATATATGGATGAATATCTACTGCTGCTGGCACCACTCCATCATTGATAAAAGAATAAATAATATGAAAGTCATTCATAATAAATAATAATAATAATATAAACACCTTAAGAAGGTCATTCATAATAATTGTTCCCTTGCAATATTGAATGGCACAATATTCATGAAAGAACCACGCTATTTTGAAAAGTCAAGAAGGTTTTACTGTGTACGGTTGAGGTATGAAGTAGGGCACTCCATTTTCTACAAAGCATCTTCTTCATGTGACTGTCCAAACATCTAATAATTTTGCAGAGCTTAAATATATATACTAGACCCCTTGTGGCTGGAAGTTGATTTTTAAACATAGTAGGTGCAAAAGCAAAAGGATTATAGTTTCTACCTTTTTGGCTATGTCAAAAGCGGATCTACAGTCACAGATATCACAACAAAAGATAAATAATAATAATAATAAACCTATATAGCAAACCATTTCATATGGGTAGAGACTCCGGTTCTTGCTAGAGATTCTCTGACTGTAGACACCTATTTATGGCCGCTGCCCTGCAATATCAAGATTGCCAAAACACAAAAATAAAATAACCCTAGTTTAACCAAAACAAAAAATGGATATAGGAAAAAATTAGTGAGATAGTATTTCATCTAGGATGAAGGATGAAATCTAAATCAAACTCATGTTAAACCCCTGCAAAAGAAAATAAATACTTACAGTGTTATCTGGCAATGTCGAGGTAAATAGGAAAATAAAGAGGAACTCTTAAAATTTATCAACATATCTAGAAGGATTGGAAACAATAAGAGGAGAAATAGGCAAAGAAAAAAAAAATCAAAAGATAGGTAAGATACGAACCTAGTCGATGAAACTGTTGGTGAAGATGGGAGAAGCGACGCTCGGTTCTTTTAGAGATCTTTCTCTCTTCCTTAAGAGGTTAGGTTTCCAAGAGGAGGTGTGGGAGATTAGGGCATTTTCTTGCCTTTAGGGTTCCACATGGTATCTCTTCCCATCCTTTAAAAAATATATATAAAACAAATATAAGTTACTCTCCTCACATTATATTTTAATTCCTTAGGGCTACGTGAGATCTTCTTAATCTGTTAACAATTCCTTTTTACCTTATCTTACCTTCCAGCTATGAGAAAAGTGTTTTAGTAGTAAGCACAAAATATATATATATAATATAGCTAATGCATCTTCTCCATAAGCTTTTCTTTATTAAAATAAAAAAATATTATAATAATAATAATTTATTGTAATGTTTTAATTCTTTTAAACAGTTTCTACATTATCAGTGTAACCTTTTTATGTGCCAAAAAAAATATATTGAGTTTTTTTGGTATGTTCATACGATGTGTTCTGTGGGCATTGCATTACGTAAGTTATATGAAATGGGGTAAAGTTTTATTTTTAGGTAAGTTATATGAAATGGGGTAAAGTTTTATTTTTAGGTAAGTTATATGAAATGGGGTAATGTTTTATTTTTATAGTAAGTTATATGAAATGGGGTAAAGTTTTATTTTTACGTGTATGAAATGGGGTAAAGTTTTATTTTTTTAAATAAGTGAATAATTGTTCCTTCATAGTTGCTTTGTGTATTTAGTAGATTTTAGAAGTTTGTAATTATTTTTAGTATGTTCCTTTACTAAACAAAAAATATAGAACTGGTCCAAATTTTAAGATTATTATACAAGTAGTATGATTATAGTTTTAGAAAATAGTATTTATTGGTAGTTGAAATAGTGATTAAACTATCCTAAGCCTAACCTTCTTTCAAAAAAAAAAGAAAAAAAATAATCCTAGACCTAAGTCATGTTAGGATATATTTATCTTTCTCCTTCAAATAAAGCTCTAACTTCTTGTATAAGATGTATATTGAACTTAAGCAAATAATGATCAACCCATTCACTTATCTTTAAGAAAAGAATTTATATAATTTTTTTGGAGTTTATGTCATTGTCTCATGATGTCATATTTGTGGGCATTACACATTTAGTGTTTAATTAAGTTCATATCCCACTAAGGTACAACTGATGTAATATATGTCTCTTTCTTTCTTGTTATCATCATGATTGCTAGCAATGCCCCTATTGTTGCTTTTGTTGTGAGATGTATAATAATATGGGTTGTCCTAGTGTTGGCAACATAAGAACTGGCAGTGTCACAAGGTATTCCTTTAGCTATTCAAAGGCTTTTTGATAATTTGTATCCCACGTGAATGCCGCATATTTTCAGAGGAGATGTTGGAATGGGTGGCATTTGTAGACTAGCTATGTGATGAAGCATCTAATAGATTTAGAGCTTTCCTTGCAGGCTATGGAGTTGCTTCAATTTTTTGGGGGGAGGAATTTAAACTATACCTTTCACCTTCCCTAGGTCAACATCTACACCTCATCAAGATACAATGTAGACTAGGAGTTTTCCTGAAGTAACCCATGTTGGTGCCTAGAAAAACTAGCTCTCAAAATGCATTATTCTACCCCAAAATCCATCAAAAATTGATTAAAATCCCCACTTTGCCCTTATCTGTCGAAACCCCTTGTTTAAATCCAATTAGAGATAGTCTTCAGGGGTCTTTTTCTTCAAAAAATTTACTAAGTCTTTCCCCTTTCTTCCCTTGGGAAAATGTTTCATTTTTTCCTTTGGTCAGCGAATCGGTGAAAGTTTGAACTAGTGAACTAGTTCAGAAGTTCGCAAGTTTTGATTCACCAATAAGGCGATGGAAAGGCAGATGGAGGAAAGGAAAATGTTGCAAAAATGTGATTAAAGGAAAGGAAAACATCTTGGTAAGCGAAGGCAAAAGGTTTGAAAACTTGATGCTTCACCGATATGAGGTTTGGCTGATGAACATATCACTGACAAAGCAAGGCAGGTTAGGAAATATTCATATTTGTTGACAAGGCAAATAAAGGGTACAAAAATGTGAAAATGGATAAGTATGGAAAGGTGTTGTCAAAAAGTTGGCAAAGTTCTGAACTTTCCAAAAGTTCAAGTTTTTTGTGATTCACCGATAAGGCAAAGTGGTGCCATGGCTTGGTTCAAAAAAAGGGAAAGTTGTCGATAAAGCTAAAAATTACTAAGGCAAAGTGCTTTATCGTCTAATTGGTGAAAAGCCAAACTTGCTAAACAATTCAAAGATTTGAGAATTTGTTGATAAGGCAAACTCAGCGATAAGGCAAATTTGTCGACCCAAGAGACAAAAAGGAAAAGGTTTGGCAAATTAAAGATTTACCAATAGAGGCAAAAGATTAGTGGTTCACCAAAGGGTGAATTTGCTAACAAAGGATAGAAATGATGACTTGGTGTGGTAGAAATGAAAGTGGTCAAAAAAGAAGAAGAAAGGACAAGGAGGAAAATAGTGCTAAAGGGATAGTTCGGCAAATATGAAAATTGCCGATAGGAAAGGGAAAAGAAGAATGAGGCATTGTAAGCCATGGTTCAAAAAAGGATCATTTTGCTGAAAAAAGAGAAATCAAGGCCAAGTTCGAGAAAGATACGATTTACCAATAAGGCAAATATGGAGCAAAGAGAAAAAGTTCAAAAAAGTTAGAAGTTGCCGACATAAAGGGCGAGAAGGGCTTGGTTGGAAAAAGATGGGATTCACTAATAAGGAGAAAAGATATGAACATAGAGAGAAGGAAAGGGCCCGCTGGTTCACAAAATCAATATTTTGCCAATAAGGCAGAATAATGCCCAAGATGACACAGGGGATAAAGGAAGGAAAATGACAAGAGCATAGAGGTCCCTGAAAATGAAAATTCACCGACTAAGGGAAAATTGAAATTTTAAGCAGAAAATATAATAAAAGTCAAAGTGCTAACAGATTTGTATGCAACATTAATGAGTTGCAAGTCGATGTTGTTCAAACAGTGAAAATATTAAACATATATGCAAAATGAAAAAAATTAGGTGCTGCAGGGAGAATTCAAACCTTCCCTCATTATTGCTCTGGGTACACTAGGCGTGTGGGAAGTCTCCTTCTGACATTTTCAGAGTTGCAGGGCATGGGTAGGCTTCTAAACGTGTATTTTCTCTAACTGATATCTAGGCCAAAATTTAATACAGCATGGTGTGTACTCATTGACTGAGTACAGCTCTAGGAATTGGTGCAATGAGTTTGAATTGTAATGCTATATATACATGAAAATGAGACATTCTCATAGTTAGTCGCTGAGCCAATTGCCTGGTCTACAATGCCTTGGGATAATTTTAGGGCTTCAAATCAAGCCATTCAGGGTATTGAATGGAGGAATGTGTTTGATGCGGCATATGAATGAATTGTAATGCATATTATATGCAGTGGTATGTCTCCATGGCTATTTGAAATGATTCAGGGGAATGTATAATCGCAGTTGTGTGTTTTACTTCACCACATTTGTTGGTGTGATTGTAATAGAGATTTGATAATGTGTGACAACATTTAAGTCAATACATGCTTTGTGTTGGGTCATCTCTTTTTTGCAAATGGGTTATTGTAGTTTTGTTCTAGATAATTAAGTATGTCCAATGTATGGAGTATAATGTGAGAAATGTATGAGAATACATTTTAGTTTTTTGTTGATGCTGGTTTAATCCATTTCCTTCCTCTTTAGTGCTTTTGAATCAGCTGCCCAATGGAGTTGGTACCACTCCATATTGGAGAGAGATCAATCACTCTTTGAAATCAAACAAATCATTCACCTGTAGTTTAGGGGAAAATACCATCTTTTTTGTGCATGTACGTTCACACAGTTGAATCAGCTATATAGGGGTTTTGTGACAGCCAGTTGTTCTTGGTTCAGTGACAGTCTTTAGGGCTAAGCCAATGATTTGGGTTTGGATGTTCATTTATTTTTAGGTGTTCATCTGGTTTGAAATCAATACCTTCTTAGGTATAGCCCTTGGAATATCCCTCCTAAGTTTAAGTTGACTCCTGTTAGTTGGCCAAAATTGCCCTTAACTTGTTGATAAACCTCTTCCTATCACCCTAATGAAAATCACTGGCCTAGGTGATTTAGGAATGTTATAGAGTTTGTGTTGCAGTCATCTTGGGAACCAAAAACCCCAAAGACACATTTTTTGGATTGAGATGCACCTTATATTCTTCTAGTTGATCAAAGATTTTACCTAAGACATCCAGGTGCTCTTCTCTTATTTTTAACTTTCCCAATAAGTCATCAAGATAATCTCTCATGATCTTGTGAAACAGATTGTGGAATATTACCATCATTTCCCTTTGATGTGAAACTCCACCATTTTTAAGCCTGAAGGACTTGACTACCCAATATTAAGTGCCCCATGTATAAATGGATATGGTTTTATATTGATCTTCTTCAACTATTGTTATTTGATTATATCCTAAAAAACCATCCATGAGAGATAGAATCTCATGTCCAGCTATCAGATATACTATGATGTCAATATTGGTAAGGGGGAAGTCATCCTTAGGATATGTTTTATTGAGTTCTCTAAATTTTGTAGAATCATGAAAGCCCCCAGTGACTCTTTCTACTAGTACAATGTTTGAGACCTATTCAGGATAATCTATGGGTCGAATGAAACCAACATCTAGGAGTTTCTTGAGCTCAACTTTGACTAGAAGTGCTATTTCTGGATTCATCTTTCTAAGTTTTTTCTTGAATTTTTTTGCATCAGGGTATACCACTAAGTGATGTACCACTAGTGATAGATCCAAATCAAGCATATTGGCATATGTCCATGCAAACTTCTTGCTTCTATGTTTGAAGAATTCTAAAAATTTTGTTTTCTCTACAGGGGTGAGTGAAGTTGCTCGAAAGGTGATTTTAGGTGACTCATCTATCGTAAGGTTCATCTCTTGCAATTCTTCCACTGGGATGGGAGACCTTTCTTGATATAATGTTGGTACTTCGGGGATCTCCATTCTCCCATCTTCTAGTGCCTTTAGGAGGTTTTCACCAGGAGATATGTCCTTTATTTTTACTTTTTTACCATCTGAAAGTGCCACATTGTGGTTTTCACTAGGGGATGTATTTTTTATTTTTATCTTTTTGTGACTAAGAGACATGGTGGTCTCACTGAAGTAGATGGATGTGTTGATCTCTATAATATATCCTGCTTTATGGTCTCCCAAGGGTATGTACTCTCTTACCCCCATTAGTTCTGCTAGGGCCTCATCATTTTAAACAATATCAAGTACTAGAGGTCCTTGTCAGTCCCAATCTATGATCTAGGTATAAACAAGAGGAAGGTCATTGGATGATGATATTGTGGTTGAAAGATCATATATGGTGCAAAAGGATGATCATCACCCTAACTACAATCATTGTCATATGTTTCTTGTTCTTCTTCTTCTTATTGTTGTTAAATTAGTGGACGTTGGACTCTTTGTAAGATAGTTATTGTAGTGATTATTACGTGTCCAAGAGTGTAATTTTCTCTAAGATGGTCAAGGTTATTGGCAATGTAGAGTCAAAAAATCTCAAGTCTTCTTTGTTCCAGTTCAAGGATTTCCTTGAGAAGTCTATGCTCTTGATTTATACATTCTTCTAAATGTCTTATTTTATTTTCCAAGTGGATTTTTTTAAGGATATTTTGTTGTTCTTATATTTGTTCTTCAAGTTATTATTCAGGATTTTGATTTTCTATATTCTCAAGAACTTGTGTTTCAAGGAGATTCTCTCTGATCTCCTCTAATTCTTGCTCTATATGATTCTCCCTCACACCTGGGCATATTGAGTGCTTGGAAGAGAGAATATAAATGTTTAGAAAGTTTTGTGTTTATACAATGTAGTTTTCTATGCCTCATGATGAGAATAAGGGCTTGAATGCCTATGTTTTATTTTTGTTTGAGTTGTTTGCCTCTTGATGAAAATGAGGGCTTGAATATTTACTAATAAAAGTTATCTATAGTTTTATGAAGTTTCTAAATGTAATTCAATATTATATGCATGCATGGAAATATTTTTTATTCTTTTCTAATTTTTTATGTGATCTAATTACTAAGAAAAATAAATTTATATGCAATTTTATATGACTTTTCCCTAAATGCAATTTTACTATGTTTTTGTGTTTTTGATTTTAATAGCTAATTAACTAAAAAAGCAATCTAAATCTAAAATGACATGCAATATTTCCCTATTCTAATGAAAGTTTCTTTTAGAAGAAGAAATACAAATCTACTATGAATACAAGATTTTCAATACAAGTGTACTTTTTAAATAATCTACAAATGCAAAGGGAAGAAGCAATCATTTCTAAATGCAAATCTACTTTTTACATGCAAATTAATGAATGCATGAAGTAATCTTTTAAATGGGTAAGTGCATGGAAATGGTAAACAAAAAAGTGGCCAAATGAGTCATTTTCACAATAACGCACTCACATTAAGTTTAAATGGCCATAACATGATCGTGTTTTGTGGTCCACAAAACACGAGCACATTTTGTGGTCCACAAAACACGAGCACATTTTGTGGTCCACAAAACACAAGCACTTTTTGTGGTCCACAAAACATGAGCATGTTTTGTGGTCCATAAAACATGAGCGTGTTTTTTGGATCACAAAACAAGAGCATGTTTTGTGGTCCACAAAACATGAGCACACCTGTCCATTGCATTTGGTTGAAATTTTCTAAAGACTATGCATTTTGTTGAACACAAAACGTGAGCATACTCCTACCCATTGAATTTGGTTGAAAGTTTCTAAAGAATTTTCAACAAATCCATTTTTTTAGTATCCTGTAATTAGGGCATTCCATGAGGACACATTTCTTTGAGACATTCTGTCAAACAGTTCATGTGCCTTGTCTATGCTTCCACATTTCGCATCTCTATCTCTATCTCTCTGTCTTACTATATCTATCTTTCATTGTCACTCTCCCACTCTCTATCTCTCCCTCTATCCCTCCCCCCTCTCTCTCCCTCTCTATCCATATCCCTAAATTCCCTGTCTCTCCTACTCTCTATCTATATCCCTCAATCTCCCCTCTACCTCCCCCTCTCTCAATGTCTCTATCCTCCATCTATTTTTCCTCTCTCTCTCCCCTCTCTATCCATAATCCCTAAATATCCCTAATCTCTCCCACTCTCTATCTATATCCCTCAATCTCCCCCTCTGTATACCCTCTCTATCTATATCTCTCTATCTCCCTAATGCAGAGCATCAAGGATAGCAGTATGACAAATCAAAAACTTCAACTGGAACTACTCTCAAGGTTCATTTATTTCACAACTTCTCATGATGCAGGTATTTCACAACACTTTGCATGTTCATAACATGAAGGGAATAGACTTCCAACCACCTAGCTCATGATGCCTAACTCCAATCAAGACTCATCAAACCCAATGTGTAGGGTCTGCAGGACAGCAACTTCATTAACTGTCATAACTTTGTTGTTCCATCAGGATAACAACCACAACAACCTCCTTGGGATGATCTCCCTCTAATACAACTCCCTCTTATTCAACATGCCAACTCTGTGACACACCAAACACCTAATGTTTCCAAAGCATTATCATATCAGACACATGTAATGTCTTCCTTGACAAACATCACAAACAAACTTGGTTGCTGTTGTCCTTCTCTGAATTCCTAATTATGGTTCTACAGGGTCATTTCACATGCCCAAAATCACCTACACCATTTTCCTGCCTCCCCTATCCTCACAAGACCTTGAAAAAACTAAAATACACTCCATCCCACTGATCAAAAATAGAAAAGATCAGTGGGATGAGGATAAATCCATCGATTTGCCCAAAAGAACCCTAACCTAGGTTTTAGGACAGCTTAGTACAAAACAACGGTTTTCTCACTCCTAATTTGTTGTCAAGACTCCAAACAAGAATCAAATCTAAGCCACTTCAATATTCTAACCATGCATTACAAACTTGGGTAATGACAAGGCCGTATAGGTACGGTTTTATTGCAGAAAATAGTGAATTTTTTAAAAGAAACAACAGATTTAGAAAAAAATAGTTTACTGTTCTACACTCATATCCTTCCTTCCATGCAATATCAAGAGGCCAAACTTGCTTAAATAGATAGTTAACATATCCACCTTCACTTCCAAACATTCAACATCCCATGACAAGGCTGTACTGTACAATGGTATGGTTTCAAATACACAAACTCAAAAAACTGCAGAAAAAGGTAGAAAATAATGGTTTTTTATTATTTCCTTTGAATCCCTCCAATAATCTCTTCTCAAAAACACCTTGGCCAGATAATATAAACCTCATACATGCATGAAGTTGCTTGGGGTTCAAGATAACTGCCCCACCATCGTGCATTTTCCTGATTTGTAACTACAGCTTTAAAGACTGTTATTAGAAACTGTCCAATCTTGGACTTCATCGGTGGTTTTCATGTTTTAACAATGCTTCCTAACCTTTGAAGAACCTATGACAATGTGTTAACCCATCTTCAAACCTAAGACATGCCTTTAAAGGCTACAAACAAGAAGACTTTAAAGACTATCCTATATAAACATTAAAACTTAAATGACTCACTATGACTACAAGACTATCCTACCTAGGACTAATAACCTAACAATAGTAGATTCTAGTTATTTAGACATAGTCCATTACAAATATGGCTATCAAGCCCTATTACAACAAGGAAATGGTCTCATAGACCTTATTTGACCAAACAAACTTCTTACAAATCTAACCAAAACCCTGATGTCTTGGTGCTCCTACACCACTCCCCCATCTCTCTCTCTCAATGTATCTATCTTCCATTACTCTATATTAATCCCTCTCCCTTTATCCCTCTCTATCTCTCCCTCCATCCCTCTCTCTATCTCTCTCCCTCCCTCTCTCTCCCTCCCTCCCTCCCTCTCTCTCTCTCCCTCCCTGCCTCTCTCTCCATCTCTTTATCTATATCTCCTAATCTCCTCCACTCTCTCCCATTCTCTCCCCCTCTCTATCTCCCCACCTCTCTCTCCAAGGATCCTAGCTTCAAGGATCTTGATCTATTGGACCATGGTGTCTATGAGAGTTCATGAAGTAGCATCTCCTATGTTTTGTATTTCTCCATCATGAGGTGGGTTTTGTTTAGTAAGCAAGGGCTGAGTAGTCATGTTGGTTCTTTCCACAAGGAAGCTTTCTAGTACCCCTTGGAATGCTTCATCTCATTCATATTGATAAGCTATATAGGGAGCCTCTCATGCTATAAAAGATTCTTCTAGGTCTTTCTCTAAGAGTCTCACCTCATTGTCAATTCAAGTGGTAGTGTCTTTGTAGTTTGTGATGGGATAACCCTAATGATGGATTTTTATCAGATGAGCACTTGAGTGCTCTAATTTGATCTAGGTTTGGTTGAATCATAGTAGCTTGATTCTAAACTAGGTTATTAGAAGTGATGAAGTTATGTAGTCATTGGTGTCCACCATTAGAGTTAACATCTTTATAATCATACCTATTTGAGATAGGTGCTAATGGATTGGGAAGGATGTACCAGTTGAATGAAGGAGGGCTAGCTAGGTCTAAGGGATCTTGTCCCTATTGTGTTATTGGTCTAGACATATTCAAGGGTGTCATAAGTACCACAAAAAAATGGGAAGACAAGGTAGGTGAAAGGTGGAAGAAAGAAAATGAGAGGGCTTGTCTAGAAGGATTTTCCTTTCATGTTAGTTTCACCAAAATATGTGATATTCCCAATCTTCTCATCACAAAAAGTGAATGAGGTGGACTAAAAATAGAACATGCAATATGTGCTACACCCATATTGATGGTATGGATTGAATTAATCCTAATCTTAAAAAAAAATCTAGCTAAGCAAAGAAGAATTTGGCTAATCACTCTTGTCTCATGGAAAGAGGATCTCATAGATGGTAGTGATATGTTTGTGTGGATTGGGAGTTGTAGACACCCAAAAATGTCCACCTTGTCATAACATTACATCTTACATCATGTTTTTCCCTAGATACCCATGTCGCCATCATAACCCCTTCGCCATCCTAACATTTCCTCTAATAAATTAAATAAATATAACATTTATTTAATTTATCCCATCCCTTTTGCATTATTAAATAAATAAATTTTATTTATTTATTTAAATCCCCTTTCCTCTTACTGATGATGGCATGGTTCGGTGGTTAAGTCGCTCAGGATGTAGTGGCGGCCACCAGAGTTCAAACCCCCGCTGGGCCAACGAGCTCGCAAGGCTTTACGCCTTCGCTGGGCCAATGAGCTCGCGGGTTTGAAGTGTTCTTCCTAGGGGATGAGGTCCCCCAGTTGTGGCCTCACCGGTTCATTGCTCCGGGCAAAAGCATTCATGTGGAGCCGAAGGGCGTGTCGCACCAGCGTCGCCAGTCACGTTAAAAAGTTTACCAGGCGCATTATCTTTTATAAAAAAAAAATCCCCTTTCCTCTTAAAATAAATAAATAATTTTATTTATTTATTTCAATCCTCACATGCATCATAAATTAAATAATTTATTTTAAAATTATTTAATTATGACTCACCTACTTACCATTTCTATCTCTTAAATCTTCTCGAGTTAACTTGGCCCACCTTCCATTTCCAACTCAACTCATCTCTAATCACCTTCTATTTCCCTCTCAAGTGAACTCTTCCAATTTCTATTCTCCCTCCCAAGTTGCACAAGCAACTTTCCAATTTCATTATCACTCACAAAATGGAAGTTTCTATCCTTCCATTCTCTTATCTTTTCCTATAAATTCACCCATTTCCAAGCCATTTGGCATGCATGAACTCTCGAGCATCATTACTCTGCCAAAATTCCTCCTCATCCATCACCTACCTACCATCCATCATCAATCTACCTATCTTCTTCTCATCAATCTTAATCTTATCATCTCAATCCTATCGTCATGCTGCAGATTGTGAGCAACCAACAAATCAACCATTCGAACAATCAACATGCATCCATCTTTTAAGATATCTAAGGTATTCATAAAATTTGGGTAAGAAGGTAATTTTCATGTTATGTTTTATCTTTCGATTTATCCAAATTTCTCGTTTACATTCTGGCACGCCCAGTGGGACCTACTTCGTTTGATCTTCTTTTGTAGATTTTTGGTATGAAAATTTGTGCTTTTTAACCCACATTGTCAAGTTTTGTAGGAAATTTGTCATAGGGAGTCTCTTGGGCTAAATTTGACAGCACCATCGCACTCAAGAGGCTATTTACATGACTTTTGACTATAAATTTGATAGGTTTTGCTTAAAGGAAAATTTCTTGTAAAAAATTGAAAATTTTTTTAACCTGGCAGCGGTAATGTACGGATTTGTATAGTACAGGACCACCATTTGAGAGTTTGGGTGCATATTAGATCCTTCAGCTAATATACTTGGTTGTTGGTAAGTTCTGTGATAGTTTTATTTGTTGTGGAATTGGAAAAACCCTAGTTGAACCTTTGGATCCCTGTCGGCCTCTGTTGTGTTAGTCTTGTCACCTTTTAAAAAAACCTGTGGTCGATATTCCTTCACTCACGGTCATAGCCTTTATCACTATGTAGAAGCCTTTTTGTCGACCACCACCCTATTCATATCAGTTGCCTCTTAACACTCCTCTGTCACTATTCATATCAGTTGACACCCTTTGAAATTCCTCTACCACCGGTATCTTAGTTGCTACCTTTGAGAACTACAATCGCTGCCCCATTTGCCAACCATCACCACCATTGAATTTACACTCGTCACCTTATTTCCTATCGACATTGAAACCCTAGCTCTCTAGTCTTGGTCGGTGTTGCCATCGTCGGTGTTGATCCTTTTTGTTTCCCACCGGTCATTGAGTTTCCTCCATTGTTTCGACTATAACATCTTTGGGAAAGAAAAAAAACCTAAACCCTAAGATGCTCCTAGTCAAAACTTCTACAACCACCTATCCTTTAATCATCTATCTCTACAATGATTGTTGACTGTGGACTTAAAATTGGTAACCACCAGTTTATTAAATTTGATTTTGACTTAGTCTTCGACCTTATAATATGCATAGCAAAGAGTTAGTGGCTTGATCTTATCCAAGCCTTGTCACCTTCTACGGTCAAGGTCAACAATCAATGGCTAGCTGCAGTTTGTTCCTCGATATAGGCGATAGTCAACCTCCAAAAATCCTTTCGACTTAACCTTTTGACTTAGCACTTTCAAGGTTTGCCTTTTATGTGTGTTGACTCAGCATTTGGAGTTTTATACTATAGTTAACATTGTAATTTGAGCTTTTAGATCTTAATGCTTGGAGTCCTAAATTTTCAAAAGGGGTTGGGACAATATAAAAAAACTTGTAGTCACCAAACACAATTAGCACCTCTGATCCAATTCTCTTTGCAAGACCATCAAACAACCAGCAGTCAAACAAAGTCAAACAGGTCAACTCAGTTTTCTTCTAACATGACAAAGGAGGCATTTTTTCTTTTTATCATAACTTCTGCATACGACATCCAAATCACACAAATAAATACTTGTTGGAAAGGTAATTCTGTGAACTTCACAATGGAGCAGGTTTGATCAGGTGATTTTATTATTTTATTAGCTCTTTTTACAGTCAAATTTCATCTTTTTTTTGAGCTTCAATCTATCATTTTTCTTGAAAATTAACAATTTATCGGTTCAGCTTGTCAAACATGCATGTCAAAGAATGGAGAAAACAAACTACTGATTTATCTTTTGTAGGTTCAAGCAGTCAAAGAATCTTTTTTTATCAGTAAATTAGGAACACTTCAATTTGGTGTTTAAAATGAACTCTACTTTCTCCATGCCTGCTTTCTTTTCTTTGCTTGCTTGCTAAGTCAGTGTGTTACCCAATTTAGCAATAGAAGTATCCTCTCCCCCTGCCTATCCAATGGATCTGGGGTGCAAGAGAAATTGTTGCTAACTCTAGAGGGCCTACCTTCCCATTGTGAGAAGGGGTACAACCCAAGCGGCAATGGGCTAAAGCCAAGCCATTCCAAGCCGCTATATAAATAATGTGTTTGTGACGAAAGTCATAAACAATGGGTGTTGTTCCACTATATCGATGAATGTTTCCGCCAGAACCCTGTAGAGTGTAACCTCTGCAAGCTAGGAAACCTCCATTAACAGAGCAAATCACTGCATGTATAGCCACCCGAACAAAACCCCTTACTAGAAACCTCTGTGTAGCAGCCAAAAACCCCTATCTGTTGCTATAAGAGGACAACTGATTAGGCCTCTAATAGCCATCCCACATTTTCACAACTCATAGCCAAGGTAGAAAAGTATCTCAAGATCTGTACATCTTGAGGACTTGGAACTTGGTGTGCCTGAGAAGTGAGTGCACTGTAAGGGGGAGCCCATGCCCCAAGTTCCTGTAGCTATCCACTATGAGTAGATGCGGCTGGAGAAATCCAAGTGGGAACCCAATAGATATTGTCCTTGCCTAGCCTAGGGTGTACACATTGATCATTGTGTTTGGTGTGCATGCATGTACATGTGAGATCTTGTGTTTGATATTGCCACATCATCCTGAACCTACTTTTCATAACACATTTCCCAATCATTACACTTCATCCAATCCTTCCAAACCAAGTCATCCTTGTCATCCAATCAACCACATCCCAATCAATCCAAGTCATCTAACCTCATATTTACACATTCATCCTCTTTCTAATCCAATCCACATCATTCTACACCATGTTCACATTAGAAGACCTAGTGCCTCAATTCCAAGACCTCCTCCAAGCACTTTGTCGGGAATCACAACCCCTAGACCAATGAATCATTCAACGACTACAGGCCTTCATCCAACAACCTCAACTCCAAGTAAGCCAACCACCTCAAATGCAACATCTTATAGCATAGGCCCAACTCCTCATAGCCACTTTCCAATCACAAACCCAACAAGTACATCATCATCCCTTACCCATTCAACACCAACCAATTCCACTTCATTCCTATGTGGCATCCCCTTCTGTTCTACACCAATCTGATCCATCCACATATCCTGACAATTCCACATCAACTTATCTTATTCCCTATCAATCTAATCCATCTGCATCTCAAATCATTCCCACATCACCTTATCCTATATCTTCCCATAACATTTCCACATCACCATACCCTACTTCTTCCAATATCAACCATTATCCACAACAACCCATACCCCAAGATCTTTCACCTACACATCCTACCATTTCATCTCTTCATCAAACCAATTCATAAGACTACCAATGGCCCCCACAAAATGAACATGCAAGTCCAAGTGGCCCTTTGTACATAAATCAAGTGAACCCAAGTCCACTCTTGCAGCAAGACATAACAGACTTAAGTTCACCTGTGCTACAAGACCTAATAACTTTTGACTCAAGTCTAAGTGACCCTTTGTACATAAATCAAGTATCTTTAAGTTTGCCTATGCTACAAAACTTAATATCCTTTGATGATGGAGATACCAACCTAGAGCAAGCATCCTATGAACATCCTCCGTCACCATCTGATCACATGCTAGCACATGAGCCTACTAGTCCTATCTTGGCACCACCATGTGATCTTACTCCTAGTCTTCATCCATCTAATCCCCTTATCTTTCCATCTAGTCCAAGTCCTAGCCAATCTAATCCCATTGTCCATCTCACAAGCCCCTAACCCAGTTAGCCTTCCACCTAATCCCAATCATGAGCCTTCAGCTTCCATCACCCCTCCATCTACAAAGGATGTGATTCAAGGACTACTAGCAAGGAATAAATCATCCCTATGTTAAGCACCCATTGATGAGCCTACCAAAGAACCTTTGAATGCCATGTCCACTTCTTCTACCCCATCATGTGGTTCACAACCTCTTGAGCAT
Organism: Cunninghamia lanceolata; assembly: GCA_027924645.1. Taxonomy (NCBI): domain Eukaryota; kingdom Viridiplantae; phylum Streptophyta; class Pinopsida; order Cupressales; family Cupressaceae; genus Cunninghamia; species Cunninghamia lanceolata. The sequence goes on from BSBN01000389.1 coordinate 11,579,037, forward strand.
ATTGAAAATTTTCTTCCCGTGAGTTCATTGCCATCTCATGTTGTTGACCAAGAACATATCCAAGATTCATCCACTTCTATTCAATCAAACCAAGAGCTATGTCAAGAGCATAATCCAACACATGTGGAAACATCAAGCTCTTGTCCAAATCAAGATCAAAGTATCTCTAAGTTCCAACTATCCATGGCCTATATGTTTTCTATTATCAAGATGATAGTTATGATCATGACCCCATTCATGAGCAAATGTATCACATTCATAGCCAAATTAATCTTTTTTATGCTCACATTTATGATCAAGATTTTATATATGATCATGAAAACCATGGTGACCCTCTTAGCTATGATCATGAAAACCGCGATGAGCCTCTTAGACAAACTTTATGCAAAACATGGTCAAAAGGTTATCACTCCACCTATCCTTCCTCCCAGGATCATCCATGAGCAAGATGTCCAAATTACTCATATCCATCCTCCATCTAACCCTAATGAGACAACTTCCACTTCTCATAATGAGACATGTGCCTCCCAAGAACACATAAGCATAGAAGATCAAATAGATACCTTGGATCCTAATGAACACAAGCAAAATCTTAATGATCCTGCATCACCCACTATCAATCCTATTCTAAGTCTACTATCATATCCTATCAGTCTATCCACCTTTATCCATGAGTGTTCCTCCTTAGAACACCAACAACCATTATCCTCTATTTCACCTTCTCCACCCAATAAGGAACTCGTGTTTAGTGTTCCATCTACTCCTAGTCCCACTATCCAGTACATGCTTCAAAACATGAACTATCAAGGTAAAGGCTTAGGCCTTCTTGAACAAGGAGTTTTGGAGCCCATCCATGTAAAAACACCTCTGCGCTCATTTGGCCTTGGATACACACCTCAAGGTCAACAACCTAATGATGTTGGTACTTCCTCCACTTCCTCCATCCCACCTAATTCCACCACTTCCCACTGCACATCCTATCATAGACCCAAAACATATGTCGTCATTCCACCTCCATCATCCTACAAATGTCAAAAGCATGTGACCATACATCTCCCACCATCCAAGTTACCTTTGCTTCTTCCAACTCCTAACATTCCTCCATCGAATCTACCTCCACTACTTCCAACACCTTATCCATCCATCCATAAATCCTCTAAAAATCCCAATCATGGCCAACAAATGCACACATTGTCTAAACAAGGAGCTTCCACCTACCTTACTCATTCCATCCACCTCATGGGATTCAAAAATAAAAATTTGGATGCCTACACTCATAAAGCCAAAACTCCTAAGGGTCCTCATGCCTTAGAGTACAAAAGCCAAAAATCAAAGAAACATCCATCTCAAAAGCTACATACACCCACACACCTCAAATAAAAAATGAAAAAAGTGTGGGTCCCTAAGCAACAAGCAATTACTTCAAATCCATCTCTAGAGCTGCATAAAACCACCCACTTGAAAGCAAATCTGAAAAAGGTATGGGTCCCTAAGCAATAAGCCATAAGTCAAATGAGACACCCAACTCTCAAAAATCCCAATTATCCACTTCCATCCAAAAATCTCAAATTCCTCCATCCCACATGAAAAGAAAAAATCATAAAAACACTAAGCCCATGTGGGTCCCCAAATGCTTACATCATCCATTTCCTAAACAAACATCTCCATTGCTTCCTATACCACCATCACAACAAAAACTTCAACATTTATCATGATGTGTGCAGCTGTTGGTCATGGTTCCATTCCATCTCGCAACAATTCCATCGACCTCCATCTCCCCATCCTTCAACTATTACCCTACATATCTTACCCATCACTTCCCTATGGTCCATGCTTTTGCATAAGCCCTCCATCCATAAGTCCTACATAATCCGCATCATAATCCCCATCATAATCCACTATCACACCTGCCACAATCCATTGTCTACCTTCTTCATCTCACTTTCATGTCATCCCTTATCGACGTCTATGAGCACACTTGACATGGTCCATGCGATGAAATCCATCTAGCGGGACTACCACTTTCATGGAACTAGACACTTGAGTCCCTCCTATCCATATCCTCCTATCCCATCAAAAAGTTAAAAAAGTCAAAAAAAAATGAACAAAATAGTAAAGAGAAATCCCTTCATCCAACGGTGAAAACCTGGTAAACAGGCACCCTAGATAACTACCATGATGAAAACCTGGCAAACAAGCGTCATGTGTAAATTGATCATCTATGCAACTTACACTTGTGGGCACATTGGCTCATCCACACTAACCTACCTATCATTTCCTAACCTATCACTTCCTATCCTATCCTACCATCCTTACCCATTCCATCCGCATACATACACCTATCGTATTGAATCCACTTATTCATTCCTTCCTCCTTTGATCTTGATAAAGATTGGGGAAAAATTGTTGAAACATGATTTGGGTATCTCTTGACATACCTTATCCATCCAAACCAATCCATCTTATCATTATCCTATTATCCTTTTGAAATTGTCCTATCGCTATCATCTTGTCATTACCCAACCCATCTTACTATCCTATTCGTCATGAGCCTTGTCATGAAAAATCCTAAGTACTATACCTAGAATGGGCCATGTTATTCTGATGTGACATAGCCTTTTGAGATCACATCCTTGCTCTCTTACACACATCATTTCCATTCCTTATCGCCCATCCTTTCATCCATCCAATCCTACCCACCTACCTCCTGGCACGTAGATTTGGTTCTCCCTTGTCACTGGTATCTAGCATAAAGGATGCACAAATTGTAAATCCACGGACATCCCAAAATAGTTAAAAATCCAAAAAATCATAAACTGTCTTAAAAAATCCAAAAATAAATCATAAAATGTCATGAAAAAATACAAAAAAATCATAAACTGTCTTGAAACAATACAAAAAAATCATAAACTATCCTAAAAAAATAAAAAAAAATCATAAAATGTCTTGAAAAAATCCCAAAAAATTCATAAAATGTCCTAAAAAATCCAAAAAATTAAATATTCCCAAAATACAAAAAAATCATAAAATTAAACAAAAATCCAAACAATTATCCAAGTCAATCATCAAAATCAATCAAATCATTCAATCGCCAAATCCAGTTCATCCAATCAAATTGTCAAATCAATCATCAAAACCAATCACTCAATCCAATCAAATCATTAATCTAATCATAAAATCAAATTCATCCAACCAAATCAAATCAATCATCAAATCAAATCAAATCCCCTCAATAACATTATCACAATCAATCGATAACCCAATCAATCAATCCACCTTTCATCATATCATCAATAAAACACACAATATGAACTACATCTCATCTCTATCATTAAATGCCTTGATCCCATGGATACAGGGTATGTAGGCAATCTGGAGTACGAAGGAAGTGCCAAGATTCAAGCACAGACAATATTCCTCTTTCTTCTCTCATCATCTTCTTCTATCATCTATCTTCATCATTTTATCAATCTTTCAAAACAATTCTTCCAATCAATCACTCAAATCAATTCTTCAATCGCTTCTTCCATTCAATCCATTCATCACATATTTCCAAGCAATAAACTCAAATGCAAGTCATTATCAATCCATACCAACCAAGTCAATCAATCTTGTCAAATCGCAATCAACGGTCTTGATCCTAGCCTTGTTGTAAACCCAATCAATCAATCAATTACTCAATCCTCCTTGTGTTGATCTAGGGATATATCATTCCCTGCAATGACAACACTATCACCATCATCAATTAAGCAATTAATCATCAGTTTACAGCTTGATAGGGGCAATACCTTGTTTGTTTTTGAATCATTTGTGCATGCTTGCTTTCTTGCTTGTGTGTGTGTTATCATTTTTGCATTTGCGTCAAATACAACCTAGCTAATATTCATATCTTGTACCTAGACAAGGTTGTATTATGCTGGGGCATGAGACACATCATCACCTTGGTCCTATATCCCGGTGCATAATGTCTCATGCTATATCAAATATATGGTTTCTCACTTTCATTGTAGCATAACGCATCATCCTTTTTTCTATCCTTTCCAATCAACCTTTTTTTGACCAATCCATTTCATTTCGAGAGCCTACCCATGTTTGTCCAACCCACCTATCCTCTTGAGGGGGCATCATCATCCTATCTTGCCATCATCATCCTATCTTTTTCCTCTATCCATATGTCATCTTTTTCCTCTATCCATACCTTAGCTTCTTTGAAATGATGTTATTCAACACAAATCTCATCATCTCAAACATCATCTCAAAGAGGGTCAAAATGTAGACACCCAAAATTGTCCACCTTGTCATAACATTACATCTTGCATCATGTTTTGCCCTAGATACCCATGTCGCCATCATAACCCCTTCACCATCCTAACATTTCCTCTAATAAATTAAATAAATATAACATTTATTTGATTTATCCATCCCTTTTGCATTATTAAATAAATAAATTTTATTTATTTATTTAAATCCCCTTTCCTCTTAAAATAAATAAATAATTTTATTTATTTATTTTAATCCTCACATGCATCATAAATTAAATAATTTATTTTTAAATTATTTAATTATGACTCACCTACTTACCATTTCTATCTCTTAAATCTTCTTGAGTTAACTTGGCCCACCTTCCATTTCCAACTCAACTCATCTCTAATCACCTTCTATTTCTTTCTCAAGTGAACTCTTCCACTTTCTATTCTCTCTCCCAAGTTGCATAAGAAACTTTCCAATTTCATTATCACTCACAAAATGGAAGTTTCTATCCTTTCATTCTCTCATCTTTTCCTATAAATTCACCCATTTCCAAGCCATTTGGCATGGATGAACTCTCAAGTGCCATTACTCTACCAAAATTCCTCCTCATCCATCACCTACCTATCATCCATCATCAATCTACCTATCTTCTTCTCATCAATCTCAATCTTATCATCTCAATCATATTGCCATGCTGCAAATTGTGAGCAACCAACAAATCAACCATTCAAACAATCAACATGCATCCATCTTTCAAGATATCTAAGGTATTCGTAAAATTTGGGTAAGAAGGTAATTTGAATATTATGTTTTATCTTTCGATTTATCCAAATTTCCCGTGTATAGGAGTCATGTCACCAAGTCCACACACTTCATGAGGAAGGAATTCCTAGTGGTAGACTATGTTGTTTATTTGAGGTGTTGAATGTGGAGTGGTTGTCACTTGAACTATTGGAGAGAGAGAGAGGATGAGATATAAAGATAGATAGAGAGAGAGAGAGATCTAGATGGAGATGGAGAGATAGATAAAGAGATAGAGATAGAGAGAGTGAGAGAGATCTATATGGAGATAGAGAGAGGTGGGGAGATAGAGAGGGAGAGATAGATAGATAGATAGATAGAGATAGAGAGGGGAGAGGGATTGATCGAGAGAAATGGAGATATAGATAGAGATAGAGATGGAGTGGTATGGAGAGAGAATTAGAGAGGGGGAGATTGAGAGATTACATAGAGAGAGAGAGAGAGTAGATAGAGATATAGAGAGGGGGAAAGTGCACCAAGTTGGTATACAAAAAAAGTGGCCAAATGAGTAATTTTAGCAATAATGTGCTCACATTATGTTTAAATGGCCATAACATGATCAAATTTAGGCTTGGTGAATACCTAATTATTCTACAAATACAAGTAACTAAAATCTACATGCACAAAGAAGCCTATTTAGTCTATAAAATCTATGGAGTTTCTATAAATGGAACTATAATAATCAAATACTTGAGTAACAAGAATCATTGTACTAACAACTTAGATTGGTTCTTATAGCCCCCATCTCTACTCTATTAGAGGAGTCCATCTCCTTAATCTCACCACCTCTCTCTTTATCACCTCTTCATTTATTGCCTCTACATCTATTACTATATATTTTGTCATGGTGGTGGTGGTGGGATTGGTCTAGTCTACATCTATTGTTATGTCTGCCCCTACTCTCTACATGTCATTGCCCCTCTTAGGAATTGTGTAATGGAGATCTCAGGAGTTAATCGTGTTGATTATATCATTTTCATAATTGTGTCCCCCATTTCCCTTATATTTATGTATATTGGCTCTACATGAGGTAGTTTACAATATAGGATTTATCAAACTATTAGGCACCCTATCAACTAATTGCACCTCCACCATATTGATCATGTCCACAAATGAGGTGGTACTATTGCATGCCACTATTTATATGGAATCCCTATCCCATAGATCCACCATGTCCCATAGGGATCCACAATCATGTTGTAAGTAATCAAATTGACCCTCTCCTAAACTGAGTTGAAAAGTAGTCTTTGTTTCTTTCTTTGTCTCTTTGTCTCATTCTTTCTATTTTATCTTGTTCTCTCTCTCTCTCACTCTCTCTCTCATTCTCACTTACATTTTTCAATATTTTATTTGTTTCTCTTTTTCTCTCTTTTTATATATATTTGTTTCTTTTGTGAATTCATTCATTATTATTTATTTATGACTTTCGTTATATTTATGTATCTTGTTTTCATTCTATTCTTCTATTTCTCCAACTCTTTTTGTTTGTTTGTTTGGATATCATCTTATTTCCATCTCTCTCCATTTTGTTCTTTCTCACTTATTTTTTGCTAAACCTTTTCATTTCTATCTTTTACCATTTTTTGTCTCTTTCTTTATTTCTCTCATTCTTTCCAATTGTATTTCTTTTTACCTTTATTGCATTCTATACTTACTTCCTATTATATAATCTTCTTCTTTCTATCTTTCACCATTTCTTTTTGTTTCTTTCTTTATCTATCTCATTATTTCCCATTATATTTATTTCTCCTTTTTTCAATCTATATTTTATCTCTATGTCACATTATTATTGTCTTTTTTCTTTGTTTCTTTCTACCTCTTTCTTTGTCTCTCATTCTCTCAATTACTCTCTCTTCCCTCTTTTCTTTCATTCACTCTTTATTTTTTTTGTTTCTCTTTGTATCTCTTTTTTTATTTGTTTCACTCATTTTTATTTTTAATTATCTATATTTTATTCTTTTCTATTTCCTTCCTTCTCTATATTTTTTCTTCGCTTCTATCTTAAATTTTTTCTTTATTACTTATTCTCTATTATTTATCTCTTTATTTTTTTACATGCACCCCTCTCTCTTTCTTCATATATTTATTTACTTTTATCTTTCTCTATATTTTTGTCTACATCTTTCCTTTTTTTATAATGTTTATCTTTATCGCTATCTTTCTCTCTTTATTTTTTCCTTCTTTATATTTTTATTTGTTTCTTTCTCTCTTTCTAGGCATTGGACCATGGACCTTGGACCCTTGACCCTTGTTCAATGATGCCTAGAACTCTAGACCTTGGACCATTGAACCATGGAACTTGAAACTTGGATGTTATACCTTAGACCATAGACTTAAGACCCTAGAATGTAGAAAATGAATTCCATACCCTAAATCCTAAACCCAGAAACCATGGATTGTGGGTTGTAGACCAAGAAATCTTTACCTTGTACTTTAAACCTTGGACCCTAAATCTTGAATCCAAGACCTTCGATCCATAACCAAAAATTGAAAACCCTAGAAGCTAAACCTTGAACCCAAGACCTTGGATGCTTAACCCAAAATCTAAAAACTTGAACCCAAGACTATGTACACTAAACCCAAACTTAGAACGCTAAACACTAGAAACTTCAAACTTAGACCTCAAACCTTAAACTCTAGAACTTGCATTTTACAATTGGACCCTAGAACTTGGAAAATATACTTGGAATCATAGACATTGTATTCAATAACCATTGATTGTTGACCCTAGACCAAGAAACCTTTACCTTAAACCCTTGGACCTTGATTCTTGAACCCAAGAATTGTAAATCCATGATCCTAAACATATGACTGTGGACACTAGACCCTTTGAACTTGGATTTCAAATGTTGAACCCATGACTTGGACCTTGAACCTAAACCCCAAGACCCTAGACGCTTATAACTTGGACCTCAAACCTTGAGCCCTAGACCTTAGACACTTGATCATAAACCTTGAATTGAAGACCCTTGACATTAAATCCTGAAACCATGATCCTAGACATAAGACAATGAACACTAGACCCTTCAAACTTGTACATAAAACCTTGAATACATGACCCTACACCTTGAACCTAAGATCCTAAACCATGGACACCAAATCTTGAACATAAGACCATGTACACTAGACAGTCCAAACCTAGACCTAAACCTTGAATATATAACCACCAATTTAGTTGGGGTCTAGGCATGCTAGCCCACACTTATGTTCATGTTAGGAGTAATATATAAAAGGTTTTAGATCCCATTTTTTTAATAACTGGCAATTAGGGCATTCCATGAGAACACATTTCTTTGAGGCATTATGTCAAATAGTTCAGTGCCTTATCTATGCTTCCACATTTTATATCTCTATCTCTATCTCTTCCTCTCTATATCCATCTCTCATTGTCACTCTCATGCTCTCTATCTCTCCCTCTTTCCCTTTGTAGACACCTAAAATTGTCCTATTCCCAGATCAGACATTCACCTGTCATACTTCACTATTAAGTAGTTCTAAATATTTAATTAAATCAATTTTCCTCAACATATTAATTAAATAAATTTAAATTATTTATTTAATTAAAGATAATATTCCATTTCTTCAAAATAAATAAAATTTAATATTTTATTTATTTATCCATGTGTGTTAAATTAAATAATTTATTTATTTAATTTCCTATTATTCCCTCTCCTCCATAATTCTCTCAATCAATGTAGACAACTAATCAATCAAATTAGTTAACTAAATCAATCAAATCAGTTAACAAGTTAGTCAATCTAGTCAACTCTCCAATCAATTCACTTCACTACCCAATCAATTCAGTCATCTGATCAATCAATTCAGTCAACTGCTTAATCAAATCTGTTAACTCCCTTGATGCATGAGAGGGCAATGACACTTGTCCCTCTCTCAATGATTCTTAGCCATTGATCTCTTAGATCACCCACAACTGTTGATCTTCATCCCTGAAAGTCTATAAATTGAACATCCTTCTTCATTTTTTATCCTCTCTGATCTTCATATGACATCATGCTATAGAAATCACTCTAGATCTTATCATCCTCACATCACAAGGTCATGCTAACGAATAGAGCAATCCACATATCAAAGAGCAAAGAGCAATCGATTGGAGTAGGGTGAACTTCAATATGCTTGATCAGTGAAGTCAAATTTGTTTATGTAATAAGGAGGTGAATTGTACTTGATTTCAATTATCTTTCATTTATGTTTGAATTGCATATTTCACCTATCAAGCATAAAAGAACTCAACAACCAACTCAATACCAACAACCACCCAACCAATCTCAACAACCCCCAATTCAAACCAAAAACCACCAAACCAATATCAACAACCACAACCTTCATATAACACATCATCCACTATACCATCACCCATACAACACCAACAAAATCCCACTCAATCTTATGTGTCATCCCCCTTAACTTCATACCAACCAAGCACACATCATGTTACCCCTACATCATCCTATCCCACTTCTTCCATAGTTAACCCCTATCTATATCAATCCATACCTCAAGCACATCTAATCCAACCACACATCATGTTAACCCTACATCAACCTATCCCACTTCTTCCAATGTTAACCACTATCTATATCAATCCATACCTCAAGAACATCCAACTCCTTATCTTAACATTTCACCTCCTCACCAAATCCATTCACAAGGATATCGAGTGCCTTCATAATGAGAACACTCAAGTCTAAGTTACCCTTTGCACCAAAATCAAGTGTCCTTAAGCCCTTATAGTACCTTTGACAAGGGGAAAAATAATCTAGCTTATGCATCCTATGGGTACCCTACCTCATCATCTAATCAAATACCCATACAAGAGCCTCCTAGTCCTATCCTAACACCAACGTGTAATCCTATCATAGTCCATTGGTCCGTCAACCTTCTAATCCATCAAGCCCTTCATTACCATCTTCCCCATGTTACCCCAATCTTCCACCAAAGGATTCCTCAAAGATAACCCTAAGACAATTTATCCAAACAACATTGCTTGAGCTACCCCCAATAAAACCATCCAATTCTAATCCTAATCCATCTAATCCCACTATCCCTCTAGCTAGCCCAATTCCTAATCCATCCAATCCCATTATCCCTCCACCTAATCCTCATCCTAAGCCTACAACTCCATCCACCATTATTATCCATCCATTATATTGTTCATCCACCCATACACTGATGAAGGATGTGATCCAATGGCTATTAGCAATGAATCAACCATCTCCATGTCATCAAACACCTATCCAAGAACCTATCAAAGAGCCTTCAAACAACATGTCTAGTCCTCCAAATACATCATATAGTCTACAATGTGTAAATCCTACTGAAGAGTCTCTCACCATGCATCCAAGTCTAGATCCATTGTACTTTCATGTTGTTGACCATCAAGAGCCTATCAAGCCTACCTAAGATTCTCCCACTTCCACTTCCATTCAAGAAAATCAAGAGCTATGTCAAGCGTATAATCTAGAGCATGTGGAAACATTAACCCTTTATCTAAATAAAGATAAAAGCACCTCCATCCAACCCATCCATAATCTATATCTTTTCTATGATCAAGTTCCTAACTATGAGCAAGCAATTGAAGTTCAACCCATCCATAACCTTTATATTTTCTATGATCAAGATATTATCCATGATCATGGGCCTATCTATGAGAAAATTGATCCTATCCATAATCCCACAACTATCCATGAACAAGCTATCCACACTACTCCCATCCATCCTCCACCTAGTCCTATCCATGATCCAACAACACCCACTTTCCTTGATGAGACACTTGGACCCCAAGTAAACATAGATGATCAAACAAATAACATGGATCTTAATGAGCATAATGATAATCAAGATCCTAATAATCCTTCATTACCCAAAATCAACCATATTTCAAATCCACCATCATATCCCCTTGGTCTTACCACCTTCATCCATAAATGTTCCTCCTTAGGAGAGCAACAACCATTATCCACCACCTCATCCTCTCCATCAAATAATGACCTCACATCTAGTATCCAAAACACCTATAATCCCATTGTCCACCGCATACTCCCAAAAATGAACTATCAAGGTAAAGGCTTAGGCCTTCATGAACAAGGAATTTTGGAGCCCATTCATGTCAAAGTCCCTCCACAATCATATGTCCTTGGTTATATTCCTCAAGAAAAACAATCTCAAGATGTTGGTACTACCTCCATGCCTTTTGAATCCCCTCATTTCCATCATAATCACATCCTACTCCAAAAACCTATGTTTCCATTCCTCTTCCATTATCCTACAAATCCCAAAAGCATGTGACCATACACCTTCCTCCATCCACTTTACCTCCACTACTTCCAACTCCTAATGTCCATCCACTCTACCTCCACTTATCCCAATGCTTAATATCCCTATCATCCAATCCCCTTATCCATTTAGATCCACAAATCCACTTTTAATCCCTTCGTCCATAAATCCCCTCATGTTCCTAATCATGATCAACAAATGCACACTTTGACCAAAAATGAAGCTTCCACCAAGTCCATGGGATTCACAAATAAACATTTGGATGCCTCTACACATAAAGCCAAAAATCCTAAAGATCCTCATGCCTTAGGGCATCAATACAAAGAGTCCAATAAAAATCTATCCAAAAGGCTACCCAAGCCCATACTTTCACAAGAAAAGTCCAAAAATAAAATGGTTTGGGTCCCTAAGCAAAAAGAAATCAAGTCAAATGAAGCATCCACATCCCAAAAATCACAAGAATCCCAAAAACCTCACTTCATCCAAAAATCTCAAATTCCTTCATCCCACAAATCCCAATGCAAAAATCATAAAAGTCCTAAGTCTGTGTGGGTATCTAAAGTCCTACATCACCCATCCCCTAAGCAAACAAGCCCATTACTTCCTACACCTCCTTCTAATCAAAAGCTTCAATGTTTATCATGGTGTGTGCAACCGTTGGTCTCAATTCCTTTCTATTCCATAGCATTTACACATACCTCCATCTTCCCATCTTTAATCCATTATCCCACATATTTCACCCATCAATCCCTATAATCCATGCTTTTGCATAATCCACCTCATAATCCACTATCCTTCCATCCATAATCCACTATCTACATCCATCCTTGCATAGTCCTTCCATCCATAATCCACATCATAATCCACTATGTCTCATTCATCCTTACATAATCCACATCATAATCCATTATCCACCTAATCCATCTCCCTCTCATGCAATCCCCTACCAACATCTATGAGCATAATGACATTTGACATAGTCCATGTGCATCATCCATCTTTAAATGGAGCTATCACCTTTCAAATAACTAGATGCTTGAGTCCTTGTTGTCCATATCCACCTATTCCATCTAAGTATTTTAAAAAAAAATCAAAAAAGTAAAGAAAAATCCCTTCGTCTAATGGTGAAAACTTGGTAAATAGGCACCTTGGATAAGTACCATGATAAAAACCTGGCAAACAGGTGTCATGTGTAGGTTGACTATCTATGTGTCTTACACTTGGGGACATGTCTCATCCAACTTATCATTTTCTTTCTAACTACCTCATCCTATCATCCCATCTTACTATCCTTAGCCATTTATCCATCCATCCTCCCTTCCTCCTTTTGATCTTGATAAAGACATAGGGGCAAAATCATTACAACAAAAGAGGCAATTAGTGCCTAAAATAGAGTCAGAATTTAGTGCATTTGAGTTCATGAATTGGACACTTTACCGGTGCCAAACTTGGTGCCCAATTGCATTTCACTTTTGCGCCAGATTTAGCGTCAGATTTAGCGTCAGGTTTAGCGTTAGGTTTAGCGTCAAGTTTAGTGCTAGGTTTAGTGCCGAGTTTAGCACTGATTTTTTTTGCTTCCAGTTTGGCTTTCGAGTCTGCTTTTGGTTTTGCTTCTTGTGTTGCTTCCAATTTTGCTTCTAGGTTTGCTTCCAATTTTGCTTCCACTTTGGCTTCCAGTTTTGTTTCTAGTTTTGCTTCCAGTGTTGCTTCCGGTTTTGCTTCCACTTTGCTTCCAATTTTGCTTCCGATTTTGCTTCTAGGTTTGCTTCCGGTTTTACTTCCAATTATTCTTCCAATTTTGCTTCCAATTTTTCTTTTGGTTTTGCTTCCGGTTTTACTTCCATTTTTTGCTTCCAGGTTTGCTTCTGGTTTTGCTTCCACTTTTTCTTCCACTTTTGCTTTCAATTTTGCTTCCAATTTTGCTTCAAGGTTTGCTTACGATTTTGCTTCCAATTTTGCTTCCAGTTTTGCTTCTAGTTTTGCTTCCAATTTTACTTCCAGTTTTACTCCCAATTTTGCTTCCGGTTTTGCTTCCAGGTTTGCTTCCAATTTTGCTTCCACTTTTACTTCCACTTTTGCTTCCACTTTTACTTCCACTTTTACTTCCAATTTTGCTTCCACTATAACGTCACTTGTTGCTTCCAATTTTGATTCCATTTTTGCATCTTTTGTTGCTTCTAATATGGCTTCTATTATTGCATCTTTTATTGCTTTTGAAATTGCTTCCATTATTACTTCTTTGTTTGCTACCTGAATTGTTTCTACTTTTGCTTCCTAGATAATGCTAAGTTTTGCTTCCAAGATTGCTTCTGGTTTGCTTCTAGTTTGGCTTCCATTATTGCTTCCTTTTTTCCTTCTTAAAATGCTTCTTGTTTTGCTTACATTTATTAATTTAATATGTTTTATTTCAATTTAATTAGTTAAATATATCATGCCTCTTAAATAACTCATATGATTATAGAGTAAGCAATTTAATTATTTAACTCATGATTAAATAACAAGATAATTATTATAACATGATCATCATCTATAATTAAAACAAGTGAGTCAAATATATATAATTTAATTGAATTTGACAACATCCATCCTAAGCAGTAAATTAAAATCATCATACGTAATAAATATCCATCCAAAAATCATCGACCACTTTCAATATATATAAATTGACAAGTCAATATTGATAAGATCATCATCATATATAACTAAAACAAGTGAAAGACAAATATGCCAATAGATCGATAACACGTCAAAATCATACATGTTCAATAGTCGACATAAGTCAAAATGATACATGTACAAATGCTATAAGTAAAAATGATAAATTATGTAACTAAAAATGATACAAGTCAAGATGATACATGTCCAAATGATATAAGTCAAAATGATACATAAATTTATGATACGACTCATTAATATGGTACTGTAGGCCATGAAAATGATACATATGATAGTAACCATGAAAGAGGCATCATAACAATATATCAGCAATGATCCATGATGCAGTCTATATGATCATGAATATCACTAGCTACTACCAGCAACTGCCTCATCATCATCATCACAATCGTGATCATCATCATCATCATCATCATTGTCGTCATTGTCATCGTCATCGGCCTCGGTGTCTTTTGTATCTATGTCGTCATCATCCTCTGCCATGTGATCTATACCAGAACCAACATAATCTAGATCTATATCGTGAGGATCATCTTGATCTTCTGGAAGACCCATGTTCTGCAAAAAAAAACATTTAAAATGAAAATTTATTATTTAGTTCATGCAATAATTTATTTTTCAGTTATATATCTAATATTACAACATATGAAACGAAACCATAATCATATTACATCATATCAAAGTGCACATACCATAATAAAATTTCAAAAAAGTTACAGCTAATATGTCATTCCAATGATGTAAAACATGCAACAATTCTAATAAACGTTAGTAAAGATCATAAAAAAATTTGTTATACAATATAACTATCCACTGTAAATTCTATTGCATAACCTTAAGTGCCACAAATTGCTTGGTGCGTGTACGTTCTTTTTCACTATTAATCTAATAACCTACATTAGAAAGAAACATTAAAGAGTTTTTAAGTAGTGGTTGATTAAATTCTCTTATATGTCATTAAGGAATGCACAGTTTTTTTTTCAATAATTATTTATCTTAAGGTTCATGAGTAACCTTAAGATAAAGGTCTATTTTATTTGAAAAAAAAATGAAGTTAGTGCAATATGGCTTTATCTGGCCAATTTTAGAAAGAAACAATGTTAGCCCTATTCCCACTCACAGGTCTTCAATGTGAGCGGGAATAGGGCAAATTTAGGGATTTAGAAAGAAAGCTAAAATTTAGGGTGTCTTCAAGATAGCCAGCATGGGCAAGGAGGTCAACCATGCACACATAATGATCAACTATAGGTGTAATGCAATAAGGGTTACAAATGTGATTGAAGTATGTATAGATCTCATCCACTAAACCTGCATGGCTACATGCACTTAGAATATAAGCAAAGATTACAATGTTAGGATATGTTCCAGGGTACTTAATTAATTCAAAGATTTTGAGAGCATCCTTGCAAAATCCATTTTGTGCATATCCTACAATCATTGCATTCCATGAGATGACATCTCTTTGAGGAATTCTATCAAACAATTCACATTTTTTTGTCTATGATTCCATATTTTGTGCATATACTACAATCATTGCAGTCCATGAGACCACGTTTCTTTGAAGCATTCTGTCAAATAGTTCACATGCCTTGTCTATGCTTCCACATTTTACATACATGTCTAACAGGGCAGTTGCAACTACAACATCTGACAAAATTCCTCTATCTTTTATGTTTATGATGAACAAAGTGCCACACTAAGGGGCATACAACTACAAACTATCTAGTGGTGGGAGCTCAAGCTATTAATGCCACATAGTTCCCTCTTTCTCAACACATACCTAATTGCACCATATGTCATGAGACTCATAAAATTGTCCACTACTGCAAAAGTGAAAGGATGTTCCTATCAATTACTAGTGCAAGGTTTGTCACACATCAATCTCTTGAAGGCATGGATGCAAGTGAGTCCGAATGGAGGCAGGTAGAATGAGCGCAGAAGTACTACTAAAGTGCAAATTAGTTGCAGGCTTGACATAGTCTGTCCGCTCATTTGCTAGCCTTGGGATCTGCAAGCTTTGATGAAGCCTCTCAAGGATTCTATAAAATAAGAGGTCATTGTAGGAGAAGCAGGAGAATCCTCAAGGAGGATACAATGGTAGACTCTAAGAACAAACCTGCAAATGGAGGCAGTCTGGTGAGATGCGAATGTACCATCTTCCCATAGGTGGCAAAATCCTATGCATGGAATGGTGATCCTCGGGATTAGAGGTCAGGGGAGAACTTGCCCACAGGCTTCTTTTTAAGCTAAGGCGAGATTGAAGTAGATTATGCTATTTGTTCTCAAGAATGGTCCAAACGAAGTGATGCCTCAGCATTTTGGAGTGGAATACCACTACGAGGAGGATGAAACTAGAAGGCAACAGATTGCGTACATGTTCAACAAAGCCTCTGATGAAGAAAAAGTGGCCATCTTGAAAGTGATCGGGGCTGGTTTCTGGTCAGGAGGGCACATGCATGACAGACAAGTGTTGGAACATTTTTTCTAGAACTATGTATAGATTGTGGGAGCAAGTCTCTAGGGGCTAAGAGCTGCAATGAGATTGGTGAGGGAAGATCTGATGGACATGGTCAGGACTGCCATGGATGGTGTGGCAGTGGAGCCCAAACAGGGATTTTCTCTTGCCACCCTCAGCCTGAAAGAGGAGAAGAAGAAGGTGAAGCTGCACAAATCCTAGGCCCTCTACAAAAATGGTGTGGAGAAAGAAAATAACATAGGAGAGTTCTTGAAATTCTTGGAAGCCAACCTGAGTCTAATTGATGAAAATATAATAGCTAGGATGGTGGATATTGCTGAAGGCATAGGTTATATATATCACTAGATGTAATGTCTCATCTTTCTATGTAACTTTTTTTCTAATATTTTAATATAGGGAGCTACCCCCATATTTGGTAGTGCTTACCAAAAAAACCATTTCTTTGAGGCATTATGTCAAACAATTCACGTGCCTTGTCTATGCTTCCACATTTTGCATACATGTCTAACAGGGCAGTTGCAACTACAACATCTGACAAAATTCCTCTATCCTTTATGTATTGATGGATGTCCATACCCTACTCCAAAGCTCCCATTTTGACACGGGAAGGGAGGATGTTGGCAAAGGTTGTGAAATTTAGCTTTACACCAGCCAACTATATTTTCTTTAAAATTTCAAAAGCCTTTTCAACAAATCCATTTTGTGTATATCCTGCAGTCATTGCAGTCCATGAGACCACATTTCTTTGAGGCATTCTATCAAATATTTCATGTGCCTTGCCTATGCTTCCACATTTTGCATACATGTCTAACAGGGTAGTTGCAACTACAACATTTGACAAAGGAGGACTTAAGAATTCAGAAACCTGACCATACCAACTTGTGTGGATTTGATGAATGGCTTGTAACCATCAAATCCAATGAACTCTTAAATCATGCCTTCCTTAATTTGGACCAGCAATGTAGAGATAGTCCTCTATATCCATCCCCTTGGCAGTCTCAAGGGCCACCTTGAGACAAAAAATGCTAATGTACTATTATGACAGTTATGATTGTCCTCCATCATTTCATTGTGCATTTGAAACTTGAGATGAGGATTGGGGAGGTCTCCATTGGTATTTTGTCGTAGACAATTTTGGAATAGCATACCCCCATCTTATCAATAATGAAGATTATATAAATCTTGAATAAAACAAGAAAAAGCAATAATTTCCACACCTTTATATTTAATCTTCAGATCATTAGGGGGGTAAAAGCATGGAAAATACTCATGGCAAAATCTTTCAAATAGGCATATTCAAGTTTAGGCATTTCTGCAGACCCTAGGAAGCTGGATGTAAACTTAGTGGCTATAATTACCACCAAAAAGACTATCCCCTTTGTGACTATCACAAGGTAACAATGTCATGCTCTTTATGACAATCCCTTCTCCAATGGGTGATGGCCTAATAACATTTATCTCCTTTGTGATTTCAATGCCTCTCTAATGCACTATCATAGGAGTCTTGACAGTCCTTATGTATCAGTGAAGAAGGCTTCCAACAAATCCAAAAGGAGGTCTTAAGATTACATACAAAGTCCTAGCCTTCATACCCTAGTCACATATCACCCCTCTATGAAGACCTCAAGACTTTATGGGTTCCAAACATAACACAAACCCAGTCCTATATCACTGTCACTACACTAGGTCCCTTAAAATTCTTATATCAACCTTCCCTTGTCTGGCAAGGGTCTTGAAACTCCATTGTCCCTACTAGTCTGAACTTGGAATGGTCAATATAATGATTCTACTACAATGCATAGTTAGGGCTACACTAAGGAAGTCCTACCTACCCTAAGGAAGTCCTACCCACACCTAAACTATGATGTATCCGTGAGCTTATCAAGCATGATCTTATGATAGTGTTTGGACTGAACCTATATAGTTTTAGGGCATTCACACATCTTAGTTACAGTGTGGTGTGTGAGGAATTATTACTAAATGGTTGCTACCATGCACATAAACTATACACATATCTGAAGATTGTAATATGACATTATTGTGATGGAATCCTAGGTTGGAATGAAAGCTAGGCCTCAGACCATTTTAAATTGATTCCTTACAAAAAAATCTGATATGAGAGCCATTGTGTCCTCGAATACCATTCCACCAACCTGTGGACCTAGTGCAAGGTGTGCAACAAGTCTAAGAAGAGAAAACAACCTTCTTTCTGTCATACTGAGAACACAAAATAATGGATTTAAATCATGGAACATATATAATTGATATCTTTAATACATCTTCCATGCAAGTGAGTTTAAAACTGAAGATTTAGGTGTAGGAAAGGGCTTCTGAATAAATGTTCATTAGAAAATCAAGAAAACAAATGAGTGCAACTTTGATCTACTTGGAGTGCAACTTTGATCTTCCTTCAAATCACCCTGACTTCATAAGGAATCCAAAAATGGGATCTTAAGTCCATTAATTGAAGGCAGGCAAACAAGGGTTTTCTATTCATTATTAGCCTGTTAAACTTAAGCATATGAGATAGCATGGCACACACAAAATATTGTGGATAATGACCACAAGATTAGGTTAATTGCAACCACTTTTTGTAAGCAAGCACAAGACTAGTATACTCATTATGATCCTAATGGCACCAAGAATGGTCCCCAAAGATATAAGAGTAATCATTTGTCATCTAAGAGAAATCTTACATTTAAGGGTGTTGACTATGTGCCTCAAGAGCCATATTTTTGGTATGGTGTAGAGCTAGTAAAAAAAATGCAATGGATGAGAATTTAATAAACCAATCCCCTGTACCCTAATTACAGTGGAAGAAACATTTACCCACACAACCATTTAATATGTGTAATAAGTTATACTATTGATTCATGCACAATTTTCTTAACCCCTTGATTTTGCAAGGGTTATTGTGGGTTCATCCTTAGTGAGTATATCCATACATACAAGAAAACAAATACTAAGAAGTGGTGCTTCAATCCCATAGAGGAAATGCTTACTGTGTCACTTGTCTAGGTATGGCTCTTACATTTCCTTAAGAACTTTGGAGTACATACAATCTAAAGGCAATAGACAACTCTGATGGAGACTTCTGTAATTACTGATACCCCCATTGAATCCTCTGAACAATCCCTATTGCATACAAATGATGAAGGATACCTTCTACAATTTGATGGGAAAACCATGGGAAAAGATGCCTGTTGATTAAAGCCTGGGTGAAATGATAGTTTGAAGACTTGGAAGCATAGAGACAAAATGCACACTTATATGATTGTTCTATAAAGGTAAAAAGGTGCATTCATAATGAGAGTGACTAAATTTCAAATCTCAACACTACAATAAGGTAAGTAGGAGGACATGTGCACATGTCCAGGACTGCAAATAATGGGACAATTGAATGGGATCTAGGGCCAACAATGAAGCACTTTAAAACTCATCCTATGCACCAATAAACAACTCAACACAAGAAATGCAAATTGACATATTAACACAACAATATCCAACTAAGTTATTGAAATTCAACTATTGATACCTCATTCTCCATCCAGATTACAAAATCAGTCCACTTTTTGCTTTGTAATATTTCCTTTTCAAACTGGCTTGGATGCCGATCATATTTCTCCTCTTGTCAAAACATGGCATATGGACTAGTTAAACTAATTAATATGCAATCATTTACTTTTTTCCTAGGAAATAAAAAAAATATCATTTAACTTATTAAATATACTTACAAATGTACAGATCAAGGCCTATAAACCTTTTTGGCCACTGTGATGTATGGCACGAAGTTTGTCAACCCTAGCCTTGGTGGCCTTGTCCTGAAACATATACTAATTCTATTTAACTATGCAAAAATAAAATTTAAAAATCATTTAATAAATTTGATATAATCTTATGAGCAAATACTCTCCTCACCAGACTTCCTCCATGCATTGGACTTCTCATATGCTTTTACAAGCTCTTTCCATACTTTCAAACTTACATCAATTGGCCTTTTTTTGAGCCTTAGCTCGGGAGAGAGTTTTTGTTGAAAGTATGGGCCTAACCAGTGTTCTCATTGATGTCAACATACTCCTATTGCATTAATGATAAGGATTGGATGAGTTGTGTGTTGAGGATATTGAGAAAATTAGTCTTAATTAGGAATAGTGAAGAACAATGATGACAGTCAGATAAAAATCCAAGATAGGATGAGGATTAGAGGATGCGGATTAAAGGGTTTGTAGATATGTGTCTCAAGGTGGTGCAATACAGATTTTAGAGGTCTGTATGAAGATATGAAGAAGTTATGGTTGTTCAAGTTAAACCGGTTCTGGCAGGTGCTCAGTGGTGACAGAGTGATACAGACAGGTCCAGTGTGATCCGAAATAGCATTATCCTACTCTACAGATTTGAGGGAGTGTTGAGGAAGTCCTTGTGAAGTGTTAACTAGTTTGGTTCATTGGTTGAAGGTCTGAAAGAATCCATTCCTTTGTGACAGTGGTGACAGACTGTGTTCTTGAGGTTTTGGATGAAAGAGAGAAGGATTTCAGTATGCAGATGAAGTGTGGATGTTCTTGGTGATTCAAGAAATCTTGTGAAGGTCCTTGGATCGTGTCCAATTCATGTTGGTGGTCCGCATTGGAGTTGGACCTTGCAATTGAAGAATAACTTCTAGATGATGGTGTTCTTCCTGAGACTAGTCGACCGGATGAGTTACACATCTTGCGGATGTTCTTGTAGATGTTTACCAACTTAGATGATTATTCCTAAGTTGATATATTGTATAAATAAGGGGTTACGAAGTCATTTCAAAAGTGTCCTGGTAGAGATGAGTGTGTGGTAGGAAGGAGGAGAATGAAAGGCAAGGAAGAAGCATTGGGCTTAAATGGAACTAACTCAAGCATGGTGAAGATGCTATTTTCCAGTTCAAGTATGTGATACTTATTCTTTTGTAGACAATGTGTCTCTTGTAGACAATGAGCCTCTTGTGAGCAGTGTGCTCGAGTAGTGAGCCCTAATTGGCATGTGCCATTTTGTTCTTACTATTCTTCTAACAGAGAATACAATCTTGGATTAACCACCCCGTGGTTTTTCCCTTAACCGGGTTTTCCACGTCAAAATCTTGGTGTCTTATGTGTTGATGTGTTTCTGGTTTTGAATTAAATGCATTATGTTTCATGATTGATATACTGCTAATCACTAAAAGGATTTAAGTGTGTAATTGGGAGAAAGTTTTGGACAACTGATTCACCCCCCCTCTCAGTTGTCTTCCCTAAGACTAACAATTGGTATCAGAGCCAAGTTCCTCTAAAAGGAGCTTAACCGCTTGACAAGATCCAGGATGTCGTCCTACAAGAAGGATAGTTTGAAGTTTGATGGAACAAATTTCAATCTTTGGAAAAGTCGCATGACATGTCACTTGAAATGTATGGCAATGCAGTACTGGAACATGGCTTCAACGAAGTATACTCCTCCACAGGGTGGTCTGAAATCTCCAACTGAGATCACAGATGCTGAAAACAATCTGCGGACTATAGAAGCTCTTCTAAGTGCATTATCTGATTCAGAGATTTCAAATGTTGTTGACCTACCAACTACTTTTGAGATTTGGAAAAAATTAGAACTTCTACATGAAGGAGACATGTATGTCAAAGGTGCAAGGTTACAAAGTCTGAAACGAAAATTCAAAAATCTGAAGATGAAAATATCACTACTTTTATGCCAAGAGTAAATGAGCTTGTTTGTGGAATTAGAAATGCTGGTGGAGTCTTGGATGAAAATGAGATTGTTGGCAAAATTATCAAATCCCTTCCTGCCTCTTATAAGATCAAGGTTACTGCCATTTAAGAATTCATAGCTCATACAACTATCACAAGAGATCAATTGGCTGGCAAATTGGCTGCATTTGAAATGACTGAGATTGGAGATGATCCCCCCAAGACTGAATCTACATTCAAAGCCAGTGCCTCTGTAAAAGGTAAACAAAGGTTTGATCTAGGAGAGAACTCATAAAGGAAACTGTCATGGTATGAAAAAGCAAGAAAAGACCTAGAAGAAGAAGTAGAAACTGCTCAACTTGAAGCCCTTATTGCAAAAAGGCTGCCAAGAGGATCCAATAAGTATGAAGGAAAATTGCCTTTTAACTATTTTAACTACAATAAGATTGGTCATTTTGCCTCAAGATGTCCGGAAAGATTTTCAAGGCAAAATCCTAACAGATCAAGGTTCCAAAAGAATTGTTACTATGTTCATGAAGAAGATGATAATGAAGGAGTAATAGATGATGAATCAGAGACATGAAACAAATCCAGAAGTGAATGGGTATTTATTGCCATCAAGGAAGAAGAACCAATATCCTCTGTATCTGTCAATCATAAAGTTGTAGAAAGAGCTCTGGCTGCCCAAGTTGAAGAAAAGGATGACTGGGTCATTGACAGAGGATGCTCTCACCATATGACAGGTGACAAAAACAAATTCATAGATTTGGAAAGGTATGAAGGAGGAGTAGTAAAGTTTGGTGATAATTCTGCTGGTAGAATTAGAGGAAGAGGAACTATTTCTTTTGATGGAAGGAACAAAACTGGTAATGTACTATGAGTTGAAGGTTTGAAGCACAATCTTCTCAGTGTTGGACAGTTGGTGGACAAAGGCTATGATCTCTGGTTCAAGAATGGAAAATGCAAGATCTTTGAAAGTTTCAAAACATAGATTGCATCTGGTACCCAAACTAAAGGTAATATCTTCCACTTGGTTGGTATTGGTAAAATTTGTTTATTTGTTCAAGTTGATTAGAGTTGATTATGGCATAGGAGAATGTGTCATGTGAATTTTGATAATATCATCAAGATAAGCAATACTCAAGCTGTAAGAGATCTTCCAAAATTGGTGAAACCTACAAATAGCTTGTGTAAAGAATGTCAGTTGGGCAAGCTAAGCAGAGTCACATTCAAGAGTAAGGAACTATTTTCTACTAGATTATTGGACTTAGTTCATACTGATCTTTGTGGCCTGGCAAGAACCAGGAGTGTGCAAGGTGATAGATACTTCATGTTACTAATTGATGACTATTCCCGAATGATGTGGGTAACCTTTCTGAAAGAGAAATCAGAAGCTCTTGAGAAATTCAAAATATTCAAGGCTATGGTAGAGAATGAAACCGGATTAAAACTAAAATGGCTAAGGTCTGATAGAGGTGGGGAATTCACATCCGGTGAGTTCTTAGAGTTCTGTGAGAAACATGGAATAAAGAGACAATTGTCTACTCCTAGGACTCCACAACAGAATGGAGTAGTGGAAAGAAAGAACCAGACCATCTAGGAAGCTTCTAGGACCATGATGATGGAAGCAAATGTTCTTCAGATCTATTGGAGAGAAGTTGTCAGCACTGCAGTCTATACTCTCAATCAAGTTCAAATTAGAAGCAATACCCGTAAGACTCCTTATGAACTTTAGTTTGGCATCACTCCTACTGTGAGGTATTTCAAAGTTTTTGATAGCTAATGTTACATTAAAAGAGATGAAGATCCAAGAAAGTTTAATGCTAGAAGTGATGAAGGAATATTCTTGGGTTACTCTACTCAAAGCAAAGCATACCAGTGTTATAACAAGAGACTGAGAAAGATAATAGAAAGTACAAATGTGAAGGTTGATGAGGGAATTGAGAAACCCTCAAGGTTTTATGAATATGATGAAGATGATCAGAATGGTGTTCTGATTCAAGGAGCCCAAACCTCTTCTAAAAGTCAGATTCAAACTGATCTGGTAGATCAGGAAGAAGAGATGAGTTATAATGAGCCTGATCAAGAATTAAAAGTGCAAGAAACTCCCAAAGTTTGAAGGTATGTAAGACTGAACCACTCTAAAGATCAGATCATAGGTGACAAAAGAAAAGGTGTGCAAACTAGAAGGAGAATTACTCAAAATTCAGATGAGTATTTTCTGATTTCAAAGATTGAACCTAAGACAATAAATGAAGCCTGCAATGATGAAAACTGGACCAAAGCAATGGAGGAAGAGCTGATACAAATTGAGAAAATCACACTTGGGATCGTGTTCCCAGGCCTAGAAACAAGAATGTGATTGGAACCAAATGGGTCTTCCAAAACAAACTGAATGAAGTTGGTGAAGTAATCATAAATAAAGCCAGATTGGTCTGTAGGGGTTACTCTCAAATAGAATGAGTTGATTTTGAAGAAACTTTTGCTCCGGTGGCAAGAATTGAAGCAGTCAGATTATTTCTTGCTTTTTCTACTTTCAAGGATTTCAAGGTATATCAGATGGATGTCAAGTCTGCCTTCCTGAATGGTGACTTGGAAGAAGAAGTGTACATAGAGCAACTAGATGGATTTCAATTGTCTGATCATGATGATATGGTCTGCAAGTTGAAGAAAGCACTGTATGGATTGAAGCAAGCCCCAAGAGCCTGGTATGAAAGATTGGATAAGCATCTTTTGAAGATTGGTTTTAACAAAGGTACTGCTGACAATAATTTATATTTCAAAATTGATCATGAAAACATCTTCATTGTTGAAGTGTTTGTTGATGATATCATTTTTGGAGGAAGAGATAGTATGTGTAAAACTTTTGCAAATCAAATGAAAAGTGAATTTGAGATGTCCATACTTGGTGAAATGAATTTCTTCTTGGGTCTGCAAATCACTCAAACAAAGAAAGGAATCTTCATTTCTCAGACCAAATATGTGAAAGAATTGTTGAAGAAATTTGGGATGGAAGACTCAAAACCAATGAATACTCCCATGGCAACTAGGTGTAAGTTGAGCAAGGATGATGACTCTCCCAAGGCTGATCAGAAAAAGTATAGGTCAATGATTGGAGGACTATTGTATCTTACTCAAACTAGACCAGACATTATGCAGGTTGTTGGTCTTGTTGCTAGATTTTAGGTTGATCCTAGAGAATCTCATGTCATGGCAATCAAGAGGATTTTTAGATATCTAAAAGGGACAGTTGAGTATGGTCTATGGTATTCTAGAGATCATGATTTCTCTCTTCATGCATATACAGATGCTGATTGGGCAGGAGATGTGGATGACCGGAAGAGTACCAGTGGTGGAGCATTCTTTTTGGGAAAGAGATTGGTTTCTTGGCTAAGCAAGAAATAAGAGGCAATATCTCTGTCCACAACTAAAGTACAATATATTGCAGCAGAAGGTAGTTGCACTCAAGTTTTATGGATGAAGTAGATGCTAAGAGACATTAGAGTGGAGTATGAGGAGCCCATCACAATTTTTTGTGATAATTCAAGTGCAAGAAATATATCTAAGAATCCAGTGTTGCATTCAAAGACTAAGCATATATCTATCAAGTTTTACTTTTTGAGAGAGCAAGTGAACAAGAATGAAGTCAGATTGGAGACTGTGCCTTCCAAGGATCAGATTGCAGACATCTTTACTAAACCTCTACCTAAGGACTCTTTTGAGTATCTCACAGAGAAGTTAGGGGTTATTGCCCCTCCGGTGATGAACTAAGGTGCACTAATGTACATCAGTCCAGTAGATATCACAGTCATATCTTGTGGTCTAGATTGATGATGGGGAGCTGCTACTCAGGGGGAGCAGCAGGTATGATTCTGAAGTGGTGAAATTGCAAGTATGTGCCCTTTGCCATTGATGTCAAAGGGGGAGAGAAGACATGTGAAAAATAAGTGGTTGCTAATCAAAGGGGGAGTAGTAAAGGGAGAGAAGACATGTGAATGGTTGTTGCTAATAGGGGGAGTTGTGACAGTAAGGAGAAGTTCTTGTCTTGATGGTCAAAATAGTTTTTCATATCATATGTTGTCATCAATGACAAAGGGGGAGATTGTTGCAAGTATGGGCCTAACTGGTGTTGTCATTGATGTCAACATACTCCTATTGCATTAATGATAAGGATTGGATGAGCTATGTGCTGAGGATATTGAGAAAATTAGTCTCAATTAGGAACAGTGAAGAACAGTGTTGACAGTAAGATAAAAGTCCAAGATAGGATGAGGATCAGAGGATGTGGATTAAAGGGTTTGTAGATATGTGTCTTAAGGTGGTCCAGTAGAGATTTCAAAGGTCTGCATGAAGATCTGAAGAAGTTATGGTTGTTCAAGTTAAACCAGTTCTGGCAGGTGTTCAGTGGTGATAGAGTGATATAGACAGGTCCGGTGTGATCCCGAATATCATTATCCTATTCTGCAGATTTGAGGGAGTGTTGAGGAAGTCCTTGTGAAGTGTTAACTAGTTTGGTTCATGGGTTGAAGGTCCGGAAGAATCCATTCCTTTGTGACAGTGGTGACAGACTGTGTTCTTGAGGTTCCGAATGAAAGAGAAGGATTTCAGTATGCAGATGAAGTGTAGATGTTCTTAGTGATTCAGGAAATCTTGTGAAGGTCCTTGGATCATGCCCAGTTCGTGTTGGTGGTCTGCATTAGAGTTGGAGCTCACAATTGAAGAATAACTTCTGGATGATGGTGTTCTTCCTGAGACTGGCCGACCGGATGAGTTACACATCTTGCGGATGTTCTTGTAGATGTTTGCTGACTTAGATGATTATTCCTAAGTTGATATATTATATAAATAAAGGGTTGCAAAGTCATTTCAAAAGTCTCCTAGTAGAGATGAGTGTGTGGTAGCAAGGAGGAGAGTGAAAGGTAGGGCAGAAGCATTGGGCTTAAATGGAACTGACTCAAGCATGGTGAAGATGCTATTTTCTAGTTCAAGTATGTGATACTTATTCTTTTGTAGACAGTGTGTCTCTTGTAGGTAGTGAGCCTCTTGTGAGTAGTGTGCTCGGGCAGTGAGCCCTAATTGGCATGTGCCATTTTGTTTTTACTATTCTTCTAACAGAGAATACAATCTTGGACTAATCACCCTGTGGTTTTTCCCTTAACCGGGTTTCCCACGTCAAAATATTGGTGTCTTATGTGTTGATGTGTTTCTGGTTTTGATTTATATGCATGATGTTTCATGATTGATATACTGCTAATCACTAAAAGGATTTAAGTGTGTAATTGGGAGAAAGTTTTGGACAACTGATTCACCCCCCCTCTCAGTTGTCTGCCCTAAGACTAACAATTTCTTTATCTTCTCTGTTTGGTTGCACCAAAATCTCTTGTAGTTTTGAGACATTCATAGCTTTATCTTCTTTACAGACCAACCTGTGCCAAATTTAGTCTCCATGTCTTGGATAACTACTTTTTGTAGGTGAATGGGTATCTTTGAGAATGGCAAATGTAGATGGTCTTTGAACCGTTGAAGGCATGATTCCTTCAACCTATTCACAAACATTTTTCCAGCATCTGTCATTCAGACTTCCCCTAAAACCACATCATATTCTATCTTGGTATCGTAGGTACCAATGCAAGAAACATGGTGTGGTGGTTGAAGAAATCTGTGTCCCAGGAGTGGGTGGGACATTGGAAGCCTCTGTTCCATGTTCCACATTCTTAGAGGTTATTATTATTGATTTCCTCCTGGATCTTTTGCTTGATCCAGGACTAGTTGGGGAATCAATTGATTCCTTTTGACACTGTTGATTTGGTTGTAATGTTTCAAGGGCTTTAGCAGATCATTTTTCTATGTATCTAGCAAGCATTGTCAAGTCCACACCATCCAATTTCTTCACTACCTCTACCCCCAATATGGAAGCCAATGCCTCTTTATCTTTGTCAATCTCATGTCCCTATATATATATATATAATTTCTTCTTTTAAATTTACAAATAATAAACTAAAAACTAAAAATCAAAGAAATAATGGAAACATTTACAAATCTATAAATTGACAATGAATTACCTCATTGTGGCCAGAGTCTGCTCCCTTTGCTCTCTTCCCTCTATTGCTTGACATTTTGAAGCGACCTAGGGAAAATTATTTTCATTCAGTCTATGGAGGCAAATGAAGTACACACTGCCAGGTATGAAAGTTTTTGTCTAGTTTTTCTGTATTCCTCAAAGTTTTTGACCTTTACTTTGTAGAGCAAATCATGAAGTTATTTTCCTATGAATCAATTGCTGCCTTGGGAGGGAATCTATAGTTCTGGGCCTAATTTTAGTTTTCTCACCCTTGTCTCAAAATCCCTATCTCCTCATATTGTCTTGACCAACCTCTGTTTTAGTTTGCTCACACTCATCTCAAAAGCCCTAATTTTAGTTTGCTCACACTTGACTTGTCTTAAAGCACTCAACTACTTTTTTAGGAAGGAAGTAAGAAAGTTGTCTTCAGAGAAAGGTATTGATGGGAATGATAAGCGAACCTGGGCATTGGGGTTTGAAAAGTGTGTTCAATGCAGAGGAAATAATACAATGTCTACAATTTTACCCTCCTCCTTTGCAACCACATGAGACTTGAATGATTTGCCTGTAAAAAAAACAATATTCACAACCCTTTCTTCACAGTCCTCTCCATTTAATTGAAACAAAAATATTTTTTGGAATGAAATTTTTTTATTGTAACCTTACCTATGGTGTCACATACTAAATTGAATTTCTCATCTACATGCTTATTTTTCCCTTTTTTCTCCTCTCTTTGCGCAACATTTTTCTACTTTTTTCTCCTCTAATTCACACTTCGGTTTTCTCCTGTAATTATCAAATTTCTCATATAATTCAGGTAGGAAGCTTTTATTTTTTGTTTTTGATTTATTACTCGGTGCTTTACTCAACATAGTTAACGTCGACTTTAGCACCTACTTTTAGGCCTAAATGTAATCATTTTGGGTCATCAAAGGCAGCGTGAAGTGTGACTAATTTAGCGCCAATCAATACGTTTTGGTTGTCCTTGTGACATTACTCTCTAGATATATATCTCCTCCTTATAGTGACAAGGTTTCAAGAACATGACAACTTAGGTAAGGTATCAACTTGTCTCTTTAACCTCTAGATTGTCATTTTTCAAGAATTGATCTCATTGAAATGCAAAGACAACATGTTGATTGATGACTAACTATATTGTTACTATGCTAGTGACTTAACCTGGTCACAAGATTAATGAGACAATTTTATAGTAATAACTCTATGGATGCATACCTAGCTATCCTAGGTGTACTATGACAATAATTTAATGTTACTGGTGTTGCTTTTAAACCTCCTATGGTTGTTACCTATGCCTCATGGTATGACAACCTCTACAATGTTAATTATGATATTCATATGATGGTGAATATTGGAGCAATGGTTTGGATGACCTAATAACATTTGTGATAGTCCTTTGGGGTTGTGATAGACCTTTTGGGTTGTAACAATACTTAGGACGATTGTCCATCAGCTATAACAAGGCATAATGATGGTCCTTGATATCATCCCCCTATAATGATAGTAATCCACTATATACCAACAATTATATAACTTATAACAATCCTAATGGTTGAAAGATGATCTTTGATACCCCTATTAATAGTCAAGGCAAAATTTTAAGGTGGTTTCTATAATAGCATTTTTTAATAATAAATGATTACCTAACTTATAATGTTAGCAATGCCTTTTCTTATTTTTGTTAGTCACAGTCCTATATCATATGGTGGCTACCCTTTATTCCCATATCAGTCCATTGACTTGCTAATAAAGATTCTAAATCATTGTTAGTACAACATTAAGTGGTATTTGGACGATAGCAATGATATGACAACCTTTGAATCCTCATGATCCCACTACAATAGTAGATCAACACTATGATGGTCAAATATGAAATAAATGACAAATATGAGAGTCAAATATGAAATAAATGTCTTTTTTATGTGAATTTGTAGTCATCTTGTAATCATAAGATTTGAGCTCTAGTTGTCAAGATTCTGCGTGTAAACTTTTTCTGAAGAGAAAAGTATTGCAATGTCCTATTTTGTTTTTCATAGTGCGTCTTAATGAAAAGCGAGTGTATTAACAAGATAAATTAAAGAATATTCTCTTGGTCCATAGCTGTTATGTGACTATTGTCATTGTTGTGTATTACAGGATCTAGAGGAGGCCATGGAGAGAGGAGGTGAATGGCGTAGAACTACTAAATCACAGAGAGGAAAGTGGGTGGAAATAGATATGAGAATGGAATCTGT
Organism: Cunninghamia lanceolata; assembly: GCA_027924645.1. Taxonomy (NCBI): domain Eukaryota; kingdom Viridiplantae; phylum Streptophyta; class Pinopsida; order Cupressales; family Cupressaceae; genus Cunninghamia; species Cunninghamia lanceolata. Next base: position 11,609,550 of record BSBN01000389.1, read on the forward strand.
AGATACAATAGAGGTAAGAAGAGAAAGCAACCTCAACCAAAGGATGAAGGTGTTTATGAATTCACAAATGCTACAACATAGAGGAGATAAAGTCATTTTTTACTATGTTGTGTATTATAGGGGCCAGACGAGGCCATGGCAACAGATCGTGTCATATCAAATGAGGACACAACAGATGAAGTGGGACATCAGGTACTCAAATCTAATTTCCTTAGGAAAAAAAGATTTGATGGCATTTTGTGATACGTCCATCTTTTTTCACAGTATTATTGAAATTTGTAATGTATTTTCCAATCTTGACATAAATTAATGCATGTTGTTGAATATTTTAGTTGGAAATTGGAGCAAATGCAGAGCCTGAGCGTTCAACTAACAAATGAAAAACATATGTACGTGGACATGGACCTAAAACTGTTAAATCACGTAGACGACAGTGGGTGGAAGAGGATATGACAATGGATCCTGCAGACACAACAAATGATTGCACTGAACAAGAGGTTAGTCAGGACTATAGTCCATGGGATGAATAGTTTGAGAAAATTGTTGTTTGTGGATGTTCTATATGTCATGGAAAGAAACAATTCAAACAAGCAATTGTACAAAGACATTACATATATGATGAGCTTCCAGTCAGTAGTATGCCTCCTACAATTGATTCAAATTCAATAGGAATTGTGGTAAGCAATTTTCTAAATTGATATAAATAACATGTATACTTCATTTAAACATTATTTTATATTATTTAAATAACTAATTTTTTTCTTAATGGATACTTGCAGGATAAAGTTCTTGGCTTAAATTTTCTTGGATCACTGACTTCCAGCCTAGAGGGCAATGATCATTTATCAGATGATACATCTAACAAAAATATGTGCCAATATACCAGCTTGGAAGATGAGGAATTGATAAAAATAAGCAACAGAACAAGAACCGGTTTAAAGATGCATAATTTGCTTAAAGACAATGGAAAGGTGGACTACATACCCTATGAGAATGAATGTGATGGAGATGATGACTTGCCCCTGAGTTTGAAATCAATTTACAAAGAGGCATTTGATCATCGACTATATTGTGCTTGGCCTAGTGATCAACAACTACCTAGAGTGTATGAGGTGTTTCAATTTTGGGGATACAGCTACATGATACAATCCTCCAATATTCATGGAGCGAATCTAGGCCTATTTATTGTCCAAAATGTACATGTGGGATCTAAACATAGAAACAATTCAGAACAAACCAATAGGAGATTAATCCCATATTATGGTCCATCATATTACAGTGGTGAATGAAGAAGGCTAGCAGAATATAAGCCTAGCATGTCAGCATATGGTCTAAATTCGAATATGTATACACATTGTCTCTAATTGGAAAGTGGAAAAGAAATGAATAGAGGTCATCTTATGTATATAGATGGATGTGCATACACACACAGAAATATTGCAGGATTTACAAGTAGTAGTAAGGGAAGGGACCCTACTGTAAGACCGAATTGTCAATTTGTTGAGGTTATAAATGATAAAGATGGAGATATGGAAAGAGAGGTTGATAGAGTGATAATGGTTGAGGCTATTGTGGACATTACCATTAGGGATGAGTTATTGATTGATTACCCCTTCTTAAAATGCACTCCTACGCGAAAGAAGAGGGAAGAACAAGGTCTCCCTAAGGATGTTCTTAAGGGCAGAAAAATAAAGAATAATAAATGAGTGTGGACTAATGTTTTATAAACTATGTTGTCAAAATTGTGTTTTATTTAAATTATTGTATAAAAAAGGTAGTCTATAAAATAATGTTCCATTATTCAATTGATGTATATATTTTCATACAATTTATATTTTTATTTTTTAAGCCATATTTGATTATATTTCTTTGAAATTGATACATTTATGATTTATCTAATTGTTGCCAAATATTAAATAATGCTTGTGTTTGTTGATAGGTAGAAGATGATGAAACACATACTAATACCCAAGATCCAATTGGGTTATTAAGATTTGGACGAGATGATCCAAACCATCCTTTAAACAATACTAGGGCAAAAAGAGTATTTTTGAAGAGAATACTACTAGCTGAAAATTTTGAAGAGCTGATGAGATCCGCATACACTGATGACATGCCACCTAGCCTTAATGATGATGATCATGATAGTGAAAATGCAGTGCATGAAGAAGGATTGAATGAAATTCTTACAGATTTCTTTGGGGATGAAAACAATGATGACAATAGTGATCATATGGTTGATAGTAACAATGATAGCAGGGGTAATTACCACCAACGTAATGTTGATGATAACAACCTAAAAGACTCCATCAAGCAAGCAGCCAAGACACCCATGTTCAAATTAGGTGCAAGTGGAAACTCAAAACTAGCATGCACATTAATATTATTAGAAATCAAGTCACTATTTGGTTGGTCAGACAAAGGATTCACTACCCTACTAAAGTGAGTTGAAATCTATTTCTTACTATGCAATTGTCAATTGGTGTACATAATTCATAAACATTCATCAACTTCATTTATATTTCTTTAAGGGGATTTTAAAACCATATATTGTATATAAATAGTCCTAGTATAGATTGACATATCAAACATGTTCATCATAATTCAAACATTCAATTGATTTAATCTCTGGCAATCTTACAGGGCACTAAAAACTAAAATATTCTATGAAGAGAATGTGTTGCCATCAACTTGCAGAGAGGCGCGTCTGTTGTTGGTTGAGTTGGGGATTGAATATAAGCAAATTCATTCATGTAAAAATGATTTCATTTTATACAGAGATGAATATCAAAACAAGGCAGAATGCCCTATATGCAAAGAGAAGAGATATCATACAGATGTACAAGGTCCTACAGTTCCAAAGGTCTTACATCACATGCCAATTATACCTAGACTTCAACGAATGTTTCGTTGCAAGTCACTTGCACAATTGATGGACTAGTATGCAAAGAATAGGAGTAAAGATAGATTCATGCAAATTCTGGCTGACTCCAAAGCAGTGAAACACATAGAGGAAAAATGGCTAAGAAAATTCAAAGATGAACCCGTAGTATCAGGTTTGGTCTTGCAATTGATGGAGTGTGCCCATTCTCTTTCCTGAGCTCAAATTATAGTGTTTGGCTAGTCAGATTGATAGTATACAATATTCCCCCATGGATGAGTGTTAGAAAGGAGAACCTTGTGCTGACTCTCATTGTTCCAAGAAAACATCAAGTTAAAAACATGGATGTTTATCTTGTGCCTTTTATTGATGAGATGCAACTACTATGGAAAGGCATGAGAATGTATGACATATCATGTCTCCCATCAAATAGGTCCTTCATGTTGTACGGTGTGCTATGTTGGACTATTCATGATTTCCCAAGACTTGGTGTTTATTCTGGTAAGATAAAATATTTACATATTTACACTCATAATTTATTTTTATCCCAACTTTCATACTTAGTTTTACACTATTTTTTTGATGTTATTAACATTACTTATTGAATTGCAAGGCTTCAAACAAAGGGGATATTTGCATGTCCAAGATGTGTAGAACAATTTCAAGGGCAGTATTCTAAAGATCTACATAAATTTATTTACGCAAACAACATGGTTTTCCTACCACTAGATCATAAGTTTAGAAATCGCCTGAACAATCAATTTGATGGAAAAGTTGAAAATAGAGGCCCTCCCATGATTATGGGTCCAGGTGATTGGGTTTAGAAGTATGAAGATGTAGAATTGAAAGGTTGGGAGGATTTTTTTGATTGGGGTGATTCAATTGAAGAACCAGAACAAGTTGTAGTTAATATGCCAGAAGGAATGAAAAGGAAATCCATATTTTATGAGCTCCATTACTGGAAGGATCTATTAATATCTCACGTATTAGATCCTATGCACATCTTCAAAAATGTCCCAGATTCTATATTTTGACATATATCAAGCAAAGAGAAGGACACCTTGTCTTCGAGGAGAGCTATTGCTCTTTTGCGTACCAAAATTGATAGAAAACATTTGTGGCCAAACAGGGAAAATGAAACATATGCAAAAGCTCCATGGTTTTGAAAAAAAAGGAGCTAGACCAACTAAAAAATGTCATCTGTTGAATAAGGACACCTACTGGCTATGGATCATCATTGGGTAAAGCTTTTACAATTGATGGACATATCACAGGATTTAAAACACATGATTTTCATAATTTTATGAAGGTATTATATATCATCATTCAACATTTACTGGTAACATTGATTAAGTACTAAATATATTTTGATATTTTGTTGTGTGAGAAAAAATTACTAATGACCTTTCATAAATGTGTTTGATAGCATATCATGCCATTGGCAATTAGGGGGGATTCATGTCTTACAGTTGACTTAAGAAATGCCATAAGTTGATTGTCAGCATTTACAAGGTATGTGGTTATATGAAATGTTCATGTGTGAGAGACATAGAGATATTATATTGCATTTTAATTTTTGACTAAAGGTTCATACTAATTTACTATTCTTATATTAGGTGGGTGACCTCCAAGGAGATCCACGAATGTCAAGTGTCAAAATGGAAGAAGGAAATTGCAAAAATTGTATGTGTATTTGAGAAGGAGCTCCCTACAGGGTTCACAGACCTACAAGTCCATTTACTTATACACCTAGTTGATGACATTGGGTTGACGAGTGTCATATCAACAAGGTGGATATTTTTCTTTGAGAGGTATATGAAAACTCTAAAAAGATATGTCTAACAAAAGGCACATCCAGAGGGTTGCATGGCTGAAGGGTATGTATTGAATGACGCATTTTTCTTTCTATGTGAATTCCTTGGTAAGGATTTTGAAGATGGGCCACGCTTCTAGGATGAAGAATGAGCATCAGATATTATTGATGGAGAAAAACCACAATCTAATGGTGTTCAAGTAGAAATTAGTAAGTAAATTTATGATCAGTGTGGTTGTTTTTCTTGCAATCATTAATTTACTCTGTAATTTATTTGTCAAATTAACAGCATGACATTTGGAGTTTGAAATAAACATGTTGACATGTAATAGGTGTAGACAAAAGTGCCATACTCGACAAGTTCATTCTATACCACATGGACTTTATGAACAAATGGATTGATTTGTATGATAAAAAGAGAGAAGAAGTGTTAGAAGCAAGGAGACAGTTTAAGAGATCAAACCCAAGGAATAATCCACTTCCCACTGATCTTCTTGGGGAATGGGGTAAAGATTGCACACTAAAATAGGTTACTGAACAAATTCAAAATCAAATAGAAGATGTAGGTATAGATTCAAACATAATAGAAGATGAAATCAACATGTCTAGAGGATGTGAAAGAAAGGTACAGTTGGAATTTTACAAAATGTTGTTTCCTTACAGTTTTGACACTATTAACTATTTTAATATTCGTCATTATATTTGTTTTCACTTAAATAAATCATCTTTCACAGGTAAGGAAATATCCAACAATGTGGGCATATGGTCGACATTATCATGTAGAAAGTGTAGATGTAAAGAGATGATCCTTCGATTGTGGCATCATGGTTGACTTCAAGCAATCCAGTAGATCAAGCTCAAAAGATAAGAATATAATTGAAGGGAATCTACAATATGTTAGGAAAATACAAGAAATTATTGAGTTGGATTACCGCTCTTTTAAATGTTGTATTTTTAAGTGTAGATGGTATGAAGCATTTGAGAGGACACAAAGACATGATACCCATAGTGGATTGTTTTCTATAGATTCCTCATGTTTCCTACCGGAGGATAAGGAGCCTTATGTTCTACCAATTCATTGTGAGTAGGTATTTCTTTAACTCAAACAAGAAGTGGTAGTGATCATTAATCTATTAATTCATAGTTTATTGCAAATATATACGTTTTTATTAATCAATAAAATTGTTATACCATACATCTAATATATGTATGTCATTCATGTGCAGGTATTTTTCTATGAAGATAGTTTGGACCAAAAATGGATATTTGTCATACATTATGATCCAAGATTAAGGCATGTATTTGACGATGCATTAGTGGATACTAAGCAAAACAATGATGGCCAACAAAATGAGAGAGGGATTAGAGAACATTGAAGATATTGACATCCATGATGATGTTGAAGATGGTTATGTTCAAGCACAAGAAGACAACAATCTAGAGTTAGATGATGTTATGGAAAACAAGAATATGGATGGTATAGAAAATGATGATCCAAATACATCTGGTAATAATATAGATGGTTTATAGTCAAATTTCAATGATGATGAAGATGATGCAGGTCAAGATGAGGATGATGATAATATTAAATACTTGAAAGAACATATGAACATTGACAATGATACACTGGATGACATTGTAGCAGACAATAATGTTAATGACCAAGACTTCTAAATTTTTAGAATTATTTGCAATCCATGTTTAAAAAAGGATGATTCTTATGGCCTAAACTTTGAAATGCTTCAGTAATATTATTTGTGTCGATACAAATTACCTATTGCAATATCCTTAAATTGTTCAATCTTTGGTATGAATTGTTGGCAAAAAAAATTAGGATTACTTGGATGCAATTTCCTTTTCATTGCTTTATATTTTGCTTGAATGTCAAGGTCTCAACCTAATCCTCATTTTGCACTAAGAAGAAACCTTAGGCTTAAATCTACAATGGCCTTGATTCATTGCAAGGAAGTTATGATTGAGGATTTGATGACTACTACATATTTTAATAGGGAAGATGTTTTTCATCATGATGCACATGTTGCACATATGGATAGGCAAGACATGAATCTTACTACACAAATACTTATATCAGACCTTTATGAATTTGAGCAATAATGTTAATTATTCAAATTTGATTGATGTTCTTCATAACTTGTTAATGGATAATCCTTATGTGATGGAAGTATTAAGTGATATAGGTCAAAGGATAAGCTCATCAAGTTCCTTAAATAGTGTGTCTCCTCCCCTTCCTTCACAAGCCTCTTTGTCTAGTGTGCCTCCTTCCACATCTTCTCATGCATTAGCCAAGCCACATATTTGTTCTCTTCTCTATGTTGCTTATCAATTTTTCATAGCTTCTATCATTGATCCTCTCATTGTACCTACTTCTCATACTATACCTTCAACTCATCCCCTGATTGTGTTTACTTCTCACCCACTACTCATGTTCCCACTTCTAGTGCTTTCATTCCAACTTCATTCTTTGTCTCCCAATCAACCTACACTCCACATATCTCATGTTGCCACTTCCAATCCCATTTTAATCATAACTCCTAATGTTCATCCTATTCGGTCTCAAAAACATAGGTCCTAAACCCTAAGAGATTGCCAAGCTCTCTTCATGTTTTTGGCTAACTAACACGGGGTAGAAATGGCTAAACCCCCTTCACTTTAGGCTCTGCCAAACTTAGGTGGGTATACCTAAATGGCTGAAGTAGATTTTTATGTAACCTTCATGATGGCAAATGTGTGTGAAGTAGATATAAGGTTGTGAGTTGTTCCTAACGTGATATTTGTAATTTGAAAATGTGAATGAGTTTTAGAAATTAGTATGACCAATGCTTTATCTATTGGGAAAGAGGAGTCAAAAGTTAATGGTGTATAGGTTTTTAGATTGGCTTGAACTCAAATTGTTGGGCACTTATGTAAATCTATACCTTATACAGATTAGGCAGGGATGTTAAACTACAGGGTTATTCTTATGAAATCTCAATGATATTCTCCTAAATTGTTATGATCAGAAGAAAGGATTTATTTTAGATGGGAAGGAAACCAACTAAAATAGACTTGCTCCAAGGGTTTTTAATTCTTTAGGCAGAAACCAATGGACACAAACCAATTTAGCAGGAATTAAATCAACTTCTTTCTGAAACCAATCAACTAAGTCACATAGTAATAACAATTGTTGATGTCAATCTAGGTGTCAACTTAATCTAAAGGGATCTTATTTCACAACAATGGGCTCAACTATGCACTTCTACAAACTTCACAAGCCATCCTCTCAAGGTAATTTCCTATCTCAAGGACACAAATTAAGGGTTTCCAACTTCTCAAAGCCCAACACTACCTCCAATGACTCTCTCTCACCTCAAGGTCTCTAAACAAACTAGACTAAACCCTCACTTAAGTCTTCACTCTTCAAACTTAGCACTTTACTTCCAAGCTGCCATAGGCCAATTAGGCCTCAAAATAGGACTGTCACTCATTATTTATTCACCCGAGCTTTGAAACCCAAAACCACTGACACTTTTAGATACCCATTAATGAGTTCTAAAAAATATCTCAAAATATTATTAGGTCACTTTGGAACAACACCCCCAAATGCTACGCTGCTCCAAGAGCCCCAATTAGGTCACTTTTTCAAAGAAACCCCTCTCCAAACACCCCTCTAACCTCAAATTTCAATTTATAGAGCTTAAACAGGCTACACAAGGCCCAAATCAATAAATTTTATCAAGAGATAAGCTTACCAAGTCCTCAAACCATGAAACCCTCATTTTGACAAGCTACAAGGGAGGGTTTATTGAAAATCTATGTTCACAAGCCAATATCACCTTATCAAGGCCTCAAATGCCTTCTATTATGTCTACATATGCTAAAGGAATCATTATCCAACCTTTTTCATGGCCTTTCATGCAATTTTTTAACTTGAAACCACCATTTTGTTTGCAAAATCTAGAAAACAGGGTTATACACAATTTTTGGGGAAAATCTTATAACTTTCTTCAACATTGATGGAATTAGCTCAACCAAATGAAAATCAAATTTAATTCATACCACTACCCATTTCCAAACATTTCAAGGCATAACAGAATAGTACAGAGCCGTACTCTGCATTGGAACAGCAAATTACACAGTCTTTTCTGAAAAAATAGAGTTTATTCATCATTTTTCAGGTTACATGCTCCTTCTCTATCTACATTAGAACTTCACCTCTCTTATTTAAGCTTCTTCAAGACATATTTGAACTCCTCACCTTAGAAAACAAACGACTCAACAAACAAAACTAACCTTTGAACTCCTATGACTGTTCATCTTCCCATGTCTTGCATTTTGTCATTTTACATCAATATTGTAACATTTACAAAAATGAACCCCTAATGACTTAAGACACCAAACTTCATTATGAATGGTCTATCATGGCCTTATTGAATGATCAAAGACTTGACACATCTAAACAAAAGACCTTATTTACATGATTGGATTGACATGGTGCCCCTGCACCAATTGTGTACTGATAAATTGAAAACACCCTTGATGTATCAATTTAAACAAATTCAAGAGACCATTCTGGAGACAACAATGTAATCTGAAAGCATAAAATTCGACACAACAATTGAACACAATATTTAACCCACCAAATAACTTCCAATCCTTTGCATTAATTTATAAGTTCAGAGCACATGGAAATGTAAAATAACATAAATAGTCTAGGATTTGCTTTCATAGATAAGGTAAGAGTTTTCTAATTCATTTGATGATTTCAAAAAGGCCTTGGTATCCCTTATTTATGGGATGTGAAACAAGATTTAGGCCGAAAGGACATATCTTTTCATAAGTATATTCCTAACTAATGTGATAATTAAGAAAATAAGAAAGTAGTTTGCAGATACACAAGGTGATCAACACTATGCTTAGTTATTCATCGGAGGTAGACTCATGACCATAGGTCTGGTAAAGTCATCCTCTTCATGATTAGTTTTGACACATCCATGGTACCTGCTCAAAAATTTCTCTACACCCATGTATTTCTACTATGCCCTAGATATAAAAATGTTCACTCTGGCAAGATGATCAATATATTCCTGGTTGACACATGTATTAGAAGCAATTATATCACTCGTGGAAAATTATAGGGCGAACAGCTTCTCGAGGCACTGGTAGGTATTGTCTATCACTTTATCTTCATCATTTACCTTATCTAGTAGCAATGGCAACATCTGGCTCATTTCATTCACCCAATCATCCTTATCTCAGAGGTCATTCCCAAAGAAGAAGTTTGGAAATGTCATCTCATGGTGTTGATCAAAATCATTTAAATCATCTGTTAATAATTTGTTATATTTCTCATGTTCAACAATCAAATTATTATATTCTTCAAGTATTTGTTCTTGAACATCCAACTTAGCACTCAATTCTTCTTTCTTTTCTAACATCCTTAAGTGAAGCCTTTTGTGTTCTTGATGTGCAAGATATGTTCTTTTATGCATGCTCCAAGTTTGGTCACTAAACTTCATTATATGATCAAACCTCCTTTGGATCAATGTTGAGGCCATGTGGAACTTGATTGATTTTATTTCAACCTCAAGCTGTTCGCTTTTCTTCTGAAACTTTTTTGCCTTGTATTTCTAATAATTTGAATCAGCTTTCACCTCCATGATCTTTTGATCTTTTTCCAAGTAAGGTGAATAAGAACTTGGTGCAAGTAGTTTATCTTTATAAATGGCCACTTCCTGTCTTAATTTTGCATTTTCAACCATATAAGCATTATTTTTCTTCATCAATTGTTCAATTTGTGCTTTAGTAAATCTTGCAACATTGATATTTAGGTCAGCAATCTCAATACGATCTGTGTCCTCTACTCACTGAATCATCAAATGGCCAAATGTTTCATCAGGATTATTTATGACCTGAGGCTTTTTGTGTGGAGGATATAGTGACCATATCAGCAGTATCCTTTTATCAGGGTCATAGCTAGATCCACTTTTAATCTTATCAAGTGCCTCAACACTAAGATGCATCCTTTTCTCTTGATTCTTTCTGAAAGTATCAAAAACAATAGTTGAAGTCATGTCCCACCTAGGAACCAACACCACTCTTGCTTCCTTGAGCAATTCTCTACCTTTTTCTAGTGTCATTTCTCCCATGGCATTATCTATTTCTGATTGAAGTTCTGCAAGTTCTTGCAGAACTTCCTCTTGGACCTCAGGAGTGATAGCCTTCATCTTTTCTCTAGCTTGTTTTCCTTTATATTCATATAAGAATGCTTTGAACTTTGAAGTTTTGATAAAGTCAGCATCTGCAATGAAATTCTTACTAGCCAGGTATCTCACATCATTTGTCAATTTATAATAAGTCTCTATTATGACTTCCTCTCTATCTACTGGAGGTTGATATTCCTCAATAAGAGAAGAGGATGCTTGCAAGTCTTTATTCTTCTCTTCTTCACTTTCTTCTTCAAAAGAGATTTCAAGAGTTTGTTGAGGAGATAACTGGGAAATAGGAACCTCATCTTTTGCTTGAGTTTTTCTAGCAGCTCTTCCTTCTCTTTCAAACACATAAGAAGGGACATTTTGAATCAAATCTACAGCATTTGTTATCAATGTATTCAACCTTTCAATGGGATCATTAATATCCATGAAGGCATTGTTATAAGTGGGCTTTTTGGCTACCCTCCAAACCTCAGCCAATCTTATCCTGTAATATAAATCTCACCTCTCAATTACAACTTGATCATAATTTCTAACCATGTCATCATTGACAAATAGGACATGATCATATGTCTTAAGCTTTTGTTTTATTTTGACACTACTTATAAAGTTTTCTGGATCAAAACTTTCTCTGCAATTCCCTGATGGTAGCCTGAAATGCTCCAGTTTCGTGTCAATTAATTGGTATCCTTTCTCTGACATAACTGTAAAATTCCCAAAACACAAAGTGCCTAGCATAAACAACTGCTTATTGTGTCTTTTAGACACATAAAATCAGAGAGAGCAAGTTGTCTTACAATCTCTAGATAAGCAACTCTGTCAGGACAAGTCTTTGGTAATAGCAGAGGAGATCCTTCAAATCTAAACACCCTTATTTTTGTACAATCAGTGTAGGAATACCAATCTCCCCAATTATGAGTGAATTTCCTTGGTTCATGCTTATCTTTTGGCCTTAAAAATTTCTAAATTTCTGGCGACAGATTGTAATTACAAGGATACCCTAGGTGCTTATATACTGGTTTCATAAAATATTCTTCAAAATAGATGTAATGGGACTTATCACACCTATTGTCCCATATAGTAGTCCATCTCTGGATGGGTTTTACATCTCCATTCCTATCTAATTCCCTGACTCTCGAGCATCTATTCCACAACCCCAAGTTTTGGCCTTCATACAAGACAAGATACATTAATATAGAGTAATGCCTGAATTTACTCCCTCCTCCCTTGATGGAGACTAGTTCATTATGAAGGGTGCTTGCTAGGAACTCAGCATAATCAAAATGTAGGGCTTTTTGGCTTTGAATATCGGTAGCTAGGATCATAGGAGCAACTTCCATAAACATAGAAGCCTCAACCCCTAACAATTGGCACACAGAATAATAAGTATATTGGAAATATTCTTCAAATAATTCAACAGAATATAGGGGATCCTCTGTGACTGTGAAAACCCTTAGCTTGTTGTTTTCATCATGAGGTATGTGCATAGGCAAAGTCCATCTCTTGTAGTTGTTGCTCAAATTATAATATTCACTTATCAAATTCCTAATCTTGAGTTTTACATTAAAGCCAATGTCTAATTGGAAAACCATCGCTATGTAATCCCGGCTGACAGGGATAAACCCTGTTCCATCCTTTAATTCAATCATATGACTCTGTGGTTTATAACTTCTAGCTAGCAGTTTCAGAAGTTCAACATTCACAAAGATGTTTGGTACTATCAATTTCCCTAAATTCAAATTCCATGGGTTCGAAACAGGGGAACACCTATGCAGTTTCTTATAATGGTAGATGAAGAGGTCATATCCCCTTATGGGAGTCCATACATCTCCCACTTGTCTGTATTCATCTTCCAATTTTTTTGCATTTGGGTTTAGCTGGGCATTCCTCCAAGATTTTTGTCCCAACTTCGAACACCAGTCTATTAGATCCTTGTTTAGGTGTCTCTCATTCAACTTCTGCCTTTTAGTCTTAGGGTTCTCATGGTTTCTTCCATAATGTAATGCAAGAGATTTCAAATGTAATTCAGAAAGCTTAGATTTTAAGCTCAGAACACTTACTTGGAAAGCTGAATAGTATTCGTTGCAGATGCTTACCCTAGCTCCTATGCTTGCGTACTAAACCAAATGTTTCAAGATTTCCTTTAATTATTCTACTTTGAGCATTAATGGTGCCTTTCAAATCATTAGAAAAACATTTATTTCTCACAATAGAGCACCTTCTGTCACCTCGCCGAAATAATCATTTCACTTAAGGGTTTTTCATTATTTCTTTATTTCATCAAGATTTTGTTGTGGCTCAAATGGTGGTCTTTTTGAAATCCCCTCTTTTCGATATATGTGCTCCCCTTTGATGCCTTCTTGATTATCGACATGTTCATTTTTTCAAGAAGATTGAATATGTATTCTCTTCGACACTCTAAAATTTCAATCAACTTTTCAGTAAGATAGTATTCTAAGTCACCCCGTCATGTCGAAATGATATGTTATGCCGATATTTTGTAGTCTCTTTGATAAGCTCCTAACGGGTTGGAATGTTGAAGAGACCCTTGAAGGACTTATCTTGACTCTCCAATATCTCTATCTTCTCAAACTTGAAATGTTAGTTCGAAATACATGCCAAATGGTTTTCTTTTTAATTTTATCGTTTTATCAATGTGACACATTTAGGTGTCACACCGATCTCCCAATCACCTTTAACATCATCCTAAAACTTCTTCCATTGTATTTCTTTATTTGGCATCTTATTGTTAGCTTTCGATAGGACTGGAACTTAAGTCATTCTAATATTCTAAATCATCAAATTATATGTCACTTATGTTTGCTCAGAAAATCAAAAAGACTGTAGAGAGGCTCACTCCAATACTCTGATCTCATTTGTTCCTTCGATATTTTTATCAGCCCGACACAATGCCTAAGTGTTTGTTTTAGGCACTAAATTAGGTGCTCAATTCGGTGCTAAAGTAGTGCTAAATTTGAAACAAATTAGCACTAAATTTAGCACCTACTTGTTCTAATCGGCACAAAAAAATCCAAAACAACGCCATCCTGATAAATAGTGCCAACTTTTTCAAAAAATTGGAGAAAAATACATTAAAATAGTGTGTGGAGGAAAAAAAATAGAGCAAAAAAGGGAACTAATCACAGGGATTTGTTGTAGTGAATGTTGAAAAAGGTTTAGAAAATCTCTTGATATCCCTTATCCTTTTTAACCAATCCAATCATCCTCTCATCCTTAGCTAACCAATTCACTCATCCTCTCGTCCTAAGTTTTGTCATGTCAAATCATAAACATACTACCTAGAATGGGGCATGTTATTCCTATGCAACATAGTCTTTGGAGATCACATCCTAGCTCACCTATGATGCATCCATTCCATCCACTATTAATTATCCTTTTATCCATCCCTCTATCATGATCTTTCCATCCCACACACTATCGCCTACCCTTTTATCCATCCCATTATCATGTGTCTTCCATCCCATTTGTTATCACCCATCCATTTGTCCACTTATCTCATCCCATCTTCCTCCTTGCATCTAGACTTGGTTTTCCCTTGTCATTGGTATCTAGCAATAAGGCTATCCAAACTCCAATCCAATGTCATCCAAACAATCAAAAATATCCAAAAATAATAAAAAATCTCAAAAATATCCAAAAATCAAAAAATATCCAAAAATAATCAAAAGTCTCAAAAATATCCAAAAATAATAAAAAGTCTCAAAAATATCCAAAAACAATCAAAAAATCTCAAAAATATCCAAAAACAATCAAAAGATCTCAAAAATATCCAATAACACTCAAAAAATCTTAAAAATATCCAAAAACAATCTAAAAATCTCAAAAATACAAAAAATCCAAGCAATAAACCAAATGCAAGTCATCCTTAATCCATACAAATCTAGTCAACCAATCTAGCCAAATCATCTAATCACCTCCATGGTCTTGATCCTAATCTTGTTGTAAATCAAATCAATCAATCAATCATCAATGGGATATATCATTCCCACATCCTTGTGTTGATCTAGGGATATATCATTCCCCACAATGACAACACTATCATCAAATCAATCAATCCATCAATCGATCATCAGTTTAGAGCTTGACAAGGGCAATATCTTGTTTGTTTTTGAATCATTTGCGCATGCTTTCTTGCTTGCTAGTGTGCCATCATTTTATCTTGCATTTGTATCATTCTAGCTAATATTCATATCTTGTGTATGTTGGAATAGATTTTTGCATTATCCTTTGCATCTAAGGTCATAACATACCTTTTGTGCATTAGGACTTTAATGCTCTAAGTATCCTTCCTCATATGTCTTGATGAGGTTGTATTATGCTAGGTGCACAAGACACATCGTCACCCTAGTCCTTATACCTTGGTGCATAATGTCTAGGGCTATATCAAACTATAGGATTGCTCTACTCAAGTTAGCATAACTACTCATAAATCCATCATTCTATCATCCATTCTTTTATCTTCTTCATTTTTCTCTATTTTATTCTCCCTCTTTTCTTCATACCCATTCATTTCGAAAGCACACTCGTATTCTTCCAATTCGTCTATCCTCTCGAGGGGGCATCATTCAACCTATTAATTAATCTACTAAGTACTTCTACCTGACTAGGGCATCATCATTTCTAATCCAATCATATTGTTCTTCTGAACAAATATCTTCCTCTATCCAACATAGCACTATGTTTTAATCTTCTTTGAAATGATGTTACTTTGCAACACCATCTCAAAGAGGGGCAAAATGTAGACACCTAAAATTGTCCCATTCCCAGATCAGACATTCACTATCATACTTCACTATTAAATAATTCTAATTATTTAATTAAATCAATTTATCCTCCATTAATTAAATAATTCTAATTATTTAATTAAATCAATTTTCCTCCACATATTAATTAAATAAATTTAAATTATTTATTTAATTAAAGTTAATATTCCATTTCTTCAAATAAATAAAATTCAATATTTTATTTATTTATCCATGTGCATGAAATTAAATAATTTATTTATTTAATTTTCTATTATTCCCTCTCCTTCATAATTCTCAATCAATTTAGATAACTAATCAATCAAATTAGTTAACTAAATCAATCAAATCAGTTAATAGGTTAGTCAATCTAGTCAACTCTCCAATCAATTCAGTTCACTACCCAATCAATTCAGTCATCTAATCAATCAATTCAGTCAACTGCTTAATCAGATCTGTTAACTCCTCTGATGCATGAGAGGGAAAGGACACTTGTCCCTCTCTCATTTGTACACATCCTCTCAACCATTCTTACCCATTGATCTCTCAGATCATCCACAACCGTTGATCTTCATCCCTAGAAGTCTATAAATTGAACATCCTTCTTCATTTATGATCCTCTTTGATCTTAATATGACATCATGCTCTAGAAATTACTCTAGATCTTATCATCCTCACATCACAAGGTTATGGTAATGAACAGAGAAACCCACATATCAAAGAGCAGAGAGCAATCGATTGGAGTAGGGTGCACTTCAATACGCTCGACCAGTGAAGTCAAATTTGTTTATGCAATAAGGAGGTGAATTACACTTGATTTCGATTATCTTTCATTTATATTTGCATTGCATATTTCACCTATCACACCCTCCCTCCTCTCTCTCTCCCTCTCTATCTATATCCCTAAATCTCCCACTCTCTCCCACTCTCTATCTATATCCCTCAATCTCCCCTATCTCCCCCCTCTCTCTCTCAATGTCTCTATCTTACATCTCTTTTGCCTCTCTCTCTCTCTCCCCTCTCTATCCATATCCCTCAATCTCCCCCTCTCTCCCACTTTCTATCTATATCCCTCAATCTCCCCCTCTGTCTCCCCTCTCTCTATATATCTCTCTATCTCCCCCCATCTCTCTCTCTCAATGTCTCTATCCTCCATCTCTCTATATTAGTCCCTCTCCATCTCTCCCTCCATCCCTCTCTATCTCTCCCTCCATCCCTCTCTATCTCTCCCTACCTCCCTCTCTCCCTCCATCCCTCTCTCTATCTCTCCCTCTCTCTATCTCTCCCTCTCTGCCTCCCTCTCTCCCTCTCTTTATCTCTATCTCCTAATCTTCCCCATTTATCTCTCTCATTCTCTCCCCCTCTCTATCTCTATCTATATAGGTTTCCTCCTCTATCTCCCCACCTCCCTCTTCTCAATGTCTCTATCCTCCATCTCTCTATATTAGTCCCTCTCCATCTCTCCCTCCATCCCTCTCTATCTCTCCCTACCTCCCTCTCTCCCTCCATCCCTATCTATTTCTCCCTCCATCCCTCTCTCTATCTCTCCCTCTCTTTATCTCTCCCTCTCTGCCTCCCTCTCTCCCTCTCTTTATCTCTATCTCCTAATCTTCCCCAATTCTCTCTCTCATTCTCTCCCCCTCTCTATCTCTATCTATATAGGTTTCCTCCTCTATCTCCCCACCTCCCTCTTCAAGGATCCTAGCTTTAAGGATCTTGATCTATTGGAACATGGGGGCTATGATATCTTCTGAGGTAGCATCTCTTATGTTTTGTATTTCTCCATCATGAGGTGGGTTTTATTTAGTAAGTGAGGGTTGAGTAGCTATGATGGTTTTTTCCTCAAGGAATATTTCTAGTACCCCTTAGCATACTTCATCTCATTCATGTTGATAATCTATATGGGGAGCCTCTCATGATATACAATATTCTTCTAGGTCTTTCTCTAAGAGTCTCACCTCATTGTCGATTCAAGTGGTAGTGTCTTTGTAGTTTGTGATGGGATGACCTAATGATAGATTTTTTAATAGATGAACACTTGAGTGCTCTAAATTGATCTAAGTTTGGTTGAATCATAGTAACTTGGTTCTAAACTAGGTTATCAAAAGTGATGAAGTTATGTAGTCATTGTTGTCCACCATTCGAGTTAACATCTTTATAATCATACCTATTTGAGATAGGTGCTAATGGATTGGGAAGAATGTACCAGAACTAAATGAAGGATGGATAGCTAGGTCTAAGGGACCTTGTCCTTATTGTGTTATTGGTCTAAACATATTCAAGGATACCATAAGTACCACAACAAAATGGGAAGACAAGGTGGGTGAAATGTGGAAGAAAGAAAATGAGAGGGCTTGTCCAGAAGGATTTTCCTTTCATGTTAGTTTCACCAAAATATGTGATACTATAAATATTCTCATCATAAATAGTGAATGAGGTGGATTCAAAACAAAACATTCAATATGTGCTACACCCTTATTGATCGTATGGATTGAATCACTGCTGCTCTTCTAAAAAAAATCTAGTTAAGCAAAGGAGAATTTGACAAATCACTCTCTTCTCATGGAAAGAGGATCTCATAGATGGTACTGATATGGTTGTGTGAAAAGAAAAGTGAAGGATAAATTCTATCTTATGTAAGCAAAGAATATAGGTCTATTGAGTGGTAATGTAATAATTAAAAATAAAGTCAAAGTGTGAAAGAGTGTACACTAGTGAATTTTATAGAAGAGTTATTCAAATGGGAAAGGATATGTGCAAGAAGATGATATCTTGATGAAGTATGTATGTTCAGCCTTCATAGCCATCTAATTAGGCTCATATTTCTCTTTAAAATGAAAAAAAAAATTTAAGCCATCTTATCAAGCTCATTATTTCAAAATGGACAAGGAAAATATCCATGCCTTTCTTCATGAAGGGAAATACAAAACAATTTTCAACTTAATCCTCTAAGAAGAGATATCAAAAGTTATTTGATCTATACAAATTATCACCACTTTGATATAGTAACAAAACTAAATAAATAACTAGAATGAAAAAATAATAGAAAAACCATGACAGAGATAGATGGAGATATAGAGAGGGGTTTTTTAATGATTTAGTGTTGATGTTTAGGGTTTTGGGTTCACATTTAGGGAACTTAGATTTTAATAATAAGGAAGAGGAAGGTAAAGTGGGGATGGGAGAGAGAGATAGAGGCAAGATAAAGAGAAATAGAGATGATAGAGATAGAGATCAAGAGGGAGATACAGAGATCAAGAGGGAGAGATAGAGAGGGAGAGGCAGAGATAGAGAGGGAGAGGAAGAGATAGAGATATAGAGGGAGAGAGATAGCGAGATGGAGAGATGGAGAAATGGAGATGGAGAGAGAGATAAAAATAGAGATACAGACTCATTCTTATTCTAGTCTATCCATTTGAGGGTTTTCCAACTTTCTTATGCCTAGACTCGTAAGAGGAGTGTACCTAAGCAATCATCTCATTAAGAATTATGAGACCTTCTAGACTAGGCTTAGCACTAATATTTTTGTACAGATCATATTTCTTTTGAAGATAGATAAGCCTTGAACTAGGATAGATCAATTCAACTAACTCTATAAATATAGGGGCAATTCCTTTTTTTAATCCATAGCAGAAACCTAAGTGTAATCATCCCATTGATTATACCATAGTTTGGATAGATCACCTTTTTTATCATCTTCCTAAATAGAATTTCCACTCTCATCTACTTCATCAAGGAATTTTACCCCTTTAGGATAATGAGAAGGGTCATGAGCTTGGATACAATGAGTACACCATGAGTATACTTCCATAAAATTTGTGTAGTGCATAGTATTTGGAACACTTCTCCTTTTGTCCATTGTTGTACTCATCTTGGTCTCCTATCTCATTGGTGATGACTGTGTGAATGAGAAGATGGCAAGGCTAGTAACTTTAACACTTTGGATATCCTACTAAGTGACATTTGAGAGAAATGTTTTATCATTTTCTTTAAGTTTTTTACGAAGGCGTAACCGGTGCCCCTACCTCTATATTGCCCCCTACTATAGATAGGTTGATTCTTTAGTCTCGCTATGTTCTTTGGAATCTCTATCCCCTTTAGATCTCTTTAATTTTATTTTTATGCAGTCCATATTGCTTTTGAAGATAGATAATCCTTGAACTAGGATAGATCAATTCAACTAACTCTATAAATATAGGGGCAATTCCTCTTTTTCATCCATAGTAGAAACCTAAGTGTTATCATCCCAATGATTATACCATAGTTTGGATAGGTCACCTTTTTTATCATCTTCCTAAATAGAATTTCCACTCTCATCTACTTCATCAAGGAATTGGACCCCTTTAGGACAATGAGAAGGGTCATGAGCTTGGATACAACAAGTACACCATGAGTATACCTCCATAAAATTTGTGTACTATAAAGTATATGGAACATTTCTCCTTTTGTCCATTGTTGTACTCATTTTGGTCTCCTATCTCATTAGTGATGACTGTGTGAATGACAAGATGGTGAGGCTAGTAACTTTGACACTTTGAATATCCTACTTGATATTTGAGAGAATGGTTTTATCATTTTCTTTAAGTTTTTGACCAAGGCGTAATCAATGCCTCTACCTCTATATTGCCCCCTACTATATATAGGTGGACTCTCCCTGTGTTCTTTGAAATATCTATCCCCTATAGGTCTCTTTAACTCTAAATTGAGAATTAATCCTCTATAGTAGCTGAGGGAGCACAAAAATTTTTATTCACATTCCTCTCTCTAGCATTCTTTTCTATGGGTCAAGTTTTTTATTACTTTCTTAAAGGTTTTAACCCCTTTTTGAACTTCTCTTATTATAGAGAGGGGGCATCTACACCATTATAGATATTAGGGCTTCTCTAGTCTAGGAGATCCCCTCCCTATTATGATTTCAATTCCACTATTGCTTGTGCCATTTTAAGAGAATTTTAGGTCCTTTTGGAAAACATGGGGCCACGATCATAAACATAGATGCTTGACCACCTCCTCATAGAAAACCATAGGTGTTTGACCACCTCCTATCCTTGCACCTCCTAGTTAGTGTCTCTACTCTAGTTCCTTCTGGGTCTTTATCTAAATCTTGATTCATTGCAAGTGGTGGAGAAGTTGGGGTCAATAATTAGCTCTACTAGATCTGCTATGGTTGGGTATGGGTAAAGATCAATTTAGATGAGGTCACCTTGTGCTCAACCTTAAATATGATACTTAGTCCTCTTTCAATCCTAAACAAAAAATATTTTTTACATGAACACAAAACGTGATCACATTTTATGTTCAACAAAACATGCATACATGAATACATGCTTTATTGTGTTTCCATACATACATACATATATAACATTATATTCTATTCAAATAAACATTAATTAATTATATATAAATTATTTAAATATTTAAAATATATATTTTTACATTATATAACTATTTTTTTGTGGAACCTAAAACATGAGCGTGTTTTAGGTACCACAAAACACGCTCATGTTTTGTGGAACCTAAAACAGAAGCACATTTTAGGTTCCACAAAACGTGCTCATGTTTTGTGGAACCTAAACCACGATCACATTTTAGTTTTTTCCAAAATTTTAGCCCACCTTTTTAGGCCTAGAATTGGCTTGGGCAACCAAACCTAAGGATTGGACCTCTATGATACCTCCTACAATGTGTTTTTCATTGTCAATAACATTTTTGAACTTCAACTCCATCAGATTTACATTTTATAATGAAAATTGATGAAACCAACACCAAAACAATGAGCTAGTTCTTAGCTTTCTAACCATATATATAATATATATTGAATGGTTAAGATATTTATTTTTTATTTTCTTTGAACAATGTCCTCATATTCTTTAATCATATACATGTATTGATTTTTCTTTATAACTTTTGATCCACTTATAGAAATTTTAAAAAAATTATATAGGATTGTTGTATCCTTCATTCTTTATACATTCAAAAAATATATATATTTTCAATTATTTTTGTGCAAGTTATGTGACACACATGCTCAATGATGCAGTTTTCATGATGCATCCACATTAAAAATCACAAAAAAAATATTCAATAAAAAATTACAAAAAAACACAACTTCTAGTACTCACTCTTAGCTACATTTCTGCCAACTGGTTTTTAAAAATACTAAATGCAACAAAAAATAGGGGGGCGCACACTAGACACTATGTTATATTTTAGTGAGAAAAATAGGAACATTTTTTGTGTACGCACAACATTTCACCCTCTTAATCTTAACTATTTTTTAAAAACTTTAGTAGTTTAGAAACTAGATTCAGAGCACTACAATTCTTGTTCTTTCCATATCTTTAAATTTTGAGTGCAAGCATCTCAAATTACTCATCCAAGTTTAGGTTTAGTTGATTTTAGGAAAAAAGTGGCCACTTTTGACCCCCTTTTGTATACCATTTCCATGCACTTACCCAAATCTATGTTATGAAATTTCTTTTTCTCTTTTTGAAGATTTTTTAAATTAAATGCAATCACTTTTCTAAATGCAAAATAATCTAAGATGCATAAATGCAAGTAATCTAGAAATGACTTTTTCTTCTAAATGCAAACTATTAGATTTCCCAAATGCAAAATATCCTCTAACTACTTCTAAAATGCAAAACACAAGAAAAAGAACTTGTATACAAATCACGCTAATTCCTGAAAAATCATCCTCAAAGGTCCAACTAATATCTATATGTCTTTTTCCACAATGAGAAGAAGAAAAATACAAATAAATTGAAGTATTGAGAAGCCCTATGGCTTGTGGAAATAAACAAAATAAACAAATATTTGGGCTTGTCAGACTAGAAAGAAACAAAAGTCTTGAGGCCTATATGAGAAGATCAAACAAATTAAAGCTCCTAGAGACATCTATGCTAGAAGATATCTAAGCTAAAATAATAAACCAAAGGCTCAAAGCCTATGCAGAAGCTTGCAAGAGGCTTGAAAGTGCAAAGAAGATGCGAAGAACTCAAGAGAAATTGAGAGCATGTGAGAGCATGTTTCAACAATGAGGTGATGGTTGTATTTATAGGTGAAAATAGGAGGGAAGGGAAGAGAAGAGATAAGGTCAAGAGAAAGATTTAACTAAAGAAAAAGAAGGAAACAATCCATGAATAGACGAAGAGATAATCAAGAAATCAAAGAGATAAATAAAAGATATTACAATCAAGATAAAAAAGATAAAATCAAATCTTAAGTTTAAAATGGAAAGAAAGCAAGGCAAGGGGTGATTTGACATGAAAAAATGCAAGTTAAAACAAGCTAAAAATTAAGTTATAAAGCCAAAAAGATAAAATTTTGCACAGATGAAAAATGAGAGGGTTGCTTGTTTTTCCAATAAGGTCACCTGAGAGATCATGGATCACTAGGGTTGACCCTGTAGTGACCAAGGGTTACCCTAAATAGAAAAATTAAGAGGGTCAACCAAACAACAGAAAGGGAAAGAGAAACCAAACGAAAGATAAGACAAGAGGGGGAAAAGGTGACAAGATGAAAAATAAATTCATCAAGAGAAAAACTACTAGGAAGAGGTAAAATCATGCCTTTGGGTGTCATCATATGTGACCACCATCTCATCATATGACTGTCACATAGGATTGATGCAATTTTTGTGCATAGAGGCTCATCTTGTGTTCTCCTTCCTTCCCTTCACTCTTTTTCTTATTTTCTCTCTTTTGGAGAAGGGTTTTTTCCTACAAATTTTTCTCCTTTTACCCATTTGTGAGAGATTTTTTTATACATGGGTACCTCATTAGACCTTGTTGTTAGGGCCCATCTTTGCATGTTGTTTCTCCCTAATTTGCACTTGAGGGGGTGTTTGTGTGAATGAGGTTTACTATCTATCTGGTTTCCTTTTGGCACCTTTTCGCACTAGTTTAGTTAAGTTTACTTAAGGCATTTATTTTTGTGTCTCATGTCATAGGATTAAGACACATGTTATCATCTTAGTTTGTCCTATGTCTCACCTTTGCCTATATATAAGGGTTCTATCAATGTAAAGTAATTTTTGTAATGTAATCAATCTTGTATGCATTATATCATGTTTGGGAAATACAGCATAATTATAGATTCTCTCTTATGTGGAAGGTAATTGGTGATGTGGCTCATGTCAACCCTTTTGGTTTCACTTACAAGATCAAAAAGAATTGTATATGCATATCTACATTTGTTACATAAAAAAAGAATTATATTGTCAAGTAGCAAGATTTGTTACAAATATTGTCTAATTTTTTAACATTACATTTTAATATTTTTGTCCTTATTTTTTATTATCTCAATTGACAAGATTGACAATTTTGTAATAAACTTGTAAAGGCTAGGCATGGTGAAAAATCCTAGAGGTTCCAACTTGAGCATGTATTTGCTACTATATTAATAATGAAAAGCATAAGTACATAGTATGTTTGATTGAATAAAATGGTATATATGCTAGATAAATGATAAATTTCTAATGATCTTCCTACTTACTAAAGAAAATGTCTTACATGACTATTGAAAGACATAAATATAGCATATGCTTATCTATTATCTTAACACCTAAGTGGACCTAAAGAAATATAGTATTATAAATTAAATACATTTCACTAAAACCATGGGGAAAAGGATAATTTTGATGATGTCATGGAGTTGTGTTGATGCTTAGTGAAGCTCTCCCACCTGTATGCTCCTCCCTGGTTGTTGTAGGAAAAATTGGATTGCTACTATAATGAGCATGGATAAGAACTATAAAATTCATTATCATAGAATACTAGGGGAAATGAATGTCCATCATCTCCCTAAAAAATTCATGTTGTTTGGGAAAGATTTTATGGATTACTCAAGTTTCTTTACATCTCCAATTCCCTCTTTTCCCTTTCAATCTCTTTTTCTTTTCTATCTTGTTCCTATTGTATTCTATTTTGATCCTTTTTATGTTCCTTCTCTTTCCTTTTCTTAATTTTTTTGGTCAATTTGCTTGGAGTTGTAGTTCTCTTTCTAATTTTTCTTTATCGTTCATTCTCTAGGGGTAATTCTTTATGTCCTTCTCTTCTCAATTTGTTTTTTATTTATTTTCTTCAACAACTCAATTTATTTCCTCCTTTCCTCTTTCTCTATTAATAGCTTCATGTAATATTTTTTTAGTAATAAGATGAGATTGTTGACTAAGTCAAATTCCATTTTCAGCTTGAACCTTTGATGTTTCCTTCACTATATGAACAAGAATTTTAAGGAATTGGCTAATGTTGGAATTGCTTTGGCCTCCAAATGGTTGGTTGGATTTTGCTTAAATTTCATCTTGTACTTGGATAACATTTGGCTCAAAATCCTCATTTCCTTCCAATTCTATAACATTCTCTCCCTATTTCCAATCTACACTATCAACATAAAAGTGTACCACTTGAGATGTATACATTGTTTTTGGTGGAGATTTCAATGAAATACTTTCTTCTTCTTCATCAAAATTCCAAGAAATTATAAGATCATTTCCCCCTTCACAAATCATGAGGGTTGGTTTAGCTCAAAGAGAAGACAAAGGCCTGAGTCTTCTTGATGATTATGGTAACTTGCTTCAAGGCAAACACTTATGTGACTATCAACAACATTAATTTCTATTACATCAAAAATTTCCTCACTTAGTTAAATATTTCATGTACACTATTCTCTCTTGGAAGGTTTGATTATTGGATATCATTCACCTATCTTTGTGGCACATCTAAACCTAAAACACTAAGAATGTTTTTGTAGACACCTAAAATTGACTTGCTCTACAAGCCAATTTCCCATATCTCTGCACTACCAATTATCCCTCCTATTAATTAAATAAATCCAATTTATTTAATTAATTTATCCCTAATCATCTACCCTTAGCCATTTATCTATCCTTTGTGATCAATTAATTCATTTAATTTATCACTATACCGTATAACTATATCCTCATTAATTAAATAAATATTCTCAATATTTATTTAGTTAATTCATCCATCTCCTAATCCGATTAATTAGATAAATCATACTTATTTGATTAATCTACCCTACTAATCAACCTAAACCTAGCCTAGTTGATTAAATAGCCACTATTTAATTAGCTACCCTAGCCTACATGATCCCTAGACCTAAATTAATTAAATAAACCCTTATTTAATTTATTTTAACCCTCCATTAATATATTTACTAATTTTCTCCAGCCATATTAATTAAGCTAATCCCCTTTATTAGCTTGGTCAAATCTCACTTAACACTCATTCCCACATCCCACAAGTAAAATATTAACTTTTATTCATATAAGGTAATTTTTTATTCTAACTTGTCTTAGTTTCCATTAATGGAACTCTTCCCCATGTGAATTAAAAATTCACTTTTATCCCCTCCATCAAACTTGTCTTAGTCTCCATTAATGGAACTCTTCCCCATGTGAATTAAAAATTCACTTTTACTTCCATCCTCACACTCTCCCATGTAAATAAATTTTTTATTCATTCCTCATCCTTCCCAATGTGAATTTAAATCTTAGCCTTTGATCTCTCTTATCCAACCCTCTTGTGACACTTGTCACAAGACTACAACTCCAATCTAAACCCTAATCCTCAAGCATTCCTAGCCATTGATCTAAACTTTCAATCCTCACCCTCCATCCTTTTACCAAAAATCTATAAATAGAGCCTTCATCTAAGTCGTTTGGATCACTTCTTCATCCTATCATAACTATGCCCAAATTTCTATCAAATCTTCTCATCATGCCATCAGAATGCCAAGATTCTTCGAACTTCTCATCACATCCATATTCAAATCTCTATCCTTAGCCAAATCTATCACCCTATCCTCATCATATTGTGTTGAAGAATAAAGAGCAATCCACATTCTACATTCAACATTGGGTAAATCTAGAGTGTTTGGGTGCAACACTCTACATCTTATCAAGGAGTGAAGGAGCTTGGAAGGCTTTTGAAAGGTATAAATCACTCTTTTGTGTTTCTTTTCATGATTATTTTTGTCTTCTAGTTTTCCTCATCTTTAGTTCTCTACAAAAAAAGCCTCATCAAGTGTAGTAAATTGAAGTGTGGAATGTCAGGCTCCATGTCCTCCACAAGTGCATCTAGATTTAGGGATCCTACACCTATCCTCTTAAATCTTGATTTTATGTTTTCAATAATATTTTTTTAAATTTTTTTCTACCAAATTGTGCTAATTATACCCTCTTAATGTCTAAATTAGGTTATTTAGTTTCCCATGGTGCTTTTTCACTCTTGAAATATGACTTGAATGATGAAAACACATTTACATCAAGTGGTTGTAGTTTTTGTGATGTGTGTGATAGGAATGTTAGCAAGTCAATACCAAATGACTTTACCTCTTGAATTTTTTCAAAGCAACATGGCTATCAAAAATAAATAAGCGTCTATTAGTTGTTGAAATGCCACCAGGACTTGATCTAGAAAAATGAGTTAGCCAATTTATGAATAAATATTTTTTTATCAAAGCACGAGCTTGAGAAACCATGCATGCACCTAATTCACAACCAACAATGTAGTTTTTAAGTTACTTCTTTCATTTAAATAAATAAATAAATAATTCTTTGGCCAACAACATTAACACAACATATAATTGTGATTCATTTTCTACTCTTTGGTATAATGTATGAAACACTTATACTACCTCTTTTGGAAATCACCCATATGACTCCATTTTAACCAAATTGAATAGCGATCTCATCATAGTTCCAAATTTTTCAAGGACCATAAGGATTAGCATCATAAACTCTTGATAATGTGTCATAGAACACAACCACAACTATAGGTGTCAATTTTAGTATTCTATCTCTATTAAGTCCTTCAACTATCCTCAAAGTAAGATTAGGATGTTGGTTTTTAAGCCTCATCCACCAAAATTTACTTGGAAGTGTATCCTTGAATTGTTTCAACGTTGTTCAACAAATTTGTGCAAATTTTTCCTTTAGAAATTGATTCTTTCAAGTTCATGTCCAACTATAGCCATCTCCTTGCACCATTCAACTATCTTGAGCTCTTCATTTACACTCAAAACCATTGGAGGACCTTTCCTTTTAGTGTTAGTTAAGCCACTTAGCCAATTATTTAGTGTGATAGTAGGAAGTCCCCTTTTTCGCTGCAACATTAGTTGAAAATTCATTTTCATCAACATCTTCAATGGCGCTTTCCATATCATCTCTTGTCCATTCTTCTTATAGTGAAATCTTCTTTGATGTAATACCTACTTTCACTTGAATTACAACATCAAGTGGTTATGCATTGGCAATATCTTTGACATCTTATCTAGTGGCAGTCAAATATCTCTTTTATGTGGAAGGAGTGTCATCCTTAATCTTTTTGCACCATGTCTAGTTCTCATTTGGGCTTTGCCCTTCATCTAAGAAGATTGAAAAGAATTAAATCTAGGTCAATTTAGGCATTGCAATAAATTACAATTACAATACAAACATATATTTTAAGCATAATTTTTAACATGAATTTCAAACTAAAGTAGACATTTAACTTAGAACATTATATATTGTTTCCATAATTTGTAGTTGTGAAGCATATATCTAAAAACTAGTGTGGTTTTTATTAATCAATTTTTAGTTTTAACACAATAGCTTCTAGGTAGATGTTTTGAAAATATTTTGCAAACATACTATTTCATTCATTAAGTGTAAGTGCATTTGATTGAGTACAAGTGTGTTTGATTGTCATATTGATAGATTAAAATTTGGTCTTAGGAAATACAAAAAACCTTCACCTACAATTAATCTATTTTGTGTGTTCAGTACATCAATCCTTTTTAATTATTTAGATAGTATAGTTGAACTGGTGCTATGTTTAGAAGAGTTAGTATTTTGGATTGACAACTAATAGCTATTTATCATACCCAATTTTAATAATTTAGTCAGTCTCCTAGGGTTTAAACTTGAGCCTCCACTTTGAATGCCAATTTAATTTTAACAATTAAGCTCATCCCCTCTCTCTATGTGTCTCTCTATCTTTCTCTCTATTCCATATATAAATCTAATTCCTAGATATAAATTATTATTTTGCTACTAAACTTGGGTTAGGCACCCATGGGTTGAAAAGCATAGCATTGAAAAGCTAAAATTTTGGTAACAATGAGTTCACCAAATCCATCTAGACTAAAACTTATTCATAAGAATCTTATCATCCTAGATATACTAGAGAATCCTTTACTTCATGAGCCCAAGATCGTTCAAAATGATGCCACATGACTAGCATACATAGAGAAGCCATAGAAAAACTGAGGAAAGATAACAAAACCATGGAGCACACCCATATCTAACTGTCATTCTATTTATAAAGTGTATGGTGTATACCATATGAGATTTCCATAACCATAAGAACTTAATAAATTCTAAGGGATTGCTTCGAGAATCCTTGCACATCATCACTATAAGTGCAAGATATGATTTAATAATCAAATCCTCTCGCCACCTATAAATCTTGGCTCTTTCCCTTGAAATTGCATCATTCCTTTCTACACATGCCTTGATTCTCATAGAGATGTTATCGGCAAGCACCATACCAATCTACAAATCTGTCACCCACACCTTATCATAATGACCTTTATTGCCCTCACTAGCCCCTTATCAGGCATTATTCCTAGATATAAATGACATCATATTTTATATATAATAATTTTATATATAAGATCATCCTAATAATATATATGAAATGGTATTCAAGAATTAGATTTATATGTGGAATCAATTAAATAAGTTTTTAGGAAAGACCTAATCTATTAAGCCTTGAATTAAACTGTGTTAGATGGTGGCATCACTACTATAGTAGTGATATGACTCATATCAATCATCAATTGTATCACATATATAAGAGATGGATCCCACAACAATAAGGAGGTAGGGTGCTTTCAATTTCTCATTTTGAATGAAGGTGAACCCACATAATTAATCCTTTCCATTTTCCTTCATGTTGAAGTTGTAACAATGCATGTTGTTAATTCATCCTTTTAGGCACCAAATGCTCTTTAGTGCACTTCCACATTTGGGAAATGCACATGCTCTTAATAAAGGATCAAAGGTTTATATATGTTGTCTATATGCATATACATGTCTTGTTTTTACATAAATCAAGGAAAGTGTATATAGAGATCAAACTTGTAAGGAACCAATAAAATGGATATAGAAATGGTATAATGATTTAAGCCTTGAATTTGAACTATAACTAACCTAGTGTATTAAGGATTGAATTAAACTATGTAATCCATTCATAGCATCCAATATGCATGCATATTGTTCATATGCATATATAGATCATTATGATGCAGGAACTTCTGGAGGTCATAACTTTTGACCTAGAGGTCCGTTGGAGCTGAAATTTGGTGGGTAGATGCATCTTGAAGAATTTAATAAAAATCCCACCCAATTGGTAAATTCGGTAGGTCGCCATTTTGACACTTTTTCGGGACCTTATCCGATCATCTAGGGCCTCAAAATGAGGTTTTAATGTTCTTTTCGGGATTTTCAAAGTTGTTTTTTCTAATTTATTTTCAAACTTTACTTGCAATTAGATTAGAAAGTTGAGGATTAGTCATCTTTTAGTAAGTTTCAAATATTTGGAAACTTTCATGGTCATACGAATAAGGATGTGAAGTTACCAAAATTGACAATTTTAGAAAGTTGTTAAAATCTACCAAAAATGGTAATTTTCATTTTGTATAAACTTGGTATTTTTTTCAATTGTAGAGGATGGAATGGAATGAGAAGAAATTTTAAAATAGTTCTGATTTTTGTGGGTATTCTTTTGTAATAATAGTGTTGAATTTTATGTTGTGACCTTTGGTTACATCACATTATCAATTGGCAAACCTATGAAATAGATACTCAAAAAGACACAATAAGTCCTTTTAATCCCAAAAAAAAACTATCTACTCTATTCTTGGGATGAGATATGTACACGTGCTATAGAAATACACTAATACATGTGGTTATATGGGTATCAATCAAATGGGAAGTCCAGAATTGGACTTGCAAGGAATCCTATGAAGCCCTAAAGCAAATATAGGTACAACACAGGTTCAAATTGATGTGTACATGTTGTACTCTTCATTTATGTATGTGGAAGGAAATGAAACAAACTCCATCATGGGGTTAGAAGAAAAAAATTATGAGATACAATAGAAATATGTTTGCATGAATCAACTAGAATCTTAGCTATAATCTAACCAATTCATTTTAACAACATAAAATCTTCAAATAGAAAATGATGTGAACAAATAAGAAAAAATAAAATGATTTGAATTTATAGCTAAAAATGAGGTTGTGGTAAATGACATAAGCATACTCTATGAAATTGTAGAAACAAATTGAGAGAAACCATTATGTTTTATACGCATCTTAGTTGTACAACATAATTTTGTTGATCTATGTGATTGCATGTGATTAGAAAATATTGAATTTTTTTGCATTTCATTGGCTAATATGAGGAAGTTAGGCTCAATATATTTAAGATTTAAGATTGAAGAATTAATGAATATATTTGAATAGATGCAAGTTTGCATTTTTCTAATAATAAATTATCTTATTGTTATTTTTTGGTTTCAGGTGAGCCTTACACTCTATTGTTTATTGTTGCCTACTTTCAACTTATTAAATGGACTAGTACTTGGGCATACTGAAATTAGAAGTAGTTGCAATGGTGTTGATGTTTGGATCTGTCATGCCCACTTTTGTCAAGTGGCCATTACATAGAAAACATGTCATGTCCACATTTGCCATGTGGTCAAGACATGGACCACCAAAAAATTTTCCACCTATCCCTAAAACCCCATCGCACAAAGATGGGGAAGGCAAACATGGTGCGAGATACAACAACTACAATTGTTCTCAAAACATTAGAATTTTCTTCCCAAATCTAGGTCATAGCTCTCAAAGTTTGAAATACAATATAGAAATTAACATGGATAAATGTAAGAGTAAATTCATAGGTCCTAAGGGCTAGAACTAGGCCCGGGGCTCATCGAAGATGGCCTTTCCTATGCAATGCGTAGAGGCTTTGTAGTTCAACAACTTGACTTTCAACCAACCCAATTGGATGTCCAAAATCTATCTTCTGAGATGCAATTTTTCTTTCCAAATTGACATCTCCTCAATCACATAATTCATTGCACTAATCCACTCTAGAACAATATTTTGAGGTGGAAGATTTAACACATAGTATCTTGCAAGATCAACTAGTCTACACACAACCATCTTCTATATCAAGAATTAACTAAGCGAGCTAGGGATAAACAACTAGGGTAATAACTTACTGGGTCAAAAATGCAAGACATACCTTTCATAGGTATCATTGGTCACCATAAATTGATTCAATGCTTTCCTAGATCTTTCACAATGAAATTCTAGTAATGTCATTGTTAACACAAAAACTTAAGCAGTTTGCCTCCAGATTTACACCACAAGACTAAAAGTACTTTAATGATGAAAGCTGAAAATGAAAGCTGCAGAAGATACACATCTGACGATGATAACTTAATGAATCAATATAGAATATTAGAGCAAAGTAGGCATCAGACTTCTATTCAATATCACAAAGCTTAATACAACTTCAAGACAGCAATACTGCAGCAAAAGGTAGGCATACAGTAAGTGATCAAACACTAGAGAACAATGAACACAAAGTGAACAAACACCTGGAATAACAATGTTTGCAGGCTAGAATAGGCACAACAAAATATGTTATTACCAAAGTCCTCTCTCAACAATGGGCAAGGATGCCCTTATTTATACTAAAATCAAAGGAGTAGGGAACCCTAAAATCTCCTTGATTAACCCTAACTTGCCAACTCGCAAGCTTTATTACTATTCTAAGACAAAGATACAATAAACAAATGCTTTAAAGAAAAGAAGATTCCAACTATCACAAGGTGATTTCTTTCTAAATATAGAATGGGTGAGATTAGGATGAAAGCACATGCTTTAAAACAAAAAGCATATGTTTTAAAGCTGCTTTATTTTGGAATGCATCCTCATCAACATTCTTGCTTTTTGGTGATGTCATCCATTGATATTCTTTTGCTGATTTCTTCTAAAAAAGCTGATTCTGAGCGAAAAAAGCTAGCACATGGGTTTTGTAGATAATTCTGTTTCTAAGCAACCCAGATTGTCAAATTTTGAAAAATCGTAGATTTTCTTGAAAAAGCAGGAAAAAAATAGTTTCCCAAAAAAAAGCACAACTCCCAATCTTCAAGAGGATAATAATCTAGATGGACCCATCTCGACAAAAACTGAAAAAGCTCTGGTTGGATTTTTGAAAAATGATCCCCTTGAAACAAGGACCCTGAAAAAGCAAGCCTCTCTTCTTCCTCAACCCGAGTCTATGAAGAACATTGAAAAAGCACCTAGTTTGGGTCTTCGAATCTTCGTTGAAAGAAAAATAAAATCTTTCCTCAGGAGGCAACCTACAAAAGATAATGAAATAAAGAAGCCCAAAGCTTGTCTTTATAAATCTTTTGGTCGAAAAAAGCAGCTTTACTTGTGTGAGAAGAAAACTTCATCCTCATCCATGAAGAAAGCATCTTTTAAAGCATAAATCCAAGTGGATGTCTTCGAATAGGAAGAATCCCTATTTTGTAGGAGCCTATGGCTTCATGTGCAAGATGACAAAAAATATCTTCTTTGATGATGTCATCAAATGCGCAAGTTGGAAGAAGTGTTAACAAAATTTTCTTCATTTTCGACACTTCAACACTCGTTTTTACTCAAATATGGCCTGTCTCTGACTTTGACAAGGTGGAAAAATGTTATAATGAACTGAAAAAGCTAACTGATCTTGACATTTTGGAGATTGATCAACTGAGATTCCATCCCCTGCCTCCGTTCGATGATCTGACATCGTTTGACCAAGTTTGACCTCCCGGAAACTGCCAATGGGCGAAGATTGGTAACAAGGCATGTCAGAAAACATTGAAAACATGAAAATTTTCTAACACTGCTCAAGTTGGGCACCCCAAGCCTCCTGGGGCACCCAGTTTCCCAACACTTAGCCATTTTTTTAATTTTTTCAACTTTTTCAATTTCTTGGTTTGCGTGCGCATTTCGGAGGCACAGGACCTCTATTTGGCTATCAATTTCCATCAACTAGGATGAAAATGAGTCTGATGATCTGGCAAATATGTAAGCCTGATGAAAACTAAGCTGATTGTACCTTCCGTTCGCCTCAAAAAATGTGCCAAACTGATCAATACTAAACCGGAGCGGGCTGACGAAAAGAGATTCATGTTTTTCAAGAAAAACATGAAAAATAATCTAACACTAGAGAGTTTGGGTGCCCCAAGCCTCCTGGGGTGCCCAGTTTGTCAACACTTAGCCATTTTTTCAAAAAAATTTAATTTTGTACCTTTTCATGATTTCCGTGCCAACGGCTCCTGTTCGATCTTCAATTTTAGTCGTTTTGGTGACTGTCGAGGTGGGACAAAGGGTGCTCTAAGTAGTCTAAACATATCTCTGATGAAATCCTGGCTTTGACTGACTTTTGACCAAGTTTGACCAACCGGAAAAGCGCTGACGGAAGCATTTTCGATGTTTCTCAAAAAACGTAAAAAAAAACTAACACAGGAGAGGATGGGCACCCCAAGCCTCCTAGGGCACCTAGTTTCACTAGACTTAGCCATTTTTTTGATTTTCCAACTTTTCCAATTTCTTGGTTCCATCTTGCATCGTTTTGCGTGCATCATCAAGTCGACGGCCGTTTGTCAATTTTGCGTCTTTGAAACAGCGTTGGAAACTCATCGAAGAGTTTTGGCAGGTGAACTTTTTTGTGTTGATGACTTTCGAGCTCATGCTTCACCTTGTGAAAAAGCAAAAATGACCCTGTAGAGAAAACTTGGTCGTTTGAAGATTCCGTTTGAACTGCGTCGATCGTGAAGCAAAATCGACCAATGAGAATCAAGCGCGACACCTGATTTGGAGATTCTATTTTTAGAAACTTTCTATTTTTAGAAAGTTTTGCCAACATCCATATCTCAAGAAACCCAGAAAACCTAACTCAACGTCTATTTTTAGAAATTTCTAAAAATAGAAATTTCTATTTTTAGAAATTTTGCTTTTTTGACTTTTTGACGAAAAATTTTCTAGACTTGTTTCAAAATGCCTTAATGAAGCAAAAAATTTGGTTGGGTACAACAATTAGCTCTGTCTAGGGACCATGGCGGATACTTACAGCATAGGAGAACCAAGAATCTCTGGATTTTTGCAAGTTGGACCAGTGCCTTGTCCATTGGGCAATAGAGTCAGGTTACATTCCTAATCACCTAGAACAAGACTTTTCTCCTACATCACCTAAAACCGGACTTCCTAAAATCACCTAGGGAGTTGGAACTTCAGAACACAACAAGAAACACAACTGTCACATTACGGAAAGGGGAAAAACATTACGACATAATAGTCACATCACAGAAAGGGGAAACACATCATGAGAACAAAAAGTGTTTCACGCGCTCTTTCTCCTGAGCGAGGATGAGAAGAGATTAGGACTGTCACATGAAACCGTCAATCAACTCAAAAAAGTAAGAACCATCTCTCTTTAGCTGTGAAGATTGCCTTGGTAGCAAAAAACTTTTCTTTCTTTGCAACATCCTCTCAAAGAGCCATGATTCAGGAGGGTATTCACATTCAGGCCATGAGAAGTTTCTGAGAAACTGATTGATACACCAGGGATCAGGTGGAGCATCTTCCTCCAATGCAAGCAACCCCTATAATAGGTGAAGATACAGAACTTCTTTCTGAAGATATACAGGAAAGTCTTGTGGCCAAAGTACATCTTTGGGAATGGTCATCACCACATATTGAATATGAGTTTCATTTATAGCTTGTACACATGCAACTTTGTATTCAGTCAATGCATCATCTTCTGGAAAAGGTGCAAGCTGCTCATACATGACTCTCATCACTGATTCCTGGCTTATAGGATCCACAACTGTCGTTGCCCATTTTTCAAGTGCTACAGGGGCTTCTTCATTGGTTGTGTTTTCATCCATCCACTCTTCAAAATCTGATGAATCATCAAGATCTGAATGCTTAAACTCTTGAACATCTTCACCTGATAGCTCACTTTCCCATTCATTACCTAGAATCTCATCACCCTCTGTAGAGTACTCTTCTTCAATGCGGATATCCATCATCACTTCTTCTTCAGCATTCATGTATCTTTCTTACTCTGTAAAAGGAGTAGAATCAAAGACAGCTTCATCTGAATCATATGTTTCCTCTTCTTCTTCTTGATCAATCTCACACACGGCGTATCTCACAAGACATTTGTCAATAATCTCTGATTTTTCAATATCATCCTCTTTAGTCACCAAAACTAAATATTCCATGAACTGCTCTTCTCCATCAACCTCTTCATTTGTTGCATTCCACACTGGTTGCATAGTATCAGTAAAGTCTTTTCCTTGTACAGGTTCATAGATGGATTCAACATCGTCCTCTTCACTATTATGTATGAAAGATTCTCGAGATACAGGTGAAGATGGGCTAAACTGTAAAAGAAAATTTACAGTATCCTCTACTGAAGAATCACTCTCCAAGTGATGTAGAAAACTATCAAGATCCAATGATGAATCTTCCATATGATCTCCATTTTTGAGAAATTCCTCCAATGATGAATCATCTTCAAAATGAAGAAGATCTTGTTCTTGCTCCAATTGCAATATTTCTTTGGTCTCTTCTTTGGATATATCTGACACAGGTTCTTCAAACCAACCTTCAAAAGATGAGAAGAACAAATCATATTCTTCATTGCTCTCCGCAACATATTTGATCTCTTCCTTGTAATTTTGCTCTTGAGAAGATTGTTGCACTTCTTCTTCAAAGAAAGTTTGCAAATTGCACATTTCTTCGGATACTTCCTCTAATTTGTCAACCACATAGACAACCTCTTGATTCTTTTTAGTTATATCAGACAACATAACATATGTACCAGAATATGTTTCTTGATATAGCACTTGTGCTTGAGGATCCTAAGATTTCACCACCGCAAACCATGACTTGGTTTCTGGTCCCAATTTGAAATTACCTTTCTTTAAAGGAATGGTCGCAGATGACCAATCCAATTGTATTTCTCCTCCAAGATCTTTGCAGAAACTTCTACTTAGTAGCATCCCATAGCTGGCTGGAATGTCAGCTACCAAGATAGTCATCATTATTTTCTTCTCTAGGCAAGCCGCTAATCGTACTTGAGCATCATTCAATTGTCCAACCAATGGCACTGATTTAGACTCAAGCGAATAACACTTGTCATGCATTTTGGTGCATAAGAGTCCCAAAGCGTTCATTACCTGCAAAGGCATGACGTTGTCTGAGGCTCCTGAATCAATGATACAATTGCTCAATTTATAACCTCCTATATACAGAGAAATATAGAAGGGCTTTGGCTTCTCTCCTATCAGAACAAAAGATTCTAGCAATGTGTGTTGTACGACAGTCTCTTTCTTGACATACTTGACTATTCTATCTAGCTGATCTGCATGGTCTTGAAGGTACTCTAGTTGAGAAATCTGCACCTTTGTCTTCATCATGGAATCGACTATATCAAAATTTGTTGAAGATGAATTTTGAGCAGTCTTAACATTTTCACATGATGGCTAAGCATTGGAAGTGGAAGCCACTTCCTTCTCCTTTTCTTTTGGTCTTTGTCTATCCTCTCCTTCCTTCTGTGCTTTAAAATGTTGAGTACGTGTAAACACAGGAGTTGAAATATTTTCATGATTCATTGCAAGAGAATATTGACGAAAATCGTCTTGTTCTTCCTTCATTATAATGGGTTCATTCTGGAAGTATCCCGTGGTAGAGTCACCATTGAAGTTGTCCATCTGTGGTAAGACAACATTCGCACTTGGAGAAGGAACAATGTTTGAAATAGGTGCAGCATTAGCATATCCCATGATTTGATTCATTCTTAAATTTTCAGGACACGTGGCTCCAGTATGTGCATCAGTCTCATGAAAGGAACAAAACACTGCATTTTGAGCAGCATCAACTGCTTGCCTTGGTGGTGGTGCTGGCAACCTGGGCCTATAGTTATTGAAAGGCCGAAAATTGTTCCTCTTAGGTTGATATGGTTGCTGAGGTTGATACTGTTGCTGTGGTTGGTATTGTTGTTGCGATGACTGATACGGCTGTTGCGCGGGTTGCCCCTGAGTAGGCAACTGTCTCTTTATGATAGTCACTTTGTTTGCTACCTTATGTAGTAGTGGATCTGCAGAACTCTGAACTAGAGGCCTGATTGAATCCATTTTCATCTTGCCAGAGGTAATCATGTCATCCTCTAACTTGATGGCATTTTCCTGTGCATTGGATAATTCTATTTCATTAGCCGATCTCAAAAAGAAGGCTATCTCAGAAGGAAGAGCGTTAATAAAACTACTCAACAGAATTTGTGGAGATGGATTAAGAGTATGAGAAAGACGTGTAACTAGGTGATTAAACCTTGCCACAAACTTCCTCATTGGTTCATTATTTTCCATCTTTGAATTTGAGAGTTGGGAGAACAATCTGTGACCATCTGCCTTGAACCTTGCCAAGAATTTCTCGCTCATAGTTGCCCAACTTGTAATGATTCCTAGTTCCAGATGATTGAACCAATCGGCA
The DNA here is from genome assembly GCA_027924645.1 of Cunninghamia lanceolata. Taxonomy (NCBI): domain Eukaryota; kingdom Viridiplantae; phylum Streptophyta; class Pinopsida; order Cupressales; family Cupressaceae; genus Cunninghamia; species Cunninghamia lanceolata. The sequence goes on from BSBN01000389.1 coordinate 11,647,852, forward strand.
GCATTTCCCGCGAGAGTCTCAATGAAGAGATGCATGGCAATATCCTCATGTGATACATGCAAAATAGCACAAGCTGTTGTGAATGTAGAGATGTGTTCATCAGGATGCTGAGTTCAATCGCCATGGAACCGAGGAAAGTGCTTCCTTGACCCCTTTGGTAAATCATGATGTGCTTGTAGGGCCAAAGGTCCAATATTATTACCCCAAGGCAATGGTGGCAGTCGCCTTTGATTTGGATCATTGTGATTGTTGTTATTTGCATCAGCCATTGCTCTAGGTTGGATTACTGGTTCTTCTTGTAATTCTTCCTGCTTGACTTCAGGAACTATCTGAATTTCACGAACTATGTTGGATGCTTCTCCAACTTTTACAGAATCAAGATCTTGAAAGAAAGGATCCATGGCACCGCCTTTTCCTTTTCTTGAATAAACCCTATGAGCCAGGATTATCTATTGCCACGCGGGAGGTGGTAGTCCTGGTCTTCCTGCTGCAAGATCTGCTTTGTGTTCTTCTTCGTCAAGGATAGCAGCCGCGTTTCTCCACTGATCAGGACTTTCCTTTTGTGCAAATATGAAACTTCTAAGGCTGCTAATGATGTCCGTTTTCTCTCCTTCCACTTGTACAAGATTTGGTTGAATAACAGGTGGTGTAAGATTTGGTTGTTGAACTGGAGCAGAAGGACGCTAGAGAGTCATTACCATGTCATAATCCTAAGCTTGCTTGAAGTTTTATGCCTCATGCCCCATGGTGGGTGCTAGAAAACTATTGGCGTTTCAATTCACACCTCTGGAATGTGATTTGGAAATGGACAGCTATGCACAGATAAACTACTCTCCTATTGGAAGGGGGAATTCCCTTTCTTGCTGATGTTCACTGAAAAGATAACTTGAATGAAACTTCGCCTATCTTCTTTTTGATTCTCAGCTGCGAGCACAAGGTTATAAAATTCTAAACGCTGTAAAAGAGGTTTTTTCCTTTTTATAAAACTTCTACTACAACTAGCATAGACTAATGACGCTTTCAACCTCCTGAGTAAATTCAGAGCAAAGGAAGTTGAAAGTGAATGAGGAATGATTATTAACACAAAAACTTAAGCAGTTTGCCTCCAGATTTACACCACAAGACTAAAAGTACTTTAATGATGAAAGCTGAAAATGAAAGTTGCAGAAGATACACATCTGACGACAATAACTTAATGAATCGATATAGAATATCAGAGCAAAGTAGGCATCAGACTTCTATTCAATATCACAAATCTTAATACAACTTCAAGACAGCAATACTGCAGCAAAAGGTAGGCATACAGTAAGCGATCAAACACTAGAGAACAATGAACACAAAGTGAACAAACACCTGGAACAACAATGTTTGCAGGCTAGAATGGGCACAACAAAATATGTTATTACCAAAGTCCTCTCTCAACAATGGGCAAGGATGCCCTTATTTATACTAAAATCAAAGGAGTAGGGAACCCTAAAATCTCCTTGATTAACCCTAACTTGCCAACTCGCAAGCTTTATTACTATTCTAAGACAAAGATACAATAAACAAATGCTTTAAAGCAATACGCTTTAAAGCAAAGAAGATTCCAACTATCACAAGGTGATTTCTTTCTAAATATAGAATGGGTGAGATTAGGATGAAAGCACATGCTTTAAAATAAAAAGCATATGTTTTAAAGCTGCTTTATTTTGGAATGCATCCTCATCAACATTCTTGCTTTTTGGTGATGTCATCCGTTGATATTCTTTTGCTGATTTCTTCTAAAAAAGCTGATTTTGAGCGAAAAAAGCTGGCACATGGGTTTTGTAGATAATTCTGTTTCTAAGCAACCCAGATTGTCGAATTTTGAAAAAGCAGAGATTTTCTCGAAAAAGCAGGAAAAAAGCAGTTTCCCAAAAAAAGCACAACTCCCAATCTTCAAGAGGATAATAATCTGGATGGACCCATCTCGATGAAAATTGAAAAAGCTCTGGTTGGATTTTTGAAAAATGATCCCCTTGAAACAAGGACCCTGAAAAAGCAAGCCTCTCTTCTTCCTCAACCCGAGTCTATGAAGAACATTGAAAAAGCACCTGGTTTGGGTTTTCGAATCTTCATTGAAAGAAAAATAAAATCTTTCCTCTGGAGGCAACCTACAAAAGATAATGAAATAAAGAAGCCCAAAGCTTGTCTTTATAAATCTTTTGGTCAAAAAAGCAGCTTTACTTGTGTGAGAAGAAAACTTCATCCTCATCCATGAAGAAAGCATCTTTTAAAGCATAAATCCAAGTGGGTGTCTTCGAATAGGAAGAATCCCTATTTTGTAGGAGCCTATGGCTTCATGTGCAAGATGACAAAAAATATCTTCTTTGATGATGTCATCGAATGCACAAGTTGGAAGAAGTGTTAACAAAAGTTTCTTCATTTTCGACACTTCAACACTTGTTTTTACTCAAATATGGGCTGTCTCTGACTTTGACAAGGTGGAAAAATGTCATCATGAACTGAAAAAGCTAACTGATCCTGACATTTTGGAGATTGATAAACTGAGATTCCATCCCCTGCCTCCGTTCGACAATCTGACATCATTTGACCAAGTTTGATCTCCCGGAAACTACCAACGGGTGAAGATTGGTAACAAGGCATGTCGAAAAACATTGAAAACATGAAAATTTTCTAACACTGCTCAAGTTGGGCGCCCCAAGCCTCCTGGGGCACCCAGTTTCCCAACACTTAGCCATTTTTTCAATTTTTTCCACTTTTTCAATTTCTTGGTTTGCGTGCGCGTTATGGAGGCACAGGACCCCTGTTTGGCTATCAATTTCTATCAACTGGGATGAAAATGAGTCTGATGATCTAGCAAATATGCAAGCCTGATGAAAATTGAGCTGATTGTACCTTCCATTTGCCTCAAAAAATGTGCCAAACTGATCAATACTGAACCGAAGCGGGCTAACGAAAAAAGATTCATGTTTTTCAAGAAAAACATGAAAAATAATCTAACACTGGAGAGTTTGGGCACCCCAAGCCTCCTGGGGCACCCAGTTTGTCAACACTTAGCCATTTTTTCAAAAAATTTCAATTTTGTACCTTTTCTCGATCTCCGTGCCGACGGCTCCTTTCGATCTTCGATTTCAGTTGTTTTGGCGACTGTCAAGGTAGGATGGAGGGTGATCTGAGTAGTCTGAATATATCTCTAATGAAATCCTGGCTTTGACTAACTTTTGACCAAGTTTGACCAATCAGAAAAGAGCTGACGGAAGCATTTTCAACGTTTCTCAAAAAACGTGAAAAAAAACTAACACAGGAGAGGATGGGTGCCCCAAGCCTCCTGGGGTGCCCAGTTTCACCAGACTTAGCCATTTTTGTGATTTTCCAATGTTTCCAATTTCTTGGTTCCATCTTGCATCATTTTGCGTGCATCGTCGAGTCGACGGCCGTTTGTCAATTTTGCGTCATTGAAACAGCGTTGGAAACTCGTCGAAGAGTTTTAGCAGGTGAACTTTCAAGCTCATGCTTCACCTTGTGAAAAAGAAAAAATGACCCAGTAGAGAAAACTTGGTCATTTGAAGATTCCGCCTGAACTGCGCCGATCATGAAGCAAAATCGACCAATGAGAATCGAGCGCGACACCTGATTTGGAGATTCTATTTTTAGAAACTTTCTATTTTTAGAAAGTTTTGCCAACATCCATATCTCAAGAAACCCAGAAAACCTAACTCGACATCTATTTTTAGAAATTTCTAAAAATAGAAATTTCAATTTTTAGAAATTTTGCTTTTTTGACTTTTTGACAAAAAATTTTCTAGACTTGTTTCAAAATGCCTTAATGAAGCAAAAAATTTGGTTGGGTACAACAGTCATCATAGATGCATAAGAGCCTAAAACCAAAAGTATAGAGAATGAAATCTCCACACCCAAATTAATTATTTTGGTATGTACATCCCTAGGGTTTAGGGCAGATTTGGACAGCAACATCCGGGCTATGTTTGTCATATTTGAAGCCCTTGTTTGGATGTAATTTTTAGTTATTATACATAGATTTGTAACTGCAGAGATATCTTCAAAAAAATCAGATTTATATGCTTCATTTGGGTGCCCTATCTTGTGTTTTACATGGTGCATTTCATGTTTGTTATGAATATCAATTGGTAGCATCATTTGGTATGTTTATTTGTCATTTTTGGGCACTTGTAGGCTCATTGTGATGAATTGTTTGAAATCAAAAAAACAAAATCAGAAATCAGAATTAAGGTTTGAGTAGAAAATAAAATTAGAATCTTAGGGCAGATCCCAATGGGGATATTACATCAAGTTGGATCTAATTTGATGAATTATGTAGTGGACTATCCCAACTAGTTTATGGTAAATAATTACATACTCCATTACTTTGTCCTTTGATTTCTAGAAATCTAAAATGCAATTGTAGGGATTATTTTTCCATATTTATGCATCTAGAACAGCAACTTATGCAATCAAGTTGGAATATTTTTTCCACAAGGCAGAGATTGGGATAACAACACAAGGACCATTTCTTTTTCAGATTTGTTAATTAGGGAAGGTTTTGACATAAGTAATGACCCATATGTAAAGAAATTGTAAATTAGCAAATTAAAAATTTAGGCAATATGCAAGGTCATGAGTCTTGTATAGAACTAAATGTGAAGGCCATTTCTCATTCGTACTTGTTGATAGTTTCATGATGGAAAGCTTGAATTCTTAATGTGAAATTCTCTTCTAAAAAGATGGTTGCATTTAATGGCTAATAATGAATTTGGTAGCATGTAAAAATCAAAATGATTATTCTATGTGGCATTGAATTCAGTATCTGTTCAGGAGAGATGAAAATGACACGAGAAAAGAACTAGAGAACCAAAATTATTAGGTCTATTCATTTACGAGGATGCAAACTGTCCTCCAAAAAACAAGTTCTAAACTAGAATACACTTAGCCACAAATCATTTGTGAGATTTTATGTAACTCCAAGTATTCAATGAAAACATTCCAAAAAAATGTCTATGAACCGTAATTTAGGTCCTTAAGCATGAAACACCAAGGAGTCAATAAAGTTCCTAAAAGAAAATTGTCAACTTGTCTAATGCTAAAATCACCATAAACAAGTAGTTCACAAGAAAATAGGTAAATTTAAACATGACAACTCTTGATTAGATTAAGATCAAGCCTCAATCTTCAACCAAAAGCAACCATTAAAAAAAAGAGCCTACAAAACCTAGAAGCTGGAGAACTCCTTGGTATATGTCATAATTAATGCCATTTTTCAACCATCAAATTCAGCTCTCCACTCTCACTTGTAAATGATTTGTATCTGCCAACCATGTTGATCACATTCAATGTCAAATAAAATAATTTGCATAGTTCATCCATGAACAGGAATGAACAATAAAATCACAGTAATGTTTCAAAATTTCACTTTAAAAAATAGAAATTGTATCAACAAAACTATTGCTCCCACATGGTAATCTTAAGTCAAAAAGCAAAAGCTACAAGAAGAAGGGGATCAAAAAAACAAAATAATAAATTTGAAAATTCACAAACAAAAAAAAACCATAGATCTTTTTAGATACCCCAATAATTGGAATATCTATAATTAGTCTTCAGTATGTTTGAGAGACATCCACTTTTGCAACAATAAAATAGCCACAGTATTTATAGAGGGTTGGCACACAGAAGCCCTAGCTACCACTACTTTAGAGCACCCAACGTGACCACCTTGCTAGAACTAATTACCCACTTTTTATCTGCTCCACATAGGCATATCCCTATAAATCAGGTGTTTCCATGCCTTATCATTCATCTTCTTAATTAATAACCAGGTGGTCTAATGAGTCTCATCATGACAGCATGAATGATGACATATGGCAAGAAATGGGTACTTGTTTTCTTTTGTTGTTGTAGTATTCATTTTCAGCAAGAGTGAAGGAGACCCAAAGATATAATTATTTCTCTACCAACTTAGTGAAACGCTTGCAATTTACATTTGGTTTTATTAAAAAAATGTGGAAGCATAGAAAAGGCACATGAATTGTTTGACAGAATGGATAAAAGGTTGCAGGGAATGCAACGATTGCAATAAATGCTCAAAATGGGTTTGTCGAACAAACTTAAGGATCTTGCAAAACAAAGCAATTGGTAAGTGAGAACCAGACTCACAGCCTCTACCAGTAGCTCGCGGCCTGGGCTATGGCAAAGCACCCCCCCCCCAAGAAGAGTCATCTCATGGATGAATGATAGATGGATATGCAAAAGATGGATCTGATAAAAAGGCTTTAGATCTTTCAAGCAATGCAACTGGCAGATGTAAAGCCATGTTCCATAACCGTAGCCAACATCCTCACTGTCCATACCAAAATGGGGCATTGGAACAATGGATGGATATCCATCTAAATATAACAGAAGGGGGATTTTGGCAGAAGTTGTATTTGAAAACTTCATGGTAGATGTGTATGCAAAAGTGAAAGTGTAGAACAGGAACGTCGACTATTGGCAGAATGCCACCTAGAGATGTTATCTCATGGAAAGCAATGATTGCAGGAGTTGTACTAAATGGGTTAATTAAATAGGCTTCAAGAAGCCATTAAGCAAGAGCCATTGGCAAAGCCATTTTCCTAAGCCGTTGCCATCTAACAATTAATTTCAAACAAATAACTGTGTGATCAGCTGCTTTCAAGTATGGCAGTCTTTAAACATCAAGTATTAGAGAACAATATACTGAAAATGGTATAACAACATGAAAATCATAAAGCCCACAAAGGAATCAAGACACGGTGTTTTTCTTTTCATGAGTGGAAAACCCTAAAAGGGATGAAAAACCACTCGGTAAAATGCCTCCCTGGCTTAATCAAGAGATTCACTATTTACAAGCCTCACTGGCTAATATATCTCAGTGACAAATGTATATGCTTCACTAGAAAATGAAAGTGCCTCACTGACAAATGAAGGTGCCTCTCTAGAAAACAAACCATATCACAGTCCTGAAAACAAGAATACAGAGTATAACCTCTGTTCCAATATATAGCATTTCCTGAATATCTCATCTCTTTTGAGATTCAAGAAACTCATATGTGCATGCTGGATATATACAGCACTGTGAAGTGCTTTCACAAAAAAAATGTATGAAGGATATCCCATCAAATACTCAAAGATTTTTAAGCAATTGAAAGACAATAATTAACTTCCATGACTGTTTGTGTAACCCGTTAAGAGCACCAGTAGATTAGGTTTGAGATTACTAGAATTGCTACTATCTCACCCAAGCCGTGTCAATGTCTCAGTCCATCAGTCGCTCCAAACACTGCTGCCGCTCCCCAAGAAAAACTGTCACTGCCCTTAAAATAGTTGCCCCCCAAAACAAAATAAACCCCCTCATCCTATCCTCTTTACCCTAATCATAAAAATATATATATATCCTCCACAATGCCTTCAATGAGTATATTTAAAACTCATGCTGAATGTCAAGTGCCGATAATAATAATGCCCCTTTTTTTTAAATTCATTACGAGTGTTATGATATTTTTCTCAAGGTTAAAAGGACAATATTACTACCGTCTCATGCCATAATGTCACCTGTGTATACCATGGTCACAACCAATATTCCAAGTATGCACCCAAACTGTTTTCACATATTATGCTTGATCAAAATACCATGTCTTTTGCCAAGATCACATAGTCTTATGCCATTTCTTTTACAATTAGGTCATTGATCAATTAACCATCCTTGTGTGACATAAGTTATTGATAACTTATCAACCTTGCGTAAATAAGCCATTGATAGTTTATAAATGAAATATTTATAAGATATCAATTCTTTTTTAGTGGCAAGGATGTATAAGGTGTCAATACCTTATGAATGACGATCAATGATATACAATATATCAAGCATGTATGCAACCATATGACAAGTGAAATATGAAAAACCATCATGTAAACCTGTCCACTAAAGTAAGTAACAACAACCTGTATACCTGTCCATGAATATGCCACGGTCAATATGTATCCTGTGTATTGTCCACAGAGAAATGTGTGTCAATTTGTATATGACCATGGTAGATCAATATGCATGCCAATGCAAGATCAATGTATATCACTACAATGTGTATTCCATCAATGTGTATGCCATCAATGAGTATGCCATGTATCAATCTAAACTGTATCTGATATGAGTAATAAACATGAATGTGCACCAATGCCAATGATACCAATCTGAATGTGTAAAGTATATCAATATGTCTGCCAATGACAGATCAATGTATATCACAAATCTTTGAAATGATAATACCAATCTGGAATGATGACATCAATCTCGATGTCACCTTGAATGAACCAGGACTAGAGAAGCACTACATACTCCCCCCCAAGAGCTTGACTTACTCCTGGATGTCAGAAACGCTAAAATGCAAGCATAGCACGCATTAGTCCATTAGATTCAATATAAATATGAAATTCAGGTGATCACATTCCTTTCGATATACTCAATTACGTGCATAGAGGAGAAGAGGGAAGGCACGCAATATCATTTAATACATACCTTATCATGTAACAATTTTTCTCTGATCAAAATAAAGAATGCTGCCATAACATTCAATTTTCTCATAAAATCATTGTCTCAAACAAACAATTCGTTGCTCATAACCATCAATTTTTCACATTTATGCTAGCATAAGTCACATAATTTTCTCATAATTTACAGGAAATTGCACTTTTCAATACACAAAGTTTTCAATCCTCTACTTTCGTAAGCAACCATCTCAAGAATAGAGCACACCAACACACATCATACCACATGTTTACAAGGAAACATCAACTCAAAAGCAGATACATCAAATGTAGAACTTACAACTAAACAACCATTTTCATTCATCAACATCACAGGAATAACAACACAAGGTTCAGATATAGGTCCACGAGGACGCAACGGTTTCATCATAGAACTACGTAACCAATTATTAGTGCCAAGTAACTAAGGATCGAAGAACCAAGTGGAATGATGGTCTCGAGACCACACGCCTGGGGGCCTCTCCATACATTTCAACAATGACCTACCTCTTATTTGTATAAGGGGTTTAGCCTCCAAGAGATAGCCAACATAAGAACATAAACCACTAGGAAGGTAAGTGGATAATGACCAGCCCATACTAGTCCACACCTACCCCCATCCTCATAAGTTTCCCACATCTAATTCCTTGTATACACTCTACCAGAGTTCACTCCATCAACATGGTGAGAAAAACAACACAACACAAGACCAGCACTTGAAAACAAAAAGAACCTAACTTAGCCAACACAGCTTTTCTGAAATATCAAAAGAAGTTTCCAGAATCAACAATAAAATAAATAAATGCATGCAAATTCAACAATAAAGTAACGTAACCACAAGAGTCATGCAAAAAAGGAAGATTCAAATATTGTGGCTAAGCTACTTACAATCAAGATTAAATAACACTGTTGGTCATCACAAGCAAGGTAAATAAAAGCCATCAATAACCAAATAAAAGATCACAATTCATGAATTTGCACATTACGTCACAATGTGACTAACATTAAGTCACCAATAAGGAAGGAGGGAAAACACGGTCACTACATGTGCTATGCAAACACAACCAATGCAATAGCATCATGTAGACAGGTAGTATCAAATGTGCCTTCATGTATGGCTACATGGAATCGTGCCCTTCTCAAAGGTAACATGTCATCATCACCAACACTATGTTGAAACATGTAAATACCATAACATAACATAAGTCCAACACAACTCAATTAATATTCTGATGTGATCAAAATTAAACATATATTTCTTTTGTCAATGCCAACTCTATCATAGTGCCAATGTTTCCCCAAATTACTGCACATCCAACTCAAAATAAGTTCCAAAGGTAAGAGCAAACCTGCGCCAAGTAACATGGCCTCCAACAATACACATGTCCATACTAAACCATAACCAAGGTCCCAAGTCAGATGTCACTAGTACCATCAAGGAAACAATGCATGATAGGTTAGCACTATGAACCTCTCAAGGTCCATTCACTAAGGAGAAGTAGGGGGTACCCTAGCATAAGAAGGTATGGTTGGTTGGGTTACCCCAAACCAATGCCACAACATGTCACCATAGCTTCCTAAGTTCTTCCACTCCACTACTTAACTCCACACATGGAAGGTCTCCAACTCCAAGGTTGGACCTTACAGGGTATACAAACAAGCAACCACACAAGCATGACTCCACCATACTTGTAGTTATACACTTAACCTATGGATGGATACCTAGTATCACAAGCTCATGAGTACACAAATCATGTACGAGATATTCACAACATGTAGCAAGTACTCTCATAACAGGTAATCACATCCACAAGGTAACACATAACACAATTTTCCTTTACCGTTCATTACTTAGTGAAGGAGAACAACTTTCATACACAAGGTCACATAATATTTACCAAAAAGGTTTCTAAGAAACCTATCTAACATCAATTTGAATTAACCTTTCTAAGGCATAAATGGTTTCTAACTATACTTCACATTTAGAGGCAATACAATACCCCCCAAACAAATACACCAAAATACTAGCAATAGCATGTTTGGCCATAATTGAATCAAATCACATATTTCAACTTGCAAGATGGTGACTCACAATATCTCACACATCATGGAGCTATTGATAAACCATATAACACTACCTATGCACTACGAACAAAACATATATTTATCTAACACAAGGTTCATAAGTAGAATCTAATGGCAAGCTCAAGTCCCTAAATTAATATTCTAATGATATCATACGATGTCAAACATCTTCTTCACACAAAGTATTCACAACTTGATACCAATTTCACACAAGGTCCAAATCATAAACTGCAAATTTCACACTATGGAAGTACTTTACTGAAATAGTCACCAAGCACACAATGCACTATTGGAACATCTCAACAAAAAAACATACATTATTTCTTAACATTACCAAGCATAAGTCACCTTTACTCCTCTTTCTTTCATAACCTTACCCAATCAAAAGTAATGCAAATATACACCAATGACTTGCATCATAAAATTTAAAGCAAGATATGTTTCATGGAAGCGTTTCTAGTTACCCAACGCAAGGAAGACAATGCCAATTCCCACATGATAACAAGGGTTAGGAATTCAAGAAGGTACACAATTCTTACACTATGATACATGCACACAAGTACACAAGGCATGAACTAATCAAACAAGCATTAAGACCACATTATTCGTTCAAAGAACAAAACTTCATCCCATTCACAACCAAAAGCATAACAACAACAAGATGCAACACTTACCTATCTATTCCCACGATGCCAACCTCTAATCCCAAGCACATAGAGAGAATAATAGGGAACATCACCACACTCAACAAAAAAAAAATGCAAGGGTGAGGAAGGGCCAAACACAACCTCCACAATCTAGACCAACCAATTCAAGAGAAGAATCAACAAGGAGGAACACAGCCACCACAAAACACAAGCGGAAGACTTCCATAATCGTGGGACAAGGCCACCACAATGACAAAACAAGAGGATGGATATTTCCCCAAAATGAAGGTTGGTTGACAGTCCACAACCTCACTCTCTCATAACTACACAGAGTAGGGCGACGGTCAAACCACCCTCAACCTGCTCCATGTCGGCCCAACCAAACACGCAAAACCTAGAGCTCCCAATGTTGAAACCTGGCTCTGATACCAAATGTCATGCCCACTTTTGTCAAGTGGCCATGACACAGAAAACATGTCATGTCCACATTTACCATGTGGTCATGACATGAACCACCAAAACCTTTTCCACCTATCCCTAAAACCCCGTCACACAAAGACAGGGAAGGAAAACATGGTGTGAGATACAACAACTACGACTATTCTCAAAACATTACAATTTGCTTCCCAAATCTAGGTCATAGCTCTCAAGGTTTGAAATACAATATAGAAACTAACATGGTTAAATGTAAGAGTAAAGTCACAGGTCCTAAGGGCCTGACCTATGCCTCAGGGCTCATCCAAGATGGCCTTGCCTATGCAATGCGTAGAGGCTTCGTAGTTTGACAACTTGATTTTCAACCAACCCAATTGGATGTCCAAAATCTATCTTTTGAGATGCAATTTTTCTTGCCAAATTGACATCTCCTCAATCACATATTTCATTGCACTAATCCACTCGATAATAATAGAACAATATATTGAGGTGGAAGATTTAACACATAGTATCTTGCAAGATCAACTAGTCTACACACAACCATCTTCTGTATCAAGAATTAACTAAGCGAGCTAGGGATAAACAACTAGGGTAATAATTTATTGGGTCAAAAATGCAAGACATACCTTTTGTAGGTTTAATAGGTCACCATAAATTGATTCAATGTTTTCCTAGATCTTTCACAATGAAATTCTTGTAATGTCATCATAGATACATAAGAGCCTAAAACCAAAAGTATAGAGAATGAAATCTCCATACCCAAATTAATTATTTTGGTATGTACATCCCTAGGGTTTAGGGCAGATTTGGACAGCAGCATCCGAGCTATGTTTGTCATATTTGAAGCCCTTGTTTGGATGTAATTTTTAGTTATTATACTTAGATTTGTAACTGCAAAGATATCTTCAAAAAAATCAGATTTATATGCTTCATTTGGATACCCTATCTTGTGTTTTACATGGTGGATTTTATGTTTGTTATGAATATCAATTGGTAGCATCATTTGGTATATTTATTTGTCATATTTGGGCACTTGTATGCTCGTTGTGATTAATTGTTTGAAATCAGAAAAAAAAATCAGAAATCAGAATTAAGGTTTGAGTAGAAAATAAAATCAGAATCTTAGGGCAGATCCCAATGGGGATATTACATCAAGTTGGATCTGATTTGATGAATTATGTAGTGGACTATCCCCACTAGTTTATGGTAAACAATTACATACTCCATTACTTTGTCCTTTGATTTCTAGAAATCTAAAATGCAATTGTAGGGACTGTTTTTCCATTTTTATGCATCTAGAACAGCAACTTATGCAATCAAGTTGGAATATTTTTCCCACAAGGCAGAGATTGGGATAACAGCACAAGGACCATTTCTTTTTCAGATTTTTTAATTAGGGAAGGTTTTGACATAAGTAATGACCCATATGTAAAGAAATTCTAAATTAGCAAATTAAAAATTTAGGGAATATGCAAGGTCATGAGTCTCGTACAAAACTAAATGTGAAGGCCATTTCTCATTCGTACTTGTTGATAGTTTCATGATGGAAAGATTGAATTCTTAATGTGAAGTTCTCTTCTAAAAAGATGGCTGCATTTAATGGCCAATAATGAATTTTGGTAGCATGTAAAAATCAAAATGATAATTCTATGTGGCATTGAATTCAGTATCTATTTAGGAGAGATGAAAGTGACATGAGAAAAGAACTAGAGAACCAAAATTATTAGGTCTATTCATTTACGAGGATGCAAATTGTCCTCCAAAAAACAAGTTTTAAACTAGAATACACTTAGCCACAAATCATTTGTGAGATTTTATGTAATTCCAAGTATTCAATGAAAACATTCCAAAAACTATCTATGAACTATAATTTAGCTCCTTAAGCATGAAACACCAAGGAGTCAATACAATTCCTAAATGAAAATTGTCATCTTGTCTAGTGCTAAAATCACCATAAACAAGTAGTTCACAAGAAAATAGGTAAATTTAAACATGACAACTCTTGATTAGATTAAGATCAAGCCTCAATCTTCAACCAAAAGCAATCATTAAAACAAAATCCTGCAAAACCTAGAAGTTGGAGAACTCCTTGGTATATGTCATGATTAATGCCATTTTTCAACCATCAAATTTAGCTCTCCACTCTCACTTGTAAATGATTTGTATATGCCAACCATGTTGATCACATTCAATGTCAAATAAAATAATTTGCATAGTTCATCCATGAATAGGAATGAACAATAAAATCACAATAATGTTTCAAAATTTCACTTTTAAAAAATAGAAATTGTATCAGCAAAACTACTGCTCCCACATGGTAATCTTAAGTCAAAAAGCAAAATCTACAAGAAACAGAAGGGGATCAAAAAAACAAAATAATAAATTTGAAAAATCACAAACAAAAAAAAACCATAGGTCTTTTTAGATGCCCCAATAATTGGAATATCTATAATTGGTCTTCAGTATTTTTGAGAGACATCCACTCTTGCAACAATAAAATAGCCACAGTATTCATAGAGGGTTAGCACACAAAAGCCCTAGCTGCCACTACTTTAGAGCACCCAACATCACCACCTTGATGGAACTAATTAGCCACCTTTTAGCCACTCCACATAGGCATATCCCTATAAATCAGGTGTTTCCATGCCTTATCATTCATCTTCTTAATTAATAACCAGGTGGTCTAATGAGTCTCATCATGACAGCATGAATGATGACTTATGGCAAGAAATGGGTACTTTTTTTTTGTTACTGTAGTTTTCATATTCAGCAAGAGTGAAGGAGGAGACCTAAAGATATAATTATTTCTCTGCCAACATAGTGAAATGCTTGCAATTTGCATTTGGTTGAATAAAAAAAATGTGGAAGCATAGAAAAGGCACATGAATTATTTGACAGAATGCATAAAAGATTGCAGGGAATGCAACGATTGCAAGAAATGCTCAAAATGGGTTTGTGGAACAAACTTAAGGATCTTGCAAAACAAAGCAATTGGTAAGTGAGAACTAGACTCATGGCCTCTGCTAGCAGGTCGCGGCCTAGGCTATGGTAGAGCACCCTCCAAGAAGAGTCATCTCATGTATGAATGATAGCAGGATATGGAAAAGATGGATTTGATAAAAAATCTTTAGATCTTTCAAGCAATGCGACTGGTAGATGTAAAGCCACATTCCATAACTGTAACTAGCATCCTCATTGCCCATGCCAAAAGGGGGCGTTGGAACAGCGGATGGATATCCACCTAAATATAACAGAAGGGGGGATTTTGTAGAAGTTGTATTTGAAAACTCCATGGTAGATGTGTATGCAAAAGTGAAAGCATAGAACAGGAACATCAACTATTGGCAGAATGTCACCTAGAGATGTTATCTCATGGAAAGTAATGATTGTAGGAGCTATACTAAACGGGTTTATTAAATAGGCTTCAGGAAGCCATTAAGCAAGAGCCATTGGCAAGCGTAAAGCCATTTTCCTAAGTCGTTGCCATCTAACGATTAATTTCAAACAAATAATTGTGTGATCAACTACTTTCAAGTATGGCAATCTTTACACATCAAGTATTATAGAACAATATACTGAAAACGGTATAACAACATGAAAATCATAAAGCCCACAAAGGAATCACGACATGATGTTTTTTTTATGAGTGGAAAACCCTAAAAGGGATGAAAAACCACTCGGTAAAATGCCTCCCTGGCTTAATCAAGAGATTCACTGTTTACAAGCCTCACTGGCTAATATATCTCATTGACAAATGTATGTGCTTCATTGGAAAATGAAAGTGCCTCACTGACAAATGAAGGTGCTTCTCTGGAAAACAAACCATATCACAGTCCTGAAAACAAGAATACATAGTATAACCTATGTTCCAATATATAGCATTTCCTTAATATCTCATCTCTTTTGAGATTCAACAAACTTATATGTGCATGCCCAATATATACAGCATTGTGAAGTGCTTTCACAAAAAAAATGTATGAGGGATATGCCATCGAAAAGTCAAATATTTTTAAGCAACTGAAAGGCCATAATTAACCTCCAAGACTATTTGTGTAACCCGTTAAGAGCACCAGCAGATTGGGTTTGAGATTACCAGAATTGCTACTATCTCACTGAAGTCGTGTTGTTGTCTCAGTCCATCAGTCGCTCCAAACACTATTGCTGCTCCCCAAGAAAAACTGTCATTGCCCTTAAAATAGCTACCTCCCCAAAAGATAAACCCCCTCATCATATCCTCTTTGCCCTAATCATAAAAAAAAATCCTCCATAATGCCTTCAATGAGTATATTTATCTCATGCTGAATGTCAAGTGCCGATAATAATAATGCCCCTTTTTTTTTAAACTCATTACGAGTGTTATGATATTTTGCTCAAGGTCAAAAGGACAATATTATTACTTTCTCATGCCATAATGTCACCTATGTATACCATGGTCACAACCAATATTCCAAGTATGCACCCAAACTATTTTCACATATTATGCTAGATCAAAATACCATGTCTTTTGCCAAGATCACATAATCTTATATCAATTCTTTTGCAATTAGGTCATTGATCAATTAACCATCCTTGTGTAACATAAGTTATTGATAACTTATCAACCTTGCGTAAATAAGCCATTGATAGTTTATAAATGAAATATTTATAAGATATCAATTCTTTCTTAGTGGCGAGGATGTATAAGGTGTCAATACCTTATGAATGACGATCAATGATATACAATATATCAAGCATGTATGCAAATATATGACAAGTGAAATATGACAAACCATCCTGTAAACCTATCCACTGAAGTAAGTAACAACAACTTATATACCTATCCATGAATATGCCATGGTTAATATGTATCATGTGTCCTATCCACTGAGAAATGTGTTTCAATGTGTATATGACCAAGATAGATCAATATGCATGCCAATGACATATCAATGTATATCACTGTAATGTGTATGCCATCAATGAGTATGCCATGTATCAATCTGAACTGTAACTTATATGAGTAATAAACATGAATGTGCATCAATGCCAATGATACCAATATGAATGTGTAAAGTATATCAAGATGTATGCCAATGACAGATCAATGTATATCACAAATCTCTGAAATGATAATACCAATCTGGAATGATGACATCAATCTCGATGTCGCCTTGAACGATCCAGGACTAGAGAAGCACTACAAGACCAAATTCTCTTTCTTTGGTAAGATGGTTTACATATAATATAATTTTAGACAGGGTATATCTTGTTATATGAATTGTATTTAATTATTAAGAACTTGAAATGTATTCATCACATTTAATATGAATCTTTTATACATTTACACTTAAAATAGACATGTTTCATTTCAAATTTATACACTTTGTATCATATAACTATTTTAACAAAACTTTATATGAATTTGAACTCAATTTTTTTAATTTCAAACAACAACATTCTATTTATTAAAGATTTTAATACTAAACACTAATTAACTATTTTTTGGCCAATAGGCCATTCTATATGTGCACACATCTTGTAACTGCCAAAAAAATTGTAGTCTTAATAAAAAATAATTTTTTTGGTAGTCCTTCCTTTTTTCGTGGTCTAAAAATTTGTGTGGAGAGTTAAATGCATGGCTATTTTGAGTAGCCACAATTTTTGTGGAGAGTTAAATGCATCACTATTTTGAGTAGCCACAATTTGTGTGGAGAGTTAAATGCATCACTATAACACTTAGTTTTGTAGATTATAAGTATGGATTTCACTCCATATTTCAAAAGATGCATGAGTGCATTCTATTCAGTGCCTGTTCAAATGAAACCACACAAAAACAACAACACCATTTCCTCCTTCAGCACCACATTTGTTTTCTCCATGCATCAAATTCAAGAGATGGAAATATAAGCAAACAAACACTGGTATCCTTGATTCATTCTTTATTTCCATGGAAGACGTGAATGTAATGAGTTGGGGTTTTGCTCCACATGTTTTTCAAAGAGTGCCCACATGGGAGAAGAGAATGTCGATGACCATGGCATCGCCTTTCTCATGACGCCCTCGCCCATACTCTCTGGTGCTCACTCTGTCGAGTACATCAACCTCCTCAACTTTAACAGCAACGGCAAAGACTCACTAGTAGCAACTTGGAATTTCAGGACTAGCATGAGCACCATTCTCCATGGCTGAAATAATATTATTTATGAGTTTTAAAGTTTTAAATCCTTTAATATGAAATATTAAGTATTATGTAATGATTTTTTTACATAGATGAAATGAGATTTGATTTTATTCTTTTAAACTTCCAACTTAGAAATTAAAAACTTAGAGATTCATTAAAATAGAAACTAAATCCATTTCCCTTTAAAATGGTATCTTTTTTTTTTAGAATTTTATTTAATAAGAATTTTATCTACTTAATTAAAGGAAATATCTAATAAGTCTTAAAAATAAAGAAATAGATTATATTTTATATAGAATGATTTTATAGAAAGAATATTTAATGTTTTGCCTAATTAAGATAAATTGTTTATATTTGATCTTGAATGAAATTTAATGAGTAAGATTTATATTTGTTATATGTGTAGTAAATTTTTAGGGACATTTTCCATCTTGAGTAAGATTTATATTTGTTATATGTGTAGTAAATTTTTAGGGACATTTTCCATCTTGAGTTAAATCTATTAGAGTATCAAATGATTTATATTCTTGAGTAAGATTTATATTTGTTATATGTGTAGTAAATTTTTAGGGACATTTTCCATCTTGAGTTAAATCTATTAGAGTATCAAATGATAAAAGAAAAAAAAAATCATTCCAAATAAATGTGAAACTTATTTTTTTTGCATTGCTAAAATCTAGCTATTGTTCTTAGCTAAAGTTACAAAGTTAAATAGAACATGCACAATTTTTATTTTTATTTTAACTTGGATTCTAATGGTGAAGCACAATTTGATTTTGGTGGAAATAAAACTAATTAACTATTAAAATGAAAAATCTAATTCATTGCCAATAAATGTGAAACTTACTTTTTTTGTACTGCTAAAATCTAACTATTGTTCTTACATAAACTGACAAAGTTAAATAGAATATGCACAGTTTTTATTTTTATTTTAACTTGGATTCTAATGGTAAAGCATAATTTGATTTTAGTGGAAATAAAAGTAATTAACTATTAAAATATATAGTTCTTATTTCTTTTAAAATTAACCTTTATAATGGTTAGTTTGGATTTTTAATGGTTTAGCTTTAATTCTTATATAAACAACTAAAAATCATAAAATTTAAAAAAAAAAAAAAAACGAAAAAATAAAATAAAATTCAATCCATGGGGGTAGTGGAATGAGAGAATGAATGGGCATAATTAAATGGTTGGCAGTGTAGTGGGTGCCCAAAAAGAAAACAAAATGAAACAGTTGAAAATGTAAATATGAAAAATCAAGAATGAAAAATCTATACAGGGGTTCACAAAATTAATCTTGGGGCATGCATTTTACAATATTGACAGGCTTTTCACTAAATTTGATTTTCTCTCCATATTTTTGGTTAAAAGAAATTATGAGGGACCAAAAATAGGGTTTATTTTAAGGGAAATCTCTGGAAAATTTATTTATTTATATTTATTTAGAATCTAAAAATAATTATAGAGAATTAATGAACTTTTCCTTTTTTTCTGAAAGAAACCCTAGCTCTTCCAATCCTTTGCTCCTTCTAGCTCTAGAGATCCTGCATGCACAATTCTTGAAAAATCCTTAAATTATTATAGAACCCATCTACAACATAAAAAAATTTAAATAAATAAATATATTTTAAGTTAAATAAATAAGTATATTTTAAGATAGTACTTAGAAGATGGGAGAGAATGATATATTCAGATCTTCTTTAACATCTCTTGAGAGCTTCTCCCCTCAAACCTCAAAAGAAAAGGAAAAAAAAAAGAAATGGTACAATTTAAGGAATAAATTTATTTTAGTAAGTTCTAGAAATTTATTTTTTTCTAATGCATAAATCTACGCCTTAAAAGTAGCTAACAATTTCCCATTTAGTGGATTGATTTATTATAACATTCATTTTTAAATTAATTTAAAAGTGAGTGATAACATTTAAATTTATATTTAAAAATGATTTCTTTTTTAAATCTCAATATGCAATCATATCCCTAAATTTTTGTTATTATAACATGCCTTTTTAAATTAATTTAAGAGTGAGTGATAACATTTAAATTTATATTTAAAAATGGTTTTTTTAAAAATTCAATATGCAATCATATCTCTAAATTTTTTTTTATGGATTCCTTAATTAGAGGATGAATTAAATTATGACGTGCTTTTTTAAATAATTTTAAATTATTTTTATTTAATGAAAAGACTATTATGGGTAAGTCACCATTGAGAACAAATGAAATGAGTGTTGGCTGATGTAATAAATTTAGTTTGTACACATCTTACACACATAAAGTGAATACCAAAGTTCATTCACATAAACATGTGTACACACAGTGAATACCAAAGCTAACTTTCAAACCTACCCACCCACACACAATAAAAACCATAGCACACAAAGTGTGACAAATTTCATTCAAATACATAGGCACACACTTCACACAAACTAAATGACAAAACTAAATAACACACACACACACACACACACACACACACACACACACACACATCACATGAAGTGAATGCCACAGTTAACTTTCAAACATGCACACAATGAATGTCAAAGTTTATTTACACACACAATGAAAGTCAAAATTTATTCAAACACACAAAGACTCATAATGAACATCATTGAAGTCTGTTTGTAGACACATTTCACAAAAAGTGAAAATCAAAGTTTATTTATACATCACACAAAATGATATC
Source organism: Cunninghamia lanceolata (assembly GCA_027924645.1). Classification (NCBI taxonomy): domain Eukaryota; kingdom Viridiplantae; phylum Streptophyta; class Pinopsida; order Cupressales; family Cupressaceae; genus Cunninghamia; species Cunninghamia lanceolata. The sequence continues at coordinate 11,668,400 of BSBN01000389.1, forward strand.
CAAAGTTCATTCGTACACACATAAAAAAGGAATGTTAGTTCTTTCAAGCACATTCCACATAAAGTGAACATCAAAGTTCATTCATATACTCTACACAAAATGATATCTAAGGCTCATTTGTACACACACAAAATAAAGAATTTTAAATCTTTCAATTGCATTCTACACAAAGTGAACATCAAAGTTTGTTCATACACTCCACAAAATGTGATAGTTGAAGTTCATTCACTTCACAAAATGTGTTAGCTTAAGTTCATTCATAAATAAAGAAAAACTAAATGTAAAAGTTCTTTTAAGCTCACATAGATATGTACAACAAATTCCAATGTTGGTTCAAACACATATACCACACAAAGTGAATACCACAATTATTTTTTAAAAACACACTCCACAAAGTGAATGCCTAAATTAACTTTCCCACACACACACAATTTACATAAACAAAAAGTGAATATGCCAATATTCAAACATAATTCATTCACACAAATTTAGTACAAGCATGCATTAACACTTAAGTTCAAACATTCCAAACTCTGAACACACTCATAAAGTGGGTGCCAAATTTATAAAACACGGTAAAGCTCAAATACACACACTAGACAAAGTGAATGCCCAAATTAAATTTCACACACACAATTCACACAAAATGAATGTCAAGTTAAAACACACACTTCACACATAGAAAGTGAACATGTGCCAAATTTTAAACATGCTTCATGCACAAAGTTAGTTCAATCACACACAAGTAACACTCGAGTTCAAATATGCCCAAGAACAAACACACACAAAGTGAATGCCAAAGTTAAAGCACACTCTTCACACAATGTTAGTTCAATCACTTCACACATAGTTGATTCAAACACACACTTCATACATATATGTTTTTAAAAGTTATTCTGTGCAATGCTTGGTCAATAGGAAATTAGTAACATGGATTTTTATTATCCTACATTATTTAGGTACTACACAGTTCACCTAATCTCTTGATTGCTTAGAATTTATTTAGTTCATTCACGATTTATGATTTACTTCATGTGCTTATTCATTTAATACCACTCAATTATTTTTATTTGCAAAAATATTATTGTATTTATAGCCTTGTCTACCAACAACTACATGTAATGACTTTCCATTAAAATTAAATTATAAACTATTTAGTGATAGGCCTATAAATATTTGTGCCTATCGGCCATTTGATAGCACCTTTGGTGCTTTTACTAGTATAAAAATAAATTATATTATAAATAATCCCATGGTCAATTCCTAGAATAATTATACAAACCCACGCCACCATAGGCATTAGTGAAAGTAAATAGGTGTTCTATAGGAAGCATTCTCTAGTCAGTCAACTTCATTTAAATCCCATTTTAGGTGTTATCGTGGGCCCACATCCCATAGTAATTACTCTTAGCACCTCATAAACAATCGCCACCACATATGGGGACATCGAACAACATGTACTATTCTTGAATAACATTTTACACTTCTTGACTTAGCAAGATTCTAATATTGTTAGAGAGAGCAACACTCTTGTCCAGTGAATTTCGTTGTATTTTTTAGTTAAAATAAAAACTTTACTAGTCACAGGTTCAAAACACATAATGAACCTCTAATAAATTTGGCATCCCTCAAATTCCTTGTTCCAATACCCCAACCAAAGAAAAAAATATTCCCCCCTTCCTTACCACCAACTATATTTCTAATATGATACCGTGTGTTGGGCATTGAGGAATGTCTACAATGGGATACTAGTTAGCTAAATTCATTTCCTGTAAATCTTTTACAAGTAATTCCATCATCTTATTCCACCTAGTCAAAGAAAATGGTTGTAGGGGCAATTCATCAGATCAAGAAATCAGTAACAAATTGTGAAAAATTAAGGACATGCTATTGCCCTTGCTATGGGAGAAGACACAGTAGTTGCACCCTAACTTTGTGCCTCTCAAAACCATATCTAGTGATGTCCAATGAGCCTAAATTTTTATAGTGACTTACTTGGTAAGTTCATTGCTTAAACTTAAGGTTTCAGGTTCACATCATCAAACTTGATGCCACTAATATGCCCACTTGTAAAAGGGGTTGAAAATAACACTTTTTAACCCCAAACCCATGATAAACAATTGTGACACCTCCTCATCGAAAGTGTTTGCACAATAATTAAGTATTTTTCTTAATATTGTGTAGATAAACACTCAAATAATTAATGTCATTATATTTTAAAACATATATAGACTCCTAAAGATATAAAGATAAAACTATTAAATTAAACACCTTAATACTATAAACTAAATAGTTCTAACCTAATCTTAATATTATAATACCCTAAACCTAATATCTATTATTTCCCATTTCTAAAACAACTAACTCTAAACCTAATATCATTATTTCCCATTTCTAAAACTACTAACCCTAAACCTAATATCAATATCTTAGAAGCTACCTAAATACTATTTCCCATTTTGGTACTTGAACATACCACCACAAGGATGAAAAGAATCAATGCTAACCCATCAAGAATTGGCTCATCATCAAGACTATTACAACTTGGAAGAGTAGCCTCTCTCTTTACTGATCAACCACATTTGCTTCCTCCATCTAGAGATTTGATTCCTTCACTTCCAAGCTTGATCCATTCATCTTGAGCTCAATTAGATAGAAAGTGACCCTTTTGGCACTTGAACTCAAAGTTGCAAGGATTTTTGCACTTGATTGCATAATCACAAGGAGACTAGAATGGTTTCTACACCTTAGACACAAAAAGATTTCAAGTGAAGGTGTTGAACACACCGGGATATTGAGAGCGGGGTAAATCAGTATCTAAACAAACTTCAAATCCTCTAGAGTAGATTAAAACTTAAGCATTACAGTATCAACACAAACATGAAAGATAAACACAATGCGCATCAGCAAATAACACAATATATACATGGAAAACCCAAGAAGGGAAAAACAACAGTGAGGATTAACTCACAATATATGAAGCTCAAAATTACAACTTTGTTTTAGGACTACAACCCAAGGAAGCTACTACTCCTTGCTGACTTTGTTTTAGGGATACAACCAAGGAAGCTACTGTTAGAATTTGAAAAGATTAATAACCCAAAAAACTAGTGCAAAGAATAGATATCTAAACTATGAATGCAAATGATACGAAATCAAAATAGCAACATAGAGTTAGTCTCCAAGAGAGTAGTGCAAATGCTAGAAGCAAAATAGCATTAAGAGGATGCAAAAGCAAAAGATACAAAATACAAGCTAAGTAGCATGCTTATATAGACCAGGGAGAGAGAGAAGGTGGCAACACCGACCAATGAGAAGCAACCATCTATCGGACTAAAGATAGCAAAGTATCTTCCCAAGATAGATAATGGATGCTCACATGTAGGAAGGTGACACCTCGCAACCACTCACCTAATAAGACATTCTTTATTAACCTAAGCGAGATTAATAGAAGTGTAGGAAAAACCTAGGAATATAGGGAAAAATAAATAACCCAACTAGGAAATAAATACTTACACTAACACCCCCCCATAAGCGAAGCTTAGGTGGATGTAGAAATGGGTCCCGGCAAATCAAGCCTGATGAGGTATCCATGTACATAAAATTCCCCCCCCAAAGGTAGAGAGAGAAGAGAACCCCCCAAAGGTAGAGAGAGAAGAGACCCCCCCAAAGTAGAGAGAGTGAAAGAGACTATGAATCCCCCCAACAATGAAGTAGCTCCGGTGTTGAAGGAGGATGCCCATATATGAATGCTGAAGATGATCCATTTGTGGCAAATGACATTTCTCCCCTTAGGAAGAAACAACTCCAATGGTGAACGCCGAAGTAACTCCCACTCAAAGAAGCAAGGTGAGGAAGGAAGTCTCAAGATGTATCTTGTCTCAGAACTCTGCTCAAATGTCCCCATATGAGTACCAAAATATGCCTCAATGCACGAAGGTAGAAACAATCCAATCCCTTGTGTAGAACCAAGAGGTACAAGATCCAAAGACAAGGAAGATGTGATAATAGTGATGAAATGAATGTCATCAAAGAGGAGTTGAATGTCCTCAAGAGTGTCATCTAGATCCGAAATAAGAGACTCTACAAGCAAACAAGAGATGTCTGGTAGAAATTGGTCCCAATGAAGTGAATCCAGAAGACATATCTGATCCTGTTGCAAAGAATCATTGGAAGCCCTTGAAGAAGCAACTCTAAACTCTGAAGTAGCAACAGGTGCAAGGACAAAATAATTGTCATGAAAGAGGAGAGATAGCCCATCAAATGTGTCCTCCAAATTTGAAATGTGAGACTCCACAAACAAAGATGCAATGTCTAATAGATAGGAATCCCAGTCAGGAAGACTGTAATGATCCTGCTGCAAAGAATCACTAGAAGCTCTCAAAGAAGCATCTCTGGAATCTGATGAAGCAACAGGTGATGTATCTAAAGATGGGGTATCAATGCATGTCACACAAGATGGAGTAAAAGAAGACTTAGTATCATCCACCAGAGCCTGGTCATCCAAGGAAACATCACTATCAGATGAAGATCCAAAGTCTCCATACAACTGCTGGATGATGGTCCAAGCAGTGAAAGGGCACTCAGTGTGCTCTATGTGATGTAGAATATCCTCAGAAATGGTAATACATATTAGTCCACAAACCATGTCATTATTGTTAAACCATGCATTCTTCTGTTCATAGTCACTTGGCTCAGGAACGAGTCCAAGAAGATGGGGCAATAGATCTTGCTCAAGGCAATGATTCTTTATCCCTTGTTTCCAAGACAAATAGTTCTCTGAGGTTAACTTAACAATAGAAGGATGGAAATAACCGATATCCATGATGAACCCCCAAAATGATTACAATAACCCCATAAAAGATGTGACTCAAAGAGAGCACATAAGACACCCCATTTTTCACTTAATCAAAGAACCTCCCCAAGAAAATATGATTTGGCACTTTATATTAGTGCATTTACAACTGCCACTAGCAAGAAATACTAAGTGGTCTTGATTTTAATGTATTACAAAACCCTCATGAAGAGCATATGCCAAAAATACAACTTTGGCACAATATTCAGAGAAATAAACAGCACCACTGCGATCTACTAAAAAAATCATGCACTTTCAAAAAAAGAATCACCTCGATACGAGGTCGTATGTGAAAGTTATGATCCTCCGAAGTTCCCAAAATGAGAACTGTGCAAGGTCAAGATTGAGAATCTACAATTTCTAAAAAATCTTGGCATCAAAATCAAAAAACGTTTGGACTAGTCCATAAAGCATGAAAAAATAGCCAAAATCAAAAAAAAATTTGTGGGAAAAGGAGTCCGTATGAGCAAGAACGGAGCATTTGAAAACTGCCTTCAAAACTGCAACTGCTAACGGAGAGGGGTCCTACTGTAGCTTTCTAAGCACATTTCTACAAAATATATAGAATGCATGCAAAAACAAAAAGATACCCAGATGATTTTTCTGTGCTGCAAATAGAACCCAGAAGGCATTTTTCTTGTTGATGTACACAAGCTGTTGATCCAGTGTAAATAGAACGCCTTTAGCTACAAAAAATGACCCCAGCAACCAAAAAATGACATGCAAAGGCTGAATCAGCTACCTAAGACAAGTAATGGCATGCTGGAACCTGTAATATTGATTGAAAACACCAAATATGCAAGCTTGTTGTCAGATTTGAGCTTGAAACCCCGGTTCCGCAACTATGTATGACGATCTCTGATTTCGGTGAAACAAAAGCCAAATCTAACTTTCTCAAGCCTCTTGGACACATCAGAACAGTTATAAATGTTGCTAATATAACCAGAAATGCTGCAATCACCTAGATTTCATAAAACACATGTGCAAACCCCAGAGATTAAAAAAGTTTCCGTCAAACTTTTCTGATTCTCAAGATCATCCGAAGATGCAAGAGAAGAGCATACTAGGTTTTTTTTAAAATTGTAATAAGATTTATTAGCCCCCCCCCCAAATCTCTCATTTATGGAAACTAAAAATCTATTCTTGCACATACAATAGCTCTGATACCATGTTTGAATCTGAAAAGATTAATAACCTAGAAAACTAGTGCAAAGAATAGATATCTAAACTATGAATGCAAATGATATGAAATCAAAATAGCAACACAGAGTTAGTCTGCAAGAGAGTATTGTAAATGCTAGAAGCAAAATAGCATTAAGAGGATGCAAAAGCAAAAGATACAAAATACAAGCCAGGTAGCCTGTTTATATAGATCAGGGAGAGAGAGGAGGTGGCAACACCGACCAATGAGGAGCAACCATCTATCAGACTAAAGATAGCAAAGTATCTTTCCAAGATAGCTAATGGATGCTCACATGTAGGAAGGTGACACCTCACAACCACTCACCTAATAAGACGTGCTTTATTAACCTAAGCGAGATTAATAGAAGTGTAGGAAAAACCTAAGAATATGGGGAAAAATAAATAACCCAACTAGGAAATAAAAACCTACACTAACAACTACTACTCCCTAACGACTTGGTTTTAGGGTCACTCCCAAAGAAGCTACAACTCCCTACTAACTTTGTTTTAGGGCTACAACCCAAGGAAGAAACTACTCCCTGAACTAAGAGTGAACTCAATAAAGATTACAACATGACAGTCCTTCCACTGTCTGAAACTGACAATGAAACTCACACCTTTGATGATTACAATTCTGCCTCTTCATACTTCTTTTGATGATTGGATCAGTTAGGCACGCTCTTCACTTCCCTCATGTCACAAAAATATCTTCAAGATGAATCAGGATAACCCTTGTTACTTCTGCTCTTTCTCCTTCAGTTGCACATCATAATGCATGTAATATTCATATTTTGCTCTTCACATACTCACATTTGCAATCATGCCTCATGTAGATCAACTAGCTTTACAATATATACATGAAATTACATTGCTTTCATTACAATTTGGCCAATACAACAAGAATATTACATTTTACAAGTCAGCCAGAGATTACACAGCATGAAACATGCATAGGGCAAACCCCATCATGAACTACACGCTACTCCAGGAAGAGACACATGCTTTGCGGATCCCAACACATGCTTAGCCCGGTCCTATACATCTTTCATGGCAACATCCTTGAAAGAATAACATCTGCATGCTTCACAAATTTGAATTAGGTCACCCTTGAGCAAGAACACATGAATCTTGTAGCACATCAGTCTTTACACTCTTGGAGGTACTCATGAATGTTTAAACATTGCTTGTTCTTCTTCCAGATGAGTCGACAAGACCTATACACTATCTCCAAACACTTTTTGAACTCCGCATAGCAAGAACTTTGTGGCACACACCTTCAACCTTCTTCAATCGTCCAAGTAGAGGCATGGCCTAACAATATCATCATTCCAGACCTCAGCCAATTCCAAAGAGAGTAAAAAACACCTTACAGAGCAATTGGAGACAACACAAGATCATCAGGACCATCTTCCATTAGTCAATGTACCATTTTATGCCACAACAAGTTGGTGCACATCATCAGCATATGTCCTGAGAACAACTAGGCATCCTAAACTATCTGTATCACAACTGTCATTTGAAAACTAAACTTGTGAACCTCCAAACCACCTAAAACACATATGGATACACTCATACACAACTCTAAACATATCCTCAAAACCGCATGAGCAAATCTTCATTTGTGGAGGAATGTGGAGTATTTCAATTAGCCTTCATCAACACTTTACTCTACCAGAGCACAGATTGGAACTCAATTACTTGTAACTTGTTGCAACATGTGCACCCTTGGTCTCCTTGTGTTGTGCAGCATAGCATGCTTTGGTTCATGACAAGGCTTAACCACCTCGAGCCATGGATTCATTAACTCTGGCGGTTGTATCAAGCATTAATAGCTTGATCTTTTGGTGCAACAGCAACCATCTTTGCAACAATTAGTATCAAAGCCTGGGTCACGGGTTCGAACCCCTCGCTTGCGTTGGGGGGGATTATTGCAAGGTGTGCACCCTTGGTCTCCTTGTTCTATGTAGTGCAGCGTGCTTGGGTTCGTGACAAGACTTAACTACCTCCCACGGATTCATTAACTCTGGCAGTTGCATCGAGCATTAACAGGTTGATCTTTTTGTGCAACGACAACCATCTTTGCAACATAAATTTCACTGCAGAGAAGCAAATGATCTAAAAATTTGGATTTAACACCTTTACAGCATACTGAACTTAACTTCTGAACCACATGACCATATCTTCAAATGCGAAGGAATGTGTAGCATTTTACCAGACAGCCTTCTAGGCAACTTCCTACAATAACAGTCTTCTCCAACATCCAGAGGCTAGAATTTTCTTATAGCAACTCATACTCTCTTAGGATCATTAGGAAGTATCATATAACATGTTGTAGGTTATCAGTAGCATCTTCTCATCCTCAGCATAGCTTCTAATTCCCATCTTAATATATCATCATTCATTTTAATGCTTCTAATTCCCATCTTAATATTTCATCATGAAATCATCTCTGTTGACCACAAACATGCTCAATACACCTTGTCTTGACATTAATCATGGCATGCCGTCCAACCATGAACATCAGCAACCCACTATGAACATCAAGAACATCACTGAATATCAGCAACCCTGAACATCAGCATCATCAACTTCATCTCTGTATATCATTCACATCAACCACATCAGACAACCATAAGGAGAGTGCAGTCATTACTCAAAGTGTTGACATCAATGACAACACATATTTCTAATAGAAGGATACCATCATCTGTAGATAAACAATTGCAAGTTAAGGTTTGTGATTTACTAAATTGGAAAATGTGCCTTTAACACAAAAAATTTACAAGGAATTACGTTACAGTTTACAGTTTTAAGGAAAACCAAGGATGCAGCATCACTCAAAGGTAAGGTCATTTTTTACCTTACTAGGGCTATGACGCAGTTTTTTAGTTCATTTTGATTTTAAACAAAGTTGTTAGTGATTTTGTTATTATTAAACAGAGTTATTAGTGATTTCGTTCTAATTTCAAACAAAGTTGTTAATGTTACTCTATTAATTTGTTACTACTATTCTATTATCAGGGCTGCAACCCATTTCTCATTTGAAATGAAATTGTTATAATGTCATCTTCATTCTTTGTCTTCACCATTAAACTAATGTTGGGGAAATGTGTGTTTATTCAGCTTCATGCATTATAGTCTATTACTTCTAAAGTCTTACACCTTTACACTTTATGACATGCACTTGAGGGTATGTTTTTTCTTTTCTAACCTATTCCCTCCTCTATTCACATTAAAATTTACCTATTCCTTACACTATTTTTGTGCATCATTAAATTGTTCTAACTTTTTTCCTTAGCCAATTATTTTTCCTTATGTGGGAAAAGTCTAAGGGTGGATCCAACCAATTCTTCACCATACCTTTAAGTATTTCCATTGCACAAGATTTAGACAAAAGAACACTTTAAAAAAACTCTAAATTATTTGGGTAGACTTGAGTAGGCTAGCAAAGAAGGGACAGTGGGATTAAAAAATTTAAAAGGGCAAATAAATTTTTTTTTTGAAAACAACAAGAAAGGGGTGACTAAGAAGTTATAATAAAGCACAATTGTTGTCTTGGTCAAAAGCAAAGAGGCATAGACATAAAGATGTGGCCTACAAACCTGCACCCCTACCCCCAAAAAAGAAATTCCTCCATCTTGTTTGAGAAAGGCCCTAAAAGCCTCAAAATACTAAAATGAAGTTGTTATTGCTACTAATATTATAATATCAAGGCTATGACCATTTCTCATTTGAAATGAAGTTATTATTATTCTATTATTGTTAAACTCTAGATTACTATGTTTGGTTATTCTATTAATCTATTACATGCATTCTACTAGTAGAGCAATGACCCATTTTTTATTTGATATGAAGTTGTTATTGTTGTTTTGTTAGTATCAACTATAGAATAATATGTTAGTGTTATCCTATTACTTGATGGTGCAGCCAGGGATCATGAGCCCACTTAAGGGAAGCCAATCTTTATAGCCTACACACTCACAACACACATATGCACAACACAAAAGCTTAAAAACAAACATAAATTAATTTATTAACTTTCTGCAACTCAATATAACATGCTTACAAATACAACTATGCTACAGAAGTTCTCTATACTTCTTATAGCTTGAGCCCTATTCTCTCTCACACAAGGATTTCAACACAATGCTTCCCTCATTACAATCCATTTTCCTCATTTAGCCTGGGTCTTCTTTGCTCTAGAGGTCACTATCTCCTAGGTTCCTCTTTATATTCTCTACTAAATAGAGAAAAATCTCTGCAAAATATACCTAAAGAAGGAGTCTCTCTTGAATAATCCTCAATTGTGGGAGCCTCTCTTACAACAAAAATAAAATAATATATAGCAACTACAGCCCTCGGCCAAGAGACTATTACAACTCTTATTGCTAGCTAAGGAAAGAACCCATCATAAGAAACAATCGCTACCAAAGTTGCATCCACCTTCATAAGAATAAATGGAACACCAACAAAGTATGCATAAGAAATCCATACAACAAGAATTATACAACCATAAAGGGGGAATTATGTAACCAAAGTTGTAATTGCCCCATGTGAGGATGGATAAGTTGATTCTGAATAGTGCCACATAGATAAAGAATATTTCCTTATTTTATTGCAGCAAGGAAGGGATTAACACCAAAGGGATGACTGCCACAATGATCAAGGAAGTCAAAAGCTTGATGCAAAAGAATGGGAAGTTGATCAGCCAAGAAAGAGATTAATAATGTCACAAACAATGCAACAAGAGAAAGCTAACAACCAAGGATAAGTCTTGAATCAATGTCATGCTACCAAAAAGAATATCTAAACATAACCAAACAACTTGAAAAAATCTTATGTGAATGGAAGATCAATCACCAAAGGAAGCTTGGAAGGAGTTGCACAGTCAAAGAAACTCAAGAAGAAAAAAGAAATGGCCAAAAAAGATGTCATGCAAAGCCCATCCAATAGGCAATCAATCAAGGATAACTTTAAGAACCCCCCCCCTCGGAGAAGGTGTATAAACCTGGCGAATCATGTATACTTCCCGAGAAAAATATTAATTTTATTGGCAAATTATTTCATTTTTTCGGGAAAAAAAATAATCTTATTTGGTGAATCTTTTGTAATCGCTAGAGGTTTATGGAAAATCCTGGTGAATTGTAATTTTTTTAAAACCAATAAAATATTTTCATTGGCGATTAAAACCTATTTTCAAACCAATTAAATATTTTAGTTGGCGAATTAAACCTATTTTCAAAATAAGAAAATATTTTTGCTGGCGATTAAAATCTAATTTCAAACTAGAAAATATATTTACATTGGCGAATTAAACCTGTTTTCAAAATAAGAAAATATTTTTGCTAGCAATTAAAATCTAATTTCAAACTAGAAAATATATTTACATTGGCAAATTAAACCAATTTTCAAAGCAATAAAAAAATTATTGGCGAATTTAAATATAGTTTCAAACCAATAAAAAATTAATTGGCGAAATAAACTGTTATGCCAATAAAAAATCATACTGTGTGAATGGCATCAGACTTTAGTTGAAGTTCCATTCCGGGCTGCAGTTCTGACACACCCATCTTTCTACATAAAGTTTCCAGAATAGAGACAAGTGTCAAGTAACAATGATTTTGATTAACAAAAATTAATAGATAATTATTTAATTGAGCTACATAAATTGCCTTCCCAAATACATGCAATTGTGCTTTTCACGATATTCCTTATTTATTACGAAAGGACAAAAGTCACTTCAAGTGTGGATGTCATTAAATGGAAAAAAATCTAATAGATTTTGGTTGTCAGATGATCGCAAATCGATGGCATAAGTACTGACACACCCAATTTCCCAAATTTGTAGTTCTACAACCGAGGACTTATGCTCTGCCGCGGTGCCACCTTTGCACAATAATCAATAAAATATATTATATATTTTATATATATGTCAACCATTGATCTAATAATATCTAACGGTTGCTATTTGATTTTGGAGGATTTTGTTAGCAATGTGTAGCATTGGAGATCTACCTTCTGGAATTGAACTACAACCATTCATCTTTCATTCTAGGGTGCATCAAATGGTCAGTGGTGGTATGATTGATTTGATTGAACGCACCTAACCACATAGATTAGCCAATGCTCAATTAAGTTCATTAATGGCAAGTGAGTACTGAGTCGTGACAAACCGCACATATTAGCCAATATGAATTAAATGGAGTTGCTTGTTATTTATTACCCATTTGTCACGGATGTACATGTAATGTATATATGATTGTCTTTAGTGTTTCGAACTTATATTGCATTAATAAGTTTCAGATAGGTCAAGAATCAATAGACTATAAAAGTTCAAAGTAATGGCTTTCATTACAGTAGTTGTGCGAAGAAAGTAAGTTACCAAGTATTTATTTTGTGATCATTCATGATTTTAATTTTAACTGTGTGATAGAGTTCTCAGTTCACAGATGTAGAATAGTAATAAGAATCTAAGATGATGGAAAATTTTGTTTGTGTGTGGCTATGCAAGTTGTTATTGCTTTGCGTGTCTCAGAATGAAGAAATACGAGCATTCGTCAAGTGGAATAAATCGTGTCAAGAATCGACACTTTTAACATTTGCAAATGATGCATTCTATTCTGGGTGGTGGGTTGAATCTCCCACACATGCATGCATGTATGAGAAAATGGAAATTTGAATTGACGCATGGAATTGGTATTATAACTCCATTGCCAGTGACCTCAAGAAAATCAATTTAATTCTTCTTTACTGGCCTTATTGTTACCCTTGCCTAGTGGTTTCTTGTACATATAATGCAAGGTTCTATAGTGAATCATTGACTGACATTGTGAATGAGCACACAATTAAATTTGTAATGGATCCATTGCCTATTAAAAGGATAATTATGGACAACAGTGAAATATTCATTAATTGTCGTCGAAAAGAGGAACCAAAAATATTTTGGAGGATCAAAGCAAGGTTTGAAGGTCGAAGGATAGGAGTTTTGTTTAGAACTGAGGTTGGTTAGAGGTTCATGTACGATTTAATTCCCCAATCTTTTTGAAGGGTGATGTTAAATTTTACTAAATAATATAGAAGTAATTACGGTTTGAAATTACAATGTATACAGATCATAGATGTTTCAAAAAATAAAATTTTCAATATAAAATTATATATTATATTATATAAAATTATATATTATTATAAATTTATATATTGAATCATTGATATCGATTTCATTTGGTGGCCTACAAAATACTTTTCCCAAGCATTGATTTTTTAATTTATTAAATAGATCTGACAAGTTATTAAATAGCTTTTGGTAATGGTCGATCCTTACACGAGTCGAAGATTGACACTACAAAAAATCTGGACAACAAATAAATGAATAAATGCATGTCAGTTGAAGCATGTGTTCATTAACAATCTTCCTTTAAATCCTGGAGGTCTCCAGCAAAACGACACTCGACTGGCTTGCTCAAAATATAGCATGGAGACTCCCATAAGGCTCCGCTGCAATAAGTGCTAGGTCACCTTTCTAGGCTGTATCAGAGATGGCAGACTAATGAACATTTGTAACCAGCAAAACATATTCTTCCTTGAGGTAGTGAAGATGGTCCTCGGTAAAGACTTCTTGGTCTCTGAGGATAGATATAGGGTAAATTCAGATATTTCCTCACGCTTTCTGGCTTCTTTGTTGGACCTAGGAGAGGCAAAGGTGGATGCACTGATCATTCTATGGGGGGTATTCACTCCAGATATTCTTTTGGATGACTTAGACATGGTGATTGATGCTGAGTTGGGGGTCGGTATCCCATGGCCAAGAGACCTGGAGAAGATGCGGGAGGGACAGGAGGGCATAGCTAGGCAGCCATTCCTCCTAAACATGAATGAGCAACAACTCGAAAGGCACAAGCTTTGGGAGACTCATGGGAGACACTTTATTTGACGGGAAATTGGAATGGACACAGATGATACTCCGATATGGCTTTAATCCTTCGTAGCCATTGTGAATACGGGGGGATTCTATTCGCAGTGGCCGTAGGAGTGGTTAGGGTCTCAGGGCCACTTTTTTGGTGATTTCTATGCTAGGGTGGTAGCGTGGCAAGTTTTCAAGGAGTCGCTCAGTCAAGAGGCTAGGGATTTCTATGGTACTATGGTAGCCTCCCTGGTGTTGTGTGTTTTTTGGAGCTTGGGCTAGCCGCTGGAGTGGTTTTTGTATTGCTATAATTTCCTGAGTGTAAATCTTTTTGTAATAATATAATTACCCAAGTGTAAATCTTTTTGTATTAATATAATTACCCAAGTGTAAATATTTTTTGTATTAATATAATTTCTACTTTTTGTATTAATATAATTTGGTCTCTGTTATGGTTAGAACTTAGAGGCTTCTAATGTTGCTTCTTATATGTTTGCTTTAATTTATATATGTTGGCATGGATTTGGTGATGGTCTCTGACTCTTTGTTATGGTTAGAGGTTTCTAATGTTGCTTGGCATTTGTTTGCTTTTTGACTCTTGAGATAGGCACAGCTAAGAGAGCTATAATATATGTGAACTCTCAATCTTTTTGGATTTAATTTGATTTCAATTTGGTTGTTTTTAGATAGAATTAATCACAAAATTTTATATGCACATGTAAAATTACACTTTCTATTGATAGTGTAGTTCATCTACATGCATGATGCTTGAAATATTTGCATAATTAGGTTTTGACACTTGAACCGTTAGATTTCCAAATATCAATGGTTGACATTTCATCCGAGAAACCCTTTGCGTAATCTTATGTTGACTTGCTACCTCCGGTTGCCAGTTGTCTAAGTTGAAACCTTAGCCATCAAAACCGTGTTGTTTACTGGCCCCTTATACCTAATCTTGTCGATCACAGCTTGGTGGGGAACGGGTTAACCTAGCAATCTAGAAGGGTCCACTTTTTAATTATTTAAGAAGTTAATATGCGAGCAGGTTGTCGCTCAATGAAGTCATGACTTCATGTCCTAATATTCGTAAGTTGACTGGCCCCTTAATCTAGGATTCTAGAGGTTACCCACTGTCGTCAGTTGCAGAAAGGGCAAAATCGAATGGTCACGCAAGGGCGCATGAGGAATCTGTTAGGAGAGAATATTCACTGCACAACTACAATAGAACAACACATGTCAAAAAATCAAAGCTGGCATCCTATCCCACTAAAGACTTAATCCAACGGTTGTAGGAAGGGATAAATCTAATGGTCACGCAAGGGCGCATGAGGAATCTGTCAGGAGAGAATATTCGCTATGTAGCTGCAATAGAATGACACATGTCAAAAAAACTAAGCTGGAAAAAGACTTGATCCAATGGTTGCGCATCATTGCAAGGAGAATCTCTTTGGTTGGAATCTGCGTTGCGCGGTCATGACATGGCGACACGTGGCATTCTCTTTTTTGAGAAGTGAGACACACTGACGCGGGGTAGGTAAGAGGTGGGCCATCACAAGCTGTTACGCTGCGAGGTGCTACCATGTATCCGACTCGTACATTTTCTGAATGGCAACGAAGATTGTCAAATCTAGTCAGCCAATCAGGACCGTGGATTTTAGAATGTAAGGAAAAGATCAATGGCCCAAATTGAAAGTTTCAAAAGAGAAAGATTTCAAAGTTCTTGCAGCATGAAGTGCATTAATACAGAGAATTGTGCAGGTGTTCTTGTCGCACGAAGTTCATTAATATAGAGAATTATGCAAGAATTCAAGGATTAAGGTATTCTCGAGAGCGCGACTACATTCAGAAGAAATCATCAAAATGAGTAGGAAAAAGTAATCTCAAGCTTCTGCAAGCATGGAAAACCAATAAGTAACTGTTCCTCCTCTGTGCCTGGTTTTTCCAACTATAAGTTAATTCTGAAGCTTTTAGGGCTGTTGTCAAACATAAAAACCCTAAGCTACCTTCATAAAAGAAAAATGAGTCAGTCAAGCCAGCCTTCCACTTCAAAACGAAGCGTAGATGAGGATCTTATGATCTAACTCCCTAGTTCCCCTAGAACAATTTTGAAATTGCATGGCCCAGGCGGAGCTGAAGATAGATTTCTTGACTACTGCTATAATTGTCAGGATGCCAAATTACCTATCCCAAGTTGGATCCTCTTTGAGCATTGGCATAAGAGGAGGAACTTTAAGGCCCCTATATGTCATGCCTAGAAATATGATTTAGCCAAGCTCATTTGTCCCAATGTTTTCCCCAACCCTGACTTAATTAGGTCAACAGCATTAAGGTATAATCCAGCAAGTAGGATAGTAATAGATGGAATTGGTTCAACATTGATCAAGTTTACCAAAGGATACATTGCCACTGTATTCAACTTGGACCCTGTAGCCAGCAAACAAATTGACCTCAAGGCTTTCAAGAAAAAATACTAGACTGTGAAATGACATTACAGGGAATATTACTTACCAAAGCACAGACCAAGGGGTGTTGGTGGGAAATTGGTAAAGATTTCAGATGATGAGGAGGAGCATTTTCATTGCAGTATGTTTAATGAATATTTTGTTAGAACCTATCAAAGTCTGTGTCAATTATTAGGCAGAGATACTTTAGAAAGAATGTCTATTTCTTTGATGATGATGGCTATTGATATTCAGAAACCAGATGTCAAGGAACCATATGATTATGCCACTTTCATAGCTGACCATATGCATGATCAGATGACAAAGATCAAAAATAATTTGTCTAAATTGGATGTCCAAGTTGAATTCATATGGTACTCCTTGTTGTGCCATATGTACTTATTTGCTTTATTAGGGATGTGGCACCCCAATTTGCATGTCAAGGATTCATATGCTCAAGGGAACAAGCTACGAGTGCAAGTATGGACATGTATGCTGGATATGCACTGTGTCACAGCAGATTATGTCATCTTTGAGAAATATTTTGTGAGGAGAATCCTTGGATTTTTGGAGCCAGAGGTGAAAGGTTGCATCCTGATGTAATGGATTCCTTATGATCTTTGGACAGAACTCCCCACCTTGGAATTAATCACAATTGGGGTGATTGGTTCTATCATGAGCATACTACTTGCATATGGGTCTATGGATGCCAGACTACACCTCACATACTACCCAAATATGTGCCAAAGAAGGTGGCATTTTTACAAGTTATAAGGTAGTTAAATGATTCTGACAAAAAGAACTTTAGGAACCGCAAGAAAGGCTCATTCTTCCCTTCTTCCATTAGATTTTGTGATTTTGTGATCCCCGATAAGAGTGGGTTGGACCAAATTTATTCAGTTATGCAATGTTTTGGAATGTATTTGGAACAACCAAGGTTTTTTGACCCTGAGGGATTCATCAGCAAAACCAGATTCAGAGTCAACAACTATAAGGGAAGGGTCAAGTACTTTCATCAGGTGGATTACGATGAGGACATTGCCAAGAATTGTTTACTATGAATGAAGTCCACCACTTGAGGATCAAGTGGGCTACTATCATGGCCAATGAGAATATGAAGAGAAACATGAATCCTGCTTATCCGGGTGCATTTGCAAAAGTGCAAGACCCAATCAAGAGAATTGAGAAAATGTGATTGCCTCTGCCCCTACAAGAGAATAGAGATATGCTTATGATCTTCGCAGCTCAAGTGGAGAGTATGATGTAAAGAGGGAATCAGTTGGCCCCTCCCCTACCAAAAGGGCGAAGATTATTGATTTGGAGAACCCAGAGCAGATAGAGGTAGTTGACCTAGAGGGGGAGGAGGAACATGCACAAGAAACTGGCCCTCATTCACCCGATAGACTGAGACCTTATTCATCCCCAGAGAATAGGGCAGTGAGAGTAATGAGAAACCCTACTTTTGATATTGAAGATGTTAGGGTGATGGCCTGTGACAAGTTTATGGAGGATGATGAATTTGTCAACACTCCTAAATTTATGAGCTATGTTTTGAAAGTGAGGAGTGAGGAATTTTAGAAGAAAATTGAAGATGCCAAGGCTGGAGCAGACCCAAAGGAGTATGATGTTATTACTCAGAGGGTCCTAAAAGAAGTACAACAGTCTATAAGTAAAATGACTCCAGAGGAAGGAAGAGTATTGGTGGCAAAAAGTAATATTCTACTTCTACCTCACTGGACTCTATCAGATGCCATTGCATTTGATACAATCACCAGAGATGATTCAGATGTGACAGGGGAAGAGATTGAAAAGGCCCTCTCTGGTGCAGCCTTCAACCCTAAATTCAAAACATTGGCAATATGGGCTCTAGCCCCAAACAACAAAAGGCCTAGGGTTCAATTAGGAGAGATGATAGGGGATGTAATAATAAAAAGAGTATCTAATACCCTTGCTCCTGAGGCTGCAAGCCTAAATGTACAGACTGCACAATTTGCAGAAGCAACTGCTAACAAATTGCAAAAGGGTTACAATCAACTATAACTTGATTATTCTCAGGCAGTTGCTAAGATAAACATGTTGAAGCAGCAACTGTCATTGGTAGCTAGTACTTCAGCCCCTCCTCCAATGATCCCAACTACAAAATATGTTCCTATGGATACAGAGCCTCTCCTTGTAGAGATTAGAGAGTTGAAGGAGGATAACAGGAGATTGAAGGAGGAAAAGGATAAAAAGGTTAAAGAGGTGGTCACCAACTTGATCAAGAACAAGGTGACAAACATTTTGACCAAAGTTGATGAGACTTGGAAATCCTACTCACAATTGAGACAAGCCTATGAAAAGCATGAGTCTGATAAACAGAGACTATTGAGCTTGAAAAAACAATAGTTACATAGAACTGAAAAAGTCAAAGAATTTCTGAAGTGTGCTAGGTATGATTCCAATGCACCTCCTGACATACAGAAGGTGCTTAACATGTTGAAGTGTTTTCAGGATGTGGCCAGTTTCTAGTTGAAATTTGATTCAATTGTGAAAGAGAGGTTGCGGGGTTTTGAAGGGTTGGACAATAAGTGGTCACCTCCCATCTTGGATGGTGATGGCAAAACAAAAGACTTGGACAAATAGAGAAATGAGATTGTAGACAATTTTTATCGATTAATTCCCACTTGTTGTGATGTAATTGCAAGTGATCCAACTATGAGTATGGAAGTACTAAGCTTAGCGTTGGACAATCTGAACACTCTTGAAAGGAATCTATCTACATTTTGTAACCACATAAAAAGTATGTTGGATGCCAGGTATATCAGCCATAATGGCCAGATTGAAGAAATACTTTCATTCCCTTGGCTGACAAAGGAGACATACGATGAGTGGAATGACAAATATGGAACTGAGGATTGACAAGCTTGTATTCTCTATATCTGTAACAATTTGAAGTACAATGTATTCAATGCTGATAGCACATTCCTGATCTATAAAGGAACTGTCTTGCTCATTGAGTCATTTCATAGGGTTGGTTATTTTAGACTTGGCAAATTTTGATGGAATAATAAGATACAGTCTTGTTGGGTGGCATAAATTTAGTAGTTTCATGTTGTTTTTAAATGAGTAATGCTTGTTGCATGTATATGGTTATCTGTCTCCAAGTTGTGTGTGTTTTTCTTCTGAATCTAAATAGCTCAAGGTTATTCAGGATTCTGGAACATTAAATGAATGAAGAGATGCAAATTATGTTTATTGTTTATATCATAAAATACTCGTCGTTCGATGAACATTTGAGGGATGGTTCTAGTTGCATTCCGGAATGAAATGCACAGAATGCTAGGCTTGTGAACTTAATCTCCAGAATCACCCTAAACCCTTAGATTTACAAAGATCAATGGTTTAGAGATTGTTGTGAGCTGTCAATGCAGGACAGTTGTCAGACATGTACTAATAGCGACACGTTGAAACTTGACTTGACGTTTCATTCGCTAAAAAAGTCACTTCATAAAAAAAGCAAACTTTCTAGTTTCTACTTTTTACTACTAAGTGATTTTATTTTTAAGTGAGAGCTGAGAGGATCAGCACACGAGGCATCGAGGAGATTTCATATTGCTCGTTGCAGTGCACCAGGGAAATTTTAGATTGCTCATTGCAGTGCCATTTCCAACAAAACCGGTAAGACAAAACATAGAAACCCTAGGTTACGTTTCATCATTTCTTAAAATCTTATTTTGTCAAACTTTGCATTTAGGGTTGAGAGACTTAAGAAAAATTTCACACTGTATAAGCATGTCTACCACCACTAGCAGACCAGACAAAGTTTTTGGGAAAGGCAGAGCAAGTACAAATAAAAAAATAGATTATTCTGAATTGCTTAAAACCTCAGGTTTGACTGATGAATACCATGATATTTATGATCCTAACATGTATGATAGATTTACCTTAGAACTCAGATTTTCATGTGAGAATCAGTCTACCAAGAAAAAGAATGTTGATAGTATCAATGCACCATGGGTAACTGGATTAGGGCGCATGATGTTACATGAGGTTTTCCCTTGCCCATAATTTATCATGGTCTGTGCCCACAATTATGATGGTAACAAAAGAGTAATTGTAAATAAGGATACCAAAGAAGAAATTTTATCCATTAATGCAGAAGAATTTGGAAAAGTGTTGGGGTTTACAACCCAAGAATTTGGAGACGTCCACAGTGACCTAGAAAAGATTGCTAGTGATTATGAAGCAGCAGATGAAAGGAGAAAAAATTCTTTCCTAAAGAAAATAGTTGAAGAAAAAAACATCTTGAAAGATAACCATAAGCCTCCTTATCCTTTGAAAATTTTTAAATCATGGGCACAGGATACTATTTCCATGCTAGCATTTTGCCTCGAAATGGATAGCAATTGGGAAGTGGATGCAAGCCTCCTTGAAATGGTATATAATATCCATTATGGTAATGGTGTACATGTCAAATATAAATTTATTGAGCACATTGTAGAATCCATGCATAAATAATTTTTAATGATTAAAGGAGGTTCCACCAACACATTTAGGTTCACAACATACTTGTGCTATTTTTTTCTATTCAAATTTAGTGGAATGTTTCAGAACAACAAGCTTCAAATTTAGCCCTATAGCAATGCTAAGGAAAATAAAATGGCTTCAGTATATGATTGGACCACTAAGATAAGGATGAATGATTCTCGAAGGAATTGCAATCATTTTGTAGACTACTTTTTGGCTCCATTGCATCAAACAATTACAAATTGTCATGCCCGCATTTCCCATGCGGTCACGACACACAACACACGTGTCATGTCCACATTTGCCATGTGGTCATGACATGAATTATGAAAAAAATTTCTACCTATCCCTAGGAACCCCCTCGCATGCGTCTGTGTGCTTGGTGGCAATACACATAAGGCGTAAACATGTCAACATAATTCAGGGAGGTGCATTGTCCCACGCAGTCCCCTGTGTGATGATAGTCATCTAGGGGGTATGTGACACGAAGTGTGTCTCTTTTAGGGTTAGAATGATTTTAATCCGAACCCTAAGTCTCCTAGGTGTGAAGATGATTTTGCCAGCTTCGAACCTAACTCTAATTCAGGTCAAAAAGAATACAAAAATAATGATTAAGTAATGGTGGCATGATGGACACATGATTAAAGTGGAATGATGAAATATCAGTTGATAAAATATCACAAAATCTAAAACCCTAGAATCTAGGTAAAATTTGACAGCATAACGCGTCTTTAATAATCAACTTAAAAATTTTAAAATAAAACTCCAATAAGAAATTAAATAAAATTTAAGAATAAATATTCAAACTTAAGAACAAATTGAAATAATTTAAAATATTAAAATAAATATCCAGCCAAGGTCAAATAAATCGACCTTGCAAAAAGGATTAAAAATTTGAAATAAAAAAATAAAATAATGACAAGACGCCAAATTTGTTTAACAAACTTGAGTCCGTTAATAAATATAATTTCTGCATTACATTTATTAACGAACTCGGAATAATAGAGAAGGGAAGAGATTAAAATACTCGTTCCCGTAAAATAAAAGTAAAATAGATAAAAAATTAAAGTGATAAATAAACACGCTAAGGAGGAATAAAATAATTTAATTAACCCAACTAAAATGAATTCAAAACAAGGGAAATACTCTTCCCAATTAAAATAAAATTAATCCCTCCAAGATAAAATTAATTTCCAAGGTAATAAAACAAAATGCAATTCCCCATTTAAATTAAACAAAAATGAAAGGAGCACAAGAGTTAGAAAGACAAGGTAAAATTTGAAAATTTAAGAATAAATAATAAAGTAAAATCCCTCAGATGCCCCTTTTTTTTCTCTCAATAAAATAATTGGTCTTCTAAATTAAAAGCCCTAATTTCATTCCAAAAGAGGTTTTCTAAAAGAGAAGCCCTAATCCCAATTTAAAATTGTTTTTTTTCTAATGGAAAACCCTAATTGTATTTCATTTCCATTGTCTTCTCTTTATCTTTTTCTTGTTGCCCTAATTCCTTATCCCACTCTTTCTTTATTTTCTCTTGTGTTTTGTTTTGTCTCTTGTTTTGTAGGTTAGGGTTTTGCAAAGCCAATGGAGGCCATGAATGGAGTTTGTTGTTACCTCTCACGAAGGTGTTGGTTTTTCTTCTGAATCAACATCAGGGTTTGCCAGTTCCTATGCACGTGCAGATTCAGCCAACTAATATAGAAGGTTGCGTGAGCTCCTCCCCTTCACTTCTGGTTCTGTCACACCAAGGGGGGTATCCCTATAGCTAAAGATGTAACCTTGACTAGCTCAATGATAGAAAGATCTAACTTGACAACAACAAGCAGAATACTCTCATGTATGGACCAAGATCTGCATGATAGATCACAAGGTTGGCAACATTCTTGGACATATGTGTTTGGTTGGGTATGAGAGTATGCAGGGGTCCTAATCCTACTCCTACAACTAATGGGTTGAAATTATGGAAAGGTTGGAAGTGATGTTTGGATGCAAGACAAGGGGGATGCAGATCATAACTACTAACCTAGAAGTAGATCGGTGCCTATCTCAGGGAAAGGAGTCAACTAGATGTATACAAGAGATGGTTTGTAACTGGCATTCAAGTTTCATGGGGTTGGAGCTGATGCTTGCCTTACAAACATCACCCAACAATGGGTATTTAGCTTCATATAGTTACAGACATCCCAACTGGCATACCTTCTTCTCCATACATTGACCTAAAACAGTTTAATCCACTCCTTGAATGGAAGTTACAGATCAAGCATGCAACATAGAAATCTATACCCTAGAATCTATGAAACCCTTAGCAACTAGATTCAGAAGAAGAATGATATGCAGCAAAGGAGACAGACAGGTAAACACATGCATTACAGCATTTTTCATAGAAAACAACAATGAAACTGAACATATGTGCAAAATACATTCATCATGCAACTCATAAACTCCAAAGAGATAGAACAACTAGGATCATGCCCTGTTCTTCGTTATTTACACAAAAATGTCCCAGGCCTTCAACAACCAACCCCCAAATGAAAAACACAGTCTGCAATATATAACAGGAAGGTGTACCCATCATTCAGTACAATGGCACTTCAAAATATCTGTCAGATACAACGCGTCATGAGAAATTAGTGCTCAAGCATTGAATGCAGTAGGTGGAGGAGGGGACAGGAAGAGATCTCGAGCCTTGCGCCGCTGCCTGGGGATTCACAACTTCAGTCGGGTACTAGATCCATTCACATCTTCACCCATACCCTGTAAGATCCGCCATTAATGGCGTATCAACCCGCAGCCTTGGGAAATATAGAATATTGTGCATCGCAAACCTTTCCCGCCAAAATGCATCATCCTGATATTTCAAATTTATATGGGAACTAATTATCCCACATGCACCCCGTGGCAACCTCCTCATCACCTTATATACTAGGTTGTGAGCACATATGATGTCGGTGCTTTTGCTCCTGATGACGCTAGCATAAGCCTTATCATCATCATCCTCGAGCATGACAAAATGCCTCCTGCAGGATATCACCCCATCGACCAAACCCTCCTCATCGGCAGACCACTCGCTTGTCCATCCGATATCACATATCTTGCGGATGAACATCCCTCATCCAGAGGACCCAACATATCGGAGTGACACATTCCTAACACACTGATGACCAAAGTCATGCCGACGGCTCTCCCTACACATATCCTCTGATATGCAAAATATCACCCCGATATTTCACATCACCCTGATATGAAATATCACCCCACAGAAAAAATCACCCTGATGTCAGCATCATATTCGCAACATCGGGGGATCTCCATAAAATGACCAATGTTAAAATATGACCCCCCGGACCTTGATGACGTTACCACCACATTCATATATCGGCACCAAGTTGATATTCAAGATATCACCCGATATTTAGAATATCACCCCCTTTCGGAAAAAAGATGATGCAGATGGGCAAATATCGCCCCGATAAAAGAATGACGTCAGCAACACTGGGCGATAAAGCAAACATGAAGTGATAAAATAACATCGGGGTGATCTTAACCAAGATCACCTGATATTCAAATATGATGATCTCGATGAATATCGGGTCACACTTAGAACCTTGTAGCAACATCATCAGGATGATCTTAAGTAAGATCACCTGATGTTAAGATATCACCCCCGAGCGAAAGATCAGGCCGACAGAAAATATGATGATGACCCCCGCGAGAAAAAAAAAGGGTGATGACTAGAAATATGATGATGATGACCTCCTCCTCGAAGAAAATATGATGCTGATGTTGAAAAATGCTGAGAAGGCCCAGAGACTTAGAACCTTTTTTGGATTTTTTGGGAAGGTGCCTGTATGTTTACATGCTTGAAACCTGACTGCTCATGTAGGCACCAACAGTGGCTCTATCTGGGGATGCATGCCTCTTGCAGGGATGGCGAGAACCATAGATCTCTGGGATGTAGACCAATCCCTTATCCATTGGGCACAGAGTCAAATACTGCACTGACCTGCATCACCAAACACACTTGATGGCCTAAGGCCACCAAGAAAAGAAATACATGTATCTCCCCTTGTCAAATATCTTGTTTTCATCTGCATGCACTGGATCAAGCTTGGAGATACTGTCATGACCTACCCACAAACAACCCTGGTCATTTGCATTTTCAACTCTCTGATTTGGCTTGTCACTGTTAGCCCTATGCAAACAACCCTTAGGATCCAGCAACAAGTGGATGCAGTGTTTATCAGGCAATGCATATTCATATGGCATATAGCACTTATCATCACTATGCATTGCAAAATGATCTCCTAGCTGGACTGAAAATAGGAAACACTCAGAGTCCACCACATAGCTAGGAAGATCAAGGCTCATTTCATCAGTTGGCCTATCAAAAGAAAAGCTTTCAAATACATAATTGTGCACAATTTGCACACAATCATCAGGTACACCAAGCTGGAAAAGATCAGGCTCTGGCACCTCTTTACAATCAGGCACATTTTTACAATCACTTACCTGATGTATATTGGTCTCTCCTTCATCAAGATGAGAAACAGAATCCAAGTCAAAAACAATGTTTAGATCCTCACCATACTCAAATGGATCCTCATCACCATATTTGTCAAAAATGGATGATCCAGGTGTCTCAGCCTCATCATGGTATGCCATTGGTTCATGGGCAGTAGAACATGCTTCTTCATCACCAATGGATTCTCTTTGTGGAGGAGTATCAGCCTGTGTGTCATAAGCAAAACAGTCATCAAATGAAGAATAATCATGCTCTGCACTAGCACTTGTTTCAATCTCTGACTGCTCTTCATGATCTCCATGTGTTTGAAAAGAAGGCAATTGTTCACACATGGAAATGTTTCTCTGTTTGCTTATATCTTCTCTGTCTTGAGTACAATACTCACAATTATCTCCACAAATCCATTCAAAAAGTTGCTCATTGTTGTCCATGACCACATCATTATTTTCATGGCTAGTTGCCTCAACATTGCAATGGGAGTCCTCATTAGCGCTTTCCTTGGCATCTTCAGTATCTATCTTTTCATCTTCATTTGATGCCATGATCACTTGGTCATTTGCAGCTTCAAAACCACTATTCACACCAAAGCCTGGGGACAGGGATTTCTGCAGGTGCTCATTTCTCATTTCTTCTACATTTTCTAAAAATTTGTATGCCATCTACATACTTGTCACCTTGAATTCCCTCAGTAGTGCACTAGAGCCCTCCTCAAAAGCTTCAAAGAATATGCCAACACAAGCTGAAGTATCAAGTCTAAAGGCTTCTGGGATTTGTGAAATGGCTAGTGTAAATCTATGACTGAAATCAATACAGGGCTCTTCATCTTGTTTTCTGATTTTCATTAATTCTGTAACAAGATCAGTAGGTTCTTTTGCAAATTCTTCTCTAAAACAGTCAGCAAGCTCATCCCAACAGGCAAAGGATCTTTTTGGAAAGCTCAAATACCAATTTTTGGCTTTTGCATCGAAGGACCTAACAAAAAATCTCATCCACATATCCTCATCTCTGAATGAATGTGTATCCATGAACTCATGGAAATTTTGGATATGTGCACTCCCATCAAACACACTGTGACCACTAAATCTAGGCATCTAACTATACATCCTAGCAGGCATACTTTCAACTTTATAATCAACCCATGACAGATCTAATTGGTCATACAAAGGATCAAAAGGGCTGACAAGAGGTTTAGCTTTTTGATTGGCAGACACAACAGGATTATCACTATTTAACTGGGCCTGCCTAGCCTCTAAGAATATCAACCTATTTTTTATCTCTTCTATTCTTTTATTCAACATATCATCCCCCTTTTGACTGAGTATGGGTGAATACATGTTTGGATTCATATAAATCTCACTCTTAGACATCCTTTGTCTGCCTAAGACCTAAGGCTTCCCCCTTGCATCTAACTTATGCAGTAGAACAACAAATATAGGGGAAGAAGCTAAGTACCTTTTCTCATCCAAATGCAAAAATATGAACATCTTTGTCACATCACATACATCTATCTTTCATGTGCATTCAGATCTTTTTTGCAGAGTCGCCACCTCTCCAGAGAGGACAAAATTTTCAACAGCTTGAAAGCTCATCAAGCATTTCTCTGAGTTCATTCCACCAACAGAGCAAGGCAAACTTCACCAGAGATTGCAGGATAACACTTTCAAATCAATCCCCAGCGGAGTCACCATTTTGTTGGTGACTTGGATGGGCCACAAATATTTCACCAGAGATGACTAGATAGTACTTTGACTTGACATCCCCAGTAGAGTCACCATTTTGTTGGTTTTTCTTCTGAATCAACATTAGGGTTTGCTAGTTACTATGCACATGCAGATTCAGCCAACTAATACAAAAGGTTGCATGAGCTCCTCCCCTTCACTTCTGGTTCCGCCGCACCAAGGGGGTATCCCTATAGCTAAAGATGTAACCTTGACTAGCTCAATGATAGAAAGATCTAACTTGACAACAACAGGCAAAATACTCTCATGTATGGACCAAGATCTGCATGATAGATCACAAGGTTGGCAACATTCTTGGACATATGTGTCTGGTTGGGTATGAGAGTATGCAGGGGTCCTAATCCTACTCCTACAACTAATGGGTTGAAATTATGGAAAGGTTGGAAGTGATGTTTGGATGCAAGACAAGGGGAATGTGGATCATAACTACTAACCTAGAAGCAGACTGGTGCCCATCTCAGGGCAAGGAGTCAACTAGATGTATACAAGAGATGGTTTGCAACTAGCATTCAAGTTTCATGGGGTTGGAGCTAATACTTGCCTTACAAACATCACCCAAGAATGGGTATTTCGCTGCCTATACTTACAGACATCCCAACTGACATACATTCTTCTCCATACATTGACCTAAAACAGTTTAATCCACTCCTTGAATGGAAGTTACAGATCAAGCATGCAACATAGAAATCTATACCTTAGAATCTATGAAACCCTTAGCAACTAGATTCAGAAGAAGAATGATATGCAGCAAAGGAGACAGACAGGTAAACACATGCATTACAGCATTTTTCATAGAAAACAACAATGAAACTGAACATATATGCAAAATACATTCATCATGCAACTCATAAACTCCAAAGAGATAGAACAACCAGGATCATGCCCTATTCTTCGTTATTTACACAAAAATGCCCCAAGCCTTCAACAACCAACCCCCGAATGAAAAACACAGTTTGTAATATATAGTAGGAAGGTGTACCCATCATTTAGTACAATGGCGCTTCAAATATCTACCAGATACAACGTGTCATGAGAAATTGGCACTCAAACATTGAATGCAGCAGGTGGAGGAGGGGACAGGAAGAGATCTCAAGCCTTGTGCCGCTGCCTGGGGATTCACAACTTCAGTCGAGTACTAGATCCATTCACATCTTCACCCATACCCTGTAAGATCTGCCATTAATGGCATACCAACCCGCGGCCTTGGGAAATATAGAATACTGTGCATCACAAACCTTTCCCACCAAAATGCATCATCCTGATATTTCAAATTTATGTGGGAACTAATTATCCCACATGCACTCTGCGGCAACCTCCTCATCACCTTATATACTAGGTCATGAGCACATATGATGTCGGTGCTTTTGCTCCCAACAACGCTAGCATAAGCCTTGTCATTATCATCCTCCAGCATGACAAAATGCCTCCTACAGGATATCACCCCATTGGCCAGACCCTCCTCATCGGCAGACCACTCGCTTGTCCATCTGATATCACATATCTTGCTGATGAACATCCTTCATCGGGAGGACCCAACATATCAGAGTGACACATTCCTAACATGCCGATGACCAAATTCATGCTGCCGGATCTCCCTGCACACATCCTCCAATATGCAAAATATCACCCTGATATGAAATATCACCTCGCACAAAAAATCACCCTGACGTCAGCATCATATTCACAACATCGAGGGATCTCCATAAAATGACCGATGTTAAAATATGACCCCCCGAACCTTGATGACGTTACCACCACATTCATATATCGGCACCAGGGTGATATTTGGGATATCACCTGATATTCAGAATATCACCCCCTTTCAGAAAAAAGATGATGCAGACGGGCAAATATCACCCCGATAAAAGAATGACGTCAACAGCACCGGGCGATAAAGCAAACATGAAGTGATAAAATAACATCAGGGCAATCTTAACCAAGATCACCTGATATTCAAATATGATGATCCCGATGAATATCGGGTCACACTTAGAACCATGTAGCAACATCATCAGGATGATCTTAAGTAAGATCACCCGATGTTAAGATATCACCCCCGAGCGAAAGATCAGGCCGACAGAAAATATGATGACGAGCCCCACGAGAAACAAAAGGGTGATGACCAAAAATATGATGATGACGACCTCCTCCTCGAAGAAAATATGATGCCGATGTTGAAAAATGCTAAGGAGGCCCAGAGACTTAGAACCTTTTTTGGATTTTTTGGGAAGGTGCCTGCATGTTTACATGCTTGAAACCTGACTGCTCATGCAGCCACCAACAGGAGGTATACACAGCAAATTCAAGTTATAAAAATATGCATATTATTCTTTTTTGTTTAACAGAGAGATTGGTGTATATATATACCAAATCAATATATATAATGTAAATATTTTGATGACAATCGTTGCAGGTTTCAGAAGGTTGTTAAGGGCCAAGCAGCTGCCAAAGTGAGGGCATGTGGAGGAGTTACAGCGAGGAATGGAGTTTAGAGATGGCAAAAACAATGGGGGGGAAGGCAGAGAGCGGAGTGTTGGCTGCAAAGGAGGCGGCAGGAGTCATGGCAGAGGGCTGGGCGTTGTTTATAACTTAGGTGACTGCTGGGGAGGGGGATGAAACCCCCACCCACACCCATGTAGTGCAAACAAAGGCATCCGTGGGGTCTGTGGTGGGTGCTTCCCACCACAGCCCCACTCAACTTTTTTTTTAAATATTGTTTCCTGTTTAAAGCGGTTTGCTCTCCAACATACAGTCCACCAGATTTTGATCAATGTTTTTCTTTTAAAATAATTTTCTTTTCAAATATATACAATATATATATATATATATATATATGTATATTCCTAGAATGATAATTACAATTTGTAAAAAAACTAACACAGTATTTGTATTTCTTCTTCTTATTGTTGTATATAAATGTATATGTATACACTTATATTTATATACATATATAAGTGTATATATATATTATAATATATACAGCAAAAAATGTAATATATAAATTTTCTTCTATATTTTTCTACACAGTGATAAGGAAAAATAAATAAACAGCAACATGACTTCAATATAACAAACAATGTAAATATATATACTTATATATATATATATGTCCCCATATATATATGTATGTATAATTATATTTATATACCCATTAAAATAATTCTTCCCAACAATACAAATCTGGGCTAATCATTGAATGTAAATTTTCTATTGGAAACATAAATAATACAGAAGCCTATTACTACTTTTTTTTTTGCAATTATACTATTCAGAAATCCTTTTTTTTTTAATAGTTTAAATGCACAGCAACATATCCTTTCTTTTGATGCAACTATTAAGATAAGTAAATTCCAACTTTATTTAAACTTCTAACAACCCATTTTCTTCTCATAGTAGCATCTCATAACATAGAATTCACAATACAAAATAATAGAAAGGAATACATTATATTTTCCTTCATATTTTCTAATTTGCACCAAAAGATAGACAACAACATTTATAGATATCTTTTTTTTTCAAAGAACAAATGACAGTAATAAATCAACTCATGCATTTCTCAACACAAACCAACTCCACAATAAAGGGAAAAAACAACTTCTAAATAAAATAACCAGAATGTTTACATTTCAACATTTACCACAGCCAATTGTAAGGGCAAAAAACTTAACAAATTTTACAATAGGGCCACCATGGTCATGGCTCAAACAGCCAATAAAATACTACTAAAGCCACCAAAAATGGGCTTCTCAATGACTCCATTTCTTCATTTAAACACCTGCAATAAAACACAACAAGGGAAAACCCAGCCACTTCGAAAAGCCCTCCTCCCTACAGTAGACCCGCAAGAGGGTCACCTCTGAGTTAGGGAGGTAGGGATTCACACGGTTGCAACACACCACAACAACAACACAAACAACAACCCCAATGATGAACACATAACACAACTCATGAAAATGAGTTTGATGGGGGTAGGGAATGGACCCCTCTACTTCAAAGGCCACACCAAAATACCAAAATACCAAGTCCCATGGCCTCAAGCTAAAATCTCCAAATACACAACTCCTCAAATATCTCAAAATGAACTTCCATGGCACTCTTGCCATACAAATAATCTCCACAACAAGTAAGAAGCCCTCAAGGCATAAGTAAAACAATATGGGAGTGACCTTAAGGAGGTTCCTTTCCCCTACCCCAAATAAGTTGAGCCTTACCTCCAAATGGAGGTGCTCTCACCATACTCCCATCCCACACAAAAATGAAAACAACAAACAACAAAAAACTACGAACACATTACAATAAAGATATGCATGGGTAAAGAATAAGATATAGACCTTACCTTCTAAAGCCCTAATAATGGAAGCACGTTTGGTGATGAGCTCCAAGCTTCTCGAAACTTTCCAATCTCCAAAATCCCTCTAACTTCTCCAAAAATTGCTCAAAATAGAAAGAAACTCTAAAATACAAGAACCCAACACTCCTCAACAAGAGAAGGTAATATAGGCCATCAATTTTGGCCTTGAGGAATGAGAAGGTGACACTTGTCACCTTCTCCTTCCTCCTCCAATGCCACTTGCAAGGGAGAGGAAGTGTGAGGGTGACAAGTGTCATCCTCCAATTCCATCTCAATCCTCACCTTATCCACTTGTGCTCTCACACGTGTGAGAGAACAAGTGGTGAGGTGGCATTCCCATTCAAACCTCCAAGAGGATAAGGGATGCCATATGGCATCCTCTTATTCTCTAAGAGAGCCATCTCCCTCCAAGATGCTCTCACACATGTGTGAGAGTCTTGGAGGAAGATCCCACACAATTGGGAGTCTTGGAGACCTCCCAAGTCCTCCTAGGGAAGGGATTCCCAAACTTTGGGAAGGGAGATGAGTCTTTCCCAAAACATGACTCATCTCCCACCTTATCTAATTTCAAATTTCGTCACTTTGACTAAACCATAGTTTAGAGTGACCAAAAGTGAGTTAATCAAAGGGTTAGTTAGTCAAAATTGACCCTAGACCCATGGGTAACCACCTAGGGTAGATTTTGGGACACTAAGGTTCACCTAGGGGGTCATAAATCCACTTTAAATGGCCTCAAAAAATAAAACAATTACCAAGTGGTGTAAGTCAATAAAAATTATACAACACATAATATTAATTAATTAAACAAAGGCGTACTAGGCCAAAATGATAAAATTAAAATAAGTACTTAAATCAACACTCAATTCAAACGTGACCCTTATCCCTCTTGGGAATGGGTCGGTTTTACAGGGAATAACAAATGTGTGAATTCTACCTCCAATTTCCCATGGCCTGGGAATGCAAACCTACACATCTCAATCAAGTGTTAATCATATCATGAATAATCATAGCCGAAGCAACTGGAATTAAATTCATGCCCTCGAAAACAACAATAGTCATCTATAACATAAATCTGAATTAAACTACATTTTTCTATCACATGTCAAATAATCATCATCACATAGATAACTAGAATTCACATCACAAAACATCTAATATATCTCGTATGTCAGATCACAAAATAGCATCAAAATATGATCAAATCGAATCACCATATGTCTAATCAATGTCATAACAAAATCAGGAGATATAATCAAATCTGCATACTAAAACTATAGTCTCTAAAAGTCTGATAATGTAATCAACTGAAATGCATAACGATCAAAATAAGGAAGGAAAAATAATCAGCCTCACATCCTCCCCCCCTAAGACTAAACTTCCTCCTGGAAGTCATCAAAAAAGTGAGGATAGAGTGCCCTCAAACTAGTCGCATCCTCCCATGTCGCTGTGACCTCATCATAATGATTCCACTAGACCCTAACCTAGTCCAGCTCTCGACCTCGAAGGCCCAGCGTCCGACGAGCCAATATGCGAATTGGCTCCAAAGCCAATTGTATGTCTGCCTCTACCTGTAGAGCACTCTAGTCCAATACGTGAGATAAATCAGATATATATCACCTTAAAATAGAAATAAAAAAGACATCGTGGATACGTTACAGGCTAGGTGGCAATGCTAGACGATAGGCAATAGGTCCTATCTGCTCTAAGATCTCAAAAGGTCCTACAAACTGTGGTGCAAGCTTAGAGCCCTTTCCATAATAGATAGGACTCTTGTGTGGCCGCACTCTAAGGAATACCCTGTCACCCACTGAGAAGCTTTGATCAATCCTCTTAGCATCGGCATACTTCTTCTGTCTATCTTGTGCCCCCTGCAGTCTCTACCTAATCAGTGTGACCTGCTGCTCCATATCCTGAACTAACTCTGGACCGATGGCAACTCTGTCCTCTATCTGATCCCAACTCAATGGTGTCCTGCATGGTCTGTCGTATAAAGCCTGAAAAGGAGGCATACCCAACGAGTTGTGATACCCATTATTGTAGGCAAGCTCAACCAGATACAGATACTCCTCCCACCTAGACTGATGGTCCATAATATACATACGAAGCATGTCCTCCAACACCTGATTCACCCGCTCTATCTATCTGTCTGTCTTGGGATGATAAGCGGAGCTAAAGTTGAGCTGCGTGCCCAACGCCTGCTGCAAGGCTCTCCAGAATGCTGAAGTGAAAACTAGATCTCTATCATAAATGATGCAGTGAGGTACTTCATGTAATCTCACAATATCATCTAAGAATACTCTTGCCACTATTGGTGCATTGTACGTCGTGCGTACAAGTGAGAAATGCGCCACCTTGGTCAACTTGTCGATTGTCACCATGATGGCATCATGGTGATGTGAAGACATAGGAAGACCAACAATAAAATCCATGGAAATGGTGTCCCATTTCCACTCAGGTATCTCATGTGGGTATAGAAGACCCGTTGGATGCTGATGCTCAGCCTTGACCCTCTGGCACTCAAGGCATCTAGCAACAAACTCTACAATATCTCATCTCACACCTGCCCAATGGTACAGTTATCGTAGGTTGGCATGCATCTTCTTCACCCTCGGATGTGCCACATATGGTGCTCTCTGAGCCTCTGATAACACTACAGTACGTAGGTCACCTGCATGGGGTACATAGATGCGTTGTCGATGACGAAGTAACCCATCTATCTCAAGTGAATACCCTGCAAACTTGCCCACAAGGGCCCTCTGTGAACTGATCTCCTACTGCACCTCAAGAAACCACTCATCCTCTGGCAGATGCTAAATAATACGTCCTCTCAGGTCCACACTCAAAGTCAAGGTAAAGAGCTCATGGCACCTCCGACTCAATGCGTCAGCAACCACATTCTCCTTCCCTTTGATGTAGTGGACATCAAAGTCATACTCGCAAAGAAACTCCATCCAACGCCGCTGACAGGTGTTCAGATTTAGCTGTGTAAAGATATACTGAAGATTGTGGTGATCTGAATGGAGCTCAAAGTGACGACCCAATAAGAAATGTCTCCAATGAACTAGAGCATGAACCACTGCCGCTAACTCCAAGTTATGCATGGGGTAGTTCAGCTCATGGGTCTTGAGCTTTCACGACTCATACGTGATAGCTCTACCACCTTGCATAAGTACGGCTCCCAATCCCTCAAGTGATGCATCCGTGCAAACCATAAAATTTGCTACAGGATCAGGAACTGCTAAAATGGGAGCGCTAGTAAGACGCTCCTTAAGGACCCTGAAGGCCCTCTCACATTGTTTAGTCCATAGAAAACTCTTCCCTTTCCACTGAAGGGAAGTGATGGCATGTGCTATCTGAGAAAAACTCTCAACAAAGCGACAGTAATAACCAGCTAACCCTATAAAACTCCTAACCTCTATCACATTAGTGGGTGCTGGCCAATCCCTGATAGCCCTAATCTTCGATGGATCTACTGAGATTCCATCACGAAATAGGATATGCCCCAGATACTGTACCTCTATCCTGAAAAATGCACACTTCGTTAAGTTCCCATAAAGATTATGCTCCCTTAAACACTGTAGAACCTGACGTAGGTGCTCCTCATGCTCCTCCTTGGTCCGTGAATAGATCAAGATGTCATCAAGGAAAATGATCACGAACTGATCCAAATAGGTACAGAACACCCCGTTCATGAGACTCATGAACACTGCAGGGGTGTTCGTCAAGCCGAAGGGGACCACAGTGAACTCATAGTGGCCATATCAAGTCGGGAAGGTGGTCTTATGGATGTCTACCTCTGTGATACGTAGCTGATGATAATCGAACTTTAGGTAAATCTTAGAGAACACCCTGGCTCCCTACATCTGATTGAAAAGATCATCAATCTTTGGCAGAGGATAACGGTTCTTCACCATCACCTTATTCAACTACCTAAAGTCCATGTACAATCGAAGAGACCCATCGTTCTTCTTCACGAAGATGACAAGAGCGCCCCAAGGTTGAATGCTCGATCAGATGTGCCCCTTCTCGAGCAAGTCCTCCAGCTGTAACTTGAGCTCAGTGAGCTCATGTGTGGTCATCCTATAGGGTGCACGAGACACTAGCTCAACACCCGGCACTAAGTCTATGTGGAAGTCTACCTCACAACAGGGTGGCATCCCCGGTAACTCTGCTGGAAACACATCGGTGAATTCTCTAAGGATGGGATGATCATCCAAAGATGCCTCAGGCTCGTCATCTGATATGTCACTCACTGTGAGGGCGAAGATCTAACACCCCTTCCGCATGCAGTGCTTAAGCTATTGAGCGGATATCATATGCACTGCTGTGGGCTTATGCATGCCCACTATCTCAACTGATGTACCATGATTGTCTAAGCAGTTGATCACCTTTCGGTGACAATCTAGCTTGGCTTGATGAGCCACAAGCCAGTCCATACCCAACACCACATCGTAGGATCCTAATGTCATAACTCTAAGGTCACATACTATGGTAAAGGGTCCCAAAGAAATCTTGCAGTCATGGACTAAGGCATCTACTGTCATCTTAGCCCCTGAGGCCAACTCAACCACCCACCTATCACCCTGCCTAGAGGCCACCAGCCTGCAATGCTCCACTAACGATGGAGATATGAATGAGTCAATAGCACTAGAATCAAAGAGAATAGAAACGAGGATACCCCCTATCATACCTGATGTCTCAATCACTGATGCCTGAAAATTAGTCTGGTGGTTATCAACCGCTGCGAACATACGGTGGGATCTAACCACATCTCCAACAGTCTACTCGGATCCTCCTGCATGAGGTTGTCCCCCTGTTGTAAAACCCTGTGGACACTCTCTAGCTAGGTGTCTTGCTCCACCACATACATAACATGGGCCCCTAGCCTGTACCTGTCCAGTCTGAGTCCTACTCGACTATTGTTGTCCTGACCTACCAGTGGATCCCTGTGAGCCCCTATAGGACTGTTGTGACCTCGCGGGTCCCATAGGTGGTCCCTGCTACCTCTGATCTCTGCGCGGGCCCTGCTATAGCCAACCTCTATTATGTCCCCCATGTGCCCTTTGTTGTGTCCTAGCTCTCTGCTGCTGATGTGGCTGCTGCTGCTGTGGGGGCCTAGGAGGTAAGGGTACGGAACTAAATCCTCCCCTATGAGGTGGCTGTGATGGTCTACGAAAACTCTGCTGATGCTGCTGCTATCCACGATCCTGAAACTGAGGGTGTGAACTCTGCCCTTGTCCCTGAATCTCCTCAGCGATATATGCCTTCTCAGCAGCATCACTCAAAGTCTGGGGGTCTGTCATGTGAACAGGCCCTGCTATACTATGGTTCAGTCCTCTGATAAACTTATGAACAGGAGTTTCTCGTCATGGAGCTACTCTGCATATCAGGACAACTCGATAAATCTACCCTCATACTGTGCCACTGTAAGTCCCCTCTGCTGAAGGTCATGAAAGTCATCTATGCGACGTTGCCTATAATGATCTGATAAGTATCGCGCATTGAAGCGCTTAATGAAGGTCTCCCATGTGAGAGTGTCTAAAGAAAGGTGATGCTTGCACTCCTCAATGCACCACTAGGTAGCTGCTACATCTCGCAATAGGTGTACTGCTACACGATCCTTCATGTTCCCCTCATAAGGACACAACGTGAAGCATCTGTCTAAGCTGATGAGCCAGGCCTCTGCCTTGGCTCCCTCTGTGGTCCCAACGAATGTAGGAGGGTTTAGCCTCAACAAATCCCTAATGGGATCTCCTCTATCTCTGTGCCCTCTGATAGGCTCATCTATGTAATAGTCATAAGGTCTATGAACAATGTGCTCTACTCGTACTGCCTCATCACACCTAGCATGACATGGAGGGCTCTTGGTATGGGCCCTGTCGGCTGACCCAACCTCCTCTGTCGTCATCTCTGGCACCTTAACATAATGCTCCACATGTGGTGCCCCTCGTGGCTCAACGCGAGGCTCCACACGTGGCTCGACATGGTACTTAGCTCGTGGCTCCACGCATGGCTCCTCTCGCGGATCCTTGCAGGGCTCAACACGTGGCTCTATGCATGTCTTAACTACAGCCGGTGGAAGCCTATCCAAAACTACCTGTAAAGCCTGTAATATCTGTGGCCCAATATCTGGTAGGGCTAGTGGTGCCTACGGTGCCTATAGGACCAGTTGATCCTGTCCCTCAACTGAAGAGTCACTATACACCTTGGGGATGGAGTGCGGTAGGACTGTGCTTGCCGAACTCGTCGGGGAGTCATCCTACAAAAAAATGAGGTAACCACAAATTAATCAAAGTTGCAGAAATAATAATGTGCCCTAAACAAGCCCAGTGTTTAAACCTGGCTCTGATACCAAATGTCATGCCCGCATTTCCCATGCGATCACGACACACAACACATATGTCATGTCCACATTTGCCATGTGGTCATAACACGAATTACAAAAAACTTTTCTACCTATCCCTAGGAACCCCCTCGCACATGTCTGCATGTTTGGTGGCAATACACATAAGGCGTAAACATGTCAACATAATTCAGGGAGGTGCATTGTCCCACGCAGTCCCCTGCATGATGATAGTTTTCTAAGGGGTATGCGACATGAAGTGTGTCGCTTTTAGGGTTAGAATGATTTTAATCCGAACCCTAAGTCTCCTAGATGTGAAGATGATTTTGCCAACTTCGAACCTAACTCTAACTCAGATCAAAAAGAATACGAAAATAATGATTAAGTAATGGTGGCATGATGGATGCATGATTAAAGTGGAATGATGAAATATCAGTTGATAAAATATCGCAAAATCTAAAACCCTAGAATCTAGGTAAAATTTGACAGCATAACACATCTTTAATAATCAACTTGAAAATTTTAAAATAAAACTCAAGTAAGAAATTAAATAAAATTTAAGAATAAATATTCAAACTTAAGAACAAATTGAAACAATTTAAAATATCAAAATAAATATCCAGCCAAGGTCAAATAAATCGACCTTGTATAAAAGATTAAAAATTTGAAATAAAAAAATAAAATAATGACAAGACGCCAAATTTGTTTCACAAACTTGAGTCCGTTAATAAATATAATTTCCGCATTACATTTATTAATGAACTCAGAATAATAGAGAAGTGAAGAGATTAAAATACTTGTTCCCGTAAAATAAAAGTAAAATAGATAAATAATTAAAATAATAAATAAACAGGCTAAGGAGGAATAAAATAATTTAATTAACCCAACTAAAGTGAATTCAAAACAAGGGAAATACTCTTCCCAATTAAAATAAAATTAATCCCTCCAAGATAAAATTAATTCCCAAGGTAATAAAACAAAATGCAATTCCCCATTTAAATTAAACAAAAATGAAAGGAGCACAAGAGTTAGAAAGACAAGGTAAAATTTGAAAATTTAAGAATAAATAATAAAGTAAACTCCCTCACATGCCTCTTTTTTTCTCTCAATAAAATAATTGGTCTTCTAAATTAAAAGCCCTAATTTCATTCCAAAATAGGTTTTCTAAAAGAGAAGCCCTAATCCCAATTTAAAATTGTTTTTTTCTAAGGGAAAGCCCTAATTGTATTTCATTTCCATTGTCTTCTCTTTATCTTTTTCTTGTTGCCCTAATTCCTTATCCCACTCTTTCTTTATTTTCTCTTGTGTTTTGTTTTGCCTCTTGTTTTGCAGGTTAGGGTTTTGCAAAGCCAATGGAGGCCATGAATGGAGTTTGTTATTACCTCTCACGGAGGT
Source organism: Cunninghamia lanceolata (assembly GCA_027924645.1). Taxonomy (NCBI): domain Eukaryota; kingdom Viridiplantae; phylum Streptophyta; class Pinopsida; order Cupressales; family Cupressaceae; genus Cunninghamia; species Cunninghamia lanceolata. Next base: position 11,707,634 of record BSBN01000389.1, read on the forward strand.
ATACACAGCATATTCAAGTTATAAAAATATGCATGTTATTCTTTTTTGTTTAACAGAGAGATTGGTGTGTATATATATATATACACCAAATCAATATATATAATGTAAATATTTTGATGACAATAGCTGCAGGTTTCAGAAGGTTGTTAAGGGCCAAGCAACAGCCGAAGTGACGGCGTGTGGAGGAGTTACAGCGGGGAATGGAGTTTAGAGATGGCAGAAACAGTGGGAGGGAAGGCCGAGAGCAGAGTGTTGGCTGTAGAGGAGGCGGCGGGAGTCACGATGGAGGGCTGGGCGTTGTTTATAACTTAAGTGACTGGTGGGGAGGGGGCTGAAACCCCCACCCACACCCTTGGGTGTGGGTGGGGGTTTTGACCCCCTCCCCACACCCCTGTAGTGCAAACAAAGGCATCCGCGGGATCTGTGGTGGGCACTGCCCACCACAGCCCCACTCAACAATTTTTTTTAAAATATTGTTTCCTGTTTAAAGCAGTTTTCTCTCCAACATACAGTCCGCCAGATTTTGATCATTGTTTTTCTTTTAAAATAATTTTCATTTCAAATATATACAATATATATATATATATATATATATATATATATATATATATATATATATATTCCTAGAATGATAATTACAATTTGTAAAAAAAATAACACAGTATTTGTATTTCTTCTTCTTATTGTTGTATATAAATATATATGTATACACTTATTATATATATATATAAGTGTATATATATATTATAATATATACAGCAAAAAATGTAATATATAAATTTTCTTCTATATGAAAAATAAATGAACAGCAACATGACTTCAATATAACAAACAATGTAAATATATATACTTATATATATATATATGTCCCCATATATATGTATAATTATATATATACCCATTAAAATAATTCTTCCCAACAATACAAATCTGAGCTAATCATTGAATGTAAATTTTCTGTTGGAAACATAAATAATACAGAAACCTATTACTACTTTTTTTTTGCAATTATACTATTCAGAAATCCTTTTTTTTTAAACAGTTTAAATGCACAGCAACATATCCTTTCTTTTGATGCAACTATTAAGATAAGTAAATTTCAACTTTATTTAAACTTCTAACAACCCATTTTCTTCTCATAGCAGCATCTCATAACATAGAATTCACAATACAAAATAACAGAAAGGAATACATTATATTTTCCTTCATATTTTCTAATTTGCACCAAAACATAGACAGCAACATTTATAGATATATATTTTTTTGCAAAGAACAAATGACAATAATAATTCAACTCATGCATTTCTCAACACAATACCAACTCCACAATAAAGGAAATAAACAACTTCTAAATAAAATAACCAGAATGTTTACATTTCAACATTTACCACAGCCAACTTCAAGGGCAAAAAATTTAACAAATTTTACAATAAGGCCACCATGGTCATGGCTCAAACAACCAATAAAATACTACTAAAGCCACCAAAAATGGGCTTCTCAACGACTCCATTTCTTCATTTAAACACCTGCAATAAAACACAACAACAAGGGAAAACCCAACCACTTCGAAAAGCCCTCCTCCCTACCATAGACCCGGAAGAGGGTCACCCCCGAGCTAGGGAGGTAGGGATTCACATGGTTGCAACACACCACAACAAACACTGAAGCAACAACAACACAAACAACAACCCTAAGGATGAACACATAACACAACTCATGAAAATGAGTTTGATGGGGGTAGGGAATGGACCCCTCTACTTTAAAGGCCACACCAAAATACCAAAATACCAAGTCCCATGGCCTCAAGCCAAAATCTCCAAATACACAACTCCTCAAATATCTCAAAATGAACTTCCATGGCACTCTTGCCATACAAATAATCTCCACAACAAGTAAGAAGCCCTCAAGGCATAAGTAACACAATATGGGAGTGACCTCAAGGAGGTTCCTTTCCCCTACCCCAAACAAGTTGAGCCTTAACTCCAAATGAAGGTGCTCTCACCATACTCCCATCCCATACAAAAATGAAAACAACAAACAACCAAAAACTACAAACACATTACAATAAAGATATGCATGGGTAAAGAATAAGACATAGAGCTTACCTTCTAAAGCCATAATAATGGAAGCATGTTTAGTGATGAGCTCCAAGCTTCTCAAAACCTTCCAATCTCCAAAATCCCTCTAACTTCTCCAAAAATTGCTCAAAATAGAAAGAAACTCCAAAATGCAAGAACCCCACACTCCTCAACAAGAGGAGGTAATATAGGCCATCAATTTTGGCCTTGAGGAATGAGAAGGTGACACTTGTCACCTTCTCCTTCCTCCTCCAATGCCACTTGCAAGAGAGAGGAAGTGTGAGGGTGACAAGTGTCATCCTCCAATTCCATCTCAATCCTCACCTTATCCACTTGTGCTCTCACACATGTGTGAGAGAACAAGTGGTGAGGTGGCATTCCCATTCAAACCTCCAAGAGGATAAGGGATGTCATATGGCATCCTCTTATTCTCTAAGAGAGTCATCTCCCTCCAAGATGCTCTCACACGTGTGTGAGAGTCTTGGAGGAAGATCCCACACAATTGGGAGTCTTAGAGACCTCCCAAGTCCTCCTTGGGAAGGCATTCCCAAACTTTGGGAAGGGAGATGAGTCTTTCCCAAAGCATGACTCATCTCCCACCTTATCTAATTTCAAATTTCGTCACTTTGACTAAACCATAGTTTAGAGTGACCAAAAGTGAGTTAATCCAAGGGTTAGTTAGTCAAAATTGACCCTAGACCCATGGGTAACCACCTAGGGTAGATTTTGGGACACTAAGGCTCACCTAGGGGGCCATAAATCTACTTTAAATGGCCTCAAAAAATAAAACAATTACCAAGTGGTGTAAGTCAATAAAAATTATACAACACATAATATTAATTAATTAAACAAAGGGGTATTAGGCCAAAATGATAAAATTAAAACAAGTACTTAAATCAACACTCAATTCAAATGTGACCCTTATCCCTCTTGGAAATGGGTCAATTTCACAGGGAATAACAAATGTGTGAATTCTACCTCCAATTTCCCATGGCCTGGGAATGTAAACATGTACATCTCGATCAAGTGTCAATCATATCATGAATAATTATAGCCAAAGCAACTAGAATTAAATTCATGCCCTCGAAAACAACAATAATCATCGATAACATAAATCTGAATTAAACTGTGTTTTTCTATCACATGTCAAATAATCATCATCACATAGATAACTAGAATTCACATCACAAAACACCTTCTAATATATCTCGTATATCGGATCACAAAATAGCATCAAAATATGATCAAATCGAATCACCATATGTCTAATCAATGTCATATCAAAATCAGGAGATATAATCAAATCTACATACTGAAACCATAGTCTCTAAAAGTCTGATAATGTCATCAACTGAAATGCATAATGATCAAAATAAGGAAGGAAAAATAATCGGCCTCACACAAATAGTCCAATGGCTAGATTGCCTATATCATGTAGAGATTTCAGTCAACTAGGAAAAGAAATACAATTCGCTGATTGGTACTTATTAGAAGAATATACGGTGCTAAGATTTTATGGATCAGGTATGGACATTGTTTTGCTTCAGGAGTCAAAGTTATCCCAAGCTCAAGCTGATATTATTTTTCCAAATTGGTTTAAATGGAAGTTTCATCATTTTCCTTCTCAGGGGCTTCAGGAGGTTTGGTTATTCTCTGGGATAGTAAAAGCTGTGATGCAAAACTAATTTGTTCTACTTCAAACTTTTTATTAGTTAAGATAATTTCCCCTTCGCTAAATTTTTGGTTATTCAATATTTACGGACCAACTTCGACTAGTGAAAAAAAAAGGTGTTGGGATATTTTAAATGCACTTTTGGAAAAGTTATCTGGAGAAAAAGTTATCTTAGGAGGAGATTTTAATGCGATCACTTATTTATCAGAGAAATCAGGTGGGATTTGCCCTCCTCAGAGGCTAATTGAAGATTTTAATGATTTATTTTAGATAATGCATTGGTTGATAGCCCTTTATTGAACGGGAGTTTCACTTGGTCTAATAGAAGAAAGGATTTTTTAAATATTGCAGAAAGGTTGGATAGATTTTTGTTCTCTTCTGAATGGTGTTTTGACTCTAAAATTTCTAGTACTTATGTTCTTCCTTTCTCTACTTCAGATCAATTTCCCATTTCTCTTCATCTGGATTTGGATTTGATTAGAAAGAAATTTAGATCTTCTTTTAAGTTTCAAGCTATGTGGTTTAGAGATAATAACGTCTTACACCTGTTGGAATCTTGGTGGAAGAGTGCCCCTTTTGTGAAAGGTTCTCGCATGTTCTGGCTTAATGAGAAGTTGAAATTTATAAGGGGAAAAATTAAGGAATGGAATAAGTTTTCATTTGGTAACATTTTTTCTTAAAAAGCAGCATTACAATCTCAACTAGAACAGATGAATGCAGTCATTATAAGAGAAGGTCTGGATACCGCTTCCTTTGAATGTGTAAAAGCTCTTCAATCTAATTTAGAGGAAGTTTTATCTCGAGAAGAAATCTTTTGGAGACAGAAATCAAGGGAGACTTGGTTGAGAGAAGGAGATCGAAACACAAAATTCTTTCATGTATTGGCAATGGTAAGAAGACATAAGAATTCTATTTATGCAATTAAAGACTCTATTGGGAATATTTTTCAAGATGATGTTCTTATTCAAAAAGGAGTTAAATTTTTTTAGAAGCTCCTTTCTAAAGAAAATATTACGGCCCCCATTTCAACTATGCGAGAAGTCTTAAATCATATCCCTACTTTGATTTCTCAAGAAGATAATTTGGAATTGATGAAACAATTTTCTTTAGAAGAAATTAAGGCAGTGTTTTTTTCCTTAGACCCAGACAAATCTCCTGGTCCGGATGGCTTTACCCCACATTTCTTCCAAAAATGTTGGGATTTTGTAGGTAAGGATGTATGGCTGGCAGTAGAAGAAGCCTGCATAAATCAAACTATTTTGAAAGAGATTAATTCTACCTTCATTGCTTTGATTCCTAAAGTTGCTACTCCCTCCTCCTTTGCTGATTTCAGACCCATTTCTCTTTGTAATACTTTATATAAAATCATTTCTAAAGAAATTACATTAAGACTTGCTATTTTTATTCCAAAAATTGTTTCCGATGAACAAGGAGGTTTTGTTCCAGGCAAGGAAACATTTGAAGGTGCTCTGGTGACTCATGAGGTTTTGCATTCAATTCATGAACATAAACTTCCTGCCATGTTGGTTAAACTGGATATGTTAAAAGCATATGATAGAGTATCTTGGGACTTTTTGTTCCAAGTTCTCCTTAAGTTTGGATTCTCTCCTAAATGGTGTAAGTGGATTTCCTCATGTATTTCTGGTGTAAGTTTTTCTGTTCTGATTAATGGCTCTCAATCTAAATTCTTCAAGTCATCTCAAGGGATAAGACAAGGTGACCCTTTGTCCCCTTTTCTTTTTATAATTATGGTTGAAGGTTTGAGTCGATTGATTATGAGGCAAAATTCTTTGGATAATTGGAAGGGGATTAAAATTCCTAGAGTTCCTTTTGCTATTACTCATGTTTTGTATGCAGATGATACTTTGTTGTTTGGGCAACCAGTGTGTCAGAAGCTAAATTTATGAAGGATGTAATTTCTAAGTATTGTTTAGTTTCGGGACAAAAAGTGAATCAGGATAAATCTAAAAAAAATTCTTTTTTTCTTCTCCTTTAGTGCAAGAAAGGGTTGCAAATTTTCTGGGTTTTCAAGTGGATGTCCTCCCCTCTAGATATTTGGGAATTCCTCTTTTCTCAAGATCTATTAAAAATATGTTTTGGGATAAGCTTATTACAAGTATCAAATCTAAAATTTCTTCTTGGAAAGGTAAATGGTTAACTTTGGCTGGCAAAATTCTTATGATTAAAACAATTTTATCAACAGTGCCTGTATATATGCTTTCAGTGCTTATGGTTCCCAAGTCTATCCTTTCTTGCATTGTGAGTATTTTGAGAAAAATTTTGTGGAATGGCTCTAATATGAACAGTAAAAAGATCCCTTTAATCTCTTGGGACAAAATTTGCATTCCGAAGTAGAAAGGAGGAACTGGGATTCATAACATTGAAGCACATAATAAGGCCCTTGGAGCCAATCTGGTTTGGAATTTGTATGAAAAGCTAGAATCAAAGTGGGGAAAAATTATGTTTGCTAAATATTTAGATTATTTTTCTCCTGAAAGGATCTTTACTATTCTTAATCCAAAGGTGGGTTCTCATATTTGAAATTTTTTGATAAAATGTAGAGAGGTGATTTCCCCTTTTCTATCTTGGGCTATTCATGATGGAAATTCTGCTCTTTTTTGGGATGATTCTTGGAATAGTCATCAACCCTTGTCTATAATAGAAGGCCTTCAAGAAATTAAGCTATTTCTATGTCAAGCTTGGGGAACAAAAGTTAGAGATTATATTGAAATTCATTATAATTCGGGTTTTAATAAAATTATGTGGAGAAATTTTGATAATTTTCTAATTCCCCAAGAGCAGAAGGTCCTACTTAAAGATATCTTGAAGGAAAGAAGAATTTTTATGTCAAGAGGAAAGGATAAACTTATTTGGGTCCCCTCAAAGTCTGGGCATTATATAGTTAAACAGGGATATCTAAGTATCATTAGTAAGGATTCTAATTCACCTATTAATTGGCCTTATAAGCTTTGTTGGAGTGGTCCTTGCCTGCCTAAAGCAGGAGCCTTTGCCGGGTTAGCTATGAATTATAGAATCCTTACTAGTGATAGGTTAGTCAGGCTTGGGGTTGCTAATCCTTTCTTATGTCCTTTTTGTTCTGAAGTTGAGGAAACAGTGGATCATTTGCTGCTAAGTTGTAATCTTTCTTCAAAAGTTTGGTATTGGCTTCTTTCAAAATTATTTTGGCATGGCCCCCTTCCTTCCTCTCTCCTTCAAGTGTTTCAAAGTTGGCCCATCTTATTCTCAAATTCTACCTTTTCTGCACTATGGTTGGTCTCGCCAAGTATTGTTATTTGGTCTCTGTGGCTGGAAAGAAATAGTAGAATTTTAAAAAAAAATAGCAATCCTTTTGATGTAACTATTGGAAAAATTGAGAAATATATTTCAGAAGTAGTGTCAGCTTCGCTATTTTCCAGAAAGGTAAGCTCTTGAGTTTTTACGTCTTGGGATGATTTGATGTTAAAAAGTTGGAAGTTATTAAAATTGCCTAATTCAAACTGTTTTAGTGCTGATTTCAAGATTGATAGATCCTCTATTAAATGGATTCCACCGCCTGTATCTTTTATAAAACTAAACTTTGACGGTGTGAGCAGAGGTAATACTGGTAATTCCAGTGCTGGTTGTGTTTTGAGAGATCATAATGGTTTAGTTTTAAGGGCTTTGTTAGTTAAGCTTGGTTTGTGTTCAAACAATGAGGCAGAAGCTTTGACATTATTAGCTGGCTTAAACTTAGCTTTAAAATGTGGCATTACAAATCTCATAGTGGAAGGGGATTCATTGAATATTATTAGAGCTTTTTCAATTCAATCTTCTCCTAACTGGAAAATTGATTATATTTTAAAATTTGGAAGGAATCTACTTGACCTCTTCCAATCTTATAAAATAATCTATACATACAGGGAAGGTAACTTATTAGCAAATTTCTTGGCTAACTTTGCTTTTGGCATTATTGACTCTTCTAAGGAATGGGACTCTAATTCTTTTTTATTGATCCCTGGAGTAAGTAACATTTTGGCCAAGGAAAGTATTAAATAATTTGTGGAATGTCCTCCGTAACGCTAGATTGTTTTATGTTCTATTACCTGTAGTTGTTTTTGTATGAACCGTTTTGGTTACATGATTCACAGAGGTTTTATATCGGGGTTGTTGGAGAAAAGGGTATGTGTAACTATAGAGGTTGCAGAGGAAGTTGTCAATGATTTTTGTGTTGCTTCACCGAATATACAATTTGTGTATATATTGCTAATGTATGTTGAGAACATTTCATGTGTATATCACAAATGTATGTGAGTATCATTTCGTGTGTATCCTACAATTGTTTGTCAAGGTTGTATGTTGCGAATGTACATTGACAAGATACTTTGAGTTAGATACAATGGATGACCGGCTATATCAGTGACATTGGGGGAAGATGCATTAGTTTACCAGCTGTAGCAAGTCAAGTCTTGTATATTTAAGGTTAGTTAATCGGTGTATTGGTGATGGAAGTCTTTGGGTGGCTGATAGTGTAAGGTTTTTGTATTGTTCTCGCAGTAAACATACAAAGGATTCTCTATATTTAACCTTTCCTTCACGTCCGGTCTTTGTATTTGTAACTTGTATCTCCTCATCGGCGTAATCATAACAGTCAGCTAGACAAATCCAACCCTCATCAATAACAAATGTTACACCGAAGAGCAAGATAGATACATACAAATTCTTTTGTATGTGCTTTGGACTTATCGCTCCTTATAAACCACAACTTTTTCACTTTCAGATCCAGGACATGTATACAACACAATGTATGTTTCAATATACATTCGGATGTGATGCATGCTTTATACCATATATTAATCCCCTTTGAATTTTAGCCTATATGTATCAAGCAATATGTGTGTTGAAACATATATACAAGGTGTGGAATATACAAGCATTTAATTACTTTTCATAATGACTTTAGATCCGCAGCTTGTAAGTAATCAATGCACATCGCAATATATGTAATTAATATACATTGCACAAAACATACAATGACTTAACCATTTTTAATATCTTTTCGGGTCTGTGCAATGTATAAAGCCTTTGTATCTCATGGTGAAGGAATATACAAGCATTTACTCTAGCTTGTTTGTATAAAGCAATGTATGTGTTGAAACATACATACAAGGTGCGGAATATATAAGCATTTATCTACTTTTTATAATGACTTCAGATCCGTGGCTTGTATGTAATCAATGCACATCACAATGTATGTAATTAATATACATTGTTTAAAACATACAATGACTTAACCATCTTTAATAACTTTTCGAGTGCGTGCAATGTATAAAGCCTTTGTATCTCATGGCGAAGGAAGTCTTTGGGTGGCCGATAGTGTAAGTTTTTTTGTGTTGTGACACCAAATACACAATCTGTGTATATATCGTTAATATATTTTGAGAACATTTCAAGTGTATACTTCAAATGATTGTGAGTATCATTTTGTGTGTATCCCACAAGTGTTTGTCGAAGTTGTATGTTGCGAATGTGCATTGAAAAGATACCTTGAGCTAGATACTTAGGATGACTGGCTGTATTAGTGACTTCGGGGAAAGTTACATTGTTTTACCAATTGTAGCAAGTCAAGTTTTGTATATACAAGATTAGCTCTTCGGTGTATCGGCGAAGGAAGTATTTGGGTGGTTGAAAGTCTTGCCGATAGGCGAAAAAGAGAATCTTCATCGGTAAGAGATGTGAGATCGGGAGGCAAGATTGAAATTACGCCGACAGAAGTTTGTCACAGCGAAGGAGTTGTGGACACTTCAGCATGAAGTATGTCCGCGGGTGGCAGCTTTTGCATTTTGGTAAATCTATGCAGGAAGTTTTTCTTAACCTAAATTTTTTGTAGGAAGTTTTTAATGCTATGGTTTTTTTGCAAAAACTTTGATATGGTAAGAAATTTGAGTCTTATGTTTGTTCAAAATGCTCTTTTTCTTGTAGATGCTTTTATTAATGTTTTAGAGGATTTTGTTTTGCATCTGGGTACTGCTCTTGTGGGAGTTTTGTTTGAGTGTAGGGATCTTTCCAGTTAATAGGCGATAGTTGGGGAGGCATTTGGCAGAAGAAGAGGCTCTTGATCTGCAGGGTCTTGATGATGAAAATGGCAGTAGGATAAATAAAATCTTTGTGTTTTGTAGATAGTTTTGTTATCTGTTGACTCTATCAGTTGGTTAGTTTGTAATAGTGTTGTTTGCACAAAGTTTTATTCTTGTAAGGCTTTAAGCCATAGACTTTTTTGGGGGTTGACTCATCCTTCTGAGTCAATTTTGTATTGTATCTGTTTTAAAGGGCTACAATCGGATTTTTTCTTTACCGATTCTTTCTTGTCGGTATACCTTATTGAATCTGGAATTTTGTAAATTTCATTTTATATTTAATATAATTTTAGTGGCTCTGCCACTTTTTCAAAAAAAAGATTTTATGGATCAGAAGTAGAGCCATACAAACTTCCAATACATGTGACAGAAAGGGTTTTTACATTGGAATATGTAAGGCAGATGCAGAGTACTGATGAACTACACTTTGTCGGTCAACAAAAGAAGACCTTATTTCCTTCTTTACCTTTTTCATGTGGAGGGTTCACATTCGAGAGAAAAGCATTTAAGGTGGCACAAGATCTTTTGAAAATTTTTAATTTTGATGTTGTCTATCACTGGCAGTATGATCCATGTGACACCATTAAAATAATGATTGTGGCCAATAGGAATGCTACAAACTTGTAGAACTCAACATCAAAGTAAACCCTTGCTTGAAAACTTGAGAAACAAGGATTCCTAGGATAAGGTCAAAATTGCAATGGAGAAAATTGCTACTGAGAAAGGTATTTCTTTTGAATAGTTGTTAGCAAAAATTATGGCATTGCACCAAGTCCAAATTACAGGAGCACCAACAGAGAATGAAATCAGGAGGTACAACAATTTTTATAGAAAAAATGATAAACCATCTATTAGAGCAAAAATTCCAAATTATCTAGATGATTCTGTTACAAAAAAATCTTGGACACGGTCAAAAATTGCTACATTTTGGTCTATGAGGAAGGATCTAGGTGAACCGAGAATTGATGCAAACTATGGAGAAATCGATGAAGATGAAGAGTTTAGCAAATTGTGGAATATAGAGCATCCCAATGAATGTGAAGATGAAGAAACTGAAAGTGATAGAGATGATGAACCTGATGATGACAGGGATGAACAAAGCATTTACAAACCTAGTTTAAGTCAGAACATAAAAAAATCATATACTTCAGGAGCAGTCATAGCAGAAAAGTTGGGTTATCAAGGTGGTGGTTTGGGGTCCCAAGGACAAGGCATTTGGAAACCAATAGATGTAGTCACCATTGCCAGAAAACCATTTGATAAACGAGGCCTTGGAGTTGGATCAGGTGATAAAATACACCAAGATCATACAAGTAGAACTGAAAGAATTGATTTTTTTACAGATTCAAATCCTAATCCTCATGGTCAGATGCAATCACAACTTGGACATGCCCATGGTGGAGAGCCTAGTGCGACTGGCACTGCCACTGGTGGAGAACTTAGTCAACATGTGCTACAACAACAGGTCCAACAACAAGTTACACACAAGAGGACACCAATACAAGATACCACACAAACACTCAGTGATCAAGGGACACAGAAGAGACAAAGGATTATGGCAAGTCCAAGTCCAACTACCAGTTCCACTACAAAGGAATTATTTCCAGGCACTCCCCTAGTTAGTGTGGCTATAACAAAAATTACAAGTACTCCTATTCCTTCACCATTCAAGCATTCCCTTATTCCTGTGTCCCCAGGTTTTGATTACATTCAAGAGTAAAAAAAAGAAATTAGAATTGTATAAAAAGGATAAGAAGCAACTGATGGAGAGTGTGTCTATTGTAACTTCAGATCCTGCAACAACCATGATATTACCCACATTTGACACAAATATAGAAATCATGGAGTACACAATTGTTGTTCCCACAGTTCAAACTAAACAAGAAAATTAGATGGATCGATCTGAATTTCAGTGAGCAGTTTGCAATTTAATTTTTCTAGATTAAAAAATACTCACAAAATTAATATATCAAAGAAGAACAATGAATTGGTGTACACATCATTGCTAATGCATGATAGAGAGAAAAAAAAAGTTGCAGAATCAAATAGAAAAATTACAAGCAGATTTAGCAAATGAGAAAGCAAAGAGGAAAGCAGCAAATAACAAGAGCAATGAATTAGAAAAAAGAATAAAAAAATCTGCCTCTACATCAACAAGCAAAGAGGATAAACAAATAGAGGTGGAATTGAATGGACTAAAGCAAGAGTTAGATGAGATCAAAAAGAAATATAATGAGGAAAAATCCACTTCAGAAAAATTAAGATAAAGCATTGGGAAAGCAAATGAACAGTGGGAACAAAAATTGGAGAAAGAGAGGCAAAAAAATGCAACATTGGTTGCACAGCTTATGGAAACAAAAAATGAAATAAAATCTTGTCAAAAAAAGTTAATTGAATTTTGTAGACAAACAATCAGGCACATGAAACAAAAGATCTGGGAAGAAATAATGTAGAGGTTTGATCAATTGTGTGAATTCTTTCAAGTCATTGATGCCATGAGACTACATTTTGATAAGCTGAGAAAATATTTAATGGACAACACAAATCTACAACTACATGCAGAAGAGAAATCTGCAAATCAAGTTCTAGAAACAGTCTACAAAGCCAGTGACAATGAATTGATTTCAAAAGGCATTACTAATCGGATTGAATCCACAATAAAGGTGACATCTATCATTAAAAAGTGTTCAAGAATGCATGAAACAATAGAATTTGTGATTGAGGCTGCAACAAAGATTAAGGAGGAGGATGAAAAGGTAAGGAACTTGACAAAGCTTAGTTTGCCATAGGGTTTTTACACAAATGACCAATTCATTGGAAAGGATAATTTCAGAAAGAAGATGGAGGATGCAAGGAAGATTGATTTGGACTAGTTTCTTGGGAACCCAGATGAGGTGAACTTTTTGGATTTCATCAAACAACTGATACTCTTGAATGTATATTTGGCTGAAACATTCAAGTCAGACCCAGGATCCAAATTGAAATTTGATCATACATTGTTAACAAAAATTCAAGTCAGACAACATCAGCTAGAAGAAATGACAATTCCACCACCTAAACAGTGGAATTTGCTAAAAAAATTGTTAGAATGATTTGATATTGGTATTATGAGTTTCAACTTTCTGAGTTCCAACTCAGCTCTGTGCAGAGTTGTCTTTGACTCTTGAGCAAGATTTTTCATTGCCTCTATGTACTCTTTCATTTAAAAATCAATAGAAAATTCAAATTCAGTAATCTGTTGATGTTCAATTATCTATATTATTTAATTTATCAATTGAAAATAAACTCTGGTTTCAACTACTAAATACACATTCAATGATTGCTGATGTTCATTGTTCTATATCCTACTATTGTTAATATGTTAAATTAATTTTATTTACCATATCAAATCAAAAACTAAAATTCTACTTTACTACAAATTTTATGTTTTATGCACAAATAAACTTTAGCAAGGAAATATTAAGCATTGAGTTGAATGATGAATCACTGAGTACATGTAAAACTTATCAGTATGACACAATTAAAATATGAAATAATTAATAATATGTTAATGCATTCAATTTGATTCACAATTTCAAGGAATACAAATTTAAAATATCATCAACTACAGTTTTGGAATATAATTCATGAAATGCAATATAAATACCTAAAAACTGCTAATTCACTTCCATTTCCCAAATCGAGTCAGGGTCCTCAAACTAACGTTCAGATAAAGAAAAAGAGTCGTCTTGATTCTGAGTCTGGTCTTCATTTTCTTCGTCTTGATTCTGAGTCCCAAAGTCAAATTCATATGTCATTGTGTCACTGTCATTTGTCCCAGCACTACCAGTGTTTGAACTTGAAGAGTTGCACAACCCTCTCCTTTCACATATGGACTTCCAGATTGTAAGTGCCCTTTCATAAGGAAAATTTTTGACATTATACGTACTTCCTAACACCCTTAAGCAATTTTCCAAATTCTTGTCTAGTTTGTGTCCTATCTTTGATTTCAAAAACCCCAATGCACTGAAAACTCTCTCATCTTCCACTGAACCCAATATCATTGTTTGAAATAAATTAGCAAGTTTGAAATATTTGAAGACATGATATTTCCACAGTCCATGATATGAATATAAAAACTTCTGGTTTAAACTGTGTAGCTTTTTTTGAGCATCGACGTTTCGGATCACACTCCGTGATCCATCATTAGGATGAGAAAGAGAGAATGAAGGAGATGAACTACAGATCAAGTTCTAAAAGAGAGAGAAGTTTACACGGTTTACACCAGAAGTTTTTATATTCAAGTTTGAAATATTCTGATATCGAATCATGCAATATTTCACTCTGACCCAAGTTTTTCCAGGCCTTTGTTATTGATCCCGTTTCAAAGGGATTCTCCATGGCATTAAACTAGTCTATCATACTTCTTGCAAACTGACTACATTGTCCTTTAAGCTTATTTCCATCTATAATTCCTTCTATTTGTTGTCCATTGCATTCTACACTTTTCAAAAAGTGTGCGGTCAACGTAGTTACGTTTTGATGAAAAAAGCTTGGGCTATCTCGATGGCCTTGAACCCAAAATTGAGGATACACAATAGACATGGCATCAAGTATTTCATCTTGAAGGAATTGATTATAAATCTATGTTGAAAGATTGCTTGCAATTTCCTTCAAATTACTACTAACAGATTTAACAATGCCATCAAAATCATCCTTTCTAATAGGTACTTCTCTGATAGAGCGCCTGACTGTCTTACAATGGTGCATTGGTATCTCAAATCCACGTACAAAGACAAATAACTCCCCACTTGCATTAAATTGTAAATAATTTTCATGATGATTCAAATCTGTAATTATCTGCCACCTATAAAAATTTGGGCTTTGAGAAGTTAGATCTAGATATAGATTATCGAGGGCCATGCATGTCATTCTACGTAGTTTGCTATACTCATAGATATACATAGTTTTGTCTTGGGCTTTCTTCACAAGATTGTTCATTTCATCCAACATTGGGAGAAGACTAGCTAAAGTTAAGAGTGTCTCTATATCGCTTAACCTATGTAAGAGATCAGGAGCTTTGTCTATTGTGTTGCGATGCTCATACATTATTCCAATCAAGGATGGATATTCTAAAAGAACTCGTTGAGCTAGTCCATGCAAGGAGATCCATCTGGTATCAACATCCTTAAGAAGCTTGTTTCCTACTGTTATTCCCTCAGCAAAATTTTGAAATTTCGCAAAGCATTTTGGACTTCAGCAAAATTATGCATGGAGCTCACGGACTAGATTTTCAACTTTTGATACTGTAGGAAACTTGCTTACAATTTTAAATGCTAAATTCATTATGTGGGCCATGCAGTGAATGGAAAGCATCTATGATGCACAAGTAGTTTGTAATTTTGTGCAAAGACCGGTCCTATGACCTTGCATTATTGCAGCTCCATCAGCTCCTACACACACCAACTTTTTGGCAATTGTCAAGTCATCCATACCTGCAATTTGATTCAAAGACTTCTTAACTAGTTCAAATATATGTTGTGATGTTGAATTGTCCTTCATTTTATGAACACAAAGTAGATGAGCTAGGTGTACATGTTCTTTTATAGTATACACATGCATACAGACCTAAGAAGTATTATCTACCCTAGTAACTTCATCTAAAGATAATGCAATGAAGTTTGACTCTTTTACATTCTCCTTTAAATCTTGCTTTTCCACCGCAGCGAGATAGTTTTCCCATTCTCATCCAACATTTATTGACCAATGTGTGCTAGGATAGTGAGGAACACTCAAAAAAGATAATAAATTACATACTCTGGGTAGTCTATCATAGGACACCTTCTGGACAAAATATGAAAAACAACACTCATCTGAACAATTTTTGCCAGTTGTGCTCCTTCCATTGCTTTGCCAGTTGTGCTCCTTGCATTGCTTTTCCAAATTGAGCCTTGATTGTACCTCCACTTGTAGCAAGCTTCATCATTCTTTTCTTATGCTCATCATATTCCACAGCATACTTCACATGAAGACATTCTTCCTTTGATTTCCATCTTACTACTGATGTTTCCTTTCCATCTATGATTTGTTTTTCATAAACTTTACCTATATGCTTTTCTATAGTGTCAAGCTTTAGCTACAATTTCTTATCTCTTTTACATTTCCAACTACAAATCACACACTTGCATTCTGTTGGTTGTTCATCTTTGCTTGCTTTCTCAACTGGTTCTATGAATGGGTACTTTGACACCCAATCAAGCTAAAAATTCATTGACATTTCCCACTCGCACCCCAGTTTTGAATCTTTTGATTTGTCTTTTGAATCTTTTGATTTGCCTTTTCTTTTCTTCTTGCCAACATCATCTACAGTGCCAGCATTTTCTTTTTCATCCAAGTCAATTATCTCAATCTAGCTAACCGAGGTATCAATGGAACATCTTCGGCGGTATTGCCATCCTCATTCTAGCTAACCAGGGTATCCCTTGGAACATCTTCTGCGGTATTGTCATCCTCAATCTGGCTAACCAAGGTATCCCTTGGAACATCTTCTATGGTATTGCCATCCTCATTCTGGCTAACTAGGGTATCCCTTGGAACATCTTTTGTGGTATTGCCATCCTCATTCTAGCTAACCAGGGTATCCCTTGGAACATCTTCTACAGTATTTCCATCCTCATTCTGGCTAACCAGGGTATCCCTTGGAATATCTTCTGTGGTATTGCCATCCTCATTTGACTCAATGGCAATCCCACCTTATGGTGGTGGTGAGGTATTGGGAATGGCTTCTTCATTATTATTTGGTGCAAGAGTTGATGGTGTAGCTCCATCTTGATTTGATGGATCAGAAACATTGCTAGTTCCAAAGTAAGACTGTATACTAACTCCATCTTTTCTACGTTTTGTTGGCCTCCCAATCCCTTCACCACCCTAAGGAGTCTTACCCTTGTCGCACTTGCGGCTCAACATCTTGATCTCCCACTTCGAATAAAAGCTGGAAAAAATGTCTTCTTGTTTAAGGACATACTTATAGAATATAGATCCCATTCCCTACTAAATATCTTCTTTAAGATTGAATCAAGAATGGAAGAGGGATAAAGCCATAAAGAAATCTTAAAACACTAATACTATGAAGAAATGATCACTCATCTTTAAGTTTAGGTTTTCACTGACTTGCTATTCGCTAATGCGGGAATGCCTGTGTTGTAAGTTTGTAACTTTGCCTACGATCAAGTTCAAGGTGCCAACTCCAACTTCCAAAATTCAAATCGAGAGCTCAAAAGTCACAAGTTTAGAACTGAACAAAATGTGTAAGAATAAATCAGAGTTTCGATTGTATTTATATCATTCCATATTTGACAAATTTTGTGGGAATTCTACATGGTATATCAAAAAGATTTGGTGAATCCCACATGATTATATAAGGAATACATTTAAAACCTCGATGGACTACATACATTGAAATTTCCAAGGCAAATATGGCCCTAAGATTAGCATGGAGGTGTCATGCAAATTGGCAAAATGGCCCCTCATAATCAACTACTTGTAAATTTTAATTGGTGAAATAGGCCCTCACGCACAGTGACCATGTAATGGGGTTGGCGAAATGGGTCCTCATGCACAGCAACCATTTAATGGAGTTGGCGAAATGTGTCCCAATACACAATGTTGTTTTAATAGTATTGGTGAATATATAGGTGATTTAGTACTTGCTTCCAAAATTCTAGGTGAAAATATTAGTCAGCCCATTTGAAACGCATAGTTTGTTATGGCAAAAATCTTACTTCATTGATTCTCATAAAATAAATCGATGGCGAATGGATATGGATTCAACCGATAATACATAAAAATCGGGCGATTTGACCACCCTGTTGGATGCGATTTATTCACCAATTTCAACTTGGCCGATCGGCGATATTCGCCAATTGGCGAATATTCACCACTAAAAAATCTCAACAATCAATTACCATAATCAAAGGAATAAAAGGCTTGACTCCAAAAAATAATTACTACATGTAGATCTAAAACTACCACAAAACTTGGAGAATCCTCCCATATCAATCACATTGCCGAAGGCAACTACAATCATTTGACAACTCGATCTATGCCACCAAATTTTAAAAGAAAAGCCTTTTTAAAGTCAAATGCTACAACTAGCAGATAATAAAAGACCTTCAAGATATATATTATCAAATCAACACCAATAACATTAACACCAAAAGTAGATCTTTAATATAGTTCTTGTCATAGACAAAGACAAAGAGATAAACACTTAAATACAATCCTCCTATAGTAGAATAATATATAGTCCTTGTAGCAACCCATAAGAGTCTGGAAACAACTCATAAACATCTAGTAGTATAGATACAAGTTTGAAACCCATTTGAAACATTGAAGCCTTCCTCTAGAAACCCTTGTGAAGCAAGTTGGCACAAGCTAATAGCAACATAACACACCAAAATGAAAGTGAAAAATAAGAAATAAAACCAATAAATATTTTTGGTAATACAGTGGGCTCGAATGCTTCTACATCACTAGGGCTATGAACCATTTTGTATTTAAACTGAAACTATTAGCATTACACTATACTAATTTGTTAGTGTTATTATTGTTACTAAATTATGTTCATACCTAATTTAGCAAGGCCTAGGTTGCAGTTGTCAAAAAAGGAGATAAAAGAAAAAAATTTAAGTGTATGATCACTCAATCAAATGCCTGATATCTTGGCAAGAGAACAATGGAGGATCATTTATCAGGATAATGTGATAGTCCAATCAGAACTGTCAAACCATCCTGATAAATGAAATTGGTCTAATGACAAGAGAGCAGACATTCAAGGAATGATAGGTATCTAACTAGTTTTATCTTCCAGTTATGATGTTGAATTATTCAAATATCACAGTTTAGTGCAAAGAAAAGGTATTTATAAATTGTCATTTCATCACCATGTTTTAAACATGTGTTTTTAATCAGTTTCAGTTGTTTTATCCTATGCATTTGATTCAGAAAGCAAACATACATAAATCATTGCATAAGGTAAAATAACTGATTATATTCAAGAGAATGTTTAAATATGTCCCACACAAGCTGTGGGAATGACTAAATTGAGCCAATGCAACTAAGCATGCAAGCTATACATCTGATGATAAAGAAAAGGAAAAGAACACATGAGGAAAGTGGATATCTATAATTACCTTATCAAAGGTTGATTCTCCTGTCTGGCAGCTTGGTCTTCATATCTTCATCTTCTTGATCCTGATTAGGATGGTTGACTTGCAAAGTTGGAGAAAAGTTCTGTTAGAAGCTCCAGATATGCAAATTCATCATATGCTTTATCAACAAACATATAAACTTGCAAACATTATGCATTAATGTAATTAGATCAAAATTAGACAAGTGCAATAAATCACATCATCGTGAGAGAAATCAATCAGCTTCCAAGAGGTATGTTTTTATGCTAACTCGTTTGTTCATTGTGTAGGTATAGGAAAAGTTATGTTGCTGATTTGAAGACATTAAAGCATGTGGAGAAAATGGGCTCCCATAAGGGTTGAGCCTAGTGTGCTCAAAATAATGCCATTGTGCACAGATATTCAATTAAACAAACAAATAATAGTATTACATCATGTTCCTATTATGCTACAAATCATATCTCATAAATGATTAAGTGCAAAATAAGAGGTACAGTCATATCAAGAGGTACATCCAAAACATTTAAGATAGGTACTTTTCCCATCTCTTGTCATAAATAAGGTATGATATTGCTATTAAACACATGAAATAGTCCAAGCAGTTCTATCTAAGTCAAGTATCAAAAGCATAAAAGATATAGGGTGCAGATGTAGCAGATAGAGCAACAAAAGGAATCAATAAAATCAGCCCTAATACAAGCATAAAAGGTGACAGTGTGATTGCATAATGAAGATGCCATGTCTTCAATACATTGCAATTTTCATGTTTCAGATAGACAATATTCATCATTGTAGAAGGTACATTGAGCTTTCAAAGATCATTTATAGACCACTGATGCAGTCATGAATGATGAACACAAACTCCAAATGAAAGGTTATACTATTTGCTATTTGAAATCCTTTTGATAGAAGTAAGACTTTCAAAGCATACAATCTGCAATGCCAAGGAATAATTTACAATACAAAAGGACAATACTATCCACATTTCAAAGTTGAAGAACAGTAGCATCAAACCAATAGTATAGTCACAAAGAGAAGACTGTAGTAATAGAGACTTGTAGAGATGTATATGGATAGTTTTTTATTTTTATTTTTTGAGCCCTAATCAGATGACTATTATAGCATTCTTTGTTTGAACAGTCAATATCCATGAAAGAAGAAAACTATCACAATAACAAAATGAAGCAGTCTATGTAACTATTGAAAAGAGCAGTCAAGAGTGACAGTAGGGTTTTTAGCTAAGAACAATGGAGTTCCTGAGTTTAAGAAGAGATCCAAAGGCTTAATAATGTCTCAAAATGCTCATACAAGATCTTTACCATTTTGTACATGTCATCACTGTATTCTTCATGGACTTTACAAACACAGTGGAATCATGAAAGAGAATACAAGTGCATATGCAGAAGCTAATGGGAGTGCAAGAGAATCAATAATGACACAGTCAAAGATGGGACAACACCCCATGTGTTGTAATAGAGAAATGAACCTTATAACATGTGAGCCTCATAAGTACAGTCATAATAGCATTAGACAAAGTGAAGAGATTAAATGCATATGATATATTGTTATGCTACAGGAGGAACAGCTAGTGGAGAGACCCTTTTAAAGTGACTGCATCAGAAAAAATGGCACAATGGAGTCATAAGGCACAATCAAACATTTCATGAGGAGTAGAGATATATCTACAAAAGAAAAGAAAGGCACAATAAAAAATGATAGGTCTATCTACAAGAAATGCAAAATTCTACAGTATATAAAAGTCAAAATGAAGCAGTAGGCACTATAAAATTAAAGTCATTTCTTTTGACTGTCCACACTAACTGAGGAACAACACATTTTGGAATAAATAGTGGAGAAGTAGGTGAAACCCTAGTAAGGTTTTTCCTATGATAGAGTTGGGAGAGCAAATAGTACTTTTTCCATCATTTTTGTAGAGAAAGAGATAAAATACAGAAGGAATGAAAACACAGTTATTGTTGTTACAGAAGGAAAAGTCTTGTTTCAAAATCCTCATATCTTTTTGTGCAGGAAGGCTGAAAGAGGAATAGTGTTCATTTTTTCATTTCTTACAAGGGTTTCAAGAATCAGACAAAACAAAGTGCTACATGTATATAGTTAGCCATGGCCATGGCCAGAAAGAAGCATTTCTTCAAGAAAAATGCAAACCCACAAAATGTATTTCAAAACCCTTGTGATATTCCATGTGTGCAGAGAGCCACCTTTCTCTTTTTTGTAAAAACAAGAATCAGAATAGTACAAGAAAATATTTTTTTTTTACAGAAGTGCCTTTTTGCTATGGGTTGAGCTTCTTATTTTTAACAATGAACTAGAATATTTTTCAAATCCACAGGAGCTACACTTTTCATGGGCCAAGTTCTTTTTAGAAAAACAAAAGTGTCAAGTATGCAAAATGCGTATGGCTGCAGCCAGGAGGAAGCATACCTACAAGAAAAATGCAGACCCATATAATCTTTTTTCAAAACCCTCATCATATATGGAAATACAGTCAAAGAAGCTCGAATGGTAAGGTAGAATGAAACATTACCTTGTATTATGTTGTAGAGAGAAAGAAAAGTTGCTACAGACGACGAGTTTTGCCTTCATTTTCTTGCAAAATAGCTCAGGATGGCAGCCCACACAAAGGGACCAAGAAATACATTAAGAAGATGAAGCATAGGAGTGAAAAGCAAAGGAGATTACTTTAGAAGCTGCGACTTGTAGGCCTTTTTCTTGCACAAAAAAAATCAAGAAAGTGCTTAAAACTATGGTAAAAATGCTTACCTCTGGTTCCTATTGAGACTTAGGAGAAAATCCATCAAGAAACCATTAGAAAATTGTAGAGAAGAATGAAGAAATTCTTCAAACCCTAGTCGAACATGGTGGTGGCTCAAGAGGAGCTCAAAGAGAAACAAAAAGAAAAATGATAAGTTTAGGGTTTGATGATTCCTTTTGGTCGATGGTCGACTATCTTTTTCCACATTTCTTTTGACTTTCAAACTTTTAAATCATTGTCATATTCTCACCAGCGGGGTCAAGACTTCAAAGTCTTGTGAAACCTAATGATGTAGACCTCATTATGCCATAGGGGCCCATGAGGGCATTTGAATTATTACCTTTAATTTTTGCAAAAGTCAAAAAACAGATGATGAGAAGATAAGGCCGAATGCCTTATGTGATTTTTGCAAAGGCATAATGTTAGTAAGGTCAAATAAAAGAATGATTCAAAGGCGTGGATGGAGTATAACATGTATGGAGTGATAAGGTAATGCTAGAGTATATGATGGGGTTTTTGAAGTCAAAGGGTGGCTCATGTATGTGATACATGATGCATGTATTTTACATGGAAGACATAAGGGTCTTTTCACATATAAAAGAAATAATACATGGCATGACACATAATATATGGTATGATGCATGCATGGGAGACATAAGGGATATAACCTTGCTTTATTTTCCTTGTATTAAGGGTGAAGTATGATGCATGGAGTATAAATGCAAGGGAGTTATAAGGTGTTTTTGCATGATGTAATTTATTTATGCATGGAGATATAAGGATAGTAAAAATGGAGATCTTATTTTGATGCATGAGGGGTTATTTTTTGTCTTTTTCTTCTAAGGGGGCAAATATATCCAATTTTTGCATGATTTTGCAACTAAATTAATGTGAGCAAGTAATAAACTAATAGCATTATAAATTACTTTATTATTTTGTCACAAGTTGTAAAATCAATGAGATAGAACAAAATGTAGCTGATAGTAAAGTAATCATGCAAAAGATTACTTTATTATTTGCTCACATGTCCTAAAATCATGGAAAATTGAAGAATATAGTTAACTGAAGATTTTGGAGCTTCTGCATGACTTTTGGGGTCAAAATTGGAGAGTTTGGTCAATTTTTTGGTCAAACATATAGAGGAGAGCAGTTTGGAGCTATTTTTGCTTGATTTGGGACAGTTATAGCCCTTATTTTTAGGGATTTTTTTGTTTGCTCGTGGATCAGTTTTGAGAGCTTATTTTTAGAGGCAGTTGACTGCAGTTGACCTTCTAGGTCTCTTGGAGAGAGCATATTATATATTGTAAGGAAAATTTAGTTTTTTCCTAGTTCATGCCTTTTTTGCTCTTTACACTTTAAGAGAGAAAGAAGGTTTTGTAACTCACTTATTGCATATTTATAGATATTACAGCAGGTTACATGTTCTATACTTTGTTTTTTTATGCAATTATTCCTTTATTTTTCAGCTGAATCAAGTGTCTACCTTTCCATTAATGTAGCTTTTGTGAATGATTTGATGAGATTTTATTGTGTTTGAACATCATAACGTTTAAAATCATTGTCTTATTTGTACTTGCATGTATTAGATAGCATTGAAAATCACAGGTCTTAGGTTGTGCAATTGGAGTAATTTTTTTTTATGTTGTGAAAAACCCTTTTCCTTCAAGAAGAAAATCATTTCTAGCCTCCCTTAGAATTATTTATGTGATCAAATTGCCAAAAGTGGTTTGTGTGGATAGATTCTCTGAGATCTATTGTGAGTTAGATTGTCAGTTTCCATCAAATTTAGGTGCATCACCATACTTTAGATTACAGTTTTAGTGCTTTTAGTAGATCCTTTTAACCCTTTTCCATATCAAAGTTATAGATCCATTGAATATTATAAGGAAACCATCCCATAATATGGAGGTTCAAGCTCATCATAGGTCACCCACAACCTGAGTTTGATCCCATGTTACACAGGATTGCTGGGCTTCATAGCTCTTCATAACGCGTGTAATCCTGCCCGTCAACAGTTTTTGGCATGCCCGGTGGGACCTTGAACTGATTCTCAGTTCAAAAAGAACTTACTATTGTTTTTTTTGTGTATAACCAGTAGATTTTATAGCCTTTTAGAGGTTTATTTTCAAGTACCTGGCGACTCTTATTTTCTGGTTTGATAGATCAGATTTTACAACCTATGAAAAAGTATCAAACAAGGTCAAATAAAGACCCTGAAAAGAAGCACATTCATTTATCACCACCAAAAAGGAGGGTAAAAACAGATAAAGTTATAAGATTAGCAAGTACAACAGTACCAAATCTGCCAAATATACAGCTAGAATTTGCTTCTCATCAAAATCCTTTGTTTGCAAGTTCATCATCAGTACTTCATATTTCTCCACCAGCAAGTCCAAGAGAACAAGTACCTATTTTTCAAGAGGAACCTATTTTTCAAGAGCTTGAGGAAGAGGAACCTATATTATAGGTTGAAAAAGAAGAGCCTATTTTTTAAGTACCAATTCAAGTACCAATAGTACAAGTACCCATTATTCAAATGGTAGTACCTGGGAATCCACCACCACCTAGAAATTAGCCATTTGTGACCTTTAATGGGGGCAACCCATTGAATCTAAGGCAGCATGATGCAATACCAGTAGTTGCACTAAAAAGTTTGCCTAGTTTTAATGGTGAAGATGGAACCACACCGATAGAACACATCAGAGATGTAGCATCATTATGTGTTGTTCATCATATTACAGAAGAGAATATAGCAATCAGGCTATTAGTAGCATCTTTGAAAGGTAAAGCTCTTCAATGGTTTAGAGGATTAAGAGTTAATTCTATTACATCATGGGATGAATTAGGAGCTGCTTTAAATAGACAATTTCAAGATAAGTCAAATCATTTATCATTGGTTGAGCAAATGACAACTATCAAGAGGGCTCCACAAGAGCAAATGTTAGATTTCAAAGGACATGGAATAGAATTCCAAAAATGGTAAAGCCTTCACCTAAGCATGCATTTTTATATTATTTAAGAGCATTAAATAGTGATATTGTTGTCATGATTCAGTCAATGGGTGGAGTTACTTTACTAGGTGCATTTGATATTGCTATTAGAGCAGAAAATAGTTTAATACAAGCTGGTAAAAATGTACCAAGGCCTCCTATGCCCATATTTCCTGATATTCAGCCCTTAATACCAATAGCAGTACCTCCTATTGCATCAATTCCTACTATACTAGCCTTTGGCTATCAAACAACTATAAAAAATAATGTTGATCCAATTCTTTCTGATATACAAGAGCTTAAGGGTAATCAACAAAATATAGCTAAGCTATTGCAGACTGTAAGTAATGACTTAGTGAGCCTCAAAATTCAAGCAAATCAAAATAATAGACCATACCAAGCCCCATATCAGGCAAATAGGCCTCCTTATCAGGCAGATTACCAAGAACAAAGAAGAAACTATAATAACAAGCCAAATCAACAGTATAATCCAAATGTTGTTAGCTCATCAAAAGAGCTTGTGCCTATGCAAAATAATATGGTTCAAGATTATGCATGGTGCTATCCATGTAACCAGCCTCATAACTAGGCTACTTGCATGAATGGAGTGGTCAGTCAAGCACTCATGGTACAAAATAATCATGTTGCTGCTAAAAATACAGCAAGTGATGTTAATGACCAGTTGAATGCTTAGACTCAGCATAGTAATCTTGAAGTTGCTTTAATGAACTGGCATGTTAATGATTTTTGTGGGGTAAATCAGTTACCAGGGCAGAAGCAGTCATTTACTAATATTGCAGCTAATAACAGGTCAAAAAAGAGGGTTGTTGAGTTACAACAACAATCTGATATCAGCAAACAGCAAGCTGGAAAAGTACAACAGCAAGCTAATAAGGGAAAAATCTAGTTTTTGCAGGACAACAAAGCTAACCTCAAGCTTTTAATTCTCAAGAAGTTCATATTTTGCTAAGAGGACAGCAAATAGATGATAAAAGACAACCAGAAGTCCAAACTCAGCCAAGCAAAATACAATCAGATGCTGCTGTTCCCAAAATACAGCAAAAGGTTAGTGGTCTTTCTTTCAATATACTTGATCATATGAAAAAAGCCACTGTTAGCATGTCTATATTGGATGCATTGCACATCCCAGGTCAAAAAGATTTGTTACAAGATGCTTTATCTCAATTATCTTTATCAAATGATGCTCAAAAGAGTTAGCCTTAGGTTATGCTCACTAATGAAGCACAAGACAAGAATGAACAACCAAAACAACTGATCAAACCACCTCCTTTTTATGTTACTTTGATAGTTGGTATTCATCTAGTTCATAACTGCATGATTGGCTCAGGAGCTAGTAGCTCTATGATGCTCAAATAGTTAGCTAACAACCTTGGTTTGATTTATGAACCTATTGCAAGGGGAGTTGTGCAATTAGATGGTACTAAAGTTAATGCAGTTGGGATGTTGAGGAATCTTGGTCTTTCCTTACATGCATGCCCCAATTTTGTAATCCATTAGGAAATCCATGTTATAGATCTGCCACCTCACTTTGTCATTTATTTATCTAGAGATTTCACAGCAAAATTGGGAGGTTATTTATCTTATGATTGGACCCATCTATTTTTTAGAACCAGATATGGTACTAAGGTCACCATAAAATCAGAACCATTAGCAATTGACCATCTTGAGCCATATACACCTAGTCCAATCAATGCCAATCTTTCATTTTTTGATCAAGAAGAACCAACTACTGTCCAGGACCCAATTACACCTTTAGAGGGCATACCTGATTTAGTTTTGGATCAGTGGGCAGAAAAAAATCATGAGACAAATCCTTTTGATCAAATGGATGAGATAGGTCTTGGTGTTTATATGATCCAAGAAAAAGGTGTTGTTATTTCGAACCTATTAAAAGGAGAAAATCAACAAACTGTACAATCTAAAAATGATGTTTGGCAATTGTATTTTGATGGTTCCAGAAGCAAAATTGGTGCTAGTGGAGGAGCTGTTCTAGTTTCTCCCATAGGTGAAAAGTATTACTCTTCTTTTCATTTTTCTTTCATCTTTTCAAATAATCTAGCTAAGTATGAAGCATTAGTCCATGGATTGGAATGGGCTAGGAAAAGAAATATTAAATGCCTTAAAGTCTTTGGAGACAATGAATTAGTGGTAAAACAAATGAGAAATATTGCTGCTACTAAAAATGATCTGTTGAAATTGTACAAACACAGAGTTTGGGATATGATAGAAGAATTTGATGTTTTTAATCTGATATCTGTACCTAGGACTGATAATAAATAGGCTGACAAATTGGCTGCCATTGGAGCTGAATATGATATTCTAGCAGCAATGAAAAATGTTCATACTCCTCTTTATGTAAAAGTTGCTGTGAGACCATCAGTGCCAGACAATAATACAAGTTGGCAGGTCTTTGATAGTGATGAGCAAATTGTTAATTTTATGATGGAAGAGGTTGAATTTTATGCAAGAAATCAGTAGAAAATGCAGCAGCAGTATGATGACCAGATATTACAGTTAAAGTCAAATAAATTGCCTAAGGGTTTGGTGACCTTAAAGTCAATATTTAATATTGATGATCAAGTTAGAAGAGATAAAGCCAACTTATCGGTGAAGTAGGAACATTATGAGCTTGTTGAGATACTTAAGGGTAAGCTGCTTAAACTTGGAAAAGTGTGCACAAAAGAAGAACAGCAAGCTTTTATTCAACTTTGTCAAGAATTTAGTGATGTATTTGCTTGGGAATATGGAGATCTAAAGGGTTTGAACCTTGAGTTAGCTCAACACACTATTGAGCTTGAACCTAAGGAAAAACTGGTTAGACAGAAGCAAAGGCCATTAAACCCAAAGCTGGAAGTGCTCATGAAGATTGAATTAAACAAGTTGATAGAATGTAACATAATCTTTCTAATAAAGCATACATCTTGGGTTTCTAACTTAGTTCCTGTAAAAAAAAGAATGGAGAAATCAGATTATGTGTTGATTTCTGTGATTTAAACAGAGCATCTCTGAAAGACCATTACCCATTGCCATCAATGGAGCAGATCTTACAAGTTATTTCAGGATCAGAGAGGTTTGCTTTATTAGATGGTTATTCAGGTTACAATCAAATTTTAGTGAAAGAGGAAGATCAGTACAAGACTACTTTCACTACCAAATGGGGTACAATGGCTTACAGGAAGATGTCGTTTGGATTATCTAATGCAGGTGCAACATTCCAAAGAGCTATGGATATGGCCTTTCAAGGTCTTATAAACAAATTTGTACTTGTATATTTAGATGATGTAACTATATTTTCAAAGAAAGCTGAAGATCACTTTTATCATCTAAGACTATTTTTTGAAAGATGTAGAGAGTTTGGGGTTTCACTCAACCCAAAAAAGAGTATTTTTTTAGTGCATGAAGGAAAGCTTTTAGGACAGATAGTGTCAAAAAATGGAATATCAATAGATCTTGAATGAATTTCTGCAATCTTAGCATTACCTCTTCCTGTGCATAAGAAAGGCTTATAAAGGTTTCTTGAAAGAATCAACTTTGTAAGGAGGTTTATACCAAACATCGCAGCATTATTACAGACCCTTACAGCCATGTTGAAGAAGAATATCCCTTTTAGCTGGACAAAGGAAGGTAAATAGAGTTTTGAGGAAATCAAAGAGGCACTTATTGTTGCCCCAACACTAATCAATTCAAATTTTGACAAGGATTTTATTTTGTATGCATTTGGTAGTGTTGATACCATATTAGTTGTGCTTTGTTAGCAAAATGAGGAAGGATTGGAACAACCTATGGCTTTCTTTAGCCAAATTCTTCATGATTATGAGGTAAGATATTCATTTGTTGAGAAACATGTTTTGGCTGTCATAAGAAGCCTTAAAAAGTTTAAACACATGCTTTCAAATAATAGAATACAACTGATGGTTGCCCATCCAACAATAAAAGAATTCTTGCTTAGTAAAGATCTAAATGATAAGAGAGTAGGATGGATAACAAAGGTAATGGAATATGATATTCAAATTAAGGTTACAAAGTTGGTCTAAGGCAAAGGATTATGTGAATAGCTAGCAGAACATGAAGAGAACAACACTAAACTTGAAGAAGAGGCTTAGACAGTGTTGCAAAATAAAGAACAAGTTGTTGTCTCAGACCCATCTACAAGTTGGGTGCAGCAAATTGTTCATTATCTGCATACTAGAGACTATCCTGAAGGTCTAGACATATCAAAAAGGAGGTACTACAAGCTACAAGCCATACCCTATGCTGTAATTAATGGTGTTTTATACAAAAGAGATTTTAATGGTGTTTTATTAAGATGTGTAGAGCCAGATCAAATTCAAAAAAATATGGAAGAGTTTCATAATGGGCCTTCTGAAGGCACTTTGTACCAAGAACAACAACTTTGAAAATTATGAGAGTTGGTTATTATTAGCAAGAATTATTTAAAGATGCACATGATTGGGTAAAGAAATGCACCAAATGTTTAGTTTTTGTAGGTAAACAGAAGCTTGCAGCCATGCCCCTACATCTAATTCAAGTAGAACAGTCATTTGGCAAGTGGGGTTTGGACTTCATTGGTCCCATCAATCCACCATCAAGTCAAGGACAAAGTGGATCTTAATTACAATAGATTACTTCACAAAGTGGATTGAATTAGTTGCATTGAAGGAGGCGAATTAGACTTCTGTGTTGAACTTCTATCGAGACTTAGTCTCCAGGTTTGGTACTCCTGATTCAATTATTTCTGATAATGCTTTAGCATTCATTGGTTTAAGAGTTTCTGATTGATCTGTAAAAAACAATATATTTTTGAATACTCCGTCCAATTATTACCCTCAGGGTAATGGACAAGCAGAATCGACCAATAAGAATCTGATTAAAATAATAAAGAAAACGGTTGATGACAATCAAAGATCTTGGCATGACAAGTTGAAATTAGCCCTTTCGGCTAATAGGATAACTCCAAAGAGGGCAATAGGTAATTCACCTTATGTTCTAACTTATGGAAAAGAAGCCAAATTGCCAATCTCAGTTGAGTTACCAACTAAGTTACATCAGGGAACTTGAATTATTAGAAGAATAGCCAATGGAGGTAAGACTTGCACAACTCATGGAGCTAGAAGAGACCAAAAAGGAGGCCTTAAAAACATTGGAGATTCATCAAGCTCAAATGAAGAGGACATTTGATAGAAAGGCAGTTCCAAGAATCTTCAAGGAAGGATATTTAGTATTCAAATGGGATGAACTGAAAAGCAAACCTGGTAAACACACCAAGTTTGATGCCATGTGGGATGGCCCATATATCATTATAGAATGCAAACAACACAATGCATTTCAACTTGCAAAGTTAGATGGAGAGGTGTTGCCAATCCCTATCAATGGGATTCACCTCAAGTTATGTTACTAGAAGAGTAGCTTTTTGCTGCAAATAAGTGCACATTTCATTTCAGTTTTATTTTTGTTTTCCAAGAAGTGCACATGCACATTTTGCTGGCCATGTCCTAAACATTTCAGAATAGTTTCATTTTCAGTTTTGTTTTGCTGCTGTAGTTTTCTATCAGTTTGAGTTGCAAGAGGTTTTTTTAAAGTTTCAGGCAAGAAAAGACTCGTATGCCCAATGGAAAATGCAAGGCTACTGGTTCTATTTTGTTTACCAGGCAAACACCCCTGAGAGGTCACCAAAAATGTTACTAAATTATGTTCATACCTAATTTAGCAAGGCCTAGGTTGCAGTTGTCACAAAAGGAGATAAAAGAAAAAAATTTAAGTGTATGATCACTCAGTCAAATGCCTGATATCTTGGCAAGAGAACAATGGAGGATCATTTATCAGGATAATGTGACAGTCCAATCAGAACTGTCAAACCATCCTAATAAATGAAATTGGTCTAATGACAAGAGAGTAGACATTCAAGGAATGACAAGTATCTAACTAGTTCTATCTTTCAGTTATGATGTTGTTGAATTATTCAAATATCATAGTTCAGTGCAAAGAAAAGGTATTTAAAAACTGTCATTTCATCACCATGTTTTAAACATGTGTTTTTAATTAGTTTCAGCTGTCTTATCCTATGCATTTGATTCCATAAGAAAACATACATAAATCATTGCATAAGGTAAAATAACTTATTATATTCAAGAGAATGTTTAAATATGTCCCACACAAGCCGTGGGAATGACTAAACTGAGCCAATGCAAATAAGCATGCAAGCTATACATCTAACGATAAAGAAAAGGAAAAGAACACATAAGGAAAGTGGATATCTATCATTACCTTATTGAAGGTTGATTCTCCTGTCTGGCAACTTGGTCTTCATATCTTCATCTTCTTGCTCCTGATCAGGATGGTTGACCTGTAAAGTTGGAGAAAAGTTCTGTTAGAAGCTCCGGATATGCAAATTCATCATATGATTTATCAGCAGACATATAAACTTGCAAACATTATGCATTAATATAATTGGATCAAAATCAGACATGTGCAATAAATCAAATCATCATGAGAGAAATCAATCAGCTTCTAAGCGGTATGTTTTTATGCTAGCTCGTTTGTTCACTGTGCAGGTATAGGAAAAGTTATGTTGCTGATTTGAAGACATTAAAGCATGTGGAGAAAATGGGCTCCCATAAGGATTGAGCCCAACATGCTCAAAATAATGCCATTGTGCACAAATATTCAATTGAACAAACAAATAGTAGTATTACTTCATGTTCCTGTTATGCTACTAATCATATCTCATCAATGATTAAGTGCAAGATAAGAGGTACAGTCATATCAAGAGGTACAGCCAAAACATTTAAGACAGGTACTTTTCCCATCTCTTGTCATAAATAAGGTATGATATTGCTATTGAACACATGAAACAGTCCAAACAATTATATCTGAGTCAAGTATCAAGAGCATAAAAGATATAAGGTGCAGATGTAGTAGATAGAATAGCAAAATGAATCAATAAAATCAGCCTAAATACAAGCATAAGTGATTGCATAATGAAGATGCCATGTCTTCCATACATTGCAATTTTCATGTTCAGATAGACAATATTCATCACTGTAGAAGGTACATTGAGCTTTCAAAGATCATTTATAGACCACTGATGTAGTCATGAATGATGAACACAAACTCCAAATGAAAGGGTATACTATTTTCTATTTGAAATCCTTTTGATAGAAGTAAGACTTTCAAAGCATACAATTTGCAATGCCAAGGAATAATTTACAATGCAAAAGGACAATACTATCCACATTTTGAAGTTGAAGAACAGTATCATCAAACCAACAGTACAGTCACAAAGAGAAGAATGTAGTACTAGAGACTTGCAGAGATGTATATGGACAGTTTTTTGTTTTTGTTTTCTGAGCCCTAATCAAATGACTATTATAGCATTCTTTGTTTGAACAGTCAATATCCATGAAAGAAGAAAACTATCACAATAACAAAATGAAGCAGTCTATGTAACTATTGAAAAGAGCAGTCAAGAGTGACAGTAGGGTTTTTAGCTAAGAACAATGGAGTTCTTGAGTTTAAGAAGAGATCCAAAGGCTTAATAATGTCTCAAAATGCTCATACAAGATCTTTACCATTTTGTACATGTCATCACTGTATTCTTCATGGACTTTACAAACACAGTGGAATCATGAAAGAGAATACAAGTGCATATGCAGAAGCTAATGGGAGTGCAAGAGAATCAATAATGACACAGTCAAAGATGGGACAACACCCCATGTGTTGTAATAGAGAAATGAACCTTATAACATGTGAGCCTCATAAGTACAGTCATAATAGCATTAGACAAAGTGAAAAGATTAAATGCATATGATATATTGTTATGCTACAGGAGGAACAACTAGTGGAGAGACCCTTTCAAAGTGACTGCATCAGGAAAAATGGCACAATGGAGTCATAAGGCACAGTCAAACATTTCATGAGAAGCAGAGATACATCTACAAAAAAAAAGAAAGGCACAATAAAAAATGATAGCTTTATCTACAAGAAATGCAAAAATCTACAAATATAAAAGTCAAAATGGAGTAGCAGGCACTATAAAATTAAGGTCATTTCTTTTTACTATCCACACTAACTGAGGAACAACACAGTTTGGAATGCATAGTTGAGAAGTAGGTGAAACCCTACTAAGGTTTTTCCTATGATAGAGTTGCTTTTACTTTTGTTTTCAAAAACCAGAGGCAAATAGTACTTTTTCCATCATTTTTGAAGAGAAATAGATAAAATACAGAAGGAATGAAAACACAGTTATTACTATTATAGAAGGAAAAGGCTTGTTTCAAAACCCTCATATCTTTTTGTGCAGGAAGGCTGAAAGAGGAATAGTGTTCATTTTTTCATTTTTTACAAGGGTTTCAAGAATCAGACAAAACAAAGTGCTACATGTATACAGTTAGCCATGGCCATGGCCAGAAAGAAGCATTTCTTCAAGAAAAATGCAAACCCACAAAATGTATTTCAAAACCCTTGTGATATTCCATGTCTGTAGAGAGCCACCTTTCTCTTTTTTGTAAAAACAAGAAATAGAATAGTGCAAGAAAATATTTCTTTTTATAGAAGTGCCTTTTTGCTTTGGGTCGAGCTTCTTATTTTTAACAATGAACCAGAATATTTTTCAAATCAACAGGAGCTACACTTTTCATGGGCCGAGTTCTTTTTAGAAAAACAAAAGTGCCAGGTATGCAAATTGGGTATGGTCGCGGCCAAGAGGAAACATATCTACAAGAAAAATGTAGACCCATATAATATTTTTTCAAAACCCTCATCATATATGGAAATACAGTCAAAGAAGATCGAATGGTAAGGTAGAATGAAACATTACCTTGTATTATGTTGCAGAGAGAAAGTAAAGTTGCTACAGACATCGAGTTTTGCCTTCATTTTCTTGCAAAAGAGCTCAGGATGGCGGCCCACACAGAGGGACCAAGAAATATAGTAAGAAGATGAAGCATAAGAGTGAAAAGCAAAGGAGATTACTTTAGAAGCCGCGGACTATAGGCCTTTTTATTGCATAGAAAAAATCAAGAAAGTGCTTAAAACTATGGTAAAAATGCTTACCTTCGGTTCCTATTGAGATTCAGGAGGAAAGCCATCAAGAAACCATTAGAAAATTGTAGAGAAGAATGAAGAAATTCTTCAAACCCTAGTCGAACATGGTGGCAGCCCAGGAGGAGCTCAAAGAGAAACAAAAAGAAAAATGATAAGTTTAGGGTTTGATGATTCCTTTTGGTCAATGGTCGACTATCTTTTTCCACATTTCTTTTGACTTTCAAACTTTTAAATCATTGCCATATAATCACCAGCGGGGTCAAGACTTCAAAGTCTTGTGAAACCTAATGATGCAGACCTCATTATGCCATAGGGGCCCATGAGGGCATTTGAATTATTACCTTTATTTTTGCAAAAGTCAAAAAATAGATGATGAGAAGATAAGGCCGAATGCCTTATGTGATTTTTTGCAAAGGCATAATGTTAGTAAGGTCAAATAAAAGAATGATTTGAAGGCATGGATGGAGTATAACATGTATGGAGTGATAAGGTAATGCTAGAGTATATGATGGGGTTTTTGAAGTCAAAGGGTGGATCATGTATGTGACACATGATGCATGTATTTTACATGGGAGACATAAGGGTCTTTTCACATATAAAAGAAATAATACATGGCATGACACATAATATATGGTATGATGCATGCATGGGAGACATAAGGGATATAACCTTGTCTTCTTTTTCTTGTATTAAGGGTGAAGTATGATGCATGGAATATAAATGCAAGGAGTTATAAGGTGTTTTTGCATGATGTAATCTATTTATGCATGGAGATATAAGGATAGTAAAAATGGAGATCTTATTTTGATGCATGAGGGGTTTTTTTTGTCTTTTTCTTCTAAGGGGGCAAATATATCCATTTTTTGCATGATTTTGCAACTAAATTAATGTAAGCAAGTAATAAAGTAATATCATTATAAATTACTTTATTATTTTGTCACAAATTGTAAAATCAATGAGATAGAACAAAATGTAACTGATAGTAAAGTAATCATGCAAAAGATTATTTTATTATTTGCTCACTTAACTGAAGATTTTAGAGCTTTTGCATGACTTTTGGGGTCAAAATTGGAGAGTTTGGTCAACTTTTTGGTCAAACATATAGAGGAGAGGAGTTTGGAGCTATTTTTGCTCGAGTTGGGACAGTTATAGCCCTTATTTTTAGGGATTTTCTTGTTTGGTCGTGGATCAGTTTTGAGAGCTTATTTTTAGAGGCAGTTGACCTTCTAGGTCTCTTGGAGAGAGCATATTATATATTGTAAGGAAAACTTAGTTTTTTCCTAGTTCTTGCCTTTTTTGCTCTTTACACTTTGAGAGAGAAAGAAGGTTTTGTAACTCACTTATTGCAGATTTATAGAGATTACAGTAGGTTATAGGTTCTATACTTTGTCTTTTTATGCAATTGTTCCTTTATTTTTCAGCTGAATCAAGTGTCTACCTTTCCATTAATGCAGATTTTGTGAATGATTTGATGAGATTTTATTGTGTTTGAACATCATAACGTTTAAAATTATTGTCTTATTTGTACTTGCATGTATTAGATAGCATTGAAAATCACAGGTCTTAGGCTGTGCGATTGGAGTAATTTTCTTTTATGTTGTGAAAAACCCTTTTCCTTCAAGAAGAAAATCATTTCTAGCCTCCCTTAGAATTATTTATGTGATCAAATTGCTAAAAGTGGTTTGTGTGGATAGATTTTCTTAGATCTATTGTGAGTTAGATTGTCAATTTCTATCAAATTTAGGTGCATCACCATACTTTAGATTACAGTTTTAGTGCTTTTAGTAGATCCTTTTAACCCTTTTCCATATCAAAGTTATAGATCCATTGAATATTATAAGGGAACCAACCCATAATGTGGAGGTTAAATCTCATCATAGGTCACCCACAGCCTGAGTTTGATCCCATGTTACATAGGATTGCTGGGCTTCACAGCTCTGCATAATAGGTGCAATCCTACCCGTCAATAATTATGTTAGTGTTAAAATACAATATAGTGTTATTGTTATTATAACAATGAGAACTATTAGTATAGTGATACCATGCAACAAGAGATAAAATACTATTATTATTATTCTAACAATATACTGCTACTATTATTATAATAATTAGCATTGTTAGTGTCATCCTACCATGCCACAATAGACAGGATAACACTAATAATGCTCATTGTATGTTTCCTCTAACTATTACTGTCAATTTTATATGCTCAATAAACTACAAGTCTACATCCATGAGATCTTAGAAGCTAATTTTACAAATTCATACACAAAGAACAAGTTTTTCTTTAATACATAATAGTATGTTTTACAATTTGTTGTGTACTCTACAAATAATTTTAAGGCATTGAGAACAATTTGTTCTTTATATATATATATATGAGATGATTGGTTCATGTGGATTACATATTATCACTACACAATCCATTGACAAAATAATACAAAATTGTCATCTTCTATCAAAAACTTCCCAAGGAATTTCTGACTATGTAGATGTTCACAAAAGTTTCAGTACACACACATATAAATACATGCATTTGCATATGTGTGTACAAACATACATAGATATATAGATATACATATTCCTATACATACACTAGTATTGTTGGTTACATAATTTGGTAAGACAATCCTTTCACAAAACATTACAAAATCATCATCTTCTATTACAAAGTCCTTAAACTTGACATGACATCTATTTTACTGGCTAGATGGTTCACAAAATTTTAGACAAATTCTCTATACTATACCAAAAACTTGACAAAAATCCATATTCTAGTTTATCATAAAACCTAGGAATGGCTTCAGCTCTTGTATAGGAGTAGTTGAAGTATTATTTGGAGCTGATAAAATATGAGGTGTGGTTGGCATATTCACCATTTTTTAGGAAAGATAACCAAATATTGCTTGATCTAGGAACCTAGAAAATTGGAATTATTTTGTAGGAGAATGAGGAGGGCTACTGACTTGGAAGTTGTTAAGGGTGGCATAGGAAAGGTTGAATATGTTGTACATATCCATGAGAATATGCTGTTGTTCAAGTAGATAGTTAGAAGGAGTACTCAAATGCCTCAACCTACCTGCATCATGTTCTAAATTCCTATCCTTAACCATTTTCCTATGTTATTTTTCAAGGCTTTCTTGCTCTTTCTTTATCTCCTTCTCCATTTGTTGGTAGATCTTTCCCTCTTCCCTCTTTTATCTCTTCAATTATATTTCAACCTTATGTTGTTCCTTCCTCTCCTTTTATGCAATTTGTTGATTTTTTCTTGCCTCTTCCTACTTTTTCTTCCTTGCTTTTATTTCTTCAATTTCTATTTTTGTAAGATGCTACCCCAAATTTTTTCAAAATTTTACAAGGATAATCAACATTAGCATCAAATGCATAATCAATTAAAGGCCTCACACTTTCTGATCACCAAGATCCCAGGATGGGCAAGGTGAGAGTATATAGTGATTTTGGCTTACAATTTAAAGTATGTAAGAAATAAAGGCACTTCTTCCACTGCAGCGGGCATCCACATATTGTGGGGATTCGCCACTTCATCAGTGGGTATGAAATGAGCATGAAAAGATTACAATGTCATCCACTTGTTCAGTGTGAATTCACCACTTGTCTAGTGGGTAGAAAAGAAAGAAAAGAGTTCTTTATCCTCACTGGCGGTAGAACCATTCAGGGGTTACAATGTTTTGAATATTCTTTCCTTCCACACTGGTGGTAAACCATCCAGGGGACTTAATGTGATTCAAATACAAAAGATTACAATTGTAGCAAGTACAATACTGACCAATAGTCTTGATTTGGAATATGATAAGAATCCTTGTAAGAGAAGAGGATAATACCCTACAGAAACTTGAAGTTTAGATGACACCAATATCAATATAATGATAATCCTCACTGTTGCAACTCATAGGATATTATCTCAGTCTGCCCTGCATATAGAGTCTTCAACATATGATGCTTCACAACATGATATAACTCTCTTCCTTTTTACAACATCTAGAAACTTGTATATGCATCTCCCTATGGACTGAATGCACATGACACAACAGTGAATTAAACAATGATTAAACCTCTATTTGCTGACTAGTACGGTACATACACAGGCTGGCATGGACTGTTCAAGATCATACATATGATTGTCCAAACAATAAGCAATCAAAACCTCAGAACATTTTCCCAAAACCAGATATAAGACACTTAAAACTGCACACATATTTTAACATTAAAAATAGACTAATTTTCTATGCAAATTCAGGGTCGTATGGCCAGAATGTACGGTAGCTTCTAGCAATTTATTCCATGCACAAAATGCAATCTAATAATCATTAATATGGACGCCTAGATAAGACTAACACTTTGCAAAAAGTTTAAAACTCAAACTCAACCTCAAAGATTTTTCCTTAACATTTTTCCCATTAACAATGTGTTGGTGCCTGATTTCACTGTCAGTTTCTGAGCAATTTTCATGCAGGCACCTTCCCTAAAAATCCAAAAAATGTTCTAAGTGTTGGACCTC
The DNA here is from genome assembly GCA_027924645.1 of Cunninghamia lanceolata. Lineage (NCBI taxonomy): Eukaryota > Viridiplantae > Streptophyta > Pinopsida > Cupressales > Cupressaceae > Cunninghamia > Cunninghamia lanceolata. The sequence continues at coordinate 11,746,009 of BSBN01000389.1, forward strand.
CTCAGCATTTTTCAGCTGCAGCATCATATTTTCTTCGAGGAGGAGGTCATCATCATCATCATATTTCTGGTCATCACCCTGATGTTGCTTACGAGGGTCATCATATTTTCTGTCAGCATGATCTTTCGCTGGGGTGATATTCTAACATCGGGTGATCTTACTTAAGATCATCCTGATGATGTTGCTGCAAAGTCCTAAGTATGATCCGATCTTCATCGGGGTCATCATATTTGAACATCAGGTGATCTTAGTCAAGATCATCCTGATGTTGTTTTATCACTTCATGTTCGTTGTTTTATCACCCTGATGATGCTGACGTCATTCTTATGTCAGGGTGATATCCATTTTTCTACCTGTCTGCATCATGATATTTCCGAAGGGAGATATCCGCCTGTCAGCTTCGTGCATTATCTAGTGGGGGGTGATCTTTTCAAATATCTGGCATATTCATCTATCACCCCGATCTTATAGTGGAGCTATAGTGCAGCATGATATTTGTGCATCAGGATGATATTTCCAAATATCCGGTTATCTTCCGAATATCATCCTGATGTCGATATGATGATGACGTCATCAAGGTCTGGGGGGGTCATATTTCTAACACTGATCATCCTGTGGAGATCCCCCGATATTTGCAAACATGATGATGACGTCACCCAGATATGAGGAGGTGCGCAGTAGGCAGATATGCTTATGACATCAGCAGGATATGACGGTGACGTCATCAGGATTTTTCATCGGCCAGACTTTTGATATTGGTTAAGCAGGAGGATCTTCCTCCGATGGATCAGGTTGTGCCGATGAAGGCGATTATCATGCAGGTTATATTGCGATATGATGCTGACGTCAGGGTGATATTTCAAGCGACAGGATATCATGCTGCTGAAGGATAATGATGATTAAGTCTTATACTAGTGTCGTCAGGAGCAAAAGCACCGACATCATATATGCTCATGACCTAGTATATAAAGTGTTAAAGAGGTCACCGCGGGGTGCATGTGGGATAATTCGACCCTGCATATTTTCAAATATCATGACGATGTATCTTGGCGGGAAATGGTTGCGACGCACAGTTTTCTGCATTTCCCAAGGCCGCGGGTTGGTGCGCCATTAATGGCGATTGTTGCAGAGGTATGGGCGATGGCGTGGACGGATCTGGTACCTGATTGAAGGTGTACATCAACGGACAGTGGCGCAGGGCTCAATGTTTCTTCCTGTCTCCTCCCCTACCTACTGCATTCATGTTTGGGCGCCAATTTGGTAATGCGTTGAGCGCCATTTTTCTGATACTGTGTATCTGGCGGGATTTTTGGTCAACCATGTAATTAATGCTAGAAGTACACTTTCTGGCTATTATAAGCAGGAAGTGTTACTCATTTGAAGGTTGTTGAAAACTGGACATTTTGGCTCTGTAATAAGATACAACTAGTTTTGGTTGCTCTGTGCAGCAAAACTTGTGAGTTTATGTATCTCCTGTTGTACGTTTTGGCATGAATCCACTGATTTCATGGTTAATCTTATATGAATAATGCTATGTTTGCATGTGTTATGCTGATTCTGTCTCCAGTTTTGCATGTATCTTTCTTCCTGCAATAGGGATGCCATAAGTATCGACAGCTTAACACTCTGTATTGGGAGATATCTGTAAGGCAGGTATCGTGTGTATCCCCCTGAAATCCAGTTTTAGCTATTCATGCTGATCATTCACAGGTGTATGTCTACTGACTCCAAGCCCTGGATAGGCACCAATCTAGCTCTGTGTTGAGGTTATACACCATGTCCAGCTTTGCATCCAAACACCATTTCAAACCATCTCATCCTTCCACCTGTTAGTTGTAGGATTAGGAGTAGGAACCCCTGCATGCTCTCATACCTAACCAGACATATATGTCCAAGAACGTTGCCCACCTTGTGATCTATCATACAGAACTTGGTCCATACATGAGAGTATTCTGCCTGTTGTTGTCAAGTTAGATCTTTCTATCTTTGAGCTAGTCAAGGTTACATCTTGAGTTATAGGGATACCCCCCTTGGTGCGGCAGAACCAGAAGTGAAGGGGAGGAGCTCACACAACCTCCTGTATTAGTTGGCTGAATCTGCCTGTGCATTAGAAGTGGCAAACCCTAATGCTGATTCAGAAGAAAAACCAACACAATGTACGGCCATTGGAAGAGTACGGCACCCCACATAAATTCAAATGAAACTTAAAATCACACAAAATCAATATTGATAGGATCGCCTATAATAGTATTTGACAATGCAATGACAAAAAGATACAAAGAACACTATAATGGATTTATTTTTGAATGACTCCACAATCTTCAGTACGGCCAGCAATGTACGGCCTGTAGGAAAAACTCTCCAAAATACTAAGTATTAAACAGCTACACACAAGGACATCAAACTAATAATCTGCTACACAAAATGGATTACAATGCATGGATATAATCAAAACTATTAAAACTATGTTTAGCTCCATGGGTTCCCTAAAGGAGAAACCTCCATAACCAGCTAGGATAGATATCTCACTACTGAAATTGATCTTTTTCAAGTGGATTTCCATCCACAAGAAGGTAGAATGATCTCTAGTATAATTCCAGCAGCATAAGAGTATTCATCAACCAAGCATAACCTCACAATGAGCTCTCACATCTCTTTCTTGAAAATAATACTTTTTTTCTCTCAACTTATAATAAATCCATTTTAACTCCACTAGAGTGCTCACTTTTAAGTGCCTAGATGAAAGAATATGTTTTCCCCTTTTTAATGAGCTATAACACTTAATAACCTTTTTAATTATTTTCACCTTAGGAACATAAGTGAAAATAATAATTAAAATAACTCATTAAATATTACTTTTTGCGGAAAGTTGCAAACTGCATCCAAACACTAAATAAACTATGCCAACACACTCAGAGGGGTTAGGGATGCAAAATGATGCCTTCTGGGGAACTTTCTGAAAATAGATGGCTCCTCCAAGAATCTTGGAGAGCAATCCAAGAAGTCAAATCCATATCAGAAAGTTGCATAGGCATCCTGGCGCAATACAGAGCTCAAAACCAACATCTGATATCCATAATGCAACTGAACCAGAGCACTCCAAGAACTTTGGAGTTCATCAAACATGTCGGATAGCCTCCAAGGACTTAGGAACAAGCATAATAAGCACAAAAATCAATGTGCCAAAAAAGGGACATTACAATTTTCCTTGCTTCTTGCTACTCATGAATTATTATATAATCATTTGCTATAAGGATTTGATATTTTCTACCTAGCTTAAGTGCACTATCATTAAGGGGATTGAACCTCTTACAAAATATTTCAATTAACAGCTTTAGAAAGTTCTTCAATGAACCTTGAGTACATTTCACCCACTGGTCAGTTGTTTCACTACCTTAAAAATTTGTACTTTCTCAAGTTCTAGTATCTGTATAGTGATATACCGCCTCTATTCTTGGAAGTGGAGGGGAAAGCATCAATAATAACACTTCTTTATTTTCAAAATCAATTTGCACTCCAAGGTTGTTGGCTCATTTTTTTACCCAATCTGGTGGGTTTACATGTGTTTCCATCATCTAAATCATTTGGTTCTTGTATTTGACTCACATGAGTAGATGAACTTGTGCTTTAATTCACCTCTTTTAATTGTTAGTGTTGATTGTTCATTCTCAATGGTGAGCCTCCTAATTACTCCCTTAGCCTCTTCATATCCAACCAACTTTATTAAAATGTTTGCAATACTTGTCACCTCCTCTTCTTCAACAAAGAATGGTTCACTTAATTTCATGTCATTTGAAAGTGCATTTCTATTAAGTGGACAAATCCCAATCCTTTGAAAACTTGCTATGATATCATTGGATGTAAGGGTAAGCTTGAAAGCTTTACTACCAAGTTTAGTTAATTATGTCCTCCTTATTTCAATATGGGGATGTTTTTCTATCTATTTTGACCTTTTATTTTTTAAGTATATCTTGAATGGTGCAAAGACACTTACATCTAAAGGATGATGTTTATGGCTAGTATGGGTAGGCAAAGTGAGAAGATCAATGCCCAAAGATCTCGCCTCTTGGATTGCACTCAAAACCACATGGCTTCCATGTCCATAAAAAATAAGATGTCATTTTGTGAGTGAAACTCCACCAGGGATTGATCTAGCAAAAATGATGCAACCAATTCAAGAAGATCACTTTGGGCATCCAAGCATGTGGTTGGGCTACCATGTAGTGTCCTGGTTCATAGTTAGCTATGTAGTTTTTTGGTTATATTTTTTACCTTAAAAAGATAGAATATAATATTGTTATCTACTCTCTACTTTTAGATAGAATATGTGGCACACTTCTACTACCCAGTTTACAATAACTTGCATCCCATAATTTATTCCTACTTGTACATTTATTTCATCATAGTTTCATATCTTGGTTGCTTCATACTAATTAGTAGTATACAATTTTTCCACTTTATCATAGAAATCTGCCACAGTATTTGATCGCAACATTGTTGCTCTATCTCTATCAAGACCCTTAGTATTCCTTATTGTCAAATCTAGATAACATTTGTGGAAACCAACCCACAATGATTTTCCTAGCACACCATTTTTGAAAGGATTTGGCCTTGTTTGACAAATACATGCTATGCGTGACTTTAGCTAAATAAATTTGAGACAGTGTCCAAGTTTAGCCAAATCTTTGCACCATTGGACTACTTCTATATCTTATTTGTTTGATAGAATAGTCAGTGGACCCTTTATTTTTGTGGTTATTAGTGTTCACAACCAATAAGTCAAACTACCGGAAGGGATATCTCATTTTTTTGTTACTTCTCTAATGGAGAACATATTGTCCTCTACATCCCATATAGCACCATCCATTAAATATTTTTGTGCTCATTCGCTTTTGTTGGACTTTGTCTTCATCCCATGATGGTTAGAAGAATTGATAGTAACATCCATAACATTTCCACTACCCATAATTGGATTATAGTTAGTTTTATTCTCAAGTGGGTTGACTAAAGTCTCACTGTCATCAAAGTCAACTACATTCAATTTCACTCCCCTTGGTAAAGTGGTCCTTAGCCTTTGATTTGTTCTTTGGGATTTCATATTTCCTACTATCATACTACTTAAAGAAAATGATATTAATTAATAATTATCAGCATAAACATTTAATAAATGTTTAGTAGCAATATTATAGATCACACTTTGTGATCCATCATTATGATGACAAATTATATTTTCCTATGTTATTTATCTTGATCATGGATCATGGATTGTGATCGAAAGTGTTGATGGTAAAAATTCATATGCCTACATTTTGATGAATAAATGTCTATATTCTCTAATAAACAATCATGTACAAAACATTTAGTAGATGTCTATATTCTCTAACAAAATAAACTAGTATATATTTACTATTTAACATTTAAACCTTTAACCTTACTCTCATAAAAATAAACACTTAAACCTTGCTCTCATTTCAAATACACGTACTCTACACAAAATCATTAAAGTTGCATATTTTGAAAGTTAAAAAAAGTAAAGGTGGTTGTTATATGTGTTATGTTTGTTGTGCTATTATATTTTTTTCATTGGTGTGTTTGTGAGGATTTGAGTACTCAAGTGCTACAAACAAGGCCATCTTGCATTTTATTCTAACTTTTTCAACCAACTTGTATGACTATGATGTCATGCCCGCATTTCCCATGCGGTCACAACACACAAACACATGTGTCATGTCCACATTTGCCATGTGGTCATGACACGAACTACGAAAAACTTTTCTACCTATCCCTAGAAGCGACACTATGTGTCGTATACCCCCTAGAAGGCCTACACCTTTGTGGTTATGTTGACATGTTTACGCCTTAAGCGTGTTGCCACCGAGCATGCAGACGCGTGCGAGGGGGTTCCTAGGGATAGGTAGAAAAGTTTTTCACAGTTCGTGTCATGACCACATGGAAAATATGGACATGACACGTGTGTTTGTGTGTCGTGACTGCATGGGAAATGCGGGCATGACATATGATTTAGGTTTACAAGAGCAAGAGTCTTAGGATTTGTAGCTCTAGGGTTGGGAATGTTAGTTAAATAGCAATATATTTCATGTATTATATCCCTTTGAGAAGTGACAAAAACTAGTCCATATGACCTCATAGTAGAATGTTGAGACTACAAAGATTCACTTATAGCAATGTGAAAGGGATTTCCATAATTAGATATGTCCATTATAGTAGGATTACATTCTCCTATCATTGTGAGATTGTTGAGTTATTGCTTAAATTGAAATATGAGGAGGCCTTGCTTGAAAATGGTGATGACTCCAAGCTAGATTAGGAGAAGAGATGTAACATTATATTGAAATTTTCTCTTAGACAACAATTTAAAGGCTCGTATTGCAGATTTTGGGCAAAGATTATAATGTAGAACTATTTTCTCATTATTTTTATTCTAATTTTCCTCTTTTATGTTTGGAAAGATTATAATATAGAACCAAATCAAGTGGAAAAGCTAATCTTGTCCCCACATAGGGTAGCATCATGCACCCCTAAAGTGGTTAAACTACATGTATAAATTATTGATGACAGTCATAAACAAAAACACCATTGAGTCACATCTTGACTTGGATAAGTCATCATAGAAAACAACATAACTATCCAACACAATCCCATTTACACCTACAGGAATACAATACTTCACATGTGTGTAGGGAGTAGGCCCACATATAGATTCACACACCCACAAGGAGATATAAGGAAATTAATAATACTTAGGTTCACAAGAAACTCCAAAAAATAGAGACAATTTCTAGACAAAGTCAATCCTTAATCATATATTGACCCATTCATGATCATATTGAAAAGAGCACATCAAAGACACAAGCAATTCTTCCACAATCACTATTTTAAAACTAGTAGAATCTAGAGTGTAAATGAAGTAACCTTCATCAAAAACATGATTGTTTAAAATGCCATGATATAAATCTCTGCCACGATGGTATTATAGATTAGAAATGACTTAAACAAATTCCTCAACCAAGTTTCCTACTATTTTTTGAAATGATCTAAATACATTAATTCTATTATACCATTTCACAAAAACACTATCATCATTGATGCATGAACCATAGGTCCTCTCAAGTCTACAATTACAGTCACTATCGATTAAAAAAATAATAAATTACAATAATGAATTTAGACACATCATCTCCATAATATAGAAAAGATCACATAGAATTTTCATTTTAATCAATATTCAACCCCTCAAGAAAATCAACGATCAACAATTACAATAGAAAGCCAAACCCTTATACTTCAATTGTACATGTCAAACAGACCTAAAAACTAATAAACAAGAGCTTATTTCTACAAGAAGATCAATCCTAAAGGACCCCCATCGAACAATTTAAAGATTCAAGCCCCAATCATTTTTTTCAATAGAATAATAATAAGTAGTTTTACCCATTTTTCAATAGATCTTAAAGTCAAGTTGCAATGTCCAACCATACATTTAGGTAATGGAAAGCATGCTAAAATTTTCGATATCTCTTTTATTGACTTGTGGAAGTGCCAAGACCTACATATCCTATTTGAGGCAAATAAATCGTCTAAATGCACTAGTTAGTACAATAAAAATCTTTGAGGACATGTTAGAAGAAAGTTTTACTTGCTAAGAAAAGTCTTTTCCCATTCATCTAAAACATCTTTGAGGAAATGCTAGAAGAAAGTTTTACTTGCTAAGAAAGTCTTTTCCCATTCATCTAAAACATCTTTGAGGACATAATTTTTATCCATATATTTCATGGAGATATGTATTATCATAATTAGGAGTCTTATTATGGGTAGAAGACCCCACTAAATAGCCACCACACAGAACATTCTATATGCATGCATCAAATGATAATGGCTATCCAACCAATTACAATTTCAAGCAAACTTCTCTAAGCTTTTCCTGATATCAATAATGCATGGAAAATACTTATGAAATATAATGTAGAAAATATAAAATACCTAATTCGATTAGAATAAAACTATGATATTCTAAATCTACTCACCACAAAAGTGCATGAGATGGACACAAAATGACACATGTGTTTGACCCTTGTTTATTGCATGGATCAAATTATTCATGCTCTTCTGGGAAAATCTAATTTATAGAGGAGAATCTAAATGATCACTCTCTTCATGTGGAAAGAGTATCTCGTGGATGGTAGTGCTATGATTGTACAAAGTGGAGGTCACATCAGTAGGATCACTCACTTCATGAAGAAAGAATTCCTAGTGGTGGACTATGGTGTTGATTCAAGGAGTGGAATGTGGAGTGATTATGATTTGAACTACTTGTTTGTTTGATCATTCTCTTTGCAATACTATTGCTATGAGTCTAGTGTCAATTTAAGCTCAATGAGATCATTTAAGAGAGTGAGTTCTCTTATGTGGGACTCTTCTCTTATTTGCCTCTCTTCATTGTGTTCTCTTATTTGCCTAAGTATAGGCACATTTTCTTGAATTTTGTCAAGGACCACCTCATTCCAATCTTCCTTAATCCCAATACACATCTTGCATGAAAGGCCAAGTGAGGGATAAGGGACTCAAAAGAGAGTGATTGCTTGAATTGTTGCTTGCTTTGTTGAAGTTGTGGTGTTTGCTTTGTTGAAGTTGTGGTGTTTGCTTTGTTGAATGCTTTGTTTTGTGTTTTCAAGAGTTGAAATACACTACTTTTGCATTTTCAAGTTTTGAAATATTGTAACTAAGAAAGTTAATCTGAACACATGCAAAAAATAATCTATTCTATCTTTTTTGTATTTTTGAAAGTAGAGTGTAATTTAATTAACTATATACAATTAATTATGATTTTGCATGCAACTATAGTATGTTTTTGGATTTTTCTAATTTTTACAAAAGCTTTCAAAGAAACTTCTAATCTACTTGCAAAATGTAGAAAGTAACTTAAATATAATTCTACCTAAGGAAGTAAATTCTAAGCTAACTAATAAACAGTAATAGTGTGTTACAGTTCTTAGGCAAGTTTACTAAAATAAAAGAAACTTCAAATGAAAGTGCTTTTGAATTATTGAAGAACCTGAAAGAATCTTTCAAGCTTCATTACCACTATTGTAATTACTTCCTCAAAGGGTCCATTCTTTATTCATTATTTCTTCTCCTCTTCTAGCTTTAGGGTACTCTGCTTGATGGAAACAAAATATTTAGACTTGAGATTGAATTAGGAGGAAGGAAATTAGCTTCCCGTGAGAGTCTAGGTGTGAGGATTTAGGATTGGGCTTTGTAGTGGGGCATGAAAACTTCTAAGGTGATCCAATTCTAGGGTAAATGGATACAAATATTTTAGCAAATAGTTACATAAGGCAACCTAACAATCCTATCTATCATATGGAGAGGAATTGTACAACACTTTAATGTGCAAAGTGCTTGTCTACTCTTTCTAAGATATGCTTGTTCTCTCTATTATCTCTACTTTTAAATGAGATGAGAGGGGCATAAGTAGAAAAGATTAGGGAATAAAGAAGAAAAAAGATAGCAATGTAAGCATGAAAGAAAGTGGGAAAGGAAGCTAAGAAGAAAGCATGGCAAAAAGCTAGTGATCAAAAGGAAAATTGGAGGAAAACTAGCCAAGAATAAGTGACACACACAATTCAAATCATGAGAGTCACTTGTATTAGGGTATGGGTCACCCCTTTTACTAGGGTAGGTCACTTGAGTGACCCTAAAACTTAATATGGATCACTTGTGCAACCCTAAGGTCTCCTAGGCACCCTTACAACTTATAGCAGGAATCTAAACTTTTTGAAAGTAGAAAGGTTAAGCAGGCTAGGAGGATGCAAAACAAGGATGAAGAACACCTGAGGGAGGGTACTATGATGCTAGGGAAGCTTCCATCAAGGTAGAAAAGGCTTTGAGGAGAAATAAGCATGTCATGTGGGTTGTGCACTAGACAGTCAAATCATCATTGGATGTGTCTATTAACCCGTATAATTATGGGTTCTTATAGAGACAAAATGTGCTAAAATGTGTGGTAGAAAAGTCTAATAAGTTGTGAAGGTATGATATTATTTGCAACCAAAATGTAAATGGTTTATTGAATCTTTGTTTATCTTATAATTTTTTCCCTCCTAATTTTTTATTATGTGTGATCCATGGATTTGAATTCTTGGAATTATATTGGTTGAGAGGGGTTGGTGTGGATTGATAGGGAACCAATTTTGAAATTTGGTGTATTAATTATGATTTGATTTCCAAATGTTGAGCCTTACATTTGCATATTTGTTTTATAAGTACTTTAATATTTGGCAGTTGAGATCTCCAAATTAGACATTTATTGCATAGTATTTGGAAGAGATGGAATTACTTGTTAGAAATAAGAATTTTTAAATATGACAAGTTGGGAACATGTCATGTTCATTAAAACTAGTATATTTGCTAAAGGACTGGAAGTTGTATGTACTTGTATATTTTATATAATTTAGCAAGCATGTAGTGATGTTGAAAATCGTGTTTTGTGTTTGGACAAACTAGTTGGAAGATTGTACAAACTTAGACACAATATTTTATTTTAGTTTTGTTATATTTCAACTTGTAATATTTATTTGCAATGATTTACATTATCTTATATTCCATGTGGAGTTATATTTTGACCATAAGTACTTTTTAAGTACTGTTTGATGGGGAGTGGGATACATTTTGGTGTATCAATGATATATCTTAAGTAAAATTCAAACAACTATTTAGATGGTAGTTATTAACACATAATTAAATATTTTTTGGTATTTTTATATTTGAACAATAATAATAATATGTCCTATTAATGGATCAAACTATGGCAAATACCCTCACAACTATTGGTACACAAGTTCAACTATTGGGTCTTCTCCCCCAGCTCCTTATCAGGCATGATTCTTATATATACATGACATCATATTTTATATATAATATTTATATATAAGCTCATCCCAATTATAGAGAGAGATATATTAGTGATACCCCATCTATCTATATTCTGGTCTAACCTAGCCTTCCTTCATAATCATCAATCTAGTTTAGACCCACAATAGAGGCATGCTATTTAGAAGGGCTTGGGTGCCCTATACTCTTAGACAACCCTTGTATCTACCACCTACCATACTAATCCACCTTAAACTTACATTAATTCATTCATCACCGCCAAGATAGGCCCCTCACCTGGGAATGCCCTATAGTCAAACTATAGTGGGGCCTCCCCTGTCAACTATATAGCTAACCCTTAGTTGTCTAGTCATGTTCTCTCCATTTGAGCTCTTCTTAGTAGGCTAGTAGGAGGGGGAGTGAATGACCTATAGTTGGTTGAGTACAATTGGATTTGAACTCTAATCCATATAGACATAGTATTGTGTGAGCTATCTCCTCTTTCCAACTGAACTAACTCACATCACCAACTAACCGCAATCACAAGGGCATAGGTTTATATATATATGGTATTCAAGAATTAGACTTACATGTGGAATCCATTTAACATTATTTTAGGAAGAATCTAATCTATCAATCCTTGAATCAAACTATGTGTATTCTTAATAAAGGATAGGTTTTATATATGTTGTCTATATATGCATATACATGGCTTGTTTTTACACATATCAAGGAAAGTGTATATAGAAAATAGACTTGTAAAGAACCAGTGAAATGGATATATAGAAATGGGTTAATAGTTTAAGCATTGAATTTTAACTATAAATGACCTAGTGTATTAAGCATTGAATTAAACTATGTACTCCATTCATAAAATCCAACATACATGCATATTGTTCATATGCATGTATAAATCATTGTCTAGTGGCAAGCCCATGAAATAGATACTTAAAGAGACACAATAAATCCTTTTAATCCCCAAAGCATACTATGTGCTTTGTTCTTGGCATGAGATGTGTACACATGCTCTAGAAATACACATATACTTGTTTATATGGATATCGATCAAACATGAAGTCAAGGATTGGACTTGCAATGAGTCCTATGAATCCCTAAAGTAAATATAGGTACATTACATGTTCAAATTGATGTGTACATGTTGTATTCTTCATCTATGTATGTGGAAGGAAATGAAAAAAAATCATCATGGGGTTAGAAGAAATCAATGATGAGATACAATAGAAAGATGACTGCATGAATCAATTAGAATCTTAGCTATAATGAAACTAATTCATTTTAGCAACATAAAATCTTCAAAGCAACATACATGTAGGGTAAGTTTAGCCAAATGAAGATGTGAAATAAAGTGTGATTGAACATGTTAATAATCTAGATTTTTTTTGGCATAGTTATTAGCATTTGGGTTGCCATTCTAAGATGTAAATGCAAGTGTTAAATTCTATAATATCTCAAACATAAAAAATTGATTGAATCATAAAACACTTAAAGTAGATTGACTATAAAAGAAAAAATATATTAGAGCTAATTAGTATGCATCTATGCTATATTTTCTTCTAGCTTGTCCAAGACAAAATATTACAATAGAAAATGATGTGAACAAGTAAGAAAAAAATGATTTGAACTTATAGTTGAAAATGAGGTTGGGATACATGACAAAAGCATACTCTATGAAATTGTAAAAATGAATTAATACAAAACACTATGTTTTATATGCATCTTAGCCATAAGACATAATTTTGTTGATCTTTGTGGTTCCATTTGATTGGATGATATTGAATATTGTTGCATTTCATCAGCTAATATGAGGAAGTTAGGACCAATGTATTTAAAATTGAACAATTAATGAACATATTCAAATAGATGCAAGCTTGGAATTGTGTGGAAGTGGACTTGAATAAATCCCTACCAAAGAATGTTAAAATGATTGGCCTTGGTTTTGAATTGGAATAGCCAATAGTCTATTTGACAAGCCTAATTCATGTTTTTTTTGCCGACAAGGTCATCTGATTCACGATTGTTATATTAGGAAGAATAGATCCCTTCTACCTCATTCTTATTCCATGTCAATTAACAATGTTGTTCAATCAAACCCTCCATCTTTGTCTACTCTTAAGGTCACTTCTTCACCTCCCTCACCAGACAACACTACTCCCCCATCCTCTGGTCAATATTCTCCTTATGTGCCTAATATGATCCCATCACCTTATAAAGATGTTGTTATGACTGATGGGTGGATAATAATTAGGAAGAGAAAGGAACCCTCTCCTACTTCTTCTAGTCCCCACCCTACAACCCATGATCCATTCCCCTCCCACTCTCAAGGTATGTTGAAATCCTCTAACAGGTCATCCATTTCTCCTCCACCTAACTCTTGTCAAAGATCAAGGTCTCCATCAACTGCTTCAAATGAACACCTGAGTAATGAACAACTCATCTCTCTTTCTAACTCTTTTGGGGTTTTACCACAAGAGGATGATAATAATTTATTTGGATCATCATGAATTGCAAGATACTATCTTGGAATGTTAGAGAGCTTTCCCTCGCTCAATGAAAGTTTAGATTCAAAGATACATTATTGAAATGGAAACCTGATGTTTTATTCCTACAAGAAGTTAAATTAAGCAATGACTGCCTTGATGTTTCTCTATACAATATATGGAAATAAGTTGTTTTCTTTCACACATCACATAGAGATGGGAGTGCTGGAGCCGTGCTAGGAATGTCTCCTTGGATTTCTAAACATGTCATTGATAAAGGTGAGGAACCTTCACATAGTTGTGTGTGGGATATTTCTTTTATCAATGGATATCCTATTGGTTTTTGTTCTATATATGCTCCTAATAGCCCAAAGGAAATTTCTTCTCTTTAGGATTGGATGTCTAGAAGTCTTCCTAACGCCAATTAGGTGTTGGGAGGGGATTTCAACATGATTGAACATCATGAAGATCATATTTGGTTCAATTATTTCAAAGTTAGCCATGAAGTATTTGAAAGATGGATTTATTGCCATAATTTAGTTGGAGTGGTTGATCCCATTAATAAAAAATTTTCTAGCCATGCCAATAATTGGTTTACATGGTCCAATTGTAGACCTAGAAGTGATAGTAAGTTGAGCAGGTTGGATAGATTTTATGTATCTCATAATATTTAAATAGGGAATTCTCCTTCTGGTACTTGTGTTCAAGTGGACTATTCAACTACCTTATCTAATCATTTTCCTATCATCTGCTCTATCTCATTTTCTTAAAAGTATGCCCCTTCTTCCCAACTCCCCTACAAACTCAATACTTCATATTTAAAGAATCTTGAGTGTGTTGCTACATTAGTTGTAATTTGGAATTCTATTCCTAAACCTCAATAGGGTGAATCATGGGTTGAGTGGTGGTGTTCTGCACTGACCTAGTGTGTTAATTTCCTTTGGTCCTTTGGTAGGAGAATGACATGGTGAGGTAAATGTAGAGAAAATCCCTTCAAGGGAAACTGGAACATGCTAGGAAACAACTAAATGTTGAACCTAATAATGAGAGGATTCAAACGTCTATTGTTGTTATTGAAACTCAACTACAAAAATTAGACCATTATAAAGGGCAAGGTGCTAAATAAGAGCTAGACTACAATGGATCAAGGAAGGGAAAAGAGGGTCCAAATTTTTCTTTAATTATCTCAATTATAAGTATAAAAAAGAGAGAAATTGTGCTATGTTGGATGCACATGGATTACACACATATTATACTAACATTATTATGTTGTTCTGGAATTTTTATGCAAAGCTGTTGAAAGAAGAGAATAACTGGACATATGTTCAACAAGCTTTGGAAGAAATTGTCAAAGATTGCATTCCTAACAAAATTGATCCATGTTACAGTTGATTTTGGGATCATATTCTTTCCTTGGAAGAAATTGAGCATGCTCTTTTCTTTATGAAATCCAATAAAAGCCTAGGTTTTCATGGTCTTCTAGATAAATTTTATCAAATCATGTGGAATCAAATCAAAGATTATTTTTATCTGCTCTACTTAGAAGCTCTTTGGAATGGATCCTTAGGACCAAGCATCAACAAAGGCTTAATCAAACTTATACCTAAGGGGGAAAATGAAAATACTATTGCTAGTTGGTGACCTATTACCTTATTAAATACTTCCTGTAAAATTATTGCTAAAGCATTGGCTATTAGAATTAAACCTATTGTGCAAGGTATTGTGAGAGCTAAACAAACTAGGTTTCTAAGAGGCAGATATATCTGTAACGTCAAAATATGCATACGGTCCTTGTAAATTCACATTACATTTTGCACCCATTTTGGCATTTGCTCCCTTGGCATGTTTATAGGCTCATTTTAGCTTGACCTTATCCTTTTTCCCATAATCACATGTGCTTTTGTGTTATGTTCAACCCTTTGTGCTTATTTTTTGTGAAAATATGTTTTAATGCATTGTTTATCTCGTTGTCCTATGGTGTTCAATGTGACCAGGAGCTTGAGTCACTTGGACCCTAGTGCTTAGCGCGGACTTCCACACGCTGTGCTAGCATCCCACGCCTATGCGGCACCAAGTGACCATTTTTGGGCGTTACTGGCCACCTTTAGCGATGATTTGAGATTCTTGTAACACCTTTGTGCCACCCAAAACGTCTTTGTTTTGACCCTGCCTCTTTGTTGTTCCCTCTCTCATGAAATTTTTGAATTTCATCTTTCATTCTCATGTAATCTTGATGAACTCTCTCTTGGCTCTACAACTTTTGTGAATTTTTTGTGAAGCTTGGCTCTCTTGGTAATCTTTTGCAGTGTTTTATTACACTCCTTCAAGTACCCTTTGCAGCTGTTCTCTTTTGGTGCATGTTCACGCGAGTTCTTAGAGGATTTTGTGCTTTCCTTCATTGGGTTTTATAAAACTATTGCTTGTTGGTTAGCCTACTCCATCTAGGAAGTTTGCACTTCATCCAAACAAGTGATTGAGTTTCATAACATTCTCTTTTATTTCCTTGTTGTAGTGTAACCCATTGTTGTTCTTTGTATTGTGTGGTTACCTCTCATTTTCCTTTCTCTCTTCATAGCTATTGCACTAGTTTGCTCATCCATCTTTGAGTAGATTAGTTTATTTACATTTACATTCTATTATTGTTGTTATTTCGCTCTATTATCACATAGAAAGTAGTAGCACACACACACACACTCTTTTTCAAGATTTTTCATCATTGGTTGTACATGGTCAAAAGACCAAAATAGGGGCTTGACCTAAAGGCAAGCTCCCAAGCAACCCAAACCATTTTCTCTTTTCTCTTGTAGGTTGTTGATTTTGGTGAAGAGCTCCATTCCTTCAATGTTGGTTTTGTTATCTCTCACTAAAACCCAAGTCTACTTTATTTGTCATTTATTTCCTTCATTTCAAGTTTATCATACATTCCTTCCTATTTTTCGTTTTCTTTCATTACTTGGAGATTACTGGTTTAGTTTTCTATTTTATATTGTGTTGTGTAGGCGACAGGAAATCAAGTAGAATTGAATCTTTTTATTTTTTAGACTTTCAGGACTCCAGCATGATGCATAGATGTCCTTGTGATGCAATGACATCCCTGGTAGTGACCTCCATCCTTTAGTGCTAAGTTCCTTTGTGACCCCTCTTATCAATTATGTACTTGAAATTTTTATAATTTTGTTTACAATCTAGCATTCAATCAATTTTCTTTCATCTCCAAAATAATTAGTCTAGTTTCTTTTCATTTTCCTTAACTTGCAAAGTGGGTATATGTTGATGTTAGTCTTTCTAAACCATTATACAATAGAAAACTAGATAGAACCCTAGTGTAGTTGTAGTGGAAAGCTCCCTTGATTAGTGTATTGTAATCAAGGTGTAACTTTTCCTCTTCTACATTTTGGTGAACTCAACACATTTAAACTTTTAAACATCTTCTCAAACATTCAAATCAATCCTTAAACATTTAAACCAAAACAAATCTTCTTTCATCACATTCTTTTGTGTTGTGAGGCCAAAACCCTTGGTTTATGAGCTTCACAACCTAGTCATCTAATTCATAGTATATCATTCATAGAAGTTTTCACCATGCTAACATGGCCCATTCTAGTCCTCCTAGCACTCCAATCAGGTTAGTACCAGACTTCACAAACTTCTCGTATGATACTACTATTACACCTCTTCCTTCTTTGTCTTCTTTCATGATTGTGCCCTTAACTAATTACCATGACGTTGAGGTAGCTTTTGATCACAAGGGTGCACTAGGTAGTGTCCCACCAGAACAAATCCATGGTAGATTTCTAGCATCATCTACATCATGAGGACTTGCCTAAGATTGTTATATTCCTCTGATCAATGCTCTTCGGGTAATGTTAACTAGTCACCCTACGGTCTTGTCTTCCTACATGGTATTGCCCATATCATTCACAACAATACTCCATTGTTGGTGAGCTGTTGTTTGGGACCTCAAGACTCTCACTCAAATATAATTGGTAATCAAATTTTTGTTCCTATGCCAACCTCATGTACACAAATGTTCACATCTTCACAAATGGCTACAAGCGCTACACAACAAGAAAGTGCAAGTGCTAGTTCATCTGGAGGTGCAGTGAACCCCATTAACCAATATGGGTTTGTTATACCCTTGCATCCCTTATAGTTTACTTTTCCTATTGGTGCCCTCAGAGCTTCTCAATAGTTATCACTTCCCCTTGCTTCTACTCCACTGTTTGTGCCTATGCACACTTTCGACCTTGTTGTCAACCAACTTCTTCAAAATGTCGGTTCCCTACAATAACATCTTGCTTCTCTCTCCACTTCATCTACATAATCTGTAGACACCCACAAAACCTTGTTGCCTTGTTATGACCTGAAGGCCTTTTGTTAGTTCCATAGAGTCCCTGGCCATGACACTAAAAGATGTTTGCATCTCAAGCACATAGTGTAAGACCTCATTGATTAGAATGTCATCTAGGTCTCTGGTGTGAATGATAAAGGAAAAAAGTCTGTCACTCCACCCAACCAACATTTGTAGATCTATACCAACCCCTTGCCTCACCATTCGTCTAACTTCATAGACCTTGTGTCCTCATTCGTGGCACTAGATACGAATACTAACATTCCTTCTTCCTATACTAAAATGGTAGGAATGGTGGATGTTTGCTCTAGCCTAGCTAGAGAGCATACTTTTTTCTGAATCTTTCATTTATTTCTCTCCCTCTAATATCCCTATGAATATTAATGAGGGTCCTCTATACATTACCATCGAGGTCAATGGGAAACTTGTCAAGGGTGTCCTAATTGACCCCGCTTGCCTAGTAAATATAATTATAGAGGATCTTCTATATATCCATGAACTATATAAGGACGTGTATGAGCAATCAAAGGTCTATATATGGTCTCATGATGCAATGTCTCACCCCACTCTGGGTTTACTTACCCTTGTTGTCTAGGTTGGACCCAAGACCCTTGACATCTCTTTCTTGATCATTCCCACAAGTGTCTAAAGTTCCCTCATGATGGTGTAGTGCATACAATCTACCACAATGGATTTAAGCCTCTTTCTATGCATGGTAACTTTTCCTTGGACTACTTTTGGCTGGCCCTGATAAAGCCACTCCAATCACGTAACAAATTCTTATTTTTATCATACCAAAAGTTCAAAGCCAGTCAGATCACATAGTTTTTTGGTGGCGCTTCCTCTTTGTCTCCCATGGCTTTTTCTCCCTCGATGTCTCTGCCTTCAGAGGTTGCTTCTATTCCTTCTATTGCCCCATCGATAGTAAAAGGAAAGAAGCCCATGCAGAGTGCACCTCCTCGTTCTCATGCTCCTGGTTTGTACTCAACAATCCCACCTCTAGCCTTGTACTCAAGGCCTAAAGGTCCACCACTAGCACAACCTCATGCACTATAGGTTCCTGGGATTTCTTAGCCTTCAGTGGTTACTAAATTGTACAACCCATGCTGAGTGATCCTCTTACTCCTCCCCCTCAAGTTCCTCAACCTTCGGTGGCTACTCCTATTCCTCCTATCTCTTCGGAGACATGAGGAAAGTGGCCTGTCACAGGATCCTTCCCCTCCCCCAATGGTTTGCCAACCTTTGGTGGTTCTATGTGTTCCTCCTCCTATCCTTAAGGAAGGGGGTGAAATGAAACCCACGTTGGAAGGCCTCTTATCTCTATTAGCATAGGCCTTGGCTCATAGTCGATGCAATCATCTTGCGAGAGATCACATGTGTCGCTGATGTGTTGTAGCTCATGAGTGTGCTACTGATGCATAGTCTCTCCCTAATCATTCTCCTCCTATGCATCCACCACCTAATTTGGCTTCTCCTTTAGTGTCTCATCCTTCTCTTTCCTATCCAGTGTCTCTTCCATGCTTGACCCCCACTCCTCAGTCAAACATAGATGGTTGTCACCCCAAAAGGGTGCAAGTAGTCTTAGCTCCTTCTTTAGAGGACCCCATCCTCCCTTCCATTCTTGACATGTCACCTTTCTCTAAACCCTTGGATCTTCCTAACGTTAGTGTTATTTCTAGTGCCACCTCTCTGCTCTTGTTGCCTTCTAGTGTACCTACCATGTAGTATTTCCTAATATCCTCCACCCTGCCACCATAGATATTCACATTCCTCATCCATCACCTAAACACA
Source organism: Cunninghamia lanceolata (assembly GCA_027924645.1). Taxonomy (NCBI): domain Eukaryota; kingdom Viridiplantae; phylum Streptophyta; class Pinopsida; order Cupressales; family Cupressaceae; genus Cunninghamia; species Cunninghamia lanceolata. Next base: position 11,765,539 of record BSBN01000389.1, read on the forward strand.
AGCCCAAGCATTACCTTACCCCACCATTCCGCAAGCCAAAGTGCATGTTGTCATCTCTGTCACCTCTTCTCCCTTTTGCATCGCTTCTTCTAGCCATGGAGGATGTTCCTCCACCTATGACTCTTAGTTCTTGCATTTATGTCGACAACATTGATGAGCCACATTTGGTTCACTATTCTAACAATGACTCTATTGATTCCTCCCCATGGAGCAAATCTTTGAGTCTGTCTCGAATATCCCCTCATTGTCCATAATTTTCACAAAATCATTGACAATTACTTCTACCAATGCTCAAGAGGATCATGTTCTTGTTGTTGATCCTATGCACTTGGTTCTAGGGGAGTCCACTTGTACTGCTCTTAGTGTGATCCCTTTGTCATCTATTCCTGCGTCTCCTTATGATAGCCAAGATTGGGACATGGATGACCTGATGATGCCCAACCCATGGGGGATTTACCTTCATCTCATGTGCTTATATGTGTTTGCATGCTTTCTCGTCATGTTTTTCCTTGTCAAAATGTGTGTTATATGTTTGTTAGTTTTTCCTGGAGGACCCACGATGCCCTTGTAGACACATGGATACAAGTGAAACAAAAATGTTGTGGTATTCTTCTATTTGTTTCTATTTTCTTCTCTATGTCATCTACTTACTTGTTTTTATATTTTAGGGATGATGTAAAGCATTGGAGATTTAGCTTCCTTCCATGTTAACCTAAAATTTTTATTTTCTTTTTCTTTCATGTGACATTCTTCTTTTGTGCTTATAGTTCGACATGCTTGGGGGATAATGACAATTATTTTCAATCGTCCCTTGATGATTCCCTTCCCAAAATGCATGTACTAACCCTAAAGCATGTAGATCCCTTTGTGTTTTTGGTGATGTTTCTTGTGTTATGTGACATGTGTTTGCATTTCTTGGTGTCATACCATGCTTACACAAGCTTTTGTGTATCATGCCTATAGCATCACCCTTGTTGCCTCTTCTTTGGGGGCATCTTCTTTCTCTTGATGTAGCTTTCAGAACATATCTTCACACATCTAGATATGTTTCCTAAAGCTCTCTTCTCCTTTTATACCTTAAAACTGATTGCATACTATTGCTTTATGTAATTATTTTAAGGTGGGGGCATACTTTTACGCTTTTCCACTTTCACAAACATCACATTGATGGCACGCTCCCTGAAGCATTTGCTCTTGGCAGCATTAGTAGCTTTTTGTCCTAAGCAAATGTACTTGCTTAGACTAACCACTCTTTTTAGCTACCTCTTTGGACTCATTGTGAGTCACCTAATAATGTAGTTTTTTAGGCCTAGTGGCCCACAAGAGTCTGGTATGGATCCTAGCTTTCACAGTGTGCTAGAAATGCCCCTTTTGTATTACTTTCTTTGTTTTCTTACGTGTGGTTAGTTTTAGATAGTAGTAGAATGTGCATTAGATTATATGATTTTCTAACCATGATGTTTAAGCAAATCATATTTGATCTAATCCTTTTAGCATATATATTCCAACATTACCTCTTGTGCAGGTTTTATTGTTTAATACTATGGTTTTGTGGGTTCTTAGCCTGGGGCCTTCACTCCTCCACTTGAAGAATCCTCTATGGCCTATACATTATCCTTTTTTGAGATAAAATTTGTGATGTTATTTCCTTTCTACTTTAGCGTAGCATATCACCTAGGGTCATAAGCTCACTAAAGTGGGGGCTATTTAATGTAACATCAAAAATTGGATACCCTTGCAATTTCATGCTATGTTTTGCACCTATTTTGGCGTCTGCTCCCTTAGCATGTTTTTTGGCTCATTTTAGCCTTGCCTTAGCCTTTTTCTCGTAACCACGCATGCTTTTGTGTTATGTTCAACCCTTTGTGTTTATTTTTATGAAAATCTATTTTAGTGCATTGTTTATCTCATTGTCCTATGGTGTTCCATGTGACCAAGAGCTAGAGTCACTTAGATGCTAGTGGTTAGTGTAGATGTCCCCACACCATGCTAGGGTCCCACACTTATGTGGCACCAAGTGACCATTTCTAGGTGTTAATGGACACCTGAACAACAATGATTTGAGATTCTCATAATGCCTATGCATCACCTATAACGTCTCTGTTTTGACCCTATCTCTTTGTTCCCTCTCTCATGTAATTTTTGAATTCCATATTTCATTCTCATGCAATCTTGATGAACTCTCTCTTGGCTCTACACTTTTGTGAAGTTTTTGTGAAGCTTGGCTCTCTTGGTAATCTTATACAACATTTTATTATGCTCCTTCAAGTCCCCTTTGTAGCTATACTCTTTTGGTACATGTTCATGTGAGTTCTTGGAGGGTTTTGTGCTTTCCTTCATAGGGTTTTATGAAACCATTGCTTGCTAGTTAGCCTACTCCATCTAGGTAGTTTGTGCTTCATGCAAACATGTGATTGAGCTTCATAACACTCTTTTATTTCCTTTTTGTAGTGTAACCCATTGTTGTTCTTTGCATTGTGTGGTTACCTCTCATTTTCCTTTCTCTTCATAGCTATTGCACTAGTTTGCCCATCCATCTTTGAGTAGATTAGTTTATTTACATTTACATTCTGTTATTGTTGTTATTTTATTCTATTATCACATAGAAAGTAGCAACACACACACACTCTCTCTCTCTTTTTCAAGATTTTTCATCATTGGTTTCCCGTGGAGGTTGAAAGACCAAAACAAGGGCTTAACTTGAAGGCAAGCTCCCAAGCAGCCCAACCCATTTTCTCTTTTCTCTTGCAGGTTGTTTATTTTGGTGAAGAGCTCCATTCCTTCAATGTAGGTTTTGTGATCTCTCACTAAAACCCTTCTACTTTCTTTGTCATTTATTTTCTTCATTTCAAGTTTATTAAACATTCCTTCCTAGTTCTGGTTTACTTTCATTACCTGGAGATTATTGGTTTGGTTTTCTATTTTATATTGTGTTGTGCAGGTGATAGGAAATCAAGTAGAATTGAATCTTTTTATTTTCAGACTTTCAGGACTACAACACGACGCACAGATGTCCTCATGATGCGTTGGCATCCTTGGCAGTGACCTCCATCTTCTGGTGCCAGGTTCCTCTATGACCCCTCTTTTCAATTCTATACTTAATTTTTATAATTTTGTTTACATTAGTTTATTTCTAGCATTCAATTAGTTTTCTTTCATCTCCAAAATAGTTAGTCTAGTTTCTTTTCATTTTCCTTAGCGCAAAGTGGGTCTATTGACATTAGTCTTTCTAAATCATTAGACAACAAAAAACTAGATAGGACCCTAGTGTAGTTGTAGTGGGAAGCTCCCTTGATTATTGTATTTTAATCAAGGTGTAACTTTTTCTCTTTTACAATATCCTTGACAATTTAATGTTGGCTTGGGAAACTATTGAATGGGCCCAACAATCGAGCCAAAATGCTTTGTTGGTCAAGTTAGATTTTGATAAATCCTATGATAGGATTTGTTGGAGTTTCATTCTTAAAATTCTACAATGGTTGGGTTTTAGGCCTAAAATCTAAAATCATGTTCAAATATTGTTCAAAGTTGCCAACTCTCACCTAATTGTCAATATTTCTATGTCAGAATCATTCAAGTTACAATGCTATATAAGGCAGGGATGTCCTTTATCTCCCTTCTTATATGTGCTTATAACTGATGTCTTAGGATATCTTCTTCAAAAATCTAATCAATTGAATCTTATAAAAGGCATATCAATCCCTCAAAATGTGGTGGTTATGAACTCAGATTTTGTTGATGATAGTATGTTGTTTCTGCAAAATTCTGACAAAGAATTAAGTAATACCTTAGACATCTTAAATTTGTACTATTATATTTCTGGCTCACAATTAGCTCATAACAAGACTAAATTTTTGATGTCTCAAAATGGATCTATCCCTTAGTGGATTCCTAAAGAATGGAGACAAATTATTTACATGAGGAGATAACTAGATATCTCAATATTCCTTTTGAAGTGAGAGTCTCTCTTCCTGAAATGTAGGACTAGTTCTTGAGCAGACTTAAAAATAAGTTGTTTAATTGGGGAAACAAATTCTTATCCTTGATAGGTAAGATTTATGTTTCTAATAGAATTTTCATTGCCACACATGTGTACTACTCATCTTGTTGGATGCTATCCAAGAAAGGTTATCAAGAATTGAAGAAACTAATTCAAAAAATTCTCTAGTCTAAGTGGGATGGTAATGCTGGATTCATTGCTTCTTCTTGGTCTCATTATATTCAACTAAGATATAAAGGTGGTACGAGGATCATAGACATCAATACACAAGGGTTATGTCTTGCTACAAAGTGGATTATTAGAGTTGCTAGAGGGGATGAACCATGGAAAATTCTAGTTCGTCATCAAATCATTGAAGCTTTAGTAAAAAAGAAATAGCAATTGATGAATTGGTTAGATAAAATCCTCCTTTCCCCCTTCTTCAAAATTAAAGCTTCCTTTCCATTGCAGTCCATTTGGAAAGCTCGGCAACATGTTTGTCAATTTCTAAAGTGGAACGAGTCTTCTTTGCAGCATGGTTTCAACTTTGCCTCATCATCAATTTGGTGGAATAAACTTATTAAGTATCATGAGCAACCACTAGCTATTTGCTTCCCTAGACATGCCTACTATTTGTTCAAGAAAGGGTTTGACAATTCAAGGACATTTGGGATTTTAATGCTTTTGAATGGGCTTCATGGTAGACTATCAAAGAGCATTATGGGTTAAGCAACAAGTGTAAATAGTTTCTGATAGTTGTGCAGTCATTAGTTCCTCTAAATCTTACTATGAAATTATGTACCCCTAGGGAATGTAACTTTTTTAAAGATTGGAGAAGGTTGTCTTTTAGTCATTTTAGTTATCTTCCATTAAAGGAAGTTTATACTTAGATCCTTCCTCGCTGGGTTTTTACTCCGTTCCTTAACCATAAATGGAAGTGCAAATTTAGCTCCAAAATTTGGACCAAAATGAGTGCTCAAATTTAGAAATCAAAAGTTAATTTTGAAGCACAAGTGTTGGCTTAGAAAATTCTACATTGCAAACTACCTGTTGGGGATAAATTGAAAAAAATTATGGTTCAGTTAGTGAATTGCCCCTTTTGTTTGTGTTGAAAATATGAAACATATCTTCTAGGACTGCTCCTTTGTTAAGAAACAATAGACTACTATTTTTAGATAGTTTCTTGTTATTTTTTATCATGAATTGAATTAGAAAGAAGTTATTTCTGGTTTCAATCTGCATAAAAATTTGATTGTTGATTCTATTAGACAAGTCATCTTAATGCATATTTGAAAAACTAGATGTGCTACTGTGTTCTCTAGCTCCAAATTTTATCAGGCAACTATTACTCTAAGTCTTTACTCTGACACCTTTTTTAGGTTACTTCTTTTTTTTTCCATAGCTTCAGGTTTTATCCAAGAAGAATGCAAAGGCCACAGATCAACTTCAACAAATCAAAGAACAAGTTATGCAGTTTTAGGCCAACAATAGTTTTGGCCAATTGTGCCAAAGAGTGTGTCAATTTAAGAATTGAGTCTTTGTTGCCTCCTTTCATCGCTCTTCATGGTTGCCTTGTAATTCTTGGTTGTTTTTGCTTGTTTAAGGTTCTCTCCTAGCTACCTATTGGTATCTCTTATTCTTTGTAATTTGCTTTGTTCAATATATTAAAAAAAATGATAGATTATTCTCTTTTTTTTTGGGTTCCTCATGACCTGTACACCTTCTATTTTTATTGTTGTAGGCATTCAAATTCTAAATGTTCTAGTACTTAGGCATACTAAAATTAGAAGTTAGTTGCATCAATATTAATGTTTAGTTCAAATTCTCTCTTTTTTGATAAGATGGTTGACATATAATATCGTTTTAGAAAAAATATATCTTGTTATATGAATTGCATTTAACTATTAATTGCTCAAATTGTATTTATCACATTTAATATGAAATTTTTACATATTTACACTTAAAATGAACATGTCATTTCAAACTTGTACCCTTCGTGTCATATTATTATTTTAACAAAATTTTATATGAATTTGAACTCTCTTTTTCTAATTTCAAATAAATGTACTCAATTTATTAAACATTTTAATATTAAACACTAATTAACCATTTATAATAACTACTAATACATTATATTTTAAATTATAAAAATAATAATATTTTATATTATAAACAAATTTTAAGTAAAATTCTTTGCAATAAGAGGCCGCATAGTCAAATCAAATCATTTTAGAAAAAATATATCTTATTATATGAATTGTATTTAACTATTAATTGCTCAAAATGTATTTATCACATTTAATATGAATTTTTTACACATTTACATTTAAAATAGACATACGTCATTTCAAACTTGTACTCTTCATATCATATTATTATTTTAACAAAATTCTATATAAATTTGAACTCTCTTTTTCTAATTTGAAATAAATGTACTCAATTTATTAAACATTTTAATACTAAACACTAATTAACCATTTATAATTGTTGGTGTTGGAAATAAGCCACACCTGGACCGACAATGGACTGGTCCAAGAGGGGCCAGTAGCTCAGTGGTAGAGCACTCCAACAGCGAATGGAAGGTCCTAGGTTCAAGTCCTAGCTAGTCCATGTCTCAACATGGTATCAGAGTTAGGCCCAGGCTAGGAGCCCCAAGCACACAAGAGGTGTGGCTTAAGGGGGGGTATTGGTGTTGGAAATAAGCCACACTCGAATCGACGATGGACTGGTCCAAGAGGGGCCAGTAGCTCAGTGGTAGAGCACTCCAATAGCGAATGGAAGGTCCTAGGTTCGAGTCCTAGCTGGTCCATATCTCAACATGGTATGAGAGCCAGGCACAGGCTAGGAGCCCCAAGCACACGAGAGGTGTGGCTTAAGGGGGGGTGTTGGTGTTGGAAATAAGCCACACCCAGACCAACGATGGACTGGTCCAAGAGGGGCTAGTAGCTCAGTGGTAGAGCACTCCAGCAGCGAATGGAAGGTCCTAGGTTCGAGTCCTAGCTAGTCCATGTCTCAACATGGTATCAGAGTTAGGCCAGGCTAGGAGCCCCAAGCACGCGAGAGGTGTGGCTTAAGGGGGGTGTTGGTGTTGGAAATAAGCCACACCCAGACTGAAGATGGACTAGTCCAAGAGGGGCCAGTAGCTCAGTGGTAGAGCACTCCAACAGCGAGTGGAAGGTCCTAGGTTCGAGTCCTAGCTGGTCCATGTCTCAACATGGTATCAGAGCTAGGACTCAAACCTAGGACCTTCCATTCACTACTGGAGTGCTCTAGCACTGAGCTACTGGCCCCTCTTGGACCAGTCCATCTTCAGTTTGGGTGTGGCTTATTTCCAACACCAACACCCCCCTTAAGCCACACCTCTCGCGTGCTTGGGGCTCCTAGCCTGGCCTAACTCTGATACCATGTTGAGACATGGACTAGCTAGGACTCGAACCTAGGACCTTCCATTCGCTTCTGGAGTGCTCTACCACTGAGCTACTGGCCCCTCTTGGACCAGTCCATCGCTGGTCTAGGTGTGGCTTATTTCCAACACCAACACCCCCCCTTAAGCCACACCTCTCGTGTGCTTGGGGCTCCTAGCCTGAACCTGGCTCTGATACCATGTTGAGACATGGACCAGCTAGGACTCGAACCTAGGACCTTCCATTTATTGCTGGAGTGCTCTGCCACTGAGCTACTGGCCCCTCTTGGACCAGTCCATCGTCGGTCCGGGTGTGGCTTATTTCCAACACCAACACCCCCCTTAAGCCACACCTCGTGTGCTTGGGGCTTCTAGCCTGGGCCTGGCTCTGATACCATGTTGAGACATGGACTAGCTAGGACTCGAACCTAGGACCTTCCATTCACTGTTGGAGTGCTCTACCACTGAGCTACTGGCCCCTCTTGGACCAGTCCATCATCGGTCTGGGTGTAGCTTATTTCTAACACCAACAATAATAACTAAGAATACCTTACATTTTAAATTATAAAAATAATTACGCTGAAAGCGTTCCTTGGTGAGCAGCATCACTTGAATCATATAGATGAAAGGCTAAGATAAAAAAGACTACGATAGAAAAGATCCTGACCACTCAATTGCAATGACATTAGTTTTTGTTTTAACAAATCCATCGCTTGACTTTGATTTTACAGGGAACTTACATGGGTTGTCTTAAAAGCTTGCAAGGCTATTGCAGTGCTATCGGCCATTCGATGGATTATTTTGTTTGCCAGCAATATTTTCCCGTCTAACCGTGTGATGAATGGATTCTAGGAGCCACTCACTGCAACTGGCATTTCCACCGCCTGCCATGATGCCTCGCCTGCGATCTGCTACGTCAAAGGATCGAATCTCTCGTCCTCCGTCCATTTCTTCTGCCGCTACGTTACAAACATTGCAATCTTGGTTTGAGGTCAATGTAGCCTTTTGAAACGGTTCCAGATCAGATATTTCACATTTACCCATAACAAAAACTAAAGCGAAGAAACACATTTTTTTTAATTTGAAGAAGCAAAATCAACAAACAACCATCAGATCAATCACCACGTCAACAATCAGTTGTTGTTCTTTTCAATCAAACAGTTTGAGTATGGAGGTGATGCAACATGGGCCTTGCAATATCTCAATCGAAGGAAGTAAGTTATTTTTACCAAAGGGAAAGGCATAGTATTGGTTTCTAGCAACCTGTTAATCTTGCAGCGTGGGAATATTGAATTCCGGGCAAATGCCCACACAATAAATCTTATCGCCTAAATATATCTGAAATTTGATGACTAAGAAACTCCATAGACGAGAAAGGAAAAAGCAACATTAGATAAACATCGAACTGTTAGACTCGAAATTTTCTAAAGTCCTGGGAAAAAAATCATGTCAGACAAGTCTAATATCGTTTGCCAGAAGGGCTTAAATTTGACAGTTGTATAGCTGTATTTAGGCATTTTAGCTGTAAAATACAACTGAAATTTTGAAAAGACTGTATCAGATGAAAGGAGAGATTTTGGAGAAACTGTCAAAATTTATATAGGATTATGATGATATATATATTTGGTTTTTATATAATTTACTTATATTCATGTATGTCATAGTATTTTAAAGGCACTATTAAATAGATAACTCTCATAAAAAAATTGCTTGACAGGCAAGGTTGATTGTCAAATAAGAGTGAAAATAAATAACTCACGCAGTGGAGAATTTTTTTTTTTAATAGTTACGGGTCTTGTTTTTTTTAATAAAGGTATTCGATAGAATACTATAAATTGAATATAATATATGATAGAATAATTAATATATTATATTATATAAATTATAATTTATATAATATATTAATATATTATAATTTACATAATATATTACAATATATATTAATATTCATAATAATATTATATATATAATAATATATTAATATTATAATTTATTAAAATATATTATATTAATATTAATATGTTTGTGGATAATCAAATAAATTTGTGGATGATGAGAATTTGGGAGAGAGAAGAGAAAGGATCAATCTCCCTTCACGCACTTCTCCTCTTCAAAACCATTCATAAATGTGCTAGTTATAACCCATATCAATCTCCTATTTAATTTACATGTATAATACAATCTCCATCATTATAAGTAATGTTTTGAGTATCTCAAGGATTAATGTTCAATAAATGTGCGTAGCTATCACCCATATCAAAATCAATGCCATATACCAAGATTAAGTGCTTGTCAATTGAGATTTTTGAAAATTTTGAGATACATATTTAGGTAGTTTTTATTTTTGTTCTTTTATTTTATCTAAACGGTGTATATGACATTGTCTTTGTATGTTTCAGCGTGCCCATTAAACCTATGGGTCCAATTGCTAGTAATAATTTTTATTATTAACAAATTTTAAGTAAAATTCTTTCTAAAAGGCCACATAGTCAAAACAAATCATGACCATTATAGGAACCACACCACCATAGGATTAGTGGAAGTCGATAGGTGTTCCATGTTAAGTATTCTCTTGTCCTATCAACTTCATTAAAATCTATTCTAGGTAGTACCCCTGGGCCCACATCCCATAATAATTATTGGACCTATGCTCGAATAACATTTTTCGCACTTATTTTAGTGACATTCCAATTTTGTTGGAGAGAGCGACGCTCTTGTACCGTGAATTTTCACACCTGTTTTTTTTGGTTCTAGATCTCCTTTGTTAAGATAAAATCTCTCCTAGTCACGGGTTCGAAACCCTCCAATAGATTTGGCATCACTCAAATTTCTGGTTCCAATAACTACCCCGGCCCACCCTACAAAAAAACATATTCCTCCCCTTCTTACCACCTGCCTGTACTGCGTTTCTGACATGATAACCTGCGCTGAGCGTTGAAGATTATCTACACTGGGGACGCCAGCCAGCTAAATTCGTTTAAATTCGTTTCCTGTAAATCTTTTACTACCAATTCGATCAGACAACTCAAGCTTATCCGCCTGGTCAGAGAAAATGGCTGTAGCGGCCATTAGACGGATCAAGAAATCGGTAAAAGATTGTGAAGAACTAAGGGCACGCGCTTCCATTTTATCAGCTAAAATTACAGAAGTAGAAGAAGAAACGGCCAAGGCAAACTGCTGGAAGAGGAGCAACCATGTCTATAAACATCTCCCCTGCTATAATTTTCTGCTCAATCCTTTGTCAGGACATTATAATGTTGAAAAAAGGGGGTTTCCAGGCAGCTTCTGCATGCGACCATGGAGCTCTTCAACTGCCAGTTGTGTGAGTCGAATTGTCCAGGTAAGCTTTCAAACTGATTTTAATTTTTACAGATTTGATATCTGTGCTATACATGATTATGAAATCAGTTGCACATAGTGAATTTTCTTGATCTGAGAAGTGATTCCTTATTGTATTGCAAGTATCAGGATTTAACTGTGTAAACATTTACACAGTTAAATCATGAAACTTGCAATACAATATCATGGACTGTGGAAATCTGATGTATATTATTGATTCCTTATTGTTCACCTCTGATTTTGTAAAATTAAAACTTCCTAAAACTGAACCATTACAGAACATATATCCATGGAGAGTTGAGAATTCACATAGTAGTATTCTGGTTCTATTGTATTTAATTAAATACCAGAAGATTTCTCCAGAGTAAACTTCCTAGCTCAATAATAGAGCACCTCAACAAGCATATTAAAAAAAATTAGTTTTTTTTTTTTTTAAATGAAAATAACTGAATTACATAGATATTAATTTCTGTTTTTATATAACAGATTTTTCTAAATTATAAATCATCTTCTAGTTAAACAAAATTGTGAGTTAAAAATCTAATCCATCAAAATCATTCAAAATCCTAAATTTGAATTCCAAACTTGTAAAAAAAAAAAAAAAATTAATTAAAAACTTTTTCACAGATCTGAAATGTCCATGCAGAAAAAGCTTCACACTTTATTCATTATATAAACAGTGGAAATATCATATCTTTAAACTTTTTAACAACTAATTATTTTTTCATATCTTTAAACTTTTTAACAACTAATTATTTTAGTTTGCAAGCCATTTCTTTTTCTCTGTTCATTTGCATTTCACAGAACTAATAAGAAGAGACACAGCTTTTACATATTTTGCTACAATTATAATCATTTCAGTTTCTGAATTCTGCACAGCTTTTACATATTTTGTTACAGATAATCATTTCAGTTTTTAAAGTCTGTAACATGCAGAATTTCCCATGGCCGGAAATTTCGGGGTTTAAATTTGATGTCCGTATAGCCGTATATAGACATTTTTGCAGTAAAATACAATTAAAATTTTAAAAGGATTGTATCGCATGACAGAAGAGATTTTGGAGAGACTATCACAATTTATATAGGATTATGATAGATATATATTGGGTTATATATAAATTTTTCTTATACTAGGATTATGATAGATATATATTGGGTTATATATAAATTTTTCTCATACTAGGGTATGTTGAATAGTATTTTAAGGGTCAGCCGTCAAATTTAGGTCATCTCTGGAATACCATGTCATAATAAAAATGTATCTCTAAATTGGGAAAACGTGTTTTTAATCTCCGTGGAGGATAAAGCGGTCCACATTACACGTTCGATCCTTATCCGGCCTTTTCGGATCTAGAGAAGATGCGTAACGTATGTACGCATTCTACAGTTTGTTTTTGGTGGTGGTTGTTTTTGGTTTTGTTTTGTGTTACGCATTCTACAGTTGAGGAAAATAAAGAATAAAGATAATAGTTGTTTGGTAATACGTCCACCACTACTTGGTTTTCGCAATCCTACGCGGACCGCCCATTATATTCCTTGCAAGATGTGGACAGGGCACAATAATTCTGCGCAGTGCATTGGAGATTGAGTTACTGTTGTGTGAATTCTAGGTAGCATGATTTAAACACTAGTATAAAATAATTTGGAATTTTCAGTCGGTTGGAATTTAAACGTACATCTCTCTTCTCGGGATTTGCGCTAGTCAATCCAACCGACTATTATTTAAACGAGACAGATTTTGGAGTCATAATTAACAAATTTTTAAGAGTGGTTCAGCTTTTTGCTTAATTAATCCTATTAAGTAGTTTTTTTTCGAAGTTAAGGGAGAGGGACCAGCTGCGGCCCACGCCTCAATAACCGCTATGTTTTTAATCACTTGACTCCCCAATTAAATTTTTAAAAAGAACCAATACATGTAAAATACCAACCTAATAAATCAACACAAATGCACCAATACATTTGTAAATTAACCAATGAAATTAAGACAAGTGTACAAATGTGATGGCGAGCGGTTACCAGCACCGATGTATGGGGCGACATGTTGAAATGACTATTTTTTGACCCATGTGCACATAACACGTCCTACAGGGAAATGTATAAGTGCCCAGAAGTTGAAAGAATAGCTTTAAGCTCTTCGGTCGCATACGGAAAAACCCAAAAAAAATCATCGAAATTCGATATGTCTAACTATGTGCTTGACGTGATCGAAATTGTAGGGGTTTGATCGAAGGGGCTTCAATCAAAGGTGGTTTGATTGAACCCAATTATCGTGTGTGGCGTGATGTGGCACCTTGTGCCAGTAGCTAGGTTGATCAAAAAATTCAAAGGGGCTTTGATCAAGCATACCTTCGATCGAACCTACTTACGTCATACCTTCAATCAAAAAATTCAAAGGGGCTTTGATCAAGCATACCTTCGATCGAACCTACTTATGTCATACCTTCGATTCAACCTACTTTCGTGGTTCCTTCTCCTATCCATATGTTGCAATTTTAAATGTCAAAACAATAAACTTTGCATCATGCTCGTGAGATCAAATGAAATTACTTAGAGACAAACAAAATTAGGAAAAGTATAATATACAATATAATTTGTTTAATATTATATTTTAGTTTATTTTATATGCAAGATAGGTCCATTACAAAAAATAAAGACCTCTATTCAAAAAAATAACAAACTAGGTCCAAAAAGTTGCACTACACTTTACATCCACGTCCTTGTTTCAATAAAAGAAATCAATTTCAATAAATCGATAAAGAGAAACATGTTAAAGTAAAATGTAGGTCTAATTTTTTGTTAATACGATTTAAAAAATTAATAATAAATAAAATATTCAATAAAAAATAATGAAAAAATATCCACAATTCCAAAAAATTTCAAAAAGATTTTATTTGTAATGAAAATTATGTATTATAATAAAATATCACTCATTATAAAGTAATAAAAAAATTACAAAATTTATAAAAAACTTTATAAAAAAAATCTTTTTATTTAAAAAATTATAAATTTAATTTAAGAAAAATTACACAAATCATTAGTGGTGGGGTGGAAACATACTATTTTACTTTTACCTCCCTATAACTTTGAGGGCTATAATTTATGTTTAGTGGTGGGACCCATCTCTCAACCCCACACAAACCTAACTCACTACTGCCCCACAATTCTACTTTTAAAAAATCAAAATATAAAAATTCTTCATAAGATATGAAGAAGCAATATTTTAACTAAATTTGTAATTAGTCAATAAGCTTTTATATGTGAACATTATAGTACTGAGGAATTGTTTCACGCCAGAAAATTTTCTAAATTCATCGGTTGTTCCTATTGAACCTCCTATGGGTGCAAGTGCTAGTAGGTACACCATTGAAATATCTTATGTTTAAACTATGTTATTCTTTTATTATACAAAAAATAACAATAATAATTTTTTTATTTCAATTTTTTTTTTAATTACCAAAAGTTCCCATATTCTTTTCACTTGTAAACCCCAATAATTGAATTCCATGGTGGGCAAATAGAATAATATTCGTTCTCTTATAGAATAAAAAATAAGTAAATAGAGACTCCTTACGAATCGAACTAGGTAAATAAGTAATTATTTTGAAATGTTCAAAGGAAAACTATGCGGACAACTCTACATTTATTAAATAATAAATAGTAATAATTATTATTATTATTGGTTAAATATTGTAGCGGACAAAATCATCAGCTGGTGCGACGGGGCACTTTATTTGGAGCGAGCTTAAATTCCAGAGTTATCGATGATTAGACGTTAGATTCCTCGACAAAATATTTCGAGTGGTGTATATCGAATCCAATACTTTTGTGTACAATGGTGAAATTTGCATATTCTTTATTTTCCATTTAGTTTTATCTTTATTTTAAAAAATGTTTCAATATATGTATATAGTGATAAAGGGTATGCTTCAATGTGAAGTGGGTTTAATCCTTTAATCTTTCTTTTTTTTTTGGTAAATAATAGGGTTAGGGCCCACTCCCATAAAAATACTAATAGTAAAAAAGATAAAAAAACCTCAGACCCAAAATAGGGGAACTAAAAGAATCAAGAAATCACTTAGGAAGCTGATGTAACTAAAGAAATCCACAAGAGACACAGGTTAAGAAAATCAGAAATAGCTCTCCCATAAGCACACAGAAACTCCAACACGAAGAAGCCAATCACCCTCAGCAAGGAGCAACCATTAAGACCGTTTAGCTAAACTTTTCTTTTTGCTCGTGGTGAGGAGAGCATCCATGGTCCATTGGGTGCCCTCCTCAACAACATCTCTTCGCTCTGACCGGAGCTTCTCTGCTTTAGATTTCTAACCTTTTTTCTTCCCTGGTTTACCGATGTTTGGTTTTGAAATGCGGCTTACTAATTGAGCAAGAGTGCGCACCTTAAAAGGAACCATCATATCATCGTGGTCTAAAAAATCATGGAAATCTTCATCCAAATCATCCAAAAATGGGAATGTACCCTCATCCTCAGAGTAGTCTTCCATTCTATCCAAGGATTGATTAGAGATGAAAAGATCATTTCCATAGATGCTCGAGGCAGGAGAGGGAACAACAGGAATAGAAGCTTCAACAGGTGGCTTTGGATTTGGGCTAGACTCCCCCTGAGGCTCCATGAACCTTCCATGATTGCGCCAAATAAAATCAACATCAGGAGAGCTAGATTTTTTTGTCCATTTTTTGATATTGAAGATCTTTGAGCCATTTGGTCTTTTTATAGTGCATCCCGCAATTTTGTGACCCACCATGTTGCATCAAAAGCACCTAAAAGGTAACCCTTCATAATTTAAAAATTGAATCCAGGATCCCTACGAGGAATGAATTCTTATAGAATGATGCATTGGTTTGGAGATGTATACCATGGCACACACCCGGGTGAATCTACTTGGTGATTCAAAGTCTAGCTTAACAAAGGAACCCAATTGATCCACCATCTGCCCTATAAGATTAGGATTTCACATAATCAAAGAAGTAAGGAAAAGGGGCTCCAGGAAGTAAGGAAAATGCTAGACTGATCAAAGAACCATGGACTGTTCTGCTTCACAAATTTGCAATCTTTTTCGGACTGAAAATGAAGGTAAAAGAAACCATAGTCCATAAATTCAACTTCCGGGGTGGCAATATTGCTCCATGTTGATTTTGCCCATTCCACTAAACCCTCCAGAGGCAACCGATTTCTTAGCAATCAGACAATGAGGGATCAGTTTCCAACATCCGCATATGCTGCATTAACACATTCATCTAGGATGTGGAAATCAACAGGGTCTCCCATCAAAACCACCTTTGTATCTCCAAGGGCATAAGTGCTTGAATCCAAAGGTGGAGGATCTGGATCCAGCTTGATTCTAGGGTTTAGAACCCTATCCTCAAGCAGAGATCGCGCCATCAATTTGGGAGAAGAATTCAAAGCAGCCATAATCTGATCCCTACAAAAGACTCCACATTCATGATAAGGGTTTGACTAGTTTCTGCATTCCACATATATTTGCTTGTCAGCTTCCCCATCAACCTGCCCCTTTCCCTTATGGCTTTCAGGATCATGAAGAGCATTCGCTTTATCCTTGCCTGAAATTTGCCTTCCGTAGCTCTTTATCTTTTCCTGCTGCTGATCCGCACCCTTCTCTCCCTGACTCGCTTCTATCCGTTGCTTGCCTGCGCCTTGAGCTCCTCGCATGTTGTTGTCCTAATCCTTTAATCTTTTTATCCATTTACATATATATCTACATGTTCTTATATATTTAGCTTTACTCTATTCATTTACACACACATACACTTACACATTCATCATATCCGCTCACTTATTACATATATCTATACACCTACTTGCATTTAGTCATTTGCCATCTAGATTTTACCATTATCTTATTCTAGAACAAATCTGTAATCACAGAATTATCCCTTTCCATTTTAACATTCAAAATTCATATTTGGCCATCCAACCCCCTTCACCTTGTTACCTTGAGCTAACGAAACATGTGTTTGGTATTTAATGTTATATAGTAGTGTTTAAAGACATGCAATACATTTATTCTAATCATCAAGTGTTCATCTCCTAATCAAGCATTCTAGAGCATTGGAGTAGTCAATGAAGACACATTTATATTTGGTGCAATAGAATGAGTAAATAATCTACATAGTTAGGCACTTTCCTATTGTATTTGATCTTGTTCAATTTATGGGGGTTGATTTAGGAGAGCTTGTCTCCTTGTAACAAGTAGGTGGTATTTTCACAGTGTGTCAAATTATGATGTTGTATCAGGATTCAACTATGTAGTTTATTGAGTCAAACTCATTGACCCATATTTCATAAGTAGTGGTTTAGATGAACCCATCTCACATGAGCATGGATAGCCCACTTAGCACTCATTGCATCTAGGTGATGCTCATAGGGGTGAAGCACTGGGACTTCCCAGAAAGTCACCCATCTCAATATGACTCTGACTCAAGTTTGCTTAACCATGGAGTTTCCCCCACTTAACTTGTTTCACCTAAGCAAATGGGGTAGCAAGCTAAGTAGGCTTAATCTTGGGGGAATCCATGGTTAAGTGTGCATGACTTAGAATAATACTAGGATGGGTGACCTCCAAGAAGTCTTAATGCTTTAACCCTGTGAGCATCACCTAGATGTAATGGGTGCTAAGTAGACAATTCATGCTCATGAGAGATGGGTTAATGTGAACCACTACTCATGAAATATGGATCAATGAATTTGATTAAAAAACTACACGGTTGAATTGTGATAAAACATCATAATTGTCTCCCAATGACTAATTGATAGCTCTTAAGTTATTTTTGAATACTACCAAGTCCCCAGAATTCATGTGGAGCAAAACAAACACCTTCAGATGAAATTGAAGGGTATAACACCACTAATTATCGGGACAAATCCAAATGTCAAGTACATATTTGTGATTGTAAATTTGTCGTAGACCCACAAACTTATCCTCTGATAGAGCATACATCTAGTGCAAACTTCTAGGTAGCTCACCGATAAAGAGACTTTTTCTAGGTAGATTCCAAAATCTCATCCATTTGGTCTTCATCTTCAATTATCAAGGTAAGTGTCATCATCCATGTTATTCAATTTCTGAAGTACAAATATGGATTTACTATTCATAACTATTATATTTAGTTAATCTAGGTTAACTATGCTTAACTGCTTTGCATTCATTTAATTAGCCTAGGTTAATTGTTACAACCCCCATTCTGATATATATTTAATCATTTTTAGCTAGTATTAGTTTGGGTGCATATGCTTTGTAAGTCACCCATAGGTAATATTAAATAAAGGTGTGGATGCATATGCTTTGTAAGTCATCCCACATGCATGGGATTGTAGTAGATGTCGTTAGTAAGACTCTTTATATTGTAATAACTTCTCAAATGGTAGCTATTTTAGATTTGTGTACTTGGAGTGTATGCTCTATTGGGAGGTTGTCCCTTAGAAGTGGCATTGCAAATATAATATAATGCATTTTGTTGCTTTCTTTTCTGTATATTTCTATGTGCATTGCCTTTATTTATCTTATAGATTCCTTACAAGTGGTATCATAACTCTTTCTAAGGTTATTTTCTACAACATCATTACATGTTTTGGGCTTTCTATGATGATTGTCCACCATATGCTCTCACCTTGCCCTCTTTGGACTTCAGTGATTAGAAAGTGACTACAAAAGTAGTGGCACTACATATCTTGTCTAAGATCTACCCAAAATTTTCCCTTGCAAGTATTGTTTTTAATTTTTAGGTTAGAAATCATGTGTTGAGGGATTTCAAATATCCTCAAAAGAGTTGTCATTCTTGGCTAAGCTAGGTTCCTCATAAAGGGTCTATTGAAGTGAGAAGTGCTTTGACTCCAATACCCAAGCCTCACATAGCCTTTGTATATGACTATGAACTTCCATGTACCTTTGGGTATATTGGAAGACCCCATAGGAAATTTTTGAAAACTAACCCTAGGTAGTGTTGTGATGTAATCACACATCACCCCATTACAAATGGGGACCCCCTCTTTTTTCTTGCTTCTTGTCTTTGTTTTGCTTTAGGTTTAGTTTTCCTCCGAGCTTGTAGGGTTTTGACAATGTTGTTTTGCCCAAGTCTCAATAGTTTCTTGCTAAAGGTCTATATACTTTTATCCTGATGCATGTCACTAAGACCCTAAAAATGACTAAGTCTGATATCTTGAAAATCCTAAAAAAATGACTAAGTCTGAAATCTAGTGGATCCTCAAAAATCTAGAATCTGCATGCTAAATCCTATGGATCCAGGACCTATCTCAAACATCCTGGAAGTATATTGATAAATATTTAAAGTATACTTATACTTAAACATATTTTCAATATACTTCCATTCAGGAAAATCTAAAATTTGACTAAGGCAAGAAATTTCTCACTCCATGTCTAAACCCGCCTAGCCTGCGCGGCCTTGGCATGAGCTCATGGATTCGATGTCTTGCACATACACTTGTCCAGACAGAGCCTCCAAATCTGCTTTAGGGAGAGAATTTTAAAAGTTTAAAAGACAAAAGATAGAGAACTGCAAGGAAATTTAAGATTTTCAATGAGTTCAAGACAAAATCCAAGGGTGGTATCCCAACCCGCCCAGCCTGGGCAGCTTCACAGGGTGTTTATGGATGATGTCTCCACTAGGTAACACTCTCCAGACATCACTCGTAAACCCGCCCTGGGAATAAGTTGTCAAGTTTGCAGTGTTTTGAGCTCCAAGTGCTTAGAGATGATGAAATTACAAGGAGAGCTCATAAATTTGAAAGAGTTTGGGTGCATTTCAAAGAATAATCCATGCCTCACCTTTAAACCCACCCAGCCTGGGCGGCCTCAAGATGGATTCATGGACTTTGTCTTGTTCCAGGTAACATTCTCCAGACACCACCCTCAAACCCGCCCAAGGAGAAAGCTTACCAAGTTTACAATTTTTTAAGTTCAAGTGCAAGGAGATCATGAAGTTTTGATGAAAGTTCATAGGTTTGAAGGTATTTGAATGCATTTTGAGGAATAATCCAAGGGTCACCTCCAAACCCGCCCTACCTGGGTGGCCTCAAGAGGTGCCCATGGACTCTGTCTCATCCATAACACACCCTCCAGACAACATTCCTAAAGCCGCTTAGGGGTGAAAACCATAAAATTTGCAAGCATAAATCAATGTAATAATGAAGACGAACATGTCAAAGGTGAAATGAGCAAGTTTAAAGGAGTGCAAAGTTGTTTAAGTTGAAAATTCCATGTGTTATCCTCCAGCCCACCCTTCCTAGGTGGCTTTGACCCCTATGCTTGGACCTTATCATGTCTTTCACAACACACATTCCACACCAACCTTCTAACCCTGCCCATTCTAGGCGGCCTTGGCTACCTCAGCCAGACTCTTTCACATCATTGACATCAAACACTCCATACACTCACTTGAAATCCACCCATCCTTCTAAGGTTTTCCATCTCATTCAAGGAGGTCAGGTCATCATTGAAACAAGTGAAGAGGGTTTAGATTATCAAAGTAAAGGCCAAAAAATGCTTAAGTTATGAAAATCCACATGCTAGGCGGCCTTGAGCACTTCACTTGGACAAGGTCATGTCATTCACAAGACACACTCTGCCTATCACCTCTAAACCCACCCAACCTGGGTGGATTTCACACCTTGACATGGAATTCACATCAAATAATCCATACTACTCTTCTAAACTTGCCTAGGCACTTAGGCATGGATTTCATGCGAAAGGGTATGTTTTGAAATGCCATTTTTTGATCCCACATGCATAAGATGAATGTAATTTGTTATTGAAATCCTTTATATCAAGTCTTAATTTGATGTGTTTCTTCTTGTAGGTGATGGAGTGTCTAAGAAGGTGGATGGCAAGAGCTCATACATGAGAAGTTTTGAAGGTGGAGGAAAGTTGCTCAAGTTTGTCATCATCACCACACGGAGGAGCTCCTGCATCAAGTTCATCTTACTTTGAAGACTTCGTAGACATCAACGCCATGCATGAGGAGGAGTCATCATCTAGAGTTGTCTATTTCATGTGCATCCATCATATGCAAGTCTACTACAAGAAGTCACACACAGGACATCTTCCACCTCAACACTCCAAGAGTCAAGAGTCCTGCAAGAACAACATCACAAGATGAGAGATGAGCATGATTATCAAAGCGATCCATGAGTTACATCAAGACAACAAGAAGAAAATATTCTAAGTAAAATGAACATGAGGTGAACTAGACTAGTTCGTTTGAAGATGTTGAGGTGGCACGTACACATCATTAGACCAATCACATTCTGCCATGTCATTCATTCAAGAGGGCCCACCATAAAGATGCTCCAAAGATGCTTATCACATTGGGAAATGTGCCTTCATTGCCTCTTTCATGTTCTAAAAATAGCAAATTTTGTAACAAACTACTTTGTTGTCTTAATCTCGGTCGTTGATTGCTAAATCAACCTGGGCCATTCATTGTAATTCTTGAGCTCTATATAAGGCTCACTTCTCTCATTTGTAGATATATACATTAGAGGATTAGATGATACATTAGATGATATAGATTAGATTAGAAAGGAGTAGAGTAGAGGAGGCTCTTCGGAGTCATTGAAGAGATATTGAGAGATTGTTGTAAAGATACACTTAAAGATTAATGGAAGCTCATTATTGAATGTTTCATGGTGATCTTGTGATTTTGGAATGTTAGCATGGTCTTCATTGTCTCCAAGATGGTTAAGAATTGTTTCCAAAGTAGCTTAGTTGATAAATTAGAAGTTCATTGATGTAATGCATGTGTGTATTGAATATTTGATCAACTCCTAGCTCATGCTTTTGACATCCATCGCTGGTGGAGTGTTGTGTAAAGCTACTCTAAGCTTCATCATAATTTGCTTAAGTCCGGTTGTGGATGCTTGTTTAAGTTGCGCCGTCCAATGGGTGCTTATATGAGCTTTCATGATTTGAAAACCATTCGCTAACCTTAGGAGATTGCACCTACTCCATGTAGTTGTAGGTATTCTTGGCGAAGTGGAGTTAGGTTATTGAGGAGTTTGTCTATTCATGCAGTATCATTGCCTCATTGACCTTAGATTAGTTTCTCTAAACCCGTATCTTTTGCCTTTTCTGTTGTAGTTGATTAGAAGTTCCATTTCACAAGGAAAGAGTACATATTTGAATGGAGTGATGAATAAATTCTGCATAAGTCCCTTTGTGTAAACAACATTATCACATCATACCACCGAGGCTATCTGATGCAAATCACGTACAAGGAACCTTGGAGCGTTCTTGTTTGATCACGTAGTTTAGTATTCGAGATGCTTTGTTCAAGAGAGGATAGAGCACTTGGTGTTTTATTCTAATGTTGTTGTTGTCAAGAAAACATCATCAATAGGTAGTCTTTAGCTATATGAAATCTATGATACATGAGTAAGTGGTTAGCCCTGGGAAGTTACTCGTGTCATACCTCAAAGATGGTATACTGAGCTATGGGAATCGTCTATCCTCCATAGTTGGTGCTCTAAAACATTAGGCCAATATTATTAACGAATGGGATCAATATATTTGTGAGCTCATACACTAGACAAACCTTGTAGAAGCCTTCCCTCTTATACCCTACTCTATGTAGTCAAATTTGGGCATTAACAATTAGAAATTTGAGACAACTTAGGAGATTTGAGTGATAAGGTAGGAGGCTTTAATGCGATTACTAATTCTATCATAGAGAGGCTTGTCCATACGTAGAATGAAAAGGGTCAACATTCTGAAATTGAGAACTTTTCCAACCCTGACACTTTGGGTAGGACTCCATGACTACCTAGGTTAGAGTTTCAAAATTTTGATGGTAATGATCCTATCAACTGGCTATTAGAGCTAAGCAGTATTTTATGGTTCATAAAATTCCCATGGGTTAAAATCTTTATATTGCCTCATTCCACATGGAGAATTAGGCTATACAATGGTATACATGGTTAGCAAAAGCCTAACCATATCTCACATGGGTTAAATTCCATATAGAAGCCTTCACTTGCATTGGTCTAAGTGTTTATGAAGATTTTATGGGTGGTTCAACTAAATTGCACTAGATGTATTTACTCTGAGACTACCAGTTCGAGTTTGAGAAATTAACCAATTAGACAAGCAACATTAATGAAAACTTTTTTCAAAAGTTGTTTTATCAGTGACCTCAAGGATGATATTTGAGTTGAAGTTCAAATGTTTAACCCAACTAAATTTAGGGATGCTCTTGGATTGGCCTGCTTAGTAGAGGATAAATTTATAGCCCAACAAAAGACCATTTGGATCCTTTTCTTCAACATCCAAGCCCAAGAAGGATATATTTGATCAAGGCAATAATGAACCTACTATTCATAAATTATATAGAGAGGAGTTATCTAAGAAAAGGACCCAAGGGAGATAATTTAATTTGAAAAGATGAAGGATAATGAAGGCAATTCCCAATGAAGAATGTGTGGATCAAACAACTCGGACTCAACAAACCAAAATTTTTGGACTTGACGAAAACTTGGCAAACTAAAATATACTTAAGTTTAAAATTTTTTATGCAAAATGTAACTACAAAATTTATCAAATGAGTTTGGTAGGGGTTTGGGGGCAATGCTCCCATTGGGGTTGAGGGGTAGTGCCCCTCACAGGGGTCTAGGGGCAGTGCCCCCAATAGGGTTGAGGGGCAACGCCTTTCATGGGCGTCTAGGGGCAGCTCTCGTCATGTGTTCCTTTCATGATACAGGGTGGGGTTGAGGAGTGAAGCCCCCACCATTAGGCTCAAATGAAGACCTTCAAAACTACATTGACCTTGATGGTGGATACCATTTGCATAATTTTTTAAAAGGCAAAAACCCATTTTTTTAGCATTTTTGGTGAGTATGGTGTGGGATGCGAGTCATAGGGTTGGACTCATTGAGAATTCAGTGAGTAGTCATTGAAATTTTTTCTGAAATCCCCAAAAAAATTACTCAAAAACTTGGCGAGTAAACATTAGAAATACTCTAGCCAATGAAAAATTGGTGAGTACTCAATGACTCGCCAAGCTTGCAAACTACTATTTGAAATCCCCTTTAAGATGCCTTTTATGTAAGATCAGCTTATAAGATGGGGATAGGTGTAACTTATAGTTGCAGTGGGGGAGAGAATGCGAGAGAGAAGCACTAATGTCTTGACCATGAAAGAATAGTTGAAAAAAAACTATATGGACAACGAACTTTTTGTTGCTTGCATGAATGGGCATTTCTAGGATGCAGACCACGTTGTGAATTTGGTAACCAAGTTTATCAGAGTTCGCATATGCTGTTTATTAGTTGTTCCAATTAGACCAACAGAGTCTAAGGTTCCTTTCGGTGGTTTGGGGGCTTGAGTGGCTTCTTGTGTTGTTGTTTTTACAAGTTACTTGTTTGCTTCTATTTTGCCTTATGTTATTCATTGTATGACATGTAAAAACAAAAAAACCGCTTTGGCTTTGATCTTTGTATGCTTCTTGTATTGTTTGGCAGTTGTGGATGACTGATCAACAACTGCTCTCTTTGCTGCTCTCTTTCTCTTAGTTTTCTCTAAAGTTTTGTAATTGATTTTGCTTCTTTCAATTAAAAAAAAATGAAAATTAGCTCTATAGTAAAATATGTAGTAAAATAAAGTAAAGATACCAATTTTTTTTAAATATGTAGTAAATAAAATAGCTCTACAGTTTTTTTTTAAAAGATAATGCGCTTGGTAAACTTTTTAACGTGACCGATAACGTTGGCGCAACATGCCCTTCGGCTCCACGAGAACGCTTTTTCCTAGAGCTATGAACCTGTGAGGCCACAACACAGGCGGCCTCATCCCCAAGCAAGAACACTTACATTAACACAACAAGTTCAAACCCGCGAGCTCGTTGGCCCATCGAAGGCGTAAAGCCTGCGAGCTCATTGGCCTGGCGGGGGTTTGAACCCTGGTTGCTGCCACTTCAACGAAGCGACTTAACCACCGAACCATGCCCTTAACCGTAAATAAAATAACTCTATAGTAAAATGAAATAAAGACATCAATTTTTTTAAATATGTAATAAATAAAATAACTTTTACCTCAATAAAAATAGTTCTATGTTTTTTTATAAAGATGCATGAGATATAGTCCCAAGTACTTATTCATCCTAAATAACAAATTTAATATAAACAATTGACATCTTTTAAATAGTATATTGGAGAAGATTCTCTAGTGAATTAGAAGTTGGATGTGCTATGTCATAATTTGGAATATATGGTGGAAACGAACTCTAGAATTTTGAAGGCGAAATTTAATTCAATGTGGAGAATTTGCAGAAGGTAGAAGCTTCAATATTAAAATTGGCCAAAAGATATGTGATAATGGGTTTGCTGAGAATATGATGAAAACCCTAAATATGTGCAGAAGAAACTTCTCATAGATTTGGTTAAGCTGAATACTGATTGAGCTGAGAAAGCAAATTCAGATTTAGTAGGAAAGGAGGAGAGGGGGGCATGTCTGGAGATGATGATATATAACTTCTGTTAATATTTTCAGACCACATGGAACTGCATATAAATAGTAAAGCTAAAGCAATGGCTCTCTTAAAAGGAATTGTTCAAGGAAGAAAAATGGTTGATAGAAGACGACTCACTGTTAAATATTGAAGCAATAAAAAGAGCAGTGCAATGACTGCAAATAATCAACAATCATTTAAAAACTAAGATAGAGATCGAAAATTCAGATATCTGATAGTAACATAACTAAGGACAATAAATACAACGGTATATCTAGTGGCCAAGTGTAGGGTGGAAAGGTTGGGCAAGATTGTTAATACTCACAAAGTGGAAGAGTTAACTTTTCATTAAAATTTGTAAAACTTGGGATCAAAAAGATGAAACACTTCCGTGGATAAGAACATGTATTAATGTGCTGTCGGTAGTGTCTTTCCATGTTTGAATCGAAGGGAGATGATACAAGAAGAAAGAGTGTGGTGAATAAATGATACACTAGCATTCACTTTTGCTAACCTTCTGGGTGTCAGATTATGATTAAAACTGAATGGAGATTTCCCCACGGGTTGGAAGACAGATGCTTAAATCTGATTAATGAAATTTATGTTATATTTTCGGTCTGTTTGGGAATTGGCAGTTCAAATTTTCCAGATCTTGCATCCCTAAACCATAGCTAGTTTTAGCAAAACAATAATGGAGACACATGATGCAGTTTGCTCAAGGATAATCTAGCAAGGAACCAAATAGTTTTTTGTGAATATAAGCTATGGTTTTTAGATAATACTCGGCAACAATTTCTAAGTTTGTTTCTGCTCTCATTCACGGCCTTTCTCATTTTCTCAGGCAAAAATTCTGGTATATTTTTTTGTTCTCTTTTTTTATGAACATGTGGAGAACCAAATATCCTTGTGGCCCTACAGCTAGCAAATTGATTTTGAAATGACTATTCTTTGAATTTTTTAATGCCTGCAGTCTGGAGCATTACATACACAAGTTGAGGCTGTCGCTGCTAGCACTTCTAGGTGAGTTTTCCTATAATGATGTACACCAACAACTATTATTGGTCCATTCTCCTTGTTATAATTCACACACATCATGTATTTCTTTTGAATTTGTACAGATTTTATATAACAAGAAGCACAATATACAGACCCCGGATTTGATCATTGGTAGCTAAACTTTTGATGATTTGTAGTTGCATTCACTAATCTTTTAGCAGTTACCATTGGGGGAAGTTGGGCTTCAAGTTACAAATTAGCATACCTGGCCAAATTGAATAGAAAGGGGACTTAATTCTTGAAATGTAATTAGTATAGTGTTTTAGTATTCAAGTTTACTTCATGGTTTCATCTAATGAGGTTTACTTATAATGAGGAAAATGCAGTGCATTTATGTTTTATAGATAGCTCTTGCTTGTGATAGAACATCATCTTTGTACATAGATTGGTAGTGGAACTTAGTCAAATTCATCACCAAATCCTTAAGGAAGGGGCGATGTTGTGAAGAGGAAAACTACAGGAAGGCTGAATTAGATTGCACCAGGAAAAAGGAAAAACTAGTATTAATTCTGGAAAGGGGAAATCCTGACCATACAGCATAAACTCAATATTTTCCCCAAAAATGCAACCTCCCAATGCTCACACAGGAGCTTTTTCTTTCAGCTATTTCCTACCCCACTCATTCTCTAACCTTTCTAATTACGCATTAACACTTTTTATAGAACCACCTCCAAACATAGACTGTTGAGAAGATACTGCCCATGCACAGGGGCAAATTGAGGCAATCGCAATATTTGTTGTCAATCAATAGGGACAGTTTTGGGTTCTCCACATGAAAAATGAAGCTATTGGAGGAGTATAATTATTCTCTTACATACAAAATGAGACTAACTGGATGGCATGTGCACTGAATTAATATTTCCTGTGCAGATTTACATTTGAGTGGCAACAAAATGGGTGATGTTTCCAACTCATGTTTATGGTCTTGAATTATACTCCTGTAATAAAAAACTCTTGAGTGACCTAATATCTGCAAGCAACATTTCTTATCAAATCTTCTAAATTTAGTTTTTGAAATCTAACGGCTTTCTTGAGGCATTCTGCTTAATCAAATATTAGTTTTATTTAGACTCATCTTCTTATCTAATGCTTTTTTGTATTTTCTCTGGTTTTGCTTTTGGTTAATTGATCCTGCCATTCCACCAGATCTTTTACTTCATTTGTAACGTTTGCTGAATCATATTTACCTTGGAAATATAGACCTGCAAAATTAAAAATAGGAGATAAAACAATCCCATCTAGTAACTTCAACAAGCATTATTTCTATATTTTGTCAAAATTCTACCCCGATCTGTTTTCTTGTATTTCAACTTGTTATAATTTCCTTTAGGAAATCTCTTTCTCAAAAGTGTCATTGCAAGATCAACTTCAAAATTCTCTACCTTACCCGAAACTTCTACATCCTCTTAGCATTTAGGATTACTATGTCTAATCTGTCTCCTGACCTATATATGCAATTGCTCTGCAAATCCCTCTGCAGAATCACTAATCCTCAGCTGGTAACTTCACTACAGCTAATGCACATTTGGGGTTCATTCCATACACATTTTGGAATGGATTGTGCTTGCACTTGTATTTAAAAAGTTCTTATATGGAATGGTGTAGATTTGGCCAAGAAAGGAAAGTTGATGAACTGATGGATGATAGAGGAGATGACTTCCATGGTAGGAACTGATTATCAGAATAGTGATTAATACATGTAGATGTGAAGGACTAGACACGTGTTTTTAGATTGCTTGTCCCATTATACATTTCAAAGTTTGGCACAATGAATTGTGATGGGAGCGAGTGATTTATGATGACCAAAGAGAGAGGGGTGCAAAGAGATCTAGAGTTTCATCTCTTTGGGTGGAGGATGATGAGAGAGCAGCTAGATGCCATTGTATTGCTCCAATCTCTTATACAAGCTGGTGAAGGACAGGGTCAACAACAGAGGTTTGGATATTGGGGATAAGGGATGTTGATGTTGTCAAGGTTTGATGAGGATGTGGCAAGGGTAGTGAGGTTGCAGGTAGGCTAGTGGAGGGAGAAGGGACAATGGTAGGAGAGGAATTGATAGGATAGGAGAAAGGTAAGGTTGGGAGGGTGGAACATAGGCATAGGAGAAGGGGTTGGTTGAAGCGATAGATTCATGATGAAAGAAAGGGATGAAAGGAGAGATAGGGAGGATAGGGATGTGGTTAAGATGGGAAAGAATTGGCATGACAATTTGGGTAAAAGAAGGTTTGGTAGTGAGGTAAAAGGAAGAGGTAGGTTGGGAAGGGGGGATGAAGATTTTATAGCTAGGTCGTAAGGGAGCATTGGCATGGACAATGTGTCCTATACCTTGTAGGATCTCTAGCCCCTTAGGATAGGTTGCAAGGAGGTTTCTTAATGAAAAAATGAGGAAAGATTTTGAGCAATAGGTAGCATCATCAGATAGGTTTTGTTGGAGGAAAGAAAAGTGGTGGTCAATATTTTGGCAGAAAACAAACTCAGCCTTAGTTAATGTGGCCTTATGATTGAAGTGGTCATCATCAGAAGGCATATAGGGTGGGACATCCTATGGGATGGATGACAAAGGAGGAAGGGAGGAAGAGGAGTTGAAGAAGGAAGAGGAGGTAGGGAAAGACATGGTTGGATTTAGGCGAGGGCTCCTACGAAAGGTAATAGAAGAGGAAGGGAAGGCTCATGGATTTTGACGGAAACTACTAGCAATAAAGGATGACAAATTATAGGAGAATTGACTAGAAAATAGGAGATTTACTATTTCTGTGAAAGAATGTCATGCCCCTGTTTCCGGCTTGATCATCAAAGTGTATAATGGATTAGCCTATTCCTCATTCCCGGAGGCTAATTCTAAATAATGAGGGAATGAATTGGTTTTTGACTAACTCAATCTTTGTTTTGCAGGAACAACATCAGAAATCCAAAATTTTGGCTAAGTCTGGGTCAGGGTGCACTTTGTTTCTATCCTAACCTCATGTGGCGCCAAGGAGAGAAATAGCATGATATAAAGCCCTTGATTCATTCCAACTAGGACGCTTAGGACGGAAAGAATGTTTTGATTCTCAAAGTGACTCATACATTGCAATTTTTCTAAGAACAAGATTAAGTGGACACTAGGTGCACTTTTCCATCCACACTGACCTCAATGTGCGCCTAGGGTGTTGAAAGCATACAAACAAGTTGGAGAAACCTTTTTAGACAAGGCGCTGGTTTGACACCCAACAGACATTCAATGAGCACCTAGGCGCCTGTCCCTGTTCCTGCATACCTTAATGAGCGCCTAGTCTATTTGGGGCGCTAGATCATGATGAAACCAACTTGAAATAGCGCCTAGTGGATTGAAAGGTTATTTGCATCTCCAAAGAGTCAGGTTTGGTTTAGAAAATCATCCTTTCAATCAAAGTTGTCATCTAAGTGTTAAGAAGTGAAGGCGCTCTTCTAGGACTCCATCACCTCAAGAGGGTGTTTAAGCTAGATAAGGTGCGGATCTTCTTCTTCTCTGATTCCAATTGGCGCCTAGACTACAGAAAGCCTCTTTTGGGCGCCTAAACTTGATAAGGCCATGAGAATCACCGTTTGACCTTTCAATTGGTTGAGGAAGATCGAATTTGCTTAAGGAATCCTCCATCAAGGCAAGTTATTGATCAAACAAAGGAAACATCAAATTGTAGAAGGCGCACATCCATAGAGTAGCATACTCTAGGCGCAATTCCACCCTCCTTTTGGCGCCTATCATCAAGAAGGGATATTAGATATTCCTTGGACAAGTTATGAGCATTGGAACTTTGTGAAGTCTTCAAGGAATCTTGGGCGCCTTGAATATCCTCCACAAGCTTGGGTTTGCGCCTAGACAAGTTGGTGCCTATTCATATTCCAACTTCCTTCTTGAAGCGCCTAAGGTTATCTTGATGCCGGACAAGTATTTTGGTGTGTTTTGAAGACTTCAAAGGACTTCATCCTGCTAGGCGCATTTCTTGGCATTCATTACCTTCAACTGGCGCCTAGATTCTGAAGGAGAATACTTGCAAGTATGGGCGCACTTTCCTTGTGATGGAGCATCAAATTGGCGCCTAGAACTCATAATGCATGAAGTGAGCGCCTAGATTCCAGAGGGCTCATTTGGGCGCTTAATCTTGAATCAAAGTCCAAAAAGTCTTCATTGAGGGATTGATAAGTGTTTGAAAACATGTAGAATCACCAGACTTCACTAGGCGCATCTTCATGCCTCTACACCCTCAGATTGGCGCCTAGCATTTAAACACCTCCTTAATAATGTTGTTTTGGCGCCTAACCTTGGAAGCAATCTAGAGCATCTATAAACTCTATTTGGCGCCTAAAATTGGCAAAGTGCAACTTCATGAAGAGACCACCTCAACTTGGCGCCCAAGTCAGAAGAACCCTGAATCTGCGCCTAAGAGTTTCTATAAGGAGATAAGGTTGTTACAACTACCTGAATGCCCATTGGTCAGAAGGATAGCATTTGGATCCGTGTCAGGGCCTCTGGATAAGATTGCCAACTCAGAATGAGTCATCAGATGGAATATTCCCTTGGATATGCTTCTTGGGAAACGTGCCTTGGTTCCTCTTTGTGCATTGAAAAATGTGCCTTCATTACCTTTGGAAGGCCTATAAAAGGAGGAGCTCTCTCATTCATTTGGTATCTATTCATTTTGACAAAATTCTCTCTGCAAAGCTATTTAGCTTGTATTCTTGAGGCCTGCGAGTTTCAAGTGTTGGGGTGATGCTCCCTCAACTGACAAGGTGATGCTCCCTTGTTGTATTGTGAGGTGTTGACATTCAGTTGACATCATTGAGTTTGATTAAGTTGATCAAGTGTGGAAGTCATTGTAATCATCAAGGCTCCAAGGCTTGCTTTTTGTAATTCCATTTGAATAAGGTTGTAACTTCATGCTATTGAAAGCACTATCCATGTAATCAGACATTTGCAAGATGATTGAATCAAGTAATAAGACAAGTACCCATCTTTAAGGTTGATTCATTCAAGTAGTTATCTTTGATGTATATCTTTAAGTTGTTGAGTAGTTGATGAGTTGAAAGCAAGTAAAATTGTTTAAGGAAAAATTTTAGTAGAATTAGTTGGGTATCTTACAAAGAACAAAGACAAAGACGATAGAGCAACACACAAATGTTGATGCGGTTGTGCTGGAGTCTATATATTGCAACTGTGTTTGCTTTTGCCTAGAACTAGGTTTTAGAACTTTCGAAGGAGAATAAGGTGGTAGCTTAGATTGAGAAGAAGTTGAAATAAACAACAAAAAATAGAAGAGGCAAAAATTGATGTACTTACTAGACACTTGATAAAAAAAGAAGAATGGGGTTACTATTTCTAGGAATAAATAGAGATAGAGACAATAGTGTCGTAGGACACTAGCGTGGGTGCATTGGTGTCATGTGTTGTGACTGTGTCAATTTTTTTCCAAAAACAAATGATTTTTCTGCTAATCAATGATAAATAGATTATAAATTAAGAGTACAGAAAGGGTTGATAAAATAGAATCTAAAATGGGTTGAATAAGAAGAAGCTCTTGCAAGTTTGAAGAAGGTTGACATTCACGTTAGGTTCACCAAAAATGTGAATAGGAAATAGGTAACTTAGTTTTATGTTCGGTAAATTCTTTTTAATTACCTATCCTTATGTTCCACTAGTAATCTAACATAAAAGGGGTTTTACTCAATTAAAGTAAAATACAAATAAATAATGTAACCAGTAAAATTGAACTTATTTGTCCTTTTATTTAAATTGCTAAATTTGTTCTAATTAAACTAGATTCCTAGCCTACGTAAGATTGAGCTAGGAAATAGAAAATGCATACCAAAAATAGTTTATATTTGATTGACTAGATTAATTGACCATAAAATGTGAATGGAATATAAAGAAGTTTAATGAGTACGAGGATAAGAGATGCAAATTTGGCACTTGGGTAAGCTAGTTGGAGTACATGACTTGAAGGGAAGCTAGAGGATAAAGATTCAGACTGTTATTAGGAGGAGCAAGGTTTGATGTTGGAATTTGGATGCTGACGTGCCTGTGGGGATGTCAGCACAACCACACCTATGTCCTCTATCCATAGAAAATAAATGCAATAGGCAATAACTTGGACAATGATAGAGTACATCAATACAAGCGTAAAAGTGGTAATAGTATAAAGAAATAGTATGATAATAAGATGAATTCTAACTATAATTAAATAACTTGATGTTCAAACTGTTGATAACTGAAAGAGGCCTTATGATGAATTCAATTATCATGATCTCTGGAATAAAGAAAAAGGGGGTAGCTGCATAGGAGCTTGCCAAACTAGAGCTCTTATTTTGGTATCTCGACCTCCATGGGCAGCCAGGAATATTTTGGTATATGTGTGTGCACTAAAATTCATGACTACAGTTAGTAAAATGTAAAATATATGTGAACTATGCTATGTGTTTTTAGAAATAAAATAAATGGGAAATCCAAGTGAGGTGCCAAATTGAGATAACTTTTGTTGAATGTAACAATACAATTGAAAATAAAATGAAAAAGATGAAGAAAGAATGATACCCTGAGTCAAGGGAGGACTCAAAGGGAGATTTTCCTTATGCTATTATTATTTATAAAAAGATTTTGAATATTGTATGAAGTAAGAGAGAGAACCTTGAGCCAAAAGGGAGCTTCAAAGGGAACCCTTCAAAGTATGTTTATTTGGAGAAGAAACATAGGCACCCACAAGGAAAGAGCCTCCTCAAATCTTGAGTCAAGGGAGCTTCAAAGGGAACCCTTCAAAGTATGTTTATTTGGAGAAGAAACATAGGTACCCACAAGGAAAGAGCCTCCTCAAAGATGAAGAAAGAATGATACCCTGAGTCAAGGGAGGACTCAAAGGGAGATTTTCCTTATGCTATTATTATTTATAAAAAGATTTTGAATATTGTATGAAGTAAGAGAGAGAACCCTGAGCCAAAAGGGAGCTTCAAGGGAACCCTTCAAAGTATGTTGTAATGTCTCCATTTTCGGAGTGATCACCTAGTGGAGTTGGCTAGCTTATTCTATTCCCGTAGGCTAAGCCGGAGGGCTCAGGGAATGACCTAATTGGCGAGTTTTCACACTTAGCTAATTTTGTATGGCAAAATGAGCATGGAAGATGACTTAGCATATTTTTGTGGTATTTTTGATGAGGTCATCACTAATAAAATAATTTGCCCTAAGGTGGAGCGACCCAACTGGAGGATGAAAAATAGAGAAAATATGGAAATTGCCTTTGGAGAAAATAAGAATAATTTATGATGTGTTTCCTTGAGGAGGACGACTTCATTTGAGGTCAAAAATATGTTTTATCATGTGCCCAAGTAGTTCACCCTTGGAGGATGGAAAGATGGAAAATAATAAAAAAAATAAAATAAAGTGTTTTCCTTGTGGTTTGGGTGCCCAAGAGGAGGTCGGCCCTAGGAGAGGGAAATAAAATAAAATAAAATAAGAAATACCAAGGCTAGGTCAACCTTAAGGAAGGAGTGAAAAAACATATATAAATATAAGTTGTTTGAAGGCATTTCCATCATCATTCATTATATTCTTTTCATTTGAGATTTATCTCTCTTGGCTGCAACTTTTAGTTCAGCTCCTTCCTAGGACGAAAACCCTAAGGAAGAAGTGGATTGGACGAAAACCCAATCACACTTTGGAGGTGAATTCATGCGGAGTTCACAATTGCACTTCATTGGAGATTTGTGGAGAAGAAGAGCATATTTGCATATTCAAATTATAGATCAGCTTTGGAGGCGAATTTCTTGTGGCACTTGTGCATCATTGGAGTTAGGGTTTTACCCTAGATTTATGCGCCACACTTGGTGGTTTTGAACATTCACACCACATCATTTTGGAGCAGCATTTGAAGATTATTTTGGAGCAGATTTGAGCGCCACCTTTTGGAAGAATCTTGGACGAAGTTTGGCTAGGGTTTATGCCCTAGGTTGAGCACCACTTCTGTAGGAGGGCGAATTCATTATTTGATGTCACTTTTGCTATTCCATGGTATGTATAACCTAATTTAGGTTGAACATTTTAGGAGCAGAAATCTGGGCTATATTTGTCATGCTTGAGCCCTTGGATTTGATGTAATTACAAATCAGCATATTCAGTTTTGGAGCAGTAGACCGATTTAATTAGAAATCAGATTTGTGTGGTACATGTTTGGCCTTTGGATGGTTGGTTTTCATGGTGGATATCTTTGATGATGTTTCTACATGTTTGGCATATGTTTTATGGATGTTTGGATCATGTTTATTAGCTGCTTATAAGTATTTATACTTCTGAAAATAAAATCAGAATTCAGTCCTAGGTTTTTGGGCAGAAAACTAAATAAAAAAAGTGCAGAAAAATAAATCAGAATTTAGGGCAGAAAATTAGGGCAGAATTCAGAAATTTAATTCCAGAATTTTAGGGCAGATCCCATTGGGGATATTACATATGTTTATTTGGAGAAGAAACATAGGCACCCACAAGGAAAGAGCCTCCCCAAATCCCAAATAGACTCGAGGGAGAAATCCTGGGAATGGAAAAAAGAGAGAAGAAATAGAAATGGAGGAGCACAAGAAGGGAGCTTCTACTTCACTTGCTTCTGTCAAATAGAGGAGGAACAAGATTCCATTAGTTACTCTTATAATTTGTAAAATGTAAAATACATGTAATTGATAAAAACCCACAAAATATGAAGAGGATAATCACTTCATTGGCTTCTTGATGAAAATATGATAATATGCTAGGTGATCTTCATTATTAGAAGAGGGATCGATTCTAATACTAGAATGCAGATCCTTGTTGAATGTGTGAATGTTCGAGTGAGAAGAGTCAACTTTATATTTAGGAGGCCCATGGGGGGTGAAGTCTAAGGAGCCCTAGTCATCACCAAGACATGCATTAGATGAGGAAGGGACATCATCATCAACAAAGGGTGACAATGATGTTTGAGAATTCGTTGTAGAATGTAACCTCCACTCCAATCTAACAGAATTATAAACTACATCTAACAATAGAATTTTAGCGGAAAGATCAACTAACTATTATGAAAATAGTATCGAATGCAACAGAATTCAAATTTCAACTAACTTTCATTTTCAGCTGAAATAATCTATTCTAACATAATACATATAACCAAGAATAAACTAACTTTTGATTAATTATCTTTCTCCAATAAAATTCAAATATTAAGATAGGACAAGAGATTAAGAAAAGTACAACTTGAATAGTTTCCTGCTGATTTGTTTGTAAGATCCTCCTTTGGATTATGGAAAAAGGAATATCAACAAGGGTTTTATCCACCCAACCAAGAACAACTGGTCTTCGATGCTTCTTCAACTGAAGAAACCCGACCCTTCACGAGGGTGATTAACAAGGAATCTAATAATAACAATATGCCTGGTGTCAAGAACCTATACCTCCTGATCGATCTTTTCCTTAAAGGTACCTCCTAACCGGAAATATCACTCTGACCAGTGGTATATCTGGTACTTGATAGCTGACAGATGCCTATACTGCATCGTAACCCTGGCCAAGGATTTCTAATAATTATCTGACACTACTGTGTCGTCAGCATTCACCCTTGCTCGGCATTGACATTATTTCATATGTTTCTTTTTGGTTACAAGTTTGGATGAAAATCATGTATAATCTACTTGACATACTTACAGATTCATAAGAGATACGGCATAAAAACATTTAGACAGAAAGGTATCCTTTAACTCAGTGACCGAAGTCAAATTTCTCGATAAGAATATATAAGTGGATGTAAGTATATATATATAGGTATAAAGACAAATACTTCTGTAGATTCAAAAGATTTAGAATTGAAAGACACATATGGATTTAGGAGGTCATTCATGAATCGCAGAATAGAAATTATAGAGTAATAGAAAGAATTGTAATCTGGGTCAGCTACGGCTATTCAAAATAATGTATTTCTATCCATCG
This sequence comes from Cunninghamia lanceolata, assembly GCA_027924645.1. NCBI lineage: Eukaryota > Viridiplantae > Streptophyta > Pinopsida > Cupressales > Cupressaceae > Cunninghamia > Cunninghamia lanceolata. Next base: position 11,801,758 of record BSBN01000389.1, read on the forward strand.
CATGATGAACTATATTATATTGAAAGGAACCATTATCTTGCCTGAATAAGCTTTTACAAGTCGAGGCAGAGGAATATGCGACTGCAAAGACAAATCTTGATTGCTGGATTGGTTCTTACTACCGCTCTTATGATATTGATTCGACAGAGTAAGAAAAGATATGAAGCTCACGCCCAAGGATTATATGGTTCGGATTCCTGAGTTGCAGTGACGAGGACACTCGAAAGAATGCAAAACAATGTTCATAGCACAACTTACAAATCTTGCGAATGCTTTTTGGAAAGAGGGTGTGAACGCTGCTTCCAAAGATTGAGTAAAGAATGACGATGAAAAAGGATGAATACCAACAAATAAAGGCACCCCCCTCCTTCCCCCGTCCATATGCAAGAAGGAACGTTTCCTTCTTGCGTGCAGGTGGAGTGGAGGAGTTACACACAAGACTCCAGCTCGCACACCACCAAGCACTCCTCATGAGGTGAGCAAAAATATAATTTATTTAATATACATAAGGAAAATAATTCTTACCAACTTGAAATATATATGTATATGTATGTGCAATATTGTTGTTTTTCAATTCTCGTAACCACACCTCTCCCTGTTGATATCCCTTTTTCCTTGTCAATTGATTTATCCTGCAAACACTTCAACAATTAATGGAGGTTAAATCATTTCCTTGATATGAACATTAATATATATTATATCCATACATCCATTCTCACATATAATTGAAAAATATTCGCATATAAAAGAAAATCATTCTCACATAATTATACACATTATCCAACGAATAAATTTCATATTCACATGAAAGCAGTTATACACAACTAACAACATAACCAACATTTTGTTGTTCAGAGGAAGAGGATGTAACATAGAAGGTATAAAATTATGAAGAGAATACAGAGTAGGCTTTTCGTGATCCAATTCAACCTGTTGACAGTATTGAAAGGGGTTTGGAGCAACACTTACCTTATGTACTTTACCATTATAAAGAAATTTAAGAGATTGATGAAGGGTAGATGGAACTGCGCCCATGGCATGAATCCACGGTCCATCGAGGAGAAGATTATAAGAAAGATTTTTTTGCATGACATGAAACTCAATAGGCAATGTAACAAGGCCTAACGTAATAGACAATGTGATAGTGCCTAAAGTCAGGTGAGCCACATTATCAAAACCTCTGATGGATAGATTTGAAGGAGAAATAGAAGAAACATCAATTTCAAGATGATTAAGGAGGTCTAAATTGCAAACGTTAAGAGCGAAATCACTATCAATAAGGGTTCGCTTGATCCCCGTCGAGTTTATAGCTACAATGATCATAAGAGCATCATTTTGATTTTGTACTCCAATAGAAGGGAGTTCAGAGAAATCAAAGTTGTATCAAGAGAGTTAGAATGAAAACCTTCAAGAATAGCAGCCACATTTGTGGGCTTTGCAGAAGATTGGATAGTTATCTTCTGCAAGGCTTGTTGGAGGGCACTATGATGAGAAGGTGAAACTTGTATCAAGTCCCAAAGAGAGATCTTTGCTTGTGTAGCCTGGACTTGTTTAACAAGATCATACTCTTTGGTATTCTCCATAGAAAGACGCGGAGGTGGTGGACGAATAGGATTTGGTAGAGGAAGGGAAACAGGGACAGGGGTATCCTGCTTGTTTTGTCGAGTATTATACGTGTGGGCTACTGCATGGTAGTGAGGAGCCACATGCACGTTTTTAGTTATAGACTTCACAATCTCTAAAAAGTAATTCGAACGTTGAGGATTGTTAGGAATTCCCTGAACAATGATCACAAGACAAGAAAGTGGGGGTGGATCAGGTGCCCTATGCACAATGATTTTAGGAATAGAAGAGATATTTTGAACATTAATGGACTTATCCAACATCCCCTTAGTAGGTGGGATAAGTCAATTAACAATGATTGAGTTAACATTATTGTCCACTTGAGAAATGCATGATGTAGAAATGGAAGAAATATGCTCAACATCTATCTGTGGGGGATCTAATGTGAGGTGAGGTTCTTCATCTACTGATGCTTCATCTCTAGAAGGGAGAGCATCGAAATGAAGAGTAGGTAAAGTAATGTTGAGAAAAGTATCAATGATTTCATCCTCTTGCTCCAAGATGTCCTCACAAGTAGGAGGAATCTTAGGAGAGGGATCAAAACAATAGAGTAACATAGGAAGAGCTAAGTCACTATCACATGCATCGAATGGAACATCACTTTCACGAATCCTTTGAGAAAAGTTGGAAAGTGATGTAGGAAGAGAAAAGAACATGCTGATTTAGAAAGATAGGAGAGAATTAAGAAAGGTATTACTAGATTTTGTCGAAGGCCGGGGTTCAGGGCAGTGCTCCAATTTTTTTTTTAAGGAAAGGAAACTTTTGATTTGCTTTTGAAAGAAAAATGCATGAAAAATGAGCTTTTTCAACACGTCGGGTTCACCAAAATGTGATGTAGGAAAAACTACTCAACTGAACGTATCAATCAAGGGAGCTTTCCACTAACATTACATTAGGGTTCTTTTAGCTCATATTTCACACAAAATCTATGTCTACAGAACCACTTTATGTTTTTGATTACAATTTTGGAAAATGAATGATAGTAAATAGAATTTTGAGAAATGAAGTACAGAAATGAAATAATAGAAATATAAAGAACCTGGCACCAGGTGAGTAGCCTCATTGCCTAAGATGACAGCGTGTGGCACGAACATTTGTGCTTAGTGCTGTGGTCTATACGGCATTGAAATCCAAAGTTGTGTACTTGTATGGCTTTGCATGAGTTTCAATGATCCTGTTGACAATAGATTCAATAATCAATACACAGAATTCGAAAGATAATGGAAATAGATAGAAATGCGTTTGCAATCTTGTTCGCATAACCTGTAACTTGTAGAATAGAGAAAAGAGGGTTGGGCTATATAGAGATTTGCCTTAGTCAAACCTTGTTTTTGGTATTTCTACCTCAATGACAACCAGAGATTGATATGTTGATAAATGGTGTGTGCTCTTGAATTCTAAGTGCATCTAGAATTGTGACGAGTAGTGACAAAATGAGATTTGATAAGATAATATAAATGAAATACAATTAATCTATGCAAGCAAGTGACATGCAATGATTAGGCTAAGCATGGTCAAGATCATAGTTGGAAAACTCGGCTGGGCAAAAAACTCGGCAAGCCAATTTTTGGAGAGTCAAAAAAAACTCGGAGAAATCTCGGCAAAAACTCGGCAAATTAAAAAAATTGCTAAAATTTCATTAGAAACACATTTTTTGCAAAATTCAATGACAAGACGAATCCAATGAGTCCATAAATGAGTACAAAAGTGTTTTCTATTAAATTTGATTGACTTCAATGCAAATTGATTACAAAATCGCATTCTCATGCGGAATCTTGATGGCTAAAAGCCTGATAGTCTGATACAAATTAGTAATTACAAATTACAATAGATAGCTGAAAATGAAAATAGTAAAACTAGTCTAGAAGTAAATACTAAAAGTAAACAGTAACACAACATATTACATCGTCCTCTTCCCTAATTTAGCCAAAGCTAGGGAAGAGGCAGATGCTCTAGTCCTGCGAGTGCGCGGTGGCTCTGGCTCCTCATGCTCATGAATGTCCTCCAACCCTACATCTCCTGTTGCACCCAGATCCTCCATTGCCTGTCTCTCGAAATCAAGAATTTCGTCTGCGGTAAACAATGGAGCCTGCTCATCCTGCTCTGTCCAATCATTATAAGGATCTATCTCATCCAAATCAATAGGATCCAGTGATTTGTTCTCTACCTTTTTTGTGCGCAACCGAAGGTTGTATTGCACAAAGACAAGGTCATTGAGGCGCTTTTGGGCTAGTTTGTTCCTCTTCTTCGTGTGAATGGCCTCAAACAAGCTCCAATTCCGCTCACAACTAGATGCACTACAAGGCTGGCATAGTATGCAGAGGGCAATCTTTTGGAGATGTGGGGTATTTCCACCCCAACTTTTCCACCAAGCCTCTGCAAAAAAATACTGAAGAGTTAGAAAACAAAGTCAAGACTCAAAACACATTTTATCAAATTATAAATATAAGATATTAAGAATCAAGATGCATGTATGATGTGACACAGTGACGGTGAAATAAACTTAAAGACTCTGAATTTTATACCTGGTGTCTGAATGGTTCTTCCTCGAATAGCTAGATCTGAAGAAAAGAGTTTACCCCTCGTTTCACTGTAAAGATCCAACTCTTGGACAATGAGGTCTCTCACCTCAACCATGGGTTCCATCCTCTGAATGCATGTTGTGAGCCCCTCCATAACCTCTCCATTAGGATCGGAGAAGTTCTCTGAGAAGTGAAATTGAGGGTTGAGGAAGTACGCTGTAGCATGGATGGGTTGGTGGAGTTGATTGTTCCACCTCCTATCAACAATCTCCCATATGGGATCAAATTTGAGGCTGTCCCCCATGTAATAATTTTTTATAGCCTCTTTGGTCCTATCCATGGCCTCATAAATATATCCCATGGGGTTTTGATCCCCATCTACCAAGCGAAGGACTCTAACCAGGGGCTCTGACATCTACATTACAAATACAAAAAGATTAAAAATTAAAAATTACAAATTTATAATGAAAGACTTAAATTAAGAAATAAAATACTCAATTTGAATTTAAAATCAAAGTTTTGAGGTTACCTTCACGATCTCTGTAGCTCTTTCCTCAAAGAGCTTATCAAACACTATGCTTGCAACTCTCTGTCCTTAGGCTTTTTTTTATAAGATGATTCTAGCCATGCTGGACACACAAACATTTGTTTCAAAGCATTCAATGAACCAATAATGCTTTGCAATGTCAGGAAAATCGTTGCAAACCTTGTGGCACCCGATCTCACCAACTCTTTCCCTTTCGTATATTCCCTCATCAAACTAAGAACCCAAGGGTGATTGTAGATAAATTTTGTTATGCTCCTTGCATCATCTACAATTGGTGCCACCCAATCAAGTTTGCCTATGTCCTCCAAAAGAAGGTCAAGGCAATGTGCCACACAAGGTGTCCAAAAAAGTGTAGGATGTCTATCCTCAAGCAATCTCCCAGCTGCCATGTATGCTGCTACATTATCTGTGATGACTTGCACAATATTATCTATCCCCACCTCCATGACAACTTCCTCCAACAATGTACACAATGTTTCTGCATTTTTTATTTTGTTGGAGGCATCCACTGATTTCAAAAACACAACTTGACCTTTTGAAGAAATCAAAAAATTAAGGATGGTGCGGTTTCTCCCATCCGTCCACCCATTGGAAAGAATGGTGCAGCCATGTTTCTTCCATTCTTTCTTTTGATCCTCAACTACTTGCACCACCCTTTCCATTGCATTTGTGAGCAACCTACAAAATTTTTTAAGTAAAAATTAAAATAAATACAAAATTTTATTTTTTAAACAAAAAATAACTTAACATAAATTAACTAATCACATAAAATTTAAATGATAAACTTAGCATAAAATTTAAATTGACTAATGACTAATCACTAACCTCCCACTCAAGTCTTTACGAGAAGGTGGCTTGTAGCCTTTTCCCGCAATTGTCAATACGGTAACCAAATTGTGCCAATAGGGACTACTCGCCACATTGAATGCAATGTTATTGAAATACCAAAAGTCTGCATATGCCATGTCGGCATGTTGATGCACCTCCCTATTCCACCCTGTAGCCTCCAATGATGTCTGTGCTCCTGGTGTGTTTCTTGGCACAAAAAAACTATGTGGTGAGCGTGAAGATGTAGACCCCGACGGTGGCATTCTACTCGAAGTAGAGGAAATGGGGGGCCTAGGGGCCGATTTGCCACGAATGCGTGGACCACAAAGAGAGCCCACAATGTTAACATAAGCTCCACTCATCTCCTCATCTGATTCAGACTCTATGTCCACTTGCATTTGCTTATGACCATGTCCACCGGAACTAGCTATGCTTGCTGCTATGGCTGCCTTTGTCCTCTCCCTTTGCAATTTTCTTTCTTCCGCAGCTGCAAGTAAGGCAAGCATCTCCCTTTTTATCTCTTCTGTGGTGTTAAGACAACCCTTGTAATCATGACAAGCAATGCCTGCAAGATGGTATTTGAGGCGATTTATGCCTCCATGTAATACCCTCATACATCTACCGCAAACAACTGTTCCAGGATTCGGTCCTCTCACAGCATACTTCCATGTTGGGTCTCTAGCTCCTGGAGGACGAGTGCCTGGAACCCATGATGATGTTTGTGCCATGGATGGGGTGCCGGTGGAGTTTGACGCTGAACTTGAAGCCATTATAGTGCGAATTTAATCTACACATACAAAAAAAATGTACAACATATTAGGTTTTTAATAAAAAAAAAATCTCTCTAAAATTGATTTAAATTGATACTCATACAAATGTGTTTCAATTATTAAATTAGTCAATAAATTAACTAATCTAAACAACAAAATAGATTTACAATAAAAAAATGAACCTAGGTTTAAAAATTTCAAAAAACAGCGAAAATCATGAAAAAAATCAGAAAAAATCCACAAAAAATAGTGAAGAATCTTGTTTTTTGGAATCTAAATGCAAAAATGAAGCTTCTTTTTGCTCTATGAAGATTTTGTTTTCAATTTGGATTCAATATTTTACAACAAGAACCAAAAAAAATGATTAAACAAAAAGAAAAATGGAAAAACAAAAACTTACCTGGGATTCAAATTTGCCTTCAAAATCCGCAAAAAATGGCATTTGAATCCAATCTTCTCGATGCCACAATGTTGCAAATGAACTATTTTTGCTTGGAGGGGGGTTTTTTGCTATGTAGAGCTTCAAAAACCTAAAATCTGATTAAGATTTACCTTTTCTGGCCGCGGAAATGACTTATACCTCTGCCCGCAAGTCTTTTGTACGGACTCGGCGAGTTTTTGTAAAAAACTCGCCAAAAACTCGGTGAAAACTCGGCTCTGAATCGGAAAAACTCGCCCAGGAAGACTCTGTGAGTTAAAGTCAAGTTGACTCGTTTGAAAAAAAAACTCGCGAGTTTTTGGTGAGTCTGCCAACTATGGTCAAGATAATAGAGCAATGGAAAGTGTTGATTTTAGCAATGGTTTGTAGTGAGAGAAGATCGATTCATAAATTTGGCAGAGCTTCGCTATGAAAGAAGATCCATCCTTTGACTGATAACTCAAAGGATTTTTTATAGAAGAGGAAGGAGAGAAAAAAGCTAGGAAAAGAGTTGTTTGGGCACGGATAGACATGTAGGAAATCTCAGAATGCTGTGCATGCAAAACACACCTTCTAAAATGGTTGACGAATTGAAAGACACTATGGGGATGTCATGTCCCCATTTCTGGCATGATCACCAAACAGGAGATTGAGTTAGCCTATCCTCATTCCTATAGGTTAATTCATCAAAACAAGGGAATATTCTAGTTGAGCTAAGGCCTAGAAAAGATAATGTGATTCAGAGGTTTGGAGAATGGAACATTGATTTACAAGGCTCAGCAAATTACATTGGCAAAGGTGGAAAAATTGAATTAATGCAATTTTGCATTAATTATCAAAGGAAAATAATTAAATAATAATATTTTATTATTATTTAATGCTAGTGGCCAAGGAAGGAGAAAATTAGAAAATAAATTAGATAATATTATTTTAATATTATTTAATTTGAGTGCTCACATGAGAAGAGGGAAAAAAGAAATAAAAAAATATATTAGCTTGGATTTTTGTGCTCACCTTGGGTGAAGGAAAAATAAAAAAATAAAATAAAATTATATTTGATTTTGGGCGCTCACCTTGGGTGAAGGAAAAATAAAAAAAATAAAAAAAATTATATTTGATTTTGGGTGCTCAACCTTGGAGGAAGAAAATCAAAAATAATAAAATAATATTTGTTTATTTGGATGGCCATATTGGAGAAACAAAAATAAATAATTTATTGGCCGACTTGGAGGGAAAAGTAATTCAAATCTTTAATTTGAATTTGTCGGTCTATTTCGAAGGAGAAAGAAGATCCAAGTATAAATAAAGGTTGACGGAGCTCATTCCGACATCACGAACATTTTGACAACTTTGGCATTTTGCTTGGCAATTGTATTGCAGGTACTTCCAAGGATGAAAACCCTTGTGGAGGTGGTGTGTTGGACGAAAACCCAATCACATCTTGGAGGTGGATTCATATGGAGTTCAGATTTGCACTTCATTGAAGACTTGAAGATTTGTTTGAGCACCATTGATACATCATTTGAAGATTTGGTCGGAGACCATTGTTGGAGATTTGAAGCTTGAAGATTCTTTGCATATCATTGAAGACCTTGAAGATCCATAACACTACTTGAGCACCGATTTAGGAGGAAGATCATACTTGCTTGTGGAGCGACTTGCTTGGAGGAGGGCGTTGGCTGTTTGATGCTATTTCCTTGCAGATTTCAACATCATCTAACCCTAGCCACCGCCATTTTAAGGAGTATTCATCATTGTGATAGCAACGATTTTTTAGTTAAGAGGGTCCATTTGGGTTTTGTGTTGTAATTGAAGGTTGGATTCATCATTGGATTGGCCGATCTGCAGTTCCTAAGGCAGCGAACATCATTGAAGGATCAGCAATCTGCATAAGGACTATTTTGAAGACAATATTAGTGGCAGTTTGCATTCATTACCATCCTCATAGTGACAGCGATCAGATTTGGAGGCCAGCGATCAACATTCTAGGGTTTTGCATCAACAATTGGTCATCATTTGAAGACTTGTCCATATCAGATCTGAGTTGCATTGTGATTGGTATGTTGCTCTGATTTACTTCGACTTTACCTCTGATATTGTAACAGCAGCCCACACTGTGTTTAAGGCTGCCATAGAGCTTGGCATTTTGGTGTAATTGGAGGCATTGAAGGACTGATTTATATAACAGCAAGATCTGATTTTGTTTTCCCTTCTATTGTCATCATTGTGATGTGTATTTCATGTTGTAATTCACATTGATAAGGCTGCCAATATCTATTTTGTTCTATCATCAAATTTGCATATGTTAGTACATTTTTCATGCTTGAAGAAGTCATAATTGAAGGTGCAGAAATAAATTCAGTATACAGTCCTAGGGCTTCATTGGGAAAATTGCAAATTCAGAAATTTTGTCTCAAACCCTAGAACGGGACATGACTTCGCGCAGATGTCCGAGCCTAACGCTCCTGTTCGTGCAATTTCAGTTTCTAGAAGGTCCAGATCACTTGGGGCATTGTCAGTGTTGGGAATTAAGGTGTCTCAACCTTTGCAAGTTTCTAATGTTGTATTTATTTATTTTTGCCTACTATTGTAATTTTCTATGTAAATCTTATTTTGTCACTTTGTGGGAATTGGCACGGTGATGTGTCATCCTACATGGAAGGTGATTAGATGTATGTTTTGTCCTCAGTCCTCATATGAGGAGGTAGGCGTCCCATGTTGACTTGACATAGTTTTGCCATGTGTTGGCGCCTTGTGGTCATGTGTCATGAGTTATGATAGATTTTATGACATGTAAGAGTTGAAATGACAGGTGTGACAAGCTATTAGTATGTGATCATTGATGATGCTGCAGGGCTGCGGGTACATGCAATAAGGTAAATTTTGGTGACTTTGTTAGTTGTGGTTTACCTCCAAAATAATTAATGGGGGAGTGCAGGGGGGTGGAGCCCCTCCTGCAGGGCCTGGGGGTAGAGCCCACAGTAGGGGTCTGGGGGCAGAGCCCACAACGGGGGTTGCTGGGGGTAGCACCCTCGAAGCAAAAAATGCCCTATATTTAATAAAGGTGTCGACAGTTAATTTGTTATTTGCCAACATGAAAAACCGACATTGGATAACTGCCAAAGAGGCTTGATAAATAAGTGGCTGGAGAATGTGAAAAGTCATGGGATGCGAATGAGAATCGACATTTGTGTACTCCTAGAAGAGCTTGCATTGCAAATGTGTTGTAATCATCTTTTGATTTGATAATACATTGTGTAGGTTTTGGAGTGTGGAATTTTTTACCTGAAAGGGTTTTTCCCATGTATATCTTGTGTTGTGAGCATTATACTCGTTTTTGATGTGTTATTACCTTTTTGTTAATGTGCATCTAATAACTTGTAAATAGAAAAGATTAAAATTTGCATAACTTTCCTCATTAGATTAGTGTAGGAAGTTGTTTCCGCTTACCTTGCTTCCTTTCAGCTAGGGTTAAGGCACTTTTATGGTTTTTGGCTAGGAAAAGTAGAAAGGGGTTAACATAGAGATTGGGAGGTATCTATGCAGAGTAAAGGCAAGGTTAAGGGAGGGATACTAAAGCGAGTGCCAAATAAAGCGTGAAATTGTGGGCAAACATAATTTACGACGCTACATAATTGTTGCTGAAGTGTGGGAAAAGATGAGAGAATTGTCCAAAAGATTGTAAGATTTGGCAAAACTGCACCTATGTCCTCTAAGCATAGAAAATAAAAATAATATGCAAAAACCTGCATAATGATAAGAGTACATCAACACAACATAATAGTGGTACTACTATAAAGAAATAGTATGATAATAAGATGAATTCTAAGTATAATTAAATAATAGAATTCCTGCTGACATCCCTGTGAGGATGGCAGCACAACCGTGCCTATGTCCTCTGTGCATAGAAAATAAAAACAATAGGCAATAACCTGCACAATGACAGAGTACATCAACACAAATGTAATAGAGGTACTAGTATAAAGTAGTATGATAATAAGATGAATTCTAACTATAATTAAATAACTTGATGCTCAAATTGTTGATAAGTGCAAAAGGCCTTATGATGGATCCAAATATCACAATCTCAACATTTGTGTCTGGGATAAAGAGAAAAGGGGTGGCTGTCTCAGGGCTTGCCAAAGTTGTCAAGCTCTTATTTTGGTCTCTCGACCTCCATGGGAAGACAAAAATATTTTGGTATATGTGTGTGCACTTAAATTTGTGACTACGTGAAATATCCCAACTAGGGTTTTATCCAAAATTTCTGATTTTTCAATTTTCAATTCCAAAACCCTATATCTGAATTCTGATTTTTTGTTTCAGATCTAAACACACACTTATCTCATCCACTTATCATACCAATTACATCATAATCAACATGCCAAAATATGCAAATCAAACCCTAGTTGAATTACACAATGAATTAGACAAGATCCACACTAGGTAGATGGCAAAATGATGGATAAACCAAATCAAACTACTGCTGCTATGAAATCAGATTGTTCAATGATCAATTACATCAAATTCAGGGCTCTATCATAGCCAAGATACATCCACAAACTGCTGCTACAAATTCAGATATGAATGATGGTTTACAACATACCAATTTAGATGACAAAGAGCCAAACAAGATGGGATGACCTCCTCCAAATGGATCTGCAAACAATAGTGAAGACAAAGGCAACCCAAAGCTATTAAAGACCTTCCACAAGGCAGCGCTCTCAGCTGATGATGAATGGCAAGGAAAATGGCAGCGATTAGGGTTTGTTCACTCAACAATGGTGAGATCGGCCTCTAAGGGTGGCGCTCAATTCAGATCTGCAACAACTGCCTTAAAATCTTCCAATTAAGCTTGTTCAAATCTGATTTATACTCTGAATTTCTCCTCCAAAATCGGCACTCAATGTCGACATATATCCTTATGCTGATCGTCCCTCTAATAGAATGGCAAACTATCCTTTACGCTGATCGGCCTCTTCCACAACAAGTCTGATCTGAAATCTGAGTTGAAATCGGGCTGCAACTCCCTTCAATTGTGGCGCTCTAGATGATACAATCTTCTCTACAAGTTGGCGCTCAAACATAGGATCATAAACTACACAAATCAGAGAACAACTCCTCAAGGTGGCGCTCAAAGAAAGGCAAGAGACTCTTCAACAATTCGGCGCTCAACTTGATGATGATGATCCTCATAAATGTCTGATCCAAATCTGCAAGGAAAGATATAGCCTAAATGCTCAACAATCCTCCGAATTCTTCAATGAAATGCAAGTGTGAACTCCGTATGAATCCACCTCCATGATGCAATTGGGTTTTTGTCCAATTCAACCTTCTTCCACAAGGGTTTTCGTCCTTGGAAAGACCTGCAATAAAATTGCCAATACAAAATACCAAAGATGCCAAAAGTTCTAGATCCTGAATGAATCTCCAAAGTCCTCTTATACTTGAGTGTCCTTTTTCCTCCAAAGTTGGCCGACCAACTCTAGGTGCCTAATTTTGAAATTCAAATTAAAGATTTGAATTACTTTTCTCCAAGTCAGCCAAAAAAACAATATTTTATTTATTTTCCTTTCTCCCAAGTGGCCACCCAAAATTAAAATATTTATTTTCCTCTATTTTGAGTGCTCCAAAAATATTTTTTTATTTTCTTTTTTGTCAACCTTCACCTCCAAGTGGGTCACACTTCTCAAAGGCAAATAATAATATTTTGTTTATTTTCACCTCTATGAATGGGTTGTCCCTTTTCAAAAGAATTATTTTATTATTTGTGGCTTTCAATAATTAATGTAAAAATACATTAATCCATCTTCCACATTCGCCAAGTCTAGGAAAATTAGCTAAGCCTCATAAAAACAACTTTCCAAATTTCCATAGCTCAACCACTGCATTCCCTCAATTCACAAATTAGCCTATAGGAATGAGGATAGGCTAACTCAAACTCTTGTTAGGTGATCATGTTGGAAATGGGGACATTACACTATGGTTAGTAAAATGTAAATATGTGTGAACTATGCCGTGCTTTTTAGAAATAAAAGAAATGGGAAACTCCAAGTGAGGTGCCAAATGTAATTAAGATAACATTTGCTGAATGTAACAATACAATGAAAAACAAAATGAAAAAGATGAAAAAAGAATGATACCTTAAGTCAAGAGAGGACTCGAAGGGAGATTTTACTTATGCTATTATTATTTATAAAAGGATTTTGAATATTGTATGAAGTAAGAGAGAGAACCCTAAGCCAAAAGGGGGCTTCAAAGGGAACCCTTCACAATATGCTTATTTGGAGAAGAAATATAGACACCCACAAGGAAAGAGCCTCCTCGAATCAAAATAGACTGAAGAGGGAGGAATCCTATGAATGGAAGAAAGAAAAGAAATACAAATGAAGGAGCCCAAGAAGGGAGATTCTACTTCACTTGCTTCTCTCAAAAAGAGGAGGAAGAAGATTTCATTAGTTACTCTTATAATTTTTAAAATGTAAAATACATGTAAATGATAAAAACCCACAAAACATGAAGAAGAGAATAATCATTTCAATGGCTCGGAAATATGATAATAAAAAAAGAGATAAAATTACATCATAGAAACCCAAAATAAAATCAAAGTAGGCTATACCAAGTGAATCCCCAAAATGGATATTTCTTGAAGATTGGGATTCTTGCCAATGTAGATGATTTTGTTGCTTGAAGCTCTTCAAGAGTGTGTCAAAGTAGGAATCAAAGTAGAATTTTCACCAAAGAGCCAACCAATATCTTCAAGAGTGTTGTAGCATATGATATGGGAGTCAAATCATTGATCAAGAGAGCATGAGAAGGATAGGTAGAGTGAGCTTAGCAATTGTTCTAAAAAAATCTAGTATGCAACGATGGAAGAAAACAATGACTATTGAGAGCTTCAAAATTTTGGAACCCTTTCTAGGAACTTGAACTTTTGATTTAAAGAGAGCATTTGAGTTGTAGAGGAAATGGTGCCAAGGGGAGAACCAATGAGAAAACACCTTGGGAAGTTGCGATATTAAATCATGTCTAATAGATAAATTCAGGGGTCGTCAGAATATTGTTGTGACTCTTTTTTGTATTTTTTGGTTTGATACAGGATGCTAGTGTGGTTGCGCTAGAGTCCTTAATCTGAGATATTTGGAATTGCTTCTGAAGTGTGGGGAAAGATGAGAGAATCGTCCAGAAGATTGTAAGTTTTGTTAGAACTATGCCTATGTCCTCTGTGCATAGAAAATAAAAACAATAGGCAATAACCTGCACAATGACAGACTACATCAACGCAAGCGTAATAGTGGTACTAGTATAAAGAAATAGTATGATAATAAGATGAATTCTAACTATAATTAAATAACAGAATTTCTGCTAACGTGCCTGTGGGGATGTCAGCACAACTGTGCCTATGTCCTCTATGCATAAAAAATAAAAACAAAAGGCAATAACCTGCACAATAACAGAATACATCAACACAAGCGTAATAGAGGTACTAGTAAAAAGAAATAGTATGATAATAAGTTGAATTCTAACTATAATTAAATAACTTGATGCTCAAATTGTTGATAAGTGAGAAAGGCCTTATGCTGAATCCAAATATCATGATCTCAAAATCTGTGTCTGGAATAAAGAGAAAGGGGTGGCTGCATTGGAGCTTGCGAAAGTGGTCAAGCTCTTATTTTGGTCTCTCGACCTCCATGGGAAGCCAAGAATATTTTGGTATATGTTTGTGCACTTAAATTCGTTACTATGGTTAGTAAAAAGTAAAATATGTGTGAACTATGCTATGTGTTTTTAGGAATATGTAATGCCCCCATTTTCGGAGTGATCACTACCGGAGGATTGGAGGGACTTGTCTACACACTCAGGAGGATTTGGAGGGCGCATTGAGATTTAAAGGTATTCTCCTAATGTTGATGACATGATTCTTTCATTTACTATCATAATTCTACCTTGGAGCGAGCCACTTGGAGGAGTCACAAATATGGAGAATTGTTATTGAGTGTGGAGACTTGTCATAATGCCACTTTGATGTATGGATAAGTGATATAATGTTTTCATTCACGCCAAGAGAAGTATAAGTTTGAGGGAGCCTTGTATACACCTTCATTCATGGATAAGTTCAAGGTCTCATTGCACACATCATCTTATGGAGGGTCATTCGAGGATGGAGCGCCTAATGAAGAAAACCATTGGCAATATTCTATTTATCCTAGGCGCTGCTTGAAGGAGAAATAAAAGTTAATAAAATCATATCTTTAATTTAATTCTTGTTGGGCGCCAAGATACACTAATGATGGTCGGCCCTCTTGGAGGGAAAAGGTGCATTCAAAAATAAATATCACACTTCCTAGGTCGGCCATAATAGAGGGAGGCAAGTTGTGTATATATACAAGGTCGATGGAGACATTGCAAAGCATCATTCACTCATTCATTGATACACTCTTGGGAGTTTATCTCTTGGAGAGGATTTTGGGACGAAAACCTCAAGCATCCTAGGAGGAGTTGGATGAAAACTTAGCTCATCCATTGAAGGATTCCGTGATGGGGATCTACTTTTGCTTCATTGCTTCTAGGGCAGATTTCTATATCAGGTTTGGAGATCATGATTGAGGACTTCTCTTGGCTGTGGCATTGTGCATATTGACTAGGATTCATCCTAGGGTTTGAGCGCTACCCCTTGGAGGAGTGACATGCATTGGGAGGCGAATTTGTGGAGATAGTGCTGATTAGGGTTGGAGTTAGAGCAGATTTCTGTAGCAGCAGAGTTGCAGATCCTATTCACCCATTTTAGAGGACTTCTTGTTGGTGGTTTGGTTGTCATTGTTTAGGGTTTTAACCCTACTTGTGGAATGCCATCACTTGGAGGTCATTTTGTCCATGTTTTGGTATGTAAAACCTTATGGTTTATATCTGATTTGTAGCTGGGCATGTTTGGCTCATGTGCCCTAGCCATTTGATGTACTTGATGACTTCATAAGTTCTGATTTATAGCAGCAGACTTCTACATTTATTTTCAGTCATTGTGGTTGTGGAATTGAAGTGGTTTTATTGTGCATTTCATTGTGAAATTGAAGTATGTTATTGGCAATCATGTTGGCAATGTTCATATGATGATTTAATATGATTTATGGGCTGTTATAAGTGTATGATTAAGTCTGATTTGAAAAGCAGAGATTCAGAAAATTAGGGTTTAAACAGAAAATCAGAAATCAAAAGTTAGGAAAGCCTGGAAATCCAAACTTGAAGAAAATATCCCCATTTGGGATATTACAAAATAAAAGAAATGGGAAATCCATGTGAGGTGTTAAATGTAACTAAGATAACTTTTGTCGAATGTAATAATACAATGGAGAACAAAATGAAAAAGATGCAGAAAGAATGATACCCCTAGTCAAGAGAGGACTCGAAGGGAGATTTTCCTTATGCTATTATTATTTATAAAAAGATTTTGAATATTGTATGAAGTAGGAGAGAGAACCCTAAGCCAAAAGGGAGCTTCAAAGGTAACCCTTCAAAGTATGTTTATTTGGAGAAGAAATATAGGCACCCACAAGGAAAGAGCCTCCTCGAATCAAAATAGACTCAAGAGGGAGGAATCCTGGGAATGGAAAAAAGAGAGAAAAGAAATACAAATGAAGGAGCCCAAGAAGGGAGCTTCTACTTCACTTGCTTCTCTCAAATAGAGGAAGAAAATTTCATTAGTTACTCTTATAATTTGTAAAATGTAAAATACATGTAAATGATAAAAACCCACAAAATATGAAGAAGAGGACAATCACTTCAATGGCTTCTTGATGAAAATATGATAATAAAAAAAGAGATAAAATTACATCATAGAAACCTGAAATAAAATCAAAGTAGGCTATACCAAGTGAATCCCCAAAATGTGTATTTCTTGAAGATTGTGATTCTTGCCAATGTAGATGATTTTGATGCTTGAAGCTCTTCAAGAGTGTGTCAAAGTAGTAATCAATGTAGAATTTTCACCAAAGAGCCAACCAATATCTTCAGGAGTGTTGTAGCATATGATATGGGAGTCAAATCTTTGATCAAGAGAGCATGAGAAGGATAGGTAGACTGAGCTTAGCAATTGTTTTAAAAAAAACTTAGTATGCAACAATGGAAGAAAACAGTGACTATTGAGAGCTTGGAAATTTTGGAACCCTTTCTAGGAACTTGAATTCTTGATTTAAAGAGATAGCATTTGAATTGGAGAGGAAATGGTGCCAAGGGGAGTACCAATAAGAAAACACCTTGGGAAGTCACGATATTAAATCACGTCTAATAGATAAATTCACGGGTTGTTAGAATATTGTTGTGACTCTTTTTTTGTCTTTTTTTGTTTGATATGGGATGCTAGCATAGTCGCGCTAGAGTCCTTAATCTGAGTTTTTGGAATTGCTGCTGAAGTGTGGGAAAAGACGAGAGAATTGGCCAGAAGATTGTAAGATTTGGTAGAATCATAGGTTTAACTCAATTTGGCTTCTTTTGGATTGGTTGTAATGTTGATGCATTTGGCTGAATGCAGTCTAAAACATGCTGTGGGAGTGCACACTAAGTTGAGCGCAACTTATAATGTGGAAGTTGCAGCAGGTATACAATTTCCAACACAACAAATATATTTATGATGTTGGGATGCCTTATTGCAGTTTTAAACAAATCATAGGGCCACCAACTTCCTAAATATTCTTGCTTAAAATTTTTAAACATCAACTGCTCTTATAAAATTCATGGGACCACTTAATTATAAAAAACTCCTAAATTTTCTCAGCAGCCCCTCCATGGGACCATAGCCTAGGATTAGAATAACCATGGAAAGATTAATTCTAATAGACAAACCAGGTTGTTTGTGGAGCATGCAAATAATATTTTTGCAGATTTAAAGTTGGGTGATAGGAAACTGAGTGATGTTTTCTAATTGTGGTAAATGCTTCTGCATTGTGGTGTCTAGAATAATCATAATACTAATTTCAAAAATACTCTGATAAAAGTCATGACAATAATTCCTGCAATTTCTGAAGCTTTGGGTTAACTTTGTGCTGGTAGTGTAATCTGTTTTGGAATTATATTTATAGTTGCACTTAAAAAAATTTCTTTACTCTTGTACTTGCACACAGGGAAGTTGAAGAGCTCGCTGATATTGATTGGGATGGGCTTGGGTTTGGGCTCCGACAAACTGATTATATGTACATCATGAAATGTACAAAAGATGGAGAATTTTATGGAGAACTCCAGCCTTTCGGTACTGTTGAGCTTAGCCCATCAGCAGGTGTCTTAAATTATGGCCAGGTTTGTGAAGCTTTGTGCCTCTGTAACATATAGTTTGTACGTTATACTGGATATCATGAACTTTTGCCTTGTCTTTTTGGTCTTAGCACATGGGGGTTGAGACATCAAATCTTCTGTTCTTTAATAATAGAAAAAAAGATAAAAAAAATAAAAATTGAAAGCAACATGAAACTGGGGAAACACAAAAAAAAAAACCAAATTCAGGAAAAGATTATTTTATTACTAATCTGAGGCAGGCTATTTTACAATGACTGCTTCTGCAGAAAAAACTAGGTGCCAAACCAATCAGGCCAAAAAGATATACATTTGCAAAAATGTAAGAACCCTGTCTAGATATGAACTGAAAATTTGCTTGCTGGCCTGAATTTTCTGATTTGTTTTCTTGAAGTTTTTTGTAGGGTTTTGATGTTTTAATTTCACCAATGTGTTTGATATGATATGTAGATTGAAAGGTTGCAATATGACATTCATATAATATCAAAATAATATTGAAATGAAGCAAAACAACTCACATAAATCCAAAAATCAAGAACAACATACCCAGATGAAATCTTGGCCACTTTATTGAAAAGATGTTGGCTGATTACAACTGATGAAGGTCTAATTTTTATATCAGAATTACATAAGCATGCATATATGATAAAATCATGAACAAATCATCCAACAATGGTACAACAATGATGCAACGATGTCCTCCAATGCTGGCCGCCTTAGAAAGGATCAATCCGGATAAAGGATCAATCCGGGTGAATAATTGAAGCCAAAACCAAGATGAAGGGACTGATTTGCTAACGGCAGGTGCTGATATGAAATCTGAAGCACAAACCCTCACAAAAAAATGCTGGAAATTCCACCAAACCCTAGCCCAATAATGCCAAATTGAAGCGGTAGCTTCCTATGATGAAATATGACAGACCCACATCAAAACATGGCTGGAAATGCACCAATCTGAGGTTTGATATGAAGTTACAGTGATCTGATATGAATTTCTGATTGCAAAATATTTGATTTCACCTCTAATGAAGCCTCTAAAAGATGTAAAATTATCAACACAACATGGCCATGAATCCAAATAGTGAAATCATCCTCCAATTACCTTCAAATCTGAATGTGAATGCCTCAAATATGCTAGCTGAACATAGAATCTCCATTGAAACCCTAGTTGATTTGAAGCCTTTATCTCCTCAAAAACCTGCAATATGCTCAATAATGGATTCTAGATGAATCCATCTCTCATAGTGGGATGGGTTTTCGTCCAAACCACTCTAATCCAAGGTTTTTTGTCCTTAGATAATGCTGAAACTCTGTTACAACTAAGAGAAATTCTCCAAATAGTGAAAGAGCCAAATGAGTCAATGATATGAAAAACACTCTAAATGACCTCCTTTTAACCTCTTCACCTTGGGCGCCCAATTGTGATAAAATATAATATTTTTTCAAGTCCATAGCCGACATCAAACAACCTCAAATATTTTTAATTTATTTTTCTCCAAGAAGGTGGTGGCTAGGAGAGAGAAAATAATAAAAAATATTATTATTATTATTTTTGCCTTTTTCCTCATGAGCGCCGATTTTGAGGAAATTATTGTAATATTTTAATAATAAAATATTATAATTTAATCTTCACCTCCAATATTTCATTTTTTCCATTTTTTTCTACTTTTTCCGTTCTCCCACTGGGTTGTTTTTCCTCTTGGCATAATATTTTAATATTTTTGGCTTTTCAATAATTAGCATAAAAATACCACAAGCCAAAATACAACTTCGTTTCATCAAGCAAAATTAGTTGAGCCATTATAATTCATCATTCCATTTTCCAATCCTTCAACATCCAATCTCAACCAAGACAATTCCCTTACCAAGTGAATTAGCCTACGGGAATGTGAATAGGCTAACATACTCCTCGTAAGGTGATCACTCCGGAAATGGGGACATTACAAAAAAATAGTCTATACCATAATAAAGACCAAAAAACATGTCTTCACCAGTTACCTTGGCCATGAGCTTTTCCTTATGGCTCGTAGGATAATTCATATTTTGAAATTTATGAAATGCAATCCTAATACTTTAACTAACATAGTTTCATTAATTTTATGTCATATTCATGAATGAAATTTTTAATGAATTATCTTTCCCCAATTTGAACATTACAAGTTTGTAGGGTTTTTGGTTGTTTGGGAACACCTATACATGCTATTATGGCCATTGTTTTTTCTTTTTCGTCTTCTTTGCCATGTTATAGTTCAAAACCTATCAACCATGGTGTTTTCTGAAAGAAAGCAATGTTTTGATCTTTGCAAATCATATAAGCGTTGGTACTACTGACCTTTCCTTCCATCCAAAGAAATCAATAGCTGAATAACTTGCCAATTGCCATGAGGTTTGTGGTTTCCTTACCTTGTACTCAGAACTTGCACAGAGGTATGACCCCAATAAAGAGCTGCTCTCGTGGTGGAGTGGTACTGTTTCCGTAGAGGATGCAATGGTCTCCATTGCTTCACCCCCTGGTTCCTTTATGTAATGTCCCCAATTTATGGAGTATTCAAGGAAGAAGAATTTCAAATATTTAATTTGAAATGGGCATCAAAATCATCTATGTTTGAGTCGGCTCCCTTAAAGGAAAACATAATTCAAATTTTGTTTTGGCGCCCAACTTAATAACTTTAGGTTGGCCAAAGAGTAGAAGATGTGAGTTGGCCCAAAACTGAGACAAGGTGGTCGGCCTAAGTGAAACACTTCCCTAGGTCGGCCTAAACTTGAATTACGTCCTGAGCGCCAATCTCTTATGTAATTTGGTCATTTTGATGGATAAAGTCGGCCAAGAAGAATTTTAAATTGTGGTTTTTAAAATTGAGCACCAAATTCTAATAAGGTCGGCTTTGTGAAGGATTAAACTAATAATTTTGATGCTGGTCGGCCAGCAAGAGGAAAAAGGGTGAAAGCAATTATAAATAAGAGGATTTGGACATCATTTCAATCATCTT
This sequence comes from Cunninghamia lanceolata, assembly GCA_027924645.1. Classification (NCBI taxonomy): domain Eukaryota; kingdom Viridiplantae; phylum Streptophyta; class Pinopsida; order Cupressales; family Cupressaceae; genus Cunninghamia; species Cunninghamia lanceolata. Next base: position 11,822,736 of record BSBN01000389.1, read on the forward strand.
TTGGCATGTCAACTTTTCATTTGGTCTGCAATCTACTTGCATTCTATTCCAAGGACGAAAACTCTTGCAAATAAAGGTGTGTTGGACGAAAACCCAACTACATCTAGGAGGTGAATTCATACGGAGTTCACATTTGCACTTCATTGGAGATTTTGGAGATTTGCTTGGACACCATTGAGATATCATTTGAGGATTTGGTCGGAGACCATTGTTAAAGATTCATTGAAGAGCTTGATTGAAGTTTCTTTTCATTGCTTGAAGATTTGAAAGCTTTCATTTGCACATCCTTGACAATATCACATTGAGCACAGATTTTGTAGAGGTCTCATCATTTGCCTTGAGCGCACCATTTGGGAGCAATAACACATCAGATTCGTGGCTGTTTGATAGCATATCTACAGAACAGCAGACTTCTACCCTAGTCACCATCATATTGGAGTGGTGTCATCATTTGGGAGGCAGCGATTTCTGGCTGTAGGAGTTTGGCTAAGTGTTGGGACTGTATTTGGTCCTTTGGGCATCATTTTTACCACTCTAAGGAGGTGCGATCTGTTTCAGACCAGTATTGTGGATGTCCCATGAGCAGCGATCAGCTTGTGTGGTTCGCTACAACATCTCATGCACATCGTTTGATCACCCATATAGTAGCGATCAGCTGGAGAGATCAGCAATCAGAGATAAGGAGTTTATATCAGCATTCTGCCATCATTTGAAGACTCTTCACAATCAGATCTGAGTGCAGAAGTTCAGCCTCTTTGCATTGTAAATTGGTCATCATAATTGGTATGTTACATGACACATTAGTTTCTGTTCTGCATCAACAGTGATACTTATGTTGTAAGGCTGATTTGGTGGCTAGTCTCCATTTTAATTCCATTCTACGATATTCATTTTTGGATCAGCAGTCCTTTATATAGTTTTGCATATTTGATCATGTATTTTGTATTGTAATAAGGCTGCCAAACTGTAGTTTGTTCTATTATCAATTTGCATTTTGTTAGTTCCTTGTTCATGCTTGGTGAAGACATTTTGTAAAGAGCAGAAATAAATCAGATTTCAGTAGACCTAGGGTTTTAGTTGAAATTGCAAGATTCAGAAAATTGCTTCAAAAACCTAGAATGGAACATTACAGTGGTATCAGAGCTTTGATCTTTCTAGTTTGGAGGGTATATTGGGTATTGACGAAAGCCAAGTCTTATCCAATAGCATTCTTTTGCATAAGATTTGAAGTTAGATCCACCTTCATTGGGTTGAGATTTGACTCGATCTTATCTAGATGTAATGTGTGAAAAGATTGACCTAGTCGGGAGTTGTGAATCATGGGTTCCAAGGTTGTGTCGTTATTAGCTGATGAGTTGGCTACCATATGTGATGAGTATGATGCACTTCCGAGCAACATCAAAGAACGTTTAAACTTCAGTTTGTATATGGAGCATAGAAGGGATACATCAAGGCCTAAAATTAAGGAGAAGATTGCCTTTCAAGACAATCTAGGCACTTTATTGGTTCATCCACATCTACAAGTGAAGAAGTTGTGAGATAGAAGCTTCATAGAGCAGGTAGTAGACTTGAAAATCTATCCCAGTCAAAAGATGCACTACTCAACACTTTGGAGGAAGTAGAGGGATGTCTTCACATGTTGATCAGTCATCTTCTAGGGAAATGCGAGCAACTTTGACTCCTACAATATCTTTTTTGGGTAAGCAAAGGTTGTTAAGACATAATGATAGGGATGTGAGACTTCTTGTTACTTCATGTTTGAGCAAAATCATGCAGATCTCGACACCTATAGCTCCTTACAATGATAACACATTGAAAGAGGTATTTCAGCTGGTGGTGGATAATTTCCAGGGTCTTGATGACATCACATGTTCACACTTTCTTAGAAGGGTTGCTATACTTGAAATATTTGCAAAGGTCAGATTGCATACTATCATGTTGGATTTGGGATTGAATAAATTGATCAACATAATGTTTCTCCATTTCTTTGCTGTGATTAGAAAAGAACATATTGACGATGTTGTTGCATCCATGCACACCATCATGACTTTGACTATCGATGAGAGTGATGTGCCACAATTACTTCTATCTAATCTTCTGGCTAACAAGAAGAAGGATGACCATGTCAAAAGAGACTTAGCTAGAAGAGTGATTGTTCAGTGTAAGAAGCTGAGACCTTTCTTGGTTAATGAGTTGGTGGATGAAGAGGAGTTCATAACAGAACATGTGGAGGAAGAGGAATCACTTGACCATGATTTGCATTGCAGCCCTAAGGAAGATGTAGACACAAGTTCGTTCCAGCCCTATGAGGACATAGTTGAAGAAGGTTTATCTATCAAGGCTACAAGTGAGGAGCACATTGAAGAGCACCTGACACTTCAAGATGTGTACAAGGTTGAAGAAGAATCATCTGTTGAAGCTACAGATGAAGAGCACCTGAAGATTGAAGAGGATGCCGCATTGGAGATTGTCAAACCAGCCATCTTAGATCAGCTACAAGAGGATTTGAGTTCTTGTGATGTTCCATTGATTGAGCCTAGCATTTTTTCATCACCTTTACATCAATTTGATTTGGAATCAAGTTATGGTATGGATGTCTTTGAGTGGGATGTTGCTCATACCTATGAGAACAATACAGAAAATTCAGTATGTGGTGAACAAAATGAAGTGGATAAGATTGATTTGACATTGCAAGACACAGAGGATCATTTGGTGGTTAAAGAGGATACAACATTGCATACCCTTTCTGGATCACAAGGTCATGATGTAGAAGACTCTACTCACTACTTTGGTGGTGACCTTCTGATGGAGTATGATGGTCTAACTTTTACACATAGGTATCATGAAGCAGAGGCCATTGAGGAAGCTGATTGGGAGGAGTATGTTTTCATGGATCAATCAGAAAATGCATTTCAAGATGATGATTCAGAGGCGTGTAGTTTGAAGGATCAACTGAAAGTTATAGAGGACATGATTGTTGCGGCCCTTGTACATTTTGATGACACTCACAAGATCATTGAAGATCTCTATTGGAAGGCTCAGATGCAAAGAAGACAGAAGGGCACAGATGGTGTACTTCCTTTTACAGATTTATAGGTAATAAAAGAAGTCGTGGTACTGATGAAGTCAAATTTCTTGCAGTTACTTTTAGACAGGGATCGTATCTTCAAGATTGTTGGAATGTATGCTAATGCTTTGAAAAAAAGGATGATGTAGTTAATAAGCTCACCTTGGAGCTTAGGCATACTAAGGAGGCCTTGGAAAATACGCAGATGGCTCTTGAAGAAGCAAAAAGTCAACTTTATGGAGCCAAACAATCCATGCAGAAAGAGAATGAGAATTTGGTTGAGGAAATCAAACAAGTGATTGAAGAGCTTGACAGCATTCAAGAGGAGTTTGATCTAGCACATATCTTCAGGAAATCAAAATGTCGAAGTTTAGATCAACATGAAGATTGGTTTGAGCATGAGGATAATGACAGTGTGCAGTTTGTTGATAACCCATTGTTCAAGATGGATCCTGAAACAACATTTGATAATCCACTCTTTGAGTCGGATAATGGAGCACCTCTTGATTTTGATAATGCAGGATCTAGATGTGGTATGTAACTTTGAGTTGGAACAAGTTAAATGGGTTGATGGTTTGTTTCCTGCAGTGAACCTGATTGGATTGGATCATCATGGGTCGATGTTTGACTTTGTGGGATCACCACAAGGAGAGGTGTACTATTGTGGTTTGGCGTTTGATGGGGTGGAGACCATGAGTATTGAAGTTTCATGCATCATCAGATACACTCTAGTGAAGTTCACATGGAGATCAGAGTAGCGCAACATTAGCATGGTGGAATTTCTTTTGGGATAAGTATCTATGCAAAGAATCATCTTTGGAGTTATTGGTGATTGATGATGATGGAAGGAGCATACCATGGAGCTATGTTAATGCTATTGTCATCTCTTTTTGCAATCATCTCATTAGTTCACTTGAATTCCTGCAAGTGGATTGGAGGAAAATTCTGAGCAGATTTCAGAGTTCTTCTGTGTTGATAATTCTTGGAAGGATGTTGTTATCCACTAGTGCAGATAGAGATATGGATGAGGTGGATTTGATTTGGTCCTTGATCATTCATGGAGCACTTGGAGAGTTTGTTTGTGATGAGTCTCATCATATGGGTGACTCCATGGTAGAGTTGGCAGCTGCCCTACTTTAGAGATTTTTGATGGTGACACTTGCCTTTTGTCGACGTGCACTTGGGAGAATGGAATTGCAGCAGAACTATGACATTAGGTATGGAAGCATTGCAATGACAATTGAAATTGAGTCACTAATGTTTGTGTTGTAGCTGGACTATGATGTAGGGTTGAGAAGTGAGCATGATGGCATTGATGCTTTAGCCCTAGCTTATGGAGTATTGCTTCATATGCTAATAGGAGTTGGTTGTGCTATTCCATGGGGCATGAATTTCTTGAGGATAGTGGTTGTTCGAGAGTTTGGAGGAGAGTTGCATCTTCTTCTCATCATCGGAGAGTGGCATAGGGTTGGTACTCTATCATCCTATGACTCTGACATTGTTACTGGCATCCACATAGGTTTGATTTTTAGTCATGAGGTTGTTTTGTTCTACATCAGCAACCTAGGAGAAGCGGTTATACACTTTCTTGCACCTATGTTAGGTATTCTTCACGTCCATGGCAGGGCTACAATAGTTGGAGAATGGTTTTGGGATTGTAGCACCTTGAGATGTTTCCATCTCTTCTTGTTTGACATATGTGATGACATGGTGATTTGGGATCCAGGTGGTGGCATGCTTGGCACATCACTTCATTGGGATCTTGATGAGTTGCTTCACAACTCACGAAGCGTTGGAGTTGATCTTGACAGTGTGGAGCAGCGGGAACTTGAAGACGTGGTTGTATTTCAAAGTTCACATTCTTCATCACTTGTTGACAGGCATGGTGTCCTTTAGGACTTTGGTATGGCATGGTGTTTGGTCTTTGTTGGACTTAGCACTCATTGGGGATGGAGTTTCTGAAGACTTGGAGATTTTGGTGCTTGTGGTTGAAAGCATTGCATTTTTAGGAGGATGGGGTCGAGTTGAGTTCGAGTGTGTTTGGCTTCTGCCACTAGAGCTCACTTTGCAGGGCATTCTTCATATTCTTCTTGGGAGTTGCAGCCACAGGTTGAGGTCTTGTGTGATCGCAGGACAAATGATTGGATGGAGATTCTTGTCATTTGACAGTATTTTGCAGGATGCAGGTTTGTCATTGCTTGAGGACAAGCAATCTCGTGAAGGGAGGATTGTAATGTCCCCAATTTATGGAGTATTCAAGGAAGAAGAATTTCAAATATTTAATTTGAAATGGGCATCACATTCATCTATGTTTGAATTGACTCCCTTAAAGGGAAACATAATTGAAATTTTGTTTTGGCACCCATAATAACTTCAGTTCGACCAAAGAGTAGAAGATGTGAGTTTGCTCAAAACTAAGACAAGGTGGTCGGCCTAAGTGAAACACTTCCCTAGGTCGGCCTAAACTTGAATTAAATCCTGAGTGCCAATCTCTTATGTAATTCGGCTATTTTGATGGATAAAGTCGGCCAAGAAGAATTTTAAATTGTGGTTTTTAAAATTGAGCGCCAAATTCTAATAAGGTCGGCTTTGTGAAGGATTAAACTAATAATTTTGATGCTGGTCGGCCAGCAAGAGGAAAAAGGGTGAAAGCAAGTATAAATAAGAGGATTTGGACATCATTTCAATCATCTTTTGGCATGCCAACTTTTCATTTGGTCTGCAATCTATTTGTATTCTATTCCAAGGACGAAAACCCTTGCGAATAAAGGTGTGTTGGACGAAAACCCAACTACATCTAGGAGGTGAATTCATATGGAGTTCACATTTGCACTTTATTGAAGATTTTGGAGATTTGCTTGGACACCATTGACATATCATTCAAGGATTTGGTTGGAGACCATTGTCGAAGATTCATCGAAGAGCTTGATTGAAGTTTCTTTTCATTGTTTGAAGATTTGAAAGATTTCATTTGCACATCCTTGAAGATATCACATTGGGCGCCGATTTTGTAGAGGTCTCATCATTTGCCTTGAGCGCACCATTTGGGAGCAATAACACATCAGATTCGTGGCTGTTTGATAGCAGATCTATAGAACAGTAGACTTCTACCCTAGTCGCCATCATATTGGAGTGATACCATCATTTGGGAGGCAGCGATTTCTGGCTGTAGGAGTTTGGCTAAGTGTTGGGACTGTATTTGGTCCTTTGGGCATCATTTTCACCACTCTAAGGAGGTGTGATCTGTTTCAGACTGGTATTGTGGATGTCCCATGAGCAGCGATCAGCTTGTGTGGTTCGCTAGAGCATCTCATGCACATCGTTTGATCACCCATATAGTAGCGATCAGCTGGAGGAGATCAGCAATCAGAGATAAGGAGTTTATATCAGCATTCTGCCATCATTTGAAGACTCTTCACAATCAGATCTGAGAGCAGAAGTTCAGCCTCTTTGCATTGTAAATTGGTCATCATAATTGGTATGTTACATGACACATTAGTTTCTGTTCTGCATCAGCAGTGATACTTATGTTGTAAGGCTGATTTGGAGGCCATTCTCCATTGTAATTCCATTCTATGATATTCATTTTTGGATCAGCAGTCCTGTATATGAGTTTTGCACATTTGATCATGTATTTCGTATTGTAATAAGGCTGCCAATCTGTAGTTTGTTCTATCATCAATTTGCTTTTTGTTAGTTCCTTGTTCATGCTTGGTGAAGACATTTTGTAAAGAGCAGAAATAAATCAGATTTCAGTCCTAGGGCTATAGTTGAAATTGCAAGATTCAGAAAATTGCTTCAAAAACCTAGAACAGGACATTATACTTTAGAGCAGAAATATCACTTGAAACTCAAATGCCAGATTGAGACACCTTCCAAAACTATCTACGCCTCCATTCCCAAAGATCTTTCATCAAGCCCTCTTTCCCATCTAAGAAAGCAAATGGCTGTTATTTGAGGATAGACATCTGCTCAATGTTCATTTCCCCTAGAAGAAAGAGAACAAAGGCATTGGTTTAGAGGTTCATGGGAGCTATCCTGGCCCCAAAACTATCAAAACTTGGGTCTATAAAGCAGAATAGAGGCTATGACATCTCAAAGATAAGACATTAAATTACAGGTTAGTGGGAGCATATCTTGGCCCCCCAAAACTCTCAAAACTTAAATCTAGTACAACTGGAAGCCCTCCAGATTGGAAGACATACTTATGATACCCAATGGTTATTTCATGGTTGTCTTCTGTACTTTAGCAAGAAATGATGATGTCTTTAAAGGAGGGCCTTTTTAGCTCCACAAATGATTTACAAAGTATAATTCTTGTGTTTGTTGAACTACACTTGCTACCAACTTTTGGGGAGAAATGCCACTCCAGCCAATTGGCAATGCCATTAGAGAGTAGGTATCGGCCACATATCTCACCCTATGTCGAAGAATTTTTAACTATGCTTTAAATGTGTTGATCTTGATCTTGAGAAAGTCTCCCAGATAGGCTTCTGCTGGAATTGGGTGTTATAAAGTGCTGACAGCCAGTTGACCAGGAGAATGTACGTTTTAGTGTTGTAAATGCCACAATCTAAGTTACCGATCCTAGTACTGGTACTGGTTCGGGTTCGGCGGTTAGTACGCAGGTTTGGTCAAAAATTTTTTGGGTGTGGGTTTGTTTTGGGTTCGTCCATACAAAAACATATAAAAATAATAAATATATTCATATTTGCAACAGTAATTAAGTTCAGAATACCATAGCATCATGAATATGATCATATAATAAACAAAACCACACTAGTATTAAAAATTAAAAACACTATAATGTCAATTAGTCAAACACGAATGTCATGATATATATTAGTTGTTACAATTTAAAATTAGAATGCCAAATGTCAACAATCAGCCATCACTAATTAGGCATCAACGTCATGTGGGTCTTCAAAAATATCATCACCACAATCCATATTAGATGATGCGGGTATTGGTATATTAGAAGAACCATAAAAAGTGGTACTGGCACTGGCACTCTCATGCCCACTACCAAGCTCGACATCAACATCAACTTTAAGTGCAGCAAGGTGGGAAATGGTAGCATCCAAGTCAGTATTGCTTTGGCTTGATATCCCACTTCCTTGTGTCCCCTTCCTTGTAGTCCCTTTCTTTGTGTGAAAGGAGGCGTAAGTTGGAATGCACATACACTAAGTCCTCCACCTTTTTGAGTGCCGCCGGTTACACTTTACTGAGTGGATGAAGGAGTATGTGCTCCAATTCCTCTTAGATGCTGATAAACTAGCAATCTATTAATACAACATTAGAGAGTTAGAGTTATAAATTAGAATTTAGAAATGAAAATTAAAAATCTAAAAGATAATAGAACGAACTTGTGCTAAAATTTTGATTGCAAGAGGTTGTAGGTGTATGAATGATTGGCCATGGAAGTGTTAACTTTGGCATATTGATTGTCTTGCCATTGATGTCAAAATGGATGTCACAATAGTGGGTTTTGTGATGTTGTGGTTGTTACTTAATGTCAAACTGCAAACAAGGTGTTCAGGGGTACAATGAATGTTTCACCTTGTTTATATCATAATGGATCTCTTATGTAATTAAGGTTGAAGTTCTGTCAGATGGATCATTCACAGGTTGCTTACTTATTTTTTGGCTTCATAAGTGTGACAAAGGGGATGATGATATTTCAAGTGTTTGATAACATTCACGATTCTTTGTTTCAATCATGCTCATTGAAAACAACAGTACCAATCATGCTTCTCTGATAAGGTGATAGCCCTGCAAAGTATTTGATATGGTATTCAAGTACAATGTTGACATTCATGAAAAATAGAGACATCATGCAAGAATGACAGAGATTCATAAGACAGCTTTGGATGTGTTGGTGGAGGACATTAATGCTTTCAGGATTAGGTTCATCTTGTATAAGACTCTTCATGTGCTCCATAGTGTTTGTCATCCATATATGTTGCTGTGTCATACATGAGATCAGGAGGAATTGATCTTGTTGCCTACAGATCATACAATATTAATGTGCTTGCATATTCATGATAATGCACAAGGATGCTTATCATGCATGGTCATGCAGAGTAGAGATATCATGATGCATGGTCATGACACAATGGTGCCTTTTTGATATGTTGATAAGAGTTTGTGATGAAGAACAGGATTATCAAAGGTTCATAGGTCATAAGATGTGTTTGTTCATCAAAGGTTCACATGGTGTTGTACATTGAACTCTTGAGGGATCAGTTAAGCAGTTGGTTTCATAGTTAGGGCTCTTGTTGCAATTATTATGCAGTTGATACGTTGGTTCATACCAAGGGTTTATGGTGATCTTCATTGCAAATCCTTCTTATGGTAGTGGACATTGATCATCTATATTCCTTGTATTAAGAGTTGCATTTGGTTGTTTCCCCTGTATCTTAGAGTTCCTCTGTTGGATTGAAGTCCTAACTGTATTCTAAAGGTGACATGTACTATTTCAAGACTTCACTTTATGTGTAGGGTTTAATGTTTTATATGTTTAGAGAAGAAAACCCTAAACTAAGTACCTAAGACATGTTACATTGTAGCCCTAAGTCACCTGTCAATACTTTATTTCTATTTTGACATTGACTTGCTCGACCGGTCATAACATAACATAAGTTATGTTTTAAGGGCTTCAAGACATCGGGTGACTGGCCTCGACTTCCTAGGGGTATCGGGAACTACAACTCACTAGTGTCTAATGAGCACCAAATGTGATCAGGCGGTTTAGATTGAATGTTTACAATGGCGCGAAAGAAGATCTGATGGACGGCTTTTAATGGCTTTTTGAACACCAACGGTCATACCTAACTCTCTAAATTTGACGGGCAAAGAGTTATAAAAGGCTAAAAGTAGTCATTTTGAAGGTCTATTCACATGCAGAGGGCCAGTAAATTTAAGTATGAGATCTGTACGATGGTTTTGGAGATTTTGATCATTGATTTGAGTTTTTGAGAAGATTATCTACATGGCAAGATGAGAACTAACTAGTTTTGTGTAGGATATCATGATGTTTGCAGTATGTGAAGGTTGAAGACTAATTAGTCTTTATGGAATACAAGAAAGGAAAGTGCAGTTGTTAGTGTTTGATCAGACAAATGTATAGTTTCTCACAGAGATTGACACATATTTCAGAGACTAAAACAAGGCTGAATAGTTTGTGATTGAAAAAGATTTTGTTGAGGTGAAAAACTAAAGGAGTAATAAGGTTTTTGTGTAGAAGAGAATCAAGGTAACCCCTTGAATTATTTTAATTTGTATCCAAGGTGATTGTATCAGCCAGTGAGGCTTTTTTTTGCCAGTGAGGCATTCATCAGCCTATGCGGCTTATTATGTATTAGTGAGATACTTTATTTTTGATAGTGAAGCAATAAAGCGAAGGAGTTTAAGAGTGGTTTTTTAATCCCTTTTAAGGGTTTTTCCACTCATCAAATTTTGTGTCATGGCTCATGATCTTGTCTATTTGTATGCCCTTATGTTCTATGATGGTTTGATGTCTTGTTCCTTATTCACATCATTATTCTTGTCTATATGTGCTTAAACAAACCTTGAGATCTTCTATGTTTTGTACTTTAGTCAATTGATAAGTCAAAAAGGTTTTTAGGGTTTATAGACCATTGATTCACCCCCCCTCTCAGTGGTCCTAGACTCCAACAAGTGGTATCAGAGCATAGGTTCCCTATAGAACCCTAATAAGCTTGGGTAGGTCCTATAAGTGGAGTACTAGTCAAGGCCAATCAAGAAGGTTTTTCTACATACAAAGCACCATTATTTGATGGGTTTAATTATGCCTTTTGGAAATTCAGAATGGAGTCATATTTGTCTTCCCTAGGGTATGATGTTTGGGCTGCAATTGAAAATGAGTATACAGAAACAAAACCTCCTTCAACTGCTGATGAGAAGAAGGCCTCTGACAATAATGCTAAGGCCAAAAATGCAATTTGCTGTGGCTTAACTAATGAGATTCTTGTCAAAATAATGGATTGCAAGTTTGCTAAGGCTATTTGGGATAAGTTGTGCAATATCTATTAGGGAGATGAAAAAATCAAAGAAGCTAAGCTACAATCTTATAGAGCTAAGTTTGAAAGTCTCAAGATGAATGAAGATGAGAAGGTGGCTGATTACCTTCTAAGGGTTCAAGAGATTGTAAATGCTATTTGTGGTCTAGGTGAAACCCTAGAAGAAAAAGCAGTTGTAACCAAGGACTTAACACCTAAATATGAATCAAAGGTGTCTGCTGTTGAAGAGAGAGACATAAGTAAAGTGACCTTAGATGAGCTTCATGGTACTTTTACTGCTTTTGAAATGAGGGTTTGTAATGATATTTCTACAAGTAAAGAAGCTGCATTTAAGTCAGTCAAAAAGGAAAAGGAAATAAATTCTGATCTTGAAGAGTTGGATGATGATCAAGAATCTTCTTTTGTTAGCAGATTGAAAAAGGGGTCAGCAGGAAAGTATAAAGGTAAACTTCCATTCAAGTGTTTTGGGTGTGGAAGAATAGGACACTATGCTGCTAAATGTCCATAGTACATACAAAGATTTAGATAGTGATGAAAAAGGAAATAAGAAACAATTCAAGAAGAAACAGTTCAATCCTAAAAAGAAAAAGAATTTCAAAAAGAAGAGTGTTCACAAAAGATGCTGATATAATAGATAGTGGTCCAGAGGAGTCACTTGAGGAAGGAGAGGAGACTTTGTTCATGGCAATCATAAATGAAAATCAGAATAATAAATGTGAAGATCAATCTGAAAATGATGAAGCAGAGGTTGATCTTGAAGGTGAGTTGAAGTGTGCTCTTGATGAGGTCAAGAAGCTCAAAAAGGAGGCAATTGCCCAAAGAAATCAATTTCATAAGGAGAATGAAATTCTGGTCAGCAAAGTCACTGATTATGAAAAGAACATTGTAGACCTAAAATTAAATCTTGAAGAGAGTAAAAGAGTTGTTGAAGTTACAAACAAGAAATTAGATGTCAAAGATAAGGAGTGTCATGCTTTAGAGGCTGAAATTGTGGCTTTGAGGAGAAGACTTGACATGTGTAACAACAGTGATAAACTTGAAGATCTCTTAGAAAAACAAAAAGGCTTCAAAGACAAATCTGGTCTTAGGTTTGAAGAAGGACAATGCTCATACACCAAGAGTTATCAACATGCTGATATTAACAACAAAAGTCTCATGAAACTAGCAAACTTCAAAAGGAATAATTCTTTCAAGTATAATCTGTATTTTCTTGGTTATTGTTTTTATTGTAACAAGTATGGACACAAAGTAAATGAGTGCAGATTTGATTCTAGAAGAAGAGCAAACTTTTTGAGAAGGAATCCTTGAGTTCTTAAGAAGGTTGAGATGCTTCAATTGCAATAACTTTGGGCACATATCCAAGTTTTGTAAGCCTTTACAACTTGTTCATTCAGAGTTGTGTGGTCCTACAAGGACTAAAGCATTAGGTGGTGAAAGATATTTTATGCTCTTTATAGATGACTTTTCTAGAATGACCTGGGTGACCTTTTTGAAGTACAAGTCAGAAGCCTTTGACAGATTCAAAATCTTTAAGAAGATGGTTGAGAAGGAATCAGATTTCAAGCTCAAATGTCTAAGGTTAGATAAGGGTGGAGAGTATACATTCAAGGAGTTTGAAGAATATTGTGAGAAACATGGGATCAAAAGACAATTTTCAGCTCCTAGAACTCCACAACAGAATAGAGTAGCTGAAAGAAAGAACATGACTGTGAAGGAGATGGCAAGAACATTACTTCATAATGCAAATCTGCCCAATACTTATTGGAAGGAAGCTGTCCATACAGCAGTATACACTTTAAATAGAGTACAGTTGAGGGTAAAATCTAACCATACTCCTTATGAATTATGGTATGGTAGGCCAGCAAATGTTGGATACTTCAGAATTTTTGGGAGTAAATGCTTCATTAAGAGAGATGATAATAATTTGGGTAGTTTTGAGTCTAGGAGTGATGAGGGCATATTTCTAGGCTACTCTACACATAGTAAAGCCTACAAATGTTTTAACAAGAGACTCAAAAAGGTAATAGAAAGTACTAATGTAAAGGTGGATGAAAGTTTGCAGCCATGTGTGCAGCTGATTCAAAGCAAAGAAGAAGAAGATCATCATTCAGAAAAAGAGGTGGAAGTTCAAGTGGAAGAAGAAACTCTTGAAAAGCTTATGGAAACCAAAGCCAAAACTCTTTCAAAGACATTTCAAAGAGATTATCCACAAGAGCTAATCATTGGAGATAAAGATATTGGTGTTCTAACAAGGAGGAAACTTGCTGCTACAAGTAATCAAGCACATGTATGCTTGATATTAGAAATGGAGCCTGTTGTGACCAAATCACACATCGCCCCATTGCAAATGGGGACCCCCTTTTTTTTGAGCTCTGATACTTTGCATTTAGTTCTAACGATGCCTTGGGTTCGTTTCCTCTGTCAATCCAATAAGTCTCTCCTAGAAGATTTTGCTTTATAACTGGAGCTCTTATTTGGAGGATGAACTTGCAGTGATGAAGACTCTTGATTGAATTCCATCCAAGTGATGAACAATGAGACCCTTCCTGAAGTATGTTTGAGATCCTGAAAAGACTAAGTCTGATAGCCTGAAATCCTGAAAATCCTGAAAAAATGGCTAAGTCTGAAATCTGGTGAATCCTCCAAATTCTATATTTTGCATGTTAAATCCGGTGGATTCGAGACCTCTCTCAAACATCCTGAAAGGTATATTGAAAAATATTTAAAGTATTATACTTAAATATATTTTTCAATATACCTTTACCCTCGCGACCTTGAAAAATGCCTGACTCTTCCAGAGGATTCATAAAGCTCATCTAGTGCGACGGGGCATCTAAGTGGCGCAAAATCGCGATGAAAAGGGCGCTTGCAATTATAAAATAAGATGAGGATTTCCAATTGATGAACCAATGCGCCATAAAGGGAGACGAAAAGTTAAGATGATGACAAGACTTCAACTAATGCGATTTTAGAAGATTTCCATGCCTTGATCTATTGCGCTATATGGATGCGATTTTAGAGGATCTAAAATGCCTTGAACTAAAGTGCCTAAGTCTTGAGGATTTCAATTGATGAAGTAAAGCGCCAAAACATGAGGATTTCCGAACCACTATCCAATGCGCCCATCTAAAAACATCAAACCCAAGCGCTTAAATCAAGCATCCAAGGCAAAATCTAGAGGATTTCTAATCCCTCATCTAATGCGACTTCATGAAGGGAGACTCCAGGCGCTTCAAAGAGGATACTTCACAAGGTTTAAGTCAATTTTCAAGAGATTCTAAGGTAATCATCTAGTGTGCCAAGAGGTTTCAATATAAAATCCAGAGGATTTTCAAACGCTTATCTAAGGCGAGATCTCAGAGGATTCTCCAACCCTCATCCAATGCGCCATACAAGGAGGAAAGCGGAAGTGTCCTAGACATCCAAGGTCAAGTCTTCAAGGCGAGTTAGAAGATTTCAAAGTTCTATCCCAAGCGCCAACATCATGCATGATTCGCTAAAGGTAAAGTTCATTTAAGTTGTGAAGATTCCAACACAGTGAAGTGATGCGCCACTTCCAAGACCCTTTATTTTCTAAATCAATATGCTCAAAAGGGAGAAATCAAAGGTGGTATCCAATGCGCCACATATGAGGGAGAAAGAGGTTTGTTTTTAAAGATCTCAAATTACCTATCTAAAGCGCTCAACCTAGGAGCTGATCCATTATGCAAAGGTTAGAAGAACTCAAGTTACCCATCTAATGCGCTTGGAGGATGATTTAACTCAAGTTTGAAGTGATTTCTAGAGGATTCATAACCCCTCAACCGGTGCGCCAGACAAGAAGACAATCAAGAGGATTTCGAAATCCTTATCCAATGCGACTTATCTAGTGCATCAATTCTAGGAGAAACTAAAACCTTTGTCTAAAGCGCTACCTTATGAAGGGAAGTAAAGTGTTGAAGGCAAACTTTAGAGGCTTATCAAGGAGGAATCTAGGAGGAATTCACTTATCTCAACCAGCACGCCATCTTAGTAAAGGTTTCATATCATTCAAGTTAGACATCAAAGTCCTTAACTCATGTGCTTAGATTAGAAATGCTTGTAATGATTCTTATGTATTATGTGTTATCAAAAGGGGATTGATGCTGTTTCTTTACTTGTGTTGCAGCAAAAAGGAGGAATCATCTAAAGATCAAGTGATAAGAACCTTTGACAAGCAAGGAATGAGAAAAGAGCAAGGCATCATGTAGCTGTTTCAAGGGTATCCTTCATCATCCTTGTGTTGGAATTCTTCATCAAGTGGCATCAAGTTAAGATTGTCTAGAAGACATCCATCCGAAGGACATCATCTTCATCAAGACTTTCTAAGACATCCAATCTACTTCAAGTTCCTTCGAGCTTCAAGATCATCTTCAAGGAAGCATTTCATCAACTACATCATGATCATCAAGAGCAAGTGTTTGAATCACTTTCACCTTGCGGAGGGAACACTACTCTAAAGGATTATACCTCAAATCTTATACATCATCGAGTTGGAACACTTCATTGAAACTTCCAAAGGTATTCATCCATCTAAACTTCAAGACTTTACAATTTCAAGTCCAAGAGAGTCTCCTACTCTTACATGAAGGAAGCATCATCATCCTCATATCTCTACTCTACTCTCTTCAAGAGGATGCATCCAAAGAAGATCATTCATATCCTACAAGAAGAAGGAACATTACAAAGTCAATCAAATGAGCTACAAGTATCATACATCCAGTCAACAAGAAGAATGAACAAGGCAAGATCTACAAGATGTATTCCTAAACATACAAGTTCAAGCAATCACATTGAATACATCACATAAAGATGATACAATTTTCAAAGTATGCTGAGTTGGCATCTATGTGGCAAGTACACATCATTCAATTTTGATTAGCCGCATTATTTAATGCATTCAATGTATCATTTAATGAAAGAAGCCAGAGGGATTCCTATGTGGAGGAATATTTTAAATGCTTTTGCCTTACCTTATCACATTGGAAAACGTGCCTTCATTGCCTCTCTTTTTTGCTAAAAATAGCAAGTTGTAACTACCTCTGAGGTGGCATGATCTGAGCCCTTGGCTATCAAATTGATCTTAGCCATTCAATGTATTCTGGGCACTATATAAAGGCTTTGTTGTCTCATTTGTAATTCAGTAGAAATTAGATTTTAGGCAAGTAGGAGTAGAATAGGAGAAACTCTCAAAATTGTCTGAGAGGACTGGAAATTGTTGTAAATATTTCTCAAAGTTAATGCAAAGACATTGGAGCTACTTGTTTGGTGTTTAAGTGTTATCTTGCGGAATCACATGGTTTCTTGTACTTTTATAAAGTGGAGAGATGTTTCAAGTAGAAAGTAAAGTAGATTAGAAGCTCATTGATGTAATGTATGTTTTGTATTGAATATTCGATCAACTCCTAGCTCATGCTTTTAACATTCATCGCTGATGAAGTGTTGTGTAAAGCTAGTCTGAGCTTATTTGCTTAAGTTCGATTGTGGATGCTTGTTTGAGCTGCGCCATTTGATGGGTGCTTGTATAAGTCTTCATGATTTGAAAACCATTCGCGTAACCTTAGGAGATTGCACCAGCTTCATGTAGTTGTAGGCACCCTTAGCGAAGTGAAGTTAGGTTAAATCAGGAGTTTATCTATTCAATACATCATCATTGCTTCATTGACCTTAGGTTAGATTCCTAAACCCTCACCCTTTTTCTATTTCTTTATCATTGAAACTTTGTACATACATCATCCACACTGAAAGGAGGAACAAGCTAAACATGAATGAAGAGAAGTCTGCGTAAGTCCCTTTGTGTTTAACAGCAAAATCATACTTAGTCACTGAGCTATCTCTTACAAAATCATGAGAAAGGAACCTTGGAGTCATCTTGTTTGATCACTTCATTCAGCATTCGAGAGGCTTTGCTCAAGAGGGAGTCAGATACTTTGTATTTACTCTAATTGTTGACTTGTCCAAAAACAATCATCAACAGAGCCAAAGACCTATGTGGAGGCCAGCAAGGATGAATCTTGGATTAAAGCCATGGAAGAGGAATTGAATCAAATACATAAGAACAAGACATGGGAGCTTGTTCCTAGACCTGAAGGTAAAAATGTCATTGGTGCAAAATGGGTTTTTAGAAACAAACTTGATGATAAGGGCAAAGTTGTTAGAAATAAAGCTAGATTGGTTTGTAAGGGTTACTCTCAAATTGAGGGGATTGATTTTGATGAAACTTTTGCACCTGTAGCTAGACTAGAAGCAAGAAGAATGTTCTTAGCATTTTCAGTTTATAAAAATTTTAAGGTGTTCCAAATGGATGTCAAATCAGCCTTTCTAAATGGTGATCTTGAGGAAAAGGTTTACATGGAACAGCATGAGGGTTTTGAATGTAAAGACAAACCAAATCATGTGTATAGGTTGAAAAAGGCTTTATATGGCTTAAAACAAGCCCCAAGAGCATGATACTACAGGTTGGATAAGTACTTGCAAGAGCAAGGATTTACTAAAGGTGGTGTGGACAACAATTTTTACTTTATTGCCAAAGGCGAGGATATCTTGGTTGTAGTGGTTTATGTTGATGATATCAGTTTTGGAAATAATAATGATAACATGTGTCATTCTTTTCCTGACATTATGAAATCAGAGTTTGAAATGTCTATGCTTGGATAATTGTGTTTCTTCCTTGGTTTATAGGTTTCTCAACTTGAAAAGGGGATTTTTATCTCACAAGTCAAGTATGCCAAAGAAATGCTTAAGAGGTTTCAAATGGATGAATGTAAACCAGTGGGTACTCCTATGGAAATAGGGTGCAAACTAAGTAAAAATGATGATTCACCTGAGGTAGAACAGCCCTTATATAGATCCATGATAGGCAGCCTCTTATATCTAACTGCTTCTAGGCCTGATATCATGCAGGCAGTTTGATTGGTGGCAAGATTTCAATCATGTCCTAAACAATCTCACTTAAATGCAGTTAAAAGGATTTTTAGATACCTTAAAGGCACTCTTGATTTTGGATTGTGGTATCCTAGACACAATGATTTCACACTTCTTGCATATACTGATGCTGATTGGGCAGGATGCCCTGATGACAGAAAGAGCACAAGTGGAGCAGCCTTCTTTCTTGGTGGTAGATTAGTGGCTTGGCATAGTAAGAAGCAAGATTGTGTCTCTTTATCCACTGCTGAAGCTGAATATGTTGCAACATCTTCTTGTTGTACTCAGGTCCTTTGGATGGTTCAATCACTTCAAGACATCAAAGTGGAGGTTTCTAAGCCTATCTCTATTCTTTGTGACAATACTAGTTCCATTAATATTTCCAAGAATCCAGTCATGCATTCTAGGACCAAACATATTGCTATTAGATATCATTTCCTAAGAGAAAAAGTTCTTGCAAATGATGTGGTGCTGGATTATGTTCATACTTCTGATCAAATTGCTGATATCTTTACAAAACCATTGCCTAAAGAAGTGTTTGAATCCCTGAGACAAAGGCTTGGGGTATTGTCACTCTCCTCTCTTCAATGATTACATCATAATATTGGATTCAGGGGTAGTAAATGTGTAATTGTCTGCAATTTTGAAGTCCAATCATTTTTTTTTTGTTTTTGTCTTTGTTTCATATTGCCAATCCAATGAATTGAAGCATCAGAGATGGGTAAGTGCAGTAGCAAAATTTGCGAGTTCAAAAGAAATCATGAAAGTGAGTTTTTGACAGTGGTATTGTATTGAAAACTGTTGGAAGGTGTAATTTTAGTCTCTGCAATCTTGGAATAGGGTATAGCTTTCTTCAAAGATTGGGAAGTGATATCAAAAGTTGTAAGTATCCTGATGGATATGTTTGCAAAATGTGGTATATATGACTTCTTCAAGATGACAGTTTGCAGTTTGCAGATGACAATGCTTCAAGATGATAGTTTGCAGTTTGGAGATGACAGTGCTTCAAGATGACGGTTGCAGTTTGGAGATGACAGCTTGCAGTTTTCCTTAGATTATGATGTTCTTGTTTATGAGTAATGATAGTCAGATTTGTGCAAGGAGACAGTCAATGTTTTTTTTTTTAAAACAAGACTTTTTGTGTGCTCTATATTTAGGAGTTTTCTTGTTTTACACTTAGAGGACAGAATGCAGTGTATGATTATTTATTTGTTGATCACAAACTGTGATTTTCTTTTCAGAATGCTCCATGACTGTACTTAGGGGGAGCCTTTTCTTTGCCATTGCTGTCAAAAAGGGGGAGATGGAAAAGATGGTTGATGGATGCTTGATTCTAATGTTTTGACATCAATGCCAATGCCAAAGCCAAAGGGGGAGTTTGTTAACTTTGGCATATTGGTTGTCTTGCCATTGATGTCAAAATGGATGTCACAATAGTGGTTTTTCTGATGTTGTGGTTGTTACTTGATGTCAAACTGCAAACAAGGTGTTCAGGGGTACAATGAATGTTTCACCTTGTTTATATCAGAATGGATCTCTTATGTAATTAAGGTTGAAGTTCTGTCAGATGGATCATTCATAGGTTGCTTACCTATTTTTTGGTTTCATAAGTGTGACAAAGGGGATGATGATATTTCAAGTGTTTGATAACATTCATGATTCTCTGTATCAATCATGCTCATTGAAAACAACAATACCAATCATGCTTCTCTGATAAGGTGATATCCTTGCAAAGTATTTGATATGGTATTCAAGTACAATGTTGACATTCATGAAAAATAGAGACATCATGCAAGAATGACAGATATTCATAAGATAGTGTTGGATGTGTTGGTGGAGGAGATCAATGCTTTCAGGATTAGGTTCATCTTGTATAAGACTCTTCATGTGCTCCATAATGTTTGTCATCCATATATGTTGCTATGTGTCATACATGAGATTAGAAGGAATTGATCTTGTTGCCTACAGATCATACAATACTAATGTGCTTGCGTATTCATGATAATGCACCATGATGCTCATCATGCATGGTCATGCAGAGTAGAGATATCATGATGCATGGTCATGACACAATGGTGCCTTTTTGATATGTTGATAAGAGTTTGTGATGAAGAACAGGATTATCAAAGGTTCACAGGTCATGAGATGTGTTTGTTCATCAAAGGTTTACATGGTGTTGTACATTGAACTCTTGAGGGACAGTTAAGCAGTTGGTTTCACAGTTAGGGCTTATGGTGATCTTCATTGCAAATCCTTCTCCTTATGGTAGTGGACATTGATCATCTATATTCCTTGTATTAAGAGTTGCATTTGGTTGTTTCCCCTGTATCTCAGAGTTCCTCTATTGGATTGAAGTGCGAAATGTATTCTAAAGGTGACATGTATTGTTTCAAGACTTCACTTTATGTTTAGGGTTTAATGTTTTATATGTTTAGAGAAGAAAACCCTAAACTAAGTACCTAAGACATGTTACGTTGTAGCCCTAAGTCACTGTCAATACTTTATTTCTATTTTTACATTGACTTGCTCGATCAGTCATAACATAACTTAAGTTATGTTTTAAGGGCTTCAAGACATCGGGTGACTAGCCTCGACTTCCTAGGGGTACCGGGAACTACAATTGACCAGTGTCTTATGAGTGCCAAATGTGATCGGGCGATTCAGATTGAATGTTTACAATGGTGCAAAAGAAGATCAGATGGATGCCTTTTAATGGCTTTTTGAACACCAACGGTCATACCTAACTCTCTAAATTTGACGGGCAAAGAGTTATAAAAGGATAAAAGCAGTCATTTTGAAGGTCTATTCACATGCAGAGGGCCAGTAAATTTAAGTATGAGATCTGTACGATGGTTTTGGAGATTTTGATCATTGATTTGAGTTTTTGAGAAGATTATCTACATGGCAATATGAGAATTAACTAGTTTTGTGTAGGATATCATGATGTTTGCAGTATGTGAAGGTTGAAGACTAATTAGTGTTTATGGAATACGAGAAAGGAAAGTGCAGTTGTTAGTGTTTGATCAGACAAATGTATAGTTTCTCACAGAGATTGACACATATTTCAGAGACTAAAACAAGGCTGAATAGTTTGTGATTGAAAAAGATTTTGTTGAGGTGAAAAACTAAAGGAGTAATAAGGTTTTTGTGTAGAAGAGAATCAGGGTAATCCCCTGAATTGTTTTAATTTGTATCCAAGGTGATTGTATCAGTCAGTGAGGCTTCTTTTTGCCAGTGAGGCATTCATTAGCCTATGAGGCTTATTATGTATTAGTGAGATACTTTATTTTTGATAGTGAAGCAATAAAGTGAAGGAGTTTAAGAGTGGTTTTTTAATCCCTTTTAAGGGTTTTTCCACTCATCAAATTTTGTGTCATGGCTCATGATCTTGTCTATTTGTATGCCCTTATGTTCTATGATGGTTTGATGTCTTGTTCATTATTCACATCATTATTCTTGTGTATATGTGCTTAAACAAACCTTGAGATATGTGTTTTGTACTTCAGTCAATTGATAAGTAAAAAGGGTTTTAGGGTTTATAGACCACTGATTCATCCCCCCCTCTCAGTGGTCCTGTACTCCAACAGGAAGTACCACCACCTATGAGAATCAACCTTATATTTGTCACGAAGAGCATCAATACTGATGTCATTGGAGCTTACAAAATCCATGAACTCGACTCTAACTGCATCTTGTATGTAAGGATCAATGAAGAGTTTGCAAAATGCTGCCTTGTACCCCTGGCTGACTTCAACATCTCTATATGGGGCAATCCTTGTCGACACAGAAAGGAGCTCAACACTATAATATTTGGGACGCATTGCAAAGGCAAGAAGATGCAATGGGGTGGCCATTTTGTTCCATCTCTCTTCAATAATTTTGTGTACTTGTTTGAAGAAAGTTTCTTTAGGATCTCGCTCTTTTTCATTTATGATGGCTTTCATCTTCTCAATCGTTGAGTCGATGCCATCATATACCTCTTCCAAACAAGGCCTATCCATGTCGGTATAACGGATCATACTAAATATGGGCTTGGTAAAATTGAGGAGATAGTTAACATGTTCCCACGAAGTGTCATCTAGGATCAATTGCTTAATTTTTGTTGCCCTTGTAGTGCTATATTGCCTCCATATGGACCAATTTTGGCTATAGACCATGTTAGAGAGTGCCTCTTTAACCTTCAGAAGCCGTCTTAAGACAATTGTGTTGGAGGCAAAACAGGTCTCAACAACCTATACAAATCAAAATAAAATAAATAAAAAAAAGGCTTCTTAAAAATAAATTTACAAAACTCAAAACATAAACTTAAGAAAAAATTGCTTCACTTACTTTTAGCATCTCCAATTTTGAGAATGTTCTGAATATGCCTTGTGACATATGGTGGTTGGTGATGAACATTTGGATGTCTTCTGCCTCACTATACACCTGTTTGATTCAGTCATTTTTTGTGCCAATTTTTTGTAGCATAAGGTTGAGGGAGTGGACCGCACAAGATGTCCAAAAGATGTGTGAGTAACGTTCCTCAACCAATAAACCAGCTGCTCTACAATTTTTTGCGTTGTCTATTATGACTTGAACAACGTTTCGAGGCTCCACTTCCTCAATGGGTTGACAAAGAATATTAGCAATAAAGAGACCATCCTTCACCTCCCCCTCACAATCGTTTGCCTTCAAAAACATAGCCCCTTTAGGGCACACTGCAATGACATTGATCAATGGCCGATTTTTTGAATCTTTCCATCCTTTAGAAACGATGTTTAAACCTGTCTCTGCCCAAGAATCCCTTATGGGCTTCAATGAATCCCCTACAAACTTCACTTCCTTTTCCAATAAGGTGCTACGCACCTTCTCAAAACCTGGGCCCTTGTACCCTTTTGGAGCTTCATTAATTGCTTTCACCATTTGTTGCCAATACAGTGAGCGAACAACATTGAAAGCTAATCCATTTGCATAGACACATCTTGCAATATGTTGATCAGCAATCTCATGAGACTCATTGTGAAATGCGATTTCCAATGGTCCCTTTGATCTCTTACATGCTGTAGGTTCTTCAACCGTGGCCAAAAATGGGTGGCTCTCTACAGGTTCAAGAATAGATGGTGATTGAGGGGGCTTCATTCCTCGAGATCCTTTCTTTAGAAAAGGGTGATTTAATTTACAACCTGCTACTTCCTCTGCTTTTCCTTGCTCTTGAATCTATGCAAGGACTTGCTCTTGTGGGATGGGTACATTATTTTTTCCTGGGCAAGATTTGATGCCTATCCCAGGAATGTTACACAAATGGGCTTTCACTCGACTATAAGAGCTTCTATGTTGAACCTCATACCCATTGCAAATCCATACATAACCCCCACCGCTTGGAATTGTTTGTAACATATTAACATATTTCCAAAGGGGTGAATTTGGATAAGTTTTGAACTTGGATTTCTCCGACGAGGTTGAACCAGTTGCCATTGTAATCCTTATGCCAACAAATTCAATAAACAACACATTTGAAGAATCCAAACAAATGAAAACAAAAAAAATATAGAACCTAATTGAGTTGAAAAGCCTTACATATGTGCCATTGATTCATACTAGATAGAAGAATTTAGAAAAAGACCAAAAAAAATTCAAAACAAAACAAAAATGTAGGGAAAAAAACTAGAAAAAACCAACCTCTTTGTAAAAATCCGCCTCTACAATCTCCTTTGTAGCAAACTAGCTATTGCACACGTGTAGGAATAGCAAACCAATCACTTTGGATCCTTCACCGA
The DNA here is from genome assembly GCA_027924645.1 of Cunninghamia lanceolata. NCBI lineage: Eukaryota > Viridiplantae > Streptophyta > Pinopsida > Cupressales > Cupressaceae > Cunninghamia > Cunninghamia lanceolata. The sequence continues at coordinate 11,846,543 of BSBN01000389.1, forward strand.
TCAATCTTCAACTCTATTTGTTTGATGGCAAACACAAATGAGAGTTCAGTTCAAAATGGAAGACTTTTCTATTTTGCATTTAGAATGAGCTAAATATGAATGTTTTGTCTTTGAAATGCCTTCAAATGATGCTTTTAGGGTTAGGATGAGAGTCAAATCACTTAAATTGTTTAAAAAATGCAAAAAAATCATAAAACAAACTCAGAAAAGTGCTTTTCCCAACAAAACAGGACGGGTTCGCCTTGGGTTCGGCTGGGTTCTCCTTGGGTTCCCCCGGGTTTGGCCTGGATGGACCCACAGGCCCAATACCGGACCCTGGCTGAATCCTTGGGAGGACCGGATTAAGATCCAGACCTGGGACGGACCGAACCGGGACCCAGGCCTGCACCATGAAGAACTGGTAACTTAGGCCACAATCATTGCCATTTAGCAAGGGTCCATCCTTTTCACAAAACTGGAGATAAGTCTTTTCAAGACACCACACAAAATCAGCATGGCTTGGATCCATCAGTGCATAACACTTCCTCCAGCAAGCTAGCAGATCCGAGAGTACAATTCCCATTACAGAGTTCATATTCCATGGTCAAGGAAAATCACATCCTCACCCAACCAACATTGCTTCCACTAGTAGAGGATCTACATGAAAATCAACAATCTAGGCAAGCAAGTGTTTCCCTTCAAACTTCTTTCCACGTTTTAGAAGGATTTGTAACTGGGAGAAATCCTACAAAATCAGGCACATAAAATCAAAGATGATAAACACTCTGCAGTTACTGAATCCATGCAAACTGATACAGCATCTTTCCCTACTATCTTGGATGTGTCACATGAGCCCCATGATAATTATAATCTGCAGCTTGTTCTGAAAACTACAGTAAAATCATCCCCAAATCATGTTTCCCACAAGCAAGGCCAGACTTTTAGGTTGAAAAACCGGCCCCCAGGCTACTCCTAATGACCCTCTTCCAGAAATAAAAGAAGAAGAAATCTTAAGAGAAAAGATTCCAGAATAATTGCACACACCATGTCTTAAAAGAGAAATCAACATTTCAAACCACACATTCTGGATCATAATAAGGATTATTGATTAGAAAACAGATTTGGACAGAGAAATTGGACTTTCCAAATTTTGAGATACAGACTCCACAACACATTGATCAAAGAATTACATGAGAGATACAAGAAGATCTGATTTTTGAGCTGCAAAAGCATTCACTTACTGAAAATAATCAATTATGTTGATCTGCTCATAGGATTTCAGAGAAGTTGAGACTCACAATAAACAAAACTTTCTCAAGAACATGCTTACCACAAAAAAAACAGACCTACTGTTGCAAGAATACATATGGGTTAATCATATTTTTCTAAGTTATTTCACCTTGGGGACAAGGGTTATGTATTAGCAAGTCTTCCATTTAGGTACAGCATCTCAATGAACTGAATTTGTCCATTTGTTTTGCTTCATTTTGTATTCCGCATTATGGGAAAATAAAGAACTATGTTTACACAGCCTCTCAGATTGAATGCAGAAACACATTCATAGACTCTTCTTGGGTGAGATTTCAACATGATACTTTCAGCTGATGATTAAAAAAGAGATAGGCCCTTCCATCCTAGTCAAGCAGAAGCTCTTCAAAAATTTGTGGACTTAAATCATCTCATTAATGTAGATTTTCAAAATGGTATCCACTGAGTGTGATAGAAGAACTCAATCCAATTATGTTGTGGAGAATATTGACAGGTTCATGATCTCAGAAATCTTAGTTACAAATTACAAGTAAACATCAAATGTGATTTATCTGCTTGGGTTTTAGACTCCATCTTCTCTGTCCATTGATCATTTCTTCTCCAAATGGGAGTCATTTCTTTCACTCCATTTTCTTCTTTTAAGGTTCAAAACATTTGGGCACAAATTACCAAGGTGTTGCTATGTGCAGATTCCATTGTAAACTCCAACACCTCAACAACAGATCAAACATTGAATTATCAATGGCTGATAAAACATTTTCACAGCTGCAAGAAGTCAAAGATAGTTAGGCACGTTTTAAAATAAGATAACAGAGCAAGACCTCACCAAATACCAAGCACAAAAGGAGCAAACACTCATCCAAAGACTAATGGTGTAGGAAAAATAAGGCACATTTTAAAATAAGATAATTGAAAGGAAGCAGAGGTGCAGATTATGCTTCCTACATTAATCTATGAGAGGAGGTATGTTAAAAAATTAAATTAATCACATAGTTACAAGGAAATAAACACAAAAGCAGTATACCATAACACAGTGATTTACATGTGGAAAACTCTTTCAGGAGAAAAACCTCCAAAGCAACTCAATGTATTTTTAGTAATCAATGGTTACAATAGATTTACAGAGTCAAAGCCTTTACATGAGTATCGCCAACAAGAGATTTGGAGTAATGTTGGCAACATAACAATACCTACAAAAACTCACTATCAAAACCTCCATCTCAAGTATCCAATAAATAGGAGAAGCAATAGATGAATCCATGAAATGGTAATTATGGAACCATAAGTTAAAATCACCAAAAATGTGGCACCCAAATCCGTAGTTAAAAATCCAACGCCCAATTCCCAAGATAAGTCCACAGGTTAAAAATAGCATATTCCTTCCACTGGCCTTGTCATAACCCACTCACCAACTTGAGTGCTCCATTTTGGCTCTATTATCTCCATTCAAAGATGCCTTATAGCTCTCTTATAGAACATACATCATAAGTTGGTTAGCAAGTGTAACTCCCTCTTATAGCTCTCTTATGTGTCATAGATGCTTTTACATTTTTGATGTGGGAGGCCCAACTTTTGGAAGCCATAACTTTTGATTTGGGAAGCCGATTGAGCTTGTTTTTTTTAATTGTAACTAGCTTGCCAGTTATGGCCCATTTCAACATTTTATAGGGCCAAAAATGACCTCTATAACTTAGAAATTGAGTTTTTTTTTGGTTCTATAGGCTGGAAATTGCATTTTTTTGTGTTCTTAACATTAGGATGCAAGACTGAGACACCTTTCCTAACAATAACATAGCAAGAGCTCACCAAATACCAAGCACAAGAGGAGCAAAAACACTCATCCGAAGACTAGTACCGTAGGAAAAAATAAGAGACGTATTTGAGACAAAAAACTTAGGCAGTTTGGATCAAGAAGGGAGATCTCAATTCAAAATTCTGTCAAAATTTAATTCCCAACCAATGACAAATCAATAGTCTTTCCTAGTTGAAAAAATCAGATGGAAAAATAGTGGAAACTCGTGTGGATATCATTAAAGAGGATTTAGAATATTACTATGATCTTCTCAAGAATCATAACCATGATCCAATATAAAGGTTTCCAACAACGTTTTACTTGGTTTCCAAGTACTTTTGACCACAATAAAAAACAAGCATTCAAAAACCCCATCACTATTCAGGAGATCAAAAGTTTTCTCTTCTCCTTCACTTGGAACAAAACACTTGGATCAGATGGGTTTCTAGCTCAATTTTACCAATATTATTTGTATGTGATTAAAAAGAAATGTTGGCAGTCACAGAGGAGTCTAGGAGCAACAAAAAATGTTGAGATCTTTAAATAGTACTTCCTTGGCTCTTATCCCCATAAAACATGAGTGGAAATCTGACATGTGCCAAACTAGGGTTTGAACCAAAATTTCTGAATTTGCAATGTTCCAAAATGAAACCCTAGGACTGAATTCTGATTTTTATATTTTGAGATCTCAATACACACTTATATCTTCCAAATTACATCATAAACATCAATGCAAAATATACGATCAAACCCTAGTTGGATTACACAATGAAGTACACACTAGGTTGATTTGCAAAATGATGATCAAATCAATTCAACTCTGCTGTTATGAAAATCAGATTGTTCACTTGCATCAATACATCAAATCTATGGCTCTATGATAGCCAAATTGCAATTCCAACCCGCTGTTACAAACAGAGGTAAAATGATGAATGCACATACCAAATTTGTTGTCCAAATACAATGCAAAGATGATAACAAGCCTGCTGTAGCAAATCGGTCTCTTGTGATGATGAAATGCAAAGTGAAAGGCCCTCCAAAGCTGATCGCTGATGAATGCAATGATGCTTTTCACTGCCCAAGATACTCCTCTATGCAGATCTGGAACAATTCGTTCCACCTTATTGCAGATCGCCCTTTACCAATGCCAATTCTGACCTCCAAAATACTAGCCAAGATCTAGCACTCCAAAGGTAATGCAAATACTCCAAAGTATGGCGGCGGCTAGGGTTTGCTGTTGCAAATGAAATTTCTGCTCTGAAATCTGCAAAGAATGTATATCAAACAGCCATCGTTTCCTCCAAGCAAGGCGCTCCAACTAGCAAATGTTCTACAAAATTGGTGCTCAAGGATGGCCTTCAATGTCTTCAATGAAAAACAAATGATCTTCAATCTATTGACAATCCTCAACAATGATCTTCAATGAAATCTTCAATGCAACCAACTACGAATGATGTATCAATGATGCTCAAACAAATCTTCAAATCTCTAGTGAAGTGCAAACGTGAACTCCGTATGAATCCACCTCCAAGATGTGATTGGGTTTTCGTCCAACAACCCACCTCCGCAAGGGTTTTTGTCCTTGGAAAGTACCTGCAATACAATTGCCAAGCAAAATGCCAAAGTTGCCAAAACATTCGTGATGCCGAAATGAGCTCCGTCAACTTTTATTTATACTTGGATCTTCTTTTCCATTGAAAATAGGCCTACAAATTCAAATTAAAGATTTGAATTACTCTTCCCTCCAAGTCAACCAATAATTTATTTATTTTATTTTCTCCAATATGGCCGCCCAAATAAACAATATTATTTTTAATTTGTTTTCTCCAAGGTTGAGCGCCAAAATCAAAAAGATAATATATTTTATATTTCTTCCTCTTCTCCCAAGGTGAGCGCCCAAATTAAATAATATTAAAATAATATTATTTAATATATTTTCTTTTTTTCCCTCCCTTGGGCACTAGCAATAAAATAATATTTTATTATTTTTATTTTTTCCCTATTCCTCCAATGATTCGCCCAAAATCCAAAATCAACTATTTTATTATTTTTCTCCTTAATAATTAATCTAAAAATTACATTAATTCATTTTTCCACTTTTACCATAAATTCGTTGAGCCCTATAAACATCTTTCCATTTTTCCAAGCCTTTGAACAACGTTATGTTCTCCAAGCCATAGCTCAACCAAAATATTCCCTTGTTTTGATGAATTAGCCTACGGGAATGAGGATTGGCTGACTCAGTCTCCTGTTTGGTGATCATGCTAAAAATGGGGACATGTCAAAACCTATTGTTGGAATATGAGCTACAACATCATTTCAAAGGTCATAGTTAAAAGGATGCAAGTTACAACCTCTTCTCCATATGCTTGTTTTCTTAACTCAATCAACTTTTGTACCTAATCAACAAATTATAGGTAATATTATATTAGTGCAAGAAATTATACACTTCTTGCATAGATTGAAGCAACCAAGACTACTCATAGAGTTGGACATGTCCACTTTTGATAGGTGCAACTAGACCTTTCTCAATAATGCTCTATGTCCTTTTATCTTGAAGGTAGAACTCAAGCATTGGTTATATGTAGGGATACATGGGGACACATCCTTAGGTTTTTTTGGCCATCCCTGTACCCATCATGTTTCAAGGACATGTTGGAAAAGTCCTCGGGCCGTCCCCAATATCCCTTGTCTATCTGGAAACATCTTGGAAACAACAATCAACTATCTGTGGATCTAAATGACATCTCTCAATTGTCTTGAGGACAGCTAGCCATCCCCGGATGATAATCATAGTTAACAAAAAACTTAGAAAAAACATTTGAAATGGAAGCAAATGACTATGGAAAACATTTGTTTCATCCTCAATGAATTTGCCATTTGGGTTGTAGTTAGTTACCCATGGTAATATTCAAAGATAAAACAATATTGCGATGCAAGAAAAGATGAGCCCTGCAATGATTCTGATCAAGGAAGATACAAACCTACAATAGGCAATGTTAGAAAAGCTCATAATGAAAAGAAATGTTTTGAAATGTGGAACACCAAAACTTTAAGTTTAAAGCTTTAGAAGATTCAAGGGCTCACATAACTGGATTTTATCCCAACAATAAAACACTACACATAAATCAAGTAGATCTGATAATTGGTTTTGACTCATGCAAAGGCCTGGACATCCACATGCATATTATATGGAGGAGGATTATTTTTGACATATGAAAACATAGATGATGGGAATAATGTTTTGGGGACTCAGATTTAGGCTCTGATTTTGGTGCAGTTGAAGATGAGGCATAACAACTATAGATCTAGTTGCTATATTGTTTTTCAGATTTTCTATATTTTGTCATTTTGTAGTTGTAGCCTTTTGGCCATTTGATGTATATGCACATTGACAATGGAAACTCATATGGAAACAATGAAATTTTGTTAATTTGTACGTCAAGTCTCATGTGAATTCTCAATTCAGCTTTAATGATATGTAATATGGTCATATAATAAATATGGTGAATGCCTTATCATATGAGTAATTGAAATTCCTATATTTTTTTAATTTTCCCTATTTTTCAATTGTCATCATCCCCAAAAAAGGCTTCCTTGTACCTCATTGTCCTCGAAACACTGTGGAACATAGGCCATATACTTTGTTATTGTTGTCCTATTTTGCCTTTAGGCCAAAATGTTGAGTTGTTTGTAGCTTCGATCAGATAACATACTTAATATATAAGGTGTGTTAAAATAAATATCAATAGCACGATCGAATGATATATTACCCAAGCATAAATATCGTCTGCATTCTAAACGGCGATTAATAATTGTTAACATCGGTGAAACCGACCTCATTAGAAACTGTGAAGAAGTCACACTTGTGATAGGCGTGACTCCTTGAGGAGTCACGTCTATCACAGATGTGACTCCTACAGTCACTAACATATATATATCAATGTCCTTGCCCAGCAATTCTACACATCGACACAAAAATCGGAAGTGTATGAGAAGTAGAAATTGCATCTGGACAGTAATAAATTAAACTCTGCAATACGAATATCCAACCTTCAGAAAATATTCAAAACTGATCTGAAAATTTATCATGGTATCAAAGCCAAGTTTAAGAAAAGATCTGATTAGGCTGTGGGTAGCCACTTTATGCAATTCAGACCCGGGTGTGTTCAGATTGTCGCGATTGTTATCATGGTGCTGCTGAGCATCCTCTTCTTCATGGGGGAAGGTGTTTGGGCATTTAATGGCGTGTCCACGCTGACCTCCCCCCCGCATGCCTCCGTAGGATGGAACCATGTGCTGTGACAAGGTATACAAGCTGTTTACGAATGGGTAAGTCTCGTGACGTGACAGCTCGGGCTCCTTGGTGCACTATATTTTCCGCGCTACGGGGACATGTGGAAGCGACCCAGATGCTATGCCGAGGCTCTGTGGGCATCACAGTTGGAATGGAATCGTCATTGGATGCACGCTCGCAACGGTCCCTTCACATTCCAATGCCGTGACCCGATACTGGGATACCTCTGTAGCGTGCGTTCTAGCTTTCGGGTTGCTTTAGATGTGTTGGTTTTTCTTCTGAATCAGCATTAGGGTTTGCCACTTCTAATGCACAGGCAGATTCAGCCAACTAAATACAAGAGGTTGCGTGCGCTGCCTCCCCTTCACTTCTGGTTCTGCCGCACCAAGGGGGGTATCCCTATAACTCAAGATGTAACCTTGACTAGCTCAAAGATAGAAAGATCTAACTTGACAACAACAGGCAGAATACTCTCATGTATGGACCAAGATCTGTATGATAGATCACAAGGTGGGCAACATTCTTGGACATGATGTCTGGTTGGGTATGAGAGCATGCAGGGGGTTCCTAATCCTACTCCTACAACTAACAGGTGGAAGGATGAAATGGTTTAGTTTGAATTTTGGATGCAAAGCTGGACATGGTGTATAACCTCAACACAGAGCTAGATTGGTGCCTATCCAGGGCTTGGAGTCAGTAGACATACACCTGTGAATGATCAGCATGAATAGCTAAAACTGGATTTCAGGGGGATACACATGATATCTGCCTTACAGATATCTCCCAATAAAGAGTGTTAAGCTGTCTATACTTATGGCATCCCTATTGCAGTAAGAAAGATACATGCAAAACTGGAGACAGAATCAGCATAACACATGCAAACACAGCATTATTCATATAAGATTAACCATGAAATCAGTGGATTCATGCCAAATCGTACAACAGGAGATACATAAACTCACAAGTTTTGCTGCACAGAGCAACCAAAACCAGTTGTATCTTATTACAGAGCCAAAATGTCCCGTTTTCAACAACCTGAAAAATGGTAACACAGTCTGCTTATAACAGCCAGAAAGTGTACCACAGCAATTAATTACATGGTTGACCAAAAATCCCGCCAGATACACAGTATCAGAAAAATGGCGCTCAACGCATTACCAGATTGGCACCCAAACATGAATGCAGTAGGTGGGGAGGAGACAGGAAGAAACCTCGAGCCCTGAGCCGCCAGCCGTGGATGTACAACTTCAGTCAGGTACTGGATCCGTCCACGCCATCGCCCATACCTTTGCAACAATCGCCATTAATGGCGCACCAACCCGCGGCCTTGGGAAATGCAGAAAACTGTGCGTCGCAACCATTTCCCGCCAAGATACATCGTCATGATATTTGAAAATATGCAGGGTCGAATTATCCCACATGCACCCCGCGGTGACCTCTTTAACACTTTATATACTAGGTCATGAGCATATATGATGTCGGTGCTTTTGCTCCTGACGACACTAGTATAAGACTTCATCATCATTATCCTTCAGCAGCATGATATCCTGTCGCTTGAAATATCACCCTGACGTCAGCATCATATCGCAATATAACCTGCATGATAATCGCCTTCATCGGCACAACCTGATCCATCAGAGGAAGATCCTCCTGCATAACCAATATCAAAAGTCTGGCCGATGAACATCCTGATGACGTCACCGTCATATCCTGCTGACGTCATCAGCATATCTGCCTATCGCGCACCTCCTCATATCCGGATGACGTCATCGTCATGTTTGCGAATATCAGGGGATCTCCACAAGATGATTAGTGTTAGAAATATGACCCCCCCCGGACCTTGATGACGTCACCATACATCGGCATCAGGATGATATTCGGAAGATAACCGGATATTTGGAAATATCATCCTGATGCACACATATCATGCTGCACTGTAGCTCCACTATAAGATCAGGGTGATATATGAATATGTGACTGATATTTGAAATGATCACCCCCATTGGACAATGCATGAAGCCGACAGGCGAATATCTCCCTTCGAAAATATCATGATGCAGACAGGTAGAAAAACGGATATCACCCTGACATAAGAATGACGTCAGCATCATCAGGGTGATAAAACAACGAACATGAAGTGATACAACAACATCAGGATGATATTGACTAAGATCATCCTGACGTTCAAAATATGATGACCACGATGAATATCGGGTCACACTTAGAACTTTACAGCAACATCATCAGGATGATCTTAACAAAGATCACCCGATGTTAAAATATCACCCCGCGAAAGATCATGCTGACAGAAAATATGATGACCCTCGTAAGCAACATCAGCGTGATGTCTGGAAACATGATGATGATGACCTCCTCCAAAGAAAATATGATGCTGATGTTAAAACATGCTGAGGAGGCCCAAAGACTTAGAACTTTTTTGGATTTTTTGGGAAGGTGCCTGCATGAAAATTGCTCAGAAACTGACAGTGAAATCAGGCACCAACAGTGGCTCTGTTTGGGGACGTGCAGGTGCAAGACTGCAGCGAGAACCCCAGATCTCTGGGATGCAGACCAGTCCCTTATCCATTGGGCACAGAGTCAAATACTGCACTGACCTGCATCACCAAACACACTTGATGGCCTAAGGCCACCAAGAAAAGAAAAACATGTATCTCCCTTTGTCAAACACTTTGTTTTCATCTGCATACACTGGGTCAAGCTTGGAGATACTACAGAGATCCACCCACAAACAAATCTTGTCATCTGCATACTCAACCCTCTGATTTGGCTTGTCATTATCACCCCTGTGCAGATAACCTTCAACATCATGTGACATGTGGGTGTAGAATGTATCAAGCAATGCATACTCATATGGCATATAGCACTTGTCATCTATATTAGCAATATGCATTGCAACATGATCTCCTAGCTGGACTGAAAACTGAAAACACTCAAAGTCCACCATACAGCTAGGAAGATCAGAGCTCATTGTATCATATGCTGGCACATCAAAAGAAAAGCTTTCAAAATCACAATTGTGCACATCATGTACACAACAGTCAGCAGCACCAGGCTGGAAAAGATCAGGCTTTGACACCTCTTTACAATCAGGCACATTTTTACAATCACTTACCTGATGTATGTTGTTTCTTCTTTCATCAGGATGAGAAATAGAATCCAAGTCAAAAACCATGTCAAGACCCTCACCATACTCAAATAGATCCTCATCACCATATGTGTCAAAAATGGGTGACCTAGGTGCATCAGTTTCATCATAGTATGCCATTTGTTCATGGGCAGCAGAGCATGCATCTTCATCACCAATGGATTCCTTTTGTGGAGGAGTATCAGCCTGTGTGTCATAAGCAAAACAACCATCAATCAAAGAACAATCATGCTCTGCACTAGCACTTATTTCAATCTCTGACTGCTCTTCATGATCCTCATGTGTTTGAAAGGAAGGCAATGGGTCACACATGGGACTGCTTCTCTGTTTGCTTATATCTTCTCTGTCTTGAGTACAATACTCACAATTGTCTCCACAGGTCCATTCCAAAAATTGCTCATTGTTGTCCACAACCTCATTGTTGTTTTCATGGTCAGATGCCTCATCATTGCAATGGGAATCCTCATTAGTCCTTTCACTGGCATCCTTAACATTCATCTTTTCATCTTCACATGATGCCCTAATTATTTGGTCATTTGCAGCTTTACAACTATTATTCACACCAAGGCCTGGGGACAGGGGTTTCAGCAGGTGCACATTTCTGATTTTTTCTATCTTTTCTATGAACCTGTATGCCATCTGCATACTTGTCACCTTGAAATCCCTCAGTATTGCACTAAAGCCCTCCTCAAAAGCTTCAAAGAATATGCCAACACAGGCTGAAATATCAGGTCTGAAACTTTTAGGGACATGTGAAAGGGCTACTGCAAATCTATGACTGAAATCAACACATGGCTCTTCATCTTGTTTTCTGATGTTCATCAATTCTGCAACAAGATCAGCAGGTTCTCTTGCGAATTCTTCCTTGAAACAGTCAGCAAGCTCATCCCAACAGGCAAAGGATCCTTTTGAAAAACTCAAATACTAGTCTTTTGCTTTTGCATCAAAGGACCTAACAAAAAACCTCATCCACATATCCTCATCTCTAAATGAATGTTTTCCCATGAAACTGTGAAAATTTTGGATATGTGCATTCCCATCACACACACTATGACCACTAAATCTAGGCATCTGACGATATATCCTAGCAGGCATAGTTTCTACTTTATAATCCACCCATGACAAATCCAGTTGGTCATACAAAGGATCAAAAGGGCTGAGAAGAGGTTTAGCCTTCTGACTAACAGACACAACAGGGTTACTGTTTTTTAACTGGGCCTGCTTAGCCTCTAAGAATATCAACCTATTTCTTATCTCTTCTATTCTTTTCTCCAACATTTCACCACTGAGTATGGGATAATTCATACTTGGATTCATAAAAATCTTACTCTTAGACATCCTTTGTCTGCCTAAGACCTAAGGCTTCCCCTGGCATCTAACTTATGCAGTAAAATAGTAAATATAAAGGGGAAGGAACAAGATACCTTTCTCTCATACAGATGCTGAAATATGAACAGCACATTTTTATCACATCACATACATCCATCTTTCATGTGCATTCAGATCTTTTTTGCAGAGTCGCCACCTCTCCAGAGAGGACAAAATTTTCAATAGCTGAAAGCTACTTTTCCAGGTTCATTCCACCAGCAGAGCATCATTTTTCACATGAAAGACTCCCCAGCGGAGTCGCCATTTTGTTGGTGACTCAGATGGGTCACAGATATATTACTTTTTTTTTTTAGTCCATCCCCAGTGGAGTCGCCATTTTGTTGGTTTTTCTTCTGAATCAGCATTAGGGTTTGCCACTTCTAATGCATAGGCAAATTCAGCCAACTAAATACAGGAGGTTGCGTGAGCTGCCTCCCCTTCACTTCTGGTTCTGCCGCACCAAGGGGGGTATCCCTATAACTCAAGATGTAACCTTGACTAACTCAAAGATAGAAAGATCTAACTTGACAACAACAGGCAGAATACTCTCATGTATGGACCAAGATCTGTATGATAGATCACAAGGTGGGCAACATTCTTGGACATGATGTCTGGTTGGGTATGAGAGCATGCAGGGGGTTCCTAATCCTACTCCTACAACTAACAGGTGGAAGGATGAAATGGTTTAGTTTGAATTTTGGATGCAAAGCTGGACATGGTGTATAACCTCAACACAGAGCTAGATTGGTGCCTATCCAGGGCTTGGAGTCGGTAGACATACACCTGTGAATGATCAGCATGAATAGCTAAAACTAGATTTCAGGGGGATACACATGATATCTGCCTTACAGATATCTCCCAATAAAGAGTGTTAAGCTGTCTATACTTATGGCATCCCTATTGCAGTAAGAAAGATACATGCAAAACTGGAGACAGAATCAGCATAACACATGCAAACACAGCATTATTCATATAAGATTAACCATGAAATCAGTGGATTCATGCCAAATCGTACAACAGGAGATACATAAACTCACAAGTTTTGCTGCACAGAGCAACCAAAACCAGTTGTATCTTATTACAGAGCCAAAATGTCCCGTTTTCAACAACCTGAAAAATGGTAACACAGTCTGCTTATAACAGCCAGAAAGTGTACCACAGCAATTAATTACATGGTTGACCAAAAATCCCGCCAGATACACAGTATCAGAAAAATGGCGCTCAACGCATTACCAGATTGGCGCCCAAACATGAATGCAGTAGGTGGGGAGGAGACAGGAAGAAACCTCGAGCCCTGAGCCGCCAGCCGTGGATGTACAACTTCAGTCAGGTACTGGATCCGTCCACGCCATCGCCCATACCTTTGCAACAATCGCCATTAATGGCGCACCAACCCGCGGCCTTGGGAAATGCAGAAAACTGTGCGTCGCAACCATTTCCCGCCAAGATACATCGTCATGATATTTGAAAATATGCAGGGTCGAATTATCCCACATGCACCCCGCGGTGACCTCTTTAACACTTTATATACTAGGTCATGAGCATATATGATGTCGGTGCTTTTGCTCCTGACGACACTAGTATAAGACTTCATCATCATTATCCTTCAGCAGCATGATATCCTGTCGCTTGAAATATCACCCTGACGTCAGCATCATATTGCAATATAACCTGTATGATAATCGCCTTCATCGGCACAACCTGATCCATCGGAGGAAGATCCTCCTGCATAACCAATATCAAAAGTCTGGCCGATGAACATCCTGATGACGTCACCGTCATATCCTGCTGACGTCATCAGCATATCTGCCTATCGCGCACCTCCTCATATCCGGATGACGTCATCGTCATGTTTGCGAATATCGGGGGATCTCCACAAGATGATCAGTGTTAGAAATATGACCCCCCCGGACCTTGATGACGTCACCATACATCGGCATCAGGATGATATTCGGAAGATAACCGGATATTTGGAAATATCATCCTGATGCACACATATCATGCTGCACTGTAGCTCCACTATAAGATCGGGGTGATATATGAATATGTGACTGATATTTGAAATGATCACCCCCATTGGACAATGCATGAAGCCGACAGGCGAATATCTCCCTTCGGAAATATCATGATGCAGACAGGTAGAAAAACGGATATCACCCTGACATAAGAATGACGTCAGCATCATCAGGGTGATAAAACAACGAACATGAAGTGATACAACAACATCAGGATGATATTGACTAAGATGATCCTGACGTTCAAAATATGATGACCACGATGAATATCGGGTCACACTTAGAGCTTTACAGCAACATCATCAGGATGATCTTAACAAAGATCACCCGATGTTAAAATATCACCCCGCGAAAGATCATGCTGACAGAAAATATGATGACCCTCGTAAGCAACATCAGGGTGATGTCTGGAAACATGATGATGATGACCTCCTCCAAAGAAAATATGATGCTGATGTTAAAACATGCTGAGGAGGCCCAAAGACTTAGAACTTTTTTGGATTTTTTGGGAAGGTGCCTGCATGAAAATTGCTCAGAAACTGACAGTGAAATCAGGCACCAACAAGATGGTTGCGAGATGCCATGCAGGAGGCCGAAGAGAGAGATGACGGAAAGTGAGGTAATTGCGAACTCTCGACTCAGCCTTCCGTTGTGCTCCGTTCAGACTTATAACTACTAAGGGATTTTCTCCATATACATCCGACGCTGCATCATGGAGGACGACAGAGCAGGCTCTTCTACATGGGTGGGGAGCGATTGAAGAAAAAAAAAAGGCATGCGATTTATCTTCTATCAGCAGCAATGGATTATGAGAGTGGCAATTGATATATTAATGGATATTAATGTTCTGTTATAGATATCACTATGGCAGTGATTATTAATTATGAAAAGCCAGTCTTTGAATAAGTTAAGAAGTCATACAGAAATCAATATATCTCATCGGATAAAAACAGCGTATTGGATCGAACAATTCAATCATTCATTGGTAAGCAGTAGCAACAATAAGAGGAATAAAAGAGAACCTCAGTCGAAGGCAACCAGTACCAGATCAAATTCATATTCCTACGAATTAGCAACTCAACAAGGCAGTGATAAGATACGTAGGAAGAAACTATAGCAAAGCATAACTCTAATCAAATAAAGACTACAATCTCTTCATACAGATTGAACACCTCATAAATTCAGATTGAATATTGCCGCCACATCGTGGAACAATACATCTTCATCTCAGCGAACAACAGTGAATAAACAAGACCAAGAGTCCAATACATATATCTGCAGCAAACCTACATCAATAATCATATATACCTGCGGATCGAACTAATTATAAAGGCGTCATATCACAAGCACAAAGATTTTCGGTGCAGTAGTTGCAAGAATATTAGGATGTTTGTGGCTAGCTATGCTGTGGGCAGGCCAGTTACACAAGCCTAAATGTGCTCCACCTGGAAGTTTTGGATTGCCTATGATTGGTGAAACACACCAATTTGTTATAGATAGTAGATCCAAGACTCCTCATGTTTATGCAGAGAAAAGGAAAGCTAAGTATGGGCAGGATGTTTATACTACCGATCACATGAGCTACCCTACAATGATGTCTATAGACCCAGAAGTCAATAAATTCATATTGCAGAATGAAGGTAAATATTTTCTGAGCAACTATCTGAGGTCGGTCCGAAATCTGTTTGGTGAAGGGGCCATTGCCAGCACTTACGACAACCTACACAAGAGGATTCATAATGTAGTTTTGAGCTTCAGTAACACAACAAAACTTAAGGAGTTTATCATGGCTGACGTTGAGTATATTATCAAGACAACCCTTAGCAACTGAGAGGGGCGGATTGTCTATGTTGAAGACGAGTGCAAAATGAGTGAAATTTGATGGCTTATTCAAGAAAAGTAGGGTAGAAGCTGCCTACATGCTCTTTGATGAGTTGAAGAAGAAAATAAATGTGTAGATGGAATCACATATAGCATAGTTATCTCATATTTCTGCAAGATGGGGAGAATCGAGGATTCTCTAAGTTTGTTAGAAGAAATGGAATCTAGAGGCTGGTATCTGATATGGTAACTATAACGTCACTGTTGATTGCACTTCATCTCTCTAGTAGACAGGACTGGGCATGTCAGCTTATGAAGTGAATTGGAGATAGCATGTTGTCCCTAATATCATCAAGTGGTGTTGATATGGAGATAGACGGTGAAGAACAGGAGACACCTTAGGATATGGACATTTCTCGTGATCCAACTTCTGAGATTCAGAGGGAGTCTACTAAACCAGAAGAGGCCAGTGTTCCATGACCGAACAAAACATGTGGAAATCAAATACCATTACATTAGAGATATGGTATTAAGGAAAAGCTATTCAACTGAGGTACATTTGCACTGATAATCAGATGGCTGATATTCTCACCAAGCCTCTCTCCAGAATGAAGTTTGTGCATTTTCGAGACAAGCTTGGAGTTGTGGAGAATGAAGCCCTTGCTGAGAGGGAGTCTCAGCATCAGTGATTTGTGTTATCTGATATAATGCATTTTTCTCTGAGACGGAGAAATTTGAGGTGAAAGCCCTTGTCAATCTCTGAGATGGAGATGTGTTTCTTTCCACCCTCTAGGAGTAGCTATGGTGGACGTCATGTTGAGTGACTCCAAGACAATGTATTTTTTCACTAATGGGAGTAGCCATTGTGGGCTTCACGTTGAGAGACTCTGTGATGATTCTCTTGTACTTGTGTTTATCCACCCTTTGGGAGTAGCCATGGTGGACATCATGTTGAGAGACTCCATGACGACATCACGTTGAGTGACTTCGTGATGGGCACTTGTGCATATGTTTCCTTCCACACATGGAAGTAGCCATGGTGGACGTCATGTTGAGTGACTCCATGATGTACTATTTCACAAATGGGTGTAGCCATTGTGGATGTCATGTTGAGAGACTCCATGACATGGATTCCTGAAAGGATAGCTCCCTAGCTAAGAGGGAGTGTTAATGTTTGTAGCTCAGGGAGGTTACAGATTTCATGGCCAAATGGTTCTAGTGCTAGAGAAAACAATACATCCATTGGCCAACTCCCTCCTTATGCACTCCAATGACAATAGTTAGTGATAATAACTATTATTGATTATGGAAAACCGATTTGAGAAAGCAATCGGTCAAATAAACTAAAGATAAACAAATCCATTCCATGAAATGACATTTTTGAAAGGGTAGTGGCTGATGGTAAGAAAGCAACCTTTCAAGGCACATAAGAACTTAAGGAAGACTTTGCTATACCTCCCTATGTTGTTTCAGTTTAGGGTCAGCAATGATATCGTGGATCAAAAAAAAAGAAGTCTTTAGTTGCTCAGAGTTCTATAGAAGCCGAATATATTGCAGCTTCTATGGCTGCTAGAGAGGCAGTATGGCTTATAAAACTGCTTGTGGGATTATTTGGTAAACCTTTGAAACCAACTATCATCCACTGTGACAATCAAAGCTGTATTAAACTATCCGTGAATCCAGTATTCCTTGATAGATCTAAACATATTGAGATTCCTCATCACTATGTGCATGATATGGTGGAAAGGAATGTGATTCAGTTGGAGTATATCAGTACAGGAGATCAAACTACAGATATTCTTACCAAACCACTCCTCAAGGTGAAAGTTGAATACTTTAGGAAAAATCTTGGTATGATTGAAATGTAAGATTCTAATTGATTTGTACTAATATATTAAAGATGTTTAATGTGTAAACTTCTTGTGTCATATGTGTGACTCTATGACTTTATGGGCCTACCCATTCTGTGTTTATTTCTAAAAGGTGACGATCTTTTGGATAATCTACACTTGTACCTAACATTATAAGGTGACGATCTTATAATGTTCATTAGACTGATATCATGTGACTTGATATTGATATGAATCATGGAGTTATCATGATTAAGTTATGGTAGACATTATGTGACTTAATGTCAGTGCACATACCATAATTGGGATATATAAGGAGAATGTAATGTTCTCGAGTATAGTATATCCTTTAGTATCACGAGGTAGGTGATGCTACGTATCACGAGATAGGTGATACTATATATCATGAGTTATGTGATATTAAATTACTTTTAGTAATTCATTACAGATCAGATAATTGATATTCACAGAGATTATTGTGATATTGTTATCTTCCCAAGCTAAGAGGGAGTGTTGAGTTGTTTGTAGCTTCGATCAGATAACATACTTAATATATAAGGTGTGTTAAAATAAATATCAATAGCACGATCGAATGATATATTACCCAAGCATAAACATCGTCTGCATTCTAAACGGCGATTAATAATTGTTAACATCGGTGAAACCGACCTCATTAGAAACTGTGAAGAAGTCACATCTGTGATAGACTTAATATATAAGGTGTGTTAAAATAAATATCAATAGCATGATTGAATGATATATTACCCAAGCATAAACATCGCCTGCATTCTAAATGGCGATTAATAATTGTTAACATCGCTGAAACCAACCTCATTAGAAACTGTGAAGAAGTCACACCTGTGATAGGCGTGACTCCTTGAGGAGTCACGTCTATCACAGATGTGACTCCTACAGTCACTAACATATATATATCAATGTCCTTGCCCAGCAATTCTACGCATCGACACAAAAATCGGAAGTGTATGAGAAGTAGAAATTGCATCTGGACAGTAATAAATTAAACTCTGCAATACGAACATCCAACCTTCAGAAAATATTCAAACCTGATCTGAAAATTTATCACAAAAAGCCAAAAGATCCATGAGAGTTTTAGTATTTTTCCTTTTGAAGTGCAAGGAAAAAGGCCCCCCAAATGGCTAAGTCCAAAATCCTAAGTGTTTTCCTTGTGTTTTCTGCCTTTTCGGGGTTTCAGGGCTCGGGGTTCAACTCTACCTTTTTGTCGTTCCCGTTTTTGACTCATGTAGTTGTTGAAGCTCATCTAATTCCTTACATGCTCAGGAAGTAAATCATCCTCATTAACCAAAGATATCAAATCTTCACCAAACGGGGTTTCCTTTTGCCTCAACTTGTGGCTCCTCAACTACCTCTTCTTCTCTAGGAAGAAAAGTAGGCTGCATAGGTCTATCAACTGTAGGTGTGCGTGTCCTTCTTGCACGAGGTGATCTTGCTACACGACCAACACCTGTATTATGTTGATTACCTTGATTAGCCTGATTGTTGTTCCTATTATTCATCAAAGCCTGAAACATCCGTGCAATATTCTCATTTGTATCATGTTGTTGTTCTGTCATCTAGTGCTGATTATCAATCATTTCTCTTAGCATATTCTTAACATCATCACGCTGCGGATTACCTTGCCTCCTGTCTCCCATTGTACCTGTTTTTCTATGATAATGATGTGGCAATGGATCAATGTAGTAGTTCATAACCCATAGGCTGGTAGGATCTAAGCTCTGATGCCACTGCAAAATCCCCTACCGAGATTTTTGCTCAAAATACCAAAAGATTTCTGATTGTAACTATGTAGAAATGAGCTCTAATACCACTGTAAAATACCCTACTAGTTCTAATTGAAATTTTTTGCTTGTTGGTCTGAAATTTTCTGATTTAGATTTCTCACAAACTATGCGATGTTTGCAATACCCACTTTCTCCAATGCACTTTGAATATCAAGAAGATGGAAAGGTTCAAAGCATGCATCCAAATTGCAACCAAAGAACATAGAACATCAATATTATATGATCAAATCAATGCATAAGACATGAATAGACATCCCCGCCAAAGATTGCTTTGATTTCTTATTGATTATGAAAGCCAAGTACAATAGAAGAGGGCTGGAATGAACAAACAGCCAAGTCTGATTTATGAATCAGTCCTTCAATTACATCAAATACATGCAAAAATCATGCCCAAATCCAATCCAAATGTATGTAGAATGAAGCCCTATGGAAGGATGATGAAGTCTCTAACTAGGTATGGCTGGAATATGAATCAAATGCT
The DNA here is from genome assembly GCA_027924645.1 of Cunninghamia lanceolata. Classification (NCBI taxonomy): domain Eukaryota; kingdom Viridiplantae; phylum Streptophyta; class Pinopsida; order Cupressales; family Cupressaceae; genus Cunninghamia; species Cunninghamia lanceolata. Next base: position 11,866,401 of record BSBN01000389.1, read on the forward strand.
CTTCCCAAAGACTGATATACCGATGCAACACTGAAACCCTGCTGTCACAAAACCCTGATTGCTGATGATGTCAAAATGATGCATAAAAATCACTCCCAAGGCTAGCGATTGGACCTAGCATGAGGGTGATTAGGGTTTAGAGCTTTCTCATGCAATCAAACCCTCAAAATGATGAAATAGAATGCTCACATCTGCAAATGGTTGACTGCTGTACCCTGCTGTTGTAAAAATTAGAATGTATGAAAATGCTCCAAAGTGCCAACGATGCCTCTAGATGCCAAGCGATTAGCTCCAAAGCATGCAATATCAACCAAGAATGAAAATGTCTTCATCTACAAGTTAAAAATCCTTCAATGCCTTCATGAAAACCCTGCATATTGATAACCATGATGAAATCTCTATGATATCATCTCACAAAGTGATATGGGATCGTCTCCATATCAAAATCAAGGGATCATCTCCTTGAAAAATACCCAAAAATGCAATTTCCAGCCAAACACATGAATATGAAAAACTTACCAAGTGATCAATTGTTGCAAATTGCTAGCAAATGGCTCTATTTATCCTCCCCTTGGCCTAGGCGTCCCAATTAGCTCCATTTTGCAAATGTTTGAAGTCCACCAATGAGATTGTAATTGCCAAGAGACAATTTTAAATGAAATTCAATGCTTCCACATAGGTGTCGATCTTCATCCTTGGAGAATTAAACATTTTTTATTGAATTTTACCTCTCCTTGAGCGACGACTAGCATTGGATCAATAAATAATATAAAATATTATTTAAATTTTTGCTTCTTCTCCTCTTTGTACGGCGGCCAGAGCAAAAATAGTATTTTATTAATTTTAAATGTTCCTCCTTCTTGGGCGGTGGCTCCTTGGCATTTGAAATCCAATATTTTATTATTTTTCCTCCTAGGCATTGGGCGCATGATCCAATGAAGACAATATTTTATTGGTATTTGAAATCCTTCTCCTAGGCGTTGGCACAAGATCTAATGACCAAAACAAACTTTTATTATTATTTTATTCTTCTCCCAAGTGGCGTCAATCACCAAGGTGGCGTTGGAAAACTCTAGATGAAATATATTTGAAAATGCAATTAAAGATTGGCATTTTCCCTTTTGTCCACTTGGCATCAATTTGAATCAACGAATGAAATAATGAAAATACAATTTAAATATTGCATTTTCCATTTGACCACACTCACTTCTCCAATTCTTGGCTAAAAAACCACTTGTTGAGCCAACGTTATAGATTTTTGTCCTCTAAAACCAAGCTCAAACCAAAAATCATGTCTAACTCAAAATGGGGACATTACATGTAGTGCCCCCTTTCTAGTGGAAACACTTAAAACCTGAATCTACATTCAAAGTGATTCTCAAAGAGACATTAGAAATATTAGAGATCAATAAATTTCAATGATAAGATCAAATAAGATCAATGATAATATAATTATATCATTCCTTGTTAAAGGATTATTCTTTCATAATTGTCACTCACTATTGATGACTATTCTATAATACATTCCATAATTCAAAATCCATATCTTCCTTCTTATTCTTCATCAAGGAACTAGGTTTTACATGTCCGGGGCACGTGGAAACCATCTTAGACCCAGCCTTGGGGAAACTATGTCCCAGCCTTGGGGCCTATACACTGATGGAATTACTCTGCCTCTCCCCACAATACATATCATTCCTTTAAGGATGAAGTAATAGAAGTTACCAGAAATATGATTTTGTATTCTAATATTCCCTTGTACTATTAGGACGGATATTAAACATAGTTCAAGATCCATATCTTCCCCTCTTGTTATTCATCAAGGGACTAGGCTTTAGGGCGCATGGAAACCATCTCAGAGTCAGACTTGGGAAAACTATGTCCCAGCCTTGGGGCCTATACACAGATGGAATTACTCTGCCTCTCCCCACAATACCTATCATCCCTTTAAGGATGAAGTAATAGAGGTGATTGGAAATATGATCTCTTATGCTAATATCCCCTTGTACTATAGATGGAATTATCCATAATTTTATTATTTATCATCATAATGCATGGGCAGAGACATCTATGTCTCAAATTGGAATACCCTTATATGGTATCCTTGTTCTTATTGTTTAGGTCTAAATATTGATATTAGTTCAATTATGAATAGAGAATATATTTCTAAATGCATGCTCATAATATAATATGTACATCTAATCATGTAATAATTACCATATGCAATATCATATTATCCATAATCTACATAGTTGATGTGCATACAAATCATACAAATCTATATCATACCTGATTGGATCTATAGATTACCCTGATATTACCTCTGATCAGCCCCTTTTTAGTTGTCTTTATTCCTTTTGTGCAAATATGTATTTTGTTATTGAGTTCTGATTTTTATGTTTGCTGTTTTGCTGATGAAGGATGATGAATTGAATGTTTGTGCTTGATCGATGCTTCCCAAATACCCATCCATCTTTCTTTATACCCTGATCAGTAATTGGGTGCCTCTTTTCATGGGATTGCTGTCCCTAAAGGGATGTCCCCTTTGGTTACTGAATCGCTGCTTCATAACTAGTTTGCAGCCCTTAGTTTATTCACAGTATCCTCATTTCATATAATCGCATGCTATATAGGATGACGTGGTAATAATGATAATTGTTGTATTACTGACTTTGACTAATTCTTAAAGTGATCTCTGCCAATATAAAGTCGCTTATAACAGCACTTAGAATATTTGGAATTATATAACTATGAGTATATCCATCGATCATTATTAGTTGGAATAATTTTTGTGTATAAGTATATATTATGATATAGTCATTTATTTATTATAATAATAATTGTTTCTAAGCTCTTATATATATATATATAATTTATAATTGCTTCTATATTATTATTATATCTTATATATTATCATATATATATTTGTTTAATGATAGGGAAGGTATAACGAAATAGTCTCACCATATGAATACATGTATACATAAGAATATATGTAAATCATTAGTAAATCGCAAAGTCATAAAGTCATAAAGCATACACTTGAATATACGTAACTTATAATGTATAATGTAATGCAAATATAGGGGATGACATTACATGTTGCCACTGATTCATACCCTGCTGTATAAATTGATTTGCACACAAATCCACGACTCTGATTTATAAGCCACAAGCTGGCAAGATCCAGGGTTTGATGCCACTGTAAGATTCCTCTCTTACCCAAATTTTTCCTTTGCTGGCCTGAAAATTTTTGATTTGATTTTCTTGCAATGTACTTAGGTTTTTCAATTTTTGCTTTCACTGATTTGTTTGAAATATCATAGAGATGGAAAGGTTGAAATATGATAATCAAATACAATCAAAAGATGATTGAAATGTAACTATTTCAGATTACATAGACATCCAAAAATCGTTGCGAACATAATAAAGACATACCCGGATGCAAAGATTGACTTCTTTATTGAAATGTAATGGGCTGATTACAAAACAGAGAGGTCTGATATAAAAATCAGATTTGCATATACATGTAGATGATGCCCTAAGTTGATCAAATAGACACACAAATGATCCTCCAGTGAAGTAACATCAAATGCCAACACATAGATGAAGAATGTTGATGGAAACTCAAGCCAAATGCCAGTCAAGAAGTCTGAACATGAAATCTGTAGATGCTGATTTGGAATCAGACCTGTAAGTGTGTACAAGTGTGATGCAAAAGATCACCAGACACCTCTCCCAAGTGTAGCAATGGATCCTAGGGCTGGCCGCCTAGGCTGGAAATGGTAACCAATGAAGAAAAGAGGACTGATCCACTGATATGAAGTTTGAATTAGATGTCTGTAGCTGCTGATAACAAAATCAAAGATCAAACCCTGAGCTAAAACATGCAAAATACTCCTCCGATATGTAGTCGCTAGGTGTAGGAATGTAGCCATAATGCCTTGTATACAAAATATACCTTCATCTCATCAATTCAAGCCACAAAACCCTTTGAACTAAAGCTGATAAATAAAAATCAGAAGTTTGAAACACAATTCAGCGTGCCCTAGTTTCATTCAAAGCCCAAAATCTTCCTCCAATGCCAAGCAATCCAATTGTAAACCCTCTTCAAACAACTTATTGATAACAATGTATCAAAATCAAGGCTAAATTTGAATATGAAACTCCAATGCTAGCCGGAAACAAATATCCCTGTCAAACCCTAGCTTGATTGAAGCAAAAACACCATTAAGACTCTCCGGTTAAGCTCTATGATGAACTCCACACGAATTTACCTCTCATGGTGGATTGGGCACATCTCCAAACCACAAAGATTCAAGGGAACATCACCTTGAACAAATGAAAATTATTTTCAGCCAAGAGCAAATACTCAATATGCAAAATATCAAATGACCAAAGATATGAAAAATGATGCCAATGACCTCCTTTTATACTTTTTGTAATGTGCCGTACCTGTTTGTATATTTTTAAAGATCTTTTTATGTGTTATTTTAATTTTTAGAGGTGTTCTTATAGACTAGACAGAAGATGCAGAAGGGGTTTCAGTTTTCCTGCAGATGTGTGTTGCCGGAGCATATAATATATAGCATATAATGGAAACCTAGAAAAGATACAAAGAAAATAAGAGATACCCAGATCATAAATAGGCCAAAAATGAATTACTATGACATAGCCATGTTTAGATTTGCAACTTGGTACATATGCTGAGTCTGAACCAACAACTGGGTATAGCCAGAATCACTCCAAAATCAATACAAAGGATGGCAATGGATTTACAATGCAATGCTCAGTGCCTGAGACTCTAAACACTTCCCAAAGAGTAGATTAATCTACTGTAAGCACAAGATAATGATGGCTAAAGCTCCCACGTCCTCTATTTGGAGTTGTACGACCAAGGGGTATGTGAAATCTGCAACAAGGAAGTTGGAATCTCCTCAAGACAGCTCTGTAATGATCTGCACCTTCTCAAATAGGCTGGACGACCCAGCAAGGAGGGGAAACATGCCAAGAAAACACTCCAAAATCGCCCTCTAAGTGGTACGACTTGGTTGCATATGGTACGACCAGCAAGTGGATAATGCAACAATCTCAAAACACTTTCAAACTCACCTCAAATCTGCCATTAATCCTTTGTCTTGGGCTGAACATTAACATTCTGCAATAGATACAGAAAATATGCCTGGAAATCTCATCAAACAAGCTCCATTTGAGCACAACAGTGAACACTGAGTGTATCCACCTCTAATGGCACCTTTGGGTGATCTTCCATACCTGTAGAATGCCGTTACTCAGGGAAGTTTTCGTCTCCAAGAGCCTCTGGTTCGAATCCTCAAACCCTTCTCAAGAACAAACCCTAGCAAAGCTCAATAAGAGAAATATCAAAACATAGCATAATGAAAATGAACTCCACTTTTCACTTTTATCTCCTCAAGATGGGCGTTGGCCTTTTTGGGACGGAAATTATATTTTAAAGTTACTTTTTAATCCCCCTTGGGATGGGCGCCCACATCCCCCTTTAGTGACCTTTTAATATTTGCCTTTTTCCTAAGTCACTGCTTAATATTTATAAAGTCCCTTTTAATTAACATTATAACTTTCAGACTTTAAAATAAATGCCCAGATGATGTCGGAATGAAATGATCCATAGCTCGCCGGAAAGGTCTTGACGAGACGAACACAACCCCTCTGAAAATCCCGATCCGACACCAAACCTGAACTTACTAAAAGTAGTAACGGCCAAGAGCAAACAGAACCAACTCAGAAGGTGCCAGCTGGATCCACTGACCTTGAACCATAACTCCACCACTGACAAGCACCTCCAAAGCCAAACCAACCACAGTTCCCTAACCAAACTGTCAGTCTATGAGAACCCAATGATAGACTAACACTGAAGCTAGAAAGGGGATATTACACTTTTTTCCTTGGATGCCCATATAAATCATTATTTAATTATTTTTGCAATCGACCACCAATATCAAATATTGTATTTGATATTTATTAAATATTTTTCCTTATTTTTTCCAATTTGGACAGCCCACCAAAATAATAAAATAATATTATTTTATTATTTTTTTTCTTTTTCTCCCTTGACCGCCATTTAGTGGAAAATAATATAATATTGTAATATTAAAATATTATATTTTTAACTTTATCTCCAATATTTCATTTTTTCACCTTTTTTTAATTTTTTTCCATTTTCCACCTCTTGGCATAATATTTAATTAATTTTTGTTTTTCTCCTTGGCTAAATATTTAATTAATTTTGATTTTTCCATAAATATTATTAAAATATAAAAAATCATCTCCAAACTTCATTTGGCCAACGAAAAATCATTTTTGCCACTAAAAACCCACTTTCCATTCTCCAAGTTTTAAGTTATCCAACTTTTATTCTTTCCATCCTTCAATTTGCCTTGATTGAAAATAACATTATTTTGACATTATAAAATATTATAAAATACCACTTAGCCAAAATTAATATTATTTTATTTAGTTGAGCAATATTCTCTTTTTCAAACCTTGACAATGTCATGTCCCCATATTAAAGCCTTGTTTAAATTGAAGATTTAAACAATATATTTAATTACACATAAATATTAATAATTAAATATTAATAAGTTATATATTATATTATCATATTACATGAATATAAATATCAAATATTATTATTATTATACTCAGAAGATATTAATAGATATAAATATTATTAGAATATATATTATTAATATGAATTAATTAATTAAATAATATATATATTATATATTAATATTATAAGTGACTAGATATTAAATATAAGAGGGGACCAATGTATGTGACTCTTTGAAGAGTCACTATTCTTCGTAAGAGGCATAATGGAACATATATAATATAAATAGCAGCAACAAGGAATGAGGGGATCAGATTTGGGATATAAGAAAATAAGGAAGTCTAAAGTAAGCAAACATAAGTCTTCAAATATGAAAGTTAGAAAGTATAGAATAACAGCGATGAGTCAGCAAGGATTAAACAGTCAGCAATTATGGGTAGCGATTACCATATAGCTTGCATTTAATTTAAGAGGAAGTATTATAAATATATGGAAAATAAATTAAAAAGGGAATCTCGGCATTATAAATAAATATAATTAAATCCGCATTATATTTATATAAATATTCCTGAGTCATAAGTAGGAAAGATATCATAAATACATGTAGGGAGGAATTATTCAATAAAAAATAAATATATATGTACAATAATACTAATAACATATATAATAATATAATATAGAGATATTATTAATATTATAACAAATACTATAATATATAAATATTAAAGAATAGGTGAAAGAGAATAAAATCAAGTGAGCAGATTCAACAAGACAAGCAGCATAAAGAGGTAAGTACACTTTCCTTATTAATAGGTTAGGCGATATAAATGTTGTAGAAGAATAATATGAATATAAATAAATGAATATTGCTCATATCAGCATAATAATAATTGGAATATATTACCATCAATGATGTATATACATTCATTCTCTATAAGTATGCATATATAATAGGTATAATAATATGAGAATCAATAGGAGTGTAGAAATGAGGTAAATCTACATACATATATGAATGGAATATGGATATAGATGTAAACATTGTTAAATTGAATACAATGAAATGAATGTTGTAATTCAATGAATGTGATAGCTAAAATCCTTAGATAATTAAGTGTATGAACAAACGATAAGTTGGAAACATTATATATGGACACAAATATACAACTTAAATATGGATGAATAATGATTATATTGTTAATATGATGAAGTGAAAAGAAAATGAAACTCTAATGTTCTCTTTTGTGAGTTGAATTGTGCAAGGTCAAAGGAAAAATCGGGACTCACTAGAAGGGGACATTACAAGTGGTATCAAAGCATTCGACCTGCCATCCTGTGAGGAAATTTGATGCAAGGTAACTCAAGAAGGTACAACACATGTAACAAAAACAACCAAATGGACGAGGAACTCACATGAGCCAAAGGGGTTCTTCCTTCTAATGAAGGGTTCTGCCTTTGGGTCTAGAGAGAGGTGTGCTCTTCTAGATATGTCACTCAGGATGAGAAACAATTAGTCCACATAAGCCAAAAGGGTTCTGCCTTCTAACGAAGGGTTTTGCCTTTGGGTCTAGAGAGAAATGTGCTCTTCTAGACACGCCACTTATGATGGAAGTAATAAGTCACATGGGCTGAAGGGGTTCTGCCTTCTAACGAAGGGTTCTGCCTTTGGGTCTAGGAGAGACGTGCTCTTCAAGATATGCCACTCATGATGAAGAAATGATAAGTCCACATAAGCCAAAGGGGTTCTGCCTTCTAATGAAGGGTTCTGCCTTGTTGTGACCAAATCACACATCACCCCATTAGGAATAGGGACCCCCCTTTTTTAAGCTCTGTGCTTTCAATGAGATTTTAATGATATCCTGGGTCATCTTCCTGTCCTAACCCGGTAGTGATTTCCTCTTCTATGATCTTTGGTTCATGATTAGGAGGCAGATGAACTTGCAGTAATGAAGAATCTTGATCAACTCCCATCTAGATAATGAATGTTGAGATCAATCCTGAAGTATGTTTGAGATCCTGAAAAAGACTAAGTCTGGAGCCTGAAATCCTGAAAATCCTGAAAAAATGGCTAAGTCTGAAATCTGGTGAATCCTCCAAATTCTATATTTTGCATGTTAAATCCGGTGGATTCGAGACCTATCTCAAACATCCTGAAAGGTATATTGAAAAATATTTAAAGTATAAACTTAAATATATTTTTCAATATACCTTTACCCTCGCGACCTTGAAAAACGCCTGACTCTTCCAGAGGATTCAGAAAGCTCATCTAGTGCGACGGGGCATCTAAGTGGCGCAAAATCGCGATGAAAAGGGCGCTTTCAATTACAAGATAAGATGAGGACTTCCAATTGATCAAACAATGCGCCCATCTAAAGCATGAAGGGAGACGAAAATGTTAAAGGATTTTAAGCTTTGAAGTGATGCGATTTTCATACCTTTAAGTAATGCGAATTCCAGAGGATTTCCAAACCATCAACCAATGCGCTAGGATAGAAGGATTGATTCCGAAATCTAAATTTTGAAGAGAATCTAAAAGATTTGAAAACCCCATCCAATGCGCCATACAAGGAAGAAAGCGAAAGTGTCCTAGACATCCAAGGTCAAGTCTTCAAGGCGAGTTTAGAGGATTTCAAAGTTCTATCCCAAGCGCCAACATCATGCATGATTCGCTAAAGGTAAAGTTCATCTAATGCACCTAAGTTTTGAAGCTTCCAACATAGTGAACTAATGCGCCACTTCAAGGACCCTTTATCAATATGCTCAAAAGGACGAAATCAAAGGTGGTATCTAATGCGCCACACATAAGGAAGAATGAGGTTTGTTTTTGGAGATCTCAAATTAACTATCTAAAGCGCTTAACCTAGGAGCTGATCCATTATGCAAAGATAAGAAGAATTCAAGTTGCCCATCCAATGCGCTAAAGGTGGAAGAGGGTAGAATATTTCGAAAAACACTAACTTGAGGAGGATCTTGTCACCTTGAAGTGATGCGCCACTCCCTTGCAAATGAAAACAAGTTCAAACCAAAGCAACTTGAAAGGAGGTTTTGAGAAGACTTCAACATACTTATCCAATGCGAAATGCTAGAAGAAATCAAAAACTTGATCCAAAGCGCCTAGAGGATGAGGATTTTGAAGGTGTCATCCAATGCGAAATGCAAGAAGATCTTAATCTTTCATCCAATGCGACTTGTAGAGGAGAAAAAATAGTGGAGTTTTAAAAAGAAAATTTTAGGAAGATTTGAAATCCTTCAACCAATGCGCCCTTCTAGAAGACCTTCAAGACCTTGACTAGTGTGCTAGATCTAGAAGAATTTGAATAGTCCATCCAAGGGGAAGTTGAGAACATTTTAAGAGATTGAGTTTCGAAAGGAATTCATCATGCCTCATCATTAGTCCAACAAGAAGATCTCCAAACACCTATCTAAAAGCACTCAACCTAGAAGATCGTGGAAACCCCATCCAATGCGCCAATCAAAGGAAAGTTTACAAACATTTAATTGTTTTTGCCTTGAAAAATGTGGAAATTGCATTATTAAATAAAGATCAATCAAAATTAAATGTTTTTCACTATATTAAAGAGGGTCGGCCTAGGTATGAAGTAAAGTTTTAAGGCAAATTCTATATATATACCTCCTCTCCTTTTCATTTTTATCATTTTTAAGGAGCAGAATTACTTTGAAAGAGCAGATTTGTCTTCAAGGAGCAGCAACAAGAAGGTTTTATAAAAGTACAAATTTGATTTTGTCAATCCAAACAAGTGTTGGATCAGATTTCAAGGTATCAATTTAAGGCAGCTTATCAAGTAAGTTTGATTTGAATATTTTCTGATTTGATTTTCTTCTTTTTTCTTCTTTAGATGCATTAAAATTGTTCAAGTATTGGAGGATAAATGGATTTTGATAGATTTCTTGAACCTAGATAGTATTTTTACAAAACTTCATAAATCTAATGCATTAAAGTAGCTGAAGTAGAGTCTAGCTTGTGTTTGAAATTACTTATTCGCGTCAAGTTTGCAGGATCATGGCAATGACTTCCAAGGAGAGACAAGCGAAGATCCGGATGGATGCTAAGGGGAAAATTCCCGAATCAAAGCTCGTTTCAAGGTGGACAAATGTAGGAGACACGAATATGGGCAACAGCAACTTAGAAGATATCAAGTCAGTCCTTGAGGAACCCAACGGAGGTAGTCTTGCTCGAGCCATCATGAGGAGTGGAGCCATTGAAGCTGCTTGTTTTCCGCCAGCTTTGCTGTGTTCAGAGATGATCATTGAATGCGTCAAGAAGTATGATGTAGATACAAGACAAATTACAGCTAAAGATGGAACAATATTAGCTTATTTGCAAAAGGAGGCAGTTGGAGATACTTTCAACATTCCAACTAGGGAGAGGATGATCAGTATTTTGATACAACAAGGTCAGCAGGAATACAATGTTGATTCAAAGACAAAGTTGCAGGAAATAAGGAGAGAATGGATGGCCAATCCAGCTATGAAGTTCAATATGAATAATCCTCCGCAGTTTCACAAGTCAGATTTTCATCCTGAAATTGGATACTTGATTATGTTTCTAAATAGAATGACAGGAATGCCGCAATCTGCTACCTTTCAGCCTTGGATGTACTCTTTCATCAAGTCAGTTCTCAAAGGGAAGATGATTGATTGGGCTGGACTTATCAGTCAGAGTATACATGAGCAGTTCATCAATTTTGCTAAGACCAAGACTTGTTATATGAGTTCCTATGTGGTGTACCTTCTCGCAAGAAATGAAGTCTATTTAGGTTTGACCAAAAGAGGATACTCCACATGACTTCATCACTTGGTATTTTTCCTTTCACAACAAGGGGCAACTGGTTGATAAAATTGAAGTAGATATGTCCAGAATAAGAAGTGTTCTTCTAAGAACAGAGAATCATATATACACTGCTTTGACAACAATATGTAATCCTTATGGAAATGTTACTATTGAAAACATGAAGCAACAAGTTAAGGCATTCTACTTTCAGTATGATGGACTTGATGAGGGTCAGCTGGATAGTATATTCACACTTGCATTTCATCTTGGAGAAAATAAGTCTTGGATAAATGATTGGGAGAAGACACTTGGCGTCTATGAGTCAGATGTGGCAGTGGCAGAAGGATCCATTAATGCGGCGACAAGTGTACCAATGGAGGATATTGCTCAAATTGTGTCTAGATTCATTGTATCTCATAGTACTACTATATAAAGGGCATATGATGTGGCTTCCTTATCTTCTTGGAAAGCGTGCTTTTGTTCCCTCCTTCATAGCTTCTTTCATTTAATAAAGTGAGCCTCTTTCATTTAATAAAGGAGAGTTTGTTACAACTACTTGTGATGTGGCTTGATCTGGTCCATTGGCTTGGCCGATCGATCTTGATCCTTCATTTCTTTGAGGCCTATAAAAGGGCTCCTATTGCTCTCATTTGTAACGGTTGAAATTTCTGAAATTGTTGCAAGAGCTCTCTGAGATAATAAAAGATTCATTGCTTTGGTGATTCTATTTGTGTTTTTGAGTGTTGCATGGTTTCAATTTTCAAACGAACATTAAGTTAGATTAAATTTCTCTTTAAGTTTATGTTAGTTAATGAAAGGTTTCTTTATTGCTTTGTGGTGAAATCAGTAAGTTCATACCATTTGTAGTCTGCGGCTTGTGGATTGCAGTGCATGGTTAGTCTGAACAATTGAACATCAATTTGATCTTTATGCTTGTTGAATCTTTCATGAGCATAACTGATTTAAACATCTTGTACACCTTTGAAGATTGCACCTATCTTGTGTAGTTGTTTGTCTTGGCGAAACAGGATCTGGTTTGATTTCACTTTGAGCAGTAATCATCCTTGCATTTAGGATTAGATTAGTGTTTCTAAACCTTATATCTTTTGCCTTTTTTTCATTCAGTTAGAATTAGGGTCAAGAACCTCAATTGCTAAATCATACGGCATCAATTGCAGTACTTAGACTCTCTAGTATCCGCTTCCATAATCATTGAAATAATCAGTTACTTGAACAATTGCGTAAGTCCCTTTGTGTTAAACAGCAAAATCATACTTAGTCACTGAGCTGTCTCTTACCAAAACCATCAGAAGGAACCTTGGAGTCATCTCGTTTGATCACCTAGTCCAGCATTCGAGAGGCTTTGCTCAAGAGGGAGTCAGATACTCAGTATTTCACTCTAATTGTTGACTTGTCGAAAAACAATCATCAACATGCCTTTGGGTCTAGAGAGAGATGTGCTCTTCTAGACACACCACTTATGATGGAACTAATAAGTTCACATGTGCCGAAGGGGTTCTGCTTTTAATTAAAGGGTTCTGCCTTTGGGTCTAGAGAGATGTGCTCTCTAGATATGTCACTCATGATGAGAAATAATTAGTCCACATAAGCCAAAGGAGTTCTGCCTTTTAATTAAAGGGTTTTGCCTTTGAGTCTAAAGAGATGTGCTCTTCTAGACACGCCACTTATGATGGAAGTAATAAGTTCACATGAGCCGAAGGGGTTCTGCCTTTTAATTAAAGGGTTCTGCCTTTGGGTCTAGAGAGATGTGCTCTCTAGATATGTCACTCATGATGAGAAACAATTAGTCCACATAAGCCAAAGGAGTTCTGCCTTTTAATTAAAGGGTTCTGCCTTTGGGTCTAGAGAGATGTGCTCTTCTAGACACGCCACTTATGATGGAAGTAATAAGTTCACATGGGCCGAAGGGGTTCTGCCTTTTAATTAAAGGGTTCTGCCTTTGGGTCTAGGAGAGATTTTCTCTTCTAGATACGCCACTCATGATGAGAAATAATAAGTCCACATAAGCCAAAGGAGTTCTGCCTTTTAATTAAAGGGTTCTGCCTTTGGGTCTAGAGAGATGTGCTCTTCTAGACACGCCACTTATGATGGAAGTAATAAGTTCACATGGGCCGAAGGGGTTTTGCCTTTTAATTAAAGGGTTCTGCCTTTGGGTCTAGGAGAGATGTGCTCTTCTAGATATGCCACTCATGATGAGAAATAATAAGTCCACATGAGCCAGAGGGGTTCTGCCTTTTAGTGAAGGGGTCCACCTTTGGATCTAGAGAGAAATGCACTCGTCTAGATATGCCACTCATGATGGAAATGAAATGTTCACTTGGGCCAAAAGGGGTTTTTCCTTTTAGTTGAAGGGTTCTGCCTTTGGGCCTAGAAGAATTGGATCACTAAGATACACCTAAAGATTAGTGAAGGCCTTAGTGTAAAACCTAAGGAGAAGGCTTTAAGGGGGGGACATTATCTCATCATCAACCCCCAGGGTCATGCTATACATCAACTTGCTTAAGAAATTCAAGTCTTAATTACAACATCATTATCTTCTGGGATATTCATCAATATTATTTCATTCTAAATCTCTAATCTACTACCAAAGTTTTCTTTAACATTGAAAAATTCTTCTTTTTTTGCATTCATTTGATTAACTACATTACCTCAATCATATTGCTATTCAAAATCAAATCAAATCTTCTTTGATCATAACATCATATGATCAATTACTCCTCAAAAAACATAACTCTTCTCGATTTTGAGGTCAATAACATATAAGACCGAATCTTGTGACCAAAGATCAAGATGCATCTTGGAATCTCAATACTCTCAATTCTTCTTAATCTATGATACTTGCATCCCTTCGCTATTATTCAAACATCAAACAAAAGCTCTTTTAATCACAAATTCTCTTTTATGGAATCACAATAAATCTCTCTTCACTAAAGCATGTTCAATTTAAACCACGATTTCGTATCAACAAGTAAACATTAAAAGGTGCAAGGTAATGAAAGAAATTGTTGTGATTGCTTGAGGACAAGCAATCTCGAGAGGGGAGGCCTGTCATGTCCCCATATTAAAGCCTTGTTTAAATTGAAGATTTAAACAATATATTTAATTACACATAAATATTAATAATTAAATATTAATAAGTTATATATTATATTATCATATTACATGAATATAAATATCAAATATTATTATTATTATACTCATAAGATATTAATAGATATAAATATTATTATAATATATATAATTAATATGAATTAATTAATTAAATAATATATATATATTATATATTAATATTATAAGTGACTAGATATTAAATATAAGAGGGGACCAATGTATGTGACTCTTTGAAGAGTCACTATTCTTCGTAAGAGGCATAATGGAACATATATAATATAAATAGCAGCAGCAAGGAATGAGGGGATCAGATTTGGGATATAAGAAAATAAGGAAGTCTAAAGTAAGCAAACATAAGTCTTCAAATATGAAAGTCAGAAAGTATGGAATAACAGCGATGAGTCAGCAAGGATTAAACAGTCAACAATTATGGGTAGCGATTACCATATAGCTTGCATTTAATTTAAGAGGAAGTATTATAAATATATGGAAAATAAATTAAAAAGGGAATATCGGCATTATAAATAAATATAATTAAATCCGCATTATATTTATATATATATTCCTAAGTCATAAGTAGGAAAGATATCATAAATACATATAGGGAGGAATTATTCAATAAAAAATAAATATATATATACAATAATACTAATAACATATATAATAATATAATATAGAGATATTATTAATATTATAACAAATACTATAATATATAAATATTAAAGAATAGGTGAAAGAGAATAAAATCAAGTGAGCAGATTCAACAAGACAAGCAGCATAAAGAGGTAAGTACACTTTCCTTATTAATAGGTTAGGCGATATAAATGTTGTAGAAGAATAATATGAATATAAATAAATGAATATTGCTCATATCAGCATAATAATAATTGGAATATATTACCATCAATGATGTATATACATTCATTCTCTATAAGTATGCATATAGAATAGGTATAATAATATGAGAATAAATAGGAGTGTAGAAATGAGGTAAATCTACATACATATATGAATGGAATATGGATATAGATGTAAACATTGTTAAATTGAATACAATGAAATGAATGTTGTAATTCAATGAATGTGATAGCTAAAATCCTTAGATAATTAAGTGTATGAACAAACGATAAGTTGGAAACATTATATATGGACACGAATATACAACTTAAATATGGATGAATAATGATTATATTGTTAATATGATGAAGTGAAAAGAAAATGAAACTCTAATGTTCTCTTTTGTGAGTTGAATTGTGCAAGGTCAAAGGAAAAATCGGGACTCACTAGAAGGGGACATTACAGACAACATTTGTTTTTGCCACCAAGCTCAACCAAATACATTTAGACCAAAAATGGGGACATTACACGATCTTACCCTCCACAAAGGTTTCCATGATTCCATGACCCAATTGTGAAGATTGGGAAGAGAGGGTCATTATCTATTGAATTTGTAGATCACTCCGTGCTTAAGATAAAACTCCTCATTCTCTAAAACTTCTGGTCCACATACCACCACCAGAGACGAATGGGCACATGGCAATGGCCTAACCCTAGTTTGTGATGGGCAGGCCTGAACTCCTGATATGTTCACAACTTCAATAAAAGACTTCTAAGGGTGGTCAGGAGCTCACGTGCCAGTGCAGGGCCTAGTACTGCCGCTCTCATGAGCCGAAGAGTAGTTTTGTGCAGAGATCGGCTTTGACAGACCCTTTTTGCAATCTATAGGCACCGAGGAGGGACCAACATTAGGCCCTAAACCCGCAACAACCCCCACATCCCGCTCAGACGGAGGATTCCCGTTCGAACCTGCTTCCCGCTCATATGGAGCAATCTCGTTCGAACTTGCTTCTCGCTTTGGCTCAGACGACATTTTATACTAACCTTTTAGAACTGCTATATATATAGAGTTTGGCTAATATTGTTGTCACATTAATTTTCTCTTAATTAAAATTTGAAATTAATTAAGTGTGATTAGAATGGGGTTATTTAATTAATAGTTGTTTGAATTAAATTCTAGGTTAGGGTTTAGTTATAGTTTATTTATTTCATTTTTAGTTTAGATAACTAAAAAATACAAATTGCATGTTTATAGTCTTTTATTTGAATTCTTAAAAATTACATATTGTTGATCATTATTAGTGTCGGGTTTAATTTCATAGTTTAGCTTTTATTTTGATGTCTCTTATAATCATAAAATACAAAAAATGGCATATTCCTGAAAAATACAAAAAGGGACATTACGGTGGTATTAGAGCCTTGATTTTGCCAACGTACAAGGATAGATCTAACTTTTTATGCAGCATAGTAGGAAATTAGAGAGGAAGATCTATAGATGAGACCAAAGTTGGAAAACTTAGTCTCGACGCGAACTCGACAGCCCAAAATAGGACTCGACACGGACTCAAGAAAAACTTGGCTAGGACTCGGCAAAAAAAAAAAAAAAAACCGTAGTTTTTTAATTAAAAAAAGAAATTCATGCATTTAGAGAACATCAGGGCCTAATTTGATTATCAATGTAAGGGCCTAATTTGATTATCAATTTGTCATAATTCAAAGATTACACATGTCATATGATCATCAAACACTCAATAATTGAAATTTCATCATTCATACTGATAGTTTCAAACTTTCAAAATGTATAACAGCGTCATAAGTTTATAAATGTTTACATATAATCATATGTCAAAATGAGGAAAACATTAACAATCAAATATAATCTATATCTTCCTCTTTCCCCTCCTAATGGGAATCAATTTTGCAGGCCTAGAACTAGTAAGTGCTATAGTATCCAAATGAGGAGATTGAGGAGTGGTTTCTTGATCTTCAAAAGTGTCTTCGTCCTTCACCATTGCTTCCAATCTTGCTGCTTCTTCTTCTTCTGCTGCTGCTCTCTCCAATTCAGCAAGATCCTCATCAATAAGGAAGACATCAGCATCATCATTTTGTTCATCAATAGTCCATTCACCATATGGATCAATATCATCCAAGTCGATGGACTCATGTGAAACACCCTCCACCTTTCTAGTTCGAAGGCGAAGGTTGTACTGAACAAAAACTAAATAAAAAAATAGAGGTTTTAAACCCTCTTTTTGACATCCCAGCCATCCAGGAGAGTCCCTACACGGGACTCTCCTGGACTCGACTCCCGAGTCCGTGCCGAGTCGACTCGGCTCAGCTAGCTTGCAGACTCCCAAGTCCGTTGAGTTCGCGGCGAGTCCGGACGAGTTTTCCAACCTTGGATGAGATATGGACGATATTTTTGGCATCATGGAACAATGGCAAAAGGATTTAAAATGGGATGTGGAAGCTCGAGAGAGGGCATTGGGCGCACTTCAGACAAGAATTGATATAGACATATATTGTGATGAATACAATGGATTAAGTCAAGCAACTTGTAATAATTTAATTTTCCATGAATTTTGTGATCTAAAGATGAAGTATGGTCCTAAGAGAGGAAAAAGAACTTGGCAAGAGTCAAAGAAAATGTTCTTGGGAGAAGAAGAGGTCCAACAGGCTACAAAAGAATTTGCCATGCAAGATGAATGTAAGGATCCTTCAATAAAAGAAGATGTTTTGTTGACTTCTAACGATTATCTATCTTAGGAAAATATTGAAGTCAAAGAGGAAAACGCATCACTTGTTGAATGCGAAAGGCCCAAACTAGAGGAAGATGCACTAATCCATGAACTACCCATTGATCTTCCTAAAGGTGAGTCATTGCCACATATGATTGATTTTCATGATAGTCATGTTGATGAGCATGCATTGAGGAAAATGTATTGGTTGATCCTAACTTGGAAATCTTGAGTCACAAGGATAATGGTTTTGAGATCATCAATCTTCTGAAAGGTGAGCCATTGCCATATGTGATTCCTTTTCAGAATAGTTATGTTGATGAGCATGCAATTGAGGAGAATGTTATGATTAATCTTAACATGGAAATCTTGAGTTACAAAGGTGGTGGTGTTAAGACCATGTTGTACCCAATCAAATTTTTTTGCTTCATTAAGGCATTTTGAGCAAGTCTAGAAAATTTTTCGTAAAAAAAGTCAAAAAGTCAAAATTTCTAAAAATAGAAATTTCTATTTTTAGAAAGTTTCTAAAAATAGATGTCAAATTAGGTTTTCTGGGTTTCTTGAGATACGGATGCTAGCAAAATTTTCTAAAAATAGAATCTCCATTTAGTTGTCGTCCCTGATTCTCATTGGCTGATTTTGCTTCACGATTGGTATGGTCCGGACGAAATCTGCAAAAGGTCAAGTTTTCTCTACTGGGTCAATTTTGCTTTTTCAGAAGGCGTGGGCTCAAGCTCTGAAGTCATCAATGGAGGAAGTTCATTTGCCATAGCTCATTTTTAAGTTTTCAACGCTTTACCTACAACGCAAAATTGACGAACAATCGTTGATTCGAACGAAGAACGCAAAACGGAGCAGGGTCAATCTAGAGTGAGGTGAAAATTTGAAAATCATGAATTTGGCTAAAGTCTGGAGAATTCAGCGCCCCAGGAGGTTGGGGGTGCCCAGTTTCACTTGAGTTAGAGTTTTTTTGCGTTTTTCAAGAAAATGCGAGAAATGTCTCCGTCGGTCAGTTCTGGGGTGAATAAAAGTAGTCATTCTAGTCAACGGTTTCTAAAAAGTTGAGAATCACATCAAATATACCCAGGTTATCCATTTCATCCTTCATCCAGCGGCAGTTGTTTGACAAAATCATCAAAATCAGTAATGGGCAATAGCTGTCGGCATGCGAAACGGAGCAAACTGCAAGCAAAAGTTGAAAATCATGGAAATTGACTAAGGCACAGATTTTTAGGCGCCCCTGGAGGCCGGGGGCGCCCATATTTTCCAGTGTTAGATTTTTTTTTGCGTTTTTTGAGAAATGTCAAAGTTTTCGTCAGCCCGCTTCCAGGTGGATAAAAACAGTCAAACTCAGTCAAAAGGCCCGTAAAAATAGGAGATTCATCTTAGATATGCTCAGGCTATCAAGTCTACCCTCATCCTGATGCCTGTCCCTGGAATCCTGAAATTGACTAAATCTGATGTTCTAAAGCCCTAAAAAATCGACCAAGTCTGAAATTTGGTGGATCCTCAAAAATCTAGAATCTGCATGTCAAATCCCATGGATCTGAGACCTATCTCAAACATCCTGAAAGTATATCTCAAACATATTTAAATATATTTTGAAATATACGTCAGGCAGGACCTTCGAAATCTGGCGGAATTAAAGATTTGTGGTAGAAATTAAACAATTCCAAAAATTTTCTAAGGCATGGAATCTCAGGCGCCCTAGGAGGCTAGGGGTGCCATCTTCTCCAGACTTCGTTTATTTTTCATATTTTTCTAGGAACGGAGAAAAGTTGCAAATCTTCAAAAATGAAAATTTAAAATCTCGAAAAATGGCTAAGACATGAGATTCCAAGTGCCCCTGGAGGCTAGGAGTGCCTGGGTTATCCGGTGTTAGAATGTTTCTTGTCACAATAGTGTTTCCTTTCAGCCATTTCCCGATTTTCGTCCAACGACAATTTAAAGAGGTTAGATTTGCAGTTAGACGTTATCAAATCGTCAGTTTGAGACTGAGGATGAAATCAGAATTGATAAAACTTCAAGATACCATGATCAGTCAGCTTTTTCAGTCAATGGTGACAGTTTACCATCTTGTTGAAGTTAGAGACAGACCATTTTGGAGTCAAAACGAGTGCAGAAGTGTCAAAAACGATAGAAAATTGGCTAACACTTTTGCAATCTCACGTGTTTGATGACATCATCAAAAGAAGATATTTTCATCATCTCACACATGAAGCCATAGGCAGCTATAAAATAGGGATTCTTCCTATTCGAAGACATCCACTTGGATTTGCGCTTTAAAGGTTGCTTTATTCATGGATCAGATCTAAGTTTTATTCTTTTACAAAGAAAGCTACTTTTTCGCCCTAAAGTTTTATAAAGACAAGCTTTTGGTCTCCATCATTCATTACTTTTGTAGGTTGCATCCAGAGGAAGAAGACACATTTTTCTTTCCACGAAGATTCGAAGGCTCAAACGAAGTGCTTTTTCAGCGTTCTTCATAGTTTCGGGTTGAGGAAGCAAGGAGGCACACTTTTTCAGGGTTCTTTTTTCTAGGGGATCGTTTTTCATAAATTGGACCGAGGCTTTTTCAGTTTTCATCGAGATGGGTCCATCCAGAATTTCATCCTCTTGAAGATTGGGAATTTTGCTTTTTTCTGGAATCTGCTTTTTTGCTGTTTTTTCGGGAAAGTCTCCACTTTTTCAAAATCCGACAATCTGGGTGGCTTCAGAATGGGATTGTCTACGAAACCCATGTGCTAGCTTTTTCAGTCAGAATTTGCTTTTTAGAAGATATTATTTCCTAAAATATCAATAGATGACATCAATGGGACAACAATGAAGATAAGGATGAGACACAAAAAGCAACTTTAACTAAATGCTTTTTGTTTTAAAGTATTTGCTTTAATCCAAAGCTCATCCATTCTTTATTTAAAAAGAAATCATTTTGTATTAGTTGGAGTTTTCTTTGCTTTAAAGCAAATTTCTTTAAAGTGTTTGTTAGTTGTATCTTTGTCTTACAATAGAAATAAAGCTTGCGAGTTGGCAAGTTAGTTAGGGTTAATCAAGGAGATTTTAGGGTTCCCTACTCCTTTGATTTTAGTATAAATAAGGGCAGCCTTGCCCATTATAATGGAGCTACTTTTGTGATAACAAATTTGCTGTGCCTATTCTAGCCTGCAAATCTTGTTATTCCAAGTGTTTGTTCACTTTGTGTTCATTGTAAGGGAACGGTGTTGAAGATAACATATTTTGCTGTGCCTATTCTAGCCTGCAAAATTATTGTTCAAAGTACTTGTTCACTTTGTGTAATTTGTTTCCAGTGTTTGATCGCTTGCTGTATGCCTGCCTTTTGCTACAGTATTGCTGTCCTGGAGTTGTATCGACTTTGTGATGTTGGAATAGAAATCTCATGCCTACCTTTGCTCTGATATTCTATCTCAGATCATCAAGTTTTGTCGTTAGATGTGTGGCTTCTGTAACTTTTATTTCAGCTTTCATCATTAAAGTACAATGAGTCTTGTGATGTAAATCTGAGAGAAATTTACTTGAGTTTTTGTGTTAAAACAATCATTCCTTGTCCACTTTTAATCCGTTTGCTCTGAATTTACTTAAGAGATTAAAAGCGTCATTAGTTTAAGCCTAGTTGTAGTCGAAGTTTTAAAAAAGGAAAAAACCTCTTCTGCAGCATTTAGAGTTTTATAACCTTGTGCTCGCAGTTGAGAATCAAAAAGAAGATAGGCGAAGTTTAATTTATTTATCTTTTCAGCGAACATCAGCAAAAAGGGAACTCCCCCTTCCAATAGGAGAGCAATTTATCTGTGCATAGCTGTCTGTTTCCAACTCGCATTCCAGAGGTGCGAATTGAAATGCCAACAGACCATTGATGAGTCACTACAGTATGTGATTAATTTTTAGAATAATTATGTTGATGAGCATGCGAGTAAGAAGAATGTTTTAGTTGATGCCACTAATTTTGAAATTATGAATCACAAGAATGGTTGTGTTGAGGTAGATCTCTTAGAAACATCTAAATCAACGGAATAAGGTATGTACTTCAACTATTCCTATGATTACAGTTCAAAATGTGAAGGTAATGATATTAGTATGGATTTATTGCTTCATACTATATCATTACAAGATTCTTGTCATCATGAGAAGCATTCTAAAAATGGTGAAGGGGTAAAAGATATAAATTACATCATAGGGTATATAGATTCGTTGGCTCAAATTCAAATTTGTTTATGCATATGGGATCCGGGTGACATTTTGAGGCACAAGAAAGATAAGGGTTTTGATGAGATCATTAGCATTACTCCTAATGAGTTCCTCATCCCATGCATTTGGATTAAAAGTAAGCTCGTGGAGAATCATATAGAGTATGTTGTGAATTCTAACAAAGTTATGAAGGTTCAATGCTTACAACTCATGGGCCAATCCGTGGAGTTAAGTTCTACACTTGAAGACAAGTTTATGATGCCTAATATAGACCAGGGTCTAATGGAAGTAGTTGTAGTTGTAGGGACAGCGAGATGCTCAAATATTGGAAGGTGGTAAGCAAGGTAGATGTCATTTTGATATTTGAACTAAGCATAGTGTGGTGTTCTTGGAATCAAGCTACAAATAGGTTTGGCACCCTTGGATGTATGAAGGAGAATTCATAAAGGATAAGAT
Source organism: Cunninghamia lanceolata (assembly GCA_027924645.1). Taxonomy (NCBI): domain Eukaryota; kingdom Viridiplantae; phylum Streptophyta; class Pinopsida; order Cupressales; family Cupressaceae; genus Cunninghamia; species Cunninghamia lanceolata. The sequence continues at coordinate 11,889,148 of BSBN01000389.1, forward strand.
AGTACAAGACGGCTTCACCATTCCTTTCATCATGAAGGCACCTCATCTTTTCATCACATTGGGTAGACACAAGGTGTGCAATGACTTATATGTCACGGGTCTAGGAGAGACCGACACATTATTGGGCATGCAATAGTTACATTCTATTGGAGAGTTTACTATGGAGTTGAAATTCAAAGAGAAAGTAGTGCTTCAAGGCATTGAAGATGGAGTCCCAAGAATTGCCTTAGCCGAGAGAATGGAGCAAGTAGCTTGGACCACACATCGAATGGAGACTACCACAGATTCATCCATAGGCGAGACACTTCATCATGATAATATTTGGTCTATTTTGGATAAGCACAATACAGTGTTCAATGTTATACTCCTAGAATGGTCACCGAGTTGAAGATTTCATCAAGAGATAGGGAAGAGCTATGTTGGAAATATCTTTCATATTGAAGGCTAAATTGGCACCACAAGAAAGATTCAAGATGTTCATAATAATATCAAAGTAGTGCAACAAAAACTTGATGGTGAGCTCATTTGTCACATAAGGCAACCCTTGGCCTTGTGGGAGTTTGAGGATGCCTTCAGGCAGTGAGATAGGGCACCATTTGTCATTCAATCAAGGAGGGGCATATAGTGAGTTGGTTACATTCCTTTGCACTTATGTTGTTGTTAATCGTGCATACTTCTTGGTTATTTCTCCTCAAGTAGTCAAATTGTTTTTCAAAGAGGTGATCAAGTTACATGGATTGCATAAAAATATGAATGATGGAAATGGTAGATTGCATAGTGTTTCTTGGCAAGAGTTATTTCACTTGACAGGCACGGGATTCAAGCTCTATGAACATCACATGATTATGAGGAACAATAGTAGGGTTGTTTTTGATAAGCTAACTAATCATGTACATTTCTTTATTTTTCCTCAAATGGCCCAATTGTTTTTCAAAGAAGTAATTAAGTTACATAGATTGCCTAACAATATTGCAAGTGACAAGAATAGTAGATTCCTTAGTGTGTGGTTGTATGAACTATTTCAATTGATATGTATTGGATTTATTCTGAGCACAATTCACCACCCTCACATTGGTGGACAAACAAAAGGAGCGAACACATGGATTGAAGAGCACTTAAAGAGCTACAACACTTCCTATCACATGTCTATAGGTATGTATCCATTTATGGCACTATATGGCTATGGTACTCTAATTTTTGTCAAATTAGTGTTTGAAGATAGCAGGGTATCGGTTGCTAGTGACTTGGTTGAACATCACCAAGACATGTTGAGTGCACTCAAGGATCATCTTCAATGGGTTTAGGACAAACATGAGATCTATGCCATCATCCACATCGAGGAGAAGAAGTTGAGGAACAAAAATATCATAGAGCTCCGAGTGCATTGGAAGAACCTCCCTGTGGAAGGTGCTATATGGGTTGGCACGATGATACTTAAGCATAGTGCTTTTTGGTAGGAGTTGCTTCACTTTACAAGAACAAGATCTAGACTCTATGGACATTACAACATGATTCATCATATTGGCACGATGATGCTTGAGCATCCGAGTCTGCAATTGCTTGAGGGCAAGCAATTCTGGAAAGGGCAAATTGTCATGTCCCCTTTTTAGAACTAAAAGATTTAATAATATTTTAAGAGGACCCAATCACTTCATTTTCAAAAGGCCGCTTAAATATTATTTTAGGTCCTATGTAATGTTTAAAAAGTGCTTTTTAACACTTTATTTAAAATGTAATTCAAAAAGGGGCCTTTGGATGTAATTTAAAAGTATATATAAAAAATAAAATAAAGTAGAGGCCCCGAAGTAAAGCACCTATAAAAGAGAAGTCAAGACTCACATCTAATCATCCATTATCCATTATCATCATTTTTAAATTCAAATTTCAAATTTGCATTCAAGGACGACAACCCTTGGTTGGCAATTTCGAGAGGACAGAACCTTGCCTCCATAGCCCTTACAAAGAGATCGCAGCACTTAAATATTATGTGTATCCCTTACAAAGAGATTGCAGCAATTCATATTCATTGAATGCTGCCATACCAACTTTCGAAGGGCCATCACAGCTTCTTAATCAACTTTCTGATATCATTTATAATTTTTGGAAATTATTGCTGCTGTTCTGTACAGTACGGCAACCTTGTTATTTATGATTTTTAGAACTGTTATATATATAGGGTTTGGCTATTATTGTTGTCACATTAATTTGCTCTTAATTTAATTCTGAAATTAATTAATTGTGATTAGATTGGGGTTATTTAATTAATAGTTGTTTGAATTAAATTCTAGGTCAGGGTTTAGTTATAATTTATTTATTTTATTTTTAGTTTAGATAACCAAAAAATACAAATTGCATGTTCACAGTCTTTTATTTGAATTCTGAAAAATTACATATTGCTGATCATTATTAGTGTAGGGTTTAATTTCATTGTTTAGCTTTAATTTTCAAGTCTCTTATAATCATAAAATACAAAAAAATAGCATATTCCTAAACAGTTACAAAAAGGGAGATTACATTTCCACCAAGGATTGTTGAGGGGATGAGTCGCTCCCTCCCTCCCTTTGTTTTTCATGGCTTATAGAACAAGTGTGAAAATATGATGTGCCAAAAACCTTTTATGATCTTCCAAAACAAATTCCCTAGTGCAATGGGCAATAAGCTAGGAGAATTTCTGATTGTAAAGACCAGATATGCAGATGTAGGTTTCTTTATATCCAAGCCTCCTCTGTATTTTGGCACTAAAGGTTATAGAATTTGTTTGCATCAAAACCTGAGTGTCAATTTTTACAAAGACAACATCAGGCTTCTATAGTGAGTTCTGGTCCTCAAAATATTTAGAAAGTGCAAAATCAATTGATTGTCACATATTATTCCTTGCAGCATCTTCGATAAAATTGTCATCTTCTTGACTAACCTTGGACTGCTCTCAGCTGATCTGTCTGAGTCCACGTATGCTTCAAATGATGGTCAATTTAACTGGTGCCACCAAATGGTGCCTCTTGAATCCACTTTTACGTTGTAACCCCTTATACCCTATCAAGAATTGAATTGCTCAGTCTAATAAAGGTAATCAGTCCTCAAGAAAACCATCACCCAAGTGCCTCCTAGATGTATCACGGGATCACATTGTAAAATTAAAAATATCAATACTTCCACATTAAATGCATCCTCAAATGACATCATGATCTGCTGGAAGCCTGGAACAAACCATGAGCATTTAGGTACTCATAATCTAAACTATACTGTTAGTAGAAGTTCAACCAATGTATTATAGTTCCTTTGTCACTGACAGAAACTGAATAAAAGAATGTCCCAATTGAGTTCTCCAATTGTACAGTGTGTTAAATTTTCATGAAGGTAGAAAATAAATTCAATGTGTCTTTGTATCATTACTTGAAAAAATTAAAATCCAACACTCAATCCTGCCATATTATTTCATACACAACATAGTTTTGAGGTATATAGAGCTATAAAATATTATTGTTGATTACGAATCTGATAATTTTGAGGAATGGAGCTGAGAGTATCTTTCATAGGTGTCACATCCCACCTTACTCTTTGCATTTTCTTTTATGATCTTAATTTTTAACCCACTGTTTGGGATCTTGGTAAGGATATAAAATTATTACTATTTTCATATTGCTCCTCCAAGCTGCAACATTTTTTACATGAGTTTATAAAATGTCTGTTATACTGAAGCTTTTCTAAGTTAATGTTTTTATTGGTTTTCTCAGGGATTATTTGAAGGCTTAAAAGCATATAGGACAACTGATGGACGAACTGTTCTTTTTCGTCCAGAAGAGAATGCCCTGCGGATGCAAATGGGTGCAGAGCGCCTGTGTATGCCAGCTCCATCAGTGGAACAATTTGTGAACGCTGTGAAGGAAACAGTGTTGGCCAACAAGCGCTGGGTAATATTGTTCTGTGTAATTTTCAATATCATTAGCTTTGTCTTCATAATAGGCTGTATGTGGACAAATAATTCATATTGGCGTATGGTTGCAGGTACCACCTTCTGGCAAAGGTTCACTTTATATCCGTATACTTCTTATGGGTAGTGGGCCTGTTCTAGGGCTTGGCCCAGCTCCAGAGGTTACATTTCTCACATTTGTTTCTCCTGTTGGAAACTATTTTAAGGTTGGTTTCCATAATGCTTTAATTTTTTCTACTGGTTTTCTGTATAAACAAACAAAAAAGAAATGGTTAACATAGGGTATTGGTATGCTGTAAGACCTGATCTTGAGTAGATTTAGCATGATGCAAAGGCATATGGTGTTCTGCAATAGTAATATTATAGTTTATGGAGAACAACGAGAAGAAAGTGTTTGAGACATACATATTACATACCTTCAAAACCCAGATAGTGGCAGAGTTTTGTATAGAACATTAGAAAGATAGCATTAATAATCTTACACAACTTAATAGTCTTTCATAACAACTTAAGAGTTTTGATGTGTTGTTGGGTAGAAAAGATGGAAGAACCCTCTTGTACCAAGTTTGACTTGCAGAGATCCAAACCTATCTCACCATCATCCACCAAGTATGTAGAACAAAATGCAAGGAATAAAAATGATGTGAAAGATGATGAATATGAAAAAAAAATTATTCTCTACATAAAGATATTAAAGATAAAAAATTGAGAAAAAAAAGATATTGGAAGAACTTTTCTACCTATCCAAATGACAATCATGAAATATGATCGAGACATAAAGCATGTTAGGGTGGAAAAATAGCCTTCATGGAACATTCTATAATTACAAAACATGATAATTGACATTAATGAAGCAAAAATGTGGTAAAAGAAGACACTGCGAAGAGACACTTAAGAGAAGTGATATAAATAATGCAAAATAATAACAATATAATAGGCATGGGCTGAGATTGATTAGTATTTCCAAGAAATCTCTAATTCATCACCTTTGGATGGAAAATAAATGCTTCCTATACAAATAATCCAAGGTAAAGTAATTATCAACAATGATAAGTAATCTTAGAATAATGAGATGAGACTAAAATAATTATCTTGTACATAAAAATAAGCGCTCCCTAAAGTAAACAAATTTAGATCTAAGTTAAGTAAAACAAATATGAGAGTTGAGATTGAACAAGAAACATGAATTGAAATAGGAGAAGGTTAGAGGAAATGTGTCTATTTCCAAGTTTGGTGTTGATGAAGCAGTTGTAGAATGCTGGAAGGTTGTCATGTCCCCGTTTCCGGCTTGATCATCCAGTAAAGAATGGATTAGCCTATTGATCATTCCCGGAGGCTAATTCAGAATGATAAGGGAATGAAGTGGTTTTTGACTAATTCAATTCTATTGTTTTGCAGGATCCAAGTCAGAAACTTAAAGTTTGGCTAAGTCTGAGAGCCATTTCATCTGGAAGCATTTGCAGGGGAGTTGATTATCTCAAGTTTAGGCGCAAATCCCTCCTTGTGCAAGCCTAAAGGTGCGCCTAACCTAGGAGTTGCTTCCAATCCACTTGGATTAGAGGTACTTATGAAAGATGAGATGAGATTTTGACTTAAGGGAGTAAAGTCATCTTAGGCGCCAAGTTGTGGTCAAACAACATTGACTGAGCGCCTAGGTATTTCATGGCGCCTAAACAAGACTCTAGTGGGTGAATGATACTCAAGCTCCTCAAGAAGCCAGGGCGCTTGCTAAGACAATTGGTTTCTTGCATTGCAAAGACATCAAGTATGAGCGCTCTCAAGGAAGAATTGAGCAATTCAAGACTGGGCGCCAAACTCATATCAGTTCATCTCAAAAATGCGCCTCATGGATAAAATGGACTTCAAATCCTCCAAATCATGTAGGCGCTAATAGCAGTGATGTTCTGAACTTACTTCATGCCTCCGGAAGTGAACACTTGCATGGGGATGAGCCATTCAAGGGAGGGCGCCAATTCAGCTTTTCACAGACACCATGATGCGCCTAAGCATGAAAAGGTCTTTCAATTCACTCAACATGAAGGGCGCTTGGCAGAAGTTGGTATTTTTTTGACTTAGATATGGCTTGAGATGAAGATTGTGCAAGAAAAAGTCACATCCTTCCTAAGGCGCCCACTTGATTTGATTTTCTAAGTTCAGAATGTGTGGAGAATGCTCTAGGCGCGAATTCCTCTTGGTGCAAACCAGAATGAGCGCCTAAGGTGCTAGAATAAGTTCCTATGGATTGGCGCTTCAGGATGGGAAGTTGATAAGCATCTAGAATGAAGGTTTCTGAGTGGATTCCCTCTAGGCGCTAGTGTCAAGTTGTAGCATTCTATAATGAGCGCCCAGAGCAACAAGGCGCCCATGTATGATTCCAGGGACTCTCCATTTGAGCGCCTAAACTTGATGAATGTAGTTAAGAGTTTGGAAGTATCAAAACTTCATTAGGCGCGAATCCAAGCTCTTGCCACCTCAAAACGGCGCCTAGGATCAAGACACCTCATTAAGGCATAGTTCAATGACCCTGTTTGGCGCCTTAGGTTGAAAACACTTTGTAGACTTGGATTGAGTTCTCCAGGATGATAGGCGCCATCTCATAAATCTAGAGCCTTGAAAATGCGCCTAAAACTAGACTTGGATGTTGAAGATCCATTCATCTTGCTAAGGAGATTGAATGTTGTCTAAGGGTCACTTATCAAAAGTAGATCAAATGACAAGGAAGAGCATACAATTGCCTAGGGCGCACTTTGCCTCCTGTACCACCTTGGAACTGAGCCCCACCTCAATTCTTCATTCACCTACAAGAAAACATCACAGGACAAGTGGTTGAGTACAAACAAAAACAAGTATCATTGATGAGGTGCACTTTCTGAGTCTTGGTTATCTCTAGGAAGCGCCTAACTTGGGAAGGCGCCTATCCTGGTTTCTACCTCTTTCAAGTTGGCGCCTAGCATGGAGGACTTTGCAATATGGCGCCTAGTCAGAGATAAGATAGTTGGAACTACCTAAGCTCTCATTGGTCAACAGACTGTCTTCGGGATCCGTGTCAAGGTCTCTGGATAAGCTTGCCAACTCAGAATGAGTCATAATATGGAATATTCCCTTGGATATACCCCTTGGGAAACGTGCCTTGGTTCCTCTTTGTGCATTGAAAAACGTGCCTTCATTGCCTTTGGAAGGCCTATAAAAGGAGGAGCTCTTTCATTCATTTAGCATCTGTTCATTTGAAAAATTCTCTCTGCAAAGCTATTAAGCTTGTAATCTTGAGGCCTGCGAGTTTCAAGTGTTGGGGTGATGTTCCCTCAACAAACAAGGTGATGCTCCCTTGTTGTAATGTGAGGTGTTGACATTCAGTTAACATCATTGAGTGTGATTGAGTTGATCAAGTGTAGAAGTCATTGTATACATCTAGGCTTCAAGGCCTTCTTTTGTATTTCCATTTGAATAAGTTTGTAATCCTCATGCTATTGAAAGCATTATCTATGTAATAAGACAAGTACCCAGCTTTAAGGTTGATTCATTCAAATAGTTATCTTTGATGTTTGTCATTAAGTGTGAAATAGTTGATAAGCTAAGTACAAGTAATTTTACCTAAGTTAAGGAAAAATTTTAGTAGAACTGGTTGGGTATCTTACAGTGGTATCAGAGCCTGGATCCTGCCAGCCTTTGGGAGTTTTCATGCAAGAAGGTGATCAACAAAGTGATAGAACCAGGAGATACATTGCGCGTGAACAAAGAAGGCAGTTCCAGTGGACTCATCCTTACCCACAACAGGATACTCTTTCAGGAGCAATTGTAGCTAGACAGGCTAACATGGCTGAGGAAAGAAGAAGTAGAAGTCCACCTGCTGATGGTGAACGTGCAGCAAGGGAGATGTTTAGGAACATTGCCGCTGAACAACAACAAACCGCTCAAATATTGCAACATGTCCTACAATCCCTTCAAAATATGAATCAGGGTGAAGCAGCTGGACAAGGTTGTAGAGATGCAGCTAGACCTGAGAGACAAGAACGACAAGTTGATGATGATGCTGCTAGTGCCATAGGTAGAAGAGTTCGCACACGAACCCCTACAGTTGATAGGCCTTTAAGACCAACTTTCCTTCCACCACCACCGGAACAGGACAAGGAAGCTGATGAAGAGTTTGATGAAGAAGAACCACATAACTTTGAAGATGAGATAGCTCTCTTTGCAGATCTTTATGCCAGACTTCCGGAACGTGTTCGGGATATGATGACCTTCAATGAATATTGCCGACAGAAAAGGGAAGATAGGGACAGGCGAGGTAGAACTAGAGGCTTTCGTCCTAGACGGGATGATGATACAAAGGAATATAAAGAAGCATTGAATCGAGTTCCCATTCCGACCTTTGATGGAAGTGGTAAGCTCAGTGCTAGGGCTTGGGTAAACAAGCTGGATACATACCTTTCACTTAAGCCTTTGACAGAGAAGAAGGCAATTCAATTTGCTACAATGCATCTTGAAGGTTTGGCTTATGAATGGTGGCATCATGGCCTAGTCTCTCAACATCATGATAGGATAACTTCCTATGATGAGTTTGTAACCAAGTTGATTCAGAGGTTTGATAGAAAAGACACCGAAGTGTACTATCGTGAACTAGCTCAACTCAAGCAAGAAGGAAGGGTTGTGCAGTATGTTAATGACTTTCAGAAGATCGCAGTATTGGTACCTGATATGACTGACCGAAGAATCACTATGCTGTTCATTGAGGGATTGAACAATCAAATCAAGCCATTGGTAAAGGTACAAAGGCCGGCAAACCTGGAAGAAGCAATTGACTTTGCTCTAGATCTTGATACTACTCCTGTTTATCAGCCTAAGAAAAGGTTCTATAAAGGAGTTAGCTCTACCCAAAGGAGACCCTCTTTTCCTCAAAAGATGACTCAAGGTCCATCTGCAGCTGAAAGAGATGAGCTAAGAAGGAAGAAACTCTGCTTTTCTTGTAAGCAACCCTGGGAACCAGGACACAGATGCCTTGGTAAAGGTAAAGCACATCTGATTGAAGTTGTATCTGATGATGGAAGTGAAGAAGAGTCACTGAGTGAAGAAGAATCAATCCAAGGTGAAGAGGAGGTACAACCAACTCTTAATGTTGTCTCAGAAGAAACATCTAACAAAATAACATTAGCAACTATCTCGGGAGTACCGAAGTATCATGCCTTCCGCATTAGAGGAGTTGTGAAAGGTCAAAGAGTCACCTGTCTAATTGACAGTGGTGCTACTCACAACTTCATAGATGAAGGTTTGGTAGCGAGGCGGGGTCTAACAGTTGAAGACTTCGAAGGATTTCAAATAGCTGTTGCTGATGGATTCCTAATGAGTTGTACCAGAAAAGTGTCCCAACTGCAAATTCAAATGGGAGATTATTCTTTACAGGATGATTTCTATGTGGTTGGACTTGGGCATATTGATGTAGTACTTGGAGTACAATGGTTGCATTCGCTTGGAAGAATTGTCCAGGACTTTCAAAAGATGGAGTTAGAATTCATGCATGAAGGAAAGAAGATCAAACTGAAGTCAGTGTCTGATGGAAATCCCAAAGTTGTCTCAGCAAAACGAATGGAAGCATTATTCAGGCATAATGACATCGAATGGGCAGCACAGGTTTGCATCAAGGACAACCAAATCCTCTCTGCTGAAGAAATTTATCCTGCAGATATTCAGGCAATGTTGGATAAGCATGGTAAGGTGTTTAGGGACATACCTCCAGGAATACCTCCTGATAGAGGTTTTGAACATGTAATTGAATTGGAGGATGGGGCTAAACCTGTTAACATTGCACCCTATCGGCATCCTCGGCATTTCAAGATTGAAATTGAGAAGACGATCAAGGAATTGATCGATATGGGGCACATAAGGCCATCATCAAGTCCATTTGCGTCATCTGTGGTGCTAGTGAAGAAGAAGGATGGAACAATGCGGATGTGTGTTGACTATCGCGCATTGAACAAGCAGACCATCAAGAATAGGTATCCAATACCCAGGATTGATGAACTCCTTGATGAACTGCATGGAGCAGTCTATTTCTCAAAGATAGATCTTCGATCCGGCTACCATCAAATTCGTGTCAGAGAAGAGGATATTCCAAAGACAGCGTTCAGATGCCATTATGGGCATTATGAATTTATGGTGATGCCGTTTGGGCTGACGAATGCACCAGCTACTTTTCAGTCCATCATCAAGTCCATTTGCGTCATCTGTGGCGCTAGTGAAGAAGAAGGATGGAACAATGCGGATGTGTGTTGACTATCGCGCATTGAACAAGCAGACCATCAAGAATAGGTATCCAATACCCAGGATTGATGAACTCCTTGATGAACTGCATGGAGCAGTCTATTTCTCAAAGATAGATGCATCATCAAGTCCATTTGCGTCATCTGTGGTGCTAGTGAAGAAGAAGGATGGAACAATGCGGATGTGTGTTGACTATCGCGCATTGAACAAGCAGACCATCAATCCTGGGTATTGGATACCTATTCTTGATGGTCTGCTTGTTCAATGCGCGATAGTCAACACACATCCGCATTGTTCCATCCTTCTTCTTCACTAGCACCACAGATGACGCAAATGGACTTGATGATGGTGTCATGTCCCCGTTTCCGGCTTGATCATCCAGTAAAGAATGGATTAGCCTATTGATCATTCCCGGAGGCTAATTCAGAATGATAAGGGAATGAAGTGGTTTTTGACTAATTCAATTCTATTGTTTTGCAGGATCCAAGTCAGAAACTTAAAGTTTGGCTAAGTCTGAGAGCCATTTCATCTGTAAGCATTTGCAGGGGAGTTGATTATCTCAAGTTTAGGCGCAAATCCCTCCTTGTGCAAGCCTAAAGGTGTGCCTAACCTAGGAGTTGCTTCCAATCCACTTGGATTAGAGGTACTTATGAAAGATGAGATGAGATTTTGACTTAAGGGAGTAAAGTCATCTTAGGCGCCAAGTTGTGGTCAAACAACATTGACTGAGCGCCTAGGTATTTCATGGCGCCTAAACAAGACTCCAGTGGGTGAATGATACTCAAGCTCCTAAAGAAGCCAGGGCGCTTGCTAAGACAATTGGTTTCTTGCATTGCAAAGACATCAAGTATGAGCGCTCTCAAGGAAGAATTGAGCAATTCAAGACTGGGCGCCAAACTCATATCAGTTCATCTCAAAAATGCGCCTCATGGATAAAATGGACTTCAAATCCTCCAAATCATGTAGGCGCTAATAGCAGTGATGTTCTGAACTTACTTCATGCCTCCGGAAGTGAACACTTGCATGGGGATGAGCCATTCAAGGGAGGGCGCCAATTCAGCTTTTCACAGACACCATGATGCGCCTAAGCATGAAAAGGTCTTTCAATTCACTCAACATGAAGGGCGCTTGGCAGAAGTTGGTATTTTTTTGACTTAGATATGGCTTGAGATGAAGATTGTGCAAGAAAAAGTCACATCCTTCCTAAGGCGCCCACTTGATTTGATTTTCTAAGTTCAGAATGTGTGGAGAATGCTCTAGGCGCGAATTCCTCTTGGTGCAAACCAGAATGAGCGCCTAAGGTGCTAGAATAAGTTCCTATGGATTGGCGCTTCAGGATGGGAAGTTGATAAGCATCTAGAATGAAGGTTTCTGAGTGGATTCCCTCTAGGCGCTAGTGTCAAGTTGTAGCATTCTATAATGAGCGCCCAGAGCAACAAGGCGCCCATGTATGATTCCAGGGACTCTCCATTTGAGCGCCTAAACTTGATGAATGTAGTTAAGAGTTTGGAAGTATCAAAACTTCATTAGGCGCGAATCCAAGCTCTTGCCACCTCAAAACGGCGCCTAGGATCAAGACACCTCATTAAGGCATAGTTCAATGACCCTGTTTGGCGCCTTAGGTTGAAAACACTTTGTAGACTTGGATTGAGTTCTCCAGGATGATAGGCGCCATCTCATAAATCTAGAGCCTTGAAAATGCGCCTAAAACTAGACTTGGATGTTGAAGATCCATTCATCTTGCTAAGGAGATTGAATGTTGTCTAAGGGTCACTTATCAAAAGTAGATCAAATGACAAGGAAGAGCATACAATTGCCTAGGGCGCACTTTGCCTCCTGTACCACCTTGGAACTGAGCCCCACCTCAATTCTTCATTCACCTACAAGAAAACATCACAGGACAAGTGGTTGAATACAAACAAAAACAAGTATCATTGATGAGGTGCACTTTCTGAGTCTTGGTTATCTCTAGGAAGCGCCTAACTTGGGAAGGCGCCTATCCTGGTTTCTACCTCTTTCAAGTTGGCGCCTAGCATGGAGGACTTTGCAATATGGCGCCTAGTCAGAGATAAGATAGTTGGAACTACCTAAGCTCTCATTGGTCAACAGACTGTCTTCGGGATCCGTGTCAAGGTCTCTGGATAAGCTTGCCAACTCAGAATGAGTCATCAGATGGAATATTCCCTTGGATATACCCCTTGGGAAACGTGCCTTGGTTCCTCTTTGTGCATTGAAAAACGTGCCTTCATTGCCTTTGGAAGGCCTATAAAAGGAGGAGCTCTTTCATTCATTTAGCATCTGTTCATTTGAAAAATTCTCTCTGCAAAGCTATTAAGCTTGTAATCTTGAGGCCTGCGAGTTTCAAGTGTTGGGGTGATGTTCCCTCAACAAGCAAGGTGATGCTCCCTTGTTGTAATGTGAGGTGTTGACATTCAGTTAACATCATTGAGTGTGATTGAGTTGATCAAGTGTAGAAGTCATTGTATACATCTAGGCTTCAAGGCCTTCTTTTGTATTTCCATTTGAATAAGTTTGTAATCCTCATGCTATTGAAAGCATTATCTATGTAATAAGACAAGTACCCAGCTTTAAGGTTGATTCATTCAAATAGTTATCTTTGATGTTTGTCATTAAGTGTGAAATAGTTGATAAGCTAAGTACAAGTAATTTTACCTAAGTTAAGGAAAAATTTTAGTAGAACTGGTTGGGTATCTTACAAAGGTGCTGGAAAATCAACTAGAAAGAGTTTTTGACATGCATAGAGGTTACAGAAACTACATCAAATTATAGTGACCCTCTGGGCATGCTAGTGCCCTCCAAGTTCACTAGTGACCTTTCAAGTGCTCTAGTGATTAGTAGATGCACTAGTGACCCTCTAGGCACAATAGTGACCTTTTCGGGTGCTCTAGTGCCTCTCTTCAAGCAATAGTGACCTTTGATTGTCATGACTTGAAGCTTTCTATGCCTGCTTGCCAAAAATAGATTAGGTATTTGTGCATCCTAGACTAAGTGTGTAGGAATAATGTGTACAATGGTGATAGGAAGGCCCTAGAAGTTTGCTAAATTTGGAAAGTGTGTGTGTAGTGTGATCTGTATGGAGGAGAAAGGTCTGGCAAGGGTCTTCAATGGGATTTTAGCCTTGAATCTCTAATGGAATCACACTTTGGAGGTATGCAAATGGAGGAATGTAAAAACTTAGTATGAGGAAGAGAGTGAGAACATGTGAAGGACTAGGTAATGCTTAAATTAGTGGTGGCCATTGGCAAGAGAAAGGAATTCAAATTGGCAGGGGACACTTTTTGCATGTGTGCTAGTGTCTAAAAGGACACAACAATGTAGACTAAGGGGATGAGGTAAATGTAGATTGAGTGGGATGAGGTGTTGAGAGTAGAAGGGGTCCTTGTTGGGTGGTGTATACAACAAATGTAAACCAAAAATAAAGGATTCAAATAGAAAGATAAAAATCCTTAATCTACATTAACTGCAACCTCAGTTAGAGCAAAGAAATTGAAAACAATGAATAAAAACACAAATTCTCTCCCAAATTGACTCATGTTATTAGGACTTAGGAAAAGTGGGCTAGGATTTAGGAAAAATGGGCTAGGACTTAATAAAAATGGGGGAAATAATTGGCATAATTTATAAATTAATGGGAGATAAGACATGTTAGGACTTGTGTATTTATTAGGTATCCACATTTTTCCCCTCTTTGAGACAATGTTGCGACTAAGCGAAGCAATGCCATTTCAAAGAAAAATAAAATAGACTTTTAGGATGAGGAAGGGTGGAAAGGGATGGGGTTTATAGAAAAGGAGCTAGGGTTTATAGAAAAGGAGTATGGGATGATATGCCCCCTTTAGAGGACAGTTGGGGATAAATAACTCGAGTAGGGTCTTGAAAGGAAGAGGAGAGAAATCAAGGACGGGGGGAAGGACGTCATGCTAATCGGAGTGAGCAACCTGGTGTTTGATATAGCACGAAGGTAGAGAGATGAAGGTGACAATGTGTTAATTGCATAAAGGACTAACATGCAAGCACAAAATACAAAAAGGATGCCCCAACACATCACAAGGTGCTTGGAGACCTTAGTGGGTATTGTGTGGGGACAACCAAACAAACACAACACATGAAAAAGATAAGACCATGCCCCAATCTACACCATTCAAGACACACCAATATATAAAGGATTGTGGTGACGTTGAGGAGGTGTGAGGTGGGACAAAAAAATAAACAAAGATAAAAAAGCAAGTCAACTAACATATAATATTGTAACTCTTGCCAAAATATTGAAAAATAATAAAAATGAGAAGGATGAAGATAATGATGCCTGATATGGGGTATATATATCTCGAAAAGACAAAAGAGAAGAAAAAAGAGGAAAGATGAATGACATCGTGGCAAATGATTCAGCTGATGTACATTATCGAGGTTGTTGAAAAATCGAAGCTTGGGTTTAAGGTCAAATGTTTCAAGTGCTGGGTGTGAGGTGTAAGGTACAAAATGTCAATATACTTGCAAGTGCATGAAATTTAGGATTAATAAAGGTACTCATCCAAGACACATAATAAGCAAGGGGAGAACACCAAAAACTATTTCCAAAGTAAGACACAATGCTTGCCCCCAACATAAGTCAACATGATGAAGTGGAAATGGAAAGGAATTGTAATATGCTACCCCACATTTTTTTAAAAAAATTTATACAAAGCTATCTCAGTGTTAGCACAAGAATGCAACCAACTAGAGTCACCTCCACACTTCTGATCACCAAGTTCCCAAGGTGGACGAGGTGAGAGCATACAATGCTTTGGCTTATAATTCAGAGCTTTGCAATTAAAACTAATACAATCATTCGCTATAAGCGGGCATCTACTTCTCAGCAGGCTTCCACTTATTCAATGGGGATACTCCACTTATTCAGTGGGTGATGAAAGAAAGATAAACAATGTTTATTCCTCCACACCAGCGATAAACCATCCAGGGGTTACAATATGTGTTTGCAACAATAGATAGATGAGTACAAATAAGAAAACCAGATGCAACACTATTCAGAAATAACAACTAGATCATCATATCAGCACCATAGATGATTTGGCATCATGGAAACAACCTGCAACAAGCATTAATGTCAATAAACACCATATCATATTCTACCCTAGTTGATGATATACAAAGAGTAGCACTGCTGAAGGAACTTTCACTCAGAAAACTGATCATTCCTACCTGTACGGACGACCCATCAGGGGATTGGAATCTCAGAACATGCAAGAAAGAGTTTCAAATCTCTGTCAAACTTGCAGCCCCTGAAAACTACTTAGACACCCAACAATGAAGGACTTAGCAGTCGCAAATCCCAGCTGAAAAATCTTCAAAAATCTTAGTTTCTTGCTGGTACGGTGCCCTTGTATGGACTGCATAGGATTTGTTAGAAACCAGCAATGAAACTCAGCATAAATCATGGAAATGAGGCATCATTACTAGAAGATAATAACCAATCATCAGCAGCTATAAAGATGCCATAAAACCCTCTTATTTCAAGAATGGCTCCTTTGATGGTACAGCCTCTGGGGCAGTACAAGTACAACCTTATAAGACCACCAATCAACATGCAATTCACCAATAAAAGAATCTGAGATATACTTTGAAAATAGACAGAAATTATGCTAACAACATTCATACAATATATGTATTGATTTCTCCTTAAACCCTAGCACCATCATCTAAGGAATGGCAAGACTGTACGGCCACCCTCAAAGTATTACAATCAACATTAATCTCATAAAATCTGATCAGAAAAAAGAACTCAATTCAATGAAATTTCCCACGCCTCAACAACTATTGTTTGCATTAATCTCTTCAACAAAGATAGTTTCCCCTATGCCCATGTACCACCTGAAATGTACGGCCATATTGGAATAAAATGCAAGCTTCACAAAACTCCATCAGAAAACTCGATCAATTCCATCCACAATACAAGCACAAAATGAGGAAATCAACATCAAATCAAAGTAGCACAAACTCCTTGTTAGCTCAATGTGATTTCTGTGTGAAACCACCCATTACCAACTAGGGTGGATCTCTCACCATCGAAACTGATCATCTCCAAGAGGGTTTTCGTCCTCAAGAAAGAAATTGGAAGAATACACAGGGTCAATCCAACAAAATAACAATATCAAATCCAAAAGCCCTTCCAAATGAGCTCTCATTCCTCTTTTATATCTTTTTTTGAGAGGAATATAATATTATTTTTTATTACCTATTCATATTTCTTCTCTCAAAAAAGACCTTTTTTGAAATATTAATAATATATCATGTGCGAGGCCCCCTATTTAAGTGTCTATCATTTAAAACACTTAATTACCTTTCCAATGAGCTATAACTCTTAGGTACTTTTAAATTATTTTCACCCTTAGGAGACTTAAGTGAAAATAATAATTAAATAGCTCATTAATCCACCCAACTTTACGGAAAATCCCAAACTTAAGTGAACTGCAAATTAAATCATACCATCACCTTCCATGATGTTTGGGATGAAGAACGATGTTATCCGGGTGACTTACTATAAATAAATGGCTCCTCCAAGAATCTTGGAGAGCTATCCGGGAAGCCGAACAAACTTCCGAAAGTTGCATAGCCATCTTGAGACATCTCTGAGCTCAAAGCCAACGCAAAACATCACAAATAACTAAACCTGTGCTCTTCAAAACATACAGAGCTCCCTAACCAACCCAGATAGCCTACAAAAGCTGAAGGAAATAGGCTATTGGTCACAAACTTGGCTAAATGCCAAATGGGGACATTACAAGTCCTCCCCTCTCAAGATTGCTTTGTTGAGTTGTTTGTAGCTTCGATCAGATAACATACTTAATATATAAGGTGTGTTAAAATAAATATCAATAGCATGATCGAATAATACATTACCAAAGTATAAACATAGTCTGCATTCTAAACGGAGATTAGTAATTGTTAACATTGGTGAAACTGACTTCATTAGATACGGTGACGAAGTCACACCTGTGATAGGTGTGACTCCTTGAGTAGTCACGTCTATCACAGATGTGACTCCTACAGTCACTAACATATATATATCATTGTCTTTACCCAGCAATACTATGTATCGACACAAAAATCGGAAGTGTATGAGAAGTAGAAATTGCATTTGGAAAAACAAAAGACAGTAATAACTTAAACTCTATAATACAAATATCCAACCTTCAGAAAATATCCAAACCTGATCTGAAAATTCATCATGGTATCAGAGCCAAGTTTAAGAAAAGATCTGATCAGGCTGTGGGTAGCCATTTTATGCGATTCAGACTCGGGTGTGTTCAGATTGTGGGTTTTCTTACCAAGAGCAGTCGATTGGTTTGATTTGAGGAAGATGAGGAGTTTCACTGAATTGTCGCCCGTGGATAGCAATTCTTTCATTACAAGCAATCTGAAAATAGTGAGCTTGACACACAACAATGGCAACGGTGGTGACAACCCATACAATTTCAAGACCCAGTTCAATCCAGCTGTCGCGATCGTCATCATGGTGCTGTTGAGCATCCTCTTCTTCATGGGTTTTTTTTTTTTTCTCCATATACATCCGACGCTGCATCATGGAGGACGACAGAGCAGGGTCTTCTACATGGGGGAAGGTGTTTGGGCATTTCATGGCGTTGTTCACGCTGACCCCCCTGCATGCCCCCGTATGATGGAACCATGTGATGTGCCAAGGTATACGAGTTGTTTACGAATGGGCAAGTCCCGTGAGGTGACAGCTCGGCTCCTTGGTGCAGGATATTTTCCGCGCTCCAGGGACATGCAGAAGCGACCCAGATGCTATGCGGAGGCTCTGTGGGCATCACAGTTGGAACGAAATCGTCATTGGATGCACGCTCGGAATGGTCCCTTTACATTCCAATGTCGTGATCGGATACTGGGATACCTCAGGAGAGTACGCCGAGCTCTTGGGTCGCTTGAGACGGTTGCGAAATGCCATGCGGGAGGCCGAAGAGAGAGATGACGGAAAGTGAGATAATTACGAACTCTCGACTCAGCCTTCCGTTGTGATGCATTCAGACTTATAACTACTGTAAGGGATAGCTTGTAGGCAAGCTACTCGATGCAGCAAGTCGACCCGACTTCAGTGTGTAGGCCGAGTTGCATAAGTTAATGCAGCAAAACCGAGTTGAGATCTGGGTGAGCTAGTCCTAGCTGGTCCATGTCTCAACATGGTATCATTGAGAATGGCAAAGCGACTTAGGGCCTGGAGCGGATGGTCATTGAGAGCTTCCCAGTTTTTAGCTACAATCTGGTGAAGGGCCTCAAAGCGGAGGCCAAGGGTTCTGAGTGCGCCGTCTGTTTGAGCGACTTCAAGGGCCAAGGACATGACCCTGATACCATTAGTTATGGAACACTGATCCATGGACTGTGCAAAGTGAATAAGATCAGTGATGCACTTAAACTTTTCAATGACATGGTTCATGAAAATTGCAATCCTGATCTCATTGTGTACCATGGTCTTCTCAATGGCTTGTTAAAGGTTGGAAAGTTAGAAGATGCATGTAAACTCTTTGAGATGATGGTGCAGTAGGGCATGGTGCCAAATTGCTTCTCTTACAATATCTTGATTAATTGGCCTAAGGCAAACACTTTGTATGTGCATACGCATTCATTGCTTCTCTACAAATTTTCAAGAATCGTAATAGCTGTTTTTACAGATTTTCGGTGCAGTAGTTGCAAGAATATTAGGATGTTTGTGGCTAGCTATGCTGTGGGCAGGCCAGTTACACAAGCCTAAATGTGCTCCACCTGGAAGTTTTGGATTGCCTATGATTGGTGAAACACACCAATTTGTTATAGATAGTAGATCCAAGACTCCTCATGTTTATGCAGAGAAAAGGAAGGCTAAGTATGGGCAGGATGTTTCTACTACCCATCACATGCGCTACCCTACAATGATGTCTATAGACCCAGAAGTCAATAAATTCATATTGTAGAATGAAGGTAAATATTTTCTAAGAAACTATCTGAGGTCGGTCCGAAATTTGTTTGGTGAAGGGGCCATTGCCAGCACTTACGACAACCTGCACAAGAGGATTCATAATGTAGTTTTGAGCTTCAGTAACACAACAAAACTTAAGGAGTTTATCATGGCCGACGTTGAGTAACCCTCAGTAACTGAGAGGGGCGGACTGTCTATGTTGAAGACGAGTGCAAAATGAGTGAAATTTGATGGCTTATTCAAGAAAAGTAGGGCAGAAGCTGCCTACATGCTCTTTGATGAGTTGAAGAAGAAAAGAAATGTGTAGATGGAATCACATATAGCATAGTTATCTCATATTTGTGCAAGATGGGGAGAATCGAGGATTCTCTAAGTTTGTTAGAAGAAATGGAATCCAGAGGCTGGTATCTGATATGGTAACTATAATGTCATTGTTGATTGCACTTCATCTCTCTAGTAGACAGGACTAGGCATGTCAGCTTATGAAGCGAATTGGAGATAGCAGTGTTATCCCTAATATCATCAAGTGGAGTGTTGATATGGAGATAGACGGTGAAGAATAGGAGACACCTCAGGATATGGACATTTCTCCTGATCCGACTTCTGAGATTCAGAGGGAGTCTACTAAACCAGAAGAGGCCAGTGTTCCATGACCGAACAAAACATGTGGAAATCAAATACCATTACATTAGAGATATGGTATTAAGGAAAGCTATTCAACTGAGGTACATTTGCACTGATGATCAGATGGTTGATATTCTCACCAAGCCTCTCTCCAGAATGAAGTTTGTGCATTTTCGAGACAAGATTGGAGTTGTGGAGAATGAAGCCCTTGCTGAGAGGGAGTCTCAGCATCAGTAATTTGTGTTATCTGATATAATGCATTTTTCTCTGAGACGGAGAAATTTGAGGTGAAAGCTCTTGTCAATCTCTGAGATGGAGATGTGTTTTTTTCCACCCTCTAGGAGTAGCTATGGTGGACGTCATGTTGAGTGACTCCATGACAATGTATTTTTTCACTAATGGGAGTAGCCATTGTGGGCTTCACGTTGAGAGACTCTGTGATGATTCTCTTGTACTTGTGTTTATCCACCCTTTGGGAGTAGCCATGGTGGACATCATGTTGAGAGACTCCATGACAACATCACGTTGAGTGACTCCGTGATGGGCACTTGTGCACATGTTTCCTTCCACACATGGAAGTAGCCATGGTGGACGTCATGTTGAGTGACTCCATGATGAACAATTTCACAAATGGGTGTAGCCATTGTGGATGTCATGTTGAGAGACTCCATGACATGGATTCCTGAAAGGATACCTCCCTAGCTAAGAGGGAGTGTTAATGGTTGTAGCTTAGGGAGGTTACAGATTTCATGGCCGAATGGTTCTAGCGCTAGAGAAAACAATACATCCATTGGCCAACTCTCTCCTTATGCACTCCAATGACAATAGTTAGTGATAATAACTATTATTGATTATGGAAAACCAATTTGAGAAAGCAATCGATCAAATAAACTAAAGATAAACAAATCCATTCCATGAAATGTCACTTTTTGAAAGGGTAATGGCGGATGGTAAGAAAGCAACCCTTCAAGGCACATAAGAACTCAAGGAAGACTTTGCTATACCTCCCTATGTTGTTTTAGTTTAGGGTCAGCAATGATATCGTGGATCAACAAAAAACAGTCTTTAGTTGCTCAGAGTTCTACAGAAGCCGAATATATTGCAGCTTCTATGGCTGCTAGAGAGGCAGTATGGCTTAGAAAACTGCTTGTGGGATTATTTAGTAAACCTCTGAAACCAACTATCATCCACTGCGACAATCAAAGCTGTATTAAGCTATGAATCCAGTATTCCATGATAGATCTAAACATATTGAGATTCCTTGTCACTATGTGCGTGATATGATGGAAAGGAATGTGATTCAGTTGGAGTATATCAATACAGGAGATCAAACTGTAGATATTCTTACCGAACCACTCCTCAAGGTGAAAGTTGAATACTTTAGGAAAAATCTTGGTATGATTGAAATGTAAAATTCTAATTGATTTGTACTAATATATTAAAGATGTTTAATGTGTAAACATCTTGTGTCATATGTGTGACTCTATGACATTATGGGCCTACCCATTCTGTGTTTATTTCTAAAAGGTGATGATCTTTTGGATAATCTACACTTGTACCTAACATTATAAGGTGACGATCTTATAATGTTCATTAGACTGATATCATGTGACTTGATATTGGTATGAATCATGGAGTTATCATGATTAAGTTATGGTAGACATTATGTGACTTAATGTCAGTGCACATACCATAACAGGGATATATAAGGAGAATGTAATGTTTTCGAGTATAGTATATCCTTTAGTATCACGAGGTAGGTGATGTTACGTATCACGAGATAGGTGATGCTATATATCATGAGTTATGTGATATTAAATTACTTTGAGTAATTCATTACAGATCAGATAATTGATATTCACAAAGATTATTGTGATATTGTTATCTTCCCGAGCTAAGAGGGAGTGTTGAGTTGTTTGTAGCTTCGATCAGATAACATACTTAATATATAAGGTGTTTTAAAATAAATATCAATAGCATGATCGAATAATACAGTACCAAAGTATAAACATAGTCTGCATTCTAAATGGAGATTAGTAATTGTTAACATCGGTGGAACCGACTTCATTAGATACGGTGACAAAGTCACACCTGTGATAGGTGTGACTCCTTGAGGAGTCACGTCTATCACAGATGTGACTCCTACAGTCACTAACATATATATATCATTGTCTTTACCCATCAATACTATGGATCGACACAAAAATCGGAAGTGTATGAGAAGTAGAAATTGCATTTGGAAAAACAAAAGACAGTAATAACTTAAACTCTGTAATACAAATATCCAACCTTCAGAAAATATCCAAACTTGATCTGAAAATTCATCATGCTTGTCCTCAAGCAATATATACCATCCAATCGGAATACCTTCATGATTAGCAACAATATACCTGGATCCCAAATCAATCTCAAGAATGCTCCACACCATTTCTGTTGCGCTACTTTGATATATCTGGAAACTGCACAGTTGACACTTTGTATAATACTCTCAAACATTCTACCAATCACCCAACCTTTTGGATCCCAAACATCTGTATCATCATTAAACTTGAGAGTGAAGGAGTTAGCATCTTTGAACAAATCACAAATACAATTTATCCAACTTGAAATTAATGTTGGGAACCAAAATCTGAAATGTTCCTCCAAGGAAGAACACAAATCAACTTGAACACAAGCTGAAAGTAACTCCTAACAGCCATGAATCACTTGGTTTTTAAGAGCCAAATGAGCAATGTTAGCTGAAACACTTGTTGTTTTCAGCTGACATCTTCTGTCAACCTCTCGCAAAGGGCCAAAGACAACAAAAAGAACATTCTCATGGCTGCAGAGATCTGAAATTAACTCCCGAAAACCCGATTTCAGTAATTTTTGAATGGGACAGCAATAACAAATTTGAAGTTTTCTGAAAATAACAAAAAATTTGGGCCATTTACAATCAAAATATATCAAAGTCATGACTAAAATTTTTCTCCAATCCATTAGTAAGAGTGTAAATGTAATCACCAAATAGCTTGTAGAGAAAGAAACAACACTAAAATGTCTGAAAATCTGATCCTTATCCCTACAAGGATCATGGAAATTGGCGACTTCTTTGAAAATCTCTTGTACCCCAGCCATGAAAGCTTCAATCACTAAGGAACATGGAGTAATTGTTGTTCCCAAAACCTACCCCAAAGAAGAGCTAGCTTGAGTTAGAACACCATTCATTCCAAGGAATGTATTGTCCAACAAGTAGATATCACAATTAGGTCTTCCTTCCTTCAAAATTTTATAAGGAACAAGCTTGAAATCTCCTCCATTAATTGTTGTACTAAAATTTCCAGCAACTACACAACCACATTTTGACCACTTTTCAATGTCAAAGAGGTTGGAGTTACCATGAACCACCACATCCCAAACAGAAACTTCATGGCAAATAACATATGATGGGCATGAATTACAACTCATCGACTCAATTGTTTTCTCATTTGCATACTTCCAATCTGGTGGTCTCCCAGGATGATTACCAATCATAAAATTTGGTGCATCCACAAAATGAGAACTCAAATCAGCACCAAGATGAAAAACACACTCTAACACAATTTGTGGATCAGCTCCTGGATCCCATACCTTGATGTTATCATCAAATGTGTTGCCTCTATCAAGAGTTGTTTCATCATCCAATAAGAAAAGAGGATTATCATAAGCTGCTTCTGCATCTAAAACAAAGAGTGGGTTATCATGAATGTGAAATTTATTACCTTCCTCTTGCTTAGAACCATCTAAATCTACACTCGCAGCTTCTGACCCTCTTGGCATAATTTTCAAATCATACTCGTCTTAAAGAGTATCAAACTCATCAATTACTAATTGCATTTCTTTTGCCATTGCATCCTTTTCAAGATCCCACAAGTTTGTAACAGTAGCAAGTTGTTCTTCAACTTCTTGAAACGCCAATTGGGTACCATGCAACATGTCTTTTGTGGCATTAAGTGTAATGTCCCCTTCCTAAGTGACTTTCATGATGGGTAATTTAGCCTTTATCTCCCGAAGGCTAATTGACGAAATAAGGAAGATATTATTAAATTAATTATTTTATAAGGTTATTACTTAATTTTAAATCAAAAGGTAACCTTATATTTAATTAATTTAATATAGTGACTTAAAATACACATTATATCATTAAAGTCACTAAAAAAAAAAAAAAAAATAATATGATTTTTCTAGAAGCCTCTTGAAGTGGGATTAAAAAAGTATAAAAGAAGGGGCAAGGCAAGCTTCCAGGCATCCGATTTTTTTTGTCATTTGCATTTGATGAGTCTTGTGGAGCTAAGGGTTTCTGCAGGTTGTCTATTTGGTCTTTGGGAATGAAAACTCTCATAGATTAGCATAACTGAGGTGGTGAAATATCCTCCGAAGGGTTGTAGATTGGAAGGGATACTTCAGTCCTTTCATCAGTGCCAAAATTTGTGGCCAAAGGCCAATTTTTCCAAGTTCTACTGGAGGTTCGATTAGAGGCATTTTGTGCTGGAAGTCTTCATCAAATTTTGCTATCCAGGAAGGGTCGATTTGCATTTTGCATATACAGATTTAGATATTAGTCATTTCTAGTTTTCATAGCAGCTCATAGAGGACTGCGATTTCACTCATGGAGGCCTCTATGTGTAGTGTTCTCTTCCCTAGTTGGAGTGCTTCATTTGTTAGAGCCTTGTGAAGATTTTTGGTACTCAAGAGGAGTCTTGGAGGCAACTTATAATTTTATATTGATATTCTACATCAGAACAGGGGCGGCTGGGAGAAGGCTTCTATTTGGGTTTGGAAGGGACTCCTTTCCTTGGATATTGATTGATTCTCCTTCAGCATCATTGGGCATCACTATTATCAGGTTCCTCTTGCAACTATTAGTAGTTTGCATTGTCATCTTAGGCATTTAGTTTTACTGCTATAAGTGATAACTCAGAATCAGATTTGGCATTGTTGTAGTCATCATTGTAAGCCAAATAGTCTTGGCAAATCCATAGCAACATTGTACTTGGGAATGAATTCAATAAAGGAGATATATGTTGCATACCATTTGTTTGACGAAATGTCCATCTAATAGCATACATGATCAGCATAATAGTTTGCATGCCAATTGTTTGACAAAATGCCAATTGGCTGTAGGTGTGCATTTCATGTCTAATTTTTATATATATGCATTGGAAAATACCAAAAGAAGTGCATTTGCATATTAGTTCTTGTAAGAGGCATTGTAAACATCATTTGCAAGCATTTTGGCATCATTCAAAACTATATCTAGCAAACTGAAATTTGTATCAGCAATATATCCCTTTGCACAACAAGTGTTTTGATGAAATTTTCCAAGGTCAAAAAATCAGAAAATTGAAAGCAGATTTAACAAGGGATATTACAGTGGTATTAGAGCGGTTTCCTGCCATCCTTTGGGTTTGAAATTGGCTCATTTAAATGTAACAAAGTGACAGGAACAAAAGGTATATAGCTAGAGAAGAAAAAAAGCAAAAATAGTGGCCACAACTACCTGAACAAGACACTTTATCAGCTGCTATAGCAGCAAGGCAGCGAGAAGTTGGTTCATCCGGCACTATGGGAGAAAGAGAGGAAGGTAGCCCTATCAGAAATAGAGGCAGAAATGATGAAGAACAAGAAACACTTGAACTCTTTAGAAACATGGCAGCAGGACAGCAACAATTAACAGCAGAACAGCGACAGGTGGCAGATGCTTTGCGGGCACTCACTACAATGCTACAACAGATGAACCCTCAGGGAAGATGGAATCAAGTACCAGATGATAACAGGAGTGTGGTTGGGACACCTAGGGCTCAACGTGTACATTCTCGTACCGCTAACAGGTCTACATGCCATACCTTTTTGATGAATGAACAAGACTAGGAAAATGCCGAAGCAGAGGGAGAAGAAATGTTCGCGGATACTCTTATGGCAGTGAATGATGAGTGGGAATTATTGACACCACAGGTCAGGGAGCGCATAAGCTTTGATAGATTTGTAAGTCAAAGAAGAGAACACTATAGGGGAAAGCAAGAAAAAAGACCGAGAAATCAAAATAATGATTTGATGTATGCCGCCAACAGAGTTACATTACCTATTTTTGATGGTAGTGGGAAGATTACAGCTTAGGCTTGGATTCATAAGCTAGACACCCTCTTGACTCTTAGACCTATGACAGAAAGAGATGCAATAAAATATGCTACTTTTCAGTTGGAGGGAGCAACCCATGATTGGTGGTACCATAGATTGGAGACATTGCATCATAATAGTCTCACTTCATATCAGGAGTTTGTGGACAGATTGGTGGAACACTTTGATAAAAGAGATCCAGAGACTTATTTCAGAGACTTGGCTCAGCTTAAGCGGACTGGGAGCTTGGAGAATTACATTAGTGAATTTCATAAATTATCAGTCATGGTCTCCAATATATCTGAGAGGAGATTGGTTGTACTATTCATGGAGGGCTTATTAAAACCGTTGAGAGGATGGATAAAGGCTTTTGATCCCCCGACACTGCAGGAGGCAATGAAAAAAGCTAGGAGTATAGAACTTGCAGCCCCTCAAAGCAAGTATACATCTAAGGGATCTTCGTACTGGGACAGCAAGACATTTCCGAAGAAAAAAGAAATTTCAGACTCAAAGGGGAAATCAGTAGCACCTTTAGATCGCGAGACATTTAATGACTTGCAAAGGAAAAAGTTGTGCTTCTATTGCAAGGGTCCCTATGATGCAAACCATGACTGTCCTTTGAGGCCTAAGGGCAAAGCGAATAGAATTATGTGGCCATTCTATGAGGAGTCAAATTCGGACCAGCAATCTGATCAAGAGGAAACCAATGAGGAAAAACGTGATGATGAAGAGAAGCGTGAAAATGAGGGTGAAAACAAAGAGGAAGCAAACTTTCAAGAGGCACGCCTTACTAGCATACAACAAGAGGGCTCATTTAGGATGCGTGGGGTCTTAGCTGGTCAGAAGATCATTACCTTGCTTGATACAAGTGCCACACATAACTTCATTGATGCTAGGTTGGTTGAAAGGCGCGGAATCCGGACAGAGGAATTTGAGGGCATAAGAGTAAAAGTTGCTGATGGGTATACACTTAAGTGTGACAGGATGATTCCAGGTCTTCCCATGCGACTAAATAACTTTGAATTCAAGACAGATTTTTATGTGGTGAACATGGGAGAAACCGACATGGTTTTAGGAATGAAATGGCTTCATGATATAGGGGAGTTTACCATTAACCTTAGGGAAATGGAGATGAGGTTTAAGGTGGATGGGAAGACTCATGTGCTAAAAGCCATCAGGGATACCAATTGCAGGCTGATATCTTTCAGAAAAATGGAGAGACTTATGTGCCATGACATAGTTGAGTGAGCAACAAGGTGTATTCTAATGCCAACACAGGAAGGGAAACAAAAATCAGCCTATCACCCAGATATACAGGAGTTGAGGATCAGGCACTCCAAGGTGTTAAGTGATATTCCACCAGGCAGGCCTCTAGAGAGAGGGATTGAGCACATAATAGAATTGGAGGAGGGTGCTAAACCTGTGATGATCACTCCTTACAGGCACCCCAAGCGGCTAAAAGATGAGATTGAAAAAACAATTAAGGAGTTGCTAGCTATGGGGCAGATTAGGCCAAGAAAATCACCTTTTGCTTCAGCAGTAGTCTTGGTCAAGAAAAAGGACGGTACCCTTCAGATGTGCATTGATTATAGGGTGTTGAATAAGAGGACAATTAAGAACAGGTACCCTATTCCTTGCATTGACGAGTTGATCGATGAACTTCATGGTGCTCGCTATTTCTCGAAAATAGATTTGAGATCAGGTTATCACCAGATCAGGGTCAGAGAGCAGGACATCGAGAAGACAAAATTTAGGTGCCATTGTGGACATTTTGAGTTTGTGGTTATGCCATTTGGGCTAACCAATGCTCCTGCTACGTTTCAGTCCACTATGAACAGGGTTTTTCAGTCATAGCTAAGGAAGTTTGTATTAGTCTTCTTTGATGACATCTTGGTATACAGTAGAACTTGGGAGGAGCATATCGCTCATCTGGATACAGTGTTGGGAATTTTTAGCAGGGAGTCCTTGTACGCCAAGGAATCCAAATGTGTGGTGCAGGAGCTCAGTTTTGTGTTGTTTTCTAGTTAATTTTTCATGTTAGTTATTTACCTATAAGGCTTTAAAAGCCATTTTGTTGTGTTGAAATAAAAGACTTAGTCATTTGTTTGACTAGTCTAATTTTGGAGTTATCCTAGGCCTATTTTCTAGGAGTTATAGTTTTGAAATTTGGAGTTTTCTTTAGAAACTTATTTTTTATGAAGAAAACTGCCTTTTCCTTAGATTTTCTGCCTTCCTAGGCAGTTGTACGGACAAATGGGAAGTGGAAGAGTTTTAGAAACTTCCTATAACATTAGTTGTAAAGACATGCCAAGAATAGAGGAAAGGAGGAGTCTTTTAAGGAGGAAAAAAACTGTTTTTCTGCATTTTTTTTCACTGAAACAGCAGCTTGTACGGCCTAGTACAGATCTTTTGTGAAGTAAAATGTTAAAATTTTGTTAGGATTGTAAGATAGCTTTCATTTGTATTTATTTGGGGTCTTTGATACTCCTGTAGAAGGGAGAAAGAATCTAAATTGTAGAAACTGTTTAAAAACCCTCTTAACTGGGGTTTTGATCCAAAAAATGATGAATTTGTCCTCTATCCTTTGAAAGTATCAACCATTTTCAGAAGGATGGAGGAGAATAGGGTAGGTTTTATTGTTTTCTTTGGTTGGCAGGTGGAAGACTCCTTCTCCAAGCACTTGGTATGACTCTAGCTAGTCAAAACCAGTGACTAGTTAGTAGAAGACCATGGCAGCGTTGGGAATGCTGTCAACAGCAATAAATAACAGTCATTAAATGGTGAATTTGCTGTCTTGTGGAGAGAACAAGACTGTATGATTGTTTGGTTGGCTTGGCACTTACAAATATGCTACATTTCTGTCTCATAACCTTCTAGAATAGGCCTTTTACATTGAAAGAAACAGTTTGCTGTTATTTAGAGTTGTGACAGAGTACGGTTCTGCAGTTTGAAGGACAGTTGGAAGCTCATAATGCAGTTTGGAAAGGGTATGGTATATGGAATGCCTTTTAAGGTCTGAGGAAACTTCTTGATGTAATAGTTCTCAAGGTTACCAGAGAATAGTCTACCTTTAACACTGTTTTTTAAAACAGCCAATAGTAATTGCTGTCCACAGTCATGTTTAACACAGAGTTGTGATCATTTTGTCAACAATTTACTGTTGTTTTTATCCTCTGAAGACACATGTGGAGTTGATGAGAAGATCCTTACTGATATATGTGTATAATGCCAATTTATTGTTCACCTAAACTACAAGATATGACTGTCCTTCTAACACTGTCATAGGACAGTCAAACTACTGTTGCTGCCCTCTGTCTACATGGAGTAAATGGCTGCTGTTTGCATGGAGTATTTAGTATGCATTGAGTGTTGAAGTCATTGGAGACCTTGAGAGGTTGTTAAACAAGACTTAAGCCTACTCTTAAATACTGTCCTAGAACCTTGTTTATGACAGTCATACTCAATTTGCTGTCCACTGTTGTGTTTGGAAGTAAAATATAGTTTATTGGTCAGAGACCTTTGCTCATGCTTATCATAGATAGGTGTATGATGGTATTTGTTGCCTATGTTGGTAGAGGTATTGGTAATAGTTGTGTTCTTGAAGGTGGGTTGTGCTTCTGAGTTGGGTTGAGTTTTGACTCCCCAAGGTAAGTGGTGAGTAGCCTAAATGGATGGCACCAGAGGGTGATCCTAGGCCAAGTGGATTCCTATAACAGCCTTGTGAGGCTTGTAAACACAAACACCTTGTAAACATTTTGGAGGAAGTTGAGAGAACTTCTTCAATCTCTACCTTACCTCTGCATCAATGTGATCTGGGCATGACAGAGTTGCTATACTTAGGCCATATCATCAGTGCAAAAGGTGTGCGTATGGACCCTGACAAAGTCAGAGCTATTATTGAGTGGCCTACACTTGAGAATCTTACTCAGCTTAGGGATTTTTTGTTTTGTGTGGCTTCTACAGCAGATTTGTCAGTGGATATTCACGTCATGCAGCACCACTTACAGATTTAATGAAGAAAGGGGCCTTTGTTTGGACGCTTGAGGCCTAGGAATGTTTTGAGAAATTTAAACAGTTGATGACTACTTGCCCAATTCTTGCATTACCAGATTTCACTAAACCCTTTGAGCTACAGTGTGATGCTTCAGGTGAGGGGATTGGTGCAGTCCTTATGCAGAACAAGCATCCGATAGCTTTTGAGAGCAGGAAGTTATGGGGTCCAGAGAGGAGCTACAGTATCTATGATAAGGAGATGTTGGCCATTATGCATGCATTGGCCAAATTTAGGCAATACCTTGTGGGCAGTAAGTTTTGCATTAAGACAGATCATAATAGCTTGAGGCACTTCCTAGGATAGTGTGATCTCAATTATCGTCAGCAGAAGTGGGTGAGTAAATTGCTATCATATGACTTTGACATTACTTATGTCAAGGGGACTCAGAACGTAGTTGCTGATGCGTTGTCTCGCCGTCCCCATTTGAGCTCTATGGTGGAGATTTCGGAGGATTGGAACACCTGATTGTGGCAGAGTATGCCAAGGACTCATGGGCTTCTAGCATAATTGAAGGGTTAGTTCAGGACGACAGGTACTCAGTTGTAAATGATCTTATCATTTACAAAGGTAGGATATTTTTAACCCTAGGATCGGAGATGAAGAACACAGTGATGAGGTCTTTTCATGATACACCTATGGCAGGGCATTCCGGGTACTTCAAGACTTACAGGCAGGTTCGAGAGCGCTTTACTTGGAAAGGGCTCAAGACGGATGTTCTTCGGTATGTCAGAGAGTGTCCTGTTTGCCAACAGAATAAACAGGAACATACATACCCTACAGGTTTACTTCAGCCACTTCCGATTCTTGATAGGAAGTGGGAGTGTTTATGCAGGGATTTTATTACCGGTTTGCCGAAAGCCCAGGGACGAGATTGTATTTATGTGGTTGTTGATCGATTAATGAAATATGCTCATTTCTTTCCGATCACAGCTACATACTCAGCTGCACAGGTAGTGGAACTTTTCTTCTGTGAGATACTCAGGTTGCATGGGTTAACTCGGAGCATTGTTAGTGAAAGGAATAGTTGGTTCTTGAGTCATTTTTGGCAGGAGTTATTTAGACTATGTGGGATAGAGCTTATTCCGAGTACCAGTTACCACCCACAGATGGATGGCCAGACAAAAATTGTGAATAAGTGGGTGGAGGGATATCTCAGGAACTACATTGCAGGGAAACAAAAGGGTTGGGTTAAGTGGATATACCTTTGTGAGTATTGCTACAATATCACTTACCATCTTTCGATTTAGATGACACCATTTATGGCCCTATATGGTTATGAAGCGCCCAGTTTCCTTGACTTGCTAATGAGTGATAGTAGAGTGCCTAGTGCTGGAGATATGTTACAGGAGAAGCAAGATATTATGAGAGCTCTTCGGGAAAATATACGGAAGGCACAGAATTAGCAGAAGTAGTATGCTGATCAGAAGAGAGTTGAGTGGTCATTTGAGGTTGGGGATATGGTGTATCTGATGTTATAGCCCTATCGACAATCCACTCTCAAGAAGAGTGGTGCAGAGAAGCTCAAGTCGCGTTATTATAACCCTTTCAGGATTATCCGGCGAGTTGGTGATGTGGCTTGTGAGTTAGAATTACCGACAGACAGCAGAGTACACAATGTTTTCCATGTGTCACTCCTCAAGAAGGCATTAGGTCATCGCGTGGTTCCTTCTGCTACCTTACCACCCTTGGATGATGAGGGGAAGTTGATTCTGGTGCCCGAGGCTATTTTGGATGTTAGGGAGACGCAGTTACAGAGACGGGTCATCAGAGAGTACTTGATCAAATGGAGGGATTTACCGGTTGAGGATGCCACTTGGGAAGGCGAGGAGATTCTTCAGCATCCAAAGTTGAGATTGCTTGGGGACAAGCAATTTTAGGAGGGGCGGACTGTAATGTCCCCTTCCTAGGTGACTTTCATGATGGGTAATTTAGCCTTTATCTCCCGAAGGCTAATTGACGAAATAAGGGAGATATTATTAAATTAATTATTTTATAAGGTTATTACTTAATTTTAAATCAAAAGGTAACCTTATATTTAATTAATTTAATATAGTGACTTAAAATACACATTATATCATTAAAGTCACTAAAATAAAATAAAATAATATGATTTTTCTAGAAGCCTCTTGAAGTGGGATTAAAAAAGTATAAAGGAAGGGGCAAGGGAAGCTTCCAAGCATCTAATTTTTTTTGTCATTTGCATTTGATGAGTCTTGTGGAGCCAAGGGTTTCTGTAGGTTGTCTACTTGGTCTTTGGGAACGAAAACTCCCATAGATTAGCATAACTGAGGTGGTGAAATATTCTCTGAAGGGTTGCAGATTGGAAGGGATACTCCAGTCCTTTCATCAGTGCCAAAATTTGTGGCCAAGGGCTGATTTTGCCAAGTTCTATTGGAGGTTCGATTAGAGGCATTTTGTGCTGGAAGTCTTCATCAAATTTTGCTATCCAGGAAGGGTCGATTTGCATTCTGTATATACAGATTTAGATATCATTCATTTCCAGTCATGGACGCCCCTATGTGTAGCATTTCTCTTCTCTAGTTGGAGCGCTTCATTTGTTAGAGCCTTGTCAAGATTTTTGGTACTCAAGAGGAGTCTTGGAGGCAACTTATAATTTTATATTGATATTCTACATCAGAATAGGGGCGGCTGGGAGAAGGCTTCTATTTGGGTTTGGAAGGGACTCCTTTCCTTGGATATTGATTGATTCTCCTTCAACATCATTGGGCGTCACTATTATCAGGGTCCTCTTGCAACTATTAGTAGTTTGCATTGTCATCTTAGGCATTTAGTTTTGCTGCTGTAAGTGATAACTTAGAATTAGATTTGGCATTGTTGTAGTCATCATTGTAAGCCAAATAGTCTTGGCAAATCCATAGCAACATTGTACTTGGGAATGAATTCAATACAGGAGATATATGTTGCATACCATTTGTTTGACAAAATGCCCATCTAATAGCATACATTATCAGCATAGTGGTTTGCATGCCAATTGTTTGACAAAATGCCAATTGGCTGTAGGTGTGCATTTCATGTCTAATTTTCATATATATATGCATTTGAAAATACCAAAAGAAGTGCATTTGCATATTAGTTCTTGTAAGAGGCATTGTAAACATCATTTGCAAGCATTTTGGCATCATTCAAAACTATATCTAGCAAACTGAAATTTGTATCAACAATATATCCCTTTGCACAACAAGCGTTTGGCGAAATTTTCCAAGGTCAAAAAATCAGAAAATTGAAAGCAGATTTAACAAGGGATATTACATTAAGCTCAAGGTTGAGCTCATCCACTTTTCTCTCCCTTTCTCCTGCAATATCAAGGGCATGATCCCAATCACTAATCACATGTAAATACTTAGATTTCATGGCCACCATTGTTTTTTTGATGATTTGCAAATTTGCAAGGGTGATTCCATTCTCAATTCCCCTTTGTCTTCGTTCAATTTGGGCTGTCCCAATGATGTTTTTAACCAACTCATGTGAGCTGTCCAAACTTACAAGGACATGAATCACCTTCTCATGAGAGAATAAGACTTGATTCTTCAACTCACACAACTCTCCAGGGCTTTGATCACTCAAGTGCCTTGGTTCTTCAAGTAGCAAGGATTCTGAAAATTTCTCTTCACAGTCACTATGATCAAATGATATGGCAGCACCAAACTCAAACATTGAGTCATCACTAAAGGCTGATTTAAAGCTTTCATCAAGCTCTCCTTCAATATGCTCTTCATCCGTGATCTTTGAGAAGTCAGATTGTTCTTCACTTTGCATTGGAAATTCCCACTCATAATCGGAAATGCCATCACTAGAATGGTGAAGATGCTCCCCAATAGGTGCTGATTTGAAAATTTCAGCAGCGTCAATTTCTTCGATTGCTGCAAAAACACTTTTTCCCATGTACTCTTCAAGACATTCTGCTACAATATTCTCAGGCTCACTCTATAAAATGCCTTCTAGCAATCTATCAATCATTCTCATTCAGTTTTTAATGTAGTGGCATCTTCATATCCATCAGGTTCGTCATCAAATGTAGGACTTGCACAGTCCAACACTTCTAATTCCGAAACATCTTTGACTTCTTTAAAGCTAGGCTCGGCTTCACAAATTTTTGTTGTAGTCTTCCCCAAATCAGCTAGCTCCTCTTTACATGCCTCTTGATTTGTGACCTTGTCTTCATCATAAATAGGCTCAAAATCAGTTATTTCAGCTATAAGGTCTTCATCTTTTCCTTGTTCTGCTGCCATGTAAACTTTCAATTTTTCTTCACATTGGTAAGCAACCATTTTAGCTAGCACATTAGCAGCTGATAAAGAGTCTTGATCTTCCCTTCTCAAGTTGTTCAATAATACTTCTATAAGAGGATGGGTAATATGATTTCTGTCATTAACCACTAATGTCATGATATTTTGCATTGCTAGCATAATGCTCAAATCATGATCTTTCCTGATTTCAACAAGGAAAGTGCTAAACATTTGAATTATTAGATCTTCACAACCATAGTCTAGCATCATCACACAAGCTTGAACCTTGGCAACAATTTTTAAGATTTTTACCCTCTTATCAAAAGAAGGGCTCTTGATGTCACCCAAACCTTGGAAGCTTTCCACGAACAACTGTAATATTTCCTTCATTTTTCCATCATCATAAGGAGTTTTGGGAGCTGAACTTCTTATGATTTCACTGATGCATGCAATAACAAGAAGTCTTATAACATTATCTGGATGCCATAATAATTTAGATTTACCCAACAAAGTCACTAAAGGAATCAAAGCCACCCACATTACCTCAGAAGGTGATTGAGTAACTTTAGACAAACACTTCTCAACTTCTTTTAGAGTGCTGAGAAGACTCTCATCTGACCATTACAAAGATTTCAGCTTCAATCCTGCATCAAAAAGTCTTTCACACAGATCATTTTCTATGGGAGATGCCATTATCTCACATTCACTGATCAAAATCTTTCAATTGTCAAATCACTGAACACACATGCAAGTGTTGATCACCCACATGCAAGGCTGAAAATTCTGTCCCACAACTGAAGATCTGCAAAGAGTGAGTAGCAATCCAAATAGGCTAACAAGATCACCAGCTCTGATACCACTGTAATATGCTACCCCAATTTTTTTTTTAAAATTTATACAAAGCTATCTCAGTGTTAGCACAAGAATGCAACCAACTAGAGTCACCTCCACACTTCTGATCACCAAGTTTTCAAGATGGGCGAGGTGAGAGCATACAGTGCTTTGGCTTACAATTCAAAGCTTTGCAATTAAAACTAATACAATCATCCACTATAAGCAGGCATCTACTTCTCAGCAGGCATCCACTTATTCAATCGGGATACTCCACTTATTCAGTGGGTGATGAAAGAAACATAAACAATGTTTATTCCTTCACACTGGTGGTAAACCATCTAGGGGTTACAATATGTGTTTGCAACAATAGATAGATGAGTACAAATAAGAAAACCAGATGCAACACTATTCAGAAATAACAACGAGATCATCATATCAGCACCATAGATGATTTGGCATCATGGAAACAACCTGTAACGAGCATTAATGTCAATAAACACCATATCATATTCTACCCCAGCTGACTATATGCACAGAGTAGCACTGTCGAAGGAACTTTCATTCAGAAAACTGATCATTCCCAACTGTATAGACGACCCATTAGGGGATTGTAATCTCAGAACATGCAAGAAAGAGTTTCAAATCTCTATCAAACTTGCAGCCCTTGAAAACTACTTAGACACCCAGCAATGAAGAACTTAGCAGCCACAAATCCCAGGTGAAAAAGCTTCAAAAATCACAGTTTCTTGCTGGTATGGTGCCCTTGTACAGACTGCATAGGAGTTGTTAGAAACCAGCAATGAAACTCGGCATAAATCATGGAAATGAGGCGTCATTACTAGAAGATAATAACCAATCATCAACAACTATAAAGATGTCATAAAACCTTCTTATTTCAAGAATCGTCCCTTTGATGGTACAACCTCTGGTGCAACAAAAGTACAGCCTTATAAGACCACCAATCAGCATGCAATTCACCAATAAAAAAGTTTGAGATGTACTTTGAAAACAGACAGAAATTATGCTAACAACATTCATACAATATATGCATTGATTTGTCTTTAAACCCTAGCGCCAACATCCAAGGAATGGCAAGGCTGTACAACCACCCTCAGAGTATTACAATCAACATTAATCTCATAAAGTCTGATCAGAAAAAAAAAAAAAAAAAACTCAATCCAATGAAATTTACCATGCCTCAACAACTATTGTTTGCATTTGTAATGTCCCCATAATTATAAAG
This sequence comes from Cunninghamia lanceolata, assembly GCA_027924645.1. Classification (NCBI taxonomy): domain Eukaryota; kingdom Viridiplantae; phylum Streptophyta; class Pinopsida; order Cupressales; family Cupressaceae; genus Cunninghamia; species Cunninghamia lanceolata. The sequence continues at coordinate 11,925,460 of BSBN01000389.1, forward strand.
AATAACCATAAGTAATTGCAGTCTTATTTTTATTATAACTATAAATGACATTATACTTCAATCTGAATAATGATTATTGTAAGAATAAACAATTGTAATAAAGGCATTTACTATTATTATATTCACACAAGTTAAATAATATTAAGATAAATCTGATATACAAATATATTCAATTAAATACTACTAACATTAAATATTATTATTAATATGATAATCAAAACCTAGTGCTAAATCAGCGCTGCCTTCCCAAAAAGATAGCAATGATAATTATTATCAAACGAAGACATAAAAGACTCCCGATAGCAATAACAATAATTAACAAAAGACCAAAGGATGCGATCTATCACATAGAAGAGACGCCACTTAAGGAAGAACACATCCATCCAAGGTAATAGGGGAGTATAAAGGGAGCGCTGATGGGAAGCTAGAAGACATGGGACCATCAGCAGGAAATCTGAAAAGAAGAATCTCATAAAGAATAACTACAAATCTGAGATATATACGTAGCACTCAGTCTGCAGCAAAGGGGTATTAGTGGTAACTAATATTAATTTAGTAGGATCTAGTATTTAATAAGTAATTTACTATGTTGGTTTCCATATTAAAATCTAATATAGATATCAGTGTTTATCATTAGGAAACTTTAAAATTAATATGAATATTATGTAGAATCTCACATGCTAAAATAATATGTTGATATGAATAATTATATATAATTGAATATATTGAAAATATATGTATATTGAAAATTGTATAAGTGCTATATGATAAAGGGACGTGTTACAAGAGGGGAACGACGATGGGGCATCTTTCTAAGTAGACCACCCCTTGAGGGGGGATTAATAAATCCCATTAGGGCCAAGGGGGTATAATGGATACCGCTCTTGGGCTTAGAGAGATAGCTTTCGGGGCACCCTTTGTGACTTCATCTTCCTATCATAAGCACTCAACTTCAAGAAGCTAATCATAGAGAAAGGAAAGGGGATGGTAAGAGGAAAGGGGAACATAAAAACGGATTCCTCATTAGGTACACCACCTCATATGGATGGCATGCGCCACATGAGGCCAAGAGGGATGGTATATCCGCTCTTGGGCCTTGGGTAGAGGAATCAAGACACCCAATCAAAGCCATTCCCCTCACCTCTCTTATGATTGAGTCTCCTAGAATAGTTAGGTTGAGTTGAATTAATAATGCCACCATGAGTTTGCTAATCATGTTAATTTGATTGTGAGTTTGCTAATCATGTTAATTTGATTGTGAAATGTTATTGTAAGTATTTTCTAACTTGTTTGCAGGAATTAAATCAAGCCAAGGTACTCTCTAAATTTTTGTATGCTTTGAAATTGACAATTTAGGTTAAAATTAGTATTGTTCCAAAAAGGGACATTACAGCATTAATCTTTTCAACAAAGATAGTTTCCCCTGTGCCCATGTACGGCTTGGAATGTACGGCCAGTTTGGAATAAAATGCAAGCTTCACAAAACTCCATTAGAAAACTCGATCAATTCCATCCACAATACAAGCACAAAATGAGGAAATCAACATCAAATCAAAGTAGCACAAACTCCTTGTTAGCTCAATGTGATTTCTATGTGAAACCACCTATTACCAGCTAGGGTGCATCTCTCACCACCGAAACTGATCATCTCCAAGAGGGTTTTAGTCCTCAAGAAAGAAATTGGAAGAACACGCGGGTTCAATTCAGCAGAATAACAATATCAAATCCAAAAGCCCTTCCAAATGAGCTCTCATTCCCCTTTTATAACTTTTTTGAGAGGAATATAATATTATTTTCTTATTATCTCTTCATATTTCTTCTCTCAAAAAGATCTTTTTTGAAATATTAATAATATATCATGTGTGAGGCCCCCTATTTAAGTGTCTATCATTTAAAACACTTAATTACCTTTCCAATGAGCTATAACACTTAGGTACTTTTAAATTATTTTCACCCTTAGGAGACAAGTGAAAATAATAATTAAATAGCTCATTAATCCACCCAACTTTGCGGAAAATCCCAAACTTAAGCGAATTGCAAATTAAATCATACCATCACCTTCCATGATGTTTGGGATGAAGAATGATGTCAATTGGGTGACTTTCTATAAATAGATGGCTCCTCCAAGAATCTTAGATGTTAGGCACAATTTATATTATGTTTGTTTCGGCAAGTATGTTTGATTAGTTTGTATCGGCAAGTGTGTTTGTTAGTTGGTATCGGCAAGTAGTTGCTCTCGATTGGTGTGTCGTTGGCGACGGTTGGCAACCATCCACAACCTATATATGTATTGTCATTTCATTGTATCAGACATGGAGTTTTTGGGTTTTATTGTAATTGTTGTTTGAATCAATATATGCAATTGAGATTCTGAGTATCAATTAAATTTTCATTCTCGTACAATGTGATAGTTCAGCTATCTTTCTTGTTTACTCTGTATGAAAATAGTAGACTCATTCGGCAATAAACATTGAAGAGCTATCCGGCAAGCCGAACAAACTTCCGAAAGTTGCATAGCCATCCTGAGACATCTCTAAGCTCAAAGCCAAGGCAAAACATCACAAATAACTGAACTTGTGCTCTTCACAACATACAGAGCTCCCTAACCAACCCACATAGCCTACAGAAAATTTCAAAGAAATAGGCTATTGGTCACAAACTTGGCTAAACGCCAAATGGGGACATTACAGGAACAATGTGAAAGACTAAGACATGAGATGGGATTAAATGCTAATAATATGAAATGTCAAGAAGAGGACTTGAAGGATAACGAAGTTTGGCTATACACGTGACGCCTACAAGTAGGTTTTCACCATGGTACTTGTCTAAGGTACCACAAGAAGTGGTTTTCACCAGAGGGTGATTTTTCTTTTGATTCATTTTTGATTTTTTGATTTTTTTGAATTTTCTTGGTTGAGATGCACTGCAAACTAAGCATAGAAGCATTTGAGATGAGTTATATTCAAAGGTTCATCAAGCTTCTGACTATCTGGAGTAGCCAATTGGTAAGCACTTGATCCATACTTGGCAATAATGATATAAGGAGCTTGCCAGTTAGGCTCAAATCTTCATTTCTTTTCACAGTCTTGAGTAGTGTTTCTCTAATTTTCCTTAAGTACAAGATCGTCGATCTCGAATTCTTGAGTTTTTATTCTTTTATTATAGCTTCGACAAAGATGATTTTGATAAGCTTGTAAGTGATTCAAGGCATTGAGGTGTCGCTCATCAAATAGCTCTAACTCATGTAATCGTGCAAGCCTATACTCCTCATAATCAATGAGGTCACACAAAGAGATGCACAATGATGGCAATTGAATCTTGATTGACAAGATTGCTTCAGAGTCAAAGACTAGGGAATACAGGGTAGCACTAGTAGGAGTGTAGATACTAGTGTGGAAAGCCCATAGGGCAGGATAGAGATGAAGATGCCAATCATAGCCAACATCATTGATAGTTTTCTTGAGGATTTTGAGCAAGGTTTTATGAGTTGCCTCTACTTGACCGTTACTTTGTGGATAGTATGGAGTAGACCAATGATGTCGGATATGGAAATGTTCATATAGAGTATGGACTTCATGGCTCTTAAAGGATTTACCATTGTCGATGACAATGGTTGCAAGAATGCCATAACTACAAATGATATGATGGAGGATGAACTTGGAAATTTGTTTACCAATGGTGTAAGTGAGGGGGATTGCTTTGACCCAGTTAGTGAAATACTCAATAGTGGTAATAATAAATTTATGGCCGTCAAATGAGGAGGGGTGAATCCTATCAACGAGATCTAGGCCCCATTGGAAAAGGGCCAAGGAGTAGTAATAGGGTGCAAAGCTTGTGACGGTGTGTGAATCAAGTCTCCATGCTTTTGACAAGCTAGATACTGTTTAACATATTGGTAGGCATCATGTTCCATAGTGGGCCAATAATAACCTGTTCTTAAGAGCTTCTTAGCTAGGATCATACCACTAGTATGGGCACCGTAGATACCATCATGAACCTCCTTAAGTGCAAGATTAGCCTCTACCATATTTAAACACCTCAGTAAGGAACCATCAAAGCCTCTTCGATATAATGTATCACCAAGGATAAGGAATCATGATGTATGTTGAAGGTAGGTTTTGCGATGGTTGTGTGAAAGGCTAGGTGGCAAAGTTTGATCACAAAGATAGGTGTAAATATCATGGTACCAGGGTGAATCAGAACCAACAAGCTCACATATAAGTTTAGAATCAGGGGCATCATACATGAGTATTATTAAGCGCTCAACCAAAAACTCACAACGTTGACTATTCTATGGCATATCCAAGAGAGATCCAATGGTGGCCATGGCTTCAACTACTTGATTGTTAAGGCATGATACCTTCTCAAATTGGATGTGTGTGAAATACTGCTTAAAACTATCTACCATCTATTTGTAAGGGAGTAATTTGTCATCTTTTGTCTGATATTCGTCGTTAGTTTGTTTGATTATTAGTTGAGAATCCCCATAGACTGTAGAAGATGTTGAATTTTCCATTGAATTGCTATTTTAAGACCCACAAGTAGGGTCTCATATTCGGTAATATTGTTTGTTCATGGGAAACCCAATTTGAATGCTTTTGGTAGGAAATCTCCCTATGGTGTGACATAAGATTCCAGCACCTGCTCCGTGACTAGTACAAGAACCATCAAAATACAACTTCTATGTAGAGGGTTCTTCCAGTGTGAAGATAGACTCATCAGGAAAGTCTACAACCAGTGGATGATTATTTGTAAGAGGTGCCTCAACCAATTGATCTACAACAACTTGCCCTTTGATTGCTTTTCTGTTTACATACTCAATGTCGAATTCACTTAACATGACCCCCTTAGCCATATGACTTTTAAGGCAAGCTTTGGATAAGAGGTACTTGAGTGGGTCAATTTTGGACATGAGCTTTGTTTTGTGTTTGACCATGTAGTGTCGTAATTTTTGTGAGCAAAAGATGACTACTAGACATGCTCGTTCCATGGTTGTATAGTTAAGCTTGTAACCCACTAGTCGACTGATATAATAGATTGCTTGCACTAAAAACCCTTCATCATGTTGTGCTAAGAGTGCCTCCAAGGTGATTTGTGTAGCTGATATATAGAGAAGTAGGGGCATATTTGGTAGAGGAGACATAAGAATTGGGGGTGAGGCAAGGTATTCCTTGATTCTATCAAAGGCTTGCTGATAGGATTCATCCCATTAAAAATCATTGTTCTTCCTAAGAAGATGGGAGAACGATTGACATTTGTTAGCGAGTTGCGCTATAAACCTTCTGATGGCCTGTAGTTTTCCCTAGAGATTACAAAGTTGTTTTAAATTCTGAGGTGGCATGTCCATGATAGATGCAACCTTAGCAGGATCAACCTCTATTACTTGTCGAGAAACTACGAAGTCTAAGAGTTTTCCTGACATTACTCCAAAGACACATTTTTTGGGATTAAGGCATACATTGTATTTTCTCAAGAAATCGAATATTCATTCAAGGACATGAGGATGTTCTTTTGTTTTTGATTTTCCCAAAAGATCATCAACATAATCTTCTACAATGTCATGGAGCATATCATGAAATATGAACTCTTATTTTGCCTTCATGGTCAATATATGAATTGTTATTTTGCCTTCATGATCAATATATGAAATGTTATTTTGCCTCTCTTTGAGACTTATACACTGTGTTTATTTGAAAATTGTATGCTTGTATTGTGGGTAAAATGATCCCTTTCATAGCTCCAATTTTCTGCCTTAACCTCTGTTATAATCTGCATAAGTCTGTGTGAGTTTGTTCCAGTCCTTGAGATCATTGTTGTGTTATTTTAGGGTCAGTTGAACACCCTAAATCTTGGTGCATCACCATTTTCTTTTCTGTATTCCTCCTTCGCCTTTTTCTCGGTGATCAGTAGCATAGGTTTAGTTATTTTTATGTGAACCTTAAATTCAGAATGAGGAACCAGCCTTCTCTGGAGGTCTAATCTCCTCTGCAAGGTCCCACACCTTGAGATTAGTCCCATTGTGCCATTGGAATGCTTGAATAGGCTTCAAGCAGGGTGCAATTCTAGGTGATAACAATAATAGTCATGGCCCTCTCATAAGTAGCTCCTGCATTCTTTAACCCAAAAGGCATCACTTGATAACAAAAGATACCCCAAGGAGTTATGAAAGCAGTTTTTTGTTGATACTCAAGGGTGATCCAAATCTGATTATATCTTGAGAAACCATCCATGAGGATTTCGTGACCAGCTATGAGGTCGACAATGATGTCAATGTTGGAAAGAGGACAATCATATTTTGGACATGCTTTATTGAGATCTCTAAAATTTGTGGAAATAAGGATTCCTTTTGGTTTTTTACTGACATGAACCACATTAGAAATCCATTCAGGTTAATCAATTGGGTGTATGAAGCCAACGTCTAGAAGTTTTTGCAGTTCCTCTTTGACTAGAAGAGCAATTTTAGGATGCATTTTATGCAATTTTTGCTTTATAGGTTTAGCATTAGGACATACCACAAGATAGTGAACCACAAGAGAAGGATCCAATTCGAGCATGTCAGCATAAGGCCAAGCAAAAATGTCAAATGCCCTTTGTAAGACTAATGAAATTCTCTGTTCTTCTACAGATATAACCATATAAGTGATTTTTGGAGTATCTTCTATCCCCAAATTTATCTCTTTTTCCTCTTCAACCAAGATTGTTGAGCATTCTTACCATGGTACCAGGGGGAGGTTGAGTTCCTTGTCTAGTGACGCCTCAGAGAGGTTTTCATCACTAGACATGTCTTCACTTTTTACTTCTTTTTGTGTCCGATAGTGCCTTAGTGGGGTTTTCACTAGGGGACTTTGATTTTTTACTTATTTTATTTTTTACTTTTTTGTCACTAAGGAACTCTTCCTATTCCCCAAAATAGGCTACAACATCAAGATTGATTTCAAATCCTTTTTATGATCTCCTTTTGGAATACCCTCACAGATTCCCAAGGATTCAGTGATTGCCTCATCATTTTGAAACATGTCTAAAGAAACGGGGTCTTGTTGGTCCCAATCAATTAATTTAGGTTATTTAAGGGGTAATTCAATGGTGCAAATGGAAGTTTCCTTCAAAAGATTGGTGATATCAAAATCTTTGAAAGAGGTAGTGATGGTATGTCCCTTGCTGTTTTTAATATCGTCAAAGGTTTCCTCGACACACGCAAAAGCTGCATGAGGTACATTGGTTTCCACACTAAGTGGCATGTATCCAAGTCCACAGTGATCAACATTGTAATCTACTTGAATAGGCTTGAGGATACCTTGCTCGTGGAGCCCAAGACCCTTACCCTTATAGTTCATGTTTTCATAAATATGCAATGAGATAGGGTAATTATGTTTCGGGTAGCCAAGTGCAAACTCTTCTTCATCTAACTCATCTCTATATAACTAGTAGTCAAAGGAATCTTCAATCCATTGTTCATCCAAGGACTCTATGGACATGAAGGTTGTGAGCCCAAATTGTATAATCTTCGACATCTTTAGGGAATGTTGTTGTTGAGGATGACCATAAGATCGTGGAGAGAGGTAATTTACCAACATGAAAAGCATTATGCAATTCATATTCTCCACATATGGTGTTGATGATCTTGACCTTGGTAAATTTTGGATTTTGGGACGAAGATGATGTGGAAGCAAGGGTATCGGGATTGATGTATGAGGATGAAGCCTTGACCTTGTCATGATTAACAATGTCGGTACTAGGGCAATGATTAGCACTACGATAAGAAACCTCCATTATTTTGCAACACTTAAAGGGTTGTGGATCAACATGACTAGTAACTTCCATGCCATTATGAGGGAATTTCAGACATTGATGGTAGGTGGATGGAATGACTTGCATGGCATGGATCCATGGGCAGTTGAGGAGGAGATTATAGGGCAGGTCAAGATTGACAATGTGACAAATAGTCTGCTGCAAGATAGGTCCCACTTGAATAGGAAGACAAATAGTTCCTTTGGATTCTCTTTTTGCATTATGATAGGCCTTGATGGTGATGACATGTGGCTCTAAGTTAGTTGTAAAGCATCCAAATTGTTTGACAAGCCTCAAAGTGCATAGATTTAAGCTAGACCCATTATCCAATAGGAATCTCTTGACATTTTATTTAACAATAAGGACTTCAATGTGGAGAGATTTAGTGCGAGATGGGTTGATGGTTGGCATATCATTTTGACTGAAAGCGAGATGATAGGTAGATGAGAGATGACCCACAAGGGCTTGGAAGTGAGTAGGGTTGATACCATTAGGTACTCGAGATTCTTGCAAGGCATGGTCCAGTGTATCTTTATGAATAAGGGATGTCTTGAGTAGCTCCAAGATGGATATTTGTGCTAGAGTTTTGCCAAGGTGTTCTAGGAGGTTATATTGGGTGGTTTGTGTAGATGATGAGGGCCCCCATTGAATGGTAACCTTACCACACCTCATGGTGACGATGTAGTTAGAAGATTTGATCTTAATGGTAGCAACTCATGTGCTGTCAGAGTCCATATGCCCCACGATGGTATCGTTGGAGTAAGGGATTTTGTTGTAATGAATGTTGTTGACGTGGTTATGTTGGGATTGACCTTGGTTGGATGTGGATGGTTGGGATTGGTCATGCTTAGGAAAAGGATTTTGATATTTTCCCAACTATTCATTCGGTGAGCTGGATGAGTTCCCTTCAATTTCAATATCTCCATGATCTACAAGATCATGGATATAGTTCTTAAGCTTTATGCATTTACTTGTTGAGTGGCCTTTGATGCGGTGGTATTTAGAATATTCATTATCTTTATACCATATAGGTTTTGTGTTTGTTTTCTTCAAATGGTTTGGTGGTAGGAAATGTTACTATGTTTGCTTGCACCAATTTTTGAAACGCAACCTCCATGGGTTCTCCTAAGGAAGTGTACTTGCATCCTGGATTGGGAGTTTGTTTTGGTTGTCCTTGTGGGATGGAAATTTTGTTGCGTTGTTGGACAATTTGCACAATTTTGGATTTTGGAGATGATTGTGATGTTTGAATATGTTTCGAGTTAGTGACCCCATCACTAACTGCATTCTTGTTTTTAGCCCAAAACTTAGGTTTGTCATTGTACTAATTGTTGCCTTTATTGAAGTCTTGACCAAACCTTTAGAGATGAGGGCCTTTTCAATGGTGACCCCTTTTTCATTGATCTTGTCAAATGTAGAAACACAATGGACTTGAAGATGAAATGCCATCTCTTGGTTGAGGTTTTGAACAAAGATATTGACGAGTTACTTTTCAAGAATGGGCCAAGGGAAGTGACATTGTAAATAGGCAACAAAACTTTCACCATTTCATTGCTTAGTGTTACATAAGTCTAGCATTGTAAGCTCATGTTTGACATTATAAGAGAAGTGTGCAACAAACTTCTCAAATAAGTCATCAAACGAAGTGATAGATCCTGGAGGTGGGGGCATGAACGAATTGAGTGCTTGGCCTCATAAGTCATTGTAAGAAACCTCTTGGCAAGCCGTAAAGAATTCTTTGATATGATCACGGGGGTCTTCCTTTCCTTTGTATTTGTCGAATTTGAGGAACTCAAAGTGAGGAGGAATGGGTGTTATTGTGATATTGTAGTCGAAAGGGTAGTCGAACTTATAGCCCTTTAAGAGCATTTTTCATCTCCTGCCACTCTTGATCAAAGGAAGTCATTCCAAGAGGTGGATTAGGAGGTATATAATTGATAGATCCAAAAGGTGGGGGTTGATGAAAGGTGGAGTGAAGAAGATTTGCAGATGGGAATGTTGATTGATAAGTTGGTTGATATAATGTTAATAGTGGGGTCGTGGGTTGATAAGAGGTGGTTTGATAATGTGATGTGAGTTGATATGGATTTGAGTGATAAGATATGTATGGTGGAATTAGAGTGGGTTGGAATTGAGGAATTGACAAAGGTGGAAGTGAGTGAATGAGATTTGACATTGATGGGCATGAGGATTGAGGTGGATTTGAGAAAGAAGAACCAAATTGATGGGACATTTGAGATGGAATAGTAATCCGTGGAGGATGTGATAAGGTTTGGTTTTGGTGATTTTGTTGATGTGAAGCATGAGGTGAAAGTGGGTTCTGTTGATTAAATTGATATGTATCCTATTGGTGTTTAAGGATGGAAGGGAGAATTTGGTCTTGTTGATGTTGGTTGGAGGATGAAGCATGATCATAAGGAAGAGGTGGTGGTGGAACACTACCACCCACTTGTTGGTCAATGTGATAATTGCCATGATCGTGAGTTGATTGAGGTGGATGCCCCCAAGGATTATCAAGTGTAGGTGGTGGTGAATCCTGACAGATGATTTGGTCAAGTTTTGTCATATCAAAGTCATGGCGGAGTTTGGCCCTTTCAGTAAGAAGATGTTCTAAAAACTGATCTTTGTGTTTGGCAACAAGGAGATTCATCATGTCATGAGTCCTATTTTCATTTAGGAAGTCCATAAATTTTGGTGACTATTCAGGTTGGTTGACAAGACCTTTCATATCACTTACATTATTGTGGTACTCATGAGGTGAGGAAGGTTCAGCTTGTGAATTATGCCCAAAACATGATCCAAGAGGATTCTTGTCATGAGGATGTTTTTATTTGCTTGGGATCTCATTTTAGGGGGCATGAAATGATTGGTTTGGTTTGGCAGAATAATATGAATTGATTGAAAAGTTCTCTTGGACTTGATTTGAAAAAAAGATGAACTTTGAATAGACTTGGGTCTAGTTGCTAAGGTTGATAAATGTGGATAGGATTTGATGACTTAATTAAAGGTTTTCAGTTTGGATGAAAAAGATTTGAAACTGAAACTAGATTTCAAGATCTTGATTGATTTGATGGATGAAATTGATATTTGTACATAAGATAGGCTGAGTTCTTAAGTAAGAAGAGATTGGATTGGATTTGGATTAAGATAGACTTAAGATAGGCTAGGTTCTTAAGTAAGCTAGGATTAAAAAATGATGATTGGATCAAGATCTTGATTTCAAGTTTGAGCTTTGATTTGGAAGATGAGAAGATTGAACATTGGATTTGATCTTGATTTGGAAAGCAAGATTAGATTTGGGAAAGGATGGATTCCACATAGGGTGGCCTATGAGACTATGATTTGGAATGATTTCAACATTTTGCAAGAGGATTTGGTTGTGGTCTTTTCAAAGTGGGATTTTTTACTTGATTGTTTGTAACTAAACAAGTTCAAAGTTGAACATAAGATTGTTCAATGATTGTTTGCAAGAGGACACATCAAACACAACAAGCACATTGGTTTAAATGGGGATGTAAAGGATGTCTATTGCTTGAGCACGTGAAGACACATCAAGCACATTAACATCCTATTCTATTCAAGTGCGTGTATCAATCTTTGTGGGCTCACTAATATACTATCTACCAAGTTGCAGATAGCTAGGGATTGCAAGGACATGTACCACCTATACACCCCTTACTATGGAGGCCAAGGCCCTCCCCATAGTGAGCTCTACCTCTACAAACTCAAAAGTATGGTGTGAGTAACTTCCCAGGGCTAACTACCTACTACTGCACCACAAAAAAAATGGTCGAAAGGTCCTATCTAGGCTATACAAACTAGGGGATGTCATTATACGCTAGGTATGTGAGGCCAAAATTCATGAACTGGAGCCCTTCTACAAGCATGTGAAATAAGTGCAAGCGAATTTCACTTCATGTTGTGTCCTTACGAAAAGGGGCCCCAAGGTTGTGCTAGACACGATGGACCTCCTTTGAGGTATAACTTTTTCTCTCCGCATTTGTATACCCCATCGGAACACGTGGTTTAAGTTGTCCCCTAAGGTGATGAAATCCTTAGGTAGGCTTGCTAAAGGGAAATAAGTCCAAGTGTTTCTGATTCCTAAGATTGTCTTGTAGTGTGAAGGAAGAGCATACACAACTTGGATTCTTGAGATTAACACAAAAGAAAAGAACTAGAACGTGTTTCTAATTCCCAAGATCATCTTTTGGTGTGAGGGAAGAGCATATGCACTTAGAAGTTCTTACAAACATAGAAAACAATGTTTATTCCCATTAAAGGATAAAATAATTGTGCAACTAAACTAGTATTTAAAAGATGGTCTTTGATAAACGTAGTTGCACAAACATGTTAGTAGTTTCAGAAATAGGAGTCTTTGGCAAGCAATTTTCTGCAAGAAAGATGCGCGAGAAATGAAATTTAAAACTACAAAAATAAAAAACAAATGTTAGCACATAGAAAAATAAATGTCACCACAGTGCTCTTCATGATTTTCTATGCAATTTAAAAAAAAATCGTCTAATCTGGCTTTCGTATGCAAAAGTTATGTGCATTTGAAGTTTAAAAAGAAAGAGCAAGTTTGAACAATTATACTTGAAAATCTAGGCTGAATATGCAAAAACCACCTTCACGACAGTGAAGTAGTTTGAATCAGCTTTTTGATGCTTGCAAAAATGCAACAAATCTGATACAAAATGAAAAAGTTATGGTCGTTGGAAAAAAAGTGCTATTTTCGGCCTCCAATGGGGGGAGGTAAACTTGGCGATTAGGTTTGTCACTAGTGGTTAAGGGACTACTTGGTCACGTGTGGTTAAAGTCACAATCAATGGTTGGTGGTTAAAGATTAATAGTGGGCGACCTTAATAGTTGATGCTAATGTTACAATTGACAATTAAAGTTACTGCTAAACTTTGATGCTATAGTGGTTAAGCTAGCATCTAACAATTAATGGTTAGTGTTTGGTGTTAAAGATTACTGCCATGGTTTATTGTTAATGTTGAAGTTAACAGTAGTGCTTATGGTTACAGTTAGCAGCTAACGTGATGGTGATAGATGATAGTGAATGCTATGGTGATGGTGATAGTTAAGGTTAACTGTAGACTATTGGGAGGTAGTTAGAAAGTTAGCCGGTTATGATAACTACTAAGGGGGTGGTTAGAATGTAGTGATTATGGTAATCGCTAGCTCAATAGCTAAGAGGATGGACTGATGGGTAAAGGACTAATTGACCGATGGAAAACTCTGTAACTTGCAAAGAAAGTGTGCGACCAGGGAGCAATAGGGGATTAAACCAGCGATCAAAGCATTAAACCAATGGACAAAAATATTGTTTTTTTTAAATATGAAGTATTCCTTTTTTTATTAAGATAAGTAGCAAATCAGGGTGTTGAACCCTTTACAACAAGCCTCTAGGGCAAAACAAAATTGGCCACAAACAGGCCAGCAACAACACAAAAACAACACACAAACACAACAATCCTATCATAAGACAACCACACAAAGGATCTAAACTACACCAGATCCCGAGCTAGCAAATTTAACTCTCTTGACCTTAGGGCGTAATGCAACAACAGATTTGGGGAGTCCTTTCTTTCTACATCGAACCACAATCCAGGAAACCTCAATCTGAATCCTCAAAGCGAGGCAACAGGAGGGGATCCTCAATAGACGTCGCAACCATAGATTTCTCATGCAGAGAAGCCAAACCAGAAGTAGGTATATCCGAAGATATAACTGGAATTGATGAAGTAGCAATCCAGCCCGAAGCAGAAGGAGCCGACAATGGAGCTGAGAGTCGATCAGAAGAATCCACAGAAGTCATGGGGTTCGTTGCAGCCTCAACCGCCATCACCCCCTCAGGTACCATAGGGGGAATATACTCCTGAGGGAGGAATTACCAGTGGACAATATGATTACATAGCAAACCAAAACTGACAATGCAGAATGGTAGTTAGTACAGGCCGTACGGCCCAACTAAGGAGAAAGACTTAGGAAAAAAATTGTAATCTTTTTCTCACTGAAATACTAAGTATTATATGTTGATCTTCATTTCTCGAGCCTTTTGGATGCAATCATGAGGTCCGTTTTGTGCTACAAGGCTTTTTATGAAAGCACACACCCATATTCTTTCAAAAATCGAATGGAAACCTACAAAAACAAGTTAGAAACACTTGCAAAACAAAGGTTAAGAGGGACAAGGGTCCCACTAGGCGTGCCAAAAATGAATACAACAAATGTAAACGAAAAATAAAGGATTCAAATGCAAAGATAAAAAACCCTTAAATCTACATTGACTACAACCTCAGTTAGAGGAAGAAATTGAAACCAATAAATAAAAACACAAATTCTTACCCAAATCGACTCCTATTTTAGCACAAAGTTAGTTGTGCTCAAAATGTTGTTGCAATGTTGGAATGTGGTTGCTCATACCGAGAGCAAGTAGTAAGTAATCAAGTTTGCAAATGAAAATTGCTTGGAAAGGCTGAATTTATAGACTTGCAGATGTAATGATCAACGATGGAGATCGACTGAGAGATCAAGGGTGAGGATTGAGTTGGTTATGTAGTTAGGAGATGGATGGTGGAGAATTAAAGGTAATTTTGTAATTTCTTTTTGATTTTTGGGAGATAGTTATGAAATGGAAGGTGGAGAATAAAATGAATTTTATAATTCTTTTTATTCATTTTGAGTGGTTGAGTAGAAAAAGATTTAATAAATTAATATTTATTAAATCATGTGAAGTGGGAAGGGGACTAGGTTATTCGGACTTCGGAAAAATGGGCTAGGACTTAGGAAAATGGGGGAAATAATTGGGATAATTTATTAATTAATGGAGATAGGACATGTTAGGACTTGTGTATTTTTTAGGTGTCTAGAGGTGGTTTTGTACATCTTTGAACAATTTTAGGCCTAGAAACAATTGAAATGAGGCCTAATTACATCTAGGGGTAACATACATTTAAGTGAGCAAAAAATATTGAGACAAAAGTCAAAGTATGCATTTTTTAATTCTACATATGCTCACATGTTCATCAATAAGCATTGAAATTAATAAAGAAAATAAGTTTTTTACTTAGCTCTAGGGTTTGCCACAAAAATATTTTGTAACATATAATGCTGTCATTTGTTGAGTTGTATCTCATACCTCATAATGTTGAGTTGTATCTTTTTTTGCCAAAGCATCCTTTTTATGGACCAACCCTTCCAAAGGGAGGGTTAACAATTGCTTGCCAAACATATCCCCAGGCATATTCTGACTATCATTATTTTCCTAAGGCTCATCAATCCTAGCCTCATCCTCTCGCACATTAGAATTTGGTGCCTTTTCGAGTGGTACATTGTCTTTTTTTTGTTTAGACTCGGCTGTCTTATTATCCGATCTTTTGGCCAAGCAACCTCGAGAATAATGGCCAAACATTTGGCATAATCTGTAATGTCCCTTTTTTGGCGCATAGACCTTTTGTGCGCATTATGCTTGTTCCTAGTCTTTCGAAGGCTATTCATCGTGTTTGGAAGAACTCCAATGTTCTTGGAGTGATTGTGGCTCAGTCTTACAGAGCAGTTGTTCATGTTTTTAAGTCTGACTAGTCATTTGGAGTTCATAGATGCTTTCAGAATTCAGTTCCGATCTCTCGGGTGCTCTCCAACTTTCTTGGAGAAACATGCTATTTTTAGACAGTCACCTGACAATCTCTGATTTTCATTCCAAGGCTTTAGTATCTTGTTGGTATGATCAGAATTGCAAAATTATATCATGTGGATGCTTTCCGTAACTTGGGTATATTATTGAGTTATTTAATTATTTATTCACTTAAGTTGTCTAAGGATGGGAAATATTAAATGACTTAAGTATAATAGCTCATTTGAAAGGTGTTAAAAAGTATTATTTGATGCTCACATAAAAAGAATGTTAGGCAAGCTGTTGATGATTGTTTTTCGACAAGTCAACAATTAGAGTGAAATACTGAGTATCTGACTCCCTCTTGAGCAAAGCCTCTCGAATGCTGAACTAGGTGATCAAACGAGATGACTCCAAGGTTCCTTCTGATGGTTTTGGTAAGAGACAGCTCAGTGACTAAGTATGATTTTGCTGTTTAACACAAAGGGATTTACGCAATTGTTCAAGTAACTGATTATTTCAATGATTATGGAAGCGGATACTAGAGAGTCTAAGTACTGCAATTGATGGCGTATGATTTAGCAATTGAGGTTCTTGACCCTAATTCTAACTGAATGAAAAAAAGGCAAAAGATATAAGGTTTAGAAACACTAATCTAATCCTAAATGCAAGGATGATTACTGCTCAAAGTGAAATCAAACCAGATCCTGTTTCGCCAAGACAAACAACTACACAAGATAGGTGCAATCTTCAAAGGTGTACAAGATGTTTAAATCAGTTATGCTCATGAAAGATTCAACAAGCATAAAGATCAAATTGATGTTCAATTGTTCAGACTAACCATGCACTGCAATCCACAAGCCGTAGACTACAAATGATATGAACTTACTGATTTCACCACAAAGCAATAAAGAAACCTTTCATTAACTAACATAAACTTAAAGAGAAATTTAATCTAACTTAATGTTCGCTTGAAAATTGAAACCATGCAACACTCAGAAACACAAATAGAATCACCAAAGCAATGAATCTTTTATTATCTCAGAGAGCTCTTGCAACAATTTCAGAAATTCCACCGTTACAAATGAGAGCAATAGGAGCCCTTTTATAGACCTCAAAGGAATGAAGGATCAAGATCGGTCGGCCAAGCCAATGGACCAGATCAAGCCACATCACAAGTAGTTGTAACAAACTCTCCTTTATTAAATGAAAGAGGCTCACTTTATTAAATGAAAGAAGCTATGAAGGAGGGAACAAAGGCACGCTTTCCAAGAAGATAAGGAAGCCACATCATATGCCCTTTATGTAGTAGTACTATGAGATACAATGAATCTAGACACAATTTGAGCAATATCCTCCATTGGTACACTTGTCGCCACATTAATGGATCCTTCTGCCACTGGCACATCTGACTCATAGACGCCAAGTGTCTTCTCCCAATCATTTATCCAAGACTTATTTTCTCCAAGATGAAATGCAAGTGTGAATATACTATCCAGCTGACCCTCATCAAATCCATCATACTAAAAGTAGAATGCCTTAACTTGTTGCTTCATGTTTTCAATAGTAACATTTCCATAAGGATTACATATTGTTGTCAAAGCAGTGTATATATGATTCTCTATTCTTAGAAGAACACTTCTTATTCTGGACATATCTACTTCAATTTTATCAACCAGTTGCCCCTTGTTGTGAAAGGAAAAATACCAAGTGATGAAGTCATGTGGAGTATCCTGATCAATCACCTTATCATGAATTAGATCCTCTAATGGAGCTTCCATTAAACTCTTGAGCTGTGGCATGTATTGCTCCTTGATTGGTTTGAACTCAGCACAATTTCTTAATAAAGTTTGAACTCGATCCTTAAGATTAATGACTCTATTATAAACTTGCACAATTTCTTCAAGGTGAGTATATGTCTTCTCTTCTGTCTTTTCTATCCATCCTTTCATCACCTGAGATGAAGTTCTCATGTTTTCAACTTGGGATACTGTTTCTTGTGGAAGAATAGACGGAGGAATTGGAGTAGCTTCCTTCTGTTGGATAGGCTGCATGACTTGCTGAATATAGTGCTTCAATGTATTAAAATCTTGTTCAACCTTTAACCTAGCTTCTCTTTCTTGTTTTAACATGCTTCTTACACTATTCACTGACTCTTGTAGTTCCTCTTGTACCTGTTCCCTTGTGATTGGACCCATGCCAATAGTAGTCATACTGTAATCCTCAGGTGCCATATCTTCTAACTCCTTGTCAATTCTAGGAATAGCTATATGTACCTCTCTATTTCCAGCAGAATCTTGAGTGATTTTGGAAAAGATTGTTGCTTTCTTCTTCTGATTATTCTTTTGTGCATTTACAAGCAATTCCTCGACTGGAGCAGGCTGATAAGTTTCTACAATTGTACTTTCCTCAATCCTTTGCCTCAACCAATGTGGGAAAGCAGAAAGATCTTGCTGTCTTTGAACTTGACTGTGTTGTACACGAGCTACTTCCTCATCAGATTCTACTTGACCTACTTCATCTTGATCAAGAACATCATTTTCCTCAATTATGACAGTGGGACTTGAATGAATCTCCTCGGATGGAATCAAGGCAACTTCTTCTATAACTTCTATCTCTTGTATTGGATTCTGAACAACTGAAGCACCTTCTTGTGGATTAAATGAAGTAGATAGATTATTCTTCTTTTGAGGTCTCCGGCTTGATTCTCCTTGATCTTGACTAGGTCTTTTCCTTTTTCTAGCTAGATTATCACTTTGATCATTTCCACTGTGTTGTGGTTTGCTATGTGTACTATGCTGTCCTGGTTCTCTTTCATCCATCTTATTGTAAGTAAGAACTCGGCCTTCATCATTCATCTCTTGCAATAGTTGATTTATACATACTTGTGTCATGGCCAAGACTGGCTTTATCAATTCTTCTTCGGACACATCCTTTTTTGACCAATCAATTGTATAAGGCAAATCCTTTATCTTATCAAATTCATCTATCAACATAGTATCATCTTCAGTGAACTGATCTGGTATCCTGAATACTTTGGAAGCTCTAACTAAATCCCAGGTGAGTCTCGAACTTTGAAGTGTTCGGAGATCATCTTCATCTTGGGCACTGGCCCAGTGGTCTTCCAACTGCTTGACATGCTTAAATTCTCTGTTATATTTCCAGCAAACTTGAAAAGGATCAAAGTTAAGCCTCTTGGTGCCGTGAGTTTGCAAATGATATGCCTGAAGCTCTATCTCAGAATATTCAGCTGCTGACAATGATGGACACTCCAGATTTTGTCCAAGAAGAAGTGGAAACTGAATCCCTCCTTTCTTCTTCAACTTTTGCAACCTGATGAGTTCCAGGAGTTGCCTTGTAACCTCTAACATTACCATCCTGTTGGTTGGATATCTTGGTAATCTGTATGGATATGATGTAAACCCTTGGATCCTTAGGTAAGTATACCTTTCATGCTGAGTATACCAGTGTCCATATGCTGAAATGAACTCTCTCGCTGCATTAGACAACCTTTTATGAAATTCTCCTCTTAGTTTCTTCATTATGAACATAGCAAACGCATCATTGAACCTTGTATAATGATTGATACTTTTGAGGTGTAACTGAGGATAACATTGATGCGATAAGTACTTATTAGGCCCAATGCCAACTTCTCCTCTTTTGGTCAAACCTGAATAGACTTCATTTCTTGCGAGAAGGTACACCACATAGGAACTCATATAACAAGTCTTGGGCTTAGCAAAATTGATGAACTGCTCATGTATACTCTGACTGATAAGTCCAGCCCAATCAATCATCTTCCCTTTGAGAACTGACTTGATGAAAGAGTACATCCAAGGTTGAAAGGTAGCAGATTGCGGCATTCCTGTCATTCTATTTAGAAACATAATCCAGTATCCAATTTCAGGATGAAAATCTGACTTGTGAAACTGCGGAGGATTATTCATATTGAACTTCATAGCTGGATTGGCCATCCATTCTCTCCTTATTTCCTGCAACTTTGTCTTTGAATCAACATCGTATTCCTGCTGACCTTGTTGTATCGAAATACTGATCATCCTCTCCCTAGTTGGAATGTTGAAAGTCTCTCCAACTGCCTCCTTTTGCAAATAAGCTAATATTGTTCCATCTTTGGCTGTAATTTGTCTTGTATCTATATCATACTTCTTGACGCATTCAATGATCATCTCTGAACACGGCAAAGCTGGCAGAAAACAAGCAGCTTCAATGGCTCCACTCCTCATGATGGCTCGAGCAAGACTACCTCCGTTGGGTTCCTCAAGGACTGACTTGATATCTTCTAAGTTGCTGTTGCCTATATTCGTGTCTCCTACATTTGTCCACCTTGAAACGAGCTTTGATTCGGGGATTTTCCCCTTAGCATCCATCCGGATCTTCGCTTGTCTCTCCTTGGAAGTCATTGCCATGATCCTGCAAACTTGACGCGAATAAGTAATTTCAAACACAATCTAGACTCTACTTCAGCTACTTTAATGCATTAGATTTATGAAGTTTTGCAAAAATACTATCATCTAGGTTCAAGGAATCTATCAAAATCCATTTATCCTCTTTAAGTTTTACCACTACTTGAACAATTTTAATGCATCTAAAGAAGAAAAAAGAAGAAAATCAAATCAGAAAATATTCAGATCAGACTTACTTGATAAGCTGCCTTAAATTGATACCTTGAAATCTGATCCAACACTTGCTTGGATTGACAAAATCAAATTTGTACTTTTATAAAACCTTCTTGTTGCTGCTCCTTGAAGACAAATCTGCTCTTTCAAAGTAATTCTGCTCCTTAAAAATGATAAAAATGAAAAGGAGAGGAGGTATATATATAGAATTTGCCTTAAAACTTTACTTCATACCTAGGCCGACCCTCTTTAATATAGTGAAAAACATTTAATTTTGATTGATCTTCATTTAATAATGCAATTTCCACATTTTTCAAGGCAAAAACAATTAAATATTTATAAACTTTCCTTTGATTGGCGCATTGGATGGGGTTTCCACGATCTTCTAGGTTGAGTGCTTTTAGATAGGTGTTTGGAGATCTTCTTGTTGGACTAATGATGAGGCATGATGAATTCCTTTCGAAACTCAATCTCTTAAAATGTTCTCAACTTCCCCTTGGATGGAGTATTCAAATTCTTCTAGATCTAGCACACTAGTCAAGGTCTTGAAGGTCTTCTAGAAGGGCGCATTGGTTGAAGGATTTCAAATCTTCCTAAAATTTTCCTTTTAAAACTCCACTATTTTTTCTCCTCTACAAGTCGCATTGGATGAAAGATTAAGATCTTCTTGCATTTCGCATTGGATGACACCTTCAAAATCCTCATCCTCTAGGCACTTTGGATCAAGTTTTTGATTTCTTCTAGCATTTCGCATTGGATAAGTATGTTGAAGTCTTCTCAAAACCTCCTTTCAAGTTGCTTTGGTTTGAACTTGTTTTCATTTGCAAGGGAGTGGCGCATCACTTCAAGGTGACAAGATCCTCCTCAAGTTAGTGTTTTTCGAAATATTCTACCCTCTTCCACCTTTAGCGCATTGGATGGGCAACTTGAATTCTTCTTACCTTTGCATAATGGATCAGCTCCTAGGTTAAGCGCTTTAGATAGGTAATTTGAGATCTCCAAAAATAAACCTCATTCTTCCTTATGTGTGGCGCATTAGATACCACCTTTGATTTCGTCCTTTTGAGCATATTGATAAAGGGTCCTTGAAGTGGCGCATTAGTTCACTATGTTGGAAGCTTCAAAACTTAGGTGCATTAGATGAACTTTACCTTTAGCGAATCATGCATGATGTTGGCGCTTGGGATAGAACTTTGAAATCCTCTAAACTCGCCTTGAAGACTTGACCTTGGATGTCTAGGACACTTTTGCTTTCTTCCTTGTATGGCGCATTGGATGAGGAATGGAGAATCCTCTGAGATTTCGCCTTAGATAAGGATTAAGAATCCTCTAGATTTTATATTGAAACCTCTTGGCGCACTAGATCATTACCTTAGAATCTCTTGAAAATTGACTTAAACCTTGTGATGTATCTCCTTTGAAGCGCCTGGAATCTTCCTTCATGAAGTCGCATTAGATGAGGGATTGGAGATCCTCTAAAATTCACCCTTAATGTGTAATAAACCTCAACTAGATCCTTCCTCCTTAGGTCGCTTTGGATGAGGGTTTCAAATTCCTCTGAGTTTCGCATTGGATGCTTGATTTAAGCGCTTGGGTTGGATGTTTGGGAGTCTCTTTCCTTAACCATGATGTTTTCTAGATGGGCGCATTAGATGAGGGATTGGAAATCCTTCAAGTTCTTTGGCGCTTGGGATAAGACCTTGAAATCCTCTAAACTAGAGCCTCCATAATTCCAAAACCTTAAGACTTCTCCTTTTCTCCAAGTGGCGCACTAGATGAGCTTTTCAAATCTTTTAGATTCTCTTCAAAATTTAGATTTCGGAATCAATCCTTCTATCCTAGCGCATTGGTTGATGGTTTGGAAATCCTCTGGACACTTATCATCTTTAATTCGCTCCCAGACTTGGCTTTTGATTTTCGCATTAGTTAAGTGTTTTGGAGTCCTCTGGAATTCGTATTACTTAAAGGTATGAAAATCGCATCACTTCAAAGCTTAAAATCCTTTAACATTTTCGTCTCCCTTCATGCTTTAGATGGGCGCATTGGTTGATCAATTGGAAGTCCTCATCTTATCTTGTAATTGAAAGCGCCCTTTTCATCGCGATTTTGCGCCACTTAGATGCCCCGTCGCACTAGATGAGCTTTCTGAATCCTCTGGAAGAGTCAGGCGTTTTTCAGGGTCGCGAGGGTAAAGGTATATTGAAAAATATATTTAAGTTTATACTTTAAATATTTTTCAATATACCTTTCAGGATGTTTGAGATAGGTCTCGAATCCACCGGATTTAACATGCAAAATATAGAATTTGGAGGATTCACCAGATTTCAGACTTAGCCATTTTTTCAGGATTTTCAGGATTTCAGGCTCCAGACTTAGTCTTTTCAGGGTCTCAGACATACTTCAGGATTGATCTCAACATTCATTATCTAGATGGGAGTTGATCAAGATTCTTCATTACTACAAGTTCATCTGCCTCCTAATCATGAACCAAAGATCATAGAAGAGGAAATCACTACCGGGTTAGGACAGGAAGATGACCCAGGATATCATTAAAATCTCATTGAAAGCACAGAGCTCTAAAAAAGGGGGGTCCCTATTCCTAATGGGGTGATGTGTGATTTGGTCACAACACAAGGGGGACATAAAGTGAGCAATTAAAAAGGTTATTTTTATGTGTGGAGGAAATTTAAAGGAAAGTGAAATTATTAGTTTTAGTTCCTCTTGTTGCCCTAAAATTGTCTATATAAAAGGGGTTTTGGGCTCATTTGGAGGTTTATGCTGTTGAATATATTTTCATTTCTTGTGAAAATTGTGCTGCTGAGTAGAGTTTCTTCTTGGGGTTGTTTAGCCTTAACTTTCTCATCTGGTTTTGGTTGTGGAAGATCAACCCTAGCTGGTTATCTGGTGATTTTATTCAGAAATCACAAGGAGCTTCAATGGAGTCATGCAGAGATTTTGGGTTGAATAGTTTTGATGTGTGAAGGTTTGAGATGTTTTTTAGTGATATTTTTGGAGTATTTTGTGCTAAGTTTTGGGGTGAGTTGTGGTGTGTGAAGAGTTTTGGGGTTGTGAGAAGTATTTCTGTGTATTTCTAGTTTGTTGGGTTTTTTTATTAGACCTGAGTATTTTTCTGTTAGAGTGCTTTCAGAGGTGTATTTTCAGTGTTTGAGCTTCATTACATCCATAATCAACAACATAGCTTCATGGGTATGCTTCAAGGTGATGTTTGGTGACTTCTCAACTCCTCATATTCTAATTTTTAATGCTACAACAGTTTATTTCAGTTCTGATCAGAATTAATAAAATATTGCAGCTTGCCCTAACTCTTGTGTTTCCTTTATATGTTGCAATAAATCTGTGTTTGTAATATCGGATGGTAGTACCGTCGGTTACTTCATAAAATTGTGCTTCATTTTGTAATATTGGACGGTTTACTGCCAATAAATTGTAGCATGAACTCAACCCGTTTTGGCATGAACAAGCTGACATATTGACCTTATTCGTTTGAGTCAAGCTTAGAAATTCTGCCAGTGGCTTACACAGATTCCCATGATTAAGTGGATGCCCGCTGCATAAGCAGATGCCCATTGAATAAGTGGAAGTTATTATTATTGTATTTTGGTTTTGAATGCTAACTCGGAAGCACTTGTATGCTCTCACGTTGCCCACATAGGGATTTGGGTGATCAGAAGAATGTGGAAGAACTTAACCATTGCATCTTTTCTGTGTGGAATTTTAAAAAAAAAAACTATGGTGCTCTTTACATAATCGACATATGACCAAATAATCTTCATAATCAATGTTTTGATTCCAAACACCAAATTTCGAAGACAAGAAGGCAGAAGCTTCTTATCCAAGTCAACAAGGACACAAAATTTGGCATAAAGTAGGCGCCTCCTAGAAAGGGTAGTTTGATCTATACATATGATTCATAATCAATGTTTTGATTCCAAACACCAAATTTCGAAGACAAGAAGGCAGAAGCTTCTTATCCAAGTCAACAAGGACACAAAATTTGGCATAAAGTAGGCGCCTCCTAGAAAGGGTAGCTTGATCTATACATATGAGTTGACCGATGCTTGAAGCTATACATCTTAGAACCTCTTCCTCCCAATATTCTAGGGGCAAGCATGGAAGCTTCACCCACGCTGCCTAAAAGGGTTTTGTCATTATCTCCAAGGTTTGAGGAGTTTAGTTAGAAATCCCTAGCCGTTGCAACAATTTCAAATTGATTGGAGGATACCCATTTTCTTTTGGATCAAGGTCTGAAGACATCGATGTTAGGCCTCATTCTAAGGAATTTACCAATAGAGAATTTTCTAGCCTAGAAGTAGCCATCCATAATAGAGTCTGGGGCCCAAATGGAAGGTTGCTCCTCTCCTAGCATCACAAACAACTTAGGCACCACCGAACAAGCTGTTAGGGCAACAATACCACACCCAAGATCGCCACATCCCACGGCTATGGTTTGGACAAGCTTTATAGGGCACCCACTAGGCCCACACGACACCTTAGACGCGTCCCTCTTGACACCTTTTTGTTGCTCATCATTGCACAACACATCAAAAGCATTTTTTGAGGCCTAGGATATAGAGATACTCGGACAAATGCCAAGTGCAGGATTCTCAGCAGTAGTAGCTTCAAAAACCTTATGTGCCTCCTTACCCGATGATGATAGAGGCATAGCATTACCTTCCGCATAGGATATCCCTGACACAGTGGCCACCTGAAACCCCAAGGCGTTATCTTGGACCAACTTGACACAGTTTCTCCTTGGAAGCCCTAATCGTCAAAATCATGTCAGCCTCCTTTGCGAGAGAGCCTGTGCCTTTCGATGCAATCTAACAAGAGAGGGAGAAAGAAACCCTCTCCTCAAAGCTCGACTAAGGTCCACCTCTTCACCTTCAGGTGCTAATGGCTTTCCTGAGAATGATAAAATTATTGTGTGGTGATAAAATTAGTTTCTAAGATAAGGATATGGATGCAATAAATTAAGAAACACATAAACATGAAAATCCTAGAAAAATACGGACCAATATCCTAAAATATAGTTATTTATGAATAGTGTTATTTATGATCATACACTAATCATTACACTCATAATAATAGATTAAATACAAGTTTTTATATAATAATTTTTCTTTGAATTTGTAAAGTTCAAATATTACACAGTCACAATTGTAATAAAGAGTCTATTCTAAATATTTGCTTTACTTTTAGTAGAAAATAGTCTCTTTTGTTTTTTATTTCAATTTTTTATTTTCTTCCCATCCTTTTGTTATTCTCTACTTGTTTGTTTGGGATTTTTGTTGTTGCCTTCAGCTTGTGTGCAATTGGGCTCTTTAGTTAGTCCCTATTTGTTGTATCTCTGTAGTTTGATAGGTTTCATTACTGTTTTTTAATTAGTTCTATTATAAGGGATCAGATCCTTTCAGAAAACCTCCTTTACCCTCTAATCAAAAAATGTTATGTTATTTGTATTATGTAAAAGCAATCTAAGTGTTATATAATTTTATACACTCAATTTAAGAACTGATACATTATAGTCATATACCATATACCAACTGACTATGATAAAAGTACCTCACTATAAATAACTAACACAATAACTAGAACATATTAACTCTTTAAACTCTTTTAAATTATAAATTTATTTTTTATTAAATATAAAATTATATAGTAATTCACTAATCAAATTAATTAATTTTTTAATAAATAACATAATATTTGATGTGATGTAAAATTAATAAGATAATCTTATTGTATTTTTTTAATAGTTAATGCTATTTTGAAGCTTATTGCATTTAAATCTACATAAGTATTGAATAATATAGAAAGTTTTTTTTTTTTTTTTTGAACATTAATTTAAAGTCTTTTCATATGTACCAGGAAGGCTTGAAACCAATCCACTTACAAGTTGAAACAATGCACCATCGCACAACACCGGGTGGAACTGGAGGCATTAAATCAATAGGCAATTACGCACCTGTAAGAAATAACTTTTTTAGCAATATTTATTTATATAGTACATATTCTTTGTGAAAATGTCATGTCCCCAATTTTGGAGTAACTTAAAATTGTTTTAATTATAAATTAATTTTGTAAAGTATTTTATTTACTTTATAAAATTAATATTTTATTTAAGTTACTAAGTTAGTAGTACTACACTTTATTAAAAAGTGTTGTGAACAAGCATTTAAAAAGTACAAATGCAAGCATTTAATAAAGTTCATGTAAAAGCATTTAAAATGCTTTGGTCTGATGTGTACATGTAAACTCTCATTTAATAAAATTACGCTGGGCCTAATTAATGTAATGGCTTTAAAAGCAAGCCTGAGAGTCATTTGAAGTCATGTCTAAATGTTTTTCAGATACTTGGTTTTGGGTTTTTGTCTTTTGACAAACTATTTTCAGCTGATTGACAAGGTGATGTTCCCTTGCATTTGCTGAGCCGAGGAGATGTTCCCTTGGTAACTTGTAGAGGTGAAATCACATCAGGTTTCACAGTTGTGCTTCAAAGTTGTTTGAGGTTTGAGTATATTGCTAGGTTTTCGATATTTGGGTCGGAGACTATTGTTAGTAATTGAAGGTTGATAGTCATTGTATCTCATTGAAAAGTTTGTATGCAGATTTGAAGATCTTCTCTATGCATTATAAGTTGAATAAATGATCCAGATTTGAAGATATACATGTGTTTGGCATTTGTTCTAATGTTTGTTTCAGATTTACATCAGATATTGATTTCAATATTAAAATGCTATCCTAGAAAGTATTGACAGTTATATCTATTTGTGATTGTTGGCTCAAAGGGGACGATGTCTGACAGAAGTTCCAATCAGCAGATGTATTAATAAATTTGTATTCCTAAGACAGATTTCGGTGGGCCCCAAATCCCACTAAGAGCCAGCCACTTCATATATTAATTGAGCTTGAAAACAGGAAGTAGTTCGTGAGTTTATGAAGAATAATTTGTGATTTTAGATTCCTCATTGTTGGCTGTAAGCAGACAGTTTCTGACAATTTCCAGCAGACTTCTATAATGGAATGTGGGTCCCAGCATGTGTTTCATATATGATATTTGAAGATTTAAATTGATGAGTGTTATTTTGTGAGAACTCCAGATTTGACGCAGCTCAGGATAATAAAGAAATGTGGACTAGTCCAGCTACAGTAAAGGAACTAGTTCAGCTACAGTAAAGGAACTAGTTATACATAGCATTCGTAGTAAAGGAACTAGTTCAGCTACAGTACAATACTCACATATCAGCATTATAGGTCTGTGTATTGGCTGCCATGAGCCATAATTGTCAATGTAACCAAGACTGGAATGATAAACAATTCTGAAACTCCTATCAGTCAAGTATGATCCTGATATCATTGTATGATTCTATGTATTTGACTGCCACGGAACTGTAAATGTAATATTGTTAAAGAACTTTGAAAAGTATTGATCAGTATTTTTAGAACATATCTTAAACAGGATATTAAAGTGGTATCAGAGCATTCATAATTCCAGAATAATATCCATCAGAGATATTAAAGAAAATAAGTTATTCATTAAAGGGCAACTATTTTCTTTCGACCGATACATGAAATCTTATAAAATAAATTAAAAATAAATTTTATTTAAATTAGTATGTTACAATTGTTTTTTAGAAATAATTAGATTATATAGATAGGATTATAATATTATGAAAGAGTATATTTAAATTAGAATTTGTTCTTTGATTAAACTGTTAGAAGTAGGGAGATTCAATTTGTCAAAATTACCAAAAAAAAATTGAAATGGAATTTTATGGAATATTTAGATCTGCTAGAGTTTTATATGAGTATAGTTTGTATTTTGTCTCACCCTACTCTCACATTACATATGTCTATTAAACATTTAAAACTATTTACACTAATAATCATCCAATTTAGTGGGAGGTAGGGAGGGAGCCTTGCCACACCATCATGGGTGGCAGGGCCGAGGCACTCATTTCGAAGTGTCGATCAGCGATGGCATGAGCCGATGGGAGTTGGCAGTTATTAGCCCGCGGGGATGGCATTTAGCGCAGCAAGGTAATCATTTAGGGAAACGACTTCGAGATCCTTCGGCGTTAAGCTTAAAGGAAGGCGGTTTTGTTGAAGTTCTGCAATCGCTATCTCCGTTCTCTTCAAATGCCGTCTCACTTTGCTGTGATCATCTCAGCCTATGCCGTGCGTTGCGGAGGGATGGACACCCCCATTCGTCTGGTCAGCACCAAGCGGCAAATGGCGTTCCTGGGAGGTATAACTGATCTTCGCTTGCAGAGGTTGTTGAGACGGTCGGACGGGCTGTTGGTGGAAGCGGTGAAACTAATTTTGGGGAAGACTTTTTTGGAAAACGATGACCGATACCGTGTTGATACGGACATTTCCTCGCGGGTCCTGGCTATGTTGTTGGAGCTGCAACTGGAGAAGGCAGAGGCAGAAGCAATAATGTGAGCACTGTTCTATCCTGAACACCTTGGAGAATTGGGGAAGACTCTACAATTTGCTCGCTCGGGTGTTGGCGTTCCTAGACCCAAGGAATGGAAATTCATGGCAGATCCTGGGGCAGTTATTAAAGTCTACCCCTTCATCCTAGACGTTAAAGGCTTTGACTTGATCGTGCTGAAGGACCAGGCTATGACTGCAGTGGAATTCATCAGGAGGCTGCTGGGGCTGGTGGAGACCGGGGATTTCCAGTGGATGGACGAGTTCATAAGGAAGATGGCTGAGTATGCCAGTTAAGTCATAGAGGGGATTTACTAGTATGGCTTCCCTATGTTTTATTGATAATGTTAGCCTTTAAAGTTTAAAATTGGTCTCAATGTATGGTGTTAGTATGACATATTGGTATATATTTCCGACCCTGTGTGGTCATATGGTAGAAGCTTTCAGGGTAGTTGGCACTGGTTTGAAACTTTTTGCCAGCCATAGAAAGGCTGATGTTTGTAATATCTTTTTTGAATAATATAATAGTATCCCTGATTACGTAGCAAAAAAAAAAATAATCATCCAATTTAATTTTATCATTTAAATGTGTTTTTTTTTTTTAACTTGCATATCTATTACTAATAAGAGAAATATACAATGGTGGCTAAGGAAGCCACATATTCAATCAAAATACATCTTTTAGCAATACCAGTTTGTGGAGCAGCAAGTTAAAAGCTGTATATTACATAATATATATCAAAATTATAGCTTTTGTATTCATATTGTTTGTTGCCTTCATCATTTGTTTATTCTTCATCTTCTTAACACTGGTCAGCACTGTTTTCATCTGTAATCCTGTTATGAACCTGATCCATGGCAGTTCCTGGAGTGTCCTGATCCCTGCCCTTACTACTAATGACAGAGTGCCTACCTTTGTGTATATTAGTTTTGGGTGGACCTCTATGATCAATGCTCTCTAAATCAAAATTCTGACAATCTCCAAGACTGTCGCATCTTCCTGTTTGTTATCATCTGTCATTTCTTGTTCACTGTTCCTGTGCTGTTGCTCTATGTAATCCTCCTGAAGGGCTGGGTCACTCTTTTTGTAGTCATGGGGCCAGAACTCTATTGTCTATATATCATCTCTATACATTAGTGCCTCCCCTTCATCCAATATCTTCATGAAGCTCTCCGTGGGGATCCTGAAAGTACCTGTTTCTTGTTGAGAGATATACCAACAAGTGAGTCTAACAAGAGACTTAGT
This sequence comes from Cunninghamia lanceolata, assembly GCA_027924645.1. NCBI lineage: Eukaryota > Viridiplantae > Streptophyta > Pinopsida > Cupressales > Cupressaceae > Cunninghamia > Cunninghamia lanceolata. The sequence goes on from BSBN01000389.1 coordinate 11,955,206, forward strand.
ATGCATTCTATCCCTTCCTTGATACACATTCATTCCTTACCTTCCACAAGGACCATAGAACCTCAGTAGTAGACAGAAGCTAGAAATCATTAGTATTAGAACCAACATTACTCAAAAGACCTCACAATCCATTAGTTCTGTTACCAGTTAACTCAAGGTTGATAACTTTTTAAAACCATGAAGAAAAGACTCACACTTTTTTAGCAAAAACACAATCAAAGAAAATGTGTTCACAACTTTCAGGAAGATTGCAGTATAGACACAAGACACTTGGACCCTAATGCTAGCGTTTTTAATAACAGTAGCCATCTAAAACAATTCTTCTTGGGTTCTAAAACTTTGCACATACAACAGACAAGGTTTTAATCAGCTCTTTCTGGTCAAGCATGACTCTCCAGGTAGAGTTAATGTGTGCACAGATATCCCCATTACCTGTCATCAAGTTATACAACTTCTTTGGTGTCATTTTATCAAACTTTGTGCCATCTTTCCACTTAACATCCTCCCAAGTGTTACTTACAACAGAGTAATTTTGTGGGAATAGTCCTTGCAGTGCTCTGTCAAGAACAAAGAAAGTTCTTCTTTATGTTTCTGGGATATTAGATTCCTCTTTGATTTGATGCCAACTTTTTATTGAGTCTTCGTGTATAACATCTTCAAAGGATTTAATCCCCAGTTTAAACCATTTTCTAGCTGAGCATCCCTAAACCTGGGCCAAGGCTTTAGCATTATGTTTCAAGTTCCACCAGATAGACCTTCATCTAGCAATGCACCTTTTGTTACTATCAATAGCATTTTTGTTCACAATGAAGGGTTTGATGGCCTCCCAGGCCTTCCATATGGATGCAAACACGACAGAGCCAGAAGGCCTAACTTTAAAATCTCCTAGCACAATGTCTAACAGGCACAACCCAGACTAGTCTTTGGCCTTGAGGGGTACAGAGTTTCTAAGATTATTGCAAATAAGGATTTTCTAGGGTTTAGATCCTACAAAAGATCTAACTATCCACTTTGCCACCAATGTGGCACCTTGGATCTTTAGGTCCTTTAACCCAAGGCCCCCAGATTTCTTGTCTTGACAACACCAATCTCATGCAATTGCATGTTTTTTCCTATTTCCTTTCCCATCTGACCAAAGAAACTCTTTGATTCTCTTTTGAATAATATTGATCTGGTAGCTCGCAAACATCCATGAGGAGGCATAGTATATAGGATAAGCAGCCATAATTTTTTGGCAAACCTGAACTCTTCCTGCCATTGTCAAGTATTGTTTATCCCACATTCCCAGCTTTTTATAGATTTTATTGTACATCCAATCTGAAATATCCCTCTTAATGATATTTGCTAAAATTCTGAATTTTAAAGGCAATTTTCTGAGTTTTGCAATTTTACCAATCAAGCCCTAGGTCTGAAAATCTTTTTCTTCCTTTAACCCTAGACTGAATTCTGACTTCACCAACAAATAACATCATTTGACACAAATACTTTACATAAATATGTCAATGAACAAGCCCAAAAGTTTATGACAGTCGATGTGAGAATATGATGTCTTATGTCTATTCAAATTAAAGATATGAATAGATGATATTGGCAGCCTTCCAATGTGAATTCAGATTTCAATGATAGAATGACATACAATTGCAACTTCTACACTAAATTACATCATGATTGACATAACAAAGTATAATAGATTCAATTCAGAACTTGCTGTTATTGAAAATCAGTTGTTCAGGTCTCAATTACATTAATGTCAAGTTTAGATGACAGCCAAGATACAAACCCAGGCTGCTGTTACAGAAATCAGAAGCAAATGTACCATGGAACATACCAAAGAATGATGTTTGATTGACCTCAATGGATGCTACTCACTACTTAACAAATCTGCGATGATGGGATGTATCCGATGATGTCCAGATGATGTTACAATCACCTTATCATACTGATCACTATCCTCCAACAATGTTTGCTGTTGTTGACTGCTGGTCACATTGATAGGATGTAGAAAATGTAGATCCAAGGGTTAGCTGCCACTTAATTGCTGATGCTGAAGGATATCAGGTGTCTTCACTGAATAAGCTGTTTGCTCCCAAAGATGGTCGCTGGACTCCAATAGATGATTCGCTGCCTATGAGGTATTCATGAACTTCAACTTTGCTGATCGCTGTCCTCAACCAGTCTGTAGCAAATTAGTCCTCCTCAAGGCTGAAAGAAATGATGCCAAAAGTTCCCAAGACGGCCTCAAGACTTAGCCGAGTTCCTTAGGCATGAAATCGCTGCATCAAACATGTGAAAGAGTCTTCTATAGATGGCGGTGGCTAGGGTCAGACTGCTGCTGATATAAATCTGCAAGATTTTTTTATACCACAGCCACAATAATAGCGCTCCAAGATGCAAAAGTCTTCAATCAAAAATGCAAAGGATCTACAATAAAAAATGCAAAGGATCTACAATCAAAGTCTTCAATGAAACCTTCAACAATCTTCAACAATGGTCTCCGACCCAATATCTATAATCAATCAATGCTCAAACCCAAAGAAATATGAAACAATGCTTTGAAGCTCAACCGTGAAATCTGAAGTAATTTCACCTCATAGATGAACTTGGGTTTTTGTCCAATTCATTATATTCTCCATGAACGTAAGGGAACATCTCATTGAACTCAAGCTGAAACCAAGAACTTAACTTCAAGCCAAAAACAACATAAACTTCATCATATCAAATGATTCCCAAACGCTCCTTATAAAGCCTTCTTCAAATTAGGCCTGACCTAATTTTATTAAATGAAGGTTTTTTATGTACACGATCACACTTGAACTTTATTAAATATTTGTTTTTGTGTACAAAATAACACTTTATTTCATAAAGTTTTTTTGGGCTGACTTAAGTAACTTAATAAAATACTTTTATAAAGTAATTCAAAATTAGAACACTTTATAAAGTTAACTTAAAAATAGAACCACTTAAGTTACTTAACTTCTTGTTCTAGCCAATTATTCCCTTGGAATATGATAGCCATATCAAATATGATCATCACAGAAATGGGGACATCACAATCCCAAATGTTGAAGTTGTTAAAAATTCATGAAAGTTTCAAGTTTAGGAAGTCTTAAGTTAGTTTCTAGTTTTTTGTAGATTTGTAGACTTTTACTGGACTACCAAACATTTCCTCTTCACCTTCCATCCGATCCTCACTTCCTTTCCCGCATGAAAGTTCCGCAGAACTTTCTTGGGTCCATCATTTCTTCCATTTCCCTAGTTTCTCGAACTTTGCGGAATCTTGACAAGGTACTGGACTTCTACCTTTCAATTCCAACATCTAGTCCTCACTTCCTTTCTTGCGTAAAAGTCCCGCAAACCTTATTGGGCCCTTTGCCTTCCTCATTCCACCCATTTCTTCATTCACAGAATCTCGTTGGGCTACTAGACTTCATATTTCAAGTTTCGATATCCAATTCTCCCATCCCCTTTCGCTTTTCCACAATATCCTTTATATTTTCCCCCCACCCGTTTCCTCTATTTAGCATTTCGCGAAATTCCAACTGACTTCAAGATATCTTCCTTGCATCTCGCATCCTACCCTGATGTCCAGTTTCACAACTTTTCCTTGCATTTCTCCCATCCTTTCCTCCAGTCCTATCTCCTTTTCTCGCATTTTCCACTCGTTCATTTCTTTCCATTTGCAAAACTTCCCAAGGTTGCAGGATTTCTTCTTGGACATTTCCACTTCCAATTCCTCCTTTTCCCATATTCTTCACGACTTCTGTTGCGAGATATTACCCCACTTCCGGATCTCATCCATTTGGCACCTCCACTTCCTACATCCGGTCCCACGTGTATTTCCCGCACCTTCGTCTCATCCATTCCTTTTCCCTTGCAGACTATTCCTGGACTTTTGGATACCTCCCTTCCATATCTTCTCCAAGCCTCCGATTCCACATGAAATTCCCGCACCTTTGTGTCTCCAAATTCCTTTGTCTGCAGAGTTCTTCCAGATTCCTTCCATGAAACACCTCCACTTCCCACCTTCTGTTCCATGACAAATTCCCGTGTTTGTCCTTGCAACTTGTTGGCGTTTCAATTCGTACCTCTGGAATGCGAGTTGGAAATGGACAGCTATGCACAGATAAATTACTCTCCTATTGGAAGGTGGAGTTCTCTTTTTGCTGATGTTCACTGAAAAGAAAAATAAATTAAATTTTGCCTATCTTCTTTTTGATTCTTAGTTGCGAGCACAAGGTTATAAAACTCTAAACGCTGCAGAAGAGGTTTTTTCCCCTTTTAAAACTTCTACTACAACTAGGCTTAAACTAATGACGTTTTTAATCTCCTAAGTAAATTTAGAGCAAGGGGATTAAAAGTGGACAAGGAATGATTGTTTTAACACAAAAACTTAAATAAGTTTCTTACAGATTTACATCACAAGACTCATTGTACTTTAATGATGAAAGCTGAAATAAAAGTTACACAAGCCACACATTTGACCACAAGACTTGATGATCTGAGATAGAATAATAGAGCAAAGGTAGGCATGAGATTTCTATTCCAACATCACAAAGTCGATACAACTCCAGGACCGCAATACTGTAGCAAAAGGCAGGCATACAACAAGCGATCAAACATTGGAAACAAATTACATAGAGTGAACAGACACTTTGAACAACAATTTTGCATGCTAGAACAGATATAGCAAAATATGTTATCTCCAACACCGTTCCCTTACAATGAACATAGAGTGAACAAACACTTGGAACAACAAGATTTGCAGGCTAAAATAGGCACAGCAAATTTGCTATCACAAAAGTAGCTCTATTACAATGGGCAAGGCTGCTCTTATTTATACTAAATCAAAGGAGTAGGGAACCCTAAAATCTCCTTGATTAACCCTAACTAACTTGCCAACTCACAAGCTTTATTTCTATTCTAAGACAAAGATACAACTAACAAACGCTTTAAAACAAAGAAAATTCCAACTAATACAAAGTGATTTCTTTCTAAATAAAGAATGGATGAGCTTGGGATAAAAGCAAATGCTTTAAAACAAAAACATCTGATTTAAAGCTGCTTTCTTTTGAATCACATCCTCATCAACATTCTTGGTTTTTGGTGATGTCATCCATTGATATTCTGGGAAACAATATCTTCTAAAAAGCGAGTGACCGCATCTTTACTAGGAACATTGATACTCTCTAGAATGATATTCAATATCTTCTAAAAAGCGAGTGATCGCATCTTTACTAGGAACATTGATACTCTCTAGAATGATATTTTGATTCTCTAACATTTCTTCACCATTTGCAACCATCTGAAGAAATTCATGAACTTCGCCCACAACTTTGTCAAACTTCACTGTCATTGCGGCAAAACGATCCATCTTGCCGGCACTGATATCACCATTAAAATTGTTGCGAACGAAAGTCTGGAACTCTGCTTGCACTTCCCTGAGATCATACAGGGTACCATCTTTTTCATACGAACACCGGATCTGAGAAACAAAAGATCTCACAAACTTGAAAACATTCATCACCTTTTCTTTCCATTCTGTTAACTCTAAAATTATACTATCATAAGTTTTTACTGTGAAAAGATATTGCGCTTTCCAAGTAGAAACTATCTTCTTATCTTCAGCCGAATCAACAGAATCATGTGCTATCTTCAGGTCAGAGATAATGATCTCAAACACCGGTCTATTTTCAGCTATACTCTGCTGCAACCCTTGAATGCCTTGACGCATATCATGTGCATTATACTTTAATTGATAAAATTCTGAAAGTACAACTCTCCCTTTAGTCACAAATTCTTTCACCCAATTATTCATGTGCCTCCCATAGAGGACCAACTGACTGAATTGCCACTGATTGGCTGGTGATTCCAGATTTGGAGGAAGCAATAAATCAGCCTGTGATGCGCCATGGAAAAGGTTTGAAATATACTACCGTAGCTGCCTAACTTCAGCCTTGAGAGCTACTTTATCTTCTCCATCTTTCAACACCCTTTCCTTCAAATTATCTGCTGCAACCTCGAAGAGATTTACATCTGTATGCCGGGTGCTCCTACCAAGGTTAGCCTTGACAACCTTGAAGTCATCAACCTCAATATCATCAGCACTTCTATCTTTCGGCGGCGTTGCAGTTTCAAGGATCATTTCTCCATCCACATTCTTTTCAATGCGAACCTGCTTCTTTAGCTTCTTGTCTGACATGTCTTGGTGGACGCTTTTAAGCTCTGTTAAAGCCAACTGATATGAAGGCTTTCTCCTCTTCCTTCCCAGAATGTTTTCAAGCCAGGATGAGCCATCCTCTCTTGGAAACTCGGTTCTAATTTCATCAATTCCTAATGAACCAATATGTGTATTAGAGTTATGAATCGGCGAATCTGGCTCTAAATCTATGTGGATAGGAGAAGTGCTCGGTGAAGAAGGTGGAGAGACATGATCTGAAGGTAATGCTTCAACATGTGGCGTTGGTTCAACGGGAACTTCTGATTCAACTGCTGGTTGTTCCTGCTGGACATGAGTTGGAGACTCATCCTTTTTCCTCTTTGGCTTAGCCATTTTTGTTCCTTCTGGAAGAACACTCATAGCTTTAACCCTTCGTTTTGGTTTGGAAGTGGAAGGTTTTGATTATTGAACGATTGGTGGCTTTGCTACCGGAATGTCCTCCTTCCGCTTATTCTTCAAGAATATCAAACTGTTTTTAACAACTAGACTCATTCTTTCTTCAATGGAAGTGTTCTCTTTTATTGACCAATTAACTGGTGGCAATGGTTGTTGCTCAACTTGATCGCTGAAATACGTGGAAAGTAGAACTTCACCATCTTCTGTCAAACCCTCTACATCTTCCGGCAGGATATTAGACATCTGCTGAAGAGTAAACCTGCTGTAACTGCGTTCTCGCACTTCAAACTCATCAACACAATTAGCCCAGAAGTCTTCAACTGCAGGTGTATGTGCACAATTTTGATCAAGATGTGATGCAAAAACTCCACGAGGATCATATGAAGTCCTCCTGTCGAAAAACTTGAGACCATACTTGGATGATTCATTACCAATTACCTTGGCATTTGCTCCAGATTTGCATTTGTAAATGCCCATCCCAATTGGAAAATTGAAAGCTGCCTTGCGTCTGCTACATAGAAATGTATGAACTTCATAGGCTTGCCTCAAAAACTCCATAAATGCTATTTCATCTGTAGGATATCTCGGCAACATGGTTGGCTCTCCTGAGAAGCCATATACTCTGATGTAGGAAAAAGTGGGAAACTGGATAAACCAATCAGCCCATTCTGCCATTGCCATTTGGGTGTCAACTAAAAACCGTATATGCAACTCATTATCCATATCTCGCATTGCATGCATCAGGAATACATCATTTACCCGCCTGTAATGTCGCTCAGCCTGAGAAAATTCTAACTGCAGCAAATGGTGATATACATGTTGAATACCTAGAGTTCCAACAATATTCAAACCTCTGAATTGACTCTGAAAAGCCATCAAATACACAAGGTATGACGTCATGTGGAATTCATGGCCCCTTTGAAAATCAAGTATTTGTTGGTGGAGACTATCACTGATGAGTGCTGACTAGTCATAGAATTCGGTTCCATCAACAATCTAGGACATGATGTAAAACATTCAAGGCTGGAACTTGTTAGCATCTGTTTGACCTGTGATTCGTCTCAACAGAGTAATCATTATTGCATGTTCCTCCTTGAACTCTCCACGTCCAACATTCTTTGGCATGACATTATGTTTTTCTTTCAACCACCTTTGAGCAATCTTTTCCCGATACTTTTCTTTATCATTGCTCCAAATCCTTTTGCATTCTTCAATTGAAATAGTTAAGTTTTCCCTCTAGACTGGTATTGAAAAACACTTCTCAATGTCGTTCGGCCTTAGACTACAGAGCACACATCCATCTTTTGATTGGATTTCTCTTGTGACCGAATTGTAATGCGTCATATAAGCAATTACAAATTCGATACTTTGCACTATGATGGGGAAGGATGCTGCTGCAAGCAAACCGGAGTGTCCTAGATTCTTGATAGCATTATTTCCTGTATCCTCTAAAGAATGTAAATTGATCACTGGAAGTACTTTATGCAAGTCTGTCTCGAAAGTTCTCAGGTAATCATGAACCAACGCCGTTTTGGGCTTGATTTGTGTTGGAGAGTATTGCATACTGAAAGATTTGAAAATTGACTGTGAACACGCCTATGTCGGAAAAATCTTGGACAAAAGGCTAAAAATATCTGTTGATTTCTTAGAAAAAGCAGATTTCGAGCAAAAAAAGTTGGCACATGGGTTTTGTAGGCAATTCCATTTTGAGGGAACCTAGATTGTCGGATTTTGAAAAAGCGGAGGATTTCTCGAAAAAGCAATAAAAAAACAGATTCCCGAAAAAAAGCAAAATTTTCAATCTTCAAGAGGATGAAATTCTGGATGGACCCATCTCGATAAAAACTAAAAAAGCATCGGTCCAATTTTTGAAAAATGATCCCCTAGAAAAAAGGACCCTTAAAAAGCGTGCCGCTTTGCTTTCTCATTCCGAAACTATGAAGAACGCTGAAAAAGCACTTCGTTTGAGCCTTCAAATCTTCGTGGAAAGAAAAATGTCTTCTTCCTCTGGATGCAACCTGCAAAAGAATAATGAATAAAAGAAGCCAAATGCTTGTCTTTATAGAACTTTAGGGCGAAAAAGCAGCTTTCTGTGTGAAAGAATAAAGCTTCAATCTTATCCATGAAGAAAACAACTTTTAAAGCACAAATCCAAGTGGATGTTTTCGAATAGGAGGAATCCCTATTTTATAGTTGCCTATGGCTTGATGTGTGAGATGATAAAAAATATTTTCTTTTGATGATGTCATCAAACATGCGAGTTTGCAAAAGTGTTAGCCAATTTTACTTCGTTTTTGACACGTTTGCACTTGTTTTGACTCCAATATGGCCTGTCTCTGACTTTGACAAGATGACAAACTATCACCGTTGACTAATCCTAGCATTTTGGAGACCTATCAACTGTGATTCCATCCCTAGCCTCAAACTGATGATTTGATGACGTTTGATTGCAAATTTGACTTTTGGAAACTGTCACCGGGCGAAGGTTTGCATGCGGCTGTCGGAAAACACTGTCACACACGAAAATAATCTAAGGCATGAGATGTTGGGCGCCCCTAGCCTCCAGGGGCGCCTGGTTTTCCATGCCTTAACCGTTTTTTTGAAAATTTCAACTTTTTCAACTTCTCGATTCCTGCGCGTGTTCTAGTGACAGGTGACCCTTGTTTGGCTGTTGATTTCTATCTGTTGGGACAAAACTGAGCTTGATGATCTGGCAGATAGGCAGGCCTGATTAAAACTGAGCTGACTGTACTCTGTGTCTGCCTCAGGAAACGCGCCAAACTGACTTGTGAACCTGACCGGGTTGACGGAGGAAGATTTTCGTTTTCCAAAAAAAACTCAAAAATAAACTAAGTCTGGTGGATTTGGGTTCCCCAAGTCTCCAGGGGCGCCTAAGATTCAGTGCCTTAGAAATTTTTTTTGGTATTTTTCAATTTTCATGCCATTTCTCGATTTCTGTGCCAACAGCTCTTGTTTGATCTTTGTTTTTGCTCGTCCGGATGACTGTTGAGGCAGGACGGGGGATGATCTAAGTAGCCTGAACACATCTGTGATGAAATCCCATCTTTTACTGACATTTGATTGAGTTTGACCAAGTTTGACCACCTGGAAACGAGCTGACGGAGGCTTTCTTTTTTTTGACATTTCTCGAAAATTTTTTAAAAAATTGTAAGGCATGAGAAGTTGGGTGCCCCTAGCCTCTAGGAGTGCCTAGGATTCTGTGCCTTAGCCAATTTCATGATTTTCAACCCTCGTTTGCAACTTGCTCCGTTTTGCGTGCCGAGAGCTACTTCCTGGTGTTGATTTCGACGATTTCGTCAGTCAACTGCCACTGGATAGTGAATGAATTGGATTTCCTGGGTACATCGGATGTGATTTCTAGCTTTTTGAGGCATGATGACCAAAATGACTGCTTTTACGCTCACCGGAACTGACCGACGAAGATATTTCTTGCATTTTCGTGAAAAATGCGAAAAAAATCTAACATTGGTGCAACTGGGGGCCCCTAGCCTCCAGGGGTGCTTGGTTTCCAATGCCTTAGTTAAATTTTGATGATTTTCAAATTCTCAAATTTTGATGATTTTCAAATTCTCACCTCACCCCGGATTGACCCTGCTCCGTTTTCCATTCTTCGTCGAATCGACGATTGTTCGTCAGTTCTGCATCGTCGGAACAGTGTTGAAAACTTGAAAACGAGCTCTAGCAGATGAACTTCCTCCATTGATGACTTCAGAGCTCATGCTTCGCCTTCTGAAAAAGCAGAATTGACCCACTAGAGAAAACTTGACCTTTTGCAGATTCTGTCTGGACCACGCTGATTGTGAAGCAAAATCAACCAATGAGAATTAGGCATGACACCTGAATCAGAGATTCTATTTTTAGAAAATTTTGCCAGCATCCTATCTCAACAAACCCATAAAACCTAATTTGACGTTTATTTTTAGTAACTTTCTAAAAATAGAAATTTCTATTTTTAGAAATTTTGACTTTGACTTTTTTGACGAAAATTTTTCTAGACTTGCTCAAAATGCTTTAATGAAGCAAATTTTTTTGATTGGGTACAACACAACTAAACTGTTCACTTTCTACTGTGCGGAGTTCCTTTAGACCTACATATATGCTCACCTCATGTCCTATATCCTTTCGTTACACATTTTCCCGCATCCTCTCCTCACTCACTCCCTTCCATTTGTGGAACTTCCCCATCTTTCTAGTTTTCTTCCTTCCACTCCAATGTCTGGTCCTGATGTCTAGTTTTGCAACCAAATCTTGCATTTCCCACATCATCAAATCATTCATTTTCTTCCTTTGCAGAAACCCGATAGGCTTCTAGTTTTCCTTCATACATTTCCCTTGCTTCCAAATGCCTGAATGTCTAGTTCTTTCCCACATTCTTGCATTCACTCAAATGTCCAGTTCTCGAGTCCAAACCCATATCGAAATCTAGCAAATTTTTAAAACTTCTTTGATACATTCCAGAATGCTTCAACAACTTCATGGGTTGCCATTAATGACCAGATTTGACCCCTACAACTTCTCAAATGCAATTTTCCCGCTTAAATGCCATCACTCATCTCAAAGCCATGAATCCAAATGCAAATTTCAATGGTGGATGATGAGGGAGGTTAGTCGCCATAAATGTGGTGGCTGATTTTTAGCTACCAATTGTTTTTGTGTGAGCTCTAGATTGTTCATCTTGACTGAAAAACATCTTGAGACGCAAATTTCATGGAATCACATTTGGTTCGCATTCAATGCTTCAACCTCCGAAAGTACGTCGAGTTCTCGCAAGTGACCAAGGATGGAAGAAACCGAAATGCTATATATACATGTTGAAAAGATATAAGTGTTGGTTGTCGAGCCAATTTTGACTGCAAGTGCTTCGAGTTAGCTCTAGAGCTTCAAAAATCGCATGTTTAGTTTGTAAGGGGATGGAATCCATTTTGTAATCCATAGGAAGGTTATGTAATGAACATTTGCCTGTAGTGCTATGTCTCCATGGAAGTTTGTAATAATTCAAGGGGATGCTTGAACTTAGTTGTTCATCCTCTCTTGCCATGTTTGTTGGTATGAATGTAACAAGGATTTGATGGATGTGTGATAGCTTCTAATGCATTGCAAAGCTTTTGTGACGTTCTCTCCCTTGTTTCATGTGGGTTATTGCAGTTCCAAGATGGATTATTAAGTATGTCCATTTGCATGAAGTGTTATTTTTGATTTGAATGTATATGCACATCTGGTTCCAGTTATGCTTTGCAGGCATATCTCCATCTTCCTTGGAGTTCGTGACTCTATTGCCCAATGGAGTAAACATGAGTTTGATTGGTGAGAGATCAAACACTTCTCATTTTATTTTATTTTTCCGTGATTACTTTGCGGGAGGGAAGATGGCCTCTTTACCCAACATCATGTTGGAAGGCAGCCAGTGTTTCACTGGCAAAAATTACAACACATGGAAGTAGCGAATGCTCACAATCTTTGAGTACAGATGCCTTGAAAAGATTGTCCTCGGTATTGACACCTGGCCAACGATTGCAGGTGAAGACTAGGACAAGTCTGAAGAGCGTGCTAGGGAAGCCGTTATGTTGTTAAAGTTATCCGTAATTGATGAAATGCTTCTGAAGGTTTAGACAGGTACAACCTCTACGAAAATTTGGATTTACCTACGAGATCTACACAAGACTTAAGATAAAAGAAGGGCCTTCTTCCTGAAGAATATGCTTTTTTTGATCATGATGGATGAGAAGATGTCCTTGCAGGAGCATTTACTAGAAGATCAAGAACATTCGAGATTAGTTATCAACCATAGGTTGGAAGATGGAAGCAGAGGACATGGTGGTAATTATGATGAAAATCTTACCACGTGCCTATAAACATTTTATTGAGACACTCAATATCATATCTACAAGTGTTGACCTAAAGTTGGAAGAGCTATACAATAATCTCTTGTAGCAGGATAGATGGAAGAAACAGTTTGGCAGCAACAGTGATACACAGAGTGTGGAACATGCATTTGTAGCCAAAGACAAGGGCAAAGGCAAATGGCCATAGAAGAAAGGACAAGGGAATAATGAAGATACTTCACGGAATCTCAACAATATCATGTCATTAATGTAGTAAAATCGGTCATATGAAGAAGCATTGCAGAAAGAGGTTGGCTAAATAGAAATCCAACTAGGGAGGGCCTCCGTCAAAGGCTCATGTTGTAGAGCATTATGAGGAGAAGGAATCAACCTTCTATGCATTCATGGCCAAACGACCAGCAGATTAGTCAAAGTCATCTGCATGGTACATTGATTTCGGAGAATCTTGTCATTTTACCCATAGAAAAGATTGGTTCACGGAGTACACGGCTTGCTTAGATTTAGTGATCTTCAGTGGTGATGAGGAGTACACAGTTGTTAGTAGAGGGAATGTGCAAATTAGCTCTAAAGGGAAAAATTTAATTTCTCTCAATGTGTACTATGTGTCAGAAATGGAGCTTAATTTGCTGTTGGTGAGTCAGATTATGCGACATTGTCCCAATTTGAATGTCATATTTAGCAAACATAAATGCTATATAGTTGACAAGGAGACAAAGAATACCATTGTAGTTGGTGTCGAAGATCATGGTTTGTATTGGCTAGTTGATATTGGACAGGTCTAGGAGCATGCATTAGTAGCCAAAAGTGCATCTGATATTAGTATACTTTGGCATTAGCAGTATGGGCACTTCAACTTCTCCTATCTCTCACAATTGACTTGAGAGAATTTGGTTGATGGCCTTCTTGATATTCAATAGCAGATACAGGGTGTTTACGGAGCTTGCCAAGTAGGGAAACAACACAGAACTCCATTTGAGGACGGACAGGCTTGGAGAGCACAGAGAGTCCTACAGCTGGTTCATGCAGATGTTTGTGGACCAATGAACACGACATCGGTCACTGGTGCTAGGTATTTTCTTTTGTTTGTAGATGATTTTAGTAGGAAAATGTGGGTGTATTTTCTAAAGTTAAAATCAGATGTGTTTAAGAAATTTCAAAAGTTCAAAGCATTAGTAGAGAAAGAGTCTGATTGTGCATTAATCACTCTTAGATCTAATAATGGAGGTGAATTTTGTTCAAACAAATTCAATTTTTGTGCTAAACACGGTATAAAACAACAATTTACAACACCCTACACTCATAGCAAAATGGAGTAGCTGACAGGTGGAACCACACTATTACAGAGATGACTTGGTCTATGTCGGAGAACAGGAGTGTTCCCAAGAAATTTTGGGTTGAGGCAGTTTATACAACAATTTATTTGCTAAATATTTCTCCCACTTAGGCGGTGAAGTAGAAGACCCCAAAGGAAGCTTGGTCTGGGAGGAAACCAAAAGTTAGTCATCTTATGGTCTTTGGTTCTATTGCATATACCTAGATTCTAGATGCAAAGAGAACCAAGTTATACCCTAAGAGTAAGAAGTTAATGCCTACAAGGTATAGTGAAAATCATAAGGCCTACAGGCTGATTGATGTTGACACTGACTGCTTGATTTTTAGCAAAGATGTTGTGATTGATGAGGAAACTGGGCCCTTCTAGCTTTCTTCAGCAATCAAGATTACTGAAGACCAGCCTATTAAGGCTAAGGATTTAGGTGTTCAGCAGCTTCAGCTTAACAAAGCTCCACCTGAAAGGGGAGGATTTTGAGCATGAGGCATCTCTCAAGCAGGTAACTATACTTGAATTCACTGATGATAACTTGGATCAACATCCAGATGACACATAAACTAGGCAGCCCAAGTCATGGTGACAATAGTGATTTGGATGGAGAGGTTCCTAAGAAGAGACCAAAGTTGTGGGAAAGCACCATTGGTGATGTTCGAGTAAGTGAAATGATCGAGGGCAGATCATCAAGAGGCAAGAGCAAGTAGAACACAATTAACTTTGCTCTAATGGCTAATATTCAGGGAGTTTATGAGCCCCAGGTGTTTGAGGAGGAAAAAGGAAACCTTGAATGGGAAAAGGCCATGGCCACCGAAAATGAAAGTCTTATGAAAAATAAGACTTGGGATCTTTCAGATCTTCCACTAGGGAAGAAACCCATTGGCTGCAAATGGGTGTAAAAAGTCAAGTACAAAGCTCGGTTGGTTGCAAAAGGGTACTCACAAAGAGAAGGCTTTGACTATGAGGAGACCTTTGCTCCTACAACAAAGATGAGCACCATTTGTTTAGTTCTAGCCATGGCAGCTTAGTTTGGCTGGAAAGTCCATCAAATGGACACAAAAAGTGCCTTCCTCAAGGGCGACTTGGAGGAAGAAGTGTACATGTCTTAGCCTCAAGGTTTTCAGGTTGTAGGAAAAGAGCATCTTGTATGCAGACTGAAGAAAGCTCTATAGGGCCTGAAGCAGGCACCTAGGGCATGGTACATCAAAATTGACAGGTATTTGGTTGAAAAGGGATTCGAGCGAAGTCCTTCGGATCCAAATCTATACATCAAAAGCGTAGGTAATGAGATCATTCTACTAGTCATTTATGTAGATGATATCATTATTATAGGTAGTGAGGCACATTTGATTGAACAAATCAAATGTAATTTAAATAAAGCTTTTGAAATGATTGATCTACGCCTCCTACATTATTGCTTAGGTGTAGAAGTTTGGCAAATAGGTGGTGGTATTTTTATTTCTCAATCCAAATATGCCAGGAGTTTCCTCAACAAGTTTAGAATGACATATTGCAAAATCTCGTCCACACCTATGGAGAAAGGGTTGAAGCTTTCAGCCAAAACAGACACAAAGGTAGTAAATGAGTCAGCATACAAACAACTAGTGGATAGTCTTATATACCTTATAGCCACTAGACCTGATTTGAGCTATGCTATAAGTTTCATTTCTAGGTTCATGACAATACCAAAAGCAAAACATTGGGTTGCAGCAAAGAGAGTGTTGAGATATGTGAAAGGGACAGTTGACTTTGTCATTTTGTATAGTAGAAGCAAAGATCCTAGATTGGTTGGGTTCATAGATTCAGATTGGGTAGGTTCTATTGATGACAAAAAATCCACTTCTAGATATGTTTTCGGCCTTGGCACGGGTGTAGTCACATGGACTAGCAAGAAGCAACAGGTAGTAGCTCTTTCCTTGGCAAAAGCAAAATATCGAGGAACAGTAAAAGCAACATGTGAGGCAGTGTGGCTACAAAAGATGCTTTCAGACATGCAAATGTCTCAAGTAGAGCCTTCACTGTTGTTTTGTGACAATCAAGGGGTGGTACAACTTACCAAGAATCTAGTCTTCCATGAGCGAGCCAAACATGTGGAGCTACATTGTCATTTTATTAGACAACTTATAGAAGACGCATCAGTTATGTTGCAGTATTGTCCTTCTGAGGATCAAACTGTAGACATACTTACCAAGTCTTTGGGTCTTGACAAATTTGTAAAATTTCGGGATAAGCTTGGTGTAGTTAGTAGATTGACCATTAAGGGAGGGTATTAAAGTATTAATGTAATATTTAGTTTATGATGGTCAATTAGTCTTTATGATAGACTTTAGGAATATTCTTTATTTTTATAGTTGTCATTCTTATCCTTTTGCTTGATTAGTTGTTGCTCTTATCCTTCACGGATAAGTTGTTTGTAATCTTTATTTAAGGATGCTTTTGCTCCTTGTTTTATATTGAATATCTTGGTAATCATTCTGTGTCTGATTTAATTATTTTATATAATTATTCTAGAGCTGCTCTTTTGTTTCGGTGCTAGAAATCATGAAATTGTAAACTATTCGTGACAAGTTCTTCTCACAATATTTTTCTATTAATGAAAGAGTGCATGTTCTCACTTCAACTACATTTTAGATCCAAGAACAAATAGAGAAGACGATGTTGGAGTTTCAATATCCCTAAGACTTGCTCAATCACTAAGGTAGTGTGTTTTTCACAACGAGCTCCATGTTGGTCGAGTTCCCTCCTAGTAGCTCTTCATTGTTGGGTCATCAACAATGACGACTATTATTATACTCATCTACGTTTAGCATTTTTCTCCTTCTCAAGAGGTTGGACTCCAAGAGCTCCTTATAGAAAAACTTCTAGTTGTTCCACCTTTATGGTAGACTTTTCTAGTGCATAAGGTGGTAGGTTTTGTTGAGCCTACCCATCCTCCTAGGGGGGGGCATGTTGGTTACTTTGGCCACTATTGATCCCAGTCCATAAGATGGGTGGGGGGCTCTATATCTTCCCTCAAAGGAACCTTTTGCATGGTTCCCTTTCCCACCAAAAGATAATCATCATATAGGTGCTTCTTCTCTATATTGCTATGGTCATGTCTTGGCCTTGATATATGTAAGACTCGTGCTTTGAGTTACCATTGTTTTGTCAAACTATGAAAATCTTCTAGCCACTCTTATATTGTAAAACCATCATTGTACTTTATTTATTTTGATCAATAGGTTATAATTTTGGATTTAATAACAAAAAAGTGAAGTCTTAGAAGGTTATAATAATGGATAGCACAAGACCCCCATAATGTCTATTAGATCCATAAATCATCACATGGAAAATTTCTCTCTTTGGGGATTTTGTAAATTGGCTGAGATAGGATACTTCTATTTAGAATTTTTTCAGAGCTATTATTGTTGGAGTAAATGGTTTTTACCATTTTCACATGCTTAAGTTTTACTTAGGCAACCAACATTTAATGCATCATTAGTTAATAGGTGCATAGCATATAGTTATTTAGTTGTGTCGGTTATTTCTTTTACCGACTCATATTTTGCCTTTAAATAGGCACTTGTATATTATTTTTATCATCTCAATATAATTTTCATCTCTGGTGAAGTATTTCTTGCATATGTGAAGGTTTTATCTACAGTTGGTTATCTTGGGTTCAGTGGCATATGCCAACATGGTATCAAAGCCTTCCTTCTGCTCTCCTTCTGCCATTGAGAGTTCTCATTCGAGTGTTTGAGATCATTATTTTTTGAATACATTCAGAAGAATGTTCATCTTTATCAATTTCCCTGTTAGAGCACATTGAGGTTGCTGTACTATTTGGGCGTGATTTGCATTTTTGGAGGCAGCCGATTCAAAAAAGGAGGATGTGCCTCACATTCTACTTCCCTCTCGTGCGGGCCTTGCACACAAAGGCGAGGATTATCTGTTGGTGACTTTGGCATCGGTTCTCTGTTAGATCCAATGACTGGCAGAGTGGAACGTAGATCTGGTGCCAATATTGAATCATCAAGGCCGATCTGTCTCAACAAGCACTTGTTGGAGATAGTGGTAGGGTTGCGTGAGGCGTCCATCTATTGGCGTGAGTTTTTTGGTAGTGTATGAGAAGTGGTTTGGAGGTGTCTTTCTCATCAAAACAATTGTGCCTCTTCCCACGTCAAGTTTGCCTCTTCAAACGCTCGATCTGCCCTCTGTGACATCGATGTGTTGTGTTGAATGATCTACGTAGTGATATTTGGCAGAAAGCAGTTTGCACATATGCCGATCCACAAGTTGGAGCCTGGAATCTTTGATGATCTGTGCAACATTTTGGACTCTAATTTTTGGAGCAGACTTTACAATTTCTAAAGTTTGACATTAAATATTTATCTAGGGTTTTGGTGGTGGGCTTGTGTGCATTGTGTTTGGAGTTCCATTTGGATGTTAAATCCCACATCTACCGCGTAGAAGTAATCTTAAGGCTTTATATATCCAACACTTCCATCGTGTTTGTGAAGAACTCATAGATGCTCGTGGGCTTGTGGAGTCCATTCTTGGAATGCATTCATGCTTGGTGACTCGGATTTGGAGCAGATTGTTGTTGATTGGCAAATTGCCATTATCTATTTTCGAGGTATTCGAAGGTACTATCGTTGTTATTTTTTGAAGAATTATAGCTATAATGGTTTCTTTGGAGAATGGGAACTATAGGCAGTGGAGTGAATTCATCCTCACTCATCTTAATGAGCACAATCTATTGCCATATCTCTATAATGATGTTCCTATTCCAATGACACCTTGTGAGTATTGTATTTGGAAAGATTATAGGGCTAAAGTCTTTAGAGTCATTTTTGAGCATGTAGATGATGAACTTTTGGAATCACTTGTTCATTTTGAATTCCCTTGTGCTCTTTGGACTTACATTTGAGAATCATATGGAGATCATGATCCTCCGCCATCTCTCGAAGACCCTCTTTCCAATTCCAATGTGTCTCTTTGTTCTTCAGAGAAGAAAAACCATGCTAGTGATCCTTTGGTTTTTGAGACTTTAGATGAGGTTGCAGTTGCTTTAGAGGTTCTTGATTCTTTGTTAGAGATAGTTGATCCACCTTCATTTAGTACTTCCATCATTCCTGATCAGCAGGATTCATATTGTCTTCCTCATTGGGATTCTTATTTGTTGGACGTTGGTTTCTTGTTTGTGGAGTCTCACATTTCAGACTTGGAAGACACATTTGAGGGTATATCCCTTCTCTTTGATGACGGTATCTGCACTACTGTCACTCCATCTCTGTCTTTGGAGAATGTTCAAAATCAATTTCCAGCGGTACCTTGTTTGTCACCTTCTATTGTGATTGGGTATGTTCCTGATTGGTTTGTGGCATCATCTTCCAAGGTCTTGGTGACACATGAGCAGATTTTAGAGACATTATCATCCTACATTTGGATTTCACTTGCTAATTCCTATCTTGAATGGGAAGCATACCTGCATCTGTACTTGGTTTTGTTTCTTCCAAAAGGGAGACAAGTTGTTTGTCGGCATTGGATCATGTTTTGCCTTCAGACACTTACCATCTTTGCAGGACATTATTTATTATGGGGGGGCTATGTAGTCTCCTTCTTTCCTTCCTATGGGAGGATCATTGATTGTATATACATGATGTATGTAGTCCTTGGGGGGTGTAATTGAGTCCTCCATCCATGCATCTTGTTTTTCTTCTCATTTTTGGAGAGGGGTTTTTTCCCATGGGGTTTTTCTCCTCTTCTCCGGTTGTGAGAGACTGCATTGCATTTTGCTTTGTAAATGGGTACCTAACATGGTTGTGTAGCCGGGACCCATATTGCATCTTGATATTGCATAATAATTCTCCCTAAGTTGCACTTAAGGGGGGGTATTGGAGTAAATGGTTTTTACCATTTTCACATGCTTAAGTTTAACATAGGCAGCCAACATTTAATGCATCATTAGTTAATAGGTGCATAGCATATAGTTATTTAGTTGTGTTGGTTATTTCTTTTACCAACTCATATTTTGCCTTTAAATAGGCATTTGTATATTATTTTTATCATCTCAATATAATTTTTATCTTTGGTGAAGTATTTCTCGCATATGTGAAGGTTTTATCTGCAGTTGGTGATCTTGGGTTCGGTGGTATATGCCAACAATTATTTTTTTTTTGGCTTGAGAAAGCAAGAAACTCTAAAATTATAGGTGATGATCTCTTGTCACAAGATTTTTCTATTAATGAAAAAGTGCATGTTCTCACTTCAACCGTTTTTTAGATCCAAGAACAAGTGGAGAAGATGGTGTTGGTTTTGTAGTATCCTTAAGATTTAATCACTAAGGCAGTGAACCTTGCACAATGAGCTACACATCACTGGAGTTTCCTCCCACTGGCTCTTTAGCGGCAGATCCTCAACAATGACATAGCCATTCTTATACTCATTTATGTTTAATAGTTTTTCCCTTCGTCAATGAGGAGGTTGGACTTCAATAGCTCCTCACTCGAAGACTTCCATGTTGTTCCACCTTTATGGTAGGCCTTTTTAGCACTTAAGGTAGCAAGTTTTACTAAGCCCATGCATCCTCCTAGGTGGAGCATGTTGGATATTTTGACTTCTACTGATCCTATTCCAAAAGATGTGTGGGAGGCTCTAGATCCTCCCTTGAAGAAACCTTTTGCATTGGGTTCTCTCCCACCAAAGGATAATCCTCCTCCTAGTGCTCTTTGTATTTGTATGGTCATGTCTTAGCCTTGATATATGTAAGACTTGTGTTTTCAGTTACCATTTTTTTGGCAAACTATAAATATCTTATAACCACTCCTTTTGGCAAACTATAAATATCCTATAACCTCTCCTTTATTATAAAACTGTTTTTGTAGTTTGCTCTCTTGCATTTTGATTAATAAACAATAATATTTGATTTTCAAAAAGATGGAGTCTTAAAAGGTTATAACAATGGTTAACACAAAACCCCATAATAACTATGAGAGAATGAAAAATGTTAAGACTGAATTGTGTTAGCTAGGGGAAGTGATTCTTTTGTAGCTATCACTCGAGGAAAATAGTGGATTAATAGCAATAATAGTAGACAGTAGTAACTTTAAATCTAAAATATATAGATAATTCCAACATTCAATACAAGTTGTAACTTGATTTCATTGATTTAATTTTGTAAAAGAATCTTGAATGTTACAGAGCAGAGTTTTACTTGCAGGTGTTGAAAATACAATCCAGTGCTAAAGCAAAAGGATTTTCTGATGTCCTCTATCTTGATTCAATCAATAAGAAGTATGTTGAGGAAGTTTGCTCATGCAATCTATTTTTGAAAAAGGTATACTTTATTAGTTGTGAAGGGAATTATTGTCTTCATTTTTTTAACAAATGATTATTAATTGTAGTTATCTAATAATCAAAATCTTTTTGTTTTTTGGTTAAGACTAATTTCTAATACTTAAACTTATTAATTTCCTAGTTGTAATAATCCACATATAAATTTTGATGTTTTTCCATTCTAATTGGTTAAGGTAATTGATATTTTATTCTCAAATATTTAAAAAAAAAATTGTTTAGAAATAATATGATGTCACCCTTAATCATTATGCTCAATGATTATTCTTCTCTGTTTTTCTTTTGAAATCAATTGTGAGAAATTTTGCACATTCTTAATTATTATCCTCAATAAGTATTCTTGTAAATTTTATTTCAAATAATAAATGATAAAAAATTGTACAATAAAATACAATAAAACATGGGAGATACTATGATGATAAAATCTTAGATTTAATATAATATAATCAAATTGTTGTCCTTAAAACTTAAATTTCTTTTAATAATGTGACTGTACTTAATATTATTTAACAGAAACATTTAAAGTATTTCATAGAATATTAAAATCATAACATGAAATTACATAACATCATTTATGACATTTAATAAATTTAACAGAACAATAATATTTTTTCTCTACTTAACCAAAGATATCACATATCGTTTCCTTTTAAACTTTTAAAATAAACATTTAATCTTTTTAAAAAAAATTCTTTATTACAGATATTTAATAATATTAAAATTAAAAAAAATTCAATATAAACTATAAAGTACACATATTTACATATAAACTTTCTGAAACAAAAATTAATATAAAAGAGACATGTAACGATATACAAAATTAATAAAAAACATTGAATCACCAATTAGAATTTACAAACCTTTTGTAAAATAAGATTCTCCAAAAGAGTTATAAAAACAGGGACAAATTTTAAGGAAGAAATTATCTTAGACACAAATATGTGCATACGATTTTAGTCACAATCCAGAATAGTTAGAACTTTCTTTACCTAGTTTTCACTAATATATCCTCAATTTTGTCCATGCCTTGGTGGCATTGGAGAGCATTTATGATTATTGAAAACATGGATCTCATTTAAAAGCAGTGGTTCGTTTCATGATAAAAGGAGTATACGTATTTTTATTGAACATTCTATACAACTAATTGGTTTGATTGTATGAGGTATTGATAGTTAGGGTACATTCTAATACTCAAACTATTACAAGCTGATTTATTTCAATGAATAGTGTAAAGGGCTTCTAAGAATATACAAATCTCAGAAATTTAAGTATTTCTAAGTTCTCCTAAAACCTTCCTTCTTTCCATTTTTAAATTGGATTTGGGGTCTTTTAATTTCTATATTCAATATAAATAAGACTAGCCACCCAATGCTGCTCTTGCTTTGGTTTGTTTTCCATTTAGGATGAATTCAACTCTAATGTTGGTGGTTTTTAAGCTTTTCATGTTATTCTTACTTGTAGGATTTCTTTCTACGTTTACTGAAAAGCAAATTATTTCTCGTTTAATTCATAAGACATTTTATTAGACATTCGATGCAGGATAATATTATTTCTACTCCAGCACTGAATGGAACTGTACTTCCTGGAATTACAAGAAAAAGTATCATTGCATTGGCTCGTACTCGAGGTTATGAGGTATGTAGCTTATTGTCAAATATGCTGTATTTCAAGTAGAAAATACCTCACTCAATTTGCATTAAGAACATTCATCGTTACATAAATCTTCCAAGTTGAGGTTAAAAATAGCTGTGGTCTTTTCAAAGATTTGAAGTTTAATCTTTTATTTAGCTGCAAATTACTATGCTAAGTTTAGATCTTAATGTCTTTTATCTTTGCAGGTCCAAGAACGATTAGTATCCATAGATGAATTGCTTGATGCAGATGAGGTGTTTTGCACAGGCACAGCAGTGGTGGTTTCTCCTGTAGGAAGTATCAATTATCTTGAGAGAAGGCAAGTAACTTATCTGAAGGCATATTTTTGTCTACCATGCTTTACATTTTACTGTGAAATCTTTTCCTATCGAATTGTTATGAGAAACTAGACAGGCATTTTATTAAGGAATGTGAAGTATTATGGAATACAATTTATCCCTTGTTCCACTTGTTGCCACACATTGTTTTTGATTAGTGTAAAAACTGGGTTTTTGAAAGGGCCTAGACCCTTTTACAGAACAGCCAACAGCCAACAGCAGAAACAGCAATAAGCCAAGGAAATCCCAAAAAACATCAACAAGTGGGAACCAACAAGGTTAAACACCCACCAAAAAGAGACCTAGAACCGGATGTTGAAGGCAGCTTGAAAATAAAATGCTTCAAAGAGCATTGGGCCCTCCCAATATCCCCTTTAGTTGTCTTGCTGGTACATATTTTGATTTTCTTCTTGATTGGGCGCTCATCCTTTGGAGCCAAACTACAATTAGACATATCCGATTCCTTGCCATCCTTATCCGACCCATGAGCCTCTAAATGAGGCCTATCCTCTGTAGGAGATTTATATGGTGGAGTCTCCCCACCACTATGATCTATTGATGATTCATTAACAACCTGAGAAGTAGGAGGCATTGCCTAGACCTTATACCTCCCCAAATTTTGCTCCCTTTGATTATACATGTAGCTAGTCTCCGAATAACTTGCTTTGTTGTATTTGAGGCATAGCACCCCAACTTCTTCATAGACTATTTGCTGTACCCATTTCCCAAGCTTGGAAGAAAAAGTGACAGAAGACAGAAGCACCTTGTCAACATCAACATTAACACAAAATCTTGCAACCAATAGTTATTTTTTTGATTTGGTCATTGAATCCACAACAATGAACTACCCGATGGACTTTGCAACGCCTTCTAGCACATCCTCGTCCCAATATTCCAAAGGTAACTCAGGAAGTTTGACCCAAACATGGACTTACTTAAAGACCTCCTTCTTTGGGTTCAAACCTGGGTACCAATTTTTGAGCAGCAACCCTGATCTTCCAAGAAAGCATGGACCAGACAGCATAACCTGAGCGTGATCTTCCTGATTGGAGAAGGAAAATAGGAAGAAGCCCATTGCCATGGCTGAGATAACAAACTGGCCACTTAGCCGCCATTTCCTTAGAGCCTAGGACCTGAACACATCAATGTTAGGTCTTGACCCTAGCAACTTCCTGACGAGGGCATTCCTTATGACATTTCCCCATTTCCGGCATGATCACCTAACAGGAGTTGAGTTAGCCTATCCTCATTCCCGTAGGCTAATTTGTGATTTGAGGGAATGTAGTGGTTGAGCTATGAAAATTTGGAAAGTTGTTTTATGAGGCTTAGCTAATTTTCCCTGACTTGGCAAAGATAGAAGATGGATTAATGTATTTTTACATTAATTATCAAAAGGCCAAAACTAATAAAATATTTATTTTTGAAATGGGACGACCCATTTGGAGGAATAAGTTGGCAAAGGAAAATTAAATAATATTATTAATTTGGAGCGCTAAAAAAAGAGAATTAAATAATAATATTTATTATTATTATTGGAGTGCTCAAGTGTGGGAAAAAGCAAAAATAAAATAATATTATATTTTAAATTTGGGCGGCCACTTGGTAGAAAAGAAAATAAATAAAATAATGTTTCCTTGGCTGATGTGAAGGAAAGTAATTCAAATCTTTAATTTGAATTTCAAAATTAGATGCCTAGACTTGGTCGGCCTACCTCGGAGGAAAAAGAAAGCTCAAGTATAAAAGAAGGCCATTGGAGCTTCATTTCATCATCCGGAATTTTGGCAACTTTGGCATTTGGCATTTTGTTTTGCAATTTTATTGTAGGTCTTTCCAAGGATGAAAACCCTTGCGGAAGGAGGTGGAATTGGATGAAAACCTAATTGCATCACATAGGTGGGTTCATATGAAGTTCACACTTGCACTTCATTGAAGAAATTGGAGATTGTTTGAGCATTCAAGATACATCTTTCATTGCAGATTTGAATATCATTGTTGAAGATCTTTTGCATCGTCTAGGAGCACCACATATTGAAGACATTGAATATCCATTGCATTGCATGTTGAGCGTCGATTTGAGGGAGGACATCTTCATGCCTTGAGCGCCGCTTGTTGAAGGAGATATTGATCTTTCATGTGCTGATTTTGTGAGTGTTTCAAGTGGGGTTGCAGATCTGATATAAACCCTAACTAGCCACCGCCTTGTTCTTGCTTTGTGGACCACATTTCACATCATACATCATCTCTAAGGAGGGCGATCAGCATAGGAGAAATCAGCGAGTTGTTTGTAGCATAGTTGCAAATTTGCCGTGCGAGTTTTTCCTGCGAGAACTCTCCGGAATTACTCGCCAAGTCAAGGGGGAAAAACTCGCCAAGTTTTGGCAATATAATCTTCGGCTATGCATAAGAAAAGTAGAGGAAGAGGAAGATGTAAATTTGTAAAATATATTAATGTAGTATTTACTTTCAATTTTACAAAAACAATTTGCTATTTTCATTTTGTTTCAGAGTATTAGTATTAGCACATTCCACATGAGGATGCCATTTTGTACCCAATGTTTTTCAATCAATCAAATACAACTAGACTCAGCTTGTTTCTTTTATGTACTCATTTATTGACTCATTGGATGCATCTTATCATTGAATTTTGCAAAAAAATTGTGTTTTTAATAAAATTTAAGCAATTTTTAAGTTGTCGAGTTTTTGCGGAATCATGTTTTTTGGGCTTGGCGAGTTTTTCAACTATGGTTTGCAGCCTTAAACCCTAGCCGCCACGCATTTTGGTGGTAGTTTTCATTGCTTGTGGAGTGACTTCATGTTGGAGGGTTTTGCTAAGTTTGGAGGGTTTTGCTAAGTTTGCTAAGTTTGGAGGGTTTTGCTAAAAGGTTGATAGAGATCATTTCATCACACTTGGTGAGATATACTCGGATGCTTTGAAAAGAAAACTAAAAGAAGAGGTGGACAAGCTCACCCTTGAGCTTAAAGATACAGTGGATTCTTTGAGGAGCACTCAAAGGACTCATCAAGAATAGGAAGAGCATGAGGATAAGCTCTGTTGGAAGATGACAACGAGCGGAGACATGGAGGAAGGACATAGAGGATCCAATGATGAAGTCATGAAGATAAAAGAGATTTATACACATGAAGATTTAGCTTGCAGCCATGGGACAGAAGTTATGACACATAACACACTTGATTTTCCATGGGATACATCCCTTGGACCAACACTAATTGATGAGCACTCATCCATGGAAGAAGAGGTAAGGACTAATTTTCTTTGTAACAGCAGTCCCCTACCTTCACAATATCATGACATGGTAGCCAAAGGGATAGAGGTCCGATTTAGATAAAAGAGATTTATACACATGAAGATTTAGCTTGCAGCCATGGGACAGAAGTTATGACACATAACACACTTGATTTTCCATGGGATACATCCCTTGGACCAACACTAATTGATGAGCACTCATCCATGGAAGAAGAGGTAAGGACTAATTTTCTGTGTAACAGCAGTCCCTTACCTTCACAATATCATGACATGGTAGCCAAAGGGATAGAGGTCCGATTCAGATTGGAGGCAAGTGATTTTCAGTTAGAGCCACTTTTTGGATCTGCACTTGCAAGAGGACATGAAACCAAGGAAGAGGACGCGATTGAGGAGCTAGAGGATGGCATGATAAGATTTGACAGTAGGTTTGATTTTCTGATTCATGACAGCAGTCCTATTCCTTCATTCATAACAGCCACTTCATACGAACAGAATGAGGTAGAAGAATCTTCCAAGCTTGGCACTTGTGATTTGGGTGTGGAGCATAAGGAAGGTATTGAAGTTTCAAGCCACAAGAAATCTGAATTGGTTCATCATACCTTGGAGGAGGTCAAAACAACTCGACTTCATACAGCAGGTTACATTCATGGCTAAAATCAAAGATGGAAGACGGCTACCCACTTTCCTTTTGAGGACAACTATGTATGTCTCGTCAACAAAAGATGAAATTTGCACCAGGTTTAATGGGTACTGCTCCCTTCCTAAAGAAATTCAAGATGGCCTCACATTTACTATATTTTTGGGAATACCAGAAGAAGAAGAAGATGATTACGTGATAGATGAATCTTTGGCCATGCATGCAACTACCATGGATGAGGTGGTGCATGAAGAAAAAGACAAAAAAACTTTGGATCCTAGTTTTAATTCAACTAGTGATTATTCTAATGACTTGATGATTCCGATGGAGCAGATGATTGTGTTGAGTACACTCATGTATTCTTAGATGAAGGGTTCAAAACTAAAGTGGTTGATGAAGAGAAAACCATACATCATGATAGTGGTATGCAAGAGCTTCATAATGATAATCACAACACTCAAGAAGTAGTTATCAGCCATGATAACAGTTCTGATTTTTATGACAGCAGCCTTAATGTCGAGCCTACTCATGAGATAGCAGTCATTCCATGCGAGGATAATGGATGTTTGGAGTTCCCTAACATCGACATTCAAGATTTGGGTGTTAAAAATGAATATTGTGAGGAGGATTCATGCCACCACAAGTCTGATTTTTCAAATCAGACCATAGAAAACAAATTAGAAAATTTATTAGTTGGCAAAGAATCCTAGGTTCATTCTTTGGATGGACGTGTAGTTACTATGGAAGAAGTGTGCAATGTTAATGTTCAAACAACAACTTCTGCAGTGTCTTGTGAGCCATCCTTTCAGGCACACAGCAGCAGTACCATTGATGATATTGTGAGTGAAGCTGATAGCACACATGATGCTGCTACTCATATAGTGAGCAATGATGATTCAGCCTCATACCATAGTGCAGATTACAAATTGGAAGATTTGTGTGGAGATGATTCGTCACAGGGGTATCTATAATGTTCCATTTTTGGCACATTGATTATTATGTGCATTTTGCTTGTTCGTAGTCTTGTGAAGGCTATCCGACATGTTGGAAGAACTCCAATGTTCTTGGAGTGGCCACAGATCAGTTTTATAGAGCAATTGGTTATGGCTTTGAGCTCAGATGGTGTTCAGGATTGTAGTGATACTTTTTGATGTTTGATCGGGTTCTCAGTTTGCTCTCCAAGATTCTTGGAGAGGCCATCTATTTTTAGAAAGTCACTCGGAAGGCATCATTCATCTTCCCAAACATCATGGAGTATGTTGGTATGCTTAATTTTGCAGTTTGATGATATTTGAGATTTTTCGTAAAATTAGTTGATTTAATGAGCTAAACAATTAATTATTGCACTTAAGTTAAAAAGGTTGGAAAATGTTCATTTAACACTTAAGTGTTATAGCTCGTTGGAAAGGGGATAAAAAACTTTAAATCATGGATGCATTATTTTGAGACCTTGTGAATTAAATATTTCCTTTATTTTTATAAAAAGGGTCTTTAGAACTAAAAAGAGCTTTTAATTAAAAAGGTGACTTTAAGTTGTGCACACATAATGAATTATTTCTTATATTTTTGAGAATTATGAAGGGATAAAGGAAATATTATTTTATTTCCCTCAAAAAGTTATAAAAGGAGGAGACGGGCTCATTGTTTGAACATGCTTGGATTTGTATTGTTACTCTGTTGGATTGAACCTGTGTGTTCTTCCATATTCTCTTGAGGACGAAAACCCTCTTGTGGAATGCTCTTGAGGACGAAAACCCTCTTGAGGTTGGGTGTGGTTTCACTACAGGAATCACCATTGTGCTGGAGACAGAGATTGGTGCAAGCTCATACAGAGTTTGCCAGGGAGCTTTTATGGAGCTGATTAGAGTTGAGAGTATTGATAAGTTTTGGATAGGAGATCAATAGTTTGCTATTTGTAATCCTTTGTAGATGTTTGTGATAGTAGTTTGATCATGTTTTGCTGAAACTTTATGCTCTTTCTTGCTGGTCCGTACCTCTGATGGGCCGTACCTATAGTTTGGAGAAATTGAAAAATAAAAAAAATGGAATTGAGTTTGGATTTCAATCCTTTTGCAATGTTTTTGTATGGTCTAGACGACCCCATCCATGATAGATTTGTGTGTTTTAATGTAGCATATGATTTATGGTAATCTGCCGTACATTCCCAAGCCATACCTTTGCTGATGGGAATCGATGCTTGTCAAAAAAGAATTATGGAGTCTTTGAAAACTGTTTTGATTGCATAATATTTGCCTTCCCTAGACGGCCCTTTTGAAAGTTATTTGAGGTTTTTTGATGCAGAAATGAATTTTTTATGAGTACTGTACCTGTACTAGGCCGTACGGCCCTGCTTGAGACAAGTTGTGGATTGTGATCAGATCTCCATCTAGTTCAGTTTGTGTTGTGCTTAGAACTATTTGAGGGGTAGTTTAATACAGTTTGGGTCAGTTATTTGTGGGCCATGATTGTGTACGAATGTTTGAGTTTAAGAGTTTCATCCAGGGCTGCCGTACAACAAAGAGTTAGCAATAAAGTATTAAAAATCAGACTTCAACTAGTTATCAGAATATGCATTCTTCATCAGCTAATTTGATGATTCATTTGCCAATCATTATGCAAGGTATGTTCTTTGTCAATGAACTTCAGGGGATTTATTCATCAAAGCTCTAACTCTTGTGCTCTTGATCTTGATTGAATTGAGTATATTTGTTCTTCATTGCAATTCAATTCACATTAAATACCCCTGGATGGTTTACCGCTAGTGTGGAGAATGAATCTTTCTTTTATTTTCTCACCCACTGGAAAAGTGGAGTATTCCCACTGAATAAGCGGATGGCATTGTAATTTCCCTTGTTTCTTTACCCATTGAAAGTGGTGAATCCCCACATTATGTGGATGCTTGCCACAACGGATGAATCATAGTTCATAGTTTGCATAGTTATTCATTGTAGCCAATCACCGTATGCTCTCACCTTGCCCATTCTGGGATCTGGGTGATCAAAAAGTGTGAGGCATTTAGTTGGTTATGCATTTGAGCTAACATTGTCATATCATTGTATGTAATTTTGAAAAAAATTTGGGGTAGCATCTTACAGTGGTATTAAAGCTGGTATGTTCTTGCCAGCCTGTTGGGGAATCTATCTTATTGCAGATCTTCAGCTGAGTAACAGAAATATCAGCCTTGCTTGTGAGTAATCAGCATTTGCATGTATGTTCAGTGTGTGGCAGTTGAAAGAGGTTGTTCAGTGATTGTTCGAATATGGCCTCTCTTACGAGAAGTGAGATAGATGTTCTGTTTGATTTTCTTAGGCAAAGTCAGGATGAATTAGAAAGAGCAATTCAAGAAAAGTTGGATCGAAGGAGGTATGAACTAGAGGCCTTAAAAATGATTGATGAATATCAAGGTCTATCTGATGACTTTAAGCATGATATTTCATGGGATGCTTTCTTGGAAATAATCGAGGGGGATCCTAACAACAAGGGCCTTGTAGATTACATCTGAAGGACAAGGAATGAAGATGAGAAGATTAGAATATCTTCATGGAAGCCTAAGCTATCTACTTTGATGGCACAGACCAATTACAATGCCAAGACATCATCTTCCAGCCGACAGAACCAAAACTCTCTCATTTCAAGAATGGAAGAGGATTCTGAGACAAATTGGCAAGAATGGTTGTCTTTGGGTCCTGAATTTCATGCTGATATGTCTTTAGCTGAATATTGCTCCATAAAGAACTTGGCTAAACCTCGGAAAAACTGAGTCCACAATAAAGAATTGCTAGAGACCCCTAAACTAAGTCAAGAATGGATGATAAAAATGACATCAAGGAGGTTAGAATTAAGATCACCCAAGTCGAAGATCACAAACTACTCCAAGTCACCACCTTCTAATCAACAGAAGAAGAATTATCCCATTTCAAAGAAGGATGAGAGCAACAAGAATGAACTTAGGAGAAGAAATCTTTGCTTCCTATGCAAAGATTCTTGGGAGCCCAACCACCAATGCAAGAATAAAGATGATGCACCAGCAACCTTTCCCACATGTTCTTTCCCTTTGATTGAGGTGGAATCCAACAAAGGAGGAGATGAAGACTTGTTAGCTGAGAGATATGAGTTTGCGTCTTTGTATGATGAAGAGAAGGTCACAAAACAAGAAGCATGCATTGAGGACCTAGTTGATTTGAAAAAGTCGACAACAGAAAATTGTGAAGTTGGGCCTTGCTTTGATGAAGATAGTGAGCCAGAAGTGTTGGACTTTGCAAGTCCTTCATTTGATGAAGACCTTGAAGATGTCACTACATTTGAGGAGTTGAAGGTGATTGATAGATTACTAGAAGGTGACTTTGCAAGCGAGCCTGAGAACATTGAAGCAAAGTGTCTTGTTGAGGACATGGATAACAATGAAATCTCAAAAGTTGAAGAAGTTGATGCTGCTGCAATTTTCTAGACAACAACTAATGAGGAGTATCTTCACTATGATTGTGAAGTAAATTTAGATTATGAGGGGGAAATTTCCATGCCAAGTGAAGAACTAATGGATTCCTCAAAGATCCAGGATCAAGAGTATGATGATGAAGATTTTAAATCAGCAATTTGTGATGAATTTGATGCTGCCATAACATTTGATCTTAGTGACGAAGAAGAAGATACTTTTTCCTTGCAAATTGAAGAACCAAGTGTCCTTTCAAAAGAGATAGTTGGTGAACATGTTGATGTGAAGTTTGTTGAAAAATTTGGATCAGCCTCCATTGTTGATGCAACATTTGATCAGTTGTTGGTCACTGAAGTTAAGGTTGTTCAATTTTTAACACATTTGGATTGCATACATAAGTTTGTTGAGGATCACATTTGGAGAGCACAAGTTGAAAGAAGACAAATGGGCACGGAAAGAGGATCTTCACTTGAAGATTGGTGTGTTGTCAGAAAGGCTTTAGAAATGGTGAAATCAGATTATGTGAACCTTCTTTCTGATAGAGATCATATTCTTAAGTTTGCTGGTTGGATCTATGATGCTTTGAAGGAAAGAGAGGCTGAAGTTGATAAGCTTACAACTAAGCTTCAATCGACTATAAATTCTTTAGAAAGTACTCAAATGGCTCTCTTAGAAGTTGAAAATCAGCTTGATAATGTCCATCAATTAAGGAAGCAAGATGGAGTTGCTAGAACAGATGAAATCAAGTTAATAACTGAAGAGCCTGAATTGTTCCAACAGGATTTTGACTTGGGACAGCCTCTTAAGTATACAGATACAAAGTTGGAGTAAATTAATGAATTGTTTGGACAAAGAAGTGGGAACAACTTCCAATCATTTGATCATTTCCCTTTTATGATGGAAGTTGAGTTAGCTCAAGACAATCCACTTCTCATGTTGAATGATGAGAACCAATTTGATGTTAGTAACATGGATGAGGTTAGTAACAGGATATGGGATCCTGGTACAAAGCGTTCATGGAATGTTACTGTGCACAAAAAATTTCTTCAACTGAAAGTTTTCATCAGTTGTTGAAGATGGGCATAAGGTTTAGGTATGCAATGGATTAGGTTCAATGATGGCTTACTTTCACAATGGAGTTTATTTGCAGGGTTCTGTTGATGAGGTTTTTGTGACTACAACAACATTAGAATAAAACACAGAGTATCCTATCCTCTCTTGAATCAAGCTTCTCAGACACTGAACTACGTGATCGAATGAGACTGCTCCAAGGTTCCTTTTATGTCAGGTCTTGACATGCATAGGGATAGACTCAGTAGAATGATGTGATTTGCTGGTAATCACAAAGGGGACTTACGTAAGATTGCTCTTTCAGGGTCATGGAATTCATTTCTGGGATTCAAACTAGGATTTGTGGGTGAATGGAATTCTTTCATAGGTGGACAGCTGAAATTTTAAAGTTCCATTCTTACAGAGGCAGATGATTTGGCGATGAAGCTCTGGAAAACTAATCCTAATGAAGATCTAAAAGAAAGTGGAAAAGATAAAATAAAGGTTTAGGGGTTTAACTAATTGATGGAAGAAGACTGCTGCTGGAGATAGAAACTGGAACCAGTCCTCTGCTTCGTCATGAGACAACAGCTAGGCAGGGGCGGTGCTATCTTCTAAGGGGGAATAAGGATTTTCAGACTGCTTCAGTAAGAGACATGGATTTGGTCATACGGAACAGTCGAAGTTAGGTTCGGATTAAGTTCAGACTAACCATGCACAATGATTTGCAAGCCACAGATCACCAATGGTATGAACAAACAGATTCAATCATTCAACAGTAATAATCTCCATCTTTCTAACTAATAAAAATATAAAAATACAAAAAAGAACTTCAATATCTTTCAGATTTGCTCCAAGAAATCAATAAGACCATGCCAAAAATCCAAAGGGATATATGAACACCATTCTTCAATGCATATATAATTACTTCAGAAGTTTATATCACAACAATCCAACTGATTTTGGAGTTCCAGCTCATAAGAAACTATGCAGAAATGAAAACTAGCTACTAAGGAGCTCTAGGAGCTTTATAATGATAAATATCAGAAAAGGAGAGAGTTACAATGAGGCATCTCTCAGCCTTTATATAGGCCCTCAAAAATATCTTAGGGCAAAAGGAAATCAGATTTCCTTGAAACATGTGCCTTGGGTTACAAATCCTAGAAAAAGCAGATGGGGTCGTTAGAATATCCATGCAGGGGACTGCCACCTGTCTAGGTCATCAGAATGTGTAAGGAAACTTCCAGCTGTCCTGGTCGCCACCTGTCTAGGACTCCTGGATAGGACTGTCCTGTCTGTGCGGAACTTCCTCCTGTTCTTTTGTCTCTGCTTCCAGGAACCTGGTCAGGACGACTTCCAACTCCTCCATAGGGATACTGGGCAGGTTCTCGATCCGGAACTCCATGACGGATGCGGTGGTGGCGCAAGCGACAAGGACATTTTCCCAATCCGCCCTCAGCTCTTGGATACTATTAATGAGGATCAGAAACGAGGATGCGTCCTCCAGATGGGATTCCTCAGTGGGATAAGTAGCTTTGAAGTATATGCTCCACATCTTGCCTTTCAATTCTTCCAAGTCAGTGATCCCGTCTGGTGCTACATCCAGATCAAACCAGGTCTCCAATGATACAAGGATTTTGTCCTGGATTTCCTTCAACATGGCGTGGGCCCGGGAAGTGTCACCTTCAATCTTCTCCAAGTTATCCCTCTTCATGAGCAAGGCGGAATACCAGCTGAGGAAGTCATATACTGAACCTGCCTGTATTACCTTGTTCTTGATCAGGTCCGGTTGCGGAGTGTTCATTAGTGCCTTTAGTCTAGGGATAGTTTCCTCCCGGACAACTGTGAACTGCTGACATGTATCCAGAATTGCATGAATCCTATCCAGAAGTGTTGTAACTCTGCCATTCACTTGGACGAGGTCTTCTATGAATCTATGTGCTCTATCCAATACCTTCTCTATCTAGCCCTTTGTTGTGTGGCCGACTGTCCTCAGAACTTCAACCTCAGCTAAGGAATCCTTAGTTATGCTCAGAGGTTGGGATGTTACTCCTTGGGCGGACTGTAATGGGCCCATGAGTTGCTGGATGTGCTGCCACAACTGCTCATTCTCCTGTTTCAACTGGTCCTTTTCTTCTTCCTTCCTTAACCTCTCTCGGATGATGGCGACGGAATCCTCCAGTTCTGCCATTTCTTGATCCTTCGTAGTTGGGCCAAGGTTGACCTTCAAGATGTCAAAGTCATCAGGACTGATACCTTCCTTTGCCTCGGTTATCCTAGGAATTGCCACTTCTACTTGGCGGGATCCTGACTCATCTCTGGTAATCTTGGAAAACTTCTTCACCTTCTTTGGAACTGTAGACTTCCCTATCCTGGCAAGAAAATCACCAAGTGCGGTGGAAGGATTATTCTTCTTGATTGTCTTCTTCCGCAACCTGTCCTGTAACCAATTGGGCTTCGTAGATGGAATGGCTTCTTCCTGTGCTTCCTGAGGTCCTTGACCAACCTGTGGCGTGGAGGTCGGTACTTCTCCATAATTGAACTCCTCATTGAGGAATTCCAAATTAGGATGACGGAGCATGTCTTCAAGCTGGGCTTCCCCTGGATTCCGAGGTAGAGGGTTAGGCTGATTTCCCACCATGAGGCTGGGAGTCCATTCCCTGGTGGAATCCATGGACTCATCATCTCCCTGATCATCCAGTTCATTTGGGACCACTTCTTCTTGCATGGGTTCCTTGCCTTTAACTGTTTGTGCATCTCCAAAAAGATCCACCTCTCGAATGGAAGAAGTGCTGGCAGAGTGAGGTCTGGATGCATTCCGCTCCTCCTGGTTGGGTCTGCTGATAAATTTCTTCCGAGCCTTTACCCTCTTTGTTGGTGGATCTTCCACATCCTGGTTCCCTCCTTCGTGTCTTCCCGCCTCTTGTGCTTTCACAGGAGTGTTTTCAGCCATATCTTCTTTGGAAGACTGAGAATCCAAGTCTCCCATCAGGTCGTAAGTTGGACGGATACCCATCTTGTGCATTTTCTCCATCTGCTGACTTATCCATTTTTGTGTCACTGTTAGCACGGGTGCCATTAGGTCATCCAAGTGGGTGACCTCTGGATCAGACCAAACTATGGGTGGAAGAGGCTTATCCTTTTCCTGCTCGAAGAATGGCTGGACTAGCTTACCATCCTCCTTGACCTGGTTAGGGACTAGAAAGATCCCAGTGGCTCTGATCATGTCAACTAAAAGTCGGGAACACATCCTCCTTCACACCTCGAAGTCATCCTCGGCATTTGCTCAATGGTCCTCCAGGTGTATCTTGTGTCTATGTTTCCTTCCGCATGCTATCCTGGTGGTGTTGAACGGGTCAAAGTTCTCCCGTAAGGAATGAGTTACCAAGTTGTAGAATTGTAGCTCCTCCTCGGACTTTTCGGCTGCTAGGAGAGATGGGCATGACTCGACTTCATCTTCTGTCTGGATTGGATAAGTCACCCCAGCCTTCTTCTTCTTCTTCTGGACTTTGTCATACGCCGAGAGTTGCCTT
This sequence comes from Cunninghamia lanceolata, assembly GCA_027924645.1. Taxonomy (NCBI): domain Eukaryota; kingdom Viridiplantae; phylum Streptophyta; class Pinopsida; order Cupressales; family Cupressaceae; genus Cunninghamia; species Cunninghamia lanceolata. Next base: position 11,991,229 of record BSBN01000389.1, read on the forward strand.
GTTAACTCCAACAAGACCCTTTTGTCCGACGGATACCTTGGTAGTCTGTATGGATAGTCGGAGAATCCCTGCACCCTGATGTATGTGAACTTCGGGAACTGGATGAACCATGAGCCATACGTCCTGATTAACTTCTTGGCCTCGGGTGATAGTCTCTGGTGAATGCCTCCTTGGAGGGTCCTGGTGATATGCATGGCGAATACATCATTGAATCTCCGGAAATGGTTTATGTTCTGAAGATGAAGCTGAGGATAGCAATTGTAGACCATGACTTGTCCTTCTTGATTGCTGATACGACCTTTCCATGACAGTCCTCGATATTTGTTGTTCCTAGCCAGCATGTAGATCACATAGGAACTCATGTAAAAGGTCTTCGATTCCTCCAGGTTTTGGAATTGTGCATCAATGCTGTCGCTAAGGAGTCAAGCCCAATCAATCATCTTTGTTCCAGCGAGTACCTCCTCGATGTAGTAGAACATCCATGGCTCAAAGGTAGAGGATTGCTGACTTCCCATAATCCTGTTTAGCATGACGACGAGGTCTCCATGCTCCTGCTTGAAATCGGACTTGAGGAGTGTCCTTTGCAACTTGGAACGGTGAGTCCTTTTCTTCTGCATCCATGTCCTGTTAATGACTCCAAAACAGGTTGCCAGATTGGCTTGGGTCATTTCGGCTGAATCCTCTTGCTCATGAACTCGACGGGATTATAGACAGGGATATTGAAAGCCTCCACAATCTTCTCTTTGGTGAAATAGGCCACAACTGTGTTGTTACGATCGACGACCATCCTTCGCTCCGGATCATAGTGCATGAAACATTCCACGATCAGCTCGGGACAAGGAATGGCAGGTGGGAAGCATGCAGCGGTGGCAACTCCGTTCCGGACGATCTTGGCTGCGAGCAGGGATGGAGGATGTCCAGCCGTTCCATACATTCGATTCCCAATTTCTTCCATGACTGAAGGATAGATGTTGGTGTCTCCGATGTTTGCCCATTTCGACTTGATTTTGGACTGCGGGATCATTCCTTTGAAGGCGGCCTTCACCTGGGTTTGTCTTGAGGAACCCGCCTTGGCACTTGCCATTTACCTATGAAATCAAGAAGAGAAAAGCAAAGTATGAGTTTTCCAAAGGGGCAAGGATAGAGGTAAGACAGGAGCTTTTATTCCCACACGTGGGAAGTTGGTGTGACATTTTATGCATGTGGGACTAAAAATTAAGATTTTTCAAGTACACATGGAAGACAAAAAAAATAACAATTTTTCTAAGTAAAAGGAATTTTTTCCATGTAGTGACATACCTCTCCTTGCACGAGGAACTTTTGACCTATGGAATTTCTGATTTTTTATAGATTTCTTGACCTACTAATGGATTTTCTGATTTTTCTGCAGAAATTTCTGATTTTAATGGATGCTCCATCAAGAAATCTGCCTTAGGAATATTCAGAAATGGAGTTTTAGTGAAGAACTTACCTTGGAATGGAGGAGTTTTGTCTTGAAGAAGGAATTTCTGCTCTTGAAGGATGAACTTCTGCTCTTGGAAGGTTCAAAAATCTGCCCTAAACCTTCAGAAATTTCTGCCCTAATGAAGAATTTGTCCTTTGGAAATGATAAAATTTGCAATTTTCTTGGATGAAGTTGTTTTTCCCTTGGTGAAATCTGCCCTTGGACTAAATTTCTGCTCCTAAAAGGAATATTTCTGATTTGGATTTGATTTGGAATGCTTTTAGAAATGCCTTGAGTGCCTCATATATATAGGCAACTTTACCTTCTTGACTTGGCCGACCTAGGTTAGGGAAAAGAAATTTCTTAACCGCCAAACTTTACCCTTAGCCGACTTGGCTTTTGTCCTTTTCTGCTTTCTCGGTGGTCGGGGATTTGTGAATGTCGGGGAATTTGGCATGTCGGGGAATTTGGAATGTCGGGGAATTCCTGAGGTCTAGGATTTTGCGACGTCGGGGATTTACTGATGTTTTGGATTTTTCTTCCCTAGCATAACTTTTGAACTTTTGCTAAAATCCAGCTAAGTCCTGGAACATTCTCCTATGGAATCTTACTCAAATGGAAGGTTGTAACTTTGCATTTTGAACAGGAATCATTTCATGTGTATTTTAGAGTGGACTGGACTTCTTGGAGCGTAATTTCTTGAAGGTACTGGAATCCTTCAGTCTAGGTCGCAGAATCCACCCGGAACAGGATTGTGTGACCAGGTGAAGAAAACTTCCCAGGTGTAGATTCCTGTTGGTCCTGGATTTTGGGCCATAGCACAAATTCATGTTCAGTTTCCAAGATATTTGCTAAGGGTTTCATCACTCTATTTTGGCAGGGATAGATCTTATGCTGGGATTAGAGACTCCATCATTTTTAAAACCAGAAGTACCCTCCATCTTGTTTAGGGATTCTGAACTTCGAGGTATAACAGGCGAGGAATTCTTCCATGCAAGAGCCGGCAAACTGGGTTCCAGAGTTTCACCCTGCAGGTCTCCCATTCCAGACTGGATCAGGAATGTTCAAGGGCGCAAAATCCAGAAGGTCAAGGATTTTGCGCCCAGGACAAAATTTGTCCTGGAGCGCAGAATCCAGAAGGTTAAGGAATTTGCGCTCAGGACAAAATTTGTCCTGGAGTGCAGAATCCTACAGGTGCTGGAATTTGCGCCTTTTGACTTTGGAGTTCAGTTTCAGGGAATTTAAGTCAAGGATTTGCATTTTCCTGAGTTTCGAAGTGGGATTCTGGTTTTGTAGTAGGTTCATTCTCCTAGCTACTCCATGGAGGTTTAGATGTTGATACAGGATCAGAAAACGGAGTTCATTTCTTCCATCCTCGTTCCTTCCATCCTTCGTTTGTTCCATCCTCGCGGAATCTGTTACTTCCAAGGCGGGATGCGAAGTTTGTTCGTTCCATCCTTCGTTTCTTCCATCCTCCGAGAGTCTCTTTTTCGATGGCGAGATACGAAGTTCATTTGTTCCATCTTTCGTTTCTTCCATCCTCCGAGAATCTGATGGCATGGCACAAAGTTCATTTGTTCCATCCTTCGTTCCTTCCATCCTCCGGGAATCTGATGGCGCGGCACAAAATTCGTTTGTTCCATCCTTCGTTCCTTCCATCCTCCGAGAATCTGATGGCGAGACTCGAGGTTCATTTCTTCCATCCTCGTTTGTTCTACCCTCCGGGAATCTGATGGCGAGACCCGAGGTTCGTTTCTTCCATCCTCCAGGAATCTGCTATCTCCATGACTGAAGGATGGACGTTTATTTGTTCCATCCTGACTGTGAATTCTAGGAGTTAGGTATCCACAAAAGGGTCAGAGGAAAAAATCCAAGCCAGGAGTGACTGGACAGAGCAGGAGGGAGAAACTAGACATCCCAGTCCTTGGGCGCAAAATCCAGTAGGTACTGGATTTTGCACCCAGGACAAAAAATTGTCCTGGGCGCATAATCCAGTACCTACTGGATTATGCGCTCAGGACAAAAAGTTGTCTTGGGCACATATTCTTGAAGGTCTTGGAATGTGTGACCACGGAAAATTGTCCTGGGCGCATAATCCAGTACCTACTGGATTATGCGCTCAGGACAAAAAGTTGTCTTGGGCGCATATTCTTGAAGGTCCTGGAATGTGCGACCACGGAATTTCTCAGGAGTACTTTCCACTTTCCTCTGGTGTCTGGAATTCTTTGCCCTGAAACTTCATCAGTTCCTGTAGCAGGATTTCATTATGGTGGAATGTCTTCCGAGAGTTTGTTTTCGATGGCAAGACACGAAGTTCGCCTATTCCATCCTCCGAGGAATTTCTCATCTTCACGGTGAAATACCAAGTTTTCAAGCCAGACTGCAAATTCCAGGATCCAATCATCCTCGGGGGAGTCAGGGAAGGTTTTTTAGTCAAATGCATTGACCGGACAGGACTGGAAGCAGAACTGGACAGTCTCAGTCCTGGGGAGCAAAATCCAGTAGGTATTGGTTTTTGCGACCAGGACAAAAAGTTGTCCTGGGCACATAATCCAGTACCAGCTGGATTATGCGACCAGGGATAAGTCTCCTGTCGCAATTCCAGCCCACCAGAGGGATTTTCATTAAATGCTGATTCTCCTAAAATTGCCCTAAGTCTTCGATTTGCGAGTCTTCCGAGCTATGAAATGAGGTTGAGTGCCTGATCGGAATTAGAAGGACGTCTTCCAGATTGATCTTCTGGGCTGGAGCTGTCAGGCCGGGACTAAGTTCCATGACTGAAGGATGATCATGCCAAGGAGTGGCAGTCTCTGTTGAACTCCGCAATCTTGGTTGGAAAAAGAATCTAGATAAACTTTGAAATGGGATTCCAGGCAGGAATCCCCTGAACGAGACTCTGGGATAGGTACTTCCGGACAGGACTCTGGTTTGAATCCCCGGGCTGGATTCCTGGACTGGAGTCTAGGAATGATTTTCTAAGCCATACATGGGGTCTTGGACCAAGACTGGGATTGGGTTTCATGTCGGGAATGGAGTGGGTTTATTACCTAGATGTGAAAAGACAAAACCCCTCCCTAAGGATGGAAAAACAAAACTCTCGCCTAAGGATAGTCTGGAACGGTCAATTAGGGTTCGAGGCCTATGCAGGAGGAAACCTATGTGCTTTACTTCTCTTTCTTCCCGGTGGGCCAGTCTAAGCTCCTGACATTATCTGAACTGCGAGATCATCGCCGGATCAGAGTATGGGATTAGCCCCAAGGATCCAGGCAAGTCCAAAAAAGGGGGGACCCAATTTAGTAATTGGGGTTGATGTTGTAAAGTGGTCACAACAGGTTCCATGGAGGGTAGTGGTGTTGGTAAGATTGTTTTATGGATGATTTTGGAGTCAAATTTTTTCATGAAGTTGTTGTCCTTATTCATATCAGCCATCATAAGTTGTCAATTGCATACACTTTTATGGATTGGAGAGAAATTTTGGTCATGACCTTGACATATTTTGATTGTAGATGGCCTAAATTTCTGGTTGTTCTGAAAAGATTTCAGTTTTGTTGTTGCTATCACATTTTTAGATCTCTAAAATCTGATTTTCATGATATTATTTCAGACTGATGCAGCCATGAGATTGATCTTTTTGTTTCTTTTAGCTCTTTGTGGGAAGATGACAGAAGTAATTAGCTGAAAGGAACAAGTGTTACAGTTATTAATACTCTTTTGGAGAGTGAGAGCTAGCTGATTCATGACTATTCAGAGTTATTTTCAGCTTGTGTTCAAGCTGATTTATGTTCTTCCTTGGAGAAGCATTTCAGATTTTGGTTCCAAGCAGTAGTAGTTTCATGTTGGATAATTGTATTGATGATTGCTAACTCTTTCATTTTTGGAGTTAATGATGTTTGGGATCCAAATAGTTGTGATTGAAAGAATGTTTCAGAGGATTATAGAGAGTGTCAGCTATGCAGTTCATAGATATATCAGAGTGGTGCAGCAAAAGTGGTGTGAAGCATTCTTCAGATTGATTTGGGATCTAGGTATATTATTGATAATCATGTTGGTATCTTTGTTGGATAGCATGAATTGCTTGAGGACAAGCAATCTTGAGCGGGGAGGACTGTAATGTTCCATTTTTGACACATTGATTATTATGTGCATTTTGCTTGTTCGTAGTCTTGTGAAGGCTATCTGGCATGTTGGAAGAACTCCAATGTTCTTGGAGTGGCCACAGATCAGTTTTACAGAGCAATTGGTTATGGCTTTGATGGTGTTCAAGATTGCAGTGATGCTTTCTGATGTTTGATCTGGTTCTCGGTTTGCTCTCCAAGATTCTTGGAGAGGCCGTCTATTTTTAGAAAGTCACCCGGAAGGCATCATTCATCTTCCCAAACATCATGGAGTATGTTGGTATGCTTAATTTTGCAGTTTGATGATATTTGAGATTTTTCGTAAAATCAGTTGATTTAATGAGCTAAACAATTAATTATTGCACTTAAGTTAAAAAGGTTGGGAAATGTTCATTTAACACTTAAGTGTTATAGCTCGTTGGAAAGGGGATGAAAAGCTTTAAATCATGGATGCATTATTTTGGGACTTTGTGAATTAAATATTTTCTTTATTTTTATAAAAGGGGTCTTTGGAGCTAAAAGGAGCTTTTAATTAAAAATGTGACTTTAAGTTGTGCACACATAATGAATTATTTCTTATTTTTTTGAGGAGAAACATGAAGGGATAAAGGAAATAATATTTTATTTCCCTCAAAAAGTTATAAAAGGAGGAGACGGGCTCATTGTTTGAACATGCTTGGATTTGTATTGTTACTCTGTTGGATTGAACCTGCGTGTTCTTCTATATTCTCTTGAGGACGAAAACCCTCTTGAGGTTGGGTGTGGTTTCACTACAAGAATCACCATTGTGCTGGAGACAGAGATTGGTGCAAGCTCATACAGAGTTTGCTAGGGAGCTTTCATGGAGCTGATTAGAGTTGAAGAGTATTGATAAGTTTTGGATAGATCAATAGTTTGCTATTTGTAATCCTTTGTAGATGTTTGTGATAGTAGATTGATCATGTTTTGCTGAAACTTTATGCTCTTTCTTGCTGGTTCGTACCTCTGATGGGCCGTACCTGTAGTTTGGAGAAATAAAAAAAAAAATGGAGTTGAGTTTGGATTTCAATCCTTTTGCAATGTTTTTGTATGGTCTAGGTGACCCCATCCATGATAGATTTGTGTGTTTTAATGCAGCATATGATTTATGGTAGTCTGCCGTACATTCCTAGGCCGTACCTTTGCTGATGGGAATCGATGCTTGTAAAAAATGATTTATGGAGTCTTTGAAAACTGTTTTGATTGCATAATATTTGCCTTCCCTAGACGGCCCTTTTGGAAGTTATTTGAGGGTTTTTGATGCAGAAATGAATTTTTTATGAGTGCCGTACTTGTACCAGGCCATACGGCCCTGCCTGAGACAAGTTGTGGATTGTGATCAAATCTCCATCTAGTTCAGTTTGTGTTGTGCTCAGAATTGTTTGAGGGGCAATTTAATACAGTTTGGGTCAGTTATTTGTGGGCTATGATTGTGTATGAATGTTTGAGTTTAAGAGTTTCATCCAGGGCTGCCATACAACAGAGACAGTTAGCAATAAAGTATTAAAAATCAGACTTCAACTAGTTATTAGAATATGCATTCTTCATCAGCTAATTTGATGATTCATTTGCCAATCATTATGCAGGGTATGTTCTTCATCAATGAACTTCAAGGGATTCATTCATCAAAGCTCTAACTCTTGTGCTCTTGATCTTGATTGAATTCAGTATATTTGTTCTTCATTGTAATTCAATTCACACTAAGTACCCCTGGATGGTTTACCACTAGCGTGGAGAATGAATCTTTCTTTTATTTTCTCACCCACTGGAAAAGTGGAGTATTCCCACTGAATAAGTGGATGGCATTGTAATTTCCCTTGTTTCTTTACCTATTGAAAGTGGTGAATCCCCACATTATGTGTATGCCCGCCGCAACGGATGAATCATAGTTCATAGTTTGCATAGTTATTCATTGTAGCCAATCACCATATGCTCTCACCTTGCCCATTCTGGGATCTGGGTGATCATAAAGTGTGAGGCATTTAGTTGGTTATGCATTTGAGCTAACACTGTCATATCATTGTATGTAATTTTGAAAAAAATTTGAGGTAGCATCTTACAGTATTATCATTTTGCTGGGCAATTGAAGGTTAATGATAATATGATTGCTACAGCTTTGGAACATTTTGATGTTGCTTGACAGATGTTGGCAACCTATGGTTGGAGTACTCCTGAGACAGATGAGCACGATGGTAGTGGACTTTCCCTTACAGAGTTTTATACACTTACAGAAGTGATTGGGATAATGAAGAATATTTATTTACTGTTACTATCCAATCGAGATTACCTTCTCAAGTGGGATGGAATCTGTTTTGGTGCATTCAAGGGAAAGGAGGAGATTGATGAGCTCACCTATGAGCTTGAGATTGCCATGGACTCTTTGAAAAGCACTCAAGAGGCCCTTCAAGAGGCACATTTGTGGATAGATGGGCTTACCGTGGAGTTGAGCTTAGCACAGACTTCATCACCGGCAAATACAGTTTGAATGCCTATGACAATTACTGGTGATGAGCAAACAACCACAGATAGTGGTGAGGGGCACATTGAGGATGTGGCTACATCCATTACTCTTACTGGTGCAGTTGACCTAAATGGGATGAGTACTTTGGTTGAGAGCAACAGAGAACCACATGTTGCATCAGGTTCTCCTGAAGTTAGTTCCATGGCAGGTGATGGAGGGTAGATTATTGGTAGCTTTTGTGATGCAGTGATGGACTCTCCAGAGAGTTGTGTGACAATTCACGTTACTACTCCATCTTCTTCATAGGAGATATGCAGAGCATCATCTAGTTGGGAGGTTGGTTCTCAATTCGATTTGTTTCCCTCTCCTGGAAGCAAATCAGTCATTCCATCCCATGCAGCTGATTTTGATCAACAACTTGTTGAGCCACAGAGCTAGAGAGATCAGTTAAGGATTTCAGGAGAGAAGGTCGATTCAACCTTTTCTCGTTTTGATTGCACTCATAAGTATGTTGAGTACCTTCTTTGGATAGCAGAGTTTGAGGAGAGATGGTATGGGATCTCGGCCGGTACTCGCATTCGTGATTTGCAGTTCATTAGGAGTGCTTTGGAGGAGATAAAACTAGAATATATCCAATTGTTTCAAGATAGAGAGTATGCTATTGGGTTCGTGGAGAGACTTGGCAGATCATTTACCCAATTAGTTGTTCGAGATCAGAGACGTGAGCCACCTTCTGATTCCAGTGATGAGAGTGATGAGGAGTGTGTTCCCCATAATTATGACGGTCAGCCATTGACAGAGGTAGGAGCATTTTATCTTGACTACATAGTGAGTAGTGCTCATCACTTCTCCTTTAGTCCACACGTTGACGACTTGATTAGGCATAGGTGTGGATTGGCTCAAAGTTTATACCATACATTATGGGATGGGAATTTACCATCTTCAGAAGATGAAACTAGAGGCTGCAAGTAGCCGACTCAGTTGTTAGCGGAAGATTACTTGCAGGGTCAGCATTCAGTTTCCCATCATGCTGACATGTATCCTACAGAGTTTGCTACTTCTATGTTATAGAGACTACCTGTGGATGCATGGCTTCAGAGAGATTATGGTATCAGTAGACATGATGGCTTAGTTGGATATTACATCGATGAGAGTTTAGTAGAGAATAGAGGGAGATTTGGTGTAGCAGATGCTTTCAGATATTCTTATCTCCACATGACAGATGGATGTGAGTTTCGTTTGCTTTGGGATCTTGGTGGTAACAGAGTTGGCACTGCAGTTTGGTTGGGTCCCGTTGGTTTGCTTCACCATTTTCAGCATGGTGAAGTTGAGATCAGATTGGTTTGGGATCCAGGTATTGACATGGATGTTTCATTGGTACTTAGTGATCGTGGAGAGTTGCTTTAGGCGATATGGTTATATGGTATGTATATCAGAGTGGAGCAGCAGATTGGCATACGATTGCTTGAGGGCAAGCAATCCTGGGAAGGGAGGACTGTAATGTCCCCTTTTTTGTGAGCATTAGAATTCGAAGGGTTAGTGTAATGTCCCCTTTTTCCTAGTGGGTTAGTCTATACTCAGTTCATGTAGACTAACCAAAGTGGTTAGGGAACTCTTGGAGTTCATTTGATCGGTTTCTGACATTCTGGCTGGGACTTGCTATTTTTAGTAAGTCGCGAAGTTGGCTATTTTGGGAAATTCTGTATTGGAGATGGAGCGTTTCTCCAAGACCTTTCCAACGGTCTATAACTCATAGGATTCTGTGACCATTTGGACTTTAATATTAAAGTCTGTAAATTATACTTTATTATTATATTTGGACTTAATTTATTAATGTCGGTGACTTTGGAGAAATAAGGAAAAAATGCAAAAATAAGTCACTAAGGGACTCGGGTGCCCCTTTGAGGAATAAAGAGCAAATTTAAAAATAACATTTCCCTCTCATATGGGTCGACCCATTTGTGGAGTTATAAAAAGGCAAAGAGTGGGAAAAGTTATTCATTCTTGATATTACATTTTATGCTTCTATTTGCTCTGCAAATGAGGGTTTGGGGGATTTCTTCCAGCCAGGGCTTTTGGTGACAGAAACCACCATTGGTAGCAATCTTTCGTAGGTGTGAAAGATCACCCAAGGGGATTTTGGAGCAGCCATACTCATTGGTTGTATTTGAGCTTCATTTTGATACCACCATTGACGGATATAGAGATAACAAGATATATCTTATTGCAGTTTTGTTGCAGCTAAGGAAGAGTATTAGTGACGGATTGCATTGTAGATTTGAGAAGGGTTGGGACTGCCATTTCTTCATTGCTGGCCGTACTTCATTTTGTTGGCCGTACCTCTTCATGTGTAGGCCGTACCACTTCATATGTTGGCCGTACTTCTTGGAGCAGCCATTTAGAGTTTATTGGGGTTGTTCTTCCTTGCTTAGTGGTCGTTTTTGACCTAAAGGTCTATGTTGATAGTTGTAGATTGTTTCTTTGTATTTGCTGATACTTTCAATGCAAAACTCCATTGTCATGTTGCTGGTCTGTAAACAGCAGAAATATGAAGATGCTTATTTTGACATGGGTATGTGATGGTTATTCATTTTATGCCATTCTATGAACTGGGTCTTTATTATTTAGTTCATATCTGTTATAGTTTTTCTGGGTTTTCAGTTGTATGCTATATTCCTTGTATTCTGACATACACTTCAAGAAAACAGAAACCCCCTTCTGCATCTTCTATCTAGTTCTGAAAGATCACAGAAAAAACTAAAAAATAATAACATTAAAAGATAAATCAAAAGAACAACAGGTGCAGGTTATTACAGTGGTATCAAAGCTGGTGCATCTTGCTAGCCTGTGTTAATCAGTTTATATGAGTGACGAAAGAAGAGTCTACACTAGACCCACTCCACATTGGCATCCACCAGAGGTTCCAGAAGGTGAAATAGTTTCAAGTATATTGGGTATGTACAGGAACTCTTCCAGCGGGAGTGTTAGCATAACAAGTAGTATGGGGGACAGAGGAGATGACCATCCTGAGAGTCCTAGTTGCAAAGCAGAGAGGAAGTTCGATATTATGTCCCTGCTCCTTCGGAAGTTTAGCCAAGGGATTCCAGTAGTTCACACCAATACCACACCCGGAGGTGAGATTAGTGGCTCCAATGAGGGTCACCACAGACATGCAGGATAGGGCAGTGGATATGCAGGACAAGGTGGTGGACATGTGGGACAGGGTAGTGGACACGCGGGTTAGAGTGGTATTAATAACACCAGGGTTACCCCAGGATCGGTTACTAGACCCTTACAACCGACCTTTCCGCATAGAGAGGAGGCAGTGGTTCAACAGGAACTAGAGTTTCAGCTTCCCATGACGGATGATGTTCAGATACAACATGCAGAGTACATGACATTGGCTCCTAACATCAGAGAGATGTTAACATTTGACTAGTAAATGAATCAGAAGAGACGGGATTTATGATGGGTTGAGGAGATCACAGAGCTAACAGAGCTAACTGGGACTACCAACATGCATTGAGCAAAGTCCCTATGGACCGGTTTGACGGAAGTGGCAAGATTTTAGCCAGAGCTTGGGTGCAGAAGTTGGATAACTACCTGACACTTAAGCTGATGCCAGAGGATGAGGCACTTAACTTCCACTATTCATTTAGATGGGTTAGCACATGAGTGGTGGTACCATGGGTTGGTCACCTTGGGCCACAACCTTATCACCACTTACAATGAGTTCACTAACAGACTCATCGAGAGGTTCGATACTAAGGACCCAGAGTTGCAGTTCAGAGAGCTGGTGCAGTTGAAGCAGTATGGGTCACTTGAGGGATATATTTCAGATTTCTAGAGAATCAGTGTGATGGTTCTTAGCATATCTGAGAGGAGACTTGTAGTCCTGTTCATGGAAAGACTAATGGAACCACTTAAGGGTTGGGTTAAGGCATTTGACCCCCCTTCACTTCAGGAGACTATTAAGAAGGCACAAAGTATGGAGTTTGTTGTGCCTAGGAAACAATTTGTCTCCAAACCCTTTCCTCCATGAAGAGACAAGATGCCGGTTCAGCAGCGAGACACCTTCCCTTAGAGGAAACCAGGGCCACGGTTAGATGATGATGCATTGAATGAATACAAGAGGAAGAGACTATGCTTCAAATGCAAAGAACCATGGGATCCTAACCACAGGTGCCCAATGAAGGGGCAAGCAAAACAGTTGGAATATTATTCTTCTGAGGAAACAACTTCAGAACAATCAGGGCAGCAGAGTGATAGGGAGGACAGTGATGTAGAGAAAATAGTGTAGGTTGTACAGGATGTGCATGATGAGGACATTTCGACAGCACATATCTCTGCTATTCAAAAAGAGGGTTACTTTAGAATACGAGGAGTATTGGAGGGACAGAGAGTGACCACTTTGCTAGATACAGGTGCCACCCACAACTTCATTGATGAGGGGCTTGTGGCACGAAGGGGACTCAAAACAGAACAGTTCGAGGGATTCAAAGTCAGAGTTGCAGACGGGTTTGTCATTACATGCAAACGAAGGATCCCTAATTTAACCATCAGGTTAAATAACTATGAGTTCCAAGCCGAATACTATGTGGTCAGTATGGGTGACATGGATGTAGTCCTAGGAATGAAGTGGCTACACATGATAGGTGAATTTTTCCTCAACTTGAGGACCATGGAGATGAAGTTCGAAGTAGATGGTCAGAAACATATTTTGAGGGGAATGTCCAATGGGGGTTTAAGAGCAGTGTCCATTCGGAGGATGGAGAGGATACTGTGGCATGACCAGGTGCAGTGGGCAGCTGAGATTCTTGTGATGCTAGAGGCACCAAAACAACAAAAACAAGATTATCCAGTGGAGATTCAATCAGTACTAACTAAGCACTCCAAAGTGTTTAGTGATATACCTCCAGGTAGACCTCCAGACAGGGGTTTTGAGCATGTTATAGAGATGGAGCAAGGGGCCAAACTAGTTATCACCGTTCCCTACAGACATCTTAAGAGATACAAGGATGAGATTGAGAAGGCTATTCAGGAGCTTCTCAAGATGGGTCACATCAGGCCTAGTAAGAGTCCTTTTGCTTCTTCTGTTGTTCTGGTCAATAAGAAAGAGGCACACTCAGGATGTGTATTGATTACAGGGAACTGAACAAAAAGACTATTAAGAACAGGTACCCCATCCCCAGGATTGATGAGCTTATTGACGAGCTGCATGGTGCATGTTTCTTCTCCAAGATAGACTTGAGATCAGGGTACCATCAAATTCAGGTACGTGAGGAGGATGTGGAGAAGACAGCGTTTAGGTGTCACTATGGGCACTTTGAGTTTCTGGTTATGCCTTTCAGCTTAACCAATGCACCTGCCACTTTCCAGTCTTGTATGAATAAGGTCTTTAGAGAACAGTGGCAGAAGTTTGTACTCATATTTTTCGATGACATACTCATATTTAGTAGGACTTGGGAGGATCATTTGAGACATCTGGATATTGTGTTGGGTATACTTGAGCAGGAGTCCCTATATGCAAAAATGTCTAAATGCGAGTTTGGCATGACGGAGTTGCTGTATTTGGGACACATCATCAGTGCAGAGGGTGTCCGTGTGGATCCAGAGAAGATCCGAGCTATAGTTGACTGGCCACCACCCAAGAATCTCTCTCAGCTCAAGGGGTTCTTTGGCCTTTGTGGATTCTACTACAGGTTCGTAAAGGGATTTTCTCAGAAAGCAACCCCACTCACAGATTTGACACGGAAGGGAGCTTTTGTTTGGTTAGATGGTGCTCAACAGTGTTTTGACAAGTTTAAGGAGGTGATGAGCACTTGTCCAATTTTGGCCATTCTTGATTTTTCGAAGCCGTTTGAGCTTCAGTGTGATGCCTCCGGGGAAGGCATAGGTGCGGTGTTGATGCAGGACAAACACCCTATTGCTTTTGAAAGCCGAAAGTTGAGGGGCCCTGAGAGGAGCTATAGTATCTACGATAAGGAGATGTTATCCATCATGCATGCATTGGCTAAATTCAGGCAGTATCTGGTTGGAGGGAAATTCATTGTTAAATCTGATCACAATAGCTTGAAACATTTCCTTAGTCAGAAGGACCTAAATGACCGGCAGCAAAAGTGGGTCAACAAGCTGCAGGCATATGACTTCGACATTGTTTTTGTCAAAGGGAAGAAGAATATAGTTGCTGACGCTTTATCCAGGAGACCACACTTGTGTGCCTTAGGAGAGATTGCAGAGGACTGGAGAGATATGATCACTACAGAATATGCAAAGGATAAGTGGGCCTCTGAGATTATGGATGGCACTAACCATGATGATAGGTACACTATTGTAAATGACTTGATCATTTACAAGGGGAGGATATTTTTGGTGCCAGCTTTTGCTATGAAGCAGAAGATCTTGAGAGCTTTCCATGACTTGCCTATGGTTGGGCATCCAGGATTCTACAAGACCTAAAGGCAGGTTAGAGAGAGGTTTACTTGGAAGGGCCTCAAGTTAGAAGTACAGAAGTATGTGAGGGAGTGTCCAGTATGCCAATAAAACAAACATGAGTACTCCTACCCAGGAGGATTATTGCAGCCCTTACCCATTCCCGAGAGGAAGTGGGATTGTATATTGATGGACTTCATTACTGGGTTGCCGAAAGCCCAAGGCAGGGACTGCATCTTTGTGGTGGTTGACAAAGTTTGCCCATTTCTTTGCCATTTCAGCCACTTATATAGCAGCTCAAGTTGCTGATTTATTCTTTAGAGAGGTGTTCTGACTTCACGGATTGCCTAGGAGTATTGTGAGCGACAGGGACAGCAGGTTCCTTAGCAATATTTGGCAGGAGCTTTTTAGGTTGACAGGGACTGAGCTCACCCCCAGCACGAGTTACCACCCCTAGACTGATGGACAAACGGAGATAGTTAATAAGTGGGTGGAGGGATACCTCAGGAATTACATAGCCGGGCAGCAGAGGCGTGGGTCAAGTGGCTTCATTTGGGAGAGTATTGTTATAATACCACTTACCACATGTCTATCCAAATGACACCATTTACGACACTTTATGGGTACGAGGCTCCCAATTTCTTGGATTTATTGTTTGGAGATAGCAGAGTACCAAAGGCTAAAGACCTCTTGCAGGAGAGTCAGGACATCGTGAGGTCTTTGAAAGAGAACATTCAGAAGGCGCAGAATCAGCAGAAGCAGTATGTAGACCAACATAGGGTTGAGCGTTCTTTTGAGGTGGGTGATATGGTGTACCTTATGCTGCAGCCATACAGACAAGCTACTCTTAAGAGGAGTGGTGTTGAGAAGTTGAAGCCACAGTATTATGGTCTATTCAGGATCTCCAAGACGGTTGGAGAGGTGGCTTATGACTTAGAATTGCCAGCAGAGAGTAGAGTTCATAATGTCGTCCATGTGTCACGCCTCAAAAAGGCACTAGGGCACAATGTGATACCTTCTGCAGAGTTGCTTCCTCTTGATGAAGAGGAGTTGGTTTTGATCCCTGAGGCCATCATTGACACCAGGGAACGTACATTGAGGAAGAGAGTCATCAGGGAATATTAGGTGAAGTGGAAGAACCTGCCGGTAGAGGATGCTACATGGGAGAGTGAGCAAATCTTGTTGCATCCAGATCTGAGATTGCTTGAGGCAAGCAATCTTGGGGAGGGCGGACTGTAATGTCCCCTTTTTCCTAGTGGGTTAGTCTATACTCAGTTCCCATAGACTAACCAAAGTGGTTAGGGAACTCTGGGAGTTCGTTTGGTCGGTTTCTAACATTTTGGCTGAGACTTACTATTTTTAGTAAGTCGCGAAGTTGGCTATTTTGAGAAATTCTTTATTGGAGATGGAGTGTTTCGCCAAGACCTTTCCAACGGTCTATAACTCATAGGATTCTGTGACCGTTTGGGCTTTCATATTAAAGTCCACAAATTATACTTTATTATTATATTTGGACTTTAATTTATTAATGTCGGTGACTTTGGAGAAATAAGGAAAAAATGCAAAAATAAGTCACTAAGGGACTTGGGTGCCCCTTTGAGGAATAAAGAGCAAATTTAAAAATAACATTTCCCTCTCATATGGGTCGACCCACTTGTGGAGTTATAAAAAGGCAAAAAGTGGGAAAAGTTATTCATTCTTGATATTACATTTTATGCTTCTATTTTCTCTACAAATGAAGGTTTGGGGGATTTCTTCCAGCCAGTGCTTTTGGTTACAGAAACTACCATTGGTAGCAATCTTCCACAGGTGTGAAAGATCACCCAAGGGGATTTTGGAGCAGCCATACTCAGTGGCTGTATTTGAGCTTCATTTTGACCACCATTGACGGAGATGGAGATAACAAGATATATCTTATTGCAGTTTTGTTGCAGCTAAGGAAGAGTATTAGTGACGGATTGTATTGCAGATTTGAGAAGGGTTGGGACTGCCATTTCTTCATTGTTGGCCGTACTTCATTTTGCTGGTCGTACCTCTTCATGTGTAGGCCGTACCACTTCATATGCTGGCTGTACTTCTTGGAGCAGCCGGTTGGAGTTTATTGGGGCTGTTCTTCCTTGCTTAGTGGTCGTTTTTGACCTAAGGGTCTATACTGATAGTTGTAGATTGTTTCTTTGCATTTACTGATACTTTCAATGCAAAACTCCATTGTCATGTTGCTGGTCTGTCAACAGCAGAAATATGAAGATGCTTATTTTGACATGGGTATGTGATGGTTATTCATTTTATGCCATTCTATGAACTAGGTCTTTATTATTTAGTTCATATCTGTTATAGTTTTTTTGGGTTTTTAGTTGTATGTTATATTCCTTGTATTCTGACATACACACTTCAAGAAAACATAAACCCCTTCTACATCTTCTATCTAGTTCTGAAAGATCACAGAAAAAACTAAAAAATAATAACATTAAAAGATAAATCAAAAGAACAACAGGTGGAGATTATTATAGTTAGCCTATCATTTGACCCTTGTAGGCTAGTGTGGTGGATTAGAGGGTCCAGTTTGGGCGTTATGGAGCTCTTCAGGTGGTAGTTGTTAGTGTTTTCTCTCCAGATCCTTCATATGTTCTGAGGCATTGATAATCAAAGCTTTCTGGTTCCATTTTGAGGGATTTACTATTTATAGTAAGTCAGTGGATGTTAGAGAGGGACCCTTACTATTTTTGGTAAGGCAGATGGGTGCACAGTGGATACAATGGTTAACTCCCAGGTTTAGACAGAATTGAGAAATAATGATTATTTGTGGAGTTATGTTATTTTAATTAGTAATAAAGTGATTACTTTATTAATAATTATTTATAAAGTGCAATTATAAAGTTTTAAGTTCACTTTATGTCCAAATGGGCCATGACCCTCAAAAAGGTCACTTAAAGTACATTAAATATTATTATTATTTGAGCGCCCATTTATTAAAGCATTTATTAAAGTGAAAGGCAAACATGAAATACATTTTTAAATGATTAAATGCCTCATGGGAAATCGTGCCATCTTAGAGAAGGTATAAAAGTATGTGAAAAAGCAAATGGAGGATTCATTCTTGATATGTTATTTTGAAAAAAACTTTTCCTTGAAAGCTTGAGAGCTTTGGCTTACAGGTTCAGTAAACCCTAGGGCAAAAACCCTAGAGGTTTTGGCTATTTGGATGAAAACCCATATCAGCCCACTTGGTGAATTCATCTCAGGATTCATAGTTGCATTAAATTGTTTAGTATTTGTGTTGATATTGCTGGTTCATCATTGTGGCAGCCATTGGAATGGTTTGATATTTCTGAATTCTACATATGATGGCGGCTAGGGTTAATGGGTATTGAAGATTATTGCATATTCTTTCATGGCAGCCCATTAGCAACATTTTGGTATCATGTTTGTGGATTTTTTACAAAATTTGTGGAGATATCAATTTTGGTGCCTAGGGTTTTGATGAAAATTTGAGTTTTTGATCATTCCTTGGTTCCAAAATAATTTATAATAATTTTCCAAAGTGGGGCGATCAGCTTTGGGAGGATTTTGGAGGGTTTGAAGTGGATTGCAGATTTTATTGAAGCCTAAATTAATTTATTTGATTATTTCTTCATTTAGGCAGATGGGTTTTGAAGGAGAAAATTATATGATATGAGCTAATTACACCTAGGGTTTCTTCTTCATTGGGTATCAATATGATAAATTTGGCGCACATTGGCAAGGGTTTCAAGCTGGTTCAGTCATGTTAGGTCTCAAAAATGCAGGTTGCTAATCCTAAGAGGATGCCAGGCTCTATGCTTAGATTGGCAACGATTTTGAACTAACTTCACAAAATCGACTTTTTGGGTTTGATGATTTCCTACACTTTAGGTCCTGCTATACCTAGGTGGGTAAACCTTGGAAATTAAAGCAGATTGAATGCAACTATTTTGACTAAGTAAATGGATCTAGCCACAGTGGCAAATGGTGTAGGATAGATGAAAGCTTGCTAACTAATTCTAATATCTGATGAATGGTTGGTATAGGCAATATCAAAGTGAATTTTATGATTGTGCAAATAAAAGGATTTTAATGGTAAATTGAAATAAGACCAATGCCTTGTTGGGTAAACAGAGTCAAATAAAGGACTAAGATTGGTGGCTTATAGTGGGTAATAATTCTAATTGTTTGGCACAATTTTAGTTTATAACTTGTATAAACGTGCAAGGAGATGACTGACAAACTCTTCTTAATAATCCAACCAATATAATCAGATTTCTTGTTATTCACCAGAAGGCAATTTAATCCTTTCTTGAAGGAACCAATTGAATGAAATATGCAAGAATAACAGATAATATTAATTTGGAGACAGAATGGCAATCCTAATTATATGGCTCTTCTTAGTAATCCAAACTAACACTTCTAGGTTATTGTGACTGATCAGAAGGGTTTTAATTCCTTTTATGGAAACCAATTAATCAAATCACACAACTACAACAAATGTGTATTGACAAATTAAATATATACTTGATATATTAATCTTAATAACAAGGAAATACAGAACTGGAGACAACCACACAATTGAGTAACTTTGACAAACAATTGATGCCAGAATAGAACCACAAGATCAGAGAACTCCAATTTACTTCTTCAATAATATACTTGCAACATGGTCTTTTGGAAACATTGTAAACTGTCTGTATTATATTCTACTGCTGATGATTCTTCTTGTTTCCGGACTTGGTTCCCCTTATATATGTTTTGCATTTGTAGGGTTATGACTCTTCATACATCTGGTGCAACCTTTTGTTATTTTAATCTCCTTCAATAACAAAATTTTAATCTTGACCTTCTTACTGTTAAAATGCTTTGGTCGTTGTAGGTGGGATGCCCTTTGCCTTTGTATTGTAGTGTATCCGTATATCTTATGTATTTGCAACATACACTTGAGGAATCACTGGATTTGTGACTCTATACTTTTGTATATCGCATACATTTTCTTCCATATACAAGGGCGGGCCCAACCAGATTTATGAAATGAATTTGAAATCTCCTTCGAATTTGTATCATCTCTTTGTATATCGAATGCATGTGCTTTATATACAATAGCGGACCCTAGCTAAAATTCACAATATTTAATCTGTCATTAAAATCCGGACTTGTATAAACTTGTGTATCCATTGGCGATGGGGCCCACATGGTGTTTCATGCATATACATTTCCTTGGTATCTCATATGCATTTGTCTTTGTATCTTGTATACATACAAGCATTTAAACATACAAAGACTTTTCTATATTGAACTTCTTTTGACATCCGGCTTGTATCTTCGCTTGTACATTGGCTTGTATCTTGAAGACATACATTGTGATTATGCAAATCCGATATGCAAGCGGTGGGACCCACCTTATTCCTCGCTCGTATTCCATGTTACAACACTACTTGTATCCAACCTTCATACACAATGCTCGATACATACAAACTCAATTGTATCTCCTTTCCGGACTTCTTGCTTTTATAAACCATAGTTCATTTATTTTCGACTCCAACTTGTATATACCGTGAAATGCATCCTTCGATATACATTAAGTCCCGATGCATCCCTTTAACCAGATTTAAATCTCTCCTGAGTTCCGCTTTGCATGTGTACCGCAATGTATAACCCGAAACATACATACAAAGCACGAAACATACAACAATTACTCTTTATTTTATAAACATTTCTGTTCCGCGTTATATGTACACCGCAATGTATGTATCGGAAACATACAACAATAAAACCGTACTTCATATCCCTTTTGGTTCCGCGATGTATATTACCGTTGTATATCCCCTTGTATGTTTTATACAAATGCATTTGTACATACATTTGCCAGTTTTGTATTTCGAATGCTTTATGCATTTGTATCTTCTCACTATTTGTATCTTGCATACATACAAATAAATATACAACACCTTCGACCGTTCACCTTTGTATCTGGTATACATGCATTCTGACCAATATGCACTTTGTTTTTAAGGATCTTGATTCCTCTGTTTTCCGCTTCAAATCTTCGCTCTATTGGGTGATCGGTGAGAGTTTTGCCGAAATACTCCATCGGTAAGATCTATACCGTCGGGAGGGTTTTTTGGATTGTTCTCCGATAGTCCTTTCTTATGCCGATCAGAATGACTGGTAACTTTCTCTCCGATGATAGGTCATCGGTGCCACTTTCTCCATCGGTGTTATCTAAAACATTTTCCCCGATCCTTATTCTCATGCCGATAGCCTTTCTAGCTAGTTTCTCATGGATCGGTGTAACAATAATGAAGTCTTGCCGATATTAAGGGATTTGAATCCTCTTATTAGTATGATTTTGGGCATGATTTTTTATGATTTGGTCGGGTATGGATGAGTAAGAATACATGAAAATTTTTGAATTTCCCTGTCCCAACAAGTCACATGCATTTACATATCAGTCTGATATTAGTTTACAATAGCTAATAATGGGTTCGATTGTATGAAGAGAAGATCAAACTTGCACAAGGATAACTTTTGGTGTCTAGCACTCCATCATTGGACTTCATTTTGAAGACAAATTTGGAATAACAAGGTGTTTGGAGGCGAAGTTTGGACCTGCATTAAATATCAGCCCTGTAGCTAATCATTGGACTTTATATCAGTCACATACCAAGGTTCCAAGTGGTCTACATCAACTCTTTTTAGTCATAACTCATTGATGGTGAAATCGGGTATGTTTGATATGTGAATTACCTTTCAAATCTTTAATTTGAATAGGTAATATTAGTCTGATTTCTTTATATCAGACCTTTGTAATTTTGTAATTAGACCTGATTTAGTTGCAATAAAATGGCTCAATTGAAGTACAATAATTATCTTTCATTTGTGCAATGATTCCCTTTCACTTCTATGTCATTTTATATGTTTATGCAATGAAAACAATGTGAACTAAACCCAAGCAAGCAATCTGAATACAAAAAGCAGAACTTGGTATGACAACTATTTGACAAAATTACATGCAAGCAAGAGGTTCAAATCTGGGTCAGTTTTGGCATATTTTAGTTGTGATATTACAGGTCTTTGATCATTCATGGAGCACTTGGGGAGTTTGATTGTGATGAGTCTCATCTTGTTGATGACTCTTTGGTGGACTATGTAGTTGTGCTATTTCAGTGATCTGGGATGCGTGCCATGGAGGCACTTGCATGTGATTGGCATACTTTGGTGATGCAGTTGGCTCATAAGCCTAGGTATGGAGGCATTGCTATGATTTGTGATCTTGAGGCAGTAATGTTTGCATTGCAATTAGACTATGGCATTGGGCATGGAGGTGAGCATGTTTGCATTGGTGTTCCAGCCCTAGTTCGTGAGAATCTACTCCCTACATTGATAAGAGATGGTTGTTCTACTTTATGGAACATGGGTTTCTTGCATAACTTTTGGAAGACAGTGATTGTTCGGGAGTTTGGAGGAGAGTTGCATCATCTCCTCACCATTGGAGAGTGGCATAGGGTTGATACTCTATCATCCTATGACCCTGGCAATGTTATTTGCATCCACATGGGTCTAATTTTCAGTCATGAGGTTGCTGTTCTGTTCTACATCAGCAACCTAGGAGGAGCGGTTATACATTTTCTTGCACCTATGTTGGGTATTCTTCACATCGATGGGAGATCTACAGGAGTTGGATATTAGTTTTTTGTTGTTAGCACTTTAGGATGCTTCCAATTCTTCATGTTTGCCGGATGTGATGGTAGGGTGATTTGGGATCTAGGTGGTGATAGACTTGACACTTGGGGTCTAGATGAGTTGCTTCACAACTCACGGAGCATGGATGATGTTTTTGACAGTGTGGAGCAGCGGAAGCTTGGTGATAGGTGGTTGTGTTTCAGAGTTCACATTCTTCATCACTTGTTGATAGGCATGGTATTCTTCAGGGCTTTGAGTTGGTATAGTGTTTGGTCCGTGATAGACCTAGCACTCTTGGAGGATGGAGCCTTTGGAGACTTGGAGGTGTTGGCACTTGTGGTTGAGAGCATATATTCAGAGTTTGGAGGATGGGGCCAGGTCGAGTTCGAGTGTGTATGGCTTTTACCACTGGAGCTCACTTCGCATCACATTCTTCATGAGAGTTGCAGCCACAGGTTGAGGTTGTGTGTGATCATAGAGCATTTGGGTGGATGGAGATACATGTCACTTGACACTATCTCACAGGTTGCATGTTTGCTATTGCTTGAGAACAAGCAATGTCGGGAAGGGAGGATTGACATGTCCCCATTTTCGGCATGATCACCTAATAGGAGTTGAGTTAGTGTATCCTCATTCCCGTAGGCTATTTCGTGATTTGAGGGAATGCAGTGGTTGAGCTATGGAAATTTGGAAAGTTGTTTTATGAGGCTCAACTAATTTTCCTTGACTTGGCTAAGATAGAAGATGGATTAATGTATTTTTACATTGATTATCAAAAGGCCAAAAATAATTAAATATTTATTTTTGAAATGGGACAACCCATTTGGAGGAATAAATTGGCAAAGGAAAATAAAATAATATTATTATAATATTGTTAATTTGGAGTGCTCAAAAAAAGAGAATTAAATAATAATATTTATTATTATTATTGGAGCGCTCAAGTGTGGGAAAAAGCAAAAATAAAATAATATTATATTTTAAATTTGGGCGGCCACTTGGGAGAAAAGAAAATAAATAAAATAATGTTTCCTTGGCTGACGTGAAGGAAAGTAATTCAAATCTTTAATTTGAATTTCAAAATTAGGCGCCTAGACTTGGTTGGCCTACCTCGTAGGAAAAAGAAAACTCAAGTATAAAAAGGTCATTGGAGTTTCATTTCATCATCCAGAATTTTGGCAACTTTGGCATTTTGTTTTGCAAGTTTATTGCAGGTCTTTCCAAGGACGAAAACCCTTGTAGAAGGAGGTGGAATTGGACAAAAATGCAATTGCATCACGGAGGTGGATTCATACGGAGTTCACACTTGCACTTCATTGAAGAATTTGGAGATTGTTTGAGCATTCAAGATACATCTTTCATTGCAGATTTGAATATCATTGTTGAAGATCTTTTGCATCATCTAGGAGCGCCACATATTGAAGACATTGAATATCCATTGCATTGCATGTTGAGTGCCGATTTGAGGGAGGACATCTTCATGCCTTGAGTGTTGCTTGTTGAAGGAGATATTGATCATTCATGCACTGATTTTGTGAGTGTTTCAAGTGGGGTTACAGATCTGATATAAACCCTAAGTAGCCGCTGCCTTGTTCTTGCTTTTGTGGACCACATTTCACATCATACATCATCTCTAAGGAGGGCAATCAGCATAGGAGAGATCAGTGAATTGTTGGCAGCCTTAAACCCTAGCCGCAACCCATTTTGGTGGTAGTTTTCATTGCTTGTAGAGCGACTTCATGTTGGAGGGTTTTTCTAAGTTTGGAGGGCAGATTTGATCATCCTTGGACTGTTTTGCATCAGCTTGTTATCACCATAGTTTGCAGATCTGTTTGTGGAGGAGTTCACCCATTTTTTAAGAGCATTTGGTCATCAAGTTGGTATGCAATACATCTGATTTTGTAGCAGCAATATTGTGGATAGATCTTGGCCATGTTAGGGCCTTGAATTTGTTGTAATTAAACATTTGATAAGTCTGATTTCATAACAGCAGTAGACTGATTTGTTTTGCTCAACAAAATTGCTATCTCCCTAGTGTGGATCTTGTGTATTTCATTGTGTAATTCAACTAGGGTTTAATTGTACATTTTGGCATGTTGTTTATGATGCATTTGGCATGATAATTTGGATGATATAAGTGTATGTTTAGATCTAAAACAAAAAAATCAGAATTCAGATCTAGGGTTTCAAGTTTGAAATTTGAAAATTCAGAAATTTTGGTCAAAACCCCATTTGGGACATTTCACCTTAGCTTGGAAGTAGCTCTTTCGACAAAGAAATCCGGAATACTAACCACAGCCGATTGATAATCACCATACAAGCCTTAAGAAGCATCCATGTCACACATCCCAACCGAGTCACATGACACAATTTTCTTGATTGGAGCCTTCTCTCGCGACTCCTATAGAGCCCCATCCATGCCTAACAACACCCCGCCATTATGTGGATTACTAATGCCACCATAAGCTATAGCAAGCTCTCTACTAACCTTGGATGAGAGGCAGCCATTAGCTGCGACGTTTGAGTCCAGCAAGGGAGACATCACCTTCGCAATCACCATTCTGGAGGTCTCAAATCCTCTTGACTAACCAAAGGGTAGCAGGAAACCCTTGCACGGACCCTTGCACGGAGTAGTAGTCTTGCCACCAAAAACCTTTGAAACTTGTGACAAGGGTACACCAGACCTAGTAGCAACAAAGGAGAGAAAACGACCAACACTAGACTCTGTTGTAGAAGAGGAATCCAGGCCATTACAAAAGTGAGATTTCTTGGGATTAATGGCCGAGCCACTGCTCCAACACGTCTCTTGCCATAAATCCAGAAGGTGGATGTCATCATCTTCGTCCTATGCCTCACCCCATTCATTGTCGTTGACTAGATCTCCATTGATGCCATCCTCGTTGTTGTCTCCTCCTTTGTCTGGGTCACTGCTGTCATTTGCCAGTTCAAAATGTCCGCTCAAACCTCCGCTCTTCTCTACCATTTGTTTTCTATTTGTGGTGGAATTGGTGCCACACATTGTTAAGCCTATAACATTAACTACAATAGAATTCTACTTTTCTATCGTTTAGATTATTCAAATCCATTTGCTTTCATGCAATCCAACTCACTCATGTCTTTATATAGGTGTTGGGATATTCTCCTCGTCTATTGAAAGGCTTTACAAGTAGAATGGGAAGAAGAAAAGCCAAATTGTTCGCTTCAAAAAAAAAAAATTTCCTAGTGTTGGGACTATATGCACAGAAATGGACACATGAAAATGTCATATGGTTAGATGATCTGGTATTTTATTACTATGGATGAGGCAAAAGATGGTGAAATAGTAGTCTTAGTGGACATATGACTAAATTGTTTCTTTGATTTTGGTCTTTGTTTGATAATAATAAACAGATGATAGGTGGTTGAGGTGTTGGTTAAATGGGACATGGAATTCTAGGGATTCTTTGAATGGTTATATCTGCTAGTTAGTTTCTAAGATGTCAAGCTATTTAAGGAGGAGAGTAAGGGGAATATGCATAACCTCTTCCTATAACTCTCCTGTAAGGTCTGGTCAGACATATGTAAACGATAAATTCTAATTTGAGTTTGTTATTTGTCTTTATACAAATTTTTTGCTTGTTTGTTGTTATTTGAATTTTGAATGTGTTTGTTTCTAATTTTTTTTTTTTTTAATTTCTGTTGTTTTTGAAGGTCTGTATTTTAAATTAAAGAAGTAAATTAATTTAATTCAAATATTTTAATTAACCTAAATGAATTTGCAATTTGTTTTACATTTTATGTTTTGTGAAATAAATAAATGAGTGAACTAATTAACTAATGATAAATAATTACTAACTACATTTAAAATATTTGAATTGCTCTCTTTAATTTAATATAATCAATTAATTAAATATTATCAAATTAAATAAAGTCTTTCTGTAAATAAAAACTTTTGCTTTTTTGGATTTTACATAAAGTAGTAAGAAAATAGTAAAAGCATAAAATTCGTTCTTTCTTCATTTTAATCTTTCCAAGAAAAACACAATAAGTAGAGGAGCTTCAATCAATCATTTGCTGGCATCCACAGACATACCTTCTTTTTAAAGAAATAAATTGTTCTTTTGAATATAACTAACAAAAGATTTTTGATCAAATATGAGGATTCCTTGGTTTTCTACAATCACTGCCTCATGCTTGGCCGTGCTTCTCATGGGTGTAGGGCTACCAACGTAAACAACACACAAAAAAGGAACGGATTGTTCCTTTAGCAAATGATTTGGCTCCAATTGGTGGTGAGGATGATGGATCTCTTGCTGACAAGACTAATGCGGATAATGTTAGTCTCGGCCTTGTGGAAAGAGGTTTGCAAGAACTTGAAAAGGTGAAGTTGATAGGTAGGGAAAGTGGTAAGAAAATAGTAAAAGCATAAAATTTGTTCTTTCTTCATTTTAATCTTTCCAAGAAAAACACAATAAGTAGAGGAGCTTCAATCAATCATTTTCTGGCATCCACAGACATACCTTCTTTTTAAAGAAATAAATTGTTCTTTTGAATATAACTAACAAAAGATCTTTGATCAAATATGAGGATTCCTTGGTTTTCTGCAATCATTGCCTCGTGCTTGGCCATGCTTCTCATGGGTGTAGGGCTACCAAAGTAAACAACACACAAAAAAGGAACGGATTGTTCCTTTAGCAAATGATTTGGCTCCAATTGGTGGTGAGGATGATGAATCTCTTGCTGACAAGACTAATGTGGATAATGTTAGTCTCAGCCTCGTGGAAAGAGGTTTGCAAGAACTTGAAAAGGTGAAGTTGATAGGTAGGGAAAGCCTCGCTGGGGCATCTTCCCTCTGTTCGTCTGGTAGGTGGCAGTGCTCTAAAGCATCCAACAAGGAAAATAGGAGGGAACCTCTGAGTTTGGAGTAGGCTCCCCTCCTCTCAGACCCACATTCAGCTCCTAACTCTAGAAATCCCGAGATTGAGCATCATGGGTTGATAAAAGCTAAGGACAAGGCTGTTGTTCAATGTTCCCTAATGAAGTTCAGCTTCAAGCCGCCTTAAACGGTGGGTTTGTTTGTTGTTCATGGGCTTTAGCCTGGGTTGGTTCATGGGCTTTAGCCTGGCTTGTGGCTGTTTGGTTGGTTCTTTGCTGTTTGCTTCTTGTCATTTCTTCAAGTCATCTCATTGGCTTGTTTGTTTTGTTGTTGCCTAGAGTTGTACAATGGTGGGGCCCTTTCAAAATCCCTTGTTCCTATTCATAGCTTTGGTCAAAAACATAGTTCCACAGAGTTTCTTGACGGGGGATGGGGGGACGGGGGGCGAGAGGCCTAAATTGGGGGACGGCGGGGGGGCGACGGGGGAGTGGTGCAAATACATATAGTACTTGAAAAATTAGTTATAAAAAGATGTATAAGGAATAAGTATATTGCATTGAACATCAACAAATTAACATTTAAGTTTTTAACAATGAAGTTTCAAGTTTGATTGTTTGAAGTTTGAACCATTGAGCCAATGAACATTGAACATTGAAAATGAAAAATTGAAAATCAAAATATCAAACATTGTTACGTTGTTTGAACCATTGAAACAAAATGAGTTTGAAGTTTTGATTTTTTAACCATTGAAATTTGAACCAATGAACATTGAATATTGAAAATTTGAAAATGAAAATGAAAATATCAAATTGACGAATTCAGAGTTTTCAAATTTTTATTATGATGGTTCATGATTACAATCAAGTATCAACAATGTTCAAAACTTCAAAAACAAAATACTAAATAGTAAATACTAATAGTAATGAGTCAATGGCTAATCATCCCCAAAGTCCTTGCTAAACTCCTCATCACTAGAACTGCTGGACTCCACATGCTCAAGCTCCTCCAAACCAATACCAATCAGCCCTGTAAGTGCAGCATCATCATCAATCTGTGCTGGCTTCTTTGGCTCTACATCCCATCTGGCTACTGGACTCTCCTTGTACATAAGTGTGTTGCGGTCAATGAGATGCAAGGCACTATATACAACCACAAGCTTCTCTTCCCTCCTAGAGGTAAGCTTGTTCCTCTTAATGGAGTGGATTAAGCTATAAGTAGACCAGTTCCTCTTAGCATCAGAAGAACTAGAAACTTGGGACAGCAAACAAATGGCTAGATTGGTAGTCATAGTATTAGGCCCATGCAAAGTCCACCACAAAATAGGGTCCTCCTATGCGAAAGTCTCCCTATCTGATTCGGCCTATGGTGGATATCCCCTAAGAGGCAAATTTTGTCCACTTTCTACGAATGATGCTGCCCTCTGTGGGATCATACATTTTCTGTAATGTCCCCTTTTAGGATATTATTGATTTCTTCACCTTTACACAAGAATAACTACTAGAAAGGGACATTAGCACTATAAAAGATCAATTTGGTAATGAAATCAATACATCATAATCATAATCAATGACAACGAACAAGAATGTAATGTTACCTGTGCGTACATATATTCAAATCCTGTAATCAAAGACATTAACACATATACAAGTATATATATTCTTTCATTATCATTAGGGTTAGCAACATCATGATTATAATCAATAATAATGAACAAGTACATAGATCTAAATGTATTTCCTCATACTTATATTTTAACCAAGTTTAGGCCTCATGATATACTTCGGGAGTGGTGATCATCGTGCCCGGTCGCTAATCTAACCTAATCGTTAACCCTAGTGGAGACGGGAAAAATATTCGTTAGCTATTTCTTAATGACCGTTGTCTTAGACTTTAGTTGTATTTATATTATAATCTAATGTTATGATATATTAGTTTGAGTTCGTTTGGAAATAAAATCGTTGTCTTTAATATCTTAAATGCAATATTTTCATTGTTTTGTCTTATTCATAAAGCTTAGCCTTTATTTGATTCATCAGCGCTGCCTTAAGATAATGAATCGCTGTATTTGTAGCCTTAGTATAAGTTCCTCTTATAATAGTATTTGATTTAGTATTTATTGATATTATTATATAATAATAATATTTATATTTATTAATATATATTTATAATTATAATAATATTTATAATATGGCTTTTAAGGATTTATATAATATTTAATATATTAAATCATTCATATCTTTAATTTGAATGAATAGTACGTAATCAATTAGTATGGGGACATGACATTTTCTGAATGGCCTTCATGAACCATGCCTTCACCTCAGCATCTTGTATAGGTGTAACTCTACCAGGGCTTTTCACATACCACTTTGGGTTCAATGCATAGGCAGCCATGTGCAAGGGAGTATTGAACTTCTCCCATCTGCGATGAATGAGCGGCTGAATATGTTCGGTGTAGAATTGCAATGTGGGGTCTATCGTACAACAACCTTCATTTGATCAAGCATAGTATCAATGCACTCATACACCTCTCCAAGGTTAGGTGCATTAGCATCCCCATATCTAATCACTCTGAAGACTAGAGTAATGATGGAGACAATATATTTGGCATCAACCCAAAAAACATCACTCTTCACCACCTCCTTCACCCTCTGCCCCTGCTCTGTCTTCGACTCAGGCCACCAATCCCATTATGCTGTCATAACCATTAGTTGCAATGCCTCTTGCAACTCAAGTATCCTCTCCAAGAGAATAAAGTATGATGCATACCTAATCTTTACAAGTTTCAAGAATTCCTTCTTGGAGAAGGTCCTGAAGAGTGCATGTGAAGTGTGGTGGTTGCAGATAAACATCTGTGCATCTCTAGCATCACTAACAAGTCCTTTGATCTAGCTGATTTTTCCCCATGTCCTTGATTTTTCCCATGTCCTTCAGTGCATCTGTCACTACATGCACCACATTTTGTGGCTCAACCTCCTCTATAGCATCTTTGAGGATCTAGAATTGAAAATGAGCATCCTTGCAATGCCCTGAACAATCAATAGCCCTAAGGAAATAAGGCCCAGCTATACTTATAACCATGATAGTGATGAGTGGATGATGCCTAATGTCCGTCCACCCATCCATGATGATGCTGCATCCACTTGTAACCCAAGTATCCTTCATTTTCTCCATTAAAACATTAATCTTGGAATAGTTCTTATCCAAGATAGTTGTCCTCAATTTAGTCTCCACTAATGGCACATATGATGGTCTCGCCCTTATTACCTTTGCCATAGCTTCCTTATAATATGGAGAGTGAGCCACATGGAATGGAATGCCATTGACAAGGAAGAATTTACCAATGGCATCATTTGCCTCATCCTTTGCTTGCACATTGAATAATTTTGCCACTAGATTTGAAGCATCACTACTACTCAACTTATGTTTCCCCTTAGGCTCTGCAGCCCTTGAACAAGATGGATTCATTGGCCTTTGCAAAGTAGAAGTAGAACTCTGTCTCTGATGACCCCTCCCCCTTGGTGGCATAGTAATAGATGTAGGTGCTTCATCTTCATTACCACCCCATAATCTACATATTTCAGACCTCAATTTCAGGTTTTTTTCCAGCTTATCACATACATCTACACCTTTGCCTCAGATAAGGAGGTGAGCATTTGTTCTAGTCATGTTGCCAAACCATTCAAGGTCACATAAGTTGAATTTCCATTTCCTAGTGCCCCCAGATGCCCCAGGCTGTTTTGGTACCTTGCATGTAAATTGTTTTAAAGGTTTCTTCGGATCAAAGGGACCCTTAGCATATTGTTGTAGGATTTCTGAAGGGCAAGCATAATTTGGACTCCCAACAGAACTAGTTTGATTGTCATGGCCACCCCTCCTTGCTTTTGAACTAGGATTAGTAGGTGCATAATCAAAATCATTTCTACTTGGGATGAGGTTGACCCTCATCCTCACTCATGCTATGAGAACTCATAATGACACTGCAAGAAATGATATTTTTTTTGTAAGTTTATAATTTAAAAATTAAAATTTAAACCATGCATAATTCAAAATATTAAGACAAGGATTTTCTATTTGTTTTTCTTACTTCAGGTTGCACGAAGCGTAGAAGTAGAGGATACACAAATAGGAATTCTTGTTCTTAACCTTTGTCAAACAAGGATTTCACTTTGTTTTTCTTACTTCAGATCGCACAAAGCGCAGTGTTGGCAATATTGTCATTGATGTCAAAGATATATGAGGGAGATTGTTGGACAATTGTTGTAGATGTCAAAGGAAGGATTTGAAGAAAGTATTTGGTGAAGTTGGTGAAAACACAGAGTTATAGATGTGAAGGAGCCCTACACCTTAGAAGAACAAAGGCTTTGTATTCATGCAGTATGCAACTGTTGAGCAAGACGTGGACAAAGGAAGTTGTCATAGAAATGTTGAAAATGGAAGTATGGACAAAGCACATGAGAATCATTTGACAAAGGTTGGCGCCTAAAGATCTTGACAAAAAGGAAATCAAGCATGAAGAAGGCACGTGAATTGTATGACTTAAAGCTTGGGCAGATAAAAATGTAAGCAAAGTGAAAGCTACAGATAAGGCTGACTTGATTATAAACTAATATGGGCCGACCCATGAAGAGGCATGGAGCAATGAAAGCAACAATTAATTGAGGCTCTTCCATAATAATGGCCGACTCTCCATATATTGGCGATTTAAGGTTAAAACGGATTTAATTAATGTTTAAAGGTAACTGACCACACAAGTTTCAAATAGAAATAAATGTATCATATTTAAATGATACATGGAGCGATCAACATTAGTCAATATGCATCGATTAGTTAATATTTTGATGAGTTGCGATTAATATTTGAGGTGAGAAAGACAAAGTCAAAAGGCAGCAATTTTATGGACAACAACTAATATTAGGAAGGGACCGAATTGTTTGAGACTATGCAAATCTCATATTGAAAGGGAATGCAGTTAAGAAAAGCAGCGACTTAATTTAAGAGATTGTGATTAATATGCAAGGTGAGAGATCACAAAAAGGTATGATCTAAATATACAAAGGGCAGCAATTACATTGGGAAGAAATTAATATTGTTTAGTAAAAGGCAGCGATCTATTTTGAAAGGCAGCGTTTGATATCATAAGAAGAACAGCAATTATCTTTAAGGTAGTTTTTGAAGATAATTACAAGTGATTAGAAGGCAGTGATCAGCATAAAGGGTAGTTAATAAAAGGTGATGTCCTTTCAAAGGGTTATCTCAATTCAAAGAGTTGCCTCTCTTCACAAAGGCAAGAAGATATAAAAGGGAATAAGATTGAGTGGGAGTAGAGATGTGTGTGGAGAACAAATTAAATATCAATAGAACACACACAGATCTGCATAAATAGGAAGAGATATATGCAAATATAAAGAAGAAGACTATGTTGTGTTAAAGAGGGAGAGTTTGAGCAGATATAGAAAAAGAAGGTTATGCAGATATAAAAGAAAAGATAGAGCAAATCTCAATGCAGAAATATATGAGAAGATTATGATATCATTGTAATCAGATTTGAAGGAAATTATTGCCATGTATATGATAAGTTTGTGAAAGAAAAGAGTGAGTCACGTGAAAATTAGAACAGAAGATTATATTTCTTGTGTGGGCATTAAAGTGACAGCATACATCACAAAGAAGGATAAGGTATGAAGCAAAGAGCAGACCAGATTTGAAGATCTCATTCTGTTGGTGCCTGAATTCACTGTTAGTTAATTTAGCAATTTTCATGCAGGCACCATCCCGAAATATCCAAAAGGTTCTAAGTTTTGGCACCCCTTCAGTGTTTTTCAGCATCTGCATCTCATTTCTTGAGGAGGGGTCTTCGTCTTTTCTCCATCGGCATGCGTTCGTTTTTGTGTCTTTGACATTTTGGTTTGAACTTGAACCCTTTTTCTCTAAGTTCAATGGTTCAGCGGTTCGAGGTTCATTTTTCTTCTAACGGGTCGCATTATGCATTTGCCTTGCACAAATATTGCATCGTTGAACCTCCCACTTGAACCTTTTTGTTTTGGTTCAAGGTTCAATGGTTCGAAGCTTTTTTGCCTATGGAGTATTATTTTTGATGTTTGAACCATCGCGTTGAACCCTAGTGTTGAACCCTTTTGGTTCGGGGTTCAACGGTTCGAGGCTTTGTGTTTGTGTTCGGCGAATGTTCTTTTTGAAGTGCTCCGTTCGGCATTGAACTTCTCGGTTGAACCATCGGGTTGAACCAGTTCGTGGTTCAACGGTTCAACAGTTCAGCGCTTTACGTTTCTGGTCTTATCGGAGTGATCGGCCTCATCGGCGAAAGATTTCTTGAGTGCTATGATTGTTTTGGTCTGGCCGATGGATGTCCATCGGCATGTGTTTGGCTGTCGGCGAAGCAAATTTGTGGCCCGCCGATGTAAGGAGTTTGGCCGATGGAGGAACAGTGTGTGGCTGGCGAAGATGTCGTCGGCGTGACCTTTGAGATCGGCAGGAAGCCTTTTGGATGCTCCGATGGTGTGTGTTACACCGACGGAAGGGGAAGAGCCAGGGTCTATCGGCATGGGTTGTATTGTCGGGTGAACGGTGAAATGGTTGGCCGATAGACTAATCTCTGGCCGATGAAGGGAAGTGTTGTGTATGGTCTTCGGCGTGACTTGTGTTGTCGGCAAGGATGGATTGTGGTGGGCCGACAGTGGGAAGTCTCGCCGATGAAGGAGTAGAGTATAATTCGTTGGTGCATTGGTGAGAGTGTGGTCTATCGGCAGAGAGATTTTTTGCTTGGCTGACGGTATTGGTCTGGCCGACAGGGGATTGCGGTGGCTTCATCGGTGTAACTGATGAGATCAGCGAAGGTTTGGATGGTTGGCCCGATGATGCATCTCTGGCCGATGGGGAAGCGAAGGTAGCGGTTGGCGAGACCGTTGAGATTGGAAGGAGAATTCTGGGGTGTGCCGATGGCTTGGGTTTTGGCGATGGGCTTTTGGAGAAGGCTTATGCGTCGAGCGCAGCAAAAGGCGCTCGACACCTATTATGCTCGCGACCATGTTTTTAAGGTATTGAAGGAGTCTCCGTAGCACCAATGTGGGACTATTCTTCCTACACATTTGAAACTTCAGTAAAGCGCGTTTTGGCGGGAATTTCTTTTTTGAAGTGCTGCAACAGTTTTCAAGCGGCCGTGGGTGGTTGAGGCCTTTAATGGCGACGGTGCAGAGGTATGGGCAATGGTACACATGATCATGTCGCCCGATTTTTGAGTGAAGACTCCCAGATGGCGGCGCAGGGCTCGAGGCTTCTCTTGTCTGTTGCTGCAATAACTTCTGAGCGCCATTCTTCCTATGTGATCTGTATCTGGTGGATTTTTGAAAGCCATGTAATTAATTGCTGTGAGGTACACTTTCTGGCCAATATAGGCAGACTGTGTTACCATTTTTGAGGTTGTTGAAAATTGGACATTTTGGCTCTATAATAAGATACAACTGGTTTTGGTTGCTCTGTGCAGCAAAACTTGCGAGTTTATGTATCTCCTGTTGTACGTTTGTGCATGAATCCACTGATTTCATGGTCAATTTTATATGAATAATGCTATGTTTGCATGTGTTATGCTGATTTTGTCTCCAGTTTTGCATGTATCTTTCTTCTGAGTCCAGGCATTCAAGGAATGTCTGAGATTCTAGAAGATAGAATTCCTGTGTTGAATGTTTAATCTTTTAACTTCTGCTCAAGGGGTAGATTAAACTGTTTTCAGATTGAATATTGGGAAGGGTATACTGCAATAGGGATGCCATAAGTATAGACAGCTTAACACTCTGTATTGGGAGATATCTGTAAGGCAGGTATCATATGTATCCCCCTGAAATCCAGTTTTAGTTGTTCATGCTTAGCATTCACAGGTGTATGTCTACCGACTCCAAGCCTTGGATAGGCACCAATCTAGCTCTGTGTTGAGGTTATATACCATGTCCAGCTTTGCATCCAAAAATCAAATCAAACCATTTCATCCTTCCACCTGTTAGTTGTAGGAGTAGGATTAGGATCCCTGCATGCTCTCATACCCAACCAGACATCATGTCCAAGAATGTTGCCAACCTTGTGATTTGTTACACAAATCTTGGTCCATACATGAGAGTATTCTGTCTGTTGCTGTCAAGTTAAATCCTTCTGTCATTGAGCTAGTCAAGGTTATACTTTTATCAAATAGGGACACCCCCCCTGGTGCGGCAGAACCAGAAGTGAAGGGGAGGAGCTCACGCAACCTCTTGTATTCAGTTGGCTAAATCTGCCTGTGCATTAGAAGTGGCAAACCCTAATGCTGATTCAGAAGCAAAAACCAACAAAATGGCGACTCCGCTGGGGATGGTGATTTGAAAATTGTTATTTTTGTCCTCCCTGGTGAAATATCTGTGTGCCCATCCGAGTCACCAACAAAAATGGCGACTCTGCTGGGGAGTCTTTCATGTGAATGATGATGCTCTGCTGGTGGTATGAACTCAGAAAAATATGTGTTGAGCTTTCAGCCGCTGTAAATTTTGTCCTCTCTGGAGAGGTGGCGACTCTGCAAAAGATCTAAATGCACATGAAAAGTTGATGTGTGTTGTGACAAAAATGTGCTGTTCAGACTTCAGCATCTGTATGAGAAAAGGTACCTTGTTCCTTCCCCTTTATATTTGCTGTTTTACTGCATAAGTTAGATGCCAGGGGAAACCTTAGGTCTTAGGCAGACAAAGGATGTCTAAGAGTAAGATTTTTATGAATCCAAGTATGAATTATCCCATACTCAGCGGTGAAATGTTGGATAAAAGAATAGAAGAGATAAGAAATAGGTTGATATTCTTAGAGGCTGAGCAGGCCCAGTTAAAAAACAATAACCCTGTTGTGTTTGCCAGTCAGAAAGCTAAACCTCCTGCCACCCCTTTTGATCCTTTGTATGACCAATTAGATTTGTCATGGGTTGACTATAAAGTAGAAACTATGCCTGCTAGGATATACTGTCAGATGCCCAGATTTAGTGGTCACAGTGTATGTGATGGGAATGCACATATCCAAAATTTTCATGAGTTCATGGGAAAGCATTCATTCAGAGATGAGGATATGTGGATGAGGTTTTTTGTTAGGTCCTTTGATGCAAAAGCAAAAGACTGGTATTTGAGCTTTTCAAAAGGATCCTTTGCCTGTTGGGATGAACTTGCTGACTGTTTCAAGGAAGAATTTGCAAAAGAACCGGCTGATCTTGTTGCAGAATTGATGAGAATCAGAAAACAAGATGAAGAGCCATGTGCTGATTTCAGTCATAGGTTTGCAGTAGCCTTTTCACAGATCCCAGAAGTCTTCAAACCTGATATTTCAGCCTATGTAGGCATATTCTTTGAGGCTTTTAAGGAGGGCTCTAGTGCATTACTGAGGGATTTCAAGGTGACAAGTATGCAGATGGCATACAAGTTCGTAGAAAATATAGAAAAAATCAGAAATGAGCACTTGTTGAAACCCCTATCCACAGGCTTTGGTGTGAAAAATAGTTGTGAAGCTGCAAATGACCAAATAATTAAAGCATCATGTACAGATAAAAATGAAAATGAAAGCATAGAGGTTGAGACTGTTGTATCTAAACATAATGCTAACAATACAGCTCAACTGGATTGTTCACCAGTTGAGGATGCCAATGAAGGAACTAATGAAGACTCCCATTGCAATGATGAGGCAGCTGCCCATGAAAACCACAACGAGGTTGTGGACAGTAATGAGCAACTTTTGGAATGGACCTGTGGAGACAATTGTGAGTATTGTACTCAAGACAGAGAAGGTATAAGCAAACAGAAAAACAGTCCCATGTGTGACCCATTGCCTACCTTTCAAACACATGGAGATCATGAAGAGCAGTCAGAAATTGAAATAAGTGCTAGTGCAGAGCATGATTGTTTTTCATTCGATGGCTGTTTTGCTTATGACACACAGGCTGATACTCCTCCACAGAGTGAATCCATTGGTGATGAAAATGCGTGCTCTGCTGCCCATGAACCAATGGCATACTACGATGAAACTGATGCACCTGGGTCACCCATTTATGACACATGTGATGATGAGGATCTGTCTGAGTATGGTGAGGATCTAGACATTGTTTTTGACTTGGATTCTGTTTCTCATCCTGATGAAAGAGGAAACAACATACATCAGGTAAGTGATTGTAAAGATGTGCCAGATTGTAAAAAGATGCCAGAGCCTGATCTTTTCCAGTTTGGTGCTGCTATTGGTTGTGTGCATGATGTGCACAATTGTGAATTTGAAAGCTTTTCTTTTGAGAGGCCAGCGTATAAAGAGAGCTCTGTTTTTCCTAGTTGTGTGGTGGACTTTGAGTGCTTTCAATTTTCAGTCCAGCTAGGAGATCATTTTGCAATGCATAATGCTGATACAAATGATAACATGTGTTATATTCCATTTGAGTATGCATTGCTTGATACATTCTGCATCCATTTGTTGCCTGATGCTGAGGGTTGTTTGCATAAGGTTGACAGTGACAAAATAAATCAGAAGGTTGAATGTGCAGATGACCAGGTTTGTTTGTGGTCAGATCATGGCAGTACTCTCAGGCTTGACCCAGTGTATGCAGATGAGAACAAGGTGTTTGACAAGGGAAAATATTGGTTTTCCTTTTCTTGGTGGCCTTAGGCCATCAAGTTTGATTGGTGATGCAGATCATGGTAACTTCATGACTCTATGCCCAATGGATAAGGCACTGGTCTACATCCCAGAGATCTGGGGTTCTCGCTGCAGTCTTGCACCTGCACGTCCCCAATCAGAGCCACTATTGGTGCCTGAATTCACTGTTAGTTAATTTAGCAATTTTCATGCAGGCACTATCCTGAAATATCCAAAAGGTTCTAAGTTTTGGCACCCCTTCACTGTTTTTCAGCATCTGCATCTCATTTCTTGAGGAGGGGTCTTCGTCTTTTCTCCATCGGCATGCGTTCGTTTTTGTGTCTTTGACATTTTGGTTTGAACTTGAACCCTTTTTCTCTAAGTTCAATGGTTCAGCGGTTCGAGGTCCATTTTTCTTCTAATGGGTCGCATTATGCGTTTGCCTTGCGCAAATATTGCATCGTTGAACCTCCCGTTTGAACCTTTTTGTTTTGGTTCAAGGTTCAATGGTTCGAAGCTTTTTTGCCTATGGAGTATTATTTTTGATGTTTGAACCATCGCGTTGAACCCTAGTGTTGAACCCTTTTGGTTCGGGGTTCAACGGTTCGAGGCTTTGTGTTTGTGTTCGGCGAATGTTCTTTTTGAAGTGCTCCGTTCGGCATTGAACTTCTCGGTTGAACCATCGAGTTGAACCAGTTCGTGGTTCAACGGTTCAACAGTTCAGCGCTTTACGTTTTTGGTCTTATCGGAGTGATCGGCCTCATCAGCGAAAGATTTCTTGAGTGCTCTGATTGTTTTGGTCTGGCCGATGGATGTCCATCGGTGTGTGTTTGGCTGTCGGCGAAGCAAATTTGTGGCCCGCCGATGTAAGGAGTTTGGCCGATGGAGGAGCAGTGTGTGGCTGACGAAGATGTCGTCGGCGTGACCTTTGAGATTGGCAGGAAGCTTTTTGGATGCTCCGATGGTGTGTGTTACACCGACGGAAGGGGAAGAGCCAGGGTCTATCGGCATGGGTTGTATTGTCGGGTGAACGGTGAAATGGTTGGCCGATAGACTAATCTCTGGCCGATGAAGGGAAGTGTTGTGTATGGTCTTCGGCGTGACTTGTGTTGTCGGCGAGGATGGATTGTGGTGGAACGACAGTGGGAGGTCTCGCCGATGAAGGAGCAGAGTATAATTCGTTGGTGCATCGGTGAGAGTGTGGTCTATCGGCAGAGGGATCTTTTGCTTGGCCGACGGTATTGGTCTGGCCAACAGGGGATTGCGGTGGCTTCATCGGTGTAACTGATGAGATCGGCGAAGGTTTGGATGGTTGGCCCGATGATGCATCTCTGGCCGATGGGGAAGCGAAGGTAGCGGTCGGCGAGACCGTTGAGATCAGAAGGAGAATTCTGGGGTGTGCCGATGGCTTGGGTTTTGGCGATGGGCTTTTGGAGAAGGCTTATGCGTTGAGCGCGGCAAAAGGCGCTCGACACCTATTATGCTCGCGACCATGTTTTTAAGGTATTGAAGGAGTCTCCGCGGCACCAATGTGGGACTATTCTTCCTGCACATTTGAAACTTCAGTAAAGCGCGTTTTGGCTGGAATTTCTTTTTTGAAGTGCTGCGACGGTTTTCAAGCGGCCGCGGGTGGTTGAGGCCTTTAATGGCAACGGTGCAGAGGTATGGGCAATGGTACACATGATCATGTCGCCCGATTTTTGAGTGAAGACTCCCAGATGGCGGCGCAGGGCTCGAGGCTTCTCTTGTCTGTTGCTACAATAACTTCTGAGCGCCATTATTCCTGTATGATCTGTATCTGGCGGATTTTTGAAAGCCATGTAATTAATTGCTGTGAGGTACACTTTCTGGCCAATATAGGCAGATTGTGTTACCATTTTTTAGGTTGTTGAAAACTGGACATTTTGGCTCTGTAATAAGATACAACTGGTTTTGGTTGCTCTGTGCAGCAAAACTTGCGAGTTTATGTATCTCCTGTTGTACGTTTGTGTATGAATCCACTGATTTCATGGTCAATTTTATATGAATAATGCTATGTTTGCATGTGTTATGCTGATTCTGTCTTCAGTTTTGCATGTATCTTTCTTCTGAGTCCATTCAAGGAATGTCTGAGATTCTAGAACATAGAATTCCTGTGTTGAATGTTTAATCTTTTAACTTCTGCTCAAGGGGTAGATTAAACTATTTTCAGATTGAATATTGGGAAGGGTATACTGCAATAGGGATGCCATAAGTATAGACAGCTTAACACTCTGTATTGGGAGATATCTGTAAGGCAGGTATCATATGTATCCCCCTGAAATCCAGTTTTAGTTGTTCATGCTTAGCATTCACAGGTGTATGTCTACCGACTCCAAGCCCTGGATAGGCACCAATCTAGCTCTGTGTTGAGGTTATATACCATGTCCAGCTTTGCATCCAAAAATCAAATCAAACCATTTCATCCTTCCACCTGTTAGTTGTAGGAGTAGGATTAGGATCCCTGCATGCTCTCATACCCAACCAGACATCATGTCCAAGAATGTTGCCAACCTTGTGATTTGTTACACAAATCTTGGTCCATACATGAGAGTATTCTGCCTGTTGCTGTCAAGTTAAATCCTTCTGTCATTGAGCTAGTCAAGGTTATACTTTTATCAAATAGGGACACCCCCCTTGGTGCGGCAGAACCAGAAGTGAAGGGGAGGAGCTCACGCAACCTCCTGTATTCAGTTGGCTGAATCTGCCTATGCATTAGAAGTGGCAAACCCTAATGCTGATTCAGAAGAAAAACCAACACATTCTACATTCAAATTTTCAATCATTCACAAGAGGTTGGTGCCTCAAGTAAGCCAAGGTTGGTGCCTTGGAAGAGGGAGTTGATGCTCCCTGTAGGTTGGTGCCTACAAAACAATTTAAGAGGTTGGTGCCTCTAATAGGTTGGTGCCTACAATCATTGTAAACTTATATAAGTATAAAGTACATTATTTGTACTGTGGTTTTCTCCCGTATGGGTTTCCACGTAAAATCTTGGTGTCAACTTGTTCATATTGTTATATTCTTGCATAGTTGCCATTGTGATTAATAAGTTTTAAATTGGTAAAAATTGTAATATACTGATTCACCCCCCCCCCCCTCAGTATATTTGTGTGCTCATCACGTAGAAGCAGAGGATACACAAGATGAAATCCTAATTTGACTTCTAAATTCTAATTTTGAAATTGAAAAAATAAAGTTAAACTTACAAAGCTACAACCTAGAAAGCAAAATAAATTTGAAATTTAAGCATTTGATTCTAGAAATGAATCATGATTCATAATGACATGAATGAGAATCAAAGAACAATACAATTATTAATTAACAATTATACAAATGAAAATGAGAAATTCAAAGAATCAAATCAAAATGCATAGTGATAGGGCCTACCTTGTGGCTCAAATGATGAACTTGAGGACTCTTGAATCTTCTTGGCTTCTATATCCTCTTCTTGATCTCACTTTCCCTCTCCTAATGCTCTCACTCTTGCAAACTTCTCCCTCTTAGCTTGTTGTCTCTACTTTCAACTCTCTATTTCACTCAAAGAAGTTTTTGTGTGATTTGAAATGAGAGGGAGAGGGTTTTTTTATTAGCTTTTGGGAGGCCTTGGGGGTGGGGGTGGGAATGGGGCCCATTAGCATTTAGGGTTAGGGTAGAGGGCTCACAAAACAAAAACTTTTAAGAATTAAAAAAAAATCTACTTTTGGTGTCCAACATCGTGAGGGACGTCTGTGCATTTCTTGGGGAGTTAAGGGACTTTTGGGCGTCCCCTGGACATCCCGAGGACATCCCAGAGTCCCCCAGACGTCCCCTATTTCATAGAACGCCCCGGAGACGTCTCATCTCAGAGGGAAACGTCCCGAGGATGGCGGAGGTGCGCGGGTGGAGGTGACAGTGCGGGGGACGTCCCCACGTATCGGGGATGTCGCTGTCCCCAAAACGTTATTTTTTTGGGGGGGGGACATGTCCCTGTGGTTCAATGGTCAAAAGTGCTTACTAATATAAAAAAACAAAAGATTTTGATTTGAAGCTTTGAAGTTTTTTTTATTTGATTAACATTGGAAGCTTAAGTTGATTCCATAGTTGAAAAACTTATGACTCAGCAATAACTTGACTAACCCAAAAAAAATTATCACTCAGGACTCCGTAAAAAGTCGACAATTTTTTTGAACACAAACATATGAATTTGTTGAAAAATTCTTCAAAAACATGCATACTAGTGAATTTACAGAGCATATTACTGATT
This sequence comes from Cunninghamia lanceolata, assembly GCA_027924645.1. NCBI lineage: Eukaryota > Viridiplantae > Streptophyta > Pinopsida > Cupressales > Cupressaceae > Cunninghamia > Cunninghamia lanceolata. The sequence continues at coordinate 12,033,133 of BSBN01000389.1, forward strand.
TCTTACATATACAGATCAAAATTAGAGTTCAATACACATCATAGACTAGTTTTTAATTATGGATTGGGAGTCCACTCCATTATATATATAAATTATCATTGTTGAAATCCCTATGAATTGCGTCTATACACTAAGAACTTCGACTATATTTGTGTGTAACGTGTTGCACAAGAACTGAAAACTATTGTAAACAACTAAAAACTTGTTACACAACAAATGAGGACTATTGCTAGCAATTGAAATTTGTTGTGCAACAACTAAAGACTATTGTGTGGCAACAAAAAAATTGTTATGCAGTGACAAAAAATTGTTGCACAACAACTACAAACTTGTTATCCAGCAATAGAAAACCTTCTTACACAATAACTGCAACCCTTCCTTGTCACCAATAGCTTCATAATTTGACCTAATTTTTAATTATTGTTGAATCCTTCCCATGAAGTGGGGGATTTATCAATGATAATGTGGTCATCATGATCGATATTATTTTAGAGATCAAAAAATGAGTTAAATTCACATTACAGTGTCATATGATTATAAATTATATATGCTTATTAATATTTTACAAATTTCATTCATAGAAAATAAGGGTCCAAAACAATTTTTCTCTTTTTATTTTTAGAACTAGCGTGTAGAATGCTACCCCAATTTTTTTCAAGATCACATACAATGATATGATAGGGTTAGCATCAATTGCATAAAACCAACTAAATGCCTCACACATTCTGATCACTCAGATCCCAAGATGGGCAAGGTGAGAGCATACAGTGATTGGCTTACAATGAACAACTATGCAACAAGAAACTACAATTCATCTTCTGCGGCGGGCATCTACTTATCGTGGGAATTCACCACATTAACAGTGGGTGGAAACATAAGAAAGCCATTACAAAATCATCCACTTATTCAGTGGGAATACTCCACTTGTCCAATGGGTAGAAAGAAAGATAAAGATTCAATTTGCCCACACTGGTGGTAAACCATCCAAGGGATTATAATGTGAGTTTGCAACAATAATTTGCAACAATAATTTGCATCAATAATATAAATGAATACAATACAATCCATAAGTTGCAACCAATGCCCTTGATTAAACACTTGCCAATGCTGCAGCACAATTAGGTTATAGAAAATACCAAGGATTTACCATACTTGAAGGGCTATCATTAAGGATTGTTTAATTTGCATTCTGGGACTAATTGAAATTTGTCACAGTCCTGCGACACTTTTTAACAGCATTGTAAATTCTTCTTTTCAAACCCAAGACTCCATATTTCGCTTCCACAACTTTGCATGTAACATATAACATTACCAAAAACTTAAACCACTTCCTCAAGCTGATCAAATCAAATGAAAAAACCCCATTATGAAGGCTGCCACTAACAGGTCTAATATTCTTCACACCCAGATTTGGCTTAGATAAAACCAATGAATAATATGGCTTCTTGGAAAAATACCTAGCACAAACATTGATAACATAGACCATCCATTTACTGTTCAAAACAGATATATCTGATTTATCCTTGCTAATCAGATTGTATTGATAAAATTCTGAATTTTTCCCTTATTGTACGGTGGCCCTGAATTTGCTATGGCTTCAAAGAATGATCCATAATAAATAAATCCTCTGCAAACTGCTATACAAACCCACAGAGTTAATATTCAAATCCAAATTTCCAACACATATAAGAGAAAACCAAATTAATAACAAACTGCTCCAGAAATTAGGTGATTATCCCACAGGTCTGTATGGCCCTGTGACACCAAGAACTCAGCAAAACTCATGAATTACTGCCCAGATTTTCAGAATACTTAACTCAGAAGTCATTTTCCACCTCAATAACAATATTTACGAACCCTTATTTGCATCAAAGATAGACATCAAATCTCAACCAAGAAATCGTACCATCTGCTGTACGGCCTCCATATAGTACGACAGCATTTTAAAAAGATCAAACAAAATAAAAAACTCCACACAAAGGCACTGATATTGATACCTATAATAAGTTTATATTCTCCAACATTGAAAACTTCAATATATCAAAGATTTATTTCATAACAAAATTGCCTTTCCTAAATGGTACGGCAATATGTACGGCTCAACGAAGCACACAATAAAAATCATGATAAAGCATTCATCTTTCTCGCTCCAAAAATCATATAATCCTAACACAGAAAAACACATTAATAGATTGCACAACAAAACTACACAAAATCTACTAATTCCATTCAGCTCTAATGTCCAGCTTCAGCACAATGGTGATTTCTGTGTGAAACTACACTCAAACACCAGAGGGTTTTCGTCCTTAAGAGGATTTTACAAAAGGGTTTTCATCCTCAAGAGAATATGGAAGAACTCACAGGTTCAATTCATCTGCAAACAAAATCAATATCAAAACATAGCAGAACATAACCCTTCCAAATGAGAGATCATTCTCTTTTATAAGGCACTGGAGGAGTTACAAAGGAAATGAATTATTTCTTGAAAATAATAACATTTTCCTTCTAACTTAAATTATTTATTTTTTCCTCCACTCAAGTTCTCACTTTTATGTGCCCAAATAAAAGAATATGTTTTCCCCTTTCAAATGAGCTATAACACTTAATAATATTTTTAATTATTTTCACCCTTTGGAGCTTAAGTGAAAAAATGATTAAAATAGCTTATTAAATATTAAATTTTGCAGAAAATCTCAAATGACCTCCGAATGCAAATTAAACTGAACCAATAAGCTTTGTAAGGTTTGGGATGTGCAATGATGCCTTCTAGGTGACTTTCCAAAAATAGAAAGCTCCTCCAAGAATTTTGGAGAGCAAACCAAAAGCCTGATCAAACTTCAGAGATTTTCCAAAAATAGAGAGCTCCTCCAAGAATCTTGGAGAGCAAACCAGAAGCCTGATCAAACTTCAGAAACCATCACTGTAACCTGGAACATCAACTAAGCTCAAAGCCATGAAAAATAATCCATTTAAACAAGGGAAACCCAAATAACTGTTCTGCAGACTGAACTATGACCACTCCAAGAACAATGGAGTTCTTTCCAAACATGCTGAATAGCCTCCAAGAGACTAGGAACAAGCACAATGTGCACGAACATCTATGCGCCAAAAATGGGATATTACAGTCCTCCCCACTCAAGATTGCTTGTCCTCAAGCAATACATGCTATCCAACAGTAATACTTACATGATTGTCAATAATATACCTGGATCCCAAATCAATCTGAAGAATGCTCCACACCACTTATGTTGCGCTACTCTAATATAATTGTGAACTGCACAAATGGAATTCTGATTATAACTATGAAACATTGCTCCAATCATACATCTTTTTGGATCCCAAACATCAATAAACCCAAAAATGAACGAGTTAGCAATCATCAATACAATTGTCCAACATGAAACTACTGCTGGGAACCAAAATCTGTAATACTCCTCTGAGGAAGAACATAAATCAGCTTGATCACAAGTTGGAAACAATTCTGAACAGCCATGAATCAGCTGATTCTCACTCTCCAAAAGAGCATTAGTAACTGTAACACTTGTTCCTTTCAGCTGAATCTTCTGTCATCTTCCCATAAATAGCTAAAAGCAACAAAACGATCAATCTCATGGCTGCATAAGTATGAAATAATCTCATGAAAATCAGATTTCAGTGATCTCAAAATGAGATAGCAACAACAAAATTGAAATCTTTTGAAAACAATAAGAAATTTAGGCCATCTACAATAAGAATATGTCAAAGTTATGACCAAAATTTCTCTCCAATCAATCATTATGTATGCAAATGGACATTTTTGATGGCTAATAGGACAACAACTTCATGACATAAATTTGACTCCAAAATCATCCATAAAACAATTTTACCAACACCACTATCCTCCATAGAACCTTGCAAATAAACTCCATTATGAAAGTAAGCCATCATTGAACCTAATCCATTGCATACCTGAACCCTTTGCCCATCTTCAACAACTGATGAAAACTTCTAGTTGGTGAAGTTTTTGTGAAGAGTAACATTCCATGAGTGTTTTTCACCCGGATCCCATATCATGTTACTATCTTCCTCCATGTTGCAAACTCCAATTTGGTCTTTATCATTCAACATGAGAGGTGAATTGTCTTTAGTTAACTCAACTTCCATCATAAGAAAGAAATGATCAAATGATTGGAAGTTGTTCTCATCATTTTACTCCAACTCTACATCATCATACTTAGGAGGTTTTCCTAAGTTGAAACCTTCTTGGAGCAAATCAAGCTCTTCAGTCACCAACTTGATTTCATATGCTCTAGTAACTCCATCTTGCTTTCTTAATTGATGGACATCATCAAGCTGTTTTTCCACTTCTAAGAGAGCCATTTGGGTACTCTCTAAAGAATCTATAGCTGATTTAAGCTTAGAGGTAGGCTTATCAACTTCAGCCTCTCTTCCCATCAATGCATCACATATTCTACCAGCAAACTCAAGGACATGATCTCTATCAATAAGCAAGTTCAAATAATCAGATTTCAATGCTTCTAATGCCTCTTTGACTACACTCTAGTCTTCAAGTGAAGATCCTTTTTCCATGCCCATTTGCCTTCTTTCAACTTGTGCTCTCCAAATGTGATCTTCAACAAACTTATGTGAGCTATCCAAAAGTGTTAGAACTTGCACAACCTTATCTTCGGTGACTATCAACTGATTCTTAACATCTAAATCAGCTGCACATAATAATTTTTTTGTCATATCCTTATAGACATGATCCTTGAAATCAGCTACTTCTAAGTTGTCCTCTTCATGGCCACTTTGACTACAAGAAGTAACATCACCAAAATCCAATGTTAAGCCAACCTTTGAGGCTGATCCAAATCCTTCATCAACATGCTCTTCAACTATCTCTTCAGAAAGGACACTTGGCTCTTCAAATTGCATGGAAATTGAATCTTTTTCTTCATCACTTAGATCAAATGATAGGGCAATCTCATATTCAAACATTGAATCATCACCAATGGCTGATTTAAAGTCTTCATCAACACATTCTTTGTCAAGGATCATTGAAGAGTCTAACTGCTTTTCTCTTGGCATGGAAATATCCCACTCATAATCAAGACTTCCATCACTAGAATGGTGGAAATGCTTTTCATTAAGTGCTGTTCTGAAATTTTCAGCAGCATCAACTTTTTCATCTTTTATGATTTGACTTTTTCCCATGTCTTCAACAAGACACTTTGCCTCAATGCTCTCAAGCTCACTTGCAAAGTCACCTTCTAGCCATTTATCAATCATCTTCAACTCATTCTCAATTGTAGTGGCATCTTCAGGATTTTCATCAAATGAAGGACTTGTTAAGTCCCACACCTTTGGCTCATATTCTTCATCAAAGCAAGCTCAGCTTCACCAAATTCTGTTGTAGCTTTCCCCAAATCAACAAACTCCTCTATGCATGTCTCATGATTTATGACTTTGTCTTCATCATACAGAGGCTCAATCTTATGTATTTCAAATATCAGGACTTCATCTTCCTTTTTATTTGTTTCTACATCATCCTGAAAGAAAGGACATGTGATGAAAGTTACTGGTTTAGCTTCTTTGTTCTTGCAATGATGGTTAGGATCTCAAGAATCTTTGCATAGGAAACAAAGATTTCTTCTTCTAAGTTTATTCTTGCTGAATTGTTTCTTCCTCGAAATAGGAGGCTTCTTGTGCGGTGGGCCGGAAAGTGATGACTTAGAATGGATCTTGGTCCTTGCCAAAGGAAAAGGTAATTTGGGCTTGCATAAAGACATTGTCTTCATCTCCTCTTCCTTCCTTATTTTTTGAATGTATTCTATAATTCCCTTTTTGTCAGGATTACCCTCTTTGATGATTTTCAAGAAAGCATCCCAAGGAAGTTGCTTCTTACAATCATCTGATAGTCTTTCGTACTCATCAATAATCTTAGTGGCCTCATGATGATACTTCCTTCGATCCAACTTCTCTTGAACTGCTCTTTCTAATTCATCCCGACTTTGCCTAAGAGAATCAAATAGAACATTTGTCTCATTTCTCCTCTTAAGAGATGCCATAATCTAACAATCACTGAACAACCTCTTTTAACTGCCACACATTGAACAACATGCAAGTGCTGATCACTCACTTGCAAGGCTGAAATTTCTGTCCCACACTGAAGATCTGCAAGGAGTGAGTATCAACCCAAACAGGCTGGCAAGATCACCAGCTCCGATAGCACTGTAATAAGCTACCCCAAAATTTTTTCAACTTTATACAATGATATCACATTAGGGTTAGCACAATAATGTATGCAACTAATAGATTACCTCCACACCTTTTGATCACCCAGATCCCAGGATGGGCAAGGTGAGCTTACAATGAACAACTATGTAACAAGAAACTACAATTCATCTGCTACGGCAGGCATCCACTTATCGTGGGAATTCACCACATTAACAGTGGGTGGAAATATAAGAAAGACATTACAAAATCATCCACTTATTCAGTGGGAATACTCCACTTGTCCAGTGGGTAGAAAGAAAGATAAAGATTCAATTTGCCCACACTGGCGGTAAACCATCCAGGGGATTATAATGTGAGTCTGCAACAATAATTTGCATCAATAATATAAATTAATACAATGCAACGCATAAGTTGCAACCAATGCCCTTGATTAAACACTTGCCAATGCTGTAGCACAATTAGGGCATATAAAATACCAAGGATTTACCATACTTGAAGGGCTATCGTTAAGGACTATTTAATTTGCATTTTGGGACTAATTGAAATTTGTCACAGTCCTGCAACACTTTATAACAGCATTGTAAATTCTTCTTTTCAAACCCAAGACTCCATATTTCGCTTCCATAACTTTGCATGTAACATATAACATTACCAAAAACTTAAACCACTTCTTCAAGCTGATCAAATCAAATGAAAAAACCCCATTATGAAGGCTGCCACTAACAGGTCTGATATTCTTCACACCCAGATTTGGCTTAGATAAAACCAATGAATAATATGGCTTCTTGGAAAAATACCCAGCACAAACATTGATAACATAGACCATCCATTTACTGTTCACAACAGAGATATCTGATTTATCCATGCTAATCAGATTGTATTGATGAAATTCTGAATTTTTCCCTTACTGTACGGTGGCCCTGAATTTGCTATGGCTTCAAAGAATGATCCATAATAAATAAATCCTCTGCAAACTGCTATACAAACCCACAGAGTTAATATTCAATTCCAATACATATAAGAGAAAACCAAATTAATAACAAACTGCTCCAGAAATCATGTGTTTATCCCACAGGTCTGTACGGCCCTGGGACACCAATAACTCAGCAAAACTCATGAATTACTACACAGATTTTCAGAATACTTAACTCAGAAGTCATTTTCCACCTCAATAACAATATTTACCAACCCTTATTTGCATCAAAGATAGACATCAAATATCAACCAAGAAATTGTACCATTTGCTGTACGGCCTCCATATAGTATGACAACATTTTAAAAAGATCAAACAAAATAAAAAACTCCACACAAAGGCACTGATATTGACGCCTATAATAAGTTTATATTCTCCAACATTGAAAACTTCAATATATCAAAGATCTATTTCATAACAAAATTGCCTTTCCTGAATGGTACGGCAATATGTATGGCTCAGCCAAGCACACAATAAAAATCATGATAAAGCATTCATCTTTCTCGCTCCAAAAATCATATAATCCTAACACAAAAACACATTAATAGATTGCACAACAAAACTACACAGAATCTACTAATTCCATTCAGCTCTAAGCTCCAACTTCAGCATAATGGTGATTTCTGTGTGAAACCACACTCAAACTCCAGAGGGTTTTTGTCCTCAAGAGAATTCTACAAGAGGGTTTTCGTCCTCAAGAGAATATGGAAGAACTCACAGGTTCAATCCATATGCAAACAAAATCAATATCAAAACATAGCATAATATAACCCTTTCAAATGAGAGCTCATTCTCTTTTATAAGGCATTAGAGGAGTTATAAAGGAAATGAATTATTTCTTGAAAATAATAACATTTTCTTTCTAACTTAAATTATTTATTTTTTCCTCCACTCAAGTGTTCACTTTTATGTGCCTAAATAAAAGAATATGTTTTCCCCTTTCAAATGAGCTATAACACTTAATAATATTTTAATTATTTTCACCCTTTGGAGCTTAAGTGAAAAAATGATTAAAATAGTTCATTAAATACTAAATTTTGCGGAAAATCTCAAATGGCCTCTGAATGCAAATTAAACTGAACCAATATGCTCTGTAAGGTTTGGGATGTGCAATGATGCCTTCCGGGTGACTTTCCAAAAATAGAAAGCTCCTCCAAGAATCTTGGAGAGCAAACCAGAAGCCTGATCAAACTTCAGAAACCATCACTATAACCCGGAACATCAACTGAGCTCAAAGCCATGAAAAATAATCCAACTAAACAAGGGAAACCCAAATAACTGTTCTGCAGACTGAACTATGACCACTCCAAGAACATTGGAGTTCTTCCCAAACATGTCGGATAGCCTCCAAGAGACTAGGAACAAGCACAATGCACACAAACATCTATGCGCCAAAAATGGGACATTACATAGTGGGGCTCTAGGGATCAAGGGGTAATGTCCCTCGTTGGGGCTTGGGGACAAAACCTTCAATGAGGTTAAGGGGCATCGCCCTTAGCCCATTCCTTGTCATGATATAGGATAGGGTTGAGGGGTATAGATCCCCCCACCAAGCCCAAATTAAGGCTTCCAAGACCATGTGAACCTTCATGACACATGCTCAAATGCTTGAAAAAACAAATTTGAAAAATGATGTTAAAAATGAGTTTTTTGGTAGACAAACTTATTGCAATGCAGTTGAGTTTTTTTCTACATTTTGTGAGTTATTGCTGAGTCACACTATGAGAAACTCGCGAACCATTTTCACTCATGAGTTTTGTGAGTTTTTCAACTATGGTTGATTTAATCTTGAAAGGTATATTGAAGGTAAATTAAAAGCCGTTGAGAAAAAATCTACTATTCTCTTAGAGCTTACCTCTAATAAGTCTCATATGCTTTCTAGGAAAATATTGTAAGGAAGATCTCTTGGGAGTGCATCTTTTGTGTTTTCTTTCTATTTTCTTTTGAAGAAGATATGAAGACTTGAGATGATTAAATAGTTTCTAGGTAATAACAGTAAGCAATATGATGCAGAGCGTACTCCCCTCTTGACAAAAACACAAAACTTCCACACACAAAACTCAAAATACAATAGAGACTTTGTTGTCACAATTTCACAAACTTATACACAATTCAAAGATTGCAACCACTATCATGCTTTATTTTATTTAAAACCACTTCATCCAAATGACATCAACAGAATTCATACAATTAGCCTTCAATGGCTTGTCCTATCAACTCGACCTCTCTCTGCGACATTCCACCGACGCTCACCACTTCTTTATGTTCCTCTGGCATCTTGCATTAACTCCTTAGAACTCTCAAACTTGCCATTTCATTCTTCACGTTGGGTGCTCCTCGCTATTGTGGATTTCCCATTGATTGTTTTATGCCTTCAACATGCATCTTTTCTATTCCAATGCCTCTTCTCTCTCCTGGCAGCGAACTTGTTATTTTATCCTCTGTTTCGTTCCAAGGGCAGCGAACCTCTTCTTCACCACTTCCTTTTTGTTGTCCTTTTTTTAATTTTCTTTTCCTCGAATTGTCTATTGGGGCCTGCACACAAACCCACATCCATCCGTTCATTGGTGTTTCACATTCCTCCCTGGGTTGTAATGTCCCCATTTCCGGAATGATCACCTAACGAGGAGTATGTTAGCCTATTCACCATTCCCGTAGGCTAATTAATTTGGTAAGGGAATGTTCTTGGTTGAGCTTGGTCTTTGAAGGGTTGGAAAATGGAACATTGCTATAGGCTTGGAGAATGGAGTGATGGATTATGGCGGCTCAACTAATTTTATTTGATGGAATGAAATTATATTTTGGCTTTTGGTATTTTTGTGATACTTATCAAAAAGTCAAAACTAATAAAATATTTAGCCAAGACTTTGAGCGACCAAATTGGAGAAATGAAAATTAGACAAAATGGTGAAAAAAGAGAAATTTGATGTAAAAAGCAATTTATAATATTTTACTATTAAAATATTATAAAATATCCCACAAAATCACTGCCCATGAGAGAGAAAGAAAAATAAAATAATAAAATATTATATTTTCTCTCTCCTAGCCGCTGCCCAACTTGGGAAAATTAAAATAAAATAAAATAAAAATATTTTATGTCAGCTATGGATTTGAAAATTCATTATATTTTGTCAAAATTGGGCATCCAAGGAGAAAAAGATAAAAGGAGAAGTTTGGAGGTCGTTTAGCATCATTGTTCATTTTGACATTTTCATTCATTGGAGATTTTCTCTTGGCTGCAACTTCGTTTCAGCGATATCTAAGGGCGAAACCCTTGGATTTTTGTGGTTTGGACAAAAACCCATCCCACTATGAGAGATGGATTCACCTAGGATCCATTATTGAGCTTTATTGCAGGTTTTTATGGAGTTGAAGGCTTCAAACAACTAGGGTTTCAATGGAGATTTCATGATCAGTTAGGGGTTGAAGATATCTTGCATGATTGAAGGCATTTGTATTCAGATTTGAAGGTTATTGCAGTGTGATTTCACTATTTGCATTCATGGCTAGGTTGTGTTGATGATTCTACATCATTTGGAGGTTTCATTGTTGGTGAAATTCACTATTTGGTATTCAGAAATTTATATCAGACTGCTGCAACTTTATATCAGACCTTTGAAATCGTCATAAGGTGCAGAGTGGAGAGTTTCCAGCCATGACATTGATAGAGGATTGACATATTTTCATCATGTACCCTAATCGCTTCATTTTGGGCATCATTTGCTAGGGTTTGGAGGTGTTTTTGGCTTGGATTGACTAGAGTTTCATGTTCTGATTTCATATCAGCAGCTACAGGTTTATTTTCAGACTTCAAAGATTGGCATTTGGCTTGGATCTTCATTGGCATTCATTATCCACAAGGCAGCTAACATTGTTACAACATTGGAGGAGGATTTGCAGATTATATTGATCACTTTTGGGTATCATTTGGATGCATTTGTAAGTCTGATTTTTATATCAGACCTAGACTGTTGTAATCAGCCACCCCTATTTGAATGGAATAAGCCAATCTTGATTTCTAGTATGTTACATTTGTTGTCTAATTCCATATCTTTAATTTGGAATTGAATGTGAGCTGGTTCAATCTGTTTTCTATCATATTTTGTTGTCATATGAATGTCAAATTGCTATCTTTCCATTTTCATATCATATCAAACACATGTGAAAACGAAACATCAAAAACCCAAGTGAAACTTCCAGAAAACAAATAAGAAATTTCAGGGTAGCGAGCAAAAATTCAGTTCAGATCTAGACAAGGTTCTTATAGTGGTATCAGATATAATATTTTATTGAAGTATATTTGGTAGGGGATCTTACATGGGCAGCAACCTTGCAAATTATTTTCCCTTGTTTCTGTCATAGTTGAAAAACTCACCAAATTGAAAAATTCGCAAAGCCCAAAAAACATGACTCCGCAAAAAACTCGGCAAAATCTGGGCAAAAAATTCGGTAACTTAAAAATTGCTTAAATTTCATTAAAAACACAATTTTTTTGCAAAATTCAATGATAAGATGCATCCAATGAGTCAATAAATGAGTACATAAAAGAAACAAGCTGAGTTTGGTTGTATTTGATTGATTTGAAAGCAAATTGGGTACAAAATGGCATCCTCATGTGGAATGCGCTAATACTGATAGTCTAAAACAAAATAAAAATAGCAAATTGTTTTTGTAAAATTGAAAGTAAATACTACATTAATATATTTTACAAATTTACATCTTCCTCTTCCTCTACTTTTCTTGTGCATAGCCGAAGATTATATTACCAAAACTCGGCTAGTAATTCCGGAGAGTTCTTGCAGGAAAAAGTCGCCAGGCAAAAAAACTCGTCGAATACTCGGAGAGTTTTGCAACTATGGTTTCTGTCTTAGGTGGCCTTTTAAGGTCTCCCTTCTTCCCAATGTGCTGGAACAAATATAATACTAAATAAAGGTTTATATTCAGGATTGTGGTGTTCCAAATTCTCTCCTTTGTTGGGCGCTTTGGTACTTATTAATGCTGATTTTAATACATTCCAAAACTTGTTTCACTTTCCTATATTTGGTGTAAGCTCATTGAATTCCTCAAAGGTAAGGTGAACTATGATTTGACTGTTATATCCTTCCACATCTCACTATTTTTGTAATGACAAATCAGAGGTTCCTAAGACGTGGCCTTCGACAGCGGAAATTACCTCTAAGGCATTTGATATCTTATGCGACAGTTTAATGCTATGAGATATGATTAAGTTTAGAAATCAAGTGAACAAACAACAATCATATTATACTGCTGTGATGTCCATATTCTCCTTTCCAGACAAATTCTATAATAAATTGGAGAGAAAATTACTTATGCAATCATGACAGGATGTGCCAGAATAGGGTGCTGGCAAGGGAAAAATTCAAACTTCTCCGAATTGAATGAAAATTGGCGAGTAGGCTCGGAATGACATCCCAAGGTCCCCTGCAAAATGATTTTGCTCCAGCTTTCAAGAATTGTGAATTTTTAAACTTTCCATAAACCTGTCAACACAAATTACCGGCATTAAATTCTCCCAAATAGTGAAGAATTTTGCATCGATTCCTTTTGCAAATTAGGCAAAATGCTTTCAAAAATCTTCCCTTGAAACGGTTTTTGACTAGCTCTTACGAAACTTCGGAAATAATTGTTTCCGGTAAATTGCCCTCTTATGCGCTAGGACCCAAACTGCGGAAAACTGCGAATTTGCAATTCTGCTCAATCCACATATACTGCAAGGCTGAGAGATGCCATTAGAACCCAAACAAACAAAATTAAAAGAAATTAAACTTGCACTTTTTTTGGTTGATGCCGATTGCTTGTTCGCCTGGGACGCTCCTACATCAGACATGTTGGGTAGAAAGTTTGTGAGCATAGGCTCACAAAGGTGGAATTGATTGATAGAATCACCCTTTGAGATTGCAAGTAATCTATAGCAAACTCCATCGCTGTGGAATGTGCACAAAGTTATTTCTTCTTCCTCTTTTTCCAGCACCTCGTCGGAACAAACGTCATCCTCCTCCCGCAACTCTGCTCGCCACTCTTCTCTCCACTCGTGGATTTGCATCCAACATGTACCGTCCTCCTCTGCCAAATACTCTCTACTCTCTTCTCCTTCGTGCGATCCAACCTGTTGATGATTGTTTTTAGACAACCCAACAATAGATTAAAACACTAAGTATCCCACTCTCTTGAATAAAGTTCCCCAAAGGCTAAGCTATGTGATCCAGTGAAGTAACTTCAAGGTTCCTTACTTATGATTTGTGATGGATGAACAAAGTGAATTGATGTGATCTTGCTGTTAATCATAAAGGGACTTACGCAGACTTCTTACTTCATTGAGCTTATTTCTCCTTTTAGTGTGGATGATGTATATACAATGTTTCAGTAATAAAGAAAAGGAAAAAGACAAGGGTTTAGAGAAACTAATCTAAGGTCAATGAAGCAATGATGATGCATGAATAGACAAACTCCTTAATAAACCTAACTCCACTTCGCCAAGGATGCCTACAACTACATGGAGTTGGTGCAATCTCCTAAGGATAGCGAAAGGTTTTCATATCATAAAAGCTTATATAAGCACCCATTAGATGGCGTAGCTCAAACAAGCATCCATAATCGAACTTAAGCAAATGAAGCTCAGACTAGCTTTATACAACACTTCACCAATGATGAATGTCAAAAGCATGAGCTAGGAGTTGATCAAATATTCAATACAACATGCATTACATCAATGAGCTGCTAATCTACTTCTAATCTACTTAGAAACATCTCTCCACTTCATCAAGATACCAAAAACCATGTTATTCCACAAAACAACACTTAACACCAAACAAACTCCAATGTCTTTGCATTAATCTTGAGAAATATTTATAACAACTTCAAGCACTCTCAGAGAATTTCAAGAGTCTCCTCTATTCTACTCTACTAATCTACTGCCTAACTATATAAACTTCTAACTTTACAAATGAGGCAACAGGGCCTTTATATAGAGTCCAGAATTACAATGAATGGCCTGGATCAATTCAGATAGCCAAGGGTCAGGATCATGCCATCTCAACAGGTAGTTACAACAACTTGCTATTTTTAGTACATAAGAGAGGCAATGAAGGCATGTTTTCCAAGAAGATAAGGATGAAATGGAATCTTTAAAGCATCTTCCACATGGACGTCCTCTTTGGCTTCTGGCTTGTTAAATGATGTGGCGAACTATGATTGGGGAATAATATGTATATGCCACGTAAATGTCACCTCAGCATATTCCCAAATTGTATCATCTTGTGATGTCTTCGAACATGATTGCTTTCAACTTGTATATTTGGGATGTATCTTTGTTGATCTTGCCTTGTTCATTGTAAGTTGAATGTGTATGATGCATGTTGCTCATTTGTCTAACTTTGTAATGTTTCTTCTTCTTTTACAGGATATAGATTGATCTTCTTTGATGCTTCCTCATGGAAAGTAGAGTAGATGATGGTGATGCTTCTTTCTCAGCGTGTAGATAATGGTGCTTCATTGATAACATGGAGTAGGAAACTCTCTGAGACTTGAAGAAAACTTGAAGTGATAGATGAATGCCTTCGGACATAATGCAACTGATGAAGTGCACTTGAAGTGATGATGATGAACTGTTCCTTTAGAGCAGCTATATGATGCCTCTTCTGCAATGACTACCTCTTGACTTCACTCTTTGCCCATTGGTGATTCCAAGTGTTTGCTCCTTGAATGGCTTCTTAGCTTTGTTGATGTTCCTACAAGACAAGAGAAACAATATTAATCACTTTATAACAAAGGAATCACTTTAAACATGTAAATAATCCTTCTTCAAGTCTAGGCGCATATCTAGGTGTAAGGTGGAGCAAAGTGTGCCTAGCACAAGATAGCTTTATACTTGTCATTTTAAATGATTTCCAACAATTGTAATGGCTAAAAAATGTTTATCTTCCTCAAGGAACCCACTTAAAGGTGTCTTTTCATGCAATTTCCTCCTAGGCGCTCACTGAGATATGCAGGGAGTCAAAGTGCGCCTAGGATCTAATTGGGCTTTATTTACTATTGTTATGATCTCAAATGATTGAATATATCTTAAAATGACTCCCCTTATCTAGGCGCCCATTTAGTGATATGAAATCATGCCTTTTGCACTTGAGGCGCTAAAACAGGTTGCACAGGTAGAAATGTGCGCCTAGATGAACTTAGCCTATTTCTTAGCCTTTCAACACTTTCAAACTCATGCTTGGACTCCTCAGAGACTTCTTCATTAGGGCGCCTATTCTTAAAGTTTCAAGACTTTACTTTCAAGCTTCATATCTTCTAGGCGCTAAAGTTGACATGTAGAAGCAAGAAAATTCGCCTAGCTTCCTTGAGACCATCATACTCACCTTTTGGGCACACTTTTAGGTTGTTGCTAGTGGAGAGATGCACCTACTTTGACTTGGCTTATTCTTTGACATTTCAAACTCATACTAATGATTACAACTTTCCATTTTAACAAGGTGAGGTCTTTTATCTTTGATTGTTGCCTTCACAAGGCTAGGTGCTAGTTGAGGGTTGCTCAGGTATGAATTGGCGCCTTATCATGAGTATCTTCTCCAAGTTAGGCGCCAATTTAGGTTTGTGAAAGTAGGAATATGCGCCTTGGGGACTTAGGCTATATCTTCACTATTAGGCGCCATTTTGATATCTTTGAACTTTATGATTACTAGGCGCTCATTTGGAGTTAGACAAGAGGGATCTTGCACCTTAAGTTGGATGAGGTTTTCTTCAAAGCTAGGCGCAAATCTAAGGTAAAATAGGTTGAAAATTGTGCCTAAAATTTGATAGCTTGTAACTTGAGACTTCTTGATTTCCACTTCACATTCCTCATTAAGGCGCTAAAAATGGTTGCTACACATGGAAAATGCCTAGATCCAAGATGAATGAATTGGCGCCTAGACTTAAATGTCTTTTCCTTGTCAAATTTTCAATATTTAAGACCTTCCAACATCAATTCCAATCAAGGCGCAATAGTTTGGAGTGATTCAAAGTTGGTTTTCCTCTAGGCGCACATTTGAGTTTCTACCTTAGGCGCTGATTTGGGTTTGCAGAGGTGGGAAAGCATGCCTAATTTCTTGGAGCAAATTTGCGCCTAGGAAATGGAAGTCCCCAGGGTAAGGTATATTGAAAAATATATTTAAGTATTCTTATACTTTAAATATTTTTCAATATACCTTCTAGGATGTTTGAGATAGGTCTCGGATCCATCGGATTTAACATGCAGATTCTAGATTTTTGAGGATCCACCAGATTTCAAACTTAGCCAATTTTTAGGATTTTTAGGATATCAGAGTTAGTCATTTTTTAGGATCTCAGAACATACATCTGGATATTAGGACATCAGGGAACTATGGTATCCACCACAAAACCATAGACGCAAACAATATTGACTTCATCATTAAAAAGTGCGAAGACATCATCCAAGACTAAAGCAAAGAACTTGAGATCAAAAAAAGGGGGTCCCCATTTGCAATGGGGCGATGTGTGATTAGGTCACAACATCTAGCGTCAACCCGAATAAATGTTCCTGAACATTTCAAAGACAAAGACTCAATCCAAACTCAGAACCTTCAGACACTCCTCTACTCATCAACTGGCTAGATGATGAACTCAAAAAGGAAAAGAATTATAGATTGGATCAAGACACTACATCTCCTGATGTGTGATTAAAGATAAGTTTCAATTAAAGCAGTTTCTTAAGTGTTCCAAAGATAAACAAAAATCAAGTTTCAACATTTCCATGTACACCCACATACTAGATCAAACAAACACAACTTCCGAATCAAAGAATCAAAACCAATTGCCAGCGCGACTATCCATATTTGAAGATTCAAGTGCGGACACTTGTGTTCATTTCCATCCCTTAGAAACTAGGATCACCTAAGCTCACCTGTCTCAAGCTAGGTAAATTCATGAAAAGCAGATGGACGGACACATATACATATGGCTGAAATGGACAATGATAATATGCAATGGTATTGAACAGAGTAATGGCAGAATGTGAATGATATGGAAATGGAAATGAAATGAAATGAGATAGTGTGTCTCTATGCATGATGCCTATTTGCCAAGTTTTCATCATGGTCCTTATCCAAGGCGCCACCAAAGGTGGTTTTCACCTGTGGACGAAAATTTTCTCTTTACTATTTTTTCATTTTTTCTTCTTTTTTTAAAAAAATTTTTATTTTTATTTTTTAATTTTTTAATTTTTTAATTTTAATTTTTTTATTTTTAACACCAGGATGACCATTACACACGGCGCCTGTTTGCCAGGTTTTCACCATGGTAATGAATGAAGGAACTCAAGAGTCTGATTCTGCAGATAACACGATGGTCCATACAAAACCATGTCAAGTTATTGTACTTACTGATGTTGGCAGGAAATGGAAACGGATGGTGAACAACTGAATGAAATGGAATGGAATCACAATCAGCTATTGTTCATATCAACCTAAACTTCGAAGCTTGCAAGTGGAAGGGAAATGAATAAAGGAACGGGAACAGTGATTAGTGGACGGGTGAAATGGTAACTTCATAACCCACACAAACTTAGAATATTTTTGTTTGATTTCATTTTGTGGGATGAAAGAATCTAATTTTTTTTTTTAGATGGAATGGATGGAAATGAATTTACTGGATGTGGAAGCCTCTTTGGATTCGACTTCTTGAACTTAAGTACCCAGACTTTTACTTTGGCTCTTTGGAAATATGGAATGAAATAACCTTTTGAGCATGCTTTGATTTCTGGCATTTGCACTAAGGCATAAAGATCTTAAGATTTTTCAGGAATCTTTTTGTTATTTCATGGGTAATGGCATCCAAGTATTTATTTGGTGGAACGATGGGGTGAGTGGAGGGATTGCAAGCTTCTCATTTAAACGACACTTACATTCATTGACCATGATTAGGAAACGGGGAAATGAATAAAGGATATGGTAATGTGATTTGGGAAAAGCGGAAAGATGGATGGTGGAAGGTATGTATAGGTATATGCTTTTAGAATCAGCATAGCGATGGAGGTGAAAGGGGATACGTATGAAATGGGTGTATTAATGTATTTATGCTAAATGGATGAAAGTACCAACATCATGACCTTACTTTGTACATAGTGGCGAAGGCCATTTGAAAAAGGATATTGACATGGAAATACACCAAATGATTCATAAGGACTTCAATTTATCCTTTTAGGAGTATGCAACAAACAACAGGATTGTATAAATGATTCAGACATCAGACTTGAATTCATTATTGGATGAAAAGATAAAGTGGATGACAACTTTATTGCTTTCAAATGGGGTGATAAGTAGAACGAAATGAATGGAAGTATACAGAATGCTTATTATGGAGCAGAGTGGAAACATGAATTACCTTGAAATTTTCACTTAATCCAGGCTCACAAAGACTTTCCTCGCAACTTCGGGATCATTAAAATATGTAAAGTATAAAACCTCAAATACTTCAAGCAATACTGAACAACTGACTCATCTCCCAAGAGCAAGTAGTCCTGCTATCTGACACTAGTGATAGAATCCATGGGAAATCCATCAATCATGACCCATGTTTCAAAAAGGAAAACATAAGAATTCATAAAATTTAGATTTAACGTTTTAAAACATTATAACCAAAAGATAGTAGTGTCAGGACACAATATATGATTAGTTTCCGAGTCAAGTACCAAGGTCTAACAAGATGATAAATTGAAAGAAAAACGTCTTCGGACTCTAAGATTTTCATGAATGGGATGTCTAAGAAATGAACTAACATGTTATCACGAATTGAAACTAGAGTGCGTGTTTAAGATAACATCACCTTCTTACAAATAGGAAACCCGACACAACAAACCAACTAAACTAAGCAACTAACACCTACAGAAAACAAACGACAACAACTAAGGAAAGAAAACAACTAATCTTCGAAAGCAAAAAACCACTAAGCTAAGGAAAACAAACGACAAGCAATCAACATGAAAGCAAAACTAAGCTAAGGACAAACCAACACTTGAGTCAAATGACCTCAAGGGAGCAAATCTACTCTAAGACACAACATGAAATGAAAGCCCTACTCTAAAACAACAGACGAGTGCGACCCAGGACACTAAGTATATACATGCCCTAGCATGGTTTTCCAGTATGAACAACAACAATAATGCAACAGTGATAGTCCTCAACCGAGCAAATTCATCCTTGAACTCAGACCATTGACCCTTCAAGCGACAAACCTCAAACGTAGGAAAAAATTTTGGCGGTATTATGATCAATTGAGGATTCTCATAGGGACCATGATTTATCCAAATGCAAGTTGTTCTACCCAATTCTCCATAATCAAATTTATATTCAACATGTTCAATATGTTCAAGATTATTATCAATATTGCTTTTAGTGCTATCAATTAGAAGTTCATGATGTTCAAATTCAAAATTCTTCCAATCAATAGAAGGGAAAGATACAACCCGATGCTCGTTGTTTTCAATGAGACATGGCCTACCAAGCATTCGATCATATTCTATACATCCGTCAGGAGGTCGCCATTGATGGTTGATGAGTTTCTCGTCTTCTTCATATTGCTTGATCTCATTGTCCAACTCTTTTGTGATCTCCAATAAATGTGTCAACAACCTCTTGATCTCAACATCCATAACGGTAGCATGTTCTTCAATTGTCATTCTCTTTTTTGGCTTGATATCTTCTTGTATAATAATGGAAGCATCGAGCATTGACCCGAATTGCTCTTCTCTACTCATAGGCTCTTCATCGGCACACTCTTGAATAATAGTTTCCAAATTCCTTTGCAGCGCTTCTAATTTATGATCTAACAATGTCTCTTGTACTTCTTGTAGCTCATTCTTGAGGATCTCTTGATGTAGTGTAAATGTATACTCCTCAAGAAACTTATCTTCATCAAATTTAGGTTCTTGCCACAAGCTCGAACTTCTTTCTTTCTCAATTGCCACTTCAAGTGCTCTAACATCTTTCAAACCCTATTTACAATCCTCTAATGCTTTTGATAACTTCTGTCCGAATGCTTCTATCTCTTCAAGATTGATAAACTCGTATTCATATTCCTTCTCACTTGTACATTGCTTATCCGGGTTCTTTGTAGTAAAAACTTCTTCCTCAACAAGTACACCAGCTTCTACTTCCTGCATGGCTTGATGAATTGCTTCCCAGCATTTCTCATAAGAGTATTCCAAATGATCTATATCATGCACCCTACACCAATTTCTAGAAAGCAATATATCGTCCACACTTAAATCTTTGTCATTCTTCAATTCCTTCTTGATTTTCTCTTTAAGCTTCTTGAATGCTTCACCATCGACAGGGGTATTAGGGTCTATCTTTGAAAATGCCACTGGCTCATGTACTTGTAAGAATGAAATTTTCCTTTGCAAGGCTAAGTCCATCCTTGATAAGAATGTTATACAATCTGCTTCTCTATGATCATTTGTATTGTGAATACGACATCCATACTTGCACTCGAAGTCTTTCAAACTCTTACCACCAAGACGCTCACTCAATGACCACCATAGTTGGAGAACAATTGGAGTTGAATTTGCAGGATCATACCCAACAACTTGCCGCATATCCAAGCTCGAATCCAAGGTTGAGAAATCCATCTAATTTTTTTTCTATTTTTGATTTTTTTGCTTTTTTTGGAATTTTGGAATTTTCTATTTTTTTGTATTCTTTGAAATATAAGAGATCTTGAAATCTCAAATCTTCACTTCAAAGCTCACTTCTACTTCAATCCACTACTTGGAGTATCTTGTTGCTCTACTTGAAATGAAGAATGTCCACGTTCAAGCCCTCCTTCTAGGGCCAAAAATGTTGATGATTGTTTTTAGACAACTCAACAATAGAGTAAAACATTAAGTATCCCACTCTCTTGAATAAAGTTCCCCAAAGGCTAAGCTATGTGATCCAGTGAAGTAACTTCAAGGTTCCTTATGATTTGTGATGGATGGACTCAGTGAATTGATGTGATCTTGCTGTTAATCATAAAGGGACTTACGCAGACTTCTTACTTCATTCAGCTTATTTCTCCTTTTAGTGTGGATGCTGTATATACAATGCTTCAGTAATAAAGAAAAGGAAAAAGACAAGGGTTTAGAGAAACTAATCTAAGGTCAATGAAGCAATGATGATGCATGAATAGACAAACTCCTTAATAAACCTAACTCCACTTCGCCAAGGATGCCTACAACTACATGGAGTTGGTGCAATCTCCTAAGGATAGCGAAAGGTTTTCATATCATGAAAGCTTATATAAGCACCCATTAGACGGCGTAGCTCAAACAAACATCCATAATCGAACTTAAGCAAATGAAGCTTAGACTAGCTTTAAACAACACTTCACCAGCGATGAATGTCAAAAGCATGAGCTAGGAGTTGATCAAATATTCAATACAACATACATTACATCAATGAGCTGCTAATCTACTTCTAATCTACTTAGAAACATCTCTCCACTTCATCAAGATACTAGAAACCATGTTATTCCACAAGACAACACTTAACACCAAACAAACTCCAATGTCTTTGCATTAATCTTGATAAATATTTACAACTTCGAGCACTCTCAGAGAATTTTGAGAGTCTCCTCTATTCTACTCTACTAATCTGCTGCCTAACTATATAAACTTCTAACTTTACAAATGAGGCAACAAGGCCTTTATATAGAGTCCAGAATTACAATGAATGGCCTGGATCAATTCAGATAGCCAAGGGTTAGGATCATGCCATCTCAATGAGTAGTTACAACAACTTGCTATTTTTAGTACATAAGAGAGGCAGTGAAGGCATGTTTTCCAAGAAGATAAGGATGAAATGGAATCTTTAAAGCATCTTCCACATGGATGTCCTCTTTGGCTTCTAGCTTGTTAAATAATGTGGCAAACTATGATTGGAAATAATATGTATATGCCACGTAAGTGCCACCTCAGCATATTCCCAAATTGTATCATCTTGTGATGTCTTTGAACAGGATTGTTTTGAACTTGTATGTTTGGGATGTATCTTTGTTGATCTTGCCTTGTTCATTGTAAGTTGAATGTGTATGATGCATGTTGCTCATTTGTCTCACTTTGTAATGTTTCTTCTTCTTTTACAGGATATAGATTGATCTTCTTTGATGCTTCCTCATGGAAAGTAGAGTAGATGATGGTGATGCTTCTTTCTTAGCTTGTAGATAATGGTGCTTCATTGATAACATGGAGTAAGAGACTCTTTGAGACTTGAACAAAACTTGAAGTGATAGATGAATGTCTTCGGACATAATGCAACTGATGAAGTGCACTTGAAGTGATGATGATGAACTGTTCCTTTAGAGCAGCTATATGATGCCTCTTCTGCAATGACTACCTCTTGACTTCACTCTTTGCCCATTGGTGATTCCAAGTGTTTGCTCCTTGAATGACTTCTCAGCTTTGTTGATGTTCCTACAAGACAAGAGAAACAATATTAATCACTTTATAACAAAGGAATCACTTTAAACATGTAAATAATCCTTCAAGTCTAGGTGCATATCTAGGTGTAAGGTGGAGCAAAGTGCACCTAGCACAAGATAGCTTTATACTTGTCATTTTAAATGATTTCCAACAATTGTAATGGCTAAAAAATGTTTATCCTCCTCAAGGAACCCACTTAAAGGTGTCTTTTCATGCAATTTCCTCCTAGGCGCTCACTGAGATATGCAGGGAGTCAAAGTGCGCCTAGGATATAATTGGGCTTTATTTACTATTTTTATGATCTCAAATGATTGAATATAACTTAAAATGACTCCCCTTATCTAGGTGCCCATTTAGTGATATGAAATCATGCCTTTTGCACTTGAGGCGCTAAAACAGGTTGCACAGGTAGAAATGTGTGCCTAGATGAACTTATCCTATTTCTTAGCCTTTCAACACTTTCAAACTCATGCTTGGACTCCTCAGAGACTTCTTCATTAGGGCACCTATTCTTAAAGTTTCAAGACTTTACTTTCAAGCTTCGTATCTTCTAGGCGCTAAAGTTGACATGTAGAAGCAAGAAAATGCACCTAGCTTCCTTGAGACCATCATACTCACCTTTTGGGCGCACTTTTAGGTTGTTGCTAGTGGAGAGATGCGCCTACTTTGACTTGGCTTATTCTTTGACATTTCAAACTCATACTGATGATTACAACTTTCCATTTTAAAAAGATCAGGTCTTTTATCCTTGATTGTTGCCTTCACAAGGCTAGGCGCTAGTTGAGGGTTGCTCAGGTATTAATTGGTGCCTTATCATGAGTGAGTATCTTCTCCAAGTTAGGCGCCAATTTAGGTTTGTGAAAGTAGGAATATGCACCTTGGGGACTTAGGCTATATCTTCACTATTAGGCGCCATTTTGATATCTTTGAACTTTATAATTACTAGGCGCTCATTTGGAGTTAGACAAGAGGGATCTTCCGCCTTAAGTTGGATGAGGTTTTCTTCAAAGCTAGGCGCAAATCTAAGGTAAGATAGGTTGAAAATTGTGCCTAAAATTTAATAGCTTGTAACTTGAGACTTCTTGACTTCCACTTCACATTCCTCATTAAGGCGCTAAAAATGGTTGCTACACATGCAAAATGTGCCTAGATCCAAGATGAATGAATTGGCGCCTAGACTTAAATGTCTTTTCCTTGTCAAATTTTTGATATTTAAGGCCTTCCAACATCAATTCCAATCAAGGCACAATAGTTTGGAGTGATTCAAAGTTGGTTTTCCTCTAGGCGCACATTTGAGTTTCTACCTTAGGCGCTGATTTGGGTTTGCAGAGGTGGGAAAGCGCACCTAACTTCTTGGAGCAAATTCGCGCCTAGGAAATGGAAGTTCCTCAAACCCACATCAATCAAACTCCATTGAAGCCCATATGCAAACACTGTGTGTATTTGCCTCAGTAGCACCTTTGGACGGTCTTTCACATCTATAGAATGCTGTTACTAGAGGGAGTTTTCATTCGTAATAGCCTCTGGTTCAAATCCTCTTCAAACCCTCTCAGAAACCCTAGCAGAGCAAAGTAGCAAGCAATAACATAAACTCAAGCATGAAGAATGAACTCACTTTTTTCCACCTTATATTTCTTCTCCAAGAGGGCGTTGGCTTTTGGGAGGGAATATTATAATTTTTAAACACTTTATCATTCCCTAGGGATTGGTGCCCAAGTCCTCTACTGACCCATTTTTAAAATATAACTTTAATGTTTGTCACTTGCTTTATATTTATAAAGTCCTAACAATTAAATATTAATAACCTTCGGACTTTAAAATAATTGCCAAGATGAACTCGGAATCTAGAGTTCTATAGTTTGCCGGAAATGTCTCGACAAGACGAATCCATCCCACCTATGTTGATTCCAAAATGACATTGTTCCCGAACTTACTAAAAATAGAAAGTATGGGCAATAAGCAAACAAAGCCAACTCTGAAAGTGCCAACTGGCTCCAAAGAACCCAAACCACACCTACACCACTGAATAATCCATCCAAGGCCAAACCAACCATGGTTCCCTACCCAAATTGTCAGTCTACGAGAACCCACTGATAGACTAACTCTGACTACAAAAAGGGGACATTATAGTCTGCCCTCGCTAAGATTGCTTGCCTCAAGCAATCTCAGATCAGGATGTGATAGAATCTGCTTGCTCTCCCAAGTAGCATCCTCTACTGACAGGTTTTGCCATTTGACCAGATACTCTTTGATGATTCTCCTCCGTAAGGTATGTTCTCTAGTATCAATAATAGCCTTGTGTACTAAAATCAACTTCCCCTCTTCATCAAGAGGAGGCAACTTTACAAATGGTGTCACATTATGGCCCAACGCCTTTTTGAGGCAAGATACATGAAACACATTATGTACCCTGCTACTTGCCGGCAACTCCAACTCGTAAGCCATTTCCTCAACTCTCTTGGAGATCCTGAACGGTTCATAGTAGTGTGGCTTAAGCTTCTCTGGTCCACTCTTCTTGAGAGTGGACTGCCTGTAGGGTTGCAGCATCAAATACACCATGTCACCTACCTCGAATGATCGCTCATTCCTATGCTGATTTGCATACTGCTTCTGTTGATTCCGAGCTTTCTGAATATTTTCCTTCAAAGACCTCATGATGTCCTGACACTCCTGCAAAAGGTCTTTGGCCTTAGGCACTCTACTATCACCAAACAACAAATCCACAAAGCTCGGTGCATCGTACCCATATAGTGCCATAAACGGTGACATCTAGATGGACATGTCGTAAGTGGTGTTATAACAATATTCACCCATGTGAAGCCACTTAACCCATGCCTTTTTCTGCCCTGCAACATAATTACGGAGGTACCCTTCCACTCATTTATTGACTATCTCTGTCTGACCATCTGTATGCGGGTGGTAGTTGGTGCTGGGTGTGAGCTCTGTTCCTGTCAATCTAAAGAGCTCTTGCCAAAAATTACTTAGGACCATGCTGTCCCTATCACTCACAATGCTCCATGGCAACTCGTGAAGATGGAATATCTCTCTGAAAAATAATTCTGCAACCTGTGCTGCAGTATAGTTGGTAGGAATAGCAAAGAAGTGTGCAAATTTCATCAATTTGTCTACCACCACAAAGATACAATCCATGCCTTGGACTTTTGGTAAACCTATGATAAAGTCCATAGAGATACTATCCCACTTCCTCTCAGGAATGGGCAGAGGCTGCAATAATCCACCCGGAAAAGAGTGCTCCTGCTTATTCTGCTGTCATGTCAGGCACTCTTTCACATATTTCAACACTTCAGTTTTGAGGCCCTTCCAAGTGAAATGCTCTCTCACTTGCCAGTATGTTTTGAAGTATTCAGGGTGTCCAGCCATAGGCAAGTCATGGAATACTCTCAAAACCTTTTGTTTCATCTTTGATCCTAGCACTACAAAAATTTCTATCTGTGTAAATGATCAAATCATTTACTACTGAATACTTGTCATCTTGGATGGAGCCATCAATGATCCCAGAAGCCCATTTGTCTTTGGCATACTCTACAGATATCAACTCTTTCCAATCCTTTGTAATAGCACCCACTACACACAAATGTGGTCTCTTGGATAAGGTGTCAACAACTATGTTTTTCTTTCCTTTGACGTAAACAATGTCAAAGTCATAGGCCTGAAGTTTGCTGACCCACTTCTGCTGCTTATCATTCAAGTCCTTCTTTCCAAGGAAATGCTTCAAACTATTGTGATCTGTTTTCACCATGAACTTACTCCCAACCAAATACTGTTTGAACTTAGCCAACGCGTGCATGATAGCTAACATTTCCTTGTCATAAATGTTGTAGCTCTTTTCCACACCCCTCAACTTCCTGCTCTCAAATGCTATAAGGTGTTTATCCTGCATTAAGACTGCACCGATGCTTTCTCCTGAGGCATCACACTGTAACTCAAAAGGCCTGCTGAAATCTGGAATGGCCACACATGACAGGTACTCATCAACTCCTTAAACCTGTCAAAACACTCCTATGCACCACCTAACCAACTGAATGCATCCTTCTGAGTCAAGTCTGTAAGGGGGGCAACTGATTGTGAAAATCCCCTCACAAATTTGTGGTAACATCCACAAAGACCAAGGAATCCCTTGAGCTGAGAGAGATTCTTTGGTGGCGGCCAGTCAATGATTGCCTAAATCTTTTTCGGGTCCACCTTCACACTACCAGCACCGATAATATGACCTAAGTACAATAACTCGGTCATCCCAAACTCACACTTTGACATCTTGGCATATAATGATTCACGCTCAAGAATGCTCAAGACAATGTCAATGTGTTTCAAATGCTCCTCCCAAGTCCTACTGTATATCAATGTTATCAAAAAATATCAACACAAATCTCCATAGCTACTCTCTAAACACCCTGTTCATACAGGAGTGGAAGGTGGCTAGTGCATTGGTCAAACCAAAAGGCATGACCAGAAACTCAAAATGCCCATAATGGCATTTGAATGTTGTCTTCTCAACATCTTCTTCCCTGACCCGTATCTGATGGTAATCGGATCTCAAATCAATTTTTGAGAAGTAGCATGCCCTGTGCAGTTCATCTATGAGCTCATCAATGCAAGGTATGGGGTATCTATTTTTGATAGTTTTCTTATTAAGCTCTCTGTAATCTATGCACATTTTGAGAGTCCCATCCTTCTTCTTAACCAAGACCATTGAAGAAGCGAATGGACTTTTGCTTGGCCTTATGTACCCCATTTCGAGAAGCTCTTTGATAGCTTTCTCGATCTCATCCTTATACCTCGTCGGGTGCCTGTATGGTGTGGTAATCACAAGCTTAGCACCCTCCTCGAGCTCAATGACGTGCTCAATACCCCTATTAGGGGGTCTACCTAGTGGTATGCCACTAAACACTTTGGTGTGTTTAGTCAAGGGAGCCTATATATCAGATGGATACTCACGCTTCTGTTGTTCTGACACTGCAGGCATCACCATCACCTTTGCTGCCCACTGCACCTGATCATGTCGTATCAATCTCTCCATCCTCTTGAGTGAAACCACTCTCAATCCACCATCTGAAATTCCCCTTAGCACATGCCGTCTTCCGTTCACCTCAAACTTCATCTCCATAGTCTGCAAGTTGAGAGTGAACTCCCCAATGTCATGCAACCATCGCATGCCCAAAACAACATCCATCTCACCCATGCTAACAACATAGAAATCTGACTAGCAAGTGTAATCATTCAACAATATGGTGAGATTGGGTATCCTCCTGGTGTAGGTGAGAACAAATCCGTTTGCCACTCTCACCTTAAAGCCTTCGAATTCTTCTATTTTGAGTCCTCTCTTAGCAACCAAGCCCTCATCTATGAAATTATGAGTAGCACCTGTGTCTAGTAGAGTAATAACTCGCTGACCACCAAGTACTCTCATCTTAAACGACCTCTCTCTGAATATTAGAGAGATGTGCTGTAGGTAGGGACATCTGCTGCTCTGTATCAGATGCCTTAGATGTACCATCTGTACCTGAGTCATTGGCTTCTGATTGCTGCTCTGAATGTGGCTCTGACTCCACAGACTCATCTGCTAAAAAATACTCCAACTGTTTGGCTTTTCCTTGGGCAGCACACTTGTGCTTAGGATCCCAAGGCTCTCGGCAATGAAAACAGAGTTTCTTCCTCCTAAGATCATTCAACTGATCACTATCAAACTGGGAAGAACTCTTATGTTGCTGTCCTGATTCCTTCTGAAAATGTTTTCTGTCTTTATCCTTTCTGTGCATGAATCCTTTAGATTGAAATTTACTCCTCCATACCGAGGACTCCATGTCACGGGCCTTCTTCATGGCCTCCTGTAAAGATGCTGGATCTAGACCCTTTATCCAACCACGCAAAGGATCTGATAAACCATGAATGAATAGCATCATCAATCTGCGCTCTGAAATATCAAAGACCATAACAGATAGGTCCTGAAATTCTGAGATGTAAGCATCCACTGAGCCCACTTGCCTGAGTTGAGCTAACTCCTTGAACTGCATTTCTGGATCTTTCTTATCAAATATGTCAATCAACCTAGTAGTAAACTCAACATAGGAAGTGATCTGATCATGACCCAATGTCAACTTACCATTGCTCCACCATTTATGCACACTGCCCTCCAAATGTAAAGCTGCATAAGTAATTGCATCAGTCTCAGGCATAGGGCTGATCTGTAGAGAATTGTCCAACTTCTAGACCCATGCTCTAGCAGCGGTTTTGTTTGAGCCATCAAAGTAAGGCAAAATCATCTTGCTGACTTTCTTCTGGAGCTCCTGATTCTGCTATCTGTTTCCCCTGCAGGTTCTATGTTTCATCCTGAGATCGGAGTACAGTCTCCAAAAGTCATCTCAGCTCTAAACTCCTCACTTGAAGACCACCAATCTCTCAATATCTCATTCTGAAACTTGAGCTCTGTAGCCTCCTGTTTAGGAACATTGTTCCTAGGTGCAAAGACAGGTATGCCAGGTTTGTCACCTGTTGTCAACTGGGTAGCTCTCTTGTTAGTGACTGAAGCTTCACCCTCATCGTCTCTATCTCTGTGCCTGTCACCATTGTTCTTGTCTCCATTGTTCCTGTCTCCATTGTGCCTTTCACCTCCATTATTAATCCTGTTCTTGTCCCCCAAGTTATTCTTGTTTCTCCCATTATTGTTGTTATTATCTCGGTTGTTCCTAGCATCACTAGGTATCAACTGGATAAGGATTTGAGCCAACTCTGTCTGTGATTCCTGCATCATCTCATTCATTCGAGTAAAGCTCCTCTCTATATCCATCTAACCCCTAGCCAACGAGTTCAGAATATTCCTCAAGCTAGGTTCATCATGATCTTTGTCACCCATGTTTTCTGTGATGAGTTCCTCTTCGTTGTAAATCACTACTGGTTGTTCCTCTGCGGCTATTACCTCTGTATCTGTATCAAAAGGATCTATCTGTCGAACCTGTATATCTGTTCTTGACATGTTTCGTCTGAGATAATACCTATGTGTACCAAGCTGCATGTCTCATCTTTTCTTCTGCATGTTTGAATCTAACCTCACAGGATGGCAGGAAGAGCTGTTCTCTGATACCACTGTAATGTGCCGTACACGTTGGTTCTTTTTAGAGATCTTAATAGTGTTATTTTTAATTTTTTTTTGTGTGTTTTTTTAGACTAGAGAGAAGATGCAGAAGGGGTTTCAGTTTTCTTGCGATGTGTTTGCTGGAACAACACAATATGGAGTATATATTTCAAACCCAGAAAATATACAACAGATATGAAGAAAATATGAAAGACCCAGATCATAAAATGGTTAAATATTAATTACTAGCACATACCCATATTTAGATTTGCAACTTCGTACATGTGTTGAGATTGGACCAGCAACTGGGTATCATAGATCTCCTCCAAAATCACATAGAAATGATCAGAAAGGGTAAGCAAATGTTTACAATAACTTCAGAGGCCCTAGACGCCTCAAAATGAGAAGTAGAATGGTTGCAAATGATAAGAAATGAGTCTAAAGAGACCCAACGTCCCTCTTGAGGATGTATGGCCAGACTGGAGGTTCCTAACAGCAGCAAACAACATCAAATCTTCTAGAAATCTTTCTGTTTCTTATCCGCATTCATGTATGAAGCTAGGTGTCCAAGCTAGGGGTAGTAACTAGCACCAAATGCACCAAAGATTCCCTCAAGGGAAAGTACGGCCTGCCTAGAATAGGTACGTCTAGCAAGCACCGGCAATAACAGTCCAAACTCCTATTCTCCACTCAAATCTGCCACTCCAAACTGTCCTCTCACTCAGTCCACGAAAACTCTTCTAATCTTGCAGAGATATAGCATTGAAACTCCTCAAACCCACATCAATCGAACTCCATTAAAGCCCATATGCAAACACTGTGTGTATTTGCCTCAGTAGCACCTTTGGACGGTCTTTCACATCTATAGAAAGCTGTTACTAGAGGGAGTTTTCATTCCTAATAGCCTCCGGTTCGAATCCTCTTCAAACCCTCTCAGAAACCCTAGTAGAGCAAAGTAGCAAGCAATAACATAAACTCAAGCATGAAGAATGAACTCACTTTTTTCCACCTTATATTTCTTCTCCAAGAGGGCGTTGGCTTTTGGGAGGGAATATTATAATTTTTAAACACTTTATCGTTCCCTAGGGATGGGCGCCCAAGTCCTCTAGTGACCCCTTTTTAAAATATAACTTTAATATTTGTCAATTGCTTTATATTTATAAAGTCCTGACAATTAAATATTAATAACCTTCAGACTTTAAAATAATTGCCAAGATGAACTCAGAATCTAGAGTTCTATAGCTCGCCAGAAAGTTCTTGACGAGACGAATCCATCCCACCTTTGACGAACCCAAAACGACACCGTTCCCGAACTTACTAAAAATAGCAAATATGGGCAATAAGCAAACAAAGCTAACTCTGAAAGTGCCAACTGGCTCCAAAGAACTCAAACCACACCTACACCACTGAATAATCCATCCAAGGCCAAACCAACCATGGTTCCCTACCCAAATTGTTAATCTACGGGAACCCACTGATAGACTAACTCTAACTAGTGAAAGGGGACATTACAGACACTGCCCTTGACCCTGTTGGAGGCGTTGCCCCCAGACCCCCGCAAGGGGCACTGACCCTTGACCTTGTTGGGGGTACTACCCCCAAACCCTCACACTAGTTTTAAAAAGCAAAAAATAAAAATCATTTTGGGCCATGTTGGATGGAAAAGCAACATTTTTTAGTTCTTTTGAATTTTTTCCAATTAAATCCCAAGTAGTTGTTGAGTTGCTGCTCATATGGACTAGCTAGGACTCGAACCTAGGACCTTCCATTTGCTGTTGGAGTGCTCTACCAACTGAGCTACTGACCCCTTGTGGCCAGCCCATCGTCAGTCTGGGTGTGGCTTATTTCCAACACCCCCCCTTAAGCCACACTGCAGGTGCTTGGGGCTCTTAGCTTGGCTTTGATACCAATTGTTGAGTTGCTGCTCATATGGACCAGCTAGAACTCGAACCTAGGCCCTTCCATTTGCTACTAGAGTGCTCTACCAACTGAGCTACTGGCCTCTTGTGGCCAGCCCATTGTCAGTCTGGGTGTGGCTTATTTCCAACAGTAGTTGAATTACATTTATACTTTTGGTTTGCTAAGTCAATCCCTATCCTAAGTAATGCTCCTGTGGCTGTAGCAACACTTGCAGATTTGTCTGAGATACAAACACATGACTCCACATAGAGCTAGCAATGTTGGGCCGAGCGATACAAGCTCCTTTCTACCATAGTTCATGACTCCATATTGTGATTTTTGTTTTTGATGCCATGGATATCATAATGCATGAGTTTTGTACACCTAAAACACTTGACAATATTTATATATCTAACAATGTTGTTTCCTTCAGCGAAAATCCGCTTTTATACTCATGTGATTGATGTATACTTGTGTATGTGATCAAAGTAGCTTCTATTTGATTAGTTTATTGTGTATTTTAAGGTTTATTTATCAAAGGGTGCATGAATGAGTTTTAAATCCTTAAAAATCTATGTATTTTATTGGTTTTTCAATTTGCTGAGTCTGCACCAAGTCTGAGTCCGGGTCAAAAATCAGCTTGCCGAGTCCAAGTCTTTAAACATTGCAATAAACAAATTCTTTTACTTTCATTTTTTTTTTTTAATAGATTCTAAGATAATAAGCTAAACCTTTTCTAATTAAAACAATCTTTCATAAAAATCTTTTTCTGAACTATAAATCTAATTAAACAAAAACTTCCACACTTAGAGCTAGATTGCTTCAAGTACAGAGCAAATTTTGATGTTGGCAATTAAGTCCTTAGTGATCTCTTCTTGTTCCTTTCCATCTAGACAATTAATTAGTAGGCACTGGCTGAATGACTGGCTCAATGATATTTGTAGGCAATGACTAAATGACTAGTAAAGTGGTCAAGAAAGAAATGGTGCAGAGTATTGGCTACAATTTTTCCAAAATCAAGGACAAGAGAAATTATAGATTCAAACTTTTGAAAGGAAAGGGTCGACACATCCAATGGAATTTTGGATCTAAATTAGGCTGAGTGAAGAACAAGTGAGGGAAACACATGTTTCAAAATTAAATCATGTGTACGAACAAAACAGACAAATTTGCTGGTTTACTAATATTTTGTTATTTGCAATGAATGCTTGAATACTGTGGCGAATACAAAAAATGCCATGGTGAGTTGAGGATCACTATGATGAACATAAGAAAAGCCGCGGTGGATGGAAACTAACTGCGGTGAACATGCATTTGTCGTGGTAAAATTCTTAAAACTCCATGGCTAATTCGTCATTATAGGTAAAAGACAAAAGTGACTTAAGACAATCAACATGGAAAATAGAGGGCAATAAAGGGGCAAAAACTAGAGACGGGGTACTAAAAGTGGGACCTCACCTTGGAGACACATATCAGTTGGTAGACACATTTTATTTTGCTTAATACTATTCTTAGGCTTATTGGGATCTCGATCATCACTGGGCTTGCCATCTCAGCTCATTCATCTTTTTGCATTTACAAGGACAAACCCAAACCCATTGATTCATGCAATTGACAGTTTCGAAACCACTCCCTGTAAGAAACTGGTGGTTTTATTCCGCTACATTTTGCATATCGTTTCTAAGAGTTGCAACTTCTGGAAATGAGTTCTCTATAAAGTTTGATTGCTCCTGATCATTATGGATCAATTAGATATTGTGTGACCAATTCCATCAGCATTATCTGATTAAATTTCTAATTACCAATGTTTCTCTGAGTTTCTGGGACCAAGGACAGAGATGTGGGGGTGAGGTTTTAGAGATGGTAAGAATTTTCACAAATTTTGGGGATGGTGTACCGTGTGGGGATGGCTATTAAAATAACTTAAGCAAACTAAAAGCAGTTGAAATTTGAAAAATTAAATACAATATGCTAAATTTGGAATGACAATCCTCTTCTTTTTTAAGTGTTTAAGAGATTTGAGTATTTTTTTACTTAAAAAGACCTTTTTTTAATTTTTGAAGTACCAAATGAAACAGGATGTCTAGTCATGAAAAAAGGACATCCCCTGCAAACCCCGAAATCCCCAAGACATTGCCCAAATCTAAAGATGCATCCCCATAAAACACTGCTAATTACTCTATATAACTTATTTTCAATTTAAAAATCCTATGTAAAATAGCCATTTGTGTTGGATGGCACTCCAAAGGTTAGTGGGTGCACTATTTCATTAAATGTAATGTACCAAAATAACTCAACTTTTATTTAATTTGTATGTTTACAGAGTGACTTACAGGAGTGGATCTCCAGGAGGAATTTCGGAAGAATTATGTTCAGCTCTTACAAGCATTCAATTGGGTTTGGCTGAGGATAGCATGGGATGGACTCTCGAGGTAAAATAGGCAGGTGATAAAGATGATCAAGTTTGTCTCCTATTCTGTTGCAGTATCACATTGAAATATGCCTAATCACGGCATATTAATATCTTGTAACAACAAGAAAATGTAAATATCCCATTATCTCTATACTCTTTGAGAAATTCATTCTGTATAAGCATCGAAGGAGGAAGATGAAGTTTACTCCTGAAGTACAGATGCTTTTGGCCATAAGGCGAAAAGTATTCATGGTTGGTATTTCTCGAGATTTGATTTTTTTATTTTCTTAAATATGTTGAATAAGATGACGTTTATAGTGCTAATTTAACAGTACATGGTTAGACCATAAAAATACACTCAATATCTCATGCTCTGTTTCAAATATTTACCAATATGTGTTGGGTTCCTTTGTTATTCAAATTCTATAAAATAATTTAATAAATTTGACAGAATAAATAGCCCTCAAACTTCATAAAATATTTCGATCTTTCAATTGAAAAAAAAAAAAAATTATACCTTATTAAATGTTTCAATCTTTAGAAAACATTTTTTCAGAGATCTTGGAAATTCATCATTCTTTAGACCAAACTAATCAAGCTTGGGCTAAAGAGGATTGGTGTCTTAGTTCATTGGTCAATAGAGTCAAAATTGGAAGAAATGTGAAAATACTCATGAAAATGTAAAATAGAGAACTAGTACTATACTTAGAATCCCATCAATCTAGCTACAATTTCATTTAAATGTAATGCAATGACTCAAGAAACTTCACACAACAAAATCTACTAAAATCCATAAGTAATCAAAGAAATGCCATATGCTATTCTGAAAAGACTCTTCAAAGATTGAATAAATTTTACAACTACTGTGATAGTTAACTAATCAAGAATAACAACATACTAGCAAATGTAATCGTAGAGATATATATTATCCCTTGAAACTCTTGGCCATTTGTGGAGACAACTAGATCATAAAGAGGATTCCACCAAATAACACCTCTGAACTTTACAAACAATGAATGACATAGATACTCAAGACTAGACATACAATATTTGATGCCAAAGAATATACTAAACCAGAGGATGCCTATACACATTTGGCCTAAGGCCTAAATACTATAGACAATTTAGAAATTAGCAAACAGGTTTTTTCTCTTGAGAGAAACCTGTATATACAACAAAGATATTTGTTTAGATATTCTATGTAGCTAACACATGTTGCAATCTTAGACATCTCAAAATATTCTCTCATTAAATTTGTTGCAACAACCTCTCAGTGAAAATAATTACTCTCGTAAATCATGTTGCACACTCAATCAGATTAGATTTCACATAGGCACTAAAAGTTCTTCAAGTCCATACATAGCGTATAGGGGAAAAGATCCAATAGATGTGCACCCTAACTTCATACCTCTCAAAATCATACGTGGCAATTTTGAATCACTCCAAAAATTTTATAGTATCTTACTTGGCAAGGCCCTGCTTATAACTAAGGTTTCAGGGCCACATCAGCATGCTTTTTGTTAAGGTGTCAAATAGTTCCCAAAAAAGGGGTGAACCAATAAGTGTGCATAAAGTCATGTTTTGTTGGTGAGCTGATGTGACATCACATAATTAGTTGCTTTTTAAATCTAAAGGGCACATTTCATTCAATTATTAGTACTTATAGTAACATTAACAACCTTAAAGTCACTACTAAACTTTTAAAAATATTGGCCCTTAAATGCACATATACTATCTCAGCCATTGGAACTATCTCACCTATTGAGTCTTTTCCCCTATCCAAGCATCTAAATTCATTGCCTTTTGATAATCATTCATGGCCTACCCATACTCGTAGGAGTACCCCACTTGATTATCTGCGAAGTCATGGGCATTGTCAGGTATTTATTTTCTTCCCATTTACCATCCCCTTTGAATAGCAGCGTGACTCCCCTAAAACGAATTTGCTTCTGTAGAAAGTCTCGTCTTTGACTAGGCAATTAATGTCTTCAACAATCCGATCCTAGACGCAATTAGATTTTATAAAGATACATGGTCAGCATTGGCTTAAATTTTGAACTGGAGCCATGGTGCAAATCACCACAGTTTAAATCCATTATTGTAGGCTTTTGTGGGCTTAAGAAATTGATTTTATTCCACTAAACACAATATGCTAATCAGAACATGCCAGGTGTCCATTCCTAATTCCTCTGAGCTCCATCCTTGCACTTCACCTTCAGACACCAAAACCCTACGAGAATCAACAACCATCAATCACCACAACCGAAATGCCCACAAGATCAATGGTATCGAAGGACGTGGGAAAATGTAAACAAGCGAGTAAATTGAGTCCCTACAGAGTGACCTTTGTCTGCATTTAATCAGAAAATGCCACACGACAACCTTCGAGAAAACTCAGACTCGAAGCCCACAGAGCTCGGAACCAAAATTATAATATTGGCTAGAACTTGACTTTCTGTTTCGCACGAGCCTCCAGATACAAGACTATGAGTTTTAACCTTCACCACAGATTCAATCCCACTTGATTCACACTATAGGTCCACTGAATCCATTGGAAGAAATATTGCACTCAGCCACAGAAACGGAAGTTCCCTTAAACCTTGCCACATAAAGGTTTTAGGCCCACCAAAATTGGGCCTCTCGGGCTTGAAGGTGAACAGATATCCCACTCTAAAATCTAGATGTGAGGGTCAATTAAAACTCAACCAAAAACACCCTTAGTTCTACTTGGGCTTGGGGATCTTGGTCATCTCAAACTTCAAAGCCTCCGAATTTACAGCCAAGCGCTCTTAAGCTCCCTGGCTATATAATCTACAAAATGCCCAACTTCTTTCTCCACACTCAACCTACATGCATCTAGGATCAACTCTACTTCATCCACTTTCAATTGTAATTTCCTCTTACCCTTGCCCCTTCCCTTCCCCACACATGTAGTAGGTCCCAACGCCATTGAAGAAATAAAATTATTTTCATTCACACTTCATAGCCAAAGAGACGCAACTCTACCACCACCACTTAATAAATCCCACACAATAACTCCACACATTTTCCAACCTCTCACCCTAATGAGGAACAACTAAACAATACTTCATTTGGTTTTCTATGCAACAAATATATCTGCATTGATTAAAGAGATGCATGCTCATATGTTACTAGTCATTTCAATTGGTACAACACATGTGGAATCATAATGCAGACATTCAAAAAACCATCTACTCGATCCCATTATCAAGAGGGAAATAAGACTGCACATCCTTAATTAACAAGGCCTTGTCCTTGTCAGGAAATTGATTTTACCACTTCTTAATACCATTCTCTTTTCCTGAGATTAATTCCCTGGTTGGTAGCCCAATCTGCCACTTTGTTATTTCTTTTCAAATGATTGAAATGTATACATTCTAATCTCCCTATCCACTCTAATATGTAGGAGACCAGATTCTCCAATCTCCAAGCACTGCAACTTCCTCCTTTCATAAAATTGATAATGATCATCAAATCCCCTTCTACCTAGAGCTTCCTCTATCCAAACTCCATTGCTATTCTAAGCCCAAGCAACAAAGCTTTAGCTTCAACCATATTAGTTGAATGCTAACCAAAATCTACCATTAAAATACCAACCAGTTGCCCCAAATAATTCCTAAAAATGCATCCACCACTAGTTGACCTAGGGTTTCCCTTGGTTGCAACATTGAAGTTCAACTCAATCCAGCCCACTTCTAGAGGATGCCACTTTACATCCTTAAGGATTGATTGCTTATGACCATACCACCTTTGTGCAACCAATGTATTCTTGGCCAAGCTTCCACCCAAACAATCTCCTTTCCTAACTGGACTATAAGAGACACCACTTGATCCAATATGCTCTTTGTTTTTCTTACCTTGTCTTCAAAGATCCTTCTATTTCTCTCCAATCAAATATTTCAAACAATCAAAGAAGGTAAAAGCTCCCACATCAACTTGAGCTCAAGGCTTTAGAATGTTAACTTCCAATCTTTAATTAAATCCAACATAGTAGCAAATTAAATCCACCTACCAATTCTCTAAAGCCCAAGACCAAATTCTCTCAAGAAATGTGCATGTTAAGAATAAATTCTCATTTGATTTCCCCTCTTGCAAGCACATGATGTAGCAAGAAGGACCAACCATACCATAAATTCTCAATCTATCCCAAGTTAGGACCCGACCAAACACAACCTTCCATAAAAAGTGTCTACCTTTTATAGACCATAAATCAATCAAATCTTTCCACTAGTAAAGGAAATTGCTTGATCATATGATCCCATGAGGGACATACACACCCTATAAATAGTGACGACTAAATGGTAATCGGTTCCAAACCAACAAATCTCTCTTACTAGTTTGAGGGATAGGCCATTTCTCTATGAGCTCCTTTAGTTTCTCAATCAGAATTGTTTGATGAGGAGAGACCTAAGGGAGGTGCATCCATTCCTTTAGCCCATTGACCCTCCTAGAATATAATCACTAACCATCACCCCACTTCTCTCTCAAATTAATTTGCATGTGGGGCAAGCTCCTCCACCTCCTACGACGATTTCTCTAAATGCCAAGTTGAGCCCCAAAATGAAATGTGTTTAGCATTCTCAACCTTCCATTTGAGATCCTTAGCATTAAAAAAATCCATATTATAGACCCCACATGGACAACTTCTTGGGAGAAGACCCTCTCATATTCATTATTATCTATATTTTTGGCATGTAGAACTCTACTCCACAATCTATCCTTTTTAGTATGCATTCTCTAGATCAATTTCATACATAAAGCCTTATTCACCTTTCCACAGTCTCTAAAACCTAGGTCCCCTTCCTTCTTGTCTCTACAAATATGCTCCCATTAAATTAGATTGAATTTCTTCTTGTCACCTTTCCCACTCCAAAATAAATTTCACTATATGTTAAAAATGCTTTTGTAATCTTTCTTGGAATTTAAAAAATTGACATTACATAAATTGGAATAGTAGAGAGGAAGGCTTTCATAAGGAGTATTTGGCCAACTAGAGACAACCACCTTCCCTTCCAAGAGGAGAGTTTATTTTGAACTTGGTCGACTACTACCTTCCAATCATTTTGAGAAGCCTTCTTATCAATGAGTGACATTCCTAAATATGAACTAGGGAAATTTGCACATTCAAATTCAAGGATTCTTTAAATATTAAAGGATTCATATTTAATGGACTTACTTTTGTTGACACTTTGACTAGATACCTTCTTATATCACTCCAACATATTTTAATGACCTTTACCTCCCTTACCAATACTTCTCCAAATAATGTATCATCTATGAACTAAAGGTGAGTAGTGTTACTCATTCTTGAAGAAAATTGAAGACTAGAAATATTTCCTCTATGAGATTTTGCATTCAAAGAACACCCTAGGGCCTCTACTACCATGAGAAATAAGAAAGGTTACAAGGGATTACCTTGTCACAATACTTGATGCCCATTAAAAAATCTATTGTAGCGACATTAATCAAAACTAAATATGATGTAGAAGAGATGCAACTTTTAACCCATTTACACCAACCCTCCACAAAGTTGAATCTTTGAAGAACTAAGTCTAGAAGAATCCATGAGACACAATCATAAGCCTTATTCATATCCAATTTCATGATCATCCCATCCTCCTATATTGTGAGGCCCAACCTTGTGCGACTGGATTAGTTGCACCTTTAGACCATATTGTTTTGCTTCACCTAGCTGAGGGTTTGGTCTATGGGAGTGTGACCCTATCTTCAAGATAGTGTAGTGTTGTTGTGGATCTTTTGCATAAGGAGGTGGATTGTGTTAGTTGGGTATGTGTAGGTGATGCACGCCCTAGCTGGGATTGTTGGAATGTCACATGTTGTGCTTGAACTGGAACCTTTAGTAATGTAATGCGAGGCGACCATGTGTTCTACTTCTTATTTTATTTATGAGACTTATTATTCAGAGTATCTTTGTCATGCAAACATTTTAGGGGTTGTTGACCCCATAGATTTAGACATTCATGGACTTACCTTATACCTTGATTGATTT
Organism: Cunninghamia lanceolata; assembly: GCA_027924645.1. NCBI lineage: Eukaryota > Viridiplantae > Streptophyta > Pinopsida > Cupressales > Cupressaceae > Cunninghamia > Cunninghamia lanceolata. The sequence continues at coordinate 12,073,230 of BSBN01000389.1, forward strand.
ATGGATTATGTTGTGATGATGTTATAGCTATGCATGTTAGATTACAGATGATCCTATGATGTTTAATACGAGGTTAATTTTGAAGCAATTGAAATATTAATTGATGAGTACATTGATGAGATATGATGCAGTATATGATCCTGATTTGATTATGTGAAATGCAAGTGATTTGAAATGTAAATGAATTATGAATCATGTACATGATGACATGTGTCTAATCAAAGATATAGGTGATTATGCGACTGTGTGTGTGCGTGTGCATTTCCTTTCACTTCAGCTATGATGAACATGTGCTATTGATCCATTGTGGAAGTGTGCAGGTAATTTTCCATGCCCATGGAAAATCAGAGGTCATTTCAATAACCCTATGTGATATCCTTGTTTAGCCGACCTAGTCCGAAGAGGGACTAAGGTCATTTGTGATAGAGCATGATGATTTGTAATGTCTTTAATTGATGTTTATTTTGATTAGGGTTTACCCTTTTTAATTGATTTATTGATGTGTTGTAAATTGTAATGTTTGAGTTGCACTCTTTTGGTGCTTTTTATTTATTAGGTCTTTTTATGTGAATTTATGGATCCCTTGGTGTTTATTTTGGTCAAATAATGACCCTAGGTCATACCCCTAGGGTCTAGGACCAATTTGGACATGTGAAACCTTAGTTTAACCTTCTTTTGATCACCTTAACTTGACCCTGAAGTTAAGTGACGAAATTTGAAGTTAGATAAGGTGGTGAACAAGTCAAGATTCCACCATGACCAACTCCACTACCCTAGGATAAGATCTCCCTTATCTTGAAGACTTGGGAAGCCTCCAAGTGTGAAAGACCTCATTCCTATGCTCTCACACATGTGTGAGAGCATCAATGGGGGAATGGGTTGCCTTGTTCTATAGGATAATGACATGTGTCTCATCCTTATTTTTTTGGAGTCCTCCATGTGGGATTCCCCTCTCCACTATGCTCTCACACATGTGTGAGAGCATTTGTGGGAGTGAGTGAGGCTTTGTGGGATGTGAGTGTGACATGTCACCTCCTTATCCCTTAGGGTTTTGTGAGTGGGTTGTGAGGAGGAAGGAGAAGGTGAAAGGCTCTTTCGTTTAGCCTATTAAACTCCATCTTTGAGAGATGGAGAGGGTTCTTCATTTTTGGTTTCTTTGTAATTATTGATTTGGGGAGATAGCTAGAGTTAGAGGATTTTGGATACAAGGAGATTAGAAGAAGACTTGGGAGCTCTCCATCAAACTCTTACCAAATTCAGGCTTATAAGGCAAGCACCTAAGGCTATATGTGTTCCTTATGTATTTACTTTCATTTATGTGATGTTTGCCTTGTGTATTTTGAGTTTTGGTGTATGTCTTGTGTGGGTTTTTATTTTGGGTGTTTGATGATGCTCTTCATTGAGAAGAGCTCATCTTGTTTTGGGGTGGGAGAGGAGTGAACCTCCTCAAGGGTAACCTCACTATATTTTGGAGGTGTGGTTGGCCATGGTAGTGCATTGTGAAGAATTTGAGATTTTGGTGAAGGCAAGAGTGCCTTGGGATTTTTGTGACATTTGAGATTTTGGTGAAGGTAAGAGTGCCTTAGGATTTTTGTGACATTTGAGATATTTGGTGAAGGCAAGAGTGCCTTGGGATTTTTTTAACATTTTTGTGATATTAAGGTAAGAGGCCTTGTGATTTTAGAGCATTATTGTGTTTTGGTGATTTGGGTTTCCCCCTTGAGTTGAGAGTAGTCCACTCTCCTACCCCCAAAAAATCTAAGTAAATGAATTAGTTATGTGCAATCTTTGGGAGGGTGTATTTATGTTTTGTGTGAGTGATTTTGTTGTTAAATCCTTGTTGTGGTTTGAACCCGGTTATATGGGTGACCTCCAAGCTCGGGGGTGACTTGTTTTCAAGTCTATGGTTGGGAGGTGAGCTCCCATGGGCATATGGCAACCTTCTTGTAATTTTTGCAAGTTTGGGAGACTCTTGAGTTTTGAAGACTTGGAAGAAATGTGGTTTTCCTTGTGTTGTTAATGGATGGCATTTTTGTAGCCATGACCCATTTGGGTTTGTACAAGTTATTGCGTGTGAGAGTTTCCCTCTCCTTTGAACCTATGTTGTATTTATACAAGTTATTTTTACTCTGTGTAATATTATTACTTCAATACTTTTACTCTATGTAATATTATCATTGCTCTATTTTGCTATTTATGGGCTTGTAGAAAAATATATACTTCATATTGTTCATTGGGATAGTAGATTTATTCATGTGAAGCAAAGTGTTACCTCTCCCTTTATCTTGTTCAATACTAAATGCTTTAGTAGTTTGTTTTTAAAAAAAAAGAAAAAAAAGGAAAATATTATGCTTAATGTATTTTGTGATGAAAGAGGATTAACTAAACCCTTTATTGATTGAAAGAAAAAATAGTTTTACTCCCATTGTTGTTGTAATATATATATATATATATATATATATATATATATATATATATATATATATATATATATTGGACTTGCTATTTTTTTTTTGTTGTTGTTCACTGTGTAAAATTTTTTTCACTATCAAAGAGAAAGAAAATATAGAGAGTAATATATACATATATATTTATATCCCTTCTATCAAATAGAGTACACTGTTTTTGTAAAAAAAAAAAAATACTCTCTCAGCATATATATAAAATAGTTTTACTCCCATTGTTGTTGTAATATATATATATATATATATATATATATATATATATATATATATATATATATATATATATATATATATATATATATATATCTTGGACTTGCTACTTTATTTTTTTGTTGTTGTTCACTGTGTAAAATTATTTTCACTATCAAAGAGAAAGAAAATACAGAGAGTAATATATACATATATATTTATATCCCTTCTATCAAATAGAGTACACTGTTTTCATAAAAAAAAATATACTCTCTCTCTCTCTCTCTCTCTCTCTCTCTCTCTCTCTCTCTCTATATATATATATATATATATATATATATATATATATATATATATATATATATATGTTGCAGTTTAAAAAAAATAAAAGCATATTTTAACAAAAAAGTCTGGTGATGCCTATTAACCCTATATATATATATATGTGTGTGTGTGTGTGTGTGTGTGTGTGTGTGTGTGTGTGTGTGTGTGTTGTAGTTTAAAAAAAATAAAAGCATATTTTAACAAAAAAAGTCTGGCGATGCCTATTAACCCGTAGGGTTTTCTTGTTTTAAAGAAAATTTGAAACCAAAACAAAAAAATAACAGGGGCGGCGGCCATGGCTGCCACCGTATGTAGCAAACAAGGGAGGGGGGACAAACCCCCCCATCCGCCCCTCCTTTCTTTTTTTCTTTTTCTGCTATGCACCATTTTTCATCGGCCCTGCCACTTCATTCGGCCATTTTTCTTCTTTTGTCCCGCCTATGTTAAAACAAAACTCCTCTCCCCTGTTCAAAGTCCAACCTTGCAAAATATATTTGGCATTATATATATCTGTTGCAAACAAAAGAGATTTAACACTTTAGAAATCATTTAACAAAGCAAAAAAGAGAACCCATCACTGTTTGTTGAAAAGCAAAACTAGAGCCTCCATGAATACTTGAAAACTGCATAATCAAAAAGAGTTGAAACAAAAGAAAAGAAATAGGGTTTATAACAAAGAAAAAAAAAAGGTTAGAGAAATGAATAAATAATCTATGGGAGTCAAATACAAATAGAGAAAAGAAAAAAAAAAAACAAAAATGAATTATTCTCATTGATGCTTTTTCCTCCTTGAAATCTAGGAAAAAAGCAAATGAGATAAAGCAAAGAATGCTTTGTGAGATTTTTAAGTCTTTTATTGCTTTTAAAAGAAAAAAAATAATGTTGAGCCAAAATCTCTTTGGGAGTATATGAACCTTTCTTTTATTTTATTGCCTTTTTAAATAATTAGAGTTTTGTGGATTTAAATTATTCCTAACCTAAATTATTTTGTGAGCCCATTTGTGAATGGTAGGAATATTATTTTAATTGCTTTTTGAGATTAATTTATTTAAACCTCTTTTTAAATCTATTTATTTGTGCACGACTTTAGTGTAGACTTTAATTAAATACATCCTTAGTTAATGTGTTAAATTTTATTGACTTGGGGAGAATGAGGAGATGGATGAGTAATTTAATTTAATGGGTATAATTAGTTTTAATTTTAATTTATATTTTTGAAAAGGTTTTAGTGATGGCTTTTATTTTAATTTAATTTTCCTATGATTCTTGAGGCGGTGTTATGTTGCCGAAATGCCTAGAAATTATTTCTCCTGTACCCTGTTATGTTGCCGAAAATTTTCCTAGGGATAGGGGAATATTATTACCTAATTTAATTTGATTATTACCCCCTTTTCCACATGAAGGTGGTTTTATGTTTTAATTGAAAATTGAATTATGGCTTTAATTTAATGCTTCATTTTAGTTGATAGTTGACCTAGGGTTAGACTTCGATTCATGTCAAAATCATTCCACTTCATTTAGTAAACCCTAGGGTTGGGTCCTGAAATAGGAACCAACCCTCTTAGCGTTGCTCATCGCGATGCATACCCCCTTTGTGGATAACATCACGTAGGGATTGAGAATTGAATCGAATTACCCCGATTGAGATTGACTTCCCTGCCTTCGAGTGACGTGCCTCTCGTAGGTTGTTGACACAACCTACGTTACGTGCATGTGTCATTGAACATGCTTGATGCATGCAAGGGGGTTGTTAGAGTCAGGTAGAAATTTTTTTGATATTTTGTGTCATGACCACATGACAAATGTGGACATGACACGTGTGTTGTATGTCATAACCACATGGCAAATGTGGGCATGACATTTAATGATATGAATCACTTCATGTGCAACAGTAATGTCATCCAAAATATGCCTACTTTGAAATAAACCACTTTTCTCATCAACAATAATATCGCTTATACATTGTTATAGTCTATGATCCATTACCTTTGTTATGATCATATAAATTGTACTACATAAAGTAATCAACCTAAAGGCATTGAAATAAATTGAGGAAAAAATTATTAGGATAAGAGAAAGATATGCAGCATTCCATCCTTTAGGAATAGCTCTCCTAGCTCTACATTCCTTGATCACTAGCTAGATATCATGATCCATTATATGCCAAAATCATTGAAACAATCCTACTTGAAAATCATCTAGGCTTGGATCCTTCCTAGCACTCAAGGAAACAATTGTCGACCTTACTCCCTCAATTGTCATAAGTTTTAATAGATCCATGTTATGATTATTCAAAACAACCAATGGTATGTTATTGATAAAAAAATATTGGGCATTCTTATCCTTCACTGAAGGGTGTGAAAGTAAATCATTTAAGAAACACAATCCTTGCTATTTAATGGCCCTAATATCATATAGAGTCATCCCATCAAGGGTGGACATCTGCTTAATTTTATTGAATTGATGCCTAATAGTAGTTGAGAGATGTTTTTATTTTTTATTTTTTGTATTTTAGTCACCCTCCTTTAACTAGTTCACTTTGGATTTTTGTATACAAAAAAACTCCATCCTCAACAAATAGTTTAGATCTTCCATCAACCAAATTTCTTCCTCCTTCAAATCTGCACTCAACCCATTGGTAGCAATCAAAGATTCCACATTCTTCTTGAGTTATCCTCTACCTTCTATTTACAAAATATCTCCAACCACTTCTTTATTCCATATATGTGAGCCTTGGCCTTAACATGAAATAACTTCTTCTAAAGAATGTACCATTTAGAACCTTTAAACTCTGACTTCCACCACTTACACAACATCTTCTCAAATTATAGATGTTTGAACCACATAAATTCCATATTAAAAGGTATTCTAGAAGGGTTGGGATCTTGAATAAACTCTAGCCAAAATGGTTAATAATCCAAGCTTACAAATGTAAGATCTTTGTAGGAAAATTCACTCTGATCTAGGGCACACTTTGAGAAAATAAAAATCCTATCCAATCTAACTTGAATGTTGGCCTCTATGAGGTCCACTTATTGTTCCATATGAACCATCCCTAAGACAATTTGACATCAATCAATGCTTTGTTAGTGTAAAAAGAGGCAAAGGCCTGTGCACTAGATCTTGGGTGTAAATTCATAGCCTTATTTTCCTTAGAATAGAGAACATAGTTGAAATTACTAGCCATAATCCATTTGACCTCCTTGATACTAACCTAGAAATGGGTCAACTCTTCCCACAACCTAGCTCTTTTTGCCTAGGTTAAGGCTCATAAACATTTGTCAACATAAAATTACAATTTTCCATAACACTAGAGAGATCAACATGAATGAAATTTAGAGTAGATAATAGAATTGTTCCATTGATACTTCTATCATCCTATAAAATGGTCATCTCCCCAAACAATCTTGAGGCTAAATTCACCACCCTAGTACCCTTAACCCAAAGCTTCTTTACCAACAACTCCATTGCATCCTAAACCAACTTTGTCGATATTTTTAGTTTCAAAGTTCTCCAAGAACTCATTCACTTCATCCCAAATTTTATCATGGTTTGGTCATGTCTTTCTATACCTTGCAATGCCTTATTCCGCAAAGTTCAAATGAAGTCAAACAATTTGGTGTCATCTTTAGTTATCTCATTTCCATTCGAGATTTATTCTAATACAAAAATATGCTCCATAGCTTCAGTTGTGTCCTTTTGAAATACTGGTAACTTGATAATAGCATCCATTTTTTCTTTCTTTTTCTTTTCTAGACCTTCTGATGTTTTGTTGTAGTTTTCTTGGTTTTTCTTTGCCTTAGGCTCTGACCTTTGTGTTACGGTTTTGTGTTCTCTCCCTTTATCTCTCCACAAATGAATGTCAATGTATTGTTCTCCCAAAATCTCTTCAAAATATTTCTTAATTTCTTCTTCTCTTTTTCTCTCAATTTCACTTTGATCTTTTCTAAAAATTCTCCTTGATTTATAGGGCACCTAGGGTGACTCTTCATCAAGGGGGTGTGTCTCTTCAAACTATCTTTTCATTCTTGGGGATCTTCTTTTGTTTGTAAACAACATTGTATTCTCATTAGGTGACTTTTCATTATTTTGTCTCATATTGCCAGAACTCATCTCTCTAAATACCACATCTTCTCTAATTTTTATTACACTTTGATTAACTAGGTTGTCTAGATAATCTGCATCCAAATTTAGGGGCTCAAGGTTTCGTATAGGATTCAATAATCCTTTCCATTGTTTGTCAACTCTAATTTGAACGTTAGCCCAATTAAGTTGATATTTTGGAGTTTTGTAAATCTACAGTAGGGTTAGGATTTGGTTATGTTCTTCCCTCCATGTACTTCTCAATTGCTCATAAGCATCTATTCTTCCTCCTATACTCTTTAAAAGTTCTATTGCCCTGTCAATATGTATTGTAATAGGCTCAAGATTTTCTATATCCCTTTGTATCAATTTTATGGTAGCCTCTATGGATTCTTCATTTGTTCTTTCCTTCCCTTTCATATTCTCCTCTTCGACATCACCCACATCGGCGTGCTCAACAACACCCTCATTAGCACACTCATCCAAATTACTATTTTCTTCTGCAATTTCTCTTCCCTAACTTCTAATTGTTTCTCCTTTCTTCTCCATTCTTTTGTGGTACCTTTCTTGTCTTTCCTGGGTTTGTTTTTGTCTTTTTTCTCTGCTTATCTCCATGTTGGTAAATATAATTTCTCTATTTTCCCTTAATCTTTTGTTATCCCCTTTTGCCATGGGTGTTTTTGATTTGGAATAATATTAATCCTTATGTATCCCACGGTTGGCTTATTCTGAAGAGTTACATCTTTTCAAAGATCTTTTCAGATCCTCCCCCTATTCCATTTGTCATCCCCTTAAGTGCTTACCCCCCTCTCACAAGGGTAGGAACTTAAGAGAATTAAGATCTCTCATAGGACATAATTTTTTTTTTATCACTCAAGTTTTCTTACTTGCGCTACTCCATACTTCTCCTTTCTCGATTTATTCTTTCTTTCTTCACTGTTATTTTTCTAGGGTCTTGAAAATAGAACTAAATGTTGGCAAGAAATGGGGAGGCACCAGTTCGGAGATCTAGTCCTCAGTCAAGTTTATAAGTCTAGTTTATACCCCAGTCATGCAATGAGAGAAACATGTATAAACATTAAAGAAATCTAATATGCGGTACATAATAAGTAAACCATAACACATATACAATGATATCACCATCCTTATGTCTCCATTATATTCCTTTATAATCAATAAGTATATACATATTCATAGCGGTAGGTATGAGTCTCTGCCTTATACACTATTGCTCTCTTATACTTATCTTACTCTTACTTTACTTTGCATATATCTCCTATATATCTATTTAGAGGTGTGTCCTTTCCAAAAATACCCCTAAATATGAGTTGGCTCTATCCTTTGCATGGCCTTTGCGGTATTGTGCGGTATGTTCTATATGCTTCCTTGTTCTTTGCCAACACTCTCTATCTCTCAATCTCCCTCTCTCTCTCTCTCCATCCATCCCTATCTCTATCCCATTATCTCTTTCCACCTCTCTATCTCTCCCTCTCTATATAGGTATCCCTCTATCTCCTCTCTCTCCCATATCTTCGATATATCTCTCTATCTCTCCCTCTCTCTATATATCTCTTGGTCTCCCCCCACTCTCTACCTATCTCTCTCCCCTATCTCTTTCCCCCTCTCTATCTCTCCCTCTCTATCCCTATCTCTCTATCTCCCATCTCCCCCATCTCTCTATCTCTTTATCTCCCATCTCTATATATCTCTCTTCTCCCCCTTGTCCCTCTCTCCCTCCCTCTCTCTATCTATCTCTCCCTATCTATATCCCCACCTCTATCTCCCCTCTATCTCTCCCTCTCTCCGTCTCTCCCCCTATCTCTTTCCCCCCTCTCTCTCCCTCTCTCTATCCCTATCTCTCTATCTCCCCTCTCCCCCATCTCTCCATCTCTCTCTCTCTCTATCTCTCCCTCACTATATCTCACAATCTCCCCCTCTCTCTCCCCTTTATCTTTCCCCCTCTCCATCTCTCCCTCTCTATCCTTATCTCTCTATCTCCCCTCTCCCCCATCTGCCCCTCTATCTCTCTCTATTTGTCCTTCTCTCTAGATATCTCTCAATCTTGCCCCCTCTCCCTCTCTCAATGTCTCTCTCCCCTTGTCTCTTTCCCCCTTTCTATATCTCCCTCTTTATCCCTAAGTCTCTATCTCCCGTCTCCCCCATAACTCTATCTCTCTATATATCCTCTATATATCTCTCTCCCCCCTCTCTCTTCCCCTGTCCCTCTCCCCCCTCTCTTTATATCTATTCATCTCTTTGTAAGTGTTGGCTATGATGGTAGTGTTGAGTGTAGAGAATACTGAGAGGGGGGGTGAATCAGTATTCTCAAAACCTTTTCATTTACACATTCACTTATCCATTTATTGAATTCAATAACATGAAAGTAAAGTAAACATGAAAATAACAGCCACAAATTCATAACACATAGACACCAAGATTTTACGTGGCAAACCCCAAAAGGGGAAAACCATAGTGAGTGTTAGCTCACAATATATTATGATAACAACACAAGATTACATAAGGCTCACTACCCAAAGAAATGCTCACTGCAGGTGGACTCATTGTCCATAGAGAAAGAAAGATAGAAGAAAAGATTGGCTCACTGCTAAGAGTTGACTACTACAAATGCATCTACAAAATGCTGAGGTGTAGTTCCATTATAAGCTCAGTATATAGATTCAAATGTCTTCATAATGTCTGCTCTACTTTTTTTTTCTCTGCTTCACATAAACTCTGCTCTTCTACCGTTACTGTCTTCTTCTGGTCACAACTCTGCTTTGGATCACACCCACATTTAGTTCATCCCATCAAAACACATTCAACACCTTCAATACCAAAATTTAACACATAAATATTCGTAACTTTGAATTCAATCTCAAAACTGAGTCGACCTATCGAGCACAACACTTTATCAACTTACATGAACTCTGTTGGCCCAACACTTACACTAAAATTCACATGAGACTCCAAGAATCACATCAACCATTCCTAATTCCTAATAGATCATATCCAAGGTCAACAATAGATCATGATGCCCTTATGTGGTGAAATGCAAAACTCAGAACTATCTCCTCTGCCTTGGTGAAATACTGGCAAACTGACTGCTGGAACTTGGAATTTTGTAGGTGATATTCCGGATCACTTTAGACTCTAGAACTCCTCAACTAGATTCTTCTGACACCTATCCATACTGCCATCACACATCAATACAATCACTTGTGGAGAAATGCAGACCAAAATACCTATGCACTCTGCACTGTTCTTGTCTTTACTCTGTTCACTCGGATTTACTCAAATCACAACTTAATTTCTGGAAGCCATCAGGACTTGCAATCTTGAACATAGCACCTTCAAACAATTCTGAATATCATACCTAAACCACATACCTTGACCATCAACTATGGAGGAATACTGACACAAATACTATCATTTAAACTATGTAATGTATACTGCTCATACTTACCCATTTATCCTTCCAGAGTAAAGTCTCATTGCCATGCCGGTGGAATATCCTTTCTTTGTTGCCATCAATGAAAACATTCAATCATTCATCAAAGAAATGTTTCTTGCCAACAGGGAGCCACCCAAGATCTAGGACTTCATGAAAGCACAAGAGAGGTCAAATGAGAGAATAATTCTATTCTATCAATGAATGTAAAAATATTGATGTTGTTGCAATGTACATGATATACCTTACTTATAAAGGCAAGGATGAGAGATAAAATGTAGTCATGTGACAAGTGTCTTAATCCTATGACATGAGACAACTAGAGGATAAGATGCCAACTATAGACAACTATCAACATCTAGAAACAACTAGGAACAATTAGATGCTTCCTAAGTCAAATTAACATGTGAATATGTGTGAATATCACTAACTAATGACTAGTTAGATAATGTGCCTAGTTCACACTACAAGGGTGAATCAGATAGGTAATAACCCTGTTCACACCAACACCCCCCCTTAAGTACAACTTAGGGAGAAGTAGACATATGCAAATATGCAATGATGGATGAAGATGGATGGGTCCTAGCTACAAGGCCGTGTTAGGAACCCATGTACAAAAGATTCTCTCATAAACATAGTAAAGGAGAAAAACCCATAGTAAAAAACCACCTCTCGAAAAGAGAGAAAAACAATGAAAGTGAAAGACGAAGTGATAGTAGAAGGACTCAACATGATTCCCCAAGGACTACTTCTATCACATATCTACAATCAAATACCCTCATAGGAGAGCAAGAGTGAGACTATAGGTGTCCCCCACAAAGAAGTAGATCCTATGCCGATGGTGAATGTATGAAGATGAATGTTGAAACGTGTTCATGTACTTGCAAACAACATTCCTCCCCTTAGGAATAAAACAATCCAAAGACTAATGTAGAAGATACTCCATCTCCAAGAAGAGATATGAGGGAAGAAGTCTCATGATAGGTGTCTCTAAAAGCTTCTCAAATGTCCACATGTCATAATCAAAGAATGACACTATGCAATGAGGTGTGACCAATCCAAAATCTTGGGTAGAATCATGAAGAACAATCTCCAAAGATGAAGTAGATGGGATAATAGTTGTGCTATAACTATCATCAAAGAGGAGAGATATCCCCTCAATGTGTCCTCCAAATCTACAATATGAGACTCACAAAACAAGTCTGATATATTTGCCAAGAAAGTATCCCACGAAGCTATATTTGAAAGACTAGAATGATCCTGCTCAATTCAAGTGGATGAAGCCATGTCAATGCCAATCTTTAAAGAAATAAGAGGTGGATGAGATGGTAGCTCAACACTAGTCTCAAGAACTGAAGTGGATGAAAAAACACCAAGGTTCAAGAGACTAAATTTCTCCTTAGAAACATGATTCACACTTGATGCATTAGTGTGAATATCAATCAATGGATCTACAACATCATCAAGAGAAAAATGGGAGAATGTATATAAGTGAGATGCATTATCAACCATCCCAACAACAATGATATATCTACTCTCCAAGTCCTGTATGATCATTGGATCAGGAGTAAACTCAACCGTCTTCCCTGCACCACAATGAGTAATTTAGTAGATAGAAAGGAGATTGGTTGACAAGGAAGGTTTACACAATACATTATTGAAAGTACCATCACCAATATCAATAGTTCCTTTTCTAGTTGCATGCATGTATGTATTGGTACCCATTAAGATAGGTGGAAAAGTACATGACTCAAGTGAAGAGAACATCCCTTGTGAAGAATCCATATGATGAGAAGATCCAGAATCAAGAAGCCATCTCTTTGATTGAAGACTTGTAGAAGCAAAGAGTGCTTGTCTTTTTCCCCTATTTGTCCCATTATAATGCCTGTTGTCCCTATCCGTGTAGATAAAGATGGTGTCGAAGAAGAGGATTGACTAGATGACATGGATGATGGCAATTTGATATTGTTCTTTTGAATAATGTGAGTCAACTCATCAATTTTCTTCTCATAAAACTTATGCTCATAATTTCCTAGTTTCTTGCAATATGTACACTTTGTTCTCTCCTTCTTAGATGGTTCCTCTTTGGGAGAGGGTGAGGACTTAGGTGAATTGGTTGACTCCTTTGCTTGCTCATTGTTTTTGAAATCCTTATTTTTCTATTTCTTGTCTTTGCTAGTTGAAGCCTTTTGATCCTTTGTACCTTGATTAGAAAGAAGAGATTGAGGTTTAGGAGACTTCAATGTGCCCTTGTGTACTAACTTATCTTGTTCCCTTGTGAGTGATGTGGCAAACTCATCAAGTGAAGGCATTGTGAAATCTTTCCCAAGAGCATACATAGTAGCATAAAAGGTAAAAACAAAAACGGAATAGTCAGGACCAAGCTTGGCAAGAATTGAAAGAATCAATTGAGTGTCCTCTTTTTCAATTCCACATTGTTTGAGCTACAATCTAAGTGACTTTATCTTTGTGAAAAAATCTTGGATGCTTGCAAAGTTGATTGGATTCAAACCAATTAGTTCATTCTCCAATTTAAAACCTCTCGTAGTATCTTGCTTATGAAAGAGATTCTCTAAGGTAGTCCACACTTCATTAATGTTAATGTGAATAGGGGTATTTCATAGCTAGTTTGATATTTCCTAGCTAGTTTCCCCTTGTGTGAATAATTCATTATATTTAACCATTTATTAGTTAATTAATATTCACACACATATTCACATGTTAAGTTGACTTAGTGAGCTTTCTAGACATTTCTAGTTGTTTCTAGTTGATTGATAGTTGATTCATAGTTGTTGATAGTTGTCTTATCCTACAAATCAACTAGTTCGCATCTTACCCTCTAGTTGTCACATGTAATAGGAATATGACACTTGTCATATGACTACAACTTCTTATCTCTCAACCTCGCCTTTATAAGCAAGGCATGTCTCTTCATTTTGTAAGGTGGGAGCTATAGTTCTCTCCTAATGCTATTATGCCATTTGAGCATTTACATTATTCTCTCATAGTCCTATTATGTTCATTGATTTTTGCATTACAGTTTTGATACTCATAAAATTATGCAAATCAATAACATAAAGATAAACAACGCAAATATATCTTCAAACCTTGCACAAAATCAGACTTCTGATAGGATGGAATGGAGTGCACCCAAGCTCCATTGATTTGTCCTATGGATGATTTGTGGGCTGCTCACACAACCAACATAAACTTGATAGAAAATGATATGAGATAAATGAAAATTGATAGATATGTGTGCACGAAATTTGATGAAAGTGTGAGGGTTTGAAAATGAAATAAAAGTTTCATTTATAGAAGGAGAGGGAATCAAATGGATGACCAAAATTAGAAGGGTGAGGGATGAGGTGGACGGAGAAGATTGAAAGTCAAGTTTAGTGCTTATTACACACCATAAATGAGAATGATAGGTGACTAAAATAAGGATGGGAGTGGGAATACATATGATTTTTAAATTGATTTTGGAGAAGAAGTGCTTATGACACACATTTAAGGAGTTAAAAATAGGGATGTGAGTGGGGTTAAATAACTTAAATAATAAAATTATTTAAATTATGAGAGACATGTGTGATTTAAATAAATATTTAATTTATTTAAGTTGGATGTTGGAGGAAAATGGGATTAAATAAATAAGATTTATTTAATTTGATGTAAGAAGAGGATAAATAGATAAGAGGGATTAGTTAAATATATGTAATTTATTTAACTAATGGGATTGATGGAAGGAGTCATAGAGCAAGATGTGTTGAAAGGTAATGTCGTAAGACATGGTCAATTTAGGTGTCTACATTTTTCCCCTCTTTGAGATGATATTGTGACTAAGAGAAGTAACATCATTTCAAAGAAGAAAAGGTATGGATATAGGGAAAAGAATGCCCCAGCCACTTGAAGGAGTGACATGGAAGAATGATATAAGGATGGGATGCCCCCTCGAGAGGATAGGCAGGTTAGGAGAACATGGGTATGCTCTCAAAATTGGGTGAAAGGGGTTGGATTTAAGAGAAAGCATGGAAAATGCTAAGGGTTAGCAATGGATAGTTATGATAGACAGTGAAGAAAGATAGATTGAGAGGTGAAGAATGCTTTAGAATAGGATTTGGAAATGGATAAGTTATAGTCATAATGGATATAGTGGAGAGAGAAGACATAGTTATGCTGGTATAGTATGTAGAGCATCCTTAGTTTGATATAGAAAGAGGATATTATGCACCAAGGTATAAGGAACTAGGGTGACTTTGTATCTTTTACATGGACTTGACACTGCAAACAAAAGGAGTATCATTATACATAGCATAATACAACCTTGTTTAGACATAAGATATGAATATTAGTTGTAGTGATAAGAATAGCCAATAGACATGCAAAATGCTATGCCCTATTCTCTGCTAATCATAACACACCAAGATATAAATGGATTCAATAAAGTAAAATGAGATAGAAAATATAAAAACAAAAGACCAAATGATGACACAAATCACACAACCATTGTATCTCTTGCCAAATAGTTTAAGTGATGTTTGGATAGGTGCCTGATGACGGGAATGATATATCCCTAGATGAGGCTAGATAATGATTGTTTGAGATCGAATGATGTGGCAATTGATAAAGTGATTGGATAGGTAATTTTTGTTAAGGTACAGTGCGTTGTATGAATGTTTCTACTTGATTCAAAAACAAACAAGGCATTGCCCTTGTCAAGTTGTAAACCGATAATTGATTGATTGATTGATTGATTGAGATAGTGTTGTCATTGTAGGGAATGATATATCCCTAGATCAAAACAAGGATGCGGGAACAATATATCCCATTATTGATGATGATTGATTGATTTGGTTGATAGCAAGATTGGAATAAAACCAAGGATGTGATTGGATGATTTGGGTAGATTACTTTGACTAGATTGGTATGGATTAAGGGTGAATTACATTTGGATTTATTGCTTGGATTCTTTTGGATATTTGATTTTTTTAGAGTTTTGAAAATGTTTTGATTTTTTTGGATTTTGAGGATATTTTGATTTTTTTGGATTTTTGGAAATGTTATAATTTTTTTGGATTTTTGGAAATATTTTGATTCTTTTGGGATTTTGAGAATGTTTTTATTTTTTTGGTATTTTTGGGAATATTATGAGATGACATTGGATTGCAGTTTGGACAACCTAGATGTTCTATACCAATGACAATGGAAAATCATGAATAGGTAGATAGATGGGTGATAGTGAATGGGAGGGATAGGAAGTGTAAAATGGATGGATAGGTAGGAGGATGGGTAATAGTGGATAATATATGGGAAATTCATAAAGGATAGATGGATAGAAGAATCTAGGATAGGAAGGATAGAGGATACATAATAGATGAAGGAAGGAGGTTTAGGATGAGATCTCCAAGGACTATGTCGCATAGGAATAACATGCCCCATTCTAGGTGTAATTCTTAGGATTTTACATGACAGAACTTATGATGATAGGATGATAGGATTGGTTGGGAAAAGATTGGATATATCAAGGGGTGTCCAAAGAATTTTTTAATATTTTCCCCATGTTTGTATCAAGATCAAAAGGAAGAATGGAAGATAGGTATGTCGATAGGTAAATGGCATAGGTAGGTATGATGATATGATGGATGAAGATGGTAGGATAGAAGGAAAATAATAGGATGGGATAGATGAGACAACATGCCCCCAAGTGTAAGACACATAGACAAGGAATCTACACATGATGCCTATTTGCCAGGTTTTCATCATGGTACTTATCCAAGGCACCACCAAGGTGGTTTTCACCATTGGATGAAGGGATTTCTCTTTACTATTTTGATTTTTATTTTATTTTTCTAATTTTTTGGATTTTGGATGGGATAGGGGAATATGGATAGGAGGAATTTGGGAGAGGATGAGGACTCGAGCATCTAGTTCCATGAAAGGTGATAATGTCCCATTATAGGTGGATGTTCACACATGGATCATGTCAAGTGTCATTTTGTGCATGGATGTTGTTAGAGGATTGCATGAGAGGGAGATGGAGGTGGGGGAAGTGTTTAGTATGAAAAAGGGAGAAAATGAAAACAAGGGTTAAATCCTCATTTCTCTACAAACATTCAAGGACATATCAACCGAGATGAATCACACTTTTGCAAGAGGATACACCTACATGTTAGGTTGTCACTTGGAATGATGTGGAAATTTAGAGTTTATCAATTAAAGTATCAATTTAATATTCAAATACCCTTAAAACTCTAAGTATGCAAAACAGTAAGAAAAATGATGAATTATGACAAATGCTTGCAAACTAAGGTAGTAGACAGAGATTAGTTATTGACCATTTTTTTAAGTTTGGGATGTGGAATACTTAGGGACACTACCACTAACGTCCCTGTCCAAGGTGGTGTTTTCTCTGTGGAATCATGATCTCCTCTTGACATTGATGATCACTGTATTTTTTGTTTCTGCCCTGGGAGATGTGGAGGACACTACCACTAGTGCCCAAGTCCAAGGATAGATGTTTTTCAAGATGTTAGAGCCTCTTCAAATATAGATTATCACTGTCATAATGATTTCTATGTTTGTAACTTTGGAGGACACTACCACTAATGCCCATGTCCAAGCAATCCTTTTCTTTTAGAATCTAGAATCTACACACTATCTTACTATTCCTTGCAACTCCACTCCGTCAAGATGTGACACCTATAACTGACAATTACAAGGATAGTGGTTGGGGGTTGTGGTGTTTAGAGGCTTGCCTCAGTCAAGCCCCAAAGAGACATTCAAGTCTTTCAAACACTGTTGTTAGATAAAGATTGCGTATCCTTGCGGGATACAGACAAAATCCAAATGATAAATGATTGAAAACAAAAATAAATGTCACCTCAGAGGTGTAGATCTCACATAGATGAAGATTCTTCAACACATGAGAAGATAAAGTTAAATCTACAATCACAAACACAATAACAATGCTCTGCTCTACAACAATGAATATCTTGAATGCTCTAAAATCATAAGTTTGCCAAAAGTTCATAATCATCTTCTAGTTTGCAAATGAAACACTAAACATGCTTATATATGCAACAACACCCATTCCTGCTAAGAATTTCATAATTCAAACTTGAGATGTCAGCATATGACCTAAGTAGCGGTCATAAAATTGACATAAAAATATAGGGCTGACCTAAACTGGGGCACTAGCACCGAAGCCCACCCTCCCAATTTAGGTCAAGATCTATTTAAATAGAACCCCCTATATCCTATTTTCCATAACAGTTAGGGGTTTTCTCATCGGGATTCAAAATTAACATGCAAGATGCTTATAATGCATTCTAAGGATCCGGGATCTAAACCTTAAGAGGGAAAAGTCCCAGGGAGACATTTTTTGACATAACATTTAGCCCCCACTTTAATGTATGCATGAACACAAGGCCCATACATGCATTAAAATATGGTCAAAACATAGCAAACATGCCAAGCACTTAGAGCTAATGCATACACAAAGATTGGGGAACTATTTCTAGCCCCTAGTCTCATGTAGACATTGGAGAAAACACATTACAGACACGCCAATCACAATGAAGATAGTAATAGGCATGCAAAACACAGAGAAGACAATATTGAAGACACACAAAACATAATGAATACAATGAATGCAGTGATTATTTCTTTTTCTTTTTCATATATATATGAATGCATATGCAGATACATGGAAAGTAAAAATGTAATACACCACCCAAAATGTAGGAGGGGCTTTAGCCACACTCTTTGGACTACATATGGGGCAATAGACATGCAATACAAATCTCAAAATTTAGGAGGGGCATTTCACTGCACTCTTTGGACTACACTTGAGGACAAATACACCATACAACTCCCAAAGCATAGGAGGGGCATTTCATCGTGCTCTTTGGACTATGCTTGGGAATAAACACTCCATACACACACATGGAAGACATAGAGAAAACATGACAAACAAGCAATGGAAGGAGCCTATTGCTAGGTTCACCACCATCTCAGACACATTACATGCACACATGATAGTTGGGATTTTCCACAATAACTGCCAAAGACACGCTTAAGGGAGGATACACCAACCCCACCTACTTAGATGACTCTTAGAATAAAAAGGATGTCCACTAGCTCAAGAGATACACCATCCCCATCTCCATAGAGGGCTTTCAAAATGCAACCCCACCTGCGCCAGGGAGATGCCTTATAGTGAAAAGGAAGCATGTGCTCAAAAGTATACAACCCCACCCATGCCATGGAGACACATTACAGTGCAAAGGAGGTATACACAATAGATCAATGTATGTAAACACACTTTATCATTATCAAAATCATTAGACAGCTTACCTTATATATGCCCCCACCTTAAGGTGGTTGATATCATGTACCGATATCAAGCACATTAAGGTAGAGAGAAAACACACAAGGGAACAAGAGCTTTCACAAAGCCCATGCCCCCATAAGTGACATGCACTTTACGATCACCGAATGTTCTCACAAACACATAATTTCCAACAAGAAATGAGGTTAGAAATTTTTCCATAAGATAATAACCACATCACATGATTAAAGCAATGCATAAACATAATCATATCAAAATCCAAGGTTATACTATAGATTTGGAACCTGAGTATAACCATGGGGCTATACCGCAAAGATCTCAGAACTGAGTATAAGCAAGGCGAGATCTAAGATAAACAAAGTGCACGGAGCAATAGTATTGTTATGGTTTGTTAGTGTGATATGACATCATAAAAATATCACATAGAGTGAATCTACTAGCCAAGCTTCAGATAATATATATCAACCATGTCATCATGTATGGACTAGGTCCATTTTTGCTTACTCGTTGAAGGGACACATGGTCTATATCAGTCTTATTTGTTTTTCATCATCTAACAGCTAGATAGAACCACTAGAGGAAGGTAAATAATAAACCAAGAGAGGAGAACCAAGTGCCTTAGGGTCGTCACATAGGAAGGTGCCCCTAGGTCACCAAATGCAATGCTATGCCCCTAGGACACCACACACAACAATGAAAATAGAGGAGAAGCAATATAGAAGAATGATGATACAAATAGAAGAAGGGTCACAATAGAGGTGGTCTCCCGATATCCTTGACCTTACAAGAGTATCAAGGGTCATCCTAGGAGGCCTAAACAAAACATACCACATCAAGGGGAAAACACAACATGGAGGTAAAGGGTTAGAAATACTTACTTGTAGGCACAACCAAACTAAATACTTACCTATAGGCACAACCGAACTAACGGTTGGTGACAAGAAAATCATCATCTTCCCACTCTCGACTGTTAGAAGAAAGTGGGATATAAGGTACCATAGCCCAAGTTTTATTCTTGTCTTCGAGTTGTTCATTCTTAAGCTCTTCTTGGTTTGATTCAATATTAGGTAGAATGTTTTCTTGTTGAAGTTCACTATTACACTTATTCACTATCTTCTTAGAAGGTGGAAGAAATTTGTTTTGAGTGATCTTAACATCCATCCATAAGGGTTTTAATGTAAGAGACCTTTCCTCTTCCACTAGTGCTAGATATTTTGAAGAAAAAGCATAGGAACGAGGGGAAGGTAAGGCATTGTGAGGGTAATTAAATTAATGTGTGTATCTTTAGTGATGCTTAAAGAATATGCAACCAAAGGAGATGTAGTTAATGTTTTTAAATCCTTAGTGATATCCAAATGACTTGAATATTCTATCAAAGGAGGGAGATTAAGGTTCTTCTCTTCCTTAGTGATATCCAAGGTGTGTGAACAATCAAGTAAAGGAGGAAGGTCAGTGGGATGATTCATAGATGTTTCATGCACTACGGTAGGGATAGAATTTTTAATATTGTTAAATGAATTCTCATTATCTATCCATGGGATGTTCTTTGTTAGAGGGGGTTCTTCATTCACTAATGCTTCATCTTGGCCAGAGGGAGCATTGTAATGGAGAAATGGTGGTGGTATGATGTTAAGGGACATGTCAATGAATTCATCCTCTTTTTCCAAAGTGTCCTCATCAGTCGGAATGACTTTGGGAGAAAGATCATAAGGTAGAACTAAGTTCTCACATGTTTTAGCAATAGGAGTCATAGCAGAATGTTCATCAATAGAGATACAGTCATCTAAGGGTTCGTATAACATATTGAAATTATCACTACTAAATGTATTATTGGCTATGAATCTAGTGAGATCATCTAGTATCAGAGGATATGCTCCCATGAGGCTTGTGAAGCTATAAAAAATAGATATATAGCAAAGGAGTTCATATGTGGAACACATAGAAATATCAACATCATATATGCATGAGATTTCTTTCAAGACTTGACGATATTCATGAGTAAATTTAGAAAAATTATCAATGTATATGATGTATGCAAACAAATCTTCCAAACATGAATATCAAGAACTATCCATAAGATATGCGAGAGAATGAATGCAAAACTATGTATATTTATGACCTAAAATGCTTGATTTTTTACTTTTTTCAATGCAAATGCCTAAAAGAAGAGGTGTTGTAGGGAAATTGATGAGGGGAAGAGAATAATAAGATATATATCAGTCTAATAATGTAGAAATATCCTTCACATGACACCTTTAATTCAATTCTATATGCAAAATAGGTCAAAATCTAGTGAAAATGCAAAATTTTAAATCCTAGACATGAAATCTAAATGCAAAAATACACAATGATGAAACACTATAGTTAGAAATAATTCCTAAATAAGTGTTTAAAATAGTAGTAAAATCTGAAACAAGATTTTAACCACAAACCCTAGCTAATGCAAAAACTAGGTTATATGAAAAATGCACAATTTCAAGCAATTTTTAACAAATTAGGCATGCAAATGCAATGCAAATGATTAATAAATGATAAATTTATATAATTTAAATCAGATCTAATGAAAATAACAGAAATTTAAATGAAATTAAATGCAAATTAATTTAAATTATTTGAAAATGCAAGCCAAAAATGCCAATTTTTTAAAAAAAATTATTTTTTTGTAAATTTTCAAATGCAATAAGATGAATGAATGCAAATCTAGAGTATAACAATCATCAAGGTGCAAAATTAAAATAAACATGGGTTCACCAAAATTTTTAGTATGAAAAGGAGGGAAAATGAAAACAAGGGTTAAATCCTCCTTTCTCTACAATCATTCAAGGACATATCAACCGAGTTGAATCACACTTTTGCAAGAGGATCCACCTATAGGTTAGGATGTCACTTGGAATGATGTGGAAATTCAAGGTTTATCAATTAATGTATCAATTTAATAATCAAATACCATTTAAACCCTAAGTATGCAAAACAGTAAGCAAATTGATGAATTATGACAAATGCTTGCAGACTAAGGTAGTAGACAAAGATTAGTTACTGATCATTTTTTGAAGTTCAGGATGTGAAATACTCGGGGACACTACCACTAACACCCTTTTCCAAGGTGGTGTTTTCTCTACGGAACCTTGATCTCCTCCTAACATTGATGATCACTGTATTTTCCATTTCTGCCCCAGGAGATGTTGAGGACACTACCACTAGCACCCAAGTCCAAGTCCAGATGTTTTTTAGACTGTCGGAGCCTCTTCAGATGAGATTATCATTATCATAATGATTTATATGTTTGCAACTTTAGAGGACACTGCTACTGACACTTGTGTCCAAGCAGTCCTTTTTTTCAAGGACCAGAATCTACACACTGTCTTACTGTTCCCTGCAACTCCACTTCGTCAAGATGCGACACCTGTAACCTACAATCACAAGGAGAGTGGTTGGGGGTTGTGGTGTTTAGAGTCTTGCCTCAGTTAAGCCCCAGAGAGACATTCAAGTCTTTCGAACACCGTTGTTAGATAAAGAGTGGTTATCCCTATGGGATAGAGGCAAAGTCCAAATGATAAATAATTGAAAAAACATATAAATGTCACTTCGGAGGTGTCGATCTCACATAGATGAATATTCTTCAACACATGAGAAGATGAAGCTGAATCTACAATTACAAACACAATAACAATGTTCTACTCTACAACAATTAATATCTTAAATGCTCTTGTAGACACTTAAAAATGTCCTGGGCCTGCGAATGACATTTTCACGCACATTCCACCTTAATTCCATATTCTGCTATTAATTAAATAATTTTTAAAATTATTTAATTAATTAATTCCCTCTTTGCGCTTTTTAATTAAATAGATTTCATTTATTTAATTATTTAAGCTCCCTTCTTCTAAATTCCTCTATAATTAAATAATTTAATTATTATTTAATTATTCACTCACCAAATGTCATCCCTTTTAATTTAAATAAATATCCATTTATTTAAATTATTAGCCTAACCCTAGGTTAAATAAGTCTTCACTTATTTAATCTACTCCCAACACATTCCCCCTTTCCTCACATAAAATTAAATAGATCCCTACAGTTTATTTAATTTTAAAACATTGACCTCCTCACCAATTTCCTCTAATTTAAAAATCAAA
This sequence comes from Cunninghamia lanceolata, assembly GCA_027924645.1. NCBI lineage: Eukaryota > Viridiplantae > Streptophyta > Pinopsida > Cupressales > Cupressaceae > Cunninghamia > Cunninghamia lanceolata. The sequence continues at coordinate 12,096,222 of BSBN01000389.1, forward strand.
TTTGTCCTATATGAGAGGAAACCCTAAATCATTTTGAGCCCTTGATCTTTACCCTAAGTCAACTATCAATCTCAACCCTCCATTCACTTCTCACTTTCTATAAAACTCCTTTTACCTCTCCATTTTCAACCACCACTTAAGCATTTGACTTGTGCCATTGTCAACATTTGACCTTCCATCCAATTTGTAGACCTACAAGTCTGAGTACACTATCATAGCTAGGTTAGATTTTAGCAATGGAGGAAATGCATTATATATCCTAGGTTTTTTATGCTTCCATGTTTGCATTCTAGGTTGTTTAAGGGCTCTATTGCTTAGGTAGGGTGTCAATATGCTATTTTAGGATTGTAACAGAGTTTTTTACCTGCCCACATTGGTGAACCCAACGTGAAACGATCGTATAGACCGCAAATATAGGGTTTTGAATTTTGTAGGTTTGTGTGACACATAAGTTGGTCAGTGCTATGCATACACTCCATGCGACACTTCAGTCGTACGATGTGACGTCTGCACCAATTTTGCACCACCTAAGAAGAGTTATGAAACACATACGCCTCTATTTAGGATTTAAATATTTTGTTTTATTTTTAAACAACCCTAACTCCATTTGTTTTGCAGGATTTTAACTTGTTTTACAGGATCTGCGTGCTTAGGTTACTCTCTAGTTTTATCAGTCACTAGGGCTTTTAAAGTATTAGGGGTTTTACTAAGCTTTTTTTCTAGGGTTTATACTTGGTTGTTTTACAATTTGGGTAAATCTTGTTAATGCCTGAGAGTTCTCCATCTTTCTGACATTTAGGAACTAACCTTACAAGCCCTAGGTTTTGATATTAGTTTACATATTACATTTTTCACTAGCTGGTTAGTGTTTCCTGTTAAATTCTAGTTGCAGGGTGTTGTCTAACGCCTGTGCATGTTTCTGTGATGCATAAGTTGCTCAATGCACCACATACGCTTGATTGCACCGCATACACATAGTAGTGCTTCACTTGCACCGGTTTCTAAAATGAATATGCTTGATAGTGAACGACTTGCGCTATCTGTGCGGTACATACAACTGGTATAAAAATAGAATTTAAAAAAAAAAAGTGCTTCATTCAGGTTTTTCTATTTTGTTAAAGTTTTTTGTTACTAATTTTTGATTTGCAGCCTATGGCATGGGAGAAACATTTTGACTTGCAAACATAATTTGTTACTTAGGGTTTTCTTTTCCATGGATGTGAGTATGGTTTAACTTAAGAACACTTGGCAATTTGGGTTAAAAAGAATACAATTTTCTATTTGCAAACCTACACTCATTTTGGGATTAAAATGAACCTCATTCATCTTGGTTAAAAAGAACCACAACCCTTGCATTATTCACATTCATAAGATAAAAAGAACACAACTTTGCATTATCACACATTGGGTTAAAAACAAACCACAAATCTTGCATTCTCTCACTCATTGGGGCTTGAAATTAACTTGCATACTCACTCATTTAACTAGATAAATAGAATTGCATCTTTGTTTGCCATGCTTGGTTGTTTGTGTTAGAGTCATGGAAAGGTATATGCTCTTCCCTCACACCAATTGGTGATCTTGGGAACAAAAAAGCCCTCCACTTCCCTTACATAAAATCACACCACACTTAAGAAAAGATAAAACTAAAAGAACCCCCATGCGAGTGTGATCAAGTTCACATGTGTATGCTCTCCCCTTGCGTCTTAGTGTGAGCCTTGGGATCAAAAACATGTTAACTTGTCTTGCTTTTGTCACCCTTTAGAGTGGGCCTACTCTTGAGACACATCCGTAAGGAGAACTCATTTGTGACCCCAAGCGGTACTTTTGTCTGGTCCACTATACAAATTAGGATAAGGCAAAAGCCAAGTCCAAACTGGTATCAGTGCTTACCATACAGTGCTAGCTCAAAAGGAGGTGTACCTTCATGTATATTAAAACTCCTAGTAGGGTTAGTTAGAGCTTTAAGTGGCTCGCTGGATGCTCGTGGGGTGCTAGTCCCTTGGATATTCACTACGAACCATTATTTAGTGGCAAAAAACCCTCTACTTGTTTGATGCACGGGGTCGGATGGTAGATCCCTAGAGTCATCCCACACTTTCACGGTTTAGAGCAAAGATAGAAAAGTACCTTAAGATCTGCGCATCTTGAGGACTTGGAACTTGGTGTGCCTGAGAAGTGAGTGCACTGTAAGGGGGAGCCCATGTCGCCAAATTTCTGAAGCTATCCCCTCTAAATAGGCGTGGCTAGGCAAACCCAAGTGGGAACTCAACAAGTATAGTCCTTGCCTAGCCATAGGGTTGTGCTTGTTTTCTAAGTGTTTTCAAAAGATATTGTCACCAAAAACATCAAACAAACAAGAGACATAGCCACAAGACTGATTGCTGAGTGTTTTCATCACTGATGTGATTTTTGATTTGTCACAAAATCATCAAACACACTTAGAAAAAACTAATTTTAGAGCTTGCTGAAACTACAAAATGCATGTGTTGAACAATGAAACACATAAGTAACCTTTTGCAACACATAGGACTGAGTGAAACACACATGTTAAATAGTACACCACATCCAACAAATAGTAAAACACCTCTGCTAAACAGTGAACCTGATGCAGGAGCATCCAGTGGTGTAAGGGCAATCTTGCATCACCCAAAAAAAGATGTGTTTCAAAATTGTTGATGTTCTTTCCATTTCTTTTCAAAATTTGTGGTTCTGGTTCCATAATCGCTTGAATAATGATGTAGAACTTTTAGTTTTTCCAAACTGCTAAAAATAGTAACCTGCTATTTTTAGAAAGTTTGCATTTGGGCACGGATTGAAGTAAAAATTTATAGGAAGCTACATAATGGAAATATAAGACCTTTGGAGAAGGAATCACACAAAGATCATTTGTGAGCTGAAAGATATTAAAGTTTCCATTTCCTGAAAAATGCCTGAAAATTATTCAAACTCAGGTTTGAGGCACTAAATGGCCCCGTATGGGCCCGAAAATGGTTAGAACTAGCAGTGCGGGTTCTTAGCGCGTAGAGCACTCCGTGAGATTTCTAATGCATAAAACAAGTCATCAATTAGACATCCAGATCAAAAGTTATGGCTCTCGGAAGTTGACCTATTTTTGGAGGGAGATGCAAATTTTGAAATTAGGTTGTTGGCCACCAAAAAGGCTATTAATAACCATTTTTGGGAACCCTAGGCAGTAGTAGAGTTAAGGGGGCAAGTGTGGAGTCAAGAATAGGCTGGAAAATAGAAACCCTAGCTAATTTGGGGTTACAGAAGGTAGGTGATTCTAGAGTCTAGGAATAGAAAGCTGTAATGTGTTGTAGCCTACGGAGGGTTGATTCCTCTAATTGTATTTGAGCTTCTATAATGTAATAAGTTGTTCAAATCAATAAAGGAAGTTCTATTTTCTGTGTACAATTTCTATTGTTGTGTGTTTTATGATTTACCCCCTTCATCAAGTGGTATCAGAGCAAGGGTTCCTGAGTGTGTAGACAGATCGCCGACCATGAGGCAGTTTGCACCAAGACCTGAGGTTGTGGGTTTGCTACAGAGATCAAGATGCATCCATGAAGAAATCGTATTGGAAGGAATGCTTTGACAAAAGAGGGTTTTAGCACCCTGCGAAGGCAAATTGATGCATTGCAAGAGGAGATATGAAGAGGGTTTGATCCAAGAACAAGAGAAGAAAGCGAGGATGAAGCTGAAGAAGAGCTATCTGAGGAAGAACAAGAAGCTGCAGGAGATCCTGTAGAAGTTAGGTTGTTGAGGGCCATTTCAAAGATCAGAAAGAGGCCCAGGATCAAAATTTCTACATATTCTAGAGATTTGAATCTGGAATAGCTTATTGATTGGATCAATGACATGGAGGAATATTTTGAGTATGAAGATGTGGAAGACCCAAATCGGGTCAAGTTTGCAAAAACAAAGTTGAAGGGCCATGCCAATATTTGGTGGAAGGAGGTCCAATTAGAGAGGAATAGAAGAGGAAAAGGAAAGATCACCAGATGGGATCAGATGGTGGAGAAACTGAAGAAGCAGTTCATTCCTATGGACTATGAGATGGAGTTGCTAAAGAAGCTACAAGGATTGAAGCAAGGTAACAAGTCTATTAAGGAGTATACAAAAGAGTTTTATAAAATTACTATCAGGACATGCCATGTAGAGCCCAACAAGGAGAAGGTAGCCCATTACATTAATGGGTTGAGGCCGAGTATTCAAGAGGAGTTGAGCCTGGGCAGAATGACCACCATAGAAGATGCGTACCAGTTTTCCCTAAAGGTGGAGGAGAAGCTGAATAAAAGATTCGATAGAAAGCAAAGGGAAAGAGGTCAAGGAAGAAGGACTGGTGGAAGAGCCTATGAAGGCCGTAATGAAGATCAAAAGAAAAATGAAGAAGTTGGCACCAGTCAAAATTAGAGAGGGGATAATGTCTACTGCCCTCGTGATAAAAACAATGGTGAGCAAAGAGGAAGAGGAAGAGGCAGACCTGGGAAAGGACCTGGAAGAGGAGGTTTCAAAGGAACCTATTTCCAATGTGGAGAAGAAGGGCATCAAGCATATGAGTGTCCACAACATCAAGGAAGGATAAATAGAAGACCTGGAGGTAATGCACAAGTTGCACATGTAGATGAAGATGCACAATCTAAGCATTCTGAAGATGCTGAAAGGGGAGAAACCCTAGTTGTCAGAAGAACTTTGCTGAATGAGGAGAAAGAACCTAATTAGAGGAAGAGTTTATTCTGCACAAGGTGCAAATGTGAAGGTAAGTGTTGTGATATTATTATTGATAGTGGAAGTACTGACAATCTTGTTTTAGAGATGGTTGACAAGTTGAAGTTGGCAAGAAGAAAGCATCCACATCCATATTGGATTGCATGGTTGCAGAAGGACCGCAGAGCTTTGGTCAATGAGTAGTGTTTAGTGAAGTTCAAGATTGGGGACTACCATGATGAGGTGTTGTGTGATATCATACTGATAGATGCATGTCATATGCTATTGGGGAGGCCTTGGCAGTATGATATGAGCATTGTCCATGATGGCCGTACAAACACATATTCCCTAACAAAGGATGGAGTTCATCATAAGTTGAAGCCCTTGAAGGAGGTGGAAGAAAAGGCATGTAGTACTGCCAGAAGTTGCTTGGTAGATGGTAGGAAATTTTTGGAGGGTATGAAATATGAGCATCATTGTTTTGCATTGATTCTTAAGATTAGTCAAGAGAAATGTGAAGATGTACCAGCAAAAGTCTCATAAATGTTGGAAGAATTTCAAGATATTGTCTTTGATAATGTACCCGAAGGTTTACCACCGGTGAGGAAGATAAGTCACCAAATGGATTTGATACTAGGAGCTAGTTTGCCGAATTAGGCAGCCCACAGAATGACTCCTGCAAAGAGTGAAGAGTTGAACAGACAAGTTCAAGAGCTGTTAAGGAAGGGACTGATAAGGGAGAGCCTAAGTCCATGTGCGGTATCTGTAGTACTAGCACCAAAGAAAGATGGAGAATGGAGAATGTGTACAGACTCTCGAGCCATCAATAAGATCACAATCGAGTATAGATTGCCATTGCCCAGAATGGATGACATAATGGACTGTTTAAGTGGAACCAAGTACTTCATAAAGATTGCTCTTAAGAATGGGTATCACTAGATCTGAATCAGAGAAGGAGATGAATGGAAGACAACCTTCAAGATAAAGGAAGGTTTGTATGAGTGGTTAGTCATGCCATTTGGGCTAACCAATGCACTGAGCACATTCATGCGGCTCATGAACGAGGTATTGAAAGAATTTTTGGGAAGTTTTGTTATTGTTTATTTAGATGATATTTTGATTTTTAGTAAGACTTGGGATAAGCATCTGATGCATATCAGAAGAGTTTTAGAGAAACCGAGGGAGGAGAAGTTGCTGATTAATCTAAAAAAATGTAGTTTTGCAAAGAAGGAGTTGGTATACCTGTGATTTGTTGTCTCAGAGGAAGGTCTTAAGATGGACCCAAAAAAAGTAATGGTTATCATTGAATGACCTACACCAAGGAGTGCAATAGAGGTACAATCTTTTCATGGTTTGGCAAGTTTTTATAGAAAGTTTATCAGGAATTTTAGTAGCATTTGTACACCCCTAACTGAGACAATGAGAGGGGATAGAAAAGAGTTTAGATGGACTAAAGGAGCAGACAAGAGCTTTGATACATTGAAGTAGAAAGTCGTAGAGCAACCTATTTTGGCACTTCCAGATTTCAATAAGGTATTTCAGGTAGATTGTGATGCTAGTGGTAGTGGTATAGGAGCTATTTTGAGCCAAGAAGATAAGCCCATTGCCTATTTTAGTGAGAAGCTTAATGATGCCAAGAAAAAGTATTTCATTTATGATTAGGAATTTTATGCAATAGTTTAGGCTTTGAAGAAATGGAGACATTATTTGTTGCCAAAGGAGTTTGTTTTATATACTAATCATCAGGCTTTGCAGTATCTTAATAGTCAAGGAAAGTTGAACCAAAGGCACTTAAAATGGGTTGAGTTTTTGTAGAGCTATATTTTTGTTTTGAAGCACAGGAGTGGGAAGTCCAACAAAGTTGCAGATGCCTTGAGCAGAAGGCAAAATTTGTTGACAGAAATGATGATAGAGGTTGTTGGGTTCAATGAGCTCAAAAGTTTGTACCTTGAAGATCTAGATTTTGTAGAGGCCTGGAAAGCTTGTTTGGAACCTATTACTTTGGACAGGACAAAATGGTTGGATTTCATAATCCAAGATGGCATGTTGTTTAGGGGAAGCTAGTTGTGCATTCCAAGGAGTTCCATGAGAGAGAACCTGATTAAAGAGAAGCATAGTGGAGGATTGGTTGGACACTTTGGTCAAGATAAGACCATTGCTATTATTGGTGAAAATTATTATTGGCCACAATTGTAGCAGGATGTGAGGAAATTTTGACAAAGTTGCAGAGTGTGTCAGATGGAAAAAGGAACAAGTCAGAATATAGGGCTATATCAGCGATTACTTGTACCAGAGAAGCCATAGGATGATATCAGTATGGATTTTTTTCTTGGTTTACCAAGGACACAGAGAGGACATGATTCCATTTTTGTGGTGGTGGATAGATTCTTGAATATGGCACATTTCATTCCTTGCAAGAAGACTAATGATGCTATTCATATTTCTGAATTATTTTTTAGGGAGGTAGTGAGATTACATGGTCTACCAAATAGCACAGTTTTAGATCGAGATACTAAGTTTGTTTGTTATTTCTGGAGGACATTGTGGAAGAAGTTGAAAACAGATTTGAAGTTTAGTTCTGTACACCATCCATAGACTGATGGATAGATAGAAGTGGTGAATAGGAGTCTGGGTAACCTGCTATGATGCTTAGTAGGAGATAAGCCCAAGGGATGGGATTTGATTTTACCACAAGCATAATTTGCTTATAATAATTCTGTCAATAGGAGTATTGGTAAATCACCATTCTAGATTGTATATGGGAATAGTCCAAGAAATGCTTTAGAGTTAAGGAAGCTGGACAAAGGAGAAAAGACAAGTGCCGAAGCTGAAGACTTTGTAGAACATCTAAAGAATTTGCATGAAGAGGTGAGAAAGCACATTAATAAGATGAATATTCAGTACAAGGCTAAGGCAAATTAGAAGAGGAGGTATAAGGAGTTCCAGGTAGGAGATGAAGTCATGGTTCACTTGAGAAAAGAAAGGTTCCCAATTGGAACATACAATAAGTTGAAAATGAAGAAATTGGGACCATGCAGAATCTTGAAGAAGCATGATTCAGGAAATGCATATGAGGTAGAGCTGCCGAGTGGGATTAATATTTCCCCTATGTTCAACATTGCTAATTTAATAGAATATCATGAGGGTGGCATAGAGGATGGAACAACAGAAGAACAGTGGAGTATTCCACCATCTACTTCAACGGAGGAGATAGAAGAGATCTTGGATAGCCATGCGGGAAGAAGTACTCGGAATAGGCAATATGAAGAATATTTGGTGAAATGGAAAGAAAGACCTCTTGAAGATTCTTCTTGGTTGTCTAAGGCAGAGGTTGACCATTTGGGTTTTCCTCACACAAACACCTGAGACGTGACAGGGTCACTTCTCAAATTACCCTAGGTGTCTGATGCAGGAGCATCTAGTGGTGTAAGGGCAATCTTGCATCACCCAAAAAAAGATGTGTTTCAAAATTGTTGATGTTCTTTCCATTTATTTTCAAAATTTGTGGTTCTGGTTCCATAATCGCTTGAATAATGATGTAGAACTTTCAGTTTTTCCAAACTGCTAAAAATAGTAACCTGCTATTTTTAGAAAGTTTGCATTTGGGCACAGATTAAAGTGAAAATTTACAAGAAGTTACATAATGGAAATATAAGACCTTTGGTGAAGGAATCACACAAAGATCATTTGCGAGCTGAAATATATTAAAGTTTTTGTTTCCTGAAAAATGCCTGAAAATTATTCAAACTCAGGTTTGAGGTACTAAACTGCCTCGTATGGGCCCAAAAATGGCTGGAACTAATAGAGCTGGTTCTTAGCACATAGAGCACTCTGTGCGCTTTCTGATGCATAAAATAGATCATCAATCAGACACCCGAATCAAAAGTTATGGCTCCCAGAAGTTGACCTATTTTTGGAGTGAGATACAAATTTCAAAATTAGGTTGTTGGCTGCCAAAAAGGCTATTAATAACCATTTTTGGGAACCCTGGGCAGTAGTAGAGTTAAGGGGGCATGTGTGGAGTCAAGAATAGGCAAGAAAACATAAACCCTAGCTAATTTGGGGTAATAGAAGGTAGGTGATTCTAGAGTCTGGGAATAGGAAGTTGTAATGTGTTGCAGCTTGTGGAGGGTTGATTCTTCTGATTGTATTTGAGCTTCTATAATGTAATAAGTTGTCCAAATCAATAAAGGAAGTTCTATTTTCTATGTACAATTTTTGTTGTTGTGTGTTTTATGATTTACCCCCTTCATCACAAACATATAAGCTCAACAGTGCAACACATAGGTTACAGTGAAATGTACCCACCTGATTCTGCAATGCATAAGCTGAACAATGAAACACATTAGCAAAACCGTGTGATGCATCCTCCTGGGAACAATTTTTGAACCTTAGGGGAACCTTTGAAATCTTTTTCTCCCAATCAGATTCAATTGCACCTATACTAAACACATTTCAAACCTATAGGTTTTCATTCCTTAGGATTCACTTGCATACCATCCATCATTTTCTTAAGTTTTAGGTCTCATATTTGCCACAACATTTAGGAAAACTTATAAATCTTAGCATTTCAACCTTAGACATCAATAGAAATAAAGGTTCAACATATTAATCTTCCTAAGTCGAAACATAAGGACAAACCGTAGAAGTGTGACTAGCTCATAAGTGCAAAATTGGGCTAAGAGATCTTGGCATTATTCTCATTTGATCCATCCTAACATGGGCCTAATACTCATTTGACTAGTATAACCCCACTTTCCAAACTTGCTTCAATCAATCATCCCTCTCTCACCAAAAATCCAAGGTCTCGACAAACTTGATTTGTACTCTGAGAGTCATTAGTAGACAATAGTATCCTATTGGAGCTAGACTTTGTGAAGATTAAAATCATTAACCTCTACTATAGTCTTGGGGATAATTACCTTAGATCATTGCATCACCATAGTTGCATCCTTGCAAAACATCCCAAGAAAATACCAAAAACATATCTCCATTCCTACCTTACATAAACCATTTAGACCACATCCATTAGCATACACTCATTTTTAACCTTAGAAAAAGACCAAAAATATCCTTGTATTTTCATCTTTAGCATCATTAGGAATCACTAAGTGTATACTCACCTTGCACTATCACTTTACCCAAAAACATAGCATAAGGACATTTGCATCCACATCCTTAGGATAAAATCATTTTCCCCACCATCCATAAACTAGCAAGGTCTTTTATGGTTGAAACACATTTGCAAAAGAAAAGAAAGGGAGAAGAAGACTTAGAACATCCCCAAGACTCTCACATTGAAACTATGCGATTTGGCACCACTCCCAACGAACAACCTAACCAAAACATGGGGAACCCCTTTGATAATCTCTTCTTGCAAGATGACGAACCTGGGGTTACACCCGAAGTCCTTGAAGCCGCAAGACAAGACCCTAGAGTATTGAGAATCCTAGATGAAATGATTGCCGCATACCCACAAAGCTATCTTTTGCGCCTCTTGCAAAATGGAACCAAACTCCTCGAAGGTGTTGACATAAATACTCTTATATTAATAACCACTAATGCCACCATGATGGGTCAAGGATATGCCTCATCCTCTAATAATCCTACAAATCAGACCCAATAACATGTTAACATACCCCTAGGGAAAACTTTGCATGAGTCCATCACAGTAAACATACCTCCCCCTTTCGAGGATAACAACACAAATGTCATGACTCACACATCAAATCCTTTTATTTCTTTGCAAATTCTCAAGGTCACGCTAAGAGAACATGAAGAATACACATTGTCACCTCGCAAGTTTGAACCCAAGGAGTTAATACCTCGTCAAGTGCAAACACAAACTTTGGGTCCAAATGCAACACCAACATGAACAATCTCAACAACCACCCCCTCAACCAACATAACAACACAACTAGCCAAGGTGTGGGTATATCATATGTCAACTCAAATCCCATAGATCCACTTGGAACTAACAATAATGTGACTAATGCCTCATACATCGATCCCAACCAACAACTAAATCCTAATGTTTCTTTTCAAAACCTCAACACCAAAAGCATGCCATACCATTATCAATACATCAACCCTAACATCTCCTTTGCAACCAACAACCAAAACCAAAATACAATACCATTACACGTGCTCATTACACGACAAACACCAACACCATCCCACTTGTTGGCAACATGGGAACTTATAACATGATGAATCCCTACTTAAACATGGTCCCAAACATAGTTAACACACCCATTGAAGCCCTCACCCAAGAGTTGGATAAACTAAAACAATAATTCTCAATCTTACAAGTCTCAGGGATGAAAAAATCATACTCTATGGAGGACTTATGCTTGTATCCATTTGACAAAACCATTTATATGCCTCATTTTCCCCTAAATTTCACCGCACCAAATTTTAACAAATATAGGGGAAAGGGGAGCCCTGTTGAACACATACGCAAGTTCCATACTTCTTGTCTCAAGCTCGCCCATGATCATACCTACTTGATGAGACTCTTCCCAAGGAGCCTTGTAGGCCAAGCTCTTGAGTGGTTCGCACACCTCCCCATGGGGATACGAACATGGATTGAACTCGTAGACAAGTTCATATCACACTTTTCCTATAACATAGAGACAGACATAAACATTTCCACCTTGTGACAAACAAGACAAGAAGATGGAGAGACCTTTATCTATTTCTTCCAAAGGTGGAGGAGCCTAGCAAGTAAATTCCCTTGTCACATTCCTGGGAATCAGCTTGTGCCAATCTTCATAGAAAACCTCAACAAAGAGCTCATGCATCAACTCCAAATCCATTGCTGCACCTCCTTCAGAGAAGTGGTTGAGAAGGGGACAACCATCGAAAAAACTCTTATTGCCAAAGGCTTAATAAAGATCTTTCATAAGAACCAAAATACACAAAACATGCCCTATGACAAGAACAAGACTTGGGCTCGGAATAAGAATGTCACTAATGATGGGGTAGTGGATGCCAAGGCATTCAAGGTTGGTCCCGTAATCACACTCCAACCACCCCCGTGACAAATAACCAACCACATGTACAACATCAACAACAATAATAGCAAACAACAAACATAATTCAAAACAATCAAAGGAGACCACCTCCTAGGAATAACACACCTCGATGTAATTATACGCCTTTGACAAAGCCAATTGAAGTAGTCTTATAGAAGTTATTGCAAAAAAACCTTATCCAATTGCTAGAAATTTGACAATATGACCTGACTTTTTAACCTCCATCAAGGAATGTAAACAACTTTTGTGATTACCATAGAACCAAAGGTCATAAGACGTCAAACTGTTACAAATTAAAAAACATCATTCAGGACTTCATCGACAGGGGTATTGTAGGCTTAAATAATTTAGCCAGTTCCTCCAACACTGATCATACCATCTTTACTAACCCTTTACAAAATCATGGATCAGGAAAAGCCTCCATGTCTAGAACCAAACCACATGAGAGCATTAACTACAATAATGTTGCTTATGACTATACCATTAATAGCATCCATGCATACGATAGCAACATTTCCATGATCACTATCAAAGCTCATCCAGAGTGCACTGTGACCACCTGAAAAGCTAAGATAATGTTGCAAAGTGCTCCCACCAACCCTCCCAATACATCTATTCCACAACCCAAAAGCCAATATAACCTTTTGGACCATCTAAAGAAGACCCCCGCTCAAATATCAATTTTTGAATTGCTTCACCTCTTGCCTGAACATAAGGCCATTCTGGACAAAGCACTCCTAGAATCTTCCATTCCCACTGATCTAAATGTTAATCAATTCCAGACCATGGTGGGACATTTAGCCACTATGAACAATGTGTCCTTTACAGAATGAGACGTACCTTCACACCACCCAAATCACATTGACCCTCTTCACCTAGAAGTCTTTATCAACAAACATAAAATCTGACGAGTCCTGGTAGACAGTGGAGTAGGGTTGAATATTTGTCCTTTAAAATTGGCAATAACACTGGGCTACTTTGAGGCTTGCATCGATCCAACAAAAATAATCATCATCAAGGCATATGATGATGCTAAGTGCTCTTCCAAGGGAGTCATCATCCTTCCTGTAAGAGTGGGACCTGCCACACAAGATACTGTATTCCATGTCTTGGATACCGAGCTACCTTACAACCTTATCCTTGGCCGACCATGGATCCATGCCATGAAGGCTGTCGCTTCCACTTACCATCAATGCATTAAATTCCCCTATAACAACATGGCAATCACCATCCTTGGTGATCCCGATGCCTTCCAATACTATAGTCACCTGAGAGAGGTACCCCAACATCAGGTACCTGTAAATAGGGGAATTTCACCATTCACTTCATCCAATTATGTTGATCCATCTACACTATCCAAATCCACGGCCCCCTTCACCCCACCAACCAATCACAAAGTCCAAATCCAAGACAAAGGATGTGGTGAGTACAAGATGGAATGGTCATACTGCATTAGAAAATGACTTGCATCACCCAAGTCTTAGGGAAAGCCTAGCCCTATTCCACCGAAGCAAACTCTCTCAGTTGGTCCTATCACATTCACAAAGTGGGGTGAACTTAATAAAGAAGACATCAATGAAGACATATCCACATGGCTCTATAAACAAGAAGAAGAGGTCGAGTATATCAAACTACCCATGGAACAATATGGTAAAGGGTACAAATTTGTCAAAAAACAATGATATGACGGGCATAGTGGACTTGGACCCAATGGAAATGGATGCACCGAGCCTCTTCAGCCAACAATGCAGCCACACAAGGGTTGGGATATACCTCACAAAGAGATAGGGCTCCACGTACTAAGTTACTTATGAGAGGGGAAACAAGTACTTCCAGAGAAGTCGAGACATCAAGGGACCTGCCCGAACCTGAACCTAAACCATCCACACCTGATTTGCTGGCACCGTCCACAGTCAACGCACTCGAATCATCAACACCTGACCTCCCCAAAGGTGCCTCTTGGATCAGTATCTTTTGGGAACCTGATGACATGTCTATTTGTACTCTGACACCCATGACCTTAAGTTACCTAAACATTGATGATGGCTTACCCTTAGTCAATCCCGAGCTAATCGACTAGGACCAATGAGATCCACCTAGCTTAGATTTATTTGAGAATGACAAAGCAATAGTCGAGTTCATGGGACTTTGTGAAGGCATATCTCTTGGGGATCACAAAGTTGGTTACATCATGGACTTGGACAACTCTGCATACTTTCGAGAATCCACTCCACCCTCTAGTCACAAAAGTGGAAATAAAAAAGAAAAAAATAGGTCTCTGGGTGAAAATTGAAAGGTGCCCTTAGATCATTCAAAAGTAAAAATAAAGGACACATCTGAGGGTGAAAACCTCCCTAAGGTACCTGAGGATGGAGGGCTGGAAGTGTTGCCTATCACATAGGAAAAATTGCCCCTATTAGTAGAAGCAACTGTGGAAACCAACCTCGACACCAAAGAAGCACCCAAGATTATTCACTTTGCCGAGTCACTCATAGAACAGGAACAACCTGAATTCAAAGATTTATTTCAGGCAAGACAAGTCAACTTTGCTTGGTCATATGCTGATATGCCTGGGCTTGACCCACAATTTGTCCTACATCACTTGCCACTACTGCCAAATGCCAAACCTGTCAAGCAAAAGCTATGAAAGATGCATCCACAGATCGCATTACTAGTGAAGGCAGAACTAAAAAAGCTTCTTGATGTCAGCTTCATCAAGCCAATTGATTATCCAGAGTGGGTATCTAATCTTGTACCAGTCATGAAACCCAATGGCCAGATTAGAATATGTGAAGACTTTTGTGTCTTGAACAAGGCATGTCTGAAAGATGACTTTCCATTACCAAACATAGACATCATAGTCGACTTGATAGTCAGATTCGAAATGCTCTCCTTAATGGATGAATTTTCTAGATATAATTAGATACGAATAGCACCGAAAGATCATCATAAAACAACTTTCACATGTCCTTGGGGCACATACTGCTGGATCGTCATGCCCTTCGGTCTCAAAAATGCAGGCGCTACATACTAGAGGGTAATGACAACTATATTTCACAACTATATGCATACATGTATGGAAGATTATGTTAACGATCTTTTGGCTAAATCAATCACTAGAAGCTCTCATCTTGATGTGTTAGATAAAATATTCAAATGCCTGGAAGAATACAAAGTTTGATTAAATCCTAAGAAATATGTGTTTGGCGTTACATCAGGTAAATTGTTGGGCTACATTGTTTCACATCAGGGAATAGAAGTTGACCCCACCAAGGTGAAAGAAATAATGGAAATGCCTCCACCCACTACCCTAAAATAGTTGCACAGCCTATAGGGAAAGTTACAATCCATTCAAAGGTTTATTGCACAACTTGCTGACAAATGTCAGCCATTCCAACACTTACTCTGCAAAGGGGTACCATTTGTGTGGACAGAGCAGTGCCAAGAAGCTTTTCAAAAGATCAAAGACTATTTGTTGTCACCACCAGTCCTCAAGCTACCAATCCCAAGAAAGCCCCTTTTATTGTACATATCAACAACTAATTTAGCACTGGGGCACTATTGGCACAAAACACTGAGGAAGGAAAAGAGAGGGCAATCTATTACATCAGTTGAACCTTAGTGGGATATGAGATAAACTATAGTCATATCGAACATGCTTACCTTGCCATAGTTTTTACTACCCAAAAGTTGCGACATTACATGTTGAATCATAAGACAAAGCTAGTTGCTAAGATTGATCCACTAAAGTACTTACTCAACAAAGAATCTCTAATAGGATGACTAGCCAAATGGGTTATGGTATTGAGTGAATTTGATATAGAATATGTTGACAGAAAGGCAAAGAACAAGTGATCATAGAATAGCTTGTTGAAGCACCTACACTAGTAGATCATCCAATGTTTGTTGACTTCCTTGATGAGTCAATATTCACAGTAGATGGACCCAAAATTTGGACACTATTCTTTAATGGATCATGTACAAATCACGGTTCAGATGCTGGTATTCTATTTATTACTCCTCAAGGTGATGTTATCCCCAAGGCATTCTGAATCACCTTCCCTTGCACAAATAACATAGTAGAGTATGAAACATTGCTCATAGGACTTCGAATGGCTATCAACTAGAAAATCAAAACATTGCAAGTGCTTGGTGACTCCCAATTAGTCATCAAACAAGTCAACAATGAGTACGACACCAAAGATGAAAAGCTCATACCTTATAAAAGAATGGTGGATAGCTTTAGGCTCTATTTTGACACAGTGCTCTTTTATCAAATCCCCAGAGTCTAGAATCATGTAGCTGACATAATGGCAACCATTGTATCTCTCTTAGATATCCCAAGTAACGTAACTCAGTTTGAGTTCTTGGTGGATCAACTATTGGTTCCTATCTTTGATATCCTAGAATCTGAGTTAGTTTGCAAAATTGTTGTTCCCATGTCACCTTGGTACCATGACATTTACACCTACTTACATGATCAAACCCTACCCACTGACCTATCATCCAACCAACACAAGTCCTTCATATGCTAAGCTGCCAGATATGTCATCCTCGATGACACCCTATACCGTCGTGGTTTTGATAATACCCTTCTGAGATGTCTCGACTTTGAAGAAACACAAATAACCCTATGAGAGGTACACAAGGGTATATGCAGAGCCCACTAGAGTGGCCCTGCCCTTGCTAAGAAAATCATCAAAGCATGTTATTACTGGCCAATAATGGAAAAAATGCATACCATTTTGCAAAGAACTAGTGCAGATAGTGCTAGATACATGGGGATCTTGTGCATGCACCAGCTCAAGACCTGCAACCACTTACATCCTTGTGGCCCTTCTCCCAATGGGGACTCAATATCATGGGCAAAATCCACCCCACCTCTACAAACGACCATAAGTTTATCCTCACAGCCACTAAATATTTCACAAAATGGATTGAAGCCATTCCCATGACATACATTACTAGCAAGCAAATTGCCAAGTTTATCCTTAATTACATCATATGTCAGTATGGCATCCCACAGTCCATTGTAATCGACAATGGCTGCCCATTCAAGAATCAAGATGTCCATGAACTTTGTGAAAAATTCCATATCCAACACCACTTTGCCACTCTGTATTACCCACAAGGGAACGACCAAACTAAGGCATCCAATAAAACCATCATAAAGATCCTAAAAATACTGTCAATGATGCTGGCCGTGACTGGCATATCCAACTCAACCCTGCCTTATGGGCTTATCATACTAGCATTCACACACCCACTGGAGCCACTCCTTATTCGCTTGTCTATGGTTCTGAAGCTATCCTACCCATTGAGGTCAAGTTGCCCTCCTTAAGAGTATCCCTGCAGCAGTTGGTCAAGGATGAAGAATACAGAACATCTTGGTTGCAAGAACTTGAGCTATTAGATGAAAGAAGAAAAAATGCACCAACTCATCTATAGGCTTATCAAAATCATCTTCGACGCAGTTATAATAAGAGAGTGCAGGTTCGTCACTTCAACATCTATGACCTTGTTTTAAGGGAGAATCCCAAAAATCAAATGGAATGAGAGAAGTTGGGAAAATCTGAGCCAAATTGGCTAGGGCCCTATGTCATCACTGCGGCCTATGGATTTGGCGTATATCAATTAGCCATCCCTGAAGGAGAACCGTTACCAAAACCCATTAATAGCATGCACCTTTGGTGGTATTATACTTTTAAAAAAAATCCAAAAATGAAAACCACTTCGGGGGCACTTTGGATAGGTACCAGAGTGAAAACCCAGCAAATAGGCACCATACACAATTGATCTCTACTCCATTGTCTACCATCACTCGGTCCCATGGTCCCTCTTCTGCAATAATCCCTGACCACTCCATAATGTATCATAATGCCCCTCCCATGGCCTAGAAACAAGTTAACATTTAATTGTCTTCACATTTCTCCCACCTCACCTTCGCCATAACATGCCAGTACACCTGACTGGGGGCAATTCTCAATCCTAAGGTCAATGTTGGAGGACACCAATATCAACAAAATCTAAAAAAATCAAAATATCAACAAAATCCAAAAAAATCAAAATATCAACAAAATCCAAAAAAAATCAAAACATCAACAAAATCCCACAAAAAATCAAATATTGCTAACAAATACAAAAACATCCAAATATTCCCAAAATCCCACAAAAAACATCATATAGTCAACCAAAAATACCCAAAAATAGTCACACAGTGTCAGGCCAAGAAACTAAACTATGATGCCTTTGAGCTTTCACGTAGGCAAGGCCATCTCTAATGGGCCCCTGAGGCATTCCCCTTAGGTCCTAGGTCAAACCAAGTCCACCATTGTCGAACTATGATGCCTCTAATCTTTCACATAGGCAAGGCCATCATTGATGCACCCCCGAGGCACTAGGTCAGCCCCTTATGGCCCATCTTATCACATCGTCATAATAAGTTGTCCTTTAATAGGAAAGACACTACAAGAAGACAAAAACAACAAGCATCCAAAAACACTCACGCAAGACAACTCAATAGAATAGCCAGGACATTACCACTCATCATCCCCACTATGATAATCAAATATCACTATGACCAATCAACACTCCCAACCACGTGTCTGACAACAAGCATGGGATGCAGTCGAAACTAGGCTCCGTGCCTCAGATGACAACACTCATCTTTTGGACACTATCGCTCATCACAAATCAACCATTTTGCAAACTTGTGATAATCTCAAAACTAGACCACATACCTTACAAAAGAAGTCTTATAACTTTCATCTGCCTTATACAGAAGGTCACATTGTCGAAACCAGACTCGACGTCTTATACGACATGCTTCCTATCCTGAAACCAGGCATAATTCAACCTATCATAATCATTCAGACAAGCACATCTACACTCAACACATGACCTGATGGCTATTGGCTCTATCTTACACTTCATTTTGGTTTGTTTTTTGTGATCTTGTTTCTAAGATTCTCAAGGCAGTCCCTCAGAGATGAAGAGATGCAAGGATGAGGCAAGATCTATTTTCTCTGATTGCTGTTTGCTGTTTGTCTAGGAAAAACAACTAGGGAAACCAAGTTCCTTGTGTGTGACTGGGACATTACTAGGTGAATCAATACACCTATATGTTGGAATGGCTAGATACTTCCATATATTAGGACTTATACACCTAGAGTTGTTCTCATCACATGATCCGACAAGGTGCCTTAGTGACTCAGGATAAGCCTAGCAATCCTTGTTTGTTTTGTGTGTTTGTTTCCCAAAGGAGCACACTTTCTGCCTTGGTCGCAATATACCATGGCATTTGTTGTCCTTTGGTACAATAAGTACTATGATGATACGTAGTAACTGCACTAAAGTGTTGATAACTGAGAGGGGGGGTGAATTAGCTATCCTAATTATTTCTGCTTTCTAAACTTTCTTAATAATCAATGCAGCATTAATTCAAATAAGCAAACAGAACCATGAAATGGAAATACACATGACACAATATTTTTGATGTGGAAACCCTGTTAAGGGAAAAAACCACAGGGTGATTAACCCAAGATTGTATTCTCTGTTAGAAGAATGGAAATACAAAATGGCACTTGCCAATTAGGGCTCACTGCTCGAGCACACTACTCACAAGAGGCACACTGCCTACAAGAGACACACTGTCTACAAATTATAAAGATTGTAATACAATACTTGAATTGATAAGGAGCATCAACATATGCTGGAGTTCAGTTCCGGTCAGGCTCTGTACACTAATCTGCTGCACTTCATCTTTGCTCTTCTTTTGTGCTGCTCTCCTTTCACATATTGGACCTTCCTTTCTGCTTTTATTCGGTTCTACTGCTTTTCTCCGCACATAACCAAAAATGATGACACCTCTCACAACTAAATCCATCTTGTATATATATGTGCAAAAGTGATTTCATCATCTTTCTAGTCGGCACCCGGAATAGTCAATATTTTCCACAAACTTTGATCTGTCGGCTGAATCCTTGCTTACCAAGTAATACGGATCAAGGATATACTTATGGAAGTCATCAATCATGTTGGCCAATCATAACTTATGCCTTAAGAATCTTTACCATCATCAGTAACACATCCAGAATAACGTCTGATGTTCTGCCAGTCAGTTCTTCCTGTGTCCACACTGTCACTTGGGAACCTGACACTCAAGCATTCATATTTCTTTATCCTTTCCACACTGGAGGCTCAAACCCTGGAATCTATTAAGACTTCCCCAAATCTGCACTTTACAGAGATACTTCTACTAAGAGATCCGGACCTGTCTGTCAGACCTTGTTGACTGCTCTGTTCTTGCTTATCGAACCTCAACACTTCTTCAATCTGACTTCCGGTGAGGACCTATCATGTCTTGCGGATGTGTGGGATAACCTTTGTTGCCATTAATGACAACATTCATGAGTCCATATAGTGTCTCTTGCCAACATAAAGAAGCTCAAAATCTATTATGACAAAGTCTAATTCCACTCCCCTTCACCAATTCTTCATCCCTCGTCCAATTCTCCCTTTCTTCATTTTTATTTCTTCCACTCTTCTTTCATCCGACTATGACACACCAAAAACAACATTAGATCATTTAATCTACATACATCTATGTGCTAGTCCATCACATATCATTATCATAATAAATTACCATACTCGTAATCATCAAAATAAATTACCATCATCATAATCAATTATCATTATCATCATCATAAGCATAAGCATTGCAGTAAATCACATAAAAACATAAAATCATATATCTGGCACTTATGCATTCATTAGATTCCCATTTACATCCATACACAAACGTCACATAGAAATCAAATACTGTCCATCACATCAACATATGCATATAGGGATAATATCATGCATGACATCATCAAAACCATGTAAACATCACATCATATCATAATCATCATAAGCATCGTGCCATCTAGTACATCTTCATAAACCATAATGCATAACAACATATCATAATATCCATCCATCATGACCATGTAAAATAATAACAAGATCAATCATAATAGGTCCATCGCATATATATATATATCATCATCATCATCAAAAAATGTGTGTCACAGTGCAAATCCCAATGCATATGTGTGTGTCAAAAATGGAGCTCGCAGGCTCAATCATAAGCAAGAGCACGCAGGCTCGATCAAGATAAGTACATAAAAAAACTATAAAGATGGCCTTATGGGAAGACCCTTATGCTCTGAACCTACTCTTGATTCGGAAGGTCTATCATATGGCGATGGCTGCCTCTATGAGTGTCCCACACTACTATGAGATCTATGGGACCGGGATCGACTGGCATTCCTAATTTGGAAACTAGGTACCCTCTGCTCTGTTCGCACTAAGATCTCATAGAGGCCCCTGTAATACCGACTCTTCTGAGCTAACCTAACCAAAGCCTATGAAAAATCCACCGATGGTCCACTCAGCATAGAAGCAAGCTCAATCCTTTGCTGCTCTGCCCTCTACACCCTAATCATGACCATGTCTCTCTCAGCTATCATCTAAAGCAGCTACCCCTCCACCTCCTACACACACTGCCGCATGGCATCCAACTGAGCCTGCAAGTTTGCTAGCCACCCATCTACATCTCCTCCATGGACTCCAGCATCCCTCCCCTCCTCCTCTGCCTCATCATCGCCTGTCTCTACAAGAGGTAAATCCTGCAAAGCCTCATACCTAATCCTCTCCTCCTCCTCATTGTCCTCCTCCTCAGTCTACTCCTCAATCTCCTCCATATCATCTCCCACACCAACATCCTCCATAGGCACATCCTCCTTTGGCTCTCCCACCTGCATCTCCCCCACAACTACGGTTGCATGGCCCATTGCTCTCTCCCTCCTCTTGTATAGGGGGAAGTGCCTCACCCTACCTTGTCCATCCTAGCCTCGACCTCCTCAGCCCCTACCTCCACCACCCCATCTACCCCACCATCATCTCTGTCTCTATCATCTCCACCTCCTCCACCCTTGCCTCATCCTTTGAATCGGTCTCTTAGCCCCCATCCCAACCACTCCACTAGCATTGGTGCATCAGGATGCAAATATGAAACCAGCCTATGAGTGGCCCACCATGCATCATAAGTGGGATTTGTCCCTAGATCTACAACATCCCTATAATCCCACTGAAGTTGTTGCAATCCTGTGATCTCATCAAGAGCTATCTACACTAGAATCATACGTCCCCACACTAGAATCTCCCGTGTAACCTGGGCAAACTTTGCAATACCAGCTGGCTCATCCTGCCACTCCCCAAACTACCTGAGCACTCTAGATGGCAAATGCCACTCTATAATATTCTATCCCTATACAATCCAGCCAATAAGATGTCATGTATGCCTGTAGTAAGGTAGCTACTCATCATCTTTTGTCCATCTAGGGTAATCTCTATATGGCATCCAAGTAAATGAATCCATGTGGTCAATAGCATGTCGCCAATACCCCACGTCTCCCATTCAAACCTGTGGCACTACTCTAGTATAACAAAGCACATATGGTAGCTCCTCCAGAATGTTCCAATCCATCGGTGGCCTATACACTGCAATGTGCTCCCATGACCATATCATGAGCTAAGTCACCCCACAACTTATCAACTGCTCCCCTCAATATACAACACCGTGTAGCTGGTAATATAACTGAGCTAAGAGGTAGGGTACCCATGCATATGAAGTTGCATCCACCACCATCCCCTCCAACATCTCTCCCTAGCCAACCAGAAATCCATGGCCGTGTCGATCAAGACATACCAAACTAACAATACAAGTGCATATAAAACTCAATCAATTGATCATAACAATCTGTCAAAGTGTCACATGGTATCTCATGCTCCTCAACACCCAATGCAGCATCATCCACCATCTCAAATAATTGATGCAGTGTTGGCAACCCAGTCTCCAAACTATAGACTACTCACTCCTCATGAATGCGAAGCTGAAGAATCTGCCACACATCAAGCAGGGTCATAGTAGCCTCTCCTATTAGAAAATGAAATGAGCTAGTCTCTAAGTGGTACCTCTCCACAATTGGTATCAGTAGCCCTTGGTTAGCCCAAAGCTTGGGCATAAATGTAACACCATACAATCCCAGTGTAGCCAGAGTGTCTCGCTCCTCCATCGACAAAGAGTCCTGTAACCAATATCTGGTAGGACAATCTCCTGTGTGTAAATAGGTGGTAGCCTCGCCTATATTCATGTAGCCAAGACAACATGTTACCATAGCAAACCCTAAGTGCAACATTGACAACCAAACATAGGCAAGAATTAGGACAACATTCATAATTTTTGGCTCAAAACTGCTCATCTGTCACACTGCTAAACTAATGTGTGGTGGCTAAGCTCATGCATCACACTACTTAATGCATGTGACTCACTTAAGCACATGCATCACACTACTCAACGTATGTGACTCACTCAAGCACATGTGCCACACTGCTCAATACATGTACTCACTCAAGCACATGCATCGCACTGCTCAATGCATGCGATGCACCTTGGCTCATGCGTCACACTGTCTAGCCTATGTGTTGCGACCAACAAAAATGCACCACCTAAGTGGATGCTTCACACCCACTGGTACATGCAACTCCAAAAACTAAATGCGTCACACCTTTGCACAGGCATTGCACCACCATGTGCAAGCGGCACATGCGATGACACATGCGGTGCATAAAAATGCAATGCATGCATGCCCTATTTTTGGGCCCTAAAATCTACACAAAACACAAAAATTGACAAAGAAGGATCAGATACATATTGGGGTGCCTAACTTGGGAAGCTAACCATAGGTTTGAACTTGCGATCCACAGTGTTGGTGAACTGGTACGAGTGACTTCTCGACAACAGCTTCACACAAACTCTCCATAGGCTCACTCTTTGCTCTCTAAGATTGCTAAGGGTCAAGTACACAAATGAGTAGTTTGGACCCTCTAGTGGCTATTTATAGAGCCTTTTTGACCTAAATGGCCCCACTTTTTAATATTTTGACCAAGGAGAGACCTTTTTCATATTTCGAGTGCCTTTTATGACCATTTCTGCACACCCAGCTCAATCTGACCATCCCACATAATCTTTTAGAAAATTTTCCAATTTTTTTGAAATTCTTAGGAAAATATGAAAAATTTCCTGAGGGGGCATAAGACCATCACGCTTTGCCTAAAAAACATTGGGGCACATTCAGAGCACATATCTCAAAATTTTCTTGGATATAATGTCAGATTCGACATTATATAAAAGAGGGGCAAAATGTAGACACTTAAAAATGTCCTGGGCCTGTGAACGGCATTTTCACACACATTCCACCTTAATTCCACATTCTACTATTAATTAAATAATTTTAAAAATTAATTAATTAATTAATTCCCTCTTTGCATTTTTTAATTAAATAAATTTCATTTATTTAATTATTTAAGCTCCCTTCTTCTAAATATTATTGACATAAATATTTAGGGCTGACCTAAAATGGGGTAGGACTAGGGCACTAGCGCCCAAGTCCACCCTCCTAATTTAGGTTAGGATCTATTTAAATAGCACTCCCTAGGTCCTATTTGCCATAACACTTATGGGTTTTCTCATCGGGATTCAAAATTAACATGCAAGATGCTTATAATGCATTCTAAGGAATTGAGAGCTAAACCTTAAGATGGAAAAGTCCTAGGGAGACATTTTCTAACATAATAGGAAGGATAATAGATTATGATGTGGATGGTTAGTGGATTATGATGTCGATTATGCAAAAGCATGGCTCATAGGGATATGATGGGGGAAATATGTGGGATAGTAGTTAGAAGATAGGGAGATGGAGATATGTGGGAATGTTGTGGAATGGAAAGGAACCAAGACAAATGGTTGCACACACCAAATTGGATTTTAGAGCTTTTGAATGGAAGGATGAGTTGGTAGTAATGGAGATGTTTGCTTAGGGGATAGTCAATTTAGTAATTTTGTTACCCAAATGGTCTTAATAATTGTAGAATTTTGTGATAGGGAACGAGATTTTTGAGATTTTTGAATTGTGGATGCTTTATTTGGATTAAGTGCTCTTTTCTTGGGGACCCACACCCTTTTGGTTTTTTCTTTTGCTTTTTCAGGTGTGGGCTTGGGTAGCCTTTTGGATGAATTTTGCTTTGATTCTTTGCACTCGTGCCCTATGGCATGAGGATCTTTGGGATTTTTTTCTTTATGTAAGGAGGCATCCAAATTTCTAATTTTGAATCCCATGGGGGTTGTGATAGCTTCATGTTTGGTCGATGTGTGCATTCATTGATCATGACTAGGAATTTTAGGGGTTTTAAGGGAACAAGATGTGTAGATGGAGGGATTATTGGACTTGTGGATAAAATGATAAGGGGATGTGAGGATGGGGATATTAGGCGTTGGGAGAAGTGGAGGTAAAGTAGATGGAGGAAGCTCTAGGGTCACATGCTTTTGGGATTTGTGTGATAATGGGGGAGGAATAGTGACATATGTTTTGGTGGTGTGATGGGATGCATGGGTCTTAGGATAGAAAGAAGTGGATTTGGAAGGCATAGAGGTGGTACCAACATCTTAGGATTGTTTTCCTTGAAGTATATAGCCAAGGCCATGCTATCATGGAGGAACTTTGACATGGATGGGCTCCAAAATACCTTGTTCGTGAAGGCCCAAGCCTTTTCCATGATAATTCATGTCTTGGAGCATGCGATGTGTAATGGGATGTTTATTGTTTAGGACACAGGACACAAGTCCATTATTAGATGGGGAAGGTGGGGTGGTGGGTAGAGGTTGTTTATCTCCTATAAGAGAGCCACCACGAATGAAGGTGTTGGATCCAAGAGGATATGATGATGGATTTGGGATGGGATCAATAGAGGATGGTGAAGGATCATAATGATCTTGATCAACATTATACTTAGTAAGAATTTAATTGTCTATATTTTCTTAGGGACCAAGTGTCTCATCAAAGGAATTGGATGTCATTGGATCATGGATAGGGCTAGGTGGAGAATGGATAGGAGTAGTTTGGATATCTTGCTCATGGATAATATCTTAATCATAGAACAAATATAGGTTATGGATAGGTTGATCATATGATGGAATGGAATTAGATAGGGTGTTTAGATCTTGATTAGGATGAGGGGTTGGTGTTTTCACATGCTCTGGACTAAGCTCATGACATAGTTCTTGTGTTTGGATGGAAGTAGGAGACTCTTGGATAGGCTTGATAGGCTCTAGATGATTAACAACATGGCTACATGGTAGATCTTGACTTGAACTCAGGATAAGGGGATCTTCAAGAGGCTTGATGGGTTGTGGACTCTAAGATGGATTTGGAAGAATAGGGATATTGCTTGAAGGTTCTTGTATAGGTGCAAGGATAGGTGCTTGATGACATGGGGATGGTTGATTTCTTGCTAATAGCCATTGGATCACAACCTTCATAAGTGTATGAGTGGATGGGCAATATAATGGATGGATAATAAGGGCGGATATTATAGGCTTATGATTAGGATTAGGTAGAGGGATAATGGGATTGGATGGATTAGGATTAGGATTGGGATTAGGTGGAGGGATAATGGGATTGGATTGCATGGGTTTATGATTAGAATTTGATGAAGGGATAATGGGATTGAATGGATTGGATTGGCATGGTGATGGGGGTGACACATGGGATTGGGATGATTTGGCATGCTTAACCATTTTATGTTTGAAAATCTTGTGGACAATTAGGATAAATATGATACAATTGGTTGTCTTATGACCTTTGATCCTATGGTATTCAAAATATTCACTATCATCGTATCAATATGAGTTAACGACATTTAGGTCAAATGGTTGTATCTTGGGAAGCTCAATCAATTGTGCTTGGAGCAAGTTTTGTAATAGTATCTCAACATCATATTTTGGTGGAGAATTAGAGGAACATGGTGGTGAAGGTAATGAAGGGGTTGATGGAGTAGAAGGTTGATGGACCAATGGGTTAGGATTGGGATTACATGGTGGTGTTGGTATAGGACTAATAGGCTCTTGGATAGGAATTTGGTTGGATGGTGATGGAGGATACCCATAGGCTGTATAAGCTAGAGTGGTTTTCCTCTTGTCAAAGGTAGCATGAGGACTTAAGGATGCTTGATCTTGGTGCAATTGGTAACTTGGACTTGCATGTTCTTGTTGTGAAGGAACTTGAGGTGAATGTTGTTGGATATAAATAGTGGGATGATCTTGGGGTATAGATTGATATGTATATTGGTTGATATTAGGAGAAGTGGGATAGGTTGAGTAGGATTAGCTTGATATTTGGTTGGATTAGGTGGTATGAAGTTGATGAGGATGACATATGGGATTGTGGTTGTGTTTGTTAAAAGGATAAAAGTTGTGGTTGTTGTGCTTGAGATTGTTGGATGGTTTCAATTTATTATAGGATGGCTTGTTGTTGTTGGACTAGGAGTCGTTGAAGTTGTGAGATAGTGGAATTTGGTATGTGTGAAGATGAAGCATGGTTAGGAATTTGAACTTGTGAGGTTTGGGGTAAGGTGGATGTTTGATAAGTTTGGGGTATGGATAAGTTGGACTGGTTATTGATGGGAGGTAGGGATGATGATGTAGGAGTGACTGGATACTTTCCATGTAATCTTTTGAGTTTGTCAAACCATCTGTGGAAGCCATAAGGATCTTCAAGTGCCATATGGATGATTAGGGTAAAATGGATTAGATTGGATGAAAGAGATGATTGAGATAAGATAATTAGATAGATGATTAGGGTGCAAAGAAATGATTAGGACGGATGCTAGATTAGGTTGGAAGATTGACTTTTTCGGATTATTGGAGATATTTTATTTTTTTGGATTTTGAGGATATTTGGATTTTTGATATTTTGGCAAGAAAAAAAACACAAAAAGACAATGCTTGACTTGAATTAACAAGGAAATTAGTGCAAATTGCTTCATAGGTAAAGTGACTTTTACTAGTATTACACAAGGAAAACATGCAAAGCACATGAACAAACCTAGAATTATTCAAGTAGGAGTGATTTTATAGTGTAGGTCCACACAATAGAATACATATCCATGTTCTTACCTAACTAAGAACACTTCACCCTGTCCGAATAGCTAGGGATAAGGGCATTGCACCCAATACCCCTTTCCTTGGAGGCTTTTATGCACTATCCAAAGAAAACATCTATATTGAGATCAAGGAGGTACGGTGGTGAGTAACTTCAGGGGGTGATCCACGTCCCTTGCACCACACTAGAAAATGACCAATGGTCTTATCTAGGCTTTACAAGCTTCTAGGGGAGTCCTCTCAAATATACAAGGTACAATGAGGCCCAAGTTTATGAACATTATCCCATTGAAGGGATGTAGCATAAGTCATTAAGAAAATGCCATTTCACCTTATGTCTAGAATCACACAGGGCCCCAAGGCTACCCCAATGACTATGTAGCTAGATTGAGGTACAAATTTCACTCCTCCCCTTTGATATACCCTGCTAGAACACTTGGTTGAGGTCATCCCTAGGGGTGATGAAATCCCCTAGCTGGCCTTCTAAAGGGAAGGAACACTATTCACTTTTGATCCCCAGGCTCGTATGAAGCACAAGGGGAGAGCATACGTGAGGTAATGTCCTTGGGATTGAAAAATAAACAAAGGGATAATGAAGGGGCTTTTGATCTCCAAGATCACCAAAAGGTGCGAGGAGAGAGCATACTGTTGTTATATGGAACCTAATCAGACTCAGAGGTTAAATTTTCCCCACTTTTATTGGTGCGGTTTCCCCCCAAATTATTTAACAGGGGAGTGCAGGGGGGTAGAGCCCCTCTTGCAGGGCCTGGGGGTAGAGTCCACGTTGGGGGTTTGGGGGAAACGCCCCTAGCGGGGGATGTTGGGGGCAGCGCCCCCGAAGAAAAAATTGCCTATTATTTTATAAAGGCGTCAGGAGTTATTTTTTTTTATATTGGCCAACATTAAAAAAAAAAACCCTATTTTGTAACCGACATAAGGCTTGATAAAAGTAGCTAAGGGTTTGGGTTTCCATTGATATATTATAGCATTTTGCAACGGTATTGAGTTTCAAGGATTGCTAATTGTAATCGATTTGATTTACTAGATAATAATATTGGACTCTCTGTTGGTAGATGTAGCCCGGGTTTGGGTGAACCACGTTAAAACTTGTCTCTCACTATTATTATTTCTATGTATTTTTCATTTCTCTATTTAATCTTTATTTGTATTTACTTGATATCTTCTACATGCAAACCCTAACAAGTGGTATCAGAGCGGGTTGTGTTCGATTATCGTCTACAGGAAAGTCTCACGATTAAGTGGGAGCAATGGCGAACGAGGGTAAATTGAAGGTAGATAAATTCAATGGGCAGAACTATCAGTTATGAAAGATGTAGATGGAGGATTATCTCTATCAGAAGGATTTATGGAGGCCGTTGGAAGGAATAGCTAAGAAACCAACAACAATGACTAATGAGGATTGGAATCTTCTAGAGAGAAAGGCACTGGGAACCATTAGTTTGTGCCTGGCACCATCTATGGCATTCAATATAACAGAAGCGAAGACAATAGATGAATTGATGAAAGCTTTGGCTAAATTGTATGAAAAACCCTTAGCCTCAAATAAGGTATTTCTCCTGAAGCATTTGTTTAATCTAAAAATGATTGAAGGTAGATCTTGTTGTGATGTTCACAACACGCCCCATTATTCTCCTTAGCAAAATGGGGACCCCTGCTGATGTCTTGCTTTTTGCTTCTGCTTGTGTTTTTCTGCTTTCTGGCGGTCTGGTAAAAATGAAGGTCAGGTGCATCATCATCATGATATTGCATGGGGTAGGTCATCATCATGAGGTCTGTTTGTCAAAGTTCTTATTTTGTTTCTGTGACCTCATATTTTAAAAGAGCTTGAAATTCCATGCAGGTTTGCCTTTTACTTCACTTGAAAATTCGTCCATATGTGGAAGTTATGCACGGTCAAAGTCTTGGTCAAACCTGATATTCGCAGGAGGATCATCATATTTTTATATCCTAAGTCATGTTGACAGGATCATCATGATCTTGGTCTATCACCCGCTAAAAATCATGCAGTCGCAATATCCGGACGTCAATTTTAGGTGGTAGTTCCCTTTACCCATCAAATGGCCTCAGGCGCATCATCAGCATCATGATTTTCTTAGGAGCGTCATATTTTATAAACTTGGTTTTGCTGTATGAGGACATCATCATCATATTTGAAACGCACCCCCCCAACAATATCCTAAGGTTCAAATATCATGATGACATCAGCTTTAAGTCAAGGTAAGTTCCCCGTCGAAGTGGTCTTTTGTATCGCAAGCATCATCATGATAATTCAACATTACCTGATCTTATATTATCATGCTGATCACCCAGACTTAGAAAAATCCACCTTCGGCATATTTGCATGCGCGTGTTATAATCCTATCGCAAGGTCATCATCATGATATTTGCTGAACTTCGAATTATGATGATGACGACTCCATATCATCTTGATCTTTTACGAGTCATTTGCTGAAATTCGCTAAGTGATGGAAGCATCATCATCATAATTTGATTAAGAGGATCATCATCTTCATATCCTCCTGATCTCTGGTTAGCGAATATCATGATGATCACCCTATCTATTCAGAAGTGGTCGATATTGCATTCCTCAACAGCATGATCATATTTTGCAATATCACCCTAGCGCAAATATCATGATGACCAACTCATCCTTGTGCTCCGAAAACGAAATATGATGATGACGTCATCATCATATTTTTATCCTGTCATATTGTCAAGATCATCATGATCTTGTTTGTACGCCCGATATTTCGCCAAGTCCTCCTGCCGATGAAATACAACCTTTTGCACATATCCTGATGATCATCATCATCACATTTTCCCTTCGGCAGGATTTTTTCCCAAACATGATCCGGTTGGCAAAATATCATGATGACGTCTTATTCTAAGTTTAACAAAGGCCCCGGATATCATGATGACGTCATCCCAATCTGATAAACGAAGAAGCTAATATCCTGATCATCAACATCATCATTTTTTCTTTCAACAGGATATTTTTTCAAACACGACCAGGTTCACGAAATATGATGATGATGTCTTATTCTATGTTCGACAAAAGCAAATATGATGATGATCATCATCATCCTGATCTTTCGAGAGGGTTACCTTGGCCGTGAAAGGGTCATATTCACTTCATCATCCTGATCATGCTCCTTAGGTGACCCGATATCACAAATATCCCCCTGATCTTAACCGAACATGATGATGACGTCATCCTTAGCATTTCAATGAAGCCCGAATATCATGATGACGTCACCATCATCTTCCTTTCCTCGGCAGCATGATTATATTCATATCCTCCTATTCTTCTTCAACATGATGATGATGATGATGTTGTTCTTTTTCCCCAATATGCAGAAGCGAATATCATGATGATGAAGTATGTCGGCTAACATGTTTTTTTTGACGCACCGACAGGGATAGTCATGCCGATGGGCGGGAAATGAGGCGGCGGAATTTTAAAGCATTTTTTTTGGCGCCTCTAGCATTTTTCGGTCAGCGATGGTTGACCCGTGAATCTTGAGCAGTCTGAATGCATTTTTTGACGCGTTTTGAGAGGATTTCTGGATCCGATTTTCTCCATCTTGCGCAGTCACCTGGATATAAACGCTTATTTTAATTTCATGCTATTTTTTGTGATAAATGTGAAACTTATTGCTTGTCTTGTCTTGTAGGCTTGCAGTTGAGGAAGCAGCTGGAAAGTCAGCGCAGTGACCTCATGGAGGCAGAAGATCTGATCTCAGGAGCAAGAAGATAGAGATGAAATGCAAAAGGTCAAGGCCATTCAAGTGAAGAGGAGGGTTGCAGCTGAAGATATTATTGCAAAAGACAAACAGAAGTTATTACCCAGCTGCCGGAACTTCTCAGAAGGGGCAATATTTCGCCCAGATTTGACCATTGCTCTGAGATATTTTTGAGAACTGGTTCACCTGCATTTATTGCTGTAACTAGGGGTTTGAACCAGGGGTTCAGTTAGGTTTTTTTGCTGTAGTGAGGACAATCAGAATGTCTTTATATTGTGCCTCTCTACACTGTAATACTTGACAACAGGGGCTACACACAGGGAATTTAGGATTTTGCCAGAATTGTAGAGTCTTTCTGGGCATAGTTTAGAGTAGAAGAAGGAGGTCGCCTGTTTGTCTGCAGTAAGGTGCGCGTGGAATGTCTGGCTGCCTTACTGTATCTGTAAAGCTTGTAAGTTCTCTGTAGTATGATCAATGAAACTAAGAGTCATTCTTACATTGTAAATCATGTATGGCTATTCGTTTCTAATGCAATAGAATCTGGAGTTCTGCATCTATCTTCTGAGTGTTCTCCTACTCTTCTTTGTGTTTTGAAATATCTTCTTTGAGAGCTTGCAATTTTAAATGTATGTTTGTGAAAATGCTCAGAACTTACATTTAGGGTTTTTACTGTGGATTTGATCAAATTATTGTGGTATTTACATAGTGCATAACAGAAACACTTAGATCCTTCGGTAGATTAAATGAGGTATAGTTTAGATCTTTCTAACTTTTCCCAACCCATCTGAAATATTTAGCTGAAAACGTAGAAATCCAAAGGAAATTGTCTCAAATTTGAAGAAGCATGATAACAGAGCTATAAGTAGACAGTTTTCATAAACAGATCAAGAAGAAAGCTGCAAAAAATCCAAGAAAACCCTCTGAAACTTGCAGCCCGGTATCACTTGTATGCAAATGAATAGAATACTTGTTGAAATCTATGACCTCTTTGCATATCCTTAGTCCAGTAAACCACAAAATAAACCTAAACTACGTAAGGCCCCTTGAACATTACAGCTTCACATTGACCAACTGAACTTGACCAACCGAACCATTGTAGACTTGGGATTAGTTGAATCACCAAATGATTCCTTCTTGTCTTTCAAGTATAGTTTCAGTTCATTATATGTGAATTTTAACTTATTGTTATGATTGCATCAAAACAGCCATCAACAGTTTTCTGGCGCTAGAAGGAGGGCCTGATTTGGTTTAGGGTTAATTTTCTAAGTTTAAATGCTATATTCTGAGATATGTTATATCTCATAAAATTTCAAAGGCCTAAAAAGTTGAAAGAGGGTCCTATTTTTAATGGACTCATATAGGGGCAGTTTTCAAGTTGACATTCCTTCATTTCAGAAAGCTTTGAATAACCAGCTTTATCCCAAAAATTTATATAGCTATGGTTTATTTGGAAGGTGTAGGATACATAAGTCCATAGAGCATGGTGAGCTTAATTGTCTATCTTTCCTTACAAGATTAGATTTATATTTGAAAGGACTAATCTCTCTCTCAGATGTGTATAAGGCTGAAAGTTGGCAGGGAAGTGAAGAGATTATTGAGCGACAGAAGGATGCAGCATCAATGGTCATTAAATGTGCAGAGAATACAAAGATGGAACCAATGCTAAGAATAAAGGGTAATAAGATCTCTTGGCAGGAATCATGTGATGGTAAGAAAAAAAATCTGTCTTTTCGTCAAGATCCGGCTGTGATTAAAGTTACTGAAAAGTATAAATATCCTAAAAAATGCAGAGAAGAAATCACAGCTCCTGTCTCTTTTCTAGATAATAAGCAAAAAGGATTTAATGAAAAAGAAAAGGAAAGTGAGGTTCATCTTGATACATTTGATAAATATATGGAACTACTAAGGAATATTTGTCAAGAAGAAGCCTCTGGGTCTGACCTGAAAAGTTTTAACGAACATGATTTGGCAAAGAAATGTAAACAAGCATTGGCAGAATTAAAATGCACTAAAATTGATGAGATCCCTACTATAAAAACTAGTGAAGTCATAGAGGAGAAAGTAAATCCCAATCCCATGACTGATTTCTCTGAATTGAATGACCAAGTTCAGGATTGTTGCAGGTTAATAGAAGCAGACTCCACACTGGACGATAAATGTGAGTCAGTTGATGAGCAATTCTTGAAAAAAGAGGATACAGAGGATCATGGAGCTGCTGTGCATAATCAGACATCACCCCCATGCTATGTTGAAAATAAAACAGGGGAGTACTCTTGTCAATCAAAAGATGTTGTCCCACCTTTACTCTCAAGTGATTTAGAAATGATTAATTTCTGTATATCAGATGATGATGAAGATACTTACTTAAGTGCTGATGTGCAGGAAACTAATGAGAACATTGAGAGGTGTGCTAAATTTGAGGATAAACTGAACATCCAGGATGAAGGAACAAAGCTGGATGATGATGAAGATGAAGAAATGATACATCTAGAGTCATTCATCTTTCAACTTGAAAAAGGACTAGATATAGAGCTGGGCAATGAAAATGCAGAGTTAAATGAAGAGCCAGCTATTAATAAACAAGTGTGTTCCACAGAGCTAAAGGCACATCAGGTTGTCTCTTTCCTTTCCTTAGTAAACAATGATAAATGCTATTTTGATTATGGAAATTCAAGAGATAGGACATGCTTATGGATTAATCATAACCCTGATGAGCTGCCTCAGTTACTAGTTAAGAGCCATTCTGATAAACACAATGAATCTAGAATACCAGATTTTTTTTCAGAATTCAAAGATAAATCTGCTATGATGAGGACCATAACTAGTACCCTGTTACTCCTGCACAACCTAAAGAAATATGCAAGTAGGGGTGTTTTTGGGTCCTTTTCTTGGGTTTCTAATTGCCTCGTGGAGGCTTGTATATAGTCTGGTAGGGTAGTTGTTTTTTGTTTTTTTGTGTTCTTCTTTTGCTGTTTTCTTTTTAGGTTAGTTGTTTGTATAGTTCCTTTCTGTTTGTTTTTTGCTTTTTGTTTCTGTCTGTTTGTACAGTTTTTTTTTCTGTTGTTGTGTTGTTTGTACAGCCTGTTTGTTTGGTTTGTTTGTTGTCTCCTCAGCAGGGATCTTTATTTTACTGTAGAGTATTAAGGAGCAGAACTAGCAACCATTCAAAATAGTATATAATTTAGGATATTCAGGTTAACCATTTGCAATTTACACATAACTTGTCACTGTCATGAATGTAGAGAGTTGTTCATCTTCTGAAGTTTCGTATTCAATAAATGTGATTGAGAATTCGAAGCAGGTTTCTCACGATGACACACCTAAAATCCTTGGGTTTGTTGAACCTACCAGTGTAGATATTAGGTGAAAAATCAGAGGTCACCCTTGCTACCATTACAATTCTCAGCTTAATTTCAGCAAGTGCCCACTCCTTGCATCATGAAGTTACAAATTGCTATATCTTATGAAATCTTTCAAAATTAGAAAACAAATAAATAAATAAATAAATGAATAAAGCGGATTATACTGAAAATCCAGATTAAGCCATCTAAGTAACTCCACCGGGGCTATGGACGCTCGCTGGCAGTGGGGCTCTACTTAGGAGAATTGTAACGATAACCTTGCCGGGGCTATAGACGCTCGCTGGCAGCAAGGCTCTATCCGGTCGGCTATGAGGGAATATCCTCACCTACGTAGGCTAATGTCAGTCACTGGTTTGTTCAACCGATCTTCAAGATGAGGATAATTAATCACATGCACACAACTAAACTGAAAATGGAAATTCATGCATCTTTATTGAACACTTTGAGTCTCAAGCTGAATAGTAATTTGCAAGAAAAGATAGTTGGAAGTTATGAGTTCATTTCATCTAGTTTCCTTGAACACTCTGAATTTAATTGTTTTGTTTTGGTTGCTAGTTGTTGTGATGTTCACAACACGCCCCATTATGCTCCTTAGCAAAATGGGGACCCCTGCTGATGTCTTGCTTTTTGCTTCTACTTGTGTTTTTCTGCTTTCTGGCGGTCTGGTAAAAATGAAGGTCAGGTGCATCATCATCATGATATTGCATGGGGTAGGTCATCATCATGAGGCCTGTTTGTCAAAGTTCTTATTTTGTTTCTGTGACCTCATATTTTAAAAGAGCTTGAAATTCCATGCAGGTTTGCCTTTTACTTCACTTGAAAATTCGTCCATATGTGGAAGTTATGCACGGTCAAAGTCTTGGTCAAACCTGATATTCGCAGGAGGATCATCATATTTTTATATCCTAAGTCATGTTGACAGGATCATCATGATCTTGGTCTATCAGCCGCTAAAAATCATGCAGTCGCAATATCCGGACGTCAAGTTTAGGTGGTAGTTCCCTTTACCTGTCAAATGGCCTCAGGCGCATCATCAGCATCATGATTTTCTTAGGAGCGTCATATTTTATAAACTTGGTTTTGCTGTATGAGGACATCATCATCATATTTGAAACGCACCCCCCCGACAATATCCTGAGGTTCAAATATCATGATGACATCGGCTTTAAGTCAAGGTAAGTTCCCCGTCGAAGTGGTCTTTTGTATCGCAAGCATCATCATGATAATTCAACATTACTTGATCTTATATTATCATGCTGATCACCCAGACTTAGAAAAATCCACCTTCGGCATATTTGCATGCGCGTGTTATAATCCTATCGCAAGGTCATCATCATGATATTTGCTGAACTTCGAATTATGATGATGACGACTCCATATCATCTTGATCTTTTACGAGTCATTTGCTGAAATTCGCTAAGTGATGGAAGCATCATCATCATAATTCGATTAAGAGGATCATCATCTTCATATCCTCCTGATCTCCGGTTAGCGAATATCATGATGATCACCCTATCTATTCAGAAGTGGTCGATATTGCATTCCTCAATAGCATGATCATATTTTGCAATATCACCCTAGCGCAAATATCATGATGACCAACTCATCCTTGTGCTCCGAAAACGAAATATGATGATGACGTCATCATCATATTTTTATCCTGTCATATTGTCAAGATCATCATGATCTTGTTTGTACGCCCGATATTTCGCCAAGTCCTCCTGCCGATGAAATACAACCTTTTGCACATATCCTGATGATCATCATCATCACATTTTCCCTTCGGCAGGATTTTTTCCCAAACATGATCCGGTTGGCGAAATATCATGATGACGTCTTATTCTAAGTTTAACAAAGGCCCCGGATATCATGATGACGTCATCCCGATCTGATAAACGAAGAAGCTAATATCCTGATCATCAGCATCATCATTTTTTCTTTCAACAGGATATTTTTTCAAACACGATCAGGTTCACGAAATATGATGATGATGTCTTATTCTATGTTCGACAAAAGCAAATATGATGATGATCATCATCATCCTGATCTTTCGAGAGGGTTACCTTGGCCGCGAAAGGGTCATATTCACTTCATCATCCTGATCATGCTCCTTAGGTGACCCGATATCACAAATATCCCCCTGATCTTAACCGAACATGATGATGACGTCATCCTTAGCATTTCAATGAAGCCCGAATATCATGATGACATCACCATCATCTTCCTTTCCTCGGCAGCATGATTATATTCATATCCTCCTATTCTTCTTCAACATGATGATGATGATGATGTTGTTCTTTTTCCCCAATATGCAGAAGCGAATATCATGATGATGAAGTATGTCGGCTAACATGTTTTTTTTGACGCACCGACAGGGATAGTCATGCCGATGGGCGGGAAATGAGGCGGCAGAATTTTAAAGCATTTTTTTTGGCGCCTCTGGCATTTTTCAGTCAGCAATGGTTGACCCGTGAATCTTGAGCAGTCTGAACGCATTTTTTGACGCGTTTTGAGAGGATTTCTGGATCCGATTTTCTCCATCTTGCGCAGTCACCTGGATATAAACGCTTATTTTAATTTCATGCTGTTTTTTGTGATAAATGTGAAACTTATTGCTTGTCTTGTCTTGTAGGCTTGCAGTTGAGGAAGCAGCTGGAAAGTCAGCGCAGTGACCTCATGGAGGCAGAAGATCTGATCTCAGGAGCAAGAAGATAGAGATGAAATGCAAAAGGTCAAGGCCATTCAAGTGAAGAGGAGGGTTGCAGCTGAAGATATTATTGCAAAAGACAAACAGAAGTTATTACCCAGCTGCCGGAACTTTTCAGAAGGGGCAATATTTCACCCAGATTTGACCACTACTCTGAGATATTTTTGAGAACTGGTTCACCTGCATTTATTGCTGTAACTAGGGGTTTGAACCAGGGGTTCAGTTAGGTTTTTTTGCTGTAGTGAGGACAATCAGAATGTCTTTATATTGTGCCTCTCTACACTGTAATACTTGACAACAGGGGCTACACACAGGGATTTTAGGATTTTCCCAGAATTGTAGAGTCTTTCTGGGCATAGTTTAGAGTAGAAGAAGGAGGTCGCTTGTTTGTCTACAGTAAGGTGCGCGTGGAATGTCTGGCTGCCTTACTGTATCTGTAAAGCTTGTAAGTTCTCTGTAGTATGATCAATGAAACTAAGAGTCATTCTTACATTGTAAATCATGTATGGCTATTCATTTCTAATGCAATAGAATCTAGAGTTCTGCATCTATCTTCTGAGTGTTCTCTTGCTCTTCTTTGTGTTTTGAAATATCTTTTTTGAGAGCTTGCAATTTTAAATGTATGTTTGTGAAAATGCTCAGAACTTACATTTAGGGTTTTTACTGTGGATTTGATCAAATTACTGTGGTATTTACATAGTGCATAACAGAAACACTTAGATCCTTCGGTAGATTAAATGAGGTATAGTTTAGATCTTTCTAACTTTTCCCAACCCATCTGAAATATTTAGCTGAAAACGTAGAAATCCAAAGGAAATTGTCTCAAATTTGAAGAAGCATGATAACAGAGCTATAAGTAGACAGTTTTCATAAACAGATCAAGAAGAAAGCTGCAAAAAATCCAAGAAAACCCTCTGAAACTTGCAGCCCGGTATCACTTGTATGCAAATGAACAGAATACTTGTTGAAATCTATGACCTCTTTGCATATCCTTAGTCCAGTAAACCACAAAATAAACCTAAACTACGTAAGGCCCCTTGAACATTACAGCTTCACATTGACCAACTGAACTTGACCAACCGAACCATTGTAGACTTGGGATTAGTTGAATCACCAAATGATTCCTTCTTGTCTTTCAAGTATAGTTTCAGTTCATTATATGTGAATTTTAACTTATTGTTATGATTGCATCAAAACAACCATCAACAGATCTATGACATATCATTTAAATGAGTTTAACACAATTACCAGTCAGTTAACTTCTGTAAAAGTGAAATTTGACGAAGAGGTGAGGGCTCTCTTGGTTTTATGTTCTTTTCTAGAAAGATAGAATAGCTTGGTAATGGTTGTAAGTAACTCTGTCTCTGGTTCAAATACTTTGAAATTTGATGATGTTGTTGGTGTTATCCTTAGTGAGGAAATGCGACGAAAAAGCTCAGGAGGGTCCACATCAGGTAGTGTTTTGAATGCAGAAAGCAAGGGTAGATTAAAGGAGAGAGGAAAAGGTTCTAGAGGTCATGGGAAGTCACGAGGAAAATCAAAGAACAAGAGGTCCCAATCTAGAGGATAAATGGATTGCTGGTATTATGGGAAACCAAGTTATCTGAAGAAATATTGCTGGTCGTGGAAGAATAAAGAAGGAGACAAACAAGAAGGCAATAAGGAGGCAAATGTGGTAAGTAATAAATCTAAAGATGATGCTTTGATTCTTTCCATAGATAATGCTGATGATTCATGGGTTTTAGATTTAGGGGCCTCATTTCATGTTACGCCCCATAGAAGTTATTTTCTTGATTATGTCCAAGGGGATTTTGGGCTGGTTTATTTGGGAGATACCAAACCCTATCAGATTGTTGGAAAGGGAAGAATCAAGATTAAGTTGTAGAATGGGAATCATTGGCTAATAAAAGAGGTAAGGCACATTCGAAGGTTGAGTAGAAATTTAATTTTAGAAAGGCTACTAGCTGATGAAGGTTGCATTGTTACATTTACTGATAAAAATTGGAAGGTTTCAAGAGTTGCCTTAATACTAGAAAAAGGTGTGAAAGTAGGCACCTTATATCTTTGTATAGGTCATACTATCCCTTCTACTTTAGTTGTTGCAGAGAAAAAACAAATAGGTTTAAGAACAATTGATGCAGGTTTGCAGGAAGAGACTGAAACAGTTGCTGCAGGTTTTGAGACAACACTGTGGCATAATAAACTTGGGCATATGAGTAAAAAAGGTATGAAGGTACTTCATTCTAAGAGAGTTTTACCAGGTCTGAAATGTATTAATATGGATTTCTATGAAAGTTGTGTGTATGGAAAACAAAAGAGAGTCAGTTTTCTCAAGGATGGGAAGCAAAAGAAAGATGAAAAGTTGGATCTTGTGCATACAGATGTATGGGGACCAGTTCAGGTATCTTCTTTCGGTGGCTCTCAGTATTATGTTACATTCATAGATGATGCAACTAGGAAGGTTTGGATTTATTTCCTCAGGCATAAATCTGATGTATTTGAAACATTTAAGAAATGGAGAAGCTTGGTTGAGAATGAGATAGGTAAACGATTAAAATGTCTCAGATTGATAATGGTGGTGAGTATTGCAGCAAAGAATTTGAGGATTATTGTTCCTTTAATGGTATTAGTAGGCAGAAAATGGTTCCAGGTACTCCATAGGAGAATGGAGTGGCTAAGCGCATGAATAGGACAATAATGGAGCATGCGAGGACCATGAGATTGCATGTTGGGCTGCCTTTAAACATGTGGGCAGATGTTGTCAACACTGCTGTATAGTTAATTAACAGATGTCCTTTAGTTTCTTTAGGTTGTGGTATTCCAGAGGAAGCATGGATAGGTAAGAAGGTGAATTATTCTTTTCTCAAAACCTTCAGATGTGAAGCATTTGCACATGTAGATTCTAAAAATAGAACCAAGCTGGATGCAAAATCAAAAAAGTGTACCTTCATTAGATATGGCATTAATGAATTTGGTTATAGGCTTTGGGATTTTGAAAATAAAAAATCACTACAACAAATTCCTGTGATTAGCTCCCCTTTTTGCTCTATTTTTTTGCTTCCACCCACTATTTTAATGTATTTTTCTCCAATTTTTTGAAAAAGTTGGTGCTATTTATTAGGATGGTGCTATTTTTGGCATTTTTTGCACTGATCAGATCAAGTAGGCACTAATTAGTGCCTACTTTAGCACCCAATTTAGTGCCTACTTTATTGCCCAATTTAGCATCTACTTTAGTGCCTAATTTACGCCTGATTTAGCACCTGATTTAGCGCCTGATATAGCACCTAACTTAGCGCATAGTTTAGCACCTAATGTAGCACCTAATGTAGCACCTAATGTAGTGCCTAATTTAGCACCTAATTTATGGTTACTTGGCTTTAGGAGTATTATTTAGGGTTTAGGGTTAGGGGTTAAGGTTTAGAGGTTTAGGGTTTAGGGTTTAGAGAGATATAGAGGACCAATAGGGAGATAGAGAGTGAGGGATATGGGCAGAGAGATAAGGAGAGAGATTGAGAGGTACAGGGACAAAGGTGATAGGGAGAGAGGGGAGAGATAGAGAGATAGAGGTTTATGGTTACTTGGGTTTAGGGTTTAGGGGTTTAGAGTTTCTTGGGTTTAGGGGTTAGGATTTAGGGGCATTATAATTTAGGGTTTAGGGTTTATTGTTTAGGGGTTAGGGTTTCAAGTTTAGAGGTTTAGGGTTTATAGAGAGAGAGGAATGACAGGGAGATATAGAGGAGACTGTGGAGAGAGATAGGGAGATAGAGAATGAGGCACATGGCTAGGGACATAGGGAGAGAGATTATTCAAAGGTATTGGGATGACAGAGATAGGCAGATAGGGGAGAGATAAGGAGATAGAGGTTTAGAGTTTCTTGGATTTAGGGTTTAGGGTTGCTTGGGTTTAGAGAGAGAGAGAGAGAGAGAGAGAGAGGTTTAGGGTTTCTTGGGTTTAGGGTTTAGAGGTTAAGGTTTAGGAGCATTATTTAGGGTTTATGGTTAATTAGTGTTTAGAGATTTAGGGTTTAGTGTTTAGAGAGAGAGGACCAATAGGGAGATATAGAGAGTGAGGTACATGGCCAGAGACATAGCTAGAAGAGATAGGGATATGGAGAGTAAAGGACATGGCTAGAGACATAGGGAGAGAGATTGAGAGGTAGAGGAATGATAGAGATAGGGAGATAGAGATTTAGGGTTGCTTGGGTTTAGTGTTTAGGGTTTAGGGGTTTGCTGGGGTTTAGGATTTAGGGGTTTAGGGGTTAGGGCTCAAGGATTAGGGGCATTATTTAGTGTTTATATATGTTTTAGGGGTTAGGGGTTAGGGTTTTAGGGTTTAGGGGCATTATTTAGGGTTTACAATTGCATGTCAAAAGAAGTCTCTCTCTATAAATCCCTCAACCTTAAATAATGCCCCTAATCTCTAACCCCTAAACCCTAAATGGCCTAAGCAACCCTAAACCTCTATCTCCCTATCTCTCCCTTATCTCCCTTGACTCTCTATCATCCCTCTACCTCTCAATCTCTCTCCCTATCTCTCTAGACATCTCACCCACTCTCTATCTCCCTATCTCTCCCTCTATCTCCTCTATCTCTCCCAATCCATCTCCTCTCTAGTCTCCCTAACTATCTATCTCTCCCTATCTGTCTCCTCTCTATCTCTCTCTACCTATCTATCTCTGCCTATCTCTCTATCTCTTGCCTCTCTCCCCTATCATTCGATGTATATCTTCCTATCTCTCCCTTAATCTATTAATTCTCCCTCTCCCTTATTGATGAAGGA
Source organism: Cunninghamia lanceolata (assembly GCA_027924645.1). Taxonomy (NCBI): domain Eukaryota; kingdom Viridiplantae; phylum Streptophyta; class Pinopsida; order Cupressales; family Cupressaceae; genus Cunninghamia; species Cunninghamia lanceolata. Next base: position 12,138,626 of record BSBN01000389.1, read on the forward strand.
AATGAATAAGAAAACTAGGACTCTCTCTCTCTAGTCTCTTCCTCTTTACCTCTATCTATCTCCCTTATCAACAAAGCAAATGGAAACAAGAAAACTAGGACATGAAAAGAGGGATGAGGATATAAATTGGCAAGATGAAATGGAAAAAATAAAACTAAAGTTCATTGTATGGGAAGAATGATGAGAGGAGAGGTGGAAAATAGTGAAATAGGGAAAATTTGGTGGGATCTAGAGGGAAATTAGAAAGGAAAAGGAAAACTAGCTAGGAAAGCTAGGGAAAGGATTTAACTAGGAGAGAGAGAGAGAGAGAGAGAGAGAGAGAGAGAGAGAGAGAGAGAGAGAGAGAGAGAGAGAGAGAGAGAGAGAGAGAGAGAGAGAGAGAGAGAGAGAGAGAGAGAGAGAGAGAGAGAGAGAGAGAGAGAGAGAGAGAGAGAGAGAGAGAGAGAGAGAGAGAGAGAGAGAGAGAGAGAGAGAGAGAGAGAGAGAGAGAGAGAGAGAGAGAGAGAGAGAGAGAGAGTTCTTTTTTCCATAATGCAATAGTTATCACACACTTCACATTTGACATCATGCTAAAAATATCGAATAAGTTTTGTATTTCTTCTCAACTATTTCATTTCTCTATCTTAAGTACTTAATATCTCAATATTTTATTCTACTCTCAACTCGTGCTTTAAAGTTTAATTAAATCTAGGATTGGACTTAAATCTTCTATTATAGGGTATGATTTATTTCCCTACATTTTTTGAACTCACAATTTCCATGCATATGTTTAGGATAAAAAAGATTAATTTTTTATTTTGAGATTTTTGTGGTTTGCATTTGTTGGAAACAACCCAATTCCTTTAATTTTGCATTCCTAAGAAACATCTAGGATCCTTATGTCCCCTTCAACAAAGTACTAGGTCAAACCCTCACCTTGCAAACATGACTATCTCTTTCTCCTACTTCCTATGACGATCACATGTTGCATTCTAATGATGAAGAAGAATATTATGATCATGATGTCTTTATTAAAGGTGTTGAAAATGAATAGAAACATGAGATCATTGATAAATTGAAATATTTGTGCAATCAATTAGCTAATATAGATGATAATATGTCCACTTCATTTTTCATTGATGGTCTTACTCAAGTACTTATCACAATTACATAACATGGCATAGATACAATTAAGGATATATATGAAAAATAATTAAAGATAACCAAACTCCTCATGTGGCAGGCACTGATCATTCTCTTTTGAAAATCATTCCCTTGTATATATTTTCAAAATCCAATTTTGTTTTTCTATTTTAGGAGTAGGGTTTAAAGATTTATAGAAAACATTAATCCAAATCATATGCCAGATTGGATTAAGTGAAGTGGATGATTTAACTGACAAAATTACATAAGATCCTTAATCTATTTTGAAGTCACCAGCAAACTTGAAAGTAAATTGTCATTGGTGAAACAAGGTAACACCCACCTAGGCTTGAACAAGGCCTAAAGTGTAGAGAATTTTGATTAATCTGAGAAATTCTTTTAGTTGGCCAAATTCACATATAAAACCTAATCATAAGATTTGGTATATCTTTAGGGTAACATACATTAGCAACAGAAGCAGCTACTCTTAATGTTCATACTGCTATGTTTACTCATGTTACCATGAAGAAGTTAGAACAAAGGCTGCAAAATTATGAGAAAACTTAGAAAGTAATGAATGATGAAGTAAACAAATTGTATTTTGAAAATGTGAAATTAAAGAAACAATTGAAAGCTAGAAATGGATAAGAAATAACTCAAATGAAAGTGGATTATGCTTGATTTCTCCTATGATATCCTTTGATTACTAGGGGTAATGCATCAACTTTACTTTGCATCTCATCAATTCTTTTAAGGATGACATCTATGTTGGAAGGATGAATATAAGGAGTTATAATTAAAATGGGAGTGGAAGTGGCAACATGAGATAATACGTGGAGTGTATTTGTGTAGTAACATTATTGCTCAAATTCGTAAAGGTTTGATATAAGTATTTGTGTAGTAAGATTCATGTCTTACCTATCCATATGTGCAACATGTGCATCATGATGAAAAACATCTTCCCCATTAAAATATGTAGTAGTCATCAAATCCTCAATCATAACTTCCTCACAAAATGAGGATTAGGTTGAGACCTTGACATTCAAGTAAAATATAAAGCAATGAAAAGGAAATTGCATCCAAGTAATCCTAATTTTTTCTGCCAACAATTGATACCAAAGATTGAACAATTTAAGGATATTGCAATAGGTAATTTGTATCGACACAAATAATATTACTAAAACATTTCAAAGTTTAGGCCATAAGAATCATCCTTTTTTAAACATGGATTATAAATAATTCTAAAAATTTAGAAGTCTTGGTCATTAATATTGTTGTCTGCTACAATTTTATTCAGTGTATCATTGTCAATGTTCATATGTTCTTTCAAGTATTTAATATTATCATCATCCTCATCTTGACCTGCATCATCTTCATCATCATTGAAATCTAATTGTAGACCATCTATATTGTTACCAGATGTATTTGGATCATCATTTTGTATACCATCCATATTGTTGTCTTCCATAACATAATCCAACTCTAGATTGTTGTCTTCTTGTGCTTGAACATAACCATTTTGAAAATCATCATGGATGTCAATTTCTTCGATATTATCTAATTCCTTTCTCTCATTTTGTTGGCCATCATTGTTTTGCTCAGTATCCACTAATGCATCATCAAATACATGCCTTAATCTTGGATCATAACGTAAGACAAATATCCATTTCAGGTCCAAAATATCTTCATAGAAAAATACCTGCACATGAATGATATACATATATTAGACGTATGGTATAACAATTTTATTGATTAATAAACACATGTATATATTTGCAATAAACTATGAATTAATAGATTAATGATCACTATCGCTTCTTGTTTGAGTTAAAGAAATACCTACTCACAATGAATTGGTAGAACATAAGGCTCCTTATCCTCTAATAGGAAACATGAGGAATCTATAGAAAACAATCCACTATGGGTATCATGTCTTTGTGTCCTCTCAAATGCTTCATACCATCTACACTTAAAAATACAATATTTAAAAGAGCGGTAATCCAACTCAATAATTTCTTGTATTTTCCCAACGTATTGTATATTCCCTTTAATTATATTCTTATCTTTTGAGCTTGATCGACTGGATTGCTTGCAGTCAACCATGATGCCATAATTGAAGGACTGTCTCTTTACATCTACTCTTTCTACACGATAATGTCGACCATATGCCCACATTGCTAGATATTTCCTCGCCTGTGAAAGACCATTTATTTTAGTGAAAAAAAATATAATGACGAATATTAAAATAGTTAATAGTGTCAAAACTGTAAGGAAACAATATTTTTTAAAATTCCATTTGTACCTTTCTTTCACATCCTCTAGACATGTTGATATCATCTTCTGTTATGTTTGAATCTATACCTGAATCTTCTATTTGATTTTGAATTTGTTTAGTAACCCATTCTAGTATGCAATCTTTGCGCCATTCCCCAAGCAAATCAGTGGGAAGTGGAGTATTCCTTGGGTTCGATCTCTTAAATTGTCTCCTTGCTTCTAACACTTTTTCTCTCTTTTTATCATACAGATCAATCCATTTGTTCATAAAGTCCATGTGGTATAGAATGAACTTATCGAGTATAGCACTTTCATCTACACCTATTTCATATCAACATGTTTATTTCAAACTCCAAATGTCATGCTGTTAATTTGACAAATAAATTACAGAGTAAATTAATGATTGCAAGAAAAAAAACCACACCGATCATGAATTTACTTACCAATTTCTACTTGAACACCATTAGATTGTGGTTTTTCTCCATCAATAATATCTGATGCTTGTTCTTCATCCTTGTTCTTCATCCCAGAAGTGTGGCCCATCTTCAAAATCCTTACCAAGGAATTCACATAGGAAGAAAAATGCTTCATTCAATACATACCCTTCAGACATGCAACCCTCTGGATGTGCCTTTTGTCAGACATATCTTTTTAGAGTTTTCATATACCTCTCAAAGAGAAACATCCACCTCGTTGATATGACACTTGCCAATTCAATGTCATCGACTAGGTGTATAATTAAATGGACTTGTAGGTCTATGAAACTTGTAGGGAGCTCCTTCTCAAATACACATACAATTTCTGTAATTTCCTTCTTCCATTTTGGCACTTCAAATTCGTGGATCTCCTTGGAGGTCACCCACCTAATATAAGAATAGTAAATTAGTATGAACCTTTAGTCAAAAATTAAAATGCAGTATAATATCTCTATGTCTCTCATACATGAACATTTCAAATAACCACATACCTTGTAATGCTGACAATCGACTTATGACATTCCTTAAGTCAACTATAAGACAGGAATCCCCCCTAATTGCTAATGGCATGATATGCTATCAAACACATTTATGAAAAGGTCATTAGTAATTTTTTCTCACACAACAAAATATCAAAATATATTTAGTACTTAATCAATGTTACCAGTAAATGTTAAATGATGATATATAATACCTTTATAAAATTATGAAAATCATGTGTTTTAAATCATGTGATATGTCTATTAATTGTAAAAGCTTTAGCCAATGATGACCCATAATTAGTAGGTGTTGGCAAGAGACACTGAGTGGCTTCATGAGTGTTGTCATTGATGGCAACAAAGTCCATCCCACACATCCGCAAGACATGGTATGTCTATACTGGAAGTCAGATTGAAGAATGTCTTGGTCTGGTAAGCAAGAATAGAGCATGTACCAAGGTCCGACAATCAGGTCTGAATCTCTCAGAGGAAGTATCTTAGTAAAGTATGAAATTGGGGAAGTCAAGAGGAGTACCATGATTGATACATTCCAGAGATTGAGCCTCTGGTGATGAAAGAGTGGAAAGATATGAGCACCTAAGTGTTGGGTTCCTATTTGGTAGAGTAGACTGAGGAAGAACTGACTGGCAGAGCATCAGACCTTAATCCGGATGAGATATTGATGGTGATCAAGTTTCTTGAGTTATCATTCATGATTGGCCGACATGATTGATGACTTCTATAAGTATCTCTTTGATACGCATCACTTAGTATGCAAGGATTTAGCTGACAGATCAGAGTTTGGGAAAATATTGAGTATTCTGAATTCTGACTAGAAAGATGTTGAAATCCTTGGTGCAGATATATATATAAGATGGATTTAGATGTGAATTTGTAAGTTGTGTATTGTGAAGTGCGAAGAAAAGTAGAGAGTAGTGTGGAAGCAGCAATACAGGTCCGGAATGTGACAGGACAACAACATTAAAAGGAGGAAGAATGAAGTGTAGCATATCAGTGTATTGAGCCTAACCGGAATTGAACCTTAGCATATGTGGATGCTTCTCATCAGTTGAAGTACCTGGTTACATTCTATATACCTTATAGACAGTGAGTCTCTTGTAGGCAGTGAGCCTCTTGTGAGCAGTGTGCTCAGGCAGTGAGCCCTAATTGGCAAGTGCCATTTTGTACTTCTATTCTTTTAACAGAGAATACAATCTTGGGTTAATTACCTCGTGATTTTTCCCTTAACAGGGTTTTCCACGTAAAAATCTTTGTGTTATGTGTGTTGATTTCTTTTCTGCTCTCATGTTCATTTATGCTTATATGTTTTGATGCTGCACTATTGATTAAGAAAGAAAAAGTTAAGAAATTAAGATAATTGATTCACCCCTCCTCTTAGTTATCTGCCTTGTTTCCAATAGTAGGTGTCCTTATTGAATGGATGACATTTTTTAGTTGGTCTAGCTCTTTTTTTTTCAAAGTCCATGGAGCTTCTACATATGTTTTATTTTCCTTGTTTGGCCACAAATGTTTTCTATCAATTTTGGTACGCGAAAGAGCAATATCTCTCTTTGAAGATAAGGTGTTCTTGTCTTTTCCTGATATATGTCAAAATATAGAATTTGGGACATTTTTGAAGATGTGCATATGATCTAATAGGTGAGATATTAATAGATTCTTCCAATAAGGGAGCTCATAAAATATGGATTTCCTTTTCATTCCTTCTGGCATATTAACTACAACTTGTTTTGTTTCTTCAATTGAATCACCCCGATCAAAAAAATCTTCCCAACTTTTCAATTCAGCATCTTCATACTTCTTAAGCCAATCACCTGGACCCATAATCATGGGAGGGCCTCTATTTTCAACTTTTCTATCAAATTGATTCTTCAGGCGATTTCTAAACTTATGATCTAGTGGTAGAAAAACCTTGTTGTTTGCATAAATAAATTTATATAGATATTTAGAATACCACCCTTGAAATTGTTTTGCACATCCTAGACATGCAAATATCCCTTTTGAATCCCTTCAATTCAAAAAGTAATGTTAATAACATAAAAAAAATAGTATAAAACTAAGTATGAAAGTTGGGATGAAAATAAATTATGAGTGTAAATGCGTAAATATTTTATCTTACCAGAACAAACACCAAGTCTTGGGAAATCATGAATAGTCCAACATAGCACACCGTACAACATGAATGACCTATTTGATGGGGGACGTGATATGTCATACATTCTTATGCCTTTCCATAGCAGTTGCATCTCATCAATAAAAGGCGCAAGATAAACATCCATGTTTTTAACTTGATGTTTTTCTGGAACAATGAGAGTCAACATAAGGTGCTCCTTTCTAACACTCATCCATGGGGAAATATTGTATACTATCAATCCTACTAGCCAAACACTATAATTTGAGCTCAGGAAAGAGAATGGGCACACTCCATCAATTGCAAGACCAAACCTGATACTATGGGGTTCATCTTTGAATTTTCTTGGCTATTTTTCCTCTATGTGTTTCATTGCTTTGGAGTCAGCCATAATTCACATGAATCCATCTTTACTCTTGTTCTTTGCATGCCAGTCCATCAATTGTGCAAGTGACTTGCAACGAAACATTCGTTGAAGTCTAGGTATAATTGGCATGTGACATAAAACCTTCTTTGGAATTGTAGGACCTTGTACATCTGTACGATATCTCTTCTATTTGAATATAGGACATTCTACCTTATTTTTATATTCATCTCTGTATAAAATGCAATCATTTTTACATGAATGAATTTGCTTATATTCAATCCCCAACTCAACCAACAATAGATGCGCCTCTCTGCAAGTTGATGGCAACACATTCTCTTCAGGGAATATTTTAGTTTTTACTGCCCTGTAAGATTGCCAGAGATTAAATCAATTGAATGTTTGACTTATGATGAACATGTTTGATATGTCAATCTATACTAGGACTATTTATATATAATATATAGTTTTAAAATCTCCTGAAAGAAATATAAATGAAGTTGATGAATGTTTACGAATTATGTACGCCAATTGACAATTGTAAAGTAAGAAATAGAATTCAACTCACTTTAGTAGGGTAGTGAATCCTTTGTTTGACCAACCAAATAGTGACTTGATTTCTAATAATATTAATGTGCATGCCAGTTTTGAGGTTCTACTTGTACCCAATTTGAACATGGGTGTCTTCGCTACTTGCTTGATGGAGTCTTTTAGGTTGTTATCATCAACATTATGTTGGTGGTAATTACCCTGCTATCATCGTTACTATCAACCATATGATCATTTTTGTCATCATTTTTTTCATCCCCAAAGAAATCTATAAGTATTTCATTCAATCCTTCTTCATGCACTGCATTTTAACTATCATGATCATCATCATTAAGGCTAGGTGGCATGACATTAGTGTATGTAGATCTCATCAGCTCTTCAAATTTCTCAGCTGGTAGTATTCTCTTCAATAATGTTCTTTCCACCTTGGTATTATTTAAAGGATGGTTTGGATCATCCCATCCAAATCTTAATAACCCATTTGGATCTTGGGTATTAGTATGTGTTTCATCAACATCTTCTACCTATCAACAAATGCAAGCATTATTTAATGTTTGGCAATAATTGGATAAATCATAAATGTATCAATTTCAAAGAAATATAATCAAATATGGCTTAAAAAATAAAAATATAAATTGTATGAACATATATACATCAATTGAATAATGTAACATTATTTTATAGGCTACCTTTTTTATACAATAATTTATAAAACAAAATTTTGACAATATAGTTTATAAAACATCAATCCACACTTATTTATTATTCTTTGGTTTTCTACCCTTAAGAACATCCTTAGGGAGACCTTGTTCTTCCCTCTTCTTTTGTGCAGCAGTGTATTTTAAGAAGGGTGTTAGGAACCCGTGTTTAGCCCTTCTCTTTACTTTGTTAGTATATTGTTGTTGGATGCATATGCTTTGTAAGTCGTCCCGTGAGTATTTTGTATTATCCCTCAATCATGGGGAGTAATAGTTGTTTAGATTAGACTTAGTATATAAGTACGTGTTCAGGCCAATGAAGGCATCTATGAATTTATTGTATTGAGCTTGCTCAAAGGAGGTTACCCCCTCGAAGTGGCCTACGATCAATAAATTCTTTCTGTGTTTCTGCTATTTCTGTTATTTCGTGCATTTTTTTTTATATTGTTGCAAGAGGTTCCTCTCATCTGGTATCAGAGCACTTTCTTGGGCTCGCTGGGTGGAATTTTTGCCAAATTTTTTTTCACAGTGGCCTCCAAGCGCTGTGATTATTGTAGTAGTTCTTTTTTCTTTGCATCTATATTATTCATTTCAATTGCAGGTTCAAATCAGGGAATAATCCCTATTCGCTTAACTGTGGGAAGTGCCTGGGCATAGCCCTAAAATTCATTGTGAGGAGTACCACAGGAATGCCAAAGTAGCTGGCCCATTGAGAGGACCTACCAATGAAAATGGCAACGACCCCTACCTGATTGACTAGTTCCCATCCGTGAGGTAAACCAAGAGATGTCATTTGTGGCAAAGTGGCTATTAGTTTTACCTGAGCCATGGAGTGAGGGGTACTGCTCCAATACACAAGTCGTTAGACAACATTGGTAGTTGAGTGAATCCCCTAAACCTTTAGGAAGTTGAACATACATGGGGTCCATATCTATTGCCAGCTGATAAATCATAGATTACATCTGTCCAGAGCTATTGCAGATCGTTTCCAGAAAAAATTAAAAAAATTCTATTTTTTCACCATATCTTCCTTGCTTTAGCTCCCTTTCCTCTAAAAATTCACTGGAACCCCTAAAATTCCATTTTGCATATTTCCTTCCTTGAGGACCCTATCCCAAATTCCACTTATCAAAGCCAGAAATCCCACATTTGTCTATTTTTAGGGTTTGCCATAACTTCTTCCATTCTCACCAAATCGCCTTCAAATTTTGCCACAGTGTTCATTTCCTATTTTTGCTCCTTTGTCTCTCTTGGACAAAATTTCCCATTATTTCACCCTGCTTCTGAAATACCCATTTCCTGCTTCCCTATCCCTCAGAAAGTGTCCAAAACCTAGTCAAACCTCAATTACCCATTAGAGTTTTTCCCAAATCCAAATTTTCCTTTACTAAAAAAGTTTGTTTTTATTTTTTTACCCATTCCCAAAAAAAAACTCCTGGTTATGGTTGTCACCTGTGCAAGAGAAAAAAACATGGAGGGTGAACTTACAGTGCAAGAGTCTTCTACAGACACTGGGTTCTCTTCTTCTAGCAATTTTCATGGGACGAAGCTTGATTTTCCTCGCTTCAATGGTGATGATCCGACTGGATGGATATACCAGATAGAACAATATTTTAGTCTGCATAATACTTTTGATGTCAACAAAGTCCCACTTGCATCCTTTCATTTGGAACATGAAGCACTTCAATGGTTCTGTTGGTACATCAAGGCTCATGAAGAGCCAAAATGGACAGATTTTTGCAAACTCATTTTGCAACGATTTGGCCCTAGTACTTTTGATGACTTCATAGGAGCACTCACTAAACTTTGCCAAACTGGTACTGTGAGAGAATATCAGACAAAATTTGAGAAACTGACCAATCACACAGAGGGATTGTCTAATGAATTCTTCAAGAGTTGTTTTGTCGGTGGTCTGAAGGATGCAATCCGATCTGAGGTTAAAATGTTCCATCGCAACACAATGATGGAAGCCCTAGGGTTGGCTAAGTTGGCAGAGGACAAGATCACAGCTCAACAGTGCTCTAAATCCACTTTTGTTCTATTCAGAAATATGGTTTCCCAAAGACCTCCAATCACAGTAGCTCCTAGAACAACTCCTATCAAGCATTTATCTAAAGTAGAGATGAGGGCACATATAGAAAAAGGGATTTGTTATAATTGTGATGAGAAATTCACTCAGGGACATATGTGTGTTGAGCAAAAGCTCTATCTCTTAGATGTGGATTCTCCACCTGCAATTGAAGTTTATGAAGATGCTCAGGTTGACATTCAATAGCTGCCTGTTGACCCTCCTTCTCAGGAAGACTACCCAGAGATCTCTCTCCATGCTTTAGCAAGAGTCACCACCCCAGAAACCATGTGGATCAAGGGTTACTTCAAGAAGCTTCCTCTTACAATACTCATTGATTCTGGTAGCACTCATAATTTCATTGACCCTCGGATCACCAAATAGGCCGATTGTTTTGTCCATCCTTTCTCCAGATTTGAAGTCATGATTGCCAATGGGGGCACATTACCTTACAAAGGGAAGTGTCACAATGTGTGTATCTCTATTGGAGATTATAACCTATGCTCTGACATGTTTGCCTTGCGCTTAGGTGAATGCGATGTGGTTTTGGGAGCTCAATGGTTATGTACTCTTGGACCCATCTTATGGAATTTTGCTAAACTTTGGATGCAGTTTTTAGAAAATGGGCAAAAACACACATTGAAGGGCTTACAACTAGGGTCTTTCAGTATCATTGGTTCATATCACGTGGAAAATCTCCTTAAGAAGAATTCACATGGAGTCATTGCTCAGCTTCATTCCATTTAGATGCAACCATCCATGGTCTCCACTACTCCTTCAGATCTATAATGAATTTTGGATAGATATGCATGTGTCTTTGCTAAACCAGTGGGATTGCCACCTTCATGACCAGAGGACCATTGTATTTAGCTCCTTCTTAGAAGCATTCCTCCCAACATCAAGCCCTACCACTACCCATTTCACCAAAAGACAGAGATTGAGATGCTCATTCAGGACTTACTAAAGCAAGGTATTATTCACCCTAGTACCAGTTCTTTTTCTTCACTAGGTCTTCTTGTCTAGAAAAAATATGGGTCATGGCCCCTCTGCATTGACTTTTGAGCACTTAATCACATCACAATCAAGGATAAGTTTCCAATTCCTATTGTTGATGAGCTTCTTGATGAGCTTCATGGCGCTCTTTTTTTCTCCAAGTTGGATCTTCATTCTGGGCATCACCAAATTCAAGTTCTTGAGGATGATATCCCTAAAACAACTTTTCACATGGATGATGGCCACTATGAGTTTTTGGTCATGCCCTTAAGTCTCACTAATTCTCCTTCCACATTCTAGGCATTGATGAATAAAATATTCTGGCCCTACTTGCAAAAATTTATTCTGGTATTCTTTGATGATATCCTCATCTATAGTAAAACATGGGTTGAGCATCTCTAGCATATAGATCTTGTACTACAACTTCTCTCTAATCATCATCTCTGTGCAAAATAGCCTAAATGTGTTTTTGGGCAGGAGGAAGTGGAGTATCTTGGGCATATTGTTTTAGCCCAAGGGGTTCGAGTGGATCTTGCCAAAATAGATGCCATGAAAAATTGGCCGCATCCTCAGACACTCAAGAGCCTCCGTACTTTTTTGGGACTGACTGGCTACTACCACAAGTTTGTCAAGGATTACGGGAAGATCGCAGCTCCATTAATAGCTCTATTGAAAAAGGATGCTTTTACATGGACACATGCTGTTGAGTGTGCATTTGAAAATTTGAAACAAACTATGTGTACTACACCTATTCTAGCTATGCCAGATTTTTCCAAGACCTTCACTATTGAGAGTGATGCTCGCGGCAATGGACTTGGTGTTGTTCTCCTTCAAGATGAACATCCCATTACATTAACCAGCAAAGCCCTTTCAGGTAAGAATTTAGTACTCTACATATGAGAAGGAAATGATGGCTATTTTGCATGCAGTACATAAGTGGTGGCCATACCTATTAGGGAATCATTTTTGCATCAAGACTGATCACCAAAGTCTGAAATATTTCCTAGAACAATGGGTCTCCTCCCCAACACAATAGAAATGGGTTAGCAAACTCATGGGTTATGACTATGAGATCACTTACAAGAAGGGTAAGGACAATATTGTGGTAGATGCTCTTTCTGGCACATTTGATGATGAAGCTTCTCTTTTAGCTATTTCTATACCTATTCCAAATTGGTTGGAATCTATCTAGTAGGGCTATGTCAATAACTCTTCATTATCTCAAATCATCCAACAGTTGGCTAATAACCCTTTTACTGTACTGCATTACTCTTGGGATGGTGGTTCTATGAGATACAAGGGTCGTCTGGTGCTTCCCCAGAGCACAGGTCTTCAACAGACCATCTTCTATGAACTCCATGCTTCTCCATCGGTAGGGCACTCTAGGTTCCTCAAAACTTATGAGCAAGCACGACGTAACTTCTTTTGGAAGGGAATGAAAAGGGCAATTCAATAGATGGTGGCTGAATGTGATACCTACCAGCACAACAAGGGTGAAACAACACTCCTTCCTAGACTGATCAAACCCTTACCCATCCCTACACATATTTGGATAGATATTTCTATAGATTTCATTGAGGGGCTCCCTAAATCTAGAGGGAAGATAGTGATCTTGGTTGTGGTTGATCACCTCTCCAAATATAGTCATTTTTATGCCCTCAGCCATCCCTATACCGCCTCCTTAGTCACATAGATTTTCATGGACCAGATCTTTCATCTTCATGGAATCCTTTCTTCCATTGTCTCAGATTGTGATGCAACTTTCACGAGTCATTTTTGGACAGAACTATTTCGCCACACTGGCACCAAATTGAAGATGAGTTCATGGTATCACCCACAAATAGATGGTCAAACTAAAGTTATCAATAAATGTTTGGAAACTTATCTTTGTTGTTTCACCTCAGAACAACAGCATAAGTGGGCAAAGTGGCTCCCTCTCGCTGAATGGTGGTACAATACCTCCACCACACTACATCTAAAATGACTCCATATGAAGCAGTCTATTGTCAAGCACCACCAGTGCTCCTTCCATACACCCCCAGCAGTTCACCAGTTCAGGCAGTTGACACAGTTCTCTGAACCCAAGATTAGATTCTTCACATTTTGCAGGACAATCTTCACATGGCAAGAAATCAAATGAAACAACAAGCTGACCAACACCATTCTGAGTGCACTTTTCAAGTAGGTGATATGGCTTTTCTTTGTCTACAACCATACAAGAAATCCTCCCTGAAACTCAAAGGGCATCATAAGCTGGCTCCAAAGTTCTATGGGCCATATAAGGTTCTTCAGAAGATTGGGTCAGTTGCTTATAAATTGGAGCTTCCTCCTTCCTGCGTTCATCCAGTATTTCATGTCTCTTGTCTAAAGAAAGTTCTTGGCACCAACATCAGAGCACAAACTATTTTACTAGAACTGGCTAATGAAGGATCCATCATTTTAGAGCCAGAGGCAATCCTCAATAGGCGCACTCATTAGCTTCACTCTTGAGCCATCACAGAGGTATTAATTCAGTGGCACAGAATGAAACCAGAGGATGCTACATGGGAACCACTCCTTCAAATTCAACAATAATTTCCACATCTTAAGCTTTGAGGACAAATATTTTCTAAGAGGGAGGGGAGGTTAGGAACTCATGTTTAGCCCTTCTCTTTACTTTGTTAGTATATTGCTGTTGGATGCATATGCTTTGTAAGTCATCCCATGAGTATATTGTATTATCCCACATTCATGGGGAGTAATAGTTGTTTAGATTAGACTTAGTATATAAGTACGTGTTGAGGCCAATGAAGGCATCCACAAATTTATTGTATTGAGCTTGCTCAAAGGAGGTTGCCCCCCTCAAAGTGGCCTGTGATCAATAAATTCCTTCTGTGTTTCTGCTATTTCTATTATTTTGTGTATTTTTCATTATATTGTTGCAAGAGGTTCCTTTCAAAGGGGTAATCAATCAATAACTCATCCCTAATGGTAAGGTCCATAGTAGCCTCAACCATTATCAATTTATCAACCTCTCTTTCCATATCTCCATCTTTATCATTTATAACCTCAACAAAATGACAATTTGGTCTGACAGTAGGGTTCCTTCCCTTACTACTATTTATAAATCCTACAAAATTTTTGTGTGTATGCACATCCATCTATATACATAAGATGAACTCTATTCATTTCTTTTCCACTTTCCAATTAGAGACGATGTGTATACATATTTGAATTTAGACCATATGCTGACATGCTATGCTTATATTCTGCTAGCCTTCTCCATTCACCATTGTAATATGATGGGCCATAATATAGCATTAATCTCCTAGTGGTTTGTTCTGAATTATTTCTATGTTTAGATCCCACATGTACATTTTGGACAATAAAGAGGCCTAGATTCACTCCATGAATAGTGGAGGGTCGTATCATGTAGATGTATCCCAAAAATTGAAACACCTTGTACACTCTAAGTAGTTGTTGATCACTAGGCCATGCGTAATATAGTTGACGATCAAATATCTCTTTGTAAATTAATCTCAAACTTAGGGGCAAGTCATCATCTCCATCACATTCATTCTCATAGGGTATGTAGTCCACCTTCCCCTTGTCTTTACATAAATTATGCATCTTTAAACCGGTTCTTGTTCTATTTCTTGTTTTCATCAATTCCTCATCTTTCGAGCTGGTATATTGGCACATATTTTTGTTAGATGTATCATTTGATAAATGATCATTGCACTCTAGGCTGGAAGTTGGTGATCTAGGAAACTTTAAACCAAGAATTTTATCCTGCAAGTATCCATTAAGAAAAAATTAGTTATTTAAATAATATAAAACAATGTTTAAACAAAGTATACATGTTATTTATATCAATTTGGAAAATTACTTACCACAATTCCTATTGGATTTGAATAAATTGTAGGAGACATACTACCAACTGGAAGCTTATCATATATTTAATGTCTTTATATAATTGCTCGTTTGAATTGTTTCTTTCCACGACATACAGAACATCCACAAACAACAATTTTCTCAAAGTATTCATCCCATGTACTATAGTCCTGACCAACCTCTTGTTCATTGCAATCATTTGTTGTGTCTACAGGATCCATTGTCATATCCTCTTCCACCCACTATCATCTACATGATTTAATAGTTTTAGGTCCACATCTACGTACATATCTTTTTCGTTCGCTAGTTAAATGCTTAGGCTCTACATTTACTCCAATCTCCATCTAAAATAATCAACAACATGCATTAATTTATGTCAAGATTGGATAATACATTATAATTTTCAATAATACTGTGAAAAAAGATGGATGTATCAAAAAATGCCATCACATCATTTTTCCTAAGGAAATTGGATTTCAGTACCTAATTTCTTGCTTCATCTATTGTGTCCTCATTTGATATGACATGATCTATTGCCATGGCCTCGTATGGCCCCTATAATACACAACATAGTAAATAATGTTTAGTACACCAATTATATCATTTCAACAAATATACTATCCAACACAAAACCTCACTTTAGTCATATATTTGACATATTGATATCATGTTTTGGCCATCCTAATTTTCAAACTTTTCCCTTGATCATAGAATCACATTTAATCACCATTCTTGTGCATTTTCAACCAATAAGTTTGACCTCAGAGGCCTCGTGGATAGAAAAATGACTTTATCTCCTCTATGTTGTAGCATTTGTGAATTCATAAACACCTTCCTCCTTTGGTTGATGTTGCTTTCTCTTCTTACCTCTATTGTATCTACAGATTCCGTTGTCATATCTATTTCCACACACTTTCCTTTTTGCAATTTAGTAGTTCTACATCGTCCTCATCCTCTCTCCATGGCCTCCTCTAGATCCTATAATACACAACAATGACAATAGTCACATAATAGCTATGCACCAAGAGACTATTCTTGAATTTATCTTGTTAATACACTCGCTTTTCATTAAGATGCACTATGAAAAACAAAATAGGACATTGCAATATTTTGCTCTTCAGAAAAAGTTTACACGTGGAATCTTGACAACTAGAGCTCAAATCTTATGATTACAAGATGACTACAAATTCACATCAAAAAGACATTTATTTCATATTTGACTCTCCTTTTTATTTTATGGGTCATTTTAAGACAATCTATATCTCTCCATGT
The DNA here is from genome assembly GCA_027924645.1 of Cunninghamia lanceolata. Taxonomy (NCBI): domain Eukaryota; kingdom Viridiplantae; phylum Streptophyta; class Pinopsida; order Cupressales; family Cupressaceae; genus Cunninghamia; species Cunninghamia lanceolata. Next base: position 12,154,943 of record BSBN01000389.1, read on the forward strand.
GGCCATAAAACCCTCAAAACTATCATAGAACCCTCACAGGTATGTGAGGAAGTGGAAGGTTGTCAGATAGTGAAGGAGATAGTTCATGGCCTCTTAAACTGGGCCTCAAGATTATAGTGAAGTCACATAATATAAACAAAGATTGTCATGACTTAGCTAAAATGTTGTCAATCTCCTATCACATATCTTAAAGTTGTCCTTAATCCCAAATCCAACTCTCAAATGTTAGATGGAAGGTCATGGCTCCAACTAAAATAATTGCTATCAAATGATAAGTCAGGGGACCATCATAGTGTTGATCTACTATTTAGTGGGATCATGAGGATTAACATTGTATAGGTTGTCATACCATGAGGCATAGGTAACAACCATAGGAGGTTTAAAAGAAACACTAGCAACATTAAATTATTGTCATAGTACACCTAGGATAGCTAGGTATGCATCCATAGAGTTATTACTATAAAATTGTCTCATTAATCTTGTGACCGGGTTAAGTCACTATCATAGTAACAATGTAGTTAGTCATCAATCAACATGTTGTCTTTGCATTTCAATGAGATCAATTGTTGAAAAATAACAATCTAGAGGTTAAAGAGACAAGTTGATACCTTACCTAAGTTGTCATGTTCTTGAAACCTTGTCACTATAAAGAGGAGATATCTAGAGAGTAATGTCACAAGGACATAACTAAGGCATGCACTATCATGAGCCATAGGGACAACTTACTACGCCATCCAAAACTCCATTTGAACTAGCTACTATCAATAATTCACATTATTGGGGACTGTCATGAAGAAAACACCATGCATAGGACTATCATAGTCAAGTGGAGAGGATTGTCTAGTCATTGTATGACTATCATAATAGCTAGTGGGTTAGTTACCATGCTTCAACCTAAAATAGGTTAATGAGAACATAGAAATGAAAATCACAATACCATAAGCACACTCCATAAGCTGCCAATATAGTCCCAATATCATGTCATCATGATAGTAAGAGAAAAGTTGTTCGGTTTTTCCAAAGTGATATCACTTGCATAAGGATTGTCACCAACCATCTATAAAAGGTCATGAAAGAGTGAGTCATTATTTAGCTAATCATAAGAGAAGCATGAAGTCAAAATGCTATCATTGAAACAAGATATAGTTACTTATTATAAGGACAATCCAAATTTGGTGAGGTTACTTTTTCATCCACTTCCAAGACAAATACATCATTTTGCACTGATTGGCACTAAATTAGGCAGACTTTGTGCCACCTTTTGCACCCCAAAAAGATTACATTTAGGCCTAAAAGTCAGCGCTAAAGTCGGCAGTAATTGCTCTGACTATAGCACTAACTACTGGATTAAAAGAATTTAAAAAATTCCCGCATGCACATACCCCAAAGCAAAAAAAACAAAACAAAACTTTATTGATTTTTGGTGTTCATTTTTTGTTTGGACATCAAGCATTTGGCATGCAGAGATCGAGCGTTTCAATTTTTTGTGTTCACCCTTATTTTGGTAATGGCGGTACCTGTAAATCAAAAACAAAAAATAAAAACTTCCCACCTAAATTATATGAGAAATTTGATAATTACAGGAGAAAAATGCCACGTGAATTAGAGAAGAAAAAACTAGAAAAATGCAGCGTGAAGAGAGGAGAAAAAAGGGAAAAACAAGCAAGTAGATGAGAAATTTGATTTAGTTTGTGATACCATAGGTAAGGTTACAATTACAATAAAAAATTTTCGTTCTCAAAAATATTTTTGTTTTGATTAAATGGAGAGGATTGTGAAGAAAGGGTTGTGAATACTATTTTGTTTACAGGTGAATCATTCAAGTCTCATGTGGTTGCAAAGGAGGGTAAAATTGTAGACATTGCATTATTTCCTCTACATCCAAGAGTGGTGAATGCATTTTTTAAACCCCAATGCCCAAGTTCACTTATCATTCCCATCAATACCTTTCTCAAAAGACAACTTTCTCACTTCATTCCTAAAGAAGTAGTCGAGTGCTTTAAGACAAGTCGATTGTGAGCAAACTAAAAATAGGGCTTTTGAGATGAGTGTGAGCAAACTAAAATAGAGGTTGGTCAAGACAATATGAGGAGATAGGGCTTTTGAGATGAGGGTGAGCAAATGAAAATTAGGCCCAGAACTATAGATTCCCTCCCAAGGCACCAATTGCTTCATAGGAAAACAACTTCATGATTTGCCCTACAAAGTAAAGGTCAAAAACCTTGAGGAATATAGAAAAACTAGAGGAAAACTTTCATACCTGGTAGTGTGTACTTCGTTTTCCTCCACAGACTGAATGAAAATAATTTTCCCTAGGTCACCTCAAAATGTCAAGCAATAGAGGGAAGAGAGTAAAGGGAGTAGACTCTGGCCACAATGAGGTAATTCATTGTCAATTTATAGATTTGTAAATGTTTCCATTGTTTATTTAATTTTTAGTTTTTAGTTTTTTATTTGTAAATTTAAAAGAAGAAATTTATTTTTTATATATATAGGAACATGAGACTGACAAAGATAAAGAGGCATTGGCTTCCATATTGGAGGTAGAGGCAGTGAACAAATTGGATGGTGTGGACTTGACACTGCTTGCCAGATACATAGAAAAATGATCTGGTAAAGCCCTTGAAACATTACAACCAAATCAACAGTGTCAAAGGGAATCAATTGATTCCCCAACTAGTCCTGGATTGGGCAAAAGATCCAGGAGGAAATCAATAACAATAACCTCTAAGAATGTGGAACAGGGAACAAAGGCTTCCAATGTCCCACCCACTCTTGGGACACAGACTTCTTCGACCACCACGCCATGTTTTGCATATTGCATTGGTACCTATGATACCAAGATAGAATATGATGTGGTTTTAGGGGAAGTTTGAATGATAGATGCTAGAAAAACATTTGTGAATAGGTTGAAGGAATCATGCCTTCAATAGTTCAAAGACCATCTACATTTGCCATTATCAAATATACCCATGCACCTGCAAAAAGCAGTTATCCAAGACATGGAGATTGAATTTGGCACAGGTTGGTATGTAAAGAAGATAAAGCTACGAATGTCTCAAAACTGCAAGAGATTTCAGTGCAACCAAAAAAAGAAGATAAAAAACTCACTCCTAAGCTAAGGCTCAAAAAAAGGCCAATTGATTAAGTGTGAAAGTATGGAAAGAGCTTGTAAAAGTATATGAGAAGTCCGATACACAGAGGAAGTCTGGTGAGGAGAGTACATAGGTATTTGAATTTGGTCATAAGATTATAACAAATTTATTAAACAATTTTTAAATTTTATTTGTGCATAGTTAAATTGAATTAGTATATGTTTCAGGACAAGGCCTCCAAGGCTAGGCTTGACAAACTTCATGCCATGCATCACAGTGGCCAGAAAGGTTTACAAGCATTGATATGTACACTTCTAAGTATATTTAATATGCTAAATGATATTTTTTTTATTCCCTAGGAAAAAGTAAATGATTACATATTAATTACTTTAACTAGTCCATATGCCATGTTTTCACAGGAGTAGAAATATGACCGGTATCCAATGCAATTTGAAAAGGATATGTTACAAAGCAAAAAGTGGACCGATTTTGTTATCTGGATGGAGAATGGGGTATCAATAGTTGACTTGCAATAACTTAGTTGGATATTGTTGTGTTAATATGTCAATTTGTATTTCTTGTGTTGAGTTGTTTATTGATGCGTAGGATGAGTTCTAAAGTGCTTCTCTATCAGCCCTGATGCCCTTAAATGTAAGATTTCTCTTAGATGACAAATGATTACTCTTATATCATTGGGGACCCTTTTTGGTGCCATTAGGATCATAATGAGTATACTAGTCTTGTTCTTGCTTACAAAAAGTGGTTGCAATTAACCTAATCTTGTGGTCATCATCCACAACATTTTGTGTGTCCCATGCTATCTCATATGCTTAAGTTTAATGGGCTAATAATGAATAGAAAACCCTTGTTTGCCTACCTCGAACTAATGGACTTGTTGGAACCTAAAATTTCCTACCATTTTTTGCACAAATTTTAGGTTCCCATGATGAAAAATCCAAATTCCACAACCTTTGCCACCATCCTCCCTGCTTGTGTCAAAATGGGAGCTTTGGAATAGGGTATGGGCATCCATCAATACATAAAGGATAGAGGAATTTTGTCAGATGTTGTAGTTGCAACTGCCCTATTAGACATGTATGCAAAGTGTGGAAGCATAGACAAGGCACATGAATTGTTTGATAGAATGCCTCAAAGAAATGTGGTCTCATGGACTGCAATGACTGCAGGATATGCACAAAATGGATTTGTTGAAAAGGCTTCAGAAAATTTAAAGCAAATGCAAGCTAGTGTAAAGCCAAATTCCACAACCCTTGCCACCATCCTCCCTACTTGTGTCAAAATGGGAGCTTTGGAATAGGGTATGGACATCCATCAATACATAAAGGATAGAGGAATTTTGTCAGATGTTGTAGTTGCAACTACCTTGTTAGACATGTATGCAAAATGTGGAAGCATAGACAAGGCACGTGAATTGTTTGACATAATGCCTCAAAGAAATGTTTTTTTTTTGTAAACACTACTAGATATGGGGGTAGCTCCATATATTAAAATATAAAAAAAAAAGATACATAGAAAGCTGAGGCATTACATCTAGTGATATATATAACCTATGCCTTCAACAATATCCACCATCCTAGCTATTACATTTTCATCAACTAGACCCGAGTTGGCTTCCAAAAATATCAAAAACTCTCCTATGTTATTTTCTTTCTCCATGCCCTTTTTGTAGAGGGCCTAGGCTTTGTGCAACTTCACCTTCTTCTTCTCCTCATTTAGGCTAAGGGTGGCAAGAGCAAATCCTTGTTTGGGCTCCACTGCCACACCATCCATGGTAGTCTTGACCATGTCCATCAGATCTTCCCTCACCAATCTCATCGCATCTTCCCTCACCAATCTCATCACATCTCTTAGCCCCTAGAGCCTTGCTCCCACAACCTGTACATAGTTCTAGAAAAAATGTTCCAGCACTTGTCCGTCATGCGTGTGCCCTCCTGACTAGAAACTAGCCCCGATCACTTCCAAGATGGCCACTTTTTCTTCATCAGAGGCTTTGTTGAATCAGTATGCAATCTATTGTCCTTCGGTTTCATCCTCCTTATAGCAGCACTCCACTCTAAAATACTAAGGCATCACTTCATTTGGAACATTCCTGAGAACAAACAACATAATCTACTTCAATCTCACCTTAGCTTAAAAAGAAGCTAGTGAGCATGTTCTCCCTCGACCTCCAAGCCCGAGGATCACCATTCCATGCATGAGATTTTCCACCTATGGGAAGATGGTACATTCACATCATTTGGACCGCCTCCATTTGCAGGTTCATTCTTAGAGTTTTCCATCGTATCCTGCTTGAGAATTCTCCTGCTTCTCCTATGGTGGCCTCTTGTTTTATAGAAGCCTTGAGAGGCTTCATCAAAGCCTGTAGATCCCAAGGCTAGAAAATGAGTGGACGGACTATGTCGAGCCAGAAATTGATTTGCACTTTAGCAGTACTTCTGTGCTCATTCCACCTGCTTCCATTCAGACTCACTTCCGTCCTTGCCTTCAAGAGATTGATGTGTGATAAACCTTGCACTAGTAATTGATAGGAACATCCTTTCACTTTTGCAGTAGTGGACAATTTCATGAGTCTCATGACATATGATGCAATTAGGTATTTGTTGAGCAAGAGGGAAGTATATGGCATTAATAGCTTGAGCTCCCACCACTAGATAGTTTGTAGTTGTATGCCCCTTAGTGTGGCACTTTGTTCATCATAAATAGAAAACTAGTATATAGGAATTTTGTTAGATGTTATAGTTGCAATTGCCCTGTTAGACATGTATGCAAAATGTGGAAGCATAGACAAGGCACGTGAACTGTTTGACAGAATGCCTCAAAGAAATGTGGTCTCTTGGACTGCAATGATTGCAGGATATGCACAAAATATGGAATCATAGACAAGAAACATGAACTATTTGACAGAATTCCTCAAAGAGATGTCATCTCATGGAATGCAATGATTACAGGATATGGACAAAATGGATTTTGCAAAGACGCTCTCAAAATCTTTGAATTAATTAAGTACTCTAGAACATATCCTAACATTGTAGGCTTTGCTTGTATTCTAGGTGCATGCAACCATGCAGGTTTAGTAGATGAGAGCTATACATACTTCAATCACATTTGTAACCCTTATTGCATTACACCTACAGTTGATCATTATGTGTGCATGGTTGACCTCCTTGCCTGTGCTGGCTATCTTGAAGACACCCTAAACTTTATCTTTCTTTCTAAATCCCCAAATTTGCCCTATTCCCACTCACATTGAAGACATGTGAGAGGGAATAGGGATAACATTTTTTATTTCTAAAATCGGCCAGATAAAACCATATTGCTAACTTCATTTTTTTTTCAAACAAAATAAACCTTTATCTTAAGGTACTCATGAACCTTAAGATAAATAATTATTGAAAAAAAATTGTGCATTCCTTAATGACATGTAAGAGAATTTAATCAACTGCTACTTAAAAACTCTTTAATGTTTATGTCTAATGCAGGTTATTAGATTAATAGTGAAAAAGAACATACATGGACCAAGGAATTTGTGGCACTTAAGGTTATGTAATAGAATTTATAGTTGATAGTTACATTTATAACAATTTATTTTATGATCTTTACTAACGTTTATTAGAATTGTTGCATGTTTTACATCATTGGAATGACATATTAGCTGTAACTTTTTTGAAATTTTATTATGGTATGTGCACTTTGATATGATGTAATATGATTATGGTTTTGTTTCATATGTTGTAATATTATATATATAAGAGAAAAATAAATTATTGCATGAAATAAATAATAACTTTTCATTTTAAATGTTTTTTTCAGAACACGGGTCTTCCAGAAGATCAAGATGATCCTCATGATAGAGATCCAGATTATGTTGGTTTTGGTATAGATCACATGGTAGAAGATGATGATGACGTAGATACACGAGGCTGATGATGATGATGATGACAATGACGATGATCATGATGATAATGATCACGATGGTGATGATGATGATGAGGTAGTTACTGGTAGTAGCCAGTGACATTCATGATCATATAGACTACATCATGGATCATTGTTGATATATGATTCCTCTTTTCATGGTCACTATCATATGTATCATTTTCATAGCCTGTAATACCAAATTAATGAGTTCTATCATAAATTTCTATATCATTTTGACTTATATCATTTAGACATGTATCATCTTGACTTGTATCATTTTGAGTTACATAATTTATCATTTTTACTTATATCATGTGTACATGTATCATTTTGACATGTTATTGATCTATTGGCATATTTGACTTTCACTTGTTTTAGTTATATATGATGATGATCTTATCAGTATTGACTTGTCAATTTATATATATTGAAAGTGGTCGATGATTTTTGGATGGATATTTATTACGTATGATGATTTTAATTTACTGCTCAGGATGGATGTTGTCAAATTCAATTAAATTATAGATATTTGACTCACTTGTTTTAATTATGGATGATGATCATGTTATAATAATTATCTTGTTATTTAATCATCTGAGTTAAATAATTAAATTACTTACTCTATAATCATATGAGTTATTTAAGAGGCATGATATATTTAACTAATTAAATTGAAATAAAACATATTAAATTAATAAATGTAAGCAAAGAAAGAAGCATTTTTAGAAGCAAAAAATGAAGCAACAATGGAAGCCAAACTAGAAGCAAACCAGAAGCAATCTTGGAAGCAAAACTTGGTGTTATCTAGGAAGCAAAAACAAAAGCAATTCAAGTAGCAAACAAAGAAGTAATTATGGAAGCAATTTTAGAAGCAACAAAAGATGCAATAATAGTAGCCATATTAGAAGCAATAAAATACACAAAAATGGAAGCAAAATTGGAAGAAACAAGCGATGTTATATTGAAAGCAAAATTGGAAGCAAAACTAGAAGCAAAATTGGAAGCAAAATTGGAAGTAACAGTGGAAGCAAAACTGGAAGAAAAATTGGAAGTAAAACCAGAAGCAAAACCGGATGCAAAATTGGAAGCCAAACTGGAAGTAAAACGGAAAGAAAAACTTGAAGCAAAATTGGAAGTGAAACTCAAAGCAAAATTGGAAGCGAAACTCAAAGCAAAATTTGAAGCAAAACCGAAAGAAAAATTAGAAGAAAAATTGGAAGCAAAAGTGGAAGCAAAAGTAGAAACAAACTTGGAAGCAAAATTGGAAGCAAATCTAGAAGCAAAATTGAAAGCAAAACTGGAAGTAAAACTAGAAGTAAAACTGGAAGTAAAACCAGAAGCAAAATTGGAAGTGAAACTGGAAGCAAAATTTGAAGCAAAATCAGATGCAAAATTGGAAGCAAAAGTGGAAGCAAAAGTGGAAGCAAAACCAAAAGCAAAACTAGAAGCAAACCTAGAAGCAAAATTGGAAGCAAAACCGAAAGCCAACTTGGAAGCAAAACTAGAAGCAAAATGGGAAGCAAAACTGAAAGCAAAATTGGAAGTAAAATCGGAAGCAAAACTAGAAGCAAGATAGGAAGCAAAACTGAAAGCAAACTTGGAAGCAACACAAGAAGCAAAACCAAAAGAAAAATTGAAATCCAAATTGGAAGCAACAAAATCTGACGCTAAATCCAGCACTAAACTTGGCACTAAAATCTGGCGCTAAACCTGGTGCTAAACCCGACACTAAACCCAACGCTAAACATGGTATTATAACCGGCACTAAACTCGGCGTTGAATCTGGGACAAAAGTGAAATGCAATTGAGCACCAAGTTTGGCACTGACAAAAGTTTCCAATTCATGGACTCAAATGCACTAAATTCTGGCACTATTTTAGGCACTAATTGTCTATTTTGTTGTAGTGAATTGTGAGAAGCAAGGATGTTGTATTCAATGAGAAGGTGTTGTACAAAGATCAGTTGTAGCAACATGAGAAGAAAGAAAAGGAACATGTGGTGCTGGATGATACTCCAGATAATGATGTTCCAGTGGTTCCTCATGCTTTGCAAGAACAACAAGAAATACTACAAACTCCAGTGAATGTTAGACGGTCAACAAGGCTAAGGAGACCTCCTAAAAGGTTTTCTCCCTCTTTGTATTCTATTTTGTTAACAGATGTTGGTGAACCGGAAGGGTATGATGAAGCTATGAAGGTGGATACAAAGGTTCAGTGGGAGCTTGCAATGAAAGAAAAAATAGACTCCTTGCTGAAAAATCATACTTGGGAATTCTGTAAGTTACCTGCAGGTAAAAAGGCTTTACCAAACAAATGGGTTTATAGGTTGAAAGAGGAAGATGGAGGTAAGAAAAGTTTTAAAGCTAGGTTAGTTGTAAAAGGATTTACACAGAAAAAGGATATTGATTTTGATGAGTTTTTTTCTCTGGTTGTTAAGATGACTTCTATTCGTACTATTTTAAGTATTGTCGTTGCTGAAGATTTGCATTTGGAACAACTAGATGTGAAAACTACCTTTCTCCATGGTGATTTGGAGGAGGAGATATATATGGAATAGCCCCAAGGATTTGAAGTCAAAGGTAAGGAGAAATAGGTGTGCAGATTGAAGAAGAGTTTGTATGGCCTGAAACAAGCACCTCAACAATGGTATTTAAAATTTAATAGTTTTATGGTTGAGCAAGGCTATAGTTTGTGTAATTCTGACCATTATGTTTATTTTAAGAGGTTGGATAATGACAACTACATTATTTTATGTTTATATGTTGATGACATGCTTGTAGCAGGGTCTAACATGGATCACATAAGCGAGTTAAAACAACAGTTAACACAATCATTTGTTATGAAGGATTTGGGGGCAGCAAAATAAATCCTTCGTATGAAAATTTGCAGAGATAGGAGTCATTCTGAATTGGAGCATTGGAATGCGATAAAATGGATTCTTAGATATTTGAGAGGAACATCCAATAAACACTTATGTTTTGGGGGTTCTAATATTGATTTAGCAGACTATGTGGACTCAAATTTGGTCGGGGTTATTGATTCAGGCAGAGTACTATAGGTTATGTCTTTACTGTAGGTGGGACAACAGTGAGTTGGATCTCTAGGTTGTAAAAGGTGGTTGCTTTATCCACAATGGAGGCAGAGTATGTAGTTGCAATAGAGGAAAGCAAGGAGATGATATGACTACAATCTTTCATGGAAGAATTGGGCAAACAATAGACTAACAATTATTTGTTTACGGACAGCCAAAGTGCCATACATCTTGCAAAGAATTCTGCCTTTCATTCAAAGACCAAAACATATAGTTGAGGTATCACTTCATTCGGTCAGTGTTGGATGATGGACAATTACGGCTAGAAAAGATAAATATAGATGAAAATCCAATGGATATGTTTATGAAGACAATGACAAGGGAGAAGCTAAGCTCCTCTTCAGCTTCAGTTGGTCTTCAAGACTGAAAACAAAAAAAATTAGAACAACTGAGTCCATGGTGCTTATTTCCAGTCAGAGCTACAAGGTCAGTGGTGTTATGATCAGTCTCCAAGTGGGAGATGATATGGTGTGGAGTCTAATCAGTCTCCAAGTGGGAGATTGTTGTTATATGGAGCCTAATCAGACTTGGAGGTTAAATTTTCCCCACTTTTATCAGTGCAGTTTCCCCCCAAATTATTTAACGAGGGAGTGCAGGGGGCAAAGCCCCTCCTATGAGGTCTAGGGGGCTTATCCCCTGGTGGGGGCCTAGGGGTAGAGCCCACGGTGGGGGTCTGGGGCAATGTCCCTAGTGGGGGTTACTGGGGGTAGTGCCCCCAGCCGAGGGCTCGGGGGTAGCACCCCCGAAGCAAAAATTGCCTATTATTTTATAAAGGCATCGGGAGTTATTTTTTTATATTGGCCGACAAAAAAAATAAAAAAAAATAAAAAAGCCCCTATTTTGTAACCGACATAAGGCTTGATAAAAGTGGCTAAGTGTTAGGGTTTCCATTGATGTATTGTAGCATTTTGCAACAGTATTGAGTTGCAAGGATTGCTGGTTGTAATCAGTTTGATTTACTGGATAATAATATTGGACTCTCTGTTGGTGGATGTAGCTCAGGTTTGGGTGACCCACGTTAAAACTTGTTTCTCACTATTATTATTTCTGTGTATTTTTCATTCCTCTATTTAATCTTTATTTGCATTTAATTGATATCTTCTACATGCAAACCCTAACACATACACCCTTTTCAAAATCTGAAGACAAATCAAACAATATTCAATTAGTACCCCCTAGATTAAACTAAGTTCCTAGATTAGTGATAAAATGATTCCTTTGACATGTGAATCTGTACAAACTTGTTGGTAGTTTCAATGATTTCTTTGACATGTAAACCTATAGAAATTTGTGAATAGTTTCAATGATTTTAATATTTGGCAAGCAAAAGCTACAAAACAAGCGTGTAACATTAAAAAAGATAATCTTGGAAAAATTATTTTGCTGCAAGAAAATGTGTTAGAAATGATAATGAAACCCCTACAAAATTAGAAAATAATGTTATAATGCAGCCATAAAAAGATATGTTCATCACAAGATTTTAATTTTAGATACATCAATTTCAGATACATTTTTTTAGATCCAATTATTTTGAGACTTTTTTGACCTAAAAAATAAAAACACAAAGAATATACCCTTGCTAATTTTTTGAAACCTTTCTAGAAATATAAAGATGTACAAAAATTCCCTGATTTGTGCCTAGAAATGTGGATTTATGAAAAACCTATAGTTGAGAAAGATCTAAATATTTTGTACCTTATTTGACCTCAAAAATTAAAATTGTAAAGAACAAACCCCCATTACAATTTCAAGAGATTTGGATAGAAATGTAAATTTTTTTGAAATATTCGTTGATTTGCACCTAGAAATACAGATTCATGAAAAAACATAAAATCATTATAACTCATGCAAAAATGATAATAAAAACGTGTTTTTTTGTTGTAGCTTCCTTGGATGATCCACAAACTTCTATTAAAATCTTGTAGAAAAATTCATAGCCATTTGGAAGACATGGTGAAATCTTTAGAAACCTAGGGTTTTTCCAAACATGGCATAAACCTACAACAAAAATTTAATAAAACCTACAAAAAGCAAGGTAGATCAAGGGATGTGGGTCAATAACAAATAATCAAGCATGGGGCAAATGAAACCCATAAAATTATTCAAAGCAATAACATAAAGATAAACAATGCAAATATACCTTCAAACCTTACACAAAATTAGACTTCTGATAGGACAGAATGGAGTGCACCCAAGCTCCATTGATTTGACTTGTGGATGTATTGTGGGCTTCTCACACAACAAGCATAACAATGATAGATAATGATATGAGATAAATGAAAATAAGTAGATATGCTTGTGTATAGAAATTTGATGAGAGAGTGTGAGGGTTTGAAAATGAAATAAAGGTTTCATTTATAGAAGGAGAGGGAATCAAATGGATGGCCAAGATTAGAAGGGTGAGATGGATGGATATGATTGAAAGTCAATTTTAGTGCTTATGATGCACCATAAATGAGGACGAAAGGTGCTAAAATAAGGATGGGAGTGGGAATAAAGAGGATTTTTAAATTGATTTTGGAGAAGAAGTGCTCATGATGCACATTTAAGGAGGTTAAAATGAGGATGTGAGTGGGGATAAATAATTTAAATAATAAAATTATTTAAATTATGAGCTTGACATGTGGGATTTAAATAAAGATTTAATTTATTTAAATTGGATGATGGAGGAAAATGGGATTAAATAAATAAGATTTATTTAATTTGATGTAAGAAGATGATAAATGGATAAGAGGGATAAGTTAAATAAATATAATTTATTTAACTAATGGGATTGATGAAAGGGGTCATAGATCAAGATGTGTTGAAAGGTAATGTCATAAGACATGGTCAATTTAAGTGTCTACAAGTTTATTCATTCTAATTCTTTCAATTTGATTCTGGGTTATTATTCTTTTTCAAGATTCTAACATGGTATTGGAGTATGTTATGGAAGATTAGATTCATATTTTGAGAGATCTTGAATGCAAATCATGGTGGATCTTGATTGGAGTATTCTCTTCTCTTGCATCAAATGATGACCTGGAGAATTAAAAAACTTGATGGAAAAACCAGATTTGAAGTATTTTCCTCTTTGTGGACTTGTATTGTAGGTTGCAACATGCATTTTTTTGACTTAGGTGGCTAATTCAACTTCTACATGCCACTTTGTGTTGTTGAAGGCATTGTTTTTCATTAGATTCACATCTTATGCACCTCAAAAATAAAAAAATTATGGGTTTTGTTTGCCATATCAAAAAACCATCTAGATATCTATTAGTTTTTGCATGCAACAAATAGATTGTCTGTAAATTTAATTAGAAATTTTCTACAAGCCCCCTCTTTATTGGCATTTTGGTTTTGATAGTCCAACTTTGAAGGATCATATCTTTCTCATTTTTCTCCATTTTTTCAAGATTTTTTTTTATTTGGGCTAGAATTTCACAGAATTCAAAGTGGTGCAATCAGATTTTGATTTTGGTCCTTGGATTTTCCAAAAATTGTAGTTTTCATCATTATTGCTAAGCAGTTCCCATTTTTAGAACTTCAAAGGATTCGTTCAGGCTCATACACTAACATTTTTTGGTGAATTTTTTTTGAAAGTGCATAATTTTTTGAGTACCTTCTAGATCCACTATCCATTTGATCTAGTTTTGCTCAAAATTGTACTTTCAATTATAGCCCATTTTTGGCTTTTGCATTGTATCAAAATCAAAAACCACTTTCCTATTTTAGCTTGTGGCAATTGTAATTGGACTGAATATAAAGTCTCACAATCATTTTTTGTTGGGGGGTACTCTTTTAATTGAGTAAAAATGGGGGTGTCTCTTATGACTCTTATTCACACATGCTTACTTTGAATTTTATGGGGTTATTGTAATCATGAATTGAGATAAAGTTCCATTTTGGGGGGTTCATCATGGATTTTAGTATTTATTTCCACCCTTGTATTATCAAACTAACCTCAGAGAACTATTTGTCTTGGAAACAAGGGATAAAGAATCACTGTCTTGAACATGATCTATTGCCCTATCTCCTTAGACTCATTCCTGAGCCAAGTGACAATGATCAAAAGATTGCATGGTTCAAGAATAATGACATGGTCTATTGAATAATAGGTCTTACTATTTCTAAGGATATTCTACATCACATAGAGCATAATGAGTGCCCTTTTATTGCTTGGACCATCATCTGACAATTGTATGGAGACTTTGGATCTTCATTTGATAATGATATTTCCTTAGATGACTAGGCTCTTGTGGATGATACCAAGACTTCTATTTTACCTTCATGTGTGGACACATCCTAATGGGATGATTAGTCTATTTGTTTGACATATGTTGATACCCAATCTATAGATAAGGACTATCCTTCAGGCCCTATTTCTTCATCAGATTCCAAAGTCACTTCTTTGAAAGCTTCCAGTGATTCTTTGTAGCAGGATCATTTCAGTCTTCCTAATTGGGATTCCAATTTATCAGCCATTCCATCTTTGTTTGTGGAGTCTCACATTTCTGATTTTGAGGACACATTTGAGGGGTTATCTCTCCTCTTTGATGACAATACACCTACACTTGCTATTTCTACAGAGTTTAGAGTTGCTTCTTCGAGAGCTTCTAGTGATTCTTTGAAGAACATCATGTGGCATTTGCTTTGTAGCCACAAGGCATGCATTGAAATTCCATATCCATACATTAGTTTCTTGGATCTTGTTCTTCATTAATCTCCACATGATTTTGAGAGGTCACCTATTTCAGTTAGACCAGGGACACCTAATTTTATTGTGACTTATTTTGACATCACCATGAAGACACTTGAGCAGTATTCCAAGATAGGATACATCATGAGACTTCCTTCCTCACCTTGTTTCTTCAAATGGAGTTACTTTAGCATTTGCCATTGGAGTCATTTCTTCCTAAAGGGAGAAATGTCATTTGCCCCAAATGGAACATTTTCAACATTCATACATGGGCATCTTCTTTTGGAATAGGAGCTACTTCATTGTGTGAGGGGGGGGGAGGGCTTATAGTCTCTTTCACTCTCTCTATTTTTGGTGGTTTTCTCTCTTATGGGGGGACTTTTTCCTCACAAGGGGTTTTGTTCTTCTCATACTATAGAGAGCATTTTATATTTTTTCTCTTTTGAGGAAGAGTTTTGTCCCACTAGGTTTTCTCCTTTTCTCCATTTGTGAGAGATTTTTTGTACATGGGTACCTATCATGGCCTTGTTGCCAGGATCCATTCTTACATTTTGTATTCTTTCTTTTGTCATCTTCTCCCTAAGTTGTACTTAAGGGGGGGTATTAGTGTGAATATGAGTATTTCATATCTAGTTTGATATTTCCTAGCTAGTTTCCCCTTGTGTGAATAATTCATATTATTTAACTATTTATTAGTTAAATAATATTCACACACATATTCACATGTTAAGTTGACTTAGTGATCCTTCTAGATATTTCTAGACTTTTCTAATTGTTTTTAGTTGATTGATAGTTTTTGATAGTTGTCTTATCCTACACATCAACTAGTTGACATCTTGCCCTTTAGTTGTCACATGTAATAGGAATATGACACTTGTCAAATGACTACAACTTCTTATCTCTCAACCTTTCCTTTATAAGAAAGGCGTATCTCTTTATTTTGTAAGGTTGGAGCTATAGTTCTCTCTTAATGCTATTATGCCATTTGAGCATTTACATTATTCTCGAATAGTATTGTTATTCTATTCATTTCTTTTTGCATTACAATTTATTGATTCTAACTCTTTCAATTTGATTCTGGGTTATTATTCTTTTTCAATATTCAAACAATTAGGTGTTTTACAAGATCCAATATGAAGAAGGAGATTAGGAGAAGTAGACAAGCATAGTGTTCCATTGGTTTGATCACATCTATTGTACCACTTTCTCTTTTCTGCAACTATTGTTGGTTGAATTTCTATACCCATTGTTACTCTATAAATTTTCAGACTTCTTAAATGAATTTCTATTTTTGTTTTCCACTCATGATAGTTATATGGTGTGAGTAGGGGAAGTTTGGTTTCATCCATGATACAACAGTACAAAAAAGAACAACACAAGTACAATCCCCTTGTTACTCAATCAATGAGATCATCCCCTAGCAAAAAATGATTGTGGGACTTAATAATTAGTCCAATTACAATTGTCACAAGCCAAAAACAACAAAGTGGTCTTTGATTTTGGTACAATGCAAAAGGTAAAAATGGGCTATAACTGAAAGTACAATTTCTAAGCAAAAAATAGATCAAACTAATTTCAGATCTGGAAAATAAACAAAAAATTATGCACTTTCAAAAAAAGATTCACTAGAAAATGTTTACGTATGAGCCTGAATGAAGCCTTTGAAATTCTAAAAATGGGAATTGCTCAGGTATAGTGATAACTGCAATTTCTAGAAAATCCATGCACCAAAATCAAAATCTGATTCCACTACTACAAATCCTACAAAATTTTAGTAACAAACTAACAAAATATTCTTCTCCTAGCAGGAATATGCCTTTGGAATCTAAAACTGCCACCAAAAAGTTGAAAACCACCTTCTCGAGGGTAAAACCACCTTTTGGAAAGCAAAAACCTCCTTTTGTTGGGCACAAAACAAATTTTGAGGGAAATCAATGGTTTCAGTGAGCAGTTATAGGGAATATGTTGGTTCTCATTGGCATATTCTATTGTGGTTGAACTAAGAGGAAATATTCCCTCAAACATTGGTATTGAGAGAGAGAGAGAGGTCAAGGGCCTAAGAGAAAAAGTGGTTGACCTCAAGAATATAATAGAGGAATAAAGGGAGGAGGTTAAGAGATTAAAGGACCAAATTAAAGAGCTCAAATAGTTAATGTCTTCTTTTGACCACATCAAGCTCTTGTGAAGATCATACTGCAAGGTTAAAATGGAGGCCACATCATCTAAGCCTTGTGAATGAGAAGAGCCTAATATCTAGAACTAGTGAATGAGAAGATCCAAGAAGAAACTATATTCAACATATGCTCCTTAGTTGCTTTTATTAAAGAGGTTCAATTAGTTTTCAAGACATTGATAGAGCTAGAGGCCCTTGTACAAACATCTATGGATCAAGCATAGGAGGTATCCTATGAATGCACCATTGAACTAGAGTACCACTTTATACTCTTATAGAAGATCAATTTGCCCTTCATATTTCCTTTGTCATGGGGAATCCCTTGGGTCTTCATAGGATTAGAAAAGGTAGTGCACACCTGTAGAAAGTCCTTGAGATCCCAAACTGTATACAAGCTTTAAAAGAAAACTTGATAGGCATGTCTAATACTCTTCAAAACTTCTACCACATTCATAGTGTTGCATGGGATTCTACCTAATGTTTGAAAAATCATTTTTTGGTTTATATTTTCTCAAAAATAGTTATGACATCATAACCCCATGAATGCAAATGAATCATTATTTCATGATATTGAATATCTCATTATAACTATTTCATCATGTTTGACAACTTGATAACATAACCATTATAAGATCCTAATAATTGTCACTAGCCCAATGAGGCATCTTCAACTCCAAAACACTATTACAGGTGCATGGTTTTGCATGGAAGCATATACTGACCTACAAGAGCTATGTAAATCTTTCTACATCCTTATTACCTCATTATTGATGGGTCATATCTAGCTTTTGCCTTCAATCCAAAGTTTTAAGAGCTTTTAAATACACAAAATCTTGGAGATGAAACAAGAGTTGCTTGGTGCCTCATGGCTTCTACTTCTCTTCATGGCTTCTAGGGGTTCATACACCTAGTATGCCTCCTCCACACATTGAGACACTTGAGATGTTAGCCAAAACCCTAAAAACATGAAAAATGACCCAAAAGACTCGACTTAGTACTAAAGTTCTTCTTGAAATCTTTGACCATTTTTTGAAAAGATACTCCCTCCCTCAAGTGTACGTAGGATTTTTGGAAAATTTAAGGTTTTATGAAACTTTTTCAAAACATAGGACTATAATGCATCAAATTTTATATAACCAAAGATACATTTTACCACCTTTTTCATTGTAAAATTTATTTTAATGCCCTTAAAGACCCATGGACCAAAGAATTAAGAGTTTTAACATCTCTAAGGACACTCCTCTTGACTATTTGAGCTAGGAGAGCACAAATAAGTTAGCACATCCTTAGATTGATCATTTAAAGTTACTAACTCATTTGTATCAGTATTAGAGGCCATAATACTTTTTATATTTTATGCTTGCCTAATATCTTCAACCATACCAATCCACTCATAAGATTGATCAAGGCTTGTAGGTTTAAGCTTCTTTGAAAGCCAGATTTCCTTTGGCTCAAAAGATTCACAAAACATGTCAAGGAAAGTGATACATTAGGCCTCTCTTCCTCAAGGATGATATAAAATGTAGTTACAAACCTTTGACAAAAATTTGAAATTAACTCTCTCTCTTAGGTCTTCTAATATTTACTAGTTTATTGGACAAGAAAGGAAGGGTCAACACCACATTCATACTACTCACTAAAGGCTACAACAAGATACTCCTAGGAAAAAAATGACAGTTTAGAAAACTATCCAACTATTTCTTCCCACACCCACATAAATACTTAACAAAAAACTTCACCCACACATCACTTTTTAATCTTGAAGTCTTCCATAAGATTAGAAAAATATTCAATGTGTGCATCTCCTTGTGAATCATCATCCACATCAAAATTAGGTAACTAGTTGTAGACCTCTCTTGGCATGGGGTCGATGCTATTCAGTTCCCAAGACAAATCTAGATAACTATTGGGAAATGTGTACTGTACACCTTGCATAATAATGTAAAAATAAATATTTAATTGAGGTGCATCTTAGATATGTGGATACCACATGGGATAGGCATTCTTGGAGACACTTATATGTTGTATGTGACATTGGGATAAATATTTAATGTGTGTGTCACATTAGAAAAAAATTAATATAGGGAAAATTTAGTACCAAATATTTAATTTTGAGGTCATGGTTTAGTGAGATTAGGGTTTTGACATACCATAGAGTCACCCAAGCACCACCATATTGCCTCTTAGTCACTGATGCTACCCACTTGTTAGACAACCACCCAAATAGTGTTTTTAATTTCCTAATAGAGTATATTTTTTTAGGAGCCACAAAGTTTGTCCATGAAGTCAAAATTTGAACTTCTTATAGTCAATAAAAAGATCTTTCCAAGTATTGCATAGTGGTATGAATAATTTTTCTAATTTATAGTATTTATCATAGAAAATACTAGTTGGAAGTTAGTTTTACTCTCATTGATTTGTCAGGTCATATCTTGTGCCAACGGTATCTAATTTTAAACTTTTTATAGGTGACAAAGAGATTTTTTTGAGTAATTCATAGTGCATTAGGTGTGGAATTATTGGTATGTTCTTTTTTCACTTATATTTCTATAGAGCTACTTGTTGGGTTCCTTAACTATGATTACTTTATTGATTTGCATTAAATCTAATCTAGAGGTGATTTGGTTTTTGAGTCATGGAAAATCTACATGTTAATCTTTGGTTGTCTCTATTTTACATGATTTCTGATGTAATGTTGACCCTGTATGTTGCATTGTGAGATGTACAAGTTGTGTAATACTTGTGGGCTATCTATACTTATAGGTTGCATAGATAACTTGGATGTGGGCTATCTATACCCATAGATATTTTAGCGTTGACGCAAATTCTACTGGTTGGACTTATTTGGTCACTTGGTACATTGGTATGTTTATCATTAGGAGCCAAAGAGATGGAGTACCTAAGACTATTGTATTTTAGGACATTTAGTTGTTGACTATGATAGTATTAGAGATTCTAGATCTTGGTTCAGTTTGGTGTAGGTACATTGATGGTGGTGATCATGGTTTCGTAAAGGTTCTTGTATGCGTGTAGATTTGGCATGATAGTTTTTATGTGGATACATGGTGGTAATGGATTGATTCCTAGATTGCAAGTGGTGGTTTATCTTCTTAGTTTGTAAATAATTGTGTATGTTCTTTGGTATTAGATGATATTGGTAACATTAACCACACCCTTCTTGTGAGTTCTATTGGTGGAATTTTGCATGCTTTGATTGATTTTAGATTTTACACTAGCCATGTAGTGGGAGTTCTAGGATATATGTGTCCTTTTTGGGTGTTCTCATTATACTGTGGTGTTGAAGGTCTTTAGTTTTTTTGTCACATGTCTATGTGTGTTTGTTTCTTGGTGTAGGATAGTGTATCTATAGGGACTTGTGATTGTGGATTGGATTGGATATGTTGATGGTAGAAGGTCTACTTATGATGATGAGTATACCTTGGTTTTGAGGTATGGTTAGTTGGATGTGTTATCAACTAGCTGTGGTTGTTATTCCAACTATTGGTGAGTTCTTATCAACTACCCATGCCTATTTGTTACCATTAGATTTGGTGTTTATGTTTTGATATAAACTTGAGGTAGGATTTAGTGATGGTTCTACATGATAGTTAATGTTATAACCTTTGGTTATGATCTTATATTTCATGCTTTGGCATTATGGAGGATGAGGGAGCTCTTGATTGAGATGGTGGTCACCTTGATTGCTATTGAGATATCTTGATGGAACACATGGAGTACTTGGATGTTTAGATGGTACATGCCAGCTATAGGAATTGCTCCCTTGATTATTGAGTTTACATTTGACCCCTTATATAATGTATACAAGTGGAAGAGTGTTGGGAAAGGTGTGTTGGACACCTTGCCTAATAATAAAATATAAATAATGTAAAACTAAATATTTAATTGTGGTGCATCTTCGAGATCTGTGGATACCACATAGGTTAGGCATACTTGGGGACACTTATATGTTATATACATGACATTGGAATAAATATTTAATGTGGGCATCACATTGGAAAAATATTTAATATTAGGCAAAATTAGTACCAAATATGTAATTTTGGGGTCATGGTTTAGTGAGCTCATGGTTTATGTAATACCACTTAGTGGTTTTGTGCAAGCTTGTCTTTATAAAAGCAAGAACATGAGTAGTTGTTGAGGTTGTCTTGTGTTACCTTTGGCTTGTTGGCTAAGGTTTGATTAAGTATATCTTGTACATTGCATATGTGGAAGTATGGATTGGGATGTGCATGGCTGCATGGTTCTCATTTGCTTGTTCACATGGAGGAATACAACTAGGGTGCTTAATGATTCATAAGCTTTGCATGGAGACTCTACAAATGTATTGTAATATTTATCTTGAGATAATACTTTGACTATGTAAGTGCTTTTGGATGCTAGGTTTTTCCCTTGAAAGGGTTTTGCTAGGGTACATTTTGTGTCATCATGTGGTATGTTTTGTTATTCTTTTACATTTTGTATTTTGAATGCCTATTTTGCATTTGTTTCTCATGAGGGTTATGTGGAAATGGTATGTTTTTATACAATTTCTTTTAATTTCCCATCAAACGTGGGCAACTAGTTGCAAACCTCTCTTTGCATGGGGCTAATGCTATTGGGTTTCCCAAGACAAATCGATAATTGTTTGTACTCATTAGTAAAAAGCACATTAGGAGGTATGAATTTTTGAATCTTATGGGTAGGAAGTTAGGCTTTGCAATGTAACAAATCAATCTCAAGCATAGATCTATATGTGACTTATTAGTTCTTTTAGTTCTTATATATAGAAGTATCTAGACATTGATGAGAGCTTGGGGTGAACACAAAATGTTTGGGTGATATGTCAAGCTCAAGCATTTTTATATGTCTTTTAAGGTTATCTAGCTCATGCATGGATGCCTAAAGACTTTGACAAGGGTTTGAGGGAGATACATATCTATTTGTATAACTAGAAGAGGCATCACTAAAGGATTCTTTAGATTCATACTCATCATTATAACTAGGTCTAGGGTCATAAGATGATTCATATAAAGTAATAGACCTATAATAGTCCTTAAACCAAAGACCATGATGCTTTAAAACATCATGAAATGCCCTTAAGCTAAATATCTACTTATATACATTTAAGACTCTTGCAAAAAGGGGATACAAGCCCATAAAGAGGAAGAAGAAACTTTTCATGTACCTTTACACCATCTATTGCACTAGTGAAATTTGCATATAGCACCTTAGTAGGATTGATTGCAGTAGCACAAACTTGATTCTTGGACAATAGATTTGCCACCTCTCCAAAGAGGAAAACCTTGAAGCCATTTGCTCTCTAAGGTGGGATTAAATGGTCAAGTTTAGTCCACTAACAAGTCTTCACATACAAATGACACATAAGAGAGAACTACCTTCATTTTATCCTTGAAAATAGTGCCATTTTATTAGCAATTAAAGTTTTATCTCCACATTTCTAGAGGCAAGACCAATTCTCAAGGCTAGGGAAACATGTCATCTTGAATAAAGGGATGAAACTCATCAACAAAATATGGATAACTATGGGCCAATGCATGAGAGTGGGAAATCTAGATTGCCACTATAAGATTTTCTAGGTTAAGGGAGTATTCCCTAAGGTCTCAATATAAGGAAATTAAAGAGGTGAACATTTAGACACAAGGCCATCGAGTAACCATACCCAAGGTGCTATGAATCCATAAGATTTGTCATTAGACTCATGTCAAAACTAACTTCATATAGACCTTCAAATACCTCAAACAAGTAGATACCAACATACTTGCACATACACCAAAAGATAATGATAGTTTTATATCCATACTTGTGAATCCTGTTGGGAATTAAGGTGTCTCAACCTTGGTAATTCCTTGTATTTTTACATTGTATTTATTTATTTATTTCCTATTGTATTAATTGGATGCAAATCCTATGTTGTCATATTGTAGGAGTTGGCATGGTGATGTGTCATCCTACATGGCATATGACCACATGTAATTTTGTCCTCACATGAGGAGATAGGTATCCCACTTAGTGGTAGGAATATTTTTCCATGTGTCAGCATCTTGGATGTTGTGTAAGGGAATATTGACTGAAACGGTCATGATAGATTCCTATGACAAAGTTATGACATGTAAGAGTCAGAAATAGGAGATTCTATGACAGGTGAAGACATGTGTCGAAGAGCATCTTTGAAAAAGGCATCTTTGAGTGCCCCAAGGTGGGCTATGATATGTTGTAAGGGAATATGCTATTTATAGCATGTGTATGATAGATTCTCTTATAGCTGTAAGTTATGATAGCTATGACAGATTCTATGACGGTTGTAAGAGTCGTAAGAGCATTTGTCATAGCCCATTTTGGAAATAGGTGACCTCCTTGAGATGGGGTGACTTGACAAGTGTCAAGAGCATTCTACAGTGTTGGACAAGTGTCCGTAGGTGTGGGTTTTGGGCCATGAGGCCATGTTGGACGCCCATCCTAGTGTGGAGACATTTTTGCCTTGTATTTGTTATAAACAAGTGCTTTGGAGAGGAGAAGTACTACAACTTTGACAGGTACTGTTATGCGACTATATCATCTCTAGATATGAGTTTCGAAGACTCCTGCAAGAGCATTGGCTCTGTGTTGTATTGTAACCTTCATTGTTTACGAAATACATTTGAGCTGTGTTTTGGAGTGGGGTTTTTTACTCGTAAGGGTTTTCCCCATGTATATCTTGTGTCTCTCTTCTTCTGTCTTACTTTCTTATGTATGTGTTTGCTACAATATCTCTATTAGTGGGTTAACATAGCTATAATTGTAAAGATAAAATTGAATTTGCACTCTCCTCCCCTCATTAGATTAGTGTAGGAAGCATTTTTCATACACCTAGCTTCCTTTCAGTTGGTCTCAAAGCTTGGCCAGTTTTGGTTCTAGTTGCTGGGTAGGGGTTTTTGAGATAATCGTAGGTTTAGTGGGAGTGTTGTGCAGAGTATTCTGTATCTTGTTGCAACAAAAAGATGGGAACCACATCTAGAAGGTTAGAGGTGGAGAAATTTAATGGCACTAATTTCAAGTTGTGGAAACTCAAGATGGAGGACCTACTTGTTGATTGTGACCTATGGGAAACTGTATCCAGTGTAAAACCTACATCAATGTCACAAGCTGAATGGGACCTCAAAGATTGGAAGGCTAAGGGTCTCATAAGACTCTATTTAGCTGACTCTATCCTGTTGAATGTCCATGAGGAGAAGAGCACGAAAGATCTTTGGTAGAAGCTAGGTGATGTTTATCAGGCCAAGTCCCTAGTGAACAAGATTTTTCTAAAAAAGAAGTTGTTCACTCTGAAGATGGAAGATGGAGGATCTGTCACAGACCACATGAATGCTTTCAACATGATCGTTGCATAGTTGACATCTGTGGGTGTAAAAATAGAGGAGGAGGATCGATGTATGACCCTACTTTGTTCTTTGCCAGATTCATGGGATCATCTTGTCATGGCTATCGGAAGCATCACTACCACCTTCAAGATGGAAGATGTGGTGTCCTCACTGTTATCTAAATAAATGTGGAGGAAGACATCTGAGTCTGCCAAAGAGGCTCTTGTGGTTCATGGAAGACCCAAAGAGAAAGGGAAGAAGGACAAGAAAGGTGCAAAGGATAGATCCAAATCTTGTGGGAGATCCAAATGTCTTGGAAAGTCCAAGGCTCTCTGTTGGAACTATGGGAAGATGGGGCATTTCTGAAAGGCATGTAAAGAAGAAAAGAAAAAGAAAAATAAGACAACCCCTAAATCAGATTCTGACAAGTCACAAGATTATGGTGATGCCTTCATCATAGCCTAGGCCACCCATGCATCTGATGACATGTGGTTGATTGATTCTGGTACATCATTCCACATGGCCTCGCATCAAAGCTGGTTCACAAAGTATGAAGAGTTTGATGGTGGAAGAGTGTACCAGGGTGATGACTCTCATCTAAAGATTGTTGGTCATGGAAGAGTCTCAATCTGATTCCCTAATGGATGAGTGAAGGGGATCACTGGGGTTATGCACATCCCAAGCTTTATACAGAACCTACTTTCTATAAATATGTTGAATGATGCAGGTGTGTAGGTTGTTTTTTTGAAGGATGGATGAAAGATGACTAAAGGATCTATGGTGCTTGTGAAGGGTACTCAGAGAGATACTCTGTTTCAGTTGGAGGCATGCACTTCACAATGCAATAGTTCTTCTAACTCAAAGAAAAGAGCTACAGTCACTTCATCTCCACCATCTGAACGAGCAATGAAGAAATTTGTTGTAACTAGTTCTGATGGTAGTGCACATGCTATGGAAGCTAAGCTTCCTACTAAAAAGACTATGTTATGGAATTTGAGATATGGCCACATTGGTGAGAAGGGTCTGCAAACCCTGAAAAATAAAAACCTTGTTGAGGGGTTAAATGATTGTAATCTCAAGTTTGACTTTTGTGAACATTGTGTATATGGAAAACAAAACAATGTTTAGTTTTACTCTAGTTCTCACAAGTCTTCTGGTGTGTTGGATCTTATTCATTATGATGTGTTTGGTCCATTTAATGTTCCTTTCATTTCCAAATCTGTATATATGGTATATTTCATTAGATGATTACAGTAGGACATTGGTTTATTTTATCAGAAGCAAGACTGAAGTCTTTAGTTAGTTTAAGGAGTTTAAAGCCTTTGCTAAAAATTAGACTAGTAAAAAGATTAAGTGTTTGAGAACTGACAACGGTGGTGACTTTTGTTCGATAGAGTTTGATAAGTTATGTAAAGAGCAAGGGATTAAAAGACATAAGACAACTCCATACACCCCGTAGTAAAATGGAGTTGTAGAGAGGATGAACAGAACACTGATGGAGAAGGCTAGGAGTATGCTTAGTGGATCAAGCCTCAAAAAAAAGTTTTGGGCTGAAGTTGTTGCCATTGCTTGCTATCTGGTAAATAGATCTCCTACATCAGCTCTTGTTGGTAAGACACCTATGGAGGTATGGTCTGGTAAGAAGCCTTAGTTAGACATCTTCATGTTTTTTTGTTGTGAGGCATATACACATGTGCCTAGGGAAAAATAGTCTAAATTGGAGAGCAAGGCTGTTAAATGTATTTTCATTGGCTATGGTGTTAGTGTGAAAGGCTACAAGCTTTGGGATCTTGTGGCTAAAAAAGTGTTGTATAGAAGAAGTGTTATCTTCAGAGAGCTAACGCCTTCTTCCATTGTTCTACAGCCAGAACAATCAAAAGAAAGAAGATGCAGTTTAGTTTCCTTCTACCCCTGAGAAGAATGAACAAATAGACCCTATGAGACCTGATGATGAGGAAAGCTCTAGCAGCTCTGAAAGTTTAGAAGAAGAAGTAGAACCTTAACCTCAACCATTGAGGAGGTCTACATGAATGAGAAAGCAACCTGATAGGTTTGGTTATTCATTACTTGATTCTAGTTGTGCTTTTGCTGTACTTACTAACATTGATGAGCCTAGAACTGTGAAAGAGGTATGGGTATGAAAGATGCAGGTTCCTAGAAGGAGGCCATGGAAGATGAGATGGCTTCTTTGGAGAAGAATAAAACATGGGACTTGGTGCCTTTGTCTGATGGACGGAAACCCATTGGATGCAAATGGGTGTTCAAGAAGAAATTTGGTGCAGATGGCAGTGTTGAAAAGTACAATACTAGATTGGTTGTGAAGGGGTATTCACAAGTGGAGGGAATTGATTATGGTGAAATTTTCTCTCCCATTGCAAAGCTGACATCCATTCAATTTTTGTTATTTGTTGTAGCTGCTTATGACTTAGAGGTAGAACAGATGGATGTGCAGACAACTTTCCTTCATGGTGATTTGGAGGAAGAAATCTACATGTCACAACCAAAGCATTACATAGAGAAAGGTAAAGAAAATTTAGTTTGCAAGTTGAAAAAGTCTTTGTATGGTTTGAAGCAGTCTCCTAGGATGTGGTACTTGAAGTTTGATGCCTTTGTGTAGTCGATTGGATATCTGAGATCAAAATCAAATCATTGTGTGTATTACAAGTTTGACAATGATCGCATTCTCATTATTGCATTGTATGTTGATGATATGCTATTGATTAGGAATGGTAAGAATATGATTTCTGATTTGAAGTCTCAGTTGTCAGCATAATTTGAGATGAAAAATCTTGGGGCAGCCAAGTACATTCTGGGAATGGAAATTAGAAGAGATAGAACTAATAGAAAACTTTGGTTAAGCTAAAGTAAGTATGTGAAGACCGTGTTAGACAGGTTCAACATGGTAGATTGTAGACCGTTGCATGTTCCTGTTTCATTAGGGATAAAGTTGTCTGTTAATGATTGTCCAAAATCTCCTAGTGAGGTGGAGGACATGAGCAGAGTACCTTATTATAGTGCTATTAGAAGTTTGATGTATGGTATGGTCTGCATAAGACCAGACATTGCCCAAGCAGTGAGAGTCCTTAGTCAATTTATGGCTAATCCTTGATGGGTACATTGGGATGTAGTTAAGCGAGTGTTCTGATATTTGAGGGGTACTTCTGAGTATTCCATATGCTATCATAGTAATGTTATAGGACCTCCACATTTAGTTTGTATTCGTGGATTTGTGGATTCTAATTGGACAGGTGACATTGATAGTAGGAGATCCACCAGTGCCTATGTGTTCACTTTGTTTGGTGGTGCAATTAGTTGGATGAGTAAGTGACAACCTGTGGTTTCTTTGTCCACTACAAAAGCTGAGTACATGGCAACAACTCATGCTTGCAAGTAAGCAATTTGGCTTAAGAGATTGTGTTCAAATATTGGTGTTGATGTAGGACATATTACAATTTGTTGTGATAGTCAAAGTGCTATTTACCTTGCGAAGAATCCAACTTTCCATCCCAGAACAAAGCATAATGATGTATAGTTTCACTTCATACGAGACATGGTAGAGGATGGGAAGGTAAATTTGGAGAAGGTAGATACTTTGAAGAATGTTGTAGATGCATTGACGAAGCCAGTGGGCACAGAGAAGTTTAGATGGTGTTCAGAGTCTATGGGCCTCTTGGCCTATAACAGTTAAATCTTGTTAATTCTATTGGCTCTTACAAGGTGTTCGACAAGTGGGAGAATGTTGGGAACTAAGGTGTCTCAACCTTGGTAATTCCTTGTATTTTTACATTGTATTTATTTATTTATTGCCTATTGTATTAATTGGATGCAAATCCTATGTTGTCATATTGTGGGAGTTGGCATGGTGATGTGTCATCCTACATGGCATATGACCACATGTAATTTTGTCCTCACATGAGGAGATAGGCATCCCACTTAGTGGTAGGAATATTTTGCCATGTGTCAGCATTTTGGATGTTGTGTAAGGGAATATTGATCAAAACGGTCATGACAAATTCCTATGACAAAGTTATGACATGTAAGAGTTAGATATAGGAGATTCTATGACAGGTGAAGACATGTATCAAAGAGCATCTTTGAAAAAGGCATCTTTGGGAACCCCAAGGTGGACTATGACATGTTGTAAGAGAATATGCTATTTATAGCCTGTGTATGATAGATTCTCTTACAACTGTAAGTTATGACAGCTATGACAGATTCTATGATGGTTGTAAGAGTCGTAAGAGCATCTGTCATAGCCCATTTTGGAAATAGGTGACCTCCTTGGGATGGGGTGACTTGACAAGTGTTAGGAGCATCCTACAGTGTTGGACAAGTGTCCATAGGCATGGGTTTTGGGCCATGAGGCCATGTTGGTCGCCCATCCCAATGTGGAGCCATTTTTGCTATGTATTTGTTATATAAACAGGTGCTTTGGAGAGGAGAAGTACTACAGGTTTGACAGGTACTGTTATGCTACTGGATCATCTCTAGATACAAGTGTCGAAGACTCTTGCAAGAGCATTGGCTCTGTGTTGTATTGTAACCTTCATTGTTTACGGAATACATTTGAGCTGTGTTTTGGAGTGTGGGGTTTTTCACCTGTAAGGGTTTTCCCCATGTATATCTTGTGTCTCTCTTCTTTTGTCTTACTTTCTTGTGTATGTGTTTCCTGCAATATTTGTGTTAGTGGGTTAACATAGCTGTAATTGTAAAGATAAAATTGAATTTGTACTCTCCTCCCCTCATTAGATTAGTGTAGGAAGCATTTTCTACACACCTAGCTTCCTTTCAAATCCCCTTAAACTATGCATGTGCATGTGCAAGATGGAAACATATGATCATGATCTGATATCAATGTATCAATTTGGATTTGCATAAGGTGGCATTGATTACATTACTAAATTATAAAAGCATGGTGGAACCTAATCTAATTCTACAGTATTGAGAAGGATGTGATTATATTGAAATATGTTTACCCTCTCACCATATAGACTGGTGCCTACTCCATTGGGCAAACTAGTAAAATCTTCCTAGGAGAATGAAAGAAAATTAAAAACCATCAATGGAAATAGACTTTCATATAGATACAAATTAGAAAATAAAGGACATCTACAAAAAAATATGCTTCACATTATCTATCTTAGAATAGAAATAATCCTCACCATGGCACAATAATTTGAACATGCATTATAATGTTGTCATACATTAATCAACCTCTCATTACATCAAGACAACAAATGTGGCAAGAGAAAACTAGTAGTTAGGCTCAAATATTCCTATGAAATGTTACTATTTCCCATGGAGACATTTAGTCATAGATGCATCCCTACTTGAAATAATTTTTTCGTTGGTTCTATGAAGCATGTTTTATCGATTATAGAACTTTATTTGTATCACTTGATGCCCTAGAATTTATAAAGACACACTAGATCAAAAATTGGCTCAAGGACCAACCTTGATTACATCTTGAACTCATGTATATATAGCATTAAAACTCCTTTCTAGCAATAATGGTGGAATTTTAGGGGCTATTTGTAGTTGAAACATGTCATCCTTCAATATAACCATTTGTATAAAAAATATTTATTAGATCGGTTGATAGATACCCTAAGGTAAAGAGGAAGTCATACCATGCTCAAAAATTTCACTAGGTACCAATTTATAGACCTTCAAGGAAAGGCATCCCACACAATAATGCCCAAGTTTCCCATTGCAATGTCATCACTTTCACATGGCCAAGCACCCAAATCCATGATTTGGAGGAGTCGACACATAAATACAAGCATTTGAAAGTCTTCCTATGTTTAATTTCTGCCATTTGAGGGCATTAAATGTGTGACAAATCATGCAAGGTGGTGGGTTTAAGTCTTATGTTTGAATGACAAAACTCTGAGATGGAGATGCAATGAGGGTTTACAATTTGGTAAAATAGTGAGAAAGTTTGTAGTGTGGGAGTGTGGTGGAAAGTAGAAGTCTAGGTGCAAGTCACAAATGTAGGAAGGGGCCAAATGTTTGTGGAGCAAGTGTATGGTAGAGTGACAAATATTGGAAGTAGACAAGCAAATTGCATGGAGGGAGAAAAAGTATAACACAAAGCTTTGGAAAAATGATGGAAATGGGAAGAAAGGACATAATTTACAATCTTTGCAAGATTGTGTGAAATCTCTAAGGGGCCGTAATCTATAGTGGGCAAAAGTTAGAGGTGGGCATGGAATTTACACAAATTATAGGACTATAAAGGAGTTCTAGATTTCTTCATGATAAGGAAGATAGAAATTGGAGATTAGTGAGGAACAAGAAATGTGCACATGGGAGAAGAAAGTCTATTGAACACTAGGGATAGTATGAGATGGAGGTTGGAGTGTAATTTTTAGGAATTGCATGATTGCTTGGAGGGTCCAAAGTTTTGGGGAGAACAAAGTAGGGAAAAAGTGGAGGAAGTAATTTTGTAAAATTGGAAAACTAACTTAGAATTTTGAAACTCTACCATGGTTTACATATTGACACTAAAGCCCTCAAACTTTAAGATTTTGACACTTAGATGCTAGCAAGGACTAAAATGTAGATGAAACACATCACTAAGTATGATTTATCAAATGGGCCCATTAAAGAGAATCTTAGATCAATTATCAATGATGAGCACAACAAGGACCCAAGGAAACATTGAAGATTTGAAATATAGACCTTTGAGAGGGCGGTAACAAGTGGAACAACAAAAAATGTACAATTAGTTAATTTACTTTGGCTTTGACAAATATATCCAAAATAGTCCATGTGGAATTTAGTGAATGACATACTGAATTTAACACTTTTACATTCTCTAATCTAGTTGATCTCTATGAGTTAGGAATTTCATCGATCAAAATAAGGAATCTCAACCCTTCTAGAGTCAATTCCATTATTTATCCTCTAGTTAAGAATAATGAGGCTCCCTTAAAAGATGCATTTCTCATTCCTTACATTCCCTCTGAAAGAGATGGCATTGCTTAAACAAAGGATCAAATTTAGACTTTGTTATTAACAAAAATATTAAATTTACAATTACATATGAGCAACACACTATTATATCCCATCAAAGAATTATGATAGAGACAACCTTTTAGTCATCAAAGGTTTTAAGAGAAACATGTAAAGTGTGTAGAGCATGATTTTTGAAAACATATACTTCTTATACAATTGTACAAAATATGTAATCAACATAACTGAAGCCAATGAGGCCATTAGCCACTTTTATACAAAGATTGTGATTATTTCATGAATTGATCAAGTTAAAGCAATGGAAACTACTACAGAGCATTAAAAGGAACAAGTTAAATAAATGAGGAAGAGAAAATTTTAAATGGACTCCTCAATTACAATGTGGAGGAGCTTTAGGATAGAAAGCCATTATTTTTACAAATGAAGACATATGTACATGTTTAGGAAATTATTTTAGGGATTTCAAGAGTGTCACCTTTCCATAATCAAATAGCTAGGGCCTGCATCAAATTGTTACAACTTTGCTATGAAAGATCTAGGGCTTGAGCAAAAATGATAAAGTCAATTTGGCAAAGTTTCTTGAATAAGTAAAGTTTCCTTTCTCAAGACAAAAGAGACTACAAGTATGGATACCTTGTATACTCAACTAATGTTGGAGAATAGTCTCTTGAAAAAATCAATGATTATTTTAGTAACCATGACAATAATTGTGGCAAAACTATTATGACAGCAGAAAGTGTTATTTTATTTTGTGACATTTTAGACAAAATGTTGTCTAGTTTTATGACATTAAATAAAGAAATTCCAATAAAAATAAATCCTAGGAAGGATTCCATCTAGACACTATAATACTTTAGAAAATTATCTTGCTAGAAATTCAACAGTGCTTATAGGTAAATATTTAGCCACATTCATTTGTCACTATAGACTATCAACACTCCTATCATCTCTATTGGATGATTTTATATAGATGTTCCATGTTAGTATGATATCGACTTGGTGATTTTGGACATGCTTAATGCAATTAACGCTTTCATGTAAAAAACATTCTTTTGTTATTTAATTTTCTTTTACAAAGAATTAATCTTAACAAATTAATGTTTTTGATACACAATATTGAAGATTCTCGTATGACTGTTCAAGTGACCAAAAATATAGAATGGAAATTTTTTGAGTTGTCATGGAAAATGAAAATAATATATTAGGGACTAGAGGACACTAAACTCAATTTAGTTAATATCACATGGCTAAAATTTAAAAATCACTATTCTAATCCCCATGGTAGTGAAGTACACTATATTTCAAGGAGAAATAGTTTGCAATTAGATAGGGAAATTTTGAAGACCCACCTACATTTTATATGATTGGTTCAAATGATAATCATTAGTCATTTTTGAATGAGGTTCAAAATGGTACATGAAAAGCTATCATAGAAGCTCATCATGACCTAGGTCTATATGATGTTCTCAGAATCTATATGAGTAATATTTTTTAGATGTTGTGTATACAATGATTTAAGCATCATAGTCATAACTACCAATGAGTAACAACAACATTTTGTATTTCATTTCATGATAGGTTGATTGCAAATAATATTACCAATCAGAATTAACAAGCAATAATTGCAAGTAACTATATTTACATTTGTATATTATTGTTTAATTTTATTTTAGTTTGGATAGCTAAGAAACACACTTTAATAGAATAATATGATTTACATATTGCTCATGCAATGCCTTATTGGATGTACAAACATTGCACAATTTTTATATGAATGTTTGGCACAAACACCACAAATTCTCTATTTGGCACACACAACTTTATATTTTTCCTTTACATACTTGTTGATGGTCTTTTTGTGTAGACGAGGTTCTAGCGTACAAAAGCACTTTGATAGGCATGACCACCAACAATGGAAAGGTCTACAGATGTTGG
Organism: Cunninghamia lanceolata; assembly: GCA_027924645.1. NCBI lineage: Eukaryota > Viridiplantae > Streptophyta > Pinopsida > Cupressales > Cupressaceae > Cunninghamia > Cunninghamia lanceolata. The sequence goes on from BSBN01000389.1 coordinate 12,188,189, forward strand.
ATGCAACCTACATACCAATCTCTGGAGCTAGGGCTAGCTCCTCTCTTACTCTGAGCTAACTCTAACCAAAGATGAAAAGAGAAGAGGAAAACATGTTGAAAGTAAAATACATAAAGCATGAAAGGCTGTAGACCAAGAGTAGCCATCCTACCATGATCTGACTAGAGATTAGAAATTCATGGTCCATCATAATCAATAATAATGAGACTAAGATCATGCACAAAAATCACAATACTTCATGCACAACAATGATGAGTCAAAACTTCTGGAGTTGCAACCTCATAAATCAATTTCAAGGTATGATTTTAAGATTATATGTAGTTCAACATAGCTCATGAATGGAAACAAATATAGAGGCCCCCTTGAATTTAAATAGTAGGATGGAGTAAAGAAAAATAGAACATTTCTAGACAAAGCATGAGAACCAGAAACAACTATATCCCAATCCATAAAATAAACACACCCAACAAAAGCACAAGATGTAAAGAAAGATTACTTTGTATTGACCATCACAAGGTTACAAAGAGAGAAATATAGCCATCCACAGGCTTAGAGCAACACAAAATAGTGAACTCTGCCCATAAACATTCACCCAAACTTTCTTAGAGTGACTAGAAAAACACAACAGAGGGCTATTGTAAAACATATTCTAGCCAAGATTTGACAACCAAGAAGCTACATATTTAGTCTCCAAGGTATATATAGAAAAAGAGAGAAAAGGAGGGAAAAGAAAGGGGGAAATCTACAACATGCAAGATGTGATTGTAGCCTTCAATGCTTTGTTGCAGATGCTGATAGCTCATCAATTTTCTAACATTCTTTATGTGAGAACCCTTCTCTAAATATTTGAGAAATCAAATCTTAAAGATCTCTGACAAAATAATTAACTTGTTTGATTCTCAAACTTACTACTTTGTAAATATATCTTCGTGAGCACTTGAATTATTTGTTACACACTTCAACTCCCTGAAAGATTTTTCTTTTATTGCTACACATTTCTTTTGTTGCACACTTTGAATTTTAAATTAAATAATTTTCATACTAAAAATATGTGCAACCACTTCTATTAAATGTTTCCTCTCTTACTAATTTTTGGTGTAATTATTTTCCTTCCTCCTTTCACCTTTTGTGTGAAACTCTTTACCTACAACTTTACCTTGCCTCTTTTTACTTTCTTGTTTTTACTTGTGACATATAGAATATTAAAATAATTAATATTCACTCTCTTGATTTTTTCTTCACAAATGCTTCTTCGTAAATGATTTTTTCCATGCTTTTACATTTGATTTACTTTTCAATCATTTACACTCCCTTTAATCATTAAAACAATTAAAATTTATGTAACCCACTCATTAATATTTTAATATTTAAATAAACTTTAATATTAAAATAATATAACATTAATACCTACCTAAAAACCTTCAGAGAGCACTAGAACTTGATCTACATAGTTCGCTTGACTAAAATATGTTGTCACAACCTTCTAGTGAATGGTGAGGCTTGGCCAGATGACATTTTCTCTTTGTGCATAGATGATTATTTTTATCAAATTGATTAAAATAATATTAAATTTGCATTCAGAGTAGATTTAGCAACAAAGACTTCACTAATTGCAGGAGTATTATATAATACATAAATATTATTTAAATGTTGTAAAGCTATTGGTGGGCCTCGACACTTGTCTCGTCACATTAAAAAAATGGAATAACTTTCATTTAATTAACTTCTTGTGACTTTCATTTATTTCTAGCAATATTTAAATATTACTTTTTTATTTCCATGTTGGAGACTTTAGCCATGCATTTACTTTGTATTTTCCTTGCCAGACCTTGGAAACTCCCACAAGGGATTGATCTTTTCATCAATTTGTGGGTCTAATGATTATGTTAATTTTTTATATCCTTAGGCCAAGAAAGGAGTTCAACACATACACCATCTAATTCAAAAGTCCACTCATTTTCTTATGCGTGTAGGTGATTATAAATAAATAGTAAACATTAATTAATTTGAAATAAAATTTTGATTATTTTTAAAAGTGTAGTATAATTTCCCTATGATTCATTTTTGTTTATTAGCCGATAGGCTTTTATATGTGAGCATTATAGTGCTCAGAATTGTCTCACACCGGTAAATTTTCTAAATTCGTCAGTTGTTCCTATCGCGTATTCTTGAACCTCCTATGGGTGCAAGTGCTAGTTAATTTTATTCATTTCTTTTTAGAAACTATGATATCTTTCGATTAGGAATACTTACCTATTCTCACATAGAGTGCTATACATGAAAAGATTGAATCTAAAACTTCATGAAGTACTAATAAATTAGGTACTTGTTATTGGAAGAAGCTATTATGATAATAAGTAATTTTGGCAATTATATGTTTTTTACATCAGAATATCTTTTAGGAGTAGAGATATTATATTTATTTCTCTATTGAAGAATTCATTTATCTCTCTTTTTATTCTAAAGAATTTATCTCTCTTTTCAAATAACATGTATTTAACTGGAGGCATACAATTTTAGGGGCAATACTATCCCAATACCAAGAAGCAACACTTATTCAAGAGAAAAAGTTAGTCATCTAAAAGTAAATATCACCATAAAGATTTAAAATTTAAAAAGTAACATAATGTATCTATAAATATTTCATATTTTCAGATATTTTACCATTGGAGTAGATCAAAAGGGGTAAATTAATAATGTATTATTTTCAAATATATTTTTTTTTTGGAATTAGTATAGAAACAATCATTTGAATGTTGTATAACATGTGAAAAGTTCAAATTTTAAAATTTGCAGAAGTAATTCTAATTTCTACTTTTTATTATTTGGTTAATATTTTCCTCAACAAATAATATTACCTAAGCAACTTGTCATTTTTGAAATTAACAATGTTTTAATGTTTATGATATGTTAAGATTAGACCAATTTTTAATAGCATTTTGCAATATTTTGACATCACCCTATAGTCTTCAATATAAATTGAAAACATCCAAAGAATCTTAAACCATTACTTTCAACATGTAATAAAAAAAATTTAATTTATTTTCTATTAATCATATTGTAATATAGATCAAGGTCAATCTAACACTTAGCGCGACATACACCAATCTAGATACTATTATTGTTAACAACTTGGTAAAAAATGTATGCTTGTTGACATTACCAATTGAATTATAGTTACAAAAACTTTTAGTTGGCTAGATTCCAATGACAAATGAGTGAATGGATGCTTACTTTTGCATTTTATTTAATAAAAAATATTGATGTTGTAAATCTTTATGTTTTAGAAATTGAAAAACTAGTGATGGGAAGCAATAATGGCTACATGTTTTTGGGTCATTGTAGCCTTTGTGCTTCCCATTATTAGATGCCCATCTCTTATAAAAACTTGAAGTATAATGGTTAGCAATGATAACTAATTTTTCATCTATTCCACAATGACATATCTTTTTAATTTAATGTTTGTTTTTGAAGAGCCTCATCTTTCAAATATTTAGACAATTTTAGATATTTGGAAGAAATATTTTAAACACTATTATGGAGTTTTTAGAAACTAGCATTGATTTAGAAAATAGATATCAAATCAATGCTTTAAGAGAGAAAAATTCATATTGTCTATTGATATTTAAAGTGTTCTCAAGAAAATTAACCATCAACTTTTTAGTGAACTGAGGTGTATTGTTATTGTCTATTAATATTTAAAAAATTAGCTATGGAGGTTAAGGGGTAGCCATTATCATTTCATTATTACATGTCCTTTTGTTAGAAATAAACATCAAGAATGTTTGTTATTAGATAATTACTTTTTCGTGTGCACTAAATAAAAATCAAATAAGAAGCTTAAATGTGTTGCTGCATATTGTAAGCCTTAGAGCACATAAGAGTTCATACTTAATTTTTTTTGACCTTTCTATCAATTTAATGCAAATTTAGCATTCAAATGAAACTTCATTATTATATATGAAATGAAACTTTTTCCATTAGAGTTTTTGAATGATTCCAATATATTTTAAAAGAGTGGTATTTATTTTTACATATTAAGTTTTTTATTTTAATAAAAGTTTTATGTCTCACATGATTACAAATAATATCAATATTCATTTCAACTAAAATGGTTGGCCTTATTTATATTAATTATGTCTCTATCTCATTCCATATTCATTTCAAATAAGACTTATAAGTTTAAATTGGCTTATTTAAAATGTGTCAATTCTAAATAAAAAGATGAAATTTGAAAGAAATTAGTCAAACATAAAGAAAATTAATTCATTTTGAATGGGTGGAGTTTATTTGATTGTATAATTGTTTTAAATTTACATAATTTTTATATCTATCTAAATTATTCCAATCTTATCTTGCAAATTTTGAATGATTCAAGAGTTACATGAAAATATTACTTAATGGATAAGAAGTTGTACTTATATTTTATAATATGAACTTATTTGTATTTATTATTAAATGATATGAGTGTAATTTTCTAAGAAAAAGTCTAGATGATATTTTTGAATATCTTAATTAATTCCATTTTATATGAAATTATTTAGATTTGATAAAATTAATTTGGAATAGGTCTCATTTATTTGGAATGCATTTAAACAATCTAGACAAATTATGAGTTCAGATTGTTTAGAATAGTTCATTCAGATGAATGTCTTTAAATACTAAGACTTAATTAATTGTTGCATAAATATATACCAGATTGACTCCTAATGATTATGAGGAAAGGGTGGGAATTAGCAATTTTTGAATTTCAAAAGTTTTGAATGAGTCAAATATATGCCATGGAATATGATTTGATGCATTGTAGAAACAATCCAAAATGGAGAAAGTGAGGCCTTGGGAATAAACATGTAGAAATATGGTCTAGTAAATGAGGAAAATTTATGAAAACATGTAGAGATAGGACATGATTATAATTGAATGTATAAAATTAGAGAACCTTTTATTTATAGGAGTTGAACCTAGGACCTTCCATTGCATGCTAGAATGCTCTACCAACTAAGCTACTTGCATTTTATCATACTTGTATTTAGTATTCACCTAGAAATTAATCATACTCAGTTGGAAAAGTTGCTAAGAGAAAATTGATTGTGATGTTGTACTCATAATCACTTTTTATTTATTTATAGGAGTTGAACCTAGGACCTTCCATTGCATGCTAGAGTGCTCTACCAAGAAAGCTATTGGCCCTTTGTTGATGCCATAACCCCGAAAATAGACACTACGTTTCAATTATTCTCAAAAATTTAAAAATAATTATGATCAATATAATATGATTAGGGCAGTGATTCCTTGGCTAGGGTCACATCCCATGACTAGAAAGAGAGACACCTTGTTTAAGATGCATAGAAATATGAAAAACACTAAACAGATGGAAGGGACAAAAAAATAAAGACGAGAGAAAGCATCTGCAGCAGGTAAGGAAACTTACTTAGTTTAATATCTAACATTCCTCAGTCCAGGTCACCCTCTACAATAATAGATGATTCATTCTTTTATATATATGTATAAGCATATATTTTTATGAGAAGTTCGCATGGAAGACCAACCAGTCTAAGGCACTGGCGGACTAGTTAGAAAATAAAGATAATAGAAGCAACGTCTTTTTGGCAATAACACTACACCTCATAGACTTATGGAATTGTCTGGGTTAATAATGCTTTAACGAGACTAATGGAATGTTGATTCAATCTCTGTAGATCATTAAATATTTCTTTCTACAGATCGTGATTAGACTCTACTTATATTGATCATGATATATATATATTAGATTATCTATTTCTCTGCGTATGCTGGACAGTGTTCATAATGACTGCATATCAACTTCTAATGATTTTTCAGTTCTTTGGAATACCCCATGTTGTAAATATTTGTATGATTTCACCAAATAATGAAATGTAAATTGGTATCTATTTTGAATTGTATGAGATTGCATGTATTGCATTGTATGACTCTAACCAGGAGAGGGAATACATAGACCTTAGTAGATTGCCTAAAAACCCCATCTAGGTTCCATCCCCATAGGCCTGAGACCAGGATTGGGCGTTATGCCCCTTTGGCCTGAGTCAAGGGATTGGATCATGGAGGGATGGGGGTCCCACATTGTAACATGCCCCTTAGGCCCGAGACGAGGGATTCGGCAAAAGGACAAGCCACCATAGGCCCGAGTCAAGGGATTGGGCAATAGGATTGTGGTAGGCCTTTGGCTACTAAGGGCTTATGTATTTACCTCCCCCTCGCATGATGAATGTTCTTTTTCTTTTATCTATGTGTTACAAAGTGCAAGTATGATTGTGTTGGACTAATGAATACTAGATATTAAACTAACATGTAGCTATATGGTCTTGAATATACATGATACTGCAGGTACTAATTCAAGAGAACGTGTGATTTATTCAATCCAAGGCTACCCTGTAAGAAGCACTTGAAGAGAAGAAACCCTAACACTGATTCACAAGTAAATTTTAGGGCAAACCAGGTAGGGGACATTACAGTTGACTAGTCCATCGTCAGTCCAAGTGTGAATTATCTCCAGCACCCTCCCTTAAGCCACACTTCAGGTGTTTGGGGCTCCTAGCCTAGCTCTGATACCATGTTGAATTTTCCATGGACCAATTAGGAGTTGAACCTATGACCTTCCATTGCATGCTAGAGTGCTCTACCAACTAAGCTACTGGCCCTTTGTTGAGTAGTACATTGTCGGTATAAGTGTGGATTATTTCCAACAATATTAATAACAATGGGTAGTGGGAGTTGATTTATGGGTTGCATTGGCCTTAGTTAGGCTGAAAGCCTTCCCTATGTGAGCATCACATGTTGAATTATATAGATGAAGGGCCTAGATTAAAAAGACTACCATGAAATCAATCTTGTCCATTGATTGTTTTTCAAAATGTCATAAATGATAAAAAACAAAAAAGTTCCCTTTACCTTTATCACTTTGACAATTGATAAATAGTTAATTTTTTATTTTATTTTTCTACAAAATGTCATAAATGATAAAAAACAAAAAAATCCCTTTACCTTTATCACTTTGACAATTGATAAATTGTTAATTTTTTATTTTATTTTTCTACAAAATGTCGATTAAAAAACAAAAAAGTTCTCTTTACCTTTATCACATTGACAATTGATAAAATGTTAATTTTTTATTTTATTTACCAATCAAAACAAAGTATTATTTTATATGAGAAATTTTTTGGGAAATATTATTTTGAATAAAAAAAACACATTAAAATCAATTAAAAAAATAAGACACGAATTTAATTATTCAACAAATAATATTTATTTTAATGTTAAGCAAATAATATTTTTTCTTTAAATCTATGCAAATATTATAACAAAATTGTAATATTCTTAGTTTTGATTCATTGTATATATATTATTTATAAATTTGATATTTTAAATATTAATGAAATAATATAATTAATTATCTATTAATAATAGAATGTATATTAAATTATTGATTATACAAATTAGTAGAATTAATATGTGATAGATATTATAAAAGTTCATATATCAAATACATACTTTCGTAGAATGTATTTAATAGAAAAATATAGTTATGCCTTATGTGCATAATATTATATATAAGTTGTAGAACATAAATCTATTGTACCCTCACATAATTATTTTTAAAATAATTATATGATTAAATATTTTGTGGCATATTATATAATAAGAGATTCAATTATTTTACTACATTATTTTTAAAATAATTATATGATTAAATATTCTGTGGCATATTATATAATAAGAGATTCAATTATTTTACTACATTTATCCAACTATGTTTGTTCATCTCAATATGTTTCATCTCAATATATAATGTAAAAAGAAATTTGTTAATATAAGTGCAAGAAGACAATAGTTAATGTGATGAAATTTAATAAGAATTTAGTGGATTAAATAACTTGTAGAATTTAGTGGATTAAATAACTTATAAATTAATAGACAATAAAAAATATCTAACAATTTCTATAATTTCTTCAGAAAGTTTTCCATTGAACCTATCCTATGGGTCCAATTGCTAGTCAATATATTTGTTATGACAGAATCCCATATCTTTGGGAGTTGATACGAAGTTTGAGGGTAGCCGATCCGTTAAAGAGATACCACGTGCTCAGGGCCATAGTAGAATATACAACGTGTTGGCTGTTTACGGTAAGCTGTTTGTCAGATATCTGTAATATTGGGAGCATTTATATTTCCAGCCAATGCAATATTTATGATGCACAGCGCAGTAACCACTGAGAACAGCGCACGCCAAACCATATCGAAATTCACCATATTTCAACAACTCTGTTGTGTGTATACAATGAGAAGTAGACGCAGACATTTATAGTGATGAAGACGCGAGTGTTTATGATGGAGAGCTGCGGGAGAGAGACAGAGCGCTTCTAATGCGAGGCGATTCAGATCCCACAATCACTCCATCAATTTAAAAAAAAATAGATGATGTGTACGAGATGTAAAACGACTTGAGGATTGGCCGAGAGGTAAAGTCGTATGACGACACTTACCACTATAATGTGCAGATAGAAAGGGTTTCAAGCTAGTTGGCCAGCATTCCATCCTCATCATTTCAAGAGATAAAATGCCGTTTAAAGAGCTTTAGTAGTACAATGACGAGTTAAGATGACTTTCCTAAAAATTGTAAGGGAATAAGTATCTAGCCTAATTAAATAACCAAGTCAGATTTAAGAGTTGGGATGGGAATAATAAATGTTAAATTAAGTATGCATTAAAATAGATTAATTAAGTTAGATTTAAGAGTTGGGATTGAAATAATAAATGTTAAATTAAGTATGAATTAAAATAGATTAAATGTGATGCTTAGTTTAAATTTTAAATGATGTAAGGAATTGGTTCGTCAATGTATTGAAATTTTAAGTTCTGATGAGATGAAAGCCTCAAAATTTGTGAAGTTGATTATGTTTTGTTGTAATTAAAATCAATTCTTGCAAACTTGATCTCTATCCTTGGAAAGTGAATTGACACATTGACCTAAACTTGTACCATAGAAATGAATTGGCTAAAATTTGACAATTAGAATTCACTCACCTTTGTGTGAGCACTCTGAATCTAGAAAAATGGTGTTAACAAAACATTATTTAAGAACTTGCTAAGAAAGGGTCATGTTTTCGTCAATCAAGCCCCTAGGAGGACTGATTCAATAGCTTTGGAATAATGATCATAGACAACAAGCAAGCATGCAAGGATGAATAGGATGATACATGCTAATGTATGTTCTAATAATGTTGCTATGATGCTTCAATATGAATGTTCTTTGATTATCCCTCTATCTCATAGGTTTTTTCAAAATAAATGAATACATTTCTTTTAAATACAACATAGCACACAAATTAACACAAACATGTCCTAGATTAGCTTACAAATAGTGAAAGAGTTAGCAAGGTTTAATTTGAAATTTTAAAAGTTTGAGATTCATACCCATGACCCTCTAAATGACCTAGGAATTGAGATTAGTTTATATGGATGAGTGATGATTAAATCAAGATAGAATCATGTCATGAACTAAATTGAGGCAAAATTAGATGTCACTTGTAGACTTGTTATTGTATAAAAGACACTCTTATCAAGGTGGGCCCAAAATGTAAAGGAAAAGGGCATAGACTTTAAGCATGATAAGGATATGTAATTTAAAAAAATTGAATTCTATGTAAGATTAAGCAATGCTATCTAACTAGAGTCAATTTCCAACAACTACATGAGAATCTAACCAACTTCAAGGAAGAGTATTCTACTGCTATCCAATCAAGAAGAACACAACAACCTTGACAAGATTCTATTTTTTTCTACACTTAGAAATTAACCAATCTCGATAAGTGAAAGTACTAAGGCACAACAATAATACTTAGAAATCTCAAAATATAAGAACTGTATTACATAAAGGAAAACATAATGATAAATGAGAGATTCAGAAGAACCTAGCACCAAAAGGGGTGAGTCTCAGCCCAGGACACCAATGCCTTGCAGGAATGTTTGTGCATCATGTTGTCATCCATATGTTAATAAAACACAAAAAATTTATATTGTGAAGCTTTATTTAAGTATACTCACTCACCTAGTATGCACATAGAACTAGCATGAGCACCCAATAGTGTAATAAGATGTCAAATCAATGAATAATACATTTAATCAACTAACAAAGAAGGATTAATTGACAAAATAAAATAGAGGAGGGATGAAAAGATAGATTATCAAACCCTCATGCAGTTGAATTGAGTTTCTAGTACTTGCAATAACACAAATGAAGAAAAATGGTTGGGACTGCTTGGGAGCTTGCCTTCAGGTCAAGCCCCTATTTCAGTTTTTCAACCTCCACAGGCAACCACTATGAAAAAATGTAAACAAACATGTGTGCTTCTATTTCATAAGTGTGTCTAGGAAACAACAGTAGTGAAAAAATAAATAAAAAGTAAGAGTATCGACCCTGGTCTATGAGGAAGAATACCTTAGTGTACGAAAGAAAAATAGGGTGGTGGTTTATACCACGAGCTTGTTAATGAATAGACAAAGAAATATGTATTTAAAATCCAATAAACAACATTATTTCTTGTAAATTACATAATGTTGCCAGATTGTTCAACAATGGAGGAGGCTGCAAGCTCCTTGAGGGTCAAATCTGTGTACGAACAACTCCAAACCCTTGCAAGAGAGCCTCCATAATGTACAACTAGCAAATTGTAGAAACCCCAAAAACAAAAAGAAGAGGCATTGTAACCTTGGAGAGTACCACAATATTGAATGACTAGATTTTTCAACAATCACCTATATATTTTCTTCAAAAGCATGTCAGAGAGAGAGAGAGAGAGAGAGAGAGAGAGAGAGAGAGAGAGAGAGAGAGAGAGAGAGAGAGAGAGAGAGAGAGAGAGAGAGAGAGAGAGAGAGAGAGAGAGAGAGAGAGGCTTTTTTTCTCAAATCTTGCTTTTTCATGAAAAATGAGGAATCTCAAGGGTCGAGCATGCTATCACTACCACATGAGCATTACCATTGATGCAATTAAGTAAAAAGGTGGGAGAATCAACCTTTTGAATTTATGGAATATTCAAGACACCAGCTGCATTACGGGGACATTTGTGCATCACACTTGCATCCTTAGAATATTTTCTAGAATTCAGTACATGTTCTCATAAATTTGAGAGAAATAAATATGTGATAGGATTTTTGACAAACCTTGGTGAGGGATATGATAGGCCAAGGTTAGGTTTGAGTGGACCTAGAAACATGCTAGGGAGAAGACACCAAAGTGAGTCAAAACACAACATGAAATTGTGAGGGTACATAATTTTCTATGTTATAGGATCATAAATATATAATCATACAATATAAGCATGCTAGGGGTCATAAATATGGAATCATAAGATATAATCATGACAAGGATTATAAAAATACAAGGTATGTGAGCATAAGATAAATATGTAAGAATAAACATGATATCATAAGATATGTCCATAATAACCATGTGGACACATTTAAATGTCATTAGCATATAGCATTTAAGTAACATAATGTATAAATATGAGAAGAATATAATGTGATAAATGTTGATAAGCAAAAGATAAACATGATAAGCATGGCATGCAAAAGAGTTAAGCATTATAAACATGGAACATGGGAAATATTAGAGCATCATAAATTATGTAGCATGGTAACATAAAAATGAACATTTGGAAAAATAAACAATAAGCATGGAACATTAGAGGACATATGATTCAAACAAGGCATGTAGAAAAGCATATGAGCTAAACATGGGACATGGGAAAATGTAGGAACTAAACATGGCATGTAGGAAAGCATGGGAGGTAGCATAGATAAATAAAAGAGTGCTCACAAGTGAGAAACAAAACATGAGACATAATATAGACAATGTAAATAAAATAGGAGATGCACAACAAGTGTGGCATAAAAAGGCCAGTGTGTAAGGACACAAAAGGTAAATGGAAGAAAAAGCAAAGAGGATCACAACATAGATGGCATAAGAAATAGGCTAAAGGAGAAATGATACCAAATATAAGGATTAAGTTACATGAAAAAATAAAATATGTTTGAAGCCACTTGTGAGAAGGTGAATTGCTAAAGGTGTCTTTACATCATCCATATGCTAATTATAACATAGAAACAACATAAAGTCAAGAATGAAAATCAAACTTGAACAAAATGTGGCATGTAGTATGAGAGATGGGTGAGGGTTGCTAAGAAATGAAGTCATCCCCAATAGGTGTGTCTATAATATGGTTTCAAAATGTATCACTCAAACCAATGCAAACCATTAGACTATCCATGTCATTATGAAGTGTTCCCCCATAAATAGAAGTGTGATATAGAGATACTAGGTGTGATGTATATTATGAAAGAACTAGTTTAAATCTTATATTTAATGTAGTTACTTCTTTTCTTCATGGAAAATTTTACAATGTTATTAACACCTAATCCTACAACTCACCTATTCTTAGTTCTCTAGAGTTCTTTAGTGCCCTTAAAGGTGATAAATAGTCTAAGAAGTCCCAATTAGGGCTTTACTTTGTGCCTATTTCAATATTTTATGTTTATACCCTTGTGTCATTTTCCTTGTCCTTATTCCAATGATGAAAGGAAGCAAGGTATGTGGAACAAACTTCCTACACCAATCTAATGATGAGAGTTGTACAAATTTTTATCTTTTAACAATTATAGTGATGAAGTACACAATGCAAGGAAGATTAAATAACATCAAAAGCAAGTACAAACCACACAACACAAGATATATGTGTGGAAAACCCTTACGCGTTAAAAACCCCACACTCTAAAAGCTTTCTCAATGTATTACAAATCAATAAGTGATTACAAACACTTGCAGAGCAATTTTTTTCTAGGAGTTAATTTCAAGAGCAATTTTGACAGCATAATAGTACCTACAAATGACTCTATATCAAACTAATCCACAAGCATCTAATTGATAGAGAATTACAAACATGAGAGAGGCTTCTAGAGGTGGGCACAAGAGGTGGGCGACCAAATCCACATAGCACAAATCCCAACACCTCTTTGCCAATAAAGACACTTGTACAAGATTCTCTTGTTGAACACACCAGGATACTGAGAGGGGGGTGAATCAGTATCTAAATAAACTTCAATTTCTCCATAGCAGATTAAAGCTTAAGCATTACAACATTAACATAAGCATGCAAGATTAACACAATGCACATCAACACATAACACTAGATATACATGGAAAACCCAAGGAGGGAAAAACCATGGTGAGGTTTAAGTCACAATATATGAAGCTCAAATAACAACTTTGTTTTAAGGCTACAACCCAAGGAAGCTACTACACCCTGATGACTTTATTTTAGGGCTACAACCCAAGGAAGCTACTACTCCTTAAAAAATTTTCTTTAGGGTCACTCCCAAGGAAGCTACAACTCCCTGAAGACTTTGTTTTAGGGTCACTCCCAAGGGAGAAACTACTCCCTGAATTGAGAACACACTTTAGAATAGATTACAGTATGACAGTCTGACTACTACCTGAAAAACTGACAATGAAGCTCACACCTTTGAGGATTGCAATTCTGCCTCTTCACACTTCCTTCTAATGATCAGATTAGTTAGGCAAACTCTACACTTGATCACTACCACAAATATGTCTTTAAGATGAATTAGGACAACATCTACAAGTTCTACTCTTTCTCCTTCAGTCACACATCATAATGCATTCATTCTACTCATTATCTTAATTGCAAACCTTATCAATCACCTTGCAATCACACCTCACCTAGAGCTCAATTTGATTTACAATTTATACATGATATTACATTGATTACATTTCTTGTCAGCTAGAGACAACATGAAAAATACACTTACAAGTCGGCTAGACAACACACAACATGAAACGTGTAGAGGACAAGTCCTAAACAAGACTACACGCTACACCAACATTAGACCCATGCCTTGCAGACATCAACACTTCATTAACCAGGTCCAAAACATCCTTCACAACTTCAAACACCAAGGAATTACATCCGTACACTCTGTTCATTTGAAAATAGAACAGCCTTAAGTAAAGACATATGAAACTTGAAGCATAACAGCCACAGTAACTTGAAAACCTTGTGTGGTACTAGAAACAAGAAAGATCTTCATGAAATTCTTATAGATGAGTCTACAAGACTCATACAACATCTCCAAACACTCCTTTACCTATATACATAAAATATTTTATGTCAAACATCTTCAATCATGAACTTTGAGAACAATAGGTCATACTGAACACATTGCAACATACTATCATTGAAAAACTAAGCTTGCAGACCACCAAGAAACTTGAAACTACAAGGAAGCATGTAATGCACATCCCTAAACATGTCTAGAAAACTACAAATGCAAACATTCACATCTAGAGGAATGGGGAGCATTCCAATAGGCCTTTAACACCACCTCACTCTGCCATAACACATGTCAATACACTATCATGCATAACTTTCAAAGTGGAAGGACAAATGATCTAAAACTTTAGAATTATCATCTTCACAGCACCTTGAACACAATTCCAAAACTGCATAGCCATAACTCCTAACGCGGAGGAATGTGGATCATTCCATTGCCCTACTCAAAATTCCCAAAAATAACACTGTCTTAAGATTGTCAATAACAAAACACCCTTTCGGTAATCCAATCATCATGAAACTTGGATCAATCCACTAGTAACATCTTCTCAACATTAGAAACTCATCTGATCATCTTAGTGCTTCTAATTCCCATATTAATGTATCTTCTTGATGTAATTGATTCCCATCTTAATATGCTATAACTTCATACTCAAATCTACATTGATCAAGGCATGACATCCAATCATGAACTGCATCTTTTCTTCTCAATAGGACTTGACATCCAACCATGAACTATACCTTCTCTGCACATGACATTCAAAAATGAACTATGTCTTCTCTATTGGATAGGGCATGGCATCCAACCATGAACACCATCACATATCCAAGATAGTGTTGACATCAATGACAACCTTGTGACAGTGTTGATATCAATGACGAACCTAGGAACCATATGTGTAATAGTCTCCCCCTTTGGCATTGATGGCAACACATACCTGCACATTTCTCCCACTTTGACATTAATGACAAAGGGCAACTTCTTCTCTCTTAGGGCATAACTTCTTCTTGCAACAAACAAACTCCCCCTACCATCAACAACCACTACCTACTCCCCCTAAGAGGTAGCCACCATCAGTCTAGGAAAAAGATATTACATGAATTCCCCCTAGACAGATGCACCACTATGCATCTAGCAAGAAGAAGGATGGGTAATTACCCCTAACCTCTACCAGAGATCCTCAAAAGTGTCCCTTGTAAGAGCCTTTGTGAAAATATCTACAATCTGATCCTTTGTTGGAACATATTCCAACCTTACTTCCTTTTCTACAACCTTCTCTCTCAAAAAGTGATACCTAGTTGCTATATGCTTGGCTCTAGAATGCATCTCTGGATTCTTTGAAATATTAATAGCACTTGTATTGTCACATAAAATAGGAATAGGCTCATCATACAATACGTTGATATCCTTTAGGATTTGCTTCATCCACAATACTTGTGTACAACAAGATGCTGCTGCAATGTACTCTACCTCTATAGTTGATAAGGACACTAAATCTTGCTTCTTACTCTACCATGAAACCAATCTGCTTCCTAAAAAGAAAGCACCACCACTTTTACTTCTTCTATCATCAACACAACTAGCCCAATCAACATTAGTGTAGGTACTCAAATCAAAGTCATTAACTTTTGGATGTACCATAAACCATAATCTAGAGTTTCTTTCAAATATCTAAATATTCTTTTCACTGTCTTCTCATGTGTTTACTTGGGATTGGCTTGATAGCTGGAAACCACACATACTACATGCATAATATCAAGTCTAGAAGTATAGTTAGGTACAACAATCCTCTAATCATAGATCTATAGGAAGTCTGATCCACCTCCGGAGACTCATCATCCTTGCTCAAGTGACATCCAGTGACCATGGGAGTACTCACTAGTTTTGAATCCTCCATACCAAACATCTTCAACAACTCTTTGACATACTTAGCTTGAGAAATAAAGATATCACCATCTAGCTGAGTAATTTGAAGTCCAAGGAAGAAAGACATCTCACCAATCATAGACATCTCAAACTCTTTTGGCATCTCCTCTACAAACCTCTTACACATATCATCATCTCCATAAAAGATGATGTCATCAACATTTACTGCAATTATCAATATCATCTCATTCTTCCTTGATGTAAAGATTGCTATTTGTAGTACCTTTCTTGAAGCCTTGCTAAAGTAAGTACTTATCCAACCTAGTATACCAAGCTCTAGGTGCTTGCTTGAGACGATACATATCCTTCTTAAGTCTACACACCATGTCTAGATCTTCTGATATCTGGAAACCATATGGTTGCTCAATATAAACCTCTTCCTCTAGATCACCATTCAAGAATGCTGACTTAACATCTATTTGATATATGTTGAAGTTCTTATGAGCAGCAAGTGCAAGGAACATTCTGATTGCCTCCATCCTGGATACTAGAGCAAAAGTCTCCTCAAAATCAATACCTTCAACTTGTGAGTATCCTTTACATACCAACCTTGCTTTGTTCCTAACAACTTCACCGTCTTCATTCAACTTGTTTCGAAACACCCACTTTGTTCATATAACATTTTTATTGGCTAGTTTGGGAACCAATTCCCATGTTTGATTCTTCTCAATATGATCCAATTATTCTTCCATTTCCTTTATCCATCCATCATCTTTGCTAGCATCAACAAAGGTTTTGGGTTCCACTTTTGAGAACAAACACAAGTTTACTTGCTCATGTGTCTTAGCAAGCCTTCTCCTTGTCTGCACACCTTTATTCTTATCTCCAATGATCTGATTTGTTGAGTGTTTCTTATGAACATACTGTGTTGGAGTCTTGGACATATGCTCTGGTTCTTGTTCCTTTTCTTCTTTAACTTCTTCTTCTTCATCTTTAATGCATTGAAAGATATCAGATCCAGAGTCCTCTAAACCTTGTGAGATCTAATACAAGTCTTCATCTACTTTGACATTTGTGCTTTCAATAATTTTTCCCAACCTCTTGTTGTAGAATCTATAGGCCTTGCTTCTAGTTGAGTAGCCAAGAATGATCCCTTCATCACTCATTGAATCAAACTTTCCTAGGTCTTCTTCATCTCTGTTGATATAGCATTTACTACCAAAGATCCTAAAGTATCTGACAGTGGGAGGTCTTCCATACCATAGCTCATAAGGAGTCTTATTTTTGTTGACCCTCAATTGCACTCTATTAATTAGATAGACAACATTGTGAACTACTTCCTTCTAGTACATATCAGGTAGATCTGCATCTTTCAACATTACCCTAGCCATCTCTTGCATAGTTCTATTCTTCCTTTCCACTACCCCATTTTGCTAAGGGGTCCTAAGAGTTGATAGATGTCTCTTAATACCATGATCTTCACAAAATCTTTCAATTCATTTAAGTAAACTCACCTCCTCTATCAAACCTTATACATTTGATCTTAGCATCCACTTCATTTTTAGCCATAGCTTTGAACACCTTAAATTTATCAAGAGCATCTAATTTTTCTATTAATAAGGTAACCCAAGTCATTCTAGCATAATCATCAATGAGCAACATAAAATACCTCTCACCTTGTTGACTCTTTACTCTTGTAGGGCCACATAGATCAATGTGAATTAGCTCCAATGGCTTTGAAGAAGAATACTCCTTACTTTTGAAACTTGTCTTTGTCTGCTTTCCCCTTTGGCATTCCTTGCATATTGTGTTTGAAGGCTTGATTATCTTGGGCATGTCTCTCACTGCATGAGTTGAGTTGATCCTTACCATATTATCAAAATTGTTGTGTCCCATTCTTTTGTGCCACAACCAATACTCACTGGATTCAACCAACAAATATGTTCTTCCATTTACCCCCTTTAGATGATAGATATCACCATATGTCTTGATACCTTCTGCAACTAGTTTTTTATACCTTGTCTTCCGAATTTCACAACCTTTGGCATGAAAAGTGAGATTATAACCTTTGTTGCACATTTGATTGACACTGAGAAGATTGTGCTTTAGCCCTTTGACATAGAGGAAATCCTCATTCCTATTCTTCCCATCAATAGTTATAGCACCCTTTCCACAGATTTGTGCTAACTCATCACCACCAAACTTGACAGCACCACCATTCCACTTCTCAAGGCTGATAGACTTCTCCTTGTCACCAGTCATATGATTTGAGAAACCACTATCAATTACCCAAGCCTTGGCTTCTTCTCTTGCATGAAAGATAGTCCATACAACCATTGATCTATTGTTGTTTTGGTATGTTTGCAAGGCATCAGTCTTCTGACATTTTGCAACATCATCCTTTTTGTCACCAACACTCAAGGCCATGAAAAGTGTTTCATCATTTGAATCATCATGATCCTCATCTTCTAAAGAATAACTATTCTCTATGGAATACAAACTTCTTTTGAACTTGTCTCTCTTATTACTACCCATTGATTCTTTAAAAGGACATTTAGAAGCAAAGTGAACAACCTTTCCACAATTGATACATTTGAAGGGTAACTTACCTTTGTATTTTCTAGTGCTTTTCTTTAGTCTTCTCACAAAATTTTCTTCAACTTCATCAAAGCTCTCATCTTCATTAGCAACTTCACCCTTTGTCTTCATACTGACTTTGAAAGAAGCTTCTTTCTTTGGAGCATCCCTACCAAACTCTCATTTCAAAGGCAATAAGGGAAACAAATAATTTGTCTATAGTGTATGTATCCAAGTCCACATTCTCCTCAATAGTAGATACCTTATGACTGCAAGATTTGGGAAGAGATCTCAGAACCTTCTTCACAATTTCAACCTCTTGTTAGGAATTGCATGTAGAAGATATCAATTGAATGCAAATAAAGATTAAATAGAGGAATGAAAAATACACAAAAATAATAATAGCAAAAGACAATTTTTAACATGGTTCACCCAAACTCGAGCTACATCCACCAACAGAGAGTCCAATATTATTATCCAGCAAATCAAACTGATTACAACCAGCAATCCTTGTAACTCAATACCACTGAAAATGCTATAATACAATATCAACAGAAACCCTAACCCTTAGCTATTTTATCAAGACTTATGTGTGTTACAAAATAGGGTTTTTTTTCTATGTTGGCCAATAGAAAAATAACTCCTGACACCTTTATAAAATAATAAAAGTCATTTGAGATTTCAGGGGCACTATCCCTCAACCCTGCCCTGTATTGCGACAGGGAGCATGCTAGGGTGCTGTTCCTGGACCCTGCAAGGGGCACTACCCCTTGACCTCATCTTGGGGGTATTGCTCCAAAACCCCCGTTAAATAATTTGGGGGGAAACTGCGCCAATAAAAGTGGGGGAAATTTAACCTCTGAATCTGATTAGGCTCCATATAACAACACCTCTTCCAGTTTGCCACCAAGACCTTTGATGCCATTGACCACTTCATTCACTCGGAGCATATATCTAGTAATTTCTTCATCCTTTGTCATCTTTAGGGTTTTAAATTTTCTTTTGAAGATTTGCATCTTTGCTTCCTTTACTTTCTTACCTCCTTCATAAATGGTTTCAAGTTTAACCCAAACTTCTTTAGCAAAATTGCAACTCATTACCTTTGAAAGTTCTGAATTAGTTAACCAACTCATGATAGAAAACTTTGCCTTGGCATTGTTATCAGGAATAGTAGCAAGAGTAGTGTAACCAGTCTTAATAGATTTCCAAACACCACACCCTAGAGAATTGATATAGGCTTCCATCCTTAGCTTCCAAAAAGCATAATTATTCCATCAAACCTAGGTATCTTGTTGGATCCATTATGTGCCATCCTAGACCTTCCTCAAGTAATTAAGCTTCCTTTAGAGGAACTTGGATCTGATACCAATTGTTGAACACACCAGAATACTAAGAGGGGGGGTGAACCAGTATCTAAACAAACTTCAATTTCTTCAAAGCAGATTAAAACTTAAGCATTACAACATTAACATAAGCATGAAAGATTAACACAATGCATATCAACATATAACACCAGATATATGTTGAAAACCCAAGAAGGGAAAAACCATGGTGAAGATTAACTCACAATATATGAAGCTTAAATAACAACTTTATTTTAGGGCTACAACCCAAGGAAGCTACTACTCCTTGCTGACTTTGTTTTAGGGCTACAACCCAAGGAAGCTACTACTCCTTGACAAATTAGGAAGATACAACTCCTTGAAAACTTTATTTTAGGGTCACTCCCAAGGGATCAAATACTCCCTAAATTGAGAACACACTTTAGAATAGATTACAGTATGACAATCTCACCATTGCCTAAAAAATTGACAATGAAGCTCACACCATTGATGATTGCAATTCTGCCTCTTCACACTTCCTTCTGATGATTGGATCAGTTAGGCACACTCTACAATTGATCACTACCACATATATGTCTTTGAGATGAATTAGCATAGCATCTACAAGTTCTTCTCTTTCTCTTTCAATCGCACATCATAATGCATTCATTCTGCTCCTTATCTTACTTGCAAATCCTATCAATCACCTTGCAATCACACCTCACCTAACTCAATTTGATTTACAATTTATACATGATATTACATTAATTACATTTCTTTTTTGGCTAGAGACAACATGAAAAATACATTTACAAGTCAGCCAGACAACACACAACATGAAATGTGTAGAGGACAAGTCCTAAACAAGACTACACACTACACCAGTAGAAGACCCATGCCTTGAGGACATCAAAAATTGCTTATCCAGGTCCAAAACATCCTTCACATATTCAAACACCAAGGAATTACATCTAGACACTCTGTCCATTTGAAAATAGGATAGCCTTAAGCAAAGACATATGAAACTTGAAGCATAATGGCCATAGTAACTTGAAAACCTTGTGCGGTACTAGAAATAAGAAAGATCTTCATGAAACTCTTCCATATGAGTCTACAGGACTCATAAAATATCTCCAAATACTCCTTTAGCTCCACACATCAAATATTTTGTGCAATACATCTTCAATCATGAACTTTGAGAACAACAGATCATATTAAACACACTGCAACATATTGTCATTGAAAAATTGAGCTTGTAGACCACGAAGAAACTTGAAACTGCAAGGAAGCATGTAATGAACTTCCATGAACATTTCCAAAAAATTGCAAAGGCAAAGATTCACATGCGAAGGAATGCAGAGCATTTCAATAGGCCTTTAACACCACCTCACTCTGCCAGAACACATGTCAGTACTCTATCATGCATAAATTTCATAGTGGAGGCACAAATGATTTGAAACTTTGGAATTATCATCTTCACAGAACCCTAAACATAGTTCTAGATCCACATAGCCATAACTACTAATGCAGAGGAATGCAGATCATTCCATTGCCCTACTCAAAACTCCTTCACAGAAACAACACTGTCTTTAGATTGTCAACAACAAAACACTCTTCCGATAATCCAATCATCATGAAACTTGGATTAGTCCACCAGTAATGTCTTCTCAACATTAGCAACTCATTTGATCATCATAGTGCTTCTATTTCCCATATTAATGTATCTTCTTGATGCAAATGATTCCCATCTTAATATGCTATAACTTCATACTTAACTCTGCATTGATCAAGGCACAACATCCAACCATAAACTTCAATCACCTCATTATATTCAATGTGACATCCAACCATGAACTGTATATTTTCTACTAGATAGGACATGACATCCAACCATGAACTATACATTCTCTGCACATGACATCCAGTCATGAACTATGTCTTCTCTATTGGATAGGGCATGACATCCAACCATGAACACCATCACATATCCAAGATAGTGCTGACATTAATGACAACCTTGTGATAGTGTTGACATCAATGAAAACCCTAGGAACCATATGTGTAACATCTCTTACACCTCTTACAATTATCATAACATTTGAATTCAACTCTCCAAACTTAGGTGCTAAGATAGTACTGACATCAATGACAACCTTGTGATAGTGCTAACATCAATGAAAACCCTAGGAACCATATGTGTAACATCTCTTACACCTCTTACAATTATCATAACATTTGAATTCAACTCTCCAAACTTAGGTGCTCTAAAATATGCCTAAAATAGGTTACCACAAATTCTCTTACACATCTTATAGCTATCATAGGATTTGTCATAACTGACAACACTTACAAATGTAAGATAATTTGTCATAACTAACTATTAAAGCTAATTCCTCTTACAACTTGTCATAACCCATCTTGGGTGCCCAACTTGTCTTCATTCCCAAGTCAAAGATGCTTTATGATAGTTTTCATACTTGTCATAACATTCCTTTCTATTCTTGACTCTTACATATCATAGTACATTACACATATGGTTCCTATGGTTGTATTGTTTGTCATTGATGTCAACACTATTATGAATGTGTAATAGTGTTCATATTTGAATGTAATGCTCCTGAAGAAGATATATTGATGAGAATTAGAAGTTGAAGATAAATTGAGATATGCATGTCATGCTCCTGAAGAAGATACATTGAGATGCGAATTAGAAGTTCATATCATGCCTTGTTCATTGTAGAATTGAGTATGGAGTTATATTCAGATGGGAATCAAAAGCATCAAGAAGACACATTAATATGAGAATTAGAAGCACTAATTTATGGTAGTGATGGACTAATATATGTTGTATTCTCTCTTCTACTATCCCTAAGAATCCATGTGTTAATGCAAAGAAGATGTAGCCTCTGGAAGTTGGTGATAGTCTTTGTTTCAGAATAGCCACCTTTGAAGACTATCTGAGAAATTTCTCAACATTTCTATCAGTTTGGTTTTGGGCCTTTGCGGATTGGAATATAGCTTAATATAATGAAAAATCTTACATATTCCAAGTTTTATGGTGTTTGGACTACTAGAAGTATGTTTTGCAAAAGATAAAGTGAAGATAGTGTTGATTCTGTGAATAGAGTCACTACATGGAAGTAGGATGTTCTACATTCCTCCACATTTGCAGATTTAGCTATGTGGTTTTGAAGGTATGTTAAGATTCTAGTGAAGATGATTTAGATAATTTACCCTTCCACTATGAAAGTTGTGCATGATAGAGTACCGACATATGTTCTAGCAGAGTAAGCTAGTGCTAAAGGTTTGTTGGAATGCTCTACATTCCTCTACAAATGAATAATTTCCCTTGTAGTTTTGAAGACATATTTCTAGATGTGTATTATATGCTTCTTTTTAGTTTCAAGCTTATTGGTGGTCCACAAGTCATTTTTTCAAATGACAACTTGTTGCAGTGTGTTTTGGATGACAAAGTGTTCTCAGATTTAATGATTGAAGCTATGCGGCACAATTCTTTGATGTGGGGTGGAAAAGGAGTGTTTGGGGATGTTTTATGAGTCATGTGGACTCATCTAGAAAAGTTTCATGAAGATCTTTCTTGTTTCCAGAACCG
The DNA here is from genome assembly GCA_027924645.1 of Cunninghamia lanceolata. NCBI lineage: Eukaryota > Viridiplantae > Streptophyta > Pinopsida > Cupressales > Cupressaceae > Cunninghamia > Cunninghamia lanceolata. The sequence continues at coordinate 12,211,736 of BSBN01000389.1, forward strand.
CACAAGGTTTTTCAAGTTGATTTGGTTGTTATACTTCAAGCCTTCATGTGTTCTCTTTAAAGTTAACCTATTTCCAAATGAGAAGAGTGTATGGATGTAATTCCTTGGTATTTGAAGCTATGAAGGATGGTTTGGACCTAGTTAAGCAAGTGTGGGGGTCCGCAAGGCTTGGATCTTTTGTTGGTGTAATATGTGGCTTCACTTAGGACCTATCTTCTACATGTTTCATATTGTGTGTTGTCTGGCCGACTTGTAAATCTATTTTCCATATTATATTTGGCTAAAAAGCTATGTAATGAATGTAATATCATGTATAAATAGTGAATCAAATTAAGTGAGGAGGATATGATTGCGAGTTGATTGAAAAGGTTCGCAAGCAGATAAAAAGCATTATAAATGCATTATTGATGTGCGATTGAAGGAGAAAGAGCACAAATTGTTTATGCTGTCCATATTCATTTTGAAGACATATTTATGATAGTCATCAAGTATAGAGTGTGCCTAACTAAACAGATCTTCAGAAGAAAGTGTGAGGAGGTAGGAGTGCAATCATCAGAACTGTGAGCTTTAATGTCAATTTTCAGACAGTAGAAAAGACTGTCATATTGTAATCTCTTGTAAGTGTGTTCTCATTTCAGGGAGTAGTAGCTTCCTTGGGAGTGACCCTAAAACAAAGTAATTAGGGAGTAGAAGCTTCCTTGGGAGTGACCCTAAATCAAAGTTACTTAGGGAGTAGCAGCTTCCTTGGGTTAAAGCCCCTAAAACAAAGTTATTATTTGAGCTTCATATATTGTGAGTTAATCCTCATCATGGTTTTTCCCTTCTAGGTTTTTCCATGTATATCTAGTGTTATGTGTTGATGTGCATTGTGTTATTCTTTCATGTTGATATTGTGATGCTTAAGGTTTCATCTGCTCCAGATAAGTTGAAGTTGTTGAAATTAAAAATTATTAAAATATTGATTCACCCCCCTCTCAGTATCCTTGTGTGTTTAACAATTGGTATCAAATCTAAGTTCATCTAAGGGAAGCTTAACCACTTGAGGAAGGTCCGAGATGACACAAGGTGGATCCAGTAAGATACCTAAGTTTGATGGAAAAAATTATGCTTTTTGGAAGCTAAGGATTGAAGCCTACATTAATTCTCTAGGGTGTGGAGTTTTGGATTCTATCAAGAAAGGTTACACTATTCTCACTACTATTCCTATGGATGCAGATGAAATCAAGAAGTATGATAATAATGCCAAGGCAAAGTTTTCTATCATGAGTGAATTAACTAATTCAAAACTTTCAAAGGTGATGAGTTGACATTCTACTCAAGAAGTTTGGGAAATACTTGAAACTATTTATGAAGGAGATAAGAAAGTAAAGAAAGCTAAGATGCAAATATTCAAAAGCATATTTGAAATCCTAAAGATGACAGAGGATGAAAACATTACTAGATTTATGCTCCAAGTGAATGAAGTAGTCAATTGCATCACAGGCCTTGGTGGTACAATAAAAGAGAATGAAATTGTGAAGAAGGTTCTAAGATCTCTTCCCAAATCTTACAGTCATAAGGTATATATTATTGAGGAGACTACATACTTGGATACATACACTTTAGACCAATTGTTTGGTACGCTGACTTCTTTTGAAATGAGAGAGTTTGATAGTGATGTTCCAAAGAAAGAAATTGCTTTCAAAGCTAGTAAAAAGACAAAGGATGAAACTGCTGATGAAGATGAAAGCCCTGATGATGTTGAAGCAAATTTTGTAAGAACACTAAAGGAAGGCTCTAGAAAATATAAAGGTCAGTTACCCTTCAAATGTTTCAATTGTAGAAAGGTTCGTCACTTTGCTTCTAAATGTCCTCTTAAAGAAGTTAGGAGAAGTAACAGAAATAGTAACTTCAAAAGGAGTTTGTTTTCCATAGAAGACAATTTTTCTTCAAAAGATGAGGATCATGATGATTCAAATGATGAAACACTTTTCTTGGTTGTGAGTGTTGGTGACGAAAAGGATGATGTTGGAAAATGTGGAAAAATTGATACCTTGCAAATAGTCCAAAGTAATGAAAGATCAATGGTTGTATGGACTGCCTTCCATGCAAAAGAAGAAACCAAAGATTGGGCTATTGATAGTGATTGTTCAAACCATATGACTGGTGACAAAGAGAAGTTCACCAGTCTTGAGAAGTGGGATGGTGGAGCTATCAAGTTTAGAGGTGATGAGTCAACTCAAATTTGTGGAAAAGGTGTCATAACTATTGATGGAAAGAATAAGACTAAGGATATTCTCTATGTCAAAGGATTACAACACAATCTTCTCAGTGTCAATCAGATGTACAAGAAATGTTACAATCTTTCTTTTCATGCCAATGGTTGTGAAATCAGGAAGGTAGGATCCAGAAAGCCAGTTGCAGAAGGAATCAAGACATGTGATGATATTTATCACTTGAAAGAGGTAAATGGAAGAACATGTTTGTTAGCTCAACTAGTGAGTGTTGGCTATGGCATAAAAGAATGGGACATAAAATTTTTGATAATATGGTAAGAATCAGCTCTACTCATGCAGTGAGAGATATGCTTAAGATAATCAATCTTGCAAACATTGTATGCAAGGAATGTCAAATGGGAAAGTAGACAAAGACAGGTTTTAAAAGCAAGGAGTACCCTTCTTCAAAGCCATTGGAGCTGATTCACACCTACCTATGTGGACCTACAAGAGTAAAGAGTCAACAAGGTGAAAGGTATTTTATGTTGCTCATTGATGATTGTTCTAGAATGATTTGGGTTACCTTCTTAAGAGAAAAATCTAATGCTCTTGATAAGTTTAAAGTTTCCAAAGCTTTGGTTGAAAATGAAATGGATACTAAGATCAAATGTTTAAGGTTAGATAGAGGAGGTGAGTTTACTTCAAATGAATTTTAAAAGTTTTGTGAAGATCATGGTATTAGGAGGCATTTGTTTTCTCCTAGAATCCTTTAGCAAAATGGGGAAGTGGAAAGGAAGAATAGGACTATGCAAGAAATGTCTAGGGCAATCTTGAAAGATGTAGATCTACCTGATATATACTGGAAGGAATCAATTCACACTACTGTCTATCTAACAAACAGAGTGTAGTTAAGGGTCAACAACACAAAGACCCCTTATGAGTTGTGGTGTGGAAGACCTCCCATTATCAAATACTTTAATATCTTTGGTAGAAAATGCTATATCAAAAGAGATGAAGAAGACCTAGGAAAGTTTGATTCAAGATGTGATGAAGGAATCTTTCTTGGTTACTCAACCAGAATAAAGGCCTATAGATGCTACAACAAAAGGTTGGGAAAGATGATTGAAAGAACAAATGTTAAAGTAGATGAAGACTTGTATTAGATATCTCAAGATTCATAAGATACCGGATCTGATATCTTTCCTTGCATTGAAGATGAAGAAGAAGAAGTGAAAGAAGAAAAGGAACAAGAACTAGAGCAGATGCCCAAGACCCCAACAAAGTATGTTCAAAAGAATCACTCAATAGAACAAATCACTGGAGATAAGAATGAAGATGTGCAGACAAGGAGAAGGTTTTCCAAGACACATGAGCAAGTAAACTTGTGTTTTTTTATCAAAAGTAGAACCTAAGACCTTTGCTAAAGCCAACAAGGATGAGGGATGGATAAAAGACATGGAAGAAGAATTGGATCATATTGAGAAGAATGAAACATGGGAATTGGTTCTAAGACCAACAAACAAGAATATTATAGGAACAAATGGGTGTTCTAAAACAAATTGAATGAAGAAGGTGAAGTTGTAAGAAAAAAAGCAATACTAGTATGCAAAGGATACACTCAAGTAGAAGGCATTGATTTTGAGGAGACTTATGCTCTGGTAGCAAGGATGGAGGCAATTAAAATGTTCTTTGCTCTTTCTGCTCATAAGAACTTCAAAGTATATCAGATTGATGTCAAGTTAACATTTCTAAATGGTGATCTAGAAGAAGAAGTATAGATTGAACAACCAGATGGTTTCTAGATATCAGAACATCCAGACATGGTATGCAAACTTAAAAAGGCTTTGTATGGTCTCAAGCAAGTACCTAGGGCTTGGTATGCAAGATTAGACAAGTACTTACTTTAGTAGGGCTTCAAGAAAGGTACCACAGATAGTAATATTTATATAAAGGAAGGAGACATGATTTTTATTGTTGAAGTATATGTTGATGTCATCATTTTTGGTGGAGATGATATGTGTAAAATGTTTGTAGAGGAGATGCAAAAAGAGTTTGAGATGTCCACAATTGGTGAAATATCTTTCTTCCTGAGACTTCAAATTTCTCATGGTCATTAGATGTAACTTGAGCAAAGATGATGAGTCTCCAGAGGTGGATCAGACTATCTATAGGTCTATGATTGGAGCATTGTTGTACTTGACTTCTAGACATGACATTATGTACATAGTATGTGGGGTTGCTAGATATCAAGCCAATCCTAAACAAACACATGAGAAGGAAATAAAAAGGATATTCACATACTTGAAAGGAACTCTGGACTATGGTCTATGGTATCCAAAAGGTAATGACTTTTATTTGAGTGCATACACTAATGTTGATTGGACTAGTTGTGTTGATGATAGATGAAGTACAAGTCGTGGTGCTTTCTTTCTAGGAAGAAGATTGGTTTCATTGCAGAGCAAGAAGCAAGATTCAATGTCCTTATCAACTACAGAGGTAGAGTATATTGCAACAACCTCCTACTATACACAAGTGTTGTGGATGAAACAAACTCTGAAGGATATCAAGGTATTGTATGATGAGCCTATTCCTATTTTGTGTGACAATACAAGTTCTATAAAAATTTCCAAGAATCCACTGATGCATTCTAGAACCAAGAATATAGAAATTAGGTATCACTTTTTGAGAGAGAAGGTTGAAGATAAGGAAGTGAAGTTGGAATATGTTCCAACAAAGGATCAAATTGTAGATTTCTTTACTAAGGCTCTTACAAAGGACACCTTTGATGATCTCTAGTAGAAGTTAGGGGTAATTGCCCCTTCTTCTTCTTGATAAAGATGCATAGTGATGCATCTATCCAAGGGGAGTTAATGTTATATCCTTGTTTCCTAGACTGATGTGAGCTACCTCTCAGGGGGAACAGGTATTGGTTGCTGATGATAGAGGGAGTTTGTTTGTTACAAGAAGAAGTTTTTACCTAAATAAAATTGTGTAGATGTATGGTTACTGATGAATTGATGGTAGTTGCCCTTTGTCCTTGATGTCAAAGAGTGAGAAAAGTGCAAGTATGTGTTACCATCAATGCTAAAGGGGAAGATTGTTACACATATGGTTCCTATGATTGTATTATTTGCCATTGATGTCAACACTGTCACAAGGTTGTCATTGATGTCAACACTGTTATGAATGTGTAATAGTGTTCATAGTTGGATGTAATGCTCATGAAGAAGATATATTGATGAGAATTAGAAGTTGAATATATATTGAGATATGCATGTCATCCTCCTAAAGAAGATACATTGAGATGGGAATTAGAAGTTCATATCATGCCTTGTTCATTGCAGAATTGAGTATGAAGTTATATTCAGATGGGAATTAGAAGCATCAAGAAGACACATTAATATGGGAATTAAAAGCACTAAGATATGGTACTGATGGACTAAGATATGTTGTATGCTCTCTTCTGCTATCCCTAAGAATGCATGTGTTAATGCAAAGAAGATGTAGCCTCTGAAAGTTGGTGATAGTCTCTGTTTCAGAATGACCACCTTTGAAGACTATACAGGAAATTGTTCAACATTTCCATCAGTTTGGTTTTGGTCCTTTGCAGATTGGAATATAGCTTAATATAATGAAAAAATATTGCATGCATTTTTCAAGTTTTATGATGTTTGGACTACTAGAAGTATGTATTGTAAAAGATAGAGTGAAGACAATGTCAATTATGTGAAGACATTCACTACATGGAAGCAGGATGCTCCACATTCCTCCTCATTTGTAGATTTGGATATGCAATTTTGAAGGTATGTTAAGATTCCAATGAAGATGATTCAGATCATTTACCCTTCCATTGTGAATGTTGTGCATGATAGAGTACTGGCATATATTCTGGTAGAGTAAGCCAATGCTGAAGGTTTGTTGGAATTCTCTACGTTCCTCCGCAAATGAATGATTGTCCTTGCAGTTTTGAAGACATGTTTCTAGATGTGTATTATATGCTTCTTTTTAGTTTCAAGGTTCTTGGTGGTCTACAGCTTAGTTTTTCAAATGATAGCATGTTGTAGTGTGTTTCAGATGTCAAAGTGTTCTCAGAGTTAATGATTGAAGTCATGTTGAACATTTCTTTGATGTGCAGTGGCAAAGGATTGTTTAGGCATGTTTTATGAGTCATGTGGACTCTGTTGGCAAGAGTGGTGCAGGAGCACCTTGGCTTTGATTAAATTGTAATGTTACAACATTGTAATAAGGTTATTTTGAGTCATTATTATGTGTCTTGGAGACTAGGAGTCTTAAATGTGCAAAATATTGCAAGAATGTACAAGTTGCCAATGTAAAATTAGAAAAAATAGTCAAGTTACAAAAAAAGATAGTTTTGGGATGGAATACCAAAGGTCAGTTTGTTTGAGGAAGTTAAAAGTCAGTTGGTCACTGAAAAGACAAGTTGAAATGCCTTTATTAAGACATTGTAACATCAAAATACCTGGGAGGTGATTGAAGATTGAGAATGGAATGGTAAAAAGTAATGTTTTCTGTATTATATTTCAGAAATTTACTGTTTTCTTGCATGGTACAGCCTAGTAAGTGTAGGAGGACATTTCTTTTTGATTTAAAATGAAAGTATATTCAATAACCCTCCCTTTCCTTTTTTATCTCATCGAATTTGGTGCAATATTGAGGAAGATATGACCGTTTTAGTGACTGCAATTTTTAGAATTCTCCTATTACAGTCCTGTTGCAGCATTTTATATGGTTTTGTATAGATAGATATAGGGGAAAGCCATATATGGTTGGAAATAGTATTGATTCTACTTTCCATTTCTTTTTGTTGCATCAAATTTCATTAAGATTTGAATAAGTTATGGCATTTTTATTAAGGGTAGGTCTGCAGAGTTTAATTTTCTAAAAATGTAGTCTAAAAATATGCATGGTACAACTTGGTACGGTCTCACATTGATGTATATAATAGATGGATGGAAAGATATGTGTTTCTAGTTTACAATTATTTTAGTTTGATATAATTTCATTAATTTTTGTGAGAGATATTGCAATTTTGGTGAGGGCAGGTCTGAACGCTACCTAGGGTTTGTAGTTTTGGGAAAAGAGTCATAACTTTCTCTCCTACCATTGGATCTTCATGAAAATTGGAGGAAAAATATGTATTAATGTTCTCTTAAACCTGACCAAAGCAATTGGATTATTTCTTTTATTTTTTAATGTTATTGAGGATAGTTTTGGTCCTCCTACCTCTGCATCATATTGGTATCAGAGCTCAGAAGATTCTGAGCATGTAGATAGAGCACCGAAGGAGGCAATCTACACTAGGAGTTCGGGATGAGCATTGGTTTTTGCTATCTGATTCTGTTATGAAGTTTTTTTTGGTTGCAGGTGTAAGTTCACTCACTATTGTAGGTAGACAGGAAGGTCTATCAAGAGGGCCAGAGGAGATGGTCCATTTGGTTGTCGCCAACAGTCTTGGGGAGAGAGGCAAGAAAGGACTCCTAGGTGAGGGACAGGAGTATTGTTGTAGTAGGAAGGAGTGGACTTTAGATGCACCTTGGAGGTAGCCAGTCAAACTCCATTAATAGGAGTCACATTTCAAAGGTAAAGAGGAAGCAGAGGAGGCATCAAGTCAGGGTTGAAGACATAAAGAGGCAAAAGTCATTTGAAGCAGACCACACAACTCTTGGGACAAGAGTTTTCTTCATGCTGAGGAGTATGGTGCAGGAGCACCTTGGCTTTGATTAAATTGTAATGTTACAACATTGTAATAAGGTTATTTTGAGTCATTATTATATGTCTTGGAGACTAGGAGTCTTAAATGTGCAAAATATTGCAAGAATGTACAAGTTGCCAATGTAAAATTAGAAAAAACAGTCAAGTTACAAAAAAAGATAGTTTTGGGATGGAATTCCAAAGGTCAGTTTGTTTGAGGAAGTTAAAAGTCAGTTGGTCACTGAAAAGACAAGTTGAAATGCCTTTATTAAGGCCTTGTAACATCAAAATACCTGGGAGGTGATTGAAGATTGAGAATGGAATGGTAAAAAGCAATGTTTTCTGTATTATACTTTAGAAATTTGCTATTTTCTTGCATGGTATAGCCCAATAATTGTAGTAGGACATTTATTTTTGATTTCAAATGAAATCATATTCAATCACCCTCCCTTTCCTTTTTGTTTCATCAAATTTGGTGCAATATTGAGTAAGTTATGACCGTTTTAGTGACTGCAATTTTCAGAATTCTCCTATAACAGTCCTGTTGCAGCATTTGGTACGGTTCTGTATAGATAGATATAGGGACAAGCCATATATGGTTAGAAATATTATTGAGTCTACTTTCTATTTCTTTTTGTTGCATCAAGTTTCATTAAGATTTGAATAAGTTATGGTATTTTTATTGAGGGTAGGTCTGCAGAGTTTAATTTTCTAAAAATGTAGTCTGAAAATATGCATGGTATGACTTGGTATGGCCTCACATTGATATATATAATAGATGGATGGAAATATATGTGTTTCTAGTTTACAATTCTTTTAGTTTGATATAATTTCATTAAGTTTTGTGAGAGATATTGCAATTTTGGTGAGGGCAGGTCTGAATGCTGCCAAGGGTTTGTAGTTTTGGGAAAAGAGTCATAACTTTCTCTCCTACCATTGGATCTACATGAAAATTGGAGGAAAAATATATATTAATGTTCTCTTAAACCTGACCAAAGCAATTGGATTAATTCTTTTATTTGTTAATGTTATTGAGGATAGTTTTGGTCCTCCTACCTCTGCATCAAAGAGACACTATATGGATTCATGATTGTTGTCATTGATGGCAACAAAGTTCATCCCACACATCCGCAAGACATGATGTGTCTATAGTGGAAGTCAGAGTGAAGAATGTTGTGGTCCGGTAAACAAGAACAGAGCATGTGGCAAGGTCTGACAGACAGGTCCGGATCTCTCAGAGGAATTATCTTGGTGAAGTGCGGATTTGGGGAAGTCAAGAGTACTACCTTGAGTGATATATTCCAAGGATTTAGCCTCCAGTGAGAGATGAGGAAAAAGATATGAATACTTGAGTATCGGGTTCCTAATTGGCAGTATGAACAAAGAAAGAACTGACTGGCTGAACATCAGACATTATTTTGAATGTGTTACTGATGTTGGTAAAGGTTATGAAGGCATAAATTATGTTTGGCTGACATGATTAATGATTTCTACAAGAATATGCTTGATCTGCATTACTTGATGTGCAAGGATTTAGCTGATAGATCAGAGTTTGTGAAAAGATTGACTATTTCAGGTGCCGACTAGAAAGGTGATGAAATCACTTGTGCGGATATATATACAAGATGGATTTAGTTGTGAGAGGTGTCGTGGTTGTTTATGATGTGTGAATAAAAGTAGAAGAGCAGAGCAGAAGCAGTAAGGAAGGTCTGGTATGTGAAAGGAAAGCAACATAAAAGAAGAAGAAAGATGAAGTGTAGCAGATCAGTATATTGAGCCTAACCGGAACTAAACTCCAGCATGTGTAGATGCTCCCAATCAGTTCAAGTATTGTATAACACTCTTTTGTAGATAGTGAGTCTCTTGTAGGCAGTGTGCCTCTTGTGAGCAGTGTGCTCAGGCAGTGATCCCTAATTAGCAAGTGCCATTTTGTTTTTCTTTATTCTTCTAACAGAGAATAATCCTTAGGTTAATCACCCCATGGTTTTCTCCCTTAACAGGCTTTCCACGTCAAAAATATTATGTCATGTGTATTTCCATTTCATGGTTATGTTTGCTTGTTGAATTAATGCTACATTGATTATTAAGAAAGTTTAGAAAGCAGAAATAATTAGGATAACTGATTCACCCCCCTCTCAGTTATCAACAATTGGTATCAGAGCCAAGTTCCTCCTAACAGAGTCTAACAGCTCAAGGAAGATTTGGGAATTCAAATGGATGCATATGGTTTAAGGGAGCAACTCAAGACTGCCCTTGATGATCTTGAACAGTCAAACTCTAAAGTCAATGAATTAAAAGAAAGACTCAAACAAGCTAATGATTTCATGAGAAAACTAAAAGACAAATTAAGTCTCTCTATGAAAAAGAGAAAGGAGCTGCTTCAGCAATTGGCAAGTCAAGGTGAAGCAAATGATACAAATGAAGAGCTGAAGGAGAAAACCAAGTTATATGAAAAGTTATCAAAAGAACTCATTATGGTAAGACATGAAATGTAATCAAGAGTTATGAAGTTTACCCAAGAAATTGAAGAGAAAAGAAAAACTAAAGATAATCTAAGACAATCTCTCAAAGAGAAATCAGAAGATTGCCACCAAATGGATAGAATTATCAGACATCTTGAATCTGATCTCGAAGATGCTAAAGAAAATGAAGAAAAACTTGAGGATCAAATTATCTCTCTCAAAAGGGATCTTCAAACAGCAAATGAATATAAAGAGAAATTCAAGATAAGTTCTGCTCAACTTGAAGTTCTTCTTGGAAGTCAAAAAAGGGTAGATGACAAATGTGGTCTGGGATATGAGAAAGGAGAAAGCTCTGGATCCGGTCAGAAGGCCTAGAAGACCTCTGGTAAGACAGCCCAATGGTCAAAGATATCCATCCTTCAATGGATACTGCCATAGCTGCAATCACTTTGGTCACAAGGCTAATCAGTGTAGAAAGAGAATGAATCAGACTAATTCATCCTTCTCTGGACAGTGTTTTAACTGCAAAAGGTATGGTCACAAATCTCATGAATGCAGAAATATGCAAATGAATAAATCATTCAATGGTAGATGCTTTGCATGCAATAGAATAGGTCATATGGCTAATCAATGCAGATCAAGAGGATATCAATCAATTATGCAAAGAAATGTTGTTTGCCAAATTTGTAATAGATCTGGTCATATTGCAAAATTCTGTAGAAGCAAGAATCAGGTCAAAAGAGGTCTGGTATATCATAATCAGAATCAAGATAAGGGGAAACAAAAGGTGAATGTGGATGAAGTTAAAAGTGAGATGAACAAGATTTGGGTAAAGAAAAGTATAGAGAATGTAGAGGTCGGATCCGCACCAGACTCTGATGCTAATATTCCTTCCAGAAATTAAAAAGTGAGCTCTGGCTCAGGGGGAGACACAAAGAAAACCTTGTTCCCCCAGCCAGTTAATTGGTGCTAGAACTGGCACAAGAAGAGTTACGGATTGAAGGATTCATAAGGAAAGCATCCAAACAAACTGTGGTTAAGATTTGGAGGATCCGCAAGATGTTTAAAGATCAGGGTTGATCCAATTCTTCAAGTCATCCGAATAAGGCAAACCAGATTAATTTAGGTCGAGCATTTATTGCAACCTGACATTAGGGTTTGCGGAGCAATATAAGGGTTTTCTCATTAATCACTGGTTCATTCTGCAGTCAAGAAGAAACAAAAAGTGAAGCTCTGCAACAAAATTCCTCAAGTTCATCAAAGATTGTTTGTGGAAGTCAATTCATCCAGAAATCAATCTGACCAACTCCGTGAAACCGAAAGGCGCAAAAGGTATTTTCTGTTTTCAATATCTCACTGTAAATCCTTTGATAATGGCTACTCTGAATATAGTAAAGATTTCTGATAGACCTTGCCCCACATTTAAGAAACATCCATACAAATCCTTGGAGATAGATCCCCTAGGAGCCTTCTCTAGTGTTCCGTATGGTGTTTTGCACATAGAAGATATTAGGGTTTACATACACGTGAACATTGAAGAATTTGGGGAATCAAAGTTGGTAGATATCTGTCACAAACAGTTAATAGATGATTCTTTTGAGATTAAACCTCAGTTTAAAGCCATCAGGGATAAGCATTTTGCACAGTGCATTCATTTGCCCTATTTTGAAGAAGATGAATGGGTCCGGTATGTATTGAGTAGAGTGCATGACAATTTCCTATGGTTGAATAAGCCATTTAAGATCACCAAAGATGCAATTAGGGTAGTAACCGGTCTACACTCATCCAGTGGAATACCTGTTCTCAAGTCTATCAAAAATTAGACAGTAAGTGATGCAACTAGATCAAAATTTGACAAGAGAGCTATGACAATTGAGGACATCACTGAACCGGATGTCAAATTTGCATCCATGATAATTGGTTACAAGATTTATCACTCCAGTAGGGAAAATTCAGTACTGGGAACTACAGTTTACACAGCCTATCAAATGCTAAAAGAAAATGCTGACTATGATTTGTGTGAGCTTCTTCTAAACCAACTTTTGGAAAATTTGCAAAAGATTAAGAAGGATAAGAAGAACTCCTTTCAAGTATGGTGGCTTGATACTCTGCCTATTCTTTTATTACATGAATAAGCTTCCCGGATCTAATGGATGGGTATGGCAGAATGACAGACTAGTTGCCATCCAAATCAGAGACTATTTGCATGGGCTTGGGGATGCTAAAACAAGAAATACAGCCTTGTGGGGATATTTTAAGAAATTTTAGAGCATGATGCAAGCAAGAGAAAGAATTCCCCAGTCTCTTGTTGAGAAATACAAAGACACAGTATGCTTTATGGTAGAGACAGATTAGTGCCTAATGGAGGCAATAGAACCAAGAACTGTGTGGATCATGCCTATGGGGTATGAAGTTGACGAACAAATTGTAGAGCTGCATGTTCAGCACATGCTCAGTCAGCCAAATGGCCCAAAGGCAGAAAGGTTTGGAACCTTTAAAGAGCTGAGTATAAAAGTTCATGTGGAACTCAGACAATCAGAAATGAAGAGGAAAGTAAGAAAAGAAGTTGAAGAAATTGCAAAAGGCTTAGGCATCTCAAAGGAGGCACTTGATGCCAACAGGGAAAAGAGGCAAAAGGCTGAGGAAGAGAAGAAAGAGGTAGAAAAGGAAAGCAAGGAAAATGTTCTGGTAGAAACCTCAACCCGAACTAGGTCATCAAAGAGATCTGCACCTGTCATAGCCAAAAGCTCAAGAACATCAAAATCTGAAGTCCAGGCATCCGGCAAAGGAGAGAAAAGATCAAAGACAAAAGCCACATGGGCTTATGCAAGTCAAAGAGATGAAGAGGAAACTGAATCAGATGAGGGGATAAAGGAAATAAAGAAGCAGAAGAAGAAAGGATCCGGTAAACCTTCCACAAGTCAAGACAAGGAAGAAATGGCAGAGGAATTTGTTGAAAAGCCCACCCTATCTTTAGAAAGTGTAATCAAATCAGTCACTATGGATGGAAACCTTCAACCAATGGCCGAATTCTATGATGATTACAATGAGGCTGACCAAAAGATCCTGCAGGAAGCTACAGTCAAGTATCTGAACATATACAATAAGGCTTTCATTGAAATTATATCTCTTATTCCTAAGAGCCTAGAAAAGGAGTTAGAAATGAGAAAGACAAATGCCATGGCAAAAGACCTTGAGATTCGGGAATAGATATCTATTCAGTTATATCCTTTAATCGATCCCAAGACAATGAATATGGTATTCAAAGATTGCAAGGATGAGTTCAGGAGCAAAGCAAGGATGAATCAACTTATGCTTGGTGAGACTGACAAGGTAGCCAAGGACACAGAAGAGATTCTCTGAAAAGCCTTCAAAAGATTCAATCTTCCTATCATAGAGGACTTGGGTACTGACCCCTCAGCCACAAATATTGTAGAAGAGCTCTCTGAGAAAATAACAGAAGAAGTTATGGATACTGGTGCAGAAACAACTAAGGACTTAGAATCCTTTGCTTCGGAAGAGGTGGCCCACGAACAGACTAACATCTCTCCTCCAGTTTCCCCTGCTGGCTCTGGATCCAAAGGAGAAGAAAGAGTAAAGGAGAAAGAAGCAGAGGTGAAGGGAAAAGAAGATATCAGTGCAAAGGTTGTGGAAGGAGAGAAAGCTCCAAAAGATAGTTCAGTGACTGCAGAAGAAAAGAAAAATCTGTCTCTGGCAAGAGACACTACAGAATTAGTCAAGGACTTTTTGACAAAAGCTTCTATGGAGATTGATGAACCGGATCTATTAAAAGGGCCCCTGGACTTTGACTCTCTATCTCCAGTGCAAACAATGAAGATAACTTCATTTGCAAATGCGAAGGCCAAAGAGAATCTACTAAAATCTCACGTGGAAGACTGTGAGCTTATAGAGGTAGCATCCAGAGTTTTGGGAAAGATCATGCCATCTTTTCAGAAGGATCCCACAACCTCCTCTTCTGGTAATCTCAAAACTCTAGTCAGCAGTGTTAGTACACATTTTGATTCTCTAGAGAAGTCAGTTGAAGAAAGGGTCTGGAAGGAATTTTTGGATAAGAGATTCTCAGAGGTACAAGGGTTGATCATTAATGATAGGAGAAATATGAATATTGGGATAAAGAGCTTAGAAAATGCTCTTAAAGATGGCAAAGAAGTATATAAATTTTGTATTTCCTGGTCCAAAGAAACAGTGGAGATTGAGAAGAAAATAAAAGAGCAAGAGGATAAACTACTAAGTTTGTCTCAAAGTTTTGATCCTCACTCTTCCTCCATAGTAAATCAAGAGTGTCAGACTATTGCAATCACAAATGCAATAAAGAATTTTGAGAAGGAAAAGAACATAATTAGCCAGATGGGTGAACTCAGAAGAATCATTATCCCTAAGTTAGAGGCCATGCATGAGGCCATAAGTGATGCTCAGACTACCACCCAAACTAATGATCCAACAGATCTTAAGAGGGTAGACGCTTTTTTGTTTTTGTTGAGTGGTCACATCTCAATTTTGGATAGAATGAAGCAAAATTGGGCTACAGAACTCGTCCAATTGAAGACATCTTTTGCAGACATTCTTCAGTTTATGTGAGTATGTAATATGCGGCTAAGTATAGTTAAAATTTTGAAAATTTTGGTATGCAGACCCTACCTTTTGCCATTGATGTCAAAGGAGGAGTGAGGAGTAGTGAAAAATGGGGAATCCAACTAAGGGGGAGCTCCGAAAAATGTATATAAAAATAGAGCATTAGCCAAGGGGGAGCATACTGTAAACACTTAGTCATTTTTCATTAAGTGTTGCCATCAATGCTAAAGGGGGAGATTGTTGGCAAGAGACACTATATGGATTCATGATTGTTGTCATTGATGGCAACAAAGTTCATCCCACACATCTGCAGGACATGATGTGTCTATACCGAAAGTTAGAGTGAAGAATGTTGTGGTCTGGTAAACAAGAACAGAGCATGTGGCAAGGTCCGACAGACAGGTCTGGATCTCTCAGAGGGAGTATCTTGGTGAAGTACGGATTTGGGGAAGTCAAGAGTACTACCTTGAGTGATAGATTCCAAGGATTTAGCCTCCGGTGAGAGATGAGGAAAAATATATGAATACTTGAGTATCAGGTTCCTGATTGGCAGTATGAACAGAGGAAGAACTGACTGGCTGAACATCAGACATTATTCCGGATGTGTTACTAATGTTGGTAAAGGTTATGAAGGCATGAATTATGTTTGGCTGACATGATTAATGATTTCTACAAGTATATGCTTGATCCACATTACTTGATGTGCAAGAATTCAGCCGACAAATCAGAGTTTGTGAAAAGATTGACTATTCCGGGTGCCGACTAGAAAGGTGATGAAATCACTTGTGTGGATATATATACAAGATGGATTTAGTTGTGAGAGGTGTCGTGGTTGTTTATGATGTGTGAATAAAAGCAGAAGAGTAGATCAGAAGCAGTAAGGAAGGTCCAATATGTGAAAGGAAAGCAGCATAAAAGAAGAAGAAAGATGAAGTGCAGCAGATCAGTATATTGAGCCTAACCGAAACTGAACTCCAACATGTGTAGATGCTCCTAATCAGTTCAAGTATTGTATAACACTCTTTTGTAGACGGTGAGTCTCTTGTAGGCAGTGTGCCTCTTGTGAGCAGTGTGCTCGGGCAGTGAGCCCTAATTGACAAGTGCCATTTTATTTTTCTTTATTCTTCTAACAGAGAATAATCCTTAGGTTAATCACCTCGTGGTTTTCTCCCTTAACAGGGTTTCCATGTCAAAAATATTGTGTCATGTGTATTTCCATTTCATGGTTATGTTTGCTTGTTGAATTAATGCTACATTGATTATTAAGAAAGTGCAGAAAGTAGAAATAATTAGGATAACTGATTCACCCCCCCTCTCAGTTATCAACAGAGTCATCTGGAAAAGTTTCATGAAGATCTTTCTTGTTTCCAATACCGCACAAGGTTTTTCAAGTTGATGTGGCTATTATACTTCAAGTCTTCATGTGTTCTTCTTTAAGTTGTCCTATTTCCTAATGAGCAGAGTGTGCAGATGTAATTCCTTGGTGTTTGTCAAAGTTGTGAATGATGTTTTGGACCTGGTTAAGCAGGTGTGGGGGTCCGCAAGGCTTGGATCTTCTACTGGTGTAACATGTGGCTTCACTTAGGACCTATCTTCTACATGTTTCATATTGTGTGTTGTCTGGTCGAGTTGTAAATGTATTTTCCATACTGTATCTAGCTGACAAGCTATGACATCAATGTAATATCATATATAAATAGTGAATCAAATTGAGTGAGGAGGATATGATTGCAAGTTGATTGAAAAGGTTTGCAAGTAGATAAAAAGTAGAATAAATACATTATTGATGTGTGACTAAAGGAGAAAGAGAAAAAGTTGTTGATGCTATCTAGATTCATCATGAAGACATATTTGTGATAGTGATCAAGTATAGAGTGTGCCTAACTAATCAAATCTTTTGAAGAAAGTGTGAGGAGGAAGAAATGAAACCATCAGAAGTGTGAGCTTCAATGTTAGTTTTCTGACAGTAGAAAAGACTATCATTCTATAATCTCTTGTAAGTGTGTTCTCATTTTAGGGAGTAGTAGCTTCCTTGGGAGTTACCCTAAATCAAAGTTACTTAGGGAGTAGCAACTTCCTTGGGTTACAAAGTTATTATTTGAGCTTCATATATTGTGAGTTAATCCTCACCATGGTTTTTCCCTTCTAGGGTTTTCCACGTATATCTGGTGTTATGTGTTAATGTGCATTGTGTTATTCTTTCATGTTGATAGTGTGATGCTTAAGGTTTAATATGCTTTGGATAAGTTGAATTTGTTAAAATTGAAAAATTATTAGAATACTGATTCACCCCCTCTTAGTATTATTGTGTGTTTAACACATAGAATCTGTCATTCATCTTAAATTGTCATAACATCTTACACATTGCATAATTTGCTAACATATGGAAAATTAATCCCACCTCAAAATGGGATGCCTAATTCTCATATGAGGACAAAATACATCCATGTCACCTTCCCCATAGGCTGACAAGTCACCATGCCAACTCCCACAAGATGAAATAGTAGTATGCGGATATAAAATTACATCATAGGAAAATAATTATATAATTAAATAAATATCAATGCTTGGAATTTGAAAAGGTTGAGACACCTTAATTTCAAACATTCTCCCACTTGTCAAACACCTTACAAGAGCCAATAAAAACCAAGAATTTAATTTCTAGTGGCAAAAAGGCCCATAGACTTTGAACACCATCTGAACTTCTCCGTGATCATAG
The DNA here is from genome assembly GCA_027924645.1 of Cunninghamia lanceolata. Taxonomy (NCBI): domain Eukaryota; kingdom Viridiplantae; phylum Streptophyta; class Pinopsida; order Cupressales; family Cupressaceae; genus Cunninghamia; species Cunninghamia lanceolata. Next base: position 12,229,417 of record BSBN01000389.1, read on the forward strand.
GCTTTGTTAGTGAATTTGTAACATTAGTCAAAGTGTCAACTTTATCCAATTTCACTCTTCCATCCTCTACCATGTCTCGAACAAAATGGTACTAGACATCAATGTGCTTTGTCCTCGCATGGAAGTTTGAATTCTTTGCTAAACATATAGCACTCTAACTGTTACAATAAATAGTAATCATCCCTACATCAAACACATCTCAACATAATATCCTAAGCCAAATGGTTTCTATTATCACCTAAAATTGCACCCTACTTGAAGCCTGTTCAAGCATTCTAATGACACAATGGGACTAATCTCAAGGTGTGGAACCTTGCAAATGAGATCAAACCTCTAGAGAAGGTTGGTTCCTCTTTCTGAGCTTAAGGTTTAGAGAAATTAACTAAACCTATATTAATGATCACCAAGGAAAAGAGAGATAGCGAGACCAAAAATTAAAGGGGAAGCAATGCACCAAGATTTAGTATGTTTAGTTGGAGATGACATAACATAGTAATGATTTCAAAGGCTGAATAGACTAACACAGACTCATTCATTCTCTATTAGAGGCCAAAATAGAATACTAGAACCTATAAAGGGACCTTTTTATCCACAAGATAAGTGAAAAGCATTCAAACAGACATAGTGAAAGAGAAATGAGAGAGGCAGAATTAGTTGCACTTATATTAATCATAGAGGCTAAATAGCCATTACAAATATGGAAAAGCTAAATACAGATCAGGGAGACACAGAATGATAGTTTTCCCCTCATAGTTGAACTAAAAGAAATGAAGATGAAGAGGTCTAGAAGAAGACACAATCCATCAGATTCATACAGTTCTGGGAAATATCATGAAGTCAAGATCAAGCATTAAGCACTTCAGTCTGAATAAAGATCCAGTGACCAAACAATAGAAATACATCTCAAATAAATGCATATATAACTTTTTAGATCACAATGTATTAGTCATGGATGTGGAAGAGAAGTCAACCAAGAAAAAACATCACCCATACTATAATAACCCATTCATGTGTCCTTGAAGAGTGCCCACATGGCTCTACCCATGAAATCCACTGAAAAAGTGTTTTCCCATGCCATGAGTATAAATATTTAATGCAAGAGAGGCTATAGTGGCATGGGGAGGTGAGAAATCCATCTTCTACAAGTAATCAGGCTTTGAAGAAACATTAATGGCGATCAAGAAAGTCATTGAGTAGTCTCGTCATGTCTTGCACGGTAGAAAATGCACCTGGAAGGGAAAAAGGTCAGGCCTCAACTTTTTAGATTTCCTCTAATTGGTCTTCCACCAATCAGACCTTGGAAAGGTGAAGGAAGAAACCCTGACCTCTAGAGTCTAAGAGAAGAGAAATTGTTAGGCTTCGGGGGTCAGGCCTTCATTGTTACATCGTTATTTGGAAGGAAAAATAACTTGACCCCCGCCACCACAACACTTAGCTGATTTTGAGAACTTAGTGGAGATCAGGCCTTAGGCCCTCAACCTTCTTCTTTCTCACCTTATCAGTGAAATTTTAATTTTACAAACTTGGCCTTCGTTATTGCCTTATTGATGAAATTTTAAAAATCATGAACTGGTTGGTGGGTTTGTCTTTTTTCTGATTCGCTAACTAGCCACTCTTCATCATTATTTTTCCTTATTAGTGAATTCTCCTATCACAGAACTATTTGGTTTGCTAACTTAAACTTCCACTGACAAAAACATCCCTTAGTCTTTTTTCCTCAACCTCTCCTTTTAACTTAATCGGTGATTTCGCTAATTGGTGAATTTTTTAGTTCACAAACTCTGAAATTCACTGACTAAGGCTTCCTTTTGTCTTTTTTCTTTGTCTTAGAATTTTTTAAGAAGTGTTAGAGGTCGGGCCTCAGGCCTTTAGCCTTCCAGCTTCCGCAAGAAAGAGGAAGAAGAAAGAAAACCCCAACCTCTGCTAGTAGAATAACTTAGTTGAAAGAGTTCGGTGGAGTTTGGACCTCAGGCCTTCAGGTTTTGTAGCTTCCCAAAAATAAGAAAGAAGGAGGAACCCCCACCTGCTGAAGTCCAAAATATTTAGAACATTAGAAACAATGGACTTTGGCCACTGGGCCTCTCTCATTCTACCTTCCACAAAGAAGACAGAAGATGAAACCTCCTACCCCCAACACGTGAAACACTTAGGAATATTTGTAGCTTGGCGAGCATCATTGACTGGACCTCCAACCTTTTACCTTCCAAAAAAAGAACAAGGAAGATATAACCCCTGAAGTCTAGCAGCCAAAACATTTAGGCGAATAACAAGCGACCAAGGTGGAGTTCAGGGCCGACAGACATGGCATGATGAAGAGGAGAAGCCCAAACACTGAAACTCCAAAAACACTAAAAACACAAGGAAAACTTAGGATTTTTGGGACTTAGTCAATTTGGGTAGTTTTTCCTACATTCCAAAAGGTGAAAACATTAGAATTTCATGAATCCTTAGGCTATTTGGCCAGAAGGCAAAATAGGATAACATTTTGATGACTATGCAGGGGTATTTTCCTACTAAACACTAGGATCTATAGGCCTTATCAATCCATTGGGCATAGAACCAAAGGTTATAGTGACAAGAATAGGGTTGGCTAGACCAACACAAAACTAAACATTGCCTCCAGAAAACAACATAAGGCAAAAAAAAGGCAAGCATCCTCCTAATGAGAATGCAACAAAGTGCAAGGACACTTATTGAAGGAAAACCTAACATATTTACAAAATCCCACAACCATACTAAAAGAAAGGTTTGAGATGAATCCCATTGACTGGGATTGGCAGAACCTCTCCATTCAACTTGGAAAGTTTAAAGGCATTAGCCTGTGTGTAGCTGGTAATAATATAAGGGCCACTCCACATCGAATCAAATTTTGAATGTCTCCCAAGTTTAGCTCTCTCTTCATCCCATTTCAACACCAAATCTCCCTCATTAAATGTTCTTCCAATTCATTTTCTATCAAAAGTTCTTTTGACCTGATCTTGGTGAGCCTCAAGGGTCTTCATGGAAGCATCTCTTTTTTCTTCAAACTACATTAGCTCAGTAAACCTGACTGTCAAGGCATCACTCTCTAGTAGTTTGAGTTGTTGTGCTAGCTCAAGGGAAGGCAACTCTAATGATAATGGAACTTTTGCTTCCCTTCAATAGACAAGCATGAAAGGGGAATTGCCTATGGCCCTCTTGGGAGTAATCCTATCAGCCTAGATAGTGGTCTTCAACTTGGAATACCAAGTTCTTTGATTATCATCCATTGTTCTTTTGATGATTTTGATCAGATTTTTGTTTGTAGATTTAGCCAGGTAATTCCCTTGGGGATAGTAATTAGATGATGTCTTCAAGTAGATTCCATAGTTAAGTGCCCACTCACTGATTTATGTGCCTATAAAGGCCTTGGTATTGTCAAAAATAATGGTGAATGGAACACCAAACCTACTAACTATATGCTCAAGGTAATCCATAATGGAGGCCTGTGTGGCATCCTTCAATGCAACCACCTCTGTCCACCTTTTGAAATAATTGGTGGCCATTAAAATCTACTTATGGCTAGTGTTGGAAGGTGGATTAATCATCCCAATGAAGTCCAAACCCCATTGGGCAAATGGTCGATCAGTTTGAATTGGGTTCAGGGGAAGAGCAACCAACCTTTTCTTACCTACAAATAAAGCACATTCTTTGTAGCCTCTTACTCATCTGTGGTAATCTCTTAACAAATTGGGCCAGTAATAACTAGCCCTCATGATTTTGATAGCAATTGTTCTTGGTGAATAATGGCCACCAGCATGGCCATTATGAAATTCTTCTAGCACCCTAGAGGTCTGATCTTCTGCAATGCATCTAAGAAGAACCCCATTGATGTCTTTCCTAAATAAGACACCATCAACAAGAACATAGGAGATGGAATGAATCCTAAAATACCTCCTTTTGGCTTGATTCAATCCATCTGGGCACCTACCTGATTGTAGAAATGTGACTTGTTGAGAGGCACAAGACAACTGAGAGGGGGTGAATCAGTTGTATCAAAAACTTTAACTTCTTTACACAATATCACTTTCACATTTACTGAACTCCTTATTCTATTATGGACATTAAACATGAATAGTAGAATCAAAACATGAACACATGAACACCATACACACATGAACACCATATTTTTATGTGGAAAACCCTAAAAAGGGAAAAACCATGGCAAGTGTTAGCTCACAATATAATGTAGTAATAATACTGAATATCAAAAGAGTCTCACAAGGGCTCACTGCCCAATTGAAAGGCTCACTACCAAGGGTGGCTCACTGTCGGGGTTGGCTCACTGCTGGGGTGAACTGATTTAGTAGCATCTACACCATGTCCGAGTTCAGTTCCATTGAAGCACAATACAACTCCTCTACTCTGCTTTGCTTTTACAACTCACAGTTGATCTTCGTATCTTAGCACAATCACCCCTCAATTCATGACATACATTTATACCTATCATCAACCTTGGAATGTACATCAAGGTCAGCATTACATTCTACAACCATTGGAACTTTCTCCAATGTCGGTATACATACATAAATCAAATTAGGACTAGACCTAAATAAAATTACAGAGAAAATGAATGAAGGATAAACACATCACAGCTTAGCTTAGACCAGAATACATCCTCACATGCTTGGACATGCTTCCACAATCCATGAATCACCTTCACAATAATTGTGACAAACCAGGTCAGCTAGAACTTATGCAGACATCAAGAACACTTAGAAACATGCTTGCAAGATCTTCATTGTAGCTTGTGTATCAAGTACATGCCTTTAACACATTCTGGAGACATCCATGAACAACATAGAGTCACTTAGGAGCTAACAAATCCAACCACAACAGATCTCACTTGAAGGCAACAAACATCACTTGAGAACACATCACAGACTGCTTCTTATCAGACACTGTCAAACTTTGCTAGTCACTAACTTGCCTTCTAGAGCACCAAATGACAAACCCTTTGGAATGAAGATAACTAAGGACCTTATAAGATTAAGTCTAGAACTATAAAGCGAAAATCCAATTTGTGGAGAAATACGGAGAAAAACATTTTCTCCTTGTCACTCTGCACACATTGCCAGACATAGTCTCCAAACTAGTGAATAAAACTTTTCTGTACAGCAATTCAAATGACCAAATTCTAGATTTAGCATCTTCAAACACTTCTCTAAATCATATCCAAATCTCATACTCTAATCTTCAATATAGAGAAAATGTGGAATAAAAATACTTATACAGTTTTCTTCAATCAATCAACAAACATCAATATCATAATATACAATTGATACTAATGACAACACAAACATGTTGACATCAATGACAACACCAGTTAGCACATACTTGCAGCAATCTCCCCCTTTGTCATTGATGGCAACATATGATGTGAAAAACATGTTCTAGGTCATCAAGATAGAGCTCCGCATTTCTTTTTACATCTCTGCACTCTTACTCTCCCTGAGTTTTTCAAATGATCTCTCTCCCCCTTTGACATTAATGACAAAGGAAATCACATTTCTTCTACTGCACATACTTGCACACTATTGCACTGATTAGTCTGAAACCATCCTGA